>OY754471.1:142200-5142200 GCA_963575645.1 Xanthostigma xanthostigma | reverse complement strand
TTGTTAGTATCGATTGAATGAAAATATTATAAACAATTTTCAGGAAAATATTGATTTCATACGGCGCGGTGCCGGGAATTATACGAGCGACAGCGAGTTCGTACTTGTTATTTCACTGCTTGTTATTTACGTGCTTAAGAGTTAAGACTGTTTATGTGTTTACACCACCACGTCATAATTTCATTAAATTAATTAAACAAATTAGCGTCTTTGTCAGTTTTGATAACTTTTTTATAACCAGTAACCTTACGAAGAGCCTTATTTTTTACACATATTATCTGACATTATTATAGATAACAAAATAAAATAATAGCTACAAATAATAAATAATAGCTACTTCCGACAGAAAATGATGCCATGGTGGTGTAAATAAATAAAGTCTTAACTCTTAAGTACGTTAAGTTCGAACTCGATGTCGCTCGTATAATTCCCGGCACCGCGCCGTATGAAATCAATATTTTCCTGAAAATTGTTTATATTTTCATTCAATCGATACTAACAATAATTTTAATTAATAAAATATTTATATATGTGTGTACTATGTCAAGTTTGTATCCTTATATGATGTGATGCGCGTCAAAAAAATTTTTTTTCGAAGTGTTGCACCAACTTTTTTCTAACGCAATTTGTATGTGTAGTAGTGCATATCAAGTGCCACAATATATATTATTTCAGTGATTGTAAGTCACAGAGAACACTGAAAAATTGAAAATTATATTTTTATTTATTTTTTAATATTGTGTGTAATTATTCGCAAAAATTCAAAAAAAATATAAAATGTGCTCTTAAAGGTTACCTAAATGCTCGCGTTGGTTTTACCTCTTTAGCTCAATTATTTTTCGAGATATGTCTCTTTGAACGATAGTCGTAGGTAGGCTGGTTTTTGCTCTATATCTCAAGGTCAAAGGGGAGAGCGGGGGTAACACATATATAAAAAGAGTTCGTACATCAAGTAGATATTAAAACATAAGTTTCGATATAGGCTGCCATTTGGGGGCCAACTCGCCATATCTATCCGGCTATACCCTTTGAGAGTTTCCCTCGATTTCTCCGGATTCCACCATCAGATCCTGACTTGGTTCTGATGGGACCACCTCTGAGGTGCACTCTTTCGAATAAAAAAAAAATTTGAAAATCGGTCCATAATTGACGGAGAAATCGGTGAACATACATAAAAAAAAATTAAAAAAAATATACAGACGAACATAGAACCTCCTCCTTTTTGTTGAAGTCGGTTAATAAAAATTATACAGTAGGTACACCTCTGTAACTCGAATAATTTCGCATTAACAAATCTCTAACTCACCTTAGTCCTAAACCAAATAGTATGTATTGTGTATTTTATTATTTACTGGAAATGTGGCACATTTATATGAGATGTCATATATAAAAAAGTTTAAAGCCGCGTATTTGAAAATTCATTAATATTATAAAATTCGAATGCAATAAAAAAACTGTTTTATTTTATTTTTATATGTCGTAACTCGTAAGACAAGCTATACTTCTTTATTCTGTAGGCAATTTATTATAAAAGAGATACAAAAGTTTACACGTACTTATTGAAATCAGCGCGTCTTTCTCTACAAACACGATCAATTTGAAATATATTTGTAAAATTTTCCAATTTACTTAAAAACGCACCTTTAAGGACGTAGTATGGTGTGCGGGTTTTGAAAAAACTAATTTATTTTTTTACATTTTTAGTAAGTATAATTATATTGAGAAAATACTGTAAAAATTTTAGATCCAAATATTAAATAATTTTACAAAGCTATAGCATATACTCGAGAGCAGCAACGGTCTTACGGTAAATTCTTACCTGCTCTTGCCTCTCAATTGTTATCACGTTACCCTTATACTCTCGCAAAAAAATTAGCAGAAAACGATGCCTTTGAAAAAAAGGAAGGTTTACTATACACCAGGCATAGCTGATTAGTGTAAATATTCAGTTTTATTTTTTTGTAAGAAATCTGAAATTAAAACTTTAAACGCGTTTTTTTCAAAACTACGTTTTTCTAAGCGGCGCAGATGATTGAAACAATTGTATACAACCGATTGCTTTCAATTTTGCAGAGAGTATTCTACACAACAATAGCTCCGTCCGGTTCTAGAATTACTTAATTATAAAAATTATTTCTATTTTTTTTAACCGATTTTCAACGAAAAAATCACGATTTTCTCATTGTTTTTTTCTAAAACCCGCCATTTTGTTATTTATCAATAAAAATGTTTATTTCTAGTACGGGATAGAGCCACAAGCCTACGAAACAATAACCAATTTAATTTTTATAATTCAGTTGACTCCAAGTGACGTTATCACCCGCGCTACCCATCTACCTCCATTTAAAGTTGTCTACTTTAGGTTAAAAAAACAATTATAAAATCGCGTAAAATTAAGCAAAAAAAATTTTTTTTTCTTAATTTACGATGTCAGTAAAAACATGTAACAAAATTGAAAACATTGTACATTATTTTGTTATTAAAAAAAATTCTGAAATAACGCTTGAAAACGAGCCTGAACATAGGACTACGTCCTTAAGGGATAAATATAGTGTTATCTTCTAACTACTGTTAGTAGAAATTGCGATCCTTTGTATCGAAATGATTGGATGGAGATTGTAGCTTATGGATTAACTAAATACCGTACTTTTGATATTTTTCTTTTTATATAGGTACCTAGATCTAACGTTTCGGCAAAAAGGTTTTTTGCCATCTTCAGAGATTTTGTATTTACGTTTTTGAAAATTAACAAAATATTATTATGCTTTAACTGTTTCCAGCGAACCTTGTGAGATGCGGCCATCGCGATTCGACCGAATCATCGGGACCTCTGACCGTGGCCGGACACAGTCGGGACGATTACGCGAGCGGCGCAATGATGGGAGCCGCTCTAACCTGGGGTCACGGTTGGGGCTGGACAACGCCGTTGTGGAACGGACACACGTCGTGCGGCATCTACAATGCGGCCACAGTTTACGCGACCGATACCAGCGCCGCACCGTACGGCCACGCGAACCACAGTCTCGTGCACGACTACAGCAACGGATTCGAAGACGTCGATTACAGCATGGATTGCGTGGCCGATTTCGGATTCTAATTAATCTTTCTTTAAAAATGTGTTATCAATTGATTTATTGCAGTGAAACTTCTTTGGGCGTGACGATTCCGATCGAGCATTGTAAACGAAAAATTGTTGTTGAAGGTAAGGCGAAACAACCGCGGTACTAGTTCGGTGCTGAACTAAACAACGCGCTTGGTTGACATTCTATTGTTGAGTAGGTAGTCAAGAAGTTTCACTTCTACTGTGTGATCTTATGTACACATTTTCTTTCTTTAAGGAAGTGACTATTTTTGATGCGCACAATAAAAGATTGTGGAATATTTAGAAAGCTTAAAATCGTAAGCATCGAAAACCTGAATGATGCTTTTACGAATGCTTGTTTGAAGTTTTGCAGCTTTCTCGGTTGACCTTGAATTACGACTTTGGAGTTAGGCGGAGCATCACGAGACGATAGTGTGTGGTATTAAGCACGTGCGGGTAATGACGTATACAAATTTAATAAACGGAAGAATTACATTTTAAACATTTTCATTTATCAAAAAACTTTTTCATTTACCAAAAAACATTTTTAAATAAATAAAGACATTTTCATTTACCAAAAAATATTTTTAAATAAATAAAGAGAATGTTTACATGAATCAATTAACTTATATTTAAATAAACCACATTATTAACAAATTAGCTAACTTTCGTAGTTGGGAAGTTAACAGTTTACTCGCACGGTGGCAGTGGGCGGAGTGGAAATTTTACGTAGGTACATCGTACTACTATCAAATCTCGCACATCCTTTGCTAAAATACGCTGCAATTGGTTTAACGAACTCCATGCTCGAACTGTTACGTCTCGTAAGCTCCTAACCGGGAAAGGCTTAATTATGTAATACAATTATGCAATGCTATAAAAAATATGATCGGTATATTATGAATATATTTTAATGAACCTAAAAGCAGCTATATGAATCAAATAGAACCTTATTAAAAATCAATTATAGACAGAATTTGTCTAAAACTTTGTAACATTTTTATATAGACAAATAACCAATTGATCACACAGGGCCGAACTTGAAACACATTTAGGTCCGAGTGATATATTATAGTGGGGGGCCTATTTTCCATTTTAACGTACCTATTTTGTTTAAATAAGCTATAATACCGGTAAAAGAGTAGCCGATTTTCCATACCGTGGCAAAAAAAAAATTATCTTGACAGTCTACCTCGAAATCCCGACTGGCCAGGACAAATAGACACTTCCTTAAGGACACAAAATAATTGTCTTACCAAACGACTGAAAATAATTTCACAAAAGAATTTACGCTAAAACGCCAGGGCCATTTCATAATCCGCTCCTGTCTATATCGATATACAATTTGCATTTTTAGTATCAAAAAATGTATATATCGATAACTTGCTTTTTGTTTTATTCATCATTACTAATTAATAGACTGATCGGCTACTTAGATCTAAAATAATGGATGTTTTTAATATTGAATGTTATCTGTTTTATTATTAGTACTGGCCGGTTTCAGCATATAATAATAAATATTAGACTGAAAACTTTTTTAAATGCAGCTACTTGAACTCCTGTGCCGCATATTTTCATAGCACACTCATTAATAGAGATGGGCGACTTATTCGACTTCCACTTTAGTCAAGCAATACAAATAAAATGCCGGAAATGAATACAAAAAAGTGTGAGTTGAAGTAAAACATGTAATCAATACACATATTGTTAGGTTTACACTTTTTTTTGTATGTATGCTGTATAGATAAACAGACAAATGTGCTTTAGGAATCTCTAAAACTGTAAATTTACAAACTATGTTATGATTTTATTTATTTGTATTCATTCAAGTAACTTCTGTATAATTCAGTTAAAAAATCAACTCTCGCAGTATGTGAACTTTGAAATCCGTTGCTATATACAGTCAAACCCGAGTGAGTGAGAACTGGGTGAATGAGAAAACTCTCTAAGTGAGAGTAATTGTCAGGTACCGACTTTGCAATCATCTATAAGTGAAAAACAGAAACGTCTATAAGAGATAGAGGTTTTTTACTCATGGACCTCTACCAGTTGCCTGTATCTTTAGTTTAGTTTAGTTTAGTTCCACAAAATTAAGGAATGAGTCGTAAATAGCCGAACTATAACTAACATTGTTTTTGTATAGTTTTTATAGACCTTTATAAGTGAAAAAGGCCACTCCAGAACCTCTATAAGCTAGAAACTCGGGTTAGTGAAAAACCTCCATAAGCGCAAAAAGAGATCGCGGTTCCTTGAATTCTTGCTTATCCAGGTTCGACTGTATATGAAGAATTATTGTTATATTATATGTAAAGTACGATACACCGCACGAAACAATTTCCCTTTCATGTGACATTCAAAAAACGCGCCTAGAAAAAATTTACTTCAATAGCATCAAGATGTCCTCTCATTCATTTCTTCGTTTGATTTCCGGAGAAAGCTTTGCGTTAAACGACTGTCGATTTAATCGTCAATTTGACGTGAATCGCTTATTAAGGAGGTTGAGCCGTTTTCCGAAGATAATGAAAAAAATCTGAAATAAAGTTTTTTTAATAGATTTTTTTATGACAAAATTTTCTGTAAAAAATCCAAAATCATTAGGAGATTTATAAAGTTAAAAATTAAAAAAAACTTTTACATATAGTGTTATGGAAAATATGTCAAGCTAGCATGCAAACTGTTCATTTTAATTTTTTGCAAATAACCAAATAATGTCAGCAGTTCCAAAAACTATCTATGTAAAGCATCGATGTCTTACGCATATTTTAATATTTTTTCCAATTTAATTAGGAGACTTAATCAATAAAAAAATTATTAAACCTTAGCACTTTTCGATTATGGACTTTTATTCTTGACAGATTTAACAATTTTAACTGAATTTTTAACTTTTTAATGATTTAATTTTAATTTTTATTACTTCTAATTTCTTTTTTCAATTATTTACTGCAAAAAATATGTAAAATACAGATATTTACATAAATGTATTTTTTTTAACCTAACTTTGTACTAAAAATACAAAAGTTAGTCCATTAAGTATAAAGTACTGAAATAATTAATTAATATTAAAAAAAAATATTTATTTATGCCTTTATGACAATAATTTATTGGTATCATCGACTTATAAACTATAAAAGTTCCCATTTAGAATTCGACTTACTTTTGATTGGGACTGTATAACGGATCAACCTCCTTAAGTACTCGAAACTTGTTCGACATGCACTGACGAAATCGAGTCGACTTGCGTCAAAGCTTCTAAATCGCCCATCTCTACTCACAAAATATATAGGTACAGTCTTTCAGTACGCCTTACCAACGCTTCAGTAAGTCTTTCAAAACTTGCGATCGCGACAACGCTATAGGGTGTTTTCTCCGCGCTGTTATGTCACGCGGCAAGGTCGTTCAAACTCAGTTGTCGTGTTTTTGATGTCAAACATCTACTGGTGCGTTTGAACGAGAGTAAAAACGTGCAAATGCCGTGACGCTCTACACGTCGTTACGTTTAATTTAATTACTATAGAATTTCGTTAGATGACAGCGCGAAAATGCGTGTTAGCGCTTGCTGTGTGTATATGCGTTGGATTTATAGCATGACTTTTGTTAACGGCGACATCTAACTTATTCTTATTAGTTACTAGAATAGTCATTTAAGTGGCGCTACTTGTAACTTAAAGTTGCATTTGGCAAGCTTAAATTTATGTTTCACGTTTGCCAGGCGTTCCACGACGACTGCTCTTTTTCAATAACAGGAGTACGAAACGGCTATGTGGAATAGGGTTATTGACAGTGATTAAAATTAAATATAAAACTGTGTTATAATGAAAGTTTATGGTCTAAAATATCGTTTAGAATTATTATTTTTATTAAATAAGTGGGTTAAATATATTAAAATAAATAAATAAAATCACGATTTTTAACCTATGCGTCACGTGACTTCAAACACCAATTGACGTCATTAATCATGCATTCATAGACAAGGAACAATACATGCATATACCTATCTTCTTTGATTATACCTGTATGTTCTCTGGTACCCCGCCTGCTTAGTGTTTACAGATTGCCTACTGTGACGTAGGCAATCAGTAAATATGGCTGTCAAGGTCAATTGACATTTTGGCGCAGAATTTAAAGTCAAAATAAAAAACAACTAATAATGAGTCAAATCTGTCATATTTATGAGAAAAAATATTTTTTACGGGCACATATACCTTTATTCTTTAATTTTAAATACTTTTTGAAATTTTGTCAATAACCCTATTGTCGCGTGTCGTTATTTCAAGTCAAGGTCTTAAGTTATGAAAGATTACCTGATATCTCTTCATTTTGAAAAAGCTGCATTATATTAAAAGACTTAGCTGCATATTAAACGATATATTTGAAAAATCAAATGCTATTTTAGCTTATTGTTTAGAATTTTTGTCAACTAAATATTTTAATTACGCAATCAAATACCAGCGGGCTGGTTTGATTGCAATGTGTTAGAATTTTCTAAAAAATTAAAATGCAATCACATAAAAAAATAATATAAAAAGTATTTGTATATGTAAATGTAGACATTACAATTTATATGTTTGTAAGCTCATACAAAAATTAATTTTAAAAATTATTCAAAATTCACACCACGAATAGCGTTCAAAATTCTAACGCCTATTATAAAAAAAAAAAAACGTGTATCAACAGGGAGCACTCTGTACTTGGTTTTGATACAAACATAATATATTTTCAATATATAACATTATAGATATTTACGTGAAATATTTTTCTTCGTAATTATTTGGAAAAAGATAGATGACAAAAATGATACGCTTAAAATATAAATATTGTTACTTTTCAGCGAGATTGACAAAGTAAAAAATATTTTTTTAATTTGAAAAATATTTCAAGTGAAAATGGCTGAATCAAAATCGAAATTTTACTCGGAGTGTACTCTGTTGATTATTATTTATAATCTGATTAAAAATAGGTATGTTTTTCTAGTATTATTAAAACATATAAAATGCAATATATAAGTCGGCGATCAAAATAAAATAAAAGAGAATAGTTATTAATAATAAAATATTTACACTGTTTCATTGAGCAATTGAAATTTAATTAATATTTAATTTGTTTATATTGTAGTCACAATAATTTATGAAACTTTTTTTGCCAAAATAGTTTATTTAACACGATTTTATTCTTTTTCAATAGTTTCAAAACATTTTCAACGAATTTTATAAGAACGCGGAAACCATGCCCATTCAGTGTGTAAACCCTTCTGAACTACCCTGAACAAAATGTTCAGCCACCGAAATAAAAAATATTAACGAAAAATTCATTGAGATAGGAATAACATTTCATTCTAAAAAAAAAACAACAGCATAGTAAGTATAAAATTCAAGCCAATTCGATGACAACACCATTCCAAATTCTAAAATATAGGTAGACATTTTCCATATAACAAAATTTCTGTTGACGACTAGTAGTAAATATAATGTGATGTATTTCAAATTCGATTACTTGGTTACATGATATGGTTTTACGTGAAAAAATTGGTATTTTCCCACTTGCGGTTAATCAATATGATTAATTAATTAATTAATTTACTTAAAGAAATAAACACAACGTAACAGAAAGTTAAAATAAAATGCAAGTAATGTCAGGTCAAGTAAATAACTTTATAAATCGGCAATTCCAAATTTCCTATAGAAAGAATAAGTCATTAAGTCATCTAAACAATTCCGAATGCAATCTAACAGATTTTTCCAAACATCAAAATAATATGGCACAATTAATTATAACTCTTTTTACTAAAAGCCAATATTTGCCTTCATTTTTTATTTAATTCAACATTGGGGGCTCCTTAAAAAAAGATTACGAGGTGCTGTTGATGGTGTTTTAGAAATTATTAAATTCTCACACCTAACATTATTGTCTTCTTTTTTTTTTTTTAATAAAAATAAGTGCTCAGCATCATAGGCTATATGCACTATAAAAAAAAATATTCAATATGGGGTAATAATATGTGGTATAGGTAAGTATGGTTATATATGTCGCCGGGACATCGTATCTCTGGTCAAACTCGCGACATTATAACCTCACTTAGTGAAATTATAATATCACGAATCTATTGTCTTTTAATAATATCGATTGACCGCAAGTGTGACGATAATTGTTCTGACCACAAATGGCATTATTTAAAAAAAATAACCAAAGCATGCTTGTCAGCTACCTAGCTAATTTATTTTTGACAGATCAAAAGAACAGCTGATTGTCTTCATTTTTTTTAAACTATTTCTAGTAAAGTTTAGAGAAAAAGTATACCGTCGTGAACATTATAGTGGGTATGACGTTCATTGTGATGTTTGGTATGTCTACATAATTAACTAAAAACAATGTTATCTAATTTGTAAATTATTTAATTCGTAAGTAGATAATACAGTATCCTGTTTCATTTAATAGAAAGCAAGGAGGGTAGCTAAAGCTAATATGTATGAATGTACAGGAGTATACTGTACAGTGCGCGACTGTGAAACGCTAAACACGTGACCTCATTAAAAACGATGCCATGTTGTTCCAGTGACGTCGACAGACGCTAGAACTGATAAAACTGATTCAATTCTAAGAAGAAAGTACAGTAGAACATCAGCCCACGATGCTAGAAACTTAATTTCTATATCGATCGCCGAGTTCAGCAGACAAATTCCAGCCAAATGGACGACAGGACCATTCCAATTTCAAAAATAATGACGTTTGACGTTGTATAATAAATAAAATAAAATTTCAGTTTGTGCATGCGGTGACGCGAGTAGTGGATAGTAATAAATATTACTAGTGTGACCTGTGTGAATTATTCGCACTAAATAAGTATAATAATTATCACTTTACAAAATTATTTTTTAAATATGATTGCAGGTATTCAATTCGTTTCTAATTTTGCACACTGCTTATAACGTTCTTCTTTTTGTTGTATTACAATATGAAGCTCAGATGACAGATCGAAGAAATATTTTACTAAAATTGTCATATAGAGGCGCAAGTAGCAAAAGCGTTGAGCAAAGCCAGATGGCATCATGCAGCATTGCTGTGACGTAGTTAAGCGTTGCTCGCTGTTTCAAAATTAAAACTGTCAGATGGCAGTATGCAGTATTGTGTCTGTTGTATTACAATATGAAGGTCAGATGACAGATCGAAGTGTTGACGTTGTTTCAAAATTAAAGCCGTTAGATGGCAGACGTTGTTCAGCGTTGCTGTATTTTAATTAATTTACAAAAACAAAAGCAATAATATATATTTTTAGTTGTCGATGTCAGTAGAGCAAGCAATTAGCTGTAAAATGATGTATAATAATTTATGTGGAGAAATTGTGTGTTTTTTCTAAAAAGGAAGGCAACCTTAGCGTATTAATATATATGATGATGTTTGCTTTTCAAAAATTAACCAAAGCAAGCGTGTCAGTTATCTAACTAATTTCTTTTTTGACAGATCTTCAGAACAAAAGAACAGCTATATTTTTAAAAAGTAAAACAAAATTTTTAATCAACAGCGATAGGAAACCATAATTTAATTTTTGGAATAAGCTTAAAATGAGAATAGCGTATTCAATAAATTCCAGCCAACTGGACGACGGGATCACTCCAATTTCAAAATGTTGACATTTGACACAGTATAATAAAGAAAATAAAATTTCTTATATTGCATGACGCGGATAATGGCTAGTATTTAATATGATATTTATTATTCGTTGCCATAGTTACCTACCTAATATGTTCCGCGGCATGTAAAAATTAATCAAGGCATGCTTAACTAGTTTATTTCTGTCAGATCTATAAAACAGAAAAACAGCTGATTTTTTTTATTTTCCAAAACTATAAAGTTTAGAAAAAGAAATTTTGACGAAACTTTCTTGAAAAAATAGATAAAATAATAGGGCGTCATGAAAAGTATACCATTATAACATAAAAACAGCGTTATAATATATATCTCTTCTGCGCATACGTCGATTTTCCCTAAAAACAATAGGACTCTTCGTATTCGCATAGTAAACATCCTCCAAAAATTTGGTTTCAATCCGTTTGACCTGTATCGTGTTCACAGACTAACAGACGAACAGAGTTTTTGCAAAAATATGTTTTTGGAAAACGAAAAGATATTGTAAAATTTTTAAAAGTGATTTTTGACTTAAACTAGTACCATTCCCCACTTGTGAGTTGGAATGGTAAAATTAAATTATGTCCACATTGCTATAAAAGAGTGTGTTTTTTGAGTTTTTAAACTCAAATTGTGTTCATTCATAAACCGCACGCGTATAAATCGGCTTTTACTGTACGCCATGTACTACATCGCTCTTATCTTTCCACTATGAAAATATAGTTATTACATGTACCTATATTATTAGGCCGTGGTATAACGCTTAGGATTGCGGTTCAAAGTCTAACGCAACTTTTGCCATGAACCTCGATGCAAATTACGCTTTAAAACTTCGAACTCTGAAATGTAAACTTGAACATTAAGGCTTGCATATAATTGCTAATGATTTTAAAATCATCAACATTGTTTTTGTGTATGATTTCAAAATTATGATTGAAGAGAAACTTATTTAGCAGCGTATCTGTTTGTAATTTTCTGTAACGTTAAAGGGGAAATTAATCAATCGTGAGAAAAATACGAGAATTATCCTCAGCAACACAAAATTAAAGGGGAAATATAAGAAAATGGGCAGCGCATCAATAAAACGAGTTCATAACTATAAAGAAGTTTCATTTCCCCCGTGAAGCATACAAGTTTTTTTTTTTAATTATTATTTATTAATGTTGTGAATCTACAAAAAAAAATTGTTTTCTGACTTTTGGGAAAGAGTGTCTTTCTTTTTAAGTACGGTCAAAAAAAAGGTCATTCGTATTAATAAAACTTAAAAAATATAGATTTTTTGCTTTACCCCCCCCCCTCTAAAAAAATATCTACGCCCTTGTGCCTTGTGACATTATCATTATGCTAATACTCAAATTCTATTATTAAGATAGATTTTTATTAAAAATCTGCCGTTTAAGAAGATATTCATTATGTAGATTGCAAAATAAAACGAAAAAAATATTAATAAAGAACAGATTTCATATGCGATATACAAGACAATTTTCAGTAAAAAGCTTACTGCTATTCAGACGCCTCAGAAAATTAAAAACAATTTCTTTAGTCACAATACACATTAGGCTATGTCAAATTTGATTTTTTTTTTCATTTCAACACGTCTAAGCATTATTGTCAAAACATACCTATTTCAAGACAATTTTTTAATCTAATAATCAAATAGATATATAGAATATCGGTTTTCTCGTCACTGTTCAGTACCCTTTAGTAGAAGCGCGATTATAGATCATTCTATTTGTAATAAAGTCATTTTTCTTATCTTATATAAGCCACTTTATTTCAACTTTTCACTGAATTCTGAAACAGTTTGAATAATTCCTTCAACCGAGAAAAATGATATTCAGTAAAGGATTATAAAATCTCACATTGCCAGACACTTCATGGAATATATTATTCAATTACAAGCGTGAAAAGTTCTATTAACTTTTAGAATTGCAATATGCAAATATGCAAGAAAATGAATTATAACTTTTGCTATTGTATTAAATAGCTATTATATTACGTTTGAAAGCAAGAGAACACAAAACGTTCACAGTAATAAAGGTCGATCAACATATTTGACTAAAACCGCGGTAGACGACTAAACGAACCAAAACAAATCAATTAAAAGAAAAAATTCCAGCCAACTGGGCGACGGGACCATTCCAACTTCAAAAATGTTGACATTTGATTATAATAAAGAAAATAAAATTTCTGATATCGCGTGACGTGACGCGGATAATTGCTAGTATTCAATATATTTGCTATTCGTTGCCATGGTTACCTACATAATATGTTCCACGTCATGAAAATATATTTTTCGAAACGTTGGCCACAAGCGATACTCTGGTAAGCTTAATTTTTTCAATTGTTCCTCAACCAAATAAATCTCCTTCAACAAAATGGCGTTTTCATAATCTCAATGAATTTTTCATAAGCCCTATATGTATTTCATTCAAAGAACATTTTTTTCAGCGATAAAAACATATTGAAATTGTGAATTTCAAATATTTTTAGGGAGGCAGAAATAATTCTTAATTGTTTTTAAAACATATTGAAAAATCGTGTTAAATAAAAATAATGATGTGGATTTTTTATTATTCTGGAACTATGTATGTTCTTGCCCGAATATTCACCCGTTTAGCTAGTTCACTGAACTATAATAATACTGGAAAGCGTTTTTCCGAATTCAGTGAATCGAGAACGTTTCGACAAAGATAGATATATTGTCTTTTTTCTGCGTGTAGGTACACAATGTGGTACAGTGTCCCTAAAAAGTTACCTCATTAGCTTCGTGAAAAAAGATACACAAATATTTATTGTCTCTGTCGGCTGTTGTGCGCATTCCAGACTTATTATACAGTAGAAACTCTGTAACACGAACCTCGTTAAGTCGTAATTCTCTCTATAAGTCAAAAAAATTAGCCGTTCCCTTCCATTGAAATCAAAAAGACTATTCGAATTAATTAAACTCTACAACTCGAAATATGATTTTCCTGCGAGGTTCTCTGAATACGTAAATCGAAGTTGTAGTACCGCAAACTCTTTATCTCGAAGTAAACGATTTGCACACTTTACAGCCTCTGTAGATCAAAGTAAGTAATGAAAGTATATATAGTCGAATTTTTATTTCACGATGACTCTATAACTCTAAAACACTGCAGAAATTGTGTCTCTGTAAATCGAAATTGTAACTGTTAATTCTGTATCTTGAAATCTTTGAGAGTGTCGGAAACTCCATTACCCGAAATTTTTAGCTTTCTCCTTAAAATCCTAGTTTCTACTGTAGTTCAATGATCTAGTTGCAGCAAAAATTTTGATTTAGATTTAAATAACTTGTATTTAAATAATCAACTACGTACAACAATGCGTGTACATTATACATACGTGGATATTATTATAAACGATATTTTTAAAATCCATGTTTAAAGACCGCCGCACGACTGCCCTCCAAGTTGAAAATTATATTTACGAGCAAAATTCTAGAGACCAATTAAATATAGTCTAAAAATATTGTTATTATCGTATTAAATGCTATTTCAAAGCTCTATACTTTTGTCAACAAATTATTGTTTACTAAAAAATTAAAAATATATTCTCAAATGCCATATGTATATGTTATTTAAGGGGGGCACCTAGTGTAACAGCTCAAAAATATTTATTATTATTTTTTTTTGCTTAAAAATGTTCGATTATGTAGAATATGCCTACAAAATTTCTAAAACGATATTCGTTACGACAATAGTTGAAATATTAATTGATCATTACAAATTTTTTCAGTATCAAGCCTGATTTTTTTTTAAACGCGTTTTTCTCAGAATATCATTTTCGAAATTTGTGGGCGTAATATCTCAAAAACTATTAAAGATTTTAGGCTGAAATTTTTGCCAGATATAAAAAACAACTTTTATTCGTAGTTGAACCTATTTGTTTGGATGTTTGTAGGCCAAAATTTTATGTCAAAAATCAAACAAAAATTGAAACTTCAAATTAAATACATTTTTTTTTTCAATTTTTCATATATTTTATAGGTTTCACTACGAATTATGAATGTTATTAACAAAAAAGCTGTAATTAAGGCCCCAAATTAGACATCGAAACTGCAACGCGTTTGATAGAAATACTTTACACGCCGCCATTTTGTACCGAAAAAATTAATATAATTTTTTTAAGAACTTTCAAAGATGTTCTATAAGGCCTAATTCATTAAAAAATCATAAAAATAAAGTTAGTCTAAAAATAAAATGTTTGAAATAAGCGCTTTTTTAAGCTGTTACACTAGGTGCCCCCCTTAACTTCTTAAATAAAATACTGTACTCTGTACATTTTGAATGACACTGGTTCAAACAAATAATATTGATCAAGTATCTCTTTGCCGGCAACACCTGACATCTATTGTAGTAAACATACACTAGGCAGTAAACTGTTTGTTTCTTTGATACGAGAAAATTGTTTTTTGCTTTTTTTACACTGGCCATTTTTCCATTGGCTACAAAAGTATAAAGTTTTGTTTGCTTATGTACAGAATGTTTGTGAAATAATCTCGCCATAAAAGGCGTTGTTTATGTAATCGTCATTGCATAACTAAAAGTACGTTATTGTGCTTGTTTTTTTATTCAATACCCGTTCTTCCACCACATTCGTCCGTCGCTTCCACCACATACATCCACCATAAAAATCGTGCCACATTTTTATTTTTGTGAACTTTTTACTCAATTATTAACATAGTTTCAAAACTGATCAAAGCAGTCGACGCCACAATTACTGTTTTTTTCCATAAAAAAGAAGATACCGAGTTTATCATGAAATTTACTTGTATTTTAGTTATGCAATAAATTCAAATAATGCCGCGGATTTTTTTCTTACAAAGCAGTTTCTTAAATGTTCTGTATTTGAATTATGTATCAACTATTATCATTATCTGTTATTCATGTTAGGGTATAAAAATATAATAATTTTGCAACTTCACGGTAAAGAAGGTAACTAAGCCTTAGCCTAGAATAAACAGACATTCAAAAATTCTGAGAATGGCTAAACCGATCACATGAACTAACTACCTACGTATTTAATAGATTCAGCAGTTATTTGATTTATTCAACTCATGCGCGTTATTCATGTTTTATCATGCCTAAAAACCGAACCCTAAATAGCCATTTACCGACTGGTGACAATTACTTGTCATAACTCAATGAAGATTCCTACTAGCTCGGCCATTGTGGAGTAATGAAAATAAACGTAACTATTTTCTGAGTCGTAACGAAATAGTAGGTAACAACAACTCCCTGTTGTTACCCATTGAGGCTAAAATTGAGAGGCCGAATGTTTTCGACATGGAGTTTATTCATAACCGGCTATCCTCAAACCAAAACATTGAATCGTGCTGTTTGGTGCTGTTAGTATTGACAGTTTTTTTTATAAAGAAATAAATAGATATTTACAACATCTCATTATAATTAAAACATGAATAACGCGCAATTGTTGAATAAAATTATGGGCGCAACTTGTAGGCTAAGTCATGACCTGTCAGCGCGATGAATGACTTAGACTACTAGTTACGCCAATAACTATTAAATTAGCGTTATACATTTTAAAATTAATAACTTTGTAGAGAGTTTTCGTTAAAAGGAGTAAGTTCTTATGGAAAATCAACCAAGGACAAATAATGTAAGTTCTTCGAGACGTTCTGACTGGCTTTGTGCTGATTTGCCTTTTTCGCCATGAAATTACACTTATTTAGATTTAATAATCAACATTATTAAATGTAAGAATATTATCTTTGAAATTATAAAAAAAGACTTCTTTGATAATAACTGATATAATTAATTTCATGTTATGCAATTGTTTGATGTTAAATGTTAGAAAAATATTAAAGAACACGGTTGACCTAGAAAAACAATTTTCCAAAAAGGATCGAATATTGGGATCTTTCCCATAAATAACCGACAGTTTATTTTTTCAGGTTTCGTGTGTTTTGGTCAATACAATTAACTAACTACAAAATCTGAATTTTTATTTTTTTTTTTTGTTAATATCCTAACTCCTAAGTATATTTTTTATTGTTAAAAACAATCAGAAATAAAAAAATTGAAATAAATAAGTCATTATAAGTAGTCGAAATTAGTGATGTGCCGGATATCCGTATCCGTATCCGCGGAGCTCAGAGGGAGAAACAAGATCCGTATCCGTATCCGTTAGTTTTATGGCGGATCTTTTACCTTATTAATTTTCAATTCATAGATGAAATTTTATATATATATAGGTGATTAGGTAATAATGATAAACTGTTAAATTCCATTCAGATTATTTTTTATTTCTTAAAATCGTATTTGGCACCTTTATATTGCAAAAATTTATCGTAGTGAGTACCATACCAATAGTACATAGCTCAAAGGTACTAATAAAAAACTATCTTTATAATGAGATATTGCACATCGATCTTCAGAAAGAGACAATCTGTTATGAGAGTTAACTCTTAAAGAAGTCAATAACTTTTTCCCATAACAGATAGTCTCTTTCCAAAGGTCGATGTGCAATATTTACCGCCGCGTACTCTAAGAAAGTTAAGATCCGTATCCGTATCCGCGGATCTTGAAACCAAATATCCGTATTCAGATCCGTATCCGCGGATATGCATATTTAACGATCCGGCACATCACTAGTCGAAATTACAAGTTTAAATAGATAATCAAAAGTATAACCCTCTATTACGCGCTTTACTTATCCTTGAGACCTCGGTGCTTAGATAACCTGAGTCTATCCTGAAACGGGCAGTACCGTACCGCTTCGAGAGTTGGAAGATTAAGTGAATTGTTTTTTACACGATTGGTTTACCTAATAGGACATTTTGTTTAGTAACAGTATCTAGTATTTGTTTTATTTCATTTTCAAATTATGATAGTAGAAAACAATAAATATATAAATGAATTTACGACTATAGAAGGGTAACAAAATTTAACTATCGACGGATTCGTAACCTTCGTTCTAAGTATAGAACGAAGGTTACGAATCCGTCGATAGTTGAGTTATGATTTTGGTTATTTATTTATCCTGGTGATCGAAATTGTTTAATTACATATAAGGCTCGGTTTCATAGGTTTCGTGTTAATTCATGCTAGACTTATACTCGGTGTCTTCGAGATTTAAGAATATTATTAGTTTTTAACTAAAAGGGGACTCCATTTACTTTGAAACAAATGACATATGTACTTAAATCGAGATTTAAAGCTGACAATCGTAGCAGAAACCGAGCATTGGGTTTCTGTAAAATATTTTCTGATTGTTGACGCCAACGCGCGGGTCTTATGCAATTACAAAATGGCTTAGTAAAATTATTTTTCAATTATTTCATGTACTATTTGCAGTGACGTAGCAAGGAGTAGGTACAAACCCTCAGGAGCCTCCCTCAAATAATCGATGAATAAATTCATTCGTCGTTTTCAGCAATTCAAGTAAAAAAATCACAAAAATTCATAAATCAAAATCAAATAAAAAAAATTCTGGCCACCCGGAGATCCTATCGCTACGCCACTGAGTGTTCGTTATTATTTTTCTTTATGTTCTGCTTTAAAATTGTTTTATAAACGTTACTAATAAGTAAAAAATTATAAAACTGTATATATTATTAATTCAAAATTAAGAGTGGAATGGTAGGTACATTCGGGTGTTCTCGGAACGCTTCGTGCGTGTTAAAAGTATTTATCTCGATTCTAACCTCTCTTTCTAAAGCCATATTTTTTTCACAAGAGAAAATTTTACTTATAACAATGTATTTAAAAAATGTTTATTTTTTTTTTTTGTTAATTTTATTGAGACCTAAAAACCAAATTTATATTCCTATACCGATCGTTTTTATTGTTTCACTAGGAACTTTGTTTAATCAGTTAATTAATTCTTGTTGATCTTAGATTAAAAAAAGTGTATAAGAAGGCAAAAATACATTTTTAACGGGGTAATTAAATTACCGACGATTAATTCTGAGAAAATCCGCATTTACAGTACCGTTATACTTTTTAATTTACGGCGCTTTTCTGTACGGTCATAGTTAAAATTAACAGCGCTATTAAATTTCTGTTTCACTCTAATGGGATGTAAAATGTGTTAGTAACTGAGAAAAAATTAACAACACTGTAAATTTTAGCATTGACCATAGAGAATAGCACCAATAAACTCCTAGATAACATATTATTGTAAAATAGAAAATATTATTCTTATATCCCTAATTATATGATATAAATATATATATTTTATTTATGATTCTTGTCGTTATATCTGCGTTGCAAGGAAAAGTGGTTTATGTCACGTTTTTTTGAGGTACCTTCACGTTACCGAAGCGTTATAAATGACGATTTGGACGTAATTCGTTTACCAATGTACAAATTATTTTAAATCTGAATATAGATAACCGGTAATTGCTTGTATTCCTCTCTGGAGAAGAAACTATGACTGATTTGGAATGATTTAACCTTATCACTTGGGGGTCGGAAATGCGTAATTTTTTTATGATAATGACACTTCTGCGAATAGTTTTTATTTTATTTTTTTATTTATATAAGTTTTAAAACACAACATAAAATCTAACAGTAAATTTCGTGGTTTTTAGCTTTAGGAATTTTGGCCAATTAGTAAGCTATCAGATCATGGAAAAAAGTGAGAATATATTTTTTTTAATTTTTAACTCCTAAAATTCGGAGTTTTGTAAAAAAAAACGAAGTAGTTTTTCTCGAAAATGACGCATTTACGACCACCAAGTGATAGAGATAAAATCATTCCAAATTAGTCATAATTTCTTCTCTCGAGAGGAATGCGAACAATTACCGTTCACTCTATATGGGTACCTACTCGCAAAAACTTTTTGTACGATTTGGAAAATAAATTTTGTTTTACTCGTCATTCAAGACGTTCGTGTAGTGAAAAAGCGGATCAAAGAAAAGTCTCTTGGTGGTTTTTAAAAAAAGTCTGCCGAAATGCCAACATAAGAAAGTTATGAAAAAATCGACTTTACCTTGCAGTCACAGATATTTAGTTTTCGAAACCATTTTTAAGCCCATTTTTCGGTAGCCTAAGTGCCTGTGTGTTAAATATAGCGACACTTTATATGCAAAAAACAAACCGACGAAAAAACTTCATTTTACAGACCCGTTTAAAATTCGAGATTCTTCGTTTTACGACATAATTATCGAAACTGCATCAAGTGATGCTTCAAATGTAAAAAAATACGAGAATTGCGTTCGATATGTCAAAACAGCACGTCAACAATCTTGTGGAGAAAAAAATTTCCAACTTACAGTCGTTAGTCATCCTTGAATATGTCGGTTCTGTCAAAAAAAGGTTTTTATATAATTCAGGTCTATATTGAACATAACGTGCCGCTATATGGTAACGTGCAGGTACCTATGCTACCAGAACATGGCCATTAATCTCACGTATTAAAGGTATAAGCACCAACAACTTGTCATTTGATTAGTTGAACATATCTGTGTTAAGAGATATATTAAATCGTATACAGCATCTGTGAAAATACGCTTAAATACATCTTTTGTAAAGTAGGTAAAATATAATTTAATCATTTACAAAGCTCTCACAAGTCGAGTGTTCTTCTTAGATGCGTTCGCACAGTACCATGATCCAAAAACAACATGATGCGTTCTTGCGCAATCCAAAATGTAATTAGATATTTTTTTTAATGTTCTGCAACATTTTTATTAACTTTATTTAAACAAATTAATTTGTCCCTAAAATATCTGCAATTATATTTTACATCAGTGTTTTCCAAACTTTTTCAATTCGCAAATCCCTTTGGTGAATAAGGCAAATTTTAAGACGCTACCGACGCCAGTTGTCAGTCGTCTATAATTTACAATATCTCTCACTCACTCTGACCTTAAAAGAGCTTTACAATGGAGCGACTGATATTTGAAAGCAAAAAAACAAAGTATTGGGGGTTTATAAGAAAATCACGCTGCTAACGTCCTCTGTTATCGAGCGTCTATACTACTTAATCTATACTATAAATTCAAAATTTATTTATTTATTCTTATACTTTGCAATGTAATACAAGCAGCACAGTTTTTATGCATGGGACGAATATGTTTTACATTGTTTACCTACTTGCTTTGCAGTTTCAGCGAAGCGTATAAGGTTTACTATTAGAATAATTAACTCCGTAAATTGTGGTACAATCTGCATGCCATATGGGTTTCATCGATAATACATCTTTTTGAGATAATCAACTTACATAAATAATTATTTTTAAAATTAGCTGAAAAAATATGAATCAATATTAAACACAGTATCAAACTGTTGGCAGGCATTGTTTTGTGGATCCTTTTGCGAACCTCTGTTTGGAAACCACTGCTTGATTTTGTAACTTAAAACGATTTCAATATTTTTACTGATCATTAAAAAAATTTAAAGCGGTAGAAAATTATTGTTTTATTTAAGCTTAATAATATTTCGAATTGATTTAGTGACTAAATTTTCGAAAAGCTTATGAAAAAACCTGAAGGTGAACCGATGTGTTCACAGTTTAAAGTATTAAACGCACAAAAAAAATTTAAAAAAAATCGTGCATGTATAACTAAAGCTATGGTTGTACAATGTACAAATAAAAATTATAAATGTCAAATTATAAAAGAAAGTTCAATTCGGAAATTGTAGGCAGTGACTAAAACTTAGTTTCACAATGCAATGTAAGCGGCATGCTTTTTCGATTGCTTTACCGCTCTACTAAGTTTGTCAGTCCCTGCCTACAATTTCTGAACTGAATTATACAACATATAATATAGGATGACCGGTAATCGCTGGTATTCCTCTCGGGAGAAGAAATTATGACTAATTTGGAATGATTTAACCTTATCACTTGGAGGTCGAAAATGTGTATTGTTTATGATAATGACACTTCTGTAAAGAATTTTTATGTTATTTTTTTTATTTATTGCAACAGTAAATTTCGTGGGTTGTAGCTTTAGGAAGGTTTGCCAATTAGTAAGCTATCAGATCATTGAAAAATTCAAGCCAAAATGTGAGAATATTTTATTTTTTAATTTTTAACTCCCAAAATTCGCATTTTTTGTAAAAAGAAAACCGAAGTAGATTTTCTCGAAAATTACGCATTTCTGACCCCCAAGTGATAGAGGTTAAATCATTCTAAATAAGTAATAGTTTTTTCTCCCGCGAGGAATACGAGCAATTACCGGTCACCTGTATATATTGCAATTTGTTCTTTCATGAATATCATGGAGTCATTTTACTAACAAAATTAATAGCGTTATTCTGTATTTCTGTCTCGCTTTAACTTATATGTCATGTTAAATTTGTTAGAAAGCGACAAAACTTTAACAGGACCTGTAAATTCGAACATTGATCATACAGAATAGTAGGTACCGTAAGATTAATTAAAAAACACATCAACGGTTAAAAAACAACTGAAAGTGTTCCCTTTCACGAACCTACAGATCTTGTATAATGTTTTAGGCGACACATGACACGTAAAGCCACCCACGCAGTTTAAAATATTAATTTTAATTTTTGCACACAGAAATCTTCATTATTTTTTTATAATAAAATTATTTAACTTATGGAAGTTAAACATAAGTCGAAAACAAAGTTTAACCTTGTCAAGTCAAAAATATAAGTAATAATATTATTGATTTTTAAAAAAAAAATGGTTATTAAATCGGCATTTTTGCCACGCTTTAATATAACACACTTTTAGGACAAAAAGGCATTATTATATTGCAAAAATTTTAATTTAGAAATTTTTGAACTTTGATCTTTTCTTTATAAGAAGAATAATCCAATACATTTAAATTCCTTCCAAAATTAAGGCTTGGTTTACATAAAAATCTGTGTTGAAATGAAAGAGTTCGCGTCTAAATTTTGTTAAAAATACGATTCACGATATTTATGAAACAACCGATACAAATAAATGCACGTGCTTTATTGTTATAGAATGTATTATTTACGCTTTTTTCGTTTCATTGTTATTAAAACGATTTAAGTTATTCACAAAAATACACTCATTACGGTACACGGTCTGTGCAAACTAGTACAATGAACGAGGATACTGGATCGGGTGACACAAGAGATTGGGAGTCAGCACCAATAAGCCCTAGAAGGTGCAGTCCTCCCGGCAAAAATAGCTCCCAATTTGCCTCGTTTTTATGATGTTATGTGTTCGACTATTGTTTGAAATTTCCAGATTTTTTTCAGTTAAAATAAAATGATGATGACGCATCCCTTAACTTTAAATGCGCCTAAGTAAAATAGACAACAAAGTAGATTTAAAATACCTATGTAGATTATAATGTACTGCAAACCCTATGTGTTCACAATAATAAGGTATCAGGATAGAATTTTTTTTAAAAATTCTAAAAAAACGCCTTATTTGCTTATACAGAGCCTGATTTACAAAATTCAATGAAAAATTTTGTGGCCAGAAATCTTCTTTGTATTATCTATCAGTATTATCTTGTCATAATGCAACCTTTCAAAAAGTTTGCGCTTAGTGATATATATTTTTCATTTCATTCTTTTTTCTACTATGGTATTTTTTTACACATTTCCTCTATAATATAATTATTAGTTTTCTCTTAATTTTCAGTATATTTTGTAAATGTTTGGTTTCATTTTCACTTCTAAATATCTACTAAATGAAAATAATATCTCCGGTAAATATATTATATTGACACAATAACGTTACCTACTATATTTAGTACTAACATTAAATAGCTACTAGTGCGTAATGGACTACTTTCCATGCCTGCATATGTGCATGTAAAGCAGTTATTTAATAGAGGGTAGTGCAAAAAAGAAAAAAATTACCATATATGTAAAGAAATATCTTAATTGAATATTTTTCATTTAGAGAAAAAGTGCTTCGACTAAACTACTTTAAAGGAAAATAACATTTTTCCGGATTGCGTCAAAATCTTTAGTCAAATATAAAAAACAGCATAAAATAGATACCTTTATTAAATATCAACTGTATCAAATTAACAAAATAAAATATATTTTTATCTGAAGCTGCCGCAATTTGCCGGCGAAACATCGTACAGCAGCTTAATAATAATTAATTAATAATTTGTACCTGTCCACTTTCCCGCGAAGAATGTATTTATAAAAAATAACATTGATTTGTAATCCACATTAGAAAAATAACGCGTTTTAAATTTTATCAATTCTATCCTGATACAAAACCTAATGTTAGTTGATACACATTAAAAATGAGTTTAAAACTCAAATATTATATAAAATTAGCTGTAATAAAAGTATTATGTACACCAAAAAATATTGCTTAAAAATATTCGTATTTGACTTGAGTTATATTTACAAGAGAATAAAATAATTTGGTAATTGTTACAGAAACTTGACCGCAAGTTGATAATATCTCGGCCCTTAAACGTCTGTGAACCCGAAAATATTTGAATTTTATAAAAACAGCGGTTAAATTAGTTTTTTTCAATGAATATAACTCTTGTCAAAAAAGATATGTAGCCAAACTATTTGTAATAATAAAATTTGTGTAAAAATGATGTAAGCGTAAAAATGTAAGTGGAAACCACACAAACCTTATGTAACAAATAATTATAATCGTACATTGTTTTATGTAATAAAATATTTCATAAACAAATTAATCTCTTTTTAAATTCGCGCAAAAAATGAAATTATTTCTCCACAGGTATATGAAATGACCGCTGTCTCGACTGCATTACTTCCTAACCTAAAAAGCGACGTGTTCATTTTATTTACCAATACAATTAAATGAAATCCGTTATATTCTTTTTTGTTTCAATTTAAATTGCTAATAAATCACCTACAAATTATAATAAACTTTACTTTACTAAACATATGCCATCTTAACGAGTGCACTTAAAAACCTGTTCATTTAATACCAGGGGCGGATTGAGGTGTAAAGTGAGAGGAGAAGTTCGATACAACTTTTTCTTCGAGGTAAGTATTTAAGTATAGAAAATAATTTTTGATGTGAAACTTCCATTGGCGCGCATGACAGTACAAACGGCTTCACGCTCTCTTATACCGTCATGTCCCCTCTACGCCACCGCTCTCGACTCTTTTGTGTATGCGCGCGCGCGTTATCCGGCTACAGTATACTTGACACGTTCGCCGCTTGTATATACACACTTTGTATTTTAGTTACAGAGCGAAATTTAGTTACAGGGTAAAATTTAGTTACTATATAATTTCACTTAAATGCTTGTTTCACATCTGCCACGCGTCTCACGACGGCTATATCTTTATTAAAAAAAAAGATATAGCCGTCGTGAAATTACTATTGTTTTACACCGATTTTACTATTTCTTCTTTTTTTTTAATTTTAAGCTGTGAAGTGTGAGGCTATGCGTCAACATATAATACAGGAAAAAAAATGTGGCAACGCATTTAACTGTCTCGGAATCATACAAAATACAAAATAAAAATGAAATCTGTGTTTTATAATATATAAGCATCTTTCTACGGCAGTGTTTTTCAACCTGTGGCGATTCTTCTGTAGGGGGGTCGCCAGAGGTCGAGAGAATTTTAGTAAAAAAACAATAAAGATAAAAAAGATTGATTTATTAAGTAAGAGAATTTTAACAAAAAGATATACGTATTCGATGTATGTACATAATTGTTAAATAATGTGTTTTACGTACTATATTATGTATACTTATATCCGAATCCTAATTATGGAGAAGTATAAAAACGTCGTATGGAATATTTGTAACACTGTAACATACACACACATACATGATAAAAAAGCGAAGGATCGGGGGGTCGCGAGATATTTTTTCATACCAGGGGGTCGCTTAATGAAAAAGGTTGAAAAACACTGTTCTACGGTAAGTATGGGTTTATAAATAGCAACACTGTTACCTAATATTGGTTTGTTCCAAGTAATATATATGAAGGAAATTTATTTGGTTGAGAAACAATTCAAAGAGTTTTACTACTAAGTCGCTTGAATTGTTCCTCAACCAAATATATTTCCTTCAAATTTAGGAACACCGCAGTTTATTTAATTTATGACAGAGAATACAAATATTTTTAGTTCAAAAAAACATACATTTAGGAACTATCTTTTACTCTAATACAGTATAGTGTTTAAGTTAGATATGTGTAAATTTATAGGTAAGGATAATTGTACTATTGATGTTGAACATCCGTTTTATGGAATAAATCGCCTTTCAACTTTTACAATTTAGTCCGTCCCTGTCCGGGTCTGTACTACATTGAAATTGATTAATGGATATCAAAGTAAACAAATGGACAGTTAAATAAATTTAACAAAGAAACTTTAGTAACGGTCTACCGATTTTACAAGCGACGCACTGACCATAAGATATACCTACTCGAAAACCTGGCTAGAAAACAAAATCACACGTTAGTATTTTGTACAAGATGATGAGGTGATCGTGAGTGCCGATCATAGGTCTTCAACATGCAGAATCTTAGTTTCCTATAAATTCCTACTTTCCCAATTATGAAATCTAATGTCTAAGCGTAGAAATGTATGCCTTAAGACTTACTTGAAGGTTTGCTGCCTCAAATAATTAGGGAAACAGAAAATTACAAAAGCAGGTATACAGTACGTTTAATTTAAATCCACATATTGACACTACTTGCTAATTTTCTCCGTTGGTAATAATAGGCTAAATATTTGCATTTGAATTACATTGCATCAAAGTAAAAAAACGCGGGTTGCAGAGCCAAACCCTGTCCACAATATAGTGTATTTGCTAAACACAGGCATTGTGCCTTTATTACGTAAATAAAAAAAATTACCCCTTAATACAACCCTTAAATTAATATTTTTTTCCTTAACTATGATATTATTATAAATCTAAAGTTTGCACTCAATTAAATACATATCCACAAACTAGCGTTTTTTAGAAAATTTGTATGTCCGACCCTGTCGGGTCGATTTTATTATAATTTTAGCAGCACATTTTAATAATTACTAAAAGGTTAAATTTCAAATTTGAAACAATTCTGAGAATTTTGTCGGTGTTTTTGAGCCCGAAAACTTATACACATATATTATTTCCAAAAATTAATAAGAAAAATCGCAGGATTGTGGACAAAAAGTTAAATTTCATATACACTAATAAAATTCACCAACTCTGAAATCTAATCAAATCAAAACTGTGGCACCGGTTTTCGTTCTTACGGTTTTTACGAACTGAGTCTACAATTTGACATAACTTGCATTTAATGTAAATCACATGGAATTTTAGCACGGAAATTCAATATGTTGGTATAAATCAAATACCACCTAAAATAAGAAAAATATTATAGAGTTGTAGAATGCTTTTTGCTTTACCTATACAAACTTCTCTAGTAGCAAATGCCACTGTATTTAATTAATACTTTTAATTCTTTGCTTTGCGATATTAAATTTCCACCTCCACAGCGCCTCGCCTTTCCGCCCACACTTTTGCCTTCAATTTTTAACAAGGATGTGAAAAAAATCCGCGACAATAGACACGATCGTTTTTCGAGTCCAGTAAAAAAATATACTATTTTTAATAATAGGTATAAGTTAATTAAGAGAATTCTTTCTTACGAAACTAAATTAATTACTGTTGTACGAACTAAATCAGGTGCAACTTTATGGAATAAAAACAAAATAAAATCATCTAGTCACCAACATTGTAAACAGTAAATTAAATACTTTATTAATAATGAATATTTCAAATATTTCTACGCGATATAGTTTGAAACATTACACCTTCGATTCACCCTTAGCTCTCACTACTGTGAAGGTTCATGTCTATCGTTACCCAAGATAAAACCTAGCTCTCGCATGATGTGCAAAAGCAGCTACAAATATGCTGAAATATGAAAAAGATTGTCTATTAGAATATTCCATTGTTGAGTAATTGATAACTCATTCTGCCGCTAATGTGGAAAGATTCGGGTTCGTGTCCCGACAGTGACATTATAAATAATTTTTTCCATAATATAGCATTGTAACAATGGATGTGTCTTAATGATAATAGCAAACTTTAGCAGTTAGCTAGATTTCTAATTAATAACCTTAAATTAGTTATGACCCCTACGATTATTTTGTTCAACCCTGTTAGCAGCATCGCCATTCTCAAAAGAGTTGTTTAATTTATTTTTAAACACTTAAAAATATTCATTAAAATTTGAGACCAACATTTTTAAGTTGTGATTATCTAATCGTTATATTGTGGCTGACACTTGCCAAAAAAATAAATAATATAATTTTGTTATAAAATTTGAGTTGCTTTTAAGGCCTAGCACACATGAAGAGCGTTCAACGCGCGTTTACAACTTCTATACAATTGTATATAACTGTTTACATGATAACGCGCGTTATCATGTAAACAGTTATATACAATTGTATAGAAACTGTAAACGCGCGTTGGGCTAGCGCGCGTTGAACGCCTCTCATATAAACTAGGCCTTAGTGTTTCGAACGCCCATTACATGTTGATTGTGGTTATAAACACATTTACCGGTAAATGATAATTGTATAATGTATCTATAATTATATAGTCGTTGTCACACGATAATAAAACGGGATTACTTTATATGTAAATATTCGTCAACAACACAGATATTATTTTTTTAAATATCAGCAACCTTTACTCTAAAGCAGCCTAGGAGAGACCCTACCCCTCCCCGGGACTCCCCCGAATTAATTTTATTCGGCCTGCGGGCGTTCTATAGAAAAGTACAGTCGTAAATCAAAAGAGATATTGAAGTTTGAGTGGTTGGAATCTATTGAGTGCGTTTTTTCTATAAAATTCAGTTAATCTCGATGATGTTTATAACAATTGATCGCGCTAGAATTTTTCAATCCTGATAATTTTCGTTCAGTCTATAAGTAACTAATTTTTAATTTTCATGATTTTTTCAAATTTTTTGAGCAATACTTTAGTTGATATGGGCAGGGGACAGCAATTTTTAAGCGTTTTAACCCAAAAATTATAAAAACTGAAACAATAAAAATACGACAAATATATTGTTGAATTCGTACATAAGCATTCATTTGATACTTTACAGTTTACAAGAAGCCTTTAAAAACTAATTCTGCGCATTTTCAATTGGTCAAAGCTAGTTCTGTCTATTTTTGAACGGACAGTACTAATTCTGCTTGTTTCATTCAATCAACGTCCGAACCTGAATAAAAGTAGGGTTATGTTCTTGTTTACCTATTGAATTGTTCTCCTAAATGTTATAATTAATATTATGGTGGGATATTCAGTTTAATAATTAAGTAAAAATGCAAGGTGAATTCGAGTCTCAACTAGTTCGGCTATTGGAGGCTTCTGAAACATAATTTTGTGTCGAAACATAATTACCTTACTACACTAAGTGAGGTTAAGAAAGCAAATTTGTTGAGCGCTGAATTAAAACCTTTGTCTGCTAAATAAATCACTTTGATATAATAAGTATCATTGATGTGGAAAAGTTAATTAAAAAACGCAAAGAAGATTCCGATGCCATATACTAGTATTGTCCGTTCAGAAATGGACAGAACTAGTTTTGTCCAATTGAAAATGCGCAAAACTAGTTTTGCTCATTTTATAACACTCAATACCTGTTTATAAATGTAAGATTTCGGGTTTGGGCAATATTCGGTGGTCAAAACTAGTTTTGCGCATCTATTTAGTATTAGTATTAGTATTTATTTGCCAAAAACCAAAAAAAAATGGTATAAGCTCGTCATACATAGTAAAAATAATAAAAGCAATATTCACAACAAATCTCTATAAAATAAAAATATTCACAATAAATTTCTATTAATTTTTCTAAAGCTAAGAGTCATGTTACAGTTGTAATAATCCTCTAGGCTGTAAAATGGTTCTGATATTAAAAATTCTTTAATCATTTTCTTAAAATAATTACAAGATAGTCCCTTGATTTTATCTGGTAAAAGTTTATAAAGCTTTTGGCCCATGAAGTGTGGACTATGTTGGCAAATTTTAATTCTGTGATATGGCACAACTATTTCATTACTGTTTCTGGTATTATAACCATGAAAATCAGCACCAATTGATGAACTATGAATGTTAGCTTTAAAGTAACACAGTAGGTACATTCAAAATATATAGATTGAAGACGGCCATTATACGTAATTCAATGAATAGGTAGTGGTTTGCAGTGGACGTCGTAATTGGCCCCAGCAATACATCTCATGGCCTTTTTCTGAAGCAAAAGAATTTTCTGAACATCTGAAGCACAGCCCCATAGCATTATTCCGTACGAGATATTAGAATGAAAGTATGCATTGACCAAATTCGGGTATAGACCGTAACATATACACGTTTGTTAGTAATGACGGTGACAACAAATAGAAAATACAGGTCCGGAATTAGTCAACTCTATTGCGACTAGCTTTAGTTCTAGCAGAGTGTAGTGTATGACAACGGCTTTAGTGCAGTCTGTGAACCGGCGTGTGTGCGAAATACAACAATAATGACGTATAGAGATATATACAGAAAAACATGTGCATATTCACGATCATTGTACAAGAAGCGCTCGCAGCGTGCGGACGGAGTGATATCTGAAGTGAATCAGTGGAAGTTGAATGAACGCATGCGTTTACCGCATACAGGTGCAACAAAAAAAAGTAGTTATATATTTTGTCTATTCCAGAACTGCAGTTAAATAATTCAAAGGAGATAAAAAGTTTCAAGTGTTTCGAAACTTTTCACAACTCAATTTAAAATTTGTGGTGAATTAATGAAAATAGTTTTAAAATTTCAAACATTATTAATTTTGTATTGTTTTTTAACGGCGATAAAAAGTTTTCATCAACTTCAAAGTCATAGTTTGTGTTAATTAAATAACTTTTTTTTAAATTTTAATAATAGTACTGGTTTTTAAAAATTTAATGCAGTTTTCAGACGAGCGGATGTTCGTCATCTACCGCGATTTTTTAAAATCAAACGAACAATTTTTTCTATAAAAGAAATTTTAATATTCAATTATTACGTACAACTAAATAATCGTATTTTTATGTTAAATATATCATTAAAAAATCGCTCGTCTGAAAAAAGTATTAAAACTTAAAAATAAAATAATTACAGACTCATCAAATTCAAAAGGATAACAGTGATAATTAAAAACAGCTAAGGATAAAAAAGTGCCTACAAATATTGATAGTTCCAGCATAAAACTGCTTAACAGGTAAGTCAAGTAAACATCGTGTAGTAAGGCGTACCATTTTTAGGAACATTTCAAAAACAGTTTCAAATATATATAAGCGCGGGGTTTTTAAAATTTTTTACATCTGCTATGTTTTTTTATTTACTTTTTTTTAATTAATGGCAAGTGCCCATTACATAAATACGCTATCTTGTGACTCAAGAAAATCAAATCGGGCCAGCTGTCACCTTTAAAAGATAGCGATTGTTAAGTTATCGTCTTATTTAAATTTCAATATTATATAAGTACCTACTTAATACTGATATAATCAAAAATTTATCCGTCCGACAAAAATTTTTGAACGGTAAGTCCGATCATAGGCGTAGCAACGATTTTATCCTAGGGGGGAGGCAAATTTTCAACTCTACCTACCATTACCAGCTGCTACTTATACATAATTTGAGAACTGTTCATAGAAGCGAAATCGATCAACACGACTTTCTGGAGAAATTTCATGACAAAGAAAACGTAGATTATTGTATAGATTTATCTTGTTTGTACGTGGGCCATATTGTAGGGTTCGGGCCCGGCCCACCTGCCTCCCCCCTCTTGCTACGCCAATGAATCCGATCACCACGAAATTTCGACACAACATTCATCTCGGTAAACTGTTCCCACTCCCACGTCTGTTCTTTTGCACCCGGTGAAACCGGGAGGTAGTTATTTCATAAATGTGCTTGTTCCGAAATTGCGGTGGCGTTGCCAATTCATTCAAAAACAATTCTTGGTCCCTAAACCCAAGTGAGGGTATTTCGAAGACGGCCTGTATATACTCTAAAATAAGGCCAAGTACATACTATTGTTGTTCTTATAATATTATTATCAATTTAGGAAATAACTAGCACACCTTATATGGACACCAATCGTCTGCACTTGACGTAAGCATTGTTAAAATACATAGTATGTTGTAGGTATAGATTAATAAATACATACTATAAAACTATACATAGGGTAAATGTACCAATTCTCTACTATCCATCTGCGTTTAACCACATTTGTATATATTATATTTTATATAGATAAAAGATTATTACATAACCTTAAATTGCATTGAAATTCTAGTTTCGTGTTTTAGCAATAATACTTTGAGTGGAAAGAAAAATTAAAAAATATTAATTTGAAATTGAGTTACACATCAAGAAATATAATATGTGTAACTCACTCACAAATTAATATATATTTTTTTAATTTCTCTTCGTCGCACCAATAGCGTACATTTATTTTAACAGTAAAACACTAAAACCGGGGATTTATCGATGTTCAAATCATAAGAGGTTTTGTATTTCCAAAGGATTCGGAACTGAAAAAGAAGTGGTAGGATGCTATCAGAAGAAACAAAATGACGCGTTTTTCTGCAGGAAACCCAATAATAAGGCCTAGTTTATATGAGAGGCGTTCAACGCGCGTTGGCCCAACGCGCGTTTACAGCTTCTATACAATTGTATAGGACTGTTTATATGATAACGCGCGTTGGTGGCGCGTTGAACGCGCGTTATCATATAAACAGTCCTATACAATTGTATAGAAGCTGTAAACGCGCGTTGGGCCAACGCGCGTTGAACGCCTCTCATATAAACTAGGCCTAACATAGGTGTAAGGTGGATATATACCTGCTGCCATCTATATTACGTTGGACCATCTCTATTATGATTGACTACAGGTGGGTGTGATTGGCAAGCAGCCCGTTTACCCTACATCAATAATATGAATAACTTCTAACATACTATGAGTCGTCCAAGTTCGAAACCAGACACCAAAACAATTTATGCTTGTTTTGAATGAAATGGGACAATTTACAATCTCGTATAAGGTAGCCAGTAAGCCAGTTCTAGTCAAAAAAAATTCACATCTTATTTAAGTACTTTATTAAAGCGGTAATAGTATATTACACCACAAGGGCCGAAAGTGCGATATTCTTGCCCTGTGCGCCATGTAGCCTGAGGCGAAGCCGAGGGCATCATGGCGCGACCGGCAAGGTATCACACTTTCGGCCAGTGTGGTGTATACTATTTTTCTTCATATCTCGGTCGTAAGCACGCTTATTAAATACATTAATTAATTAATTACATAAAAACACAGATAAATTCCAAGCAATCAAATTTGAGGTTATACGTAAAAACACGAATGACAGCTGTTTGCGACTATTAGTTAAAATGTAACAGGGTTGCTATGAAAACGATTTCTAAACAACAGTTGATAGGTTATTTTTCTTTACTACCGCCCGAACGTACGTACTTCCCGCATCAGTGCATGGTAATCCCACCAATGCGTAGATGTTAGACTTTCTGCCTTATAATTAAATCCGAGGTATGAAGAAAATATATTTTTTGCAAAAAAATCGAGTTTGCCGAAAAATTAGAAAATATGGATTTAATATTGTCCGGTTTCGAAATTAAACGATTCATATGTTAGGTAAGACGTTTTATAAGCAGAAGAAACATAGCCTATTCATTATTACTCAGAATTAATCTAATACATACAATGCAACTAAAATATTATAGTCATGTATTACTTCGAGTGGGTACGAGGTCAAAGCGTTGGATTCGCATTTGAAAGGTGCTGAGTTCAGGTCCCGGCGGGGATTAACATTCTCAATAGGTCATATGAATGAGACTTCAAATTGATTTCAATTTTTATTTCAAATATATTTTAGTTCCTGATCATATATCGTAATGGTTATTTTATTAATCTAATCACTGAAAAAATACAAATAATATAAAAGAAATGTAGAAAATACGCGGTATTTTCGAATTATCAAAACGCAACGCGATTGGTCGAACCAATATGTTTCGTCAGAGTAAATATCAACAACAATTTCCATAACAAATGTGTCGTCTCACAGTAAGATTATATCAGTATTTAGAGAAAAAAACACTTCATGAAAAAGTTTAGAACATTGACAATTTGACATCACGGTTGACATGCATCGTATATCGTGATGGCACATATTATAAGCCATATTACATTTTTAAATGATTATCAATTTTTTCCGTATTATGGTTGAATAAATAATCTAATAAAAATATAAAAAAAATTACTTGAATATGACCTATTTCGGAACTGATTTCGCTTAAAAATACTACTTTAAAATCGAAATATGACATGTTGATATAGAAAACGTTAAAATGAAACTTCAAGTAAAAAATTTACAAACAAGCAAACAAAAATCAATAATATTGACCAGTAACAATTAGGAACACTTTGAATACCTATTTAAAAAAAAGTTATATCAAAATTTCTTATAAGGGCAACTTTCTGGTCGGCAATTTAAATAAAATTGTTTCAATTTTTAACCGTTTCAATTAATTCCGAATTTCCGATATTAGTTTTTTCATGTTTAAAATTAAGGAATGGCGAAATCTCAAAAATTCTTTATGGAAGCCCCACGCTTTTAAACCCAGTCTTGCCCACGCTTTATTCCGAGCGACTGGCAATTTTTTTAGTGAACGATAACCATCGATCTCAATCGATTGAATAATTGCGCAATAACGACACGAATCGTGGAAGAGGAGCGAATTTTTCAGTTTTTTGCAACCAAAGTCAAAACATCTATTGTATATTCTTGTGTCGGTATTAACGTGCGTTTTTCTCTTCAACCGAAAAAATAAAAGAGGCCCACCAAGATTCAAACTTGCAAATGTTGAAGATCTTACATTGTAAAATCCTACGTGTATTTTCAAATAAGGTTCGACGTTTGGTAACATCAAAACAATATATAATTTATACGCATGGAAGTGTTGGCCATGCCTGGTTTAAATAACAATGACTCACCTGAGATCTTGTGCGGTTGACCAACGCAGTTCGTCACGTAGGTTTTAAATTCTGACATCATCGCCGGTAACTAGATGCTTTTCTTCTCATTATCTATGCACAAAAGAGAAAATAAATATTATTTTTTTTCATTAGCAACAAAAGTAATTCTTTACTTGACGCAGTTACAATTGCAATCCAATTTTGCAAAAAAGTTGTTTTTTTTTAACAGCTGCAACGGTTATGAATAATCTTTTCAAGGTCACCAACGGCAAGGTTATTTGATCCCACCATCCCAGTAACCTTTCATATTTTAAATTTGTCATTTTTAATAATAACGTAAACAAATCAAACAGATATTTTCTTAATACACAATATGATAGATGATTTCACAATTCAAACTCAGATACCGTTTATCTATAGATTCCCAAAACAAAAAAAATCAATTACAAATTTTTAAATTTTTCACTAAGTTTAGCTATACAAACCGTTTAAAATAGAGGTCCCCAAACATTTTTGCCTTGTTTGTCGAGTTTGGGTAAACTCCCTGTTTACCTGATATTATTATTTTTTTCAAATTCATTAACTACAAATGTATTTTCCACAGCCGGTATAGTGCAACTCATTTTGAAAGATTCAAATTTATAACAGTAGTGAAGTGTAATGAGAAAAACTTAAAAAACACATGTTAAGTTTTATACATTTATTAATTAATTTCAAATTAAAACGAACCAAATTAAAATTTACTTTCTGTTACGTAAAATAACTAAGCAAAAAATAAATGCTTTCAGTGTGACGGATGAACCTGATGCTTTAATAATAAATTTTCAACATTTGGCATCGATTTAGTTAGGTTTAATCTCAAATCTCCTCGGTTAACGATGTCCAGTTTATTTCTTTTTTTTTTTTGTTAGAAGATTCATTATTGTTGACCCCCATTTTCATTTCATGAACCCCCAATTTTTTTATCACTGACACAGACCTCTTGCAAGTTGTCGTCAACCTCTGGGGGTCGAGATATAGACCACTTTGGGAATCAATGGTTTAAAGCATTAGGGCTCCAAAGTATTCGCAGACCATATTTTGGAGACCACTGGTGTACATTACACGCGTTTTGTTTATTAAACTTAAATTACATAACATTTTTATGTGTGTGGCGTCGGTCATTTATTCCATTAACACATATTCCAGATAAGCACGCAAAAAGCGGGGTATAATGATGAAAGTAAACATAGTATTATATAGAAACTAAAATAATTAAAATTAAAACATCCCATACCTACAGTAAAGGCGGCGAAGGGGGTCCTTGGGGAGCACATGTCCTTACTGAATAACTCGGTGTTCCACTTAAAAAATCCATAGTACGTATACCATATCTTTTAGGATTAGAAGCAACTTTAATTTTTGACAACCTTTAAGCACCCATAGCTTCTAAACCAGAAGAAATACAGACGTGCGTATTTTCCATTGCAAGCGGTATGGCATATTTTTGAAAGAATTCAAATTTCGTCAAAAATTGCATATTTCGTAAATAATTGCCATTAAAGATTTTTATTAGAACCTTTCCAAATTTACTGTATAAGAAAAAAACGCACTGATTCTATTAGAACAAATAAAAATACTCTATATCTTTCGGTTTAGACGTTACGGATATTTTTATTTATTTTTATTTGAGAAACTTTAAACATCAATAGTTGTTTCCAAACTTAAAGAGATCCCTACAAGAAGTGCGTGTGTATCCCCTGACGTGAAATGTAGGTACCTGAGATAAATATATTTTTGTCAAAAATTACAAAAACAAAAAAATATCAGCTAAGGGTGTAATGCAATCATTTCAATTCAGTGTGGACATAAATGAGGACAATATTCCCATTATCTATACATATACGTACACTTTATATCTATAACCGCGTGTTTACATCACGTGATGTCAAATTATCGTGTAGGAACATAACAAAGTAAATTAGGTTACATAATAATGATACCGGAAGTGAAAGATACTGGAAGTATTACAAAAAATATAGCAATGTCTCAAACACTTCAAAAATAAACGAATCCACAGCTTATCATTTTTTTTAATCAAAGTTTTATAAAAATGATGTACCTACACATGTACTTTGTTTCAATTGCAGGCGCCAACCACAAAACTTTTTTTACGCTCTTCATTGGTTTTACAATACCTAGTTTGCACGTTCTTAACCGCTTTCTTCTTTAATATTTAACTACGAAATTAAAAAAAACAACTGACCAAACTGATTTAAGTAATAAAGGTAGGCCATATTAAATAGAAAAATAATCATCAAAACCGGTTCATAAATGCTGGAGATTTTAGGTGAAATATAAAAGACCCTTTTTTGAAATCGGTTAAAAACGACTTAATCGACATTATTTGAGACCAATCTGTGAACATTCTGAACAAAATTGCGTCGAAATTTTTCAAATCGGTTAACTCTTCGAGAAGTAATGGCCAAACAATCATAAAAAAACTCCAGCCAATTGGGCGACGGAACCATTCCAACTTAAAAATAATGACATTTGATATAGTATAATAAAGAAAATAAAATTTCTGATATCGCGTGAAGTGACGCGGGTAATGACTAGTCTTCAATATGATATTTGCTATTCGTTGCCATGGTTACCTACACATGTTCCACGTCATGTAAAATATTAACCAAAGCATGCTTAACTTGTTTATTTTTGACAGATCTACAAAACAAAAGAACAGCTGATTTTTTTATTTTCGAAATATCTCCGAAACTATATGAAGTTTTGAAAAAAAAATTAATAAAACTGTTTTGAAAAAATTAATAGAATAATAAGCCGTTATGAAAAGTATACTATCATTATATAAAAAAAAACACCGTTATAGCATATATCTCTTCTGCGCATGCGCCGATTTTCCCAAAAAACAATAGGGCTCCTCTTCATATTTGCATACCAAACATCCTCCCAAAATTTCGTTTCAATCCGCTCATGCATTTGACCTGTATCGTGCTCACAGACAAACAGAGTTTTTCCAAAAATGTTTGTGGATTCGGGGGACCTCAAAACGAAAAAAATATAAAATTTTGAAAAGTGATTTTTGACCTAAACTAGTACCAGTCCCCCATTTGTGGGTTGGAATGGTAATATCTACATATCGAATTGATAACCTCTTTTTTAATTCGGTTGAAAAAAAAATGTATATCTAGTAAATATATGATGCTGCCTAAAACTCCAAAAACACTACAGAATCAAAGTTGGACTCATACAAATACAAGAGTTATACAGGTCACACGAACAAAGCTTGTAGAACTTTCATTAATCGATAGTCAATTAACAAAACAATTTTATGTAGGTGTATAACACTGACATAATAATATAGCAGTGGGGAAGAAAAACAGATGGTACGTTGGCCTATTCTATGTCAAAGTAAACATTTGATAACCTGAAGCTTTATCGTTACCTCAATTTCAAGTTTCCATACGGTTGGTAACAGAATCAATTGTTTGTTAATAGAATAACACGATATTTCATCACAGCTGTCCAAACACTGTCAAGTCAAGTTCCTCGAATGTTGATTTTTTATTTTCCACCGATTCTAATTAATCACGTGAACTCAAAATAGGGAGGTTGGGGTCCGGCAAAATCTCACCAAATCTCATTTATGGGGGTCACACCCCATGTGACGGCCGGATTTTTAGACGTTTTTTAGGATTTATTTTGACGACTAATAAAAAGATAGAACTTTGAACTTCTTATGATATACTTATTAATATTTCAGTAGTGTATAAAAAAAATTCAAACATAAATCTCCACAAAAACATGAGTTGTAACACTCCGAAGACACCCATCTTGAGAAAAAGGTTGTTGACCGTTTTCATGATTCCGACTGATTAGCTTATTTCAAATATAAAACTTAAACGGCATTTTAATCCGTAAGCCTGTGGCAATAAGATGAACTAGGATTATTCGAAAATATTGAAAATTGAATAATTAACAGACTTTTGAAAATTAATTTGTAAATTTCATGATTTTTTTCGATAATTTTGCGTCGAACAACTCGGAATTTCCAAAAAACCGTAGTTTATCCTATGACTATACATGTGCCGAATCTACCATTAAAATTTCAAAACAATCGGTCAAACCGTTTTTGAGATATCGTGGAGACAAGTTAGAAAAAACACAGTTTTGAGAAAAACTCGTTAAAGATTCAAGTACGATTAAAACTATGAAATCTTAATTCTTAACTCACCATTAATCTGCCAAAAGCTCACTAAAATTGGCTAGAAAAACGAAAAAAATGGATTTACCGGGTTTTGCATGTTTGCTCCTCATTTATTTTAGAAGTCTGAAGTAACAAGCCGACACGTCACAATAGGCTCAAGCGCTCCGAACACCTCCTCTTCTAACAGCTGGATCTTTCCAACGACTTCGAATATTATAAAATCATTTAACAACATATTCTAAACATTTTTAGAAATCCATTTATGCAAAAAATAAATTCAATTTTTTCAATCTATCATATGGGGTGGCCCCCTTAAAGGGAGGGGCGGTCAATGAAAATCTCACGTCTACTTTTTAATTTTTCATATTATCACGTAGATACATATTATTTATTTAATAAATGTACCTATTTAAAAATGCTGTAACTAAAGTAATCGAAACACAACTCGAGTGATAACTTTCACACGAGTTGCCGGAACTGTAAATAGTAAACTCGAGTACAACTCGAATGATGTAGGTAATAAAATAACCCGAGTATCTCGAGTCACAAAATCCTACTCGAGTCGCACCAAAAGCTGTTTGAAGTTTAAAAGTTGTCACCTGACGATTATACTGTTTTTAGAAGATTTTTTTACTTATATTTTTTTGTTTCAATAAGAATAGAAAATTTTCATTCGAAACTGATCAATGTCAATGGTGTGTTTTAATTATTTTTAGTACATACGTCGCGGTCGTCGCATTGAAAACTTTTCCAGTGTTAAAAAATATATGTCACCAGAAAAGTTTATGAATAAATAAAACATAATTATACGGTTGTGGGAGAAATTACAGCTTGACAAACTCTTTAAATATTCACGAAATAAAAATTTTGAAGGTCATTAACAATACTTACATCGTAAGACTTATACCTTAACGGGAAAAATATTGCCAGAATACTTTCTTCGTTTAGAAGTTATTGCATTTTTAAGTTTTTCTGAAAAATGTATGTAGAAACGTCAATATCTCCGAAACTAAAAGAGGAGGTACAGGGTTGCGGATAGTCGGAATTGATTCAGCTTGAATTTTCCATAAATTCGAATAAAATCAAACAGGCTAAAAAGCGCTTAGAGTCATAGAAAGTTGCAGATTTTCAAAACGCATGAAACAGTCACCGGTATTTGGAAAAATATAGAACTACCTTAGATAATATGCGTAACACTAATGTATCTGATAGAAAAATGTGTGCTGAGTCGATTAGGTCAAAGCGCAAGTCCGTATCTCGTTTAGTTTAGTAGTTAAAATATATAAAAATGTAAATAGTTTAAAATAACCGGTTAAAAAATTTTGTGTCAAAACGGCGGTTATAAATATGTAAAAATCGGTTAACTGGTCAAAAACTGGTTAAGCAGTTACCGATTTTTATTTTTCATAGACGATAACCGATCAAAAAGTCCCAGCACTAATTTTGACAGTAGGTATAAAAAAACTCCGTTGTTTATATTGCGTTTTTATATGGCTTCTTCGACACTAATTTGTTTCACTGTTTTTCGTTTCATTCATTTTATCTCCCAAATCGATGTGGTGCCGCATAAGAAGTTTCACTTAAAAAAATCGCTAACTAGACTAGGCCAATATAATATTCCTGTATTGATATGAGAGAATCTTCTTTTTCGATTTACAACAAAAAAGTAATGGATTTCCATGAGTTCTAACAGATCCTGCAAAATTTAAAAAAAAATTGCACTCGGGGAGTGCCGGCAGAAGTGAAAACTTGAATATAATCGTCTTACGAATTTTCGATCAGGTCACGTGTCCTGACGCGAGTTTAACATTTTTTACCCATTACAAAAAAGTGTACAAAAGTTTTCGTCTTACGAATTTTCAATCAGGTCACGTCGTGTCCTGACGCGAGTTTAACATTTTTTACCCATTACAAAAAAAGTGTACAAAAGTTTTCGTCTTACGAATTTTCGATCAGGTCTTACGAATTTTCGATCAGGTCACGTGTCCTGACGCGAGTTTAACATTTTTTTACCCATTACAAAAAAAGTGTACAACGCCGCTAAAGAAGTTTTCACTTCAAAAATAAAAAGCTGGATGTCGTTCACTTTGGCTAGACAAGCCGTTAAAAAGCCGAGCATGTACGGCTAAGGCATCTGGCAACACTATAAGCTGCAGATTGTAGAATATAGACCAGGCGTGTCAAACTCATGATATTGCGGGCCATATTATTTATTTGGTACTAAGTTGGGGGCCGCATGTTTTTAATGTTAAAAAATATTAATAAAATACGATTGTTAGAATGATTATTAGACTCAATGTTTTTTTAACCTCTCGGCGGGCCGCAATCTATGTAAAGGCGGGCCGCGTGTTTGACATCACTCATATAGACGCTCAACATCTAAGGTTATCAGTGAATACTAGTCTGTAACTCACAAGGACCATATCTAAATCGGGTTAAAGATTAGTATATAAAATTAATATTATATAGCGAACTAATAAATTATTAAAAAATAAATAAGCATGTATCCAATGATTAAACTATAGTATGTGTGTCAACAGATACGGTAGCAAGTATCAATGTCAAATAAGTCAATTAATTGGTAATGAGCCGAACACTTGGCCAGTCACAACAACATAATAATATTATGTTGCCATGACCGTAAGTAACTTGTTCTTTTTAAAAGGAAAACTATATTTATTAAAAAGAAAAAGATTGAACTACAATGCACTCTGTGTTTTAATTAAAAGCAACTCTTTAATTAAAATAACAAATGCTAACAGGCTGTAAATGAACAAAAAAAAAAAAAAAAAAAAAAAACAGGCAAGAGTATAAACGGAAGTCTGCGAGGGATTCGTTTTGTCAGTTTCTGCAAAATATGAATTATGTATTTAGATAATAACTAGCGGCTTGGATAGATATATTTCGTGTTATTGGAAAATTCTGCAAAATGTAAATTAAAATGACAACAGCGCAAAAATGTCTGAACTAATAGCTTTGAGCAAATTCTATCAGATGTCGCTACATGTTACTAAAACAGTTTTTTTTTACAAAATATTTAATACAAACTATCCTACACAAGCAAAACTGATTTACAAAATTTTATTAAAATCGGTTCAGTGGTTTCGGAGATAAGCGTGGACAAAAATTGTGACACGAGATTTTTATACATTTTTATACATAATATACCTATATTTATTTATTTTTTTCAGTCAATTTATATTATTATTAATTATTCAGTTATTTAATTATTATTGTTTATTTAGTTAGATATCACTTAATTATTTATGAATTTATTCAAACATAAAAAAAATCGAAAAGTGTTTTTTTTTACAATGGAATTTTGAACACAGCATTGTGCCGCTGTCGACGTAAATAATTTACAGCCTGTAATTGGCTGTGTCACGCCCATTGATCTGCTCAATCACGAGGCAGATTATTTATACATCTGAATCTCTATATATATATATAGATAAAGAAGTGTGACTGTCTTCTAAATCATCTTATGGCGGTTTATGCTCAGCATTTAAATCATATTATATTGAAGCTTTAACTCTTGTTTGCAAGAATATAAGAACTGAAAAGTAGGTTTACAATTATTTGCTTATTTATGTACAAAATAATCAAATTTTAATGTATTTGGGCACATACATTATTGGCTTCGGTCGGATGGCGGGCCATTTTAAGGGTAAGTTTTAGGGGTTAGAAAATATTTTTGGGCCCAAAAATAGTGAAAAAAAATTCAGAATTATTAAAAAAATAAATTTAACACTTTAGTAAACATTAAAATGTGCTGCTAAACATTTAATAAAATCGGCCCGACACCCCGAACTTTTATGGAAACACTAGTTTGCTGCAGGAATGGGTTTTCTTAGTGGTACTTTGTGTATTTGGTGCAGTTGTTGAACTGATAATAATATTTAAATTAAAAAAAATATATATTATTTTACGGGACATGTCAAGGGGTTAAATTATCTATTTCCAATTAAAACAAATTTGTTGTTAATATCGTCTGGGTTTGGCACATGCGACTCGAGTTTTTAATTATCTTGGAATTCGATATTTCTTTACACTTAACGACTTCAAAGTCGAGTAATAATTATAATTTATGGCCAATAAAAAGTGCATTTGATTTTCCAGTTGTATCAACCAAAGGAGCCATTGACTTCGTCAACAATAGATCGGGTTGCACCAGGTGATGTGGGCTTGGCCTTGAACCCGAACGACAAGAAGTAAAACGCCAGTGACTGCGCAGCTCTGCGCGACGAAAGAGGCAACCGACAACGGCAGTGTTTTGTTTGTTGTTGGTATTATTTTCGTGACTTCACGAAGAACAGAGCTGCAACAAGAGGAGCCATCGACATGGCTATGGGCACCGGATCCCGTCTCGCTCAGATGCAGGTGAGTGACTGTGCCTGCTACTCGACAATATACAGGTTGTTTATAAAAAAATAAATATAGTTTAAAAAAAACTAAAAAACACGCTTTATATCGAACTAAAAAGAAAAAATATTTTTTTTTAAAATAAGCTTAAAACAATAATTAATGAATAAAAAATACAAGTATCATTGTGAAAAAGCGTGGGGCGCTTTGTTCCACATTTTCGTACGTCGAGCGCCCCACGCTTTTTTCACAATAAACTTGTATTTTTTATTCATTATTGTTTTAAGCTTATTTTAAAAAAAATATTTTTTACTTTTTAGTTCGAATATAAAGCGTGTTTTTAAACTATATTTATTTTCCACTTTTTAGTTCGATTTATTGTCAAAAATTTGCCGAAAAAAAAAACAATTTTTTTTTCGGCGTGGACGGGATTAGAACCCACGACCTGTGATTCCGAGAGTTGACGTCAGCGAAGACCAGTGCCTTAGACCGCACGGCTAGCCAGTGTACTTACAGTGCTGGCATATTATACCACTATATAAACCACTTGCTGTAGTCCAAACGAGTTTACAAATATACATAATTACATACATACATACAAACTTACAAGTGAAACTAATATTGCCCTCGACAGCACAATAACAAAATCAAACTTTTAAACACAGTAACAATTATTTATTTTAATAAATTTGCGGCTAGCTACATTTAATCTCTATGAGGGGGGGCAACTGCCCCCCCCTGCCTCCCCTTGGCGACCACACGACTGAAGTAAAACTTCTTCCTGCCATAATTTGTTATTATTCACCCGAAAATTCACAAAATATGAACTTTAAAATGAATTTACAATTTAATTCACTTTAAACGTAGAATATTTAATGTATTGAACAAAATATTAATTTATAAAATTGTTCAGGAACGAAATGAACAGTCTAATGTAAGAAGAAAGAAATATAATGAAAACAAAATTAATACATTGCAATTAATTGTTAGTACGGCTTATATTTTCAGCCACCTGATGGCGCCACTAGCCAGTGAAGTATTTGTCATCCTCTTTCTATCTTCACTAACTTATATCTCCCTCTCAACTTTCGTTCGCCCCGCCCGATCACACTTCCGTAAATCTCTTGTCACGCATTCACCAGCTTACTCCCCAAGTCAAGCGTGCGTAAAGAAGTTTTACTTCAAAAAGCTTGTAAAATACATGAAACTAAACTACTATCTATTGAAGTTCACAATTTAGGATTTGACAGCTTTAAACTTCCAGGCTTGTCCTATGTAAGTGAATCTGGCTTGGAAACGAAACTGCGTGACTTATTTGTATGAAATTTGTGACAGAATAACAAACTGACTAGCATTCCGTACACCGTATACATATTTAAACACGCTAATAAAAAGTGAACTCCGTGTCACGAAACCTCAGTAGATTTTAGCAAACAAAAGTTCAGGACTAATACATATTTTTGGCTTTGTTCAATCAACGCTGTTCGAGAAAGAGAGAGAGAAAACAATGAATGCGTGCCTTCTGAGTTCTCGTAGACATTGTCGAATTAGTGATAAAGCTACGCAAGCACGTAGCTCTGTCTGTTACATAGTAGATTAATTATTATAGACGCTTGACAACTGAAATCTCTTAATACTATTTGCGTAAAAATATATACAAATCTTTATTTTAGACTGCAGATAAAGCTGTATCATAATGTCGATAGACGATTAAAAAAACATGCTTTTATAGCAATATGCAAAAAAGTAAAAAATAATGTTTTTATAAAATGATTTTGTTCAACAGGGATAGGATGTTCCCTAGCTCGATATAATTTAATTTTTTGAATAAGCCATTGTCATTTTAAACAGTAACAATGTGTGTTTCATAACAACAATAGCAAACTATTGCTATATATTTGTAGTAATTTAATGTCTAATAGGCAAAAATTGAGCTTGTATCAAAAAAGCCCCATGTACTGCTGTACCATTCGTTCATCAATTTAAGAAGAAACTTAGAGCTTTTTTGAGCAATAGAACTGCTTTTTTCAATTAAGGTAAAAGGTCCAGTCATTGACACTGGCCCAGTTTCTGACACTTTCAACTATATTAAAAATAAAAAAAAATTATCTCGAATAGATTACCTAATATTTTTTTTTGATACAAAAAAAATAGTGACTTCTTTAATATGTACATTGTACATTTTATATTGTTTATTTTTTTTTTGTGAATTGACTGATTCTGTACATGTAAATAGTACAGTAGAACCTCTGTAAATCGAACTTCAAGGGAGACGGCAACAAATTCGTGTTATAGAGTTTTTGACTTAGGCGGATTTTGTAAGAAAATATTCGAGATGCAGAGGTCCAATTTGGCTTGTTCGACCTATGGAGGTTTTGGAGTTTGAAGGGAAGGGAACACAACATTTTTTCGGAGTTTTATGGTTTTAGATTTATCGAGGTTCGACTTAAAGAGGTTCTACTGTATATTCTAGGAGTATTAAAATTATTATTATACTATATTATTATTATACTACATCTAATGTTGTACGGCCGGTTTTTGTGCAGTACACGATATACGTGTATTGCAACGTTTCGTTACACGTTCAATCTCACGATTAAATAATAAACAGTGGCAAGGAATCTTTAAGTTTTTTATAAACGAATATCTAAAAATAAAGTCAATGAAGTTGACGTAACGGGGTAGCGTATAGCAATTTAAAATACGTACCAGTCGGTGAGCGTGCAAATAGAGTACGGGGTGACTAAACTGCGCTATCATATTGCGCATTTCGTAAAAGTTTTACAGTTCTGATAAACTAGACAACTTGCAGAGAGCAATGTCTTCACTGAATAACCTAAATTACACTATATATTATATAGACTAACCATAAATGAGGCCCGGGACGAATTTTCAATTCAAGGCGCCTTTAAAAAAAAATTACTCCGGAGTCCGGGTGCTCTTATTTTACTGCATACATCATATAAGTCATATTACCATTCCAACCCACAAGTGGGAAATGGTACCAGTTTGGGTCAAAAATCACTTTTCAAAATTTTACAATATCTTTTCGTTTTAAAGTCTGTTTTATGTTGAACAGTATTTTGTTTTTATTAATTGAAAGTAAATATAACACATTCGATATTAATTATAATAAATTGGTTTAAGTATTTTAGAATACGACAAAAAATATAGAAAAAATGTCTTTTATTGTGCATGTACGTGCTTCCTGGTTGAATGTTACGCTCACACTCTGCACTGCCTGGTTTGTCAGGCGTGCGTGTAGCGACGCGCGCACTCTGTCATGCGCACGGTGATGGCGCGCTATTTTGAATCATCAACATCCCGCCCGCCTTGAAAGCTGGAGCTTTCAACGATTGGTGGTGGATCTTCCAATGGAAGTGGACAGATCTTGTTGATGGGTCTCTTGAAGATACCCGTAGCTGTCTTGACTTGGACGACTCGTACACGATTATCGGGGCCCGGATACTGGTCGATGATACGGCCGAGGGTCCAGTTGATTGGTATCGAGTTGTCGTCTCGGAGCAATACCATCTCGCCCACTTGTAGGTTCGGACTGGCCTTTTTCCATTTGACGCGGTGCTGGAGTTGATTTAAATATTCAAGGCTCCACCGCTTCCAAAAATGTTGAAACAGTTGTTGTGTGCGCTGCCATCTTGAGAGGCGATTACAGCGTAAGTCGCTCAGATCAGGTTCAATTATTGCTGTGGGCGGTTCGCCAATCAGGAAATGACCTGGTGTGAGGACGGTTAGATCATCGGGATCATTGGACAAAGGGGTTAGTGGCCTCGAATTAAGGCAAGCTTCAACTTGGCACAAATTTGTGTGCATTTCTTCGTATGTCAGTAGTGCATTACCGACGACCTTTTTTAAGTGAGTTTTACATGATTTAACGGCAGCCTCCCAAAGACCTCCAAAGTTGGGACTTCGGGGAGGTATAAAATGCCATGTTATAGCCGTGTTTGCCAAATATGACGTTACCTGTTCGTTACGCATTTGACCTTTTACAAGTTGCAGCATTTTCGCGATTTCTTTATTTGCTCCGGCAAAATTGGTCGCGTTGTCGGAGTAAATGTTTGCGCACTGACCGCACCGCGAGATGAATCTTTTGAGTGTGTTTATCAATTGTTTTAAAACGCCATGATGTGGCAAGTATGAATGAGGGGTGGCGAGGTTGTCGCCTTCATCGATTAGTTCCATGTGACGTAATGACAGATTTTCGTCCATGAACTTCACGTATTCTTGTTTGAGTTTCGGATTGGATTCTAGACGTTTCTCCAAATTGAGAAATCTTCGAAACGCGATTGATCGCGACTCTCCTAACTGAACATGAGAACCGTTAAATGGGAGCTTTACAATGAACCTGCCGGATGGGTCGCGACAATAGTTCTCCATAAAATGTTGTTCGCATTTTTGTTCTTGTAGAGTCCAGGGTGACTCGTTTGCATTGTTTTCCAGTTCCCAAAACTGGGCTAACTGCTGATTCAATGAATCGAATGATGATGATGAAATACATAAGTGTGACGTATGATTTGACGTCCCGGTTATCACCCACCCGAATTGGGTGTTCCAGGCTGTTAATGTGTTTGATATTTTTTTGTGTTCGCTACACAAGACTTCCCAGAAGATATCCGATCCTAACAAAATATCGATCTTGTCGGGGATGTTGAATCGAGGGTCTGCCAGCTTGCCCGATGGCAAGTCAAGCCTTTCCCTATCCAATTTAAGTGCTGGCAAATACTGCGTTATCTTGTGTAAAACTAAGCATTGCACATGAGCTGAATACTCGGTCAAGCGCGAAGAAATCCTAACGTTGGCCGCGTATTTTATTTGCGATTGTGATAGCCCGATGCCCGTAATGGACCGATCGACTGGGCTACGACGTAAGCCCAGTCGTTGTACGCAAGCTTCTGTGATAAAGCTAACTTGCGACCCGGAATCGAGCAGTGCTCGACACTGCTCGTTGCAGTTGCGATTGCTAAATATGTGAATCTGTGCTGTTGCCAAGATCGTGTTTCTCGATAGAAACGTTGCGTGATTGCAAGCGTCCGGTGACGCTGCGGTTGGTATGGTATTTGTAACCACCTTGTCTTGATTTGAAAGCCCGACGGCGCTTGAGTTAGACTCCACGTGAAGGAGTGTATTATGCTTACTGTGGCACTTCTTACAAGTGCCACCTTGGCATTGATTGGCGTAATGACCTTGCTTTAGGCAATTCCTGCATAATTTGTGTTTAGACACCTGAATTTGTCTTTGTGGAATTCCTAAAGCGAGGAACTTTTTGCACTGATAGAGCGCATGCGTTTGCGCGCAAAACGGACACGAAACCTGTGTGGTAACGTGGCATGATGTGTTTTCCTTTATGCTTCCATGTCGGCCATGTTCGATGGCCTCTAACATCTGACAACGACTTGCCAGAAATCCCGTTAACATTTGAACTGTGGGTAACTGATCATGTGGGGTTGACTGTAACCGAGTCTCCCATTCGCGAGTGGTGACCGGATCGAGTTTTGTGTTAACCAAATGTATCACAATGGCGTCCCATTGATCCGTATTGAGGCCTAATGCGTTCAATGCGCGAATGTTTTTTTGTAATTCGTCCGATAACGTTCGCAATGCTGTTGGGGACTCATTTTGAACTGCGTTCATTTCAAATAATGACTTTACATACCGCTGAATGATAACGCGTTTGTTTTGAAACCGCTGGACAAGTAGATTCCAAGCGATTTCGTAATTATCTGACGTTATTTCTAACGATTCGATGACATTGTGAGCGTCACCTCGGAGTGATGAACGTAAATAATGGAACTTTTGAATATTCGACAAAGTTTCATCATTGTCGATGAGCGATCTAAACGTGTCGTGAAACGTTAACCATTTATCGTATGACCCGTCAAACGTCGGCAATTGAATGGTTGGTAATTTTACACGCGAACTAGCATTAGTGAGTGCTACCGGACCTGAACCCGATTCATTTTGAGTGGAGCTCGTCGGTGGTTCTAAAAAATGATGTATATTTGCTAACAATTCAAAATAATTGTTTTCAAATGCGTCGCGTTCATTGAATTGCGATTCGCTTGAATCTAGTAACTCTATGTTTGACTGAACGGAATCGAATTCACTCCAACAAGGCTCGAACTTTTGCAGGCGCAATTTTAGTTCCATGTTCCTGTCTGGGCCGATATTTTCGAAAAATGCTTTGAAACGAGTTAAGCGAGCCTTCAACTGACCCCGCTTAACCACTAATGACGCTAATTCATCTGAAGCAGGCATTGTTATAATTGACAAACGAACTTTTGACAATATCACAATCTACTGACTAAACGAACGATTCACTGACTCGAATTGAATGAAACGATTCACTAATGGCTGACAGGTTATGTGTACATGCACATTGCACGTGTTGCAACGTTTTTTCGTTTGTTGAAATAAATGACTGTTTTGAAGCTTGACTTAATTAAGACACAAAATATGTATTCGAGAATGGAAATAATGATAGGATGGACTCACCCCCTTTCTTGCCTTGTAAAACTGTAGCTGTGAAGAGCGGCTTGCAATAGCTTGTTCCCGGGTTTCGGCACCAAATGTTTTATGTTGAACAGTATTTTGTTTTTATTAATTGAAAGTAAATATAACACATTCGATATTAATTATAATAAATTGGTTTAAGTATTTTAGAATACGACAAAAAATATAGAAAAAATGTCTTTTATTGTGCATGTACGTGCTTCCTGGTTGAATGTTACGCTCACACTCTGCACTGCCTGGTTTGTCAGGCGTGCGTGTAGCGACGCGCGCACTCTGTCATGCGCACGGTGATGGCGCGCTATTTTGAATCATCAACAAAGTCCCTCGAATCCATAAAAAACAACATATTTTTGGAAAAAACTGTGCGTCTGTTTGTCTGTGAGCACGATACATATAAGCGGATTGAAACCAAATTTTGGGAGGATGTTTTTGGGGAAAATCGGCGCATGCACAGAAGACATATAACGCTATAACGATGTTGTTTATATAATAATGGTATACTTTTCATAACGATTTATTATTCTATTTATTTTTCAAGAAAGTTTCGTTAAAAAATGTATATTTTAAAAATAAAAAAAATTAGCTGTTCTTTTGTTTGTAGGTAACCATGGCAACGAATAGCAAACGTCAAATTGAATACTAGCCATTACCCGCGTCATCTCACGCGATATCAGAAATTTTATTTTCTTTATTTTACTATATACTAGTGGCGCGGTCCGGCTTCGCCCGGATTTGTGGATCACCTATTTAAACATTGACATTATTATGAGGTATCCGACTTTAAATTTCTTACAGATATAGCTATTTGGTACTAAATCAGGAACTCTTTAATCAAAAGACCTAGCTTCCTATGCCTACTGTACTTCGAAATGGACAGTTTTCTGGCGCACGCGAGATGGCGCTGCTATCACTAACTGGAAAAACTTTGGTTCTTTCCACCTGTGTGCATTACCCAGTAGCTGACGCGATATTGTTTCGTGCGACAGATATCGGTCCACCGCTACGCTCGAGCTGGTTCTCCTAATATGTGCGCGATCTTTAAAATGTTAAAATGTTTCCAAGACCTACGGACTATACATTATTACGCTACAACAAAAACAGGGTTGAGCAGTGAAAGAACATGACAAGCAAGTCGAGGGAATTCTGAACTCGATTGCTGATTTTTTGTGTGCGAAATTTAATTGTAGGCTATCCCTGGTTAAACTTCAAGAGGTACAAAGAAGTGATATATGAGAGATTTGACGCTGTTGATTATTTCGCTGCTATAAAACCTACTCGGACGAGGCCGGGTCGCAAAGCTTGTCTATTGTTGGGTGGTAGTAAAAAGACAACTACACACGTAGGATTATTGACAGTCAGGTCTACCATATAAGTAAAGCTGAACGGCGTGTGGGACGCAACCAACATAATTCTGTCAGCTAGTTTAACCCACTGTTAAACGTAATACACTGGATACACTGTACATAACATAAAAAAATATAGTTTAAAAAAAACTAAAAAACACGCTTTATATCGCACTAAAAAGTAAAAAATAATTGTTTTAAAATAAGCTTAAAAAGCGTTGGGCGCTCGATGTACGAAAATGTGGAACAAAGCGCCCCACGCTTTTTAAGCTTATTTTAAAACAATTATTTTTTACTTTTTAGTGCGATATAAAGCGTGTTTTTTAGTTTTTTTTAAACTATATTTTATTTTTCACTTTTTAGTTTGAGGATCTATAAAAGAATTTATTAATCCTGGGGGTCCTAATAAGGATAATGGGAAACTGTTATCAAATTATTGCATTGTCATCGGTCCTTGATACGTATGCAAAGTTTCAAATTAATCAGACTTCGGGAAATTGGTGAAAATTATGCTCAAAGATTCCGTTACATACTTACAACCCAAACTAATATAAAGCGTTTAAAAATACACTCACACATCGATACGTGCATTTAATTTAAGAATAAGTAGGCTGTGCAAAGTCTTCATCTGTTACCGAGATCTTTAAAATAAAAATTTTTTAACAGTCGCTAGAAATCCTTTAATAAATCTGTGATGAGTACTTACTGCATCAAAGAGAGAGATAGAAAAATCAGTAGCGTTCTGGATTGGTTCATTCTGCATTAAAAAGAGAGAAAGTAGGGCCTTGTGATTGATTCTCTCTATATCAAAGTGAGATGGAAGCATAAAAAATATACATGTCTCTTTTTTGTTATTAAAAAGTGAGGACGTAGCTCGTGTCCAATCTTTGGTAAGAGTGTTCCTAGGAAGTTGAACACGCCGTAGCGGAATTAATTGTAGCCAGTAACAGACCGAGGACTCTAAATCAGAACATGTAAAATGGGGGGGGGCGAAAACATCCACGCTTCGGCTTCCAAATATTAAGAAAATGGAGTCGGGTAGAACTTACAAGAAGTCTGGAATGCTTGGAGACATTTGAAATGACATATACTATACAGTGTAAACTCTTTATAACGTCCTTCGTTATAACGAAAAACTCCCTATAACGTCGAAATTTTTACGATTTGGTTGGTTTACCTTAAAACCTATACATTAATACCCTCTTTATAACGCAACAGCCATTCTCTATTACGAAGAAATATGTTCATATTTAGGCGTCAGCAAATGTTTACAAACATAAGAGGACCATTCTGAACCATTACCATCTATTCAACAAGCACTTGATGACGCCAAACTTATCGAAAAATTCCTATTATTTAATGAAGATTATTCCACCACATCCCAAGGCATGCATAAGATACTTAAAATACAAAAACAATTATTGGCATAGAGAAAAACGTCAGGCAAATTTAACAAACTATAGGTATATGTGTTTGGAATAAATTAATTTTGTGAAAATTGGTTATTTTTCTTTCTTCCCTCCATATAACGAAAATTCTTTATAACGAAAAAAATGTTCGGTCCCTTAAAATTCGTTATAAAGAGATTATACAGTACATTGAAGATTATTGCTAATTTGGTTGTTTTTCTTTCTTCACTCCATATAACGGTAACTCTCTATAACGATAAAAAATACTCGGTCCCTTAAGTTTCGTTATAAAGAGTTTACACTGTATTTTATTTATTTTTTTTAATAATTGAAATTCTCAAGGTACAAAAAGGCCGAAAATATAAAAAAAGTGAAAAACTAAGAGAGACGATAAAAAAGAACAATTTATTTATCTAAATAAAAATAAACTTATAAGTTGGCTTGTTTATTTCAATTTTTAACGAAATTCATTAATAAAAATACGATTTATTTACAATAAATAAATTTTACTAATTGGAACACGTTAATTAATTTTATGCAAACCAACAAATTAGTAAGTTCGATGAACCTGTTTTTGTGTGTAGATCGCAGAAGACAAGTTATAGGAGTAGAAAAATAATTAAATAAAAAAAAAACAAGTTGTGAGTCATCCCACTGATCAATTAAAACAGACTGTGGGTGTTTGCAATGTTAATCTATATTAACAAACCAAAATCAGCTTTCTCTTTAAATTACTAAGAATTTCGTTTATTTATAGTCAATTGTACCAACTTTAATTGGCACGTCAGTTTAATTTTAGATGTCTCGTTTTTCACTTTCAAAAACAGGTGTTTTAAATTCCAGTAAACATCTATTGTACCGGGGGTTTGAAATTCGTTAAAAAACAGCAATTTGACGAAAATAAAATAATTGTATTTCCGATGTAGAAGTTCAAAATAATAATCAGGGCCCTCGTAAGGCCTCACGCCGCCCGCGTGCGGATTCATAATTGACGCCCCTTATTGGGAATAAACTCACTAGACGATATGTCAAATTGAAAAACGTTAAAAATCCTAAATAACTAATACTGTAAGTGCAATTAATAGAAACTTTGTTTCGTTGTCTTTTTGCAAATACTTCTTCATAGAATCAGACATTTTGTTTTTTTTTTTCTTGCCTAATTTTCTTAAGTTGCCGAAATTGTGCACCCGAAGGTTTTTTTCTTTTATTACTTTCCTGAAATGCAACAATGCTTCACTTCACATCGTCATTACAAAACGATTTGGACAGGTAAAAATACTAATAAGATAATTAATTTTTGAAAACAAATAAAAATGTGAAAAATGTAACGGTGAAAGATACTTTACAAATGGTAGGCTAAAAGTAAAAACGAGTCAAATTTTTAATCAGGACAAAAGCGGGATGAAATAATTTTTAAGCAAAAATGATTTTAAAAAAGTCGAGCACAAAAACGAAACACTATCATTGAAACATGGAACTAAATTTTGAACTTCAAAAATTCTCTCTTCACGTTAAAAAAATCACTCTAAGGAGTAAACTGTTCTCTACAAAAACAGTTTACTCCGTGCGATTTTTCACGGCGTTCTTCTCCTGTCGTACTTATGAATGAGAGAAAAATTTAGTTTCACCGCTGAGCTGAGAGAATTCATTAAGTCAAAATAATCATTAGTTTATCAATTAGTAAAAAGTATTTGTTGATTGAAAAATAATTTACTTCACTAGCACTCTTGCAGGAATCGACAGGAAAATTCAAAATATAAACATACGCAGGAGTCTCCCGATAGGGGCGCCCTGTCTACGCGCTGATGTGAACTAACTATCGAATCGAAAACTGTGCGCGAAATATTTCTAATTCGAATTTCAATAAAAAATAAATAACTACTCGTAAGAGTTTTCACGCAGGCTTGAGTATGCAAATAAAATTGATATAATATCAGTTATATATTTTTTCTATACAGTACAAAAAACATAACACAACTAGGCCATTTGCCGCCCCTTGAATGTGCCGCCCGCGTGCATCGCACACATCGCACTATAGGGCGCGAGGGCCCTGATAATAATTATTTGAGAAAATGAATTGATACTAGTTTCACATAATTATAGCAGTTGGTGACACAAATAAAAAATCAAGATTGATTTAAAAATATGTCAGCAGCGACTGTCAAGAAAAATATTGCCTAGATTCTCGCCCGTTAGAAGTAAAACTTCTTAGCCTCCAGCATTATTCCAGGATTAGGAATCGGATATGTGGAATTTGTTACCGCGCCTAAAGAATTTCACTTCAAAAATAAAAAATGATCAAAATCTGTGTTTTCAAACTTTTAAGTAACATTTAATTTTTTACGAATGGAATAAAAAATTGTTAAAATTTTCATTTGCTTTTGAAAGTTTGATGGTCCTACAGCTCGTAAATAATTTTAAGTACATTTTTTATCTTAAAAAAAGCAGCAAGATAATTAAAAAATTACAATTTCAATAAACAAAACACTTTCAAATCACATTTTTGCACTAAAGGTGTTTGTTACAAACAACTGACATTATAATACTGCCCACACAAACATTTTGATATTAGCATACTTATGTAGTACACAAAATCATAATATGTAATGTATTATTCAGTGTCACATTTAGATACATAGGTATCGTAAATTACAGACGCTCGACAAGCGCACGTTTTCAGAGTTGTTGATTAGATTTAATAATGATAAAACAAATGCTACTTTTTTATACATAGTTATTTATGGAAGCATCGACATCAAAAGTCATTAGCGTCCGGATCTATAGATTATTAACTATCGAATTATTATGGGCCTATTAAAACTAATTGAGACTAAATGAGTGAATATAATCATGATGAGTGGAGAAACGAAATGCCACTTTTACACATTTTGAAACCATTTATTGCATTATAAATAAAGGGCGACTTTAACTGTTATATAGAACATTTAATAAATTACTTTTCTGCACTACCCCTTAAACAGGCATGTAAAGTGATCCATTACTCACTAATAAAAATTATAAAACATTAATATTAATTTTTGTCTTATTTAATATTATTTACATTCGTTACATCACTAGTAGAGAATAGCATCCAAAAACGATTATGATTTGTCAAAAAAAAACTAAGATCGCTTGATAGTGTCGATTACTAGATACCAAGTTTCATCCAAATCAGACTAGGAGTAACTGAGTAAGGTTGGTATAAACAGAGACAAAAAATTGGTTGTCTGTAAAATCGGTTTACGGACGATAGTTTTACGTGATAACGTATTCCGCGCGAATATCATATTTAATAATACATAACCTAAATTTTAGTAGCTGTCAAACTATATTTTTACCGACTAACAATTTGATCAACCAAAGCAAAATACATATTTTTAAGCAATTATAAAAGACATTTAAAAGAATGTTATATATTTGTTAACAAACCGTATAATTTATCTGGCCATCTGTCAGATGTAGCTTTCGCTGGAACAGCCGAAAAAAATGTTGAACGCACACTACTCTCTGACGTCACGCGAGAAGAGAGAGACTATCGCTTATATCGCGCTCTCGCTTGCGGAACGTTACTCTTTTTCGTGCGTGCAGCCGGTGTTTCATCAATTTATAAGACGTTATCACGTCAAAACTTTGGAAACACGTTTTCCAGTCCGCAAGAAAACTAAATTACAAAAAGACGCTACAGTTACAATTTTGTATACTGAAATCAATTCAAGTCGAATTAATTTTTATTCGTGGAGACGGTGCTAAATCATTCGGTTTATTATGTAAGGTCGTCGTATATTAAACGAGGGCAGGCAAGCAGGCAGTCGCTCAAATCTCCTTGCTGTCTCCTTATAAGGAGAACACTACCAGGAACTTGATCGATGGTAATTATTGGTAATGACGTTTTGTGTTCTTTTTACATCGGACCACAATAACTTATCAATCAACGTGTAGGACTGTATCTGTTAATAAAATCATCGACCGTTCATCTTTACAAATGAATAGTTATAATAAAAAAGTACTAGCGTGATCTGTGCGAATTATTCGCGCTAAATAAGTATAATAATTATCATTTATCACTTTACAAAACTATTTTTTAAATATGATTGCAGGTATTCAATTCGTTTCTAATTTTGGACACTGCTTATAACGTTCTTCTTTTTGTTGTATTACAATATGAAGCTCAGATGACAGATCGATGAAATATTTTACTAAAATTGTCATATAGAGGCGCAAGTAGCAAAAGCGTTGAGCTAAGCCGTCAAATGGCATCATGCAGCATTGCTGTGACGTTGTTCAGCGTTGCTCGCTGTTTCAAAATTAAAGCCGTTAGATGGCAGTATGCAGTATTGTGTCTGTTGTATTACAACATGAAGGTCAGATGACAGATCGAAGTGTTGACGTTGTTTCAAAATTAAAGCCGTCAGATGGCAGACGTTGTTCAGCGTTGCTGTATTTTAATTAATTTACAAAAACAAAAGCAATAATAAATTTTTTAGTTGTCGATGTCAGTAGAGCAAGCAATTATCTGTAAAATGATATATAATTTATGTGGAGAAATTGTGAGGTTTTTTCTAAAAAGGGAGGCAAACATCTTTAACCTTAGCGTATTAATATATATGATGATTGCTGGCGTTTAACTAGCAGTCTAGCCGTTCAATTAACTGGCTGATTTCACTATTGGACTACGACATATACACTTAGATATTATAGATACGTCAACGATGCAATGTAGGCTCTGTAAAGAGCTTGACCACCGAAAGCTTGGCGGTCATTACGTGGTCATTTTAGGCGCAAGCGCATTAAAGAAAAATACCATTCTTGTTATTAGTGAATAAGTATCAGTAGTGAAAGTTCATTGTCAATGACTTTCCGATTCATTTTCACGAACAGAATTAAAATACGAAATTAATAAGTGTTCTTTCAATATTAACAAATCGTAGTTTGATTTAATACTATGTTAATAATTTAAAACAGTGTGTATTTTTTAAATTTAAATTTATTGTCCGAATTTGGATTATATGAGTCATGCAGTTTGAATTTATTAACGCGATATAATTTTTAATATAATTTGGAATAATTTATTGCTGTGTAATTTTTTAAAAACTGGAGGATATGACGAAAAATCATTTCTTAAATAGTAGTTTTAGCGCGGTATCTTTGGATCCGGACACGTCGTGGGCAGCTCAAAGTTGGAGCGGTTTTTCTGCGTCTCAATTATTTGGAACGAATGTACGTGATTTAACTTCATTACAAAAATCGATAGAAAAATATTATTTTCAATTGATAGCAGTTCATCATTTTATTGTCGCCAAAACATCTGTTAATAAAAATGTAAAAAAATATTGTTATCCACTAGATAATCACTTCAACATTAAATCTATATCAATCCCCAATTCCCAGATTCGAATCCAAACATTGGTAAAAGTATCAGTTCGATTTGCAATTTAATAAAAAAAAACGAGTATGCTTTAGATCACACGACTGAAGTAAAACTTCTTCTAATTTTTTATTATTCACCCGAAAATTCACAAAATATGAACTTTAAAATGAATTTACAATTTTATTCACTTTAAACGTAGAATATTTAATGTATTAAACAAAACATTAATTTATAAAATTGTTCAGGAACGAAATGAACGGTCTAATGTAAGAAGAAAGAAATATAAACATAAAGATAATGAAAACAAAAGTAATACATTGCAATTACTTATAGCTCTCGTTGGATTTTAAGCGTAAATCTTTATGAAATATTATTTAGCTCTGCAAGTTAAGTAGGTTTACAAAACTTTTTTCTGTCACCCGATAGCGCCACTGGCAAGTAAAGTATGTGTCATTCTATTGTTAGTAGGTACTGCTTATATTTTCGGCCACCTGATGGCACCACTAGCCAGTGAAGTATTTGTCATCCTCTTTCTATCTTCACTAACTTATATCTCCCTCTCAACTTCCGTTCGCCTCGCCCGATCACACTCTCCGTAAATCTCTCGTCACGCATTCAGCAGCTTACTCCCCAAGTCAAGCGTGCGTAAAAAAGTTTTACTTCAAAAAAAGATAAATTCAAAATAAAAATTGGCACTAGGCCCGACTTTCCTTGATTATAAGTGGACTTAAAAGAACTGCTATTTTTTTTAGGCACGATTTCAACAAAAACAGTTACAAGAAAAAGAAGAAAAATTATTACGGTTGTATGACAATCAGCAAAGGCGCGCATTTGAGCGTTTAGGACGCAACAGTGCTTCGCCCCCCGTTGTAGCACCAGCGGAGAGGGTAAACATGCCATATCTCGGTGGGTCCGGGGGATCCCAAGCAGGCAGAGTACGGCAGCTGTTTGAAGAGAGGCGACATATCAAAGCCGCCGGGATCGACAAAAGCTACCCTCTTGAACCAATCAATGGTCTGGCCAAAACCAATAGGCCAAACGGACACAACGGTCCAGGTATATATTATGTTCCAGTTTCTTGCTCCTTTTAACAAATAGACGGATTATTCTACAAATAATTAGAAATTAATGACTTTCGGATTTTTTCTTTAGCCATTAGAAATAAACGATTTTTAAACTGTTTCTTTTACTTGTGTTATGGAACCTTGCATCGTGCCAAATTTCAAGATTCTAAGCCAACGGGAAGTACTCTAAAGTATCAGTCAGTATCAAAATGCGTCATTTAAAAGGCCATCTCTTTTTATGGGGTTGTAGATCTTAGTATATCAACTTGATACTTTAAAAAATATTTTTAACAAAAAAATTGAACCGACTTCGAAATATGCACTACAAAGTAAAAAATAATTGCGTATTGAAATGTTTTGGAGTCGGTGTCACATCGGAATTCGAAAGTAGCAATTTAAATCTTACATGTTCTCGGAATAGATTTCATTTTGGCTGACACCGACTCCAAAACATTTCAATACGCAATTATTTTTTACTTTTTAGTGCATATTTCGAAGTCGGTTCAATTTTTTTGTTAAAAATATTTTATTTTTCTCTTTTTAGTGTTAGATATTTGACGGAGAAATCGGTGAAACATAAAAAAACATTATGCGTGCCTTTGAAATTTAAGTTTCCCTCGATTTCTCCGGATTCCACAATCAGATCCTGACTTGGTTCCGATGGGACCACCTCGGAAGTGCACTCTTTCGAATAAAAAAATAATTTTGAAAATCGGTCCACAATTGACGGAGAAATCGGTGAACATACATAAAAAAAAATATATATACAGTCAAACATAGAACCTCCTCCTTTTTTGAAGTCGGTTAAAAAGGCTTTTCCTGATAAAAAAGGCCTTGAAGGACAGACATACAAAAAGACGTACAACAAAGCGATCTCATGAGGGTTCCGCTTTTTTGTACGTTTTTATTAACTCGCTTTCTTGTCTGTCTGTCTGTTCGTTACTGCAATTGATTGTAAACTAACTTCCAGATGAGTTAGAAACTTAAAATTTTAAACATGGCTGAGAACTGGATGATAATGTGACATCAGCTCGTTTTCTTGTCTGTCTGTCCGTTTGTCTACCCGAGGTTTTAAAAGCTGTTTCTTATAAAAAATAAAATTTAAGTTTAATAAATTCAAACAACACGTTTTTATGAACTAAAAAATGCTAAATAATTTGACAACAAAATTAGATTTGATATAAAAAAGCGTGGGGTGCTCGCTACTTAAATTTGCATAATAGCTCTACTTTTACGAATAGCTATAGTAATTAAAAATGTATGACTACTGATATCAAGCACCCCACGCTTTTTTATATTAAAACTAATTTTATTGTCAAATTATTTAGCATTTTTTTGTTCTTTAAAACGTGGTTTTTTACACTCTAGTTTTTTTTTCATACGGACTATTTTAAAGATCCCAAAAAAAAGTGTAGACTTCCAGCTTGGTCCATTACATTTAATGTTATCTTTCTTTATAGGTTCAAAAACCAATGGTCACGCACCCGCAAGTAGAGGTGTAAGTTTGGACAGATATAGTACGTACACGAAAAATCAGTCAAAAATGGCTAACACCGTAAAAACAAATGTAAATCGTTCAAAAAGTCAAGTTCGTAGTATCACTGCACGAAATGTAACGGAATCTCCCGAATACACGACCGAACAAACGACGTATATCAATAATAATATACAAACGGTTAATAAAATATCGTCAAATAGTTATCAATATTACGAGGAAAGTGAAAATGATAATGCGATGTATTTATTAAAAAAACAACAGGAAGAACTCGAAAATTTAATGAATAATCATAATTTGAATGAATCGATTGACGATGAAGATTTCCCGGATGTTGGTTTAATTGATGACGATTTGGACGTGACTTTCGGTAAATTACCAAATGTCGGTGGCGTATTACCAAGCCAGAAAACCAGCCGCCCGGAAAATATTATACAAGAAGCAAAAATAACAGCTCCGACGGAAAATAAGAAAATCGCAAGCACGAGAAATAGCAATAACTACGCGTCTGGAAATAGAACTACGGCCGCTAGATCTACGGCCGTAAAGAGTCAGGTAAACAATTTTAATTAGCTATATTTTTTTAGAGTAACATTAGAGTTGTTTTAAAATTTTGATTAACGTCTGAATAGAACTCTTCAAATAAATAAAATTGTCGACCAATCATCATATATATTAATACGCTGAGGTTAAAGATGTTTGCCTCCCTTTTTAGAAAAAACCTCACAATTTCTGCACATAAATTATATATCATTTTACAGATAATTGCTTGCTCTACTGACATCGACAACTAAAAAATTTATTATTGCTTTTGTTTTTGTAAATTAATTAAAATACAGCAACGCTGAACAACGTCTGCCATCTAACGGATTTAATTTTGAAACAGCGAGCAACGCTGAACAGCGTCACAGCAATGCTGCATGATGCCATCTGACTTAGCTCAACGCTTTTGCTACTTGCGCCTCTATATGACAATTTTAGTAAAATATTTCTTCGATCTGTCACCTGAGCTTCATATTGTAATACAACAAAAAAAAGAACGTTATAAGCAGTGTGCAAAATTAGAAACGAATTGAATACCTGCAATCATATTTAAAAAATAATTTTGTAAAGTGATAATTATTGTACTTATTTAGTGCGAATATTTCGCGCAGGTCACACTAGTTTTATTTATTTGAAGAGTTGTTTTTATATTAATTTTTTGGGAATTGTTAAGATCGTTGGGGAAACCCCGCTTACCAGATTCCAATGTAAGAATTGTTAAGTCAAAATATGTTTCCGAAAACCATGGATATAAATATATTCAATAATCTAAATCTTGACATTCAAATTCAGCTAAAATTAAATTATAGTTATTCGATTTCGATTAATTAATTGATATTGTTGATAACGTAAAATTTAATCGTTGTATTTATTAAAAATTTTATAAATTAAATGTGTTTAACAGCAGTCGCCTCAAAGGACAAACAACAAAGTTGCAGCTAACGCTCGAATTGGCGCCACTTCTAAACGCAATTCAGGATTACCGCCGTCACCAGGATCGTCTAAGCAATCGACTTCTTCATCGAAAAATTCTTCTGCTTCAAGCATGAGTCGCGGACCAGCATCGACGAGAGTAAATATTTAATAAAATATTTTTAACAAAAAAATTGAACCGACTTCAAAATATGCACTAAAAAGTAAAAAAATAATAATTATTGTTATTTTTGGAGTCGGTGTCACATCGGAATTCGAAAGTAGCAATTAGTTCTCGGAATAGATTTCATTTTGGCTGACACCGACTCCAAAAATAACAATAATTATTATTTTTTACTTTTTAGTGCATATTTTGAAGTCGGTTCAATTTTTTTGTTAAAAATATTTTATTTTTCTCTTGTTAGTGTTAGATAAAGTATTGCAATGGGTAGGCCAAGTATGCGTGCTTTTGAAATTTGAGAGTTTCCCTCAATTTCTCCGGATTCCACCATCAGTTCCTGACTTGGTTCTGATGGGATCACCCCGGAAGTGCATTCTTTCGAATAAAAAAAGAATTTTGAAAATCGGTCCATAATTGACGGAGTAATCAGTGAACATACATAAAAAAAATATACAGTCGAACATAGAACCTCCTCCTTTTTTGAAGTCGGTTAATAATATTAATAAAATTGATCACAGAAATCAATGGGATAAATGAGTTCAGCAACAAAACTGCTGGTTTTCAACTGTACCTACCCCTTATAAAAAATACAAATATTTGTGAATAGAAGAATTGAACATATTAAAATTTCATTAACCCACGGCTTCGCTCGCCTAAGGTCGATTTTGACAGAAGTCTTAACTTTATAACAATTTTAATCTAGGTACCTACCAGTTGGTAGTGTACCAACTGCTGTTCTCGAATGACTCTGGTACAGACTACAGACAGACAAAAATTTTGGAACACTTTTTCTGTAGATATACGAAATTATAAAAAAAAAAATTTCTGTTCTAGAACCAAAAATTTCAACCATGTATCATGTTTTCTCCACTATATGTTTCGTGCGCGGAGGACTCGATGCTCGGAATCGACGTTCGGAAATGACGCTCAAAATTTCATACGTCTCTCAGCTATGTGTTGCGCGGAAAAAATTGACGCTCAAAATTGACGCTCAAACAAAATTGACGCTCAAAATTGACGCTCAAAAAAATTTAGTACCCCAGGGCTAAAACATGATACATGTTAAAATGGACGTAAACAAAATTGCAAACAGAGGTTTCGTTTCTATTCATTTAGTATTAATAATTTTTGAGTTAAAATTACAGTGAAAGCATTCTTTGTCAGTTTTTAAAAGAAATAGGTATTTACTAACGTATACAGTGACTTTCATTTTAAAAATGCAATATACACATGAGTTTTGTTCATATGATAGCTATGGAAAACATTAATGTATTACAGAAACGTTCCACATAAAATGCAACGTAAACCGAGCGCTCAAGGAAGGTTCATATGCATTTTATGCGGAACGATTTTCTGTAATGCATTAGAAAACGATTCCGAAAATTAAAAAAAAAAAAATTCATTATCTATTTGTAATGTAGATTTAAAAAAAATATAGGGCAACTCTATCTTGAAATGCAAGAACGTAAGAAAAATTCTTTATTAACAGAAAACAACATCGGCTCAACCGGCACCATCACCGACGACTCCGGCTAGGACTCCGCAAGTTCCGCGTGCAGGAAGTCGTTCGACTTCGGGACGTTTGACAGCCAAACCCGATACCTCAAGTGTAGTGGTACGCGATGACCTTACCGCATGTCGTTTCTGTAGCAGGAGATTCGCCACAGATCGTATCGATAAGCATCAGGACATTTGCGGGAAAACGGCACAGAAAAAACGAAAAACCTACGATCCGGTTAAACACAGAGTCGCCGGAACAGAAGCTGAACAATTCGTCAAAAGATCTCAACGTTCAAAGGTAACGTAACGATTAAAAAAAAAAGACGGCTTGCACTCCGGGAGTGCCTGCGGAAGTGAAAACTTGAATATTAACGTCTTACGAATTTTCGATCAGGTCACGTGTCCTGACGCGAGTTTAACATTTTTTACCCATTACAAAAAAAGTGTACAAAAGTTTTCGTCTTACGAATTTTCGATCAGGTCTTACGAATTTTCGATCTGACGCGAGTTTAACATTTTTTACCCATTACAAAAAAAGTGTACAACGCCGCTAAAGAAGTTTTCACTTCAAAAATAGGCACTCAATGAGGGCTGCCGTCGGAATTGAAAACTTAAAACTATTAAATAACAGTGGTTAACGTAGTGACTACGTTAACCGTTGTTATTTCATAGTTAAATTGAATACGTCTTAGTCAATTTAACTTTACTAATAATACACAGCACTCTACAGATATACTGTTAACATAAGCATGTCGGTAACGCGAAGTCCTAGATTTTACCCATCTAAAAATCGGAAGTTTTCACTTCAAAAATAGAATTTAAAAATCTCAATAGCATCGTTTCAAATATTATGATAATCTATTCACTCTAGCTAGTCTACGTACAGGGTGGAACGTGGATATTTTACTTCTAATTTCGATTTGGATTAGACGTGTGCCCCCATATATGCCTCCTCCAAAACGAAATCAGAAATCACGCAATATTACAATTTATCTGATTATCTCCATATGAAAAATAATGCATTTGGCGTTATAGTGTTACACCCTTCAGACCATGTAAGCTAGAGTGAATAAGCCATCCTAAATTGGTATGAACTTGTATAAATGTGTACTTGTCTAGGTACAATTTTATTAAAATCGTTGCCTAACATCGTCGAACGTCTGTAATCTAAAATGTATAATGTTATGCAATAGGAGCACGTGGAAAAAATACTGAATTTATTCTGAATCAATTGAGATTTTTTTAATTAAAAATCCTGTATTTTTCAATTTAGATGGACACAAAGCTGTTTGTTTATTTTTTTGCTCCAAAATACGTTGGGAAATTGACTTTTATTAATATTTAATGACCATGTGAATGAAATAAATGATAATAAATATATGTTGCAGGTCCGTCAATTAACAAAAGTTAAAGTTAAACTGTACATATATAATTATTATGGTACCCGAACAAGTAATTCATGAAGTAATTGGTGAAATAATATTCCAACCTTACCTTAACAATGCATCACTGAATTAGCCATAAATTATTTAACTTCGAAATTATGGCCCCTTACACTTCATAACGCTATTTTAATAAGTCCACACATATTAATCGAACTATTGATTATTTTTTTAATACCACACACACACGTTGTCACTCGAAAATTCAATAAAATTAGAACTGATTTCAAGAACACCATTTTCAAAGTTTGTTGAACGTTACTGCACTAAATCGACAGTGCTGCTGTACTGTGGTATTTTTGCCAAGATTGCTATTACAAAATTCCCCCACTTTTTTTGACGTAAGTTCAAGGTTAAATTACCGGCCAATTTTGAAAAAATCTTATTTAGAGTTGACAAAATCCTACATTATAATTCAATTTTATGATCATTTTTTTACTGTTCACATTCGCACTGAAAAACTTTTACTGAAATACAAATTTACTTTAAAATTATACTAAGTATATTTTCATCAATAGAAATTAACATTGTTCTGTTGGAGGAATACTGAATTTATCCCAGAGAATAGAAACACTTATCCTCATAACTGTTAAATAAGTACCTACACACATTTCTACGTTCGCAAACTAATAAATAATCGGCCAGTGTGCGCTCTACAAATAACACTTGCGAGCAAATCTTATTTTCTTACATAACAGCGTTCCGTTTATAACATTGCGTAATCTTTGACAAGTGAAAGAATAAAATATTTTAGTACAATTAAAAAAGTGAATTAATTGTTACTCAATTTTCGGCATTATAAGTTACCAATTAAAATTCCCAAATATGATTTGCTTCATGAACTAGATTCAGAGCTGGATTGGGTCTTCGAATCGACCATCTTTGAACTTAATTAAACAGAATAGAAAATTCAAATCTTAGATTTGAAGAATAAAAAATTGCTTCATGATATTTCTTAGACCCGCCATTTATCGGCCTATCAGGCTGACGCCCAACCTGGTCTTCACTAGATTTGTGAAGACGCCAAAACTGAAAATGTATTTTTATTCAACTCATGCGCGTTATTCATGTTTTATCATGCCTAAAAACCGAACCCTAAATAGCCATTTACCGACTGGTGACAATTACTTGTCATAACTCAATAAAGATTCCTACTAACTCGGCCATTGTGGAGTAATGAAAATAAACGTAACTATTTTCTGAGTCGTAACGAAATAGTAGGTAACAACAACTCCCTGTTGTTACCCATTGAGGCTAAAATTGAGAGGCCGAATGTTTTCGACATGGAGTTTATTCATAACCGGCTAACCTCAAACCAAAACATTGAATCGTGCTGTTTGGTGCTGTTAGTATTGACAGTTTTTTTTATAAAGAAATAAATAGATATTTACAACATCTCATTATAATTAAAACATGAATAACGCGCAATTGTTAAATAAAATTATGGGCGCAACTTGTAGGCTAAGTCATGACCTGTCAGCGCGATGAATGACTTAGACTACTAGTTACGCCAATAACTATTGTTTTAAATAAAGTCAGTGGTATTTTGTTTTGCAGCAACAACATCCTCCTTCGTTGAAGAAAACAGACTGGCGACGAAAGCACGAAGAATTCATTAACACTATTCGATCTGCAAAACAAGCCCAGGCTTATGTTGCTTCCGGCGGAAAGTTGAGTGATTTACCGCCTCCTCCGCCTTCACTGAATCCAGACTATGTACAATGTCCTCACTGTGGACGCCGATTTAATGAACAGGCTGCCGAAAGGCATATACCAAAATGTGCCACCTACGAATTTAACAAACCGAAAAAATAATAATATACCCTTTTATCATTATGGCCATTTTATTTTCTCTAACACTTGATAAATTGTATTTTTGTAAAAATTAAACAGTACATTTTTAAAATAAAAATATTAACAAAAAAAATTGTTGCTAAATAGATTTTTAAAATAATAACTGCAAGTTAAATAATTGCTTTAACATTTTATTATTAATGTGATTTAAATACTCCCCTAAAGGTTTAGCTAATGCATTCAACGCCAGTAAAAAAATTGGTTGTCTGTAAAGTCGGTTTACAGACGATAGTTTTGCGTGATAACGTCATAAAGAAACATTGATGAACTCTCTGACGTCACGCGAGAAGAGAAAGAAATGCGTACAAGCCGACGCTTGGGCCGATCGTGCCTCTCTTCGCTTATACCGCGCTCTCGCTTGCACGCTCAGGCGGAACGTGACACTTTTTCGTGCGTGCAGCCGGTGTTTCATCAATTTATAAGACGTTATCACGTCAAAAAAGCTATTTTGCAAAATTCAGTTATGACTAACACCTGCTGAAGTTTATTTTAGGTTCGTAGCAGCCGTGAACGGTAATAAAACCGTACACAGTCTTGTTACTGTGCAAGACTGTCTTGCGCAGTATCGATTTTTGAGCTAGTGCGCAAATTAGTCTTGCGCAGTGACAAGACTGTGTACGGTTTTATTACCGTACACAGCTGCTTGGAACGAACCTTTTGAAAATATTGTTTTCATTAATTTATTCTATTGCGTTAAACAACTTGAAGTCATTTTCAATTAAAAATTTTAAGCAAATTAATAAATTTTTGAATTGTGATCTATTATACTAAAATTGTTTACGTAGTTCCTTATAAAATATATAATTATTATAATGCTTTTTTTCGTAATAAAATAATAATGTGTTAAAAATTGTATTTTTTTAAACTTTATAATTTAAAATGGTTTGATGACATTTTATCTGGGCTGTTTGTTGTGCAACATGTCTGTGTTTGGCGATGAATAAAAGAAAACACTTTTTATGAAGTAATATTTATTTAGTCTCAAATCATTACAAACAGTTAAAATCAAGAACAAATCAAATAAATTCCCCAAATAAATATCCGCTCTGTTTTTATTGATCAATTCTATAAATATAATAAACTAAAAGTATCCAATCTGCTTATACAATTGTTAATAATCCATTCGAAGCAAGATATTTAGTAATATGAGGCAACGCATCGTCAGTCGGTATCACTGCTGTATCGGTTTCTGTTCCGGTTACGGCATCAGTACTTCCGGCTGTTGCAGCTTCGGGCGATGCAAATTGACTCTGAAAACAACACAATAAGCGAACGTTCTTTGTTTTGAATTCGATTATTTAAACGACACTTACCATTAAAATTCCAGTTTTCAAAGTGATATATTGTGCGGGTCTTAGATTGAAAGATGAACATAACTGAAAATATTAAACGATTGATTAATTTGGAGTTATTCCATTCACATCGAGCCAAGTTAAGAATTATTATGTGCTGAATGTAAGAATTAAGGACGTAGTCCCATGTTCAGGCTCGTTTTCAACCGTTATTTCATAAATTTTTTTCAATATCAAAATAATGTACGATGTTTTCAATTTTGTTACATGTTTTTACTGACATCGTAAACTAAGACAAACAAATTTTTTTTTGCTTCATTTTACGCCATTTTATAATTGTTTTTTTAACCTAAAGTAGACAACTTTAAGTGGGGTTGATAACGTCACTTGGAGTCAACTGAATTAAAAAAATTAAATTGGTTATTGTTTCGTAGGCTTGTGGCTCTATCCCGTACTAGAAATAAACATTTTTATTGATAAATAACAAAATGGCGGGTTTTACAAAAAAACAACGAGAAAATCGCGATTTTTTCGTTGAAAATCAGTTAAAAAAATAGAAATAATTTTTATAATTAAGTAATTCTAGTACCGGACGGAGCTATTGTTGTGTAGAATACCCTGTGCAAAACTGAAAGCAATTGGTTGTATACAATTGTTTCAATCACCCGCGCCACTTAGAAAAACGTAGTTTTGAGTAAAACGCGTTTAAACTTTTAATTTCAGATTTCTTACAAAAAAATAAAAATGAATATTTACACTAATCAGCTATGCCTGGTGTATATTAAACCTTCCGTTTCTTCAAAGGCATCGTTTTCTGTTAATTTGTTTGCTCTACTCTGCGAGAGTATAAGGGTAACGTGATAACAATTGAGAGGTAAGAGCAGGTAAGAGTCTTACCGTAAGACCGTTGCTGCTCTCAACTATATGCTATAGCTTTGTAAATATTTAATATTTCGGTCTAAAATTTTTACAGTATTTTCTCAATATATTATACTTACTAAAAATGTAAAAAAAATAAATTCGTTTTTTCAAAACCCGAACACCAGACTACGTCCTTAAACTTAAAACATAAATATAACCTCAATTTCATTTTTGGACAACAAGTGTCCACCGGGTAGTGTTGCCGGACTGCCCAATAACAGAGTACCCGTGGACGGTGGTAATATTGTGCTTCTTTCAGTTGGTTGTTGGTGCTGGTGGCGGCCTTCCAGCTCTCCTTCTGACTGTGAAGACTGGTACGGGGAGCCCTGCTGCTCGTAACAATTGTTCACGACGCTTGCGGGCCAAATGCATTTTAGGCCTGTTAAATTTAAGTCGTCTCCGCTTTCTCTGCACATATCAAAACAATACAAAATCGTATCATCCCAGTCGATACAAAAATAACAAAAATACTGATATTTGATCTCAACTATTTTGATGTATTATTTTGACGATGATCCGAAATATCTCAAAACATGCTGATAACAATTTGATTAACATGAGAAGTAAAATGTTTAAAATCAGTAAAAATTACCTTCTTTCTGCTGACAGAACTTCCTGGTATGATAGATCTAATCCACTGCTGCCCTGGGAAAATTATAACTGATAGAATGCCTTTTTTTAAAGTACCTTAAAACATGCGAGCTAATAAATTTCAAACGTCACGTCATAGCAACCGAAGATTGGCTTTTTTTCATAACTTACAGCAAGTGCAAAAAAGCCGTCACCTGCTCGGGATAGTGACTTAAGTCCAAGGTGACAGTTATTAACAGCGGGCCTACTATAAAATCATATATATTAATACGCTAAGGTTAAAGATGTTTGCCTCCCTTTTTAGAAAAAAACCACAGAATTTCTCCACATAAATTATATATCATTTTACAGATAATTGCTTGCTCTACAGACATCGACAACTAAAAAATGTATTATTGCTTTTGTTTTTGTAAATTAATTAAAATACAGCAACGCTGAACAACGTCTGCCATCTAACGGCTATAATTTTGAAAACACTTCGATCTGTCATCTGACCTTCATATTGTAAATACTGCATACTGCCATCTGACGGGCAACGCTGAACAACGTCACAGCAATGCTGCATGATGCCATGTGACGGCTTAGCTCAACGCTTTTGCTACTTGCGCCTCTATATGACAATTTTAATAAAATATTTCTTTGATCTGTCATCTGAGCTTCATATTGTAATACAACAAAAAGAAGAACGTTATAAGCAGTGTACAAAATTAGAAACGAATTGAATACCTGCAATCGTATTTAAAAAATAATTTTGTAAAGTGATAATTATTATACTTATTTAGTGCAAATAATTCGCACAGGTCACACTAGTTATATTTTAATTTATAATTACTTTCAATAAAAAACTGAAAATACTATCAGAACTTGAGAACTAGGGGTTTGTCTTGGTCGTATTAAAAATGGCATCAATTTGAGCTCGACTATACTCAAATCTAAAATGAAATGTATTTGCTCGCATGATACGCAAATATTGAATTGATCTTACAGATTTTACTTGTCGAATATTTTGGTGTGGCGTATGGCACGGAGTATCGGCAGTGACTTGCGACCGTCTTTCAAACGCAAGATGCTGATCGTAATGCAGACATTCATCCATGCTGACGATACCTGCTTCACGGTAACGATTGAGTTCGCTCACACGCAATCGCAAATCTTGTTCGTGTTCCAATCCCGTTAGTAAGCTCTCGTAACCATATTCGGTCATAAATTGGCCGAATACTCGCATGCGATCACGAAATTCTCTATAACAAATATTATCATTAACTTGCCGTTACCAGAAAACTTTAATTATATTATCAAAAAATAATATGAAGTCACAATATCAAATTTAAAATAGAACAGTCGTCATGTAAAAACAAGCATGTTATACAAAATTAAGAAGTTACAATGGACATTTACTCTAAGTTCGAAGATCTACAATTATTTCGCAAACATATTATTAGCGATAGAGTATTTGAAAAGAATTCCGTGGCATAAGGATCGAAAATGAAACAATACTGAAATTGTTTTTAAACTTGCATTTAATACTAACGTTTCAATACGTTTTGTATCATCTTCAGAGTATTGAAACGTTAGTATTAAATGCAAGTTTAAAAAAAATTTCAGTATTGCTTCATTTTCGATGCTTATGCCACGGAATTCTTTCCAAATACTCTATCATTAACTTCAATGGATCACAGTTACTCTATTTATTGAATAGAGTCAAATTCATATATTATTAGCCTTGTGTGGACACATACCTTTGTTCTTTAGTGAGATTTTGCTTCGGCTGATCCTTCCTCTGGGGAGCGAAGAATTTTGCTATAAGCTGATAGTCTCTCAAAAGGTGCTTCCTCCTTTGCCGGGCCTGCAGTCTTCTTACGTACATATCAACCTGAGCCAATTTCAGTCGCATTTCTAGCTCATCGTTTACTGTCGTATCGCTGACCGACAATGAAGACACCAGTTGTTCAGCCTCAATATCAATATCGTTTTCCTTAAAACAAATATACAATATACATTCATATAAAAATTAAATTCAATACTAGAGCTGTAAAAGTAACGAGAAATTGTGTACCCGTATGTATTCGTTACCTAAAGAACCAGTACCCGTTACTTTCGTATCGTTACCTTACTCGTTACTTTTCATACGAACTACAATCGTGTATAACAGCATCAAGAAGTGTTTGTTCTCTGGCATCAAGCATGTACCATCCCATCGAGGCGCGTCGCATCGTGATACGGTATGACTTCGTTCGTATAACGTATAACCGCATCAAACGAGTCGAACTGACATGGATACGACAAATGCGAGTAACGAAATGAAATTGTAACGATTCGGTACTTCGAGTCAGACGATGTACCCGTTACTCAATAACGAATACATACGGTTTGTTACAGCTCTATTCAATACCATCAAATTAATTTCAAATCGATATCTACCCTTTCAAAGTCATCTCGTTTAGGAAGAAATCCGAGAATTTTAGCTTCTTCGGGTCGAATATCTAACGGAGGCAAATGCGATATAGTAGTGCTTTCTGATGGTGGCAAAGCTTCTGGTATTTGCGGTTGAGTTCTGCCGGGCCATGTTGCTCGTCCTATCGATCCATCTAAATATATTGATAAATATTCTTCTTTGACCTCTGAAAAAGTATAAAATATCAGCACTTCAATCAATTAAATATATTTAAAATGGCACTACTAACAAGTATTGGAAACAGCTTTAGAACTATATCCCAACTTTTAAAAACAAACTGAAAATCTGTATGAGTTGGGATACGGTTGTAAAATTATTTCTTATACTCAGTTGTGCTGAGTCTGAATCGGTTGATGACACATACCTTCCGGAGATCTGGTTCCAATCGATTTACTAACGCCTTCCCAGTTACCAAAGCCCAACACTGCTATATAACACAATAAATTCATCTCCTCCCGTGCAGTCCAATTTCCTGGTCCTTTGAATGTAATAACATTGGTCCAATCGTCCTAAAAAAAATATTATATAAGAATTTTAATTTGCATTAATCCAGCTATATTTTTTAAAAATAGATCAACTTACTACAAATTTATATGAATGATCATTTTTGTGCTGCCCGATTTCTGCGCCAGAAGAAAGGCACTGAAATAAACAACAATAACAATTAGATATGTTTTGAACAAGAATTTTTGTTTGATGCTTTGCAATTTATAGGTTATTTTTTTACCTGTAAGCATGAGAAGTAGTCTTTACACACACAACATTGTACCCTTAAACCAGTAACTTCTTCTTGACAGTAAGTACAAACTGAAGTATTAGTAACACCTAAAATTAAACAAGTCGAAAATCATTCAAAATTCCAATGTAATTATATGAAAATTATATTTTACATACCAGACGCCATTATATCATTCTTTTTTGACAAATGACATTTTTCCTGATCATGGAGTGATGTATAACGGACAACGAATGGAATCACCATAGATGTTTCGTACCTTCTTTAGTATGATTTTTTGACTTTTTGTGTTGGCTACATAAGTATAGCGGTTCAAGACGGTTCAAGACAATGCTCACACTTCACAGTAAACGTGCCGCATCAGTTTAAGGACACGTGCTTTAAGTTTTCATTATTTTATAGACACTTTAAAAGTGTGGTGTAGTGATTTAAATAAGTTTTCAGTAAAATATAGGATATTTGTGAAAGAAAATGGGAAAACCAGGTATGTGTACAGTATAAATCATGTTCTAAATTTAAATTAACCTCACTTGTAATAACTATATTTGATATAACTATTCCTTTAATTGAAGTAAAATGGGTGTAATTAATATCAGAATGCTTCAACATAGTATATTTACAGAAATTTAATTTTTACGATTAATATTGATGTATTAAAATTGATGTCAATACCTATATTATGACATGTGACGCTTTGGGAAAAAAAATGTGTTCTCAAACTTAGGAAAAAATATAAGATGAAAAACCGAAACCTGACTAACTACAATAATTAAAACGAAGAAAACAAGCAAATAAAACTTGTACGAGAATATAGCTGATAGTTATTCATCTGCTTGCTGGTTCCTTAATAATCGATGTTTTAATTTACCCTACTAATACGTAATGTGTCACTTTACATGCCTGCAGAAGAAGAAGAATTGTAAATTATAGACGCTTAACAGCTAAGGTCATCAGCGTTTTTCATAGTCTGATAAAATAAACAATGTGTCGTTTTTTTTCTAGGTTTTTCACCTCGGGGTGGCGGCGGCGGCGGCGGTAGAGGAGGTTTTGGCGGTGGACGCGGGGGCGGAGGTCGCGGAGGGGGTGGTCGCGACAGTCGTGGAGGCGGAAGAAGTAGTTTTGGAGGTGGCGGCGGGCGAGGCGGTGGCGGAGGAAGGGGCGGCGGTGGTTTCCGGGGTGGCCGCGGAGGAGGAGGACGCGGCGGTGGTAGAGGTGGTGGCGGTCGTCCTGGAGGCGGTTTCAAAGGCGGTAAAACTGTCGTAATTGAACCACACAGACACGAAGGAGTTTTTGTTGCTAGAGGCAAAGAAGACGCGCTTGTCACAAGAAATCTCGTACCTGGTTCTGAAGTTTATGGAGAAAAGAGAATATCTGTGGAGGTATGTTTGTTGATCATCTTTTAAATAAAAAAAATAATACATTTTACTTTATATTTCCTTTGTTTTTTTTATAGGTTGATGGAGATAAAATTGAATACAGAGTATGGAATCCATTTAGAAGTAAATTGGGCGCCGGTATTCTAGGAGGTGTAGACAAAATACACATGGCACCTGGATCAAAAGTGTTGTATTTGGGAGCTGCTTCCGGTACAACAGTGTCACATGTTTCAGATATCGTTGGCCCGGTAAGATTTTTATAAAATAAAGTTTGCTTAAATAGTGGTATCTGTAATTTTTAAAGATTGTTCTAACTGTTACATTTACATCTTTCAGGACGGTCTTGTGTATGCCGTAGAATTTTCTCACAGATCCGGTCGAGATTTAATCAACGTAGCAAAAAAACGTACGAACATCATTCCCATTATCGAAGATGCCAGACATCCGCACAAATACCGCATGTTAGTCGGTATGGTTGATACGATATTCGCAGACGTCGCTCAGCCTGATCAGTCGAGAATTGTAGCCCTCAACGCCCAATACTTCCTTAAAAACGGCGGGCATTTTGTGATATCAATTAAAGCGTCGTGCATCGACAGTACTGCACAACCCGAAGCTGTATTTGCATCGGAAGTGAAGAAAATGCAAGCCGATAAGCTTAAACCCCAAGAACAGATCACTCTAGAACCATACGAAAGAGATCATGCTTTAGTTGTAGGAATTTTTAGGCCTCCGGCGAAATCTCAAGGTTAAAAATATGTTTTGAATGATTAAAAAATTCCTTATACTTTTTATGTTAAATAATATTTGTTGGCACTTCTCATTTTTCTTCTGTTGATTTTTTATTTAATGAACCTTTTTCTGCGTACGTGAAACTTTATAAATATTAAAATTACTAGAAGTGCCTCCTGTTAATTTGATTCTATGTTTTAATAACAAAATGCAAAATACATTAATTTATAGTTTTAACAGAAAAGTACATAGTTATAAAATATGTTAAGAATACAGTTTGTATAAATTTTTATAAAAAATAATTACAGTACAGACTTATTTTTGTTTGAATAACAAATAAATAAAAATATAATATGCATTCTGTTTGTCTCATGTGCTTACTGCTTAGGAATCAAAAGAAAGGTTCACGCAGCAATTTCCGATTTAGCCCAGTCAGTATCCTTACAGAAAATGCTGCGATTATTTCAAAGTGCGATTGAGTACGTTATTTTACAGTTATTTCTTACATCTCGCCCATAAAATAGTTATTGGCGTAACTAGTAGTCTAAGTCATTCATCGCGCTGACAGGTCATAACTTAGCCTACAAGTTACGCCCATAATTTTATTCAACAATTGCGCTTTATTCATGTTTTATTTATTGTTATTAATGAGATGTTGTAAATATCTATTTATTTCTTTATAAAAAAAACTGTCAATACTAACAGCACCAAACAGCACGATTCAATATTTTGGTTTGAGGTTAGCCGGTTGGCGGTTATGAATAAACTCCATGTCGAAAACATTCGGCCTCTCAATTTTAGCCTCAATGGGTAACAACGGAGTTGTTGTTACCTACTATTTCGTTACGACTCAGAAAATAGTTACGTTTATTTTCATTACTCCACAATGGCCGAGCTAGTAGGAATTTTCATTGAGTTATGACAAGTAATTGTCACCAGTCGGTAAATGGCTATTTAGGGTTCGGTTTTTAGGCATGATAAAACATGAATAGCGCGCATGAGTTGAATAAAAATCTTCATTGCATATAAAACTTAAAAAATGTGCTATATTTCTGGAAAAGCACTCCCAATCATATTTTTGCCACGATAACGGAACGTGTATGTGCGGATAACGAATTTGTTCCCGGCTAGTTTTTGTGGGCATATTCTATCGGGCCTCAGGAGGAAACAAACGGTGTACAGTGACATTTCTAACTCAGGACTGGTACCAACGAAGAATCCATTTGTCGGTTTCTGTATTCCATTTAATTTGAAACGTAGCTTTATGATTGCTCCTTTCTGTAAAAAATTAGATATTAAATTCGTCTGTCATTTTTCAAAGAGAATATAATAATATACTTATAGTTTGCACTGACTTTACTCGGCACTTTGTAGAACATGATTAAAATAATTAAAAAACACTTGAAAATTCTACAAAATATTTTGTAGAATTTTCAAGTGTTTTTTAATTATTTGAGAATAGAATATGTCGCAGCCATTTTGTATAACGATTCAATTCTCAATAAATATAGTTGAAAAAAAATTAAAAAATACGCTTTATAGCGAACTAAAAAGTAAAAAATATTTTTTTTAAAATAAGCTTAAAAAGCGTGGGGCGCTTTGTTTCACATTTTCGTACATCGAGCGCCCCACGCTTTTTTAACTTATTTTTAAAAAAATATTTTTTACTTTTTAGTTCGATATAAAGCGTGTTTTTTAGTTTTTTTTAAACTATATTTATTTTTCACTTTTTAGTTTGATATAAAGCGTGTTTTTTAGTTTTTTTAAACTACATTTATTTTCCACTTTTTAGTTCGATTTATTGTCAAAAATTTGCCGAAAAAAAAACAATTTTTTTTTCGGCGTGGACGGGATTAGAACCCACGACCCGTGATGCCGAGAGTTGACGTGAAGACCCGTGCCTTAGACAGCACGGCTAGCCAGTGTACTTACTGGGCTGGCATATTATACCGCTATATAAACCACTTGCTGTAGTTCAAATGAAAGTTACAAACATACATACATACAAACTTACAAGTGAAGTTAATATAAAGCGTGTAATAATCGGAAACGAACAAAAAATAGTCTTATAAAAACAAACGTACATCACCGAGATCAATTTTTCTAGTATAACCCAAATAGTCAGCATGATTTAAATGCTCTTCGTCATTAAAATATATCCAATTGTGAAGACCGCTAATTTCATTTTTCTTCAGCTCTGATAAAAATACGTGTTCAAATGCACTTGAGCCAATTTTTCCCTGTCCTCTTGAATACATGTTAAACCAAATACGTTTCAAAGTATCTTTGAAATCTTTCGGATCCTGTGATAATACTCCTACAACAGAAATCAGAATTGGGCTTTTGAGTGAAATTTTTTTTTGTCATAAATGGAAAGATCGTATATAAGTTTTATAACAAAACTATTTTTATTTTTTTTATTTTCGTTATAATTCAAAAGTTATATCAAATTAAAAATAAATTTTTGTACCCAGTTCCGAGAACGCGCCGACATTTCCCGAACATAATGTGACGTCATAATGTTTTAGTCAATACACATGTAGAAGCCATTGATAGTATACTGCGTATATACATTTTACCATTATGACGTCACAACTGTCAAAAACAATTTTAGTCCGTTTGCAGTCACATGATTTTTTTAAATATTTTATCAATTTTAAATTGCTTATAATTAATTTAAAAAAAGTTTTTTGAAAGTTTTTCGCATCGATTATCAATATTATTTATAATAAAGTTTTAAAATACAATAAAAAAATAGATAATTATTTTTTTTTCAAAAGCCTAATTATAAAAAAATGTCGTCTTCAATTAAAGTCATGATCCAACGCACATAAACGTAACGTTCTCCCATAAAACGTCTTGTCATAAAAGTGTCGCACCAATTGCAGGGCTTTATTCCGAACCAAACGCGCCATTAGATGTTTCACATTAAAAATATACTGACTTGAATTAGCAGTAAAAGAAATCGCAATACAAATCATTTTCACCTTTTTCAATTAAGAACTTTCTCGTGTGTACCATAATGGGAGTCGCAATAACAGCGTCTAAAAGTTCATTTTCTTCTTGACGCTCTTGAGCCGTGACGTATTCATTTACAGTGGCATCTTGAATATAATTGTTAAAAAGTAATCGCAATTTTGCTATTGTTGGAATTTGATAAGCTTCCGGATTAACCGTCAATAATCTGTAAAATTTAAATATAGTCATCCATGATATCAAACTGCAAATCTTACGTTGTACTGCGTCAATCTGACAAACGCAGGAATAAAATCGCTTAAATCGGGATGTGATGTGCAGCTCTAGTCGCATTACTGAAAGCAAAAAGCGAATTAACTTACGGCTGAGGCGCTTCATCAGATCCATCTCTAACCTTTCCTTGAATATTGATGGTTACAAATTTGGCTGCGTTGTTAACATCTCTTCTCAAGACAGCTTCCGAAAATGTTCTTAACTCTTCATCTGTCACTTTATCATCATGATTTGGGTTTACCGTTGTAGTACTTTGGGTCACAGAGCCCTGTCTGTTGATTACTTTTGGTTGTGTTGCGCCATTTGCAACTACCGGCTTTGTAGTTGTTGTTTTCTGACCGGCTGCATTCGCATAACTAAACGGTTTTGGTTGTGGGTTTGGACCAGTATTTTGGGGAGAAGATCCACCAGGAGTTCCATTCGGCCCATCATTCTTTTTATTGGGTATCACAAAAGTATCTTGACGAATAATACTAGGTTTTTGAGTGGGGACGTTATTTTGAGGCGTTAGTACAGGTTTATTATTTTGACCTGCAGGCGTTATTGTAAACGTGTTTTGTCGAAGTAAGTTTGGTTTTTGATTTGATTGCTGATTGTTATTTGTTTGAGCGTTTTGAGTTCCAGTATTTGGCGGATTTACAGCTGCACTTGGAGTTTGAACTAGGCCAATATTTTGAATTTGTCCGACATTTTTTCCACCTAAATTACTTGAATTTATGGATCCTTCTCCATAAGATAATTGTATATAATCAGAATTTAATTTGGGATTTTGTACATTTTGTTGAACATTATGAACAGGACCTTGAGTTGGTATTGGCTGTCGAGCAAAACTAGACACATCTGCAACAATAAACGATGTTGAAAATAAAACGTTTCAAAATCAAATTGGAGCGCTGTTACTTAAAACTGACTGCGCATGTCGCAGATAGGTACTAATTGTTATTCTGCTTGGGTCTGGATTGTTTTGACCATTTGACTTTTTCAGCACAGACGTATTAAATCAGTAATTAGTATTAGCAATAATGTTAAAATCATTATTTATTTAATATTTACCATAGGTCAGTTCATAGACGGTTATTGCTATTATTATTACAATAAAGAAGTAAAACAACTGTGCCATTTTCTTAAAACGCCATTGTAAGTTGTGGTTATGTTTTATCCGCTAACGCGTACCTATACCACAAAACACAGTGTTTTGTGACCTATACCTACTAACTCCGCGTAGGTTACACGTGGGCTACATTTTATCCCAAAATTTCAACAAGTTCCTTAATCCTTAGGGAAGAAAAAATAATTCTGCGCAGGTGAAGTCTGGTACAAATGTTAGTAACAGATAAGATTATAGCGTAATGATAGAAAGCCGAGATAATTAAATTTCTTCAGCTATTAAAGCGTGAGCGAAAGTTCAAACAAGGACTATATTTCACTTTTATTTTATTACTTAGGAATTTAATTGGGAATCATGTGGTTTGCTTGTCCCGCAAAAAAAGAGAAGTTGTAGGTTTGACATACCTACTTACAATATGAGTTTTAGAGCAACGCCATCTCTATTTAAAATATTCAACTAGGTACTTCATCAATGTAAAAGTGATACCATACTTACCGCCAATAAATTAGCTGACAAAATTCAAAGTGATTTTTTTATTGTTGATTTTTTGATTTCAAAAATAGTGTTATTTTTTATAGTAGTGATAAACGCTAACTAAGAACACTAAAGTATATATTTTGTTGCATTTTCTCGATTATTGGGCTAAGTAAATTGTTCATAACCAATTTTTGTAGTAGGTAGTCACCTCAATATTGGATACCTGTCTATTCCCAATACTAGGTATCCAATATTGAGATACATCTAATGAAATATGTATTTGGTGTTAAAATTTCATCGATGAACTCATAAACTTTGTGCTAGAGTAGAGGTAGTTGATTTTGTCTATGAACGTGCCAGACAGATTAATAATTAAGGTTCCTAAAGGGTATCCAATTTTGAATTGCACACCCAAATTGGGGTACATAAGATCTCATTGTTGATTTTTGTGATTAAAAAAAAAAATTATATAAAACTTTTTATTAGAAATAGGTATAAGTTTATTTTTTTTTCTAATGTAAAGTATATTAGTACACAATGACTGCAACGACAAATATTAAATATGTGTACCGTTTTCAAGTATTAGTTTAGTTTAAGTGACCTTTTGAATTATTTATATGCTAATTTTTGCGTGATAAAAAAAATTGAACTGATCTGTAGCTTAGGTTAAAACAATCTAACAATTACTTGCAAATGAACGACAGTAACTGGAGGTACATATTGGTAAAACATAATAATTTACTTACGTGTGACAATTTGTATCACAAATACCAAAATCACGATTATGGTTTTTTGAATTTTCATTTTACAACGCTCCAAAGAATGCACTGTTCTTTTGCAAATTGATACTATAATTTAATTATCAAAAACAAACAACATACTCGTTTTTTTGACTAGATCACGTACTTTATAGGTTATCACAACCAATGAACTGATGAGAATAGATTATGGAGGGTCTCGATAGAATAGATGTAACTCAAAGACCAGTTTCTTTTCATTGTCGTCACGTGTCTGCAAATTAACTAATTAACAACATTGTAACAGTGGTTGTAAAAATATATTCGCTACTGCAAAGTACAAAATAGTTAACAGACCGTACTGTACAGTTTTCTGTCGGTTCGATTTGGCTAAAATGTTAGGACTGTTTGACAGGTTAAATTCAGTCACATTTTAAATGGGTGTTCTGCAGGGTCAACCAGGAGTACCTCCTAACACTGGCTAGGAATGAGGAGGGATTAATTAAATTATGATTCACATACAAACTTTTAATAATTGCGACCTACTTTTAAAAAACTCAATTTACAGCGACCCAGTTCTTTCCCGGCACACTGAATTTCTCAGAATTACGTGACTGGCCGGAAAAGATATCTCTACAAAAAAAATACTTTTTATGTTTTTATTTCATTTACTTTACATTTATTTTAACGGCACCGCTATTCGGACAGCACACATTTTGACGTGATAACGTCTTATAAATTGATGAATCACCAATCTTATAAATTGATGAAACACCGGCTGCATGCACGAAAAAGTGTAACGTTCCTAACGTTCCGCCTGACCCTGTGCGTGCTTTTCTCGAAAACGGCCCTAACGATTTGGATGAAATTTACTGGAAAGGGATTTTGGGGGGCAAAAAATCGTTTTCGCTAGGTCTCATCTCTCGAAAAAATCGTTTTCATACAAATTTTATCATTATAAAAATCAATTTTTTGACGTATGAAAATACTTAAATATTGTAAGTAGGTTTTGGAATTTTATATAAGCAGTGAAACAATTGTTTTCAAAATATTATGACAATTAATCTTTGAGATTTAAAATAAATACGAAAGAAAGAAAGTTAAAAAAAACAATTATTATTATATGTGGTGAGTATTTTAATACATAAAATTGACCTAAATTTGAAGCGAAAGATGGAATATCATAGATTCGAATTATTATAATTATTATATGTAGAATTTAGGTTATGTATTACGGAATACCTTATCACGTTAAACTATCGTCCGTAAAACGACTTTACAGACAACCAATTTTTTCCAAAAATATACATTCAAGATATTGTCACGACTCAGCAAAATTTGACTCGCGACCCACCAGTGGGTCACGACCCACAGTTTGGGAAACATTGACATACATGCTTGTGACGTTTTCATTATTAACTTTTTTCAAATAATCTTGACAGTCCACTACAATATACACTGCAATACTAGTCACTACTGCCACAAACCGAGTGTTATCTATCATGACATACAGAGAACATACACTGACATAGTACGTACTGCCGAGTCAAGAGATAGATTCAATGAACACTTACTTGTAGGTACTTAAATGTGCTAAATAACACGCTATAACTTGTGGGTCAGGAGTCGTGCGGTGTACACCGGGGGTTTCAGATGATGATGTTTCATGTGCTGCTTAGAGCGCAGAACAGCGCCTGAACAAAAAAAAGTCTGCCACATAGAATACATATGAGTTTTGTGGTCTGCCAGTGACTGTTAAACTTTAGCGTTGATTGTCTGTTACAATATTTCCAAACATTAAATATTGGTTAAATATGGACAATATAATTCATTCTAAAATTATGAGGTATACCACCACTAGTTAAATTAAATCTTTGACGTAATTTAAATAGGTATTGGGGGCCATTCAAGTATTTCGTAAGCACCAAAGACGGAGGGGGGTCTTTGCTTAGAGGGGGGTAAGTAAAAATTACTAAAATTCTGCTTACGTAATACTTACTTGAATGGCCCCTTAATAAAACAAAGTCGATATGTAACAGCTTTATTCGTTAATTGTAAAAAACACGGATGCCCAAATTACAAAACATATTATAAGTGCGATCATAATATTTGTCCTAAATCTGTCCCAACCGACGAGTACGACTTTGGTCCGTGGGCAGCATTTGGAACGCTTTGATGTCGGTGGCATAACACATATCCTCGCAGGATGGTCGATATTGGAACGCCTTGATGTCGGCGGCATAACACATAGCCTCGCCGGATGGTCGATAACAGTTATCTATAGAATTACATATGAGTGTTATTGAACGATAAGATTACGACCATAGATATATATATTAATAGATAGCGGATGCCTATCCTTGAGCATTGTGCGGAATGGTTCTAATTAGAAGCCATACGGAAGCCATTTTGTACGTGGAAAATGCCGTAAAAAGCGCGCTGGATTCAAAAAGATTAAATATTCTATAATATGATGTTAATGGAAAAACAATAAAACTCGCAGTAAACAGTGATATTTCGCTCCAAAACCTATTTTTATATTGAAACGTTTCAAAAATTACAAAACTGAGCATAAATATAATATAAAAGCTTAGAACATTTTACATTGTCAGAGTGGCATCAATGCTTGTCAACCTTAATGCTAAATTGACAATGTAAAATGTTCTAAGCTTTTACATTATATTTATGCTCAATTTTGTAATTTTTGAAACGTTTCAGTATAAAAATAGGTTTTGGAGCGAAATATCACTGTTTACTGTGAGTTTTGTCGTTTTTTTCAATAAAATCATATTATAAAATAATTAATATTTTTGAATCTCGCGCGCTTTTTAAGGCGTTTTCCACGTACAAGATGGCTTCTAAAAGGTACAGGAGGCGCTAGTGTATCCGCAATCTATTAATTAAATATATATATCTATGATTACGATACACAGCCGCGATTTTATTACGGGTCGGTCGAGTTCCACCAATTGAGGACTGCTAAAAATTAACGCTACCTAAACAAATCATAACCGTACTTGTCAGTTTTCTCAATGTATCTATTGTTAAAGGATTATTGTTGATCGTTTCCTATTTCAATAATTTACAAAATGGCCTTTACTCTGACGAGTAATTAGCCAGTCCTATTTCAATAATATTCTAGAATTCGTTGGTCTTATTTTAATAATCCCCAACAAAACAGTTTGAAAATTTTATATGCGTCTACAAGAAACAAATCCTTTAATTTTTAATTAAAAAGTGCATTACTTCCCATATTAATTTACCAAACAAAGTTATCAATGATAACTAAACCTGCATGTATAAATAATATTGTTCGCTTTGATGACTGGACTTTAGGAAACATTAATTTTGTATAATTTTATCCCCTACTTTAATTTAGGGGATCTAGTATTATCTAAAAATAAATAAATAAAAATATCTATATGCATAATGTATTTTAACTGCGCCGTCTATGTACGTCTATTTTACTTTATGTTTTATAAAACGACGTATTCATAATTATTATGATACGTTTCAGGCTATCCATGGACATGACACAAGGAATAATTCTAATGTTATTTTGCCGAAATCTACTCTGATGTTGTTTAATAAGAGCGCCGAATATAATGCCTTGAAAATATTCAATAAATTGCCAGACAGTAAGTTTAAAAAATTTAAAAATTTCGAAATTCAAAAGAGTATTGAAGACTGCTCTTTTTAAACAATGTCTGTATAAGGTAGACGATTTTATGGTTAATAAGTTGTAAATAAGATTTATCTTCTTTTGACGAATCCTATACATAATTGGATGTCTTTGGATAAATAAATTCTAATTCTAATATAAATAAATGAAGAAAAATAGTAATTTGGCCGAACTCGTTTGGAGTTCTATAATAAATTTAAAAATTCTTTTATTCGCAAAACTTAACATAACAAAAAAATCATAAATTATAACATTTTTAGATTCAATTGGAAGGTATTTCAATGCTCGATCAGAAGAGTAACTTTTAATATCTGGTATTTCCTGAATGAAATATAGAGATTGTTGTTTTTTCAGTCGGTGTCTGTTTTTGTTCTTATCTATAATATTATGTACTTACGGTATCAAATGCTGTTTCGACCGAAGCCCTTTGAGTCGCCATTGCAATTTAATTTAATTTAAAACTTTCGCAGGATGTGTTTGTCAACTGTTTGTTGATGTCACCTGGAAGGATATGTACGTACACTGTATTTTTATTTAATACTGTTTCGCGCTATCTGTGGTTTTTTTTTGTGGCAATCAAACAATATGAAATACGTGTACTATCGAAAATTAATACTGATAAGTGATAGTTGATAAATATTGTAATTACAAAATACGTACGTATCAGTACCATTATTAAAATATAAATGTTTAGATTTACAAACAGTACACAGACGCAAATTGTAAAACAATAATTATAGGTATGATATTTAGTGCAACAGATAGCGAAAAAGTGAGTAAAAATAAAAAATAATTTAAGTACTTGCATTTCAAAGAAATCGAAAAATGATAATAATAATAATAATAATAATAATAATAATGCGTTTAACGTCATATGTCATAACAGACGCCATTCGCACGATTACTATTTTCCATCTATAACACTTCCCGTTATTTTCTACATTTCTAAACTTCCACTTAATTAAAGGCAATGGGCGAATGAAGGAAGTCTCGGTTCTAATTTTAAAATCCAATTTGTAACCATGCACGCGAGTTCGCAGTGACGTCATTTCCATCCTCGTAGCCAGCGCGGCAGGCATCGCAACTCCCAGCAATTATTCCAGCGGCAAAACTATCTTCGTGTGCAGCGACCTTTACACGAGTACCTCTTTTAGTTTAGAAGCTAAGGACGTTCAAAGTTTTTCTTCATATTTGGGGGAAAAAACGTGCACGGTTTAACATATTAAAATTTAAAAATGTATTAAAGTATATAAAAGGGATCTACCGTATTAATTTAGAATAAAAAAAATTGGTTGTCTGTAAAGTCGGTTTACGGACGATAGTTTTACGTGATAACGTATTCCGTAATACATAACCTAAATTTATATAATAATTATAATAATTCGAATCTATGATATTGCATCTTTCGCTTCAAATTTAGGTTAATTTTATTAAGTAGAATAATAAAACACTATAAAAAGTAGGTACACTATTATTATATAAAAAACAACTATGGCATGTATCTCTTTTGCGCATGCGCCGATTTTCCCCAAAAAATTTACAAAAATTTCTAGTAAAAATAGATAGAGTAAAAACCGTTTTAAAAACTATATTATTATTATATAAAACATCATTATAAGAGATATATTCTTTTACGCATGCGCCGATGTTCCCCAAAAACAATAGGCCACTTCATATTTGCATATCAAACATCCTTCCAAAATTTGGTTTCAATCCGCTTATCCTTGGTGTCGGAATGATAAGAAATGTCAAAAGTGACGTTTGCAACTGTCAAAGTATTATGTTCTAATAATAATTAGTTATTCCAATAGTTAACTTAGAAGGCGTTGCATTTCACAAAATACTAATGTCAAAAAATTGAATTAAACATTAGAAATGCAGCCGTTTTCATGTTAAGACAAGACATACGTTATATTCTAATTTCCATGTACGGCAAACAAAGACGACCGACCGCGTCGCGCCATGCATTAGACAACATTGCATTTATACAGCTATTTTTCTGTATAAATTTGTATAAAAAAACTGTTTAGGCAAATTCTGTTATACGAAATCTATGTAAAATGTTCTCCTCTTTCGTTTAAGACTGGTTTCAAACCGATCTGATTTAAATTGAGCGAGAAATTAGCAAAAAGCACGCACAGGGTCAGGCGGAACGTTACGCGTTAAGAACGTTACACTTTTTCGTGCATGCAGCCGGTGTTTTATCAATTTATAAGATTGGTGATTCATCAATTTATAAGACGTTATCACGTCAAAAAATTTTTTTTTCTAGTTAGCAACGATTATACCATATTTTTTCATTAAAAAATGTGGTATAATCGTTGCAAACTTGAAAAAAAAAATTTTAAACTCGGGTTAGTGAAAAACCCTCATAAGCGAAAAAGAGATCGCAGTCCTTTGAACTCTTGCTTATCCGCAAGTTCGATTGTAGTTTTGAAATGACTAAAACAAAATCTTGAAATGAATAGTAAAATAATTATATTATATACATACTTATGTACAAAATTAGAATGTATTTACACCACTTATACAATATTAAATCTATTTAAAATACTATAAACGATCACCCAAATTATTAATGATACAATAATACCAACTAAGAATATAGTTTTCAATTTATGCCACGGATTATCAAGCTGTGCACTGTTCGGTTGAGTGGCTTTTTTTAATCTTATAGCTTCTCGACATATTTCCGGTTCACAAGATGATGACGCACCGTTTTTTACAAAACTAGTCGTTGGTTTATAAGAGGTAAGAATTGGTTCGTTCGGTGTTAAATGCATTTCGGTACTTTTATCCATTAATATCCGAACGTCTTTGAGTTCTGTATTTGATGGAGGTGTTGATATCTGGTTGGCATCCTGTTCGAAATTTTGAGGTAATGGCGGTGTTTGGTTTACTTCACCTTCAAAACTTGGATTGTCCATCTGAAACAGAATTGAAAGAGTTCATCAAAAGAGAAAAAAATAAATTATATACTTTCTGCCGATTTACAAACATCACATAAATAAAACCGATGGCTGTAAATTCGTCTTTTTTTACTGAATTTTTGAGTAAATGATATCTAGATAGAAAAAAGTGTTTCCTGGTTTTTTATCTGTCTGCCAGATCGAATTTGGACTGGTATCCAAAATTTAAGTAATATGTATAGATGTTTGACCACGATCTACATCTCATCAAAAGAGACGTTAATATTATATACCGCGAAGTTGGAAACGAAATGTTTTAACTACTGTTTCAATAAATAAAATTATCTTAATAATAATAATTAAAATCGTTTCGCAACATCGAATCGACTCCGTCTATTGTAGACAAATACGAAATACGAATAACAAAAATACGAAATAGCAATGTCTATTATTTACCAGACAATTGTTAATAAAACACCACTGTCTACAGAAACGTAATTTTGAATGTACCTGTCAGAGATGTACCAAGGTTAATGTGTGTCTGATTAAACTTTTAGATTTCTTGAAACGTACTAAAAATATTCTATTAGAGATCTAGCTAAAGTTACACACCTTTCCGAATTACGATCCTTATAATACAGAAATTTGTCTGTAACTAAGTACAGATTAATTAAAGAAAAAACACCTCTTCAATTCATCCTTAGCTGTGAAGGTTCACATCTGGCGTTACGTAAGATACAAATTAGCTCTCGCATGATGTGAAAAAGAACTTACAAATATGCTTAAATATGAGAAGGATTGACTGTTTGAATGCAACTCATTAGGCCGTGAGAGTGAAAAGATTCGAGTTCGTGTCTCGACACTGACATTGTTTGAAAAATGTTTTTTCTAATATAGCATTGTAACAATGGGTTTAACAATGTTAATAGCCAACTTTAGCTAGATATTTAATCTATACTAATATATAAAGCTGAAGAGTTTGTTTGTTTGGTTTAACGCGCTAATCTCAGGATCTATTGATTCGAATTAAAAAACATTTTTTTTGTTGGATAATCCATTTATCGAGGAAGGCTATAGGCCATATAATATCACACTACGACCAATAGGAGCGGAGCATCATTGAAAATAGTTGCAAAATATTACTGAAAATTTGTCCGTCCGACAAAAACTTTTGAACGGTAACTTCGATCATCATGAAATTTGGACACAACTTTCATCTCGGTAAACTAAGATGAACGTGCGTACTCATGTCCCTCCCCCCATTCGCTCTTTTGCACCCGGGTGAAACCGGTAGTATTGTATATTTAGTCTTACGAACTATGCTGTAGGAATGTTTAAAATATTCAACATTATTATATAAAAATATCCTAATTTGAACAGGGGTAAATTTGAAGTTTTGGTACCGTATATATATAGGCTGCAAGATCCATGTTATATATTCATTGAAAAATAAAAAAAATCGAATAAATAGGTTTATTTGTTTTATTTCAATTATTTATTTAGGAAATTTATGAAGTAGAGCATATAACTACGAAGCAAATTATTTTGTATTTTCCATATTATTTTGTGGTGTAGACTGTAGTGCCACATATCTACTGTCCTAAGTCTGCACCAACTTATATACGTCACTTAATATGATGAAAACAACTTCACTATACTCAAAAGAAAGTTACAAAAATAGATACATACAACATTTAATAAAATATAATCACTGAAAATATCTGTTTTTGTCATATTTACAGCTGAGCACACAGAAACTAAAACACGATATTTAATATTTAAACACTACTTAATTTTAATCAGGTTACCGCCCTCTTCTTTAAAAAAATAGTGTGTTGATATGCCGCCCGGCTAATATAAATTTTTCAATTCTGAACATTGCATTTGTTTATATAATTATTTTTTTTTAAGTTGAGATCCGTGTGCAAACAAAAACTATAATAAATGAGCATCAACTTATCTAACCATAAACTGAATGAGCAGTTCGTTATCGTCGTAGTCTGACCTCAGATAATGGTTCAATACCATCACTTGTTTAACAAATTAACTATTTTCCGTTTCTGTGATTTTAGAGGCTTGCGCATCGTTCAAAATGCCGGTTTACGTATCGATTAATTAGGTCATTAATGAACTGTACATAAGGTCGCAAAACTCCAAGATAAGAAATGCATTCAACATAAATCGATACCATGTTATTTTTCAAATCTATACATAAATAAAATTGAAGTGTCTGTTTGTAATTTCAAAATAACTGCTTTGTACTAAATGCATGTGCAAGAATATAAGTACGGTACCTATTTATAACAAAAAGCCCCTTTGCACTCCGGGAATGCCGGCGGAAGTGAAAACTTGAATATTAACGTCGATCAAAATGGTTTGTATCATAGATTGCATTTTTATGTACGGTATTTCAACGCTAGATGTCTAACGTTGTATAATGGTTTGTATCATAGATTGCATTTTTATGTACGATATTTCAACGCTAGATGTCTAACGTTGTATAATGGTTTGTATCATAGACTGCATTTTTATGTACGATATTTCAACGCTAGATGTCTAACGTTGTATAAACAATTACTATCACTTAGAGAGTTTTCTCGCTCACCCAGTTCTTACTTTTCCTGACGCGAGTTTAACATTTTTTACCCATTACAAAAAAAGTGTACAATGCCGCTAAAGAAGTTTTCACTTAAAAAAAATACAATTTTTAAAGTTTTTGTCTGTCTGTTTGCTCTGGCTAATCTGCGAAACTACTGGACCGATTTTGACGGAACTCTCACTGGCAGATAGCTGATGTTATAAGAAGTAACTTAGGCTAAAATAAAAAAACAGGGAATTTTTTTGTAAATTCTGAGAACAGAACAAACATTTTGTCGCGTTTCATCTCAATCGGGGGCGGAGCCGCGGAGAGCATCTACTGCGCTAGTTTATTATAAAGAGGTAAAGTTTGGATGTAGGAGAACATCTCCGAAACTACTCATCCGATTTCAAAAATGTTTTCACCAATATTTAGAATGAACCTTCAGGATGAACATAGGCTATAGACTATCACGTTAAAATAAAATCACTTTTCGGGGAGTACAATTTTACAACGTAAGTCGACGAAAAACGACGGAAATCTACAAATTAGGGCGAAGCCGGACCGGGCCACTAGTCTCCTATAAAGCCATGGTTTCCTAAGTTTCCTGTGAATGACATCACAAAAAACGTTTGCATATAGATGAGAGTGGATGTGGTTTTCGCGTGATAGCGGCAACCATTTATTTCTATGCACACGTTTTTTGCGACGTCGTTCATCGTCATATTACGGCTGCTATTTTACGGCACCGCTATTTTAGGAAATCAGGGCTTTAGCGCTATTAAATCTAGATTTAGTGTTGATTTGGATTTTAGCTTATAGACACTCAACATCTAAGGCTATCAGCAAGTTTAGTGTTGAGTGAAACAGCACTATACTACAGGGAGTAAATTGCATTTGTATGGAAATCTGGCCTCTAAAGTTTGGCCAAAATTGGTTCAGTTCAGTTCTCGAGTGAATAAAATATTCTGGAAATGCGCTTTGTCGGCTATGCAAATAAAAATCCAAAAAAAAATAAAATCGTATATTATAGAAATTCCGTTACCATTGAATACTATATTGTTACTAGCGGTCCCGCCCGGTTTCACCCGGGTGCAAAAGAACGAATGGGGAAGGAAGAAAAAAAATTTAGGGGTGGACTACCCCTAACATTTAGGGGGATGAAAAATAGATGTTGGCCGATTCTCATAGATACCGGATAAGCACAAAAAATTTCATCAAAATCGGTCAAGCCGTTTCGGAGGAGTTCGGCAACAAAAACTGTGACACGAGAATTTTATATATATAGATTAAAAAGAGCATATTATCTCAGTGGAAGATTTTTATCATTTTGACGTGATAACGTCTTATAAATTGATGAAACACCGGCTGCATGCACGAAAAAGTGTAACGTTCCGAAATGTGTCACGTTCCGCCTGACAGCTACTAAAATTTAGGTTATGTATTATTAAATATGATATTCGAGCGGAATACGTTATCACGTAAAACTATCGTCCGTAAACCGACTTTACAGACAACCAATTTTTTTTTTGTTTACAGGGCCATTCAAGTATTACGTAAGCAGAATTTTAGTAAATAAAAGACCCCCTCCTCCCCTTTGGTGCTTATGAAGAAGGGAAACAATGAATTTGGTTTTAATAAGTAATATAAATAAACTTCTCCGGATTGAAATGATTTTTGAAAATGAAAATTTTTGATGACAAATATTTATTGTTGGCCGATCTCAAAATTGTATTGCTATGGTAAAAGCTTCGTACGCGAGTATTTTTTTTTAATTTTGACATAAATTGCCAGTTAATTAAAAGTCAAAAAATAGAACTTAAAGTTTGAGCTTCAAAACTGAAAAGTTATTTAAAAAATAATAACCAGGTATGTAAAAAATTGTACCTGAGTTCGTTTCACATAGTTGCTCAAAAAAAATAGCCAGTCCATTAAAAATAATTTGACGTTAAATAAACATTAAATAGTTGTGAAAAAATCTCACGTAACGCTGTTTCAATACTGTGTCTTATAAATGAAACAAAAATTTTGCATATTTTATAAAAAACGTTCAGAAACACTACTGTACATTATTGTTGTATATTTTCGCACAACGTAACTGGTTCTCGAAAAGTATAACACTTTTGTTTATTTTCTATATTTATTTGATCATGTGACCCGATATATTGTATAATGTATACCTTGTTTTAATTAGTGGTAAAAATTTCGGCAATTAAAAACGGTCAAAAATAAAATTTTCTTTTAGTATAGGTGTTTTTTTTGTACCGTCATTTTAAAAAGAGGCTTAAATTTTTTTTACTGGACGGTTTGGCAAAAAAAATGTCATAGCATGTGGAAAGGTACCAGAAACACTATGTTAATTGTCTCTATTATTAATTATCTATACTACTATATAAAGCTGAAGAGTTTGTTTGTTTGAACGCGCTAATCTCAGGAACTACTGGTTCAAATTGAAAAAAAATTTTTTTGTTGGATAGCCCATTTATCGAAGAAGGCTATAGGCTATATAATATTACGCTACGACCATTAGGAGCGGAGCTTCAATGAAAAATGTTGCAAAATGTATCTCAAAAATAAGCTTCTATTCATGTGAAATGCACGAACTAGATATACTCATATTAGCGTTGTGAGAACACAACTTCAGGTGGCTCAATCGGTAGAGCATGCGACTGTCAATATCAGGCTCGTGGGTCGAGCCCCATGTTGGGAGAATATATTTTTATTTTTTTTTTAATTTTCTACATTGCTTTCTTCTAAGGTTTTCATTCAAATTTATTTTAATCTTATTTAACTAATTTAAAAAAAATAATATTAGTTAAAAAAAGTTTAAAAATACTGCTTTTTATCGACAAATACTTTTGAACGGTAACTCCGATCATCATGAAATTTGGACACAACATTCATCTCGGTAAACACTAAACTAAGATGAATGTGTGTAATCATGTTCCTCCCTTCCCCAATCGTTCTTTTACACCCGGGTGAAACCTGACGGGACCGCTAGTAATAAATAAAAACAAAATTAAAATATTTACATGATATTGGGGGTATGTTCCGAAATATAACTGGCCAATGCTAATGACGTCATGAATCCGACGCCGTAATTGCACTGGTGTACTAAAAGAAAATTTAATTTAATATGTACTGGTGAGACAGATGTGACGTAGCATAAATATTTAACCGGACGTGTGTGCATCAGACTTTGTGGATTTTTTTATTTTATTATATTTTGTTATTTGCAATATAATGTCTGCTCAACAAAGCAAACAATAACTTTTGGTGGACGAGGGAAATAATAATTCGTCAACGTGCTGGTCAGTATATTTCAGAACGAATCAACAGTATAGCGTCGATTTATGACGTCATTAGCACTGGCCAGTATCATATTATACCTATATTAATACGCTAAGGTTTAATTTGTTTGCCCCCCTTTTTAGAAAAAACCTCACAATTACTCCACATAAATTATATATCATTTTACAGATAATTGCTTGCTCTACTGACATCGACAACTAAAAAATTTATTATTGCTTTTGTTTTTGTAAATTAATTAAAATACAGCAACGCTGAACAACGTCTGCCATCTGACGGCTTTAATTTTGAAACAACGTCAACACTTCGATCTGTCATCTGACCTTCATATTGTACAACGTCACAGCAATGCTGCATGATGCCATCTGACGGCTTAGCTCAACGCTTTTGCTACTTGCGCCTCTATATGACAATTTTAGTAAAATATTTTTTCGATTTGTCATCTGAACTTCATATTGTAATACAACAAAAAGAAGAACGTTATAAGAAATGTGCAAAATTAGAAACGAATTGAATATCTGCAATCATATTTAAAAAATAATTTTGTAAAGTGATAATTATTATACTTATTTAGTGAGAATAATTCGCACAGGTCACTCTAGTACTGTTATATTTCGGAACACACCTTGGGTCTATGAATTATTTTCGACCTTGACGAAAAAAAAAAACTATACCACGGTTTTGACATAATAGAAAGTATATACTATGTGCCTAGTGTCTAGAATTTACAAAATACCATGAACTAACTGCAAAATGTTAGCCGTTAATAAAATATTTAAAAATAACAAAATGTATTCCGTCAAAACCGTAATATTAACAATTAATCATTATTTATGAACGAACTAGCGGTCCCGTCCGGTTTCACCCGGGTGTAAAAGAACGAATGGGGAAGGGAGGAACATGAGTACACACATTCGTATTAGTTTACCGAGATGAATGTTGTGTCCAAATTTCATGATGATAGGAGTTACCGTTCAAAATTTGTTGTCGATAAAAAGCAGTATTTATACTTTTTTTAACTAATAATTTTTTTTTAATTAATTAAATAAAATTAGAATAAATTTTAATGTAAGCCTTAGAAGAAAGCAATGTAGAAAATAAAAAAAAAAATAAAAATGCATTCGCCCAACGTAGGGCTCGACCCACGACCCTGGTTTTGACAGCCTTGTGCTCTACCGATTCCGCAAGCCGGCGTTGTATTCTTACATCGCTAATATGAGTATACTTAGTTAGTGCATTTCACCTGAATAGAAGCTTATTTTTTAGATACATTTGGAACATTTTTCATTACTGCTCCGCTCCTAATGGTCGTAGCCTGATTTTATATAGCCTATAGCCAGGCGCGGTCCGAAGGGGGGGGTCACAGGGGACATGACCCCCCCCAAAATCTAAGGTCAAATTGAAAAATCTCAAAAATTTGCCAAATTCTAAAAGGAAATACCCCTAACAGCGATAAATTTATAGTTTCCATTTGTTTTATAGGTACCTAATGTATAAAATAAAATTGTGTCTTGTGCAATAATGTTTATTTTATTCCAGATACCTATTTTTTATTAGTGTAGTGAGTGACCCCCTCCAAAATTTCAGGCTGCGACCGCGCCTGCCTATAGCCTTCCTCGATAAATGGGCTATCCAACAAAAAATTTTTTTTTCAATTTGAACCAGTAGTTCCTGAGATTAGCGCGTTCAAACAAACAAACAAACAAACTCTTCAGCTTTATATATTAGTATAGAATAGATAGATGACTCAATTATAGAGGCTTGACAAGTGAGAGCATAAGCGTCTGATAAATATATTTCAAACAAATGAAAATAAGTATATATCTACATTAAGTAATAGGAAGTTTAACACTATTTGAAAGTACCCATAAATAATTAATTAAAGTATATAGGTAAGTATATGCTGCAGTCATATTACGTAATCTGGTGGTTATGTAATATTAGATTGCCATTCGATACACAACACCTGGGGCAATCACTGCATTTATATCTATTTTAAGAGATTTTAATTTTACGGTATTGTATCTGTCTGTATTGCAATAGGTACACTTTTCCGTTTTCTTATGTATCACTTGTTTGATTAAATCATCCGCAAGTATTCCAAAATTGGGTTGGCTAATTATATGCCCACAAAATGTTTAAATTATATTGAACCAAAGTTCAAAAATATATTCAAAACTAAAAACTTTTTATGGTGTTACATTATAGTAGGAGAGCCAGGGGCGGATCTAGGTATTGCAGGACTTAGGGCTATTGATGTTAAATGGGGCCCCATTTTCTGTTAGATTAAGAAACTTTAGTCAAGTTAATAAAATCTAAATCAGAGTTAAAACTTGGTGACCAGACCAAATAAAAATATTCCCTTCAGCTTTATATATAATTAGTATAGATTAATATTGATTTCCATCAAGAAGTTAGAAATTTCAAAACTTTGTTTTAATTAACGATATCTTTCAAATCAAATATTTACAAGTTAAAGTTTGAAATGTGTTACCTACTTAATCTAACACTGATAAAGAATTGATTATTATTTATTTGTACTGATTAACTGTCACTTTCATTTGTTTGGGTCGACATTCACTTTTTTATATGTAACCAGGTTAGAATTGGCAATCATTTTGCTAGCCAGCAACTTATTTGACCAGCCCCAAGCCTATTTTCTGTGCAGCAATAATAAATAATAATCTTAATACTGTGCTTTTTTATTATTTTTTTCAGTCCCTTTAAGACAGACCCATCAGGCTTTTATTCTATCTGGTCTCGACTCTCGTTCAAATATCATATAAAAAATAAATTTTAATTTTACGATATCATACCTTTTCAGAATGTTGTATAAAATAATAAAAATTAAGATTAGTAGAAGTTTTGTTCAAAAATATGTATTGAAGGAGATTTATTTGGTTGAGGAACAACAGAAATAAGCTTTACCAAAGTATCGCTTGTGGCCAACGTTTCGAAAATTATATCCATGCAGAGGATGAAAATATAATTTTCGAAACGTTGGCCACAAGCGATACTTTGGTAAAGCTTATTTCTATTGTTCCTCAACCAAATAAATCTCCTTCAATAAAAATTAACTTACTTTTTGATTATTATAGATTTTATAACAATTTTCTGTTTAGGTTTTGAAATGTTTGATATTTTTGTTCTTTTTCATTGATGACATATTTCAAATTATTATGTTTTATTTTTAAAGCTATACACAATAATTCTATTTATTTAAATAAAAAATTAAAGAACAATCAAATAACAATTTTTGAAGTGACTAGATTTATTATTATGCGAGATTTTATAACAAAAAAACAAGTAAAAATTTATTTGACAAATTTTTATATGTAATATAATATTTAAAAATTAAGAAATAGTTTTTAGTACATAAAATACTCACCGCAAATAATATCAATTTAAAACTGAGCACATTTTCTAAGTTACTTTTCAACTAACATAACAACATAATATTTAGGGAATGTATTTATAAATTATCGAAAATAAAGAATAAAATTTCAAAACACTGAAACATTATACTTGACTTCCTTATAACACTTTCTTAATCACTCATATAACAATATTATCAATTTTGTTTTTTATTTTTTATTTATTTAATTTATAAGTTTAGAATTTGATATGTTAACAGTTTAAATAAAATCGAGATTATATTTAAAAATCACAAATTATTTGATTTCAAATACGCAAAACTTGTAGCTTTGACAGTTGATTGTTGATATTTAACGATCAAATGTACAAGCAAAAATGAGATGTAACAGCACCAACTACATTGGGTGCAGAGAGTATGTGTAAATAGGTACGATTTATACGAGGGTATTTAAAAAAATTAAGAAAATAAGACTTTTAACGCAGTACCTACCGTTTTCGCACACGTTTTCTTCGGCCCTCAGGGGAAACTTTGGAATGTACTTAACATTGCTTTATGGGAATTAACACTCTCCGGAACATGGTCTTTCCTACCAGCTGGCTTGTGCACAGTCCCGGATCTACTATTTTTTCGGACCGGGACAGAAACTTGATAATGGCGCCCGCTCTCTCCAGCGTTCGAGATAAATTAGTTAAAAAAAAAAATTGGTTGTCTGTAAAGTCGGTTTACGGACGATAGTTTTACGTGATAACGTATTCCGTAATACATAACCTAAATTTATATAATAATTATAATTATTCGAATCTATGATATTGCATCTTTCGCTTCAAATTTAGGTTAATTTTATTTATTTAAATTACTCACCATATAATATAATTGTTTTTTTTAACTTTCTTTCTTTCGTATTTATTTTAGTCTCAAAGATTAGCTGTCATAATATTTATAAAACAATTGTTTCACTGTTTATGATATAAAATTCCAAAACCTACTTACAATATTTAAGTATTTTCATACGTCAAAAAATTGATTTTTAAAATGATAAAATTTGTAAGAAAACGATTTTTTCGAGAGATGAGACCTAGCTAAAACGATTTTTTGCCCCCCAAAATCCCTTTTCAGTAAATTTCATCCAAATCGTTAGGGCCGTTTTCGAGAAAAGCACGCACAGGGTCAGGCGGAACGTTACGCGTTACGAACGTTAGGAACGTTACACTTTTTCGTGCATGCAGCCGGTGTTTTATCAATTTATAAGATTGGTGATTCATCAATTTATAAGACGTTATCACGTCAAAAAACTCACAAATATATATTAGAACGGGAAACCGTCAGAAGGACAAGCAGATTGAGTAAATCGGAAAAAGGACAGATTGGGTGTGGTTTTCGACCATATTATATTATGATTTTGGCGCCTCCCCTAGATCCGGGGCTGCTTTATCTAATTCACATATGGACATATGATCTCAGCTGTTCAGCGTCTATAATCTGTAATCTATCAATCAGATTTATTCACAATAAGGCATCGATCTTACAGGCGTACAAAAAGTTGGAGCCAGGAAGAAGAATGTTATGTGACTAATACAGGTTCGATCCACATAATTTTTTAAAGTGAAACTTTTATTCTATCGCCCCGAATTTTTCTGGCCGTCTGTTGCATGTCGCATTACAGGCGGCCGCGGAGTAGGGGTAAAGTGAAAGGCGTTCGGAGTAGGCGCTCGGTAGAGCAGCCAAGGCCAATATGGCGGCGCCCATGGTTAGCATCAGCTGACCGTATAGTATGTATAACACATAGTCAGTCTGTCATGCGGGCAAGTGCTGTACAGTGTTTACATGTTTTTATTCGTGTATTCATGTGAATATTGTTGTTTATAATTAATCGTGATGGATAAGTGTCTACAATCCAACGCCTACAATCCAATAAAAGTTTCACTTGCGTCGTGGTTTCTTAAAACCACACAACTGTTTTTTTGTCATATTATATTGCTCAGGTTAGCCGAAGTATTTTTACCATGACAACGGATAATAGAGCTTTGCGTAGAATCAATGTCAAGCTTTAAGCTACTGGAGTTATATGACAGACAAGTAGGCGTTCTAATGACCTTGAGGTTATTCGACGTTTAAAGTGCAAGATTTTACAATTTTTTTTTGAAAATCTCTCGTATATTAATGACACAATCACCGGGTCTTGAAACGCGGGACAAATACAGAGGCATCTCGATTACTGTACACTACAGAAACTAGTGATAAGCGATTAATAACCGTTCTCGTTCTCAATAATCATTATAAAATAACAGCTTATCTATATTAATAGATTCGGCGAGGGATATGGCAGTCTTGATTGAAATCTATAAAAAATTATTAAGGTAGTACGAGCGCCAAGGCAACTTTAAACAAAAGGCTTGATTTTTTTTTATATTTCGGTAGATGGATGATATGTTTTCATTGATTTCTCTAAAACTAGTCGGTGGAAATTAAAAGGAAACTATTTAAATTCAAGTTAAAACCTTAATAAATTATTGAAAACAAAAAAAAAACCGTTGTGCCCGACTAATTAAAAAGATATTTAATTAAAAAGATTAAATATCTTTTTAATTAGTCGGGCACAACGGGTTTTTTTTGTTTCAATAATTTATTAAGGTTTTAACGTTAATTTAAATAGTTTTTTTTTTAATTTCCACCGACTAGTTTTGGAGAAATCAATGAAAACGTATCATCCATCTACCGTTTTACCATAAAGCCAATGTTAAATATAGGTACCTACTTTTGAAGTCATTTATTTATTTAAATAGTGGGGAAACCCCCTAAAATTTTCAGAATTGGTTTAGACATAGTCCAACTTCATATAAAAAAAAATCAAGCCTTTTATTTAAAATTGCCTTGGTGCTCGTACTACCTTAAGCATAAAAAATATTAATTTCGAATCGACAACATATATCCGCAAAATTCTAATACTTACGTTATTAAACTTAATACAATAATAATTTACACATTTGACAATTTATAATATATACACGCCATAACGTTTGTGTCAATAATTCAATAAAATAGTTTACTGTCGGATGTTGTATTTATCGATAAAGTGATTCATAGTGTCAAGCTGGGTGATAGCCCTTCTTGACTTGTAATGGCTTATAATACGGTGGAGTTGAAGGTTCCGTTACATGACAATAGGAAGCGATGCTTCCTCCGAGAACTGAATGTTCTTCGAGGTTTAAAAAAATTTAAAATTATGTATAAGATTAAAAAATTATATTATTATTATTATAGCAAAATTAAATTTCCGCTGGAAAAAGAATATTGTTTCATCTCACTCGCGTTCGTAAATTGTATACTCCACAATACAATATAAGCGGCACATGTTTATGCGTGTGACGGATATGCTTTATATTGTATTGTTTCGCCGCTCTATTAAGCGAGCCGTACTATTAATTCATCTGTAAAATAAACAAAAGAAAGATACAGCGTCTGTGTGTCTTGATGCCGGTTGATTTTTTTGACGTGATAACGTCTTATAAATTGATGAAACACCGGCTGCATGCACGAAAAAGTGTAACGTTCCAAAAAGTGTCCGTTCCGCCTGAGCGTCAAGCGAGAGCGCGATATAAGCGATAGAGGCACGATTAGCCCAAGTTTGACAGTTACTAAAATTTTATTGAAAATCACAAGACACAAACTTCCAATAGACTGCCATAGTTCGCTCGTATATATACTTACAGGGAGTGAAAAATCCACACCACCCGACCGTTCGTTTATTAAAACTGCGTGTATTTTGAAAACGGTTCATTATATTTAAAAACCGTTTCTACAGTTGGTTAGAACTATAAGTTTACTATTTAAATATGTAAAAATATATGTTTGGAAACGTATACGTATAATGTGAAAAATAAAAAAAGTTATTTTTCAACACTTTACGAGTATGGTGTGTATAGAAATACCTATAATTACTGTAATTGAGTTCCTTAATAATTTTCAATGTTTCTTTATGACGTTATCACGTAAAACTATCGTCCGTAAACCGACTTTACAGACAACCAATTTTTATTAATTATGGAATTTGAAAAAAGTGCGTCTATATTTTGTTTTTCAAATTGAGCATGCTGAAATAGCGATTGTAATCGAGGGGACAGTTATTTGGATTCGAATGAACAAAACGTGAATACAAACGGTGGGAAGGCAAGTGCTGTTTGCCTTGGAATGGGAACATAATATCGCCTGGTGTACATACTAATCATTGTTGTAAATATGTTCAAGACAGTAGCGGAACTTTTCATTCGCGCTTAACTCCGATTATTGAGATAACAATAATACTAATTGCAACTTAATTATACTCTATCGTTATTTTGAACGACCGGTTTTCGTGAGCATGTCTAAGCCATAGACGCTAATAACCTTAGCTGTCGAACGTCTATAATTTACTATCTATCAATCTAATTCATATACCGTTTACATTTCACTTAAATTTAACAAAAAAATTGGTTGTCTGTAAAGTCGGTTTACGGACGATAGTTTTACGTGATAACGTATTCCGCTCGAAGGTCAGGCGGAACGTGACACATTTCGGAACGTTACACTTTTTCATGCATGCAGCCGGTGTTTCATCAATTTATAAGACGTTATCACGTCAAAAGACAAGCTGATTCCTATAGAAGCATAAGCAAACGTATGTATCTCTTCTGGTATAGAAGTTACGTACATTTAAGGTTACACAAATTCACAAAACACTTTTCGAATGTCTGTAACTTATAAACCAAAAGAGATAGATACATTTGCTTGTGCTCGTTGGAATCAGCGAATTTTTTTCGACGACCTCGAACTGCGCACTGTATACCTTGCTCCTAATCTTTATTACACGTACTGCGCACTACAAAAGACCATAAAAATTCACAGTACACGAACTGCGCACCAGGAAATTATAATGATAATTATGTAAAGGAAAGAAAAATAAAACTTAACAGCTCTGCAAGTTTTCAAAGCACAGCGCCAAAACGACTCGCCATTTTTTAAAATCTTCGAAAAGGAAAACTTTACACCTTCTAAAACCAAAACTTCGTTTCCTCTTTTCACTATGCTCAAAAACGGGACTCTTAAAGTAACTTTAGCAAGACTTCACTACAAGCACCTCTACAAAACAAATCTGAAGAACATTTGAAAACCTGACAATGCCAAGATAAATCTAATAATTATTTTTGTAAATACCAGTAATTGGACTAGTGCGGAATTCATGTTAAGTATTACAGGTAATAAAACGAACCTTCATTAAAAGATTAAGAAAGTGCGCAGTTCATGTACGTCCATTTCTTTCTACGAAGGTTCTCAATTTGAACAATAATTGGGCTTTTGAATGAAATTTTTTTTTGTCATAAATGGAAAGATCGTATATAAGTTTTATAACAAAACTATTTTTCTTTTTTTTATTTTCGTTATAATTTAAAAGTTATATCAAATTAAAAATACATTTTTGTACCCAGTTCCGAGAACGCGCCGACATTTCCCGAACATAATGTGACGTCATAATGCTTTAGTCAATATACATATAGAAGCCATTGATAGTATACTGCGTATATACATTTTACCATTATGACGTCACAACTATCAAAAACAATTTTAGTGCGTTTGCAGTCACGTGATTTTTTTTAATATTTTATCAATTTTAAATTGCTTATAATTAATTTAAAAAAAGTTTTTGAAAGTTTTTCGCATCGATTATCAATATTATTTATAATAAAGTTTTAAAATACAATAAAAAAATCGATAATTATTTTTTTTTCAAAAGCCTAATTGACATCGATTTTATAATGCAATTTTTGATAAAATTTGAAAACTTTCGGAGTGTTTTTAAGTTACGACTCGCCCGACGCTATTTTTAAAGTTAAAGGGCTCCGGTAAACGCCAAATGAAGAACCAAGAATCATATTACAGATCCTATAGGCGAGAAATTAAAAAAAAAACATTTCTGGAAAAACATAAATAACATTATAAATTACATAATCGTTCACACATGGTCAAAACCGTTTTTCAAAAAAATCGCCTGTAGGTTAACAGTAGTGTGGTTTTTCATTTGGCGTTAACCCATTAGATTTAAAAATAGTATCAGGAAAGTTGTAACCGTTTGTTAAAGAAAAGGCTTGTAACTGCTCAAAATAAGCGAAACAATTTTCTAACGAACTTTATAATAATAAAGGGACCCGCCACTGAACACCACATAAAGGCGGTTGTTCTAGTGCAAGAGTTAACGTCTTTTTATGTAACATTTTGTTGTAAGTATTGTGTTTGAAATCACCGGACACCGACAGACAAATTTTTTAGGTAGACAATAATATTTTGTTGATAATTGATGTCTTTATAATCCGTATTCGGGATACTGATAAAAAAATGATGAAAAAATTGAATTTATCTACTGCTGATTTGATTTTTTTAATCATATTTGGCACTGTTCTGAATGGTCAATGACCAATGTTTAAATTAACAGCGCTGTTAAATAACTTACACTTTAACTAACGTGATGTTAAATTTGTTAGAAAGTGACAAAAATTCTGACACACAAAACAGCACCGGTTATTTGCAAGATTCAATAATAAAATTTTACTACTGTTGTCCAGTAGACTTTAATACGGTTAGCGCGTGCACTACCTACCATTGATTTCCACGTTTTCGACTGCCAGGATTATGAGAACATTGTACCGATTCATATTTTCAATTTGTTATTATTTCTTAGTAATCCAGGTCCTGGAGTTTTGCAATAAACAAGTCATGACTCACGGCTATAGATTGCGATATCAGTAGTGCATTGTTGAATTTCTATTGCGAATATAACCTATGAGTTATGACTAGACATTGTATATGCATTGTGGTTACCTTATAGACGGGGAGAGCTGGCTACGGAGAAAATGGGTGACTCGGTGCAGAGCTGAAAATTTGCAGAATAATAGGAGATAGTACAGTAAGTAGGGAAAAAATTGCCAGAAGGCTAGGCGGAAGATAAAGATCCGCCAGAAGGCGCTAATGTTGCGAAAAATCAGTGCACTTCTGGCAATTTCTATACTTATTCTGTAATTCAAAACTAGATTATATATTATACATTACATATAGTTATGAGGGCATACTGAAAATTCAAACATGATATAATAATTACATTCGACAAATATTCAAAATTATTAATTTTTCTATCAAAATGACATTAATAATTTTAGTCACCTTTTTCTCCGTAGCCAGCTCTTAGAATTATCTAACAGCGGTGTCTCAAAAATTAATTTTCTTTACATATTATAAGGTATTTAACTTGAAATTATCATTATCCATTACGTTTGGTTTTTGGTATTTCCCCTACAAACCAGTAGCGGCGAGGTGACATGTAAATAATATTATTAATATCTTCTTAAAGATTTCGTTAAACTTAGGTCTTTGTATCCTATAACCACGTTCAGACTTCAGAGTGCACGGGAAAGAAGAGAAAAGAAAATTATTTATAAATTGTCTACACCAGTAAGATCATTAATGAGCTGAGAAATACAAAAGCCAAAGAGACGGTCTAATAGAATATAGACACTCGACAATTTTAGTCAAGACATGAGTCTACAAAATTCAACGTTACCGAATTTATAAATATGTTGGAGGCAAATTATTAACTAGAAACTTTTTTTTAAACTGCGTAGTTACACTTTTTACCGAGATAATTGAAAAAACCTAATCTATTTTTATGCGGTCTACATTTAGATGAAATCATGATTATTTTTGTTGCATAAGTTCTAAGAAAAAACTCAATTCATTACGCCAGAGTGCATAACCGTTAAAAGTGAAATTTTAATATTTCCATATCTAGGTATCGCCAAAGGTTATTAACCTCAAATGCATCAAATACAGATAAGACATTTTAAAATTACACTTTCACCGGCGTCTGCATTGTTGATTTGTCACCTATTGTTTAATCATTATCTAAGGCGGGGCCTATTTTTTATGTTGCTAATTGGTGTATTTTTAATTTTTTTCTCGACTGTCGCGGATAAGAATTATCGTCAAGGATGTGCTTTTAGACACCGTATTTTTTTTACAACTTTGATCCAGAAGTGTTTTTTAAACTCTAATTTGATTTTTACTGATGAAATGTTCAAATTATTTCTTCTCATATACCATCAACTAGAAGATTTTAAACTTCTCCAGTTCTGGTATAGCTTAAATCATTTGGAAATAAAGTTATTACCTCGTATTTTTTGTTCAGTTTCATATTTACAATAACAATAACTTTTTATAAATATTAAATATGTAAACAATAATGAATAAATACTTGCCTTTTCCGAGAACGTACTTTTGTTTTAAATTATTTTTACTACTTCACTCTGTCAATACTGACTTCATCGAGTATGTTTCAAAACATTTCAACAGCAGATGTTACCGCGAACTCATTATAATGTTATTAATTGTTATCTGTGGCAAATGTTTTTTTTTTATACATAATATACAGAATAAGTAGATTATGATTGGATGCATCCATATAACAAGGAAAGTTATTTAAATGACACAATTGAATTATCACTTGATTCAGAGTTGGCTGATGAAATCTTAGAACAAATTCGTTCTGTAAACATTATTAAATACTCATTGAAACCAGTGACGTAGCCAAGGATAAACAAGGATTCACTTGCATCTTCCAACAGGCAATAATGTAACAATTAATCCTCCAAGTTTTTGTTTTGTTCATGAAAACCTTAAGCTAGCAGGACCCAATCAGCCAAATCGAATAAGCTTCCAGTGGATTTTTAAGTACTTATTTTGTTCCAGCAAAAATAATTTTGTATCCTGTGCCATTTAAGAAAAAACTCGGGTCGCAGTGCGAAACCCTGCCGACAATATAGTGTATTTGCTTTTATAAGCAGTGTGTCTCTATTGTACGAACTTAACTTTGTTTTTGGACAAAATTAAAAAATTACCCTCTAATACACCCCTTAAAACAACATTTTTTTACTTAATTTCAATACTACATACCAATTCAACATTTGTACCAAATTATATACACCCTTCAGTATGTAAATCCATATCAGTAAACTTGCGTTTTCATAAAATTTGTAAGTCCGGTCCTGTCGGGCCGATTTTATTTAAATTTTAGCAGCACATTTCAATAATTACTAAAGGGTTAAATTTCAAATTTGAAGTGATTCTGAGATTTTTTTCCGTATTTTTGGGCCCAAAAACATTTTTCAACCCCTAAAAACCCCCCTTAAAATGGCCCGATCGGGCCCATTTTAAATAGACTTCTTGCGATGATGGATTCCAACATGTGGACCAAATTTCGTTTAAATCGATTAAGTCTGTCGAGAGTTATCGTGGTCACACATATATATATATATACAGCGTGTCCCATTTTAATGTCCCACCCCGGATAACTTTTGTCAGTGACCTTGAATGAAAAATTGTTTGGTACAAAAGTTGTACAACTTGGAGGGGGACATTCGATGGCACTAATACTTTTGACCTTGGGTATAAGGTTCAAGGTCATTCAAGGTCAACTTTGTTTTTTTTAATGGAACGTCCTATTTTTGACATCGGCAATCGATTGCGCGTGAAAAAATATGAGACTTTTGTTTGAAACTTTTTTCGAGAACGGGCAAATTTTCTCAATTAATTTAGCCTTCAAAATTGAAAATTTTTGAATTTTCAACTCGAGAATGATGAGATTTTCTTCAAAAACAATAGGGCTTTTCATATTTGCATACCAAACATCCTCCCAAAATTTTGTTTCAATCCGTTCATCCGTTTGACCTGTATAGTGTTCACAGACTAACCGAATAACCGACTAACAGACTAACATACGCACAAAGTTTTGCCCGTTCTCGAAAAAAGTTTCAGACAAAAGTCTCATATTTTTTTACGCGCAATCGATTGCCGATGTCAAAAATAGGACGTTCCATTAAAAAAAAACAAAGTTGACCTTGAATGACCTTGAACCTTATACCCAAGGTCAAAAGTATTAGTGCCATCGAATGTCCCCCTCCAAGTTGTACAACTTTTGTACCAAACAATTTTTCATTCAAGGTCACTGACAAAAGTTATCCGGGGTGGGACATTAAAATGGGACACGCTGTATATATATATATATATATATATACATATATATATAAACATTTCCAAAAATGGTGCCAAACTTCTTAGAAACTTATGAAACGTCGAGAAATTTTGGTCCGACCCCTAGGTCCCGCCATCCGACCGACGCCAATAGTGTAAGTGCCTTATGGCAAATACACTAAAAAGTTACGGCGCTGCAATCAAGTTTCATTAGTCCACGACTTTCTTTCTAATGGCACGGAGGTAAAAAATATCTAAAATTTCTAAGCTAGTAAATCACTGCGTTGAAATGAAACTTTATGGGTAAACATTGAACAGAAGGGAGCGTATCACTCGAATTCCCCCTCAACGCATTCGTGTTTATACCCGCTGGGCAATCAGTGCCCCCACTCCTTGCTACCTTATATTTAATACCCTCTATATTGCTAGCAAAGATCGGGAGAAAGACTTAAACACTTATAATCGAGTCTCATGCGCATGTCCGTGAATGGATGCGCGTCAGTTTGCACATGGAACTAAGCTGTGAAAGGGAGATGGCTTGCTCTATTCCACTTACTAATTGCCCCACTACAGACGCGACACTTGCGCACAACTCAAGTAAAAAGAAAGAGATAGAAAAACAGTCATTTGCTGTCTCACTTCATGGGCCACGCTTCCACTTATGGCCACTAGCAATATAGAAGTTATTAAATATATTATTGCTACTAAAAAAACTTTTCAAATGATTTGATCCTGCTAACTTTCGAGAGCTCAAACATTAAGCCGTTTAGGGCTGCGCGAACTTTTCACTGTAAAAAATTGCACCCCGAAGTTCAACTACGCCACTGACTGAAATAAAATATGTTTACAACTAATATATACATAATATAACATGTATCACATTTGCATCAATAATAAATTATTATATTTTGATATGAACTTCCTATATCAGTTTTTACTATATTGAATTGATCTTTTGTTGAAGTAATTCCTAAAAAATTGTCGAATGCTAAAATTATTGTTCATAAATAATTATATTTTTATTGAAGTCCTTGAAAAGTAAATAATACGTCATTTATTATTCGTGGTTATCTGCAATTAGTTTCAGATGCAGCAGAATTAAATTTAATATGCTAGCGTTAAAAATCACTGCATAATTTTTTCAATGCGGATGTGTTCATTAAATTTAAGAGATCTTTATTGACTTGTGATAACCATTGATTGTCAGCGGCGTCCATATATTTTTCTTTCGGAAGGACTTTTGACTGTTTGCAATTTATTGTCTTGTGGTTTTTCGAGTAATTTATATTATCCCTAATAGTCAGAGGAAGATGGTGACAGAAATGGCCAAGGAGCACTTGGTGGCAGAAACGCTCTGTTTCGTGTAGTCTGAGTCCCCCTCTACAAATCCGCTTAGTGGAGTAGGGGTCTAGCGCGTTGCGATACTCCTGCCCTAGCACTGGCATCGCCAAGTTGGGCAGGAAACACTTCATAATTTGTATATTAATTGATATTTTGTATAAATTGTATTTGTATATAAATAAAAAAAAAACAAAAAAAAATTGGTTGTCTGTAAAGTCGGTTTACGGACGATAGTTTTACGTGATAACGTATTCCCCTCGAATATCATATTTAATAATACATTACTGCGCTCTCGCTTGCACGCACAGGGTCAGGCGGAACGTTACACTTTTTCGTGCGTGCAGCCGGTGTTTCATCAATTTATAAGACGTTATCACGTCAAAAAAATTGAATTTGAAGTTGAAACTTGACGGAATGGTTGATTCGGTCGGAATACGAGAAAACATTTTCGTGACTTCAACTGACCTCACTTCCTTTCGATGACTCTTCAAAATTTGCACAGGTAAAAATTCGAAAAGTCTTCCCTCGGTGGCAGAAATTCTTACCAGGCTCTCTATTAGTACCCAAAAAGTTTGAAAAAAATACTATCTGTCAGTTTTGTCACTACTCTGGCTTCTTGTACCTCACTCGAAAATTGAGCCGATTCTGATGAAATTTGTTACACGAGCGAAACCGATGCGAACAGAAGTTATTATCAGAAATAAGTTTCTTTACAAAAACGACAATACAAAGTGAGAATTAGTTTTATCTTAGTTTTACAAAAACAGCGTTGGATACACACAAAAATTTTATTTAAAACAATATTTTAGGTATCACATTAAAGAGGAATAAATAATTTATGAATAAATAATAGTCTAAAAAAAAATAATAATTATTTACGAATATCAAAATTGGTGAAAGATGTTTTTTCTATTTGACGTTCATTTCGAAATTCTGCCTTTTCGATTCTCGACATCGGACTACCTGAATATTGAAGCCATCGTTTCCTGATAAATTGCAAACAAAACTCTTAACAATATATTTAATAAATATGGCAGAGTTATTACCGATAGTTATGAACTAAAGCTGGGGTCAAACCATTCAAAAATCCAATACAAAACAAAACAACACACAATTTATCCTAAATCTGGGGTGACGAAATTATGGCACGCGACAGATTATTGTTGGCAGGACATTGATTGAGCGGCAAAATCGAAACATTTAAAAATAGGCTAGACGCTGAAACAATTGATTATCACTAAATAACAAATACAAAAAGGTTATATGGCGCAATGTATTATCAAAATCATTATTTTTATCTGCTTCATTTTTTGACAACTAAATTTCTTTGGTTGCTTGTCGGCACTTCATGGCTATAGAAAACATTTTTGAAAAAAAAAAATGGCACGTGGGTGTAGAAAGGTTGGCCACCCCTGTCCTAAATAAAAAATGGGCTAAAACAATCTGAAAAGGATTTTCGAATGGTCTGCAACCTTCTGCTTCAAAGTTGTTAAATATAAATCCTTACATTTCAGCTATTTTAGTTTCTTCGCCCTCTAAAACCCCTTGGACCGTACCTCTTTCTGTGTTCATACACCAACCTCTAAGGCCCAATTCTTTTCCGCGTTTTTGAGCGTGCTGTTAATTAAATTTCAACAAAACACATTACAATTTCAAACAAAGTACGCACAAAAAAAAGCAAAATCATACCTTTCGGAAAAACACACCTGAAAAATAGGTTAGTTAGTTACTAGCAAATTGAATAATTCTTTTTTTTTCAATTTCTTTACCTTGTACAGTTCCAAAAACTTCGAATTCTAGGGCAAGCATTTTTTTTGAAGTAGTCATTTTAGATATTTTGGAAAAGACGTTACTTTTTTCTGAAATTATAGATAGTAAATAAAACAAAATAATTGTGGTGCTTAGTGACATTTTAAAGATCAGACATGGCGCGGCATCTATGTGTAGGATTTGTGATGAAATCTGAAAAAATTTTCAGAGGCGCAGGTGCAGACAATTATATAAATTTAATGCAAAAAAATTGCAAGAGAATAATGTGTCAATGATTTTTAGAATGGTGTGTTACATTGGCGACGTAAAATATTTAAAAAATGAATATTTAAAAATTAAATTTTGTAACTATCACTGTCATCTATGAGTGAGTGACTAGCACTTGGTACGCTTTATGTTATTCATTGAATTCTTCTTATCTCTGAACACTCGTTCAGATTCTAGTTGAAAGAGGACTCTAGATTTCAAATTATTTGTGTCATTTTCTGTGGGCAAAAATATTTAAAAAATAAATAATAATTATTATTCTACTATTTCAAAATTAAAAAAAAAGTTTAAAATACAAATTTTAAAATAGACAACCGTTCCTTTAAATTTTCTGACAGATTTTTTTTATACTTTAATTTTGATTGCCTCATTTTTTTCAAGACTCAAAAAAAGTGTATTATACAGACTGTTCCAAAACTATACTGCGTTACCTTCGGCATTATATAAAAAATAAATTACTTCCAAAATAAAAATCCAACTTTTTATACTTTGGACCACCATATTTTATCTCTGCGCGAAATTTCAATTTTTTACATCAAATTGTTTCAGAAAAAATCGCCGGTGTCAGACAGATGGACGGACACCGAAAAGAGATTCCATAAATGATTTGTTTTGAATGGAACACTAAAATATCATAATTTGATAATGTTTGATAATTGATGTTGCTCAAAAATAATATTCCTTGTTGATTTCGCTTTTAAAGACGACCAAAATAATTTAGTAATCAAGGTGGTTACTAATTACATAGTAATATTAATAAAAAAAAGACGGCTTGCACTCCGGGAGTGCCGGCAGAAGTGAAAACTTGAATATTAACGTCTTAATTTTTTGCATTTAGAAGCATTGTTTATTTATTGGCAACACTTGTAAATAAAATGGTTTGTATCATAGATTGCATTTTTATGTACGATATTTCAACACTAGATGTCTAACGTTGTATAAAAAATAAAATGGTTTGTATCATAGATTGCATTTTTTTGTACGATATTTCAACGCTAGATGTCTAACGTTGTATAAAAAGTATCTGGCAATTACTATCACTTAGAGAGTCTCACCCAGTTCTTACTTTTCCTGACGCGAGTTTCACATTTTTTACCCCTTACAAAAAAAGTGCACAACGCCGCTAAAGAAGTTTTCACTTCAAAAAACTTAAAAAGTAATTTATGTACGACGTTTCGTCTATGGTTAGTAATTAGTGTTGATTTTTATAATTATTGTTATTTACTTTTCTGTGCTTGAAAAAGTCTAAATCTGTGGACGAAACGTTCTACATTAAATAAATCTAATATTATTGTTCACATATCTGCGATTTTTTTCTTAATAATACATGTTTTTAGAAAAACACTTCAAGGCTTCTGTTAAAGGAATCTAAAACAAAAAAAGACATTTTAATACCTGTATTTTTATAAAATAGTATTTTCAAAATTTTTCTCACCTGTGGTAACAGGAAACAGCTTAATCGAAGAAGTAATTTGTTTCCAGCCATCGTAAATTGTCGAATATTGTTTACTTGAACAGAGTACATTAATTAAGGCTTATTCAGTAAAACAGTCATTTTCAGCATAATTGAACGTTAAATTATATTTCACTCGATATATATTATTAAACTAATAAAAATTGGTTGTCTGTAAAGTCGGTTTACGGACGATAGTTTTACGTGATAACGTATTCCGTAATACATAACCTAAACCTCCCAAAATTTGGTTTCAATCCGCTTATCCTTGGTGTCGGAATGATAAGAAATGTCAAAAGTGACGTTTGCAACTGTCAAAGTATTATGTTCTAATAATAATTAGTTATTCCAATACTTAACTTAGAAGGCGTTACATTTCACAAAATACTAATGTCAATAAAATTGAATTAAACATTAGAAATGCAGCCGTTTTCATACAAGACATACGTTATCTTCTAATTTCCATGTACGGCAAACAAAGACGACCGACCGCGTCGCGCCATGCATTAGACAACATTGCATTTATACAGCTATTTTTCTATATTTTGTATAAAAAAACTGTTTAGACAAATTCTTTTATACGAAATCTATGTAAAATGTTCTCCTCTTTCGTTTAAGACTGGTTTCAAACCGATCTGATTTAAATTGAGCGAGAAATTAGCAAAAAGCACGCACAGGGTCAGGCGGAACGTTACGCGTTACGCGTTACGAACGTTAGGATTTAGGAACGTTACACTTTTTCGTGCATGCAGCCGGTGTTTTATCAATTTATAAGATTGGTGATTCATCAATTTATAAGACGTTATCACGTCAAAAATTAAAAAAAAAAAAAAAAATGGTTGTCTGTACAGTCGGTTTACGGACGATAGTTTAACGTGATAACGTATTCCGCTCGAATATCATATTTAATAATACATAACCTAAATTTTAGTACCTGTCAAACTATATTTTTACCGACTAATAATTTGATCAACCAAAGCAAAATACATATTTTTAAGCAATTATAAAAGACATTTAAAAGAATGTATATATATTATATATTTGTTAACAAACCGTATAATTTATCTGCCATCTGTCAGATGTAGCTTTCGCTGGAACAGCCGAAAAAAATGTTGAACGCACACTACTCTCTGACGTCACGCGAGAAGAGAGAGACTATCGCTTATATCGCGCTCTCGCTTGCGGAACGTTACTCTTTTTCGTGAGTGCAGCCGGTGTTTCATCAATTTATAAGACGTTATCACGTCAAAAATACGGTCAAGTGTTAGTCGGACTCGCTTACGAAGGTTTCCGTGCCATCGTACAAGATATAACATTTAGCCCAAGAGCCCAAAATCCTATGGATCTCCGAATAGACCAGTTCCCAGATATTTGGGAAATTTTAACCCTGATTAACAAAAAAATACAATGGTTGAGGCTGGAGAGGGCCGGACTGTAAAAAAGGAATCACTTCCGGTCACCCAAAAAAACGGTTATCCTATGCATATTTTCAAATAGAATGTTGTTTAATTTATTTTGAAATTTACGTTCTTAACCTGCTTAAACTCGGTAGGTTGGCAGGTTCCGATGGGCCGAAACCCCCGCCAAGAGCAATTGAATTTTTAGAAGCAAATCGTTCACAAAACAAGTGCCGTACGCAATGGGAATGCAAGGTTCAATGTCTTTAGCAGTTTATGTATCTCATTTGTAATGAAAGGTAATTATCACGAGAGTGGCATAGAGATTTAACGAGTGCTAACAGCCACTCGAGTGACAATATCATTACAACAATTGTCGGAAAATATCACCATTCTCAACATGCAGTAGGTAAAGAAAATATGTACCCCACTCTTTACTATTTATGGTTACGCCATTGCAGGAATCTATATTATGTCATCTCCCATATGGAAGAATTATTAGGTACCTATTATAGGTGATAGGGAAATGACAAACGTTCCATTTTCTGTCGACTCGACAAATTTAATTCCTAAGAAAGTGGATTTATGATAATAAATCCACTTTCTTAGGAATTTTTTTTTATTTAAGTAATTTAGAGCATTTTTTCTTATATCTATACTTAATATATAAAGCTGAAGACTTTGTTTGTTTGAACGCGCTAATCTCAGGAACTACTGGTTCAAATTGAAAAACATTTTTTTTGTTAGATAGCCCATTTATTGAGGAAGGCTATATAATATCACGCTACGACCATTAGGAGCGGAGCATTAATAAAAAATGTTGCAAAACGTATCTCAAAAATAAGGTTCTATTCAGGTGAAATGCACTAACTAAATATACTCATATTAGCGTTGTCAGAATACAACGCCGGCTAGCTCAATGGTAGAGCACACGACTGTCAATATCAGGGTCGTGGGCTCGAGCCCTACGTTACGCGAATACGTTTTTATTTTTTTATTTTCTACATTGCTTTCTTTCTAAGGCTTACATTTAAATTTATTTTAAATTTATTTATTTAATTAAAAAAAAATATTAGTTAAAAAAAGTATAAATACTGCTTTTTATCGACAAAAACTTTTGAACGGTAACTCCGATCATCATGAAATTTGGACACAACATTCATCTCGGTAAACTAAGATGAATGCGTGTACTCAATATGTTCCTCCCTTCTCCATTCGTTCTTTTACACCCGGCTCTAACCGGACGGGACCGCTAGTGATAATATATAGGCGGAATCTGGACCCATTTTAATATAAGAGGGATAAAAAATCTCAAAAATTAATGGTAAATAAATGGTTGACATTTAAAAAATTTATACCTCTTCGTTTTTAGGTTCCATTAGAGTCAAATGACCGGGAAATATCAATTGCATCCTCCCCAAGTCTCTCCTAAGAAAGTGGATTTATGATAAAAAAAAAATTTAGTTGTCAAAAAAATGAAACAAACAGATAAAAATAATAATTATGATAATGAAACTTTTTTGTATTTGTTATTATTTTGGTGATAGTCAATTTTTTTCGACATCCAGCATTTTTTAATTATTTCGATTTTACACCTCAATCAATGTCGTGTCAACAATAATCTGTCGCGTGCCACCTGTGGCACGCGTGCCTTAGGTTCGCCACCCCTGGTTATATAGATTCAGAACAATTCATATTTACAATATACGGGGGGATTCAGAAATAGACGCGGAAAAAAATTCCACAAATCGAATTATCTAAGCTCGGCTGTTTTCAAACCCTCCTTGGTCGGCGTTCCTTGAAGTGTAAACATACCTTACCCTGGTCGCAGATCAACTTTGCCCGGCAGCGGTGTAGTGTAGTGTGTAGTGTGCACCGTGTATCGACTGGAGATTTGTCGGGTTGGTAACGTGACGGTGTTAACATGAACGCCGTTACAGCGGGACGCGTGACGACGCTTTCCGACGCCGACGTCGTTGTGCTCTTGCTGCGCCGTTGCTAAGCTGTGCTCGCGTGAATCAGTTCAACGCGGGCGTGACACCAGGACAGTCGGCAATATCATTATTCTTTCTTACCAACAAAAACAAACGAACTTCTGCAGCGTGACATTGTTTTTTGACATATGCAGGCCGCGCCGTTCGGACCTTTTAAATTATTACATGTAAATATAATGTTTTAAAATAACATCGTCACTGACTTTCTTGACTTATTTAAAACAAAATAACGGTAGATTTATAATGAATATTAAAACAATTAGCTGTTAAATAAAATGTTTGATGTGATTAAAATAATCTCTTTAAATTAAATAAATGTCTTTCGAATTTACTGTGGTGTGAACATTTATTGTTGTGGTGTGTTTATTGTTGTAACAAGAACAACAATTAAATGTGTGGTTTCAAAACAAAATAATATTTAAAATTTTTGCCTGCATGTCAATATAAAGGAAAATTTTAATTTGTATCTTATTTAAATAAATAATTTCTTCTCAAAGAAATGTAATGTATAGATACATTTTTGATTTTATAAATAGTTTTACAGTAGATAAACATCGAAAATAGACAATTATTTTTTTTATAAATATCAGAACTTTTATTGTTCTGATCAGAGCGTACAGTTTCTAAATAATTAGAGTGGCAAATTTTTAAACACATCTAGAATTTTTGTTTTGGTAAACATTGGTTTTGTGTGTCAAATAATTGTGATTTTTGGACAATATAGAATTTACTGGTTTTTTACAATTTTTTTTAAAATAATGAAATTAGTTTTCTTCTGTCGCGGTTTCAAAACAAAATATTTTTGACAATAAATATTTCTTAAGAAAATGTGTAATTATTATTAGTTACAAATACATATCAAGCTTTATTCTTGTAAAAAACTTACAACATATGGTATAAAAGTACAGTGTATATTTAAATCGAGTAAAAACAAAACGATCCGTCGATTTCTAGACAATAGACAGGCATTTGATGTTTATTAATTATAACACAGATGTAACAAAGATAAGACTATCGCGTGTGTCATTATATCGATGTACCTGTATTTAAATATATTTAATTGCAATCACATGAATAATAAATGTTTATTTAGGGATTAAAATTGATAATCAAACATTTTTCCGCCGTATAATAAAAAATAATTAATACAATTAACTCCCTCTTTTTGTAAACATAATATTATTTTGTGAAAAATCGATGTTTTCAAATTATATTCTAATTTGAAGTGTGTGTTTCGTTTTTTTTCAAACAGACATATTTCTTTTGTGGAAAAGTCTGTCGAATTCTCAAATTTGAACTGAAGTTCTGAGGTAAGGGTTTTTTATTCGAAGATCTTTATTTTTCTAAATTCCTAAACTATCACAGTTAATGCTACCCACAAATACCCGGTACACTCTTCATTCTAAATCCTTTCCGCTCGTCTAAAAACGATTACAGCTCTCCTGACGCTATTTTTAAAGTTTTAAAGTCAAGGGGTTAAGGTAAATGCCAAAAGTAGGATTAAGAATCAGACTATAGACTTTATAAAATTTTAGCTACGTGAGAAAGATTACGTCATTTACATATATTTTTAGACGTTGATGACCTCAGTTGTTGAGCGTCTGTAATTTACAATCTATCTGTATATATTTTTTAAAAAATTGTAAGTTGTAACAGGATTTTTTAAGTTTTTTGTCGTAGAATCTGTAGTGTGACTCTTGGCTCTCTATTTGGCGTTTACCCAAAATATTTAGCTTTAAAAATAGCGTCGGAAGAGCTATAAATTTTGTAGGCGATGAGATAAGATTGGAGATGAAAAGTGCAGAGGGTATATCTTATAAATATTAAGTACGTACTAGATGTTCGTTCCGGCTTCGCTCGGGTACAAATTGTCATTCGACTTGCAGAGGTTAAGAGTCTTTCAAACTAATTTTGAATTGCTATGTTCGAGATACAGAGGTCCTATTTATTTTTTCGAGTTATAGATGGAAAATATGTAACGAAATGGATTGTATGGACTCACTGATTATTTCAACCTATGGAAGGTTGAGATTTCGAGTAATGGAGACTTTGAGGCTTGAAGGGAAGGGAACAAAACATTTTTTTGAGTTTTGGAGGTGTTTGACTTATCGCGGTTCGACTTAAAGAGGGTCTACTGTATTTATTTAGTGAATACGTTCATATAGTCATGTACGCAGGGACGCGTGAATAAAATATAATCGAATATTATAGTATTCTCATGATCTGAAGAATTATCTAATTCGGGACATTTTCTGGGACATATAGATACTTATTAATACGAGACACGGGGCTTTAATCCGGGATTGTCCCGGAAATCAGGGACGAATGCTTATCCTATAGAATTAGAATTAGAATTTATTTATCCAAAGACATACAATTATGCATAGGAATCGTCAAAAGGAGATAAATCGTATTTACAACTCATTCACAATAAAATCGTCTACCTTATACAGACATTGTTTAAAAAGAACAGTCTTCAATAATCTTTTGAATTTTGAAATTTTTGAAACTGTCTGGCAATTTATTGAATATTTTCAAGGCATTGTCGATAAGTACCCAAACTTAAAGTGCAATAGATATATTTTTTTCTAACAAAATTGACGTACCTAACCGAAAGGGAAGCCACGGGTATCAGAACAATAAAACCATAATATATCGCTATAGAATAACTCAAAAGTGTCGAAAGTATAGTTTTCGTGCTAAACACGATTTATTTTACAGCTAACAATAAAAATATTAGATTCCTGACAAAAGAATAAATTAATTATTGACTATAGATATTTGTTATTAACGAGTTAACTGATTTCGAAATCGTAACAATATAAAAGTAACGAGCATCGTTTAATATGAATTGTAAAGTTGTTATTTATTTAATGAATATTACACTAGATTAGATAAATAGCAGATTATAGACGCTCAATATCCAAAAAGTAATTTGAATAATTAAATAGACGACAACGTTAGAAAAATAAACATAAATCATATTTGTAATAAAACCAGTATTTAACTTTTTATCGCCTATTATTTTTATAGGAGTTCGAAAATAGTAATAAAAAGAGACAAAGTAGCTAGTCGTGAATGTGACTGAGAAACACACTGCCACGACATCTATACGAAGTACACCCCGTTTTAGACGTTACATAAAAGAACTAATAAAACGTAATTACGAAAAATTGCAATATTGGCAGCACGTTTTACTCATAGAGATTTTCGCACATTTCTGATAATTGGCCCAATTCGAAAAAAAACGCGCCTTTTTTACAAACTTGTGCGTTTTTGGTCCACCACCAACAAAATAGCTACTTGTATGTATGCATAGTAAACTGACTCATTACGGACTAGTGCGGTAAAATAAAACAAAACTGATCGCGCTATACCAATTCCACAGTACACTGTTTGTCAGTTGTTTTTTACTATTCCAACCTAAAGTGAGAAATGGTACTAGTTTAGGTCAAATATCACTTTTCAAAAATTTTACAATATATTTCCGTTTTGAGGTCCCCCGAAACCAAAAAACATATTTCTGAAAAAACTCTGTGTTTCTGTTAGTCTGTTGTCTGTTACGATGCGGGTCAAACGGATGAGCGGATTGAAACCAAACTTTGGGAGGATGTTTGGTATGCAAATATGAAGAGCCCTATTGTTTTTGGGGAAAATCTGCGCATACGCAGAAGAGATATACGGTGTTTTTTATATAATAATGGTATACCTTTCATAACGGCTTATTATTCTATTATTTTTTTCAAGAAAGTTTCATTAAAAAATTTTGTTTCTAAACTTTATAGTTTCGGAAATATTTTAAAAATAAAAAAAATCAGCCGCGCTCTTTTGTTTTATGGATCTGTAAGAAAGAAACTATAGTTCGGCATGCTTTGATTAATGTTTACATGACGTGAACATATTATGTAGGTAACCATGGCAACGAATAGCAAATATCATATTGAATACTAGCCATTACCCGCGTCACCTCACGCGATATCAGACATTTTATTTTCTTTATATTGTCAACATTTTTAAAGTTGGAATGGTCCCGTCGCCCAATTGGCTGGAGTTTTTTTTTAGAACCTACTATAAGAAATTTCGGCTGGAATTCCGAAAATCGTAGCCTTCCGAGTAGTTTCAAATTTTTACCATATACTCTATCTAGGTCAGGGGTCAGGTGATTGATTTTTCTAAAGGGCCATTTATAAGATTTTGGGTGTGTTAGCGAGCCAGACTCTAAATTAAAAACTAAAACACATAATAAATTATTTATTTAGCTTAAATCAATTTTCGTATAAAGGTTATAAAAAAGGAAAATTGTCTTGAGCTTGAGGATCCAGCAATTTTAAAAATCGTAGTGGCATCGAATGCCGTCTAAAATCGTCACTGGGTAGATTCTGGCCGCGGGTCACTGCACTAGATGACTCAAAAACCGAAGGGGGTGAAAAAAAAATTGGTTGTCTGTAAAGTCGGTTTACGGACGATAGTTTTATGTGATAACGTATTCCGCTCGAATATCATATTTAATAATACATAACCTAAATTTTAGTAGCTGTCAAACTATATTTTTACCGACTAATAATTTGATCAACCAAAGCAAAATACATATTTTTAAGCAATTATAAAAGACATTTAAAAGAATGTTATATATTTGTTAACAAACCGTATAATTTATCTGGCCATCTGTCAGATGTAGCTTTCGCTGGAACAGCCGAAAAAAATGTGGAACGCACACTACTCTCTGACGTCACGCGAGAAGAGAGAGACTATCGCTTATATCGCGCTCTCGCTTGCGGAACGTTACTCTTTTTCGTGCGTGCAGCCGATGTTTCATCAATTTATAAGACGTTATCACGTCAATAGTGTTTATTACTTTGTTTTATTGAAATAGGGGAGTTTGGGAGGGGGTTGAGGTGTTACAAAATTGGACAACCGTTTAACACTTCCCCCACCTTCCGTTGTTCTGAGCTTCCAAATAATAATCATCTATTTCAATAAAACAAGGTATTTTTTAAAGGCAACACCTCTCCGTTAAAAAAATTATGTAACCGAAATTTTGGAATAATCAGTTTTGCATTCAGACCTCACATACGATGTGTGGTGCGCATGCGCAAGTAATATGAGAAAAAATGTGTAGTGCGCCGTTTGAAGAAATTGTATTTGGGACATTTAGCAGACATATTTTAACTTCCCGCTTTAAAAAAAAAAAAAAAAAAATTTTTTTTTTTTCAAAAATCGGGAAGTTATTGGTTTCACCCCGATTTTCGAAAATCGAGTTTTCGCCAGATCTCGACGTTTTGGGGTCCTAGGAAGCTATTGAAACTATTTTGGCGATGATGTCCGTAGGGCTGTATGTATGGATGTGTGTGTGTGTGTGTGTGTGTGTGTGTATGTATGTATGTAAACCTTTTATATCTTTTGAACGGAGTGTCCGACTGAAACGTGGTTTGCGGCATCTGACGTGATCTTGGTGAACTTAGACTTCCTGAAAATTTGAAACGATTCGGCCCAAAAAATTTTGAGAAATCTTAAAAAAACAAGTTTCAAAAATTTTTAAAAATTTGTTTTTGTAAAAAATTTTCTAAACTACTAAACCGATTAATTCCAAAAACTAATCAGCTCTTCTCCTTAACAAACTGCGTCGATTTCCGCAAACCGCATCAAAATCGGTTCATTTGTTCACGAGAAACCGTGAACGAAAAAATCGTAAAAAAGTGTTTTTTTAAAATGACTCTTAAAATTGTTATCAGATTGATTTTTTTGTAATAAATTACTTTCTTAAGCTAAAAAAACTGCGTCGATCGCCGCAAACCATATCAAAATTGGTTGATTTGTTCATGAGATAACGTGAACGAAAAATTAGGAAAAAAGTAATTTTTTAAAATTACTCGTAAAATTCTTATCAAATCGATTTTTTTGTAATAATTTACTTTCTTAGGTTAAAAAAACTGCGTCGATTGCAGCAAACCGCATCAAAATCGGCTCATTTGTTCACGAGATATCGTGAACGAAAAATTTTTAAAAAGTGTTTTTTTTTAAATTTCTCGTAAAATTCCTATGAGATCGATTTTTCTGTATAAAATTACTTTTTAAGGTTAAAAAATTGCGTCGACTGCCGCAAATCGCATCAAAATCGCTTCATTTGTTCATGAGATATCGTGAACGAAAATTTCGTAACAAAGTGTTTTTTTTTTGAGCTCGAAGAGCTAAAAAATAAACTTCTTGCTATATTTGACATATTTTTGAGCGTTTTGAACTCGAAAATAGCGGGAAGTTACAGGGATGGCCTGCAGGGTCAAACTACTTTTCAAATTTTTTTTCCAGCAGAATGTGCGGTTTTGTGTCAAGTTTCCTTTCCCTACATGAAATCTTTTGTTTACTGCGCGTTTACTTTGACATAAGGTTTGTTTTTACAGCACATGCTTTCGCAGCCATTCAATTTCAGCTCTTCAAGTTTTATAGCTTCGTGAAACGAAGTCGGGTGTTTTGATGAAATTATTTCCAATATTCGTTTATATTCCATCATCAAGAAAAAAAATCCGTTACTTTGACGGGAAATTGTATTTTCGTTTTACGCCTTTATAAAATTTTATTATTTATTTATTATATTTAATCAAAATCGACCGGTTTAATATAAATTTTAATTCTGTTCCAAGTTCCAACCATCCGATCACTTTTTAGTGTTTTGTCATAATACAGATTGTATCAAATCAAAACGGTCCATAGAACATTCCGTGTGTAAGACAGAGACTATATACAGGGTGTCCCATTAAGAATGGGACATAGAACAACCGCAGATTCTCCAATTCAAAATAAAACGATTAAGCGAAATATGCTTAGATAAAATGTTCCTCGTTTCCGAAATACGGGGTGTTGAAGTTGAAAACTGAAAAATTATTAATGTCCATAATTTTTTTAATACACCGTATAATTTTACTCAAATCGACACACTTGTTAAATATCATAAAATGCACCTAACAATAAAAAAATTAGTTCAGTACGCTCTACCAGTGGCGTACGGCAGGAGTAAGTAATGCTTGTACCCCTTCTAAATGTTACGCCGCTGTCTAAATTTTAGTTTTGACTATAATTTTAATTTTTTTGATATTTTCTAAGTCAATAATGTACACTTGTTAGTTTGTTGTAAAGTCATTGGTTTTCGAGATATTCGCAGTTAAAGATAGATAGACATGTACTTTTTATTTGTATTATTAATAATATTCATTTTTACAATTTTGTCTTAAAAAAACTGCGAATATCTCGAAAACCAATGACTTTACAACAAACTAACAAGTGTACATTATTGACTTAAAAAATATCAAAAAAATTAAAATTATAGTCAAAATTAAAATTTAGACAGCGGAGTAACATTTAGAAGGGGTACAAGCATTACTTACTCCTGCCGTACGCCACTGGTAGAGCGAGTAACATTTTATCTAAGCATATTTCGCTTAATCGTTTTATTTTGGATTGGAGAATCTGCGGTTGTTCTATGTCCCATTCTTAATGGGACATCCTGTATAAAGCAGTAAGTAAGAATGAGATAAATGATCGCTAATAGTTACTGTGGTTACGTAAATAAATAATTTCGTACACTGTAAATCTTTTTACCAATTTATCAATCAAAACAACTAAACTGTAATATTAATTCTTATTATTATTTATATCTGGTACAAAAGTTTTAACAATATATACTTTTAATAATTAATTTATTAAATGTTCAAAAAGACCTCCACGTTCTGCCAAACAATATCTTAATCGATTATAAATATTTTCCCTCACATTGGCTGACATCTCATGGTCAACGGACTGACATGCATTGGAAATATGTATTTTCAATTCGTTCAAATTATTAGCTATATTTTCTTGAAAGCCATAAATTTTGGATTTTACAAATCCCCATAAAAAAGTGTCACGTTCCGAAATGTGTCACGTTCCGCCTGACCTTCGAGCGGAATACGTTATCACGTAAAACTATCGTCCGTAAACCGACTTTACAGACAACCATTTTTTTGTCACTTTTTAACAAATTTAAACGTCACAGAAGTAAAAGTGAGACAGATTTTTTTGAAACCTACACCAATAGCTTCAGAGGCATAGCCTCATGTACCAGCACTAATTCCAATTCCTATACTTCCTATAATTTCTATATCGTAAGCTCATACGCTTACACAAACTATTGATGGCACAGAATGACAGAAATTTAACAGTGATGTTAATTTAACATTTACCTTACAGAATGTCGCCATTAATCTTGTTTTCATCTTAAGAAAACTGCAGTAAAGTCTGTAAGTTATTGTTTTTCCGGTTTGTTAGACAGTAGTTTTATTAAATTAATAAAAACAGACATGCACTTAAGATCTTTGACAACGAAATTGCGTCAATAATAAAGGAGTTTAAACTTAAAAGTTTTTCAACATTTAAAATCTCTTTAGACTAGTTAGTTGGAAGTCTTTGTAATCTGTTAAGCGATACGAAATGAACTCATCCACCCTGAAAAAATGTTATAAAGTGTCTAAAAGTCGAATGAAATGCAAAAGTTTATTTGTTTCTGTCTAGCTATTCTCGAATCATGACTTTGAATACTTTAAAACTTAATTAAAACATTAAAAATTATCAGTTTTAATTTTTTTTCATGGATGATAAATATTAACGGATTTAGCAAGATTGCGTTTCCTGAAAAACATTCTTGCTAAAATATCGTCACATTATACGTACCTTCGCGCGTTATAAGTTATACTTATTTAACGTGATTAAAATTTAATTTTAATTTGCATGCAAATCATTTACTGAAATGTACTGGAAAGTTAATAAAATAGTAAAAGGACTGGAATGAGATTAGCATAAAAAACGGCTCTACCATACTCTATCCTACTCACTCAGTGAATCGAAAAACAATTACAACGATATATGGCGAAGGTATGTCCACTAGTAGTTATCTCTATTCTGTTGGTAAACTTTTTCTGTGACTAACTTCATCCAGTTAATTTTGATGTTACAGTGTACGCGCGTATCGTAAAAATTCATTAATTTTTTCATAGCGCAAAAAAAGTATAACTTCAAAAAAAGTGTATACTTCAGACCACACAGTAGAAGCAAAACTTTTTCTCTCTGCACTCTAGTATAAGACGTTTATTTTGATGTTGAAATTTTATTTTCAAATCGAAAAAAAGACGCTCATGTCTTATCAATTTTAAAATTAATACAGACGCTGCTAACCTCAGCTATCGATCGTCTATAATCTACCATCTTAATTTAACGAATACATCGAGTTAAACACTTTTAAAAACATAATACAGTCGAACCTGGATAAACAAGAGTTTAAGGGACCGCGATGGAATTTTTTCACTAACTAGAGTTTCTAGCTTATAGAGGTAGGAGTGGCCTTTCTCATTTATAGAGGTCTATAAAAACTATACAAAAATAATGTTAGTTGATTCAGCTATTTATGCATCATTCTTAAATTTCGTGGAACTACTAATACGCTCGACTATCACTTATAGAGGAACAGGCAAGTAGTAGTCTCAGTTATAGAGGTTCATGAGTGAAAAACGTCCTTCTCTTATATTTAGAAGTTTCTGTTTCTCAATTATAGAGGTTTTAGAGGGTACCTGGCTATTACTCTCACTTAGAGAGTTTTTTCGCTTACCCAGTTCTCACTCACTCAGGTTTGACTGTATATGTATTTATGTTTTGAATATAAAAAGTGCTGCACTTTTATGAAATAAGTAAATTTCCGATTTCTGCAGAAAAGTGCTCGACACGAAAGCAGTGGAAAGGTTAAAGTTAAACGGAAATTGAGTTGGTATAGATATTTTATAAATTTAAGATACCTGGACGACGTGTTTTTTTATTCACTATAATATTGTAGTATACGTAGCAAAAAAGGAATGAGAAAACGTTGCTTTTGGTATCAAATTCTATTTGAAAGAAATTTTTAATCCAGATGGTTTAAATATTCCTGTTTCCGACAACCTGTCTGATGGTTCATCATTTTTATATTACCAGAATAGATTATTACAACGCCTATAGAATATATATGTTACCGGCCAAACTCGATTTCAGGACACACTAGTTTTGCCTAGGCCAAACTAGTTTTGCCTATATGCGATTAGTATAGCCTAGGCTAAACTGGTTTGGCCTAAGCTTGATAGGACAAACTAGTTTAAATCTTTGATTAACGTCTGAATAGAACTCTTCAAATAAATAAAATTGTCGACCAATTTTTTTCAGACTATACCTATATTGACATAAAAAATAAAATTATAATATTGATTTATAATTTTATTTTTTATGTCAATATATAGTCTGAAAAAAAAATTGGTCGACAATTTTATTTATTTGACAAACTAGTTTAGCCTAGGCTGAACTAGTTTGGCCTAATATGAATATGTACACTCCAGGATAAACTGGTATAGCCTAGCTTTCAAACTAGCTAGGCTATACCAGTTTATCCTAGAGTGTACATATTTCAAGGAAAAATAAGTAATAAGTATACTTTTTTACATTTTTGAAATATCTGTTTTTTCTCTATAAATTAATATAAAATTTTCATAAGGTTAAATGAGAAAATATTCGAGAAAGACGTTATCAATTTATTTATTAAACAAACAGTAAATACTATGTTTCATAACACTCCACACATGTGTAAATATTATTAATAATAATTATTGCTATTTGTTTGGTTAATAAATCGATAACGTTTTTTCCCGAATATTGTTTTATGTAACCTTATAAACATTTTATATGAATTTTTAGAGAAAAAAACTAAGATCTCGAAAATGTAAAAAGCATACCTATGTTGCCATTTGAAAAAATATGTGTATGTACACTTCCGGTTGAGGTTGAAGTACAAAAAAATATACCTCAGCAGTTTCCGATAGTAAATTTCGAGTTGAACAAAAAACTATTTAAACTTTCTTTTGTATCTATAGTACGGAGCTATAGTGACGACTTTACTTATAATATTTACTCAATCCTGAGTTTTTGTATGTTCATTAAGGGCACTACTCTGAACGTAAAAACTGAAATCTGGCAGCTGACACCGGGGACAATGCGTGGGTAGACAAATTTTAATATTCCTTTTTTTAAACACTTTCGTTATAATAGGTATGTTCCAAGCAGTCAGGGAACGGTAACAGAACCGCCACCGTCTTACGCACTAGCAAAAACGAAACTGTTTTTATCGATTTTTGAGTTAGTGTGCAATATAGTCTTGCGCAGTAACAAGACTGTGACGGTTCGGTTACCGTTCTCTGCTGCTTGGAACAAACCTAATATAAAAATAAATCAACCGAAATATCTGAGTTAGGAATGTTACGGATGTCATTTTTGTCATCTGCATCCGCAATAGTCGTTGCGGAGATTTTACGGATGCGGATGTGATAGATGATTATCAGTAACATGTAACAAAATTCAAATGGTTGTACATTATTTTGTTATTAAAAAAAATCCTGAAATAAGTGTTGAAAACGAGCCTGAACACCAGACTACGTCCTTAATGAATGTACAAAAACTCAGGTTTGAGGAAATACTCTAAATAAAATCGTCACTGGTTGTCTTTCTACTAGTAGGATACACGAAAATTATTCACTGTTACCACTATCGGTGAACGTAGAATGTAGACACCCGATAATAATAGTAACAAAAGTTCTATGTTTAAATTTGCACCCAGAGGAGCCGGACGAGGACTCTAGTACCTAATGTATAATACAGCAAACAACACTGTTAATATTTTAAATCTCTAGTTTCATATTTTAATGATAACATAATCTTGCGCTACGAGGAAAGACACGTCTGTAGGTTGATGTGTAACCTAAATAAACTTCTCGTGAGTAAATAGGGATTTCTGCTGGGTTTTCAAATATTTTGTAAAGTGAATCATAGTGAACGGGTTTCGGGTTGCAATTAATTAATAAGTTTATACATCTAATCATGGCTTAAGATAAACAAACTTAGAAGCAAGGCAAATATATTTTGTTGGGAACTAAATAATTTTGACATGAAATTATTTCCAAAATGAAGTTAATTAATTTGAACGCCTTCTGCGTTTAAACAATCATCGACTTATAATTAATGCATAATTTCATGAGACCACAACAGAAGTTTTCGCAAACTACCAACGTCTGCTTGCTGCTTTTGTACATCTATATATCGTCAACATTCACTCATCAGTTCCTGCGGAATTTAATTCAAAATCTACCAAAAATCCCATATCATCAGAATAAATAAAAGAGTCCAGTCATTTTAGATTTAAAAATGTGATGTCTTTATTTTGTTATTACAGTAGAACCTCTGTCATAAAAAAATCTATCAAAAAAACTTTGTCAAATTTTTTCATTATTTTCGTTTAACGCCTCAACTTCCTTAAACTTTAAGCACCCACAAATGATACAGAAAGGGGCGCAATTTTGAAGTAGCGAGTGATCAATTTAGCAGATTTTGAATTTGATAACAAACGCTTTTTTTAAAAGAAATCACTAAAAAATAGCATTAAGCCCATCTTCTCCTTTACCGTACTTACAAAAAAAGACACACTGATTTCAAAAAATCAGAAATACAGTCTGTAGAACCTTTATATAAATCGAACTTCAAGGGAGACGCCAAAAAATTCGAGTTATAGAGTTTTCGACTTTGAAGGATTTCGATTTAGACGGATTTTGTTAGGAAATATTCGACTTGTTGAGGTTAAGACTCATTCTAACTAATATTGAGTATTACGTTCGACATACAGACGTTCAATTTATTTTTTCGAGTTATGGAGGGAAATGGCTTGTAGGAACTCACTGATTATTTCGACCTATAGAGGATTGAGATTTCGAGTAATGGACGTTTTGGGGCTTGAAGGGAAGGGAACAAAACATTTTTTGGAGTTTTGGAGGTTTTCGACTTATCGAGGTTCGACTTAAGGAGATTCTACTTTTCCAAAAAGTAATGTTAATTTATCAAAATAATTTAAGGCTGGATTTGCCGTTAGGTTTCAAGCGTTTCATACTGGATTGTGTATGTGTTGACTTCACACGATGCTTGTTTTGAATCTGGCTTTGGTGCACCGTGTAGTGACAATTCGAATAATAACAAAAATGAACGTGTATTGTCTCTGAACAGAACACACACTAAGACGCCATGTTTGTTTATGTCGTCCACGTGACAAGATACTGTTTCTTGATTGGCACTTGTTCGAAGTCAGCAGAGAATCAAGGGCGAAAAATAGCCTCGATTTTAATTTTGAAATCTACCTTGTCTTCACGCAGCGCAGTTCGCAGTGACGTCATTTCCATCCTCGCAGCCAGCAGTAGTTGCAAATCCAACGGCAAAACCAGTCTTGTGTACGGCGGCCTTCATCTTTTTATTTTTTCACGATTTTTAAATCTCCACTTGTAAAATGCAAGCAGACGCCGTTTTTACCTTCTTCATGGTAATTGTTGGTGTGTGCTTTTAGTCCCGTTGCTGTAGACTTGACGTAAGTTGTTTTGTAGAAAGGTAGAAAAGCCGCTTTATTCAAGCTACAGCACTTAACTTTAACGGCAGCCATTTTAAGACGCATTTATTCACGGAGTATCTTTATCATTATTCATTTTCTCTTTTTCGGGGAGAAAATGTCTTAATGTCAAATGCGTTAAATCCAATTCTTGCTTAAATATTACCGAACACTAACACAAAGCAGACGTAGTTTTCATAAGCACCCCAAATGAAATGCAATATGGCCGCACACAGCGATGAGACCAGCTGTCAGAAATATTATTGTGAAGTGAAAATCAACTAATTTATAATTGGGGGTACTTGCAAAAAATGTACAACACAGTGTTTCCCCGGATAGGTAAAACAATTCTTGTAAAAGGTTAAAAATTCTTGATTTGAATTTTCTTTTTTTTTGATTCAGTCATGCTTGGCTAAAGACTAATATTTAACGTAATTTCAGTTTTAAGAAATCAAGTACCTATGTCTTGAAAATTTTCAAAAAACTTATTTTTTTCTTGAATAAAGTGTCTTTTATGTTGCAAATATGACAAAAAGTTATTGAGAAAAGTTTCTTAGAATCAACATCTGGACTCCTCTACCAAATTATGTATTTTTTGATAATATAGATACGTAATACCTTCGGCCAACTTTGATCTCTCTCATTTTCTTTTATGTTTATTTTCTAAATAAAAGAAGTTTAAAATTTGGGACACTAACTTAGATTTTGATTTCAAGCAACTTTTCTAAACTAATTTTTGACATAACTACTATCTGGAAAAAAAAGATTTTCAAATTTGGTAGGTATTTGTTGATTCTAAACAATTTTTCTCAATAAATTTTGTAACATAAAAGGCACTTTACTGAAGAGAAAAACTAGTTATTTGAAAAAGTCTGACATGTTTGATTTCTCAAAACTGAAGTTATGTTAGAATTTAGTGTTTAACTAAGCAGCGCTGAAACCCAAAAATTAAAATTTAAATCGAGAACTTTTTACCTGCTACAAGAGTAGTTTCAACCATCCGGGGACGCACTATAGGTATATCTCGGACTCACGTGACTGTTAAAACTCGCTGACTCTCGTTATAATATTCGTTAATAATATACGTTATTCAATGCTAGAAATATCGGTTCTTATTCTGTTTATATAATTTTTACCATTCCAACCCACAAGTAGGGAGCGGCACTAGTTTAGGGAAAATACACTTTTCAAAATTTTCCAATATTTTTCCGTTTTGAGGTCCTCCGAACTCGAAAAACATATTTTTGAAAACACTTTGTACGTCTGTTTAACTGTGAGCACGACACAGGTCGAACGGATTGAAACCAAATTTGGGAGGATATTTGGTATGCAAATATGAAGAGCCCTATTGTTTTTGGGGAAAATCGGCGCATGCGTAGAAGAGATGCTATAACGGTGTTTTTTTTAGATAATACTTTTACACTTTTCATAACGGCTTATTATTCTATTTATTTTTTCAGATTTGATAAAAAAAAATTTCTAAGCTTTATAGTTTCGGAAACATTTTGCAAATAAAAAAAATCAGCTGTTCTTTTGTTTTGTAGATCTGTCAGAAATAAACTAGTTAAGCATGCTTTGATTGATTTTTACATGACGTGGAACATATTATGTAGGTAACCATGGCAACAAATAGCAAATATCATATTGAATACTAGCCATTACCCACGTCATTTCACGCGACATCAGGAATTTTATTTTCTTTATTATACCATATCAAATGTCAATATTTTTAAGGTTGGATTGGTCCCGTCACCCAATTGGCTGGAATTTTTTTAGATCAATACGCTAGCGAAAAAACAAACAAAACGATTAGCCTCGTACTTTATAATATTCAATTTAAAGGACCTACGTCCTTCAGGAATGGAAAGGGTTTTAGAAGGTATTTCGGACAGCTTTTACTAACGCAGTTGTAAATTAGATCGGTTTATGTCCTTACAAACAAAAAAGTTGTAACTATGTATGCTGTGCCCCATATTCTTGTAATACAGAGATAATCAAATATTTTATTTTTCCTTCCCTTCTTCGTTTTATTCGACTCCTTTGCAGAGAATCGACCTGAAACTAAGTTATGGATATTGCAGAAGGAAGTAAAAATAGAGATATCATCTTTACTTATCTACTGAGAGATAATCACAGAAATAAAAAGAAAAACTTCAATTTTATCAATTCAGTTAATATTTATTCTTTTTTTTATTTCCGCACGATAAAATTAATATCAATGCAGATTTGTAACTACGATGCAAAATCCAATGCAACTTGAAATAAATGAGAAATGAAATTCCTATATCTCTATTTGCATATTATATTAAAGTGCTGGAATTCTTTTCTCCACTTTCATATTGTTATACTATTTCAGGTATTTTAGTGATTTGAACAGTTGAGATGTCCTAGATATTTACTTTTTTGTTATTACATCTATTTTCGCAAAGATAAAATATATAGCCACTGTACACCAGGCTGGTTTTGCCGCTAGATTCCTTGCTTGATTTAGTTGCTATCAAGAGCGTAGATAAAAAGGGGGTATTTCTTTATTATATTACTATATCAAATGTCAACATTTTTGGAGTTGGAATGGTCCTGTCGCGCAGTTGGCTGGATTTTTTTCTTGGAGAGAAATATGTATGGTCAAAATTTAATGTCATTATTCTACAATTTTGCGTACATAAAGTTTGCACCAAAATTTCGGGGCGGTGAAAAGATTGGCCTGTAAAAATTTTAAGGTAATAATTGGACAGTATTGTTGTAAACGTCACTGTACAAATATTATTCCCGGCCCCTTGTTTAGTAACAGTTGTCTTACCACCCGATAACAGAATCTTGAAGAGCAGCAAGTTTTTCAAGTGTTCTTCAGCAGTGTGGATATGTTTCGTTCGTGAAAACCTGAAAATGCCGAGACAAACAAGTGTTAAAGTTTGTTATATAATGTGTATACCACAGCTAAAACTTGTACGTTCACTTAGCGTAGTGAAAATATTATTTTCTCTTGTATAAAAATGCACGGCACTTGAAGCTTTTTAATTAAAACATTCGAGGATTCATGAAAGCTTTTAAAAAATTATTTTTTTTATACTTAATATATAAATATCTACCTATATGTTGTTTGAAATAAAAAAATCTGCCTTCGTGTACATGCTTTAATTTTATTTATTGCTATCGCAGTTAATTAACAATAAATTGGCTTAATTAGCTTTTAGTAAACTACTCATGTCAATATTTTTTCGAGTTAATATTCTTTTAAGGTTATTTTGATTATTTTTTTAAGTAAGATAATTAAGTCCAATTATATAACGCTGTTTTTCATTACATTATTTTTGAGGATTCATCACATGTCCTTGCAGGCGCCACTCTCCGAAAAAAAGAGGGGAAGGTTCATTCTTTTGTTTTCGTATTTCAAACATTATTTTCGAAACAAAACTTAGGCGCGACATGAGAGTAACTTAGATTTTTTTCGGATCGAAGTATTCGGACGGAAGTTGCGTGTTTACGCAGTTTCCTGTATTTAAAGTAGTGATGTGCCGGATAACCGTATCCGTATCCGCGGATATCCGAGGGAGAAGAAAGATCCGTATCCGTATCCGTTAGTTTTATGGCGGATCTTTTACGGATCTTTTACCTTATTAATTTTCAATTCATAGATGAAATTTTATATATATATATATATATATATATATATATATATATATATATATATATATATATATATATATATGTGATTAGGTAATAATGAAAAACTATATTAAATTCCATTCAGATTATTTTTTATTTCATAAAATCGTATTTGGCACCTTTATATTGCAAAAATTTATCGTAGTGAGTACCATACAAATAGTACATAACTCAAAGGTACTAATAAAAAACTATCTTTATAATGAGATATTGCACATCGATCTCTGGAAAGAGACAATCTGTTATGAGAGTTAACTCTAAAAGAAGTCAATAACTTTTTCCCATAACAGTCTCTTTCCAAAGGTCGATGTGCAATTTTTACCGCCTCGTACTCTAAGAAAGTTAAGATCCGTATCCGTATCCGCGGATCTTGAAACCAAATATCCGTATCCGTATCCGTATCCGCGGATCTTGAAACCAAATATCCATATTCAAATCCGTATCCGCGGATATGCATTTTTAACGATCCGGCGCATCACTAATTTAAAGGCACTGACTGACAGGTGGAGGCAACGTAGAAACCATCTTGAACGAAAGATGAAACGTAACTACGGACGCTAACCAATTTTGTGATCGGTTTCCGCTATTTAAAGGCATCTACTGCGGCATTAAAATGCATCTGTAAGAAACATAGCTACGGACGCCAAACCAAAAAGCATAGCCAACGTAACTTAATTTACGAGTCATTTAATTTATGAGTGAATATATTTCTCAAAAAAATCAGAGTTGTAATTAAGAGAAGTTTTACTCCGACCGTGGGTAAAGCTTGCATGCACTCTTGTATTTTATATAAGTGAACCGAGCGGGGTAGCGTAGTAGTGAGAGCACTAGACTCTCGCATTCGGGAGGTACCGGGTTCGATTCCCGGCGGGGGCAGGTGTAGCTGCTGCCTCTCGCCGAGAAACGGTAATTCCGGCACCGGCCATCTTGTTGAGAGTTTCCGTGGTTTCCCTCAATAATTCCAGATAAATATCGAGATGGTTCCTTATTCAAGGCCATGGCCTTTCCTGTCAAAATCCTAAGCTAAAAATTTGCCTACCTTATCCTAATGTCCTAAAATTCCTTCATTCGCCCATTGCTATTAACTAGTCGAAGTTGAAAAATGTAGAAAATATGGTAGATGGAAAATAGTAATGGTGCGCATGGCGTCTGTTATGACAAAGTCGAGAAGCGGACGTTAAACGCATTATTATTATTATTATTTTACATGAGTGAAATGTTTATTGATACATTTTATTAATGAAATCTACTGCAGCTATGTAATTATTTTATCATTAAATGGCGATTTACCTGGAAATAACGTACCATATAGGAACTGTACTGGCGCCATTCTTTATGGTTAATGATAGCTTAAAGTCTAACACTACTATTGAAGTACCACAAAATTTGACTATTTGAAGAAATGACTGCCGTAAAAGGTTTATTGGCAGTGGGTTAGGTTAGATATGCCGGATTTCCGGAAAGCAGGATTAATTGCTCAATGGCAGAGTTTATACTCGAAACAATTACCTTTATCGCTGAAGCTAATCATTGTAGTAGGTGCGCTCAGGTTTCAGTACAGTGCGTGTTGGTTAATTTGAAATTGATTATAGATACCTTGTATTGATATTATACCGACCATCCATAGACGTGGTAACAGATATTTGAAATAAAACATTTTTTCACTGCTATTTAATTATGCTGTAAAACAGAAAAAATCGAAATCTTTCATATATTTTTCATTTTAAGAACCCTTAAAAACATATTTTGATTCCAATGAACACAAGCAGACGTCTGTATCTCTTTTGGATTAGAAATAATGAACACTAGGATTTTTTGGCGAATTTTGGGAAACTAAATTGATATCAATTTAGTTTCCCAAAATATGTATGTGACGCTATAATATTTCGATGGAATTGTAAATAAAGAAATTATTATTATTTTTATAGCAGAACACAGAAATTATCTACGGAAAATTCTCTTAAGAGTATTCGTCCCTGCAAACACCCCCTGCACTCTTCATCTCAAATCTTTTCCACTCGCCTAAAAACGGTTCGCGCTCTCCCGACGCTATTCTTAAAGCTAGGGGGTTCTAGTAAACGTCAAATGAAAGACAAAGAATCAGACTACAGTTCCTTCTGGCGCATTTTTTGAAAAAAAATTCCTGAAAAAACTTACAACCTTTTGAAAAAAATAATAAGTTACGTAATATTTCACACGTAGGCGAAACCGTTTTTCAAAAAATTCGCCTGAAGGATCTGTAATCTGATTTTTTGTCTTTCATTTGGCGTTTACCAGAACCCTCCAGCTTTAAAAATAGCGTCGGGAGAGCGCGAACCGTTTTTAGGCGAGGGGAAAAGATTTGAGATGAAGGGTGCAGGGCGTGTTTGCAGGGACGAATTGTCTTAAAATTTCAAAAAATATTCGACGTCAGTGAATAAATGAATTAAAAAGCCGTCGTGTAATAAAATTTTTCCAACACTGAAAACTGATTTTAAGGGCTAGTGATTTTGTACCTCCCATTCCACTCCGTTTCATTGCGATTTTGCTACACATATTGTCCAAGTGTAAGGATGTGCTTAATTGTTACGGTTCACATTATTAGTGGCCAGAAAGCCAACTAACGCCGCTCGGCAATCCCTTCCTCAACCCTTGAACAAGTCGTTTCCATGCTAGATATCTCTAATAGCTAGTATCAGAGTCAGATTATATTCCCAATATTAACTATAATTTATGGCAGTGTATTATACCGGAATTACCTTTACTTAAGTTCCTTCGCGTTAAATTTATTGCTTATAAATAGAACTGATATAATTTATCGAATAGTTCAATAATATATAGATAACCGCCGTAATTTGAAAATTGCGAGATTTATTTCTGTGGAAATCGATGTTTGAAATATGGAATACAAATAAAAAGAGAAGCGGGGGACGATAGACATGGAGGAGGTATTTTGAATATCTTGAAATTTATTTTCGTAGAAGTCGATGCTTAAAATATGGAACACAAATAAAGAGAGAAGGGAAAAAGAGGGGAAAGATATCAAGAGAGAAGGAGGATAGAGACAGAGAACGTATTTTGAATATCTTGGGATTTATTTATTGATAATTGGATGCTTAAAATATGGAATAAAAATAGAGAGAGTGGAAGGATAGACAAAGAGGGACGATATAGATGGAGAAGGTATTTTGAATATCTTGAGATTTATTTTCGTGGAAGTCGATGCTTAAAATATGGAACACAAATAAAGAGAGAAGGGAAAAAGAGGGGAAAGATATCAAGAGAGGAGGAGGATAGAGACGGAGGACGTATTTTGAATATCTTGGGATTTATTTATTTATAATTGGATGCTTAAAATATGGAATAAAAATAGAGAGAGGAGGGGGGGAAAGTGAAAGAATAGACAAAGAGGGACGATATATATGGAGAAGGTATTTTGAATATCTTGAGATTTATTTTCGTAGAAGTCGATGCTTAAAATATGGAACACAAATAAAGAGAGAAGGGAAAAAGAGGGGAAAGATATCAAGAGAGAAGGAGGATAGAGACAGAGAACGTATTTTGAATATCTTGAGATTTATTTTCGTAGAAGTCGATGCTTAAAATATGGAACACAAATAAAGAGAGAAGGGAAAAAGAGGGGAAAGATATCAAGAGAGGAGAAGGATAGAGACGGAAGTCGTATTTTGAATGCCTTGGGATTTATTTATTTATAATTGGATGCTTAAAATATGGAATAAAAATAGAGAGAGGAGGGGGGAGATAGTGGAAGGATAGCCAAAGAGGGACGATATAGAAGGAGAAGGTATTTTGAATATCTTGAGATTTATTTTCGTGGATGTCGATAAATCATGGAACATAAATAAAGAGAGAAGGGGGGAAGAGAAAGAAAAGACATCGAGAGGGAGAAATTGTGAAAATATTTTGAAAAAAATATTTAATTTCGTACAACTCGATGCTTAAAATATTATGAAATATAAATATGAGAGAATGGTGACAGCGCAGACCTAGAAATGATGACAGAGGGGGGTAAAGAGGGTTGAGCGTTAAAAATGCGATACTAAATCCGAAAAAAAGTAACACACAATTAAATAATTCTTATTCAGTTGCACAATATATTACTAAAACGATTCCTAGTTTTGACATATTATTCGTATTGTATGTTATCTGTACGCTTGCCTGATCCATCAGATATTAGTATAAATCCGGACTTTCATCGATTCAAACCTTGCTTTGCATTTTATAAGCGCGTTCTGTAATAGTTTTTTATTTTAATTTCATTTAATCCTCTATCTTTAGCAGCAACGTAAACAAAAACTGTTTACTACAAAATGTATTGTTAATGTTAAATAGAGCCTAAAGATAACATGGTATAATACGCAATAAAACACATGATTTTTACGTATGTTTGGAGGAGCCATTATATCCGTACCTCACTGTTATTCTACTGATCTTTTTACACGCTTAAAATTAACTTCACTTGTAAGTTTCTATGTATGTATGTATGTTTGTAACCTCCCTTTGGACTACAGCAAGTGGTTTATTACTGTAGTGTAATATGCCAGCACTGTAACTATAGTGGGTAGTCGTGCGGTCTAAAGCACGGGTCTTCGCTGACGTCAACTCTCGGAATCACGGGTCGTGGGTCTAGTTCCGTCCACGCCGAAAAAAAAATTACTTGTTTTTCGGCAAATTTTTGACAATAAATCGAACTAAAAAGTGGAAAATAAATATAGTTTAAAAAAAACTAAAAAACACGGTTTATATCAAGCTAAAAAGTGAAAAATAAATATATAGTAAAAACTAAAAATCACGCTTTATTTCGAAATAAAAAGTAAAAAATATTTTTTTAAAAATAAGCTTAAAACAATAATGAATAAAAAATACTAGTATTATTGTGAAAAAAGCGTGGGGTGCTCGATGTACGAAAATGTGGAACAAAGCGCCCCACGCTTTTTGCACAATAATACTAGTATTTTTTATTCATTATTGTTTTAAGCTTATTTTAAAAAAAATATTTTTTACCTTTTAGTTCGACATAAAGCGTGTTTTTTAGTTTTTTTTCAAACTATATTTATTTCTAGTGATCTGTCAAACAATACAAATTGATTAAAAAGTTTCAACATGTGAGTGAATTAGGCATATATTTTTGGGGAGGTGATAAGTAATACTAGTGGAATGGAAGTATCGAATTCGCTCTACACTGCGCATTACTGCACTAATAGCATATTATGTGCGCGAATGTTATTACATACAGAGTGTCCTACTAACTTCAGAACAAAGTAGTACGGAATAATTTTGATCTTTGACTATTTGGAAACAGACAGCTCTTTTTTCCATAATAGCAATTATTGTGAAACGATTGTAGGTAATATCTTTCAAATGTTTTAGTACATTGGACGTCATCTACCGTTCCGCAGAAGCGGGATTTTTAAAGTTGTATAGTCTGTTTTTTTAGTGTGAGGCACCGGGTTTGGATATTTTGGTTACTGTTTTATTGTAACTGAGTATTTTTTAAAAAATCAGATATACTTTGTTATTTTTATGATTAAAAAAATTGCATCTATGAAAAATGACAATAAATTGAAGTTGAAAAAGTAGACTTTATAGTGTACAACTGCAGATGTCAGTAAGATCCACATCTGTAACATTCCAGATGTAAATGTTATAAATCGCCATTTTTTCCAGTATACTTCATAGACGAGTTTGCGAATACTCAACGACCAGTGGCGTAACAAAAGGGTGGCAGGACGGGCAAAATTCCAGGATTCCCGGTCCGAGAGGGTCATGAGCACAGGAGGATCCTTATTACAACATCATATATATTAATACGCTAAAGTTAACGATGTTTGCCTCCCTTTTTAGAAAAAAACCACACAATTTCTCCACATAAATTATATATCATTTTACAGATAATTGCTTGCTCTACTGACATCGACAACTAAAAAATTTATTATTGCTTTTGTTTTTGTAAATTAATTAAAATACAGCAACGCTGAACAACGTCTGCCATCTAACGGCTTTAATTTTGAAACAACGTCAACACTTCGATCTGTCATCTGACCTTCAATACAACAGACATAATACTGCATACTGCCATCTGACGGCTGTAATTTTGAAACGGCGAACAACGCTGAACAACGTCACAGCAATGCTGCATGATGCCATCTGACGGCTTAGCTCAACGCTTATGCTACTTGCGCTTCTATATGACAATTTTAGTAAAATATTTCTTCGATCTGTCATCTGAGCTTCATATTGTAATACAACAAAAAGAAGAACGTTATAAGCAGTGTGCAAAATTAGAAACGAATTGAATACCTGCAATCATATTTAAAAGATAATTTTGTAAAGTGATAATTATTATACTTATTTAGTGCGAATAATTCGCACAGGTCACACTAGTTAATATTTAGTGTACATAAGTAGCGATTTATATGCTTTTATTTTATTTACAATAATTTGTTGTTTAGTTTCTGTCACGTTTTGAGGAGTACTTTTATTTGTTGTTTTTGTTAAACGATTGTTTTGTTGTAAATAAACCTTTTCCATCACGAGAAAATAGTTTCGTTACAATATTTTGAAATTATTTTTTGACGCGTCTGGCGTCGTGAAGATCTAAAGATTTGGCAACAGTGGTTTTGTGAAATATTCACATCACTTGTGGAATACGAAAGACGTATGAACACAGGTATGTACTAGGTACGTGCGTGAGGCTATTACATAACGTACATAACTGTATCCATACAAACATTACGTATAGGTGAGTTACAACTAATTGAATTAACTGAAAGGTACGGTATGTATGTTCGGAAACGGCAATAAATAATTTTATTTGATTGGATAGTTCCTTCATAACTTAGATCTGGCAGGTTTAGTAAAATATTTCTTCGATCTGTCATCTGAGCTTCATATTGTAATACAACAAAAAGAAGAACGTTATAAGCAGTGTGCAAAATTAGAAACGAATTGAATACCTGCAATCATATTTAAAAAAAATTTTGTAAAGTGATAATTATTATACTTATTTAGTGCGAATAATTTGCACAGGTCACACTAGTTCAGTAAAATTTTCCATGGGCCTCAAACGGGATAGTTACGCCACTGTCAAAGACTCCAGTTTAGAATTCGGTGAATTAAATTGACAATTCAAAGCTAAACTTAATGCAGTTCAGCATTTCGAGAGACAAACTGTATGTGTTTTACGTGGGGTGTGTGCGGTTGCACTGATAATAATGATGTAACGCCGTTAGCTCCGTACATATCATGTGTACTGTTACAACGGTTTATAACGTACGACCAGTGCCTGAGTTTCGACTCTCGGTGTCCAATTAAATTACTTCCGTTCACTGCCGTCTCTTCCACATCATCACTTTTGAACTCAATGTCAGCTGTTAAATCTTTTGAAATAGCATCAGCTGTTTTTCTTATCAGCAACATTGATGCATTGTAACGTGATCTCTGTTTTAAATTTCGTTTTTGAAGTGAAAACTTCTTTAGCGGCGTTGTACACTTTTTTTGTAATGGGTAAAAAATAATAAACTCGCGTCAGATCGAAAATTCGTAAGACCTGATCGAAAATTCGTAAGACGAAAACTTTTGTACACTTTTTTTGTAATGGGTAAAAAATGTTAAACTCGCGTCAGGACACGTGACCTGATCGAAAATTCGTAAGACGTTAATATTCAAGTTTTCACTTCTGCCGGCACTCCCGGAGTGCAACCCGTCTTTTTTTTATGTCGGCTTTGACATGTTTCTGCAATTAATATGTTTGTACCTTGAGAACGGCTGAGCTGATTTTTATGAAACTTACACTGGGTGGCTGAAACGTTGCTGAAAAAGTTTAGTCAAAATTTAGCCAGAGATCAACGATTTGTTTTTGTGTAAGTATGCTCTACTGTTTTAGAATCTAGATGACAGGGAGTCTCACAACAACATTAGACTGTCCTGATGTAAGAAAATTGTAATTATATAATCTAAAACTAAGGTCATTGCCAAATTAAATTTTTTGACATTCCTTGTTGCAACTCAACGTAAGTTTTCGCATTTATACAGGGAAAGGATGTCTGTTGTGTCCTTCATTTTACAAAATCTACATAATGTCTATTCGGCCAACTGAGTCCAGTCAAGACTTGTGTAAAGCTGTTTGAGAGGACCGCAATCATCTTCTTCTCATGTATAGTACGCGCCACTGATCCAAAAGGTTCGGAAGTTAGTCACAAACAGCGTCGCAAAGGCACATTTTAGAGCCGTTGATACTCCCACCACCTCCCAGTGATTGGTCGTGATTGCCTTTGTCACTTGTCGCTTTCCTGCTTTAAAGTACAGTCGAGTACGCTATTGTCAAGTTGTTATTGCTATGTTAGTTTTTGTTGAGTTGCGAGTTTGTAGTGTTTCAACAGACAAGCGCAAGCCTGCATTCGCATCTAACTTCCGAGCCTTTTAGATTCGTGGCGTGTACCATACGCTTCAGTCAAAGAGAGCTGTTGATTAGCGGCCTGTTGTATATTCTTGTAAGAAATCTGATCCAATGTATTTCGAAAAAGGATCCTTGCCTGATCTTTTCGTTGTCCCGGATTCCTTCTTGATCTGGTATCTACAACAGATGGATATGTCATTTTACACGAATACAGTATTTTGCACAGAGTAAACCAGATGATATACAATACGGACCTGAACAACAGGTGGAATGCATTTGATCAACGATTAATACGCTTGTCAATTGCTGACGACTGTTTTCGCTATCCGCAAACAAATCGCTGCTATTCCATTACTATAATGAGCTCATATTATGTGAACAAGTATGCGCCTTGCTGGCCAGTCGAACAATACTGTAATATGGTATTCAATTACACTAGATTTGCAGTTCCTCGTCACGTTTTGTTCAATCCACCACCCAAACCGAAACATCAACCATTTTTGTAAATACAACGAATTACAATAGAATATATAGACTCACGGCAAGATATGTAATTGGCGTCTATTCTAGACGTTTCTGTTGATTGTGGGGTTCCATACCTTAAAAGGAAAGAAGAAACCTTCATAGGATCACTTTGTTGTCCATCTGCCAAGACTTTTGGGAATCAAAATCTATAGGGTACTTCCCGTTGACCTAGAATCATGAAATTTCGCATTAAGCAATGTCTTATAGTACAAAGTAAAGGAAAAAATCCGAAAACCGTAAATTGTAGTTACATTACAAAAAAAATAATGTTCTGAAACTGCAACCATGTGCTACGCACGTATACACAGTAGCAGCTCTTAGTAATGCAGTGTAAGCGACGAATCTGCACGTGGCACGATGGTTCAGTGATAGAATGCTCGTGTGCCTCGCGGGCGTCCTGTGTTCGATTCCCGGCCAATGCAAATATATTATATGTGTAAATAAGGATCATTTTATATAAGTACTTAACGGCTGCGTCAAAAAAAGTTTCTTTTTATAACTTATAGTTTTCCAAGCGCTAAAGGTGACCTAACCCCGTAAGTATTTTGTAAACAGTTCAGGTTAAGTTTAGAGACCCCCTTGTAAATGTATTTTAATATAGTAAAATATAGGTAATTAAAAATTCTATTTGTCTTATTTACAGATGAAAGCTGTGTGACACTGAGTGACGACAACCATGAGTGTTAATTTGAAAATGGCCTTCGACAAAAAAGACAATTTAAACATTTAAATTGATCTGTGCAAACTCTGACAGTGAAAATGGTTTTCTTGTATCGATTCACGTTACTTCTGCTGGGAATAGTTTTCACCCGAACCGAAGTACTGAATGACAAAATAGGTGAGTTTCATTTGTTTACTTTACGAATATCGTGTTTTGTTTTGTATCTGTGTTCACGCATTTCATGCTTCGGAAGCTTTTCTGATTTCATAGGTAAATAGAACATGAAATGTCGGTGTTTTTATAAGAATCTACTAATTATCTGGTAATGTTATAACTAATAGATATCTAATCATTTACATAACTTGAAATCCAAATTGTTGTTTATATAACGTTCTGATTATTCGTTTGAACATGCTTCACCTTCGGAACCAAATGTTTGTTTCCGCGATTAGTTAAGCTAAGCTTAAAAGTGTTAAGAACGATCTTAACATCGATTTTATTGTACATAAATACGAATTAACATTACTTAGCTTAGTGCTGTTACGCCTTGTTAAATGTGTTAATACATCTAACTAGGCAAGACTGAGCTTAGGACTAAGCTTAAGGTAGTTGAATCGTGTAACGGCTTTTCTTTGGAATTTATTAAAATTGTTGTAGGTATAAGGTTAATAAAAGCACCTAAGAATTAATTTTGAAAAAAAAAAAATTCACCGTCTGTAAAACAAGATGTTAACAATCAAAATGTGCATAATTAACACGCTGAATATACAGTATGTAAACACGTAAGGTGCACATAGGGAAATTAACATTGGGAAAAAATGACTGGATCAGAGTGAGCCTTGAAATCTTGTTTTTCAATTTGACAGATAATATTCTTTTGCAAAATGAATATGTATACTACCGAAGAAAATATTCAAATGATTACAACATAATCGGACTTTTTTTATTAATGGGACATTAAATTCCCAAAAATACTTAAATATGGTGCGAGATCAAATATCTCCGCCTATTCGTGTTGAGCCTAAAGATATTCGGTCACTGACTTACCAACGCGCATACGTCATACCAGTCAGACAATTTTTGAATGAAATGTTTCCAAACAGATGGAGTTGTTTTTTTTTTGTTTTATTTTTGTACAAAAAAATTAAAATAATGATTTATAAGAGCTTGTTATTATTAAAAAAGCCAAGTAAAATAAAAATAAATCAAAATAAAATAGAAATTTTCAAGTTTACCACGATAATTCAATAGAAATAACAATTAATGCAGTCATGGCCAACTCTGATCCAAGTATTTTTTCCCAATGCTAATTTCCCTATGTGCACCTTACGTGTTTACATACTGTATTCCACGTATAAAGAAAACAAGTACGTGTATAAACATTCTCAAAAATTACTACTAACACACTATGCCTTCGCGTAAACAAAGCAATTAAATGTATTTCGCATGGTGGGAGCAACGAAACATTTATGGTGGAAGTAACGGGAGAGTTACTAAATTTTCGATGACCATGCTGTAAATCTTAAAAATGTTGGATTGTCAACGGAACTATACGTATTTGTATAAAGTTTTAAGTCGACTAGGCTAGATTTGTCCTATGACTAATTAATTAACGAACAAATTAAGTTAATACAAAGCTTGTAGTAACTGTGGTAGTAGATTATAGACACTTGATACCTGAAGTAATTAGCATCTATGTAACAATGGAACGTTGTAACAAAACATGACTGATTTAGCATTTTAAATATTTTTTTAAAAATTGTTAATAAAATATTTATAACAAATGTACGCCAGTCAATTATTTACGAGTTACGACCATCCCAAACAAAATACAATTTTGATGAATCGAAGAGCTCCTGTACTTTTTTTTGTAATATTTTAATAATTATAGCTCGGTATTCACGAATCTCTGGATAATAAATAACAAAGTCGATTTTGAAATAAGGTTATAAATTAAATTCATGTGACGCCGCTTTTTTTTACACATACATATATCAGACGGCATGGCAAAACTACTTATATTTGCTACAAATTTATTTTTAAAACTTCATTTTATGTAACACTCTCGGGCCGGTCCGGCTTCGCCTGAATTTGTAGATTCCCACTGGTTTTTAGTCGATTTACGTTGCAAAATTGATTTTTTATTTTATCGCGATAAAATATATGGCCTACGGACAATTGTATGATTCATGATCTTAATTCACATTTATAAATAAAAATCAAATTTTTATTTTAAGTTTCCTAAATGCGCTGGACCTATTCTGTTTAACAATTTGCCTACCCAGCTACGGGAAATTAATGACTTGAAATTATTTAGCAAAATTCTTAAAGTATTTTTTATCGAAAAATGTTTTTATGGCATAAATTAATTTTTTACAAATTGATCGATGTTATGTTTTTGACTGTTCATATCCGTATATACAGCTATATGAATCAATAAATTATTATTATTATTCTTACTATTATTATTAATATTATTATTATTGAAGTGAAAACTTCTTTAGCGGCGTTGTACACTTTTTTTTGTAATGGGTAAAAAATGTTAAACTCACGTCAGATCGAAAATTCGTAAGACCTGATCGAAAATGCGTAAGACAAAATTCGTAAGACGAAAACTTTTTTGTTTTTTTTGCTTAGCTATTTTAAAATAAATACAAAATGTAATCACATATTTTAATGGAGTAAGCAATTGTCTTTCAAATGCAAGAAACAGTTTTTTGATTTAATGGATATATTTTGACAAAATCAAATGTTTGTAAAAACGATTCTCACTAGTAGTGGATTTCTGAGTAACGCTAAGTATATACAGATTGTATCAAATCAAAACAGTCCATAGAACATTCTGTGTGTAAGACAGAGACGATATTATATAAAGCACTAAAGCAGTAAGTAAGAATGAGATAAATGATCGCTAATAGTTACTGTGGTTATACAATCTGATAGTATCGTCTTTGTTTTCTACAGTAAAAATCACAATTTTATCAAATGTCAGTATTCACTAGTGAAATTATTGATAAAATGGCTATTTATACTGTTCGGGAAAAAATCCAAATAATTAAATGGTTTTATGGTGGTAATTCAACCGCCAACATAATAAATTTATTTGTAGTTGTTTTAATTGATAAATTGGTAAACAGATTTACAGTGTACGTAATTATTTATTTACGTAACCACAGTAACTATATTAGCGATCATTTATCTCATTCTTACTTACTGCTTTAGATCTTTATATATCATCTCTGTCTTACACATAGAATGTCCTATGGACCGTTTTGATTTGATACAATCTGTATACGAGTTGTTGAGGCACGTCTACCGTACTTGCTTCGGCAGTACATAATACTAAAATTAGAACGTTACAGAGAAGATTCAAGTTTTCACTTCTGCCGGCACTCCCGGAGTGCAACTCGTCTTTTTCTTATTATATGTCCACCTTAAATGTCCATGTGACGATTCCCCTTAACAATACAAGAAGCAATTTGACCCTCAGCAGTGAACTCAAGAATCCGGTAGCAGGTGCCATCATATATATTTTGTTCTATCTGCTCTGGTATATTAATACACTTTAGCTATTACCGTACGTAAAGAAGTTTTAAAAGGTATTAAAAAAATTGACGTAAGCGTTTTACCTTTTGGTTGCAGATAACATCATTTTAATATTAATACTGTTACCGATTTTGAACATTTACCCAAACCGTATTAAGGAAATGAAATATGTATAAGGTAGAAAAGAGATAAAAGAACGGTTTGTAGGTATACACTGAGTCGATCTGTTGATTGATGCGCGAAGTTCGGTGTTCCTTTTTTATATAAATGCTTTGTCATCTATACACTTTACATAAAAGGTATTAAAACTTATTCGTGCCGAAAAAATTGTACGGGAAAATAAACACCAGTCTGGACATTGCGTTTCTATCGGTGTAAACTGACGTGTTTTTTTGTGCTTTTCAGCTTTAGAGCATTAATACTATATTCAACAAATGTATTATCGTTTTTTTGAATGCATGATTTTATAAATACTTTTAAATACATAGACATACAGCGATGAAACAATGTTAAACCAAAGGGGAACAAACTTAAAAAAAATATTTTTCTATATACCTCGATCAAAATAAAATTGTCGACCAATTTTTCTCAGACCATACGATATATTGACAAAAATGATAAAAATACAAATCAATATAACAAAAGATGACGTTTCGATCCGGATCGAAACGTCATCTTTTGTTATATTGATTTGTATTTTTATCATTTTTGTCAATATATCGTATGGTCTGAGAAAAATTGGTCGACAATTTTATTTACTTGAAGAGTTCTATTCAGACGTTAATTAAAGATTTGAATATTTGGAATTGTTTTATTTCTACAAAATTCAAGTAAGTTGTTATCCAAATTCATCAATCACACAATTATTATTCATTGAACACTATTAAAGATAGAAGTTACTAACCATGGAGCAGATTTATTCGTTAGATACAAATTTACTTTCAATTCACCGAACAAAATATCAGGTGTAATAGTTATGTAAAGAATAAATGTACACTGCACTATATACTACCCAAATTGTCAAAATCAACTTTCATTATAATACTAATAAAAAGCAATAATTTGAATATTGACACCCTTTTGAAAATATACTATGCAATGTTCCACTCAGTCATGCAATATGGTCTAATCTTTTGGGGGGACAGCTCACTAGCAAACAAAGTTTTCAAATTACAAAAAAAATGTATCCGAATCATGGCAGGTGCGAGACATAGGGAGCACTGTAAAAATTTATTTCAATCACTAAAGATCCTTACAGTTCAAGATCAATATATCTTGGACTGCGCCTGTTTCATAAAAAAACATTCACATCTTTTTGAAATCAATATACAGTCTCACAAATACGAAACAAGAAACAAAAATAACTTAAAAACAAATAAGTCTCACTTAAGCGTTACTCGCAATAGTGCTCGCAATGCCATGATTCGGATATACAATAAAGTCCCGGAAGAGATACGTTGTATAAATGTCTATGACAAATTTAAATCTAAATTAAAAAAACTGTTATTAGAAAATAATTTTTATGACATATCAACATATTTATCTTGAGCTATAAATGTATTTTATATTTTATATACCTATGTATTTGTATACTGACTTGTTTCACGACTGTCACAGTCATCTATGAAATAAAAATACTACTACTACGCCTTGTCCTTTTTGTTGAATATTTTGATATACACGCTTATGACCTCAGCTGTTGAGCGTCTATAATTTACAATCTCTCTCTCTCTTGATGTACACACATAAATCCGACCGATGGCGTTAGTGTAAACGTCAAAATAATAATGTTTTATCCCAACCCAAATGCACACAAAACTTCCACTAACTTTAATGTTTTACAACTATACACTGCACAAAAGGTTAATAAACAACACATAAATAAATTCACAAGAGTAAACTGTAGATATACTCTGCGTTTATAGGTTAGATATTATGATCTATGTAGCGGCCATTATTATTTTATCAGGCGAATAAATATTTATATCCGAGAAATTAAACGATATAGGTTTTATACCTGTAGGAAACATAATTATGCTTGGTGAATTGAATATTTACTATTTATTCCAAGAAATAGCTACCTGAATAACAAATGAATCAAATAAATAACTACTTACGTTCGATGAATATGGCCATTACAAGTTTAAAATTTTTCTCGTCGAATATAAGACATTTCTAAAAAGAAACTTTGAATTTTGGTATTAACAACGAGCAGATTCCGTGCAAGTTTGATACAGTTCATTAATCTAGCGTTAATCGAAAAACTGCACAAGTATCGCCATCTTGTAGAAACTAGCAGTCATTAATGATAACATATTTAATGGTTCTCAACATTACATATACGCGGGTTATCGTGGCGTTTCAACTACGACGCATGAATTATGGTGCAGTTTATCACTAACTATATATTTTAGAACCGTTTCATGTTCTTTATGATATAAACTTGGAACGTTTTCAAGTGGGTTACAGAAAAAGTTTTGTATAAAACATAAATTCTGCACCCGAATACACCGTCTTTTATTTGTGTGTGTGCTCGTACGTTGGCAGCTGGACGCTGTATTGTGCAGCCGTCAACTTGCCCCAGATTGTGTTTTTTTTTTCTCGATAATACACATTATAATCTTTTTTAGCATCGCCGTTCAGTTTTTACTACGAAACCAGTATTTTTTAAGAATTAACTGAAAGTACCTGGGTGACCGAGCTTTGCTCGGAAAGTTAAATAAAATACTGATATGCTGATATCGCCAAAACTTTGAGAACCGTAGGTTCTCTGTCGCTTCCCTTTGTGGAGCCTACGTCTCCACCTTTGTTACAGTCTTACCTCGCGGGGCTGCGCCCCGCTCGGTTGTAAACAACACTAGTCGAGCCTTCGGCTCTCCATATAAGAACCGTAGGTTCTCTGGGGAAGCTTCGCTTCCTTTTGTGGAGCAATAAGATAATATTGCTGAAACAGTTTGACTCCTTTGTGGAGAGGATTGTCGGCCCTTATGGCAATCCGGTACTTGTAAAACTGATTCGCCGTCATCTTGATCTATGATATTGCATCCTTCGCTTCAAATTTAGGTTAAAAATTTATTTATTAAAATTAGTCACCTATTGGGCTTTGACATGCTCACTCCTGACATCTGGTGGCTAACATAAAAAATAAAATGTGACTGCATTTAGTCGATCTATCATCTGTGAACAGTACTCCATTCGTACTTTTAAATTCTTATAAAATGAAATAAATAAAAAGCTTTGAAAATAACTGAATTTAAAAAATCAATGAACGTTTGCTTAAAAAGATGCTTTTATGTTATTAAGTAAGTATACAAGTGTAACGTTACTATTATACTATATAGCCTCATATAGTTTTAATATAATAATTTATTGTCTATAATTAATTTTTTTATCTACAGATATAGCTAAAAAAACAGGATTTGAAAGAAAATGCTATACCTTCAGTCAATTTGTCTGGGAAAAAAACACAGCTACTGATCAGAACCATAGGATTCAATTATTGTATGAATTAGGCAATAAAGAAAATGATGATAGTCTTATTGTTGAAAACTAAGATAATAATGAAGTTTATGATGATGATCATAACGACAATCAAAGTAATTATTTCACTAAAAAATTAGTTTTAGTTACAATTTATTATAATTTTCATTGATGTTTGATGTACTGAATCTTTATTTTCCAAATTAAATTTTTTGTTCTTCTTTTCTCTTGTTCCTCTGTATCCTACGGTTCTCATCAGTAGCTGTGTTTTTTTTTTCCCAGGTAAATTGACTGAAGGTACTTATAGCATTTATTTTCTTTCAAATGCTGTTTTTTAGCAGTATCTGTAGATAAAAATAAATAAACAAACTGTACATTATAACTATGATGTTATAATATAATAGTAACGTTACAGTTGTATAGTACTTACTTGAAAACATCAAATCATCTTTTAAAATGTGCAGAGCAAACTTTCATTGATTTTTTAACTGCAGTTATTTTCAAAACTTTTCATTTATTTCATTTTTTAAGAATTGAAAAGTACGAATGGAGTACTGTTCACAGATGATAAATCGACTAAATGCATTCACATTTTATTTTTTATGTTAGCCACTAGATGTCAGGAGTGAGCATGTCAAAGCCCAATAATAATAATTGTTTATAACTTTCTTTCAAATACGTATTTATTTTAATTAAGTCTCACTTGGATAGTAATTAAAGATTAACTGTCATAATATTTTGAAAACAATTGTTTCATTGTATAAAATTCCAAAACCTACTTACAATATTTAAGTATTTTCATACGTCAAAAAATTGATTTTTATAATGACAAAATTTGTAAGAAAACGATTTTTTCGAGAGATGAGACCTAGCTAAAACGATTTTTTGCCCCCCAAAATCCCTTTTCAGTAAATTTCATCCAAATCGTTAGGGCCGTTTTCGAGAAAATATTTAGGGACATAGGTACATAGGTACATAGATACATAGGTACATAGGTAGATACAAGATTAGCTCGTTTAATAATATAGGGACAATTCTGTTGTATATATTTAAGGCGTTTCTAGACTTAAAATTTATTTTTTTGAAGTGAAATATAACAAAAATATTAGGAGCACTGTGGTTTGAATCTAATAAAAAATAGAGAATAGTTACTTCTTACCACAACAAGTTTATTAGTGGATGTACATTTCATCTTCAGCAATACACTAGTGTATTGCTGAAGATGAGAGCATAGCTCTCGAAATGTACATCCACTAATAAACTTGTTGTGGTAAGAAGTAACTATTCTCTATTTTTTATTTGAAGTGAAATATCTTTATCTATCCACGAATCTGATTTTTTACCATTCCAACCCACAAGTGAGGAATGGTAGTAGTTTAGGTCAAAAATCACTTTTCAATATTTTACAATATCTTTTTGTTTGAGATCCCCTGAGCCCAAAAAACATATTTTTGGTCAAACTTTGTGCGTCTGTGAGCACGATACAGGTCAAACGGATGATCGGATTGATACCAAATATTGGTAGGGCGTTTGGTATGCAAATATAAAGAGCTCTATTATTTTTGGGGAAAATCGGCGCATGCGCAGATGAGATATAGGCTATAACGGTGTTTTTTTATATAATAATGGTATACTTTTCATAACGGCTTATTATTCTATTAATTTATTCAATACTAGCGGTCCCGTCCGGTTTCACCTAGGTGTAAAAGAACGAATGGAGAATGGAGGAACATGAGTACACACATTCATCTTAGTTCACCGAGTTGAATGTTGTGTCCAAATTTCATGATGATCGGAGTTACTGTTCAAAATTTTTTGTCGATAAAAAGCAGTATTTATAGTTTTTTTAACTAATAATTTTTTTTAATTAATAAATTAAAATTAAAATAAATTTAAATGTAAGCCTTAGAAGAAAGTAGGTAATGTAGAAAATTAAAAAAAATAAATAAAAATATATTCGCCCAGCGTAGGGCTCGAACCCACGACCCTGGTATTGACAGTCGTGTGCTCTACCTATTGAGCTAGCCGGCGTTGTATTCTGGCAACGCTAATATAAGTATATTTAGTTAGTGCATTTCACCTGAATAGAAGCTTATTTTTGAGATACATTTTGCAACATTTTTCATTAATGCTCCGCTCCTAATGGTCGTAGCCTAATTTTATATAGCCTATAGCCTTCCTCGATAAATGGGCTATCCAACAAAAAATTTTTTTTTCAATTTGAACCAGTAGTTCCTGAGATTAGCGCGTTCAAACAAACAAGCAAACAAACTTTTCAGCTTTATATATTAGTATAGATGTCAACCCGCTGTACGTATTCATGCCCCAATTCGATCGAAAACGTGGGGAAGTAGAGGTCGAAATTGGATTACAAGATTTGACCCTGACTAGCAAGTAAAGTTAATAAAAAGCTTTAAAAAACGCGTATATTTCATATTCTGACACGCTGTTTGTATGACTTTTCGACTTTTTTTTTGTACACTTTGATCAATTGCTAATTGAATTTACATTTTTTTTTCATAATTGTAATTTATGAATCGTTGACATTTCAATTATCTTCGCGGCGATATTTTTTACGGTCCACGAACTAATTGAAAACATTAGGTAATCCGTCTCTAATTTAATTATGTGACAAACGAAATTTTCCACATGGTATAATTTTGTAGATTGGACTCATTCGGTTGTTCATAAAAATTTCATTAGTGGTCGGAAAAGCACTGTATTAGTCCCGGTGCTACATAATAGGATCAGTCGCCGCAAAGCGGTATCCGGCTGTGACGTTGGCTCAATCCTGCATGTCATTGCTATTGTTTAACCATAATTAGATATATTTTGTCAATAATATCTTTTATCTCAACTTTAAAACGAGTGCAAAAGTGAGACGAAAGGTAACTTGCGAAATTGTCACCTTAGACCGGCTGTACGCGAACTGCTTCAAGCAGTAACTGCATGACGAACTACAAATGACCCCGCACAAACCTTATGGGTTAAATTGATCGAAAACGGTTTTATTTTATAGTTTTAAGGTCACTAAGAAAAAGTGTCCATGGGCGTATAGCCTAAAAGTCAATAGATTGTTATCTACAGATATGTTTAGCGAGATTTTAGATATAGGGATATCCATTGAATTCACAAACATGTTCCATGTACAAGGTTTTTGCTTTTTTTTAGAAATAGATAAATAGTCGAAAACTAGGTAATGTTGGTAGGTGAAATAATAATGCCATATTCGGATTCAGCGCACTCGAAAACATATTTGTAGAGCTTAGGATTTTTTACGATTGTGAATTTAATGGATATCCCTATATCTAAAGTCTCACTAATCATATCTGTAGCCAAAAATCTATTGGTTTTTAGGCTATGCGCCCATGAACACTTTTTCTTAGTGACCTTTAAACTATAAAATAAAACTATTTTAGATCGTAATAACTGAGAACCAAATCCCATAAGGTATGTGCGGGGTCCTTTATACAGTTTATTGATATACATAAATTATTTATAATTACATTCATCGAACTACAATGTAGATATTCTTAAAAAAAATGAAATCGGATGAGTAGTTTTGGAGATTACCTCCTACATCCAAACTTACACAAACTTCTTTATATTACTATAGATAAATAATTTATATAAACAAAGTCATTCGAGTGTTGTTTTTTAAGGTTATAATTAAAAATAGAGTTTAAAAAAACTCAAAAAAGTACTCTTTTATTTATTAAATTCAAAGATTTCATTAGATAGATAGATACATGCATATATACTATACAATCATTCATACAAGTAAAGTTAATAAAAGAGTGTTAAAAATAACGGAGTTCCGAATCCGATATATCCACCAGTTTTGGCGTTAGAAATGAAACATTAAGGAAAACAGCAATTTTAAAAAGTGTAATGAAACATTCGAGTTTCAAGAACGAGCAATGGATATAGCTCCGTCAGGACAACTTTCCCCAACTGTATGTAAGTACGTCTGAAATTGAATATAATATGTTCTAAACCTCTAAGAGAACATCGCATGATACATTTAAACGGTTGTACGCCGAGCGCGCCTTTAGGTACGTGTGTATAATAATCATGCTGTAAAATATGAACGATCTCTGTGGCGTATTTTCCGCAATGTTGCCAGCTGCTTGCACAAAAAAAAAACTTCTCGGTCGGCCTCGGAAAAAAAAAACACTGACTTATAGAATAGACTGCGCAACAGGCAAGAGAAAAATGTCGCTCAAAAAAAGGTGATAGTAGCAGTGCTGACTACCTTCTTCTGATACTCGTCTCTCGAACGGCAAATGACAGAGATAGATAGATACATAGGCAGAGAGCAAGAGAGAGACGAACTCGAGTTTTTTTACAAGGATAGAAATATTTAAGAACATTTTCAAAGTTTTCATGTTTATAGGAAAAGAGACTTTCTATGAGCATAAGCAAACGAATATCGGTGAATATTTCATGAAAATCCATTCAGACGTTTCTGTGATTAACCTATTTACACAAACAAACGCTCCTTGATACTATTAGAACAGATAGATTAAAGCTACAGCTTTTAGAAGATCATTATATTGTTACGAGTTCCCTGTTGATGCGCCACTGCTTTCTATAGAACATTCTCGGCCATTCTGACAATGACGCACCACAGGTAGAATTTCTTCTGGAATTCTCTAGAAGCTCATCCAGTACTTATCTGTAAATAGCACGTGCATGCAGACGGAGATTCATTCATGCATGGAGTGTGGCAGACAAACATTCAAACGACATAAATTGTTGGTGACATCTGTGAGATAAATGAAGAACTGTGTAAACAGAAAATAAATTTGCGCTGGTGTGTAAATATAAGTGACTGATTTGAATTGTCATAACCATTGATTACATAATATCTACTTGTATCATATATATTAATACGCTAAGGTTAAAGATGTTTGCCTCCCTTTTTAGAAAAAAACCTCACAATTTCTCAACATAAATTATATATCATTTTACAAATAATTTCTTGCTCTACTGGCATCGACAACTAAAAAATTTATTATTGCTTTTGTTTTTGTAAATTAATTAAAATACAGCAATGCTGAACAACGTCTGCCATCTGACGGCTTTAATTTTAAAACAACGTCAACACTTCGATCTGTCATTGACCTTCATATTGTAATACAACAGACACAATACTGCATACTGCCATCTGACGGCTTTAATTTTGAAACAGCGAGCAACGATGAACAACGTCACAGCAATGCTGCATGATGCCATCTGACGGCTTAGCTTAACGCTTTTGCTACTTGCGCCTCTATATGACAATTTTAGTAAAATATTTCTTCGATCTGTCATCTGAGCTTCATATTGTAATACAACAAAAAGAAGAACGTTATAAGCAGTGTGCAAAATTAGAAACGAATTGAATACCTGCAATCATATTTAAAAGATAATTTTGTAAAGTGATAATTATTATACTTATTTAGTGCGAATAATTCGCACAGGTCACACTAGTTAATATTTAGTGTACATAAGTAGTGATTTATATGCTTTTATTTTATTTACAATAATTTGTTGTTTAGTTTCTGTCACGTTTTGAGGAGTACTTTTTCGTTTAATTGTTGTTTTTGTTAAACGTTTGTTTTGTTGTAAATAAACCTTTTCCATCACGAGAAAATAGTTTCGTTACAATATTTTGAAATTATTTTTTGACGCGTCTGACGTCGTGAAGATCTAAAGATTTGGCAACAGTGGTTTTGTGAAATATTCACATCACTTGTGGAATACGAAAGACGTATGTACACAGGTATGTACTAGGTACGTGCGTGAGGCTATTACATAACGTACATAACTGTATCCATACAAACATTACGTATAGGTGAGTTACAACTAATTGAATTAACTGAAAGGTACGGTATGTATGTTCGGGAACGGCAATAAATAATTTTATTTGATTGGATAGTTCCTTCATAACTTAGATCTGGCAGGTCAGGGTTACAAAAGGGTTGTGCAGAATCTGCCAGTCAATATACACAAGCCGACTGATACGAGCTCGGGTTCCTGGGAGTGCTGATTTCCACAAAACATTGAAGGAAAACTACATTCCAATGTTTCGCCGGAGATGTGCATAAAAAATCAGCCAGTCGGGCTTACTCAAGCCGACTGGTAAGAGCTCGGGATTCTGGGAGGGGATTATCGACACGACAGTTACAACTTTTTTCGCCTCGTTTCGAGATAGAGATTAAACTGTTGAGATATCGTCGCTGTTGAGACGAGAAAGATATCCTCGAGAGTTTTAAAATGTCTAGTCTCTATATACAATACGAAAATGTGCCATTGTTACAAAATATAAGAGAAGTATATTAGTTGTCAAGTATCGTCGGGAATTGTCATTTTCGTCAAGAAATGGCCACTCTCGTCAACATTTGTCTTTTTTGGTCAAGAAATTGTCATTATTGTCGATAAATGGCCATTCTCGTCGATAATTCTCCCTTCTTATCAAGAAATAGGCTTTCATCAAGATATGGCCATTCACGTTTCGTCGAGAAATAGCCACTCTCGTCGAGATATGGCCATTCTGTTCAGAAAATTGTCATTCTCGTCAAGAAATCTTCCTTCTCGTCAAGAAATAGTCTTTCTCGTCGAAATATTTCATTCATGTTTCGTCGAGAAATCACTCTTATCGAGAAACAGTCTTTCTCGTCGAGGTATGGCTATTTAAGTCGTGAGAGAAATAGCCACTCTCGTCGAGATATGGCTATTCTAGTCCAAAAATTCTCGTCGAGAAATCTTCCTTCACGTCGAGATATGGCCATTCATATTTCGTCGAGAAATGACCACTCTCATCGAGGGCCATTCTGAACGAAAAATAGGTCAAAAAATAGCCATGGTCGTCGATAATTCTCCTTCGAGAATTCGAGAAATAAACTCTCATCAAGATATGGTCATTCACGTTTCGTCGAGATATGGCTAATCTGTTCAAAAAAATGGTCATTCTCGTCAAGAAATCTCTCTTCTCACCGAGACATAGTTTTTCTCGTCAAGATATGGCTATACACGTTTCGTGAGAAATAGCCCCTCTCGTCGAGATTGAGCATTCTGGAAAAATGGTCATTCTCGCCCAGAAATCTTCCTTCTTGTTGATATATGGCTATTCATTGTTCATTAAGAAATGACCACTCTCATCGAAGGCCATTTTGATCGAAAAAAAGTAATTCTCGTCAATAATTAACACTCTCGTCGAGAAACACTTATTCTCGTCTCGTCGAAAAATGCCATTTCTCGATGGGATGGCATCCCTAAATTATAATAACAATAATAAATTCCTTTAACTCCTAAGTGGAGCATAGGGCCTCTACGAAATTTTTAAATCTCGTCCTATCTTTTGCCATATGTTTGACTTGAAGCCAGGTAGTTCCTTGTTCCATAACTTCTTCACGAACAGTTCTTCTCCAGGATATTTTTGGTCTGCCTCTTTTTCTGTATCCCTGTGGGTTCCAATCCAAGGCTCTCTTTGCTATGTCGTCATCTGTCTTCCGTAGCGTGTGTCCTATCCAATTCCATTTCCCTAAATTACTTTTCCTATATATGGTTTTTCGAACAGTGTGTATCGTCGACATAATTTAGTACTTTATCTATAATGCGAACGTGTTCTGTGTTCCATCAGGGCAGTGTACCGTCACAAATGACAAAGCAATGATGCGTATAAAACGCACTGCCTGATCACTAGACGTCATTTCCATTCCGCCATCATCACAGCGGGCTGCGTGTCTCTCCTATAGTCTCACGCCATAGTCGCGACCTTATCTGCCTGACATTAGGTAGACAGCGAATATCTTGATCACGGACTCGGGACGCAATCTGTAGTCAAAAGCAGTGGCGTAATCTGAAATTAAACTTGACAGGCACAATTTCGTAGTACCTAAATCTACGTTATAGACCAGGGTCGATAATAATTTTTGAAACCAAAAAAAATAATAGTAAGATGAAACCCATTAGATAAGGAAGAGAATATAACAAAAATGAAAGGAAAAATAATTTACGGGCGATCTCAGGTCGAGAAGTGAAAGGGGGTACGTTTTTAAGGGTAAAAAACGGTTTATCTCGATTTCTGGCAAAACTAGAAGTCCTATGGAAAAAAGTTAAATGACAAAGTTGTAGGTAATAAAAAGATCTACAACTTTTGTATTTAAACTTTTTTCACATAACCTCAAAATTTATATTAAAAATTCAAATAACCAAGTTTTTGGTTTTTTATTTTTATCTTTTACAAAAAAATTTTTTTTTCAAGAAATTTGATCAAAACTTACTTTTTTAAGAAGGCTTTTAAAAATACTGAGATTAGGAAGAAATTCTCTTAGCAATTGCAATTTGTAAAAAAAACCGAAAATAAGTTTTACTTCATTTTGATGTTGTTGTGGACAATGATCTGTTTGATGATGCAATGATTTAATGACAATTGAAGCACAGCCTTTTGTTAATTGAAACCTATTCGTATATATGTTACGGTTAATACAAGAAAGTAGTTAATTCGCGAATTAACCGGCTAATACCCGAATTAACCAATCCTTGACGTTTGGTTAATTCGGGTATTAGCCGGTTAATTCGCGAATAAACTACTTTCTTGTATTAACCGTAACATATATATTTTTTTTTCACTCGTATATCTATAGTAATTTTGTGATAGTGCTGTTCCCAAAGAAATTCAATGTTTATATCAAATGTAACCAATCTTTAGATGAGCTCCGAGAAGCTGGGAGCTTTTACTTGTCATTGATTTTCTGCGCTTTGTGTAAAAACAATGCCAAAGTTTAGTGTTCATTGTTTTGTGGCTTTTTATTGTTGAAAGTAGCAACCGTACACAGTTAAAATCTTTGTGCTGTAATTAGGTATGAAACAGTCACACAGTGACGTAGGCATGTTCCATTTTTAGGCGCGAAACGTTCTCGAATTTAGCGACTCGTCGAGAGTATAGTACAGCCATCTATGATAATTAAATAGAACTATCTACTCGTATATACAGTACCAAAATATATTATTGGTTAAAATTATGAAGTTTCACTTCAGAGGCGTGAGATTTTTTTGACGTGATATCGTCTTATAAATTAATGAATCACGTCAATATAAAAAGATGAAACACCGGCTGCATGCACAAAAAAGTGTAACGTTCCTAACGTTCCGCCTGACCCTGTGCGTGATTATTAAATATGATATTCGAGCGGAATACGTTATCACGTAAAACTATCGTCCGTAAACCGACTTTACAGACAACTAATTTTTTTACTCGGTTTTTGGGGTACTACATACATATAGGTAGGTACTTTTAATTTTATTCTATGAAAACAATAAAAATTGGTTGTCTGTAAAGTCGGTTTACGGACGATAGTTTTACGTGTTAACGTATTCCGCTCGAATATCATATTTAATAATCACGCACAGGGTCAGGCGGAACGTTACACTTTTTCGTGCATGCAGCCGGGGTTTCATCTTTTTATATTGACGTGATTCATCAATTTATAAGACGTTATCACGTCAAAAAATACTCAACCATCGCGTAAAATTACCTAAGATCAGAACCAACATATATTTTAATTCGTGGTTACACATAAAGCTTCACTTCAGACGCGTAAAATTAACATGCACTAAGTTTTAAGAAAACGTTGAAAATGTTCGACGTTATTAAATGCGACAGCATTGAGTGTGAAATTCGTAAACCTGGGAATACTGATGTGCAGTTCGTTTATATTTTTGTGTCAAGCAATAATATGAGACAGTAGCTGTCATCAGAATACAGAGATTCATCCCAGCTGGATTAAGTTATATCGTCACTATATATTAATGAAATTATAAAAGTATTTTATTGTTTTGTCAAACAATTTTATTGTCACATTTATTTTAAAAGTTAAAAGCTGTAGAAAATAAAACTTGTATCATATACAATAAAAATTCTACGTGGTTAATGACTCCTTGCTGCTGGTCATACTGATCCAAAAATGTCATTACTTTCTGACATACACATCTAACGTTCGGTTGGAAGTAAAACCATGCACTTGGCGCGACACTTATATGGGCTGATGTTATGTTTGTGTCCGTTAGAGATTCCCACGCATGTAAAAGCAAACAACAATGGATGCAGGTAGCCAACACACGACCGTAGAGACCCGCACGCGTGGAGAGGAGAGGAAATCTCGATTCGAATATTCTAGAAACATAGACCGAAAACTATAAAAAGCCGAACAGAGGAAGGAAGCAGGTTCAGTCAGTTACAGCGTGTTAACAGTGAGTGGACGTACAGTCGGTTACAGATAACTGTGTGATATAAATTGTGCAGTCGGTATAGTAAGACCGAAGTAGCTGTAAATATATAAATGTTATGGGTTCAGTCAGTTATTGGAGCTGTTCGTGTGTTGACACCGTGTTCTGGCATTACGACATAAATCTGTGGAAATAAATATAACTCTAGTGAGTGGTTTTAAATAAATGTCTTATGGTGAATAGACAATTGCGCTGATAAACTCTGTGTTGTGTTCCTGTGTGTTGTTAATACTTCTTTGTACATAATTTAGCGACGCTTTATTCTCCGTTACTTATAGTCTTACATTGTATAATTTAGAACTATTAGTTTTATTTCTGTTAACGTTATACGCTTTCGTTTGCGTGTTTTTACTGTTTGTTAAACAGTTAATATTGTAAATAAATAATTTCCGCCACAGACTACAGCAGTTTTGTTACAATATTATTGAAACTCAATAACATCACAAACATTCATGAGCGAGGTGAGATTCGAACCCACGCGCGACAGTTTGGTGCAAGTGTTAGCACACTGACCAGTATTATATCAAGCTGTCCTCAATATTAATGAGAGTGGAAAATAAATATAGTTTAAAAAAACTAAAAAAACACGCTTATATCGAATTAAAAAATAAAAAATATTTTTTTTAAAATAAGCTTAAAACAATAATGAATAAAAAAATACAAGTATTATTGTGAAAAAAGCGTGGGGCGCTTTGTTCCACATTTTCGTACATCGAGCACCCCACGTTTTTTTCACAATAATACTTGTACTTTTTATTCATTATTGTTTTAAGCTTATTAAAAAAAATAGTTTTAACTTTTTAGTTCGATATAAAGCGTGTTTTTTAGTTTTTTTTAAGCTATATTTATTTTCCACTTTTTAGTTTGATTTGTCAAAAATTTGCCGAAAAAAAAAACAATTTTTTTTTCGGCGTGGAAGTGATTAGAACCCACGACCCGTGATTCCGAGAGTTGACGTCAGCGAAGACCCGTGCCTTAGACCGCACGGCTAACCACTGTAGTTACAGTGCTGGCATATTATACTACAGTAATAAACCACTTGCTGTAGTCCAAACGAAAGTTACAAACAAACATACATACATACAAACTTACAAGTGAAGTTAATATATAAAGCGTGTAATAGAGCGAATTTGGCGTGGCTCGCCAATATATTGATAAGTAGCTAACATTATTTTAAAGTACTTATGTTCGTCGCGTCGCGTTGGAACGTTTTCATTACTTAAGCTTCTGCAGGCATTAATCTTCTGTCGGAGATGCAAATGTTTCAGCGATATCAACGCCTAACATTCCCACGAGAATTTATTAGCTGTTAAATAAAATAGTCTCGCTTTACTCTAAGTAGAAGTACTTACATATGTACCGAGCTATATTACATTATATAAACACAACGTGTTATTTTATGTACTATACAGGTGTAGGCAGACGGGCTTCCTCCATTGGCTGGTCCAGGGACAAAACTTAATTAAATGTATTATTATTTATTACCTGAAGATACTCTTCTTAAAATAGGTATAGATTTATTTAAAGGTCGATGCACATGAGTCTGATTATGCCTATGGAGGGTAGAGGATAAGGAGAACCATCTCTGTGTATGACATAGATATATATTAATAGATAGCGGATGCCTATCCTTGAGCATTGTGCGGAATGGTTCCAATTAGAAGCCATATGGAAGCCATTTTGTACGTGGAAAACGTCGTAAAAAGCACGCGGGATTCAAAAAGATTAAATATTCTATAATATGATGTTAATGGAAAAACTATAAAACTCGCAGTAAACAGTGATATTTCGCTCCAAAACCTATTTTTATATTGAAACGTTTCAAAAATTACAAAACTGAGCATAAATATAATATAAAAGCTTACATTTTACATTGTCAGATTGGCATCAATGCTTGTCAACCTTGATGCCAAATTGACAATGTAAAATGTTCTAAGCTTTTACATTATATTTATGCTCAATTTTGTAAATTTTGAAACGTTTCAGTATAAAAATATGTTTTGGAGCGAAATATCACTGTTTACTCTGAGTTTTGTTGTTTTTCTCAATAAAATCATATAAAATAATTAATTTTTTTGAATCTTGACAGTGGTACACAGGCATTCATACCGTGCTAGTGCGTTCTTCAGCAAAGAACATTTAACTGTGACATAAATTATTCAGTTAGTACAGCGAATAGAAGTACTAAAGTAGCTGTGTTGATACAAGATAAATAAACTTTGGTGTGTTTGTGTGTAAAATAAATATAAGTACAGTGTGATTGATGAAATAAATAACTTCTTGTATAGGTATAGTAAATAATTAGTGTACAAAGATAATGATTTATATTCTTTTATTTTATTAGAAAGAATTTGTTGTGTAATTTCTGTTACGTTTTGAGAAGAACTCTTTCGTTTGTCTGTTTATTTGTTACTTTTGTTAAATGTTTATTTTGTAAATAAACCTTTTCCACCACGAACAAAAAATATTTTTGTTACATTACTCTTATATAAAAAAAATGTATAAATAAAAATATTAATATTCATTTATTAAAAATCATTAACTTCCTAAAGTTCTTTACCGATTGCCTTGAAATTTTCACACAGCGTTGCATTCGAATACGCGTGTGTTTTTATATACCTAATTTATAGATGTCACGCCTGTGGCAGTTGAAAACATGCTTTTTATCTGTTGAACGTTAAAGAAACACATCGCTATACTAAATATTTTACGGCAATGGGAACGCCATCTATTAAATACAGCGCCATCTGTTGGACGTTAAAGCAACACACGCTATACTAAATATTTTACGGTAACGGGAAGGCCGTCTGTTGAACGCAACAACACACGCAAACCAGACTGAGCCACTGCAACGCGTGGACAGGTACAGCTAGTTATAAATAAATATATTCAGTGAAGAATAACGTTCTACTGTTTTGTATTTTAGTACAAATTCTAATCTCAAAAATTAGTTATACCTATAGCTTTGAATGACCAACTGAATATTATATAAAAAACAGATATTACGATGTTTTCGTTAGAATATTATGTCTTTGTCTAAAACAAAACAAACAAAAGAAAATCTCTTCACGAAGAAAACAAAATAACTAATTTCGATTCTTGTGATTTAATTTGAAAGTAGAAAGTATCATTAAAAAGTTTTATGTTAAGTTTGATTCCAAAAAGAAAATAAGAAAGAATACATTAAAAAGTCGTTGGCATTAGACCGAAAACTTGAGTTTTATTTGGTTTATTATTTTATTACGAAAACGCCAAATAAAACTACAAACTTCATTTAAAAGATACTAAAATTTAATAATTTTATAATATGAAACAAATTTTGTTATTCATGGGCGTTCTTTTAATTTTTGCTTCTGACTTTGATATGCCAATTCCAGGTTCAATAAAACATTTCTTTCCTTTTTAATCCAATAACACGTGGTGAAAAATTGAAAGAATTTTGTAATCGCTTATAATATGAACTTATCTGTCTACATATTTAAGGTTCAAATAAGTATACCTCAATCAATATGTCGAGATTTCTGATGTCGGAGCGACTTGACTTCTAGAAAAACTAGTGTTTTATAAAAGCTGAAAGTTGGGAACTTCTATACCGACTGCTGATTAGGTCAATTTTTTGAAGTGAAAACTTCTTTAGCGGCGTTGTACACTTTTTTTGTAATGGGTAAAAAATGTTAAACTCGCGTCAGATCTGACGCGTCAGGCGTCAGGGTCACGTGACCCTGAAGAGTTGTTGAGACGGTCTACCGTACTTGCTTCGGCAGTACATATACTAAAATTCGCTAGATGTCAGTAGCAATATAAGTTACATGCAGTGCAAAAAATTATAAGCCATAAGCTTTAACAAAACCTTAAGAGATGTCGCCATGTACTCAGGTTTCGTAAAACTACAAATTTAAAAAATTACATCCAGTGACTGGCTGCATGTAATTTTATAAATGTGTAGTTTTACGAAACCTGGATGCATAGCGACATCTCTTAATGTTTTGTCAAAGCTTATAGCTTATAATTTTTTGCACTGCATGTAACTTATATTGCTACTAGCGAAATTTAGTTTAAGTACATCTAGGTTTTCACTTTCGCAGGCACTCCCGGAGTGCAACCCGTCTTTTTTTTTTAAATGAGGTCTGATTTCTTTTCATAAATTGTATTCAATAAATAAACTCTTTACCTTTTAACTTTTATGCAACACTAGTTTTTTATATCTTTTAAAGCACCTCGACGCTTGTCCCGATCACTGACTTGCTGAGCGCAGTACCTAAAAGCCGCTGCATACGAGGCTGGTTTTGCCGTTGGAATCACTGCTGGGACTTGTACTTGCTGACGCGCTGGCTGCGAGGATGGAGATGACGTCACTGCGGACTCGCGTTCGTGGTTATTACAAAATTAGAACCGGAGCTATTTTTCATGCTTGCTTGCTTGCTTGTTTTGAGTAAGAACCAATCAGGAAACTGTATTTTGTCACGTAGGGCGACATGGACAAAGGCCCACAAACAAACATGGCGTCATAGTATGTGTTCTGTTTAGAGACAATACGTTCATTTTTGACGTGATAACGTCTTATAAATTGATGAAATAAATTGATGAAACACCGGCACGAAAAAGTGTCACGTTCCGAAATGTGTCACGTTCCGCGCACGATCGGCCCAAGTTTGACAGCTACTAAAATTTAGGTTATGTATTATTCGAGCGGAATACGTTATCACGTAAAACAATCGTCCGTAAACCGACCTTACAGACAACCATTTTTTAAAACATTCGAATTGTCACTGAGGCGCATCGCTTTCAACAAGCATCGCGTGAAGCGAACACATAAAAGTCATCACGAAGTCCGGCGTCACTGCACGTTTGAAACCTAGCAAGGTATCTAGCGGCAAAACCAGTCTCGTGTGAAGCGATTTTTAATTCTTACAATCTTTTTGGACTAGATCCACTATTATCTAATGAGGGTGAGAATATACTAGTTAGGGTGAGAATTCTTCTAAGATAAGTTGCAGAAAAATGCTCACTCAAAAATAAAATATGAGAATACAGATAACTGGATACACACTGTGCTAGGTAAATATTGTAGTCTGCATTTAATGTAGAATACAAAGCTCACGAAAATTGAGATTTATATCTCTGCAGTAATTTATATTTATGAAATGTTTTTAAAAAGGGTAAAAAAAATTCTTCGATAGCAAGTACTGGAAACATTGTTTCTAACATTCATACAAAAGCAGTCGAGAACAAAAAAAATATAAGAAAAGAATAAAAATATAAATTTGTCTCCAGATATACATGGTATCTTTTTAAATGGAAGATTTACGACAGGTAAAATATTATACTGAAAAAAATATGTCGCAAATGAAGAAAGAAGAGAAATACATGTATATATATAATCAGTGTAAAGAAACGGTCCCGTAATGAGAGTTTCATTAGACATGGAAAGTTTGTTTCATCGTTGCCAGTTCTCAGTACTTCCGCTGCTCGTTGCTACACACGTCGGATGACCTTCCTGTTTTACTTGAAACACGCGAATATTTTAATCTAACTGCTAACCCACTCTGCTCACTCACTCATTCACTCACTTTTTGCGTTGCAACTGATTGTGTGTTGATATACGGCAGGCTATAAATTAAGTTTATAATAATTTCAGCCCTTCTGGAACCCGTCTCTCCCTCCATGTAGCCTAACCTTGACTTTCCTATTGCCCCCCCCCGACGGAAAGTAGTTTTTTATTACCCTTATTTATTTTCAAACATTGGTTACTTTTATATATCTATACTAATATATAAAGCTGAAGAGTTTGTTCGTTTGTTTGGTAGAATGCGCTAATCTCAGGAACTACTGGTTAAAATTGTAAAAAAATTTTTTGTTGGATAGCCCATTTATTGGGGAAGGCTATAGGCTATATAATATCACGCTACAACCAATAGGAGCGGAGCATTAATGAAAAATGTTGCAAAATGTATCTCAAAAATAAGCTTCTATTCAGGTGAAATGCACTAACTAAATATACTCATATTAGCGTTGTAAGTACACAACTCCGCATGGCTCAATCGGTAGAGCATGCGACTGTCAATATTAGGATCGTGGGTTCGAGCCTCACGTTGGACGAATGTATTTTTATTTTTTTTTATTTTCTACATTGCTTTCTTCTAAGGCTTACATTTAAATTTATTTTAATTTTATTTAATTAATTGCAAAAAAAATATTAGTTAAAAAAGTATAAATACTGCTTTTTATCGACAAACACTTTTGAACAGTAACTCCGATCATCATGAAATTTGGACACATCTCGGTAAACTAAGATGAATGTGTGTACTCATGTTCCTTCCTTCCCCATTCGTTCTTTTACACCCGGGTGAAACAGGACGGGACCGCTAGTAAATAATAAACCTTAAGACTGTCCTGATTATTATTTGATATAAGCGAAATTTTTTGGATACACTGTATATTATTACACATTCACTGCAAAGGTTCCTTTAATGTCTACACATTTATTTATTTAATGTATTTTTACGTGCACATTACTGCGCAAACTAAGTTTAAATTCTATTAATAAATCTCAGCGTGTCTTCTTTTCGTTGCAACAAAAAAACAATACACATTTAACTTGAAATAAACGTACAAAGCGTTGACCGATGCCCCGGCTCGTTAAAACAGTTTCCTGCATTTAATATATTTACCTTCACACTCGTGTTGCGTTTGCGCATAATCGAAATTAAATTGTCGCAGCCGATGTGACGGCTCGCGGCTTGACACGGAAATTACAAATCTATTATTTTAACAGACTATTTACATTCGTTACAATTTTACGGAAAATTAACAAACCAACTATAATTAACAACCAACGCGAACGATGTTAATTGTTAACGCAAAACTGGCCGTTACGGTCAGTTACGGATTTACGTACGTATTAGTCGAGTAGGGCCGAGCCTAGGGCGGCAAATTTTAAATGATGATAGAACACCACGAAAATCGAATATATAAATTAATTTATCTCATAGTTATAAATTACTCTTCTATCTTTATATAAACTTACTTGTACCTACCCGGCCACGCGTTGCTGTGGCTTAGTCTGGTTTACGTGTGTTGCTGTTACGTTCATACAGATGACGCTACAGTTACTGTAAAATATTTAGTATAGCGAGTGTTGCTTGTACGTCAAACAGATGGCGCTCTCGTTCCGGTAAAATATTTAGTATAGCGAGTGTTGCTTTAACGTCCAACAGATGGCGCTCCCGTACCAGTAAAATATTTAGTATAACGAGTGCTGCATTCACGTCCAACAAATGGCGCTGCGTTCATACAGATAGCGCTCCCGTTGCGGTAAAATGTTTAGTATAGCGAGTGTTGTTTTAACGTCCAACAGATAGCGTTGAGTGGCTCTGTTTTACAAAAAAGCATAAAATAAACTATATTCATGAAATGAACGCTATGATAGACGACACGTTGCTTTAACGTCCAACAGATGGCGCTGTTTAAAAAAAACGCATTTTAATCTGTCACAGGTAAAATATCTATATAACAGTTATATAAAAACACGCCTTTCCATACTCGAATGCAATATTGTGTCAAAATTTCAAAGCAATCGGTGAAGAACTTTCGGATATTTGTGATTTTAAACAAACCAACATTACATTTTTATTTGTATAGATTAAAAAAAAAAACAAACAATTGGAACAACTTAAATTGTCCTTTTTATACGACATTTTTGCATTTTTCAAGTGAAAGTTTGTTGGTACTTTTAAAAAAGTTACGGCATGGTGTTTATAATCAAAAATTTCCAAACCTCAAGAATAACATGGTGGATAAACGTGTATATATGGTGGAAGTACGGGTACAAAACAGATCTCACTGGCATCAAAATACCTTTTTTATTTCTACATTTTCATCGTGTTTTTGTGTAGTAGTTTATTTAATAATGTTTTTAAAATTTCTCTCATATCGCTATAAACTAAAGTCGAAGTTAAAAAAAAATTTCGAGAAATATACAAGTGACGTCTGACATAATGTCGAGAAATTATCGTTAAGCGCATTATTGTTATTATCTATATACAAGGTGCGGCAGCATAAATTCCTTTTTTTTTAAATGCGCGCCATTCAGTCGGTTGACGTCGTAGCGGAGCGCGAGTGGTGTCGTTCGAGAGGCAGAACTATAAAGTTTTGTCCCGACACAGTTCAGTCGCCATCATGCGTTGGAGCAGTGAGGAGCCCTTTTTTAAAAAGCGAGCCATTCAGTCGTTTGATGTCGTAGCGGATGCGCTAGTGGTGTCGTTCGAGAGGCAGAACTATAAAGTTTTGTCCCGACACAGTTCAGTCGCAATCATGCGTTGGAGCAGTGAGGAGCGTGCGTTTGCCGTAGATGTCCACTTTTCGAACGGATGTTCTGCGATCATAACCCAGCGCGCCTTTCGGAATCGCTTTAATTTAGCACTGTTGGCCCCCGTCCTGGACCGGAAATCAATTGTTATTTGGGTCAACTACGTTCAGACAAACTGCAAGTGCGACAAGACGAAGAACTGGAGTCCCTCGTCCCATTAGATCACCTGAGAACATTGAGGCAGTGAGAGCTTCAATGTTGCGATCACCACGGCGTTCTGCTCTTGGACTTTCCGATCGTTTTTTGAGGAGAATTCTTCATGATGATCTCTATTTCCATCCGTACAAGATGGCGATCGTGCAGACACTTTCTGAACGTGACTTCAATTCTCAATCTCAATTAGGGGCGATACGCTTACATGGCCAAATCTTTAAAGATACATCAAAACAATGTACTTTGATAGTTCTGCTGTATAGATGGGGAGGTCAGTACTTATATTTCCAGAATAATTTTGTACTCGGGTGAAACCGAGACGGGCCGTTATTAATGTATTAAAGGCTACGTTTGCTTGTCTGACTGATTTTAATGTGGTTTTCACGAATAAGTAAAAATATTTGGAAAGGTTTTCAGGTTGTACGATATCCTAAGTGGAAATTGATACATGAGCAAACGGGCAACGCCGGGTAAATGTGGCCAATTGTCATTAAAATAGCTTAAAATAAGAGAGCTTAGTGTCTCCTAGAACAGCTTTATATATACGCAGTGTTTGTAAAGTGCTGACTGCTGCATGATGCTGATAAACAGTTCAGATTATTTTGTGCGTGTAAATTGGTCTTTAGCGTAATCTGTCTGCTACGACGAGTTCTCACTGTTGGAATGAAACATTCGGACGTATCGCACGGAAGTGACTGTACGCGAAGATATTATACACATTCGCTTCGAGACACTTTAACAAGAGTCCGGACACAACCAACGTTCGCCATTTGCATTTCAGAATTCTAGAAAATTCACCGAAATATTTTCGATTGGCAAATTTTTCAGCAGGCGGGTCAAATTTCAGAAATATATTTTCCTGCCGGGTCATATAGCTAATTTTTCTTTTTGATGTGGAACATTTAATCGCGTGTTTGGTCGGGAGACACTAAGGGACGACGTTACCTTGATGTACGTTGGATTAAACATGGCTTTAGTTGAAGGCGACATCTAGATAACAGGGTCAAATTTATTTACTAGTTTAGTTACTAGTATTTCGTAGGATGACAGCGCTTGACGCTTGCTTTGTGTTTGCTTTGGATTGTAACTTGGTTTTTGTTAAAGGCAACTAGATAGGGCAAAATTTAATTACATGTTGAAATTTTGTTAAAGAGCTATATTTGGTTACTAGAATTTAGTTAGTTGACAGGGCGAAATTTAGTAGATGACAGGGAAAAATCTGGTTACAGGGCGATATTTAGTAGATGACAGGGAAAAATCTGGTTACAGGGCGATATTTAGTTACTAGAATTTTGCTTAAATTTATGTTTCACATAGATTTACAATTTTTTAACGCATAATTGGCAGATCGTAATTTGCTAGCTAAATTCTAGATTATGATCTCTCCCCCTCTTTTTCTTACAAACGTTAATAACTTTTCGAGTATCTATAATCTACAATAATAACTCTCTGTTTGCCGCATCGACACGACCTCGTAATTGTTTTTTTAAAGAACTCCCTTCAAACGCCTTCCTCTTTTCACTGCGCAAAAAAAACGCCATCGCATCGACACGACCTCGTAATTGTTTTTTTAAAGAACTCCCTCCAAACGCCATCCCCTCTTCACTGCGCAAAAAAACGCCATCGCATCGACACGACCCCGTAATTGTTTTTTTAAAGAACTTCCTCAAAACGCCTTCCCTTCTTAACTGCGCAAAAAAAACGCCGTAGCATCGACACGATTCCGTAATTGTTTTTATGTCGGGGGATATTTTGCCCGCAGGACATTTAGTCAAGATGATATTTTGTCGGGGGATTAAAACGCGCATTACCTTAATAAAGCTACTAATAGCAGACTACTGTCTGGAAGATTAATGGCGGATCATTCACAGTTCGCTGTCTCACGTCCAGTCTTTAATTAAAGGGTCTCTCTACTTGCGCTCAGTGCGATGTGTTTGAAGCGTGTCAGTGTGGTGTGTGTGTGTGTCTACGTCTGTATGTACCAATATAAAAGCAAGCTCTGCTATTCTACGCCTTGAGCTATGTAGCCGGGGATATACCGTACATGCATAACTATGCCACCCACATACATTACGTGTAATCATCGACACATCGAAAAGTAGAATGCGTGCAGGTGAATGTTTTTGTAAAAAAAAATTGGTTGTCTGTAAAGTCGGTTTACGGACGATAGTTTTACGTGATAACGTATTCCGTAATAGATAACCTAAATTTATATAATAATTATAATAATTCGAATCTATGATATTGCATCTTTTGCTTCAAATTTAGGTAAATTTTATTTATTAAAATTACTTACCACCTATAATATAATTGTTTTTTTAACTTTCTTTCTTTCGTATTTATTTTAAGTCTCAAAGATTAATTGTCATAATATTTTGAAAACAATTGTTTCACTGTTTATATAAAATTCCAAAACCTACTTATAATATTTAAGTATTTTCATACGTCAAAAAATTGATTTTTATAATGATAAAATTTGTATGAAAACGATTTTTTCGAGAGATGAGACCTAGCTAAAACGATTTTTTGCCCCCCAAAATCCCTTTTCAGTAAATTTCATCCAAATCGTTAGGGCCGTTTTCGAGAAAAGCACGCACAGGGTCAAGCGGAACGTTAGGAACGTTACACTTTTTCGTGCATGCAGCCGGTGTTTTATCAATTTATAAGATTGGTGATTCATCAATTTATAAGACGTTATCACGTCAAAAAAAAATTAAAACACATTTTATTAGACGCCAAAATGTTTCCTAACCGAAGGAATTTTGCATGTAGAAATATAATTTGAGTCGAGAAAAAGGAATTCTGATGAAGCAAACCACATTTATCCAACGATTACGTGTTTCAAATAATAATTTTTTTATTGGCATTTCTAGAACATTTAAAAATTGTTTGTCTGTAAAGTCGGTTTACGGACGATAGTTTTACGTGATAACGTATTCCGCTCGAATATCATATTCAATAATACATAACCTAAATTTTAGTAGCTGTCAAACTATATTTTTACCGACTCTCTATCACTTATACTGCGCTCTCGCTTGCACGCACAGCGTCAGGCGGAACGTTACGGAACGTTACACTTTTTCGTGCGTGCAGCTAGTGTTTCATCAATTTATAAGACGTTATCTCAGGCGGAACGTTACACTTTTTCGTGCGTGCAGCTGGTGTTTCATCAATTTATAAGACGTTATCTCAGGCGGAGCGTTACGGAACGTTACACTTTTTCGTGCGTGCAGCTGGTGTTTCATCAATTTATAAGACGTTATCACGTCAAAAATTTAAATAGCTACAGTTTTACTAAAATTATCCGATCCATTGTTCGGCTAGTTGCGATCTACTAAAAAGATATTTTATTAAACATTTTTGTGTTTGGCCAATGTTCTTCTTCTTTCTCAAAGTGGGCTCATTTAAATGTTTCACGATCAAATGTGTTCAACATCCATAGGTAATATAACTCGATAGCTGCATGTACACATCTGTCACCAAAATGCAAAATGGCGTATGTCGAAATTAAAGTTGTTAATCCTGTGGTAGGCAGATTGTAGATTTATAGATGCTCAACAGCTGAAGTTAGCAGGGGGGCGGTTGGTCTATAGAGTTGAATAAATCTCGATGAAAAAATCACTGTGATCAGCCGTCAAAAATGATCACTGTGACCTGACAAGAGACAACCACGTTCCAAATAAACGTATGTTGCTCCATATCACCGCAATCACGACGGTTGCTCCAACTCAGTAACCGACCATGATGTTGTGATGGAGTGAACTGAGTGATCAACGTGATTTTTGTGTAACTGGAATAACAGTCACTGTGATCACATAGTAACGACTTTTCTTATGTTTATATTGGGCTATATGAAACAGTACCGGGATAGATGAAATTAACGGCCCACGTAGATATATTAAATTTTAAAAAACGTAATTTTAATGCATTCAGAAAACGTTCCGACTACTGACATTTTGCTTTATTTGAAGAAAAAATACATAAGATGGGAGAGAATCCTAGACAATGTGGGGCTTGAACCCTAGACCCTGGCATTAAGAGTCTTACGCTCTACCGACTGAGTTATCCGGGCTTGTGAACGTGAGGTGCTAATATTGCAATATTTAGTTAAGGCATTTCACCTGATAATATTTGTTGGATGAACTAATTTTGAGATACATCTTGCAACATTTTTCATTGATGTTCCGCTCCAATTGGTCGTAGCGTGATATTATATAGCCTATAGGCTTCCTTGATAAATGGGCTATCCAACAATTTTTTTTTTCAATTCCAACCAGTAGTTTCTGAGATTAGCGCGTTCAGCCAAACAAACTCTACAGCTTTAGATATTAGTATAGATAAATAAAATTATCTATTTATTTGAAGATTATCAGACGTTAATCAAAGATTTGAAAAAATATGTATGTTCACAGTCTAAGATCATTGTCAAATCAGATTTTTAAAGTGAAACTTTTATTCTATCGCCCCGAATTTTTCTGGCCGTCTGTTGCATGACGCATTACAGGCGGCCGCGGAGTAGGGGTAAAGTGAAAAGCGCTCGGAGTAGGCGCTCGGTAGAGCAGCCAAGGCCAATATGGCGGCCCCCATGGTTAGCATCAGCTGACCGTGTAGTATGTATAACACACATAGTCAGTCTGTCATGCGGGCAAGTGCTGTACAGTGTTTACATGTTTTTATTCGTGTATTCATGTGAATATTGTTGTTTATAATTAATCGTGATGGATAAGTGTCTACAATCCAATAAAAGTTTCACTTGCGTCGTGGTTTCTTAAAACCACACAACTGTTTTTAATGTTGACATACATTATTATTTGGCAATCCTTTCTGAAACCCAGCAAAAGTCCTACGTCAAAGATGTAACTGAACGTCTAGAGAAAAATATTGAAAAATTCACGACATAAGCAGTTTTGTTTTCCGTACCTAGAGAAGGCCTACTGCCACTCTGAACTAGTGCCATTCAATACATGAGACACGTCCGAGATGCTTCATAATTGAAGCATATCGGACGTGTTATGCGGTCGATATGAAGGACAACAAGGACATGCTCATCGTTTAATGTACTCCCGTACACCGGCTTCCTCTACGTCACGTCCGACGAAACAAGTTGCCTATGACGGAGATAGAAAGAGTCCAACGTTGTAAAAGTGGATATTTAAAAAAAGGTTTGCACTCCGGGAGTGCCAGCGGAAGTGAAAACTTGAATATTAAGATCAAAATGGTTTGTATCATAGATAGCATTTTTTATGTACGATATTTCAACGCTATATGTCTAACGTTGTATAAATAAAAGTTTCCGTCTTACGCACACGTGACCAATCAGGACACGTGACCGATCAGGACACGTGACCTGACGGCGAGTTTAAGATTTTTTACCCATTACAAAAAAAGTGTTCAACGCCGCTAAAGAAGTTTTCACTTCAAAAAAAATAGAAATCGATATTGGATAGGTACATCGTTTATTTAAAAAAAAAAGGTTTGCACTGCTGACGGCACTCCCGACCGTCAGCAGTGAAAACTTGAATATTAACGTCTTACGAATTTTCGATCAAAATGGTTTGTATCATAGATTGCATTTTTATGTACGATATTTTAACGCTAGATGTCTAACGTTGTATAAATAAAAGTTGTCGTCTTACGATCACTTGTCCTGACGCCTGACGCGAGTTTAACAATTTTTACCCATTACAAAAAAAATGTACAACGCTGCTAAAGAAGTTTTCACTTCAAAAAAAGTTTTTATGTTCAACGTTTTAATTTACATTTCAGTAAGGCAGCACGAAACAAAGAAAAAGCTGATCAAAATTATCAGGTCACCTGTAAGGTTTTAATTAAATAGGAATGTAAGTACGCTCCTATTTTAATTTTATGACTGATAACGATAAAAAATTTGGGGCAAAGTTTTAAAGTTGGGCTTATATATTTTTGACGTGATAACGTCTTATAAATTGATGAAACACCAGCTGCACGCACGAAAAAGTGTAACGTTCCTAACGTTCCGCCTGACCCTGTGCGTGCAAGCGAGAGCGCAGTATGCTTCGGCTCAAGTTTGACAGCTACTAAAATTTAGGTTATGTATTACGGAATACGTTATCACGTAAAACTATCGTCCGTAAACCGACTTTACAGACAACCAATTTTTATTTATTTATTAGTTATAGAAAAAGATCTGCTTATTTCAATTAGCACACTTCTGTTCCTTTTCTAATTTAGCAGTGTCTCTATAATAAAAACACATATTAATCTCAGATACCTTCTAAACTTAAACAGATACTTAACTTTTTGTTTGCTTATTGGAATCATGTTGGGTTGCATAAAAAGGATTGTCAAAAAATTAATTTGACAATGACCTTAGATTGTCTCTATTCTGTTTTACTTCGAGGATATAAATATTTATTCGCCTGTTAAAATAATAATGGCCGCCGCATAGATCATAATACTTAACCTAAAAACGTGAAGTATTATATCTACAGCTTGTTCTTGTGAATTTATTTATGTGTTGATTATTAACCTTTTGTGAAGTGTATAATAGTTGTAAAAAATTAAATTTAGTAGAAGTTTTGTGTGCAAAAACATTTTTATTTTGTGAAACTTTTTTATTGACGTTTACGCTAACGCCATCGGTCAGATTTTTGAGTGAAAATATTCAACAAAAAGAGCAAGGAGTATAGTGCAGTGTATATGTATTCTTTAACTAACTTTTCTACTTGATATTTTGCTTAGTGAATCGAAAGTAAATTTTATTCTAACGAATAAATTTGTTCCAAGATTAGTAACTTCTGTCTTTAATAGTGTTCGGTGAATATGGGCATAAGAAGTCTACAAGTTATGGTGATGTTTCTGGTAACAGGTTATTAAAGTGAAACTTTTATTCTATCGCCCCGAATTTTTCTGGCCGTCTGTTGCATGTCGCATTACAGGAGGCCGCGGAGTAGGGGTAAAGTGAAAGGCGTTCGGAGTAGGCGCTCGGTAGAGCAGCCAAGGCCAACATGGCGGCGCCCATGGTTAGCATCAGCTGACCGTGTAGTATGTATAACACATAGTCAGTCTGTCATGCGGGCAAGTGCTGTACAGTGTGTACATGTTTTTATTCGTGTATTCATGTGAATATTGTTGTTTATAATTAATCGTGATGGATAAGTGTCTACAATCCAATAAAAGTTTCACTTGCGTCGTGGTTTCTTAAAACCACACAACTTTTTTTTCAGTGGAGGGAATATTGTAACGTTTTATCCGCTTTAAAATGTTGGCTCGTCGGTGGTACCGGTGTTGCCTTCCCATTGAAGTAAGAATAAGAATGAGAATGGTGTGTAATGGCAAGGCCATCTAACGGGTACTTATTCTAGGTATTGTGCTTCTGAATATCACCATTGGCGTTATATGACTTTTTTTTCAAGTTTCTTTTTTTTCTAACGCCATACATACTAATAGTTCTCAATTTTTGCACGCCTTTCGCTTTTTGCTGCTCGTGGCATTTCAATGAAATGCACGGCGCGCTTGAATAACTCTATTATAAAATTCATATTTGCAAGATTTGCATTTTTTTTTAAACTGCATTCGTCTTTTTAACCATTTATAAATTATTGAGCGATATAAATTGTTCATATTAACTCAATTTTTAGATTTGTTTTAATAGTCCAGGAGGCAGTGATTTTTTTTGTACTTAATTTTCCAGTCGGTGAATATGAAATAGATTGTTCGGATGGTGACACAAAACGACAATTTTTGAGTCTGGCTAAAATTTTCGGATGGGTTCACTAGATAAAAAAAAGACAAGTCCACTTATTTTCTCAGTCATATAGATATTATTAATTAAAGTGAATCATTTTATTAATTAGACTAGACGACGAGGAGGTAAAAACATTAAAAAGTGCATTATTCGGGCACAGGTGAGATTATTGTTGGAATCACTTCGTTTTAGGGTGTAGTTCAACCCTCTAAGTTTGCTTACAAATTGTTGGTGTGCTTGATTTTATAATTGACAATTAGTGACGAAAATAGTGCTTTTTTCTCTATTTCCTTTAATATCTCCGTTCCTCTTGACTTTTAGTATAGCATATGCATTGAGAAAGTTGTTCCTTATAAAATTTCCTAAAAAATGAGCACTGACAAATTGCCCCGAAATAGCCCCGAAAGTTAAAAAAGCACGTTTTTTTCACTATTTTTTGACGGCACAACGATGGCTGAAAATTTTCAAAAATGATGTCTATGTTGACCCAAACATGCATGAATAATTTTAGCGTCATCGGTCAATTACTTCTCGAGTAATTAACGATCACTTTTTTTTGTTTACTTAATTGCAAATTGCGCCATTTTTTTCACTGGTCGGACCAAGCCAGAAAAATCACAAATCCATTCAACTTTAGTATCCCGTTGGAATTTTTGGAAAAAAATAATTCTAACCGATTTTATAACGATTACTTTAGCGATACCAATTTTAGACAAACGTATAAAACCATGTAACTTTTCCAATATTGAATCGTTATAAAATCGGTTAGAATTAATTTTTTCCAAAAATTCCAACGGGATACTAAAGTTGAACGGATTTGTGATTTTTCTGGCTTGGTCCGACCAGCGAAACACGTTTGTGAAAAAAATGGCGCAATTTGCATTAAGGAAACAAAAAAAATGTGATCGTTAATTACTCGGGAAGTAATTGACTGATGACGCTAAAATTAGATACGGAAGAAAGTCAGCGACCTGTACTTAAAAAATGTGCAAATCAGACGCTAACTACTATTTACTTGAAGATTCGGCTCCGTTAGGTTCTGTCCCGTGTCCTATACTATAAGTGTGCAAAGTTTCAGCTCTCTAAGTCAACTCGGAGACCTTCTGTATGTTCACGACAGACAGACAGACATACGTTGCGAAATTATATATGTAGATTATAGGTATTTAAATCCGGATAATTTTGATTAATATCTAGGATTAGAAGCTGAAAATTGGAAGCTCGACTATTTTATTGTCAGTAGCGCTACTGAAGTAAATAAGGTAGGCAGAGCCTTGGTCGTCGAAGGCAACTCGACGGAGTCATTCGGTTGTCGGGTTGAAGTTAGCGGCGCATAATTGTTCCGGACTCCCTGAATGTGATTGTGTGTTACACGACGCTCCTCGTCACCGTCGGGACGCTTACATATACATATTTTGCGCTCACACATATTGTATATTAAGCTAGAGGTACACGTAATCATATACGAATATCGATTACTTAACTGGAATTCGAAAACAGTTTTGCTATACTGATATTAAAGACGAAATCTGCAGTGAAGCGAGGGATTCATATTATGGGGGTGAGGTGCAGTCAGATGCCTGAAACACGGAGTTTTTTTATTTTTTTTTTCATAATAATTAAGTTTATTTGATCATGATTATGATATGATTACATATAGTTTTTATGCCATATTTCAACTTGACTTCCACAAAGTAAAAAAAACATTAATTATTTATAAAAAAAAAGACGGGTTGCACTCCGGGAGTGCCGGCAGAAGTGAAAACTTGAATATTAACGTCTTAATTTTTTGCATTTAGAAGCATTGTTTATTTATTGGCAACACTTGTAAATAAAATGGTTTGTATCATAGATTGCATTTTTATGTACGATATTTCAACGCTAGATGCCTAACGTTGTGTAAAAAATAAAATGGTTTGTATCATAGATTGCATTTTTATGTACGATATTTCAACGCTAGATGTCTAACGTTGTATAAAAAGTATCCGGCAATCATCATCACTTAGAGAGTCTCACCCAGTTCTTACTTTTCCTGACGTGAGTTTAACATTTTTTACCCATTACAAAAAAAGTGTACAACGCCGCTAAAGAAGTTTTCACTTCAAAAAATCGACATATTTGTCGGCCCCCCTTCCGCAAGTAGTGCTTCGCGGTGACAATCAGAAAATCTCACTGGATCATCCAAAATCAATAAATCAAATAAAAATCATTAGTTTAATAGTAAATCTAGTCTTTAATCGAATATTTTTATTTTTTTTTTTAATCAACAAAATGGCGGCTTTTGACAGTTTATTCCCGGAATTGCGACCAAAAATAACTAGTTTATTGTTAAAAAAAATCAAAATTTTGAACAAAAATGAAAATCCTTTGATTAAGGACTAGTTTTTAATGCTATCAATAAGCTGTAAAAATTTCATCAAAATCCATTTTGAATTATAGTTGTCACCGATTTGATTTTTCAAGTTTTCTAGTTTCGAAAAAAACACATTGGTATTTCGATGTGGATACGGTATTATATTTCCTAAAGTTTTTGAGTTATAAATTTTTGAAAATTTCTGTAAGAGATTTCCAATTTTACACTTGATTTATGTATAGAAATACTAATTAAATAATTATACTTGAATCGAATCATCAAGTCCTGGGCCATGCAATAGGGCTTCTGCCGAGGTGGAAGCTTCTTGCCTTGGGGGTCCGAGACCCCTTCTGTAATTGTATGATGTCTCGAAAACTATTCATCGGATTGACTTGAAATTTTCAAATATTATTTTTGAAACATCATACTTCAAGAAAATGAAAAAAAAATAAAATCGATTTTTTGAAAAATCTAACTGCATCTCACCTCTTAAGACTTTTATAAAATAATGACATAAGCAGCCATGCCATAAAAAATCGCTCAAAAATTGTTTATTTTTTGTTGTAAAAAAGAGAACCACAAAACTGTCTTTTTTCTCAATCTTAAAACTTGAAAGAATTAAATTTAAGCTTAAAAACTAAAATTTCAATCATATCCTGACGATGCTATATAAATAAAAGTATTTATTCGTTAATAATCTCAAATCTTGGAAAGTTCTTCATTGCTATGACATTTTGACACAATTAACGAGCATTGAATACGCGCGTATTATTATATGAATGTCACACCTATGACACGTGAAACCGTGTTTTTGAAGTGAAAACTTCTTTAGTGGTATTGTACACGTTTTTTGTAATGGGTAAAAAATGTTAAACTCGCGTCAGGACACGTGAGCTGATCGAAAATTCGTAAGACGGATGGAGAGTAGAGGTAATATTCAAGTTTTCACTTCTGCCGGCACTCCCGGAGTGCAACCCGTCTTTTTTTTAAGCACACACCATACGAAATATTTTACGGTAATGGGCGCGTCATCTGTTAAATATAGTGTCATATATCGGACTTGAAAGCAACACACGCTATACTAAATATTTTACGACAACAGGAGCGTTATCTGTCGAACGTAACAGCAACACATTCAAACCAGACGCGTGGCCGGGCACCGCTAGTATTTTACACATTTATTTCCTTTGAGAAAATGTATCTTTTGACGTGATAACGTCTTATAAATTGATGAAACACCGGCTGCACGCACGAAAAAGAGTAACGTTCCGCAAGCGACAGCGCGATATAAGCGATAGTCTCTCTCTTCTCGTGTGACGTCAGAGAGTAGTGTGCGTTCAACATTTTTTTCGGCTGTTCCAGCGAAAGCTACATCTGACAGATGGCCAGATAAATTATACGGTTTGTTAACAAATATATAATATATATACATTCTTTTAAATGTCTTTTATAATTGCTTAAAACTATGTATTTTGCTTTGGTTGATCAAATTATTAGTCGGTAAAAATATAGTTTGACAGCTACTAAAATTTAGGTTATGTATTATTAAATATGATAAACGTAAAACTATCGTCCGTAAACCGACTTTACAGACAACCAATTTTTTTTTAACACGTTATTGATTTTAATAACAAAGCTAATGTATATTATAAAGCACACGAATATAACAAATTACATTTCTCTTTAATATATACGATACAGACATGCTTTTAATTTTTATTAAAGTAATTAATTTCCGGGCTTATAGATTTGTTTGAGTAAATCTCTTTTTAATTTATTCATTTGTTTATAACCCTTTATCTGTCACATGAAGATTTATAGCGCTCGATGTTTTAATAGCAAATATTGAAGTTTATTTTTGGAATGCAGCCAAATGTTATCGAAAGGGGCACTCAAATACATTATAGATTATAGCTAGATCATTAAAAACTCAAGAAGTTTTCACATTAATTGGCCAGATATTAATTCAATAAATTGACGGCCAATTTAGTTAAACAAAATTTAATATACAGTATGTAAACGCGTAAGGTGCACGTAGGGAAATTAGCATTGGGAAAAAATACTTGGATCAGAGTTAGCCATGACTGTATTATTGTTATTTCTATTGAATTATCGTGGTAATTTTGAGGATTTCTATTTTATTTTGATTTATTTTTATTTTACTTGACTTTTTTAATAATGAAATGCTCTTATAAATCATTATTTTAATTTTTTTGTACAAAAATAATACAAAAAAACAACTTCATCTGTTTGGAAACATTTCATTCAAAAATTGTCTGACTGGAATGACGTATGAGCGTTGGTAAATCAGTGACCCGATGTCTTTAGGTTCAACACGAATAGGCAGAGATATTTGATCTCGCACCATATTTAAGTATTTTTGGGAATTTAATGTCCCATTAATAAACAAAGTCCGATTATGTTGTAATCATTTGAATATTTTCTTCGGTAGTATACACATTCATTTTGCAAAAGAATATTATCTGTCAAATTGAAAAACAAGATTTCAAGGCTCACTCTGATCGTGTCATTTTTTTCCAATGTTAATTTCCCTATGTGCACCTTACGTGCTTACATACTGTATATGTATTTCAAAAATGAACGTTTTTTAAATTGGTCGTTAATTTTTTTCAATGAACGTTGATTTTTTTCTTGGTCCTCTGGTTAATAACAGGCCATTTTTTTGTTGTTAAGACGTCGAGCAGATATCCGTTCAGGATGTCGCTCTGGTGTCGCTTAAGGCATCGAGTAAGTATCGTTCAAGACGTTGGACAGATGTCGTTTAAGAGTCGAGTAGGTGTGTTTAAAGACGTCGAGATGGGTCCGTTTAAGATGTCGAGCAGGTGTTATTTAAATCCTCGGATAGTTGTCGTTTAAGAAGTTCAGTAGATATGTTTAAGGCGTCGAGCAGGTGTCGTTCAAAAAATCGACCAGTCAAATAAGTAATCAAATATTTTTAATCAGCAGAAAAAAGCTCAGGTATTGACTGCAAGCTGTCGCAAGTCTGATAAAAAAAATGTTACTTGGATCGAGCCCAGCTTTATGAATATGCAAGCAGCAGGGCCTCTGCGACCATAAAACGAGGTTGATTGCCACCCCTTAGCAGATTCCGTAGAAGCATTAAAATAAAGATATATCGAGATGCTTTAACGTGAGCTTCTAATGCCGTTGATATTTTCGCTTAGTTCCCTGCAAAAATGTTCAAACTTGACTGTTCTATTGTTCTATATCAGTGAAGCTCAAACTTTGGTTTTTCCTTTTCAGTCATGTCTTAATTTGAGGTTATAGACGCTCGACATCTGATCATTAACACCCTGCTTTATGTCCATATTTACCGAACACTTTTAAAGATAGAAGTTACTAATCTTGTAACAAATTTATTTGTTAGAATATTAGAATTATCAGGTAGAAAAGTTAGTTAAAGAATAGATTTATTCTGCACTATACTCCTTGCTCTTTTTGTTGAGTATTTTGACGTTCACTTAAAAATCCGACCGATGGCGTTAGTGTAAAAAAAGTTTTACAAAATAATAATGTTTTATCCTAACCGAATCTATAATAATATACACTTATCAAAACAAAACAGATAAATTTCTACATGTTTTAATTGATGATGAGCATAGAATTGTTCTGCACTCCTCTAAAAACTTCAGCGTTCCTTTTTAGCGCTATTTTATACAATCGATAAAAAGGGCAGAGATATACTATTGGCGGGGACTTTAATTATTATGTTTACAACAATATTAATTAACTGATCGAATAATTTTGCAATTTATAAACCAAAGTTCGATGCTTTTAGAATGCTACGCTTCACGAAACTTTGTAAAGTTGTATTCGTGTGATGCGAAAGTGTATAATTGGATACCATATGGCATTTATTACAATATATTTCTACAAGAATAGAACTTTTTCTTTTCATACATAAGTTTAGTTAGCTTCGAGCAGATAAATTGCGCTAAAGTTTAATTAGATAATGTTTTTACACAATTTGAGAAGAAAAAATTATATAAAAATTCTTCACCACATTGTATTATCTTTAAGCAAATTTCAAAATAATTATATACATTACACTAGCCTTTATCGGTAAGCTATCGAGCGTCTATAATAATTATTCATTTACCAGTGGTTTGCTTCCTTTAAAATCAATTTTGACAGAAATCTTAGTCGTAGCCGGATAAACAGTTTACAGTATCCTATACTCTTTATTATACTGTTAGCTTTTTCCTGTAGCATCGCTCGCGTGAACGTAAGCATTTTCGTTAATGTCGGTTTTAACAGTAAAGGTCGCTGGAATCACTGCTGGGATTTGTGCTTACTGGCGCACTGGCTACGAGGATGGAAATGACGTCACTGCGGGCTCGAGCATGCGTAGTCACAAGATGGATTTTAATATTTGAACCGGGGTTATTTTTAGTCGCGCTTATTTGTCTGCTTGTTTTGAGTAAGAACCAATCAGGAAACAAACATGGTGTCGTAGTGTGCGCTCTGTTCAGAGACAATGAACGTCCATTTTTGTTAACTGTCACTGTGCGCGCACCAAACTCTACAAAACCAGGTTCAAAACATAAAAGCCATCACAAAGCACGCTTAAAACCTAGCAGCCAAATCTAGCAAGAATGGACCGGCTAAATCAGCGTCGTGCGCAGCGTCTTTAATTGCGTGTTAAGTTTTCTCGCTTTCACTCTTACTCGCCGCCGCTTGAACTTAATGTTCTACAGCCGTTTTTTATAGTATACATACAGTAGACGTATATTGTAACGATTCGTTACATTTTCAATCTCATAAATCGATTTTTATTAAAATGAGCTAATGAAATTTCACTTGAAAAAAAGTAGCGAAAATTGTAAAACTTATTCTTTTTTATTGTGAGTTTATTTTTATTGTTCAAATTCACCTGGGAAAATTTTGACCAGGTGTGATAGTTAAGGGTTAAAAGATTTGTGGCATTTTCATTACAGTTGGTTAAAGTGAACGCATGCTATTGGTTGAATTATACATAACGGGTTTTATGAGTACGTTGGGTATTCCCGCAGGGTCTACCGTCGAGCAAATTGCACTTTAACGATGTATAGTAGTCGTTTTGTGGTATAAATAATTCTTAATTGTATTTTTAGTTTGAAAATATTGCATCCCTTTTGTAAAATAATACGAAAAAGAACTCATAGGTTCAAATATATTTTTTTTACTATAAATTCTGAAAATCATCAAAAAATATAGAATATTTGTATTTTTATTATTTATTAAAACAATGACATATATGAAAGCATATTATGCAAAACGGGAGTTCTTGTGACGTCACATTTCCAAATTTTGACATCACCTCTCTCTTGGTAGGACTCTCCACCTCACGTGAGATTTACCTTATAATGTTTAAATGTTATCTGTTATAATAATGTATATTCTCCGAATTAAAAAGTTGGCGTAAGATTTTCATTGACTCCCCTCCCTTTAAATTAGATTTGGTGAGATTCTGCCGATCCCCTCCCCACCATTTTTAGCTCATGTAGTCCCCTTTCACTGATATGTATTGTCGTTAGCGTTGATTAATGCTTTTTAGATTTATTTTAATTCGAATTAATATTTAACTCTTTCGATTCTGTTGGGATATATCCGTTCCAGTTTAATATTTCCTTTTTTAACTGTTTCATCTAAATTTCTAAATGCCCCATCATGCTCTCATTATACAGCCCCTGACAAAAGCAAACTTTATAAGTGATAAATGAAGATTTTAGTTATTATTCGATGTATAAAAAATTTGGTTGTCTGTAAAGTCGGTTTACGGACGATAGTTTTACGTGATAACGTATTCCACTCGAATATCATTTTTAATAATACATAACCTAAATTTTAGTAGCTGTCAAACTATATTTTTACTGACTAATAATTTGATCAACCAAAGCAAAATACATATTTTTAAGCAATTATAAAAGACATTTAAAAGAATGTATATATATTATATATTTGTTAACAAACCGTATAATTTATCTGCTGCTATGAAATGCAGATATCTCCCAAGATTTGTTTTTGATACAAAATGTAGCTGCGTTTGTGTACAAACTATCAATTGACAATTATCTGAAAAATTGCTTTAAAAATTCGATAATTTATGACATTTTTATTAGATATCTTGATTTTAAGTCTTAGGCTACATACGCACTAGGCGGCTACCCGCAAAGCGGCTAGCCGCGCGGCTAACCGCTTTGCGGGTAGCCGCCTAGTGCGTATGTAGCCTTAATTTCCACGGTTTATAAAACAAAGGCCATCTGTAAGATGTAGCTTTTGCTGGAACAGCCGAAAAAAATGTTGAACGCACACTACTCTCTGACGTCACGCGAGAAGAGGGAGAAATGCGCACAAGCCGACGCTTGGGCCGATCGTGCATCTCTATCGCTTATGTCGCGCTCTCGATTGCGGAACGTTACTCTTTTTCGTGTGTGCTGGCGGTGTTTCATCAATTTATAAGACGTTATCACGTCAAAAATCGAATCGAAAGGGTTGAAAGGCATTCAAATATAAAACAAAACGTCCATCATTAAATGTCAATCCGCTTGCCCAGGCATGAGTTCATTGACGTCACACTTTTGAAATTTCAACATTATACTTATGGTAAATACATTTTAAATATTGTTTTAAAGCACTAAAATATGATAATGAAATTTGCAAGTTTTACACTGAATATGTCATTATATTAAAATTGCAATATGAGGGTTGATCCCTTTATATAATAATATTTGATTATAACATGCTCTTTGATCAACTCAAACAGTGACGTAATTGACTTAAAAACAATTTTAAAACAAAGCTCATTTGACCAATAGAGTGCTTAGCTTTGACTATACTAAAAATGGACAGCTAGTTGCACCTCTTTTTCTCATAGTAGCAATATAAAAAGATCGTCGGCGTCTTTAAACTTATTTGGTATGTCGGGCGTTTAAAAAAGCGGGAAATTTAAATAACTTATACCAGTGAAAAAGTAGTATAGTTCGTTTTGTTTTTTTTTTAGGGTGAGGAACCAGATTTGGTTATATTGGTTACTGTTTTTTTTTTTTTTTTTTTTATTTTTAAATAACATACTTTGAAATTTATGTGGAATGTAAGTAATTTTCAAAATCGCATCTATCAAAAATGGCGACAACTTAATGTTTAAAAATTTAAGGCATTTAGTCACATTCTACTATTTATGTTCTAATTACTGTTCTTACGTAACCATAGTGATTACAAAATTTATAAGAACGGTTTCTAATCATTAATGTTTACCATGCTATTTATGTACCTAGTCACTTTGCTTAGCAGAATTTAAAACAATCAAAAGTGATTATCCAGAGTCCTTATGTTGCTAAGTACTTGATAAACACTGTGGCTATCGTCAGTAGAATAGGTTTGGTTATGTTATCTCACACATTTAAAAAAAAACGAACTATAAATGCCCAGCGTCATTTACATGGCGTTCCCATAGCAACTTCATTATATTTAAATGCATCATTTCTTTTTGTTGGTCGCCATTGGGACGTCGTATCGCTAGAGGTCTTGACTACAAGTGTAAAGTTACCTTTGCCGGGCCATAGGTAAATAGTAGTGATGTGCCGGATCGTTAAAAATGTATATCCGCGGATACGGATCTGAATACGGATTTTTGGTTTCAAGATCCGCGGATACGGATACGGATCTTAACTTTCTTAGAGTACGCGGCGGTAAATATTGCACATCGACCTTTGGAAAGAGACTATCTGTTATGGGAAAAAGTTATTGACCTCTTTAAGAGTTAACTCTCATAACAGATTGTCTCTTTCCAAAGATCGAAGTGCAATATCTCATTATAAAGATAGTTTTGTATTAGTACCTTTGAGCTATGTACTATTTTTATGGTACTCACTACGATAAATTTTTGCAATATAAAGGTGCCAAATACGATTTAAAGAAATAAAAAATAATCTGGATGAAATTTAACAGGTTTTCATTATTACCTAATCACCTATATATATAAAATTTCATCTATGAATTGAAAATTAATAAGGTAAAAGATCCGTAAAAGATCCGCCATAAAACTAACGGATACGGATCTTGTTTCTCCCTCGGAGCTCCGCGGATACGGATACGGATATCCGGCGCATCACTAGTAAATAGTCAAAGGTCCGACCGATGTCGTCTGTTGAGACAGAAAAGAAACAGTCGGTTGGCTTGCTACGTTCTATTATTATAGATATTATTTATCGGTTTAATCTCATCACGTTGGCGTTGGGTAGCGTGTTTCCGTCATCTATCGACGAAATGACCGTACTTTTTTTTTCAAATAAGGTTGATACGAAGCGTGATATGAACTCTGTAATGTCAGCCGTTTTTCATTCGCTCTCACAGTTCACATTTTATGTACGAGAAAAAGAGACATTTTTATTTTCATTTCATGTTTTCGTCTGGGAACGTTAGTCTGTGTGTTGTTTTATATATTAAATATTATGTCCCTGGCCTCCTATGATGCGATGTTCCAGTTGATATCCTGCGGAATATTTTATCTATGATCGCTTTATTTTCAACTATGTTGAATTATCATCATTAATCATTTTATACGTGCATTATCGGTACAAATATTAAATTCGAGTTTACAAAAGTTAAGAAGGTTGATGCGTTACAGTCCCAATCAAAAGTAAGTCGAATTCTTAATGGGAACTTTTCCATAATAAATTTTTACAAAAGGTTATAAGTCGATGATAATAATAAATTATTCTCATAAAGGCATAAATAAATATTTTTTTTTTAATATTAATTAATTATTTCAGTATTTTACTTAATGGACTAACTTTTCAATTTTTTTGTACAAAGTTAAGTTAGAAAAAATAAATTTATGTAAATATCTGTCTTTTACATATTTTTTGCAGTAAATAATTAAAAAAAGAAATTAGAAGTAATAAAAATTAAATCATTACTTATAAAGTTGAAAATTTAGTTAAAATTGTTAAAATTGTCAAGAATAAAAGTCTTTAATCGAAAAGTGCTAAGGTTTAATAATTTGTTTTATTGATTAAAAGTCTCCTAATTAAATTGGAAAAAATATTAGAATATGCGTAAGACATCGATGCTTTAGATAGTTAGTTTTCGAAACTGCTGACATTATTTGGTTATTTGCAAAAAATTTAAATGTATCGTTTGCATGCTAGGTTGACATATTTTCCATAAGACCACATGTAATTTTTTTTTAATTTTTAACTTTATAAATCTCCTAATGATTTTGGATTTTTTACAGAAAATTTTGTCATAAAAAAATCTATTCAAAAAACTTTATTTTAGATTTTTTTCATTATCCTCATAAAACGGCTCAACCTCCTTAAATGTAGCAAATTAATGATCTTGAAGAGTGAAGATTAGAAAAAATTAATTGTAAACAAATATATTCCCTTTAAAAGAAACATTGAAAGCTAGTTCGCATTCCAAATTTTTTTGGAAATTAGCGCTCCCGGGAACCCGCGCTCATACCGGTCGGCTTGCGTATGCCGGCTGGCAGCTTCTCTAATACACACATAGGCACTGATGACCTCAGCTGTTGAGCGTCTATAATGTACAATCTATCTCAACAAAATTACTATTTGTTTTGTCACTCTTAAATACTTCATCAGGCTCTACAAAAGAACAGACAAAGGTGGTCTATTTTCAATAATAGCTTTGTTTACAATTAATTTTTTATATTGTTATTTTGGACATGAATAATATTTGTAATTAATGTAGATTTTTCACTAATTGAACTCTCCACACTTTTTTTATATCGACTTTTAAAATTAAATCTAATTTGTTTCGAACAAATTTTCTTACAACATTACAAGTAACTTAACTTGTTAGTTAGTTAAATTTAAATCTTCTAATCCTGTTTTGACCCACTTCCACAATTCCGATCTAATTTGCATAACTATACTAAGGTTCTGAAATAACATCTAGAGAGTGACTCACCATTATGGTGCGGTTCGGTCAATGGAGTTGCGAAGCAATGAAATAGTGTAAATCATACTCGCCCCACGCATAAAAACTGGGCCACTCATATACTGTGAAGTAAAAGTGTATTTATCACCATCTGCAATAAGCAACTGTAGGTGCTATAGTCCCGTGACTTCCACCGTAAATGTTTCGTTGCTCCCACCATTAAAAATACAATTCTCGTCTCCAAAAAACAAATTTTACCAAAAACTATTTTGTTTTAAAATGCTCAAAATGATACATAAATAATCCAAACAAATTAGACATCGATAGTTCACAAATACTGTTTTTATTTTTGGCACTGAAATGTATTGTTAGAGCAAAAAATGAGAATTATCTTTAATCATTTTTTATAACGCACTGTAAACTGACATTAATGCTTTATTTTTGTTTATAATACAATTTTGATTAAAAATTTAAAGCAAACTTACCTGTTTGTTTGGTTTGTTTTTTGAAGAGCTTGAGGCAATCTTTTTCTAGATATTTAATTAATTTGTACGGCGGAACGTTTTTATAGTTCGTTCTTCAATAAAATAACATCCCTTACCTTGCTCCCTTTCAAAGTAGGAGAAACTAAAAAAACATTTCCTTTACGCTAATTACAGCTCAGTGTTCTTTTGTTTACTAGTACACAAAAAAAAAAGAGTAAAACAGTAACGTTTCCATAATTATATAAAATTTGTACATTATATTTTAATTAAGAATAATTATTTTTAATAAAAGGTTTGCATTATAAATTCAAAATCAGCGAATTTTAAGTCATATCTTTACGTTCAATATGTGTATTCCTATTATACTTTTTGCCCATATCCCGTATAGAATAGCTGTTTTTCACAACATTAAAAAATTGACAGTTCAATTTTGTATAAGTTCACTTCCAATTGGATTTTCATACATTTACTATGGCCGTGACAGTACGACAGTTTCCCCATTTCTTTTGTTTTATTTTACGCCTTAGTGCGAAATGGGTCATTTTGCTACCGTTATACAGACAGGAAAAGCTGCTATTTTTTAGGAGTGTGTTTACATATTCGTGCTATAAAATAGATTTTTCTTGTAAAATATTCGTGTGTTTATTGTTCTTTGAATTTGATCGTATTATTTCTGAATTAATTTATTTTTCATGTACCTACCGGTTATGAAAGTTTATATAAAAAACGCAAATTTACTGTGGAAAAATTTCCAATTATTTTTCCTTGGTGCTTGTACAGTTAAATGCTGAAAATTTGTTGGTAAATACCTATATAGCCTACATATAGAGCAAAATATTATACAGAATGATTCGAAATTCTTGCACACGAATTACTATGAGATGGTGTACAATAGAGTTGTGGGTTTTCCGGAAAGTTTTCTAAGCCACTAAATTAATAAGGTATTGCAAAATTAAATTCTCGTTCACTAAAGGCTGCAAGTAAACTAAACGAGCATTTTCATCAGCTCTGGATGTGATGCCCTTTTGTGTTTTCTCCTTCCAGCAAAAAAACAATAATCTAGTGCTGTTTACATGAGGGAAATTCCCTTTATAACTGCAGCACCTAGTACAGTAGTGCCATCTTCTGGCCTCTGACACTATCTCATTACTGTGTTTATCAAATATCAAGTGAAATGGGTGATTCATTTTCTGTGTGCTCTTTTATTATGAAATAGGATGAATTGACTTGTTAGGGATTGCACATTAAACAATATGACAAATATTAAGCAAAACAGAATAAAACTTAGTTTTGTTAATGTGGATTACCTACCAACATACCTACATACCTAATATTAATCAAAGCATGCGTAGCTAATTTCTTTCTGACAGATTTACAAAACAAAGAACAGTTGTTTTTTTATATTCAAAATATTTCCGAAACTAAAAAGTAAAACTTTCTTGAAAAAATAAATAGAATAAACCGCTATGAAAAATACATCATTATTATATTAAAAAAAACAATGTTATAGCATATATCTCTTTTGCGCATGTGCCGATATTCCCCAAAAACAATAGGGCTCTTAATTTTGGCGTATCAAACATTCCCACAAAAAATGACTTCAATCCGTTTGACGTGTATCGTGTTCACAGACAAACAGACGCACAGAGTTTTTCCAAAAATATGTTTTTTGGATTCGGGGGACCTCAAAATGAAAAAGTATTGTAAAATTTTGATCAAAACTAGTACCATTCCACACTTGTGGATTGGAATGGTAAAAAACTCTCTGTATAAACGCTTAGTTCTGCAATAGCTCAAAAAATGCCTGTCTGATCTAAAAATACTGAAGAGACTTTTTGTTCGATTTTTTTGCGGAACACCTTCCCCCAATTAGTGTACGCGTATTTCCAAACACCCAGTACACACGCTTAGTTCGATTCGCGATCAGAGTTAGCTGCTTTGGCATGGTTATTACCCCACATAGCGTGAATGCTAGATGTTGGCGGTGGGTCGGTTTCAGTGGGGAAGGAACGAGAAACGAAGGCAGGATAGCAACAACAGTTCGGCCGGTGTGAGTGTGTATTTGTGCCGACCGAAAGACAAAGATAACGAAAGAGAGAGAGAGAAATGCAAAGCTTCGAAAGCTCGTCTGTTCTCGTTTTGCGTCTGTTCGAAACACGATGAACTTTCTACCTCCAATTCGGGCGCAAATAAACCAAATCAAGAATAACTTTAGTGATTAGTATGTTCATTAATTAAACTTATTTAAATGGATCGCTGGCTTTCCGTTCTTGTTTTCGTTTATTGCACACTTTTTATTGGTTCGTTCAAATTCAACGATATTAACGGCTTGTAAATTGTCCAACATGTCAAAAACAATTATTATGAGAAATCTGTCGCTTCTCAACACTCAACTTGTTTACGTTTATTGCACACTTTTTACACGCTTTATATTAGTTTCACTTGTAAGTTTGTATGTATGTTTGTTTGTAAACTCGTTTGGACTACAGCAAGTGGTTTATTACTGTTAGTATGTTATGCCACTACTGAAAGAGCAATCGTTGACCGAGCGGTCTAAGGCGCTAGTCTTCGCTGACGTCAACTCTCGGATTTACCGATCGTGGGTTCTAATCCCGTTCACGCCGCAATAAAAAATTTGTCTTTTTTCGGCAAATTTTTGACAATAAATCGAACTAAAAAGTGGAAATTAAATATAGTTTAAAAAAAACTAAAAAACACGCTTTATATCAAACTAAAAAGTGAAAAATAAATATAGTTTAAAAAAAACTAAAAAACAGGCTTTATATCGAACTAAAAAGTAAAAAATATTTTTTTTAAAATAAGCTTGAAACAATAATAAATAAAAAATACTAGTATTATTGTGAAAAAAGCGTGGGGCGCTCGATGTACGAAAATGTGGAACAAAGCGCCCCACGCTTTTTTCATAATAATACTAGTATTTTTTATTTATTATTGTTTTAAGCTTATTTAAAAAAAAATATTTTTTACTTTTTAGTTTGATATAAAGCGTGTTTTTTAGTTTTTTTTAAACTATATTTATTTTTCACTTTTAAAGCTTTTACTTTTTAGGTTTTGTCCTTTGATCGAAGCAGTGTTATTTTCTCTATGTAGGTACTTCGTGCACGCAAGTAATATATTATGCAAATACGCACTGTAATAGTATAATACTGTTGAAATACCCGGGTTTATTAGAAATTAGTTAATAATGTTCTGTGACTTGATATTCCACTAAAATAAACTTTTTGCTAAATTAAAACTGACAGTTCTAAAGTTGCATAGACATCACTGACTGGGGCCGGAAGGGGATTTTCGGTAATTTCACACCTAGGCAGATTTTTAAAAACTCATCTTTCTACATAAATACCAAAAAAAATTCAGAACCCTCCAGTGGGTATATGCTGAACTAGTGTTTTTATAAACTTTTTATTAACTTCACTTGTTTTTTTTTTTTAATTTAAAAACAGTGTGCCGCAACTAAGGCTATTTACACTGAGCTAAAAATAAAAAATACGAAATATAAAATATGAAGGTAAGTATGTACACATAATAATTAATTGGATATAATATGTTAATTGAATAGACAGGTGAAATTAATTTATATTTTATGTTTCAGATTTGAAAGTTCTAGGAAAATTGGTTAGATGTCAAGTAAATCAATTTCGACCCACTTCCATATCTCCGATTGATTTGAAATTTGGCACACGTTCGTAGATGACAAAACAATATTTTTTATCTATACTATTACTAGCGGCCCTGTACGTGCTTTTTATTAACTGCTAGCTATTTTAAAATATACATGGGCGTATATGTGTGTACGTCGAGCACTCCGGCTGCGCCGTCGTGCTCGAAAGAAAAATAGCGTAAAGTATTCGTGGATAACTGGTCTTGAAAACACTTGCTCTATTTCGAGCACTCCGGCTGCGCCGTCGTGCCGAGCAGTTTTAAACAATATTCAGTTTTTTTACATCCTCGATCTAGATATATCGTTGTTAAGTTCGTTGCGCCATCTATTGAATATTCACTCAATCCAGTCAACAGGATCGCCATCTTATATGGTTGTTAAGTTCGTTGCGCCATCTATTGAGTATTCACTCAATCCAGTCAACAGGATCGCCATCTTATATGGTTGTATTATGACTGTCAAGGAATAGACAAATAATTTGCAATAAAATAATATTGCGACTATAAATTGAAATGTAAGCTATCCTATCTTTCAAGTTGGGTCGAATTGCACACGGTGTGCAAATCTAATTTAAAATCGGTTCAGTAGTTTAGGAGTTCATCGCGGACAAACATGTGACACGTAATTTTTATATATAAAGATATAGGAGACCGGTAATTGTTTGTATTCCTGTGAAGAGAAGAAACTATGACTGGTTTGGAATGGTTTAACCTCTATACTTGAGGGTCAGAAATGCGTTATTTTTTATGATAATACTTCTGTGAAGAAATTTTATTTCATTTTTTTTATTTATTGTAAATTTTAACACACAACATAAAATCTAACAGCAAATTTAGTGGTTTTTAGCTTTAGGAAGGTTAGCTAATTAGTAAGCTATCAGATCATGGAAAAATTCAGGCCAAAAAATGATAATTTTTTTTTAATTTTAACTACCAAAATTGAGATTTTTGTAAAAAAATAACCGAAGTAGATTTTCTCGAAAATGACGCATTTCTAACCCCTTGATAGAGGTTAAATAGTTCCAAATTATGCATAGTTTCTTCTCCCGAGAGGAATACGTGATATTAGCGATCACCCCTGTATAAAGAGGTAAAATTTGTTTGTTTATATGTGATAATCTCTGGTACTACTGAACGGATTCTAAAAATTCTTTCATTAATAAAAAACTACACTATCCCTGAATAAGCTATATCTTATTGTGATAAAAAATAAAAATCCTAAATAAACTGACTAAATTTGCGTATATAATGAAAGTACAGTAATTTTATGGCGACAGTACGGCTACATAAAAAAATCTTTGGGCGCACCGCTCGGCAAGACTGCAATACTGTTATCGCTGCCGTATTTCATTTTAATCGTGTACGGAGTCGCGAGTAGCAGCTAGTAAGGACCCAATTAGCGTAACCAATTCCTTCGTGATCAAAACGTCCTCAATTATTCTGTTATTTCGATCATAAGTGCTCTGTTAGAGAAACTACGATATTTACAAATTACATGTCTGAAAAAATTGCTCAAAAAAAAAAAATAGCCCAACACTTCGAAGTCAGACAGCAAAATCGAGTACATTTGTTGAGCAACAGGTGTATAGGGTCAATCGAAATGCATGAATCGACTATAGCCACGAAACCGTCACTGGCATGCGCAGTAGCTAAAATGAAACTGTTTGTATCGGCTTTGGAAAACGTTTTAGCTCCCTGCGCAGTGCGCATGACGGTTTTGTGTCCGTTTGTTAGCTGCGTGGAACATAACTTATTTTTATTTGAGGTTATTGAGATTTAAATGTGCGTTTCCTCTAAAATTCCAGAGCTACGCCACTGTTAGGTTTAAATCAAATAATATCACATATTCTGCTCATACATTATATGATTTGTACAAACAATAATACAAAAGTGAAAACCATAGTCGTATATTTCACAAAATACCTCCGGTATTTTAGGTAGCATGGATTTTCAATATGAATCTTTTAATCTTTTAATGGCCAGAGCCTACTTAGGGTTGCTTTACGTTATAGGAATAATACATTTTCCCGTTTTGTTTTTGCTAGTATATGTAATATGTTTATTTTCATAATATACAGGCATTCATAAAAGCTTTCTATGTTTCACGTAAATTAATTATTGTTTCAAAAATACGTTTTCCTTTTGTGAAATTGTATGACGGAGAAAAAAAAGTCGTTTTTAATGATAAACATTAAGAGATAATAAAACACTTGAAATTTCTACAAAATATTTTCTCTCTGGACGATCGTTTCGAACAATCAGTCCATCTTCAGGAGTACGAGCGAAAAATTAATGCAAATTGGGCTTTTGAATGAAATTTTTTTTTGTCATAAATGGAAAGATCGTATATAAGTTTTATAACAAAACTATTTTTCTTTTTTTTATTTTCGTTATAATTCAAAAGTTATATCAAATTAAAAATAAATTTTTGTACCCAGTTCCGAGAACGCGCCGACATTTCCCGAACATAATGTGACGTCATAATGTTTTAGTCAATACACATGTAGAAGCCATTGATAGTATACTGCGTATATACATTTTACCATTATGACGTCACAACTGTCAAAAACAATTTTAGTGCGTTTGCAGTCACGTGATTTTTTTAAATATTTTATCAATTTTAAATTGCTTATAATTAATTTAAAAAAAGTTTTTTGAAAGTTTTTCGCATCGATTATCAATATTATTTATAATAAAGTTTTAAAATACAATAAAAAAATCCATAATTATTTTTTTTTCAAAAGCCTAATTATGATGAACATATTATTGGCACAGCTCTTTATAAAATGATTTTCAAGCCTGTATATAGCGGTTGTAAAATGACCCTAGTAGTACGTAAAGTAAAACAAAAGTAATTCGATTTTATCAACCTAGTAGTAATATATTTCAGTCAGTTGCTATTTAAATCTATAAGAGACAGCAAAGCAGGCGTTGCCATCGCAAACATAGTCCATATATTACTCCAATATGACCGAACCGAACTATCATAAATATTACAAAATATATACTTGTTACGATGTGAAAATAGTATATTGTGCAACTAGTGCGGCAATCGACAATGCCGCACGAGTTGCACATAGTATTTTTTAATTCGAATTAAATTGAATTAAAATTTTAAATCTAAATATATTGACAAAATGTGACCATAAAATTAATTGGAATAATGTTAAAATTTTAGATAATGAAAGTAATTATTTCAAAAAAAGTATTTCGGAAATTTTAATATATATAAAATCTATAACAAAAACTCTCTTAATGCTCAATTAGAAACCGAAAATTTAAGTAATATTTATGATATTATTTTGAAATAAAATTTTGTTTTTTTTAAATAACTTTTTCTTTATGGATACTTTGATATCTATGACTACGTATTAAAAAATTTGTTTGTTATTAATTTTTCATTAATTCTTTTTTTTCTTTCAAAAATATTCATCGTGCATTCTGTATTAAATATTAAATAACTAATACTAATAAATTTTATATTTTTTAGATTTTTCTGAATAAGATCCAAATCCGGATCGAAACGTCATCTTATGTTATATTGATTTGTTATTTTTTTATTTTTTTGTCAATATATTGGTCTGAGAAAAATTGGTCGACAATTTTATTTATTTGATTAGTCAAATTTCCTATCTCATGAATCGATTTTACCATACCGTGCCAAAAGAAGTTTTACTTCATAAACCGTAATTAGTTGATTACAATTTCAGGTCAGCTGTTTTTCTGTTATTATTGTTTCTTAACAACTAATCAATTCGCACAAAACTATTTAGGTATTCTAAAGACGTTCCAACTAATCAAAATACAGCATGGCTACGGATTCTAACGCGCAAGTTTTGCGTACGGTTTTTGTTAGATATTTTCTGAATAATTTTCAACAGATAATTAAAGCGGCTGCTCTGCCCTAGATAGATCCGGGGTTTCATTAACAGGGGACTGTGGAAGTATGTCCCCACCGAGCCAGTTGCTATCGACACGTGACCTCACAATGGAAATATTGGCTATGTTCATACGCACATTTCTCCCTGAAAGGTTTTCACTCCATCTCTCTCTCTCTCTCTCTCTCACGCCAATTTATATTCGCAGGGGAGGATTTTTGAATAAAGGCACACTGATACAGGTTTTTTTCATCTATGGCGAATAGTGATGTGTCGCTCCTGAGCGAGTCGTTCATAATGAACGACTCCTTTCTCGGAGCGGAGCGAGTCGCTCTTTTTTTTGTGAATGACTGCCGGGCGCCATTGCTCTGTGCTGAGCTGTTCTGTACTGTTGGTATTCGCACATTTACAGAGCGCACACAGCACAGGCCACAGAGACACTAGTGCGGCACTTACGGAGTTATCTTTGCTGAGTCACTTAATGTTGAATGACACACTGTAAGTGCACTAGTACTAAGCTTACAGTGACTTAAACCATTCACATTGATGGATATAATATTGTAACAATAAACATTATTATTGTTAAGCTTTTATTATACTTTATAGTTTATCCGGAATGAGAATAATATAAGATCAGTATCATATTAAAATGAGTTCAGAGCTAAGTGTGTGTATTGTGCTGTGCAATACTACGTGACTCCTGAGCATGCATGATGACGTTCAGACCTCTGCGGTCTGCACTCTTGTTGTGTAGTGCGTACTGTCTAGTGTCGCTCCTCTGAGCGACTCTTTTTAGTGAGCGGAGCGCACGGAGCCAGCTGCCAATAAAGTCATGTGGACACATCACTAATGGCGAAGAAATAAATAAAAAATCATTGTTATATTTAATTACCTTTTTATTTGATGATAATAACGTTTTTTTAACATTTCAACAGGTAATAGTTTTTATACAAAAGAGTGATCTTTCATTCTTTCAAATGTCAAGACTAAATTATTTTGAGTTAATCAGCTCTATTTTTCTCATTAAAAAGCGACACAAAATTAGATGCTGTAGTGCGTATTCGCTGGATGCGTGACGGCAGCACTTTGACTTGGACGATTTTACTCCCAACCAAATGCGCCATTAAATGCTTTTAGACTTGTAAAATATTTGAGTAAAAGAATTTCAAAACATAAATACTTTTCTAGTATTTGTATTTGTATTTCAAATAACTTTAAAAAAGTATTTTTTATAAGTCTATACAGTGAAAGTATTTGTATTTGCATTTAAATACTTTTAAAAAGTATTTCTTACTAGTCTGGATGATTCAATTCAAAAACAACTCTCGCAGTATGTGAACTTTGTAATCCGTTGCTTATTATTAAACAAAGAATGTTCAAAGTCAGGCTCAGGGGTCGGCAATCTTTTGAGACGGGAGAGCCAAAAGTTACAATTTACAAAATTTCCCAGTTTTAAAAAAGCCACTACTTCTCGTTTCTATATTATATATTTCTCGACGGGGGCGGTGCGGGTGAGACGCGAGTGGAAGTGACTGAAAGATAGACATGGTATTCAATCATGGATCGATTGCACGATTTTTAAGGGTTTTTATAATGAAATAATTAATTTATGCGTATTGAACTGGAGAGTCGCAACTTTAAATCGAAAGAGCCACATTCGGCTCGCGAGACCCCTGTTTTAGGTTATCTAGACCGCGTAAAAACATCATAAGCTTTTCGTAACGTTAACTTATCGAGTTTGCTCCTTCGTGAAAATTACGAAATGCGTCCTAAAGAAGTTTAACTTAAAAAAAAGACGGGTTGCACTCTGGGAGGGCCGGCAGAAGTGAAAACCTAGATGTACTTAAACTAAATTTCGCTAGTAGCAATATAAGTTACATGCAGTGCAAAAAATTATAAGCTATAAGCTTTGACAAAACATTAAGAGATGTCGCTATGCATCCAGGTTTCGTAAAACTACACATTTATAAAATTACATGCAGCCAGTCACTGGATTTAATTTTTTAAATTAAGTAGTAGTTTTACAAAACCTGAGTACATGGCGACATCTCTTAAGGTTTTGTTAAAGCTTACAACTTATAATTTTTTGCACTGCATGTAACTTATATTGCTACTGACATCTAGCGAATTTTAGTATATGTACTGCCGAAGCCAGTACGGTAGACCGTCTCAACAACTCGTCAGGACCCTGACGCCTGACGCGTCAGATCTGACGCGAGTTTAACAGTTTTTACCCATTACAAAAAAAGTGTACAACGCCGCTAAAGAAGTTTTCACTTCAAAAATGTGCACGGATTTGGACGTGGGCGGTTTTGTCTTGAGGCCGCACGTAACGTATACTGCGTCTGTTTAGGTATTGTGCAATCAATCAACGTCGTCTCTAATATGCCAGCTGCTTTCCATTGTGGCATACCTTTAAGTAAAAATAAACATACACATAGATAACATATACTTACAAAACACGTCACGGGGTTGGGTTACACCCTCTCCTCTATTATTATTTTTTTTATGGATGACAGTTCTGGAGCTATTAAAAAATAATTATTCATTCCTGAATTTCTGTTCAGTGTACGCGTCTGGCAACGTCTCTACTTGAATACAATTCTCTTAAATTTAATTGGTTTTCTTTTGATATAAAACATTTAATGACGCGTTTGGTTGGGAGTAAAACCGTGCAGCAATTTATGCGACACTTTTATGGGATGATGTTACGTTTGTGTGCGTTGGATTAAACATGTCTTCAGTTGAAGGTAACATCTAGATAACAGGTTAAAATTTAGTTACTGGTATATTTCGTTAGATGACAGCGCGTGACGCTTGCGTTGTGTATATGCGTTGGATTATAACTTGGCGTTTGTTAAAGGCAAAAACTAGATGACAAGACAAAATTTAGTTAACGGGTGACATTTACTTACAGGTCGATATTTAGTTACTAGAATTATGTTAATTGACGAAGCGAAATTTAGTTACTACAACTTCGCTTACAGAAATTATGTTTTACGTCTGCCAGGCGTTCTATGACGGCTCAAATTTTTTTGTGACAAAAATTCAGCCAATTGGGCGACGGGACCATTCCAACTATGACATTTGACATAGTATAATAAAGAAAAGAAAATTTCTGACGTCGCGTGAGGTGACGCGGGCCCTGACTAATATTCAATATGATATTTGCTATTCGTTGCCACGGTTAACTACATAATATGTTCCACGTCATGTAAAAATTAATCAAAGCGTGCTTAATTAGTTTATTTCTGACAGATCTACCAAACAAAAGAACAGGTGATTTTATTTTATTTCCGAAACTATAAAGTTTAGTAAACAAATTTTTAACAAATTTTCTCCACAAAATAAATAGAAAAAAGCCGTTATTATATAAAAAACACCGTTATAGCATATATCTCTTCTGCGTATGCGTCGATTTTCCCCAAAAACAATAGGACTCTTCATATTTGCACACCAAACATTCTTCCAAAATTTCTTCTGCTCATCCGTTTGACACAGACTCATAGAGTTTTTTTTTCCAAAAATATGTTTTTTGGATTCGGGGGATCTCAAAACGAAAAGATAGTGTAAAATTTTGAAAAGTCATTTTTGACCTAAACTAGTAAGTAGTACCATTCCCCACTTGTGGATTGAAATGGTAAAATATTTTTTATTCTTAAATTTTGTCCACTGTATGCGTCTGGCGACTTGAACACAATTCTCTTAAAGTTAATTGGTTTTCTTTTTTGTTGTTATTTTGTATTTCTAATACGTTATTAAAAATTCGTATTTTTGCAAAATACTGACGAGGAAACTTTTAAATTAATTGTACGTGTCAAACGCATTTGTTATAAAAACTTATGCATTCGAGTTGTTTCTTTTATACCGCATAAGGCATTAGATCTCGATGTAGACAGGGCCGTCTTTAACCATTGGAGGTCCTGGGCACATTAAGATAATGGGGCCCCTATGACCTTGACAGAGTACTATTTTGTTAGAATAGACAAAGAAAGTAGATATGGAAGATTTAGATTTATATCACATTTGGTCAGTTAACAGCCCTGTTAGTTAACAGGGACGCAATATTCGTTTCTGCAACAGTTAACATTTTAGCAGCGTGGTTAAATTAACAACGCTGTTGGCCAACAGCCCTGTCAAATTTTGTATGTGCAACCCAGCATAAATGAACATATAATATAATCCACAAAACTCTTTTAGCATCCACAGGTTAATACTTTAAAATCTATGTTGATTGATGAGGTACCCTTCTAGATTTGAGATGGACAAAATCGTTAATCACTTCTCCAAAATCAATATTTTTGAGCATATAACATTCTATAGACATCAGCGAAAAACTGGTTAATCTCTCTCAAAGCTTTGTACTTAAATTGTATTTTTATATATTGAAATTTACCTGAATATGCTGAATTCGAAAAGCCTGATTCTCGGGCGAGAGTAGAGTAGCTTCGCGCATGCAAAAGCTAATAAGCAAGTAGGTACTTATTGTAGTCAGTCATTATCGTTTGATTTTTCGAAATAAATATGTTTTTCGGTAATAAATATCGGTTATAGTTTGATGATCTGGCAGGAACTAGGGGGCCCAAATCAACCGTGGGAAAGACGGGCCTGGATGTGGGGATTTAAAATAAAATTTAGCGTCTATAATCTAAAATAAAAACATCACTATTTTTTTGATTGAATATATGTCTACCTAAATGGCCATCAATATTTCTTTGACGACTTTTCAAAACGCTAAATTAAAAGAAACTTTTACGAATCATAAAAGTACATCAGATCTAAAATAGTAGCTTATCTCGTTTGTAATAAAAAGTTATTATCACGACTATTGACACTGTGTTATCACGAGCGATTTAGCGGGTGTTGACAGTCACTCAAATAATAATATATCATTACAAACATGATACACACTATATTTTCGGTACGTACCTCCTATAAAATGGCTGATTTTCACTTCATAATCAGTATATACCAGGGGTGGGCAAATCTTTTTATCGTCGGGCCACATTGCGGATGAAAATTTGACCGTGGGCCAAACAATTTCTTTTTCTAATTTTAAGTATAGTTTTTTTAAAGCAACAATTTCAAGTTTTTAAACACTATTTATTATTTTTCTAAAATTATTTTTATGCGCCAATTTATATTAGCAAACAGTAATATTTTTGCTTTTAATAATCATTTATAAAATGCTTCGCGGGCCGGATCCGGCCCGCGGGCCGCCATTTGCCCAGGCCTGGTATATACAGTCAAACCTGGGTAAGCGATAAAACTCTTTAAATGAGAGTAATTGCCAGGTACTGTCTTCGTAACTCTAAATTCTAAGACCTTTATACGTTTTTCACTCATGGACCTCTATAACTGAGACTACTACTTGCTTGTACCTCTATAAGTAATAGAAACTCAAAAGAAACTAACAGATTTCTTTAAGTAAATATTAGTGTAAGATTTTTTGTTCTCTTATTTTAGCATCATATATGTCGAATTATGTTTATCACTACATATGTGCTGTATTTTCAGACTTCTATAAGTAAGAAAGGCCACTCCTGTACCTCTATAAGCTAGAAATTCGGGTTAGTGAAAAACCTCCATAAGCGAAAAAGAGATCGCGGTCCGTTGAACTCTTGCTTATCCAGGTAGAGAGAGAGCAAAGTAGGCTTTGTCTTCATAAACAATCGAAATTTCCAATATGGCCGAATTGTCAGATATATATAAATACACTCGATTTATATATCTGACAATTCGGCCATACTGGAAATCTGTCGCTTATATGGATTTAAATAGTAACTGGGTACAGATATAATTTATTATTAGATTGGTAAAATCGCATTACTTTTGTTACTTTACGTACAAGTGCGGAGAAGGGTCATTTTAATACTGCAGCTATACCGGCATGAAACGCAGATATTTTATGGGGGAATGGGGGGGTGCCAAAATGTTTTTTGTGAAGCTTTTAACGTTCCATTAAAAAACTTCTTCCGGTTAATTAAAAGCATGTTTTAAATAAATTAATGATGTTTTTGTTTGATCCGATTGCGAAGATTTTTATTTTTTGTGCACAGAGGGCTGAAATTAAATACACTAAACTGCGAAGAGAGACGATGTAAATCTAGATAAAAACATCGGGTGTCACATTCAGTCGCTGAAAATGTGCGAGAATTGTGTGAGAGAGAGGACTTGTTTTTTACACGATGCGGCTAAAAAAACTAATACAATTGTTTTTTTAAGATAAACCATATCTATACTAATATATAAAGCTGAAGAGTTTGTTTGTTTGTTTGAACGCGCTAATCTCAGGAACTACTGGTTCAAATTGAAAAAAAAAATTTTGTTGGATAGCCCATTTATCGAGGAAGGCTATAGGCTATATAATATTAGGAGCGGAGCTTTAATGAAAAATGTTGCAAAAAGTATCTCAAAAATAAGCTTCTATTCATGTGAAATGCACTAACTAGATATACTCATATTAGTGATGAAGGAACACAACCTCAGGTAGATCAATCGGTAGCGCATGCGACTGTCAATATCAGGGTCGTGGGTTCGAGCCCCACGTTGGGTGAATATATTTTTATTTTTTTTTTATTCTTTACATTGCTTTCTTCTAAGGCTTACATTTAAATTTATTTAAATTTTATTTAATTCATTTAAAAAAAATTATTAGTTAAAAAAAGTTGAAATACTGCTCTTTATCGACAAAAACTTTTGAACGGTAACTCCGATCATCATGAAATTTGGACACAACATTCATCTCGGTAAACTAAAATGAATGTGTGTACTCTTATCCCTTCCTCCCCATTCATTCTTTTGCACCCGGGTGAAACCGGGCGGGACCGCTAGTATATAATAATTACATTTCAATAATTTCATTCATTTCTCGGTGATTTGAGATATCCCTCGTACATCATTAAATGAAATTCACTACATGCTGTGTTAGCAGCGACATAAATCGTTTTGTAGGTTGACCAGAGCTAGTCTAACAAGGCGCAGGTATGAAAAGCATTGTCAGATTTGTAAAGGCCGCTTCACACGAGGCTGGTTTTCCCCCTAAATATGGTTATTAGTTTTCAAGCGTGCTGTGGCGCTGAATTTCGTGACGGCTTGAATGTGGTCGTTTCACACGATGCGTGTATTGAAGTTAGCTTTGCAGATGGGTTTGGTGCACGCGCAGTGACGGTTTAAATGTTTATAAAAGGGAACGTGCGTTGTCTCTGAACAGAGCACACACTATGACGCCATATTTGTGTGTGGGTGTTTGTCCACGTGACAAGATACTGTTTTCTGATAGGTTTTCAATCAAAACAAGCACGAAAAATTACCCGGTTCTAGTTTAGAAATTCAGCTTGTAATCACGCACGGGACCCGGCAGTGTTGTCATTTCCATCCTCTCATGGCCATATTCACCGAACGTAAGTAGTTATTTATTCGGTTCATTTGTACGTCAGGTAACTATTGCTCCGAATATATAGCGATAATTGAATTCACCAACCATAATTATGTTTACTGCATGTAGAAATTTATTCTGTCTTACTTCCAGGATATAAACATTTATTCGCCTGATAAAAATAATAATGGCCGCCACATAGATCATAACGCCTAACCTATAAACGTAGAGTATTATATCTACAGTTGCTCTTGTGAATTTATTTATGTGTTTATTAACCTTTTGTGAAGTGTACAGTTGTAAAACATTAAAGTAGTGGAAGTTTTGTTTTTTGGGTTAGGATAAAACATTATTTTGTGAAACTTTTTTACGTTTACACTAACGCCATCGGTCGGATTTTTGGGTGAACGTCAAAATATCAAACAAAAAGAACAAGGAGTATAGTGCAGTGTATATTCATTCTTTAACTAACTTCTCGATTTGATAATTTTCTTGGTGAATTGAAGGTAATAACGAATAAATTTGTTCCAAGATTAGTAACTTTTGTCTTTAATAATATGGGCGTCAGCGAGTAGGGCAGCCGGCACAAGTCCCAGTTACGATTCAAAGCGACAAAACCAGCCTCCTCGTGTGCAGCGGCCTTAAGGTGGATACGCAAGTAGTCAAGTGTAGAGTCAGTAGATGATATTTATATGTATATATGAGTGTACATGTTGATGTATGATGATGATCTCGCAAAGTGTAGAATTTGCAGTTATGTTAAAGGCGCATGTTCACATTTTCTAATCCATTCATCACTCTTGCTACACAGTAAGAGATGAAGGACTGAGACGGAAATCTTTTGTTGTATAAAATATACAAAGCAGAGTGCGCCAGTTTCGATGTGGAAAAGCTAACCGATCTCATCGCTTTAAAATAGGTTATACTTATATATGAAAATATTATAACAAAATCGCATTCGAAGTTTTCAATCGTTTTTCTCGTAAAAATATTTCACTGTGTTAGTTTTTGTCAGTGTAGAAAACCATAAATTTGATTAAATCGTGAATATATGTAAATCAAGATGTCAGACATCTGCTTGTGTTTGATGACTGTTCGCCATTTTGTTTGATTTGATTGACTAGAGAGATCATATTACAATGTAAAATTCATAGTTTAGGGTAAAGATACCCGTTTCCAACCATTCATCTGTGATCGACTTTTGGGTTAGTGAAAGAACAAATTAATTAATTTGATATATCTATAGTAAAGAGAATTTAGGCCAGGAAAATGACGAACTCAGTTTCCACTAATTCGAAAATTAAAACAACTTTTCCATGGTTAACAAGAAAAAAACTTTTAACGTTTTTCAGCAAGTTCCAATCATCGTACAAGGGTGCAATTTTGACAGATTGTGTATCATAGCTACTTCTATAAATTTCCTTTCAAATTTGCACCCTTTTGCGATTTTGTGTAAATGTTTAGAGTCAAATCATCTTCATTTTACAAGCCTAAATTTATACTGTTACTGTGTTCATTTCAAATTACTAGTTTAGGATTTTTTCCAATAATATGTACTATAATTAAAAAGGATTACTTTAATTAATTAAGTTGCTTGAACTCAAGACAATTTCCAATTACTTACTGTACATTTTTTTCTGATTGTTAACATAGTTTTTTACTCAACAAGAGTCCAAAAGTGTAGAAAAATACACGAGATACTATAAAATTTGCCAAAAAAGATATTATTTTTTAGCTAAATTCGTCACTTACGTATGATACAAAATTTCAAAGATGGTAAAAAAAGGGTAAATATTTAAAAAATCCTGCCACTTCGTTTCTTGGTTATTTTAGAGCCAAATGACCGGGAAATACCAGCGGTAGAAATTTTTGACCAATTGCACCCTCCCCAAGTCACTCCCAAGAAAGTGGATTTTTTGATAATTAATCCACATTTTTAGGAGTGGGTTGGGGAGGGTGCAATTGATAAAAAAATTCTTCCCTATCTTAAAATAGGTCCAGATTCCGCCTTTATATCATATAATAAAAAATGCTCTAAATTACATAAATAGCTTATGTGCCAAGCGGCAGAAGGTTTTCTTGCGCGTCAGCTCTCTAACTATTAGTCTAGCGCATACACACGTATATATTTTTTTATGTAAATTGTCATAACTGGGGTCGGTTTGGGACCTAAAAAATTACCGAGAAAATTGTCAAACGAAACCGTGTAACTAAAAAGAAAAAAATCTGGACCGGACTGGACGTTCAACTTTTTTAAAAGTTTCTTTTACTTGAAAATGTGTTGATATTAGTGATTATGTTACCTTCCGATTAATTAATTATTATTCTTCAAATCTTTGCGTGCTACAGCCAACAGTAGTCAAATTCCTTCCTCTTCAAGTCAGAAAGTACTTGTACCAGTTTAATGTCCATTCAAAGAACGCTTTTGAAATCATCAGGGGTAATTTTAAAAGTTTCTTTTACTTGAAAATGTGTTGATATTAGTGATTCTGTTACCTTCCGATTAATTAATTATTATTCTTCAAATCTTTGCGTGCTACAGCCAACAGTAGTCAAATTCCTTCCTCTTCAAGTCAGAAAGTACTTGTACCAGTTTTATGTCCATTCAAAGAACGCTTTTGAAATCATCAGGGGTAAATTTAGAGGTCCGATCGTTTGTTACGACAGTGGTAATTGTCACGTCTGTCTCACCTCGACGGTGGCGGCGCCCCGTTCGGTTCTCATGTGCGTCACGTAGATCTGCTGTGGTTGCCTCTGGTGTCGGACGCGTTTACACGACGGCGATAATCATTATTTACACCAAAGGTTAGTCGAAGAGGCGCCGCGTTTGTCCTCGTGTCAATTAACAATCACCGTGTAGTGTTTCATTATTGAGCTCGCACGCAACGAAATGACAAAATATGCGAACGGTTTGAAAAAATCATTCCGACAATAGTTTTGTATTTTCACGTTTTATTAAACACGAAGTCTTCTTTTCTCCTCGTATAGAGAAAATAAATTAGCAATTGAATAAATCTTTATATATATATATATCTTGTGTTATATTGATTTGTAATTTTATCATTTTTTGTCAATATATCGTTCGGTCTGAGAAAAATTGGTCGACAATTTTATTTACTTGATAAAAACGTGTGTTCAGAATCTTAAATCTCCGAAAGTTCTTCACCGATTGCTTTGAAATTTTAACACAGCGTTGCATTCGAATACGCGCATGTTTTTATATCTCTATTACAGTATTACACAGGTAAAGGCACGTTTTTTTTGAAAAAAAGCGCCATACAACGCCACCTGTTGGACGTTAAAACAACACACGCTATACTAAATATTTTACGGCAACGGGAACGTAATGGGAGCGTCATCTTTTGGATACAGCGCCGTCTATTGGACGTTAATGCAACACACGCTATATCAAAAATTTTACGGCAACGCGAACGCCATCTGTGGAACGTGACAGCAACGCATGCAAACCAGACTGAGCCACTGCAAAGCGTGACCGCGTACAACTAGTTAATAATAATACGAGAATTTTACAATCAATACATTTCACCCGGGTGTAAAATAACGAATGGGGAAGGGAGGAACATGAGTACACACATTCATCTTAGTTTACCGAGATGAATGTTGTGTCCAAATTTCATGATGATCCGAGTTACTGTTCAAAATTTTTTGTCGATAACAAGCAGTATTTACCTACACATTTTTAACTAATACATTTAATTTAATTAATTAAATAAAATTAAAATAAATTTAAATGTAAGCGTTAGAAGAAAATAAAAAAAAAATATAGTCACCCACCGTGGAGCTCGAACCCACGACCCTGATATTGACAGTCGCATGCTCTACCGATTGAGCCAGCCGGAGTTGTGTACTCACAACGCTAATATGAGTATAAGTAGTTAGTGCATTTCACCTGAATAGAAGCTTATTTTTGAGATACATTTTGCAACATTTTTCATTAATGCTCCGCTTCTAATGGTCGTAGCGTGATATTATATAGCCTATAGCCTTCCTCGATAAATGGGCTATCCAACAAAAAAAAAATTTTCAATTTGTACCAGTAGTTTCTGAGATTAGCGCGTTCAAACAAACAAACAAACAAATTCTTCAGCTTTATATATTAGTACATAGATTAATCTGAAAGTATTCCGTTTTTTGATAGTCAGATACTAGGTTATCATTTTCATATTAGGAGAAAATTAGTCTAGTCTACTCTCTAATTCGACATCGCCGTGATATATTTTGATAGCGTGCCGTTAATATCGTCACGCAATTCAAACATATTGGCAATGTGCTTCAACAAAAAAAGCCGCTTTGATTTTTTCAGTGTAACAGCGTAATTATCTCCGAACTCTTTTGAGGATTATTATGTTGAACTTTTTAGCTCTGGATATAAAGCTGTAAAAGTAACGAGAAATTGTGTACCCGTATGTATTTGTTACTTAAAAAAATTTTTTTTAATGGAATGTTTCCAAACAGATGGAGTTGTTTTTTTGTTTAATTTTTGTACAAAAAAAATTGGTTGTCTGTAAAGTCGGTTTACGGACGATAGTTTTACGTGATAACGTATTCCGTAATACATAACCTAAACCTCCCAAAATTTGGTTTCAATCCGCTTATCCTTGGTGTCGGAATGATAAGAAATGTCAAAAGTGACGTTTGCAACTTACAAAGTATTATGTTCTAATAATAATTAGTTATTACAATAGTTAACTTAGAAGGCTTTGCAAATCACAAAATACTAATGTCAAAAAATAAACATTAGAAATGCAGCCGTTTTCATGTTAAGACAAGACATACGTTATTTTCTAATTTCCATGTACGGCAAACAAAGACGACTGACCGCGGCGCGCGCGCGCCATGCAATAGACAACAATGCATTTATACAGCTATTTTTCTATATAAATTTGTATAAAATATTTTTCTATATAAATTTGTATAAAAAAACTGTTTAGGCCAATTCTGTTATACGAAATTTATGTAAAATGTTCTCCTCTTTCGTTTAAGACTGGTTTCAAACCGATCTGATTTAAATTGAGCGAGAAATTAGCAAAAAGCACGCACAGGGTCAGGCGGAACGTTACGCGTTATGCGTTATGCGTTACGAACGTTAGGAACGTTACGTTACACTTTTTCGTACATGCAGCCGGTGTTTTATCAATTTATAATATTGGTGATTCATCATAATATTGGTGATTCATCAATTTATAAGACGTTATCACGTCAAAAAATTAAAATAATGATTTATAAGAGTTTTTTATTATTAAAAAAGCCAAGTAAAATAAAAATAAATCAAAATAAAATAGAAATCCTCAAGATTACCACGATAATTCAATAGAAATAACAATTAATGCAGTCATGGCTAACTCTGATCCAAGTATTTCTTCTCAATGCTAATTTCCTTATGTGCACCTTACGCGTTTACATACCTACTGTATAAGCTGATTGTCATACAAAAAAGATATAAAATAGAACATGTAAAGTCGTTGGATATAGACATGCAGATAATAGAATATTTTTAATTGATTGTAAGTTGAACCATTGCAGCCCATTGTTGTATCTATCAGTCACAGCTAATTTGTGTGCTGGCATATTTATCACATTAGTGCTTTTGGTGTTTGTAGGCATGAAAGTTGTTTAAAAAAAAATTGGTTGTCTGTAAAGTCGGTTTACGGACGATAGTTTTACGTGATAACGTATTCCGTAATACATAACCTAAATTCTACATATAATAATTATAATAATTCGAATCTATGATATTGCATCTTAAGCTTCAAATTTAGGTTAATTTTATTTATTAAATTACTCACCATATAATAAAATTGTTTTTTTAACTTTCTTTCTTTCGTATTTATTTTAAGTCTCAAAGATTAACTGTCATAATATTTAGAAAACAATTGTTTTATTGTTTAAGTATATAAAATTCCAAAACCTACTTACAATATTTAAGTATTTTCATACGTCAAATTGATTTTTATAATGATAAAATTTGTAAGAAAACGATTTTTTCGAGAGATGAGACCTAGCTAAAACGATTTTTTGCTCCCCAAAATCCCTTTTCAGTAAATTTCATCCAAATCGTTAGGGCCGTTTTCGAGAAAATCACGCACAAGGTCAGGCGGAACGTTAGGAACGTTACACTTTTTCGTGCATGCAGCCGGTGTTTTATCAATTTATAAGATTGGTGATTCATCAATTTATAAGACGTTATCACGTCAAAAAACCTTGAACGCCACAATTAAACTCACAATCTGTACTTTATAACTGTACGTAGGCAGAGCTGATTCTGTGTCTACATTTTATAGTCTATGTCATCGATCAGTCTTTCTGTTCTGCCATCTCTTCTCTTCTGTATTCTTTTCTTGAGACAATTCTTTATAGCGTCTTCATATCCCTATGGACGCATGACAAAACACTGGATTTTAGAGATGCGCCGTCGTCGTCTTCTTCTAGTTCAGTCTGTTCATATGTAATTATGTTTGCAGTCGATGTTGATCTATTGTCAGTTCGCTATGAACTCAATAAAGACTTGCCTTTGACGTTTAGATATTCAGATGATATATTATTAAACTTGCGACTTTTGGCACACAGAAAGGATAGTTTTATCAAAATACACAGACCAATGTTTTTTTATACACAGTGTGGTCACTTAAGTGTGCAACATATGGGAAAATTTTTAATTAAATGCACAACCAAAATACAAATATTGCCAAAAGCTGGTGCATGACGATAATCATTTTAGGTGCTCTTAGAATTGTTGAAACTCAAACAGCATACAGGATGTTTAATATCGTTGCAACAAACATAGGTAAAGTTTGTGATTCCATAAAAAATTAAAAATCTAATTTTACAAATATGCCTGAATTTGAACAAAGTTATTCGAAATTGATTTGATTTTGAATAATTTATTAGTGTGTTTAAGGTAAGTATAAAAAAAATTTTCAAAAAAATTATAATTTTGGTTTTAATAAGAATCGCAGGATTGTGGACAAAAAGTTCTTTATTCAGTGTACGACGTTTCGTCTATAAATTTAGACTTTTTCAAGTACAATTTATATACCTATTTATTTAATATTGTACTTGAAAAAGTCTCAATTTATAGACGAAAGGTCGTACACTGAATAAAGAACTTTTTGTCCACAATCCTGCGATTCTTATTAATAATTGTCTCGATGGACACGATTTCTAATATATATTATAATTTTGGTTTAAAAAAAAAAAAATTTTATTAGAAGGCCATGTTTTGGTATTTGGGCATAACTTTTAATTCTAAACAACTTTTTCTTATAACATTTCGCTGAATTTTTTGAAATAAGGGCACTTTACTCTTGTACAATTTTTATATTTTTTGACCCACCCTGTATGCTGTTTGAGTTTCAACAATTCTAAGAGCACCTAAAATGATTATCGGACATGCACCAACTTTTGGCAATATTTGTATTTTGGTTGTGCATTTAATTAAAAATTTTCCCATATGTTGCACACTTAAGTGACCACACTGTATAGATTCATCACGAAAACTATTTTTATTTTTTTTTTCAAATACAGTGTAAACTCTATATATAGCGACACTCAAGGGACTGTGCACTTTGTGGCGTTATTGAGAGTTGTCGTTAAACGGAGAGAAGAAATAATCCATTAATATTTTTTTTACTATTCTTCCATATTGTCGATACGGTCGAGCGACTGAATTCAAAGCGTCTTCCAACATCACTTATCTTTTCTGCCGTCTCTATTGCGCGCATTAATAAAACTTTTTCTTTAATACACAAAGATTTTCTTTTACTCGCCATGTTCACAGTTTGTGGGCAAGTAAGAATATGATAATAAATAAAATTATCGACCAATTTTTCAGACAATATATTAACAATAAAATATATATAATTAATACATTAACGTTTCAATCCGGATTTTTTAAAAGAAATATTTCGAAAATGTTACATATAAAATCAAATAAAAATTCTCTCAATGCTCAATTAGATACAGAAAATTTAAGTAAATATATATACCTATATTTTAAATATTTCTTTTATATAATACAGTAAACCCCCGTTAACACGAACACGGTTAACACGAATTTCGGTTTAACGCGAACAAAAATTTGCTCTCGACAATGGTCACATAAGCTTTAATGTAATTATATTCGGTTAACACGAACCCTCGTTAATACGAACTTCGAACAACTTTTTCGTCCCTTCACGGTTAATTATCGGATAATACGAACTACAAAAATTCTCAAATCATATATTTTGATCATTTTGGTCAATGAATATACAATACAACTAAAAGAGAAGATTCGCTTAAGGGATTACAAAAGTAATTAACTCACATTCTAAAAATAGACAAAGGACTGAGAGATTAAAAATTCATTCGAAATCCTATAAATAGAAACATACCTCAAAATTTTTCCCCTCTTATTTATTGAAATGTATTTTGTAAACAAATAAAAACAAACTTTCAAACTCAGATAATATTTAAGAACAATTAATGTTATTAGATAATTTATAATAAATAATTATTCAATGTTTACTTAAAATAAATCATGATTTGACACTTAAAAAATGACTGTATTTTATGCCATACTCGGTTTACACGAACTCCCATATAACACGAACTTTTTGCCTGATTTTTACGAGTTCGTGTTAACGAGGTTTTACTGTATTATTTTGAAATAATATTTTGTTTTTAATCATTTTTCTTTCTTTTTAGGTACCTACTCAAAATTATTTCCATGACTACTTAATAAAATATTGTTTGTAATTATTTTTTCACTATTTTGAAAATCAGTAATAATTTTGAAAGATTCTATGAAAAGCGAATTAGATTTTAAATATTAATTATTTTTTATATTTTTTAGAATAGTTCTGAAGAAGATCCAAATCCGGATTGAAAGGTTAATGTATTAATTATATATATTTTTTGTTAATATTATTGTCTGAAAAATTGGTCGATAATTTTATTTATTGAAGAGTTCTAATCAGACGTTAATCAAAGATAAGAATATGATAACTTATCGATAAGATAATAATAATAATAACTTCTATATGGCTAGTGGCCGTAAGTGGAAGCGTGGCCCATGAAGTGAGACAGCAAAGGACTGTTTTTATTTCTTTCTTTTTACTTGACCCGTTGTGCGCAAGTGTCGCGTCTGTAGTGGGGCAATTAGTAAGTGGAATAGAGCATGCCACCTTCCTTTCACAGCTTAGTTCCATGTGCAAACTGACGCTGCAACTAACGCGCATGCTCCATTCACGGACATGCGCATGTCTCAGAGTATAATAAGCGAGACAAACGTATGTATGTCTGCACCGTAGTGTTTAAGACTTTGTATCGATCTTTGCTAGCAATATAGAGGGTATTAAATATATGATTTATTTCGACTTCATCAGGCTCTGAAAATAATATACAATACTCTGTAATATAAAATTTGTATGTATAATAAGGACAAATAATAAATCAGTACAAATAATAATGCTCTAAAGCAGAACGCATTTTATGGTTAAATGTGTTTTTATATGCTAGGTATATAAAATATACCTAATTGAAATAATTAATTTGAACTGATATTTGCATTTATATAACATTTATTTTCAACAATTTCCATTTCAATACCCTTGTTTTATATCTATATCTGATAGATATAATAACTGATATTATTAAAAAAGAAGAAAAAAGTAATTGGACGAAATGGATATAATTTAATGATGCTCTGTTATAAATAATTCAATATTTTTGAACAACTCAGAATGAAAAAGAAATAATAAAACTTATTCATAACTTTGTATCTCAGGAGCTGTCAGTTCAAAAATAAAATAATTGCATTTGTTGGAATGAGAATATAATAATCTGTCCAAATTTGCAAAAAAAAAATCGGGAGTGGGGTGGTGTCATTAAGACATTCCGGAAGGGGATGTGGGGCTAAAAGGGAGGTTGACCGGTTTGACGATTTTGGCCGCAGACGATCTATAAATTATATGTTGTAAAGTTTTATTATTCTGGATATAAAATGAATATAGCACATCCCTATTTGATACCTGCACTCTAGTTACATGTCTGTGTTGGTCTACAAACACATGTAATAGTATGTATATCAGTTTAGGCAGGCATATGATAATTGGGTTCTCTTTGTCAATCCTTCTCACATGTGTGAAAGGTAGAGAGAGAGCATTCATTTTTCATAGACCACAATATATTAGTTGTACTCACAGAACACTAATAGGTAGGTACTGTGAGTTCTACTATTATGAATGGAATGTTTCAAAATGTTTCCTCACCACACGCCGCAAAATACAGCTCCCCCTCTGAGATTGGCAAACGGGCTCTTAAGACCGCTGCACATGTGGCTGGTTTTGCCGCTCGAATCACTTCTGGTGCTGGCTGACGCGCTGGCTACGTAGACGGAAACGACGTCACTGTGAGCTCGGATTTCAAAGTTAGAACCGGGGCGAATTTTCGTGCTTGTTTGTCTGCTTGTTTTGGAAACAGTATCTTGCCACGTGGACGATATGGACAAACGCCCACAAATAAACATGGCGTCTTAGTGTGTGTTCTGTTCGGTGACAATAAACGTTCACTTTTGTTAACATTCGAACTGTCACCGCGCGTGCGCCAAATCCATCTACAAAGGCAGCTTCAATACACGCATCGTGTGAAGCAAACGCACAAAAGCCATCACGAAAGCCAGCGCCACAGCACGCTAGCTGTAACAAACCGTATAGATATATTCGTTACTGAGTAACGAGTACATCGTCTGACTCGAAGTAACGACTCGTTACTTACAAATTCATTTCGTTACTCGCATTTGTCGTATCCATGTCAGTTCGACTCGTTTGATGCGGTTATACGTTATACGAACGAAGTCATATCGTATCACGTATGCGAAGCGCCTCGATGCGATGCTACATGCTTGATGCTGTTAGTACACGACTGTATGTCGTTTGAAAAGTAACGAGTAACGTAACGATACGAAAGTAACGGGTACTGGTTCTTTAAGTAATGAATACATACGGGTACACAATTTCTCGTTACTTTTACTGTTCTACTAGCAGCCAAATCTAGCGGCAAAACCAGCACACTAAAAGTACGCAATGTGCGTCTTTTTATTTTTCTTATGAGCCGTTTATTTAGATAAAGTCTTATGAAAAGAAAAGTGCGTTTCAAAGAGTAATAACATTTTTTTTCCTCTTAATTATCATCATGCGAGTTTTTCTTTATGAGCACACTTGTTAAAATATGCTACTTTTATAGTAGCTACGGTTTTCCTTCCTTTGTAATATTTCATGTTAACGATGCGATGGCTGTTTATATTCGAATATTTCCAGCCGAATGCGTTTGGATAATACGAGAGCAGGTAGTCGGTAAAATGATACTCTTAGTTTAATTGAAATGTAAAATGGAAATGAAGACATGTTCAAAGAAATGTGATTCCACTTTGTAATTTCTTCAGACTACATTGTTAGAATTCCCTGATTACAGTTATGTAAGTGCATACCTCCATATGGGTTCATATAAACGAAATGAAAATTTTATTATATGAACAGTTTTATACGTAGGGTAAGCCGGGAATTTTCAGCTGACACCAATAACATATACTTATTAACCAGATATGTTGCAGATCTGCATCAGCATCAGCAATAGTCGTTGCGAAGCTTTAGCAAATGCGGATATGACACAAGCCATGACAAGATTATCAGGGCAGTGCTCGAGTTTTTTGACCACTTGGCCAATAGAAATGCGTATCCAAATATTCTTGGTTTCCGGGCTTGTATGCCGTGGTCCATTTCGTCTACAACTGCGGTAGACATTATCACAGGCGATGTGGCAGCGTGCGAAGTGTCCTTCTAGGTTGCTCACAGGTAAGTGTGTCGACAAGTGCGGTACTTCCGTCTGAGCGTCACAGCGTTTCACATTTTTACTCCCATCCACACGCACCAGGAGATGTTTCACATTAAAAAAAATTATTTAGCATTTGTACTACAAATGCTAAATAATTGATAGCGAAATCTGAGTTTCTGAATCTTAAGAAATTAATAACATAATAATAATAATAATAATAATAATAATAATAATAATAATAATGCGTTTAACGTCCGTTTTTCGACATAACGTCATAACACACACCATTCGCACCATTACTATTTTCCACCTATCACACTTCCCGTTATTTTCTACATTTTTTCAACTTCAACTAATTAATAGAAATGAGCGAAAAAGGAATTTTAGGACATTAGAATAAGGTAGGCAAATTTTGAGCATAGGAGTTTGATAGGTAATCGGCCTTGAATAAGGAATTTATCCGAAATTATTGAGGGAAACCATGGCAAATCTCAACAAGATGACCGGTACAGAAATAACCGTTTCCTGTCGGAGGCAGTAGAAAAAACTCCCAACCACATCTGCCACCGCCGGGATTCGAACCCGGTACCTCCCCCGAATGCGAGTCTAGTGCTCTCACCACTACGCTACACCGCTCGGTCAAAAAATGAATAATTAAGTGGTGTCTGTTCCTTGTTTCATGGTGATGTAAATTTGAGTGAACAATTTATAAGTTTCACTGTTTGAACAACACTGCCCGGCTTACCCTATTTATAAAACCATAACTGCTTCTGTAATTTTTAAATTACTGGAATTTGTAATTTACATTTACGAATTGTATAAATTTTTTGAATATAATTGGACGATTGTGAATTGGAACAGAGAGAAGCTTTCAACGCGCAATACAGAACCCTGGCTACACTTAACTGATCGTAAATTTGCGCAGATTTCCAAGCAATAAAAACACAGAGCTCGTTGTAAAATTTAACAGCTGCTGACGAATAGAATCGAATGTGAACAGACTGTATGATTCGCATGCTAATTTTTAGGACGTTTTTTCGTGTATGCTAATTTATAATAAAACAACACAACATTTCCTATTTACTATTCCAATAACAGCCAACAGTCAGTATTAATATGCCAATATTTCAGGTAAGTACAGTAGATGCGCGTTAAGCTGGTAAATATGAACTTTTCATTAATATGAACCGTATTGACTACTCTGTAATGTGAACAATTTACTACTCTGTATTGATCCAAATCTTCTTGGTTTCCGAGCTTGTATGCTGTGGTTCATTGGTATTTCTATCTGACGTTTCGTCTACAGTTGCGGTAGACATTATCAAAGGCGATGTGGTAGCGGGCGAAGTGTCCTTCTATGCTGTTCACAGGTAAGTGTGTCGACAAGTGCGTTACTTCCGTCTTTTATGGTCAGCGTGCTCGTGTTCTCTACTCGGTCGTAGTATGCTCTTCTGTGATTGGTCGTTCCATCCAGTGGGTTGGTAATTGCACAGTGCTGGTGTCCAGGTTTTACTTAGATTCAAACCTTCATCTTTGCGGTTAGATTATTTGTGTGTTTGTGTATTTCTATGGGCTCTCTGTATATGCGTGGGTAGTAACTCGATGTTCTGTCTATAACTTTGGTTTCTTCAAAAAAGGATCTTATGGTTGTTTAGAGTCAACGTATGCTCAGCTATTGCAGATTTTTCGATGTGTCCCAGTCTATAACTTCTCTTGTGTTCTATTGTGCGTGTCTTTACATTTCGTTTTGTTGTCCCAATATATATTGATCCACATGTGCAGGGAACGCGATAAATACCAGGTGTTTGCCAGTGGGTCTCTGGTATAATGAAACTTTTTTGTTGGCTTATATATACAAGTCAGCAAAAAAGATCTGCCCACTGAATGGAACGACCAATCACAGAAGAGCATACTACGACCGAGTAGAGAACACGAGCACGCTGACCATAAAAGACACACTTACCTGTGAGAAGCCTAGAAGGACACTTCGCCCGCTACCACATCGCTTTTGATAATGTCTACCGCAGTTGTATAAATACAAATGGGCCAAGGCATATAAGCCCAGAAATCAAGAATGGATCAACACTTAGCCTACAGACTTGGATACTCTGTATTGTTCACATTACAATTATTATTGATAAATAAGGACCCGAGTCTGCTTTGTTCGAATTTGTAGATTGCTTCCGTTTTTCGTCGCGAAAAGTGGATACTATATCGTCTATATCCATACTGAAAGTTCTAAATGACATGGCATTTACATCATGTACCCGGATGGCATCCATTTACAATACAAATACGTATAACAAACTTGTGAATAGATTTTAACTGTGTTAATTCATACACATCGTGATGAAATATAAATTGTGCACTTCCCCTTATTAAAATGAAAAGAACTATGTAGATATACGTTTCATCACAATGTGTGCGAATTAACACACTCAAATCGGTACTACAACTTTTTCTCGATGCCTTCTTTGTCATGAGCGTTTCTTCGTTTCATTAATTTTACACCCCAAATCAGCGCGGTGCTGCATAAGAAGTTTCACTTCAATAAAAAACACAAATATATTTACATATTGTATAAAAGCATTACGTGCATAAATAATGACCGCTACGCAGATAGAAATCCACAATGGCTAATTTTTTTATATGTTTGCGGTGTATCGCTTTTCAGATGTTTTTTTTTTTTGTTTCAGAGCCTACTCAGATAATTACTTTTTTCAGTATACGCCGAAATGGTCATTATGTTGAAATATACGTAGGGCTACAGGCGAGGATTATTTTGTAATTTGATGTATTTTTGATTTGAAAACTGATTTATTTACAATTAAAATATGAGATTTTTTGTTTGTTCAGAGACATCGATGAAAACGTTTCAGTATCAATTTAAATTTAAAACGCTGTATTATTAATAGATTAACGTAACAAATATTTTTCTGGAAATTTACTACCAGTACGAACAGATAAATAATTACAATTGAAAAAAATTTTAATCAACGTGGTGGCAGTATTATTGATATTTTTTGTTCATCATTTTATTAATTTTGACCATATTCACAGAACGTAATTTATAGTTATTTATTCGGTTCATTTGTTCTTACCCTCCGAATAAATAGCGATATTTCAATTCACCAAGCATAATCTATACTAATATATAAAGCTGAAGAGTTTGTTTGTTTGTTTAAACGCGCTAATCTCAGGAACTACTGGTTCAAGTTGAATAAATTTTTTTTTGTTGGATAGCCCATTTACCGAGGAAGGCTATAGGCTATATAATATTACGCTACGACCATTAGGAGCGGAGCTTTAATGAAAAATGTTGCAAAAAGTATCTCAAAAATCTATTCATGTAAAATGCACTAACTAGATATACTCATATTAGTGATGAAGGAACACAACCTCAGGTAGATCAATCGGTAGCGCATGCGACTGTCAATATCAGGGTCGTGGGTTCGAGCCCCACGTTGGGTGAATATATTTTTATTTTTTTTTTATTCTTTACATTGCTTTCTTCTAAGGCTTACATTTAAATTTATTTTAATTTTATTTAATTCATTTAAAAAAAAATTATTAGTTAAAAAAAGTTTAAATACTGCTCTTTATCGACAAAAACTTTTGAACGGTAACTCCGATCATTATGAAATTTGGACACAACATTCATCTCGGTAAACTAAGATGAATGTGTGTACTGATGTCCCTTCCTTCCTCATTCATTCTTTTGCACCCGGGTGAAACCGGGCGGGACCGCTAGTTATTTATATATAAAAACCAGGAGATAGCTCACACATACAGGGACTGTCACACAAAGAAAGTCATACAGTGCCCCTCATAGAGTGAACAATCGACATAAATTAACAGTCAGTGAACAGTGCTGAGGTAACTGCTGAAATAAATAGTTTAACATAAATTAATCCACTGTAGTTAATAAATAAATGAACTGTGTAAATAATAGTGTACGAAATAAATAGAACTGTATATAGTTAATAAATAAACAGTGTGCTACATAAATTTTGGTGTGTTCCTGTCTTGTAAATAATCTGTGTAGTGTTTTCGTGTACATAAAAGTGACTTTGTATTCTTCATTACTTATTCTATTATCTTATCGATTATAGAACTGTTGTTTTGTTTCTGTTACGCTATAAAGGAGCGTTTTTTAGTTTGTTTATTTGTTCTGTTAAAGCTTCACTATTGTAAATAAATATTTTCCACCACGAACAAGAACAGTTTTGTTACAATATGGTCTAAGAATTACATATACAATATGTATAATGGGTGTTTATGTTTATTATACTATATACAGAGTGAAGTTTGCGGCAATGTGAAACAATTCTGTGTTGGCGCATAACGGAAATTAAGCGGCTGACGGATAAATTATGCGCGAGAACTCGGTGATTCCGCTCCGCCGAATTGTGTTGAACTCGACTCTAGGTCCGTTAGTTCGTCCAAAAATAGAATAATCACACGCACAGTAAATGGTTCTACGACTAAAGTCGCGATGCTGAATTAAAAATGTCGCTTTTTTATAAAAAAAAAAATATACGTATTTTTTTGTAATTTAAATGCACTGAAAATTATTGAAAGATGATGAAATATTCGTAAAATATTCGACTGAAAAGAAAACAGCAGTCTTGTGTTGATTGTGAAACGTTTACCCGTTCAGCAAAAGAATAATATTTCTGAGTGTTACACACGCACAAGAATAATATCTGTAATATTTATGACCATTGTTTCCGATTGTTAAAACAACCTAATATAGTTTCCAATGCACAAATTGTAAAAGAACAACAGTAACTGTTGTTTTTAACTGTTATTGGAAAATAACTTGTACCAAAACAACCTGTCACTAATATTTCACTGTTAGATCTAGTTAAAGTTTGCTATTATTAAAACACACCTATCTATACTAATATATAAAGCAGAAGAGTTTGTTTGTTTGTTTGTTTGAACGCGCTAATCTCAGGAACTACTGGTTCGAATTGAAAAAAAATTTTTTTGTTGGATAGCCCATTTTTCGAAGAAGGCTATAGGCTATATAATATCACGCTACGACTGATAAGAGCGGAAAATCAATGAAAAATGTTGGAGAATGTCAGTTAAAATTTTTCACAATATACTTATATTCAGGTGAAATGGCCTAACTGAATATCCCAATATTAGCGGTACACGTACAGAACCTCGGTAGCTCAGTCGGTAGAGCGCTCGACTCTTAATCTTAGGGTCGTGGGTTCGAGCCCCACCTCGGACGAATATGTTTTTAATGTTTTTTTTTTATTTTCTATGAAAGACCTATTATTAAATTTAAAATTATTAAATAGTGGGTTATTTTAGACCAGTTGCAAAATAACCAGTTATTAAAGTGCAAATGTCTATTAAGTCTGTTATTTTTTAGCAGTTATTTATAACAACGTCGTGTAATAGTTATTGGCGTAACTAGTAGTCTAAGTCATTCATCGCGCTGACAGGTCATGACTTAGCCTACAAGTTACGCCCATAATTTTATTCAACAATTGCGCGTTATTCATGTTTTATTTATTGTTGTTAATGAGATGTTGTAAATATCTATTTATTTCTTTATAAAAAAAAACTGTCAATACTAACAGCACCAAACAGCACGATTCAATGTTTTGGTTTGAGGTTAGCCGGTTATGAATAAACTCCATGTCGAAAACATTCGGCCTCTCAATTTTAGCCTCAATGGGTAACAACGGAGTTGTTGTTACCTACTATTTCGTTACGACTCAGAAAATAGTTACGTTTATTTTCATTACTCCACAATGGCCGAGCTAGTAGGAATTTTCATTGAGTTATGACAAGTAATTGTCACCAGTCGGTAAATGGCTATTTAGGGTTCGGTTTTTAGGCATGATAAAACATGAATAGCGCGCATGAGTTGAATAAAACACATTTCATCTTGGAAAACTGGCGTTTTTTGATAACAGGTATTAATAATGTTACTCATAATTATTATAACAAATTATTGATAATCAAAAAACGCCAGTTTTCGAAGACGACTCGTATTTTATGTTGTTATAAATAGTAACAACTGTCATTTCCAGTAGTTACTTCTTATTGAACGGTCGCTCTCTATGTACGTAATTTTCGCAAAGACACAATCGACCAATCACTTTTGAGCCCGGTAAAATTCATTTAAAATTAATGGAGAGAATACGAAATCGTAATCACAAGAGAAATTTAACGAGCAATTACATTCAAAGGAGCAACACATTATGTTATATTGACTGATGCACACACACACACACACACACCAACATACACACACACGTGTTTACACATAGGACGTGATCTCAGTAAAAGTATAAAACCTACTCTAATTGCAAATTAATATTTTCTCTTTGTATTGATAGAGTATATTCAATAAAGTTTTGGGTTGAAAAAATGAACCGTTTACTATATAGATATTTTTTTGTTTTTGACCCCAAAGAAGAGTATAAAAACGCCGTAAATACATAACATAACTTCCTTTTTTAAAATGCGCGCCATTCAGTCGATTGATGTCATAGCGGTGCGCTACCGGTGACGTTCGAGAGGCAGAACTATAAAGATTTGTCCCGACAAACTAAACTTTTTTTTTCAAAAATATGAAAATATTGTAAAAACAAAAAAAAACACGTGTTTTTTGTTTTTACTATTTGTTATTAATCATGTTCTACCAAGTGCCGAGTGAAAAATCTTGCAAATTGTATGAAAATATTGTATTTTGCTTGGCGTAAGAAACGGGCCGTTTATGGTGGAAGTGACGGGATAGTTATGGAAATTTTAGGAACGAAGGAAATTGAGCTGCGCAAATTAGATCGTTAAAAAAATAAAAAAAATATCGTATGTGTAGCAATTTCCAAGTCAATCGGAATTGTGAGAGTAACTATAACAAGATTTGACTTACAAGTGAAGTTATAAAAAACTTGCAGACACGAAACTTGATAGTTATTAAAATAATGATGTTATATTAAGATGAAAAAAATAAGAAGAAATCCTTTCCAAAAAATTTTAAAATTTATTTATTTATATAATATTTGAGCGCTTTTGGATATATTAGTCCATCTTCAGAATTAGTTTTTTGATAAAAATCATTAAACTTATCACAATAAATTAAAATTAAAAACTAATTAATAATAATAATTCTTAATTTTAATTTATTGTGATAATTTTAGTGATTATCTAAAAACTAATTCTGAAGATGAACTAATATGTGCGAAAGTGCTCAATTATTGTATAAATAAATGAATTTTAAAATTTTTTGTAAAGAATTCTAAAATTAAAAATAATTACTTATTATTAATTTTAATTTATTGTGATAATTATTTAGTTATTTTTATCAAAAAACTAATTCTGAAGATGGACTAATATATCCGAAAGCGCTCGAATATTATATAAATAAATGAATTAAAAAATTTTTTGGAAAGGATGTCTTCTTATTTTCATCTTAAATTTCCAAGTTTATGGCGTAATTGAAAAGTTACGTTATATTATTTTTTATTCAACTCATGCGCGTTATTCATGTTTTATCATGCCTAAAAACCGAACCCTAAATAGCCATTTACCGACTGGTGACAATTACTTGTCATAACTCAATGAAGATTCCTACTAGCTCGGCCATTGTGGAGTAATGAAAATAAACGTAACTATTTTCTGAGTCGTAACGAAATAGTCGGTAACAACAACTCCGTTGTTACCCATTGAGGCTAAAATTGAGAGGCCGAATGTTTTCGACATGGAGTTTATTCATAACCGGCTAACCTCAAACCAAAACATTAAATCGTGCTGTTTGGTGCTGTTAGTATTGACAGTTTTTTTTATAAAGAAATAAATAGATATTTACATCTCATTAATAACAATAAATAAAACATGAATAACGCGCAATTGTTGAATAAAATTATGGGCGTAACTTCTAGGCTAAGTCATGACCTGTCAGCGCGATGAATGACTTAGACTACTAGTTACGCCAATAACTATTATTTGTCTACGATTTATGTGATAGGTAATTAATTCTGTCAAGTATAAATATAAAAGTGATCGGCAGCAATGGTCGGAAACCGGTAAATCGCTCTATTAATTAGATAAAAATTAAACTAGATTTAAACATTTTTCTATAACAGCACCATTTAAATTTTTGTGTAATTTTTTTAAATATGTTGGCAATGCGCGTCTTGATCCTCCGACATAATATCCCCCGACAAAATATCATCTTGACTAAACATCCCACGGGCAAAATAACATAAAAATAATTAAGATGTCGTGTCGATGCGATGGCGTTTTCCTTTGCGCAGTGAAAAGAAGAAGGCGTTTAGGAAGAGTTCTTTAAAAAACAATTACGGGGTCGTGTCGATGCGATGATGTTTTTTTGCGCAGTGAAAAGGGGAAGGCGTTTGGGTGGAGTTCTTAAAACAATTACGGGGTCGTGTATACAAAGTGAGATAATAATATAGTAATTCTACACCAGTTTTGCAGATAGGATATTTTGTCGGGGGATGAAAACGCGCGGAATGATTTTGGAAACATATGGATGTTTCCAAAATCATCTTTAACTAGTAGAAACAGATTATTTGAATTTTGTAGAAAATAAATATACTTTATAAAAAACTAAAAAACACGCTTTATATCGAACTAAAAAGTAAAAAATATTTTTTTAAAATAACCTTAAAACAATAATGAATAAAAAATACAAGTATTATTGTGAAAAAAGCGTGGAGCGCTCGATGTACGAAAATGTGGAACATAGCGCCCCACGCTTTTTTCACAATAATACTTGTATTTTGTATTCATTATTGTTTTAAGGTTATTTAAAAAAAAAATATTTTTTATATTTTAGTTCGATATGAAGCGTGTTTTTTAGTATTTTAAACTATATTTATTTTCCATTTTTTAGGTCGATTTATTGTCAAAAATTTGCCGAAAAAAAAGACAATTTTTTTTCGGCGTGGACGGGATTAGAACCCACGACCCGTGATTCCGAGAGTTGACGTCAGCGAAGACCCGTGCCTTAGACCGCACGGCTAACCACTGTAGTTAGAGTGCTGGCATATTATACTACAGTAATAAACCGCTTTCTGTAGTCCAAACGAAGGTTACAAACAAACATACATACAAACTTACAAGTGAAGTTAATATAAAGCTTGTAAAAAGTCGATAGTCGTCACTTACATATACCTGATATTGTGATATTTTTCACATTTTTTTGTTGTTGATATATTATAACGAACAGAATTTCAAACTGAATTTTTCCAGACGTTTCTTTAAAAGCTTCCTTGAGTTTGGAAGTACTTTTATCTCGCCTAAGTTTTCTGTTTTCTTTCAATTCGTGTCTATAGAAAATAGAGTTTTCGTTGTTGTATCTCAATAAATCGGCGTTAGCGCTGCGTCTGCTTTGTCTTTACAAATTGTTTAAAACAGTAACTTTAAAAACTGTTCAAAAGGAAAAAGTGTGCGCTAACACTTTTTACGTTCTCTAATCCTGTTACTGGATAATACCTTGTTTCGTTATTAATTATACCATTTTTTCCCCTTGAAAAGTCACAGAAAACTGTCAGCTATTATTATTTTAAATTTTTGACTAATGTCTGATCACTTCTTGATAAATAAAATTATCGACCAATTTTTCTGACAAAGACTGAAAGTGTGATATCTTATCTGCGCGCCAGGATATCACACTTTCGGCCAGTATGGTGTATACAATTTTCTTCATACCTCGGTCGTAAGCACGCTTATTAAATACATTATCTAATTACTTATTAATTACATAAAACACAGATAAATTCCAAGCAAGAAGCTTCGAGGTTATACGTAAAAACATGAATGACAGCTGTTCGCGACTATTAGCTAAAATGTAATAAGATTACTATGGAAACCGACATCTAAACAACAGTTGATTGGTTGTTTTTGCTTTACTACCGCCCGAACGTACGAATTTCCCGCATTGGTTTCTTGTAATGCCACCAAGGAGTAAATGTTAGACTTTCTGCCTAACAATTAATGCCGAAAGTATGCACTTTCGATCTAGGTACGAAGAAATAATATTTAATTATAATTCAATAAGGTTTTCATCCGGATTGGGATCTTGTTCAGAAACGAGCTAGAAAAATGAAAAAAATTAATTAAAAATTACTTTATAATAAAATTAAAATTGAATATTTTTAATATTAAAACAAATTATTATGAAGTAATTTTTAATTAATTTTTATATTTTTCTAGCTCGATCCTGAAGAAAATCCAAATCTGGATCGAAACGTTATTGAATTATAATTAAATATTTTTGTATGGTCGATAATTTTATTTATAGTTATTTCACTTTGAGTAAATGTGGCTTTCTATTAAAAAAAATAATATTTGAACAGAATTAAAGAACAATAAATTTAAATATATTTTTAAACTAATTTTCAAAATAAATAAACTAAAACATTTAACGGAGAACAAATTATTAGCAACATATCGTAAACCTATGTTAAACGCCTGACACACTGTATAATATATATGCATTTTTATAGCATCGTAATATATTGGTTACGTTTCAGAATTTTTTTCTCAGAAAACAGTATTAGAAAGCACTGTATGCTATTATCAATCATGAAACAGACAGCGGTTTTCTTCTTATAACGAAACGAATTTTTCCTCTGTTTTATTTCATTCTAGACAGCTGAACCGATCTAGCACTCGCAATATCTTCGAGTCGGGGTACTCGAAACACGCGTACATACATATAATATATCATAGAGTTGTATATAACATTTTATGTTTTAGTGCGAACGAGTATGTTTTAGAATGTTGCCAAAAAAAGAAAGAGAGGTCGTCGTGGGTCGTTTGACAGATATGCAATTTTAAGTTACGGGCAGCGCCACTTAAACGATCATTCTAGTAAATAATAAATGTGAATTAGATGTCGCCACCAACAAAGGCTATGTTTTAATCCAGCGCATACACACAGCAAGCGCTAACAGACAATATATTCCTATGCTCAGTACCTAATCCATTATTAAAATAAATAATTGACTTCAAAATTAAGCATATTTAACAATGGTCTTATGGCAAAGCGACGGGTCGGTGACATGTTTTAATAACTTTCAGTCAAATTTGTCGAAGAAAATGAAAAAAAAATCTAATTAAAAGTTAAGACATTAATAAAAAACTTTAGTGCACCACTAGATTAAAAGATATTTAATAAAAAAGATCAGCTTTTCAGGAAAATTAGCTTGCGTTTATTATCTATGAAACGAACCTGCAAGACTGCAGACCAAATGCAAGCTAATTTTCCTGAAAAGCTGATCTTTATAATAAATATCTTTTAATCTATTCGGGCACTAAGGTTTTTTTCTTTTTTCATTTCTTTATTAATATCTTAACTTTTAATTAGATAGTTTTTTTTTTCATTTTCTTCGACAAAGTTGGCTGAAAATTTTTAAAACATGTCGCAGATCCGTCGCTTTGCCATAAGAACAATGTTAAATATGCTTAATTTTGAAGTCAGTTATTTATTTAAATCACTGATTAACCCTACTCAATTTTTCAGAATTTGTTTGTGCATATTTAAACTTCAAACAACCTCCCGAAATTTGGTTTCAATACGCTCATCCGTTTGACCTGTATCGTGCTCACAGACAAACGCACATCATTTTTCTAAAAATATGTTTTTCAAATTCTGGGGACCTCAAAACGAAAAGATATTGTAAAATTTTGAAAAATGAATTTTGACCTAAATTAGTACCATTCCACATTTATGACTTGGAATGGTAAAAAAATAGTAAAATGACTTTTGAGCACTCGGTAATTTTTAATGGAAATCCATGGTTGCATTTAATCGATAGCGCTTGTTTGCTATATATTAAATAAGTCACTGTTTCAAGAAGTTAATTATCACAGAATATATGTGCGAAAAATAATGGAAGATAATTTTTTTTAATTATCTTCTTCTTTTTTTTCGCCTGTGAAAATTGAATATTGTCGTTTGAAATTGCGATGATTCTGTCTTAATTATTTTTATTTTAAGATAAATGTACACTTTGAAGAATTTATACAAGTCTTTCGAGCATACAGCAAAATGAAATTATTGATTTATTGAACTCGAAAGTAAAGAGTAATATTTTATAAAAGTGTATTATTTATGTACTGTTAAAATGTCATGTTGAATATATACTTTTCATTTTTGGTCTTACATTTAAACTTAAATAACATGTATTCTAGGAAAAGGCTTAATCCTAAAAGAAAATGTATTTACAAAAAAAAAACTTTTCAAAAAGAATATTCTATAAAGATTTTTTTGTGTTTTGTGATTTTGTTGTTTATTTCTGTCTACTTGTGTAGCAAAGCTTTATTCCGACACAATTTTACCTATCTGTTGTAGGTATAGGTACTTTATAATAATATTACGAAGCAAATACTAGCCTTTACCCGTGACTTCACCCGCGTGGAATTAATTGATATAATTAATTTAAAAAATCATAAATTCAACCAATGTTTTTTTTGTTAAAGCCACATACAGCTGGCCATGCGAAAAACATGATTTTTCTAAATGAATGTCAACTACCTTAAGTGTTTGCACCTGGGCTTTGTTTATAGTTATTCCGAAAGCACTTTTGTTATCTTAACAATTAGAAAGGCAAATCCGTTGGTATAATTGGTATTCGTGGTGTTAAAACACTGTCTCCTTTAGATTTGCCTGCACTAATTATAATAGCTCCAAAAATTTTTCGACCCAGATGAAAACTTATTAATGTGTACCATTACACAATTTGGGCACATCAAGATTTCGGATTAAAAGGCCCGGAACGCCCACATTTAACCTCCTTAGAGGTTAATTTAAAAAAAGCAGTTATGTTCTTCTCCAAAGCTTTAAACTACCTCAGACTTTCTCCATATTAAATTTCATCACAATCGGCCCAGCGGTTTGGCCGTGAAAGCGTAACAGTCAGACGGAGTTACTTTTCCATTTATAATATTAATATAAATACAATATAGAAATTATAACGTCATTAATCAGTGTGAACAAAAATATTAATTTGCAAGTGAATACACATTTGTTTCTTGATTGGTAACTCACTTACAAATTAGAATCTTCTAATTTTTATTCACTCTGATCGGGTATATTATTACAAGTAAAATAGATATAGATATTTAAAAAAGAGCATCTACTAATTTTGTCTATTATATTTACGTTATATAATCATATATTATATTAATACGCTAAGGTTAAAGATGTTTGCCTCCCTTTTTAGAAAAAACCTCACAATTTCTCCACGTAAATTATATATCATTTTATGTTCTACTGACATCGACAACTAAAAAATTTATTATTGCTTTTGTTTTTGTAAATTAATTAATTAACAGCAACGCTGAACAACGTCTGCCATCTGACGGCTTTAATTTTGAAACAACGTCGACACTTCGATCTGTCATCTGACCTTCATATTGTAATACAACAGACACAATACTGCATATTGCCATCTGACGGCTTTAATTTTGAAACAGCGAGAAACTCTGAACAACGTCACAGCAATGCTGCATGATGCCATTTGACGGCTTAGCTCAACGCTTTTGCTACTTGCGCCTCTATATGACAATTTTAGTAAAATATTTCTTCGATCTGTCATCTGAGCTTCATATTGTAATACAACAAAGAAAGAAGAACGTTATAAGCAGTGTGCAAAATTGAATACCTGCAATCATATTTAAAAAATAATTTTGTAAAGTGATAATTATTATACTTATTTAGTGCGAATAATTCGCACAGGTCACACTAGTAATATAATAAAATTATAAAAATGGCCGACCGCACGTAGTTGGTCGGGAACCGGTACTTTCATCTAATGTTTACGTGTGAAGGTGGCCATGAATAATTTATGTCCAAATTGTTGTCCGAAAAGTTGCGTCGGAATTAAACAAAAACCTCTCTGAATGTATGCAAGTGTATTTTCCGTGTTCATAAAACCACGCACTGTAAAATGATTCTTAGGCTGACTGACATACAGTATCATCCATTTATATACATAAATTTACATTAAACTTACATAAATACATAAAACACATTATAATACTTCATATAATAATACTTGCTCCACAGAATTACATTTATTTATTTTTTGAATAATTTATGTTACGTAATGCTTGTTTTTTTATACAGATTTTTTTGTGATTATCCCTTATAGGTATTGTTATATTGTTTATTCAACTCATGCGCGTTATTCATGTTTTATCATGCCTAAAAACCGAACCCTAAATAGCCATTTACCGACTGGTGACAATTACTTGTCATAACTCAATGAAGATTCCTACTAGCTCGGCCATTGTGGAGTAATGAAAATAAATGTAACTATTTTCTGAGTCGTAACGAAATAGTAGGTAATAACAACAACGCCGTTGTTACCCATTGAGGCTAAAATTAAGAGGCCGAATGTTTTCGACATGGAGTTTATTCATAACCGGCTAACCTCAAACCAAAACATTGAATCGTGCTGTTTGGTGCTGTTAGTATTGACAGTTTTTTTTATAAAGAAATAAATAGATATTTACAACATCTCATTAACAACAATAAATAAAACATGAATAACGCGCAATTGTTGAATAAAATTATGGGCGCAACTTGTAGGTTAAGTCGTGACTTAGACTACTAGTTACGCCAATAACTATTACTTGGCGTTTTTAGTTAGTTTATTATTCGAGCTCTTGCTATGATATCGTAATGAGATATAGTTTAAATTTTCAAATATTATGCTTAATTATTCGTGAATACCGCATGAAAATCGGTTGAATTGTATGAACGTCGTCCGACAAACAGTGATTCCAGTCAGCGATCTGAACCCAAGTTTGTAATAATAATAATTCGGTCAGCGAAAATCGAATTTAGTGAAAACCATATTTGTCATAAATATAGTCTGAAAAGACGCAGAGATAATTTAAAATCTATTAGCTGTACTCTTATACGGATACCCAATAATATACCCTGAGTCAAAAAAGATGTGGCACCAGAGAGTTCAAGATTACCTTCAAAAAATATTTATTAACCGATGTTCACTACAAATCAAGCGAATTTTTATAAAATTGTACTGTTTCTTGACAATATTTATGTACCTTCGCCAGTTCCAACCAAATAAATATATAGTTAAAAAAAAAACTAAAAAACACGCTTTATATCGAACTAAAAAGTAAAAAATATTTTTTTTTTAAATAAGCTTAAAAAGTGTGGGGTGCTCGATGTACGAAAATGTGGAACAAAGCGCCCCACGCTTTATAAGCTTATTTTAAAACAAATATTTTTTACTTTTTAGTTCGATATAAAACGTGTTTTTTAGTTTTTTTTTAAACTATATTTATTTTCCACTTTTTAGTTCGATTTATTGTCAAAAATTTGCCGAAAAAAAAACAAATTTTTTTTCGACGTGGACGGGATTAGAACCACGACTCGTGATGCCGAGAGTTGACGTCAGCGAAGACCCGTGCCTTAGACCGCACGGCTGCCAGTGTACTTACTGGGTTGGCATATTATACTGCTATATAAACGACTTGCTGTAGTCCAAATGAAAGTTACAAACATACATACATACAAACTTACAAGTGAAGTTAATATAAAGCGTATAAAAAAAGATTATTATTATTGAATGTAACCTGTCCAGCAAACATTGATATGTTGTTTACACTACACAAGTTTTTTTTCGACGTTATAAACAGTTAGCAATAAATATTTAAAGCAAACGTTAAATGACCCGAATAAAATTTCAAAAATAGAAATTTGTTTCAAGTTCGGCTCTGTTTGAAACGGCCATTTTAAGAATGTAGTTTTGTTATATTAATTTCCTGAACAAATTACATGGATAACAGTTAAATTATCCGGACAACTTCAATTTAAATAAACTTTCAAACATTTTGTATGCGTACCTACTTGACATTTAATTAGGAATATAGTATATATATAAAAGTTTTTTAGAGGTTTGTTGTAATTTTAATGAATAGCACAGTAAACTTGAAAGACTAACCTTATACGTCAGTGCTGTGGCATCGACTTACCCCAAAAGTTTAAAACATCAAACCTTAATTACTTCACATAATTATTAAACTAATTTAGATTCAAAATTTAATGTTTATTCTAATCTTCTCTAATGTTGAAATTAAGGATTTTATACGAAACTAGCCGTTACCCGCGGCTTCGCACGCGATTGAGAAAAACACGGTTGCATTCCCATTATTTGGCACAGTTACTCTTTTCTCGACGTAGACCCCCCTAAGAAACTTAAAAAAATGATGACGTTCACGTGATCAACGTCCTGGCAAACCTTGAAAATGACACCCATGTTGATCTTTATACTGTTCACCTCTTTTCATCCTTTAAGGGGTTGTTTTTGAAAAAGCATGTAACACGTATTTATTTATTTGTTGACAGGAGTAACCCTACGCATTTTCGAATTGATACATCTATCTTGTATGATTTCTCCATGATGATTTTAAACCCTTTTAGGGGTTGAATTTTCAAAAATTTGTTCTTTGCGGATGCCTACGTCATAAGAACTATATCTGTGTGCCAAACTTCAGTCCAATACGTCCAGTGTGTTATTAGGTCAGTCAGTCACGGTTTCCATTTATATATTTAGATTCTGAGACAGTTGCTATTAATTTCAAGTTGTATTTTAATAACCGAGATAGTCGTGCCGTCGTTACATGATTCATCTGTTACTAGTTACTAATTTTGTGAAAACTGGCGGCTAAATGAATTTTCAATTTCTCATTAGAAATCGAGCATAAGATGACAATTTAGCAGTAACTTTAAAGTAACAAAAAATAATAGCAAGCTAATGTTTTCAAGATTATTAAACGTTTTGATGCAAAAAAAAAATGTTGAAAGAGTATCTGAGACATTGGATAATTTGTTGAAACAATAAAAAGTGTTCGTATTTTTCTCGAATGTAGATAGGCCGGGTATGAAATAGCTTCGACCTCTATTTATATCTGCCAAGGGTCGCCGCTTCATTTCACAATCACTGTGAGAAAAATCAATGTTACGACAGGTGTTCAAATCGAAAAATGTGTGTGATCTTAAGAAAAATACGCCTGTTCCCTTTCAATACAGACTAATGGGCTCGCATTTCTCTTTTCAAAAGAAACGGTCTTACATGAAATAAAGAATAAAATATTGTATGACGTATTGTATACTATATTACTTTAAATTTCTGTTATAAGATTTTGACGTTTTTGAGCAAAATGCCTCGTCCGATTATATATATTTTTTTATTTTTGACAATTAATTTGTCTTTTTACTCGACTACACTTTTCTTATTGGAATCTTGTCTAAGGCATAATATGGATACACTTTCATTATCTCCATTTTTTCTCTATACATTCATATATACAATTGTTATAAGGTTACATGAGAAAATATTCGAGAAAAACGTTACGGATTTATTAATTAAACAAACAGTAATAATTACTATTAATTATTCAAATCTTTTATTAACGTCTGATTAGAACTCCTCAATAAATAAAATTGTCGACCAATTTTTCAGACAAATATATTAACAAAAAATAATACCTAATTAATACATTAACGTATCGGTCCGGATTTGGACCTTCTTCAGAACATATAATATAAAAATTAATTAATAATTGGTCGATAATTTTATTTATTGAATTACTATTAATTATTCAAATTTTTGATTAACGTCTGATTAGAACTCTTCCCCGATTTGTTAGTCATAAAAATCGAGCCTAAGTTGAGAGAATATAACACAAATGAAATGTTAACAAAAGAAATAAACTCAAAGTACACAGAACACGACTATTTACAAGGTCTCTTTATCTATATTTATGTATGGAATCAATGGTATATTCCAATTCATTATTTCATATTCTCTCATTTTTGGATCGATTTTTATGATCAACAAATGTCATCATCAAATAACAGATGAAGGTATATATTTCAAATACCGGATCTTAGACTATTACGTCATCAGTCAACTTCAAAACGCAGCAGGCAAAAACCTATTTAAACATAAACAGAAGAAGGAGGTAAATTAGGTCACCGCCTCCTACGTCTTCAGGTTGCCTGATATCGTATTAATACAATCCCTAAATATTGGGAAGCAAATCGAAAAAAATTGAATTCTTAACCAAAAGGAGGCGACCTAGCGGTTAATAAGAGCCATTCAAATGTTTTTATATTCATATATGCAAGGGAGACCGCGGGTAACGGCTACTCGATGACTAAACGCAATCCGCAGATAAAAACTGATTTAAGACGCGAAACTTTGTTTCAAGTTCCAAACTTTCAAAATTATTCCATTTTTGATTGGCAAGTGCCTTTTTTAATGAACAACCAACTCCATCAAAACTATTTTCTTGATTCTGTTAAGCCATATAAACTTTAATTCAGAAATTTATGATTAAGTTCTATACAAGGAAAGTAGTTATGTAAATAGGTACATAACGTGTTATAATATACAGGATGTTCAAAAATTAATAGCTACTTAGTCTTTTTGCTTGCGAAATTTTTTTCTCTTTTAACGTACAAACTTTTTTCACTAAAACAACGGTTATTATCAATCCGATAAATTCCGAACAAAATAAATTTTTTTTAAACATATCTAATTGTTGCCGAATTATTAAAAAAAAAAACCTATAGAAAGGCGCAGTTCGGATCCGTGCCGTAAATTTTTCGTGATTACTGTTTCCTGTATCACCTGTACATGATCCGTAGGTTCAGGTTTTCTCGCTTCCTTTTTGTTGCTACCGTAGCTCTGCTCGGGGTGGCGAACCTTTTTAAATAAAAAATTTTTAATGTAACCATGACGTGCCAACAAGCACAAAAAAATGAATCAAACATAGGTAAAAATAAATATAGTTTAAAAAAACTAAAAAACACGCTTTATATCAAACTAAAAAGTAAAAAATATTTTTTTTAAAAATAAGTTTAAAACAATAATGAATAAAAAATACAAGTATTATTGTGAAAAAAGCGTGGGGCGCTCGATGTACGAAAATGTGGAACAAAGCGCCCCACGCTTTTTTCACAATAATACTTGTATTTTTTATTCATTATTGTTTTAAGCTTATTTAAAAAAAATATTTTTTACTTTTTAGTTCGATATAAAGCGTGTTTTTTAGTTTTTTTTAACTACCTATATTTATTTTCCACTTTTTAGTTCGATTTACTGTCAAAAATTTGCCGAAAAAAAACAATTTTTTTTCAAACAAAACTAGTAGTTCTAAATTATAAAATAATAGACTAAGTAACAGAGAATAAAGAGTCACTAAAATCACACCAAATATTCACAACACACAGGAACACAACACAAAGTTTAACAGCACACTTGTCTATTCACTATAAGTCATTTATTTAAAACCACTCACTAGAGTTATTATTTATTTCCACAGTATAATTTATGTAGTAACGCCAGAGCACTGTGTCAATGCAATGAACAGCTCCAATAACTCACTGACCCCCGACTCACTCTGCTTCGCCTTATATAGTTATCTCGGTCCATCTTTCGAATGTTCTGGACGAATCGAGAGTTCCTTTCTTTTACATGCGCGCGGGTCTCCAAGGTCGGTTGTCCGTTACCGGCTTTCATTGTTGTTTGGCTGACCTTCGAGTATTGTATAGACTTTTCTAGAAACTCCTATAGGCGCATCACTGGGGGGAAATGCACAACAGTATTATTCTAATCTAAAGTTATCCCTGTATAGTCCAAGAGCTCGCGGCAGCCAGACCTTCGTCTTTTTATAAAAGCTGAAAGTTTTTCTATGGATGTCTCCAATACAGGTAAGAATGATCCCCACCCATGAAACCTGAGTAGTGGTGGCTTTGGCAGGTAACAGGTATTAAAGGTGTACAAAATTCCATCTCAAATTCGTCATTTTATAAAACTCAATTTTTTTATATTTCATTCGTAACAATATTAAAACTCGCGTCGCTCATTGCCAGACACTTAGTATGGTTCCAACCCCCTGCCAGACACCCTTAAACTATTATAATTTGTAATTATACTTACGTTATATTATAAAACCTGAATTTTATATAATTATTGTTTGGAGAGCTATTAAATAATGTTTCGTTAGTAGCCAGACAGTTTTGAGGGTTCTATCATCCAGCCAGACGCATTAAAGTGTACAATTTTCAAATCGTTTTTGCTTTATAACTTTGAAACGGCTCATGAGATTTTACTCAAATTTGGTACGTTGGCATAGCTTTATTGGGCAATAAAACCCATATCATAATAATGATGAATATCATTCCATGGGCGTAGAACTTGATTTTTTCGATAATTAAACATCTAAAACTTCTACGCCAATGGAAAAAAATCAGTTTGAGTATGAAATCTGGATCACGAGAATCATTTACTACAAAAAAGGTACTCTTGATAAAATTCGATTACTCTCATAGTTTCGACAAAATTTTAATTTTGAGCATATATGCTCTAAATTACTAGAATTAAAATTTTGTAAAGCGTAATCGTTCAGAAACAGTCTGTAGACAACAATTTTGCATACTGCACATTATATTCAGTTCTTTATACCACACTTTATGGACCATAAAATAAATTTAAGAGGGCTTAAAGACTCTACAAATTTACTGCTATATGTAAAACACTTTAATCATATCAAGAAGTTTATTCAAAAAGATTATTTCTCGTGTTTACAACAGTCGGATGACATAATCTCGTTATTGTATAGAATCCGAGAATGCGTAGAATGAATTCCTATTAAAATTACGTTTCCCTGAGCTTTATTCATGCAATTGTGATTGTAATTAACTTCTGAGAACAAAAACATATTTATTGTGATGCTTGTAAGTAAATATAAATGTCTTTAAACGCTCTACTATCTCTGCCTGCCTTTGCACACAAAATATTCGCAGAAATTATCACCAACTCGCGATGCTTTGACATATTTTCATCTAAACATTATTACTCCATTAAATTATATACATCGTTCTGTTCTATTTCAGTCACATTATTTTATGCAAAAACAATTTGAATTTTTATGCATGCCAAAATAAATTACAAACGCTCGACAACAGCAGTCATTTCTATTATTAAATTAATGGTTTCAAAACTGTCGGTATGTGTTAATTATATATACGCATCATTATATATACTTATTTTCGGAAACGAAAGTTTACTTTTGCATGCCAGTGACAAAAAATAAAAATTGCGCATTCACATATCTAAAGTAAACGTTTTCATTCTTTGAGAAATTATTTTCGATTACGCGATGATTGTCAACCTAACCTCCAATATCCATTTAAACTCGTCGCAAACGTCAACTTTCTGCTATTGTAACACTACTACTTCGGTAAGTTCGGTGGGGTTTTGTCCGACGACTTATGTTTTTGTTTTGTGACTTTTAATAAGATACAGACACATTGATAAATAGCTTTTTAAAACATTTCTAATTAAACTGTCTTTTGCACAGAATGTACTCTAAAAAAATTCATTTAAAAACATTAGATAAAGTTCTCAAAGTTACATTTGGTAATTTATCTGTCGGAAAACATAATAGTCCAAGAGCTTGTGGCAAAAAATTGTAAGAATCTTGCAATTGCAAATATATTGCTATTAGCTACTATTTAGGGTGTAAATAAATATAATAATAATATATTCAATTAGTCAGCACTCGGAACACGTGGCGATGAGGCGTCTTAAAAGATGTAAAAAACTAAGATTTGGTAGAGTTCCTTAATAAAATTAGTTATGTATCTTGTCTGTAAATTCAGATATACGGGGAAGTGACATTGTGTCAAAACGAGGGATTAACGAGTTTTAACAACCTAAGACATAATATAAATAAATAATAAAATTCTCACTTTTCTTAGTATACCTATATATATTTTGGAGTCATGTTTGTCAAAGAAAATTACAGTTTTTTTCGTAAATATGAAATCGACCATAATTTTAACACCAGGGGTCAGTCTGCATTCTTTTTGCGTTCACCAAAAACAAAACTCACGTTAATTAAAAAAAATTGTGCAATACAAAGTATTAATCTTTATAATTATTTAAGTATAGTGCAGACTACAAAATATGTCAGCAGAGAAATTGACAAGTAAACTTAAAAATATCTTGGTAATTAAATGTCCTTACTCAACTGAAGATTACTTCGATATTAGCATTTTTTAATTTTCTATGTATATTTTGTAAATGTTTTTTACTTATCCTATGCCAATTTTTAGGTATTTAATGAATAAATTTTTATCTATCACTACGAAAAGATACATACTACATTTTTTTCACGTACTGATATAAAATAGATGATTTTCAAATAATAATAAGTTTATTTTTGATAGTTCAGTTCAACCATATTGGATTAATATGTGGATTGTTTACGATGGCAACGTCTATGTTTGTCTCTGTTGGTCATATAGATTTAAATGGCAACTGACAGATATTACTATTGGATTGGTAAAATCTAATGACTGTTGTTTTACTTTACGCGAGTCATTTTATATTCGCTATACAGGCATGACAATAAGGTATTATCATAGTAAAAACAGTCAAAGCACAATTTTATAAAACTGATGTAGTAAGAAGTAGGTAGAAGTTTGGAACTTCTACTGACTGCTGATGAAACCTGTCGATCAAAATGAGGAATGACTGTTTTTTCATAAATTAAATTCAATAATTTCACATTCCACCAAGTTTCAGCTATTATAAAACATTATTTTTTACAATCTGTTAAGCGACCTACACACCTTGATACAAGCAGCGATGCAGGCATCGAATCTTATGTTTCATGATGCAAGTAGCAGTGTTTGTAGTACTGAATCACGTATTTGGCATCAGTTGCGGCTTGAAGCGATGCAGAGTCTGGAATCCCATTTTGGTCGGCGAGCCACGAGGCCGAGTCGGTGATGCTGATGCAAGTTTCAGCGTGTATAGAATTGCGTCGATGCCAAGACGATATTAATTTAATTTCCCGCGCTATTTTAGAAGTTACTTTGTTGTTTGTGTGCGTAAATTCCATGATGGAAAGTGATCGTGTATTTTGGGAAGAGTTCATGAACATTTATCACCTACATACGTGTCTTTGGAGTACAAATGTATTTTTAGCTCTTCCAATAAAGCATTTGAATAACGTTTTCTTTCTATAAACCATCTTTTTGACCATTTATTTTTTGATTTCCTTTTTCTTTTATGGAGTATAAAGAGTGCCCCAACTACAGTTAATAAAACTGATGTTGGTAAAACGTACCTCATTTTATTCGTCCAGCACTAGGTATCTAGAAAATAACCTAACCTACTGTTCTTGTGTTGCATGAACATGGAGTCGATTCAGGCATCGCAATAGGTTTCGATTTAAGTAGGCGTTTATTCAACGGCGTTGTACACTTTTTTTGTAATGGGTAAAAAATCTTAAACTCGCGTCAGATCGAAAATTCGTAAGATCTGATCGAAAATTCGTAAGACGAAAACTTTTGTACACTTTTTTTGTAATGGGTAAAAATTGTTAAACTCGCGTCAGATCCAAAATTCGTAAGACCTGATCGAAAATGCGTAAGACCTGATCGAAAATTCGTAAGACGAAAACTTTTGTATACTTTTTTTGTAATGGGTAAAAAATTTTAAACTCGCGTCAGATCGAAAATTCGTAAGACCTGATCGAAAATTCGTAAGACCTGATCTAAAATTCGTAAGACCTGATCGAAAATTCGTAAGACGAAAACTTTTGTACACTTTTTTTGTAATGGGTAAAAAATGTTAAACTCGCGTCTGGACACGTGACCTGTTTTTTATTAACAAAGAAAATGTGCATCGGCGTTTAGCCACTAGAACTGTATACATAAAAAAATAGGTATAAATATATACCTACATATATTATGTTACATTTGATAATATGGTAAGTATGAATTATTATAAATTATAATATGTATTTCGGACATTCGGTTTACTATTTGATCGTGTAGTATAATTAATTCGCACTCTAAATACTACAACTAAATAAACTTTTATAAAATGATTACAATTTTTGGTCACGAGCTCTTGGACTATAACGTCTTGTACGACCGAATGGCAAACATGTTTCGTTCGTAGCACAAAAATATGCCTTATAAGCAAAATATGGAAAATAATGTGAAACACGGTTTCGCACTTTTGTTTTAAAAATGCTATTTAAATTTAAAAAAGTGCTGCGTAAGAGACGCGGAATATATTGTGTACGCAGGTTAAAATGAGAAAAACTCGTTCGAGCATTAATATTTCAGAACAGCGTTCAAATATTCGAGTAATTTCCGTGCTGTTTGTGCTGTTTTGTGAAGGGAAAATCGACTTCACTAAAATAACACTGCTTAGGTCTTTTCATAAATTTATTTGTTCGTGCAAATGGACTGACATTACGTACTAGTCTTTACCCGTGACTTCGCTCGCTAGGAATTTGATATAAACGTTTCAGGATTAAAAGTACGATTTATATTGTAACAAAACTGACAACGTTTCTTTGTTGGTGGTTAAAATATTTATTTACAAGAATAAATGTTAAAAAAACAAACTAAACGTACTTCTCTATAATAATTCAAAAGTGAAATAATAACACAAATAACGAAAAACAAACGAATTCTAAAACAACAACAAACTACTATGTACACAGATTATTTATGTCACGGTTCTCTATTTTGTAACAGTTATTTATGTTACTTTATGTCACTATTCACTGTTACTGACACTGACTGACTACCTGCCCCGACTGACTCGCTACGCGTTGTTTATATATCTCTTCAGTCGCCTTGTGGAACAATCTACGACATTCTAAAAGCTTCGGCATTCTTTTATGCGGTTCCGATAATACTGTGCGTAACAATTGCGCGCATTGTTGTCTATGCGGTTCTGACAACAATACGAGTATTGTTGTCAACGCAGCTCCGATAACAATGCACTGCCGCCGCCTCCAGTGGCGTCTCGTTACAATATTTTGAGGTCTCGGTACAATACTATTCCAATCATGGAATGCATCATGGGAATTGTGTCAAGTTGTGACGTCATCGTTGATCTATCAAGAAAACTAAACCTAGTCAATAGTGGCGCCGCGCCGTGGTTAACGTACTAAACTAATTAAATATTGCCTATTATTGCTAATTTATTAATTCAAACATTAATTCTAGTTTTTTAAACTTTCCATGAGCCGGATAAAAAGTGCTCAATAGTTGAAGTTTGTATACAAGCAGATAGAATACCAAATTTCGTCAAACTCGATCCAGTCACTTTCAAGTGAAATTGCAGGTGAAAACAACAGATAGACGTTTCGTTACAATTTTGTGTATTAATATCGGCACTATACCGTGTGGAAAACGGCTTATTTTTAAAAGTTATTATGCAAAGTCAGAAAAGAAAGGATTAATTAAAAAATAATTTAATTTGGGATTTACGACGCTTTGGTAAATTTAAAACCGCTTCTTATATATAAGATGTCATCGAAAATTAAGATTTAGTGTTCGGTGCAACCTTCTTCGGAATTCTGTTATTCATATAAACTATAAACATATATCACGTGAAAACAATTGATTATATAGTATATTTTGAACATATATTTTTAGTTTTAGTACTTTAATACTAAATGCACCTCAGATAAATAAAAAAAAACAAAAAAACAAAACGAACTCGGTGAAAACAAATCTATATCAACGTTGTCAAACTAAAAATTGAGCATTGAATGATGTAATTGATAAATTGTATAGATTAATAGAAATGACACAATAATTAAGTTCTAACTGATGTTAACACTGATATTGATAAAATAATATTTGAAATGAGCAGAGCTAGTTTGCACCCGACACTTTATTACTTTCCTTTTTCTCCAACATTTGCCAACATTTTCTAAAGTCGAAAATTTGTCTATCTATAGCAGCCAATTTACCATATTATGAGTATTATTTTATTTTAATACGAAAGTGACATTTTTCTTTGATTTTGATGTAAATAAATAAGACTATTTTTGGTAAATTTAAAATTGTTCGCGATTTTTAAGATTATTTAAAGAAGGTATGTAAGAAATCACGAAATAATTATCTCAACTCAATTTTTCAAGGTAATAAGAAATTGGCATATGGGTCAAACCCTGAAGCCAATGGTGGCGGAAAAAAATTATCCCAACTTGTAAGTAAATATCGACATTTTATCTTAGGTGTAGAATATGTTTTTGACAAAGTTTTTATCAATTTTTTTGACAAATGTAAAATCTAAAATATATTTTGACGTGATAACGTCTTATAAATTGATGAAACACCGGCTGCACGCACGAAAAAGAGTAACGTTCCGCAAGCGAGAGCGCGATATAAGCGATAGTCTCTCTCTTCTCGCGTGACGTCAGAGAGTAGTGTGCGTTCAACATTTTTTTCGGCTGTTCCAGCGAAAGCTACATCTGACAGATGGCCAGATAAATTATACGGTTTGTTAACAAATATATAATATATATACATTCTTTTAAATGTCTTTTATAATTGCTTAAAAATATGTATTTTGCTTTGGTTGATCAAATTATTAGTTGGTAAAAATATAGTTTGACAGCTACTAAAATTTAGGTTATGTATTATTAAATATGATATTCGAGCGGAATACGTTATCACGTAAAACCGACTTTACAGACAACCAATTTTTTTTATCAACAATTAAGAATTATAAACCTCATTAATTGTCGTTTTTCAAAATTGCACACCTATCTGTTATCGGCAATTATAAAAGGACGGGTGCTTCTCTCTCATATTTGATGTTGTCATCACTACATTGTATTAACTAAGGCCTAGCTCACATGAAGAAGGTTAATCGCGTGTTAAACGCGCGTTGAAATTTATACTACTGTTCACATGGTTACCGATTTTCCGCGTTAAGAGCGCGTTTATTTTATAGTTTATACGCTAGTCGAGTGTTGTATTCTGTCGAAGATGGCCGTTGCAGATGCAGTCTGTTTATGGATGCTGTATCGAAGAAGACAGCGTCATAGAAAAAAATCGAAAATATTGGGTTCATCCTATTTTACAAAATAGAGTTACCTCAAGCTTGTACATATTACACTTTATCCGAATCTCAGGAATTATGAACCTAAATTTTTCAACTACTATTTCGTCGATGAATAATCATAATCAAATTTTTCTCTGTCCATTTTTTATTTTAAAGAAAACTTTTTAGAAAAAATAATCGAAAATATTGGACAGAAGGAATCTATCGCTTCAAATCGCGCGTTGCATCTGAACACATCAATGGTTAGTTAGACATGATCTAAGCGTGCATTGACGCGCGTAGACAGGGTATTTGCGTTATCGTGGCGTTGAACGCGCGTCGCCCACCAACTCGCGTTATCATATATCAGTTATATGCAGTTGTATTGAAATTGTAAACGCGCGTTTGGCTAACGCGCGTTTAACGCCTCTCATGTAAACTTAGCCTTAGGCCTAGCACACATGACGAGCGTTCAACGCGCGTCTGGCCCAGCGTTGGCCCAACGCGCGTTTACAATTTCTATACAATTGTATAGAGCTGTTTATATGATAACGCGTGTTGGTAGCGCGTTGAACGCGCGTTATCATATAAACAGTTCTATACAATTGTATAGAAATTGTAAACGCGCGTTGAACGCTCTTCATGTGTGCTAGGCCTTATATAGGAAATGCTAGGTTCATTTATATAAGTCTTTGAAATACACCAACAAAATAAATTATATCATATTTCGGAAGCTAAGCGTTCTTTAAAAAAGAACAACATATGTTTCCGGAGTAAAAATAATCATTTATAATTCATTCAAAAATGTTAAATGTCAAATTAATAAGTAAACATGAATAATAATTAATTTTCATTATTTCAGAAGGTTTTACAGTCGACTTTTGAAGTTAAGCGTAATTTATCTGAAAGCTACTTAAACAAACTCTTCGTGTATAAAATTTGATCTGATTAAATTTGTAAGGTTATTTGGTACCCGAACAAGGTAAGGTATTTACGTGTTGTTTCGCATCTTTTAATTTGTTGCGTCTAACGATGTAGGGGAAGTTTATAAGTTTATTCTATAAAATATTGCGTAGAGGAGAGAAGGCATTTGCGTCGAATGAAATAATACCTTGTTTTCATTGTTGAGACTATCTTTTAATGTAATCAAAGGTCGTTAAGTAATTTAGCTTAACGATACTAAACTTGGCATATAATTCTGTTCTTCTTTAGCTAATAGTAATAATCATATATGCATGCAGCTTTCACAGTCGACTTATGTATTATAAATTTCTAAGATATCAGCAGATAATCCAGTTGCCTGTTTGTGGCTTTAGACTCGGATGAAGCTGTTAACGATGCCAAAAGTCAACCTGCAAATGTCGTTTGAGATAATTTTAATTATTTACATTCGTGTTTTGCATGTTAAAATTATACCGATGTTGTTACCAATTCCAAAGCGATTTATTACTGCTTTTGTGAAATAATCGTACAACCTTGACATTAAGAGTATTCGTCCCTGCAAATACCCCCTGCACCCTTCATCTCAAATCTTTTCCCCTCGCCTAAAAACGGTTCGCGCTCTCCCGACGCTATTTTTGAAGCTAGACGGTTCTGGTAAACGCCAAATGAAAGACAAAGAATCAGACTACAGATCCTTCAGGCGAATTTTTTGAAAAACAGTTTCGCCTACCTGTGAAATATTACGTAACTTACTATTTTTTTCAAAAGGTAGTGAGATTTTTCAGGAATTTTTTTCAAAAAATTCGCCTGAAGGATCTGTAGTCTGATTCTTTGTATTTCATTTGGCGTTTACCAGAACCGTCTAGCTTTAAAAATAGCGTCGGGAGAGCGCGAACCGTTTTTAGGCGAGGGGAAAAGATTTGAGATGAAGGGTGCAGGGGGTATTTGCAGGGACGAATACTCTTAAAAGCGCTTTAAAATATTAATCGGATTAACTTTTTTCGTGAAAATGATGACATTTTTACCTTTTGTAGATAAACAGCATGGTTTTTGTACAAGTTTTCAGAATCCTATTGTAAAACGACATTTGAAAAATGATCAGTAATTTTTATTTTTATTGTTTAAAAAATATTGAGAAAGAGAAACGTTTTGTACAACTTACTGAAAAGCTTTTTGAACAAAACAATTAAGTCGGAAATAAAGGCGATTATCTTTTTCAATAATCTAAGTGTTTTCTTACATAAATAATAAATCTTGACGGAGAAAATTATCTAGCTGGTTCACTAACATTTTTACGACATATTTTAATAAAGTATTGTCCACTTAAGTAAGTTATTGAATAATTTATTAACTATAACAGATCTCAGATTCTCGAACTATTTTTTAATGCCTTATAAAAATGATATCAACTTTAAAATTTTTGAAAAAACCAGCGACAGAAGTTTTTTCCGTGTTTAAGAAAGTTTGCAATTTTTTCTGACAAGTTAAAGCGTTGTATTAAAAACTTAATATTACCAAAACTAAACTCTTCTGGTAGCTTTTCATTTTAAAGTTACTTAGAAATACAATTAAACTCCTTAGTTCGTTCCCTACGCGATATTATTATTTCTTTTTGCCTTTGATCTCAAACAGAAATGGCTACCACGTCAGTAAAAAATGTTGTTATAAACATTTCGGTTCGAAAACTTTTCAACTAATGATGCGTTGTACTTCAAGGAAATTTTCCAAGAAAATTTATAAAAAACCGTTGAAATATTGAGAAAACCGCAAGAAAATTTTAAGTTTGGGAACTGTAAAGTTAAATGCCGCTGCACACGAGGCTGGATTTGGCGCTATATTTGACTACTAGTTTTCTAGCGCTGGTTTTCTTAATTAGTTTTATGTGAAGCTTGCTTAGTAGGCAGGTTAGAACGGTTACAAAAGTGAACGTCTATTGTCTCTGAACAGAGCACACACTATGGCACAATGTTTGTTTATATTGTAATTGTGACAATTAAATAAAATTTTATATTATAGACACATGGCTGATTCAGAGTATTCGTCCCTGCAAACACCCCCTGCACCCTTCATCTCAAATCTTTTCCCCTCGCCTAAAAACGGTTCGCGCTCTCCCGACGCTATTTTTAAAGCTAGGGGGTTCTAGTAAACGCCAAATGAAAGACAAAGAATCAGACTACAGATCCTTCAGGCGAATTTTTTGAAAAAAAATAATAAGTTACGTAATATTTCACACGTAGGCGAAACTGTTTTTCAAAAAATTCGCCTGAAGGATCTGTAGTCTGATTCTTTGTCTTTCATTTGGCGTTTGCCAGAACCCTCCAGCTTTAAAAAGAGCGTCGGGAGAGCACGAACCGTTTTTAGGCGAGGGGAAAAGATTTGAGATGAAGGGTGCAGGGGGTGTTTGCAGGGACGAATACTCTTCAACACTCATTGCCTTAGTTGTCGAGCATTTGTAATCTCTCTCTCTCTCTCTCTCTCTCTCTCTCTTACTTTGATTTATAGTACATGTAACATTTACTGCTACCATGTTATTTGCTCGCGTGCACTCTATAAATTTTCATTCAGTTTTCCCAAGAGGAAAATTACTGTATATGAAAATATTAGCTTTCTAAATATGAAAAATTCAAGATCTCACATATAACGGTCCTGTACAGTCAGTATAAAATATTCGCAGATGTTATACGCCATTGCGAAATGACTTAAGGTAAACTCTTCAGCTCAAGTCTATTTTCCACATTAACAAACAGTTTCATTTCATCAAAAAAAAAGAAAAAAAAAGGAATTGATCATAAAAACGTCGACGAGAACTTTTTTTTAATAATCCATTTTATTAGCTGAACACATATGCGGGAAGACTGCGTGTTGTTTTGTACGCGTTTCATATGTGAACTTGTACGGTTTTTATTGTACTACCTTTTTTTACAATTAAAAATTATAATTCTGAATATTGCAGGCTGCGGAAGCCAACATTGAACTAAAAAATAAGGATGTGAAAGCCATCAAAAATTTTTGGGTAGGTAATGTCTGAATGCAAAATCGAAGGCGTGGCTAAAGGATAGTGGGGCCTAGCCAAGCTTTGAATTTTTAACTTTGCGTGCGAAGTCTTTGAGGCATTTTGAAATATTAAGGAGGTTGAGCCGTTTTGCGAAGATAATGAAAAAAATCTGAAATAAAGTTTTTTTAATAGATTTTTTTATGACAAATTTTTCTGTAAAAAATCCAAAATCATTAGGAGATTTATAAAGTTAAAAATTAATAAAAACTTTTACATATAGTCTTATGAAAAATATGTCAACCTAGCATGCACACTGTTCATTTTAATTTTTTGCAAATAACCAAATAATGTCAGCAGTTCCGAAAACTAACTATGCAAAGCATCGATTTTAATATTATTTCCAATTTAATTAGGAGACTTTTAATCAATAAAAAAATTATTAAACATTAGCACTTTTAGATTATGGACTTTTATTCTTGACAATTTTAACAATTTCAACTGAATTTTCAACTTTTTAATGATTTAATTTTAATTTTTATTACTTCTAATTATTTACTGCAAAAAATATGTAAAATACAGATATTTACCTAAATTTATTTTTTTTAAACCTAACTTTGTACAAAAAATTCAAAAGTTAGAAATAATTAATTAATATTAAAAAAATATATATTTATGCCTTTATGACAATAATTTATTTGTATCATCGACTTATAACCTTTTGTAAAAATTTATTATGGAAAAGTTCCCATTTAGAATTCGACTTACTTTTGATTGGGACTGTATTAATAGGTACTTTCAAATTTAGTATTTAATAAATCAAAAAATAAATAAGCCAGATTATTTAGTCGTATGTATATGCGGTTTCAAAACTGTCAGAAATCATTAAATTTTCTTCGACCCTCAGTGGGGTCACTCCTAACATTATTTTCTTTTTTTTTTTTTTTTAATTTAAAAACAAAACGCGCAGCAACTAGGGCTATATGCGTAAACATGAGATCAAAAGGGTAAGTATGTCAAATGTAAGTATGATATGAATAACAATAACACTAAGGATTATTTTCTTTTAATAATATCGATTGACCGCAAGTGGGACGACGATTGTTCTGACCGCAAATGGATCGGCCGCAAGTGGCACTATTTCCTGAGAATAGCTGTGACCGCAAATGGATCGGCCGCAAGTGGCACAATTTCCTAAGAATAGCTGTGATAAAGAACGTTTGAGATAGGTTTCTATAGTGTTGAAGATTTGTGCTTTTAACCGCCCGGAAAAGTTTTTGTTTTGTCGATCGAACGGGGGCCGCACAGTAAGATTAACCACAGAATGTCAAGAAAAACGTACAAAGTGTGAAAAGCGATATAATTTGAAACGGGGTGCGTGGAATTAACGAGGATTACAAATAAATTTAATTTTTAACAAACGATCAGATGCATTAAATTAAAATCCTTGGAGCGGAATAAGTGCTAAGCTCACCTCCACATATTTCTCCGGGTTTTAATGCGAAAACTCTTGACGATTGAAAGAAGGATGAGAATATGAGCAGGTGGAGGAGTGGGAGGTGGAGGTCGGTCTGTGTAAAGGAAACGGGAAAACCTCAACAGTGGCAAAAAAAACAACACTGTGAATGAAATAACATTCAAAACGTCTCTAAACTCGAAGCGAAAGCTTTTTTCGACAAACCGCATACCACCTTTCGTCAGTAAAAAGTAAATTGCGTTTTCAACGTAATATAAATTTAATGACCCAATGAAAATAACGACATTTTCACTGGCGAGTCACAGACTGTGAACGCAATTATGAAAGGCTATTGTGTTTATCCCTTGTACAATCAAACGGTGTCGAATTTGAATAAACGATAATATGCTTTTAACTTTTCTTTTGGCGACGATGATTAATTCGAATAGCAGTGTACGCGTTTTTAACGCGCTGTACGGTGCGGAATTAAAAAAAAAACGGCGTTTCGTAACAAAAAAATACCGACATTAACTGCACCCTTTTGTATAGATGTCGAATTCAATTGTGTAATTTTAAGAAACGTCTAAAATCTCATCTCTCGTTCGACATTTGAAGTGAAACTTTTTTAGCCACGTATATGTATCTGTTTAATAGATAGACGCAACGGCTTGACACAAGTCTTCCCTTCCGTTTTCTTATCTGATTCCAATCTATTGTCATATCACAATAAAAATAATATTTGAGAATGAAACCAAGTGGTAAGAGTGGTATCATTGATTACAATAATGGTGGTGAATTTTACATAACCTCAAAAATAATCTAAGATTACGTGCTGAACATAACGTTGAAAAATAGTGATTGTGATAAAAAAAATTGTTATCAACTGTTATGAAAATAGACCAGTGAAGTTAGCTTCTGACAAGGACAAAATTAATAGCAGAAAATGAATGATGAGGAACGGAAGAAACTGCCGTCAGAAATACAGAAACCAAAAATTCAAATGCGTAAAGTGCCGGAGGGCTGCGGGGGGGCGCTTTTTAGGGGTCAAACGCGGTTTTTCGTTATTTCCGGCGAAAGTTGACTTCCAATCGAAAAATGTTGTATGGCAATGTTGTAGGTATTAAAAGGATCTACAACTTTTATGAATATAATTTTTTGACGTGATAACGTCTTATAAATTGATGAATCACCAATATTATAAATTGATAAAACACCGGCTGCATGTAGGAAAAAGTGTAACGTAACGTTCCTAACGTTCGTAACGCGTAACGCATAACGCATAACGCGTAACGTTCCGCCTGACCCTGTGCGTGCTTTTCTCGAAAACGGCCCTAACGATTTGAATGAAATTTACTGAAAAGGGATTTTGGGGGGCAAAAAATCGTTTTAGCTAGGTCTCATCTCTCGAAAAAATCGTTTTCTTACAAATTTTATCATTATAAAAATCAATTTTTTGACGTATGAAAATACTTAAATATTGTAAGTAGGTTTTGGAATTTTATATTATAAACAGTGAAGCAATTGTTTTATAAATATTATGACAGCTAATCTTTGAGACTTAAACTAAATACGAAAGAAAGTTAAAAAAAAACAATTATATTATATGGTAAGTGACTTAATTAAATAAAATTAACCTAAATTTGAAGCGAAAGATGCAATATCATAAATTCGAATTATTATACAAATCTATTAATTTTGTGAAAAAATATATGCAGGCAACCCAAATTACGCTGCTGTACTACATATAGTCGGTAGCAGGCATTTTCAGTAAATGCCTTTTAATTTTTTTCAATTGTATAATTTTTACTGCACTTTCGGAACTGAATAATTAAATGTTTATTTATCGACTGTTAATTGTGTTATTTGTGAGTTGTTTCTTTTGATATTTCTATTTCAGCCTACCACAATCTGTAAGCTTATTGTCGGTTTCCTGTTCGGTTTCAAGGTGTAGTAATTCTACTCTTTACCCCCATTACTGCTTCAAAGTTTCATCTACTTACTGTATGACCATATATTTTTTTATACAAATTTATATAGAAAAATAGCTGTATAAATGCAACATGAAAACGGCTGAATTTCTAATGTTTAATTCAATTTTTTAACATTAGTATTCTGTGAAATGCAACGCCTTCTAAGTTAAGTATTGGAATAACTAATTATTATTAGAACATAATACTTTGACAGTTGCAAACGTCACTTTTGACATTTCTTATCATTCCGACACCAAGGATAAGCGGATTGAAACCAAATTTTGGGAGGTTTAGGTTATGTATTACGGAATACGTTATCACGTAAAACTATCGTCCGTAAACCGACTTTACAGACAACCAATTTTTTTTTCTTGAAATTAGCAGGAGACTTACCTTTCTATGTCCTAAATAAGCTGTATTTTTTTCGAACAAAAAAATTAATTTGCCAATGCAATATTAACAAAAAACCGAAAAATTACCCCTAACTTCAACCTAAAAAAGTAATGTAAAAATTTCAGATTTTCAAAAATTTTAGTATGGTGTTTTCTTCTTTAAAATGTCTACTTTCAGACGGTGTATTACATTTGTTAATGTAACATTGAATTCCCCTTTTATGAATGATTTTAACTGTACATTTTCATATATAATTGCCAAATTTGAACAATATTGTTCAAAGAATGTGATTTGACAATTAAAAAAAAATTTTTAAAGTTTAAAAACAATGCAGTTTTAACATATAGAAACGTACATAAATCTTCACCCTGTAGTTTGTTACATAAACGATATCTCAGGGGATAATCTATTGAATTACAATTTGATTGTTATTGTTGTACGTGTTTGGAAACATATTCATTTCCAATTCTCAAACTGGCTTTTGTTCTTTTATAACATCTGCCAATTGGGGTGTAAAACTGAATTCTCATTCGGTAACTGGATCACCAAATCAATTTTTATTATTTTTTAATACTTGACAAGTCTTTCGTTAAAATAACGTTCAATTCCGTTAAAAAAAAACAAATCCAAATAAGATATACAAATTTGAAAAAATGGTCGGTTAACGCCACTGTCAAAGTTTAACATTTTTAACGCATATCATGTATACTAGCGTGACCTGTGCGAAATTATTCGCACTAAATAAGTATAATAATAATTATCACTTTACAAAATTATTTTTTAAATATGATTGCAGGTATTCAATTCGTTTCTAATTTTGCACACTGCTTATAATTCTTCTTTTTGTTGTAAAAGAAATATTTTTCTAAAATTGTCACATAGAGGCGCAAGTAGCAAAAGCGTTGTTAACTTGTTCAGCGTTGCCCGTCAGATGGCAGTATGCAGTATTTACAATATGGTCAGATGACAGATCGAAGTGTTAACGTTACGCCGTCAGATGGCAGACGTTGTTCAGAGTTTAATTAATTTACAAAAACAATAGCAATAATAAATTTTTTAGTTGTCGATGTCAGTAGAGCAAGCAATTATCTGCAAAATGATATATAATTTCTGTGGAGAAGTTGTGTGGTTTTTTCTAAAAAGGGAGGAAAACATCTTAAACCTTAGCGTATTAATATATATGATTTAAAATATGATAAAGCTTTTATAAACGGCTTCAATCGTGCTGATGTCAATTTTGACAGGAATTTTATTTTAATTCGAGTACATACTGTTAGTGTTTCAAGTCAATCAAAAGTCGTTTGCGATCGGCACAGACAGAAAGACAGACAGATGTACGGACAAATCGACATATGAAAAAACTGGTGAACTAATAAATCATTCTTTATGTTAGGTATATACCAAGATCCACCCACCAGATTTACGTCATTTCAATAACTAAGATTTTATCAGTAAATGTAGATATAATATTTAGTTAAAAACGTATGCCAATTTGCTAGCTTTTTAAGCGGGCCCTTTTAGAGATAACAGGTTCTAAAGGTATATAAAACACGTGCTTACCTACGTACGTAATGGTATTATGCATGCATATGAGTGCGAGTGAGAGCATTAGATGATTTTTTTTGACAGCCTCAAGAAAAGGTTGCTTATTTGTTTCCATGTGTGTGTGTGTGTGTGTGTGTGTGTGTGTGTAAACAAATAAAAAACCTAAATTTCATGAAGCCGCCAAATAAAAATCATTTTATGCTCTCACTCGCACTCATATGCATGCATAATACCATTGCGTACGTAGGTAAACACGTGTTTTATGTACCTTTAGAACCTGCTATCTCTAAAAGGGCCCCGCTTTCAAGCTAGCCAATTGGTATACGGTTTTAACTGTAACTATTGACATTTACTGATAAAATCTTAGCAGTATTGAAATGACGTAGGTCTGGCGGGTCTGGGATCTTGATCTATTAGCATAGTTTAGAATTGGCAATTTCAAAAATACTTCAATTCACGATAATCTGATAAAAGCTTAGTTTAACGTGAGAGCTTAATGTAAGGCTAAGCTCTGCAGTTGAAGAACAACAGCTATAAATAATTTAGGTAAACATATATTATTTAAGTTATAAATAATACATAATATGCCGGTTTTTATCAGAAAAAAAAAATGTCGACACTGTTCAAAATAAGAAGTTTGTGCAGCCCTATTATTAAAAATGTATTTTAATTTTGTTACGTTATTTGCTAGAATATAATTTTGTTTTATTATGTAACCTGTTGAAACATTTTAATTTTTTCGTTTTTAATAAATCAGTATTGAAAAAGCATTCGTTGAATTTATATTAATAAGTTAACTCAACATTTTTTGGTCCTTCGGTGCCGGATTCTGGATTTATACTGCCAGTTTCTGTTTAACTATTACTATTTGACGATTAATATCCATTTCTGCGCTATGGAAGATTTATTCGAAAAACAAATTTGGACGAAAGGATTGATATCTCGCACAATTACCAATCTCAAAAAACTAGGCAAAGCAAATATCACAAAAGGTTCAATACGAGCTCGAATAGAACAGCTTGATTCGTATTGGAAAAATGTTCAAGAAAATCATAATGCACTGTTGACGCTAAAAGATCCAATAGTACGAGATCAACCTTATTTCAAGGAAGACTACTTTGAAGACATCGCTGAAGAACACACGAAAATTAAGGGTGAATTATTCGATCTATTAGATGATTTTGAAACGAGTCAACCGGCACACACATCAACCAGGGTTGAACAAAATTTACATTCAACTGATGCAACTGATGCAAGCACAAGTCACATGCTACCCAGAATTAACGTGCCGCAATTTTCGGGAAAATATACAGACTGGGCAAGTTTCAATGACTTGTTCAAGTCACTCATTCATAACAATATATCGTTATCAAACGTACAGCGTCTTCATTATCTGAAGCTAAGTTTAACGGGTGAAGCCGCACAACTGTTGAAAAACTTAGAAATCACTGATGCAAATTATCCTGTCGCTTGGGACAAATTAGTCTCCAGATACCAAAATAAACGTCTCATCATTCACTCTCATTTAAAAAAGTTAATTAAACTCCCGTCTGTGCAGAATGAATCGGCTACTGAGTTGAAACATTTATACGATGGGACCACTGAAGTCGTAAGAGCACTTCAGAATTTGGAAAGGCCTGTCCAACACTGGGATGATTGGCTGATCTACATCACAGTGGAACGTTTGGACCTAGCTTCACGTCGTGATTGGGAGAAGTCTATTAGTGCAAATGCAGATCCCGCAACATTCAATGAACTCACGCTATTTCTGGAAGGACGTATACGAGAGCTTGAAGTTTTAGATGAATCTTCTGCTAAACAAGACAAGTCTAAACCAACGCGCCAAACGTCTTTAACTACGACTACCAAAGATCGGAACTGTCCGGACTGTTCTGGTACTCATTTCGTTCTGTTTTGCTCTTCATTCAGAAAGAAAACACCGGAACAACGTCGAGAATTAGTAAATCGAAAACAGCTTTGCTACAACTGCTTGAGTAGCAATCATATCATGAAAAATTGTACTTCTACAAAGCGGTGTCAAACGTGTGGGGGTAACCATCACTCTATGCTTCATGAATTTTCTTTCAACAAGAATCAAGCTACGACTCCTACTGCAAAAGAAGAATCACAAGCATCGGTTAGTAATTCTACCACTACAAGATTGCACCACATGAGAGAGACGAATCGATGTGTGCTACTAGCTACAGCATTGGTTAATCTGCACTCCAATAATGGTAGAACTATCACGGCTAGAGCTCTTCTTGACCAGGGATCAGAGTCTACATTCATTGCTGAACATATAATACAACAGTTGCATTTGAAGACGAATAGCACTCACATCACTGTATCTGGTCTGGGCAATAATAAGTCAGGAACAGTAAGAAAAATGGCTTACGTTCGAATGCAATCAAGAGTAGATCCGAGTAATTCATACATGATTAGAGCTCTAGTTCTGCCAAAGCTAACATCATTCTTACCATCTAAACATTCTACTATGAAGAGGTGGCCACATTTAGAAGGACTACCACTAGCAGATCCAAATTTTACGATTCCTGCTAAAATCGACTTGATTTTAGGAGCTGACATTTATAGTCAAATTATCCTTGCTGGAGTTTGTTCAGGATCGTCCACTTCTCCTACAGCACAACGCACTACGCTTGGTTGGGTTGTATCGGGCTCGACAGATGTATTTCAAACTGATTGTATGCCATCTACATGCAACTTGCATTTAACTTCAAACTTCCTGGACCTGTCGCAGCAGTTACAAAGCTTCTGGAAGATCGAAAATCTAGAAACGTCGTCTATCCCATGGACAGAAGATGAGCAACTCTGTGAAGATCATTTTGTTGCCACGCACACTAGGAACAAGGACGGACACTATATTGTAAGATTGCCATTTAAAATTAATACTTATTTACTCAAGACAAGCGCATCTTACCAAGCTGCTTTTAATTCATTAACTTACATGGAACGTAGATTTCAAAAGAATGAAGAATTCGCAACGCTATACCGAGATTTTATGGCTGAATACAGCTCTTTAAATCACATGGAAATAACTGATGATTCGAATACTAATCAAGATCCCGGATATATTCTTCCGCACCACGCGGTTATGAAAGCGACTAGCTCTACAACTAAACTGCGTGTAGTTTTTAATGCATCTCAATCAACTTCGGACGGTATTTCTTTAAATGACTGCTTACTTGTAGGACCGAAACTTCAGACAGAATTACCTGCTGTAATATTACGTTGGCGACTGTATAAATTCGTGTTTGGTGCTGACATCACGAAGATGTACCGTCAAATTCGCGTTCATCAAGACGACTGCAGTTATCAAAAAATACTATGGAGATCAGATTCACAACAAGATATTCATCACTATAAACTTTTGACAGTTACGTATGGTACAGCTTGCGCTCCATTCTTGGCATTGCGTACCTTACAACAACTGGCCTACGATGAGCAAAAGAACTATCCTCTAGGATCAGAAATTATTTTAAATAATATGTACGTTGACGATGTATTTTCAGGTGCCGATACAATTGAAGAAAGCCTAATAAGACAGCAACAGCTCACCGCTTTACTGAAATCTGGTGGTTTCCAGTTAAGAAAATGGGTGTCCAACTGTAATGAAATTCTCCGTCAAATTCCACAATCAGAACAAGAAACACTTATGAATCTTCAAGTCAAACTAGAGCCTGCTACATCCATATTGGGCTTGTATTGGCAACCACTGTCAGACTTCTTCAGAATTCGCGTCGTACTTCCTGAAAAATACACCGTGTCAAAACGCTTTATATTATCGGACATTGCTAAGTTATTCGATCCATTCGGATGGCTTAGTCCCGTAATTATCACTTCCAAAATACTTCTCCAATCACTGTGGCTACTTGGTGTCGATTGGGATTCAAGTTTACCTGATCATATAGTTGAAAAATGGACTTCATATCGATCAGAACTTCGTGCACTTGAAGATATCACGGTTAGTCGGTGGGTCGGAACACAAACGACGACTAAAGAAGTGCAACTACACGGCTTCGCTGATGCTTCAGAACAAGCGTACGCTGCTGTTATCTATCTTCGTGTACTTCTGGACGACGGCAATGTATTGGTTAGTCTACTCGCTGCCAAAACCAAAGTAGCGCCTGTGAAAAAATGTTCTCTACCACGATTGGAGCTATGCGCAGCTACGTTACTAGCTAACTTGATGAAAAATATTACCAGCAACCTTAACTTGAATTTGACAAATATACATCTGTGGACTGATTCTACGATAGTCCTCGCTTGGATTAGAAGCCACGCATCTCGCTGGAAGACTTTCGTTGCCAACAGGGTGAGTGAAATTCAAACTTTGACTGCTAATTCCACATGGTATTATGTTCCCAGTTCACAGAATCCCGCTGACTGTGCGTCTCGTGGTATAAATCCGTCACAGCTTAAGAATCATCCGCTATGGTGGCATGGTCCATCCTGGATTGGACAGCATTCATCTTCTTGGCCATCCAGCAAACCGACTACAAATTTGACTGACGAAGAAGTACGGACAGTTATTTATACCGCTCAGCTGAAAAATAATTCAACGCTTGAATTGTTATCAAAATATTCCACATTTGCAAAATTACTAAGAGTTACCGCCTACTGCAAGCGCTTTGTATCCAACTGCAAGCTTCCGGTTGCGGAAAGGAAACTTACACATTTATCGCCGCTTGAAATTCGGGAAGCTCGAAATTTGTTGATTATTACCACACAGAAACAATCATTTACTGACGATTATGCAGCTCTTCAAACGACTAAGTCCGTTACTACTAAAAGTACATTATTAAAATTGAAACCTCTTCTCGATGAGCATGGTCTTATGAGAGTTGGAGGACGTCTTCAGCATGCTATCTTATCTTTCGATGAGAAACATCCGATCATTTTGCCAAAAAACTCGTTGTTAACAACTTTAATTATTGATCAAGCTCATAAACGAACGTTACACGGCGGTTTACAACTCACACTCAGCTATCTTCGACGAGTTTATTGGATCGTAGGAGGGAGAACGCAAGTAAGGAAACTAATTCGCGAATGCAGAACTTGTATTCCGTTTCAAGCAGCTGTCAATGTGCCACACATGGCCGACCTACCGGCACAACGGGTGCAACCAGCACGACCTTTCTGGAATACAGGGCTGGATTATGCAGGTCCCATACAAGTGCGAACTACCAAGGGTCGAGGTTATCGCTCTTACAAGGGCTACATAGCACTCTTCGTGTGTATGACAACTCGGGCAATACATTTAGAAGCAGTCTCAGATTACACTACGGAAGCATTTCTAGCTGCGTTCAAGCGCTTCACCGCAAGGCGTGGTATCTGTTCAGAGCTATGGAGTGACCAAGGTACCAACTTTGTCGGTGCAGACAAGGAACTCAGACGCTTGTTTAAAGCATCATCTTCATTCTATAAGAAAGTTGCTGAGTTAGTTGCAAATGACTGTACAGACTGGAAGTTTATTCCTCCAGCCTCGCCACACTTTGGTGGTCTCTGGGAAGCAGGAGTTCGCTCTGTCAAACACCATCTGCGACGGATTGTTGGCAATCAAACTCTAACTTACGAAGAATTATCGACGCTTCTCGCTGAAATTGAAGCCTGTCTTAATTCAAGACCATTGCAGGCTCTCGATGACGAACCGACAAGTTTAACGGCCTTAACTCCAGGTCACTTTTTAATTGGTTCAGCTACTCGTTGTATACCAGAACCTAATTTAATGGACTGTAAAACAAATCGACTCAATCGATGGCAGCTCTTACGACAAATGACTGAACATTTTTGGTCACGTTGGTCTAAAGAATATTTGACAACTCTGCAAACACGGCAAAAGTGGAGAATCACCAAACAAGATGTTAAAATCGGTGATTTGGCGCTGTTAATGGATGAAAGACTTCCACCTGCGAAGTGGCATCTTGCAAGAATTACTGCTCTTCATCCAGGTCGCGATAATGAGGTACGAGTGGTGACTCTCCGAACTCAAGGAACAACGCTCACTCGTCCAGTTGTGAAGCTGTGTCTTCTACCTCGTGCAGTAGAAAACGATTAGCTACACATTCTACATCATATTTCGTCAATATTGACGAAGGCGGGCGAAATGTTCAAAATAAGAAGTTTGTGCAGCCCTATTATTAAAAATGTATTTTAATTTTGTTACGTTATTTGCTAGAATATAATTTTGTTTTATTATGTAACCTGTTGAAACATTTTAATTTTTTCGTTTTTAATAAATCAGTATTGAAAAAGCATTCGTTGAATTTATATTAATAAGTTAACTCAACAGACACACTCAGAGGAGATATTTATCTTAATTCGTAAACGTATTTACGTCGTTCATCCCGCGTGTGTCATAACACCTATGCAGCTACCCTGGAGTTTTAAGTCTCCTTTTATATATTTTATGAATGCTTTCACGGCTCTTTTTAACTTCGTTTCGTGCTCAAAATACAGGGCGATCTTTTTTTTTGTCAAGTATCAACAGAACCGAAAACAATGTACCAATAAATCCTGGCGTCCAGTCAAAAAATAAAGAACTAATCTGTGGAAAAACTCCTAACCGGTTGAATTTTTATACACGGGTCAATATTGTCATTTTCAACTGTCTCTCGAAAAGTATACAAAAATTTATACAGGGGTTGGAAAACAGTTTTTTGCAAATTTCTTGGTGCGGTTTCATTTTTAGTAAAAAATAGTTAGTTTTAGTTTTGTGTAGACAAAAAAAAATTATCAACAACCTTTCGACAGACATTTTTTCTACGATTTATTCTTTTAGTTAATGAAGCATTCTTTTTACTTCTCCTCGATTCAGCTGCTTTCTGATGACCTAAAACAATGATTTCTATATTAATTAGTTAGGCTTTAAGTTAACGATTAACAGTAATTTCTTCGTGTTATATAAGCAAACCACATACAGACAGACACGCAAACAGCTAGTCAACTTTTTTTATGTATACCCAATAATAATAACAATTTATCAGCTCTTATCGTAAAGAAGTTACGGGCGTTTGTTTGACAGAATTGTATCAAAAGGGCACTAATTTTTAACTATATAAACGAAAACAATACAAATCTTGAATGATAGGAGCGCATGCATGTCTAAAATTTTATTATTCGAGTTACGGTACGAGGAAGAATTTTTTTCGAATGTTATACACTATATTCCATGTAGTTGTTAATAAAAAATTGGTTGTCTGTAAAGTCGGTTTACGGACGATAGTTTTACGTGATAACGTATTCCGCTCGAATATCATATTTAATAATACATAACCTAAATTTTAGTAGCTGTCAAACTATATTTTTGCCGACTAATAATTTGATCAACCAAAGCGAAATACATATTTTTAAGCAATTATAAAAGACATTTAAAAGAATGTATATATATTATATATTTGTTAACAAACCGTATAATTTATCTGCTGTTATGAAATGCAGATATCTCCCAAGATTTGTTTTTGATACAAAATGTAGCTGCGTTTGTGTACAAACTATCAATTGATCAATACATTTCCATTCGTTGTGAATAATATCATATTTTATCCATAATGACGGCGATCAGTTATTTTTAACAAAATAAAATGACATTTATTAATTATTATTAGCGCCATATTGCCATTGCCGATCGTGCCTCTCTATCGCTTATATCGCGCTCTCGCTTGCACGCTCAGGCGGAACGTTACACTTTTTGGAACGTTACACTTTTTCGTGCATGCAGCCAGTGTTTCATCAATTTATAAGACGTTATCACGTCAAAAAGAATAAAAAAGTTACATATAATTTTATTTCGATTATAAATAGTCTCAGTTTTCAAATAAAAGCGTGTTATATTTTAATAATAAGAAAGAAAAAAAGATGGTGTAACACGCTTTTATTTGAAAACCTGAGACTATATCTAATCATAATAAAATTATTTTTACAAACTTCATCTCTTTATAATATTAGTATCGACTATAGATAAGCATTGTGACAGGTGAAAACATGCTTTTTTTGAAAAACAGCAACACACCAAATCCAGACTGAGCCACAGCAACCGCATGATCAGGTACAGCTAGTTAATTGTAAATTCGAGCGAACGAGCGAAGTGAGCGGTGCACTGGGTCGAAGTCGAACGGGGTATTTAGTAACGTATAATATATGTATACCTAAAGTAGTAAACACTATATTTAAGACTCGTTTTTTTTTTTGAGATGAGCATCGGAACTTCGGTGTATTTTATTGCCATCAGACACGATATTGTTACTTTATTTTCTTTACACACGTTTTTACGAGAGTTGAAATAGTTATATGTGACGATTTATATCGCGAAAAACTTTTTTTATTGAATTAACCGTTTTAGTTGTCTGTGCATGCAGATACACAAATAAAAATGCGTGAAATAGTAAGTAGGATAAATACTAGATATTTAAAAAAAACTTTTTAACAAAAAAATTAAACCGCCGAAAAACTGAAAAACAAAAAATAATAAATCTTTTTATTTAACTAAGTTCTATTTAAGTAGTTGAACGTATGTGACAGTCTACTATATCTAAGTAATTTTGAGTCGGCGTCAACAATCCTTCGCCGGAAATCTCTGAGAGTTCACGAAGTTAATGTCAGCGACAGAGCAACCCGAACGGGCACACACTGAGGGCACACGTCTTTGCGAGTGGTCGTGTGGAGAGCGCATGTTTAGAATGTTAATGTTTATCGCTGGAGATTTCACGTATCATTGTTAATTTGATTTGGTTATTTCTTTTAGTGATCTTTGTTCATTGATTGTTTGACGCCGACTCAAAATTACTTAGATATACTAGACTGTCACATACGTTCAACTACTTAAATAGAACTTAGTTAAATAAAAAGATTTATTATTTTTTGCTTTTCAGTTTTTCGACGGTTTAATTTTTTTGTTAAAAAGTTTTTATTTTATAATTTTTTGTGGCTATATAATTTATAATTGTAATACACAACTCAGCATGAAACTCTGTGAGTGAACAATAAATCACCCCTATTTTCCCACCCTTAGGGTAGGAATTTTTTTTCCAAATTTATATGAGACCAACCTGGAGGTATACCCTATCCAATAAAAAAATAATTATCAAAATCGGACTACTCTGTAAAAGGTTATGTGTGGTCATACATTACAATTAGTGAGTAAACAATCAATCATCCTCTGTTTTCCTACCCTTAGGGTTGAAATTTTTTTACCAAATTTATATGGGACCAACTTCGGGGTATACCCTTTCAAACAAAAAAATAATTATCAAAATAGGACTACTCTGTAAAAAGTTATGCGTGGTCATACATAAAAAAAAAAAATATATACACGTCGACTTGAGAACCTCCTCCGTTTTTGTTTTTCGTCGGTTAAATAAAAAGAGAGGCGTTAATGTGTTTTTACCAGCCTGCGCCAGAAGGGGGGTAATGTTTTTCGAGCGTATGTATGTTTATTTCTTTGGCAATTGGCACGCCCTGTATAGCCTAAATGCATTTTAGCATATTAGGTGTCGTTAGCTTTGTATTAATTGTGGGAGTAACATAGGGTATTATATTAAAATATGGCGTCAGCGAGTCAAAAAAGAGAGAGAATAATAAAAAATATTTTGTTATTATAATAATATGGGTGTCAAATAAAAACTGGTAAATAGCCAATTCCGAATATATATTTTCTTATTAGACTTTTTTGCTACCATTTTAATACAAACTACAAAAAAAGTAATAATTTAATGTGTTTTAATGTGGATCTTCTAAACAACGTGGAAAAACCATAGAGATATAAGTAACTAGAGTTCGCTAGTTCGTATGTTTGCTATAAGTGGAAGTGTCCTCAGTTGAGAGAGATTTATTAAGAATAATGCGTAAATACCTGAAATTTGCTGATGTTAAATTCATAAACGAACAATAATATGCAGTCGGTTCGTCTCAAAGTTTATCGAACACAATATAACCTCACTCTGCAGCACATATCTACAAAGACGAAATGTTTAAAATATAATTATTGATTAATTATTAGACAAAATATGTAGGTATATATATTTATTAGCATAATTTATAATACATTTAAAAAGGATTTATTAACTAACCTATACATTATTTCCCGTTACAAAATGCAGCAAAATTCGACGAAATGTATTTTTGATACAAAAAAACAGTTGTTTTCATTTTAAACGTCAAATAGTTGTATTATTGCTCCGTCTTTGTCGCACTCACTAACTTATATCTCCCTCTCAACTTAATGCTCCGTCTTTGTCGCACTCACTAACTTATATCTCCCTCTCAACTCCGTTCGCCTCGAACGATCACGCACCGTCGCGATGATGCACTTCCGTAAACGATTTCGTCAGGCATCGCGATGATGCACTTCCGTAAACGATTTCGTCAGGCATTTACCAGCTTACTTCTCAAGTCAAGCGTGCCTAAATACGTTTTAATTCAATAAACGTATCTGGGTTTAGAAAAGGTGATCGTAAAGAAAAGAAAAATATTATGTTTTTTAAAGACATTCTGACGCCTTTCTCGAAGACGGTTCAATTTTATTAAAATTATTTCTATTTAATGTTCGTCATTTGTTGACAAAACTGGGTATTTATCAGAAGTTTCTATCGCAAAGAAAACTTCCGTAAAACATAAATGGCCTGTCTTGGAATGGACTTGAAAAACTTAAATATTGAAAACTTGTTACAATTTTGTGCGAACAATCTACGGCAGCGCTGTGTGCCATACACTTCACTTCACGCAGAAGTGTAACGAACTACTGGTCGCCTATTGAGAGCTCTTTCGTTTACGCGCAGGGGTGCCAACTGCATGATTTTTCCACCAAGACATTTAATATTATCTCCGTTCACATCAATTATATCATAATACTAGCGGTCCCGTCCGGTTTCACCCGGGTGTAAAAGAACGAATAATAATAATAATAATAATAATCTTTATTTATATAATACAATAATAATTGTATGTAAACAGCGTCAATGGTCTTTAAAATTATTTTAAGTATCGTTCGAGATTATATATATTAGATATCATGTCCATCGATAATAATTAATAAGAAAAATTCGTAGGTTTGTGGACAATAGTTATATTTATAATTGTACGACGTTTCGTCTATAAATTTAGACTTTTTCAAGTACAAATTGAAAATTATTTAAAACAATAATTATGAAAATAAACATTAATTACTAACCATAGCAATTAACAAAAGTTAAGGTACATAAGATAAAAACATGGCAACAAGTTTATGTATAAATTTTTAACAATAAAAATTAAAATTAAAAATTCTAAAGTTAGTTCATTTTCATAATATAGTTGTACTGACTACTTAAATTTTGAGTGTCTGTTCTATATTATGAAAATGAACTAACTTTGTACATGAAAAAGTCTAAATTTATAGACGAAACGTCGTACAATTATAAATATAACTATTGTCCACAAACCTACGAATTTTTTTCTTATTAACTATTATCGATGGACACGATATCTAATATACAGATTGTATCAAATCAAAACGGTCCATAGGACATTCTGTGTGTAAGACAGAGACGATATATAAAGATCTAAAGCAGTAAGTAAGAATGAGATAAATGATCGCTAATATATAGTTACTGTAGTTACGTAAATAAATAATTACGTACACTGTAAATCTTTTTACCAATTTATCAATTAAAACAACTACAAATAAATTTATTATGTTGGCGGTTGAATTACCACCATAAAACCATTTAATTATTATTTGGATTTTTTCCCGAACAGTATAAATAGCCATTTTATCAATAATTTCACCAGTGAATACTGACATTTGATAAAATTGTGATTTCTACTGTAGAAAACAAAGACGATACTATCAGATTGTATAACCACAGTAACTATTAGCGATCATTTATCTCATTCTTACTTACTGCTTTAGTGCTTTATATAATATCGTCTCTGTCTTACACACAGAATGTTCTATGGACTGTTTTGATTTGATACAATCTGTATATAATCTCGAACGATACTTAAAATAATTTTAAAGACCATTGACGCTGTTTACATACAATTATTGTATTATATAAATAAAGATTATTATTATTATTCGTTCTTTTACACCCGGGTTATTATTATTATTTATTTATTTAATGACATAAAAATGTCAAACATGCATCTAATCAAATTAAATGTGATGATATTTACGAATCGTTTCGCCGAAGAAGAAGCGATTGTTAGGTTACTTTTGTCGGGCTACGATCAGTGAAAAACCTATCGAAATCGCAGGAAAAATATTCCTTACATCTGTCATTCACTAAATATTAAATAATACTACTTTAATCAGTGACTGACAAATATCAGAATTCCCTGAAGACCTCTGTTGTTGAGCGTCTATAATCTACAGTTTCTCTCATGGATATAAAAAATGATACTATTTTAAATGTCGTCTGATACGAGTATGATTCTGTCAAACTGGGAGACAAGTTAATGAATATTTTTTTTCAATTTAGCTAGTTTAAAACCCTTGTGTGACGGTACATATCTGTATAGTGAAGTGTTTATCCTGTAGGGAATAGGAAGCGTTATGGAGCTTAGGAAATAAAAAAAACAGACTTTCTTCTTTAAAGTATAAAGAGAAAATGGAACGCTTTCTTATCTTGAAAGAATTTAATATCAAAGGTCAGCAGCTCCATTGAAAAGATGAGTATAAGTTTTCGAAAATATACATTTTTGAAAAGTTTTTTTTGCTTTTTAAAAACCATTCTAGGGCTAGGAAATGCTTCAGTATATACAGGAATCTTAGTGTCATGTTTGTAATATTTTTATTTATAACCAGCTTTAAATCATTGTTAGGCCCAAATAACTTTTGGTAACAAATTTCATCCAATTAAAGTTCAGTCAGAATCAATCAAAATAAGATGAATTTTTGTGCCCAGATATCAATTCAGTAGCGGTTCCTCTATAAGCGCTGCAGAGTCGCAGAACAACCAAAATCTTAGGTACTTCTTAATTTTAGAATGAATTATATTTTCCATATTTAACCAATATTTAATCTTTGGAAATAGTTTAATGGTTACACAATCAACGCTACTGACAGATCACAAAACTCGCGTGTGCAGTTCTGTGTGACAAACTTTCTTGCGTTTGGGCCCTGTTTTGCGCTCCGAAGCAGCACATGAAACGTAATCATCAGATACGTCTGGTGAACACCGTGCTACTCCTGACTCACAAGTTATAGCGTGTTATTTAGATCGACTATGAGCTGCATTTATCGTCAGCACATCTATCAATGTTATATGCTACGGTAAGTTTGCCGTACATACACAGACAAGATACACACGATTTATGGCAATAGTGACTAGTGTATATTGTTGTTTGTTGTGAACGGTGTTTAAAAAAATTCCAGCCAATTGGGCGACGGGACCATTCCAAATTTAAAAATGTTTACATTTGATTGTAATAAAGAAAATAAAATTTCTGATATCGCGCGAGATGATATTTGCTATTCCTTGGCATGGTTACCTATACATAATATGTTCCACATTATGTAAAAATTAATCAAAGCATGCCGAACTAGTTTATTTCTGACAGATCAATCAAAACACAAGAGCGGCTGATTTTTTTTTATTTTCCAAATATTTCCGAAACTATAATGTTTAGAAAAAGAAATGTTTAACGACACTTACTTAAAAAATAAATAGAATAATAAGCCGTTATGAAAAGTATACCATTGTTATATAAAAAACACCGTTATAGCATATATATCTTCTGCGTATGCGCCGATTTTCCCCAAAATCAATACGGCTCTTCATATTTGCATACCCAACATCCTCCCAAAATTTGGTTTCAATCCGCTCATCCGTTTGACCTGAATCGTGTTCACAGACTAACAGACGCACAAAGTTTTTCCAAAAATATGTTTTTTGGAAAAAACGGAAAGATATTGTAAAATTTTTGAAAACTGATTTTTTACCTAAACTAGTACCATTCCCCACTTGTGGGTTGGGATGGTAAAAGGTTATAAATAATTAAAACATCATAAACATAGATGTGATTCATAATTTAATTTACCCCGCCCTCATTCCTGGCTTGTGTTAGAAGGTATCTCTGGTTGACCCTGCAGAAAACCCGTTAAAAATGTTCACTCGTCGCCACTGGGTATCATACAAAATATTTTTTTAAAAATGCCGACTTAGGTTTCGTCAAAATGTAATTTTAACTGACACTCGTCGAAAATCGACTCAATAATTTCATACTTTAAGAGTGGTAACTATTAGTATTTGAAAAGGCGTAGTGGCCATCTGAGATGCACAAATGCACACTTAAAGAAAACGTGAAGAAAAGAGGAATGTAAGATAACGATTCCCAGACAAAGAATGAGAGAAATATTCCCCAGAGTTAAGTGCTGAAATATGGAAACATTTCCAAGAGACAGGAAACATGACTTGCCAACTCCAGGATCATCGGAGATCTCCTTCACAAAATCGGTTTGTAAACGAAATGTCGGTTGAACAGTTTCATTAAAAATTCTATATTTTAAGGCAGTCTTGTATACAGAATAAACACTTCAAAAAGTTTTTATACTCAAAATAAATAAAGCACTTTAAAACTGAAATATTAATATAAATACATTAACAATTCTTCTCAATGTAATCAGCAGATTTCCCTCGTTTTGTTTTAATAACAACACATTTTCTTGTTTAGGTATGGAAAATAATTTCGATCGTTAGCGCACTTTCGAGATACAAATTGAAAATTTTAATATATCTCATACATTCAACTTTTGGGCGTCTAGTTTTCAAATAGTTAAATATGTGTTTTTTTATATAGAGATTTCTATTTTTACTAAAATAAATTATAAACGACTTCAGACAAAATTGTCTTTTTTGTCTTTCAAAAACAAAAAAAAATAAACACTGACATGTAGTTTTGGAGAAATGTTACTTAAAAATTGCCGAAATAACTGTCAATCATGTTTGGTCTATATCTCTCTCAGTCATATTATATCAATTATACTTCTGTAGTGAAATTATGACGTCTAATGTTTAATTATTATTTTCATAAATATAGAAACATTCAATTATTATTATTAACATATATTAGATATCGTGTCCATCGAAACTTAGGTAAAGTCCGCAATCCTGCGATTTTTTTTTATTAATTACTATTAACATTTAAATAAGAAATAATAATTTATAAAGTCGTATGGCATTTTTTATTACACCAAATTTGGACGCAATTACTTACTTTTACGATAGTAGGTTTATGACCAATGTTTTGTTTTTTTTTTAATTAACGGGAATCGGCTTGTCACCGGGAACACCGCAGCCTCTAGGTGTAGAGCTTATTGTGTTATCTCCCAATCTCTTATAGGTAATACTCGTTCTTTGCACTAGCTTCTGCAGTCCGTGGGATGGGTTATTGATATAATCTTCTGAATTCACTCTTGATTGTTCATAGATTATTATTCATACAGAATATGATACGCTGTTTCCGTCTCCTTATTGCACTGTCTGCATTTCAAGTCTCCGTTAAACAGTTCGATTCTTTGGACGTGTCCTTTCAGGGCACAGTGTCCTGTCAGGAGGCCTACCACGAGACGAAGATTGTACCTACTAATTTGTAGTAGTTCTTCATTCATCTTTAGGGATGACCCTTTAATAAAATTCTTGCCATATGTTGCTGCCCGGAAATTTGAGTCCAGTATGTCTTGTGTTGACTTTTGATCCATTCCCTTATTTGACCCCGTACTGTGCTTTTCGACACTCCCAGGGCAGGTTCTGGGCCAATGTATGTAGTTGACGAACCTCTCCTCGCTAGCTCATCAGCTCCTTTCTTGCCTTTGATTCCAGAGTGTCCCGGCACCCACAGTAAAGTTACTTTGTTATGTTCTGCCAGTACTTTAAGTTCTCTTATGCATTCCCAAACCTGCTTTGATGTCACCTTTGAGTTGGCAATGGCCTTCAGCGACGCGTGACTGTCTTATGCAGTATGGATCCGTATATTTATTTTTATCCAACTGTCCCAGAAGGAGGGTGATTTTTTATCGATTTTAGTTAAGCCGTCCACTTTTCCTTAATTAAATTCCTGATATAATTTAATACGACGACAAAATAATATAAACAAAATTAATGTTGAAAATGTCAACCGTCTTATCGAATGCTAAAAAATCTTTTCGAGTAGATAAATAAATCAAGAATTTGATTCGTACAAACTGTATCAAGTGTTAACGACATCAGTTGTCATAATCTACAATGACTCTGTTTCTACAAAATGTATAGGATTTTGATTCACGAAGAAATCATTGGCCAAGTTATTTGAAATATATAGTCGTCCCCATTCAATATTATGTAGGTATGCATTATGTTATAAAGGGTCGATAATGGATTTGGTATATTAACAGTGGTCGTGCAAAACCACACCATGTGGAAACAACGACACCTTTAATAACTAAATATGTACCTTCTATATCTACTTCATCGATCGCTTCCATCTTCTGGCTTCACCTTGAGTCACCTTCTCTGTTGATTATTAATAAGCCAACAGAACCTGACTCGCTTCTTAAGGCCGCTGCACACGAGACTGATTTTGCCGCTACATTCCCTGCTAGATATGGCTGCTAGGTTTCAAGCGTGCTGTGGTGCCTGACTTTTATGTTTTCGCTTAACGCGATGCGTGTATTGCGCAGTGACGGTTCGAATGTACAACAGTGAACGTTTATTGTCTCTGAACAGAACATACACTATGACACCATGTTTATAAATATCGTCCACGTGACAAGATACTGTTTCCTGATTGGTTCTAAATAAGCACGAGAAATAGCCTTTAACTAATTTTGAAATTCATCTTGTGATGACGCACGCGGGCTCGCAATGACGTCATTCCTATCTTCGTATAGCCAGCGCAAGTCCCAGTGGCAAAACAATCCTCGTGTACACACAGCACACGTCCTAGCAATGATTCCGGCGGCAAAACCAGCCTCGTGTGTAGCAACCTTTACAGAGATACACGCTAACGATCTCGGTTGTCGTGCGTCTATCTACAATATCTCTCTGGTGTGTTATGCAGATGTCGTCGGTTGTCTGTCCACTTTGTTAAAAATCAATCAATATTTTCAATTTGCTTTGCTAATTTATTATAACTTTGTAGACCTGACGTTTACTAAAAAAGATATTTTAAATTGACGTAATACATATTTTCATAATTTAATTTTCGTTAAATTTAATAAGGTAATGCTTGTTTTTGATATTTTAACATTTATTAAATATAAAAGCTGATTAAGCGTTTATAATTTTACAATATTTCTTTTTAAACTCTGTTTTTATAAGCTTTCAGCTCTAAATTTAACGCTGAAAGTCGTATCAGACACGACATGTAAAGACATCTCTGAAAGCTCTTTACTCTTTAGCTATTACGTTACCATACATTACACCTGACAATGAAAAAAACCACATAAATGTTGAAATCTTCGGGCGCCCAGCAAAGACACACTCTGATGTGCCAAGTACATCTGTTACCAAATAAAGATGTTTAATCCAGGATTTTAATTAGTGACTACCACAACATATCTATTTTGTGTGTTGAATAAAAAAAATCAAATTATATTCTCTTCTATTTTTTATCTCAGCATAAACTTGGAAAGCCGCGTTTTTAATATTAATGAGCAAAATGGGAGCACGACCTTCAGACACAGTTTAATCCTTTGCTAGACACGGTAGGGGACACAAACCAAGCTATCTATATTCATTCATATCTTGCTGATGTAACCGCAGCTTACGAACGGTTAATTGACCGAACGTAAGTAGTTATTTATTCGGTCCATTTGTTCTTCAGGTAGCTATTCTTCCAAATAAATAGCGATAATTCAATTAACCAAACATAATTATGTTTACTGCAGGTATAAATCTATTCCGTTCTTTATCCAGGATATAAATATTTATTCGACTAATGGCTACCACATAGATCATAATATACCTAACCCATAAACGTGGAGTATTATGTCTACAGTTTATCTTGTGAATTTATTTATGTGTTGTTTATTAACCTTCTATGAAGTGTGTAGTTGTACAACATTAAAGCTAGTAGAAGTTTTGTGTTCAATTGGGTTAGAATAAAGCATTATTATTTTGCGAGTGTTTTTTTGACGTTTACACAAACGCTATTGGTTGGATTTTTGGGTTGACGTCAAAATATTCAACAAAAAGAGCAAGGAATGTAGTACAGTATATATTTATTCTACAAGTAACTATTCTAACAGATATAGGTATTGATTGGTGAATTGAAAGTAAATTTTATTCGAAGGAATAAATTTGTTCCAAACTTATGTCTTTGATAGTGTTCAGTGAATATGGACTTAAGTCACGTGAAATTTGCCACTGGACATACGTCAATCTAAAAAATTTGACTTATCGGTGAGACAATTTTTCAACCAAAATTGTTTTATACTCTATAGTGTAGATGCATATCTTAATGTCTAATGTATATTTTTTATCTACGTATTTTCTTTGTATTTTGACTTGTTATATTCAACTTGTATTGACAACATGACCAATAAAATAAAATATTATAAAAATTAATGAATTTTATCTCGCATATTATGTTGCGTCTTAATTGAAATTCACTCTAAACAATTTGCAGCTATTTTTGAAATTAAAAGTGTATGACTAAACAATATTTTTTCATTAAAACCAGTGTACGCCCATAGCGATTCTGAATGAAACAAACACGAACTCACAATATGTTTACACATCAACTCTCGGGAGTACAGTATCGTTCACACCTTTTTTTAGTAAGTTAATCCTTTTATAAAAGTCTAATTATAAAATGATCAAAGCCTGGACTGCAAATGAAACTATAGAACAAACTAATAAGGTCGCCGGTGGCAATTAATGCACCTAATGGATGTGGTCACCGCATCGGATTTATGCGAAAATTACAGACAGCCCACGGCCGGGCCGCCATAACCGACCCGTAGAATCGGTAATTAATATAGGTAAAGGGCTACAGTGCGTGCAAATATCAAATACGTAGCTAAAATTTATCGAAAATTCGTTGGCGATAGAATTTTTATAAATAAGCTAATCTGGACTACCTATATTGATCTCTGTTTAATAATAATAAAATATATATTTGTTTAGCCCACCGAGCGGGGTGGCGTAGAGGTGAGAGCACTAGACTCGCATTCGGGAGGTACCGGGTTTGAATCCTGGCGGGAGCAGATGTTCCTGCTGCCTCTCGCCGAGAAACGGTAATTCCCGTGCCGGCCATCTTGTTGAGGTTTTCTATGGTTTCCCTCAATAATTCCAAATAAATATCGAGACGGTTCCTTATTCAAGGCCATGGCCGATTATCTGTCAAACTTCTATGCTCAAAATTTGCCTACCTTATCCTAATCTCCTAAAACTCCTTCATTCGCCCATTAATATTAATTAAGTGGAAGTTTAAAATCGTAGAAAATAACAGGAAGTGTGATATAAAGTCGAGAAACGGACGTTAAACGCATTATAATTATTATTATATTTGTTTAACTAGATGAGATACAAAAGAGTCAATTACAACAAAAGAGTCAATTACAATTTTACAAAATTTCTCCTATAGGTAATGTAGGGTATAATATCAATTAGATAATTTCGGAAAGCTTCTTTAAATTTTTTATATTTGTTATATCTTCTTTGAGTTTAATACAAGGGCGTAGATAGGGGAGGCGGCGGTAAAGAGGGTATAGTTACCGCCCCCAGGATCATAATAATAAAAAATAAGCCTAAAAATAATACGAATACCTGGCTAAAAAATAAAACTTAGAAATACTTCTTGAAAAAAATTTGTAAAATTGGTTTGGGAATTAATATTTTGCTTGACACCTTCCTTGGTAAGTATTCTTGTGTGATATTAATAAAACTTAAAAAATATGGATTTTTTTTGCTTTTGCCGCCAAGTGAAATAAGTTAAATCATTCAAAATTAGTCATAGTTTCTTCTCCCGAAAGGAATACGAGCAATTACCAGTCAGACTGTATATTTTGCAATCATTCTTTAATCTACCGAAAGTACAAATACATGGAAAAATGGATTTCGGTGAAATTATTTCTAAATGGAAGGAATGAATCAGACATTTGATGCTAAAAAAATTACCAATACAACTTGGGTCTGAAAAATCCCATTATATACAGGGTGTCCCATTAAGAATGGGACATAGAACAACCGCAGATTCTCCAATTCAAAATAAAACGATTAAGCGAAATATGCTTAGATAAAATGTTACTCGTTTCCGAAATACGGGGTGTTGAAGTTGAAAACTGAAAAATTATTAATGTCCATAATTTTTTTAATACACCGTATAATTTTACTCAAATCGGCACACTTGTTAAATATCATAAAATGCACCTAACAATAAAAAAATTAGTTCAGTACGCTCTACCAGTGGCGTACGGAGGAGTAAGTAATGCTTGTACCCCTTCTAAATGCTACGCCGCTGTCTAAATTTTAATGTTGACTATAATTTTAATTTTTTTGATATTTTCTAAGTCAATAATGTACACTTGTTAGTTTGTTGTAAAGTCATTGGTTTTCGAGATATTCGCAGCTAAAGATAGATAGACATGTACTTTTTATTTGTATTATTATTAATAATATTCATCTTTACAATTTTGTCTTAAAAAAACTGCGAATATCTCGAAAACCAATGACTTTACAACAAACTAACAAGTGTACATTACTGACTTAGAAAATATCAAAAAAATTAAAATTATAGTCAAAATTAAAATTTAGACAGCGGCGTACCATTTAGAAGGGGTACAAGCATTACTTACTCCTGCCGTACGCCACTGGTAGAGCGAGTAACATTTTATCTAAGCATATTTCGCTTAATCGTTTTATTTTGAATTGGAGAATCTGCGGTTGTTCTATGTCCCATTCTTAATGGGACACCCTGTATATATATACACACACACACACATATACGTATATCTCCGCAAGTGCCTACATATTGCACGTTATTCGTTAGTTGCCACAAAATAGCCGTTTTTGATAAGTTTGCAACTTTGAACACCAGGATTTCAGAGTCAAGTTGTGTTGGAAACTTTTTTCGATATCAAATGACTGATTCATTCCCCCCAGTCAGAAAAAAAACTCACTTAGACCCATTTTCCCATGTATTTGGTGCGGGGTCCCTTAGCGATTTTTGTGTAAAATTATATAAAACTCTTATTGAAGTTGCTTTGGATGCAAAAAGCATCCTTTTTTATAAATTGTACTTTAAAACCGTTAACTTTTAATGACTGGCCAATTGTCAAACACAGAACAGAGAAAGTAGAAACGTTATTGGAAAGCTTTGTGATTTTCAAGTACAAGCCGTTTTCCAGTGTTCGATAGATAATAGCTTTAGTCGGAAATAGTATTATAGATAGAAACGCTGGCTAGAGTTGAGTTGAACGTAAACTGACCGCCTGGGGGCCGAGCACTGGGAAGACAACAGCGCTAAGTGAACTAATAATACGGATGCTCATATTACAAGGTCTGCTGATCATGTTCAAGAAAGCTGGAATTGTTCAGCTGAACGTTCTCAATTGGGCAGCCAAAGGTTTGGCGGCATCGTCTTCCTCTTCGGCCATTATCTCCAACTGTCCGTCTCTCCATCCGACTAAAACTTCACAAACTATTATTGAGATTCTTGTTAAAATCAACTTACTACACATTTATATACAGGGTGTCCCATTAAGAATGGGACATAGAACAACCGCAGATTCTCCAATTCAAAATAAAACGATTAAGCGAAATATGCTTAGATAAAATGTTACTCGCTCTACCAGTGGCGTACGGCAGAAGTAAGTAATGCTTGTACCTCTTCTAAATGTTACGCCGCTGTCTAAATTTTAATTTTGACTATAATTTTAATTTTTTTGATATTTTCTAAGTCAATAATGTACACTTGTTAGTTTGTTGGAAAGTCATTGGTTTTCGAGATATTCGCAGTTACAGATAGATAGACATGTACTTTTTATTTGTATTATTATTAATAATATTCATTTTTACAATTTTGTCTTAAAAAAACTGCGAATATCTCGAAAACCAATTACTTTACAACAAACTAACAAGTGTACATTATTGACTTAGAAAATATCAAAAAAATTAAAATTAGAGTTAAAATTAAAATTTAGACAGCGGCGTAACATTTAGAAGGGGTACAAGCATTACTTACCCCTGCCGTACGCCACTGGTAGAGCGTACTGAACTAATTTTTTTATTGTTAGGTGCATTTTATGATATTTAACAAATGTGCCGATTTGAGTAAAATTATACCCTGTATTAAAAAAATTATGGACATTAATAATTTTTCAGTTTTCAACTTCAACACCCCGTATTTCGGAAACGAGTAACATTTTATCTAAGCATATTTCGCTTAATCGTTTTATTTTAATTGGAGAATCTGCGGTTGTTCTATGTCCCATTCTTAATGGGACACCATGTATATAGTATGTCTGACTCTCTTGGACGTAGACAATAAGAGAATCATACACAAGTAATAAAAAAACTGGCCAAGTGCGAGTCGGACTTGCGCACCGAGGGTTCCGTACAAACTTGTATAGGTATGTAAATAGTGCGTCCATCACGGGAATCGAGTCTCGAAGATTTTTCCCGCTTAGTCGCTGGAAAACTGTTGTCCCCATACGTAAAAAACTCCGACCAAAATAGGCAGGTTTCCAATTTGATTAGTGCGTTTGTTTCCATGTAGCTCTGCAACGGATGAACTTATTCAGATTCCGTTTTTGGAGCTATGCTCTTAACGCAGGCTATGGACGCAGACGGAAAACTTAAGCTACAGATGAGCAGTTAACTGTAGGAAAAAAACGAACGAACAAATCGTCACGTCACGTCACGATTTATTATCTATTATTGTGTAGGTATAATACTTAGAATAACATATCGAAACGAAGCGCGTTATGTGGCCGAGCGGCTTATAGTGTGACTACCCGACAACGCCAGTATTATATTTTTCTTTTGTTTTTATAAATGACAATTTTTGAAGTGAAAACTTCTTTAGCGGCGTTGTACACTTTTTTTGTAATGGGTAAAAAATGTTAAACTCGCGTCAGGACAAGTAAGAACTGGGTGAGACTCTCTAAGTGATAGTAATTGCCAGATACTTTTTATACAACGTTAGACATCTAACGTTGAAATATCGTACATAAAAATGCAATCTATGATACAAACCATTTTGATCGAAAATTCGTAAGACGTTTTTTATATTTCTTATTAACAAATAAACGAAATTTCGAGTTGATGATTTTGTTTTTTTATATTTTTATCAATATGTGAAAAATTTGAAGTTCAATAATTTTGTTATTTTTGAAGCAAATCTTCTTCAGGCACGCTTGACTTGTGGAGTAAGCTGGTGAATGCGTGACGAGAGCGTTTACGAAAAGTGTGATCGGGCGAGGCGAACGGAAGTTGACGCGAACGGTGATTTGGATGACAAATACTTCACTGGCTAGTGGCGCCATCAGGTGGCCGAAACAAATACTTCACTGGCTAGTTTGCGTATACGTAAGTTTTAAAAATGAATATACAATACGTAAGGAGTATAACTTCCGTCGTGTGTCCATCTCTTTTTATATCAATGTGCAGTTGACAAATAATTCTATTTATCCTTCAGATATACCGTACAGAATATGAAGAACACGTCACCAAATACACACAGAAAAATAAAATATAAATAAAAAAATATATAAATATTCTTTCTTTTATCGTCGGGTAAATTTATACTGATTAAATGTTTTCGTTGATGAAAAATGAAACGATCACTAAACGAATTTCACATTCAGTTTCTTCCAGGCTCTGAAATTTACATGCTGATAAAATAAATCTAGAACACATCGTATGTAGTCTATATGCAGTTTAGTTAGTTTTGCTTACTCTGATCGATGGACTTCGTAAGGTTTATATATAGTTTTCACTTTATATTAATGACCTTAGTCGACATTTCAATAAATTTCGTTTTGAGGATTTACACGGTGCAACACTATTTGCAATAAATAGAAAGGTTTTTTTTTTGTAAATAAAGGTGACAACCGGATGTCCAGGAATGGCTCGCGTTACAGTGATTAACTTTTTGCACTATCCCCTATAAAACAGTTGCTTGACAAGCATGTAAAGTAAACCTTTGCTAAATCACTGATGAACCTCTTATTACTTCTAAACGGAGTTTCCGATTGAAACGCGGTTTGCGGAATCTAAAGTGACTTTGCTGAACTTAGATTTCTTGAAAATTTGGAATGATTCGGCCCAATAGATTTTAAGGAATCTTGAAAACACAAGTTTCAAAAATTTTTAGAAATTTGTTTTTTTTTTAATATTTCATAAACTACTAAATCGATTAATTCCAAAATTCAATCAGGGAGCCCAAATTCGCAAAAAACGCTGAAATGCAAACTACATTCCATTTCACTGAGGGGTGCTAAAAAATATGTAGAAATTCGTATTGCCTTTTCGACTTTGTTTCATATTTTGACATGAAGCAAATGCCTCGTTTATCACACTCTAGCATCAAGAAACATTGATTGTGTAAGTTATAGCAAAAAAAATACTGTATACTTTTATTTTCGTAGTGTGTACGTAACTTCAGAACCTGTATCGTTGTACTTTTTTTTTATAAGCTCCAATGCAACGATAAATCTTGTTGTATCACCAATTAGCAAAAAATGATATAGATTTCACTAGAGACCGCTACCATGCATACTAAAATGGCTACTTGAGAAGAAAAAAAAATACATACTATTTTTTTAATATATACAGTAAGGTCGAGGTAATCGGGTCTCCGTCTCTTTGAGCGCTTCATAAGATACATTAACAAGTCAATTAAAAAGTGTAGATCACAGAGAGGTGTCAAGAAATTGAACCTTTACCCTATAGAAGTTAATTATTTATTTTTTACTGTTTAATTTTCGAAAAATTGTGATAATAATTACAGATATGAACACTCTAACCCTGACTGACTGACAGACAACCACCAGCCTAAACCGGTGGGTCTGGAAGCATGATTTGCACAGTGATTCCTCGTAGCAGAGTTAAATATCTATTTATTTTCAAGAACACGGAAACGGTGAATGGGTCTGGTATTTACTTTAAACATTGTTTCCAGATGGTAAAAATATTTATACAGCACTGTTGATCCTAAGTTAATTTAAATATACCAATACAACGTTTTAAACTTTTCCAAGCACTTACTTTTGGATGAAGCAATATCAATATCAATTATTCGAGAATGGTCGAGATCGTCCGGATGTCGTTGTTTATACGACATTTTCAAACACAAACCCCCCATAAGCTCTAATTATGAAAGTATGAGCACTATATTTCACATTTTTTGAATTTTTTGTTTAAAGTCAAGCAGAAACAAAAACATTTATGATAAAAATGATAAATTATTCCTTAGAAAAGAATATTTTAATCTCGTTGGAGCTACATATAATATGTGCAAAGTGTTAAATGAACATTGAATTGTACAATTTTACCCTGACTAGCAAATGAAATTATTGAAAAGTTTCTAAAATAACAATAAATAGATGTGGATGAAAAATTAATTCTATGCTTTGACCCAAACAGGCACGCAGAATTATGAATTAAATAAAATAGAGTAAAAATACGAATTGCTACTTCCAAAAGCTGAATTTTATATTTTTGAAACACAAAATATGTTTTTCGGAGTTGAGCTTATTTAGGGTGTAGGTATGTTCAGTGAAAAAATAAATTTAACATTTAAAGAATTTTGGAACATCCTATGTCCATTGAAATGGACTACAATCCAAAAAAAAATTTGTTGTCTGTAAAGTCGGTTTACGGACGATAGTTTTACGTGATAACGTATTTCGCTCGAATATCATATTTAATAATACATAACCTAAATTTTAGTAGCTGTCAAACTATATTTTTACCGATTAATAATTTGATCAACCAAAACAAAATACATATTTTTAAGCATAATTTTGAAAGACATTTAAAAGAATGTATGTATATTATATATTTGTTAACAAACCGTATAATTTAACTGCTGTTATTAAATGCAGATGTCTCCCAAGATTTGTTTTTGATACAAAATGTAGCTGCGTTTGTGTACAAACTATCAATTGACAAATAACGATGTATTATCTGAAAAATTGCTTTAAAAATTCGATACATTAAGACATTTTTATTAGATATCTTGATTTTAAGTCTTAATTTCCACGGTTTATAAAACAAAGACCATCTGTCAGATGTAGCTTTCGCTGGAACAGCCGAAAAAAATGTTGAACGCACACTACTCTTTGACGTCACACGATAAGAGGGAAAAATGCGCACAAGCCGACGCGCTTGGGCCGATCGTGCATCTCTATCGCTTATATCGCGCTCTCGCTTGCGGAACGTTACTCTTTTTCGTGTGTGCCGGCGGTGTTTCATCAATTTATATGACGTTATCACGTCAAAAAAATTTTATGGTAATCACTAGCATAGGATGTTTAAATACTTTTTAAGTATAATTAGTAAAGTTAACATCATAAAATTAAAATAAATATCCACACTAGAAAAATAGATTACATCATGAAAATGCGTAAGTTATATTAAGTAATACATAATCAAAATGTAATCTTTTACCACCTTTGCGTAAATCCATGCAGCAGATCAACACTTGACTCGATATTTCGAGCTCCACACATAGTATTTCTTTGTTTGGTTTCGCATGCCTGCATCTCAGATAAGCCCCAAGCACAATTGATATTTAATTACGCTGACTTAAGTTGGAACATTGAAATGACCGCCGGGATCGAAGGGGTTATATAAATAAATAAAAAAACATTAGAAATAAACTACTAAAATTATGTTATACCTTTTTTGTATTTTTGATAAAAATTGCAAAAACGCTTCACTAGTTTTAAATTAATTTTAGAAGTAATGCGGTTAGATTTTTTTGCTCGCATGGAAAAAATATTTTATTGTATTTTGTACGTTTCCAAGTGAAACAGATTTCATTCAGTACTTTATTCAGACTGTTTTTATTACTAGACTTTTGTCTGCACGTAGTTATGGTTTTTATTAACATTACAAATTAAATATTTTTTAATAAAGGAACAGCTGTATGTTGCGTGGAACCGCAGCAACGACAAATATAAAGCTGGAACGGAGAGCATGTGTTCATTATAAAATTAATTTTAACTTATTTGTGTTTTAATAACAAATGTTTTTATTTTCTATATAAATAAAAAATTGCATTTGTTCTTTGAAGTACATCACTGCACAGAGAAAAAATATAAACACTGTATTTTTTTTTCGATACAAAATTATCGTCATATTTTTTCGTTTTATGTGCATCGCTAACAAAGTTAGATACTACATTGACAGTTTAATATGAGGACAATTTACCAGCTGATTGCAAAATGTGCTGTGAAAATGTTTACACCTAACAAATTTTTCCTGCTGCGTCATCTATCAATTTATTTGAGAACATAGTCTTTTGTTTAGTTCACTTCAACTTGCTCAGTTACTTGAAAACACCAATTCCGATAACAATGTATATTTTAAACGTGTTATTTAAAATCTATTGCAGCCAAAATCTCAGAATTTTGACTGTATAATAATATTTAAATAGCACGTTAAAATTAACATGTGGTGGAAGTCCCGGTTTTGATGGTGGGAGAGTGTGTTTTAAAAACTACACCCATCCCCCGATTTACACGGTACTTGTTTTACACGTTTTCGCTTTTACACGGTTTTCCAAATGAGTTTTTTTTTTGTTTTTATCGCACTCTACTAAATGCTACTGTGATTGAACACGTGCGCTGTGTACACATCTCACGGGGAATCCCGAGCTTATGTGCTGACTTGCTGCACACGCACACTGTGTCTGTATTTCTTCGCATAAAATTAAAGTTTTATCTACGGAAAATTGTATTTGAGTGAAAGTTTCACAGTTTCAGAAAGATTTAATTTTCCATATTCGTAAATTCTGTGTACATCTAATAATATTGAAAAAATCACAACTGTTAAATAGTAAAATTATGCATTTTCTGCAAGCTTTTCGATTTACACGGTTTTGACTTGAAAATTTTTAATTTTCGATTTACACGTTTTTCTCAGGAACGTATCTACCGTGTAAATCGGGGGATAGGTGTATTTATAAGTAATTTTTTAACAAGCTCTTATTAAAATATATTGAAACGAAAAAGATAATGTTTAGTTGTAAAAATGTGGATCCCCACTGTAATAAACTATCGCAAAGTTTACGGTGCACACTTTTATAATTGTAAATCTAAATTACCTATTATTTTTTATCCTTTTTAGTACACTTCATTAAAAGTGTTATTTCAATTATAATCTATTTTATTCCTTGTGTGGTAATACTTGGGGTCGTGCCGTAAAAAACTTAAAGAGTAAAAAAATCTGAGAAAAATTTTGCGTGAAAAAAATCGGATTGCTTTTTTCACTTTGGAAATTCAAACTTTGCAAATGCGTCCAGGTCCAGTGTAGTTTAAAAGTTAGAATTGTACGATAAATTTGAGTAAATAAAAAATTTCGGTACTGGAGTAACTTTGTCTCACCGGAATATCCTTGTAGTTCAGACAAAAAATAGATCAAACATCGGAAAAATTCCGGGAAAGCTAGATTTTAGTATGAACCTTCCTAAACAATATTCCAAAAGTCTCCACCGATCCATGTGCCGCTAAAAATGTTAGGCGGGTCAAAGTTCACAAAAAACATTTTTCGCGAAAATCTCGTTAGCGGTGGCTATCAAATTTGTAACATAGAAAATTGCCTACAAAAACATAGTATTACTTTTTTCCGTAAGGCTAAAATTACCAAATTTGTACGATTGTTTTAAACATTTTATGAAACCTACTCTGCCTATAAATAGTAATATTATATTTTTGTAGGCTGTTTTCTAAGCAACAAATTTGATAACCACTATTTTTTCATAAAGGTCACCGCTTTGTGACCTTCCATCCCGCGTAATATTTTTAACGGCACATAAAATATCGGTATATTGTTCCAACATGCAAAAATCCAGCTTTCCTTTAATTTTTCTACTCTGCAATGTCTCCATTATGGCACTATTATTTAAAAGGAAACAGTTAATTTTTTAATTTTTACGCATGTTTCACAAGCTTTGAAAATACTATTTTTAGATATTGCTGCGAAAACAGAACAGCTAACTTATTTATTATTGCATATCGATACACCTGCACTGTCTGGTACAACATTATTGATCAGTTGTGAATTAACCGTTCCATGCATATTAATTGTGTTTGATGACATTTCCGGAAGTCGCAATTCTATTTCCGTCTGTTCTTTGGCCTTTTGTGTTATACAATGTACCTATACTGACAACGATTGTGAATTAAGGGGGTAGTCTGGTTTAGAGGCTTAAATTTTAAGAAGTTTTGCGAATACGATACAAAAAATTAAAAACATTTTTAGTATCCATTTTTTACAAGATGTTTATTGTCGTTTCAAGAATACAAAAAAATCACATAAATAAAAATCAAATATTTAGTGGCGGCTAAAAAAAAGGTGCGTCCTGCTCGACATGTTTCCAACCCTTGTAGTGTTCTGAAACAAAATAAAAAATCTTGATTAGTATAGACGTCACTATAACCCAGACCTTGGAAAGAAAATAAAAAAACAATCGCAAAATGGCGACGATTTGGAAAAAAATTGGCCCCTGTTTTTTGAACTTTCCATTTTTTTGAAAAATAGTAAAAACTTTCATTCCAAAATCCATACTCCCGGATACAAAGGAATTTACACAGAAGATTTTTACCAAGTAAATCAATTGAGTAAAATTAGAGATATCATGTCGAGCAGGTCGAAAAAAGTAGTTTCGAGAACATATTCTTAAAGGTCTAAATTTTAAAACAATTAAAAAAAAATAATAGATGTTTCTAAATTTCTAGAGCAGAGTAACCCTTAAAAAAAACTCGGGTGACAGTGCCAAACCCTGCCGAGAATGTACTGTATTTGCTACTACAGCAATTATGGCTTTGTTCTGTAAACTTAACTTGCTTTTAGTCTAAATAAAAAAAATACCAATTTTTTCAATAATATTATCAATTCAACACCTGTACCAAATTAAATATACCCTTCAGTAAGTAAATCTATAACTGTAAACTAGTGTTTTCATAAAATGTGTAAATCCGGTTCTGTCGGGCCGATTTTGTTAAAATTTTGGCAGCGTATTTTAATTCTTACTAAAAGGTTAAATTTCAATTTTAAAATGATTCTGAGAATTTTTTCGAAATTTTTGGGCTCAAAAACTTTTCCCTAAAAATCACCTTTACAAATGACCCGATTTCAAAAAATTTTGTATTAATGATATTTTATTATTAATTTGTTTTCATGCACTTTAACTCCATCGTGAAAAATAATTTAAATATTTCTATTAAAGTCAATTTTAATTTGGCGTGCTGTGAGAAAAAAAAATGTGTTTTGTTCGTTCGAATATTTTCATTATTGTTCTCGTCGCTCTGAATAAAATTTTGATTGAAAATGAAATCACACTGCCGTATGTATTGATTTCGCTGTATTACGTCCATTGTGAAGCTGTACACAGATATGTACATGTATAGAGTAAGCGAACGCCCGACATTTAAATTGCGTATCGATAAGGGAGCTTTGGATATTTACTGGATCTACAGCAATGAACAGGCGACAAACGCACTTGTTTATTAATAATCCATTATAATACAGGTTGTGCCAATGCGAAACATTCAATTTTCAAATAATGAAGTCGTTTATTTTATTTTTTTTTCTTTGTGTGCATACGTATTAGTGATGTGCCGGATATCCGTATCCGCGGATATCCGAGGGAGAAGAGAGATCCGGAACCGGAACCGGTATTTTTGGACGGATCTTTTACGGATCTTTTACCCTATTCATTTTCAATTCATAGATGAAATTTTACATATATAGGTGATTAGGTAATTATGAAAAACTGTTAAATTCCATTCAGATTATTTTTTATTTTTTTAAATCGTATTTGGCACCTTTATATTGCAAACATTTATCGTAGTGAGTACCATATTAATAGTACATAACTCAAAGGTACTAAATAAACTATCTTTATAATGAGATATTGCACATCGATCTTTGGAAAGAGACAATCTGTTATGAGAATTAACTCTTAAAGAGGTCAATAGCTTTTTCCCATAACAGATAGTCTCTTTCCAAAGGTCGACGTGCAATATTTATCGTTGCGTACTCAAAGAAAGTTAAGATCCGTATCCGTTACCGCGGATCTTGAAACCAAATATCCGTATTCAGATCCGTATCCGCGGATATACATTTTTAACGATCCGGCACATCACTAGTTAAAACACGTTCCGGTTGGTTCTTCCACCTCAATGCTCACACCTATACGTTTCGTGGTTTCTAGCCGGGAAAGGGTTAATTTTACTTTTGTTCATGAAAACTTTAAACTGGCTCTCGAAGTTTATTGAGTAAGTCACGCTTCACAAACTCCATATAATGGTCCGATTCGGTAAATACGCAAATATTTCAATAACACGTTAATATAATGCTTTTACAAAAAAAAATATCTTGTTGAGAAAATTAAACTCATTACAATTATCATCTGAAAGTTTTCATTTAGAATTGCTTTAGTTATCGGGCGTCATATGAAACGTATTAATAGATGGTATAGCTGAGGGGCGGGCAAATTTTTTGATCGTCGTGCCACATTGCGGATGAAAATGTGACCGCGGGCCAAACAATTTCTTTTTCTAATTTTAAGTATAGTTTTTTTGAAACAATAATTTCAATTTTTGAAACACTATTTACTATTTTTCTAAAACTCTTTTTATGCGCCAATTTATATTGACGGAGAAAATTCCACTGCGGGCCGGACCCGGCCCGCGGGCCGCCATTTGCCCAGGCCTGGTATAGCTAGTGTTAAAAACGAGTCCCAGCGGGTTATAACAGTCACAAGAGTCGTAATGCCATTACGCACCAGATATATATATGCAATTTTTGCACGTATCTCCTATAAGATAGATGTTTTTCACTTCATTTTCAAAAATGTTGGCGGTTCCCTTTTGAACAAACGACACTTCTTATAGAGTAGTATAAAAAAAGCAACTGGAGCACGCAAAGCAACTATTTTATAGAGCGTAGTGCAAAAAAAGTTACACTGGGATTTTTCCGTTTTTGTGAAAATATTATGGTCTTATAATATAAACAGGATAAAGGGGTTTTAAATCTATGAAAAGAAAATATATTCAACGAACAAGAAAAGGGATTTTCAATGGATTTTAACAACAATTCATTAATATAACACTCTCGAAGCATACAATTTATAAAATTACAAATAACGCGGTAAATAACGAAATCCAATTAAAATATAATGTATATATAATTTTAATCTATCAATTTTGTGAAATTAAATTCTGTTGTTGCATTTTTAGGAGCGAGAAAGAAAGGAGAGAGAGCGAGATATAGATTATATATTTATTACAGGATGGATTGACAAAATAACAGGACAATAGATGATACTAATCAATCTTTTAAAAATTCAATTTCGAAAACCGACAATGAATCACTGTTTGTGTCTGTTTTTTTTTAATAAGCTACTATTTAGAAGTAATTTTTGTTCAAAAGTGAACAGTCAAAATGTTTTAAAATGAAGTGAAAAGCACTGCAAAAATTACAATATACAGAGTGTCCCATTTTAATTGATCAACCTGAATATTTTTGCCCGTGACGCTGAACGAAAAAAAGTTTTGGACTAAAGTTGCACAGTTTAAAGAGGGACACCCGATGCTACTGATACTTTTGATCTTGGATGGAGGGTTCAAATTCATTGGAGGTTATTTTTGTTTGTTTAAATGAACATCCCTAATTTTCTAATGGAAAATCGATTGTACGTAAAAAACATTAATCTTTTGTCCGAAACATTTTTTTTTTTTGGAAATCAGCAATTTTATCGACTTATTTAGCTTACAAAATTGAAATTTTTAAACTTTGTGAATTTTTTACTGGGGAATGATGAGGTTTAGAGGAATGTTTTAGAATTTTTTGAGGCATTTGCAAACGATCTCTAAGTTTTAGAGGCAACAAAAATTGCAAATGTCTCAAAAATTCTAAAAAATCGTTAACTCTAAGCATGTTTGATCTCTTGATATTTTCCTCTAAACCTCACCATCCCCAGTAAAAAATTCACAAAGTTTAAAAATTGCAATTTTGTAACCTAAAAGAGTCATGTTTTCTTACCTACAATCGATTGCCCATATGAAAAATAGAGGTGCCTATTTAAAAAAACAAAGTTGACTTTCGATGACCTTGAACTCTCCATCTAAGAAAAAAAAATGTCAGTAGCATCGGATGTAGCCCTTTAAACTATACAACTTTTGTCCGAAACTTTTTTTCATTCAGCGTCACTGCCAAAAGTTATTCAGGGCGATTAATTAAAATGGGATACTCTGTAGGTATAATTGTATTAAACGACAGTATTCAGCGAATTTCATTTACGACGCAATATATACATGAGTTTTGTTGATATGGTAGCTATTGAAATCATAAATGCGTCACAGAAAGTTGTTCCACATAAAACGCGTACCGGTCAGTGTTGCATTTTATGTGGAACGATTTTCTGTTAATGATTTCAATAGCTACCATATCAACAACACTCAGGTATATGTTGCGCCTTAAGTGAATTTCACTGTTTATTCAACACCGTTTTTTTTTTAAAGTGAATTTGTATTTTTCGCACGGCGCGGCGTCTCGTTCTGTCGACGTGACAAAATAAATAATCAGCGGAGCGATTTTTTTCCATTTAAAATTAAAGTACGGTCAGCACACTTCGACGAAGATTCATTATGCTGTCGAAGCACGCGGCGCTAAAATTTTCCATCTATTAGAGTTCTAATCTACGCGATGTGCTGTGGACATAAACTAGCTCGGCATCCTTCTGAACAGGAAATGAGGTCGTTCGAAATAGAACCCCGAATCGTCGAATCTGACCATTTCAATTTTATTGCCGGCTATGTATCTAATTCTGTTGCACGAGGACTAACTAATGTGAAGGATTGGCCGAATGCGCTGTCTGTCCTTTCTTTATTTATTTAACCGTTCGAGGTATATCCGTTGCATGGAAAGTGGAAACGTACTACGTATACCTATATGTCTCTGTCTTCGCATTTAATTTTTTTTATTCATCTGACACAAAAGCCGGCTGTAAATAAATACTTTTGATACGAAACGGCTAATGGCGCGATTGGTTGGGAATAAAAACCTGCAACTGGCGCGACACTTTCATGGGACGTTGTTTTATGGAAGGACGTTAGTGTGCATTGGTTTAAACATGGCTTTAGTTGAAGGCGACATCTAGATAACAGGGGGAAAATTAGTTACTAGTATCTCGTTTGATGACAGCGTTTGACGTTTGCTTTGTGTATGCGTTGGATTATAACTTGACTTTTTTTTTATTTAGAAAAATCAGAAAAAAATAGAACAAAAAATATACAAAAATAAAAATATTTGTGCATCAACTTAAAAGTTATTAGCATCACAGTAAGTTTAAAGTTATAGCGGTAAGTATACAGTATGTAAACACGTAAGGTGCACATAGGGAAATTAACATTGGAAAAAAATGACTGGATCAGAGTGAGCCTTGAAATCTTGATTTTCAATTTGACAGATAATATTCTTTTGCAAAATGAATGTGTATACTATCGAAGAAAATATTCAAATGATTACAACATAATCGGACTTTTTTTATTAATGGGACATTAAATTTCCAAAAATACTTAAATATGTTGCGAGAGCAAATAGCTACGCCTATTCGTGTTGAACCTAAAGACATTGGGTCACTGATTTACCAACGCGCATACGTCATACCAGTCATCCAATTTTTAAATTAAATGTTTCCGAACAGATGGAGTTGTTTTTTTGTTTTATTTTTTGTACAAAAAAATTAAAATAATGATTTATAAGAGCTTTTTATTATTAAAAAAGCCAAGTAAAATAAAAATAAATCAAAATAAAATAGAAATCCTCAAGATTACCACGATACTTCAATAGAAATAACAATTAATGCAGTCATGGCTAACTCTGATCCAAGTTTTTTTCCCAATGCTAATTTCCCTATGTGCACCTTACGCGTTTACACACTGTATATAGTATAATGTATATAAATATAATAATATAATATAAGGTAAGTATATATAATATTAAATTGACTTTTGTTAAACGAGATAACTAGACAACAGGGCAAAATTTAGTTATAGAGCGATATTTTGTTACTAGAATTTTGTTAGTTGACAGGACAAACTTTAGTTACTAGAATATTATAACACGAGGGTCGAAAGTGTGATATCTGGCCCTGCGCGCCATGATGCCTGAGGCGAAGCCTTTTTTTCTATAAATAAAAAAAAATGAGAACAAATAACAAAAACTGACCCTTAAGAAATAATACAGTTTGTTATTTAAATGAACATATCTGTATTACAAAAATAACAGAAATGCTTTTTTCAAAATTAAAAATTTGTTTTTCACTTGTTGGAGCAAGAAAAATTTGATTGACATTTTAGACTGAAAACATAAAAAATAATATAAACAATTTACCACTTTTAATAGAAGCAAAAATCTTTACATTAAAAAATCATGTATTTTTAATAAAAATATTTCTCATTTGTACCTACTCGCGTCCACAAATAATTTTTCACTGACTTCTAGTGGGTGTTTCACAACACAAATTGAATAAAATTGACTTTTAATACCAAAAAAAGTGGTTTGTGACAATAGTGATTAGTTTATATTGTAGTTTGATGTCAACAATGTCTGAAAAAAGTTAAAAATTCCAGCCAATTGGGTGACGGAACCATTCCAACTTCAAAATGTTGACATTTTATATAGTATAATAAAGAAAATAAAATTTTTGATATCGAGTGAAGTAACGGCTAGTATTCTATTTTATTTTATAGCAAATATCATATTTGATATTTGCTATTCGTTGCCATGGTTACCTACGTAATATGTTCCACGTCATGTAAAAATTAATCAAAGCATGCTTAACTAATTTATTTCTGACAGATCTACAAAATAAAATAACAGCTGATTTTACTTATTTTCAAAATATTTCCGAAACTATAAAGTTTAGAAAAACAATTTGTTAACAAAACTTTTTTGAAAATAATAAGCCGTTATGAAAAGTATACCGTTATTATATAAAATACGCCGGTATAGCATATATCTCTTCTGCGCATGTGCCGATTTTCCCCAAAAACAATAGGACTCTTCATATTTGAGAACCATACATCCTCCCAAAATTTGGTTTCAATCCGTTCATCCGTATCATGTTCACAGACTAACAGACGTACAGAATTTTTCCAAAAATATGTTTTTTGAATTCGAGAGACCTCAAAACGAAACTAGTACCATTCTTCCACTTGTATGTTGGAATGGTAAAGTTAAAATATTATAAACATGGTTGTGATTCATAATTTAATTAACCCCATTCCTAGCCCATGTTAGGAGGTACCTCCGGTTGACCCTACAGAACACACATTTAAAATGTTCATACTCCGCCACTGGATACACATTTTGATCACAAATAACTTTAATAACTCCTGTCGACTAGGCCTTGAGCAACACAAAATGACGAACGTCCCTGTTTAGAGAGATAATAGATCCTATTGGTTTTTGCATTATAATGCGAAGGCAGACTGCTTTTGAACTAATGCGGATTTACCGACGTGAGCTGTGCTAAACCCCTTTGTTGCGGATTTAGTGCATAAATTATTCATATGCGCGCCATTATAGAAAAGACTGGTCGTCAAAAGTTTTAATTATCCACTCAAACAAAGTCGGTTGTTAACGAAACTCCGAGGCTTAAACATCACTCGATATGACGCACATTGTTTTATTTTTACTTACACCTTATATTAAAACGATCTACAACTAACCTCCCGGCTTCTCCCGGGCAGAGCTAACATAAGCCCGACACGCACGATTTTGTCGAACGCCTTTGAAGTACAATTTTGTTTTCAAAAACGGTAAAATATCTCACTACAAGCTATTTTTAATGCGCTAACAATTAACTCGGATTGTTTTTTTGCGATGTCAAAATCACACAATTGAATCGACAGTCACAATACACGATCAAATAAACGATCCAATCAACGGTGCCGTACTTACTGCCGTAAACTGATATTTTCGTCTGCGGTCAAATCACACCGACCTAATCTGACGGCTAAATCACACAATTTAATCGAAAGTCACAATACACGATCAAATAAACGATCCAATCAACGGTGCCGTACTTACTGCCGTAAACTGATATTTTCGTCTGCGGTCAAATCACACCGACCTAATCGGACGGCTAAATCACACAATTTAATCGAAAGTCACAATACACGATCAAATAAACGATCCAATCAACGGTGCCGTACTTACTGCCGTAAACTGATATTTTCGTCTGCGGTCAAATCACACCGACCTAATCTGACGGCTAAATCACACAATTTAATCGAAAGTCACAATACACGATCAAATAAACGATCCAATCAACGGTGCCGTACTTACTGCCGTAAACTGATATTTTCGTCTGCGGTCAAATCACACCGACCTAATCGGACGGCTAAATCACACAATTTAATCGAAAGTCACAATACACGATCAAATAAACGATCCAATCAACGGTGCCGTACTTACTACCGTAAACTGATATTTTCATCTGCGGTCAAATCACACCGACCTAATCGGACGGCTAAATCACACAATTTAATCGAAAGTCACAATACACGATCAAATAAACGATCCAATCAACGGTGCCGTACTTACTGCCGTAAACTGATATTTTCGTCTGCGGTCAAATCACACCGACCTAATCGGACGGCTAAATCACACAATTTAATCGAAAGTCACATTACACGATCAAATAAACGATCCAATCAACGGTGCCGTACTTACTGCCGTAAACTGATATTTTCGTCTGCGGTCAAATCACACCGACCTAATCGGACGGCTAAATTACACCATTTAAGCGAAAGTCACAAAACACGATCAAATAAACAAGCCAATCAACAGTGCGGTATTGCGGTATTGAAATGGTGCGAATGGCGTCTGTTATGACAACATAAGTCGAGAAACGAACGTTAAACGCGTTATTATTATTACATATTTTACTACAATAAACCGACGATTATTCTCTCCACATTAAAAAATAAGTACATTTGGAGCTACTATTATAATAATTTATGTGATATTGATTACAATTGGGCTTTACTAATTAGTATACCTAGTATAATGATGAAATGTACAAAGCTTTATGCGATTAATTTAAAATATGGAATCGGCATCAAAATTGTCAAATTTATAATTACAATTACAAATGCGTAATTAGATAATTTATAATTAAAAATATAAACTCATCTCTTTTTTTTACTTCAAAGCTTGGAAAACTTAAAAAAAAAAATTGTTTACAATACATTTAAAAAACTGTAAAAATTGTCAAATCTATAATTACAATTACAAATGCGTAATTAGATAATTTATAATTAAAAATATAATCTCATCTCTTTTTTACTTCAAAGCTTAGAAAACGTTTTTCAAAAAAAATTGTTTACAATACATTTCAAAAACTGTAAAAATTGTCAAATTTATAATTACAATTACAAATGCGTAATTTGATAATTTATAATTAAAAATATAATCTCATCTCTTTTTTACTTCAAAGCTTGGAAAACGTTTTTCAAAAAAAAATTGTTTACAATACATTTCAAAAACTGTACTGGATGCGATAATTTTTATCGAGAGTACAGAAAATAAATGACAGTGAAATTTGTAAACATGTCACATGACATTTAATTTATCCTCTAACATAAATTAAAATTTAAATTATTCAGTGTTTTTGGAACGTTCATATTAAATATGTCAGAGTCAGTGTCTGTGATGTTTTATACAGTTTTAAGCTATGTAGATATACAGTGCCGGATTAAGACTATTTGATGTTCTAAGCATTTCTTGCCTATGGGCCCCCGTCTCTAATAGCAGTCTAAAAAATTCTAATATTATCTGTCTACGTTATGTTAAGTTTATAAAAAAAATCAAATTGTGAATGCCATATATATACGTTTAAAAAGTTAAAAAATATAGAATTTTAGGAAAAAAATTTTGTTTTACAGTCAATGCTCTAATTTGACTTTATATAAAATCGGTCCTTGTGCAATGCTTCGTGACTCCTGAGCATGCATGATGACAGTTCACACCTCTGCAGTCTGCACTCTTGTGTAGTGCGTACTGTCTAGTGTCGTTCCTTTGAACGATTCCCTCTGAGCGACTTTTTTTAGTAAGCGGAGCGCACAGAGCTAGCTCCCAATAAAGAGTCATGTGGACAAATCACTACACTAGAACCATGATTTGCTTAGAGTGACCTACTCGGTCTAGTAACATTTTATTGATGTGTAATCAACCCATTAGGCATTTTTATGCAGTTAATATGAAAAAAAAGTTACATAACTTTACAGTTCAAAAGAATTTTTTCGTTTTAATTTTCAAAAATAAATTATCATTTATTTTTATTTTCTATACTTCTAAAGACAGTTTTATATCAGTATATCAAATTTTTGAGGACATGACAGAAAAAAAAATTTTGACATGGTTTTGTGAGAGAAATTAAAAGTACCTCACAAAACCATGTCAAAATTTTTTTTTCTGTCATGTCCTCAAAAATCACAACTCAGAAATTAAAAGTACGAGTTGTGATTTTTGGTGCCCCCTGAGACGTCATGCCCTAAGCAGTTGCTTACTTTGCTTATAGGAAATAATCCGGCACTGTGTGTATATAGTGGTTCAATTAATACACAGAAATGTTATTTTGTATCTGATATTCCGCTGCGTTTATAATAACGATGCCATGCATTCTGAAATATAGTTCATATAACAAATACAAACAAAACGAACTATGAGTTATGAACTACATTTTTTAAATACAGTGTGTTCACCGATAATGGTAACAGTGAATAATTCTTGTATCCTAAGGTACAAAAAAAAAGTATAAATACCGTTTTCGGACTATAAGACGTACCTCAAATTTATAGACGATTTATTGAAAAACATATTTTAATGTTACGTTCGGACCATAAGACGCACCCAAAATTTGAGTCCATTTTTCTATGTAAAACGGTGCGTCCTATAGTCCGAAAAATACGGTTGTTTTTTATTAAACTCAAAGTTTATTATCGGAAATTGCTGAGGTATATTTTTTTGTACTTCAAACTCAACCGGAATTATACATGAATTTTTTTTCAAATGCCAAATATACTTTTTTTACATTTTCGAAATCTCCTTGTTTTTCTCTACATTATTATTATCATCAAAAAGTTACATAAGAAAATATTCAAGAAAACGTTATCGATGAATTAATTAATTATTATCATTAGGTATTAACACATGACAGTATTATGTGTGAAGTGCTATGAAAAATACTTATTACTCAAATGTGTAGGCTTTCACGGCCGGTGTTGATCCAAATATTCTTGGTTTCCGGGCTTGTATGCCGTGGTGTATTGGTATTTCTACCTGACGTTTCGTCTACAACTTCGGTAGACATTATCAAAGCGGGCTACCACATCGTTTTGATCTACCACATCGCCTTTGATAATGTCTACTACAGTTGCAGAAATACCAATGGACCACGGCATACAAGCCCGGGAATCAAGAAGATTTGAATACTTATTACTGTTTGTTTAATTATAAAAGGGTAGGGAAATGAAAATATCACGTCAACTTTTTAATTCAGAGTATATACATTATTATAACAGATAACATTTAAAAATTATAGGGTAACCACGTGAGGGGAAGGAGGGTCTCACAACATCTTCCAAATCTCGTCAAGGAGGAGAGGTGCTTTATAAAAAAATACCTCATATAATTAACAAAACTCCCTCAAGCCAAATAATTTAACAAAAGTAGCCTATGACGGGAAACGCGTTCTAATTATGCTCAACAATCCCGTTTGACAGATAACCTACTTCAGGTTAGCCGGTAAAATAGTGATTCACACCGACCAGGCAATTTGAGATAGTAAATCCGTATGAAACGTTAAGGTGTCGAAATGGCGGTCAGTCACGTCTCTGTCAAAGCGTCGTTGTTGACAAAGCCTTCTTGCGACGGCGATTGAGAGAGGTGCAAATGCCACTGGAATTATTTATCCACAACGGGGCGTACCGAAACAGACACGATTAGTCCCAGTTTCAACTTTTTTCACACTCTCATAAGTTCTATCCTCATTAGTTACGTAATTACTAGACATTGATTTTATTATCAAGACTGTAAATAGCTGATCACAGCCAAACCAGTGACTTTAAAAGTTATAAAAAAAACTAGAGTGACCTGTGCGAATTATTCGCACTAAATAAGTATAATAATTATCACTTTACAAAATTATTTTTTAAATATGATTGCCGGTATTCAATTCGTTTCTAATTTTGCACACTGCTTATAACGTTCTTCTTTTTGTTGTATTACAATATGAAGCAAAGATGACAGATTGAAGAAATATTTTACTAAAATTGTCATATAGAGGCGCAAGTAGCAAAAGCGTTGAGCTAAGCCGTCAGATGGCATCATGCAGCATTGCTGTGACGTTATAATAATACGCTAAGGTTAAGATGTTTGCCTCCCTCTTTAGAAAAAACCACACAATTTCTCCACATAAATTATATATCATTTTACAGATAATTGCTTGCTCTACTGACATCGACAACTAAAAAATTTATTATTGCTTTTGTTTTTGTAAATTAATTAATTAACAGCAACGCTGAACAACGTCTGCCATCTGACGGCTTTAATTTTGAAACAACGTCAACACTTCGATCTGTCATCTGACCTTCATATTGTAATACAACAAAACGAAAAACGTTATAAGCTGTGTGCAAAATTAGAAACGAATTGAATACCTGCAATAAGTTTTGATTCATTAAAATATTGATTTGAATGATTTATTTACATAATAATATATACATTAAGACACAATACTGCATACTGCCATCTGACGGCTTTAATTTTGAAACAACGTCGAAACAACTTCGATCTGTCATCTGACCTTCATATTGTAATACAACAGACACAATACTGCATACTGCCATCTGACGGCTGAGCTCAACGCTTTTGCTATTTGCGCCTCTATATGACAATTTTAGTAAAATATTTCTTCGATCTGTCATCTGAGATTCATATTGTAATGCACCAAAAAGAAGAACGTTATAAGCAGTGAGCAAAATTAGAAACGAATTGAATACCTGCAATAATATTTAAAAAATAATTTTGTAAAGTGATAATTATTACACTTATTTAGTGCGAATAATTCGCACAGGTCACACTAGTTTGTTATATAATTAAGTCTAATTACGTTGTTTTTTTGTAGACCATAGTTCTATAAATGGCCATGAGGCATCGTTTAAAATGTTTTTGTTGACAAAAATCATGCTGAAACACGTTTATAAATGAAACAGAAGATTTGTTTATATCGGCACTCAGCTATTGATTTTGGCGTTTTCTCAGTATTATGCGTGAAGTCACGAATAGTCGCAAGGCTCGCTAGACTTTAGCAAACAATTATTGTTCTCTACTGTCTAATTATCTACAATTATCCGTTGAAATAACACACCGAACTATATATTAAGCACACTGGAAATTATTACGCGAAATAATTTGAATTTAGAAGGGTTTCAAAAGTCCGTTGAATAATTTTTGAAGTGAAAACTTCTTTAGCGGCGTTGTACACTTTTTTGTAATGGGTAAAAAATGTTAAACTCGCGTCAGATCGTCAGATCGAAAATTTTTATACAACGTTAGCATCTGGCGTTGAAATATCGTACATAAAAATGCAATCTATGATACAAACCATTTTGATCGAAAATTCGTAAGACGTTAATATTCAAGTTTTCACTTCCGCCGACACTCCCGGAGTGCAAAGGGGTTTTTTAAGTCTGCAGCAATTCAAATATTCACCTTAATAAAGAAAGAGGAACCGTCGTGGGACGCCTGGTAGATGTGAAATATAAATTAACGCTTGACATGCAATTTTAAGTTACAAGCAGCGCCATTTAAATGACTATTCCAGTAAATAAAAAATGTATGTTAGATGTTGTCATCAGCAAAAGCCATGTTATAATTCAACGCATACACACAGTAAGCGCTAACACCCATTTTCGCGCTATCATCTAACGAAATTATAATATAGTATCTAAATTAAACGTAACACGTCATGAACAACGCGAGGGTCACGACATTTGCATGTTTTTAATCCTATCCAAACGCGCCAGTAGATGTTTCACATCAATATTTCCTTTATTAAAACAATACATAAAAAGCGACATTTGGATGTCAGTAAATTGAAACTAATTTTTTATTTCTTCTGTTCACAATATTTTTCCTCAAATAGCACAATGTCGATAGATTATAGACCCTCAACAACTGGGATCACCAGCGTCTATAATTACCAAAATGTCAACAATAAAAAAAAGGATTTTGGTTTTTTTGAAGTCCTCTTTTTGGCGCTTGTACGATGATCTGCCACTTATTAAAAATCAAAACAGGTATTTCAATTTACTTTTAAGAGACTGGAGTTTCATTCATCAAGTGATAATATTTGTTAATTCTGATTATATGGAAACTAAAATAAATTCGAGCGAGCCGGGCCGGCATGTTGTGGTTATTATATTTTGTAGTTTGAAAGATATTTGTTAGAAAATATTTTTTTAGCCTTATAAAAATATTCTTTTAATGTTGATTAACACTTTGTTTACAAAAAACACACACCGTAAGTGAGTTTATTTTTAATTAAAGCATCTGTAAATTTCCCACGAACAATAATTGACGAATTTATAAAACGTAGCGAAATGCCAAGCTGCAACTAAACACATTTTCTACGCCATTTAATATTTTAATTCTCAATTAATTATTATTTTATTGTTCTGTTTTCTGCATTTAATTGAATTAAAAAACCAGACGTGCAATTGTAATTAAATGTTTACTTTAATTTAAGTATACTATAATCTGGGCAGAAGAGAAAGAAGCAAAGAAGAAACGAACCCTCAAATATCGAAAACACCAGCCTACTATACTGTTCGTGTTAAGGTAAATCAATGAATGGAATACCTACAGAATTATTATATGTCCAAAATGAAAATATATACGTACGTAATGTTGAATGCAAAAAAAAAAACTTCTGCTAGGATAAACCTGTTTGCAATATGAAAAATAGTCGGATAAAAAAAATAGAAAGGCAACTTGTCGAGGCACGGATTTATATGGCCGAAGTAAAACTTCTTATGTAAGACATTGTGAATAATCAAAACTTACTAATGGTATTTTATAGGAGACAGTCCGGATTCATCCGTATGTGTAGATTGCACCCATTTTGACGTGATAACGTCTTATAAATTGATGAAACACCAGCTGCACACACGAAAAAGTGTAACGTTCCGCCTGAGCCTGAGAGTGCAAGCGAGAGCGCGATATAAGCGATAGAGAGGCACGATCGGCCCAAGCGTCGGCTTGTACGCATTTCTCTCTCTTCTCGCGTGACGTCAGAGAGATCATCAAACTATTTGACGTTTGTTCTGACAAAGTGTGCGTTCAACATTTTTTTCGGCTGTTCCAGCAAAAGCTACATCTGACAGATGGCCTTTGTTTTATAAACCGTGGAAATTAAGACTTAAAATCAAGATATCTAATAAAAATGTCATAAATTATCGAATTTTTAAAGCAATTTTTCAGATAATACATCGTTATTTGTTCGTTTTTGCACGGATATTTTTTGTGTCATATAGTTATTACCGATTCATCCAAGCCAAAGTTTAACTGAACGCACTCTCATCCAATAGCGATAATGGCAATATGGCGCTAATAATAATTAATAAATGTCATTTTATTTTGTTAAAAATAACTGATCGCCGTCATTATGGATAAAATATGATATTATTCACAACGAATGGAAATGCATTGATCAATTGATAGTTTGTACACAAACGCAGCTACATTTTGTATCAAAAACAAATCTTGTGAGATATCTGCATTTCATAACAGCAGATAAATTATACGGTTTGTTAACAAATATATAATATATACCTATACATTCTTTTAAATGTCTTTTATAATTGCTTAAAAATATGTATTTTGATTGATCAAATTATTATTAATCGGTAAAAATATAGTTTGACATCTACTATTTAGGTTATGTATTATTAAATATGATATTCGAGCGGAATACGTTATCACGTAAAACTATCGTCCGTAAACCGACTTTACAGACATTCAATTTTTTTTCCGTAGATTTACGTTGAAAAATTGGTCTTCACGAAAAGCGTTTTTATTTTAACGCGAATATATTATATAGTACTACATATCCATCCTGAAGATCCGTTCTAAGTATCGGTGAAAACATTTTTGAAATCGAACCAGTAGTTTCAGAATTTATGAGTGAATTAACATTTATTACACTATCTTCTATAAAACATGAGAAATGACCCATTACGCACTAATACGGTAAAGTAAAACAAAATCACGCTATACAAATTTCATAGTAAATCACTGTTCATCTGTTTTTTTGTATATATCCTACCATTGGAAGTGACGTTTATTCAAAAGTGAACTGTCAAAAATTTTTGGAATGAAGTGAAAAGCACCTTTTATTATAGAAGGTACGTGCAAGAAACACCAATACACCTCGTGCGTAATAGTATTACGGCTCGTGTGACTGTTAAAACTCGTTGGAGTCCGTATCATAACGCCACATCACGCCGTAATATAACCCATTACGACACTAGACTTACAATCTACTGTTTTATATACTCTCCAGTATTTGATTAAAAATTTTGATTCCTCCGTAAGAACGGCATTTATGTAACTAAAAGTCCACTGTAATGTTTCCGTACAATATTGAGCCGAAAAGTGTTCAACCTAATAAGATGGAAAAGTTTCAGCTACTTCCTGCCGGATATAGTGACGCTATAACAATAACAATCAAAACAAAGTAGAAACTTAATGTCTTCCGAATTACAGGTGTTTGTTTCCAGTTTATATATTTTCGTTTAAAAGTGTTTTACGCTTCTTTATAAATTGAGTTTATTCTATTATAATTGCATAATAATTGTTATTTTAATGTCCTTTAGTTACTAGTCACAAACTTTTCTAGTACACTGAACTAAACCGACGCCCAGGGTCAGTAAATTACAGGGGTTACCTCGTTTCGTTGGATAGTAGTGAGGATGATGATAACATTCGGCGGGCCTGTAAATTGATAAAAATATAGTCCGGCAGCTGGCGTCATTCGTGGAACGAGGTAACCTCTGCTTTGCGGGCTACTGGGGATCCGTCAATATATTCCAAGAGGTTTGCGGAAAAAATAAAATGAAATTATAGAAGTCAAAATTACGAAAACATTACAAAAATCTTAATATTACTGGGATTATTAAACGATTTTACGATTATTACCGTGGCTCCGCATAGGAATTTCTTTGTTTGTGTTTCTTTATTCCAAATTTTGGGACAATTTTTTCAACTACTATCAGTTATTCGATTGAGTTAAAATTTTGCATAGGTATGTAGTTCCAATGACAATAAGTACAATATTATAATAACTAACTGACCGTTCCAGCTTTCGTCCAAATGCAAATCTCACTCTAATAAAGCATATACTAAAAATAAATAAAACCCTTTAAGTTAAATGCTTTTATTGTACAATCGATAATGTGCTAAAAACTAGAAAATACATATTATGAGTCACCATAGGAGATTTTGATTAAATTAAAATAAAATCGTGAGGGGCATTTAGTAGAAAACTTTCTATTGTTTGCGATGGGAAATCATATTTAGCTTTTAACTGTCTTTTTCGACCATAATGTTGTAACTATAAATGCCCCCAAGATTTTATTTTAGTTAAATCAAAGCCCCCTACGGTCACTCATATTTATTTTCTAATTTTTAGTACATTATCGATTGTACAATAGAAACGATAAACTTAAAAGTTTTTTTACCTATTTTTTTTTCAAGAGGTCTGTGTCTATGATCGTTAACCTACCTAAGGTCCGCCGTTAAAAAGGTTGGGATCGATAAGATTCACAATTTGTCATAATAACAATAAATTGAGCAAGATAAACAAAACGCAATAATGTAAACTAGCGTGACCTGTGCGAATTATTCACTTTACAAAACTATTTTTTAAATATGATTGCGCAGGTATTCATTTCGTTTCTAATTTTGCACACTGCTTATAACGTTCTTCTTTTTGTTGTATTACAATATGCAGCATTGCTGTGACGTTGTTCAGCGTTGCCCGTCAGATGGCAGTATGCAGTATTTACAATATGAAGGTCAGATGACAGATCGAAGTGTTGACGTTATTTCAAAATGATAGCCGTCAGATGGCAGACGTTGTTCAGCGTTGCTGTTATTTAAATAATTTACAAAAACAAAAGCAATAATAAATTTTTTAGTTGTCGATGTCAGTAGAGCAAGCAATTATCTGTAAAATGATATATAATTTATGTGGAGAAATTGTGTGGTTTTTCCTAAAAAGGGAGGCAAACATCTTTAACCTTAACGTATTAATATATATGATTTTAAAATCATGCAACTTTAAACTTGATTGTTAAGATACATCCAGCTGTTCACGACTCAAGATTTTCAGCAACGCGCGAGCACACACAAGTTATAATTTGGTTCATGAAGGAATGTCCACGGACCAATGGCGTTTAAAATCGGGCACGAAACAGTTCCAGATCGACTTACATATAAACGTTATACCGTTCAGCAAAATACATACAAAGGAATTTTTATTTTCTTCGAACACTGTTACTGGAAAACCACAACGCTTGTTATAAATTTGAATTATCTGCCAGTTTGCCATTATGTGGCACACATACATGAGTTGGCCGCGATGTGAACAATATATATACGGATTTTATACGAGAGAACAAAGTAAAAACTAGCTTTGTGAATTGAAATACCACAGAACCGCTGAAACGTATTCACGTTGCACAAATACAGACGAACAGACATTCAAACATTTTATACAGCCAACCGCATTAGTTCCGTACGCAATGTGTCATTGTGAATGTGATCGAGTTACTTATTTTCTCCAACGTGGTCCTTCGAACAGGATATACAGGAAATTAGTCGAAATATTAAAACAATTTTATTTTAATTTAAACTTATTCGTTTCAAACACAAGGGAAGCAGAAATTTGAGGTTATTGAGTGTGATAATTTTTTTTATTTTTACAGGTTTATGAATAAAGGCCAGTAAAAACAAAAAAAAAGATCAATAACCTACAACCTCTGCTTCCTTTGTGTTTAAAAGCTTGTCAGTTTGGGTCAAATTTTGCAATTACTAATTGGAGCTTTGAATTTTTATGCATGTGTATATGTCCGGTTACAACGCAATATAGTATATAAATCCAATATGGCGGACGTGTCAAGATGGCGAACTACCTGTTTTATCTTGACATGGATATCAAATAAAAGGGTTTGACGAGTAGAATAAGATAAGCTACATGACGCAATTTTAAACCCAATATGACAGACGCCCCAAAATGGCGCATCACGTTTTTCTTCCATTTTGAGAAATACGTAGGTAAAGACGTAAGTAACTAAAAATTTGAAAATAAAATACCAGAAAAAAACTTTTTGAAGACAAGCTTTTATTGCAGTGTATTGAAACGGAAAAAATGTTTTTAATAATTTTGATTCATAAATATAAAAGAATGGCCCGTGACTAATGAACTATCATAGAACTTACAACCCACACTTTTATAATTATGAACCTATATATTAACAAAAAATAATAATTAATACATTAACGTTTCGGTCCGGATTTGGATCTTTTTCAGAACTGATCTAAAAATTATTAATAATTAGTTTCTAACTGGTTTTTGAAAAAGTTTTGAAATATCAAATTTGAATAAAATAACAAATTGGTCGATAATTTTATTTATTGAAGAGTTCTAATCAGACGTTGATCAAAGATCTAAATTATTAAAATTACTTTTTTCCTTTTTTGTAGACTGCAATAAAAGCATGACTTTTTTTCTAACAATTTGTCTTCTGTGCTATTAAATTCATTTTGAAGAAAAAAATGTTTTTGTTTGTTGATGATAAAAATCTAAAACTAATAAAAATTTAAAATTCAATAAAACACATTTCACAATTTCAATTCTTTATTCATTTAAAAGCGTAGGTATACAAAGATTCGGATTCGTCAATAGAAAACGCAAAACAATGTTTTGTCAACGAAATTAATCGACCACTAATTACGTTCATTGTTCTGGCGAAATAGAATTTTAACTGGCATCCATAATCCAATTTAATAATTTTCTCCGATTTCAAAACAATCACCACATTCTCCACAACTCACTTCATTGTACAGTTATTTTACCTAGTCAGTTTGGAGCGACAATTATTTGCTATAATTTAAAGATTTTAATGATGTGTCAATTTTCATTAAAAAGTATGAAATTTTTGTCACTACTTTGAAGCACATAAATAAATTAAAATTCACTCCAAATATTTTTTTTGGGATTACATATATGTGCTTTTATTAAGTCATGGATGTGATTCACTTTAATAAAAATATATTATACTTCAGTTATGTCCGCTTCCCGAAACCACAGGTAAATTTTGAAAAGGTATCGATGCTGTTTACCCTTCACAAAAATATGATACGGTCGTCAAATTACGTAAATATAAAAGACGGGCAACAAACTTAAAAATCAAAGAATTGCGACCACAGAAAAAATCCCGCAGCAGTTTGGGTTCGTGATGAGACAGAATAACAGAAACAGTTAAAAATATAAATTAAAAAAAGAAAAAAAATTAAATAATCGGTTATTAAAAACCTGTTAACTGCTATAAAATAATGATTTGGTTCACCACTAATTCCCATTTATGCCCATATTTACTGAACACTATTAAAGATAGAAGTTACTAATCTTGGAACAAATTCAGTCGTTAGAATAAAATTTATTTCAATTCACCAAACAAAATATCAGGTAGAAAAGTTAGTTGAAGAATAAATATACACTGCACTATACTCTTTGCTCTTTTTGTTGAATATTTTGACGTTCACCCAAAAATTCACGCGATGGCGTTAGTTTAAACATCAAAAAAAGTTTCACTAAATAATAATGTTTTATCCTAACCCAATTGTCACAAAATTTTCACTAGCTTTAATGTTTTACAACTATTTACTATAAACTTCACAAAAGGTTAATATAATCAGATATAATACTCCACGTTTATAGGTTAGACCGTTAGGTATTATAATCTATGTGGCGGCCATTAATATTTTATCAGGCGAATAAATATTTATACCCTCAAAGTAAGACAGAATAGATTTATACCTGCAGTAAACATAATCATGTTTGGTGAATTGAATTGTCGCTATTCAGTCGGAGGAATAGCTACCTGAAGAACAAATAAAACGAATAAATAACTACTTACGTTCGGTGAATATGGCCATTAGAATAAAAGTATAAAAAATATTCGCTTTTAAATCGAACAATTTTCTTTTCCTCAAATAAAGCGGACGCAAAAACTACCATCCAACGAAATATCTATTTTCTTTCAATTGCCAACTTAAATATTATCAAACAAAACATGAATGTGTTTGACTCTTCAAACCCAAAAGATTTCAAACATCGTGAACTGCAAGACTGGTGTCTTTTATCTCTTTTATTTATCAGTTAAAGTTTAAACTCAGCTTTGCAGTTCAAGACGGTCGGGAATTGTCTGGGATTCGACAATCCAACACACTAATGTAAGTTGACAATAGCTTTGTCAATGTAAAATGAAAACAAACAGTAATCTACTGCAGGGGCACAGCATAAATAGGTGGTATGTTTTATTTTTTGAACTCAAAGAAGTATAAAAACGTCAGCAGAGTCATTCGATTGTCGATTGTTAGCCAGTTTCTAAGACTTTGAACACAGCCAGCTTTTAAATAGGGCCCTTACTTGACAGTTATTCCATCCTAAAGTGTTACCACCTGAATTGAGTTGAATAAAAAAGTAACTAACTAAAACTAAAAGTAAAGTAAAGTTATTTTTATTAATTTTAGTGCACAATCGCTTTTCATAATAGTTTATAACAATTACTTTCATCACAATCACTATTTTTCAATGTTATGTTCAGCCATATATTTAATACCCTATCTATATCGCTAACAAAGATTGGGAGAAAGACTTAAACACTACGGTGCAGACATTTATACGTCTGTCTCACTTATTATACTCTGAAGTCTCATGCGCATGTCCATGAATGGATGCGCGTCAGTTGCAGCGTCAGTTTGCACATGAAACTAAGCTGTGAAAGCGAAGTACTTATTGCCCCAGACGCGACACTTGCGGAGAACGGGTCAAGTAAAAAGAAAGAGACAGAAACAGTCATTTGCTGTCTCACTTCATGGGCCACGCATTCACTTACGGCCACTAGCAATATTATTAATTATTCAATATGTTCAGCCCGTAGTCTTGAATTATTTTTGAGGTTATCTAACATTCACCATCATTATTATTTAGGCACAATAGCTTACAACAAACTCCCTGCTGAGTACAAAACCATGACAACAAAGAAATTCAAGAAATGTTTTAAAAAAATTTTAGTTGATAAAGCATATTACAGTAGTCATTTGGTGAGAAATATAGTGGTTACCTGGAAAGTTTTCCGGGAGTTTTGAAAATTGGTAATGTTATAGATTTTGAGGTGCTCTTTCCGAATTTCTACTTTGCCACCTCGTATTTTTGCCGCTCGCGCCGCCATATTGGAAAAATGGCGTCTAAAAGCAGTTTTTTGACAATATCTCCTTTCCGACACATTTTACGATAAAAGCAGTTATATACAAAATTAAACTAGAGACAATTGCCTACAATTCATGTATCTACCTTTTTTTCATAAAGTCAATAGTTTTGGCGTACGAGCGCCGCAAAGTGTACTCCAGAAGAATTTTTAAACGATTTTAATTAATTTTAATTCATTTGTTATATTTTCTGTAATTTGACTTTGGATACACATTATGTTTTATGTCTAACGGCCTCAATAAATTATTATTATTATTATTATTATTATTTTAATCAATGATACCACTCTCAAAACTTGATTTCATTTTTGTTGTGGTATGACAATAGATTGGAGTCAAATAAGAAAGTGGAAGGAGAGACTTGTGTCAAGCCGCTACTTATTTTATAATTTTAAAAATGTTAATTTTTTTTTCGGCGCTCTTCTGACGGCTTAAACAAAAGCTATCGATGCGTAATGATTAAATATACGTACACATTATTAAATCCCGTTCGTTTCGTTGTCAACGAGTCGACGTATGACCTCACTTCACACGACACGAGCATATTCAATGACATGTGAAACACATGGCGTTTATTGTACGCTCCAGGATACAAAACATCGAGCTGTGAAAGTAGAGAATGTAAAGCGCGCTTTTGACAAGAAAATCGTTTTTTTTTTTATTATTCAATTTCTGTGTATTTTATCGGCGCAATGACACGAAATATCAGTGTTAAATCTATTGAAGCATTCTTAAAATTTATTTAATCGAAAATGAAATCCACATACGCTTTAGGATGTTTATTTTTTCTCAATAGACTTCGTGCTGAAAGGCTGAGCTTACTCGAAATAAACTGTCAACGATAGTCAATATCTTTTCGCAAAAATTACATGGTCTTAGTGCCAATATTTATTTTCATTTTGATTTTTGTCTGATATGCTATTGGAAATGTCAAATTGCTAAAACATTTGCCGTGTCGTAAATATTATAGTGAAGGAGCTAGTGAAGATTTTACTTATAGTATTTCCTCTTACCCGAGTTTTTATACATTCAGTAAGAGCACTACATCGTATTACAATATGAAGCTCAGATGACAGATCGAAGAAATAATTTACTAAAATTGTCAAATAGAGGCGCAAGTAGCAAAAGCGTTGAGCTAAGCCGTCAGATCGCATCATGCAGCATTGCTGTGACGTTGTTCAGCGTTGCTCGCTGTTTCAAAATTAAAGCCGTTAGATGGATTGTGTTTGTTGTATTACAATATTATGAAGGTCAGATGACAGATCGAAGTGTTGACGTTGCTTTAAAATTAAAACCGTCAGATGGCAGACGTTGTTCAGCGTAGCTGTATTTTAATTAATTTACAAAAACAAAAACAATAATAAATTTTTTAGTTGTCGACGTCAGTAGAGCAAGCAATTATCTGTAAAATGATATATAATTTATGTGGAGAAATTGTGTGGTTTTTTCTAAAGAGGGAGGCAAACATCTTTAACCTTAGCGTATTAATATATTATATGATTATTATCAAAGCCAAAGAATCTGCAGGTTAAGACTACTTGGCTCTATGTTCTCAGTTCGTCGGATGCAAAGTAGGTACTGTACCGTATTGCAGTACAACTCACTGTGGTATAATCGACATTCTGCTGCAATATAACGCTGGTAATTTAGGTCATTGAACGGAATCCTCACTATATCTAAAACGACGAGTCTTCATTATCATCAACATAAATAACGGCGCGAATGACGTAGTCAGAATTTTATTTCGAAGGGGACTCGTCGCTCGAATTTTGTCCGGTGGTGACAATCTCAAGGATGAAAAATTATAGTTAAAAAAATCTGAAAAGCACGTTTCTATTGCAATGTGCGTTAGAAAGTAAAAAATTCCAGTCACAATGTTGACATATTTTGATATAGTATAATAAAGAAAATAAAATTACTGATATCGCGTGAGGTGACGCGGGTAATAGCTAGCATTCAATATTTGCTATTCGTCGCCATGGTTACCTACATATGTTCCACGTCATGTAAAAATTAATCAAAGTTTGCTTAACTAGTTTATTTCTGACAGATCTACAGAACAAAAGAACAGCTGATTTTATTTTATTTTCAAAATATTTTCGGAAATATAAAGTTAAAAAAAAACATTTGTTAACAAAACTTTCGTGATATAATAAATAGAATAATAAACCGTTATGAAAAGTATACTATTAGATATTATATATAAAAAACATCGTTAAAGTATATATGTCTTCTGCGCATGCGCCGATTTTCTCCAAAAACAATAGATCTCTTCATATTTGCATACCAAACATCCTCCCAAAATTTGGTTTTAGCTCGCTCATCCGTTTGACCTGTATCGTGTTCACAGATAAACAGACTAACAGACGCACAGAATATTTCCAAAAATATGTTTTTGGACTCGGTGAACCTTATAACGAAAAAATATTGTAAAATTTTGAAAAGTGATTTTTGACCTAAACTAGTACCATTCTCCACTTGTGGGTAAAAGTTTGTTAAAATCCGTCAGCGAGTTGACTAATTCTCCTAGAGGTTACGTTGCGATTTTCCCATGCTCGATCCAAGGGCGTAGATATTTTTTTTGCTGAGGGGAGGGGGTAAAGCAAAAAAACAATATTTTTTTAAGTTTTATTAATATTAAACAAGAATACTCACGAAGGAAGGTGTAAAGCAAAATATTAATTCTCAAACAAATTATGTTACAAAATACGCTGTTGCAATCTTGTCTAAATTTTGTTTTTTAAAGTGAAACTTTCATTCTATCGCCCCGAATTTTTCTGGCCGTCTGTTGCATGTCGCATTACAAGCGTCCGCGGAGTAGGGGTAAAGTGAAAGACGTTCGGAGTAGGCGCTGGGTAGAGCAGCCAAGGCCAATATGGCGGCGCCCATGGTTAGCATCAGCTGACCGTGTAGTATGTATAACACATAGTCAGTCTGTCATGCGAGCGAGTGCTGTACAGTGTTTACATGTTTTTATTCGTGTATTCACGTGAATATTGTTGTTTATACCTAATTAATCGTGATGGATAAGAGTCTACAATCCAACGCCTACAATCAAATAAAAGTTTCACTTGCGTCGTGGTTTCTTAAAACCACACAACTGTTTTTAGTTAGGTATTCGTATTATTTTCAGTTTTATTTTTTATTATTAGAGTCCTAGGGGAGGTAATTACCCCATTTATCTCCCCCTCCATATCTACGCCCTTGGCTCAATCGGTATCACCGCTACATACCGCGCCTGAAGAAGTTTAATTTTAAAAACAAATTTAGTTTAATTTTACGACCTTCAAACTGCGTAAAGAAAGTTTTGCACTCCTGCTGTAATATTTCAATAAATTTTTAAAGCGGTGTTGTTGACACACGATGATATTATGATACAGTATAATATCATGTGCAAGGCTTGTTTTTATTTTTATAATAAGGTGATAAAAGGCCGGAGAATGCAGCATTTTTTTTTTATTTCTGTGTGTAAAACAGACTTAATTTGCATGCGAATTGCGTGTACATTGACTTATGTTGGAACGAACACAAGCTTGTGAGTTGTGACGTAATAAAAAGATTACATTTTTGTTATTATATAACATTATGTAATTAGTGTACCTCATGAATATTCAACAATTGTTTTGGCGTTTCATTCGCCGCACGGTTTTGTTTACACTTCACCGTGGATCCAGTGAGAGATTCCGCAATTTTCGTCACCCGGCGATTTTGAATCAACCAGGTTTTGTGTATCTGCGTTAGACTGAATGTTTCTGTCAAAATCTACATTAACTCGACAACTAACTAAGTTTTAGGGCCCCCGCGCACTAGGCTGCGGCGGCCGAAATATTTGAGCAGCCACTTTTAATGCCTGCAGTACACATTCGCCGAGAGATACCGAGACTAAACGCGTTTGAAATTCCAATTTTGTTACGCTCGATTTTCCCGAACAGCCCTACACGGATGGTGTCCTCCCACTTGCGGTCGGAACAATTTTCGTTCCACTTGTGGTCAATAAATATGATAAAAATATAATAATTTCAGGGGTGATCTAACTTGTGGTCTAGAAAATAACTTTATAAATCGACAATTCCAAAGTTCCAACAGAAAGAATAAGTCTATTGAGATCCTTCGAATGGATGGAGCTTTAAAAACATGGCGACGATGGGGTATCACTTCCCATAGTTACTATAGTTACTATATAATGCAATTGCGAATTTTAACTGCAATAAAATGATAAGTATCGGCGCAATATGTAAATAGAGATATTATATCAATGCAGTGTTGATGAACGTTGCAAACATATTATTGAAACATTACTTTATTGCAACAGGTAAGTTCCCAACCTAAAAATATTCATCTGTCAAAATGTATTTTCAATTTTTTATATTTTTCTATCAAAATTTTAAATGTTATTTAAAAATAATAACTATTCAATTAATAAATTTAGTTTTCAATATTAAGACTAAGTATAATCTACTTACTTGGTAAAATATCTCTGCATTGAAATGACGTGGTACTATTACAACCTTTTACTAACTATTTATTTGTGTTTGGACGAGGTGAAAACTTCGCAGGTTAAATAATAAGTCATTTATTAATTTATTCAACTCATGCGCGCTATTCATGTTTTATCATGCCTAAAAACCGAACCCTAAATAGCCATTTACCGACTGGTGACAATTACTTGTCATAACTCAATGATTATTCCTACTAGCTCGGCCATTGTGGAGTAATGAAAATAAACGTAACTATTTTCTGAGTCGTAACGAAATAGTAGGTAACAACAACTCCGTTGTTACCCATTGAGGCTAAAATTGAAAGGCCGAATGTTTTCGACATGGAGTTTATTCATAACCGGCTAACCTCAAACCAAAACATTGAATTGTGCTGTTTGGTGCTGTTAGTATTGACAGTTTTTTTTATAAAGAAATAAATAGATATTTACAACATCTCATTAATAACAATAAATAAAACATGAATAACGCGCAATTGTTGAATAAAATTATGGGCGTAACTTGTAGGCTAAGTCATGACCTGTCAGCGCGATGAATGACTTAGACTACTAGTTACGCCAATAACTATTACTCAACGCTTTTTATTATTATAATAAAAAAATTCACAATTATATTAGTACCGATTCACAGTACGATTCATAATCATGTTTCTCTGATTATAGTTGTAAGTTTCGCCGCCAGATAGAGTAGTCCATATAAAGGATCCCTATTAAGTCATCTAAGCAATTCCGAATGCAATCTAACAGATTTTTCCAAACATCAAAATAATATGGTACAACTAATTTTAATACTTATTGCTGAAGCCAATATTTGTCTTTATTTTTTATTTAATCCAACAATAATGTGGTGATTTTGTTGCGCAGTAAAAAGCGAAGGGGGTATTAGGGAGTTTCTGACGAAAACGATTACGGGGTAGGGAAGACCGGGTACAAAAGTAACATTTTGTATAATATTTGCCTTAGTTTCTGGTTAGGTGTTATTATTTTAATGAAATTAATATCCGTTCATGTTATTTACATTAGTATCTTGATTTACCTTATTATTGTGTATTTTGTATGAATTACAGAGACTTAAAAAAAATTCGTCAGTTGTTACTTTCGACCACGCTAGCAGGTCGAAAGTAACACGTTATGGGTCGAAAGTAACAGAGCAAAGGGGTTTGTAATTAATGTGATATGACATGTTAAATCAACAAATTATTTATTAGAAAACTTAGTATTAAAAACACAAATAAACATTTGCATTTTAAATACTCAAAAATTATATATTTTATGAAAACAAATCAATATTATTAACTCCTCGTTAGAAATTATTCTTAGTTTAAGTATGTATGTATAATGAGATCAATTATTATATGATAATAATTTTTTTATAATCAGACTATTCAGTATCTGTCTTCTATTCAGACTCGCAATTATGGCACACATAATTTGCATCATCATTGATGCATTCAGAATGTGCCCACATTTTACATTCGATACATTGTATCCATTGCTCATTTGGTCGACTATCGCTAAAAGTTTCTAAGCAAACGAGACAAACTATCTTCGTCAGATTTATTTTCTTTGTTTTTGGCTGCCTTCTTTGACTTTATTCCTTTTCTCTTTCCTTTCGTGAATATCAACATAAAAAGATTAGGTAAGTAAATCAATGCGGGGACAAAAGTAACGTGTTACTTGTGTACCCATAGGGCTATGTTACTTTTGTACCCCACCACATTTTTGTTAAAATATGAAAGATAACTTTGAAACGGAACGTGCTAGACAAAAACGAATTAAAACACTGTGTAATCAATCTAATCAAGTATTACTATGCAAATATCCAGATTAATATAATCCTTTTAATACTAAGTAAACACTAAATAAGTAAACGTCAAAAAACTTACTTTTGATGTGTGAAATCACGTATTGTCTTCTCACACAACTTAACAGCGCGTGGCATGCGCGATTATTGAATACAAGTGAGGGGGGAACCACCAACTATCGCCTGAGGGCAGCGAAGTGGTTTTTTAACTATTGGATAAACCTACAGAACATTTGTTACTTTCGACCCGCTGTTACTTTTGTACCCGGTCTCCCCTACTGTATTTTAAATGAACCTCTTAGAAATTATCAAATTTTCTTTGACTGCACGTAGATTACTCCTAACATTATTTTCTTTTAATAATATCGATTGACCGCAAGTGGGACGATAATTGTTCTGACCGCAAACGGCACGACCGCAAGTGGCACTATTTCACAAAGACGTATTTCAGGTGAAAACTTAACGCAACATTAATCTGCCAATCGGCCAAACAAAATGTCTGACATATTATTGAAATGTTGTTGGCAAAGCATTACTGAAATGTGTCAATTAACTTATTTAACAAAATAATCAAGTAAATATTTATAGATTAACCGGTTGTTGGTTTGTGTTTTTTTTTTATGAAACAAGTGACGTGCGCTAACGAACACGTATTGATCGTCATTCGACAGGAAAATTACGACGCGATGTCTCTTTTATCGGTTGACACACTGTTGAGTTATGTACAGAGCATAAAATTAATAACACGTAATACTAGATTGTACACCTATGCTCGGTTGCAGAAAACACTGTCAAAAAAATTGATTTGACAATGGGATTAGATTGTGATCATAAAATTCAGTTTTTATACATGCAGGAGGAGTCTAAACGCGTGAAACTCCCTGTCATGTAGAACATTAGGTTGAACTCACACAAAAACAAAATTAATCTACACAGAAAAAAATCGCTTCTAGTTTAATTTTCTAAAAAATACGTAGAAAAAAAAATGTTTCGAAGTGGAAATTGTACCAAAAACTATGTTAAATACATATATGTACACGATAATATTTCAATCGATCAATTTTTTTTCTACCAGAAGCAATTCTACGTTGCTTTTCTTACGGAGAAATGTGTGTGGTCAGAATCTAAGGTCATTGTCAAATCATATCTGACAATCTGACAATTCTTTCTGCAACCCGGCACTAGTTTCGTAATAGGTTACATTGCAACAAAATGTTACATTACCTTTAAAACGATTCCCAATCTTACAAAACACCCAAAAAACCTTGTAGTTATTTTGTATATTGCCTTTGAGTCATATAAAATTTTCGTGTCACAATTTTGGCCGCGCTAATCTCCGAAACCACTGAACCAATTTTAATGAAATTTTGTAAATGTTTCTTGCTTGGTCCAATTTACACTATAGGATAGTTTTTATTGAATATTTTGTACAAAATTAGGGTTTTTTGTGAAAAAAACTGTTTTAGTAACTAGTAACGACATCTGATAGAATTTACTCAAAGCTATTAGTTTAGAAGCAAACAAAAAAACTGTTTTAGTACCAAGTAGCGACATCTGATAGAATTCGATCAAAGCTATCAGTTCAGAAGCAAAACTGGTAGAATTTGCTCAAAGTTATTAGCTCAGACGCCGGGCCGCAAACGAAATACATTTTGCAGAATTATATCTATCGCACTCGGGTGAAACCGGACCGGGTAGCTGGTTATTAGGCGCGAATAGCGTAAGCTAAAGCGCCTATATGTACTCGCTTTGTCTGTGAATCTGTGAATCTGTGATCCCGAATTTTTTATTATTATATATTCGTATTGATGGATTATACATTCCAACTCGAAACGCGTCAAATTTCTGAACATCCTGTCTGCAGGCAAAACGAAATGTTGAAAAGGAAATCCAGTGTGCCGTGGCATTAGATCGAACTGTTAATTAAGTTTAAAGACTAATTCCAGAATTAATTAACTTTATTAAAATACTACGTACATTAAAAGTAAAAAGTACGGACGTCAATCTTTGCCCACACAATTTGCGCTCATTCGCAAACGGTATATATATATTTGCTACGTAGTGGAGCTATTTATTTACCGTAATTGTGCTTGAAAAAGTGCCAATTACCAATAAAAATACAAAAAAAAGTTCATCCATTCAAATTAAATAGAGCTGTAAATTAAAGACTTCAATTCACCAAAATATCGATTCAATAGATTTTAAAATAAAACGATAAAACATTTTCAATTGGCCAAAGGCGTGGTTTGTTTTGCTGTAAAACATCTAATGACGCGTTCGGTTGTGAGTAAAACCGTGCAACTGGCGCGACGCTTTTATGGGAGGACGTTACGTTTGTGTGCGTTGGATTAAACATGACTTTTGATGAAGGCGATATCTACATAACAGGACGAAATTTAAATACTAGTTTGCTTTTTTAGTTACTAGTATTTCGTTAGATGACAGCACGTGACGCTTGCTTTGTGTATGCGTGGGATTATAACTTGGCTTTTGTTAAAGGTGACAATTAAATGACAGGGTAAAATATAGTTATAATAATAATAATACATCTTTATTAATGCCACTAGCGAGGTTCAGCCATCGGCTGCTTTACAACCTAACCTTTACAGCGCGATAGTTAGTTACTAGAATTTCGTTAACTGACAGGGCAAAATTTATTAACTAAAATTTCGCTTAAACTTGTGTTTCACATCTGCCAGGCGTCCCACATCCGCAAACATTTTTTCAAAATTAAATGTTTTTTTCACCTTATCCATAATAAGCATCAGTTTTAGATTCGCATTTTTGAGTAGATGCATTTTGGGAAGAATAAAATATTTTCTAAATATAATCAGAGACATATATTGACAAAAAATTATAAAATTATAATTCTATAATTCAATAGATGACGTTTCGGTCCGGTTTTGGATTTTCTTCAGAAATAATCTAAAAAATATAAAAACCTCATCTATTGAATTATAATTTTGTAATTTTTTGTCACTATGTAGTCTAAAAAAATTGGTCGATAATTTTATTTATTTGAAGAGTTCTATTCAGACGTTAATTAAAGATTTGAATAATTAGAGACATATGACTTTTAAAATCTTTGATTACGTCTGATTAGAACTCTTCAATAAATAAAATTATCGACCAATTTTTCAGACAATATATTAACAAAAAATATCAATATTCAAATCTTTGATTAACGTCTGATTAGAACTCTTTTATATTTTTTTTTATATTTTTTATATTTTTAGATCAATTCTGAAGAAGGTCCAAATCCGGATTGAAACGTTAATGTATTAATTTTATATTGTTTGTTAATAAATTGGTCGATAATTTTATTTATTAAAAAATATCAATAATACATTAACGTTTCGATCCGGATTTGGATCTTCTTCAGAACGGATCTAAAAATATAAAAAAACAATTAATAATTAGTTTCTATTTATTTTTAATGTAATTCCTGAAAGATTTTTTTAATATATTAAAAAAATCTTCCAAAATTATTAATGATCATCAAAATAATTGATTTGAATAAAACGAAGGAGTTTATTACGCAAAATATAATAAATATTTTACAACAACTAAAAAGAGTTGACTATAAAAATAACGCAATTTTCAAAAATAATCTTAATTTTGATAGTATATTACACCGCAAGGGCCGAAAGTGTGATACACTTGCCCTTCGCGCCATGATAATCTCTCTCTCTCAGGCATCATGGCGCAAATGGCAATGCTATCACACTCCAGGCCAGTGTGGTGTATACTATTTTTCTTCATTAAATACATTAATGAATTACATAAAAACAGAGATAAATTCCTAGCAAGAATCTTTGTGGTTACACGTAAAAACAAGAATGACAACTGTTCGCGATTTAGCTAAAATGTAATGGAAACGACATCCAACAGTTGAATGGTTTTTTTGCTTTACTGCTGCCCGAACGTACGAACTTCCTATATTGTAGCGTGTAATCCCACCAAGGAGTAAATGTTAGACTTACAGTTGGTGCCGAAAGTATGCACTTTCGATCGAGGTATGAAGAAAAATATTTTTAAAACAGCGCTTTTATAAACAATGTACAACAAAGAATAAAATATTTTTTGTGAGCTTTCGTTAAATTTTTAGAGATTAAAATAACTACAAACACCTTCATTAAATTCTCGCGCCCAGAGGTTTTTCTTAGTTTTAGTAGTATATGTAAATTTTTCGTTAGCAGTCTAACCGCAAGTAAAGAGAGTAGGTTATGCCTTGACTAACAAGCAATTATGAAAAATTATATTTTATGACGGAGGGTTATTAAATATTTTTTAATTACACATTTTAACGTAATTAACATTATTTATATATACAGAGAGATTACGAAAAGCTGAATTGAGTTAACAACGCTTTTTTAAAGCACTCGGCATTAGAGTAGATATAATGCAATGTAGAGATAATATACCAGTGTCATTTCCTCCGATATGGAATAACGCCATGGTGATTGCAACAGTCATAAAGGAAATATTGCCGTGCATTACAGCATAATGCGTCTATACTCCGTTTCAAATTTAGATCAAGTGTCTATTCTGCAATTCTACAAAATTACATAAACCATCGACGTAATAATAGTTATTGGCGTAACTAGTAGTCTAAGTCATTCATGGCGTGTCAGCGCGATGTTTTCAGCACTCGTCTCCGGTGCGCAGTATGCACTCGCTTCGCTCGTGCCGGCACACCTACGACTCGTGCTGAAAACATCGCGCAGGTCATGACTTAGCCTACAAGTTACGCCCATAATTTTATTCAACAATTGCGCGTTATTCATGTTTTATTTATTGTTATTAATGAGATGTTGTAAATATCTATTTATTTCTTTGTAAAAAAAACTGTCAATACCAAACAGCACGATTCAATGTTTTAGTTTGAGGTTAACCGGTTATGAATAAACTCCATGTCGAAAACATTCGGCCTCTCAATTTTAGCCTCAATGGGTAACAACGGAGTTGTTGTTACCGACTATTTCGTTACGACTCAGAAATTAGTTACGTTTATTTTCATTACTCCACAATGGCCGAGCTAGTAGGAATCTTCATTGAGTTATGACAAGTAATTGTCACCAGTCGGTAAATGGCTATTTAGGGTTCGGTTTTTAGGCATGATAAAACATGAATAACGCGCATGAGTTGAATAAAATATTTTTAACAAAAAAATTGACTTCAAAATATGCACTAAAAGTAATAAAATAATTACAATTGAAGGGTACACGGGAAGAAGGCGATTTGTCAGTAAAAATTCGAAATTAATTTTTTTATGCTATCTTGTAGCCAAAAGTCGTACCTTTCTGTTGGTGTATTCATTTTAGACAAGAATATGCTAGGTTAAAAGTTATAAGCGTTGAAAGAAATGCATCAGCAAGTAAATGGTACGATCTTAAACACTTCAAAATGCTCTCCTGCACAATTTACATTTTTTGACAAACCGCCTTCTTCCTGTGTACCCTTCAATTATTGTTATTTTTGGAGTCGGTGTTATTATTGCTAGGTATATTGTAGTGTTTCTTTGGCTGACACCGACTCCAAAAATAACAATAATTGTAATTATTTTATTACTTTTTAGTGCATATTTTGAAGTCGGTTCAATTTTTTTGTTAAAAATATTTAATTTTTCTCTTTTTAGTGTTAGATATTTACTCAATAAAATATGCAGTTATTTTACGAAGTATTGCAATGGGTAAAATTTGAAAGTTTCCCTCGATTTCTCCGGATCAGATCCTGACTTGGTTCCGATGGGACCACCTCGGAAGTGCACTCTTTCGAATAAAAAAAGAATTTTGAAAATCGGTCCATATTTGACGGAGAAATTTTTATATTAATGACTATCATTAAATTCGCTGTAATTCTTTAAATAAGTCAACCGGAACATTTCGCACGTTGAAAACAATAGTGACACTATATAAAAAAGTTAACTTTTCACCTTTTGTAAGATTCATGTTTTATTGCAAAAGTGTCACTATACGAACATTTCCGTTTGCTTATAAATCCACTTAGTTCCGCTAGACTGAGCTAGTGTAACTTTATATTTTGAAAGAATTGCCCATGGTCATGACTGATATAACGACACTATTTTAATTGTGTCAAAGCAGTTGTTTGGTACGCACGTCGATGTAAGTGAAAAAGTGACACATTTTGTTAAACGACAGTTTACTAACTACAGTTGCTACAAAAATTAATGCAAGTAAGTAAATACATAAAATGACACATTTTGTTTAGTGACACTTTTTGCAGTTGAAGATTATAGGTTATGACAACAAAAAATTATTGTAAAAAGGTCTTTTTTTAAATAACTTTATTTTTAACATTGTGGTCAACAAATAAATTAAAACAATAATAAATTGTCTCATTATTAACAAAAGAATCTCTACAAGCAGTATTTTAATAGTAACTTTTTTAGGACAAAACAATAATATTAAAACTAAAAAATGCTCTACTGTAAAATGCCATTTTTTTGCATAATGCCACTTTTGTTTTCAACGTGCGATTTGTTAAAATTAGGGTACCTTTTATGTGTCAAAGTTTGTTGGTGAGCTATGAGCTCGGCTATTCTCAAGCCGATGAAAGCCATTTCTTCTGATGAGCGTTGATATTTTCGAATCATAGCAATAACTATAACATTTCATTCGAGGCGCCCCTGTGGCGTTCTGGTGTCAAAGCATCAGAGTAGTGATGTAACGAATGTCGATTTTTGAATATTCGTCGGTACGAATGCGAATATCTGTCGCCGATATTCGCTAATGCGAATATTCAAATCTGGCGTCATTTGCCCAAGGTTAAAGTTTGACAGTTGATTGGCCGCGTAAGTCTCACGCACACATTTGAAGTGGTTCTGGGTACTGAGTTGATTATTAAGACTAAGGCCGGTCGTCCTTTGGATGAGTTTTCGTCCGAATTGCATTAATCGGACGAAGAAGTGCGAATGCCATTTCAGTGAAACCTATTGAAGGTCGTGCGAATTAAAGAAACTTTTTTCTGCCCATACCTAATTGCCCCATAAGATTATTCCATACTGCAGGATAATAGATTGGAAATATGCTAGATAGACATTAAGCAGAATGTCGGTACTAGTATATTTTTTTAAGTAAGTAAGAACGAATTTAGCTTTATTTAACTTATAGGCAAAATTTAGTCTATATGTTGTTTCCAGCCAAGATTATTGTTTATGTATATGTTACGCTCAAAGATCGAAAACGCTCAGTGAGCGAAAAAATAGCTCACAACGCGTTGTGGTCACAGTAAAACATCCACATCGCGAAATTCGTGTTATGGCTCTAATAAAAACGCGCACGACGCGTTGTGGCAATCACAGAAAGACCAAATAGCGAAATTCGTGTCGTGGCGACATGCTATTCGATCTCAACGCGTTGTGGCAATGAAGAAAAGCCATGACGCGTTCTGAGCATTCATTGTTTTAACCATATCACGACGGACAGAATCAGAACTATGATTTTAAGGGTATACACAGAGAAAAGGTTACCGGTATCAATATCCAGTACCATAATATCCAGTAATAAAATCTCCAGCATGAAAAATATCCAGCATAAATAATGTCCTGTATGAAAATTAAAATCCCTAATTATTTTAAGTGAATTATAAGTAATTTACAAAATAATGACTAATATTTTGTGTTCAGTAATTTATTAGATACTTCATACGTTGATTTTCTTAAATATAAAGTAATCTCAATAAATAACAAATAATAAATATCGTTTTATTTTAATTTATATAATTATATAACATATTTAATAATGAAAAACACGTTATGCAGTGATTTTATAAAATAAAAAATATTTCCTAAGGACATCTACCAAAACGTTTCCAGCCTAGGCCTAGTAGGATCCATATCGGAAAGTAGTGTGCGTCGTAATCAAATAATATTCCATACGCGTCATGGCTTTTCTTCATTGCCACAACGCGTCGTGCGCGTTTTCATTAGAGCCATAACACGAAATTCGCTATTTGGTCTTATTGTGATTGCCACAACGCGTCGTGCGCGTTTTTATTAGAGCCATAACACGAATTTCGCGATGTGGATGTTTTACTGTGACCACAACGCGTTGGGAGCTATTTTTTCGCTCACTGAGCGTTTTCGATCTTTGAGCGTAACATATAAGCCGAAAAAAACGGATTCTTTATTATATTACCTGATGTAAAAGTAAATGCTGATAAAAGATATATTTGCGCAAGATTACCTTAAAACTTAATATTTCATTTTTAAAAAAAGGAATCAGAAAAAAACTTTTCTAATAAAAATGCTAAGAAATTTATATTTTTTGTCTCATTTTAGTAATATTATTTATAAATTTTTAATAAAAATATGACTTTTTTCTGAAATTAATATCCGCATAAATTTTGAGAATGTCAAAAAATATGCGGAGAATTCGTTACGTCACCACATCAGAGTATATCAGTTTGTGAGCGCATAAACGCACGCCGAGGACGGGACTGCACAACGACCTCGGCAACCCCCGCACACTAAATTAAAATAAATAGATTTTCCGGCGATTACCGCGTCGGTATGGCCTCGGTCAAACCGGTCCATCCATTGCTATGCCACGTCGCACTCTGTCTCGGCCGCACGCACACATTACGCGTAGCTCTGTTTCGGTTTAGCGGCTCCCCTTATCGCTGGTCTGCGTTTCATCTCGTAAATTTGTGAGAGTGATTCGTGTTCGAGACACGTTAGCCCGAGTTCAGAATAACGTATTGTTTCTGTTGTCTGCGCGTTAACCCGTACAGGTTTGAACAAAATTAGAATGGAAAGTTCTCCACTGTTTTACTTCTTCAGCGAGGTTTGAAATTTTGTGTGACGATAAATAAAATAAAATAAATAAATAAATTAAAAAAAAGAGGGAAATGATTCGACGGCAGGGAAATATAAGAGTCAAATCTTTGATTAACGTCAGATTAGAACTCTTCAATAAATAAAATTATCGACCAATTTTTCAGACAATATATTAATTATTTTTTTTTTTTTTGTTAATATATTGTCTGAAAAATTAGTCGATAATTTTATTTATTGAAAAATATAAGAGTCCTTTGAGCGCGAGAAAGGAAGAGGTAATTGCACACATAGGTATACGCATTTGGCAAAATTGATTTATTCAATAGTTTTGCGTGGGTTTTATAGACTGTGTCCACGAAGCCTACTAGCGCGGCTAGTGAGTAATAGAGAATTATTGAACTCGCTTTTTATGGAAATCGCGACCTGTTTCTATGGTGATAAGTCAAAAACTTTAGTTGGGCATGATGTGTCAAAAAAAATGTAATAATGAAAACTGATATTAATTTTTATACCATAATTTTCAGCTTGATGTACAATATATAAATAAATAATTTGTTCACACTGGCAGCGGAACGTCAAATTATGGCGCCAATGGTCTTTGTTTTACTTAAATGGCCATCAGCGCAACAGCCAGGAACACAACAAGCATTTCCAGATCGCCTAGTTTTGCCCATGTTTTCTTCGTAATTAAAAAACTTCATAAATTTGACTTTTAATAATTATTGCTCACTGAAAACATACGGAAACTCGGTCGAAAGTACGCTTATTAATTACATCAATTAAGTAACTACTTATTAATTACAAAAAACCACAATTTCCAAGTAAGCAGCTTTGAGTTTATACGTAAAAACACGAATGAGAGCTGTTCGCAACTTTTGGCTGACGGCAGTCTCATAGAGCGGTGTAGATCTTTATAGCCGGTCGAAAGTACGTACTTTCGGTATCAATGCATGTAATCTCACCAATGCAGAAACGCTAAACTTTCTGTCTCAAAATTGATGCCGGAAGTATGTACTTTCGATCGAGGTATGAAGAAAAACACACGGGTTGCACTCCGGGAGTGCCGGCAAAAGTGAAAACTTGAATATTAACATCTTACGAATTTTCGATCAGGTCATGTGTCCTGACGCGAGTTTAACATTTTTTACCCATTACAAAAAAAGGGTACAACGCCGCTAAAGACGTTTTCACTTCAAAAATTATTTTTTACTTTTTAGTTCGATATAAAGCGTGTTTTTTAGTTTTTTTTAAACTATATTTATTTTTCACTTTTTAGTTTGATATATTGTCAAAAATTTACCGAAAAATACAATTCTTTTTTTCGGCGTGGACGGGATTAGAACCCACGACCTGTGATGCCGAGAGTTGACGTCAGCGAAGACTAGCGCCTTAGACCGCTCGGCCACCGATTGCTGTTGGTGTAGTGGCATAACATACTAACAGTAATAAACCACACGGTACCTAGCAATTACTCTCACTTAGAACGTTTTCTCGCTTTTACCTGATGCCTGACGCGAGTTTAACATTTTTTATCCATTACAAAAAAAGTGTACAACGCCGCTAAAGAAGTTTTCACTTCAAAAATAGATTTTACTGTCAACTGGCGGCTCTTCACTTCGGACGCCTCTGTCATGAATCATTCCCGGCAAGCCCTAGCTACATCGCTGTTACCACAATTTTGATCACAATAATATGGTCAACCCTCAATGAGAAAACGGCATCAGAACGTCGTTCCGTTTATACTGATGCTCCCTTAATTAACGCACAAGCCGGGCTTGCTTGCTGCCCGCACAGTCTCTCTGCATCACAAACACATATCGCCGCTGACAGTTCATAAATATAATGTACATACATATCTATAGAGGTATAGCAGGTACCTGTATTAAATAACATACAATATATTGACAAGCGTAATGGACTGTTGTTGGTTGAAAACCTTCACGTTGATAGATTTCAAGTTCAACAAATTTTAGTATCACTATATACACAACACTGTTTGTTTAAAAGCCTGACACTGCTAATAAAGCATACCGACAGTAGAGGTTCCCGTTTTCAAAGTTGCATTCCTTTTTCAATTAACCACAACAATTATTGTTTTATTCGATGTACATTTCGAGTGAAAACTAAAATGTTTTTCTTCATACCTCCATCGAAAGTACATACTTTCGGCATCAATTGTAAGGCAGAAAGTCTAACATTTGCGCATTGGCAGTGCCGGATTAAAACTTCTTGATGCCCCAAGCATTTCTTGCCTATAGGGATCCCGTTTCTAATAGCAGTTTAAAAAAAAATTAATACTATCTCTCTCTGTCATGTTCAGTTTATTAAAAAAATCCAAATTGGGAAGAAGCATAGAACTTAAGGAAAAAAATTGGTTGTCTGTAAAGTCGGTTTACGGACGATAGTTTTACGTGATAACGTATTCCGTAATACATAACCTAAACCTCCCAAAATTTGGTTTCAATCCGCTTATCCTTGGTGTCGGAATGATAAGAAATGTCAAAAGTGACGTTTGCAACTTACAAAGTATTATGTTCTAATAATAATTAGTTATTCCAATACTTAACTTAGAAGGCGTTGCATTTCACAATATACTAATGTCAAAAAATTGAATTAAACATTAGAAATGCAGCCGTTTTCATGTTAAGACAAGACATACGTTTGCTTCTAATTTCCATGTACGGCAAACAAAGACAACCGACCGCGTCGCGCCATGCATTAGACAACATTGCATTTATACAGCTATTTTTCTATATAAATTTGTATAAAATATTTTTCTATATAAATTTGTATAAAAAAACTGTTTAGGCAAATTCTGTTATACGAAATCTATGTAAAATGTTCTCCTCTTTCGTTTAAGACTGGTTTCAAACCGATCTGATTTAATTGAGCGAGAAATTAGCAAAAAGCACGCACAGGGTCAGGCGGAACGTTACGCGTTACGCGTTAGGAACGTTAGGAACGTTACGTTACACTTTTTCGTACATGCAGTCGGTGTTTTATCAGTTTATAAGATTGGTGATTCATCAATTTATAAGACGTTATCACGTCAAAAATTGTATGTTTTCAATCAATACTCTCATTAAAAATTTAAGTGTCTATAAAATTGGTCCTTAGGCATTTTCATACAGTTAAAACAAATTATTATTAATTTTTAACTTTCTAAATACAGTTTTATATCAGTAGATAAAATTTTTGAGAACATTACAAAAGAATTTTTTTTATTTACACGGTACAGTGAGGTACTTTCCTAAGTTGCCACTTTTGGTGCCCGCTGAGACGTGATGCCCTAAGCAGTTGCTTACTTTGCTTATATTCCGGAGCAAACTAATAGGGAACCCGACCTTTCCGGGAAATAAAATCACCATTCGATTCTTCATACGGGCTTTTATAATACAGATTTTTGACACAACTCTCTACGACTAACCGTTTTCGGAAAAAATGACCGGTACGGGTGGTTTGACTCACCCTGTATATGAGGGGGCATACGACCACGGCTATCCTCAGATGAGAATATTTTCTTGTTTTATACTTTTCAGTAGTCGGGTTTTAGTTTTTGAACATAATTTTAATTCTATTACTTTTATATACAATGGGGAAGGGAGGAACATGAGTACACACATTCATCTTAGTTTACCGAGATGAATGTTCTGTCCAAATTTCATGATGATCGGAGTTACCGTTCAAAAGTTTTTGTCGATAAAAAGCAGTAGTTATACTTTTTTTAACTAATAATTTTTTTTTTAATTAATTAAATAAAATTAAAATAGATTTAAATGTAAGCCTTAGAAGAAAGCAATGTAGAAAATAAAAAAAAATATATATTCGCCCAACGTAGGGCTCGAACCCACGACCCTGATATTGACAGTCGTGTGCTCTACCGATTGAGCTAGCCGGCGCTGTATTCTGACAACGCTAATATGAGTATATTTAGTTAGTGCATTTTACCAGAATAGAAGCTTATTTTTGAGATACGTTTTGCAACATTTTTCATTAATGCTCAGCTCCTAATGGTCGTAGCCTGATTTTATATAGCCTATAGCCTTCCTCGAAAAATGGGCTATCCAACAAAAAAAAATCAATTTGAACCAGTTGTTCCTGAGGCAGGTTCAAACAAACAAACAAACTCTTCAGCTTTATTTATTGGTATAGATTAATATTCTATAATTTTTTTTTGTATTTGTATTTGGTTTATTTTGAATAACTCCATTTTTCATACATTCAATTAGGAAACATAAAAACCAATTATTTGACCGGCATCGACGTATGATAGAAATAGGTATGCATGTTTAGTGTTAAAAACTTTATTTTTCAGATCGAAACGTGTAGACTTTATGAAAGTGTCAAGTGGCTAACCGTATCGATAGCTCGGGCGTTAATAAACGAGATCAGTTCGTGTTTATCGTAACAGTTAGCGCGGGCGGTATAAACGCGATGCGAAGTGTACATATTATTATGTAACGGCGAGCTTTGCATTGGTCTGATTCAATCTACGCGAGCGAATGTTTGTTTTGCGTTTGTCGGTCCACAGTGATGCAGTGCTGAAGGGTTGAGGTCGTCGAGGGTTGGCTTCGAATGAAACATCAATATTGTTGAAGGCCCACCTAACTCGGTTTTCAACTCCCATCGCCATTAAAACGTCACTACTTTATTACATGTCCATCGCCGATGCAAACTTAGCTCTCAAAAATTGTTCAAAATGTACATTGATAACGCAGATTGTCGGACGATATTCTATTAGCCCGGAGTTTCCAATATAGTTGCAAGTATTGTTACATTAATAGTCTCTCTCTTTACAATTTATAATTGTCAAAATTACTTTTCCTTAGCTATGCAGGAAAATTTAAAGTTGTTATTGATCTCAAAAACTGAAGGTTGCTAAGATTTTATAGTATAATATAATATAATATAAATAATTATTTATTTGTGGTGCCAAAGAGTGGGTACAATCGTCATTTTTAGTAGGTCCATCAAGGACTCCATCATTCATAACTTAAAAAGTCATCCGCAATTTATAAAATGCGGTTGTAAGTAGGAATTCTTTAAGTATTTCTTAAACTTAGAGATTTTATCGTATTTTTTAATGTTTTGGGGTAATTTATTAAAGACAGTTATACCTAGACTATTTGGGGATTTCAATGTAATATTAAAACGGTTAAAAGGAACTCTGAGTTCAGATTTTGATCTAGTATTTAAGTTATAAATGCCTGAGTTCTTGATGAACCTACTTTGATTCTTATAAACATGCACAGATAATTCATAGATTAGTATGGAAATTAATGTAAGTATTCGATATTTCTTAAATAAATCTCTGCAACTCGTTCGCTGAAACACACCAGCAATACATCTGACAATTTTCTTTTGACATATAAATACACTATTTGCTTGAGAAGACATACCCCAAAAGCAAATAGTGTATTTTAATCTTGAATAGACTTGTGCATATAATATATATTTATTAATTGCTGTTGAGTTAATATTTGTTTTAAATTAATAAACATATAATTAATTAATTAATAAACATATAATGATAATGCTCAGTTTTGTAATTTTTGAAACGTTTCAATATAAAAATAGGTTTTGGAGCGAAATATCACTGTTTACTGCGAGTTTTATTGTTTTTCCATTAACATCATATTATAGAATACTTAATCTTTTTGAATCCCGCGCGCTTTTTACGGCGTTTTCTACGTACAAAATGGCTTCTAATTGGAACCATTCCGCACAATGCTCAAGGATAGGCATCCGCTATTTATTAATATATATATATATATATCTATGCATCAGACACACGTAGAGAGAGAGAGAGAAAGAGAAAGGGAGTGTAGATAACTCGATCGACAAACGTCTTTCTGTTCAGTATTTACTTGGCGCTAACAAACAATACAAATGAAGTTTCAATTTAGACGCGTGAGATTTGGACACACTTTTTTCGACTTGAAAAAGAAACATTTCCTATCAACACACCCCTACTGATATGTTAAATTTATAAATGCATTGTAAACGTTATTTGTAATTTTTGGTCGAGCGAGCATTTCATTCTGTTTGTTTGTTTGTCCGATTATACAGCCAAATGCGCGAATCAATCATTGAAGTAATCAAAATTCCATTACGTTAAAATTACATAATTCAAAACTATTAATTATAACAGAGTAGAGAAAAATACAAAACAAAATGTGCATAGTGGTTATTTTCTATGATAATTAAAACAATATTTAACGAAGTTATTTAGTAGTTTTGTTTTTTAACATATAAGTAATGCTTTTAAAATACATTCATTGGTGTTTATATTATTTTAGTTTGCTTAATGTGTTGCTGTGAAGAGCTTCAACAGACTTAATTAAACGGAGTGAGGGGGGTTAAAATGCAACGAATTAAAATAATGGATGGTCATTAAATATAACATATGTTACGATTACTAAATTAATACACTTCCACCTTCAAGCATAATGTTATGCAATAATAGTATATAAATATACACAAATGCATAAATGTAGTTCGCACTACGATTGTAATTTCTCTACTAAAACAATCATTTTCAACATTATATTATGCAAAATTATACTTCCTGTACTGGAATTAAAACTTATCAAAACAATAACAAAAAGTTATGCAACAACAGAAATTAAACTTTAATCATTTCGCATTCGAAAACTTTAAAGTGAAACAATGCAAATATTTAGTTTATTTAAAAAATAAAATAGGTAAAAAAGCTTTATAAGTTAATTAAACGGTTTTATTGTACAATCAAAGAAGTACTAAAAACTAGAAAATAAATATGAGTCACCATAGAGGGTTTTGATTAGTCTAAAATAAAATCGAGGGGAGCATTTATCGTTACATATTATTAGGCAAGACGGCGAGGGGCTTTGGGTGTATTTTTCGGGCACAGACGTGATTATTGTTGGAATCGCTTCGTTTTAGGTTGTAGTACTTAAGTTTGGTTACAAATTGTTGGTGTGCTTGATTTTATAATTGACAATTAGTGACGAAAATAGTGCTTTTTTCTCTATTTCCTTTAATATCTCCGTTCCTCTTGACTTTTAGTATAGCATATGCATTGAGAAAGTTGTTCCTTATGAAATTTCCTAAAAAAATGAGCACTGACAGAGGTCGCTAAGTGCAATTGTTAACTTGCAAATAGCCCCGAAAGTTAAAAAAGCACGTTTTTTTCACTATTTTTTTACTAAGAAATGACCACACATAGATGGCTGAAAATTTTCAAAAATGATGTCTATGTTGATCCAAACATGCATGAATAATTTTAGCGTCATCGGTCAATTACTTCTCGAGTAATTAACGATCACTTTTTTTTTGTTTCCTTAATTGCAAATTGCGCCATTTTTTTCACAAACGGGTTTCGCTGGTCGGACCAAGCCAGAAAAATCAAAAATACATTCAACTTTAGTATCCCGTTGGAGTTTTTGGAAAAAATTAATAAATAACTAAAATAATTTGCAAGTGCTGAGTGAAAAATCAATGCGAATTATATGAAAAAATTTATAAAAAACTACACGTTACTTAAATAATGTATTAAAAAATCTCAATCGTGTTTTTTTGAGAAAAGTACAATACGTTTTTCCATCATTTACAAATGTCAGAATTTACAAAAGTGTTATAAAAAAATATGAGAGCTATAAAGCATCAACATGTTTTTAATTTAGGTTATAAAAATCAAATTACGACTTTTGACAGTGTATAACGCTTGTTAGTGTAGAGTGTAGACTACAGCAAACTAGGACGGAATGAGCGGTCATTAATTCAAATTTGTTAGTCTGCAAATGAATTATTTGGCGAGAGTTTTAGACTACGTAAACCAAAGTTCACTATCCACTGCCTTGAACTTGTTTATGACAACAAATTATAAACCATTAGTTTGAATTTGATTTGTTTTACGACGATTACGTAACTTTAAATAATTGTGAACTAAATTTTAAAATGTTAAGGTTTATGCAAGTAAGCGTAGAAATAGTACAAGATCCCAATTAGGCTCGATCTTTACCCATCGAGTTTTCTAATGAAGTTTGGAATTTGATAATATAATGTATTAATACCGAGCGCGGTGGCGTAGCGGTGAGAGCATTAGACTCGCATTCGGGAGGTACCGGGTTCGAATTTCGGCGGGGGCAGATGTGACTAGGGCTTTTTCCTACTGCGTCTCGCCGAGAATTGGTAATTCCTGTACCGGCCATCTTGTTGAGGTTTTCCATGGATTCCCTTAATAATTCCAGATAAATATCGAGATGATTCCTTATTCAAGACCATGGCCGATTACCTGTCAAACTCCTATGCTCCAAATTTGCCTACCTTATCCTTAATTTCCTAAAAATTCCTTCGTTCGCCCATTGCTATTAATTAAGTGAAAGTTTAAAAATTGTAGAAAATAACGGGAAGTGTGGTAGGAAAAAAATAGTAATGGCGCGAATAGCGTCTGTTATGACATAAAGTCGAGAAACGGACGTTAAACGCATTATTATTATTATTATATAATGTATTAATAAATAAAAAATGATTTGGTTGCCATTCAATTTCTAGGCACAGCTATTTTTAATAAAAAAATAAAGCTGTCGATTTTATTTCTGAAATGTAATTATCGAGTTTTCAAATAAATATATTACGAATCGAGCCAAGAAATTCAATGCAATGTTTCTTTATTAATACCTACATTATATTATTAAATTTAAAAAGTTCATAAGGAAGCTCGATGGGTGAAGATCGAGCCTAATCGGGATCTTAGACCAAAACCACAAACCATGAATATAAAAAAAAAGGCGTGAAATTCTCGGAAACTGTGAATGCAAATGCAAACAAATGGAATTATCGCTAAAATCAGAATTTAGCAATGCCTCCAAAAAGGGTTATAACGTCATTTCAGAAAGAGATGGGGGTAAAACAATACAGGACTATCAAAAAACAAGCGTATTAAAGAGTAAGGTTGAACTGTCACATGATTTAGGCCGCAGATGATCTGAGACTTTAGAAGTAAATCTTCTATAAAGCTTTTTTCTGACGGCAGTCACGTATTTACGCAGTTTCAGCTACTTAAAGGCATCGACTAACAGATGGCGGCACCAAAACGCATGAACGAAAGATGAAACATAGCTACGGATGCAAACCAGTATAAGCATAGCCAACATAATTTAATTTACGAGTGATTTAATTTGCGAGTGAATATTTTTCAAAAAGTAACAGTGGGTATGAAACAAATCAAAAGAAGTTTTACTTCAACCCCCGCGTAAAAGCTACACGTACACTTTTTTTTTAATACGGGTTGTTCTTCACCAAACTTATGCACTGTATATTATTTAAAAGGTTAAAATAAAGTTTCCGGTAAAGGCTTCTGCCATATATATGTCAGAGGCTACTCGATGAGGATAATTAATACGCAGACATCAAATGATTGATTGTCTGTTTTATTAACGTCAGATTCAGCAATGTCCATATTCACCGAACACTATTAAAGATAGAAGTTACTAATCTTAAAGCAAATTTATTCATTAGAATAAAATTACTTTCAACTCACCACGCAAAATATCAGATAGAAAAGTTAGTTAAAGAATAATTATACACTGCACTATACTCCTTGCTCTTTTTGTTGAATATTTTAACGTTCACCCAAAAATCCGACCGAGGGCGTTAGTGTAAACGTCAAAAAAAAGTTTCACAAAATAATAATGTTTTAACCTATAACCCAGTTGCACACAAAACTTTCACTAACTTTAATGTTTTACAACTATACACTTCACAACACATAAATAAATTCACAAGAACAAACTGTAAAATACTCCTCGTTTATAGTTTAGGTGGCGGCCATTGTTATTTTATCAGGCGAATAAATATTTTTACCCTCGAAGTCAGACAGAATAGATTTACACCTGCAGTAAACATAATTATGTTTGGTGAATTGAATTATCGCTATTTATTCGGAGGAATAACTACCTGAACAACAAATGAACCGAATAAATAACCACTTGCGTTCGGTGAATATGGCCACAAGAGAAATAATATACTGAAACATAAAATTATTCGCCGCCAGTGCGTATTTTTATGTTCACGTAATTTGCAAATAAGAGAACTTGGTTTAGCATAGTGGATTTAGCTCCGCGATATCGGGATACATCGATCAAGTTCGTGAAGCGGCGTAATCTTTATAAAGTGGAAACGCTATGAAACAAGATACTTTATAGCAAAGTAATTCGGTCAGTAAAACATTTTCTAAGAGGATAGGCTTCATAAAAAAAGTGTGCATCACAGCCATCAGGAAGATGAACGCAACACGATGGGATGTAACCGACTCAATCGATTCTACGACAACTTTCTCACATTCGGCAAGTTTTAAACAGGGTCGCCAAGAACAATATTTTTTTTAAATACATACGTGACGAATTGATGACATTCTACTTGTTTAAGGAGGTTGAACAGTTTTACGAAGATAATGGAAAAAATCTGAAATAAAGTTTTTTTAATAGATTTTTTTATGAGAAAATTTTCTCTAAAAAATCTAAAATCATTAGGAAATTTATAAAGTTAAAAATTAAAAAAAAACTTTTACATGTAGTCTTATGGAAAATATGTCAACCTAGCATGCAAACGATACATTTAATTTTTTTGCAAATAACCAAATAATGTCAACAGTTCCGAAAACTAACTATGTAAAGCATCGATGTCTTACTAATATTTTAATATTTTTTCCAAATTAATTAGGAGACTTTTAATCAATAAAAAAAAAATATTAAACCTTAGCACTTTTCGATTATGGACTTTTATTCTTGACAATTTTAACTATTTAAACTGAATTTTCAAATATGTAAAATACAGATATTTACATTTTATTTTTTCTAGCCTAACTTTGTACAAAAAATTTGAAAGTTAGTCCATGAAGTAAAATACTGAAATAATTAATTAATATTAAAAAAAAATTGTTTATGCCTTTATGACAATAATTGATAGGTATCATCGACTTATAACCTTTTGTAAAAATTTATTATGGAAAAGTTTCCATTTAGAATTCGACTTACTTTTGATTGGGACTGTAACGCATCAACCTCCTCAAAGTCGATTATGTATCTCGTTCGTTTTTATGAACGAGTTGTGACAGGGTAACTCCGAAATTTTAAATGGCAACCGGAATTTTTTTTATTGGGTCGAGTTCTTCAGGAAAAAAAGGCATCTTTTGTCCCAAACTTTTTTTTGTTCAAGCTACAGATCACCGAGTATGCGTAGTAAAATTTATCGTGTTATCCTAATCCCCTCGTTCCGGGAGCTGTGAAACACCCGGTATAACGAGCGACTTACGACTTTTAACAGTCACATGAGTCATAATAGCATTACGAACAAGCTATAAACTAGCTGATTTTCATATGATTTTTAAAATTTTTGACAGTTCACTTCCAATTTGTGTTGGATTTTCATATATTTCCTGTGTAAATGATAGCACGACGTACGTTTATGCATTTCTTTTGTTTTACTTTACGTTTTAGTGCAAAATAGGTCATTTTACTGCAGTCACACAGGCATGAAGAGCAGCTATTTTATAGGCGGTCGTGCAAAAATTATATTTATTGCGTCTATATTTGCCACCATTTTTATGCGCGGTAATAAAACAGTCTATTCACAAATGTTTTATGAAAAATGGTGCAAAAAAACTCACAGAATTTTTATACGAAAAATAATTTTATAACGAATTTATTATCAAAACAGCTGTTCACTCTGGCATCGCTCGAGTTAATTTTGTCAAGAACGATATCTTAATTCCATCGTAGCCGCGGGTAAAAAAATCCTATATTTTATATTTCGGTCGTTCTCGAGTGGTGGTGGTACAAATCTACATACAGACAAAATTTTTGGATACACGATTTTTTTTCTAGGTGTCATAAAATATTCGAAAACCCACAACCAAATTAGAGAACTATATGTATACTAATATATAAAGCTGAAGCAGGGCCCGATCTAGGGGGGCAAACCGGGCAGTTGCCCGAGGCGGCAAAATTGAGGGCGGCGCGGCGTCGGCGGCGAAAATTTGAAAGATGGTTAAACAAAAAAAAAAACCACACCCTACACAAAAGTTGTTAGAATATATTACTATTGACATCACTGAAATTTCACATCGTATTTTAGTAGATTACAAAAATAAAATGTGGAATATGGAACAACGCATGGGTAAAAGGTGGCAAATATTATTTTGCCCGGAGCGGCGAAATAGCTGGATCGGGCCCTGAGCTGAAGAGTTTGTTTGGTTGAACGCACTAATCTCAGGAACTACTGGTTCGCATTGAAAATTTTTTTGTTGTTGGATAGTCCATTTATTGAAGAAGTTATAGGCTATATAATATCACGGTACGACCAATAGGAGCGGAGCATCAATGAAAACTGTTACAAAATGTAATTCAAAATTTGTCCGTCCGACAAAAACTTTTGAACGGTAACTCCGATCATCAAAAAATTTGGACACAACATTCATCTCGGTAAACTAAGATGAATGCGCGTACTCGTGTCCCTCCCCCCATTCGTTCTTTTGTATATCCGGGTGAAATCGGGCAGAACCGCTAGTCGTTAATATATATAAAAGAGTTTTTGTTTTTGACTATGAGGAGTGTTGATGAGACATTAAATTTTTATTTAGGAAAAATTGTATCGTTAATATTTTATTTGCTTATATTATGTGATGCCGTTAGAACAGACAAATTTATCGATAATTGTTGTCCTGTCTACACAAAATACTCAAAAAGTACGAGAAAACGAAATTACAGACAGCTGCCTTATCACTATTTTTATATTACTGCAAACTAACTTTCTGGAAATGCATTTACAGTCTAGAGATCATAAAAAACCTGCAAGAAAACGAAATTACTACAGACAGCTGTCTGTTTTATAATATTCTAAGAAAATGCTAAGTAATAAGTACTAAGAAATGCTGGTACTGACAGAACACATTTCTAAGAACCGTATTTTCCGGTCGAAGTCAGAAAAAAAACAATAAAAATACGTAGAAGAAACATGAGTGCGTTCAACCTTTACGCGAGGCTGAAATAAAACATCTTTTAATTTGTTTTTTACCACTCTCATTCTTTAGGAAATATTTACTCCAAAACTAAATCATTCGTAAATGAAATTACGTTGCCTATGCTCATTGGTTGGCGTTCGTAGTTATGTTTCCTACGCGTTTTGATGCCGCCATCTGTCAGTCGGTGCCTGTAAATAGCGGAAACCGATCACAAAATTAGTTTGCGTACGTAACTATGTTTCATGTTTCGTTCCACGCCTTTGAAGAGCGGAAACTGCGTAAAACACGTTACTTCCGTCCAAAAAAAGATCTGAGTTATTCTCAAGTCGCGTTAAAAGAAGTTTTACTTCAATTACAGAACTTTCGTTATTTTTCAAATAGATTGGTGTTGATTAAAAAGTTTGATCTTGTCATTCTTCAACATTTTCCTAGTGTGTTGGAAATTGTTAAAATTCTTCGCCGACGCACATACGTTGGATGCGATATCGAATATCTTTTTAAGAGTTCATCAATAACTAATCGACATTTCAATTTCCTTTTCTTCTTACTTACATTTGAGGTATAGCAGCAAGTAAGAGAGATACATCTATACAGTTCCTGAAAGCCGGAAAAGGAAAAACTGATATCATCCATAAGGCTTGCCAGTGACAGCTGAGAAAATATATATATAATATGTATAAAATATATATTATTCCAGGTCAGAAAACTGAACTTCTCTGGACGGACTTTTACGCAACTGCTAATAAATAAAATAAGCTTTAGCACGTACAGATATAGGTAGCTCATTCATAAATTTATTTATATTGATAGAATGATATACAAATAGTATATTACGTTATAGTTAGTGAGATAGCGACAAAAATGGTCAAGGAACACTGGGTGGCAGAAACGCACTCTTTCGTGCAGTCTGAACTACTACAAATACGCTTGGTGGGGTAGGGGGGGTCTAGCGCGTTGCGGTACGCCCAAGAGGCGCTTAAAAATGGCAAAATTCAAAAGTCCTTTACAAAATGGCATAAAATAACTGAACACTGTTCAGTGAACAGCATCTGAGGGACCTCTTAGTCGCAGGAAAAATATTTTCTACCAATTTACCCCCTGCAGAGACCGTCAGTATACTAAATGAATACAAAATATATAAATAAATAAAAAAAAAGCTCGGTGAGTAAAATCGAGCTCAAACGGTTCGTCCTCTTATAGATAATCCCGAGGTACAGTTTTCTGCCAAAATCGACCTGGCAAAAACGCGTCATGTTCGCTAAATAACATGAGGTAAAGCTTATATTTTATAAGATTGTGACGATAAGTTTGGAAAATTGTAATGAAATAATCAGTTGATAAAACAATTCCAAATTTTAATATTTCTTTTGTAACAATTGAGCGCTTTCGGGAATATGTCCCATCATCAGAATCTACAATAATTTATGAATAATGATAAAATTAAGTTATCAAATTAAAAGTATAATTTATACTTACAGAATTAAAATACAATTCATGTCAATTCCTCATGCATCCATCTTAGTATTAATATGCCGAACATTATCGACTTCTTACTTATGGTATCAAATTTTATATATTTAGTTATTGTACTATTTAGTTTCACGATTGTTAAAGCCATTTAATGACTTTATTGTAAATTTAGTTTTAATTAATAATATTTTTTATACTTTATGTGAGATGTTTGCTATGTGACAAGTATGAACTGATATGAAGTTTTAAAACCAGAATAGATGAACATATAAAGGATTTGAAGAATGTTAATAATCATAAATCTAGTTTTGCTTTACATTTAAATTATAATTCGCATGAATATGACCCTATGAACGTCATTGAAATTTTACACATCAAAAATAAAAGCACAGATCTGAATGAATTGGAAAAATTCGAAATATTAAAAAATAGCATTAAATTAGAACCTTCTAAAAATTTAAATTTAACCTTCAATACAATTGATCAGAATAATTTCTATAAAGACATTATTTTAAACTTTGACTTATGAACAGATGGCGGTTTTATGGAAATTAATCTGATTAACTGAGACAGTGGCATAATTTCTATCCTTTTATATGTTCTTAAAAATCATTCACAAATTCATATCAGTTCATACGTAGTACCAGTCAGACAATTTTTGAATGTACTGTTTCCAAACAGATGAAGTTGTTTTTTTGTTTTATTTTTGTACAAAAAAATTAAAATAATGATTTATAAGAGCTTTTTATTATTAAAAAAGCCAAGTAAAATAAAAATAAATCAAAATAAAATAGAAATCCTCAAGATTACCACGATAATTCAATAGAAATAACAATTGATGCAGTCATGGCTAACTCTGATCCAAGTATTTTTTCCCAATGCTAATTTCCCTATGTGCACCTTACACGTTTACATACTGTATAAAATATAGTTCAGCGATCATTGTAAAATCGTAGAAGGTTTCCATGAGAAAATAAGTTTGGAAAATTCCATTCTAGCATATTTTTAAAAACCGTCAAGTCAGATAAGGTAAACGTGAAAGAACTTTAACAATAATGAACAACTTATGAACTAGGAACATACAATGCAATGCACTGCAACAGTGTATATCCACTCTCTATATTATAATAGTAGTAACTGTGTAGGCCGTATACTTCCGTACTTAGGTCGTGAGCATCTTACATAATGCATGTACAATGTACATCAGACGTGGCGTAATACAGGATCCTCCGTCTTACCGACCCGTAAATCATATCAAAATAATGATAGCGGTGGCCCGGTCCGGCTTTGTTCGTATTAATTGTAGATTGCCAATAGGTCATATGCATGATTTTTTTTTATATTTTTAATAGATTATTTAGTCAACCATAATACGGAAAAAAATTGATAATCATTTAAAAATGTAATATTATCATATGAAAAAAAAATATTGAATTCCACATTCAAAAATAGACAGTTTAAACAATCGGCCATGTTCGCGGGCTTATGTGACGTCATGATATACGATGCATGCCAACCTTGATGTCAAATTGTCAATGTTCTAAATGAAGTTTATTTGTTGTTTTCTCTAAATACTGACATAATCTTACTGTGAGACGACACAGTCGTCATGAAAACTGTTGTTGATATATACTCTGACGTCACGATGCGTTTTGAAAATTCGAAAGTAGCGCTTATTTTCTACATTTCTTTTTTATTATTTGTATTTTTTTCAGTGATTAGATTAATAAAATAACCATTACGTTATGATCAAGAACTAAAATATATTTCGAAATAAAAATTTTAATCAATTTGGAGTTTTATGCATATGACCTATTAAGGAAATACGCTTAGAACTATTCAATTCCTTGGTCCAAAACTATACAACAGCATACCGGTTGAATTCAAACAAATTCGAAACATTAGAACTTTTAATAAAAAAATATTCTGGTGGTTATGCGACAGAAAAGAGTCTGAAGTCATTTATAATATCTTGAACTAATCCTCAACTAACCGCAATAGCTTCTTAATTAAAAAATAATATTTTTTTTTACATTTTTCTTTAATTTTAAGTATATACTCACTTTCGCGTACGTCAATAATAATCCAACCCTAGCACTGGCAATAGCCAAGTAGGGTTGGAAAATTCCAAATCGATTTTTTGTATACGATGTATTTTTTTTTCACGTGGAATAAATTATTATTTTATTATTATATTAACTAAAAACATCCACAAAAATAAGTTCACAGAAGCACAACTGTCGCATAAGGAGCACATGGTACCTCTCTGCTGCGGGCGGTCCTCGGCGTGCGGCTTATTGGTTCCAGACTCAATGCGCCGCCGTCGCTCCTTAGGGTTATAGCATGAAGTTATATAGCTTAGAGTCTTCCTGATTAAAGCAAAAACTAGCGTAACCTGTGCGAATTATTCGCACTAAATAAGTATAATTATCACTTTACAAAATTATTTTTTAAATATGATTGCAGATATTCAATTCGTTTCTAACTTTGCACACTGCTTATAACGTTCTTCTTTTTGTTGTATTACAATATGCAGCATTGCTGTGACGTTGTTCAGCGTTGCTCGTCAGATGGCAGTATGCAGTATTTACAATATGAAGGTCAGATGACAGATCGAAGTGTTAACGTTACGCCGTCAGATGGCAGACGTTGTTTAGAGTTTAATTAATTTAATTAATTTACAAAAACAATAGCAATAATAAATTTTTTAGTTGTTGATGTCAGTAGAGCAAGCAATTATCTGTAAAATGATATATAATTTATGTGGAGAAATTATGTGGTTTTTTCTAAAAAGGGAAGAAAACATCTTAAACCTTAGCGTATTAATATATATGATAATTAATTTTTCAAATCGGATTAGTATCTTCTGGGATTAGCGCGTACAAACAAACAAAATATTCAGCTTTATTATAGTAGTATATAAAATAAGTGAAAGGCGTTCGGAGTTAGCGCTCGTTAGAGCAGCCAAGGCCAATATGGCGGCCCCCATGGTTAGCATCAGCTGACCGTGTAGTATGTATAACACATAGTCAGTCTGTCATGCGGGCAAGTGCTGTACAGTGTTTACATGTTTTTATTCGTGTATTCATGTGAATATTGTTGTTTATAATTATTAATCGTGATGGATAAATGTCTACAATCCAACGCCTACAATCCAATAAAAGTTTCACTTGCGTCGTGGTTTCTTAAAACTACACAACTGTTTTTTTTTGTTTATATAGTTTTTTTTGACGTGATAACGTCTTATAAATTGATGAATCACCAATCTTATAAATTGATGAAACACCGGCTGTATGCACGAAAAAGTGTAACGTTCCTAACGTTCCGCCTGACCCTGTGCGTGCTTTTCTCGAAAACGGCCCTAACTATTTGGATGAAATTTACTGAAAAGGGATTTTGGGGGGCAAAAAATCGTTTTAGCTAGGTCTCATCTCTCGAAAGAATCGTTTTCTTACAAATTTTATCATTATAAAAATCAATTTTTTGACGTATGAAAATACTTAAATATTGTAAGTAGGTTTTGGAATTTTATATAAACAATGAAACAATTGTTTTCAAAATATTATGACAGTTAATCTTTGAGACTTAAAATAAATACGAAAGAAAGAAAGTTAAAAAAAAACAATTATTATTATAGGTGGTGAGTAATTTTAATAAATAAAATTAACCTAAATTTGAAGCGAAAGATGCAATATCATAGATTCGAATTATTATAATTATTATATGTAGAAGATAGGAGAAATAGAACATAAATTACGTATTACGGAATACGTTATCACGTAAAACTATCGTCCGTAAACCGACTTTACAGACAACCCATTTTTTTGTAGTTAAATGATTAAATAAAAACCAAACCATAGATATTGGTGTTGTACACCAGTCGTCTGTTAAAATTTGAGTAGCGTTGTCCAGCTGATCCTTGTACGACGGGAACTCGGCATGATAGCGAAGGTTCCAATGAAAACAGATTATGGTCCGGCCTGTATCTACATAAGCACGGACAAAACTCCAACGTCTAGGCATGTTGCATATTACAGTAGTTTGTAACTGTCGCTCGGAACGTGCTCAAGCTTCGTAGTCATACTTCACCGTCGCCGACGATTCACCGTCCACCCGCGCGCTTTCTCGACCGGCCAAAAGCAAATCCCTCTCCGAGTACGTTAACTGCTCAAACTATTGCGTCACAGCAATGTGGATCAAACAGCCAACGTCTTCTGCATAAAACAATATTAGCTCAATTATAACAATTCACTTAGAAACTTAACATTTCCCATACAAATTACAAACGTATATGCACGGGAACTGCGTCCAAAACTTTACTAGAAGTGCATTCCAAAACCTAAATATTAATCTGTGTCACATTGAGTCGTCGGAGAACCTAACTGCTTTGTTAACAGATTATATAGAACTGCATCTCGCAGAATCTCGCGATAATTTTACTATTTTATTAGTTATTAGCCGTTACCTGCGGCCTCGTATGCGATTGAGACGAAGCACGGGTGCATTCCCATTATTAGGCAGTTATTCCTTTCTGCACGTAGACCCCTCTAATAAATTTCAAAATTGATGACATTCACGTGATCAACGTCCTGACAAACCTCGAAAATGATACCCGTGTTGATTTTTAGACTATTTACCTCTTTTCATAGCATAAGATGAAAGTGCGTACTCGTGTACCTTCCATTCGTTTTTTTTTTGTACCCGGGTGAAACCGGGACGAACCGCTAGTTTGTTATATTTGTAAAACACGAATTTTTCCAGCACATAGTTAATTTTTATTATTTATATTCGTCTCAATTAGCAGTAAAATTTGAGCAGCTTTCTGATAGAAATACAAAATTGAAACGGATTACATCTGTCAGACATGTCTGAAGAACGATTATACAGAGAATTTTATATTTTCAACGGGGATTTATCAATGGATAATAATTTGTCTATATAAGTATAATGTAATGCGTCGGATACTATGAATAGGCTATCCATATCATTTGCAGGACAACCGACTGAAAATTATACATACACCGTGTTCACAAATGCTTGACGTTATTCAATTAATCAAAATATAAAACACCACTGATTTTTTATCGTTCACAATTTTACTTGCATTTGTTTGAAGTTAGGTTATTCGCGTCTATTAAAAACATAGCCTTCATGGGACACCTGGCAGATGTGAGACATAAATTTAAGCAAAATTCTAGTAACTAAATTTCACCCTGTAACTAAAATTCGCCCCGTAACTAAATTTCACTCCGTAATGTAACTTCTCAATGTATAACAACGCACAGTAATATTATTTACCCACGCTAAAGAAAGGCACGCGTAGTACACAGCTCACAGAGAGAAGCATCTACGTGTATAAGCGGTGTCGTAGAAGGGACATGAGAGCGCTTGCCATATGAACCAATAGATGTTTCACATCAAAAATCATATTGTAAACTTCAAAGTTATTAATATTTTTTCACTTGTTTGCGGTTATTAATTAGCTTATATTCGAACCAAAAAAACGAACTAAAAAATTTAAATCTTTAAATAAACGAATTTTTGGCGCCCAATTTGGGACACGCGATTCTATTTCAACCGTAGTATTAGTAGTTACCATTACAAAAATGTAAACTTTTAAAATAGAGTGTTCATCGGATAATGAGATTTATTAAATTAAAGCAGAATAAATGGTGATTTATTTTAATAAAAAGTCGTAAATCATGCTTGCTAATAAAAATATCATGATACCTACATGGATTTTGAAATCAATTATCGATACTGAATATCTATCATTCATGGACATAGTGTATATCGTTGTAATTTGTCAAAAAGTTTAACCCCTTGACAGGTTCTTTATCAACGAACAAATAGTTGACAAATAAGCTGTCACTATGTCAGTGGAAGACTGGAAAATTATTTTTTAGTACACAAAAACTTTATGCAAAATACAGGTCAATACGTAAGCTTTTCGTTTATTATAAAAATAAATCAAAAAAGAATGAAAGGCAAAATTATTTTATTCTTCGCCTCTGCGCAAAACTATTTTTAATCGACTTAACATCGTCGTGTCTATTTTTATTCCTTTTTTTTAATGTTTGTTAAGCCAGAACTTTTCGAGGGGCTAACCCCCTAAACTCGGTGCGTCTGTTAGTCTGTTTGTCTGTGAGCACGATACAGGTCAAACGAATAAGCGGATTGAAACCAAATTTTGGGAGGATGTTTAGTATGCAAATATGAAGAGTCCTATTGTTTTTGAGAAAAAAATCGGCGTATGCGTAGAAGAGATATATGCTATAGGCTGTGTGCACGAAGCCTATTAGCGCCGCTAGTGGGTAATAGAGAATTATTTAACTAACTTTTTATGGAAATCGCGACATGTTTCTATGGTGATAAGTCAAAAACTTTAGTTGGTGTAAAAAAAATGTAATAAGGAAAACTGATGTTAATTTGTTTACACTGACAGCGGAACGTCAAATTGGGTGCCAATGGTCTTTATTTTACTTAAATCGCCATCAGCGCAACAGCCCGGAATACAACAAGCATTTTCAGATCGCTTAGTTTTCCTATGTTTTCTTTGCAATTAAAAAACTTCATAAAATTATAATTATTTTCATTTTTAATAAACATTGCTCACTGACATACGGAAAATTGGAGTTCGAAGTTTCCCCTAGTGCCCACCACAAACGCTCGCATCGAAAAATTTGTAACTCCGCCTCCGTGCACATAGCTCATAATGGTGTGCCCAATTGGCTAAAATTTTTTTATTGAAATACAGTAAAACCTCGTTAACACGAACTCGTAAAAATCAGGCAAAAAGTTCGTGTTATGTGGGAGTTCGTGTAAACCGAGTATGGCATAAAATACAGTCATTTTTTAAGTGTCAAATCATGATTTATTTTAAGTAAACATTGAATAATTATTTATTATAAATTATCTAATAACATTAATTGTTCTTAAATATTATCTGAGTTTGAAAATTTGTTTTTATTTGTTTACAAAATACATTTCAATATTGTTTTGACGATAAGTTGGTCGGAGTTTCTGTGAACATTCAAAATTGATTGTTTCGAGCCTTTTCAATAAATAAGAGGGGAAAAATTTAGAGGTATGTTTCTATTTATAGGATTTCGAGTGAATTTTTAATCTCTCAGTCCTTTGTCTATTTTTAGAATGTGAGTTAATTACTTTTGTAATCCCTTAAGCGAATCTTTTCTTTTAGTTGTATTGTATATTCATTGACCAAAATGATCAAAATATATGATTTGAGAATTTTTGTAGTTCGTATTATCCGATAATTAACCGTGAAGGGACGAAAAAGTTGTTCGAAGTTCGTATTAACGAGGGTTCGTGTTAACCGAACATAATTACATTAAAGCTTATGTGGTCATTGTCGAGAGCAAATTTTTGTTCGCGTTAAACCGAAATTCGTGTTAACCGTGTTCGTGTTAACGAGGGTTTACTGTAGTCGTTACAGAATCTAAAGTGTTCTGAGATGCTTACAGCATTGAGGGTTCACTGTATATATCCCAATAATGGCAACTAATAGCAAAATAATGTTATTCAGTGGACAATCAAATTGTCGTGATAATAATTATTTTATGTACATTATACAAGGCAATAAAAAACCGTATAAATAGTACTTTTACGAAATAATAAAATTTTAAAACTTTATAAAAAATAGCAATGAAATTTTATTTTATAATGTCACATTTACGGTTTATAAAATTTTATGTTAAACTTCCCGACTGTTAACCAAATATAAAATTCCCTTGAAAAATGAATTTTACGTTTGCTTCAACGTTTTGCACAACGCATGTTTGTTAAAAAAAAATATGAGTTTAATCTTCACGATTCTGATTAAAATCACTGAGCGTGAAAAAATTACTGTCTTGATACTTTTTTTAAAATAACGCATTTATCAAAAAAAAAACTTGAAAGTTTTTTCTCATATAATTGTTACACGGATACTAAATTATCTATTAGTACCTACAGTATAAACTCCATTTAACGTCACTCGATATAACGACAAACTCTTTAAAATTCTAGTTGGTTTACCTTGTTGCTTATACAATGACACACTAAATAACGACACACCCATTTTTAATAACGACAACAATACGTCATCATTAAGCAATAAACAGTTCCTGTTTGTTATTTTGTTGATTCGTTGTCGGCTTCACGCGTACCGAAGTTTCTAAGAAATTCGTTCTTTTGATTGTTTCATATATTTAGCTCAGCTGCTTATCAATAAGTTATCATATTTTTAGTTGCCCACAAACTTGCAATTAATAAAAAAATATTAATAGATTATTTTCTTCGCTCCGTTTAACGACAACTCTCAAGAACGTCACAAAATGCATAGTCCCTTGATTCCCATATTTTAATGGGCTTTTCGTGGATATCAATTTTGCAACGTAAGTCGGTGAAAAAATGATGGAAATCTACATATTCTAGCGAAGCCAGACCGGGCCGCCAGTAAAAATATAAGAAAATAAAATATTATAATATATTACTTGTACATACAGTATATAAACACGTAAGGTGCACATAGGGAAATTAACATTGGGAAAAAATGACTGGATCAGAGTGAGCCTTGAAATCTTGTTTCTTAATTTGACAGATAATATTCTTTTGCAAAATGAATGTGTATACTACCGAAGAAAATATTCAAATGATTAAAACATAATCGGACTTTTTTTATTAATGGGACATTAAATTCCCAAAAACACTTAAATATGGTGCGAGATCAAATATCTCCGCCTATTCGTGTTGAACCTAAAGACATTGGGTCACTGATTTACCAACGCGCATACGTCATACCAGTCAGACAATTTTTGAATGAAATGTTTCCAAACAGATGGAGTTGTTTTTTTGTTTTATTTTTGTACAATAAGATTAAAATAATTATTTATAAGAGCTTTTTGTTATTAAAAAAGCCAAGTAAAATAAAAATAAATCAAAATAAAATAGAAATCCTCAAGATTACCACGATAATTCAATAGAAATAACAATGGATTAAGTCATGGCTAACTCTGATCCAAGTATTTTTCCCAATGCTAATTTCCCTATGTGCACCTTACGTGTTTACATACTGTATATTAATATAACCAGCTTGGACATTCCTTTCTTTGTAATTAATAAAGGCTATCCGGTGTGTGCGGTGTGTATTTTCCATTACGTGCGAGAGTCGAATTTCAAAATTCTTATGGGCAATACATTTATGCAACTGGTTATATTATGACAAAAGTAGGTACCCGACACTGGACAGTCTATCTCCGCCGCGTGGTGGAGGCGCCGAGTATCGTTCCCGATACCTCCACCATATGCCATTTCAATTTCGAGTAAAACATTCGTCTTCTGAAAAAAACAATGTGGTGTATTAATGATTGAAAGTTATAATATAAACTGTTTACTTAGTTCAGAGTTGTTTGAGCTAATCGCGCAAAAACTTACAAAATGCACCTGGGGCCTTTGCAACCTCTCTATCTGTCTTATGCTTCCTGTCAGCACCTGCATTTTAAGATAAATAGATAGCGCTGATACATTACGTGTACACTTTATGACCATCTCCTTACTTTTTTTTAAAAAAGCAAACACTGCTCACAAGAGATTACTTGTAGCTTTCTTCTGTAAGCGTACACCTTTTCATCAAAAAGTAATTTTAGTGCATCGCTTGGAAAGTCGTCTCGCTTATATGTATATATAGATAGTTGTATATAGTATGTGAAGTATTTACTTATTTTAGAAATTGCTCTGTAATCTATGTTTTTCAGTTTGTAAACTGTCAAAGCACAAAGCACTGGCCGTAAACGGAGAGCTCACTGTCAGATTTCTTAAGCATCGACTTTGTCTGTGTGAATTAGCAATGAAGCAAAGAAATAGAGAGTCGCAATTATTATTTTTAAAGTAAAACTTCTTTTGCTACTGTAGTGCAAAATAGATTCTTGAGATTGAATATGAAACAAACGTATTGCAGTGTACGTATACCGTATTCATACTAATTAAGGTCAGTGGGCGGCAATCCCTTTCGTGGTAACCTATAAGTTGTAGGTTGGATCCCGACGGTCGATACCATAATTACTTTTTCGTTTTGTTTCTTTTTAATTCCCGCTATAAAAAAAATCAATTTTTTTTCAAAAAAAAAACGTGAAGTTGTTGATTTCACCCAGATTTTCGAAAATCGAATTTTAGTCAGACGTCGACGGTTTGAGGTCCTAGGAACCTATTCTGACTATATATATTAGATATCGTGTCCTTCGAGATAATTATTAATAAAAATCGCAGGATTGTGGACAAAAAGTTATTTATTTAGTGTACGACGTTTCGTCTATAAATTTAGACTTTTTCAAGTACAAGTGTGAAATTTTTTTGACGTGACAACGTCTTATAAATTGATGAAAACACCAGCTGCACGCACGAAAAAGTGTAACGCCGTAACGTTCCGCCTAACCCTGTGCGTGCAAGCGAGAGCGCAGTATAACCGATAGAGAAGCACGATCGGCGTCGGCTTGTAGGCATTTCACTCTTCTCGCGTGACGTCAGAGAGTAGTGTGCGTTCAACATTTTTTTCGGCTGTTCCAGCGAAAGCTACATTGACAGATGGCCTTTGTTTTATAAACCGTAGAAATTAAGACTTAAAATCAAGATATCTAATAAAAATGTCATAAATTATCGAATTTTTAAAGCAATTTTTCAGATAATACATAGTTATTTGTTCGTTTTTGCACGGATATTTTGTGTGTCATATAATTATTACCGATTCATCCAAGCCAAAGTATAACTGAACGCACGATAATGGATCTGCATTTCATAACATCAGATAAATTATACGGTTTGTTAACAAATATATAATATATATACATTCTTTTAAATGTCTTTTATAATTGCTTAAAAACATGTATTTTGCTTTGGTTGATCAAATTATTAGTCGGTAAAAATATAGTTTGACAGCTACTAAAATTTAGGTTATGTATTATTAAATATGATATTCGAGCGGAATACGTTATCACGTAAAACTATCGTCCGTAAACCGACTTTACAGACAACCAATTTTTTTTCACATTTGTACTGTCTGAAATGTCTGACACCTCGAATATGTCGAACCTATTCGAGGTGTCAGACATTTTAAATGGCTCATAATATTTGTCAGAGAACATTATTTTTGGTTGAAGTTTTTAAGCTATCCAATTAAAAAAACAAACAGTATCTATAAATTTTACATGTCGTCAAAACGACAACTTTCGGAAACTTTAGAGGGAAAACGTCCCAAAATCAAGAAAAGTCATAAAGGAAATAGGTGTCAGACTAGGCCTAACATATACAAAGTTTGGGGAGAGTATGTATCAATAAAATTTTTGGCGATGGGCACTCTGACTATTAGTGAAGGGTGAATGTGATTTGCTAAATTGATAGTAATATTGAAATTAAGAAAAAAATATTATTTTAAGGGATGTATTAAGGGGTTAAAATTTTTATTTATGTCCAAAAACAAAAGGGTTTAGTTCACATAATAAAGCCACACTGCCTTTATTAGCAAATACACAATATTGTCGGCAGGGTTTCGCACTGTGACCCGAGTTTTATTTTCTTTTATTCTCAATTAGCGTGGAAAATATGTAAGTGTGGGTAAGAGTACGATAACTTGCTATGCAAAATATCCACTGGAATTTCACAATTATTGTTTTATATAACATATAACAGCGTTATTGGTCGTTTTAAGTGCGGAAAATTAATTTTTAAAAATTAATTTAAAAAAATTAAATATGGTATAGGTTGATTTAGAGTAGGTATATTATTTACTATAGCGATCGCTATCTTGTCTCATATAGTGATAAGAAAAGAGAAAGTTATATATACCTGTATCTATGATAAACAAAGATAGAAATATCAATTGGTTGGAATGAAATACAATTGAACGTTCAGGGCAGAGTCGTATTTGGAAATTTTAATTTAAAAAACGAATTTTAAATTTAAAACTCACATTTTCATGAAGATTGAAAACCGCCGCTTTTTTTGATAAAGGGGTATGCGAATTGTCTCGCAGTGAAACGGGAAGGGGCAAATGTAAAGTTTTAAAAAAAACAATTCCGGGGTGAACGATTAACGGGTATGCGAATTGTAATTCCGGGGTGAACGATAAACGGGTATGCGAATTGTAATTCTGGGGTGAACGATAAAGGGGTATGCGAATTGTCTCGCAGTGAAACCGGAAGGGGCAAATGTGGAGTTTTTAAAAAAACAATTCCGGGGTGAACGATAACCGGGTATGCGAATCTAAATACGACCCTGCTTCCATAACACAATCGAAAACTGCATACAAAGTGAGATAGTTATACAATAATTCTACACCAGTTGCTATTACGTGTATTTGTGATTTTTGATTGGTTAGATTCAAAAAATGACAGTGAAAGACGAAAAGTAGTTCCATTTATTTCACGTATTTTTGAGGAAATTTGTGAATAATCCGCAAAGTTTTTTTTTTTGAACGTCAAAATTTAGCGTTTTCTATGGCAAGTGTGAAACGCCATGGAATAATAAAAATGAAATCATTGGATATAAGTAAGACAAATTGATGTTTCGTTATGCTGACCTTTAAAAGACTTCAAATGAACCAACAGACTGGCAATCTTTCTTCTTGCTGAAATATAGACTTGTTGTGCCTGGCAGTTAATTAAAACCTATTTATAAGTTTTCCAGTTAGTGAGAGGCGAGCGTTGCAAGTTTACTGATTCTTCGAAGCTCGCGGAGAAAATTCTTCTTATTTTTAAGTCAACATTCAAACGATTCACAGAAATACGTTTAAAGAACTGCTTTAGTGATTTTGCATACACATTTTTTATTTGCTTTTCTATCAAACTAGATTCCAACAAGACGAGAAGTATTTACATTCGCATAGACGGGCGCGAATACAGAAGATTATTTTAAAGAGATGTAGCGCATTTCTTGAAAGATTGTTTTGAATAGGGTATTCAGCACCATGTAAGAAAAAATCTTATCTATACTAATATATAAAGCTGAAGAGTCTGTTTATAATAGACTAGCGGTCCCGCCCGGTTTCACCCGGGTGCAAAAGAACGAATGGGGAAGGAAGGGACATGAGACATGAGATGAATGTTGTGTCCAAATTTCATGATGATCGGAGTTACCGTTCAAAAGTTTTTGTCGATAAAGATCAGTATTTAAACTTTTTTTAACTAATAATTTTTTTAAATGAATTAAATAAAATTAAAATAAATTTAAATGTAAGCCTTAGAAGAAAGCAATGTAAAAAAAAAATAAAAATATATTCACCCAACGTGGGTCTCGAACCCACGACCCTGATATTGACAGTCGCATGCGCTACCGATTGATCTACTTGAGGTTGTGTTCTTTCATCACTAATATGAGTATATCTGGTTAGTGCATTTCACATGAATAGAAGCTTATTTTTGAGATACTTTTTGCAACATTTTTCATTAAAGCTCCGCTCCTAATGGTCGTAGCAAAATATTATATAGCCTGTAGCCTTCCTCGGTAAATGGGCTATCCAACAAAAAAAATTTATTCAATTTGAACCAGTAGTTCCTGAGATTAGCGCGTTCAAACAAACAAACAAACAAACTCTTCAGCTTTATATAATATTAGTATAGGTATAGATTTTACATATAATATGGTATGTACCTATGTCCGGTGTCTGTATCAAGGCCGTAGCTAGGATTTCATTTCGGGGGGAGTCGAGCTCTGGACCAGAGACAATAAGCAACAACTTTAGTTAAAAAGCCGAAAAGATTTCGATGAAAGAGTTTAATGATTCATTTTATTTATTAACAATGCATTACATTTCGATTTTACTCGTTTCGAAAAACGTTGAATCCAATTATTGTATCACAGATCCGAAAAAAGAGTCGAAAATATTTTAGTAAGTATATGTATAAAACTATATAAAACAGTGGGTTGGCTAAGCTATTTCGGGAGGGGTTTGAACCCCCAAAACACCCCCCCTGCCTACGGCCTTGGTCTGTTTTTGTTCGTGGTGAAAAGTATTTATTTACAATAGTGAAACGTTAACAAAACAGTTAAACGCAGAAATAAAAGTACTTCTCTATAACGTAACAGAAACAGAACAAGAATTCTAACTAATAAAATAAAATAATAAGTTATCATCTTATCGGCAGAGAGGACTATTGCTAAATCTTGTGGTTCTGTATCGTTCAATGTAAATATTATTATTATTACGTATGTTGTGAGAATGAATATCGGAATTTAGATTGAAACTGCATGGATTTTGCTTGACAAATACAAGGAGCTCAAAAATACACAGTGCATAGAAAGTCGAAATTTGTTTATCAATAAACACTTGTTTACATGACTGTCGTCTGTTCATTTTAAAAATAAGTCGAAGAATTCGCTCCTGACATCTGAAAACTCTGATACACTCCAATATATGCCCCCTTAACACAACACAATATTTCTGTGCACTATAGACAAAAGAATAATATACCGTCATTAGAGTATTTTCGCTAGCCAAAATATTACTTAGTGCTTTTATGTAATCACACACTAAATTAAGTCTTTTGCAAACATTATCCATTTGATTGGTCCATTTTAATCCAGAATCGAAGGATATACCTAAAAATTTTGAACTAAGTAACTTTGTCAAATAAATAAAATTGTCTACCAATTTTTCTCAGGCCAATATATTGACAAAAAATTAAAAAAATAACAAATCAATATAACACAAGATTTAAAAACTTTGTAATCACTTTGTTTTGATACGAGATGTTGATGTTGTCAGTAGCACAATTTGGTCTATCCAAGAGTCGAGTTCAATAACGAAACGCCGTTTAGAAGATAGTTGGTAGATTATAGACGCACGACAGCTTGGGTCATTAGGATGCGACGTTGAGAAAATCAGCTATATATAGATATACTATCTAGATTCCGAGCGTCTAAAGTCAATAGTCAGCAATAGACGCCGAATGAAGGACGTTCGTTGAACGTTGAAACAAACGAGTACCGTAAAATGGGGTGACTTTGACCACTGGGGTGAATTTGACCAAAAACTAAAAAAATGTTTCATTGCTAAATACTTTCCGTATTGATATAATTATTCGGAAGTTTTATTGCTTAAATAGTAAGCTAATATATTGTCAAAAGATTTCATGTAAACAAAATGTTTTAATTTTTATCTGTACATGATACATACGAAGCCAAAGTCATATGCGAAAGTTAATGAAAATTTGTAGTGCTCAAACTATCATTAATATTTGCAAAACTAGAAACTTTACGACTAATATGTTTCGTTATTTTAATAACGTGATTCTTTTGTGTCAAAACTTTATTACCATATTTTACATAACTTTAATAACTGGATCACAGTATTCTAAATATTCAACTTTGACAATATTTTTACGATTTTGGGGTTAACTTGACCGCCTGGGTGAAGTTGACTAGCTTGCAGATACTTTCAAAAACTTGCAGTCTTGTGTCTGTACTTTTCTAACAACGCGGTTTGTTCTGTTGAATGAATGTGAGTGGTTGTAAAATTGAGTTCTTAATTATTTAAAAGTTGAATTTGACGATGCCGAGAATATATAGGCGTAAAGTGGGTGTTCGATTTTTTAAAGATTATAGTGAAGAAACATTAGAAAAATGCTTAGAAGAGGTTTTGGAAGGAAAGATAAATGCAACTCAGGCTTCTAAAAAATATAAAAAAAAAACAATTGCGCGAACTCAAAACCGGTCGCAAAGGGGAATTTTCGTTTCATTTGGACCTTTCGGCGTTTAATTTCCGCTAAAATGTTTTTTTATATTTGAAAGTAGTTTTAGTGATATTTTTATACATTTTTATTGACGTAAACTGCTTAATTTTAATCTGATTTAAAGTAATCTTCAATAAATAAAATTATTAATTTTATTTATTGAAGAGTTCTAATCAGACGTTAATCAAAGATTTGATTTAAAGTAAACTGTTTAATTTCCATTTTTTTGCATTATTTAGGTTGTTCAGACTTTAATGTTCGTTTTTTTTTAAATAAATGTTTCATAAAATGTTCTCTTTTCATATTCCTGTGAACAAACTAACCCCAACTAGCTAAAATAAACAATTAGAATGAAAATTAACGCTGCGGTCAACTTAACCCCATTTGGGGTGATGTTGACTATTACGCCATTTTATTTTTTTTTCTTGATAATGGTAAACAAACTAAAGATACTATTTTCCTTTAACGTTAGTACTACCTAATACCCATATTGTCAAAAAACATTATCCCTGAATTTTTGTAATCTTCACATAGAAATTTTAGTTCAAACCTAAAAACTGGTCAAAGTCACCCCATTTTACGGTACCTAATCTCACCACTAACAACATCGCAGCAACATTCTGTCTGTCTGTCTGTCTGTTCTTACTCACGCTGAGAGAAATTAATTACATCCCATGAGTTCTGACACAACCCCAAATGCTCCCTTATACAGGGGATTAATATAAACTGTTCTTTAGTACAAAACAAAACACAAACGTTCAATGGTCTATTATAACGACAAAAGTTAATTCAAATTATCTCTTCGGCAGAAAGATATATCAAATATCTCCTAATTAGCAATTAATTAAATAATATATTTGCCTATAGATTGTATTGTCTGTTGGCCAGATGGCAGAACGTCGTGACGAAGGAACCATCAAATCTTCGCCGTTTCAAATCATTCTGCCTGTTAGGTTAACAATTTTATTAAAGAAATGTTTAGTTTCAGACTTTTGTCCACTAGTCTTGTCAATTCTATATAATGGACGCTATTTGGCTAGAATTTGTCGCCACAATTATAATGTTGATTAAAGTAACATTATGTATTGGACTTTAAAACCGAGCGGGGTGGCGTAGTGGCGAGAGCACTGGATTCGCATTCGGGAGATACCGGGTTCGAATCCCGGCGGGGGTAGATTTGGCTGGGACTTTTTCCTGCTGCCTCTCGCTGAAGAACGGTAATTTCTGTACCGGTCATCTTGTTGAGGTTTTCCATGGTTTTCCTCAATAATTCCAGATAAATATCGAAATGGTTTCTTATTCAAGGCCATGGCCGATTACCTGTTAAACTCCTATGCTCAAAAATTTCCTACCTCATCCTAATGTCCTAAAATTCCTTCATTCTCCCGTTGCTATTAATTTGGTGGAAAAATGTAGAAAATAACGAGAAGTGTGATAGATGGAAAATAGTAACGGTGCGAATGGCGTCGTTATGACATAAAGTCGAGAAACAGATGTTAAACGCATTATTATTATTATTGGACTTTCAAGGTCAATGCGCTGACCTTCAGATCCAGCTGTTCGAATTCCATCTCAGTTATGACTGTTTTGTGATGTCGTTTAGTTTTAATTTGATTTCACGTAATTAACACCCTAATGATCTACGTCGGTAAGCGTCTATAATCTACAATAAATAAAAATCGAGTGAATTTTCAATTTAATATGTTAACAAACTCAAAATACGAATTACCTTTACCTCACTCTTCTCAATTTCAAAAACCCTTTTCATATGTAACCCCAAAACTTTTAAATGACATGTCCCAATCACCTGACTTGGCAGATATTATAACAAATAAAATTTTGAATCTAATACCAGCAAAACTAAAAATATTGATAAAACAATTTGTTTAGGTATAAAAGGCAACTTAATACTAACAATTTTCGTGCCTGTGTATTAACCAACTAGATTTAATTTTTTTTTTTGTAAATGATTTTATAATTATACTGACTCAAGTCTTATGTACAGGGGCAGAAGGAAGATCAAACTCTAGTTTGAGTCCCTATTGCCTAAATGTGTACATTTAGAGCAATAAACATTTATTATTATTATTATTATTAATTGTCATTTGGTCCAGATAACTCTGTAATTTGGTGGTCTTAAAACAAATTCATATACAGGGTGTCCCATTAAGAATAGGACATAGAACAACCGCAGATTCTCCAATTCAAAATAAAACGATGAAGCGAAATATGCTTAGATAAAATGTTACTCGCTCTACCAGTGGCGTACGGCAGGAGTAAGTAATGCTTGTACCCCTTCTAAATGTTACGCCGCTGTCTAAATTTTAATTTTGACTATAATTTTATTTTTTTTTATATTTTCTAAGTCAATAATGTACACTTGTTAGTTTATTGTAAAGTCATTGGTTTTCGAGATATTCGCAGTTAAAGATAGATATACATGTACTTTTTATTTGTATTATTATTAATTATATTCATTTTTACAATTTTGTCTTAAAAAAACTGCGAATATCTCGAAAACCAATGACTTTACAACAAACTAATAAGTGTACATTATTGACTAAGAAAATATCAAAAAAATTAAAATTATAGTCAAAATTAAAATTCAGACAGCGGCGTAACATTTAGAAGGGGTACAAGCATTACTTACTCCTGCCGTTTTTATTGTTAGGTGCATTTTATGATATTTAACAAGTGTGCCGATTTGAGTAAAATTATACGGTGTATTAAAAAAATTATGGACATTAATAATTTTTCAGTTTTCAACTTCAACTTCAATTTCGGAAACGAGTAACATTTTATCTAAGCATATTTCGCTTAATCGTTTTATTTCGAATTGGAGAATCTGCGGTTGTTCTATGTCCCATTCTTAATGGGACAGCCTGTATAGTTATTTTGTATAGTTATTTTGTATAGTTATTTTAGTTATTTTGTCCCTGTTTCACTTGATTTTAGGCTAACTGTACTGGTCTATATGTACTAGCTATTGTAAAAAAATTAACAAATCCAAAACGTCTACAGAGATTTTTGTTAAAATTTTACAGAACTTCTTACATACGTAGGCATATTTTGCGTTATTAGGTAAACCATAAAAAACATTTCCTGAAAGTTTTTTTTTTTTGAAGTTGAAATCGAACTGTTTATAAATTGACACGTTAAATAAATTGAAATGTATTACCCTCTTACTTTGTGCTGATATATTATAGTCAAAGCAAGCTGCAGGAAGAAAAGCAAAGTTTCTTCCTATATTATGAATACTTGACTTTTACGACACTGTTATCTTATACTAAAGGCAGCTGCACACGAGGTTGGTTTTGCCCCTGTATCGGTGCTGGGACTTGAGCAGGCTACGAGGATGGAAATGACGTCACTGCGGGCTTGCGTGCGTAAATACAAGTTGGATTTCAAATTTAGAACCGGGGCTATTTTTCGTGCTTGTTTCTCTGCTTGTTTTGAGCAAAAAATCAATCAGAAAACGGTTTCTTATCACGTGGACGACACAAACAAACATGGCGGCATAGTGTGTATTTTGTTCAGAGATAAGAAACGATCACTTTTGTTAACCCATCTACAAAGCTAGTTTCAAAACACGCATCGTGTGAAGCGAGCACGCTTGGAACCTAGCAGCCAAATCTAGCGGCAAAACCAGCCTCGTGTGCAGCGGCCTTAACACAGGCTTCCTCATATTAAACGAATCCATTTTTATGTTTGAATAAAATCCTTACAATTTACGTTAAGCAAAATTAATCTGTAGCGAATTCTATGAGATTTGTTTTAGGTTATAACGTTTGATCAAATTTTTAAATGACAATCAAGATCAGTGCAACTTTCAATTTCAATTTGTTAACGAATATTCTGGATAATTGAGATTTAACTGTATTTACTATAATAGCTTTAGGTTGATATATTTACATAGAATCACACTTAGTGAAGTGATAATTTTTCATTTTTCAGTCTTTACAAATAACAAGAATGATAACAAATGGATTATTTAATACTTTAAAAATCACAATTTTAATGATTTTAATATATATTTGTTATTTTAATAAACATGTATGAAATCTATAAAATAACATTTCGATGGTTTAGTAAAGGTATTAAAGAAAACAAATCAGAAAAATGCACCTCAGATAAATAAACACTAAAGATATATAGACATAGATTGGCTACAGAAACAGATATCTCGAAAGGTTAAGAGTTCAAAAAAAATGAACAAATGTTCAATTTATTGGTTCAACTCGTAAATAATTAAAGCACACTTAAATCTCGCGTTAAACGTGACTTAATCTGAGGAACAAACGAAGTCCTATTTCGTAATACCACTGTTGGCTGGACTGCTCGAATCAGATTATGTTATTGTATGAAATAAACATGTAGTTTTAAACAAACATACTTAATCTACATGTTGGAAAATACAGAACAAAAAAGTACAGTCAAAGTCCATTATGTAAGGGCAGTAAATTATACAATAGATTACCGGATGAAATTAAAAACATTAACAAGATAAAACTATTTAAAAAGAAAGTAAAAGAACATCTCTTAAATATCTGTCTATATGATCCGCAATTAAATATTTAATATAATTTTATGTATCATATCGACACTAAATGACTTAACGCACATACGAAATATATAGAATATATTTCGTATACATACGAAATATATTCTATCTATTTATCTATCTATTTCTGCTTCAACCACTTAGGTGCGATGTTTTGCCTAACTGTCTGGGTATAACATTGATACTAATTTTAAAATTTTTAAAAATATGTTGACTAAGTTACCATACATTTTAATGTAATTTTTTATATGACGAATTTATACCTCATATAGAGGTCTATAATCATAAACTCTATCTATCTATCTATCTATCTATCTATGATTTTCTTTTGCCTAATCCTTATCACAAGAATAAATAAAACGAGAAGTGTAACATAGATGTGACACCTTTGATGTCTACCGGCGAATTCGTGACCTTGGTTCCAAGTAAAAGATTATTTATTTTTGCTTCTCCAAGGGCGTACCTGATTAAATTATATATTTACGGTTTTGTTTTTTAAAAAATCTGTTTTACTATCATAGCAAGCACAATTTTAAAATGAAATAAAACAAGTACCTAGGATAAAGTAACTAAATAAAATGTCTTATTAAACAATTCGCTGCAAACCTTCCAAAACTCGAGCACTGGCCGTTTCAGAAAAAAATTGCTGTTAGCCGAGCGCCGAGGTTACAAGAATGAGAGTTTTTATTTGAGAAGTTATACTTCTGATTATTTATTTATTATTGTGCATAAACCATGTACTTTTTTATCCTCCTTCCTCCATGTAACACCATAATATAAATTATTCAGTTTGATATCTTCTTCATGACTGAAGATTACGCAGCTTTTGGATGAAATTTTAGAAAAATCAGAGCCTTTTTAAATAACACTATTCGAATTTTTGGTAATTATTTTGGGAATGTGTCGTAACAATAATGTATTTGACACTACACACTGCGGAAGTAAAACTGGCTATAATTATAAAACAAAAACAATAATGGTACCGACCACCGAGATCGAAGCTGCGACCTTTAAGTAACGAGGCATCCGTTCTAACTCGACTCCAATTTAGCTTAATATTCTACAGCTGGTTTTTATACGCTTTATATTAGTTTGGGTTGTAAATATGTATGTATGTATGTAACTAACTCCGTAACGGAATCTTTGAGCATAATTTTCACCAATTTCCCGAAGTCTGATTAATTTGAAACTTTGCATACGTATCAAGGACCGATGACAATGCAATAATTTGATAACAGTTTCCCATTATCCTTATTAGGACCCCCAGGATTAATAAATTCTTTTATAGATCCTCTGTAGTAAACGCTTTATTTTCACCAATTTCCCGAAGTCTGATTAATTTGAAACTTTGCATACGTATCAAGGACCGATGACAATGCAATAATTTGATAACAGTTTCCCATTATCCTTATTAGGACCCCCAGGATTAATAAATTCTTTTATAGATCCTCAGATTAATTTGAAACTTTGCATACGTATCAAGGACCGATGACAATGCAATAATTTGATAACAGTTTCCCATTATCCTTATTAGGACCCCCAGGATTAATAAATTCTTTTATAGATCCTCAAACTAAAAAGTGAAAAATAAAATATAGTTTAAAAAAAACTAAAAAACACGCTTTATATCGCACTAAAAAGTAAAAAATAATTGTTTTAAAATAAGCTTAAAAAGCGTTGGGCGCTCGATGTACGAAAATGTGGAACAAAGCGCCCCACGCTTTTTAAGCTTATTTTAAAACAATTATTTTTTACTTTTTAGTGCGATATAAAGCGTGTTTTTTAGTTTTTTTTAAACTATATTTTATTATAGTAATACATTGTGACACGTTCGTTACATTTTCAATCTCAAGAATCAATTCTACTCTACCGTGCCAAAGGAAGTTTTCCTTCAAAAATTAACTCACCCTCTCTCTCTGTAACGCCGCGTAAACATCGGTCGACCCTCCTCGTTCCAAGTGCGTTACGTTGCACATGAACTATGGAGGGTAGAGGTTAAGGAGAACCATTCCTGTGTACGAAGAAGTGTCCATCAAAAAGCGTTAAATTAGGGGACCGCCACTGTCGCAAAAGGGTAAATTTTAAAGCAAGCGTATGGAGGGGCAGAAATTATTAGAGTAGGATAGAAAAGTAAACGAAGAAAGAGGCATTTTCGATTTTTTTTGGCGCACTTTTCGAAAGTAAAACAAAACAAACAAAAAACAATATGATAAAAAATTAATTTTTGATTTAAATGTCATTTTTAAACGTGCTATTATGGATTTAGTGGTAAATAAACGATTATACTGATATGAATAAACTATAAAATGACTAAAAAATATTAGTAAAAGCTAACAAAAATTAAATCACTCTCGATACTATCTCACAGCTGGTTTTTAGGTTATAATTATTCAATTAATTTAGACTACGTAAACAGTTTATATTTTATATACTGCAGAGTTACTAATGACTCTAATCATTAAAAATATTAAATTTTCCAACTCAGCGCACGTCAATTCGTAACTGCTATGGAGGGTTAAAAACAGCTAAATTCATTTTATACTCGGATGCAGCGCTAGCTTTGATGGCCACTTTTTCTGCTTATCTCCCATATAAGATACCCAGATAGACAGGTTTACAGCAAATTTACTGCAAATTTAGATCATTTTTGATACATGAAATGAACTCACCATGGACCTATTATGAGTGCCTGTGTGAGCTCATAGTGAATGAAAATCATGACAGAATTCGTTGAGTTTATATTGTAGAAATATTGAATCAAATAGATACTAATAATCTTCAACTAAAAGTTGTCTTCATATTAACAGTAGATCGTGATAACATTTGAAAGATTCAACATTCCTACAAAATATACTTATTCCTATGATGCATATCGTTGACTCATATTTGCTTCATATTATGTACATTCTATGACGGTGTTAGAAAGATTGAAAATTACTTCAAATTTGCTTATTTTAATGATGAATATCGTTGACTCATATTTGCTTCATATTACGAACATTCTATGATGGTGTTAAAAAGATTAAATATTAATTCAAATTTGCTTATTTCTGTGATGAATATCGTTGACTCATATTTGCTTCATATTGTGAGCATACCATGACAACATAAGAAAATTTCAAAATTCCTAAAAATATGCTCTTTTCCATGAAACATTTATTTGAATTATAGTCTTCATTACCTCTACCCTCCATAGCATGAACGAAGAATTGCTAGGTTAGGTTAGAAATGTGAATTTTAATTTATCGAGACAGCTACATCTCTATTCACCGTTTGTGGACAAAACAACACTGAAATTTACATACGATACGATGTTGCTACTTCGGTGCCAAAAAATGCATCGTCTCTAAATCAAAATCCATTTATACTACAGCTGTGACATCGTAAATCTGTTTTATAATTTGGGTAGACTGTCCTTTGGAGACAATAAAAGAAAATTGCAGCAATGTATCATTCGAGAGTCACCGCCTATGTGATTTACTGACTATATAAAATAACTTCACAACAAATATTTTCTATCTTATCTGACGGCTTAGAATTAAATCAATAAATTTTGTACCGCTCTGCACACAGCAATTCATAGCAATTTCATGTCAGCATTTAATTGTTTGTATGTTGTATTGTAAGCCGCTTATGTAACTTACAAAAGACGAATATAGACACACACACAGAGAGAGAGAGAGAGACATTCACCACGAAAGCTTTAACGACATGATTCTCCAACACAAGATACTTTTGTCATTGAATTATTGTCGTTATTTTATACACCGCGAAATACGTCCACAGAACACGACACAAAATATATGGTTAACTAGATGTCAACGCACGACTTTTCTCGGTTGTCAATTAGCTGTCGTAATCTCCGTAGAATTTTATTGAAAAAGACTATTTACTGTCATAGGTAATAGGTCTACCTGGAAAGCAATCCAATATCCTGGTCGTTATTGTATGTTCGGTCGCGTTTGAGATATCATGACTGAATTGATTTTTCGAAACGTTGGCCCCAAGCCCAACGTCGGTAAGGATTTTTATTTTAAATTGGTTCTCAACCATACTTTCCCTCAACGATTAATCTATATCTATAAAAATCAATGCCACTTTTCGTTGTAATTTTATAACTCAAGAACGGGCTCACCTATCCAAACCAAATGTTTAGGCTTTGTTCGGACTATTTAGTAGATGGTTTATGTGAAGTTTGCACAAAATCGGTCGAGCGGTTCTTCATTTATCACATTTTTTGTAACAAATGAATTCAAATATACTATGTATATGTGTGTGTGTGTACTTTTCTCAGTATTTTAGCGAGCCGTCGGTGTTTCATATCGTTTACAGGCTTTTTTTGAATTAAATTGTCAAACGCATTTACACAAACGGTAAGTTTTGAACTGTTGAAGTGAATTACATGTATGTATGTGTGCTTCTTTATTTGAAAAAACATATTGTATGCATACGGGTGTTTTATTCTTTTGTAACAAATAGAAGCATGTCGATTTAAAAATGAAGTATTTAATGACATTTTTATATATATTGACGTATGCAGTCATATATATTTCCATACACACATATACGCACATGTATATTTTAAAATAGCTAGCAATTAATAAAATAATTTTTTAATTGAATAAATGAATTTGATGTTCCAATTAAATTTTTTTATTATTTCACTTTATACGTAGCGAAGCACGTACAGGGCCGCTAGTACCTCTATAAATTTCATGTCAATAGCTTCAGCAGTTTTTGAGTTAGATCATCCGTTCATATAGACAGACAAAAATGATTTTAACATTAGATTTGGTTTAGTAATCGAGAAAGGAATCGAAAGTATTTACAAGTTGATAATTTGAAAATCACGAACCGACAATAGGCATGACGACAGATTTTCAAATCCACTTTTATAACGTAGGTACACGTCTACCATTTCCGAAAAAAAAACATTATTTCATCAATAAATTAAATTTTAACACAAATTATTGCAGTTTTATCTTTCTATTTTGAAGTAATCGCGAAAACGCTTGTGACGTCACGCCTTAGTGACAACTGACATTAAACGTTGTATTTATGGGTTTAGAGTTGTCGTGCAGAGGTATTTCGTAGAAAGGTATGTAAATTTACTTAATGATCTGATTTATATTAAGTATTTTCTTAAAAGTAGGTACTTAAGTAGTAGTAAAAATAGTAAGCTTTCTTTAGTTGCAAGTTAACTAACCTCAACAATAACCTATGACATTTATTTAAAGTCATATCTGTTAGATGTATCATTGCTACGGTCGGATGAAGCAGAATTGATATTTTAAACAGCGCGAGTAAAGGTTCAAAATAATATTATGTTATTGTTATTATGTAGAATGTTTTGGTTTAGCTTGGCCCATGGCGTTTGACGGAGATTAACTGAAATTAGGCACTCAAGAACAAAGAAAACAGTCGTTTTACTAACTAAAAAACTGCCACTGGCATATTTTGTCTACCTTTATTTGTAAGTTAATTTATTCTTCAAATGAGATATTATTCTTTTGTTTACTGAAAAGTTATTTAAATAAAATAATTCGTGAAAATCGCTGTAAAACGCAAAGTACTAAAAATAATAAAACTTAAAAAAAAACACAATCTGTTATTGGCGCGCCATTACGTGACAATAATAGTCAGTTGTTTTCAACAGCCGTTGAAGTAAATTATGTATATTATAATAATTATTTTAATACGTTTTAATCTAGGCACTCTATTTTAAAAAAAAAACTATTAACAATGATAATAATCAACTGTTTGCAACAAAGTTTCCCATATATTGATCTTTAGTCTAACTAAATATCTTAATAATCTATATATTTAAAACACAAGCAGTTTTATTTCGACACTCCGCCAGCTGTATCTACTTAACCAATTTACTTTAGTTTTAAATGAAGCTTTTCGTAGATAGAAGTGCCGTTACCATTTTGATCGCCTTTTTACACGCTTTATATTAGTTTCACTTGTAAGTTTTTATGTATGTATGTTTGTTTGTAACCTCGTTTGGACTACAGCAAGTGGTTTATTACTGTTAGTATGTTATGCGACTACTGTAAGAGCAATCGTTGACCGAGCGGTCTAAGGCGCTAGTCTTCGCTGACGTCAACTCTCGGATTCACCGGTCGTTGGTTCTAATCCCGTCCACGCCGAAATAAAAATATTTGTTTTTTTTCGGCAAATTTTTGACAATAAATCGAACTAACAAGTGGAAAATAAATATAGTTTAAAAAAAACTAAAAAACACGCTTTATATCGAACTAAAAAGTAAAAAATATATTTTTTTTAAATAAGCTTAAAACAATAATGAATAAAAAATACTAGTATTATTGTGAAAAAAGCGTGGGGCGCTGGATGTACAAAAATGTGGAACAAAGCGCCCCACGCTTTTTTCACAATAATACTAGTATTTTTTATTCATTATTGTTTTAAGCTTATGTTAAAAAAAATATTTTTTACTTTTTAGTTCGATATAAAGCGTGTTTTTTAGTTTTTTTTTTAACTATATTTTTATGAATCAGATTACAGCAGCACATCAAGGCGAAGCCGAAAGCCATTTACCTGGCGTGTTAAAAAAACTTAAAAAAATTGGTTGTCTGTAAAGTCGGTTTACGGACGATAGTTTTACGTGATAACGTCATAAAGAAACATTGATGAACTCTGTGACGTCACGCGAGAAGAGAGAGAAATGCGTACAAGCCGACGCTTGGGTCGATCGTGCCTCTCTATCGCTTATACCGCGCTCTCGCTTGCACGCTCAGGCTCAGGCGGAACGTGACACTTTTTCGTGCGTGCAGCCGGTGTTTCATTAATTTATAAGACGTTATCACGTCAAAAACTAGAATCTTCTTAAATAAAATTAATTACTATCACGTTTTATGTATTTTGCCGACTTTAAAACTTTTTAGTGAAACCTCTTTGAAAGAGGTTCAATTTTTATTAAAACAAGTTTTTTTATTTGAAATGTTTTAGTGATGTTTTTAGTGTCTAATGAAACCTAACAACATAAAACCTTTACAGTATTTCTTTGATTTTTGTTAATTTTCTAGAAAGCTGCTGAACTGATTTTGCTAAAATTCATACAGAATCAACTTTTAGACATTAATTGTTGTGTCTAATGAAACCGAAGGGCAACGTTCACGCCGACAATTACAATTTTTTTTGACATTTATTAATTTTCTAAAAAGTTACTGAACCGATTTTGCTAAAGTTTATATGGAATCAGCTTTGAGATATACTCTATAGAACAAAAAAAGAATCACCGAAATCGGTTCACAGCCTGCGAAAATATCGACGGACAGACATACAAAAAAAACAGTGTTCAACTGTTTACAATAATACAATTATAGTAATTGTTTCTTTTTGTAAGATTCTTTTCTAAATATTCTTGCTGCGTGGAGTTTCGACGAAGTCAGTAATGTTTTCAGCACTATTTGAAAAAAGACACCTGGAATTGTTCATCTAAAAAACATCATCCTGTACCCGTATGAATTTTACAAATATCGAAACGGAGAACTTTAAAACACATGGCTAGATTACATCTTTTATTTATAAACGATAGCATACCGCGTCTTTTGGAATCAACTGTTTATTAAATCAACGAGTTTAGTTTGTTTTGGAAATGAAATAACTTAGCTTGAATGCTTATAGTTACGCATATATTGTATCTTTAATATTTGTGTATAGCAAGCTTTCAACTAAGATTTTCGATATTTTCTGATTTGTTTTTATATTTATTACATATGAGTTATAATACCCTTGTTTATATACAAACTCTTTTTAAATGTAAAAATATTTAGTAGTGATCGATTTCAAGACGCCCATAAGCTGAGGTCTTCAGCGTGTATGTGTGTGGAAATCGACATACACAAACTGACTGGTACGAGCTCAGGTTCCTGGGAGTGCTAATTCCCAAAAAAAGTTGGAATCCAAATTACATTCCAATGGATATCCCTATATCTAAAAAGTTCGCTAAACATATCTGTAGCTAAAAATCTATTGATTTTTAGGCTATGCGCCCATGGACACGTTTTCTTAGCGACCTTTAAACTATAAATTAAAACCATTTTTGATCAATTTAACCGAGAACCAAATTCCATAAGATTTGTGCGGAGTCTTTGCAAATAAGGATTTGAGCCAACCCGTGTTATATAACTCATTCTGTAACGATTTTCCATCTCGAAACATTAATCAGCCATTATATGCGAAGGCTTTGTGCTGAAGAGATCCTAGTTACTGCTAATAAACATGCAAGGACCGTTCTTAAGAAGACACGCTAACAATGCTAATGTCCAGACATCCACCGGAATCACGCCGCTGCAGCCCTTTGTTGCTCTAGTTCAAACAATATGCGAGCGGGATATGGGCTATCCCCAGTCGGTATATACAGAGTTCTGTTGTACCGCCGTAGCGAGAATTAAGATGTTAACAATATAATTGCGATGGTTTAACCTCAACACTGTACACTTTTAAACTCACTTTCTTTTCTTATCTTCTTCACTTCTTATTTTCAATGTTCGCCATTTTGTTGTATTTGGTTGTAATCCATATTTCAATATAAGATAGGCATCAATAATAGATTATTACACCGTTTTTTGAAAAGTGTTTTAAATAAATCTTAATATTTATAACAATATTTTATACCCGAATAGTGCCAATAAAACTACTTTTAATTTATCATTATAAATTTTCGCGCGAAAACGACTTTAATTTAGACATAAATATTTAAAAAAGTAGATATGGAATTTTGTTATTACAATTTTCATTTATTTAAATTTTTTTAAAATAGGTAATTAAATAATACCCAATTCAATGATTGAATTGTGTACCTACGTCAATTATCAAAAAAAGTTAAATAAATGGAATTTGTAATAACAAAATTCAATTTCTACCTTTTTAGTGCTTATTTATACTTATTTAGTGCTGATTTTTACGATGTTTCAATAAACGCAGACTCATTTTTACACGCTTTATATTAGTTTCACTTGTAAGTTTGTATGTATGTATGTTTGTAAACTCCGTTTTGGACTACAACAAGTGGTTTATTTTTGTATAGTGTAGAGAAATACATCATTTTGGTTTGAAGTTTTTGACATATTCCAGTGGTACCAGGGAGTAGGTACTTAGGCTTTTTTAAAATTCGGGCAACGAATTAACTTTAAGATTGTTGTGAACATTGTCTATTACAATTTATAAAATTATATTTAATCTAATCAAAACAGGCTTACGATTTAAAAAAGGGTTAAGTACCTAAAGCTACAAACCAAAACGATTTATTACCCTAGACTGTTTCAGAATGAACTATATAGTAAAACAATAAAATTTAACAGCAAAATAAAACGAGGTCTGTCCAAAACTAAAATTGAATTTTAATATATAATTGTTCAAAGGCTAGCTTTTGAAACTAAACAAACTGTTGTAACAACAATGTTAACAAACGAAATCACAACATTAGTACTATGTGTAATTACAGCAGCTGCAGCTTGCACCGAATGCATTGCATTGCATGCGCCGCTTATCATTAATGAGAGTTCGGTCTTGTTATAATCGATGCATATTTATAGTTGTAAAAAAAAAACGAGTACAGAACATTCTATTGTAAATTTTAAAGATTCGTTTGAAACAAAGCATTTTTTACCAATTGGTCGCGATTCTTAGATTATGTAAAATTTAATATAAATTCTTGCGTTTTCTATGAAACTACTGGAATTTATATAGTTGCAGAATTTTCATCGAAAATACGTGATATAATGTAAGTTATCCTTTTTTATAAAACTATATTTCCTAACATATTACGTCGCATAATTGGATTATCGTATTTTTATATAGGTAGTATTTAAGCGAATGACTGTAAATTACAATTTTGGGTGACAAAAATAATCAATTTTGGTTACTGTATTACTAAGTGAGCGACTGACTGCGCGTGACGAGAAAATAATAATAGGTCATATGCATGTATTTTTTTTATATTTTTAATAAATTATTTAGTCAACCATAATACAAAAAAAATTGATAATCATTTAAAAATGTAATATTATCATAAGAAAAAAAAAATATTAAATTTCACATTCAAAAATAGACAGTTTAAACCATCGGCCATGTTGGCGGGCTTATGTGACGTCACGATATATGATGCATGTCAACTTTGATGTCAAATTGCCAATGTTCTAAATGAAGTTTATTTGTTGTTTTCTCTAAATACTGACGTAATCTTACTGTGAGACGACCCAGTCGCCATGGAAACTGTTATTGATATATACTCTGACGTCACGCTGCGTTTTGAAAATTCGAAAATAGCGCGTATTTTCTACGTTTCTATTTTATAATTTGTTTTTTTTTCAGTGAGTAGATTAATAAAATAACCATTACGATATTATCAGGAACTAGAATATATTTCAAAATAAAAATTTAAACTAATTTGGAGTCTCATGCATATGACCTATTGGGTGACTAAATTACTAAGTGAGCGAACATCCATTTGAGTTACTTAAAATACAAAATGGGAAACTTCATAATATTTAAGCGACCTAATATTTGTTTGAGTGTCAACGTTACGTCCTGCATCATTTGGAAAATGATTAATTTATTCTGAGCGGCATTTTGTTAATAGTTAGTTGTTTGAATAGAACTACGTTTCCTAAAAAATATATATTTAATTGACTGTCAATTAAATATACATTTTTTAGAAAACGCAGTTCTATTCAAACAATTAACTATTTAATTCGCATACCCCGTTATCGTTCACCCCGGAATTGTTTTTTAAAAACTGCACATTTTCCCTTTCCCGTTTCACTGCGAGACAATTAATTTCCCCCCCTTCATTCCTAGCCCCTGTTAGGAGTTACCTCCGCTTGACCCTGCAGGACACCCATTCAAAGTGTTCACGCGCCGCCACTGTTGTTAACAATCCAAAAATATATAGTTGACACTGAAAATTACCATAAATAAAATAGTAATACAAGTATGTAAAACTAGTTCTATACATTACTTAGCGTTTTTTTTTTTAGTATTTTTTGAAGTAAATAAAAGCGAGAGAGAGGGAAAATATTAAGATAGGCGCCTAAACGATGTAGAATATATAATTTAATGAGGTTGCTTATCGCGAGGCCATTTGTGGAAAAAAAGAAATTCTTTTTAATAGCATAATAATCTAAAAAGGTACTTGGATAGCAGACAAGAGCAAAAAGTACGTAGGAAGGCTGTCGTTTTAAAAAATAGACGCCATTAATTTTGAAAAGAATTGCTTTTATTTCTACAGTCTAATTTCTTTGAAATTGTTTTCATTCCACATGTTTAATCAAAATATATTGCACTGGTGTAGGCAGGAAAGTAGGCGTGAGAAATGTTCAAGAAAATTTATCACGAAGTCACATTAGAATAGAAGACATTTTATATAATTTATAAAATTATAAATAACAATATAATATTCCTAACTATAGTCCGAATGGCACGGTTGTTTATGCTTTAAATAATTTATGGTTTATTTATAATGTTTAATTCATTTTTAATAAAAAATTACAGCCAACCCTTCCAACTTCAAAATGTTGACAATTGATATAGTGTAATAAATAAAATAAAATTTTTGATGTCGCGTGAGATGACGCGGGTAATGGATAGTATTAAATATGATATTTGCTATTCGTTGCCATGATCGCCTACATAATATGTTCCACGCCATGTAAAAATTAATCAAAGCATGCTTAACTAGTTTATTTCTGACAGATCTACTAAACAAAGAAACAGCTGATTTTTTTTTATTTTCAAAATATTTCCGAAACTATAAAGTTCGGAAATAAAAATTTTAACAAAACTTTCTTGAAAATATAAATTGAATAATAAGCCGTTACGAACAGTATACCATTATTATATAAAACAACAACGTTATAGTATATATTTCTTCTGTGTATGCGCCCCAAAAACAATAGGGCTCTTCTTATTTGCATACCAAACATTTGGTTTAAATCCGCTCTTCCGTTTATGTATCGTGCTCGCAGACTAACAGACGCACAAAGTTTTTCCAAACATGTTTTTGGATTCGGGGGCCCTCAAAACGAAGAGATATTGTAAAATTTTGAAAAGTGATTTTTGAACTAGTACCATTCCCTACTTGTGGGTTAGAAGGAATGGTAGATTGCTGATGTGGTGGGCGTACGGGTGTATATGGTGGAAATACGTGACGAATCTGTGGGTTGGAATGATCAAATATCCATACTATTTAGTTATGTGATTTTATGATGGCTTGTCCATATGTATGCACTACTGGATCGGCGTTTGACATTTGTTTTTCAATTCGTGGTTACTTTACTGATAGAATCAAATTAGCAACCACATCAATGCGTTTATTTTTTTACAAACACACGCCAGGTGATTATTTTAATAATATATTGTAAAATTATGTAAGTTGAACAGCTAAAAATATTTACTTATTTAGCATTCTAAAATTTTAATATTCGATATAAATGATTCCATATTTTTACCATTCCAACCAACAAGTGGGGAATAGTACTAGTTTAGGTCAAAAATCACTCTTCAAAAATTTTACAATATCTTTTCGTCTTGAGGTCCCCCGAATCCAAATAACATATTTTTGGAAAAACTCTGTGCGTCTGTTAATCGGTTAATCTGTTAGTTTGTGAACACGATACAGGTCAAACGGATGAGCGGATTGAAACTAAATTTTGGGGAGATGTTTGGTATGCAAATATGAAGAGCCCTATTGTTGTGGGGTAAAATCGGCGTATGCGCTGAAGAGATATATGCTATAACGTTGTTTTTTATATAATAATGGTATACTTTTCATAACGGCTTATTATTCTATTTATTTTTTAAGCCGGTCCATTGATTCATGGATCTGTCAGAAATAAACTAGTTGGCATGCTTTGATTAATTTTTAAATGACGTGGAACATATTATGTAGGTTACCATGGCAACGAATAGCAAATATTATATTGAATACTAGCCATTACCCGCGTCACCTTAAGCGATATCAGAAACTTTATTTTCTTTATTATATTCAAATGTCGACATTTTTGAAGTTAGAATGGTCCCGTCGCCCAATTGGCCGGAATTTTTTTTACTATATTATTGATTGAAATAAATTTCTATTTGCGCCTAATTATCACAAAATATATGAAAAACAAAATACGGAACTATATTTTATACCTATACGAATCTAGCTTTTTTGTTGGTATTGAATTCGCTTGGCTTTGAAAACGGTCTGCAACTCGTAATAAAATACCGGAAAACAAATCTGAATATACGTTTTATTTTACTGTTTTTTCTCTCAAACATACTCCTGGCGATGGATTCCCAACATAAAAATGAATATCAATAAAATATGTTATAAACAAACGATTTTTTGTATATTTTCAATTTGTTATAGAAAAAAGTTACTGCACATTTAAATTTTTATGTACAAAAAATCAACTTTTTTCAAAAGGAAACTTCTTATTATAACAATAAAAATGCTGGAAATTTTAATCAGAAAATACACACACCAAATTCTTAATGTTGAGTTTTTTTGTGAGCGATAGTTTCAGAGATAAGGTTAGGAGACAAGCAATTTTTAAGCGTTTTCCTCAAAAATGAATAAAAAAATAAAAACAATAAATAATAATGTTCGTCATTAAAACTAAAATGGATGCATAAGGAATTGACATAAATTCTATTTTAATTTCATTCTGATGATGGGACACCTATTCCCGAAAGCGCTTAAAAAATTGTCATAAAAGAAAAATTAAATTTTTTGGAATTGTTTTATTAACTGACCTATTTCAAAAAAAAAAAACAAATATGTTGATTTCGTGCTTCCATTTGTTTTTATTTGACACCCTACACGATGCCCTTGAATTTTTTTTTTGACGTGATAACGTCTTATAAATTGATGAATCACCAATCTTATAAATTGATGAAACACAGGCTGCATGCACGAAAAAGTGTAACGTTCCTAACGTTCCTAACGTTCCTAGCGTTCCGCCTGACCCTGTGCGTGCTTTTCTCGAAAACGGCCCTAACGATTTGGATGAAATTTACTGAAAAGGGATTTTGGGGGGCAAAAAATCGTTTTAGCTAGGTCTCATCTCTCGAAAAAATCGTTTTTATACAAATTTTATCATTATAAACATCAATTTTTTGACGTATGAAAATACTTAAATATTGTAAGTACGTTATGGAATTTTATATAAACAATGAAACAATTGTTTTCAAAATATTATGACAATTAATCTTTGAGACTTAAAATAAATACGAAAGAAAGAAAGTTAAAAAAAAACAATTTTTATTATAGGTGGTGAGTATTTTAATACATAAAATTAACCTAAATTTGAAGCGAAAGATGCAATATCATAGATTCGAATTATTATAATAATTATATGTAGAATTTAGGTTATGTATTACGGAATACGTTATCACGTAAAACTATCGTCCGTAAACCGACTTTACAGACAACCAATTTTTTTTTCATTTCCCATTTCACCCCCTGAAATTAACCCGCAGAATAAAAATTCAACTTTTTATATTTCACGTCTGCGATCGGGCCATCACACTCTATATCTGTGTCAATATTAAAATTTTTACCGTAAGTGTTTCGTTTAGACGGAACACTAAAAATATTTTTTAAGTTTTACGGAACCTGAAAAATGGACTTCAGCGTTTTATGTATGTTGCAATACTTTCAGTCAAGCAGCTATCATCCTTCAGGCATCACCAGCCCGTAAGGACCGCAAAACCAGTTTCATACAGTTGCAAAATGGCATGTAGGTACATTGTTCAGTGTATCTACACTATGTACACGGTGCAGACTGGTGTAGTGCCCTAGAGTGTAGTAGTGCTCATTAGTGTTGTTCGAGAGTTTACACCACAATTCCTGTATACTATTCTGCATACTTCATTTCTATCTACTTAACCAAATAATATTATTATACATCCGCGCGTCTATGCAAATATCTTATCCACGGCAGGTGTGTCTACAACAGCGCATAACATTTGTGAAGGCGACGAAAGAGTTCGCTTTTGCATGAACTAATGCTGTGATTCTATATGTTTTTCTTTACAAAAAAAAGACATTTTATATTCGACATGTCTATTTTTATCATTACAACCCACAAGTGGGGAATAATACTAGTTTAGGTCAAAATTCACTTTTCAAAAGTTTATAATATTTTATCGTTTTGAGATCCCCCAAATCAAAAAACAAATTTCAGCCAATTGGGCGACGGGACCATTCCAACTTCAAAAATGTTGACATTTAATTATAATAAAGAATATAAAATTTCTGATATCGCGTGAAGTGACACGGGAAATGGCTAGTATTCAATATGATATTTGCTATTCATTGCCATGGTTACCTGCATAATATGTTCCACGTCATGTAAAAATTAATCAAAGCATGTCGAACTAGTTTATTTCTGACAGATCCATAAAACAAATGAGCGGCAGAATTTTTTTTTTATTTTCAAAATATTTTCGAAATTATAAAGTTCAGAAAAAAAAATGTTAAACGAAACTTTCTTGAAAACATAAATAGAATAATAATATCTTGTCAGGAATTGAGCGGATGTGGATAAATTTGTCAGAAAACCTTTTTTTCTCAATATTTGAATGTCAAAGAAGCCACGGTATCAATTTCTGACATTGCGAAAACTGTTTGAGAATTTTCATTTTTTTTAATAAAAAAAAATTATTATTAAAAAATGGTAACAGTTAGCGGGTCAATTTTTTTTTACTGACTCTTGTAAGCCGATAGCAACATTCTTCAGAATTTCAGCTTAAAATTCGCTTTTTTTACTAATGCTCAAAAAATACCATTTTGTTGCAAATTTTCGGCGATCTCGCGTAAATTTTGGATCGGGGGAATTTGTCAGAAAATATGATTTTCATGATTATTGAACCCTCCTCAATGGTATCAGATGATTTTCTGACATCGCGAACACTGGTTATAAATATCAATGTCATATCGATTAAACCGCGCTCTAGCGCGGTCCGCCGAAGTTTTAGAGAGAAACGTGAGAGGAAAAGTTGTATAGGGGAGCTGATGCTATCTACAGCCGCTTCATCGGACGTTGTGAACACTTCGACAATAATTATTGTCGCTGGCCCTTTAACTATTATGAAGTATTTAAGATTTTGATTGTTCTGCAGCTCTGCAGCGCTCACAGAGGTAGCGCCACTGTACCTTGATGAATGCTAAAGTAGAGTACATTGTAACGTTAAAGAAATGCGCGCACACCTACGTTGGTACATTCTTAGATGCTAAACATACTACGTAAGAGAGAATCATGAAATTTTGGTGATCAAAAGAATTCCCTGGTATAACTACACTGACTAAAAAAAAATTAAACACTACGTGCGCAGTTTTGTTGTGCAACTAATGGCCATATTCACCGAACTTAATAGTTATTTATTCGGTTCATTTGTTCTTCAGGTCACTATTCCTACAAATAAATAGCGATAATTCAATTCACCAACCATAGTTATGTTTACGGCAGGTGTAAATCTATATCTGTCTTACTTCGAGGATATAGTAATAATAATAATAATATTAATAAATTTATTTTATCAAGTCGGGATACAAAATGTATCCTTTTGACATGTCAAGTACATTAAAATACATATAGGTTTATTATATAAAATATTACAGTCTAAAATCATCTATATTGTAGAGGCACGCTTCAGTCAAGATTACTTTTATTTTATTTTTAAACTTAAGTATAAATATGTATTCGCCTGATAAAATAGTTATGGCCGCCACATCGATCATAATACCTAACCTATAAACGAGAGTATTATATCTACAGTTGCTCTTGTGAATTTATTTGTGTTGTTTATTAACCTTTTGGGAAGTGTATAGTTGTGAAACATTAAAGTTAGTGGAAGTTTTGTGTGCAATTGGGTTAGGATAAAACATTATTATTTTGTGAAACTTTTTTTGGCGTTTGCACTAACGCCAACGGTCGTATTTTTGGGTGAACGTCAAATTATCAACAAAAAGAACAAGGAGTACATTGCAGTTAGTATTTATTCTTTAACTAACTTTTTTACCTGATATTTTGCTTAGCGAATTGAAAGTAAATTTAATTCTAACAAATATATTTGTTCCAAGATTAGTAACGTTCGGTGAATATGGGTATCAGTATTACTATCCCACCGCATCACAAGCAATTTTCAACTGGAACTTGTTAAATAAAAAAGGAACCAAAAAAAAGTGTATGTGTCTAGGATTGAAAAACAAATTTAAAAATAAAACCTCTCGTATTCGCCAATGAATATTTTAAAGCACGGTTTCATATAACACAGTGCCACGGCCCGGAACGCAAATGAACACTTAAAAAATCAGGGCGTGGACAACACATCGACCTGCCAATGCAATAAAATTGCACAGGGTGTCCATATCGATTCCTTTATTACGTCGAACCACTTGTTACACGTTATACACACCGATAGAGACAGATACAGCATTAAACAGACGGAGAGAAAGAGAGAAAAAACATTTTATATCACATTATTTAATATTCTGCACATATGTTGAGTGTGTGCTCATGTGAACGTTTTTATATACAGGACGCACCAATAAAAAAAAACAACTTTTAACAACAAATAAATAATAATTGATCGAGCAAAATCAAATAAAATTATGACAGACTTGTTGCTCTTGATTCGTTCGCTGTAAAACAAAATATAGAGCATATTCTATATTTTGGTTACACAATATTTCAGTAATAAATTTTGTAAACTAAAATTGATTTTTGTCTGAGCCTGTACATTATTCATATATTTACATATGTACAGTGTGTAGAATTCGCATAGATGAGAAATGTGTCATTCGTGTTTCGGCTACGAAATATAGCGCTATATTTTATTATTAAAAACCCGGAAAACGCTTTCGACTACGTAATGGGATATTCCCGGATGTAACATAACCTTCCGCGTGAAAATGTATATATATATATGTTAACCATTAGTTATTTGATATGTCTCGTATTTTTAAATTTCTGTCGACTGCATGGATATTAGTTGGTCTTCAAAGAAATAGTAGAGAATATCACTCTTGATAACGAATTTAAATTAGATTTAAATAACAAATACGTTTACGAAATGGTTGATTTTTAGGGTTTCGTACCTCAAATGGAAAAAAGGCACCCTTAGAGGATCACTTTGTTGTCCGTTAAACTTAAGCGTTGATTTTGTAACTATTTACTCTATTTCTTAACATTAAACACTGATCAAATATGGAAGAATCGAATGGTGGTATTTTTTCCTTGGAAATGTCGGCTTCTCTATTAATTTGTTCCAGAATATTCAGAACTCTAAATATTAAATAGTACGACAGGTCAAAAATGGTATCGTTAAAAAGATCTTTTAAAAATTAGCAAGCTATGTGGGACATTCTTTTTTGGCAAGTAATATTCGTGTAAAGAAGATAGGTTATACTTCTTTTGAAATGATCCCGCGCACTTACGCGTTGGTAAAACAGTTTTTGAACTGCACTGCAAAAACTGTTATCTAATTAAAATAAAAATTGAACGCCTCTTAAAGGTTATTATTTAATAATTTGTGAATATTATTTTAAAAGTTTTAATTAGGAGAAGAACGGCGAATAGTTGACATTTAATGTCGTTTCTCTTTTTTTAGGTAAATTTGTGTAAATTTGCAAATATTGAAATATTAATATCTAAAAAAAGAGATTCAATTTTATTAGATATTAATATTTCAATATTTGCAAATTTACACAAATTTACCTAAAAAAAGAGAAACGACATTAAATGTCAACTATTCGCCGTTCTTCTCCTAATTAAAACTTTTAAAATAATATTCACAAATTATTAAATAATAACCTTTAAGAGGCGTTCAATTTTTATTTTAATTAGATAACAGTTTTTGCAGTGCAGTTCAAAAACTGTTTTACCAACGCGTAAGTGCGCGGGATCATTTCAAAAGAAGTATAACCTATCTTCTTTACATTCGTTTGAAATTATTAAATTGAAATAGGTATCGGATCAAAGAAATTGTTTACACAGAAAAACCTACAACGAGAGATAATATGAAGCTGTGAATTCGCAATGCCTGTCGATCATTAAACACGGAAAAACGTACTTAGAGCTACTCATAGCATATCTAGAAGAGCTCATCAGTGTTTAGAAGTTAAAATGGAAGACAGTTTGAACATTTGTGATATTGTTTAATTAGGTAACTAGATTTTAAGTGCCGACTTTGAAAATTAAGTTCGTTATTATGACACATTTCAATTTAATAATTTCAAACGAATATTACTTAACACGGGTAGCAGTAACAAAAAAAATGTCCTACAAAACTTGCTTATTTTTTATACATTTTTCCACCAATACCATTTTCGACCTATCGTACCATTTAAAATGCCAGAGCTCTGAACATTCTGTAGCAAATTAATAGGGAAGCCGACCTTTTCGGCGAAAAAAAATACCACCATTCGATTCTTCATTAGGGTTATAATACAAATTTTTGACACAACTCTGTACGACTAACCGTTTTCGAAAAAAAAAACGACTGATACTGGTGGCCCGACTCACCCTGTATATTTAAAAACAATTTTGGGTTATACAACGTGCCGCTACCGACATTGTTTACATAACAGAGCAAAAATCATGGACCCAGCTATTGTACTCAGACTGCAAGAGTAAATAATCCGATTAGAAGATTGTAATTTTTATTTGAGAAAAAATAGTTTGCAGAACTTTGTCTGTCAGGTTTAAATGAAGTGTAAACAGGGTAATATTTTACATAGATGAATGTAGGTATAAATCTTTGGATGTTTCTGCTTACAATTCTGACATTTTTCTTCTTTTATTTTCAAGTCAAAAACACCGGAAAGACTATGTGTGTACGTAATACCCGTATATTGTTTATTTGTACTAAAGTATCTCTACAACAAGAAAATATGACTGAAGACTGTGAAACATGCCAGGAGTATAGAAATATCTAGAGATGACGTAACATCCTCTCACATTCGTACCTACAGTAATTATTAGAACTATTACGCGATAATGGCCATAGAAGCCGATTCGCTCCTTTTAAAATTAAAAAAAAAAAAAAAAATATTAGAACTCAGTAATCTAGCAGCGACTGTCATTTTTAGGGTTTCGTATATCCGATGAAAAAACGTAACCCTTGTAGAATCAATCCCGTGTCTGACTGTCGTATTTTCCCCGAATCTAGTGATCAAAAAATGCTTTAATTTAGTACATACCGGGTGTTTTTTAAACACTTTGAAAGTTTTTCTTTAAAAACAACGGGTTAAATAAAAAAAAGTTTCGAAGGAAAGTTATTGGATTTCGAGAAGGAAATCGTTTGTACACAATAACCACCCCCAGCACCTCAACCCTTACCAGGGGGAGGGGGTAAATTTAGTTTTTTTAATGGGAACCCCCATTTTTTATCATCGAATGTGTAAAATTGAACATATTTTGTCAGAATTTTTTTTAAATTTAACTCTTAGTTTTTTGCAAATCGCTAATAATGACTGATAACACATTGAAGAATCAGCAGGTTTTCGAGAAAACTCTCCAAGGTAACGAATTCGGCTCGTAGTTTTTTACCAAAACGCTCATTCATTATTAGCGATTTGAAAAAAAAAAACTAAAAGTTAAATTAAAAACAATTTCAGACAAAAGATGTTCATTTTCACATAAAAAAAATCGATGATTAAAAATGAGGGTTCCCATTTAAAAGACAAACGTCATCTTCACCCCCTGCTAAGGGGTGAGGTGGTGGAGGTGGTTATTGTGTCCAAACTGTTTCCCTCTCGAAATCCAACAACTTTCGTTCGAATTTTTTTTTTTATTCAACCCATTGTTTTTTTTTTTTTTTAAAGTCCAGATTTCAAAAAAACACCCGCTATATTAGAATTGACCCAATCACTGTAAATCAACTAATTCCGATCTTGGAGGGTGAATTTTGGGGGAAAAATTAGAAAACTAAAAATACATATGTGATGTATCAACAAATAAAAGGTCTTGGAATGAGAAATAGAAACATATATTTTTATATCAAAAGAAATTAAAGAAGATACATAAAAATCGAGCTATCTAGAAACAACATGATATTAAACTACGATGTCCTGATCCTTGTACTTCTCCTATTCATGCGAGAAAAAAATATATAAGTCGCCTGGACAAGCAGGAGCGCCATAACTGACATGAATATTATTCTCTCCTGAAGAAATAACAATTTTGAATCCGCCTGCAATAACGTCATGTTTGATTCATGAAATACATAAATGAAATTATCTTGCGAAAAATAAGATAGATTGTAAGTCTTCAATATATAGTAGTAGGTATTGATCCAATAGAATGTCACAATAAAGGAAGGTTTGTTTGAGGATCAAGAAATAAGCTGTACCAATATTACGCTAGTGGCCCACGTTTCGAAATGTTTTTCCATCTTCAGGGCCTTAAGCTGGTCAAATGGTGCTAATGGTGTTAATGTAGAAAATTATTAATTTATTTAATTTATAACGATTGTTTCGACCTAGGACAGGTCATCTTTAGATACTAGAATGAAGAATTGTCAAGATACATATGAAAGTGAATAAATTACAAAGATATAGTCTTTAAACAAGAAATGTGAAGTACTTACAATTTACATGATGTAAATTAAGATTAATATGTAACATATGAACTACATATTATATTCATCAAAGTTAAAAAACATGATGTGAAAAAAAAATCTGCCAGCCGGCATTCATAAACCGACTGGTACGAGTTCGAGTCCCTGGGAGCGCTAATTTCTAAAAAACGTTGGAATGCAAACTACATTCCAATGTTTACCGTGAGGGAAATTCTAGTCGATACTTTCTCTACTATTTAATACTCTTTAAGAAACATGTCTGTATACATAAATAACAAAGATAATATTATCTACATTCCACCGGTTCCGCATATTATAAGAAATTTAACTGCGAGATTTATGTGAAGGATATAACCTTTTCGTGACAAATCATAACCGGATAGAATACTGTAGATTTTGGTCATCAAAAATGCTAAAAAAAATTAGGAGCCGTCGTGGAACGCACGACAGATGTGATACATAAACTTAAGCTTTCCAAATGCAACTTTAAGTTACAAAGCCTATGGACACTACACTACGGAAAACTTCCTAAAGCCCCGTGGACACCCCACATTGATACAAACTTAAAATAAGTCATGCGACATTCCAATAATTATCCTACACATATACTTAAGAAACAGTCGATATAATAACTATATTATCAGTCATAAATGATGTCCTACCTAAATAAACCAGTTTCACCATTTCTGTGTTGCTTCAACGACAAAACATGGAATTGTCCAAGTTAGAAATAACAATAGATTTAGTACACACCGGGTGTTGAACCTGTTGAGTAAACATATCGTTTTACATGTAAAATTATCTTCTATTCCATTGACTTAAGAGAAAATGTTTATTTGGAAATCTGACATCTACCATTTACACGATATGGCACAGCTGTATATAATATTTTTAATGCATAAAAATCAACAAAAATTTTAATTTTACTGTAATTTTTCTCTTATTACAGCTAAAACTCGTCAGGAATATATCTAAAATGATAAATATATTAAATAAAGGATATAGAAATAATCGTATGTTTACTCCACACGTTCAATACTCGGTACACATATACCTACTGGATGTTTAAAAAAAAATGTGAGCCGTCGTGGGACGCCTGGCAGATGTCAAACATAAATTTAAGCAAAATTCTAGTAACAAAATTTCACCCTGTCAACTAACGAAATTCAAGTAACTAAGTAGGCTTGGGTAACTCAGATCTGAACCGGTTCAAAGAGCCAACTCCGACAGAAGATCTGTGAGAGCCGGCTCACGTTTTTATGAGCCGACGGCTCAACGGATCCGCATAACTCAGTGAAACACTTAACACACGGAACCAAGAAGTATCTGTCAGCTCAAATGACTCATGCATATGTTTGGCTATGCATTCTATATAGGTATATTTTATACAGTGTACTCACTATGCACTTGGCGGTTCAATACGACAGTGTCTCACTTAATTAAGTCACAACTATTTAAAGTATTGTATTGCATATCGTAATATAATTAAGGGATGCTTATTTTTCATGTGTCGAGCTAAATTTCCTGTTGATCCCTTTGAAATTTTGCACACAATGGAACAATATTTACATTTTGCAGTACTTTCGCCTAAATCTTCAAAATGGTTCCACACTTCACTATATTTCCGGCTGCTCATTTTTTAAATAATGTATTATTAACAACCACGGATCACAAAAATTATTATGAACGCATATGATACCCAAACAATACTTTAAATTTGTGTGTAAGTATATTTTTGAACTTGAATTCAAATTCAATAAATAATATATTTAGCTATTAGCATGTGATTAGTTGAGAAAATGCGTGGGAATCTGTAAAATCCCGCCTTATAACATGTGAGTCAGTCACTGGCAGAGACGTCACTGGCATGATCACAGAACATACTGTTCTGTGGGCATTATATTAGGTGATATGTTGACTCAACTAACTCAGTTGGCCCAGTGGCTCAGTTGACTCGAATAACATATTCAGAACTCGGCTCTTTTTGAACCGGTTCAGGGAGCCGGCTCACATACGGGATCCAGATGCAAAGATGCAGATCACTATAAAGACCCGTTTGTGTCATCTCTATAACTAAGTATCGTCTTGTAACTTTTCACCTTGTAACTTAATTTTGCCCAGTCATATAATTGTCGTCTTTGACCAGAGCCAAGTCATAATCCAACGCATACACAAAGCATGCGTCCACGCTGTAATTTAACGAAATACTACTAACTAAATAGTCAAATAGATATCGTCTTCAACTAAATCCATGTTTAATCCAATGCATACAAACGTAACGTCCTGAAATTGCCAATTTCGCCATTTTAGCATCATTAGATATTTCACATCAAAAACTATATAAATTGCAGTTCACGTGTTGAATGTCTGTTTAAAATTCATGCGCCAACACAGATTTTAAATCTACATAGACTCGCAGAAACTTAATAAAAAGAAGCACCCAATTTGTTATTAACTTTAATTTAGAACGTAAACATTTATGAAACGCTAACCATATTAACCGGTTCGTGTAAGTTTTACTCAGCTGCAAACACAATACAAAAGCAACTTACAAACTAACTTGCTACTTACACAATAACTGCTATGTTGGATGTTCTCGTGAGACACCCAACATATGCATTCGTGCGGTTAATATACGGTGTGTTTGTAAACATTTACAATTATATAAGCACGTTTACTCTACCCGTGATGTTTAGGTGCAAAGTTTATAATTAGTTATAATTTGTCTAACTAAAAAAACTCAACAAAGTGAGACAAGCTTTTATTTAGCCTGTGTCTGTAACTGTAAAATTTTGAATAACATTTTTGACCCACCCCTGCTTGTGTAATTAGCTTGAAATTTTCAAAGTATTGACTTTACGACAAAGTTAAAAAAATAGAAAAAATAACACCTGGTGGAAGTTCCGGTTTTTGTGGTTTTGTGGTGGGAGAGCGTGTCTCCAGTCAGTTTTACAAACCTTTTCTCAGGTTATATATATAGCCTAAAAATTTGAAATTAAAATAGACACAAAAATTTTCAAAACAAGTTTTTATTAAAAAGTACAAAAAAATATTTAATTTCGATAACGATTATAAAACTTTTTATAAGCTTTTATTTAGTTTCTATTGTAACTGAAATTTTAACAGTAAAATTTAGTTTAACATTTTTGACCCAATCCTGTTTGTGCAATTAACTGGAAACTTTCCAATAAAGTTAAAAAAGCAGAAATAATAAGTTGTGGTGGAAGTCCCGGTTTTAGTGGTGGAAGAACTAAAAATTTGAAATTAAAGTAGGTGAAAAACATTAAAAACAAGCTCTTACTAAAAGGTACTGAAAACAGTTAATTTTGATTAATAATATTATAAAAGCCAGGGTTGTGAGGTTGTGACTGTACTGACCTGCAATTAGTGAGTTTTAACAAACCACGCTATTTTAATGATAAACCGATTAAATGTTTTTTCTTTTTTTAATCTATTTAATTTTGAATATTTTGCAGTATAATATTGTCTATGGCTGAAGACACATAACTTATTTCGTTATCAGTTCCAACGCAATTAGTCTAGTTTACATGTCCCTTTTTGATGAATTTCAAGTCCTCCTTCACCGAAAATTCTGATCATGGTGTCATGCGATTCCGAATGACATCTCTAAACTTTTTGAAAAAAAATTGGTTGTCTGTAAAGTCGGTTTACGGACGATAGTTTTACGTGATAACGTATTCCGTAATACATAACCTAAATTTATATAATAATTATAATAATTCGAATCTATGATATTGCATCTTTCGCTTCAAATTTAGGTTAATTTTATTTATTTAAATTACTCACCATATAATATAATTGTTTTTTTTTAACTTTCTTTCTTTCGTATTTATTTTAAGTCTCAAAGATTAGCTGTCATAATATTTATAAAACAATTGTTTCACTGTTTATAATATAAAATTCCAAAACCTACTTACAATATTTAAGTATTTTCATACGTCAAAAAATTGATTTTTATAATGATAAAATTTGTAAGAAAACGATTTTTTCGAGAGATGAGACCTAGCTAAAACGATTTTTTGCCCCCCAAAATCCCTTTTCAGTAAATTTCATCCAAATCGTTAGGGCCGTTTTCGAGAAAAGCACGCACAGGGTCAGGCGGAACGTTACGCATTACGCGTTACGAACGTTACGTTAGGAACTTTACACTTTTTCGTGCATGCAGCCGGTGTTTTATCAAATTATAAGATTGGTGATTCATCAATTTATAAGACGTTATCACGTCAAAAATTTAAGTGGGAGGCGGAAAAACTGCAAAAGTTATAAAAACTTGAATAAAAAAAGAGAGATTTGGTTTTTTGCGAATATCTCAAAAACTGTCGCCGATATCTGAAATCAAAAAAAAATATTCTGAAAGAGCAGGAAATTTCCTACAAAAAAGTCTCACATCGCGAAACTCTGCCACCAATATTTCTAATTTTAATTTAGAGGTAAAAATAGGGCTATTTTTCTATTTTTTATGCGACTAGCTAAAAAACACGAAAATATTGAAAATTATATAATAAATAGAAAAAATTAGAAATGTTGGTGGTGGAGTTGCAAAAGATGGGAATTTTTTATAGGAAATTTCCTGCTCTTTCAGAAATTTTTTTGTGATTTCAAATATCTGCAAAAGTTTTTGAGGTTTTTGCAAAAAAACAAACTCCTATTTTTTCTTTTAATAAAGTGTTTATAACTTTTTCAATTTTTTCGTCCCCACTTCAATTTTTTCAAAAAATTTCTAGATGTCATTCCGAATCGAATGACACCATGATCATCATTTTCTGTGAAGGAGGACTGGAATTCATCAAAAAGGGACTACTGAACTAGACTAAATACGCTTGTATAGATACTTATGTAAATAGAAGTCAAATGCTATGTCTCTGTTAAGAATTTGCATACTACATCAGTTTATCAACGCGTTCTTATCTCAGTCAACTAAATGAAGACATTCACAGCCACTCTGTAATATGTATAGGAGTGTTGTGTTATATACCTGCAAATACATAGTAAATATCTGTGCATGTTATCGCAAAAGTTTTTGCTTCGCGCAAGACAATACTTTGCCAGAAACAAAACAACAATGAATAATTATTTGTGCTACTATATTCAGTTGAGTTAAGGCAACCGTCATTTAAGAGGACTTCGGCCTGTGTTTACAAAAACATCGATTATTTTGACACAAAAAAACTGTTAAATAGAACCGGTAATGCTTAAATAAAAAATACGAACTCGTTGTTTTTGACAGCTCAGACATTTTACAGATATTAATAAATCACAGCAGTGCCATATTTTACTTTATTCTTCACTTGCTTGTCAGTTTGAGTCAATCCTTTAAACTATTTCCACTTGAACTCTAAATTTAAAAATTTCTAAAGTTAAAAGAGAATGAGCCTTTTTCCTGAGAATAGTGCAGCGAAAGTGTCACGAGAGGCAGCACTAGTAGTAGGGACAAACATAAAATATTTACATGCCAACCAATGTTATTTACGTGATATTATTTTATTATTTAAAAATATAAGTCTGAAATAAAAAAAATTTTGAACTGATAAACTTATCACTGAGAGTCATCATTTACATATTATGTTATCGAAATTATTTTTAAAATTAATTAAATGAATAAAAAATGAATAGTAAATTTTTCACAGTTTATTACCATTGATTAGAATGAGATATAACCTCAATCTTTTATTAAATTATATTCATTTATTATATTTAATTAAATTTATTTTATTACCATATATTTTTTATTCATATTTCATTTGGAAATAAATCTGAAATTCATAATTATTTTCAATTTCTCTTATTACAGTTTGAATTTATCGCTAATATTTTACTAGAGTCTGCATACTAACCTGTCTATTAATTCATTTTTTTTTCCAGATACTTTTAAATTACGACACGCAAGCCAACGTTTTAATGTTACTACATTGTTATCTTTTACAGTTGCAAATTTTAGTTTTGCTCCAGGAACATCATCTTCTGTTAAAAACATTTTTTTTCAAGTACACTTTAATGTGTGTTTATATGGGGATTTGACAGTGTTTGTCCCTACCGAACTACTAGCGCTACTTGTGAGTGATTTTTCGTACTTCAGGAAAAAGGCTCATTGAAGACTGCTCTTTTTAAACAATGTCTGTATAAGGTAGACGATTTTATTGTTCATGAGTTGTAAACACGCTTATCTTTCTTTTGACGAATCCTATACATAATAATTGTATGTCTTTAGATAAATAAATTCTAATTCTAATTCTACTTTGAAATTTCGTATACTTATGTAGCATCGATGAAAATACAATGATCTGATAACCGGATACAGTTCTATAACTCGATATGCCGAAATTTTGACTTTTTTTAAGTCATAGAAAATTTTGACATTCCGAAAAAAAAACTGGATTATTCACAAATTTCCTCAAAAATACATAAAAACTTTTCGTCTTTCAGTTATTTTTTTAATCTAACCAAACAGAAATCGCATATACACGTCATAACAACTGGTGTAGAATTACTGTATTGCGATTTCACTTTATAAACACGACCCCGTGATTGTTTTTTAAAAAACTCCCCCCAAACGCCCTCCCTTTTTTACTGCACAAAAAAACGTCATCGCATCGACACGACCTCGTAATTGTTTTTTAAAGAACTCCTCCCAAATGCCCTCTCTTTTTTACTGCACAAAAAAATGCCATCGCATCGACACGACCCCATAATTGTTTATTTAAATAACTCCTCCCAGACGCTTTCCCGTTTACACTACCCCAAAAAAAGAACAAAAATCCAAGAAAAAAAATATGGGTTTCTATTTAAAAAAACTGGGCGTGACCTTGATATCTCGGAGGCACCTCCTCCAAATGAAAAAAAATCACCAATGTTCTTTTCCGTTGTTTTCCTGCAACTTTTGTCCGAACCTATTTTTTCGAAAACCCTTTCTCTACGACAAAAAAGGGTGTTCGGGCTTTAAGGAGGTTGAGCCGTTTTACGAAGATAATGAAAAAAATCTGAAATAAAGTTTTTTTAATAGATATTTTTATGACAAAATTTTCTGTAAAAAATCCAAAATCATTAGGAGATTTATAAAGTTAAAAATTAAAAAAAACTTTTACATGTAGTCTTATGGAAAATATGTCAACCTAGCATACAAACGGTACATTATAATTTTTTGCAAATAACCAAATAATGTCAGCAGTTCCGAAAACTAACTAACTATGTAAAGCATCGATGTCTACACGCATATTTTAATATTTTTTCCAATTTAATTAGGAGACTTTTAATCAATAAAAAAAATTATTAAACCTTAGCACTTTTAGATTATGAACTTTAATTTTTGACAGTTTTAACAATTTTAACTGAATTTTCAACTTTTTAATGATTTAATTTTAATTTTTATTACTTCTAATTTCTTTTTTTAATTATTTACTGTAAAAAAATATGTAAAATACAGATATTTACATAAATTTATTTTTTTAACCTAACTTTGTACAAAAAATTTAAAAGTTAGAAATAATTAATAAATATTAAAAAAAAAAAATTTATTTATGCTTTCATGGCAATAATATTATTGGTATCATCGACTTTATAACCTTTTGTAAAAATTTATTATGGAAAAGTTCCCATTTAGAATTCAACTTACTTTTGAATGGGACTGTAACGGATCAACCTCCTTAAAAATCCACCTTGTAGAGCAGATAACTCAAACGGAAATAATAAAATATAGGTAAAAAACCTTTTAAAAACACACTTATTAAAATGTACTAAAACGAAGAAAATAACAAGTAAACAAATAAAACCGTTTTATTTGTGTTGATCGTGTATTGTGTAATCTGTATGACGTAATACTGCAGCGTCGCGACGCGGGTCAGTGACGTCTGGATGAGCGGAAGGAGCCAGCAGGAGACGCAGTGCAGTCGCGGGAGGCGGTTATGGCTTCGCGAACAATTGCCATGACGAAAAACTCTTACTGAACGCTATGCACCGTCAACTGTATTGTCTACGTCTATAGTCAGTCACAGTCAGGGCCTCCAATATCGGTTCATTCTCAATTCCGAAACTGGTTTCGATGTTTGGGTTTCGGTTTCGGAATTCTGGAACTAGTTTTGGTTGTGAGAAAGGTCTGCAAAAATACTGAATGTAGAAAAAGCACGTCTTTTTTAAAACTTTGAAAGACATATATTAGATATCGTGTCCATCGAGATAAAGAAAAATCTCAGAATTGTGGACAAAAAGTGAGATTTATTAATGTACGACGTTTCGTCTATAGAATGTAGTAAGTGCTATGTGGGGAAAACAAAACAGTTACTTAAACATAGAATTTACCAACACAGAATGGACTGTAGAAACATAAATTTATTAAGTGATAATAAGACCGCGTTGTCATCTCATCATTTCGACACTGGACATAAATTTCTATTTAATGAAGTTCAAATATTAGATAAAGAGTTAAATTGGAAGAAACGCAATATCAGTTAAATGTGTTTTATTAGAAAAAACAATTCTAATAATTATAGAACAGACACTCAAAATTTAAGTAGTCAGTACAACTATGTTATGAAATTGAACTAACTTTCAAATTTTTATTTATTATTTTTTATTGTTTAAAAATTTGTACATAAACGTGTTTATTTTCATAATTATTGTTTTGAATTTTCATATTGTACTTGAAAAAGTCTAAATCTATAGACGAAACGTCGTATATTAATAAATCTAACTTTATGTCCACAAACCTGCGATTTTTCTTATTAACTTTGAAAGACAGTTTTCAAACAAAGATCTTACATTATGGAATAGGAATAATTTATTAGAACCCCTTAGATACATGTTTAACACTTAAGGAGGTAAAATGGTAGTCAAAATGATTATAATTGATTAAAATTTCAAAGAGATGTTCTTCTCAGTGATATACAACATTTCTCAAATTTTGAACATTTTGGACAGTCTCATTGTAGAAAAAATCAAACTCAAAATATATTTTTAATACATGCAATTAAATGGTAGTCAATGAAATAGTGACATAAAACAACAGAAAACTCACAAAATCAAATATAACTCATGATAGGATTAATTAAAAAAAAAAAACGAAATAAGTAGAACTTTTAGCTGTGCAAGTAATGAGAAACTAATTTAAAAAAGAGGTAAAAAAACTTTTAAGTTAAACGCTTTTATTGTACAATCGATAATGTACTGAAAACCAGAACCATAGAACTAAAATAAAATCGTGACTAGAAAACTTTCATTTGTTTGAGATAGGAAATCATATACCTATCTAGCTTTCGACTGACTATTTTATTTTGTAGTTTTTAGTACATTATCGATTGTACCTACAGTAAAAGCGTTTAACTTAAAAGTTTTTTTACCTCTCTTTTTACATATTATAATATTGAAACAAATTTAAAAATCAGATTTGGTGAATTACTTTTAAAATTTTTTTTTTTTTCAATTTTCAAAAATGTTTGCCTTAAGGATAAAACCAGCCAAACCGTCTGCCATTGTTTATTTTTTTTTGTCGCAATAATTATATTCTTGAATATGTCCAAACGGCAGCTTTGTTAAAATACTTCCGAACTTGGTCTGATTTTCGTACTTGTTTTACCTGTGTGACGTCATAGCTACCTTCGCGGTATAGGTATAGAGAGAGTATAGTGTAGTCATTGAGCAAAATATCATCTTTAGTGAAATACTAAGTCTTCCGCCACTGACTCTTAGACTAGTTGTATAATAATATTTAATTTTAAAATACACATAAAATTGTAAAGCAATTCGTATGACTACAACACAGAATTAGTCTTAGAGTAAATTTCAGGATAGAGAAATGTTTATTGAATTACTGTGTAAACATTAACGAAAAATAAACACAAATGGCGACAATTAGCATGCAATTACTAATAATCTGCTGTTAATAGGCCATGAAATGGCTCTGTACACAATATTTGCCACACGTGTTTAACAACACTTGTACCGCGACAGTGCGAACGCAGAGCCTCTGCGTGCCTAAATACTGTGTACCGAATGTAGGTTACACATGTATGCTCAGGCGTACCCCAACATACATACCGTGCGCAATTAAAAGCATATAATAGTTCTTTGATGAACTTCTGCAACCGCACCACTGAAGTTCTGTCGACATTTTCTTTTTTTTTTGCTACTACCAACAGCCATAGCTTATTTGAGTCGATTCATATTTTCAGTTTATTATTTTTAGGGGTCCATACCTAGAATAGAATAGAATAGAAATATATCTTTATTTAAAATTCCAATTGAATGTTATAGCGTCAGTAAAATTAAAATAACACAAAGAAAATTTGATAAAAAGATTTATATTAATACTAGCGGCCCTGTACGTGCTTCGCTACGTATAAAGTGAAATAATAAAACAATTTAATTGGAACATCTATCTATCTATCTATCTATCTATCTATCTATTTTATTAATTGTTAGCTATTTTAAAATATACATGGGCGTATATGTGTGTATGTCGAGCACTCCGGCTGCGCCGTCGTGCTCGAAAAAAAATAGCGTAGGTAAAGTATTCGTGGATAACTGGTCTTTAAAACACTTGCTCTATTTCGAGCACTCCGGCTGCGCCGTCGTGCCGAGCAGTTTTAAACGATATTCAGTTTTTTTACATCCTCGATCTAGATATATGGTTGTTAAGTTCGTTACGCCATCTATTGAATATTCACTCAATCCAGTCAACAGGTATTGCCATCTTATATGGTTGTTAAGTTCGTTGCGCCATCTATTGAATATTCACTCAATCCAGTCAACAGGTATTGCCATCTTATATGGTTGTTAAGTTCGTTGCGTCATCTATTGAATATTCACTCAATCCAGTCAACAGGTATTGCCATCTTATATGGTTGTTAAGTTCGTTGCGCCATCTATTGAATATTCACTCAATCCAGTCAACAGGTTCGCCATCTTATATGGTTCTATTATGGTTTTGTATATAGCACAGAGAAAAATAAATGTATATTGAAGGAACAGTTAAGATGTGATGTTTCACAAAATACTCCTTACAACTGTCTCTAAATCCAAGATTAAATATGGTTCTAATGGCTTTTTTCTGCAGCAAAAAAATTCTGTTGATTGCGGAGGCGCTACAGCCCCAAAACATGATTCCATATTTGACGTGTTAGAAGAAATATGCATAATAAGTAGTGAGGTCTAAATTAAGATCATAGCAACAACACAGGAAAAAGGAACTCTTATAGGATCACTTTGTTGTCCGTCTGTACTGAGCGGGGTGGCATAACGGTAAGAGCACTAGACTAGTTTTATTTTTAATCTAATAGAAAAATATACGTTACAACTTGCCCCATGAAAGTGTTACAACATACCCCACTGCAAGGTTTTTTAAAATAACGGTTATAAAAAAATATATCCCTTATTTGGTGTAAAATTGCAGTTAACATAATCAAAGTAATCCAAATCTTTGATTAACGTCTGATTAGAACTCTTCAATAAATAAAATTATCGACCAATTTTTCAGACAATATATTAACAAAAAATATAATTAATACATTAACGTTTCGATCCGGATTTGGATCTTCTTCAGAACGGATCTAAAAAATATAAAAAATAATTAATAATTAATTTCTAATTCGCTTTATGTAAAATTCTTTCAAAATAAATATTTTTTTTATTTTGAAAGAATTTTACTTAAAGCTTTATTAAAATTCTTTCAAAATTAATATTTTTTTATTTTGAAAGAATTTTACATAAAGCAAATTAGAAATTAATTATTAATTATTTTTTATATTTTTTAGATCCGTTCTGAAAATCCGGATCGAAACGTTAATGTATTAATTATATTTTTTGTTAATATATTGTCTGTAAAATTGGTCGATAATTTTATTTATTGAATAATCAAAGTAAACACATGCTAAATGTATTTGAATAAATCAACAAATGCTGAACAATTTGAAATCAACAATAATCAATTTTGAACAAACAAAAAAAGGTCCATTACATGGTCTTATCGGAGCGCCTGCACAACACCGCCTCCTGTGTCGTCTAGCGGTTATATAATAGAATAGGTATTAAATAGGAGGTTAGGTTGAAAAACAAATGAATATTCTTTTATTAACTAAGTAAAAAATGCTTGTTACTACTTACCCCTGTTACAACTAGCACCCCGCTCCCCTATACGTTTTTTACGACTGTTCTCGGTTTAAAGTAAATTATTAAGGCGAGTGAATTGACTCACAAAAACGCACTTTTCAAAATATTGCGATTTCACAACTTCCCAAAAAAAGAAACTACTCAAACAGGAACAGAAAACAAGTTGTGTTATAAAGTTGGATTCATTGTGCTCTGAAACTATTTTTATGTAATCTGACAGAGTGGACTGTACCACAACTGTCAACGTAATTGCAAAACGTAATGGTTTTCTTTCATCTTATTTCATTTATTTTATTTTTGTTGCAGGTAAGCCAACTTGAACGAGTTTAAAATAATAAAATGTAAGTACAAATATAATCAAGCAAATTCATTTTTATCCCTTTTTTATCCACTAAACACGTGACCGTTCTGTACCATATATCATTGGTCGAATAATTAATTTTCACGTGATCGATGTGTAACCCCTCACCAATGTAGGGGGGAACTAACACCGGCACTCAACGTTGGTTGTGTTTACATGCTTGACCTTTTTTACCTCATTAAAATAAAGCGCTAATAAAAATTTCCATTAAAATTTAAATCCCTAGTCAATATATACAATATACTCGTACATTATAGTAATACTATATTATATAAGTAAAATTTCTAGGTAGAATTTTTATAATAGTTGCTCTTAATTTTAACATTTTTTCTCTCTACAGGATGTACAAGTAAACATCAAAAACATCTTTAAAACCTTTGAGAATACTCTACACTTTTTGTAGAGATCATAATATTTGTGTTTGAATATAATGTAAATAAATGTAAAATGTTTAAATTAAGAGCAGCTGTGTAGGTTTTATAAAAATTACATTTATTATTTTATCGTAGATGTCCATCGGAATTTTTATTTATTATACAATGCGTTCACCGAAAGTGGTAACAGTGAATAATTCGTGTATCCTATTAGATATAAAAAAAGGTTTGAGTAGTTTTTTGTTTAACTCGAGATTTATTATTGGAAACTGCTCAGGTATATTTTTTTGTACAAACATTTTCAAAATCTCCATTTTTTCTTGTCTATAAACTCATATAAAATAGAAAAAATTAAGAAAATATTCGAAAAAAATGTTATTAATTTATTAATTAAATACATAGTAACAATTGTTATTAATAATTTACACATGTGTAGAATGCTATGAAAGATAATTATTACTTTGTATTTAATTAATAAATTGATAGCGTTTTTCTCGAATATTTTCTTATGTAACCCTATGTCATTTTATATGAATTTATAGAGAGAAAAATGAAGATTTCAAAAATGTTAAAAAACGTATGTTACCATTGGTGAAAAAAATATTGTACCTACACTTTCGATTGAGTTTAAAGTACAAAAACATAATATACCTACCTCAACGTAAATCTCGAGTTGAACAAAAAACTATTTAAACTTCTTTTGCATCTAGGAAGATATACAAGTTATTCACTGTTATCACATTCAGGGAACATACTCTATATTATGTTTTTTTGTTTGTTTCACATATTTTATATACATTTTTAAAACTTTTAAGTAATTTGAAAACTATTATCAAAACTTTATATTTTATTACGAATTGTGATTTTTATTTAAGTAATAGGATATTTGCTATGAATTTTTCTGGCATCTATTATAGACAAGTGTTTGAGGAAAAATTAATGTTGGTATTTTTTTAAAGGGACATTACAAAACAAGTACTCCTAATTTTCTTATTGAATAAAACCATTGTGTTCAAAAATTTTGATATTTATAATTTCTATAATAGGCAGAATATATCACATTTCATAAATGTAGTAAAGAAAATTATATTATAATTATTATTTTAAGAGTATTCGTCCCTGCAAACACCCCCTGCACCCTTCATCTCAAATCTTTTCCCCTCGCCTAAAAACGGTTCGCGCTCTCCCGACGCTATTTTTAAAGCTAGAGGGTTCTGGTAAACGCCAAATGAAAGACAAAGAATCAGACTACAGATCCTTCAGGCGAACTTTTTGAGAAAAAATTCCTGAAAAAACTTACAACCTTTTGAAAAAAATAATAAGTTAATATTTCACACGTAGGCGAAACTGTTTTTCAAAAAATTCGCCTGAAGGATCTGTAGTCTGATTCTTTGTCTTTCATTTGGCGTTTACCAGAACCCTCTAGCTTTAAAAATAGCGTCGGGAGAGCGCGAACCGTTTTTAGGCGAGGGAAAAAGATTTGAGATGAAGGGTGCAGGGGGTATTTGCAGGGACGAATACTCTTAAGCAATACTCTAAAAAGGAAAAAATATTTAAGTGAGAAACAATTATGTTGCTTGAAGTCTAACTCAGTTACAAATTAATGTTTTCAGTTTCACATCGCACCTATACTAAAAAAATCGACTTCAGAAATCTCATATAACATAATTTTCTTCATTGCACATAAATGTACATTATGTAATGACTAATGACCTTTTCAGTCAATTATCTAAATGAGAAAAAGGAGAACACAAGAGTGAAGTTGCCGTTTCTGTCCATGTAAGCAGCCATTTTCGTCTGACTTTCCGAGCTTCTGATTGGTGCCTTTTTTTCTATCATGAAGTTGCTTGCGATATCTAGAGCATTTCAATCCAGATTCTGGCAGTATATCTTACAAGCACAAAGTCTGTAACCCGGAGACCTAGCTTCCTATGCTTGCTGTGTTTCGAGACGGAACGTTTTCTGACGTACGCGAGATGGTGCTGTTATCACTACCTGGGAAAACGTTGGTTCTTTCCATCTGTTTTCGCCATAGTTATCAAAGTTTTTTAACTTCACAGACACTACACACATGTAAGCCATGAACGTGTGTGTGTTACCGAGTAGCTGACGCCATTTTTGTTCAAACGACAGATATCGGCCCACCGCTATGCTCGAGTTGAGTCTCCTGGTTACAGACTTCGTGCTTATAAGAATATCTTGACTAATTCGATCAATAGCCGCAGCTTCTGGCAATATATCTTATGCCGGCACTCCACATGGCTATTTGTATTTGTGTATTTGGCAAACAATTAACATATGTGGACAGTCTATTTGACAAAGTGTTGGCCTTATTTGTCTATTTGATAAATAAGACCAATACCAAATAAGAGTTACCGTGCGCTTGTCGGTTTTTCGAGGCACATCATAGGAGTCAAATAGGCTAATAAATCGGCCACACAATGGCCATATTCAGAAACGCACGCGCCGTGAACCTGTACGGACGTGCAGTATTTTTATGTCTGTGCTGTGAGCGAAAACTGGAACAAATTACTATTGAAAATGAATTGGGACAATGAAACAGAGCTAAAATTCCTGGAATTTTGAACCTTGCGTTCTGCTGTCAAATGTTTGTGTGTTTGTTATTTGACTGCAATGTGTGTATGGTCGTATTTGCCTCTATTTGCATGTTTGCCTTGAACGTCATATATTTTGCCAAATACAACAAACACCCAATAGCGAACACAAATAGCCATGTGAAGTGCCATCATTACAAGGTCTTGAGTGTAAAAAAAAGTTTTTTTGAAATTTCAGTAGTTTATAAGAAAAAATTCGCAGGTTTGTGGACAATAGTTATATTTATAATTGTACGACGTTTCGTCTATAAATTTAGACTTTTTCAAGTACAAATTGAAAATTATTTAAAACAATAATTATGAAAATAAACATTAATTACTAACCATAGCAATTAACAAAAGTTAAAGTACATATTCAGATAAAAACAAATATCAAGTTGGTGTTTTATAACTTAAATAAATTAGACAGATTATTCACAAGTCTTAAAGATAAAACACCTATTTTACATCAATTTAATATCATTTACAAAATACCTTGTGAATGTAGTAAGTGTTATGTGGGGCAAACAAGACAGTTACTAAAACATAGAATTTACCAACACAGAATGGACTGTAGAAACAATAATTTATTAAGTGATAATAAGACCGCGTTGTCATCTCATCATTTCGACACTGGACATAAATTTCTATTTAACGAAGTTCAAATATTAGATAAAGAGTCAATTTGGAAAAATTAATTAATTATTATTTATAGAACAGACACTCAAAATTTAAGTAGTCAGTACAACTATATTATGAAATTGAACTAACTTTCGAATTTTTAATTTTAATTTTTATTGTTTAAAAAATTTATACATAAACTTGTTGCCATGTTTTATCTTATGTACTTTAACTTTTGTTAATTGCTATGGTTAGTAATTAATGTTTATTTTCATAATTATTGTTTTAAATAATTTTCAATTTGTACTTGAAAAAGTCTAAATTTATAGACGAAACGTCGTACAAATATAACTATTGTCCACAAGCCTGCGAATTTTTTCTTATTAACTATTATCGATGGACACGATATGTAATATATATTTCAGTAGTTTTTTAAAAGTGATCGACGAATTTGATTGGGCGCCTTTACCTTACCTTAATTTCTAGCATCTAGTATTAATATCCAATGTGACCAATATTATTATTTTCCTCGCGTTTCAGGCCTGCCGTGCCGTTTCACAATCTACATCTTGTATACGTATTAACATTCTGTACAATGCGGCATTAGAAACGATAAACTAAAATATTATTATAAAAAGGTTGAGAAGGGGTCGCGTAAAGTAATGGCGACGGTGCTTGTGACCTACTTTACCGACCGAGGCTCGCGCGTCGACTCAATCCATAACGAAGCTTAGAAAAACGCCACTCTGCTACGTTAATTCATTACAACCACCCACAACATATTATATTTTACCATTCCAACTCCAAAAGTGGGGAACGGTGCTAATTTAAGTCACAATTCACTTTTCAAAATTTTACAACATTTTTTCGTTTTACGTTCCCCCGAGTCATTGATTAGATTAGATTAGATTTTATTTACACATAATAGTACAGATTGTACATGTGACGTCAGAAACATTAAAAAATATAAAAATTCCAAGTAAAGAATATTGCTTCCCCGCTTCCTAACTACTATAATAATCTCTACAATTTTAGACCCGTAGGTACTGTAGTTAAAGCTGCTGCACACGAGGCTGGTTTTGCCGCTGGAATCACTGCAGGGACTTGTGCTCGTTAGAGCGTTGGCTGCGAAGATGGAAATGACGTTACCGCGGTCTCACGCGCGTGGTCACTAGATGGATTTCAAAATTAGAACCGAGGTTGTTTTTCATTCTTGTTTGTCTACTTTTCTTGAGCAATTGATTCATTAATTATTATCCAATCTTGGTTTCCTTGAAATAGTTTTACAGTGTACTATCAATATTTTTATAGTGTATTTTGTAAATTGTCTTTTGTACATAATATGGGCAAATGGAAGACCAAGCATATGCCTGAATCCTGTATCTTTTGCTTGTAAATAGCAGCAATAAACATATTATTATTATTGCAGCGGATAAACCAGCTTCGTTGCAGCGGCCTTAACTAAACAAAATTATTTAACTTATCAGAAAAATGACAAAAAAAATAAAAATAACTGAATTACGTACAGCTTTACGGTTTGTTATGTTTATACACAGTTTATGAATTTAAAACATCCCTTGTCTATTTTTAAAAGCTCTCAATTTCGAGTCAATAAAAAACAAAACTACTTTTTCAATCCCAAGTTTTTAACAAACATCACCGCAGCACTTGGTTTGTTTACAAGTTCAACTAAAACTGTTATAGTAATAAATTTATGACTTGAGCAAGAAAGTTCTACAGATTCAGATTTGCATCATAACTAAGCCAATTTCGCTTGAAAACTTTCGAAACTTGTCTATTATTTGCGGCTATCGAACCAGTTGAAGAAATTTATTAAAATGGATAGTCATCATAAAGTTTCAATCCGTTTATGCTGCTATGTACACTGTGTCCTACCCATCGTAATATTTTAATATGGTGATACAATTTATTTATTTATTGTAGACTCTCACTAGGTCTGCTTATGTTGGCAACACGTAAAAAATGTGAAAATTAGAAACCCGTGTTTTTATATTTTTGAGTTTACAATATTATTAAATAAAAAGTTAAAAAACATCATGGAAATAAAGAAGAAATTTAAATTTATAGAAATTACCGTGAAGTCAATAACCAGGAGACTTGGCTTCCTATGCTTGCCGTGTTTCGAAACGGACCGTTTTCTGACGCACGCGAGATGGCGCTGTTATCACTACCTGTTTTCGCCATAGTTACCAAAGTTGTTTAACTTCCCAGACACTAAACACATGTAAGCCATGAACGTGTGTACGTTATCCAGTAGCTGACGCCATATTGGTTCATGCGACAGATATCGATCCACCGCTACGCTCGAGTTAGGTCTCCTGGTTACAGACTTCATAGAAATTACAAATAAAAGTAAATTCATAATAGTTGGAGACAGACATAGTTATGAAACAAGACACAGAGAAGCATTATTAATTCCCCAACAGCACTTTTCATTTGGTAATGACGGTCCATTATGTTGCGCTCTAAAATTGTATAATAAATTGCCAGATGAATTAAAGAAAATATATAGTATTGATAAATTCAAAAAACAATTAAAAAAGTTCTTAGTGGCAGGCTGTTTTTACTCTATTAACGAGTTTTTAAATTTTGAATAAAGTAGTTTTTATTGTAATTACGTTTTTATATTAATTCAGCATTTGTATCTGATTGTATATTTTTTTTTGTATCTGATCTTATATTGACTCAATTTATACCGACTATGGTTATAAATAAAGAGATATTGTATTGTATTGTATTGTACTTAATAAGCTAGAAAATATTAACAAAAGAAATGACATTTGAAAAAAAATAAGAATAATTTTAAATAATATAAATGGAATAAAAATTCAGCTGATATAACAAAATCCTCTTGAACGTGCATATAATGTTCATTGATTAAATGTTATTTTAACGAATGGTCGATTTATTCATAACTACAGATAGTTATTTTAAATAAAGATATCTAGCAGACAAAAAAAAAGTCAAAGTTATAACATTTTGACGTTTTAAATTTACATTTGCTTTTACTGATTTAAAATTAAACTTACACGTTACACCATTTTACAAAGCATTTTTCACACTATAGAAAAAAGTAAAGCATTATTTATTTGTTAAAAATCTACCATAAATAAATCAATGTTAATTGTTTTTGTTATTATATTACAGACAGGTTCTAAATATTCTTAACACCTAATGTTTTTACGAATTTATTTTCGCAAAAACCTCGAAAAACTTGAAACCACCTTTTCGAAAAATAAAAAAAAAAAAACAAATCTGGTCGCAGTGCCACACCCTGTCGAAAAATAGTGTTTATAATAGGCACATTAAATATACAGGATGTTCTACAAGCTCTATGACAAACTTTGACAGATGGTAGGCTGCTTGATTTTAAACATAATTTTTTAATAAACATGTGTCCGATTCGTTTTTGTTTAGAAGTTACAAGCATTTAACCTTTATTAACAACTAGCGGTCCCGCCCGGTTTCACCCGGATGCAAAAGAATGAACGGGGAAGGGAGGGACATGAGTACACACATTCATCTTAGTTTAGCGAGATGAATGTTGTGTCCAAATTTCATGATGATCGGAGTTACCGTTCAAAAGTTTTTGTCGATAAAGAGCAGTATTTAAACTTTTTTTTTAAATGAATTAAATAAAATTAAAATAAATTTAAATGTAAGCCTTAGAAGAAAGCAATGTAAAAAATAAAAATAAAAATAAAAATATATTCACCCAACGTGGGGCTCGAACCCACGACCCTGATATTGACAGTGGCATGCGCTACCGATTGATCTACCAGAGGTTGTGTTCTTGCATCACTAATATGAGTATATCTAGTTAGTGCATTTCACATGAATAGAAGCTTATTTTTGAGATACTTTTTGCAACATTTTTCATTAAAGCTCCGTTCCTAATCGTCGTAGCGTAATATTATATAACCTATAGCCTTCCTCGGTAAATGGGCTATCCAACAAAAAAAAATTTATTCAATTTGAACCAGTAGTTCCTGAGATTAACGCGTCCAAACAAACAAACAAACAAACTCTTCAGCTTTATATATTAGTATAGATTAACAATAAAAATTTAATTTAAATTATAATCACAAAACTTAAGACTATAAAAATTGTTCGAAATGTCTACCCTCAGCTTTAATGCAAGCCTCACATCGACGAACTAAAGATTCGGTCACTCGAAGAATGAGATTTGGATCATTTCTTATTTGGCTAACTAACAATAATTATTGTCATAACAACCGATATTTCTATTTATCAGCCTACGTTTTTGATTCTTTAAATTAATGATTTTTTAAATTTATAACTTTAAGCTTTTATGTAACTATGATGACATGTCAAATAAATGTATTTCACGTTTCCATTGACAAATAAAATATACTATACTATACTATACTACTATACTATACTTGTAACTTATAAACAAAAACGAATCGGACCCACGTTTATTAAAAAAAATATGTTTAAAATCAACTGACCTACCATCTGTCAAAGTTTGTCATAGAGCTTGTAGAACACCCTGTATATATGACATTAATTTTCTTTACAAAAAAAAAAAAAATTGGTTGTCTGTAAAGTCGGTTTACGGACGATAGTTTTACGTGATAACGTATTCCGTAATACATAACCTAAACCTCCCAAAATTTGGTTTCAATCCGCTTATCCTTGGTGTCGGAATGATAAGAAATGTCAAAAGTGACGTTTGCAACTGTCAAAGTATTATGTTCTAATAATAATTAGTTATTCCAATACTTAACTTAGAAGGCGTTGCAATTCACAAAATACTAATGTCAAAAAATTGAATTAAACATTAGAAATGCAGCCGTTTTCATGTTAAGACAAGACATACGTTATCTTCTAATTTCCATGTACGGCAAACAAAGACGACCGACCGCGTCGCGCCATGCATTAGACAACATTGCATTTATACAGCTATTTTTCTATATAAATTTGTATAAAAAAACTGTTTAGGCAAATTCTGTTACACGAAATCTATGTAAAATGTTCTCCTCTTTCGTTTAAGACTGGTTTCAAACCGATCTGATTTAAATTGAGCGAGAAATTAGCAAAAAGCACGCACAGGGTCAGGCGGAACGTTACGCGTTAGGAACGTTACACTTTTTCGTGCATGCAGCCGGTGTTTTATCAATTTATAAGATTGGTGATTCATCAATTTATAAGACGTTATCACGTCAAAAAAAAAATATAAATCCAATAATGTTTTTTTCAGTTTCAATATTTGGCATGAATTTTATCAATCCAACATCTGCACAAAATTGTAAACACATTTGCGACATCCCGTATATTTGTATACAATTGCTATTATTCCAACGAAAACTTAAACAATCAAGCGTTCCGGCAGAGACTCGACGTTAAACACCACAAACAAACAACTTCCAATCAACGACTGTTTGTTAAGGAACAATATACGGCATATTAGGGTTATATTCGAATATTAACTATTTTCCACTTGGAAATCACAGGGTTGATCCAATTTCATCGGAGAATATTATTTATTATTTATTAATAATCTGTAAAACCCGTGTTATTACTGTAACGTAAATATCACGAAGTGGCGGACGTGCCCGTACATAATATGGTGAAGGTACCGGTACGATTTTAAGTCTATATTCGCGATTTCGCATTATTGATTTAATTAGATTGTTTTCAGAATGTTCCACTGATTTTGATTTCAATACGGATTTCGTTATGCAGTATGTTCACCGATAGTGGTAACAGTGAATAATTCCCGAATAAACTATGGTATAGAATGTTGGGGTGGTGTATACTTTAATACATTCAAATCTATTAGTATTATGCAAAAAAAATTATACGCACTATTCTTTTTAAAAAATATACGAGCATAGCTTCCCACTCTTTCAAAAGCTAAATATTATGCCTATAAGAAATTTATATGTTAATAAAATTTTAAAAATTTATTATGATAATATCAAAAATGTTAATCCACGAATCAATTATTGTTTTAGAAATTAGGATTACCTTTTGTAGCGAAAACATTTATGTATTTGAATTATTAATAATAAAATTATTCTTATTCTTATTCTTGTTTACCATTCTAACCCATAGTGGGGGAATGGTACTACTAATTTAGGTCATAAATAATTTTTCAAAATTTTAGAATATCTTTTCGTTTTGAGGTCCCCCGTATCCACAAAACATATTTTTGGAACAACTCTGTGCGTCTGTTAGTCTGTTTGTCTGTAAGCACGATACAGGTCAAACGGATTGAAACCAAATTTTGGGAGGATGCTTGGTATGCAAATATGAAGAGCCCCATTGTTTTTGGGGAATATCGGCGCAAGCGCAGAAGAGATATATACTATAACGGTGTTTTTATATAATAATGGTATACTTTGTATGAAGGCTTAATATTATATTTATTTTTTCAATAAAGTTTTTTAAATTTTTTTTAAACTTTATAGTTTCGGAAATAATTTGTAAATAAAAAAAAATCAGCTGCTCTATTATTTTGTAGATCTGTCAGAAATAAACTGATTAAGCATGCTTTGATTAATTTTTACATGACGTGGAACATATTATGTAGGTAACCATTGTAACGAATAGCAAATATCATATTGAATACCAGCCATTACCCGCGTCACCAAATGCGATATCAGAAATGTTATTTTCTTTATTATACTATATCAAATGTCAACATTTTGAAGTTGGAATGATCCCGTCGCCCAATTGACTGGAATTTTTTATTCAACTCGAAATTTACTCTCGAAGCCTTCTAAGGTACTTCAAACTCAACCGGAAGTGTACATGTGTTTTTTTTTCAAATGACAACATATACTATTTAACATTTTTAAAATCTCCATTTTTTCTTTATAAATTCATATAAAGGTTGCACAAAAAAATATTCCAGAAAAACGTTATCAATTTATTAATTTAACACACAGTAATAATTGCGTTTCATAGCACTCCACACACGTGTAAATGTTTAATAATAATTTAGTTTAAATCGCAGGAATTTGGAAAACAGTAGAATAATGACAAAAATATTAAGAGCACTGTGGTTTGAACCTAATAAAAAATAGAGAATAGTTACTTCTTACCACAACAAGTTTATTAGTGGATGTACATTTCGAGAGCTATGCACTAAAAGATGAGAGCATAGCTCTCGAAATGTACATCCACTAATAAACTTGTTGTGGTAAGAAGTAACTATTCTCTATTTTTTAGTAGAATAATGAATTGTTTTCCAACTTCTTACGATTCAAATTATATTAATATACTATGGAAACGAATAATGAGACTTAATAATAATTATTACTGTGTTAATAAATCGATAATGTTTTTCTCGAATATTTTCTTACGTAACCTTATGAAAATTTTATATGAATTTATAAAGAAAAAACTGAAGATTTAAGAAAGTGCATGTGGCCATTTGAAAAAAAAATGCATGTACACTTCTGCTTGACTTTCAAGTACAAAAAAATATACCTCAGCAGTTTCAGATAGTCAATTTCGAGTTCAATAAAAAACTATTCAAACTTTTTTTGTATCTAGTCAGATACAAGAATTACTGTTACCTTTTTCGGTGAACACACTATATATTATATCAAAAATGTCATTTATATTTAACTATAAAGACTATGTAAATCTCTTAATAAATTCAATTTTCTGCAAATGATATCAATATTTGTCATTTGATTTCTTTAAAATTAATTTTGTTCAATACTGCCATTGAAGTTTAAAAACAACAACCGTTGCTACGCAATTAATTAACAGGTCCGCCGGATGACGTCATTCTCCCTTTACAAGACTATTAGATATCTCTCGAAATTAAAATTATCTCTGCACGAAATTTCAAGTATTTATACGTTAAACAGACAGTTACCACTATCGGTGAACACACTGTATATCAAGGATTCGGCTAAAATGTACCATCGCGTTTCTACTAAAAGCGTGCCAAAAAAGCGACACTAAAGCGAACGATTCCGCGGGTAAAAGCTAGTATACTCGTAATAACACGTTGACTAGAAACAAGCTTCGTTCAACCGCAAATGAGTTCAGTAGGCAATACTAACAACCAGTACATGTGGTATTATGTGTAAGTACATACACATAATATAAATCGCTTCAATCGCTGTATGACATATGTACGTCTGAATGCGCACACACATGCATTATGTGAGGTTATGTCTGTGTGTATATGTCAAAGTTAATGTATGTTATTCGGTCACACAACCGTTAAATTTGCTAATGCACAAAACAACTGAATAGTATAATCCAATAAATTACATCCAATAAACATAAATGTATTTTGAAAGTTAATATTCTTATCGCTGTGTGAATTTAAACTAAGCAGTTAATAAATTAGATATAAGTAAATACATATACTAATACGCTAAGGTTAAAGATGTTTGCCTCCCTTTTTAGAAAAAACCTCACAATTTCTTCACATAAATTATATATCATTTTACAGATAATTGCTTGCTCTACTGACATCGACAACTAAAAAAATTATTATTGCTTTTGTTTTTGTAAATTAATTAAAATACAGCAACGCTGAACAACGTCTACCATCTAACGGCTTTAATTTTGAAACAACGTCAACACTTCGATCTGTCATTGACCTTGATATTGTAATACAACAGACACAATACTGCATACTGCCATCTGACGGTTTTAATTTTGAAACAGCGAGCAACGCTGAACAACGTCACAGCAATGCTGCATGATGCCATCTGGCTTAGCTCAACGTTTTTGCTACTTGCGCCTCTATATGACAATTTTAGTAAAATATTTCTTCGATCTGTCATCTGAGCTTCATATTGTAATACTCGTACAACAAAAAGAAGAACGTTATAAGCAGTGTGCAAAATTAGAAACGAATTGAATACCTGCAATCATATTTAAAAAATAATTTTGTAAAGTGATAATTATTATACTTATTTAGTGCGAATAATTCGCACAGGTCACACTAGTTACAAATAATACAAATAGCCGCAGGCGCGGTCGCAGCCTGAAATTTTGGGGGGGGTCACTCACTAAACTAATAAAAAAAGTCGTCTTTTTGTATTGTAGCTAAAAATTTTTTTTTATTATTTGGCAAATTTTTGAAATTTTTCAATTTGACTTTAGATTTTGGGGGGGGTCATGTCCTTACAACGGAAAAGAAACAAAAGCAAATAAACATGTTTCATATACAAAAAACATGCGCGTTAAAGTGAAACTTATCAAGTTCTAGCATTTGTTGACAAATATTGCATTTGTGTTTCATTTTAAAACAAATTTTACGATATGTCTAACGTTGTATAAATAAAAGTTTTCGTCTTACGAATTTTCGATCAGGTCACGTGTCCCTGACGCGAGTTTAACATTTTTTACCCATTACAAAAAAAGTGTACAACGCCGCTAATGAAGTTTTCACTTTAAAATGGCTGGTAGGTGTAGAAAGGTTCGCCACCCCTGCACTAGACGCTTGTGCGTATGACGCATTTGACAGAAAGAGTAGAAACGATTCTCCCACTTTTTTCTTTCGACTGCCGGTTGACGTTGGAGAATGGGAAGTGTTTCACATTTCGCCTGATCCAGGCCAATTTCAAGTTTCAAAATATTAGAGGTTATATTATGATTAGACGAGCGCTTGCTTCACACCAATGTTAACAAACACTTGAAAATAATCTATATTCTTATATACTAATATATAAAGCAGAAGAGTTTGTTTGTTTGTTTGAACGCGCTAATCTCAGGAACTACTGGTTCGAATTGAAAAAATTTTTTTTTGTTGGATAGCCCATTTATCGAGGAAGGCTATAGGCTATATAATATCACGCTACGACTAATAGGAGCGGAAAATCAATGAAAAATGTTGCAGAATGTCAGTCAACATTTTTCACCATATACTTATATTCAGGTGAAATATCCTAATATTAGCGCCGCACGTACCAGCTCGGTTAGCTCAGTCGGTAGAGTGCGCGACTCTTAATTTTAGGGTCGTGGGTTCGAGCACCACAATGGTCTAATATGTTTTTAATGTTTTTTTTTTTTTATTTTCTACATTGCTTTCCTCTAAGGCTTACATTTAAATTTTTTAAAATTTTATTACGACTAATTAAAATTAAATAAATCTAATTAATAGCTCATTTGAAAACTGTTACAACTATAAGCACCAATATCAAAAAAACATTTTCTTACAGTGTTTTCAATTAAATATTTATTATATTAAAAGAATTTTATTACTTAAAAAAAGTATAAATACTTCTTTTTAACGACAAAAACTTTTGAACGGTAACGCCGATCATTATGAAGTTTGGACACAACATTAATCTCGGTAAACTAAGATGAATGTGCGTACTCATGTCCCTTCCTTCCCTATTCGTTCTTTTGTACCCGGGTGAAACCGGGCGGGACCGCTAGTCAATGATATAGGTACAACGTAACATTATCTTAAAGACGTCTATGGTTCTGATAAATTATTTTATCATTAGCATGTTTTCAATACTTTAACTGTAACATATATAGACGAGTATCGCTGAAATAGTCTACATTTTGCGCTTAAACATTACATTTGCATATTTATAAAGTACCAACGTATACCATATGTAGTTTGTGTTCTCTGTATTTACTTATATATGTCAACATATATATAATATACGAACGACATATTATATACTTTGCACACATACAGGACGTTCATTTTTCAACTTCCAATTAATATAGAAAAAGTATGCGTGATCGCAATAGACCGAACGCTCTATTTCACTCGCACCGGTTACTGCATATGCTCCTCGCTCTCACAACTATTGTACACTTTTAATGCGTCATGATAGAACCCTCAAAACTGTCTGGCTACTAATGAAACATTATTTAATAGTTCGCCAAAAAATATATATAAAATTCAGGTTTTATAATATAACGTAAATATAATTACAAATTATAATAGTTTAAGGGTGTCTGGCAGGGGGTTGTAACCATACTAAGTGTCTGGCAATGAGCGACGCGAGTTTTAATATTGTTACGAATGAAATATAAAAAAATTGAGTTTTATGCAATGATGAATTTGAGATGGAATTTTAAACACCTTTGCTACCTGTTACCTGCCAAAGCCACCACTACTCAGGTTTCATGGATGGGGATCACTATTACCTGTATTGGAGACATCCATAGAAAAACTTTCAGCTTTTATAAAAATCCGAAGGTCTGGCTGCCGCGGGCTCTTGTTCTATATGTGCACCTTACGTGTTTACATATAGTCGATATACGGTCTCTCTCACTCTTCAACCTATAACCGTAACCAGGTCTTTGATTGAGTGTTCAGACACCAAAAGAAGTGATACGCAAATTTTCACACTACATCAAATACCTACCAAAAAAACAAAAACAATTTACCTGTCTTTCTGTTAAGTCCAAATAAACCGATATTTCATATCGTCGAAGCCGAGTTAAGTAGTTCGAATGTCCGAATTCATTTTCAAGTTCTCGAACTTGACTTTTGGTAAACGCTGTTCGTTCTTTCCTAGGTTTGTTAGACGCATTCGTATCGGTGGTCCATTCAAAAGGTTTTGTATCTGAAAAAAAAAATTGGTTGTCTGTAAAGTCGGTTTACGGACGATAGTTTTACGTGATAACGTATTCCGCTCGAATATCATATTTATAATAATACATAACCTAAATTTTAGTAGCTGTCAAACTATATTTTTACCGACTAATAATTTGATCAACCAAAGCAAAATAAGTACATATTTTTAAGCAATTATAAAAGACATTTAAAAGAATGTATATAATATATTATATATTTGTAAACAAACCGTATAATTTATCTGCTGTTATGAAATGCAGATATCTCCCAAGATTTGTTTTTGATACAAAATGTAACTGCGTTTGTGTACAAACTATCAATTGACAAATAACGATGTATTATCTGAAAAATTGCTTTAAAAATTCGATAATTTATGACAATTTTATTAGGTATCTTGATTTTAAGTCTTAATTTCCACGGTTTATAAAACAAAGGCCATCTGTCAGATGTAGCTTTCGCTGGAACAGCCGAAAAAAATGTTGAACGCACACTACTCTCTGACGTCAAGCGAGAAGAGGGAGAAATGCGCACAAGCCGACGCTTAGACCGATCGTGCATCTCTATCGCTTATATCGCGCTCTCGCTTGCGGACTTTACTCTTTTTCGTGTGTGCTGGCGGTGTTTCATCAATTTATAAGACGTTATCACGTCAAAAATGTTTGATAGCTCTTAGGCTATAATTACTTTCAATCAGAAATAATTTTAATTTAACTTTGAATCATAAGGACCCACTTTCAAAATGGACGCACTGTAAATATAGGCGCGGGTTTCTGGTTGTGTGTGTGCGCGTATTTATTTATTATGTATTAAACTTGTCGCCATATACAATGCTGTTCTCCGTACGGTACACACAATATGCCTATCATTATCTGGTTTGTTAGATAATTTACTACTACATATAAACAATATTATGAACGAGTAGGCGCCGCAGTGGCGCGGAGAGGTAAATTTTTATACCAATTTCGAACGCAATTTTTTTTGAAGTGAAAACTTTTTTAGCGGCGTTGTACACTTTTTTTGAAATGGGTAAAAAATGTTAAACTCGCGTCAGGACACGTGAACTGATCGAAAATTCGTAAGACGGATGGAGAGTAGGGGTAATATTCAAGTTTTCACTTCCGCCGGCACTCCCAGAGTGCAACCCGTCTTTTTTTTTATTCAAACCTCCCTCAAAAAAGGTCATTAATGAGCGTAAAATAACAAAGTTTTAGGTCGGCACCAATTTAATATACTAAGTAAGTACATACATAAAACGTGATGGTAATTAAACCGACCTCAAAACTCTGTGATTTTACGCTTTTTAATGACCTTTTTGAAGGAGGTTAATTTAAAAAAAAAATAGTATATTACATCACAAGGGCCGAAAGTTGAATTTTCCATGAGCCCGAGGCGAAGCCGAGGGCATTATGACGCGCAGGGCCGAGATTTCTAACTTTTAAGGCCCGTGTGATGTAATATACTATTTTTTTTTTAATTTTAAAGCCCAGTTGATATACACCTACATTTGAAGAAAATTAAAAAACTCTAATGAACATTATATATTATTCATTATAATTACCTGTATTATTAGTTACATTAATTATAATTACGAACCCCCTCGGATCTCCTCATGGAGTTACGAAAACGCTTGTATAAAGTTTAGAGAAAACTTCCTTTTCCAAGCCATCTAATGTAATAATCGGTAATACCTTGTACACCAGACGGCATTGTCATTTGGCGATGGCGTAGCATCGGGTATTTTCGCCGCATTTCGTGTAAACCGAAGTGAAGATAGCACAGAAATTGGTTACGTTGCGTTAGGTTTTATTTTCTATTTCAGAAACAGAAAACACTAAACAACAAATGCACGCTGCGTTGCACTAAGCTTGCTATCCACTTGAGTTTCTTCTCCTGGTTCTTATCTTGATTACAGCCTAAGAACGATTTAATAAGCCAGTATTGATAGAGACACCCAGTATAGCGATTTCAGTAATCACTCTATTATCGCTGTCTGAAATACTAGTTTGTAGTACGGAAGAACAAATATAGGGTACCTGCCTTCTGACTTCAAGGAGATGCGTTTATACCTACGAAGGCCCTGAGAACGCTCGTTGCTTTTAATTGTTCCTGTGCTGCCGATAATGAACTCGCAGAAGATTATGTTGTATTGTGGATCGAGAGTGTGAGTGAGCAAGCCATCGCCGCCTACTTGCTTCATCATCTACAATATGCCTACCACTTAAATAGTCACTCCGCTATCGGCTTATTGCCAGCTCACAGAATTAACATCACTGTTGCCAACTGGCTCTTATTATAATCGATCAAATAACATTTTCACTGATTGTTGGGTTTGAGAATTGCCGAGCTCGTAGAGACGCTGTTATTTAAATAACACTTTCCATGGCTCATATGTTACTTAATTTGAATAAATTAATAATAATGCATTTATTTAAATAAAACCTCAGGGAGGTGATTAAAGCATCATACATAGTTACACTAAATCATACACTTTCATTACAATAGTTATAAAAATAGTTCGTCTGCCTTATAAAACACCTTTTCAATGAGCAAGTCTTTTTTTTTAATTTAAATAATGGCAGCTCGCGGATATTAGTGGGTATATGGTTATATACTTTGATAGCCATATTGTGGGCGGTTTTATCGATATAGGTTCTATTCGTGAAGGGTTTATACTTATTTTGGCACTGTCTGGTTTGGTGGTCATGCATACTCGCCGCAGTCTGGAACATTTCGGGGTATAGTTTAACTATCAATGCTAATTCATATATGTAGGTAGATGGTAATGCTAAAATTCTATTCTTTTTTGAAATATTGGGCACAGGAGTCAGTCTTCTTTAGGTTGAGTATAGCTAGGCTTAGATAGCCTTTAATTTTTTATCACGAATTTGTAAAATTATAACCAGACGTCTAGCTGTATGTTTGTACCAGCATCACTCTAGAATGGCTAGATCGATTTTGAAGAATTGGTACATTAGTTTCGAAGAAGATACTGGACATGTCTTGTCCGGTTACGAATGAATTAAGGCATTAAAGATTAAAAGATATAATATAATAATAATAATTATGCGTTTAACGTTAACAGACGCCATTCGCTCCATTACTATTTTCCATCTATCACACTTCCCGTTATTTTCTACTTTTTTAAACTTCCACTTAATTAATAGCAATGGACGAATGAAAGAATTTTAGAACATTAGGATAAGGTAGGCAAATTTTGAGCATAGGAGTTCGACAGGTAATCGGCCATGGCCTTAAATAAGGAACCATCTCGATATTTATCTGAAAATATTGAGGGAAACCATGGAAAACCTCAACAAGATGGTCAGTTCAGGAATTACCGTTTTTCCGCAAGGGGCAGCAGGAAAAAGTCCAAGCCACATCTGCCTTGGACAGGATTCGAATCCGGTACCTCCCGAATGCGAGTCTAGTGCTCTTATCGCTAAGTCACTCCGCTCGGTAAAAATATTATAATATAAAGATATGAATATGACGATAAATAATAATATATCAAGTTCTATAGTGCGCATTTCGAAATGACTAGTATAATTTAAATATTTATATACTGGAAAGACGTTTGTCAAATGTCCCTTGGAACCCAATTAAAAATACTTAAACTCTTCTAATTTTCCGTGCTTGTAGGCCGTGGCCTATTGGTATTTCAATATGACATTTCGTCTACAACTCCGGTTGACATTATCAAAAGCAATGTGGTAGCGGACGAAGTGTCCTCCTTGGCGACTGGTGTCCTAAGCGTGAGTGTGTTTTCTATTCGGTCGTATTCGAAAACATGTACTACGACCGAACAGAAAACACACTTGCGTCGACACGCTTGCCTGTGAGCCGCCAAGGAAGATGCTTAGCCCGCCGCCACATCGCTTTTGATAATATAAACGAAACATCCGGTAGAAATACCAATGGACCGCAGCCTACATGCTCAGAAACTAAGAAGATTTGGAACAGCACCGGCCGTGGAAGTGTACACACTTGGGTACTTACAATATTTTTGTTTGGTTCATGTCACAAACGGTATTAACGCAAGTGAAGCCGCGGTTATATAGACATAAAATATAACAATCGTTTTCATGTTGTTCCTTATTAAATTGTAGTTACTACAAGAGTTCGCTATGAACTACATAAACTGTACTCCTAAATTAAGTTTTTAAAATTATGTTTACGTAAAAATTTTTGGAATCAATTACCTAGTTTAAATTTAATAGACCGCTCTGTATTTGAGTTAGTGATGTGCCGGATATCCGCATCCGTATCCGTATCCGCGGATATCCGAGGGAGAAGAAAGATCTGTATCCGTATCCGTTAGTTTTTGGCGAATCTTTTACGGATCTTTTACCTTATTAATTTTCAATTCATAGATGAAATTTTATATATATAGATGATTAGGTAATAATGAAAAACTGTTAAATTCCATTCAGATTATTTTTTATTTTTTAAAATCGTATTTGGCACCTTTATATTGCAAACATTTATCGTAGTGAGTACCGTACCAATAGTACATAACTCAAAGGTACTAAAAAACTATCTTTATAATGAGATATTGCACATCGATCTTTGGAAAGAGACAATCTGTTATGAGAGTTAACTTTTAAAGAGGTCAATAACTTTTTACCATAACAGATAGTCTCTTTCCAAAGGTCGATGTGCAATATTTACCGCCGCGTACTCTAAGAAAGTTAAGATCCGTATCCGTATCCGCGGATCTTGAAACCAAATATCCGTATTCAGATCCGTATCCGCAGATATACATTTTTAACGATCCGGCACATCACTAATTTGAATTCAGCCAAGTTAATATTCTAAATTGAACGAGGTCTATGAATGGCCGCTGTGAAACTTAAAATAAAATTTAATTTAGGCCTTGCTATAAATCTAAGTGATATTTAAATAAAGATTGATATGTCGTCCCCAAAGAATTAAACTTCTACCCGGTCGTCGTTTCATTTCAAAAGCTTCGCCGCAGCGCCGCCGCTGTCACCACTAAATATAACAGATATATAGATATATATATATTATTATATAATGATGTATTCGCAGCTCGGTGTGCTCTTGACTGATGAAATGAAAATTATAATGAAAATTGTTCTGGCGAAGGCATTATCGTTTTTGTTTATATGTGTGTTTGCGGATTAACTCTGATATTCCCAGTGTTTACGGTGTTGCCTCACTCATTTAGACACTTAATTCATCATTCCATTGTTATATTTTAGCTAATTAGAAAACAAGATTAACTGTCCGAAAAGCGATATGAAAAATTGAAATTTTATCAAAATATTATCACAATGTACTTTTTAAAAAATGGTTACAAGATTCCAGCCTATTGGCAACGGGATCATTCCAACTTCAAAAATATTGACATAAGACATATTTTAAAAAAATATTATTATATTTATTATTCATTTTCATGGTTGTCTTATAGGTACTTATAATATGTTATAGACGGAGAGCTGGCTACGGAGAAAATAGGTGACTCGGTGCAGAGCTGAAAATTTGCAGAATAATAGGAGATAGCACAAGTAAGTAGGGAAAAAATTGCCAGACGGCTAGGCGGAAGATAAAGAGCCGCCAGAAGGCGGTAATGTTGCGAAAAATCAGTGCACTTCTGGCAATTTCTATACTTATTCTGTAATTCAAAACTAGATTATATATTATATATATTATACATTATATAGTTATAAGGGCATACTGAAAATTCAAACATGATATAATAATTACATTCGACAAATATTCAAAACTATTAATGACATTTTGATAGAAATAAAAATTAAATAAATTAATAAAATTACGTTGTTATAACAACGTAATTTTATTAATGAAAATAGAAGACGATTAATTTTATTTCTATCAAAATGTCATTAATAGTTTTGAATATTTGTCGAATGTAATTATTATATCATGTTTGAATTTTCAGTATGCCCTTATAACTATATAATGTATAATATATATATAATATATAATCTAGTTTTGAATTACAGAATAAGTATAGAAATTGCCAGAAGTGCACTGATTTTTCGCAACATTAGCGCCTTCTGGCGGATCTTTATCTTCCACCTAGCCTTCTGGCAATTTTTTCCCTACTTACTTATACTATCTCCTATTATTCTGCAAATTTTCAGCTCTGCACCGAGTCACCCATTTTCTCCGTAGCCAGCTCTTAGTCCATTATCACGTCATGTTAAAATTAAACAAAGCATGTTTGTCAACTGTCTAACAGATCTCTTTTGTGCATGCACTGATTTTCCCAGAAAAAAAAAATTACAAAACTTTCTTATAAAAATAAGAGCAATAAACCGTTATAAAAAGTATACCGGTATATTATAAAAAAAAAAACAACGTTATAACATATATCTCTTTTGCGCAGGGGCCGACTTTCACCAAAAAAATTCAAAACAAAGTTTCAACTTAAAAATCAGCCTATATACATTTGTTGCTTCATATCGCGTCGCGTATATTCCCTATAATTCAAACTTCATCGCAATTCAGTCTAATATAAAAACTAGCCCTAGCCAATTGTCAGAGTAAAGGTCATTTGGTTAAAAAAAAATAAAAATAATGTAATTATAGACGCTCAACAACTAGGATCATAGCGTCTGTCTACGTCAAATTAAACGACATTTCAAAACATCCATGCACATAGGTGGAATTCGCGGAACTCACACTAACCGTTAAAATTTTAACCTCCAGTGACTGGAATTCTGTTTTTATTGAGATTTAATACCAAAATGTCGGAATTTAATTAAATAAAAAGGTTAAACCGGATCCTACTGGCGTGAAGTGTAACTTTCCCCCCTTCTATTTCTCTTTAAATTATCTACGACTATAAAAACACGCGGTTCTTTTTTCAGATCAATGAACATGCTTGTATTTGTAATTAAATCTAGAATGATTACAAAAAAAAAACACAGTTACATATTTTAAAACAGTCTGCAAAACATATATTCTTTTTTCAATTTGAAGTTGGAATTGAAAATTCACATTCATAACCTCAAATTGCAAACAAGCAGTGTGTATAATGTGGTGAAACTTTTTGAATTGTGAGCTGCAATGTGTTAAAACTCAAACTTTTTTATTCCGTGAATTATACACCTCTGTTTTGCATATTACGTGTTATTTTGAAGTTTTACATACACTCTCACTTGTACATATTTACCGATCCATACACTGTGTTTATACAGAGTGGAACATAAAGCAGTTGAATTATAATTGAAGTACTGCACACGAGGCTAATTTTGCAGCTAGAATCACTGCTAAGACATGTGCCGGCTGCCGTGCTGACGTCACTGCGCCCTCCCGTGCGTGGTAACTGGCTGCATTTCAAAACTTGAACCGGTGCTATTTTTCGTGCTTGCTTCTATGCTGGCTCTGATCAAGAACCAATTAAAAAACAGTGTCTTGACACGTGAGCCACATTTGCAAACGTCTACAAACAAACATGGCGTTCACTTTTGTTAAACTGTTACTGCGCGTGCACCAAACCCATTTACAAAACCAGCTTCAAAACGTCCATCGAACACATAAAAGCCATCACGAAATCCAGCGCAACAGCGCGCTTAAAATCTGGCTACAAAACTAGCCTCGTGTGCAACGACTTTAACTTTGCATGCGACTACTCCGCACATATAGCGTGTAAAAACTAACGCATTATACAAAATTATTTTTAGGTTGGTTCTTTTTTTAACAACATGTAGAAATCAAATAGACGCACAAATATTTCAAGTAACTTTTTTATCAAAAGTCAAAGAGAGACGGGCTATAAAAATTTTAATAAATTTTATCAGATTTTGAGATCGGTCCTGGCGTTATATGTTATGTCACTATAGAAATATGTAATGTCATTATCAAGTATTTAGAGAAATTGTTCGAAGTTGTCCCCGTTTTGTAGAACGCAAAGATGCGTGCGTCGTAGCCATGCTTGTAGTAGCGATAAGGACCCTCCGCGAATATTTTGAGATGTATTTTCGATTCTTGATATCATTTCTTCGTGTGTGTTAGCCGGGCTTTTGAATTAGTTCAATAAAATTTAAGAAATTTAATTAAACTTCGAACGTCTGTTTCTCTCTTATTTTTGAGTTTTTTCCAAAAAGTTTCTTAAAATATTTGTTCGTCTATTTGATTTCCACACGCTGTTAAAAAAGAAGAAACATCTTAAAAATCACATATAATACGGGCGAACCGAGTACAATAATTGAATAGAATAAATACGTAGGTATACATTTTCTTGAACACGAAATATTATTTCTTTGGATGAGTTGCGTGATTTTTCCAACAGTTCGTGACACAGCTGATTAGAAAAAAACTCTTTGTTTTGCTTTGACTATTCAATTATGTTTATTTTACTGTGCAGCCTGTGATATTCTGTGACAATATTTTTACTTGGAAAACCATAAAAATATACCAGAAAAATCACATAACAAAAAAAAAACACATTTGCATTACAACTTTTATTACCTATAAAATAAATCTTAATGGAGTCTTGATATTAATAACAAAAAACTCGGGTCACAGTGCCAAACCCTGCCGACATTATTGTGTATTTGCTAATATAGGCTTTATTGTGTGAATTTAAACTTTCTTTTTGGACAAAACAAAAAATTTAACCCCTTAATTTAATATATATAACAACGGCACTCAATTAAATACACCCTTCAGTAAATAAATTCTCTGAAAATTTGTAAGTCCGTCCCTGTTGGGCCAATGTTATTAAAATTTTAGCAGCAAATTTTAATCTCCATTAAAAAGTTAACTTTAAAATTGATGCTGTATTTTCGGGCCCGAAAACCCCTAAATATCACTCGTAAAACGGCCCGCTGGGACCATTTTAAATAGAATAAAATAAATAAAACAATTAAGTTTAACTTAATTGTTTTTTTTTTATTTATTTTATTTTATAATGGATTTTCATCAAGTAAAGGCAGAAACTATTAGATTCATTTTAAATAGGCTTCGTGCGGTGATCGATTCCAACTTCTGTACCAAAATTCGATTAATTCGATTTAATCTGTCGAGAGTTATCATGCTCAGAAGGCTATGAAACGTCGAGAAATTTTGGGCCGACTCCTATAGATCCCGCCACCGGACCGGCGCCAATAATGTGTCTTAAATAGCAAATGCACTAATAGAATTTATGTTTTAAAAAATCGCTAAGTATGATGTACGTGCATAAAATATAAAAAAAAATACAGGGATTAGAGTCAAAGAAATCTAAATAATTCCCGGTAGGAAAAAAATTTACTAACAAAATATAGGTATAATTTTATCAAAAAAAAAAAAAGGAAAGAGAGAAAAAAACAGTTTGACAGCGTTCACTCTTATGTTTGAAGTACCTCTAATTTTTCTCTTAGTTAAAAATAAATTACTCGAGACTTCGGTGCATCGGTAAAAACAGAAATACAACCTAGGAATTTTTTTTAGCAATTTTACTTTCGTTCTAACATCTCAGACTGCGCAGAATATAATATTGACAAACCTCCATTTTAACTTCGTCCATTCTCGCAGACAACATATTTTTCCATATCTATAAATTTTGCATACAAATGCGTCTGCTCAATGCATTGCTTCTCGTACCTTCATTATTTCTTATTTTAAAAATTTAAAAGCGGCGGTACATTCCAAAATTGCGACCATTTGTATGGTTTTATAGTCAGATTTCGTACATATTATATGAAATGTACTCTTTTCTATTTCAAGAAATGCGCAAACAATCGATCATAAAAATGTTGTCTTACAAGAAACACAATTTTACTAGTTTGTACTCGCGCATGATATAGAAGATCACATATTAGCCCGAGAGTTGCAGGTTTAAAAGTATCCACACTTCAAGGGACCCCGCACAAACCTTATGGGATTTGGTTCTCGGTTGAATTGATCGAAAATGGTTTTGTTTTAAAGTTTATAGTTCAACTTTAGTTCAACTTTTGTGCTTTTTTTAGAAATGGAAAAATAGTCGAAAACTAAGTAATGTTGGAAGATGTCACCTGTATCATATATATATTAATACGCTAAGGTTAAGATGTTTGCCTCCCTTTTTAGAAATAACCTCAGAATTTCTCCACATAAATTATATATCATTTTAGATATAATTGCTTGCTCTACTGACATCGACAACTAAAAAATGTATTATTGCTTTTATTTTTGTAAATTAATTAATTATTAAAACTTACATAATATATAGATATACATTAAGACACAATACAGCAACGATGAGCAACGTCTGCCATCTGACGGCTTTAATTTTGAAACAACGTCAACACTTCGATCTGTATCATCTCACCTTCATATTGTAATACAACAAAAACGTTATAAGCTGTGTGCAAAATTAGGAACGAATTGAATACCTGCAATAAATTTTGATTCATTAAATTGAGTTGAATGATTTATTTACATAATATATACATTAAGACAATACTGCATAATGCCATCTGACGGCTTTAATTTTGAAACAGCGAGCAACGCTGAACAACGTCACAGCAATGCTGCATGATACCATCTGACGGCTTAGCTCAACGCTTTTGCTACTTGCGCCTCTATATGACATATTTAGTAAAATATTTCTTCGATCTGTCATCTGAGCTTCATATTATTGTAATACAACAAAAAGAAGAATGTTATAAGCAGTGTGCAAAATTAGAAACGAATTGAATACCTGCAATCATATTATTTAAAAAATAATTTTGTAAAGTGATAATTATTATACTTATTTAGTGCAAATAATTCGCACAGGTCACTCTAGTCTAGATATATTTTTACAAAACTGACCGAGAATATAGAAAAAAACGTCGGGCAACGTCGCACTGTAGTTATTTTGTTTGTCGTGCGTAAAGAGAAGCGAAGCCAGACGAATAAACAAAAAAGCATAGAAAAGACATGATGCTCTCCTGTTTTTTTGTATTAGTAGCGCTTCATCAAAACGAACATCGTCGTTACACAAAGCAAAAAGAGGCCACCCACTGTCGCTGTCCTAGCATAATATACCAAATACCGTAGGTACCTATCTAATATTATGTTATTCTCATTGAATTTGTACAAAGAGCTCTTATCAATCTTGTGTTCCATTAGACTTCTATTTTGATTATTGAAATGAAATTTCTTTAGGAGTGATTCCGATCGATAATGAAACGAGCGTGATGGAAAGTAGCGAATTAGGAGTAGAGCGAAAAGAGTGCTGTGCTAGTATATCAGTTAAGAGTATTCGTCCCTGCAAATACCCCCTGCACCCTTCATCTCAAATCTTTTCCCCTCGCCTAAAAACGGTTCGCGCTCTCCCGATGCTATTTTTAAAGCTAGAGGGTTCTGATAAACGCCAAATGAAAGACAAAGAATCAGACTACAGATCCTTCAGGCGAATTTTTTGAAAAACAGTTTCGCCTACGTGTGAAATATTACGTAACTTATTATTTTTTTCAAAAGGTTGTAAGTTTTTTCAGGAATTTTTTTTCAAAAAATTCGCCTGAAAGATCTGTAGTCTGATTCTTTGTCTTTCATTTGGCGTTTACCAGAACCCTCTAGCTTTAAAAATAGCGTCGGGAGAGCGCGAACCGTTTTTAGGCGAGGGAAAAAGATTTGAGATGAAGGGTGCGGGGGGTATTTGCAGAGACGAATACTCTTAAACTCGCAAACAAATAGCAGTGAAAAAATAAATTTAAATTTGTTCATACCTCGGTCGAAAGTACTTACTTCCGGCATCAATTTTAACCCAGAAAGAGTAGCGCGCGTGTAATCCCACAAATGCATAAATGTTAGACTTTCAGCCTTAAAATTGATGCCGGACGTACGTACTTTCGACCGGCTATAAAGCAAAATAGTTATCTTGTACACCGCTCCATGAGACTCAGACTGCCATCAGCCAATAGTCGCGAACAACTGTCATTCGTGTTTTTACGTATAACCTCAAAGCTTTTTGCTTGGAATTTATATGTTTTTGTATGTAATTATTTTTTTATTTCTATTTGCAAAAGCATTAGTTCTTTAAAAGGGTACGAAAAACTGTTTGTCCCTTCCGGGAAACAACAAAAAAAAATTTGAAAAGAAGTTTGACCCTGCAGGCCATCCCTGTAACTTCCCGCTATTTTCGAGTTCAAAACGCTCAAAAATATATAAAATATAGCAAGAAGTTAATTTTTTAGCTCTTCGAGCTCAAAAAAAAACACTTTGTTACGAAATTTTCGTTCACGATATCTCATGAACAAATGAACCGATTTTGATGCGATTTGCGGCTGTCGACGCAATTTTTTAACCTAAAAAAATTATTTATTACAGAAAAATCAATCTCATAGGAATTTTACAAGTAATTTAAAAAAAAAAACACTTTTTTACAAATGTTTCGTTTACGATATCTCGTGAACAAATGAGCCGATTTTGATGCGGTTTGCGACAATCGACGCAGTTTTTTTAACCTAAGAAAGTAAATTATTAGAAAAAAGTCGATTTGATAAGAGTTTTACGTGTAGTTTTAAAAAAATACTTTTTTCCTAATTTTTCGTTCACGTTATCTCATGAACAAATGAACCGATTTTGATCTGGGGAAGTTAAAAATAAGGCCTTTTTAATAACGATATAGGTATACTGATTCTTCGCTTGGTTCTTTGTGGAACGCAGACATTTGAAAAGGTCTCCGGCTAATTCAATTTCACTTCAAGTATCTAGCTATTTTTCATATATTTTTTTAAAAAGTCAATGCGTTTAAAATTTAAAAAAAATGTCACAGATAAATATTTTCCCTTTAAATAAAATAATACACTTCGTCAACCACTCATCAAATGAAAATGGACACGCGGTATTATTGGTCTTAAAACCTTATGGCCCCTCTACACTAGTGGCCAGCACCGCCACTTACAGGCACTCACGATTGTGTAGAGGGCATATTCGTCGGTGCGTGGACATAATCGCCTGTAATCGGCAGTAATCGGTTGATTGTCGGTACATCAAAGGAATGCGTGGCCAGCATTGTGCGCCCGTACACAAAATCGGACCGGCACGATTGTGTGGAGGGCTAGGCAATCATCGCGGCGATGATGGGCACTTATTTGAGTGGCGGTGCTGGCCACTAGTGTAGAGGGGCCATTAACTAGAACACACTTTCCAGTGTGCGGTCCCATGGGGCTTCAGTGGCGCTCAACGAGAACGTGTTAATTCACTATACCGCTGAGCTCCTGGTACGGAACGCAAACCCCACGACCAGTGTGTGACATTGTCCACTATATAGGTCACTGTTTACTGAATGTCCGGAAATAACTGGTGTCGTGCAGGCCTAGCACTTTAAGGAACAATTATTATACTGCCATATCCTACAATCTACACCTTTTCAAACATGCAGGAGTTTTAAGAATCTGAGTGCCTATAGTAGAGCTGTAAAAGTAACGAGAAATTGTGTACCCGTATGTATTCGTTACTTAAAGAACCAGTACCCGTTACTTTCGTATCGTTACGTTACTCGTTACTTTTCATACGACATACAATCGTGTACTAACAGCATTGAGGCGCGTCGCATACGTGATACGGTATGACTTCGTTCGTATAACGTATAGCCGCATCAAACGAGTCGAACTGACATGGATACGACAAATGCGAGTAACGAAATGAATTTGTAAGTAACGATTCGTTACTTCGAGTCAGACGATGTGCCCGTTACTCAGTAACGAATACATACGGTTTGTTACAGCTCTAGTGCCTACAGATCATAAAACACGTGTCATACAAGATCATACGTCACCTAAGAATATTTTGAAGAGATTCTCTTTTCTCATGAGCTTTGTATTAGCCTAGACTGCAAGAACTGAGATAAATGAGAAAAATAGACACAAGTCTATGAGCAATAGCTTATTCGTTTCGGAAAAATATTCCGAAAAAGACTTTTTATTTTTTTCGCCGAAAATAATTCATTTGTTATTAAAAAAAAACGAAAAGACAACAAAAGCCCCTCAGATTTTTGGCAATTACTCAAAAACTATAAGCGATAGCGGAAATTGAAAAACAGATTCTTCAAAAGGAGAAAATTTTCAATAATAAAGTCCCTCTCCCGGAACTCGATCTCTATTATTTATAATTTTAATTTAACTGTGAAAATAGGGTTCCGCGTGGCCGTTATAGCTCGAGCGCAACATCCTGTTGATAGAGTACAACACATAAAATATTTTTTTATAGTATTAAATAACAATTTAAAAATTTGAACAAATTATGGTGTCATCTTAACACTTGAGAGAATAAAGTTTCGTCAAAAACAATTTTTTTTTAAAGTGAGGTTATCGTTCACTAAATAATATTTTTCGAAAAACCGTTTCCATTGAAAACGACAAAATATGTTTAAATAATTTGGTCTATAAATTTTTTGCTTCATGAAGGCCTTCTTACATAATATATACTTGACAAGATTACGTCATATAAATATTTAAAAGTTACTTATTTCGTTTATAATATTTTTTTATGGAGGTTGAGCCGTTTTACGAAGATAGTGAAAAAATCTGAAATAAAGTTTTTTTAATAGATTTTTTTATGACAAAATTTTCTGTAAAAAATCCAAAATCATTAGGAGATTTATAAAGTTAAAAATTAAAAAAAAACTTTTACATGTAGTCTTATGGAAAATATGTCAACCTAGCATGCAAATTGTTCATTTTAATTTTTTGCAAATAACCGAAAACTAACTATGTAAAGCATCGATGTCTTATGCATATTTTAATATTTTTTTCCAATTTAATTAGGAGACTTTTAATCAATAAAAAAAATCATTAAACCTTAGCACTTTTCGATTATGGACTTTTATTCTTGACAGTTTTAACAATTTTAACTGAATTTTCAACTTTTTAATGATTTAATTTTAATTTTTATTACTTAATTTCTTTTTTTTTAATTATTGACTGCAAAAAATATGTAAAATACAGATATTTACATAAATTTATTTTTTATAACCTAACTGTACAGAAATTCAAAATAATTAATTAATATTAAAAAAAATTATTTATTTATGCCTTTATGACAATAATTTATTGATATCATCGACTTTTGTAAAAATTTAATATGGAAAAGCTCCCATTTAGAATTCGACTTACTTTTGATTGGGACTGTAACGGATAAACCTCCTTAAAGTATACAAAAAATTTAAAGAAAGCGTATTTTTTCAATATTTTGTCAACTTTAAAAAATTATAAAAAACAATAGATAATTTTGAATCGGACTGTAGAACTAATAGTATTAAATAAACATTCTGTACACACATGCACCCACACAACAAACATATCAGTCACTAACGGCCGCCATTTACACGCGACAGTTTGCGCAGCTCACGTCATAATAGTACGACATGATTGTGCATTACAAACATTATCCCAGTCGGCTCTGATAATACAGACATCGCGTAAAAGTCGTTTACCTTTTTCACTTGTGTTTACATCAAAACTTCACGCAGATCATCTTTATTTCCATAATTTTTTGTAGTCATGTTTGGTTTGCATAAATTATAAATATAAATATAATTGCTCGGACAACTTCACCGACGCGAGCATCCTAACAGAGAGAGCACGGTACAGAACTATGATTCTTTACTTGAATGGGTTTATCAAACCCAATTCCAATTAATTCCAAAACCTCTGTAACTTCAACTGTCGATAAGCAAAAATTCGATAATTTAAATTTTTCAACGTTTCCCTTAAACTTTAACTTATCGAGGTTCTACTGTATTTAATATGATAACACATTTTTACCACAAATTAAATTTTATCGAGGGTCATTACGCGGGGTGTTATTATGTATATATCAAAGTGACGACTAATTAATAATATTATATTTTTATTCAAATATCTATAACAGAACCCGAAAACGTCGAGATCTCATGAAAACTCGATTTAGACAATCGAACCGAAACCAGTATGTAACTTCTCTTTTTTTAAACTTTCAATAGCCGGAACTAAAAAATCAACGATCCGCCAGTCAGAAATTTGGTGCTGATAAAATCATCGACTTTTGGCTCGCACCTACAATTTTCCATTTTCAATTACTATTATACAGTTCACTCTGTTACATAATGTGACTAATCGTATCATATTTACACCTGTTGAAGTCATTCGATCTATCAATATGCAATGTAAAGAACTCGCGTTACAATTTGCATGTCACAATTTGACATTTGTACACAAAGGTTAATTCCCGGTGATGTATAGGTTTATGACAGGCTCCATTAAAATAAAAATACTGGTCGCAGTGCAGAGCCCCGTCGAGCAAATAGCGTATTTGCTAATACTTCCAATATCGCATTTAAATATACTGGTAGTCATCCAGTGGTCGAAATTCGACCGTAATTCATTAAATTTTCAAGTTTGAACGTTATATGAGGTTCTTTTGTCATTATATGGTTTTCTTCTGAATCGATTTTACCTGTGTTAATTCGTACACATCGTGATGAAACATATATTGTGCACTTCAACTTATTAATGTCAATTTTAACCGAACACTATTAAAGATAGAAGTTACTAATTTTGGAACAAATGTATTCGTTACAATAAAATTTACTTTCAATTCACCAAGCAAAATATCAGGTAGAAAAGTTTGTTAAAGAATAAATATACGTTGCACTACACTCCTTGCTCTTTTTGTTGAATATTTTGACGTTCATCCAAAAATCAGACCGATTTTTTACTAACCCAAGCAACGATAATAAATATATTTTCTAACTTTTTTTAACTAATAAAAGTTCAATTAATAATTTTACCAGCTCTTGGATTAGTACCTGTAAACTGAGGGCTTGTAATCGAGGAACCATGGGACGCCATAAAAACAGCTACATTGCTACATGCTCGCTTATTCTCAAGCTCTTTATTTAAATCTAAGAGACAGCACTGCTGATCACAATCTTGCTGTACCTTAATGGGTGTAGTTATGTATTTACTTAAAATTCTCAGTTCTGCGCCAATCGCATGTTGGCGTCAATATTACATCATCGAATTTTTTTATTTAACCACACGAACCTCCCGGATGCTGAACCGAACGAAATACATTCATCAATGTATATTTTAAATATGAATTAATTTAAATTTATTAATTAGATTTAAATAAATATGTTTATGAATTATTTCCTTTCATTTCGATGCTTGTATGATCGGAAGGTACCACGAGATAGTAATTAACAGTGTATTTATTAATGTTTGTTATTATTATATGTATACGAAAAAGTCACAAAAAATAGAATTTTAAAATTAATGGAACATTTTTTTTTAATTAGTTGTTTAAAAAAATATGTGAATTATTTATATCAAAATGTCAAATCAAAACTTCGATGGAGCTTATGAATCAAAACTTAAAGATTTCGGATTATTTTAATTTATTCAATATTGTAATTATTCTATTTTATTAAAAACCCTAAAATTGTTCTCTCAAAAATTAACTTACAACTTTTATAAATAATTAATCATTCATTTCGAATTTTGTGCACGTTTAACTAGTTAAAAAAGTTAATAATAATAATTACTGGTTAATTATTTATTATTGGCACCACGTGAAACATTTCTACAGCATCTTGATAGAAATTTTAAATAGACTTTTTCAGAAATAGTGACGTATTTTTTGTGTGTATCAACCCAATTGCAAATCGAATGAAATGCAGAATCAATTTTCCGAGTCTCCTTTAAATGTGTTAGTATCAATATTTTTTAAATTTAATAATAATGAAAAAATTGAAAAAACACTTATTTTGCAATGCATAATATGAATTCAAAAATTTTGTAATTTATATACCACATCAAAAACTCAAAGTGTCAATATTTTTTGACGATCATATAGGATAACTAACAACATGCTGAAGCGAATCGACGGTAACTTGAATGACAACGTTTTGTTTGTGAAACTGTGTGAACTGAACGACATTAAAATAATATATAAAAAATCCCCTACCGGGATATAGGTACAAGCTATACTTATATATTATTATATTTTTGATAACAATTTTTGGAAACGTGTACACCTTTGACTATAAAATATATAAATATATCATAGATCTATAGTCAGAGGTGTACGCAAAAAAAAACAGTAGGGATCTTACTTTGGATGGGGTCTGGCCAACGTATTTTAAGAAATATTTTTTCCATAAAAACTATAATTTCAAAAATAATATAAATCACCTTATTTTCATGTCGGTAATATAGCTTCTTTTATTGATTTTTCCCTAAAAAGAAATGAATTTGTAGGTAAGTAAAAACAAATATAATCATAAATACCTTTTAAAAAATATAAAAAATAAATACTTACAAAATTGATAAATCTTGATTATTGAAAAATTAACTTGGAAAACACGAAACTCAACTTATAAACGTAAATCAACAATAAAATTGACAAACCGATCCAAACCGAATATATATTTAATAAGCAATATTTCAAATTGTCAATATACATGGTATATTAAATTTCATTTCAGCTTAAAAATTAATACGCAATATAGTCCTGCGCCCCCAAGACTTACAACTAGGCAGCTGTAATCTGGGAGAGAATTAATTACCACCACCAAAAAATACAGACATTATAATAGTCGGGATCATTACAAAGAAACGTGGGCATGGGTTACGAACGAATGAAGTAATAGATTATTTATCAACGGATTACAAAATCAAAAAACATTAGAAAAATCGACTCTGTATCATTATTTTAAAGTTAATTTTAACTGTTCAAAATGCAAATATTATTGTTACTTTGTTTAAAAAACAAGATAATAAAAAATAATTTTAAAGTTTGCTAACTTTCCCCAAATAATTTAGACTTAAAATGAAAAAAGGTGGTTTAGTTTAGTTTTCCATCGTTGGGCAGGTCTAATCTGCCATCGTTGGACGTTGTTTCCGCATCTTTAACCCAAAAACTTAAAACTTAAACACTATAAATTAATCTACAAATTAGCTGGGTAAAATTAACGAAAGAATTACCCATTAAAAAAAAATGATATGCCCTGTTTTCTCTTTATTTATTTGAAAATTAGTATGGAAGGAACCACGTGGCCCACAATGGTTCCTGAAAATTTTAAACGGAAGCTTTCAGTAAATGGAAGGAATGTTAGAAAAAATTTTAGATAGGGAAAAGACGAAATCCAACGTCATAAATCTGAAAAAATAAAAATTCACCAGAGCGAAGCGAATCAAGAATTAGTTAGACTCTTTGTCTGTGAAAAGCCTAAATCCACAAAATCCTACACGGACCCTCGCCCCCCTTCCCTATCACAACTACGCTCTTCACAGCAGACGTCCATCCACGCTCTCGTCTCAACAGCTGTGCATTTATTGATAACACTTCAGTCCGCCTTCTGAAAGAACAGCTACGTAACTTCGCGACGGTACCGCTGCTGTTACCGTAGTTAACTTACTATGGTAACAACACAGATACAGTCGCGGAGTTACGTACCTGAGTTTTTAGGAGCCAGACATTAGACTTACAGCTGCTGCGACTGGACGTAAGCTCGCTGTTTGAACGAAGTTGTGGGACAACTTTTTTCGTAAGGCTGGTTTTAAGAGCGTTACGAAACCAGCAACCCCCAGGCATAGTACCCTAGGTGCGGTCCAACGCGGATGTCCTGTTCGGGAATAGACCGCGGAATGCGCAACTAGATAAAGAATACGAAATTCGCACGACGTACCACCCAGGTGTCTTCGCAACATCGTATGCGAAAACAGACAGCACGCCGTACACTACAAGAATGCAAGTAACAAATAATATACAAGTGTAATGTATGTCCCTAAACTCGCGATAATCAGAAATCCACTAGGGAAATTTGACCACCTTAACGCTCCTAACGCGATGGAGACTAGACTTTAACCCACAGAAAGCACAGCGACCTTGCATTTTGGAAAACACACTCGATTTTCACTCAGAAAAACACAGCACTTCGATTTTCACAATAGAAAACACGACAAGTATGATTTTTACTTTCGAAAACACGGTTAACACGATTTTCACGATGGAAGGTACAGCTATTGACTTTCGCTTGGAAGCTAAGGCAATCTCGACCGAGCCAAGACCTAAGATTTGAGGGCGGACATCACAGCAGGTGGTCCCCTAACCGCGGAGTCCTGTCCGACCTGCACGCGTGAGGACAAATTTGGCCGATCGGCGCCCTACAGCTGCCCTAACATCTAATGTTCCCGAATGGAACCTCTGTGAAAAGAAACCCTAAACACAGCAGTGCAAACAGTCAAAAGGCTCTTCAGCCTCCCTACATATTATATACGCCGACGTCTACAAGTTAGTTAAACTGCTGCATAAGTCCTAAAGCTAAAAACGAAAAAACTTAAATGTGTGGTGAAGTTACCTATTCTGTATAGCATTTCAAAATTCAATTTTTTAGTTAGATTGAAAATTTATTCTCAATTTTTTCAGTAATTGTTTTTTGTGTACTGAACTTCAGATGCGATACAAAAAGATAACGTGAAAATATGTACCAGACAAAATAATAATATATCGGACAATGCACCACACAGCGTTCCAAAATTACTGAATTTTTAAAGTTGATGTGAAATGGAAAAAAACATTGTGTTTTGCATTGCTTTTCGAGACTTAAAAATATTTATAGAAAATTTATTTGCAAAGAATGTATGGGTTGACTTTATCACAAACTAAACATTTTAAGAATGAGAAAAAATATAATATATTTTGTTTTGATTTAAACCTTTTTTTAAAACGCGACGCAAACCGAAGGGATGATCCCAACTCAGCATTTCCAGACAAATATTAATACAACGTTACAAACATTTAAAAGACTCACAACAAAATTTTGATTTTTTTTTTAAATTATGAAACAAAAAAGTTTGTAAAAAGACTCGTCTCCGTTGTTTTAGTTAATTCTGAAAATGCAGTTTACAAAAAAATAAAAAATTCAAGTGTTCACTGATTTTTTGAATGTCACAAAATAAAAATAATTATTAAACAATACTATCAATATATATAACCTTTGTGTTCATTTTTGATATAATCATTATTATTACATTCTGTAAAAAAATTATAAAATGTATCAGTGATCACTTTTCCACCGTTTGAGCTTTAAAAAATCTCGAAACCCAAAACCCCTAGCCGGGCCAACTCTATAAAAGATATTGTTGAAATTCGAAATTTCAAGATTAAGAACCAGCCCCATATATTTCAACAGACAAGTTTCTTGAACACGGAGGACATACATTTGTTGACCCGAGCTCAGAGCGGCAGACAATTTAAATATAAATATTAAAACACTCACCAATCGTTATGTCCACCCGATGCCTGAAAACGAGATGTAAAAGCGCGCACTACTTTTGACACTTATTTTTAAACTTCATCCTTTGAGGTAATTTAATTTAAATTATATGAATAGTGAATACGTGTTTAAAAGCGCGCACTATTATTATGGAATATTTTATTTCACAAATTCTTGTATTCGATCTGCCATCAATTCAACGGTTGGCTGCCGCCTGGTATTGAATTTTAACGTGCTCGATATATTTCTACAGTATTTTTATTTGATTTAATTATTTGATTTATAAAGTCACAAATCGCCTCCATCGAGTTCTGATATGAACATCCGTCGTCTAAGCGAGACAAATTCAGCTCAGCCACAAGACTAACACAAATATTTCAAAGAATTCCCTTTGCATAATAGCACGGTCTGGTTTCCAGGACACAGCAGCACCTCGCTATTCAAATTACCCATTTTATCTCCCAATATTTACTTTCTTTCATTTTGAATGAAAAGTTATCTATGACCACTGTTGAAAGCGACAATTCTTGAAAAATATCTGCGAGATGCATCGATATCGACACTGCCGCACTTAAAAAAAAACGCGACTGCCTGCACCGGCGAACTGCGGCTCGATACGCGATACGGTTGGTCATCGTCCAATTTGCAATAAAATGTGTAAATCGACACATTTGACTAAAAAATTAAGTTTTAAATTAGGTACCCCAAAGTAAATTTTCTGAAGCAAAAACAAACAGCGAGGATTTTCCGTGAAGTTAAAAACTATGACTGGAGATTAGAACTAGATACAAATTGAACAGATTTCTGACCTCTGCAAAAGTAAAACACAAAGCGAACAAAAATCGTCACGGGAAGAACAGCATAGCGGAACACTATCTTTCCCAGAACGAAAACTCAACGCTTCGTTTATTAATAATATACAAAATATTATAAAACAAAATCCTTTTAATTTCACATTAGACTGAAAGTGCAATTTAGTGAAGTCTTATGGTTCCAGAAAAGTTGCACAAATGGACGAAGATCCAATGTTTATATAAAAAATTAAATCATTTCTGTCTAAAGGTGCCTCTACACACGTGGCCAGCACCGCCACTCAAATAAGTGCCCATCATCGCCGCGATGATTGCCTAGCCCTCCACACAATCGTGCCGGTCCAATTGTGTGTACGGGCGCACAATGCTGGCCACGCATTCCTTTGATGTACCGACAATCAACCGATTACTGCCGATTATGTCCACGCACCGACGAATATGCCCTCTACACAATCGTGAGTGCCTGTAGTGGCGATGATGACCACTAGTGTAGAGGAGCCATAATAAGTGTGATTCACAGTAGTCGAGCGCAGTTTAATTCCAAGCGTACATGAAGAAACTATGTTTCAAGGATGCCTGAAACACGAAGCGGGTATATTAAAATATGCACTAAAGAATGAGCCTTTTTCCTGAGAATAGTGCAGCGAAAGTGTCACGAGAGGCAGCACTAGTAGTAGGGACAAACATAAAATATTTACATGCCAACCGATGTTATTTACGTGATATTATTTTATTATTTAAAAATATAAATCTGAAATAAAAAAAATTTTGAACTGATAAACTTATAACTGAGAGTCATCATTTACATTATGTTATCGAAATTATTTTTAAAATTAATTAAATGAATAAAAAATGAATAGTAAATTTTTGACAGTTTATTACCATTGATTAGAATGAGATATAACCTCAATCTTTTATTAAATTATATTCATTTATTATATTTAATTAAATTTACTTTAAACCATATATTTTTGATTCATATTTCATTTGGAAATAAATCTGAAATTCATAATTATTTTCAATTTCTCTTATTACAGTTTGAATTTATCGCTAATATTTTACTAGAGTCTGCATACTAACCTGTCTATTAATTCATTTTTTTTCCAGATACTTTTAAATTACGACACGCAAGCCAACGTTTTAATGTTACTACATTGTTATCTTTTACAGTTGCAAATTTTAGTTTTGTTCCAGGAACATCATCTTCTGTTAAAAACATTTTTTTTCAAGTACACTTTAATGTGTGTTTATATGGGGATTTGACAGTGTTTGTCCCTACCGAACTACTAGCGCTACTAGTGAGTGATTTTTCGTACTTCATGAAAAAGGCTCAATCTTGAGGAGAGAAGTCCCACGTGGGCCAGGGTGAAATTTCCCTCCTCAAAATGTCACATTATACATCGTTTAAAAACAATTATATATCCCTAAAAACTTGTCGACTCGGATCCCAAAAACACCTGTAAAAAACAAAGTATTTGTTAAAAAAATATAATAATTATAAAAATCTAAGCATTTTTTTTTGCAAGAGACTGAAGTATTTGTACATTTCTTTTGAGGGGATAATATCTTTAGTTATTCATCATATTAAACTGGACTTGAAACCAATAAAATATAAATTATACATAAGGGCAAATATTCGGATATACAGGCTGACATATGGGAAACGGACGTTTTTATAATGGCTAGTACACAGCTGTCAGTGGTGGAAAATTGTTGCGGTTTAGAACGTTCGCTTCGAAGTGACCTACCGTTTTAGATAAAATGGAGCAGTGGACGATACAGCAGCGAGTGTTCGCGTACGATACGTTCGTTCGAAATGGTGAGTCTGTTATTGCAACACAGCGGATCTTTCGTCGCCATTTTAATATCGGTCATTAATGGAGTTAAAAGATGCCATTACAGACGAGGTGCATTTGGTTGAACGAGAGCTGCTAGCGAAAGTTATGGATAACTTTCGGCACAGACTTGAAGTGTGCATTCAAGAGAATGGCCGCCATCTGAATGATATAATTTTTCATACCTAACTACCTATATTAAATCAACTGGTAGGTATTGATCTGTCGTTTTTAAAACAAATTATTTTTTTCCATCAAAAACAACTGATTATACATTCATTTGAAAAACGTCCGTTTTCCATATGTCACCCTGTATATAAGTAAGGTCTGTCTATATAGTATACAAGGTGTCCCATTAAGAATGGGACATAGAACAACCGCAGATTCTCCAATTCAAAATAAAACGATTAAGCGAAATATGCTTAGATAAAATGTTACTCGCTCTACCAGTGGCGTACGGCAGGAGTAAGTAATGCTTGTACCCCTTCTAAATGTTACGCCGCTGTCTAAATTTTAATTTTGACTATAATTTTAATTTTTTTGATATTTTCTAAGTCAATAATGTACACTTGTTAGTTTGTTGTAAAGTCATTGGTTTTCGAGATATTCGCAGTTAAAGATAGATAGACATGTACTTTTTATGTGTATTATTATTAAAAATTTTTTAAAAATTTCATTACATTAGTTTCTACTTTGTTTGGTTTTAAGACAAAATTGTAAAAATGAATATTATTAATAATAATACACATAAAAAGTACATGTCTATCTATCTTTAACTGCGAATATCTCGAAAACCAATGACTTTACAACAAACTAACAAGTGTACATTATTGACTTAGAAAATATCAAAAAAATTAAAATTATAGTCAAAATTAAAATTTAGACAGCGGCGTAACATTTAGAAGGGGCACAAGTATTACTTACTCCTGCCGTACGCCACTGGTAGAGCGTACTGAACTAATTTTTTTATTGGTAGGTGCATTTTATGATATTTAACAAGTGTGCCGATTTGAGTAAAATTATACGGTGTATTAAAAAAATTATGGACATTAATAATTTTTCAGTTTTCAACTTCAACACCCTGTATTTCGGAAACGAGCAACATTTTATCTAAGCATATTTCGCTTAATCGTTTTATTTTGAATTAGAGAATCTGCGGTTGTTCTATGTCCCATTCTTAATGGGACACCCTGTATAATTAATATATAGGTTCTAATTCAATCTCCTGGCAAATTTAATGAAAAACCATAAACCAAAGCGTTCAAGTTATTTTCTTGGAAAACTTATAGTTTGTTTAAAATCGAGTTTTTAACAATAGAAAAAATATAATGATTTACTTACATTAAAGAATCTGTTGTCACCTCGTTTAAGACATCATCTCGTAGAAGATAAAGAAGTCGCAGAAAATAGCAGATGAGTAGATTTTGATGAAAGATCGTCGAATATTGTATCCGAATCGGCAGTCTTAAAGATTTGAAAAAAAAAATATTGTGAAAATCAATTCGTAATCAAAAGCGAAATTTCAAACACAATTAAAATTTACTTGTGATTAATCTTTGTAAATATAATAACAATAGTTAAAGTGTATCCATAATGTAGGCATAAGTAGGTGGATAATTACTATGAATGATTTTGTTTAAATAAATTCAAAATTTCTAACAAACCTATGTCTACAATTTTGAACAGTATCTACTATATTCTAAAGAATCGTAAAAACGTAATGAAACTTGTTAAGTTCTTGACCTGAGTTACGTAAGAGGTGAAACAAAAAATCTAAAAAAATATTGTAGAGTTGTATTAAAGCTAAGTGCACATCATCAGCGGTGCGGAGCGCAGCGTAATAATGCAAGAATTTCCTTACAGTTGTCTTTTGGCGTTTTATCGGATAAAAAAATGTATTAATTTACAAAACAAAACGTATTGTACGTGTCATATTATTTGGTTAAAAAAAAGTTCCTTTGAGAATTTTACACAGTTTAGAGATGAAAAACAACCCAACATTTTAGAATAATATGACAAACATAATATTATGGATTTTTGAAATTTTGCACTACGATCTGCAAAAAACGATCGTGAACTGCATAAGCATGTGCGCCGATTACGCGTGACGTCGGAAACTGTGACGAGACATTTCATAAGAAATTAAAAATATCTGTACAGATTTTTACAATGCAATCCAACATGCTGCGGCCAATGTACACTAGGCTAATAGTTCAAATATTATGCTGCAATTATAATAGGCAAAAAGACAATGACGGTAATATTACTGTTATATTATAGTATACTAGCCGTTACCCGCGGCTTCGCTTTATTTAGATAAAGTGCAAAATATTTCATTTATTTTAGCAAACAAAATACGTACATTAAATAATATCTTTAATTATTACTTCAACGAAATTATCGAAGTAAATACTAATAAAAAAATACATCTTTGATAATTCAAAAGAAGTATTTAAATAAGTATAATTTTTATACTGGGCTCATACTTAAAAGATTTTCAATACATTTGCCACCTACCTTAAAATATGAAGGACACCAAAATCAGAATTTCGTTGACTTTTATCAAATCTAGATTATTTGTTACCGTAGCTGTTTCCAACCATTCATATCTGAAACAATAGAAAAAAAAATCACCGGCTATTAAGATTGTTTAGAAAGACATTGTAAATATTCCGTTCTTAGGTTCAATGATGCTAAACTCAAATGAATATACGCAAAGTTAACAAATAATAACAAATAAAAACGATGCCTGTATTAAAGCTGGCTTTATAGATAAGTTTGGTGCATTCGCAGTGACAATTCGAATGTTAAAAAAAATATTTTTAACAAAAAAATTGAACCGACTTCACACTAAAAAGTAAAAAATAATTGCGTATTGAAATGTTTTGGAGTCGGTGTCAGCCAAAATGAAATCTATTCCGAGAACTACACCGACTCCAAAACATTTCAATACGCAATTATTTTTTACTTTTTAGTGTGAAGTCGGTTCAATTTTTTTGTTAAAAATATTTTATTTTTCTCTTTTTAGTGTTAATCTAACACTAAAAATCGGTGAACATACATAAAAAACATTATGCGTGCCTTTGAAATTTGAAAGTTTCTCCGGATTCCACCATCAGATCCTGACTTGGTTCTGATGGAACCACCTCTGAGGTGCACTCTTTCGAATAAAAAAAAAATTAGAAAATCGGTCCATAATTGACGGAAAAATCGGTGAACATACATAAAAAAAAAAAATATACAGACGAACATAGAACCTCCTCCTTTTTGTTGAAGTCGGTTAAAAAAGTTCATTGTCTCTCAACAGAACACACACTATGACGCCATGCTTGTTTGTGGGCGTTTGTCCATGTCGCTCACGTGACAAGATACTGTTCCCCGATTGGTTCTTGCTCAAAAAAGCAGACAAACAAGCAAGAAAAATAGCCCCGGTTCTATAATTTTGAAATTAAACTTGTAGCCACGCACGCGAGTCTGCAGTGACGCCATGTTCATTCTCGTAACCAGCGCAAGTCCCAGCTGCAAAACCAGCCTCGTGTGCAGCGACCTTACTGCAGGGAGCAAGAATGTGGGATTTTATAAAATAAAATATCGATCAACTATTTGCATCCGGGCACGTTATAAAAAATATAAAATGCAACTCCAGTACGAATAAAAATGTTTCATAGTTTAATAATTCTGTGAAAAATGAATTTGCTTTAAAACAAACACGGAATTCATAACAGCTAATTATTCTGTAAATTTCAATATCAAATTAATTACTTCAGTTCGGTGTTTTAATTTTCATGAGAAATAAATAACACTTTGTTGTCGAAATAATAATATAATAAAACATTTAATTGAATGACCCATTTTGAAAATGCTAATTAATATATCACTGAAACAGAAATTATGTTTTTTTACAATTAAAGTAAATTACAGTAGAATGGAAATTAATTAACAAAAATTTAATTGAAAGCAACATCATTTTCAAAAAATTTATGTTACATATCGTGTCCATCGTGATAACAATATCAAGAAAAATCAAAGGTAGGTAAGTATAGGTATGTGGACAAAAATATATTATATTTATTTATTGTACGACGTTTCGTTTATAAATTTAGATTTTTTCAAGTACAGAAAAATAAATAACAATAATTATAATAAAAAAAAATAGGTTGTCTGTAAAGTCGGTTTACGGACGATAGTTTTACGTGATAACGTATTCCGTAATACATAACCTAAACCTCCCAAAATTTGGTTTCAATCCGCTTATCCTTGGTGTCGGAATGATAAGAAATGTCAAAAGTGACGTTTGCAACTTACAAAGTATTATGTTCTAATAATAATTAGTTATTCTGCAATACTTAACTTAAAAGGCTTTGCATTTCACAATATACTAATGTCAAAAAATTGAATTAAACATTAGAAATGCAGCTGTTTTCATGTTAAGACAAGACATACGTTTGCTTCTAATTTCCATGTACGGCAAACAAAGACAACCGACCGCGTCGCGCCATGCATTACACAACATTGCATTTATACAGCTATTTTTCTATATAAATTTGTATAAAATATTTTTCTATATAAATTTGTATAAAAAAACTGTTTAGGCAAATTCTGTTATACGAAATCTATGTAAAATGTTCTCCTCTTTCGTTTAAGACTGGTTTCAAACCGATCTGATTTAAATTGAGCGAGAAATTAGCAAAAAGCACGCACAGGGTCAGGCGGAACGTTACGCGTTAGGAACGTTAGGAACGTTAGGAACGTTACGTTACACTTTTTCGAACATGCAGCCGGTGTTTTATCAATTTATAATATTGGTGATTCATCAATTTATAAGACGTTATCACGTCAATAAAATAAAATAAAAGTTCACAAATTTGGTTAAATTAAATTCTCAAATAAATATTTTAATTTTGACAATTTTATAAAAATCGAATAATTTTTTTAATTAATTTTTTTATAATAAGATATGTTCAAATTAATTGTATTAACTCATAATAATGATGATCATGTAACATGTATACTGTTTAGAACAATTTACCACTACTTGACCAGCTTGAGGCCCTGAAGATGAAAATAAATTTTTCGAAACGTTGGCCACTAACGAAACACTGGTAAAGCTTATTTTATGATCCTCAACTAAAACCTTCCTTCATCTTAATATTCTATTGGATCAACACTACTTTAACTGAATAAAAATAAACCTTAATCATTAGCCATAGCTATTAACATTGCATGCTAAATATTATAATGTAGCTGCTTTTCATAAAATAAACTTCACTTCTATTTGGTTGTTTACGAAATTTAATGTTAAGATGGTTAGATCGCTTACTTTTGTTTTACTTTACATGCCTGTAAGTATACAGTATACACTATACATGCATGTAAGGCAACTATCTAGAGATAGTGCTAAAAATTAATTTTTGCACGGGCTCCTACAAAATAGCTGCTTTTCATGCCTGTATAGCGGTTGTAAAGTGACTATTTTTCGCACGAGTGCGTAATCCGATAGTCATATCTCTGTCAGCTGCTATTTAAATCTATATGTGCTACAGAGACAAGCATAGTAGGCGTCGCCATCGTAAATAAATCAAACATGGTTGAACAGAACTATTAGTCAGAGTGCCCATCGGCAAACATTTTATTGACACATACTCTCCCCAAAGTTTGTATATGGCTTCATTAGGCCTAGTCTGACACCTATTTCCTCTATGACTTTTCTTGATTTTGTCTGACACCTCGAATATTTTCGACATATTCGAGGTGTCAGACATTTTAAATGGTTCATGTGTTTTGTCAGAGAACATTATTTTAGCGTTTTGGTTGAAGTTTTTAAGCTATCCAATTAAAAAACAAACAGTATCTATAAATTTTTACATGTCGTCAAGACGACATTTTTCGGAAAATTTAGAGGGAAAACGCCCCAAAATCAAGAAAAGTCATAGAGGAAATAGGTGTCAGACTGGGCCTAATGAAGCCATATACAAAGTTTGGGGAGAGTATGTGTCAATAAAATTTTTGCCGACGGGCACTCTAACTATATCAAAAACATTACAAATATACTTATTATGATGATGAAAATTCGTTATTTTATAGGCGGTAGTAATAGTATGTATCTTGTTCGTAATGATATTATGAGTATATTATGAGTATATTATGAGTATGAGTGACTGTTAAAACTCGCTAATCTCTCGTTTTAGCATAAAGTCACTTGCTCGTATAATACCTTCATTTATGAAAAAGCTACATGAACTACTATTTCAGTGATTCTCTAGTTTTCAGATAGCGTAGGTACAAAACGTTTTCTTTTTATATGAATACTAATATTAGAAAGAGGTAAAGTTTGGATGTAGGAGGTAATCTCCGAAACTACTCATCCGATTGCAAAAATTGTTTGAAAAATGTTTAGAAAGGACCTTCAGGATGGGCATAGGCTGTATATTATCGCGTTAAAATAAAACCGCTTTTCGTGAAGTTCAATTTTGAAACGCAAGCCTACGAAAAAACGGTGACAATCTACAAAAGCGAAGCCGGACCGAGTCGCTATAGAATAAAATAGATATTTATTGATTCATTAGGACATTAAATTCGTCATAAACAAATTAAACCTAATTGACATTTTAAAATCATTAATGCAGCCTTCAGAACTTTTTTAACACATTAATATTCAAATTTGTTATATCATGTAGTAAATCCTTATACATTATCATATATATTAATACGTTAAGCCTAAGGTTAAGATGTTTGCCTCCCTTTTTAGAAAAAACCACACAAATTCTCCACATAAATTATATATCATTTTACAGATAATTGCTTGCTCTACTGACATCGACAACTAAAAAATTTATTATTGCTTTTTTTTTGTAATAAATTAATTAATTATTAAAATTACATTAAGACACAATACAGCAACGCTGAACAACGTCTGCCATCTGACGGCTTTAATTTTGAAACAGCGAGCAACGCTGAACAACGTCTGCCATCTGACGGCTTTAATTTTGAAACAGCGAGCAACGCTTTTGCTACTTGCGCCTCTATATATGACAATTTTAGTAAAATATTTCTTCGATCTGTCATCAGAGCTTCATATTGTAATACAAGAAAAAGAAAAACGTTATAAGCAGTGTGCAAAATTAGAAACGAATTGAATACCTGCAGCTGCAATCATATTTAAAAAATAATTTTGTAAAGTGATAATTATTATACTTATTTAGTGCGAATAATTCGCACAGGTCACACTAGTATATTTAAAATACAATTATTAAAGGTAAACTTCAAATCCACGCATGATCAGCTTTCTATTATGAAACAATTCGAATATTTTCATTCGGCTCGAAAATAATTAACTGTAAAACTTAATCACCTTCAAACTGTCGTCCGTACAGTTTATAACAAGATTTTAATTAAAATACAAGCTTATGCGAAATTCTCTTTAATAATATTGTAATTTCTACTATACCGATATCAAATTATAATATTATTACCTACGCTGGAAAATTTAATTTTCATTCTTTAGACACGCATGAGATTTAATAAACATTTTGACGAAGCTATGCAAATTATTCTATCAATATATATTCTTTTTTTAATACAGTGAACATTTTATCAATATTCATTTTTTAAACATTTTAAATCTACTGTCAAATAAATAACGTATGACGAAAATGGGAACAAAGCTGTTCGCTGAATATTTTCTAATAAAGTGTAAAAATAAGTCCGCGTTACGTTTACAAACAATACTAGTGTGACCTGTGCGAATTATTCGCACTAAATAAGTATAATAATTATCACTTTACAAAATTATTTTTTAAATATGATTGCAGGTATTCAATTCGTTTGTAATTTTGCACACTGCTTATAACGTTCTTCTTTTTGTTGTATTACAATATGAAGCTCAGATGACAGATAGAAGAAATATTTTACTAAAATTGTCATATAGAGGCGCAAGTAACAAAAGCGTTGAGCTAAGCCAGATGGCATCATGCAGTATTGCTGTGACGTTGTTCAGCGTTGCTCGCTGTTTCAAAATTAAAGCCGTTAGATGGCAGTATGCAGTATTGTGTCTGTTGTATTACAATATGAAGGTCAGATGACAGATCGAAGTGTTGACGTTGTTTCAAAATTAAAGCCGTCAGATGGCAGACGTTGTTCAGCGTTGCTGTATTTTAATTAAATTACAAAAACAAAAGCAATAATACATTTTTTAGTTGACGATGTCAGTAGAGCAAGCATTTATCTGTAAAATGATATATAATTTATATGGAGTAATTGTGAGTTTTTTCCTAAAAAGGGAGGCAAACATCTTAAACCTTAGCGTATTAATATATATGATGATTATGTGAAAACTAGCTATTTTGCAGTGTTAAGTGTAAAAAATGTAGTAATGATATTATGACTCGTTAAACCGAGAGGTGTAACGTATTGACTCGCGTTCGAATCTCTGCAGGGGCTGGAACTTTTTCCTGCTGCCTCTCGCCGAGAAACGGTAATTCCCGTACCGGCCATCTTGTTGTAAGGTTTTCTATGGTTTTCCTCAATAATTCCAGATAAATATCGAGACTGTTCCTTATTCAAGGCCATGGCCGATTAATTACCTGTCAAACGGCTATGCTCAAAATTTGATTACCTTAGCCTAAACTCTCTGACGCCTAGACATGGGAAAAGTCGTTACTATGAGATCACAGTGACTGTTATTCCGGTTACACAAAAATCACAGTGAAAAATCATCGTGACTTTGTCACGTCGATCACTCACATCACAATAAATGTTTCCTAGTTTTTAGGATTTTTTAGTTGATTATCGTTACAGTTGTCACTCCGATCACGAATACACCATTTAGTAATAGGTTGTCATCTGATACGGCGTTACTTGTCTGTTATGATGTTTAGATGCAAAGATATAGTTAATTCAAAATAACCTTCACACTTGTACAGGCTTAGGACTGTCGCATTTGATAACATAACGTAAATATTCATTTTTTCATGGGGAAACGGCAATCAATGCAAGGTTTTTTGCGATGCGTGAGCTGTTTCCTCTAAACATTTAGCGGCATTATATTTTGTGCCAAATTTAAAATTTTACCTAAATGGTTAGATAAAGCCGTTTACAAGCCGCAGCTAGTGACTGCGGTGACATGGAACGGCATACGTTACTTTGGAACATAGATCTATTGGAACTTGGAGCGAGCGTCGTGACTGCGGTGACATGAAACGACATACGTTACTTTTGAACGTAGATATCTCGTCAGATCATAGTGTCATGTTTGAGCGACAGTGACTGCGGTGACATGGAACGACATACGTTTTGGAACGTAGATATCTCTTGTCAGATCACAGTGATTATTTTAGACGGCTTGTCACAGTGATTTTTTCATCGTGAAGTTATTTTTTCCCCAACTCTATCTGACGCTAGTTTTATACTAGTATAATAAAATCATTTACGTATTAAATACATAATATTCCAGTTCATCGTTGTAAAAAGCGCTCAAGCTAAAATAGCATTCAATTAGCAAGATAATTAAAAACAAACGGCTATCATAACTAAAACGCGTTTGTTGTCACGGCAACATCGCTGTATATTAATGAGCCGCCTCAGGCAGTCAATAAACGAACACACTGTATGTAATTAGTGAGGGCTCTATTTGCGTGTGTGTATTATATTATACGGAACACATACAATCGATGACAGTAATAAAAACAAAACACACACCGGTTAAATGTTGCGAACGCGATCGGACGTCAATCATTCTTATTTGTCACCCGACGAACGGATGCCAGGCGCTTTTGTTATTTTAATCGCGAACTGTCGCAATTCGCAGACCGCAAACATAGCGGCAATAAAATCGTTTTGGATCACTGTTTTTTAGTGGATTTGCCATATATGGCACTATTGATGTCGGTCGGATGACGGGACCTATAGCAATAGGAAAAAAATTATCGATGTTTCCCAGCTTTAGTTTAAATCGTTTTTGGATATCTTTATCTACATACTATATAAAAGGACTAGTGTGACCTGTGCGAATTATTCGCACTAAATAAGTATAATAATTATCACTTTACAAAATTATTTTTTAAATACGATTGCAGGTATTCAATTCGTTTCTAATTTTGCACACTGCTTATAACGTTCTTCTTTTTGTTGTATTACAATATGAAGCTCAGATGACAGATCGAAGAAATATTTTACTAAAATTGTCATATAGAGGCGCAAGTAGCAAAAGCGTTGAGCTAAGCCGTCAGATGGCATCATGCAGTATTGATGTGACGTTGTTTAGCGTTGCTCGCTGTTTCAAAATTAAAGCCGTTAGATGGCAGTATGCAGTATTGTGTCTGTTGTATTACAATATGAAGGTCAGATGACAGATCGAAGTGTTGACGTTGTTTCAAAATTAAATCCGTCAGATGGCAGACGTTGTTCAGCGTTGCTGTATTTTAATTAATTTACGAAAACAAAAGCAATAATAAATGTTTTAGTTGTCGATGTCAGTAGAGCAAGCAATTATCTGTAAAATGATATATAATTTATGTGGAGAATTTGTGAGGTTTTTTCTAAAAAGGGAGGCAAACATCTTTAACCTTAGCGTATTAATATATATGATATCGTGACTGACTGACTGTCTGAACTATCAACGCACAGCTCAAACCACTGGACAAATTGGACTGAAAATTGGTACACAGATAGTTATTATGACGTTGGCATCCGCTAAGAACAGCTTTTTGAAAATTCAACCCCTAAAAGGGTGTAACGGGGGTGTAACGGGGGTCAGATAGATATGTATCAATTCAAAAATGCGCAGGATTACTCCAGTCAACAAATAAATAAACAAGTGTTTCGTGCTTTCTCAAAAACAACCTCTTCAGAGGGTAAAAAGAGGTAAATAGTTTTAAAAATCAACATGGGTGTCGTTTTCAAGGTTTATCAGGACGTTGATCACGTGAACGTCATCAATTTTGAAATTTATTAGGGGGGTCTAAGTACGTCGAGAAAGGAGTAACTATATGCCAACTAATGGAAATGAGTCTCAATCGCGTGCGAAGCCGCGGGTAACGGCTAGTACATATATAAAAATCTCGAGTTACAATGTTCGTCCGCGCTAATCTCCGAAATCACTGAACCGATTTTAATGAAATTTTGTAAATGTGTTTTGCTTGATCCAACTTACGCTATAGGATAGTTTTTAATTAAATGTTTTGTACAAAATTACGGTGTTTTCTCACAAAAAAACTGTTTTAGTAACGTGCAGAAACATCTGAATGAATTTAGTTAAAAGCTATTAGTTCAGAAGCAAACAAAAAGAACTGTTTAAGTACCAAGTAGCGACATCTGATAGAATTCGCTCAAAGCTATTAGTTCAGAAGCAAATCTGGTAGAATTTGCTCGAAGCTATTAGTTCAGACGCCGGGCCGCAAACGACATACATTTTGGAAAATTATATCTATGGCACCCGGGTGAGCCTATATTGTCGGCAAGGTTTGGCACTGCGACTCGAGTTTTTTTACAGTATTTTTGTTCAAACAAACGCTAATGAATCCTCTGATTTTAAGCTATTATATTCCCATTATTGATATTTAGTTAAAAAATTAATATACAATCACTTAATGCTGACAGTCCATTCTTTGTTACAATGTTTTTTTTTGTCAGTGAGGTAGACTATGTTTCCACATTAACATGGGGAAAATCTCCCTACTACCTGAACTATGATTTGATTAGTTGGTAATACATTTTAATTGCTATGAGTCAAATAATTATTCGTACGTCAATGTGAGAAATAAACTACTACACCAACTTTGTACACACTTTAACAGCCAATAGGTACCAAACAAACCAATTGCAAAGTGCTAATCGATTTTAATCCCTCTGAGTTTTCTCGATAAAACTGTGAAACAAAGGTGGCTACGCGGGGTCACATACAGTATGTAAACACGTAAGGTGCACATAGGGAAATTAGCATTGGGAAAAAATACTTGAATCAGAGTTAGCCATGACTGCATTAATTGTTATTTCTATTGAATTATCGTGGTAATTTTGAGGATTTCTATTTTATTTTGATTTATTTTTATTTTAATAGGCTTTTTTAATAATAAAAAGCTCTTATAAATCATTATTTTAATTTTTTTGTACAAAAATAAAATAAAAAAACAACTCAATCTGTTTGGAAACATTTCATTCAAAAATTGTCTGACTGGTATGACGTATGCGCGTTGGTAAAACAGTGACCCAATGTCTTTAGGTTCAGCACGAATAGGCGGAGATATTTGATCTCGCACCATATTTAAGTATTTTTGGGAATTTAGTGTCCCATTAATAAAAAAAAGTCCGATTATGTTGTAATCATTTGAATATTTTCTTCGGTAGTATATACATTCATTTTGCAAAAGAATATTATCTGTCAAATTGAAAAACAAGATTTCAAGGCTCACTCTGATCCAGTCATTTTTTCCCAATGTTAATTTCCCTATGTGCACCTTACGTGTTTACATACTGTATATGTCTTTTGTTATATACGTGTAATATATTTACAATGAGCGACCCAAATATAAGAAAATAAATAGCTATTGTTTCTTGTAGATATAAATGTCTGTCTGAAATAACCGGAATGTCTTTAACAATTGTTATTTATATCGTCACAGAGTTATAAAAAAATATTTTCAATATGCCTGCCTTATGGCAGTAGTGCTAATGACCCTGACAGTCGAAGCCACACTTTTTTTCATAAATAAAAAAAATATTATTGATTGTTTACGTTTGTTCTTAACTTTTGTTCAATATTCTATAATACATCAGTTAGTGTACGACATACGAAAAAATAGAAACGTAAAAATTCTAATTTATCTATATTTTTGGGTTCAACTGATCAAAAAAGATATTTACAGAGAAAAAAAGCAATTTCACATGTTTCTCACGTAGATCTCATTTGCCAATGGGACACCTTTTATATACAGGGTGTTGTTTATCGTGTAAACCATACATGGAAAACAATTTCATTCAGCCTACTTATATTTTAAAGTTGTACCATAAAAAAATTCACAAATTATATTAAATTGCTACTTTCGAATTCCGATGTGACACCGACTCCAAAAATAACAATAATTATTATTTTTTTCTTTTTAGTGCATATGTTTTGAAGTCGGTTCAATTTTTTTGTTAAAAATATTTTCTAGTGAAAGGATTTTAAAAAAATCATATTGTCAGAATGTAGGTATAGATAATTAGCCAGGTAAAGAAACTTTCATTTTAGAAATACCTCTATAAAACCCTTAAAGTGCGTTCTAGAAAAATGTAGGAATTGTCACTGACAGAAAACATAATTCTCGAACTATTTAAGTCTAGTTGAGACAACAAAATGTCCACCCTATAGATGAGTACGTATAGTGCTGGTGGAAAGCAATTTAACGCTGACTAGAAATTGGTAAAGAAAAACTAGAAGACTGGAATGGATGGTAAACAGAACGGGATTTGAGAACCGAGAAATCGAATGTCACTCTAATTTACTGCCTGTTCAATGTGCGCGCTCCTCAGCTCCGCCACGCGTACTATATAGATATTACGTAACTACCTTCGCATTACTGTCGTTAGAATGTACACTACAGCTGTGTTGTAGATTATGGACGCTCGACAGTTTAGATCATCAGAGTCTTAGCGCCGTATTAACTTAGTGTGATCAACACTCGATAGACATTCGACAACTAAGGGAAAAGACGCAGAGGCGAGTGAGGCCTATACGGAATACCGGGATCCCGTTGATCGCTCATCAATTTTTTAGGGGTCGCCAGAAATCGGAAATTTTTGGTGGAACGCCGAGGCCAAATTTTTGAATTTTTATAAATATGTCATTGATATTTAGAAAGAAAATGTGGCTGCTAGCTATTTTAATTTCTTAATTTTATAGAATTTTCTTTACGTTTTAAATATTACACAGTTGTATTTATAACTAGTTTATCAATATACTAGTTTTCAATAGTCGGGTAAAAATAACAATAATTTAGTCACAAGTATTATTTATTCTTGTGATTTAGTCATTTCCTAGCCCGAATAAATATATTATTGGAGTTATCTACATTTTGAGATCTATGGTCTCGTATTAATAATAATAATAATAAATTTTATTCCCACAATTAATATGTTTACAAAACAAAAACAAATTATAAATCTAAAATTACGGAATTTTCCTACCCAACTTGACTTAAGTCAGTGCTAGGGTAGGAGTGATATTGAAAAATAAAAATAATCGTTAAACAGAGCAAAAACTAAACTGTCAGTTTTTATAACTTAACTTGAAGATGAAAGCGCTTTTAAAATGTACACCCAATTATAAAATTGTTGTGAGAAGTGATCACATTATTGTTTTTCATACTGCGTTGTAAGTCGGAGAACTGGTGGCAAAATATTTTTGAAATCACGAGGCTGGAAACACTACTGGCCGGCAGGCTGGGTACGAAGCTGGAAATGACGTCTGCTAGCTTACAAGATAAATTTTAAAATTAGAACCGGTGCTGTTTCCGACTTCAAAAAAGGAGGAGGTTCTATGTTCGTCTGTATATATATGTATATATATATTTTTTTATGTAGGATGTTCACCCTTTTCTCCGTCAATTATGGACCGATTTTCAAATTTTTTTTTTATTCGAAAGAGCGCACTTCCGAGGTGGTACCATCGGAACCAAGTCAGGATCTGATGCTGGAATCCGGAGAAATCGAGTGAAACTCTCAAATTTTACCCATTGCAATACTTCATAAAATAACTGCATAATTTTTAGTGTTAGATTGAGTAAATATTTAAAAACTAAAAGGAGAAAAATAACATATTTCCTGCGCGCCGAGAAACCAACATGGCGTCATTCTTCTCCGATCATAACTACAGACACGTTTTGCTCTGTGTTTATATTTGAACTGTCAATGTGCGTGCAACAGATCTATCAACAAAACTAGCCCGAAAAGACGTCTTGTGTGAATCGAGCACATAAAAGCAATAAAAAAATCAGCGCTAGAAAACTAGTCGTCAAATCTAGCAAGGAATCAAACTGACAATCCAGCGTCGTGTGCAGCGGCCTTAATTCGCGTTGAGAAAACTGAATAGTGATAATGTCAAGTACAGATTTAGAACAATATTTACAGATAAAAATTATTACACAGATCAAACATTCTTAAAAAACTAAGAGGTTGTTGTAATAACTCCAACAGCGCACTTCAAAAAATCTTTACTACTGTTTGTTTAAATAAAATTAAGTTATAACTGACAAAGTGTCAAAATCACGTTCTGTCGAATTATTTATTCAAATCTGTCACGTCTCGAAATCTTAAATTTTGTTTACGAAGAAGAAATTGACGTAATATAATTACGACAGCGGAACATTTCGTTATTTTTATTTAGTCCACTAACACTTTCACAAATTTATTTATTTTTTTATTTTTAGAGAACATGTAACTGGCAGTGAATAAAAAATATGTATTGTTGCACGCAACCCTTTATTTTAGCGTGATTTGATAAAAAGAAACAAAACAGATTTATGCGTAACTTGGTGAAATGCATTAGAAAAGAAATACTAAATTTCCTCAAGATCCGGAAACATTTTTCCCTTGCCCTGTACGATCGTGTAACTGCGTCATTCATTGAATTAGCTCACTTTACTGTAATATCCGCAGGACTAATTGAATACTGTCTAAAAAACAGTGGCGTGTTTTTCAAATTCTTTTTTTTTATTAACGGAAGTCGGTTTAATTCTTCTTGGTTGCCGGGCGATGTGGTAGCGGACGAAGTTTCCTTCTAGGCCTAGAAGGAAACTTCGCTCGCTACCGCATCGCCTTTGATAATGTCTACCGCAGTTGTAGACGAACCAATTGCAAATATTGCAAATATATTTAATAATCATTATATTACAGTAGGAAAGAAATTAAGAACAAACAGCATCCTCACATCCACAGAAATCAAAACTAAAAATTACAACAGTATGTTTCTGTACCCTTGCGAACCAAATGAAATTATAACAATTATAAAAAAACTAAAAAATACTAAATCGGTTGGATGGGACAACATGCCAACAAAAATTTTAAAAATAGCTAGTCCATACATCTCGGACATACTTACAAGAATTATAAATATATGTCTTGAAACTGGTATATTCCCAGATATGTTGAAGAAGTCAATCGTTAGACCGATACACAAAAAAGGTAACAAACAACTGAAAGAAAACTACAGACCTATTTCTTTAATATCGAACATTGCGAAAATTTTTGAAAAGGCGATATTCAACCGTATAGTAAATTTTTTAGAAAAATTTAAAATCATAAGGCCGGAACATAATGGGTTCGTTAAAAATCGAAACATAAGTACAGCTATATACGAAACTCTACAATATTTGATTAATTCTTGGAATGAAAAATCACAATCAACAGCATTACTAATTGACCTCAGCAAGGCATTTGATTGTGTCGATCATATGCATTTAATCCAAAAATTGGAACAATACAAAATTAATGGCATAGTAAGTCAACTATTAACATCTTATTTAAATAACAGAATTCAATGCACTCAAATAACAGCAATTGAAAACGGCATTGAGGTATCAAAGAGATCAGAATGGAGGAAAGTAGAACTAGGAGTACCTCAGGGATCTATCCTAGGCCCGTTATTATATATACTATATACGAATGATTTCCCACTACATATACCATATCGATCGGTCATGTTCGCAGATGATACAACCATACTTATAACGTCAAAAAATGAAGAACAATTAAATAGTGATGTAGATGATGCTCTGACACAATTAAAAAAATGGTTTGACAATAATGGACTAATAGTTAACCCAGAGAAAACACAGGCGTTAAAGCTGGGTACATATGGAAATGAAATCAAAGAATTCATGCTTACAAACCATAATAATATTAAAATATCCCAAAGCATAACTTTCTTAGGATTGACGATTGATCGGAAACTAAGCTGGAAGGATCAAATAGAAAAAGTAAACAATAAGCTAAATAAAAACTTATATCTGATACGACAATTAAGAACACTAGTTAGCGAAAATATATTGTTACAGGCATATCATGCATTTATACATTCTATTATTAGCTATGGAATCGAATTTTGGGGTAGCACAAATAAAAACAAGCAAATATTAATTACACAGAAAAAAATCATCAGAATAATTGCAAAAATTTCCAACAGAGAAAGTTGTAAACCATATTTCAGAAAATACAGAATATTAACGGTCACAGCAGTTTTTATATTGAAATGTGTAATGTTTTATAAAAAGCATAAAGACTACTTTGAAAATAGATCAAATAAACATATGCACGATACCAGAAAAAAAAATGATTTAAATTATATTCAAACTTCAATATGCGCCGTCCACAATAATAATCACAATATAATAGTCAAAATTTGCAATACGATACCTAAAAACTTAATACAATTACCTGACACAAAATTAAAATATAAACTTAAACAAATTCTTATAGATCTTGCACCCTACAAACTGGATGATCTATACAGCAATTTACATAATTTTTAAATATTTTAATATTATTTTAATGTATTTTGACTTGTTATATATCTTCGCTGAAGATCTATTTAATAAATTCTTTATTATTATTATTATTATTATTGATCACGGCATACAAGCCCGGAAACCAAGAAGAATTGGATCAACATCGGCCGTGAAAGCCTACACACTTGGGAGTCGGTTTGTCACCGGGAACACCGCAGCCTCTTGTGCTATCTCCCAATCTCTTATATCACTCGGTCCAGTATCCTCGTTCCTTGCACTAGCTTGTGCAGTTCGTAGATTGGGTGATTGATATAGTCTTCTGGACTCATTCTGCATTTCAAAATTTTTGCAGCAGTCCGGTTTTAAAGACCACTCACATTCGTCAAGCACGAACATTTTTTAATGAAAAAATATGGTATAATCGTTGCTAACTAGTTAAAAAAATTTTTTTTTTATTCTAAATTAATACGGTAGATCCCTTTCATATACTTTAATACATTTTTCATCAAAATATTGTTTTTTACCATGCCAGATTCAATTTTTAAGCGGCGTGACAGCGTTTTTTTATAAACAAATTAGCTTTTACAAGGGCCGTGTCAAAACACCCCCTTAATTTTTTTCTGAACGAAGGTTTGACATCTATTTTATGCATAAAAATTGGTCTGTCAGCGAAAAAATGTTTTTTACTATGACAGACTTCATAAACAAAAAATTTTATAACAAATGAAGTCTGACCAATTTATTAACAAAAATTGTCAGCCAGACCAGTTGTATTAGATAGAAGAGATCTTAAACTTTATTTAAAAAAAATTCAAGGAGGTGTTATGAAATGTATTTTCATAAAAAAAATAGTTTATAACAAATGAAGTCTGGCTAATTTATTAACAAAAATTGTCAGCCAGACCAATTTTTTCAAAAATGGTACATTATTTACTACAAAATGTATAAATTTCAAGCATGTGTTTTGGGAAGTAAAATCGTGTTTTTTTTTTAAATTCAAAAATTCATAAAAAATAACAATTAACAAATTTTTACTTGTCTGGCGGGCGTAACATGTTTCTGACATGTTTTTCAGCCATTTTCACCTTATAATTTTGAGGTGTTCTTTGGGGTAACTTTTTCTGTCATGGGAGCTTAAACTATTTACTTAAGACAATATATAATCTTTTTTATTTTTATTGTTTTTCTGTTACTTTTATGTAATTATAAGGACAGATGGAAGACCAATCCGTATGGATTGAATCTGGTCCGATTGCCTTAGCAATAAATTATTATTCTATTCTATTCTAAAGAGATTTTTAGTATAAGGCCTAGTTTATATGAGAGGCGTTCAACGCGCGTTGGCCCAACGCGCGTTTACAGTTTCTATACAATTGTATAGAACTGTTTATATGATAACGCGCGTTGATGGCGCGTTGAACGCGCGTTATCATATAAACAGTCCTATACAATTGTATAGAAACTGTAAACGCGCGTTGGGCCAACGCGCGTTGAACGCCTCTCATATAAACTAGGCCTTAAACAGAAAATTCAATTTATACTTTCAACAGCTTAAAACTTGCGATCTGGGAGCCTATTCTCAACTTTTTCCGTTATAATAACAATGGCCTTGAGTTCCGATTAAAGATCCCCTCCACCGACTCATAATAGCGAGTGCTAGCAACTTAACGACATCGTTATTACAACGAAAAAAGCTGAGAATAGGCTCCCTGGGCGTTAATAAATAGAGAAACCATGAAAACATCACATAAAGACGTGTTTAAAATTGAATCACACATCTAAACCAATAGTTCATGAGTTTTTGTGATAAAAATATATATATTTAAATCAATATTTCATTTTCTATTCACTAACTTTATTCAAGTTTCTAAAAAAATATGCAAAATTTCAGTAAGCGGAAAAAGAAGTATATGTAGACCTCGCGATCATTTGTGACTGCTGAGTACTGATAAACAAATGAATATTCAGTTTCCGAATAAAAACGATAAAATGATCGGCGTACACTTTTTCTATACAAAACAATTCCGGGCACATTGCCAAAATACCGTTGCGAAATAGTTCTGGAATTGTAGAAGAGATGCCACTGAAGACGGAAAGACTGAAGGAGAGTGTATGCGGAGTATAAGGTAGAGCATCGTGTCAGTGCGAACATGAGCGGAAGTCACGCGACTTTGCTCCAGATATGTGCGTGTGTGTGTGTGTTATACGTAGGTATACAGTAGAACTTCGATAAGTTAAAGTTCAAAGGAAACGTTAAATAGTTTGAGTTCTAGAGTTTTTAACTTAGCGAATTCTGTAACCAGGAGACCCAGCTCGAGGGTAGCGGTGGACCGATATCTGTCGCATGAACCAATATGGCGTCAGCTACTGGGCAACGCACACACGTTCATGGCTTACATGTGTGTATACTGTCGGTGAAGTTAAACAACTTTGGTTACTATGGCGAAAACAGGTGGAAAGAACCGACGTTTTCCCAGATATTGATAACAGCGCCATCTCGTGTGAGCCAGAAAACGGTCCAGCCAGCATAGGAAGCTAGGTATCCTGGTTACAGACCATGGTTTAAGTTAAGGAATTTTTAAAGGTTACTTTCTCTTATAGATGTTTCTGTTTCTTACTTATTTATACAGGGGTTTTAGAGCAGTGATGTCAAACACGCGGGCCGCATGCAGCCCCGCCAATACATAGATAGCGGCCCGCCGAGACGTTAAAAAAACATTGAGTCTAATAATATAATCATTCTAACAATCATATTTTATTAATATTTTTTAACATTAAAAACATGCTGCCCCCAACTTAGTACAAAATAGATAATGTGGCCCGCAATATCATATCAGTTTGACATGCCTGTTTTAGAGGGTACAAAGACAGTACTCTCACTTAGAGAGTTTTCTCGCTTACCCAGTTCTCACTTACTCAGGTTTGACTGTACTTGTATGTGTAAGCATACAGTTCAAAGTAGCAGCGAAACAAAACGAAAATTTCAAAACAGTGCATGAGAGGTACTGATAAAATTTTTAAGTTATAATAGTTGCCAAACTACTATTTTGAGTTACCGAGGGCCAATGCTCAAATTATTTGTTTAAGTTATAGAGGTTTTGTATTTTAAGTGAAGCGGGTTTTAGGCTCTGAAGAGAAGGGAACACAAACTGTTATTAACTTATAGAGATTTTTACGTAATCGAGCTTTAAGTTATCAGGTTCTACTGTATATCCAAAAACATACATATAACATATTTGAGATGACTACGGGTACTCGACGAGTAATTGTGAAAGCTGCACATGATTCTGTTTTTTCGCTTGTACTTGCGTTGGTTGCCGCGCTGGCTACGAGGGTGGAAATGACGTCAGAGCGGGCTCGCGTGCACGTTACAAATTGGATTTGAAAATTAGAACCGTTGCTATTTTTCGTGCTTCTTTCTCTGTTTTTTTTTGAGTAAAAAAACGGTGTATTGTCACGTGGGTGACATGGGCCCACAAAGAAACATGGCGTCATAGTGTGTGTTCTGTTTAGAGACAATAAACGCTCTCATCTATTAACATTCGAATTGTCACTGCGCGCGCACCAAACTCTTTAAATCAAGCATCGTTGGAAGCAAACACATAAAAGCCATCACGAAATCTAGCGCCACAGCACACTTAAAACCTAGCAGACAAATCTAGCAGGAATCTAGTGGCAAAACCAGGCTCGTGTGCAGCGACCTTAAGGACGTAGTCCTATGTTCAGGCTCGTTTACAACCGTTATTTCAGAATTTTTTTTAATATCAAAATAATGTACGATGTTTTCAATTTTGTTACTCATGTTTTTACTGACATCGTAAACTAAGAAAAAAAAATTTTTTTTGCTTAATTTTACGCCATTTTATACATAATTGTTTTTTTAACCTAAAGTAGACAACTTTAAATGGAGGTAGGTGGGTAGCGCGGGTGATAACGTCACTTGGAGTCAACTGAATTATAAAAATTAAATTGGTTATTGTTTCGTAGGCTTGTGGCTCTATCCCGTACTAGAAATAAACATTTTTATTGATAAATAACAAAATGGCGGGTTTTAGAAAAAAAAACAACGAGAAAATCGTGTTTTTTTCGTTGAAAATCGATAAAAAAAATAGAAATAATTTTTATAATTAAGTAATTCTAGTACCGGACGGAGCTATTGTTGTGTAGATTACCCTGTGCAAAACTGAAAGCAATCGGTTGTATACAATTGTTTCAATCACCCGCGCCACTTAGAAAAACGTAGTTTTGAGAAAAACGCGTTTAAAGTTTTAATTTCATATTTCTTACAAAAAAATAAAAATGAACATTTACACTAATCAGCTATGCCTGGGGTATATTAAACCTTCAGTTTCTTCAAAGGCATCGTTTTCTGCTAATTTGTTTGCTCTACTCTGCGAGAGTATAAGGGTAACGTGATAACAATTGAGAGGTAAGACCGTTGCTGCTCTCGACTATATGCTATAGCTTTGTAAATATTTAATATTTCGGTCTAAAATGTAAAAAAAATAAATTCGTTTTTTCAAACCCCGAACACCAGACTACGTCCTAATCGGGATCTTAGACTATAAAGTATTCTTTAATAATGAACGGGTAAAAATTGTGCTTTAAAGTCGGGTACCCGATCCAAAAAAACGAAACGGCTCCCGTCATTCAGCAGGTGTTTATGTCAAGTTTGCAAGCAGATAATAATATCCCGTTCGTTTCATTGTATATTTAGGAACACATTAGTTTGAAATAAATCGTTTGTACTTCTGTTCACTGTCAGTTATTTTACGAGACAGCTTCTAGAACTGGCGCTCTCCGGTAAAATGTATAATTTCAAAACTTGAATATTTTAAATTCGCTGAAATGTTAATGTTTAAGATTGCGCTTTTAAATATTCAGACACAGTTTAAAGGATGCGCAGCCAATATCTGTATGTATAAAATTTCAATATGTAATCTATACTGATATACAGAATGATTTATTATAGGCTATTGCTTATGCTTATTCACGAATGCAAAATTTAGATATACTTTATATATGAAATTTTTGACGTGATAACGTCTTATAAATTGATGAAACACCGGCTGCATGCAAGAAAAAGTGTAACGTTCTGAAATGTGTCACGTTCCGAAATGTGTCACGTTCCGCCTGACCTTCGAGCGGAATACGTTATCACGTAAAACTATCGTCCGTAAACCGACTTTACAGACAACCAATTTTTTGTTAAGGTTTGAATTTCCCATCGAAATGGCTTATTAAAAATTTTTTAAACATTTTTGACGTGATAACGTTTTAAAAATTGATGAATCACCAATCTTATAAATTGATAAAACACCGGCTGCATGCACGAAAAAGTGTAACGTTCCTAACGTTCCTAGCGTTCCTAACGTTCCGCCTGACCCTGTGCGTGCTTTTCTCGAAAACGGCCCTAACGATTTGGATGAAATTTACTGAAAAGGGATTTTGGGGGGCAAAAAATCGTTTTAGCTAGGTCTCATCTCTCGAAAAAATCGTTTCCATACAAATGTTATCTTTATAAAAATCAATTTTTTGACGTATGAAAATACTTAAATATTGTAAGTAGGTTTTAGAATTTTAAATAAACAATGAAACAATTGTTTTCAAAATATTATGACAGTTAATCTTTGAGACTTAAAATAAATACGAAAGAAAGAAAGTTAAAAAAACAATTATATTATAGGTGGGGAGTAATTTTAATAAATAAAATTAACCTAAATTTGAAGCAAAAGATGCAATATCAGAGATTCGAATTATTATAATTATTATATAAATTTAGGTTATGTATTACGGAATACGTTATCACGTAAAACTATCGTCCGTAAACCGACTTTACAGACAACCAATTTTTTTTAGCCTATTACCTCACCGATAAACTTTGACAAATGAAAAACTCGTCTAATGCTCATCTAAATGAAATAATTCAGTCAATTGCATTACCAAGTATCGACAAAATAGTGAAATACAGCCCTACAATAATTTACGACGATGGACATTTTAATGTAGATTTTGCTACGTCTGTGAGTTGTAATGACATATCATTGTTTGCCAGACGGCAATAATACAGTTCTACCGTCGCCGGCTGAACTGTATAGCTTTTCACATTTACATCAGAGATGATTCCGCAGACCCCGTCTGATATATTTACGGATATTTACCGCCTTAACATGGCCTGATTGGGCCCATTTTAAATAGGCTTCATGCGATGATGAATTCCAGCATGTGGACCAAATTTAGTTTAAATCGATTTAGTCTGTCGAGAGTTAACGTCGAGAAATTTTGGTCCGACCCCCTGGTCCCGCCATCCGACCAACGCCAATAGTGTAAATGCCTTATGACAAATACACTAAAAATATACGATAAATTCAATATGAGAGATTTCATCTTTTGGATGAAATTTTTTGGAAAATTAGTAGTAACTTTTTAGAATTACCCGTTATCAGACTAATCCCAATTTTATGTATCTGTATATTATATTTAAAAGTAAATATACAAAATAATTATAATATACATTAAATATTGAAAACCATATACCCTTTTAAAGTTCCCAATTGTTTATCATAGTTAAAAGAGTCAGTTTCCATAATATTTTAATTTCAAAACCATTAACATTGAATATACAAAATTATTGACAGACCACATGATCAAATTTCGTACCGCATACCCGTTTTAATTAAGTAATTTTATCAATAAATTCATTAATTAACAACTAAAAACCACAACTACCCTTGATGCATTTTAGCTAAGCCTATCAGTTGGGCGTCAAAGTGAGAGTAAATTTGTACAGTGCTTGTCAACATTTCCAAGTAAATGAAGGAAATCGTTTTTCAGAATTTTTCAATCTGAATTTCAGTGTTATAAATCCATCGCGCCGTTACTCGATACGACGCAACTTTAGGTATGCAATCCCGCAAGATAATTTCAATCCAGGTATTTGCGGGACTGAGCCATCTTAGTCTCGCTGGATCCCGGTAAACCTAACTTACTCTAACAAAAACGACGACGTATCATATTCGTTCGAACTTGACAAACAGTAATCTGTGTAAAATACGACGTCATTATTTAAGGAACGACGGTCAGCGCGTACGTCGCTCGGGCGTAGCTATATCAATGCAAGTGTATTACGCGTTCAGTGCAGCGCTGACAATGTGCTACGCGCGTATAGCGCTGACGGGAATCGTCGGTCGAGCTCGTCGGTTGAATTGCGTTGGTCAGCCGATGAGTCATGAAAATATATGAACATGAACGCATTTAGTACGACGCTGAACGAGTACGCGCGTACGTGCTTTTGTACAGTACAAACAAAATTTAACCAACAAATTTTCCTCATCTCGCAATTTTGAAAACAGTGTACAGAATTCGCCTTCAATCAGCCGTTCTACAAGTATTGGGTGAACATGATATTTTCTTCGTCTTGTCTTTGGTAATTGTTTTTATAAATAGTATGCCCATATAGATTTTACTGCAAAACGATTCATTTCTGTTCGCAAGTGTACGTTACATAAGCGACTCAGTATAAACACTAAATTCATTTTCTCAACCGACAATCAGCGCGTACGGTACGCGCTGATCGGTGGTCGAGCACTTTTTCCAGCCTTAAAGGTTTACAAAAAATTGGTTGTCTGTAAAGTCGGTTTACGGACGATAGTTTTACGTGATAACGTATTCCGCTCGAATATCCTATTTAATAATACATAACCTAAATTTTAGTAGTTGTCAAACTATATTTTTACCGACTAATAATTTGATCAACCAAAGCGAAATACATATTTTTAAGCAATTATAAAAGACATTTAAAAGAATGTATATGTCGTAGTCATAATGCAAAATTAGGCTTTTTACAAAATGTCTAGGCATTTTATAAAAAGCCGGCAAAACGCGAGCGAACAATGCAGTTTCCGTTATGACTATACCAATTCAGGCAAATTGATAAAATGCCGGCAAAATGTGAACAGAAGAACGTGTATCTCGTTCTGACGCATTATTTTCAGGCATTTTACGATTTACCAACAGCGATGTAGTCAAAACGCACAACAGTGATGGACCTGAAAAATGGTCTCTACAAATTAGGTACCTCTAAAGGAATTCTCAAAACTTGGTTTTCCAGAAATGATATTCAAGAATCCTTAGTCGGTTTTGAAGATGAAGTTCCTGATACACTAATAACCGTAAGAGAGGCAGTTGTACATCATTCACGATTTGGGGGTCAAGGGTTTCAAAAATGTTTCTGTAAGGCTAGTAGCAAACAGTGCAATTCAAAGAAATGTGCTTGCTTTAAAAATAACAATTTATGCTCGTCCAAATGTCATGGAAGTTCGACATGCAGTAATAAGTAGGTTATATGTGTTGACATCTCCATAAAATGTTAAAATATTTATATTTTTAACGATTGTTTATTATCTTATACTATTTTCTATATTTCATTTACCATCCCAACTCATAAATGTGGAATGGTACTAGTTTAGGTCAAAATTCGGTTCAAATAATTATTTCGCTCATATGACCTTATCTAGAAATTCTGAACTTGTTTATGATATAAAATATTATTTATTCAAATTGAATTTTATATTAGGTATCGTAATATAACCTCAGCTGTTACTCTTAAACCGCCAAAAACTGGACCCTTTACCTTAGGTACTTATTTAGGTAGTTACTTTATTTCGTGCTTTACTTTAAGATTACCTAACTGAAAGTTTTTATAGGTATGAAGTGTTTATTTAGATTTATATAATAATGAAGTTTATTGTTTTTTGTGTCATTGTGCCATTTTATGAAATACTTACCTAGTACCTATCTCACTAATTTTATTATTTTTTTCTCCCGCTTACGTTATGACTACATCGCTGTTGGTAAATCGTAAAATGCCTGAAAATAATGCGTCAGAACGAGATACACGTTCTTCTGTTCACATTTTGCCGGCATTTTATCAATTTGCCTGAATTGGTATAGTCATAACGGAAACTGCATTGTTCGCTCGCGTTTTGCCGGCTTTTTATAAAATGCCTAGACATTTTGTAAAATGCCTAATTTTGCATTATGACTACGACATATATATATTATATTATATTTGTTAACAAACCGTATAATTTATCTGCTGTTATGAAATGCAGATATCTCCCAAGATTTGTTTTTGATACAAAATGTAGCTGCGTTTATGTACAAACTATCAATTGACAAATAACGATGTATTATCTGAAAAATTGCTTTAAAAATTCGATAATTTATGACATTTTTATTAGATATCTTGATCGTAAGTCTTAATTTTCACGGTTTATAAAACAAAGGCCATCTGTCAGATGTAGCTTTCGCTGGAACAGCCGAAAAAAATGTTGAACGCACACTACTCTCTGACGTCACGCGAGAAGAGGGAGAAATGCGCACAAAACGACGCTTGGGCCGATCGTGCATCTCTATCGCTTATATCGCGCTCTCGCTTGCGGAACGTTACTCTTTTTCTTGTGTGCTGGCGGTGTTTCATCAATTTATAAGACGTTATCACGTCAAAATATTTATAAAAATTGCGAGATCTTTTACGCGAGTAAATTTTACCATTCCAACTTCACAAGTAAGGAGTAATTATATACGACATCTGGGTTATATACGATGTAGACACAAGTTTTTCTTTTTTAATTTTAAACCAGACAGAATGTGATTATTTTACAATATTTTGTGTTAAAAGTTAATAACTCACTAAAACAATTTCCCGAAAGGTGTTACGTAGTTAGGTAATTGTTCGTAACTTTTATTTTCGACGTTCATCTATTATAAATCTCTCTTTTGTAATTTCGTAACTATGAAACTTTTACCATAATTTCTTTTAGGTGTACACTTTTTTTATAATTTGAATAAAATCACAAGGAATAAATCAAGGTGGTTAAAGCTCTTACAGGGTCGTTATGAAAGCGCTAACGTAACGACGCCCTATTCAAATTTTAAATGTTTGATAAAGTTGTAACTCAAAACAAACACTGAAAAAAGTTTAATATAAAAAATAAACTTGAAACATTATTTTCAGATGATTACACTAAATATAATGTTTAAAGTAGAATCATAAAATTACTATCTTTAAAAAGCTCAACACTCTATTGTTCGAAATTAAGACCTGTACATTCTGGCATTGTAAAAAAATAGAAAAAACACAAAACAGATTATTTAAAAAAAATATGTATACCTATATCAACAAACTGGGAAAATAAACAAACGAAAAAAAAAATTAAAAAAAGATTTTGTTATTAGTCGTTAATAAAAATGAACTAAAAAGTTAAAAATAGTTTTATTCCGATTAAAAATAAGGCGTTTTATACTTATCACAGTCTCAAGTTTTCAAATAGAAGCGGGTTATATTTTAATAAAAAGAGAGAACAAATGTAACACGCTTTTTTGAGACTGTGATAGGTATGTATAAAACGACTTATTTCTAATCGGAATAAAATTATTTTAAACTTTTTAGCTCAATTTTATTAACAACTAAATAATAAATGCTTGTTTTTAAATTTATTTTTTCGTTTATTTATTTTTAATCAAATTGAAAAAAATAAATTTCATTTTTTTCAATTTGATTGTAGACAGATTTAATCTGATGATGTATTATATACAGCGTGTCCACGGAAGTTCTTTACAAATGGAATTTTTTTTTATTAATTATTGGAGCAAAAATTTTTTTCTGTGGAAAAGTTCTGCTTCGTCCAAAACCTCTAAAATACCAAAGAACTTTTTTTTCGGCCTGAAGTTATACGAGGGAAATCAAAAAGTTTTATTTTACTAAAAATAAAAATTATCTGTGATATTCAAGATTTTCGCAAAATTAGTTAGGTACATAATCATATTTAATTCAAATTAATAACATAACTAACTTCTAAGTAATTATTTATTCAGAATTATAAATCATAATTCAACATGTCCTCCATCTTTCTCCAATCAAAGAAAAGTTCTCCTTCTAAAATTTTCTTTTGTTTTAGAGGTTTTGGACGAAGCAGAACTTTTCCACAGAAAAAATGTTTGCTCCAATAGTTAATAAAAAAAAAATTGCATTTGTAAAGAACTTCCGTGGACACGCTGTATACGAAAGCTGCTCATTAAACGAAAGTGTTTTAACATAGTTCTGATATACTTTTTTTGGAACTGGTTTCCCCACACATTCAAGATACATAAGTTATTTCAAAATTCCTCACCGTTTTTGTCAAATATTGTACAACAGAACTTTATTTAACATGTTGCGTAGTGTGAATGCGGCTTTAAACTGTTCGGGTCGGTTTAATCATAGATGCAGGTTTGCTTCCGAGTCGAACTTCAATGATGTTATAATTATCAACCTTAAACTAAATATTCCGCGTACCTACATCGCCGCGCACAGGCATGGACCGGTTTTATTCCACTGTGAATTCTCTATAAATCCCTCTTAACAGTTAAGTTTAAATTAATGTTAAGTCTATAATTTAACTTACCGAGTTTACCTATTCTAGTTATATGCATGCTTACGCTGATCCATTAATCTCTTAATCCAAATTGTTTCACCGCATTCAAATTAGGTGTATATGTTGCGTTCATATTGCTACCGAAACCATATAGTGTTTCTTTTAGTAGCAGAAAAGTAGCATACGCGTAATGTTCGAATTAAATACAGTAGCCTCTCTTTAAGTCAGTGATTCCCAAAGTGGTCTATATCGACCCCTAGAGGTCGACGACAACTTGCAAGGGGTCCATGTCAGCGGGAAAAAAAATTGGGGGTCTACGCGTCAACATGAAGTAATTTATTATTTCTTCCGAATTTAGCAGGGCCCTAAAATAATATATTACTCACGCGTGTTGAATAAATAAAATTATCGACCAATTTTTCAGACAATAATATATTAACAAGAATATATATTATATAATTATAATTCAATACATTAACGTTTCGATCCGGATTTGGATTCTTCAGAATTGATCTAAAAAATATAAAAATTAATTAATAATTAGTTTCTAATTTATAAAGTATCTTTTTTTTGTTTTTGATCGTAAAAAAATTAATAGATTAAGATTTATAACCTTACTAAAAACAAACTGGAACTGCATCTGATTGCAACGAAATCTGAATATAAAATTAAACTGTTTATCGAAAGCGTAGCTCTTGAAATAATTAATACAACTGTTTAGAGTTTAACAAAATAGAGTACATTCGCAAAACTTAGAGGATAGGTAAATAGGATATCCTCACGAGTCACAAACACAAAATAACTTCTGTGGCAATTAGCACGTAGAGGTACAACTAATATCTAAACTTTTGTCACGAAAACTTGTATCGACTGCGCTTCGATTTTGCTGATTTCATAAATATAGAATTATACAATTATACGATTTTTGATGTGAAACATCTAATGGCGCGTTTGGTTATGAGTAAAACCGTGCTTCCCTGTATGTACATTTATGAATGTTTTATATTTGTCAGGAAAAATCCGTCAGTTTTTGATAACTACAAATTAAACCATCATCTAAATACTATAGTTTAGTCAATGAGTGCTCATAAGGGGCATCTAGATGGAAAAGTCGAAAGCAGAACATTTGACTTAGGAACTTTGTTTGGACTAGTTAGGAGATAAACATACTAAAAGTCCTTGCCCCTCTGAGGTACGCCCGAAGGGGGGGAGCACAAAGAAGGTCCCGTTTTTTGGTTTTTTGCTTTCATCTCAAAAACGGTACGTCGTACGAAATTTTGTTGTAATACATAATGAAAGCTGATAAAATTCTCTACAACTTTAGCTTTCACACTTTTTATCTATCTCCAATCTTTGCCTAGCTATGAGCTCCGAAAAATGGTCGATTTTCAAAAATGTGTTAAATTCTCTGTAGCACATTGTAACAATACGAATTTGTCAAAATCATTTCGTATCGCTCATCCAAACTATTAAAAACACCCACACACTATTAAAAAATAACATAAGCTTTAACCTATTGAAGGCCCTGGGCACATTAGGATTATGGGGCCCCTATGACCTTAACAGAGCACTATTTTGTTAGAATAGACAAAGAAAATAGATAAACAAGGTTCTAGATTCTAAGTCGAGGAATGTGATATAAAATGCATATATTTAAAAGGATCACGTTCCCAATTTTAACATGAAGGACACAAAAAAAATAAGTATATGAAAAATAGTTCACTGATGATTTTTGTTTAAAACAGTTTAGGTACTTAGTATACCATTAAACTAGGGGGTCCCTATCGATCGCGGGGCCCTGGGCACGTGCCAGAGTGCCCAGTGGGAAAGAGGGCCCTGTGTGGAGGTACTCCCAGCTTATGTTATTTTTTAATAGTGTGTGGGTGTTTTTAATAGTGTGGATGAGCGATACGAAATGATTTTGACAAATTCGTATTGTTACAATGTGCTACAGAGAATTTAACACATTTTTGAAAATCGACCATTTTTCGGAGCTCATAGCTAGGCAAAGATTGGAGATAGATAAAAAGTGTGAAAGCTAAAGTTGTAGAGAATTTTATCAGCTTTCATTATGTATTCCAACAAAATTTCGTACGACGTACCGTTTTCGAGATGAAAGCAAAATACCAAAAAACGGGACCTTCTTTGTGCTCCCCCCCCTTCGGGCGTACATCGGAGGGGTAAGGACTTTTAGTATGTTTATCTCCTAACTAGTCCAAACAAAGTTCCTAAGTCAAATGTTCTGCTTTCGACTTTTCCATCTAGTATTATTCGTTGCTTAAGCTACTAGGAGAGCAAACGATTTTCGTTTACCAACTCATTCCTTTACTTCATGAGGGAGGTGCATTTTATAACTGTTTAAAGTTATACAATAATCTATCAGCCTGCCTCGTTTCAGGAAGTTCTAGGGAATGAACTGGTAAACAAAGAATTTTATAAATTATCTGATTTTATAGTGTTAACAATAAATTATTGTAAAAGACATATTACAAACTTATTGTCAATTGTAACGAAATATATTATTACTAGTGTGACCTGTGCGAATTATTCGAACTAAATACATAAGTATAATAATTATCACTTTACAAAATTATTTTTTAAATATGACTGCAGGTTTTCAATTCGTTTCTAATTTTGCACACTGCTTATAACGTTCTTCTTTACAATATGAAGCTCAGATGACAGATCGAAGAAATATTTTACTAAAATTGTCATATAGAGGCGCAAGTAGCAAAAGCGTTGAGCTAAGCCGTCAGATAGCATCATGCAGCATTGCTGTGACGTTGTTCAGCGTTGCACGTCAGATGGCAGTATGCAGTATTTACAATATAAAGGTCAGATGACAGACGTTGCTGTATTTTAATTAATTTACAAATACAAAACCAATAATATTTTTTTTAGTTGTCGATGTCATTAGAGCAAGCAATTATCTGTAAAATGATATATAATTTTTTTTTTTATTATTACAACAAAATACGAAAGCAAGTACTATTTCGTCCAACTTCCATTCAAATAAGGCTTCTAAAATGTCGTTTCTATATTTATGAAATCTCCGACAGAAGTTTCTATTCGAAATCCAGTTCACTTGAAACACCGGTTTGTAGCAGCGTGTTTATGCACTGCTAGAATAGTTCATTTCATTTCGCTCTTGCGCTGAGTCCACACCAATCCATGTATATAAAATAATGTATCCACTGAGCCATGAATATAATTTATGGAATACGCGGAGTAAAAAGTTAACGCAACCCTGCAGCACACCAATTACCATTCCAACCCACAAGTAGGGAATGGCACTAGTTTAGGTCAAAAATCACTTTCAAAAAATTTTACAATATCTTTCCGTTTTGAGATCCCCCGAATCCAAAAAACATATTTTTGAAAAATGTGCGTCTGTTAGTCTGTGAACACGATACAGGTCAAATAGATGAGCGGATTGAAACCAAATTTTGGGAGGATGTTTAGTATGCAAATATTGTTTTTGGGGAGAATCGGCACATGTGCAAAAGAGATAGATGCTATGACAGTGTTTTTTATATAATAATGATATACTTTTCATAACGGCTTATTAGTCTATTTATTTTTTCAAGAAAGTTTCGTTAAATTTTTTTCTGTAGGTACTTTATAGTTTTGGAAATATTTTGAAAATAAAAAAAAATCAGCCGCTCTTTTGCTTTATGGATCTGTCAGAAATAAACTAGTTCGGCATGCTTTGATTAATTTTTACATGACGTTGAACATATTATTATGTAGGTAACCATGGTAACGAATAGCAAATATCATATTGAATATTAGCCATTACCCGCGTCACCTCACACGATATCAGAAATTTTATTTTCTTTATTATAATCAAATGTCAACATTTTTGAAGTTGGAATGGTCCCGTCGCCCAATTGGCTGGAATTTTTTTAAATTACGTTTAGCTACAATTATATTACATTGGAAGTGTAATCTCGTAGCATATTTTAATTTTATTTTCGGTAAAAAAACTTCCCTCACCCGATTTGTTCACAACACTTTGTACTGCAGCTCTGCTCCTTATATTATGAATTACGATATATTATACAAGAATTTATTTAGTTTTTATTACCGAGCGGTGTAACGTAGTGGTGAGAGCAGTAGATTCGCGCTCAGAAGATGCTGGGTTCGAATCCCGGCGGGAGCAGATGTGGCTGGGTACTTTTTATTGCTACCTCTCGCCGAGAAACGGAAATTTCTGTACCGGCCATCTTGTTGAGGTTTTCCATGGTTTCTCTCAATAGTTCCAGATAAATATCAAGATGGTTCCTTATTCATGGCCATGGCCGATTACCTGTCAAAGTCCTATGCCTATCTTATCATAATTTCCTAAAAATTCCTTCATTCACCAATTGCTGTTAATTAAGTTGAAGTTTAAAAATTGTAGAAAATAACGGGAAGTGCGGCAGATAAAAAAATAGTAATGGTGCGAATCGCGTCTGTTATGATACATAAAATCGAGAAACGGGCGTTAACGCATTAAACGCATTATTATTATTATTAATATTTAGTTTTTATTAACTTGTTATGTAATTTATTTCAATAGCTCGAAACAATTCTTTTGTCAAAATTGGGCACTTGACAACATTGTATAAAGTAGAATGAAAATATACGTGAACTAACCTAATCTGTTGGTGGGCTTAAAAAAATTGGTTGTCTGTAAAGTCGGTTTACGGACGATAGTTTTACGTGATAACGTATTCCGTAATACATAACCTAAATTTTAGTAGCTGTCAAACTTGGGCCGAAGCTTACTGCGCTCTCGCTTGCACGCACAGGGTCAGGCGAACGTTAGGAACGTTACACTTTTTCGTGCGTGCAGCTGGTGTTTCATCAATTTATAAGACGTTATTACGTCAAAAAATTAAACTAGGTACAGTATAAAAAAATAAGACTTAATTCGTGCATTAAAATAAGAAGGAAAAAGTAAATAATCTGAAAATGACTGTAATACTAGACGGCTATGGAAATCAGAAAAATATGGTTGTTTTAGTAAAAAAAAGCACGATTTAAATATTTCATATATTTATCTGACACTGCAGTGTTTATAAAGCGAAGTTTTTTTTGTGCCTTCTATGAGTAGTGCCTAAACTTTTAACGACCATTCATTTATGAAGTTAATCGATTATTTGGCGGTTTCAAACGGAAACAAGAAGACGAAGAACGAATTCTTTTTTTAAGGCTCGAGTCAAATATTTGTGCTTTGTGTGTCGTTCGCCACAAATCTGAAGGGCCTGTTAGATTTGGTTGCTAGGTTTCATGCGTGTTTGTTTGTTTGTTTGGTTGGTTGAACGCGCTAATCTCAGGAACTACTGGTTCAAATTGAAAAAAAAAATTTTGATGGATAGCCCATTTATCGAGGAAGGCTATAGGCTATATAATATCACGCTACGACCAATAGGAGCGCAGCATCAATGAAAAATGTTGCAAAATGTATCTCAAAAATAACTTCTATTCAGGTGAAATGCCGTAACTACATATATCAATATTAGGTCGTACATTCACAAGCCCGGCTAGGTCAGTCGGTAGAGCATGCGACTGTTAATATCAGGGTCGTGGGTTCGAGCCCCACGTTGGGCGAATATATTTTTATTTTTTTTTTGTATTGCTTTCTTCTAAGGGTTACATTTAAATTTATATTAATTTTATTTACGACTAATTAAAATTAAATAAATCTAAATAATAGCTCATTTAAAAACTGTTATAACTATAGGTACCTGTATAAAAATAATTATCCTACTTGAAATTCGTCATGAATTTAATAATTTAACAATGTGATCAATGTCCTAGCTAAACGCGTTTCCATGCTGCAATATTTTAACTTTACACAAAGCTAAGTTGTGACTATCACGTGCATGCTCCTACACTCGTACAATGACGTCACAGACAAAACAAATCCCGCGCGACGAACTCGTACAGACACGCTCAATCTTTGTTAACGCATTATTAGTCTCGTAGTGATTAGCGATTCAAATGTGACGATATTTTGCTACACTAAGAAAGTTCGACCGACTATCATTGTACTTAACGAATAGACGTTTTCACGTCAAAAGTGTAAATAGTTAACGCACGGCCTTAAAATGTTGGTTGGAATTCGCAACGTTTAAGAAGTGTCTAGTAATAAGACTTACTTTGAGTTTGCTCTAAATATCCATTCGATTTAAAAGTATAGAAAGTTTTGTGTACAGTATTTATACGACTGGAAACTTTTAAGTGGTTTTCAAGTATTTTCGAGGTAGTATAACATCCAGAAAACTTTGTTTTTGAAAACAATTATAAAAAGTTCCATTTTTAAATTATCTTGTTCACATTTTCTTTCTCAAAAACAAAAAACAATATACGTAGTATATTAAAAATTTTGAATATATAAATAATTTCATTTGATATTAGTCTCATCCGAATTTTAAAACTATGTAACTTTCAAATTAAAATAAATTCAAGTTTCTACAAGATATATTAAAATGAGGAAAGTATAATTTCAATTAGTTATTAAGTTCAAACTATTCCAAGCTAGCATCTTGATGTTCAAAGCTTTTTTATGAAATATTCTATAAATTTTTAAAATTCGTTTTGATAGATTTTAAAAATTAAATTGTGATAAACATACTGTTGAAATGATCACTTTGCATTTAAATAAGTTTATGTGTCTCATAGATCCAGTTTGTATATACAAGGTGTGCCATTATATTAAAAAATACGAACGAGTTTTAACACTCACACGAGTCATAGTAGCATTATAAACAAGATGCCGATTGTCACTTAATTTTAAAAAAATTCAAATTTACCTTTTTTTCAAATTCAAGTTTTATACCTTGCAACATTACCTAGTTTTCGACTCTTTTTCTATTTCTAAAAAAAAGCACAAAAGTTGAACATAGAACATGTTTGTGAATTCAATGGATATCCCTATATCTAAAATCTCGCTAAACATATCAGTAGCTAAAAATCTAATGGCTTTTAGGCTATGCTCCCATGGACACTTTTTCTTAGTGACCTTTAAACTGTAGTAAAAAAACCATTTTCGATTAATTTAACCGAGAACCAAATCCCATAAAGTTTGTGGGGGGTCTTTAGGAAAGGGGCCTTGACACTATTTATAATTAAAAAAAAATTGGTTGTCTGTAAAGTCGGTTTACGGACGATAGTTTTACGTGATAACGTATTCCGCACGAATATCATATTTAATAATACATAACCTAAATTTTAGTAGCTGTCAAACTATATTTTTACCGACTAATAATTTGATCAACCAAAGCAAAATACATATTTTTAAGCAATTATAAAAGACATTTAAAAGAATGTATATATATTATATATTTGTTAACAAACCGTATAATTTATCTGGCCATCTGTCAGATGTAGCTTTCGCTGGAACAGCCGAAAAAAATGTTGAACGCACACTACTCTCTGACGTCACGCGAGAAGAGAGAGACTATCGCTTATATCGCGCTCTCGCTTGCGGAACGTTACTCTTTTTCGTGCGTGCAGCCGGTGTTTCATCAATTTATAAGACGTTATCACGTCAAAAAAATCAAATTAGTCTGTTACTGTCTATTAAATTTTTTTTTTTTATTAAAAAAGCAGTGTGCAGCAACTAAGGCTATTTACACTGAACTAAAAATAAAAAATATGAAGGTTAGTACCTATAATAATAATAAATACATATAATAATTAATTGGATATAGGTAATATAATAGAATAGATAGGTTAAATTAATTTATATGTCTATTAAATTCACTAATAAAACTTTGGTAGAGTTGTCCATTGTCGAATAGTCTATTCAACAAAGGACAACACTACCAAAGTATTACCTCCGTTCAAAAGTCCTTTTGTACGGTGGAAGCTTGGACTGTAACGTTGAACATTTTCTATAGTGATTCACTCTAATTATTAAAAAAAGAAATACTGTTCCTAAGAAAAATAACAGAGTGAAAACAGTGTTGTTGTGTTTAAAGGTGACGCATTTGAATACAATGTAATTTAGAGCAATAAATTGTTTAATATGCCTGCGTGACTTATTTTTCAAGTGTGGCTGTTCATCATCGTAATGTTGTATAATAAATTCCCGGGGCGCTCAGGATCTGCGCTTGCATGTTTATGTCTTATTATCGCCAGCGCAGTAACGCGGCATGGGGCTCCTCTCTGCGCGCACACCACAACGGAACAACAGTCTGATAGTGCCTCGCGCGCCACATTCAACCCCCAGCCCCCCTTCCCCCTATTCAGTGGCGTCCCTTCTTTCCCCACGCGTCCAGAACGCATAGTACAGCTCTTGCCGAACGGATCTGTGGTCGCAAGAGATGCAGAAGTAATAGTAAATAAAGAAAATTAGAGTTTAAAAAAATATAGTTTAAAAAAACTAAAAAACACGCTTTATATCGAACTAAAAAGTAAAAAATATTTTTTTTAAATAAGCTTAAAACAATAATGAATAAAAAATACTAGTATTATTGTGAAAAAAGCGTGGGGCGCTTTGTTCCACATTTTTTTACATCAAGCGCCCCACACTTTTTTCACAATAATACTTGTATTTTTTTATTCATTATTGTTTTAAGCTTATTTAAAAAAAAAAATATTTTTTACTTTTTAGTTCGATATAAAGCGTGTTATTTAGTTTTATTTTAAACTAAATTTATTTTTCACTTTTTAGTTTGATATAAAGCGTGTTTTTTTAGTTTTTTTTAAACTATATTTATTTTCCACTTTTTAGTTCGATTTATTGTCAAAAATTTTTTTTTCGGCGTAGACGGGATTAGAACCCACGACCCGTGATTCCGAGAGTTGACGTCAGCGAAGACCCGTGCCTTAGACCGCACGGCTACCCAGTGTACTTACACTGCTGGCATATTATACCACTATATAAACCACTTGATGCAGTTCAAACGAGTTTACAAACATACATACTTACATACATACATACAAACTTACAAGTGAAACTAATATAAAGCGTGTAAAAACTAAACAAACGCGTTTTTATAGCAATTTGAACTATAAAGTAAAAAATATTTTTTAATTATAAAGATTATGTTCAACACCAATGAGAGGACCCCCAACTCAATACAATTTAATTTTTTGAATGAACTTAAAATGACAATAGCTTATTCAAAAAATTAAATTATATCGAATTTTTTTCTATAAAAAAATTTTATGCTAATGTATTAATTCCATAAAAATATTACATTTTTATAGTACGCTCCTGTCTAACCGGTTTTGTTAAAATTGTAGAAATAAGTGCATTTAAAAAAAAACTAAAAAAACATTGAAAATAAAAAGCATAAAATGATAAAGCTTTGAGATCAGCGCAAATTTATTTACTATAACTTATTTTTATACCTACCTATATATGCACTTTTCTTTGATAGTGACTTCAAAACCTTATTATTTTATGCTGGAAGATGGTTCAAGTTTTTTTCAAAGATTTTTTAGTTTTAAATGTCTGCGATATGATAGTTATGTACGTTGTTAACCGCCCTTACTTTTAAGATTTGATTAGTAACAACCGGTCAAGTGCGAGTCGGACTCGCGCATCGAGGGTATAGTTCAAACTTATAGGTATGTCAATTGCAAATAGTTCGTCCATTACGGGAATCGAATCTCGAAGATTTTTCCCACTTAGCCGTTGGAAAACTGCAAAAACGTTGCAATGAGTTCAAATGGACTACTGAACTCTATTGCACCTCGTGGCTATATCTGATAGCCTAGTTGTGGTACCGTGTTGTATACGAGAGTTCTCATATTGTGCTGTATAAACTCACCAGTAGCGGATGCTTGTTTTGTATTAGAACGTGCGTAGCATGTTGTTTCGGTTTAAAAATATTATTTTTTTTTTGTGATGTTACTACAAATTTACGGTTTTAGGATTTGCGCTATAAGACATTGCTTCTTGCCAAATTTCATGATTCTAGGTCAACGGGAAGTACCCTTATAGGTTTTGATTCCCAAGAGTCTTGACAGACGGATAACAAGGTGATCCTCTAAGGGTTCCTTTTTTTCCTTTGGAAATACGGAACCCTAAAAATTAACAAAAAAATCGGTTGTCTGTAAAGTCGGTTTACGGACGATAGTTTTACGTGATAACGTATTCCGTAATACATAACCTAAATTCTACATAAATATAACAATTATAATAATTCGAATCTATGTAATTGCATCTTTCGCTTCAAATTTAGGTTAATTTTATGTATTAAAATACTCACCACCTATAATAATAATTGTTTTTTTAACTTTCTTTCTTTCGTATTTATTTTAAGTCTCAAAGATTAATTGTCATAATATTTTGAAAACAATTGTTTCACTGTTTATATAAAATTCCAAAACCTACTTACAATATTTAAGTATTTTCATACGTCAAAAAATTGATTTTTATAATGATAAAATTTGTATGAAAACGATTTTTTCGAGAGATGAGACCTAGCTAAAACGATTTTTTGCCCCCCAAAATCCCTTTTCAATAAATTTCATCCAAATCGTTAGGGCCGTTTTCGAAAAAAGCACACACAGGGTCAGGCGGAACGTTAGGAACGTTAGGAACGTTACACTTTTTCGTGCATGCAGCCGGTGTTTCATCAATTTATAAGATTGGTGATTCATCAAGACGTTATCACTTCAAAAATATACATGTCAAATTGATTTTTTTAAGTCGATTAAAAATGTTTCCCAACCCTCAAATACACTCCTTAAATTATCAGATTGCGTGTGCCAAAAGTTTAAATCGACCATCATTAACAACCGATCGGTCCGGTCAATTTTGAATTCATGCTCTCCTCATAGCTTTAGCCGATTTCAGTCGAGCATTGCTTGAAGGCGTGCCATCCGACAAGTTCAAGTCATTCGACAAGAGTCGTAGGACGTCGTCGTTCCCGTTCCCCGATTCCCGACAATCCCAGCCGACGTGCCACAGCTACACAGGAACCAACAACTCACTGCACAGCGCACAGTCGGACTGCGGCTTTAAACAAAACAGGATTACTTGCAACTGTAATATTACGGTCGCTTCTCTCTCTCTCCACGTCTCCTCTGAACTTTGACACACAACGATCTGGCTTCAAATACAACAAAACAACCAACTTTAAGTGAACTGCCTATTTTAAATATGTACTCTACTCGTTGACTTGTACAAATGTTTTAAAATTTAATTTAATTGCGCAACAGGGTCGTATTAACATTTGACAGTTTTGAACAGTGCACATTATTCCTTACACAGAAAAAAAAACGGCCAAGTGCGAGTCGGACTCGTGCAACAAGGGTTCCGTATAGTGTTGGGCATAATCGATATATTTCAATAATCGACTGAATCGAAATAATCGGTTTTTATAATCGAATGATCATTCGAATTATCGATTATGAATGATGCGCAAACTTGGCAATAATAAATTTCGTTTTATTTATTTTTACAGTATAAGCGAATGATCATTCAAAATATCGATTATGAATTATGTTCTAACTTTGCAATTTCGATTTGTTAATATTACTTAACACAATATTAATAATGAAATCACTGGTATTATATGATCGAATAGAAATATAAATATATTTGTTATGCCCTAGATGAATACATCGTAAATTTACATAATGAGTTAAACATTAAAATTGAAATTTAAAAAATCCTTAATGTTATAAAAACAATTTTTAACTAATCCTATAAGGATTCCTTTTTTCCTTTTGAGGTACGGAACTCTAAAAATAATGCAAACTAAATATTTCGTTCTTTTATCCTCTCTCTTAGTTGCAGACAAGATTTTAAAAAGCTTGTTCATTTCAAACGGTTGAACATAACCGCTACATGACGTCAAAGCTGTACATGAGAGCATGTCTATGGAAAGAGATGGATAAACCAGTTAACTGTAGTATTTATTGGAAAAATGTTTTATGGCACAAATGAATTTTTTAACTGATCAATGTTATATTTTTGACTGTTCATATCTGTATATACAGCTATATGAATCAATAAATTATTATTATTATTATGCCGGAGGTGGGCAATCTTTTCAGCAGGTGGGCCAACTTTCAGAAAAAATATTTCCTGCCGGGCCACGTACCTACCTATTCTTTTTGTTAATCAAGCAAGCTACAGCTTCGATCACATCACCGCTTCTCAAATAATTAAATTTTTGATTCAATATAATATTATACGTTTACAAAGAATAAATAAAATCTTTGACGTCGCAAATAAGTTGTTTTCCTATATAATCTGAAACCAGATGAGCTGTTGTGACTGAAGCTCGAATCTGAACAAACATTACACGTTGGTCTCTCGTAACCCCAGTTGTTTGCAGTTCTAAAGATGGTCTTATCTTCAGCTACACTTGAAGTTCCATTCCGAGCATCTTCTTTGAATCGCTGTGTTTCCATTATGTTTCTTTTGCCTTTATTATGAGATTTTTACAATTGAAAACATATACTATATTATGTTACCGTGTATAATGTAAAAATCTCTACCATTTCTTAAAGTAAAACTTCTTTGCTCGCGGCTATGTAGATTTTTCTGTCACTGAAGTTGGATATGGAAGTGACGTCATGCAAATGTTAATTTTTTAAAACAGTAAATAAAAAAAAAATAAATCACAAAAAAATGGAAGTTGTTGTGGGACGCCTGGCAGATATGAAACATCAAAGTTGATATTAGAATTTATATACTTATTAAAAACCAATAAAAAAATGCGCAGCTCATACAGAGAAGCAACGATGTGTATAGTATTAACGCGCACGCACATAAGGTATGACGGCATAAGAGAGCGTCATGTCTTTTGCCGTCACGGCATACGAATCGGTTTCACATCAAAAACTTACTAATATAATCATGAATCGTTAATAAAAATTATTATTATTATTATTATCATCTAGGATTTGTTGCCAAATAACCGGTTGTTTAAAGCGGATTACTAAATAGCGAAAATTAAATTACTATAAATAACGTAAGACCAGTTACTTATATTAATTACGGGTGAAACTTTTTGACGTGATAACGTCTTATAAATTGATGAATCACCAATATTATAAATTGATAAAACACCGGCTGCATGTACGAAAAAGTGTAACGCGTAACGCATAACGCGTAACGTTCCGCCTGACGCTTTTTGCTAATTTCTCGCTCAATTTAAATCAGATCGGTTTGAAACCAGTCTTAAACGAAAGAGGAGAACATTTTACATAGATTTCGTATAACAGAATTTGCCTAAACAGTTTTTTTATACAAATTTATATAGAAAAATATTTTATACAAATTTATATAGAAAAATAGCTGTATAAATGCATTCAATTTTTTGACATTAGTATTTTGTGAAATGCAACGCCTTCTAAGTTAAGTATTGGAATAACTAATTATTATTAGAACATAATACTTTGACAGTTGCAAACGTCACTTTTGACATTTCTTATCATTCCGACACCAAGGATAAGCGGATTGTAACCAATATTTGGGAGGTTTAGGTTATGTATTACGGAATACGTTATCACGTAAAACTATCGTCCGTAAACCGACTTTACAGACAACCAATTTTTTATTTTTTTTAAATCTTTCTTTTGACGTGATAACGTCTTATAAATTGATGAAACACCGGCTGCACGCACGAAAAAGAGTAACGTTCCCCGCAAGCGAGAGCGCGATATAAGCGATAGTCTCTCTCTTCTCGCGTGACGTCAGAGAGTAGTGTGCGTTCAACATTTTTTTCGGCTGTTCCAGCGAAAGCTACATCTGACAGATGGCCAGATAAATTATACGGTTTGTTAACAAATATATAATATATATACATTCTTTTAAATGTCTTTTATAATTGCTTAAAAATATGTGTTTTGCTTTAGTTGATCAAATTTTAGTCGGTAAAAATATAGTTTGACAGCTACTAAAATTTAGGTTATGTATTATTAAATATGATATTCGAGCGGAATACGTTATCACGTAAAACTATCGTCCGTAAACCGACTTTACAGACAACCAATTTTTTTTAAATTTATAAACAATGCTCACACACTACAGTAGATCTGTTTAAATACTATTGTACCAGGAAATACATTATTTTATCGGCGAAGTTTTGCACTGCGACTAGTGTTTTTAAACTATTCAAATTAAATTTTCTGAATGCAGTGATCAAATTCTATTTATGTAACTCATAAGTTTTGTTAATTGAAATGCCATTTCCTAATATCTTAACAACTTGACTAATTATCAATTAGCGATATTTAAGCCTTCCCTTGCACACTAAAAACTACCCTTTCAACTGAGATCGTGTTATCAAAGCCAACGGAAATTTCCTTTGATGTTCTGTGTCGATCGAATTCTGAAAGCAACGGACATTTTCAAGCCGCTAGCCTGGTTAAAATTTGGTTTGTTATAACTAAAACTGTGCTTATGTAGGGAATCAAGTTCATTATTATTTTATTATTAGAATGTAGTTCTATTTGTAACCCAGTCACTTTACACATGAATCACAAAAAAAAAAACAATAGAATATTTTTCAACGGGATTCTCTTTATTTTGGCGTCACAAATAATTTCTCAAAAGTACATAAAAGCAACTGGACAGCTAGTAAAGTTACAGAAGGTCAAAACTTACAAAAATCAATTTTTTTCCAAATATCTCATAAATTATCGGTTCTATGTTAATTTTGGTTCGTATAAAATTTGTTTGTAGGATAAATCTGCGTAGGACCAATAGTTTTCGAGATACAGGGTCGGAAAAACTTGAACGTTATACTGCGTTCGTTACCGCACCATCTTTGAGGTAGAATGCAAGGCGCATTATTACATAGTGTCTCATATGTAGGCCTTTGGCGATTATTGTTCGTTTTCTATGACCATTCCGTTTATCTCTTCTATTTCCAGTTTTTCAATATTTTCATTTCCATCAACATTTCGGTGGAAATAAGAGAAAAATAAAACTATTGCAACATGAATTTGCCGTTGTTTAAAAAAGGGGTTTTCTATTTCCTGAAGCTGTAAGATCCAAGGTAGAATGAATAACCAAGCCAATTGATTATTACTTTTTTTTGCAAAACAGAAAAAAACTGAATAAAAGAATTTTAAAAATAAGTTCAACCCTACAGGCCGTTCCTGAAAATTCCCGCTATTTTCGAGTTCAAAACGCTCAAAAATATATAAAATATAGCAAGAAGTTTATTTTTTAGCTCTTAGAGCTCAAAAAAAAAACACTTTTTTACGAATTTTTCGTTCACGATATCTCTTGAACAAATAAACCGATTTTGATAAAGTTTGCGGCAATCGGCGGAGTTTTTTTAACCTAAGAGAGTAAGTTATTACAAAAAAATCGACCTGATAATAATTTTACGAGTACCTATTAAAAATAACGCTTTTTTACGAATTTTTCGTTCACGATATCTCTTGAACAAACAAACCAATTTTGATGCGATTTGCGGCAATCGACGCAGTTTTTTGAGGAGAAGACCTGATTAGATTTTGGAATTAATCGGTTCAGTAATTTATAAAATATTCTAAAAAAACAAATTTCTCAAAATTTTTGATATTTGTATTTTTGAGATTTCTCAAAATCTATTGGGCCGAATCATTCCAAATTTTCAGGAAATCTAAGTTCAGCAAGGTCACGTCAGATGCCGCAAACCAAGTTTCAATCGGACACTCCGTTCAAAAGTAATAAGAGGTTTACATACATACATACACACATACAGCCCTACGGACATCGTCGCCAAAATAGTTAGAATAGCTTTCTAGGACCTCAAAACGTCGAGATCTGACGAAAACTCGATTTTCGACAATCGGGGGTGAAAACAATAACTTCCCGATTTTTTACTGATTGCGGGAAGTTAAAAAACAATACCTACATTGCTGTGTATTCGTTCATAGAAAAATGAAGAAGGATCAATGACGAGACTCAGGGCCTTATAACTACAGCGCCGCGCGTAAAGCTTTTACGAACCCTTATCGTCAACGATTTTCGAAACACGCGCTTTGCATTGTAAACCGTTGACAGCAGTCTCATTCCTCTCTATTCTCCTTGATGTCAAGTTTCAGTTAATAAAAATAACTATAGACTATTACAAGTAGTTTTCATTCTGAAGAAAGAAACTGAAAACAAACAATTTCCCGTGATTATAGAAACACTACCTCATTCCAGGGATTCATATTTTCACACTGATCTCTAATTAATGGATTGCCGAAAGACTAGTTCAAGAATCTTCTAAAGCTATTCTGAACATGACCATTAATGAGTGCAATAGAGAGGTCGCATATTTTTTCATGGATACTTACATTGGTTTCAAACAAAATTAAACAACTATTTTTGAAACGTGCTTTAAGTTATTCTTATGAATACTTTGGTTATTTATTTGTTGGTTTGTTTAAATTTTGTTTCATAATTTACCTGGTCATGCTATAATAATTATATCTTTGTTTATGTCATTGTTGTTGCACTTATTAATTTTCTATCTTCAAAACGTGTTGCTTTCAGACAATTCAAACATTTTAAAGTTGCAGAACGTTGGCAAGACGTACTGAGAGAGGATGGGGAAGTTTTGGGTGACAATTTTAACGGGAAATTTAAATTGTCAGTACAGCTAATGCCTGCTATTTTAGATTCACTCAAAGACGTTAAATATCATATCATTCCCTATCTTAGTAAATACAATGTATGAGTAGGGATGAAAACATCCAATATAAGAGAGAAATGCTTATCTTTGTGCAGTTTTGAAGTATAAAAAAACCACAATTAATGCAGTTTATAAATTTTATATTGTTGATAAAAAAACATTGTTAGTAGAAGTTTTGTTCCAAAAATATGTATTGAAGGAGATTTATTTGGTTGAGGAACAATTGAAAAACTTGAGGCCTTGAAGATGAAAATATATTTTTCGAAACGTTGGTCACAAGCGACACTCTGGTAAAGCTTATTTTTCAATTGTTCCTCAACTAAATAAATCTCCTTCAATAAAAAAATATGTTAGATTTGTTTAATCAAATTTAACTGATGAAATCTTTGATTAACGTCTGATTAGAACTCTTCAATAAATAAAATTAACGACCAATTTTTCAGAAAATATATTAACAAAATATATAATTAATACATTAACGTTTCGATCCGGATTGGGATCTGCTTCAGAACGGATCTACAAATATAAAAAAATAATTAATATTTAGTAATCTATTTATTTTTAATGAAATATGTGAAATTTTTTTAATATTGAAGTAATGAAAAAAAAACGTTAATGTATTAATATTTTTGACGTGATAACGTCTTATAAATTATTGATGAAACACCGGCTGCACGCACGAAAAAGTGTCACGTTCCGCCTGAGCCTGAGCGTGCAAGCGAGAGCGCGGTATAAGCGATAGAGAGGCACGATCGGCCCAAGCGTCGGCTGTACGCATTTCTCTCTCTTCTCGCGTGACGTCAGAGAGTTCATCAATGTTTCTTTATGACGTTATCACGTAAAACTATCGTCCGTAAGCCGACTTTACAGACAACCAATTTTTTTTTTGACGTGATATCGTCTTATAAATTGATGAATCACCAATCTTATAAATTGATAAAACACCGGCTGCATGCACGAAAAAGTGTAACGTTCGTAACGCGTAACGCGTAACGTTCCGCCTGACCCTGTGCGTGCTTTTCTCGAAAACGGCCCTAACGATTTGGATGAAATTTACTGAAAAGGGATTTTGGGGGGCAAAAAATCGTTTTAGCTAGGTCTCATCTCTCGAAAAAATCGTTTTCTTAAAATTTTATCATTATAAAAATCAATTTTTTGACGTATGAAAATACTTAAATATTGTAAGTAGGTTTTGGAATTTTATATTATAAACAGTGAAACAATTGTTTTATAAATATTATGACAGCTAATCTTTGAGACTTAAAATAAATACAAAGAAAGTTAAAAAAAACAATTATATTATATGGTGAGTAATTTAATAAATAAAATTAACCTAAATTTGAAGCGAAAGATGCAATATCATAGATTCGAATTATTATAATTATTATATGTAAAATTTAGGTTATGTATTACGGAATACGTTATCACGTAAAACTATCGTCCGTAAACCGACTTTACAGACAACCAATTTTTTTGTTAATATAGGTATTGTCTGATAAATTGGTCGATAATTTTGTTTATACTGATGAAAGCTTTGTCAAAATTTAAAAACAGATTCTAAAATGTATTTATTTATTAGTGGCAATCCATTAATTAGAGATCAATGGATTTTCATAATAACAAACGACTGCCACGACAACAAATCATCTCGATATTATGAAGTCGTCGAAAAAACGGAAGTAGAGTTTCGCTTCAACGAAACGTGTCGTAAATTCCCACTCCCTCACGTCTTGGAGAATGTAGTCTTGTAATGGCGGCTCTAAAAAAAAGTTAACTAGACATAATAGTTTTGTTTTTTCTCTTTTAATGCGACTGTTGGCGTTTGACAAATACCGAGAAACTTTTAAAACGGCAAGATATATTAATCAGCATTCAGTGATCGGCGAATTTTCTGATATCTCGACTATTTACCACAAAAATATCTTTCTCCCACACCATTTATGAAATAAATTGGTTGTCTGTAAAGTCGGTTTACGGACGATAGTTTTACGTGATAACGTATTCCGTAATACATAACCTAAACCTCCCAAAATTTGGTTTCAATCCGCTTATCCTTGGTGTCGGAATGATAAGAAATGTCAAAAGTGACGTTTGCAACTGTCAAAGTATTATGTTCTAATAATAATTAGTTATTCCAATACTTAACTTAGAAGGCGTTGCATTTCACAAAATACTAATGTCAAAAAATTGAATTAAACATTTTCATGTTAAGACAAGACATACGTTATCTTCTAATTTCCATGTACGGCAAACAAAGACGACCGACCGCGTCGCGCCATGCATTAGACAACATTGCATTTATACAGCTATTTTTCTATATAAATTTGTATAAAAAAACTGTTTAGGCAAATTCTGTTATACAAAATCTATGTAAAATGTTCTCCTCTTTCGTTTAAGACTGGTTTCAAACCGATCTGATTTAAATTGAGCGAGAAATTAGCAAAAAGCACGCACAGGGTCAGGCGGAACGTTACGCGTTACGCGTTACGAACGTTAAGAACGTTAGGATTTAGGAACGTTACACTTTTTCGTGCATGCAGCCGGTGTTTTATCAATTTATAAGACGTTATCACGTCAAAAATAAATAAAGCATAGGTACAGTAATTAGAGAAAAATATTTTGCTAATTTTGCCATACTTGATGTGACATTCAATAGTAATATCTCCGTGGCTGTTGGAATACAGAAACAAAATAAAGTTTTTTTTTTGTGATGTTGGCAACAAGAGAGATCCGTCGCGTTGTCGTTCCATTATAACGGATGAAAACTCATCCGCTTTATTACATTCCTTTGAGATCAAAGTCTGTTTCACTACTGCTGTCACATCCCAACATGGCTTAGACTCTCCACGTGTGTTACATCATATTGTGTCCACATCAAAACCTTAAAACTACTTAAAACTGCGGGTACATTATTCATTTAACGCATAGAACCGTGAGGCCAATCTGTAAAGAATTCTTCACTTTAAACCTTTCCATGACTACGTAATAAAAAATTGTTTGTTATTATTTTTTCAATATTTCAATATTAAGGAGGTTGATCCGTTACAGTCCCAATCAAAAGTAAGTCGAATTCTAAATGGGAACTTTTATAGTTTATGTCGATGATACCAATAAATTATTGTCATAAAGGCATAAATAAATATTTTTTTTTAATGTTAATTAATTATTTCAGTACTTTATATTTAATGGACTAACTTTTGTATTTTTTGTACAAAGTTAAAAAAAATACATTTATGTAAATATCTGTATTTTACATATTTTTAAAATTAAATCATTAAAAAGTTGAAAATTCAGTTAAAATTGTTAAATCTGTCAAGAATAAAAGTCCATAATCGTAAAGTGCTAAGGTTTAATAATTTTTTTTATTGATTAAAAGTCTCCTAATTAAATTGGAAATAATATTAAAATCGATGCTTTACATAGTTAGTTTTCGGAACTGCTGACATTATTTGGTTATTTGCAAAAAATTAAAATGAACAGTTTGCATGCTAGCTTGACATATTTTCCATAAGACTACATGTAAAAGTTTTTTTTAATTTTTAACTTTATAAATCTCCTAATGATTTTGGATTTTTTACAGAAAATTTCGTCATAAAAAAATCTATTAAAAAAACTTTATATCAGATTTTTTCATTATCTTCGTAAAACGGCTCAACCTCCTTAAAAAAGTCTTTCACGAATTTCATTAAAAATAAATAGAAACTAAATAAGTATTAATTATTTTTTTATATTTTTAGATCCGTTCTGAAGAAGATCCAAATCGGGATCGAAACGTTAATGTATTAATTATATTTTTTTGTTACTATATTGTCTGAAAAATTGGTCGATAATTTATTTTATTGAAGTCTTCACTTAAAAATTAATTCCACGATTTAGACCAGCTGCTATCGGCGCTGTCGTTTCGAAATAAATTCGGATTGCAGTTTTTTTACACGCTTTATATTAGCTTCACCTGTATGTATTGTCAGTAAACACGCTTATGTTGTAACCGACTCCTTTGGGATAGATTTTGACCCACTTTAAACGTACAGATTTAATTTAAACTTTGTACACTTATCAAAAACCTCTCTATGATAATTATTAGTTAAACCATCTTTACTCAAAAATAATCAAGCTTTTTATAGCACATCGAACTAAACAGTGAAAAATAAATCTTAATATAAGCAGAAAATAATAATACACAAAAAATATTAGTATTATTGTGAAAAAAGAGTGAGGCACTTTGTGCCATATTTTTCGTATATGAGTTTTTTATCACAATATTACTAATATTTCTTGTTCATTATTATTTTCTGCTTATATTAAGAATTATTTTTCACTTTTTAGTTCGATGTGCTATAAAAGCGTGTTTTTTAGTTTTTTTAAATTATATTTGTTTTTTTCTTGCTGGAATCAGTTCAGGAGACCGTACTGGTTAATATTTTTTTTAATTAAAGACTTTTGTTATATATATTTTTCATACGCAGTGGTTATGCATATTTAACAAAAGAAAAAAAACGTATAAAGCAAACTGTTCTATGCGCATAAGCAAAACAGTTTTTAGTATATATATATAATAATAACGACAATAATTATTTCAAATATATAATATATACAGTCGAACCTAGATACACAAGAGTTAAAGGGACCGCGATCTGTTTGTCGCTTATGGAGGTTTTTCTCTAACCCGAGTTTCTAGGTACAGGAGTAGAGCTGTAACAAACCGTATGTATTCGTTACTGAGTAACGGGTACATCGTGCGACTCGAAGTAACGAATCGTTACTTACAAATTCATTTCGTTACTCGCATGTTTCGTATCCTTGTCAGTCCGATTCGTTTGATACGGTTATACGAACACAATGTGTTATACTTATAAGTTATAAGTATTCATAAAGTACGAAGTCATGACTCATGTCGTATCACATATGGCATATGCGACGCGCTTTGGTGCGAAGCTACATGCTTATTGCTTGATGCTGTTAAGTACACTATTGTATGTCGTATCAAAAGTACCGTGTAACGTAACGATACGAAAGTAACGGGTACTGGTTCTTTAAGTAACGAATACATATAGTACGAGTGCCCGTCGGCAAAAATTTTATTGATACATACTCTCTCCAAACTTTGTATATGGCTTCATTAGGCCTAGTCTGACACCTATTTCCTCTATGACTTTTCTTGATTTTGGGGCGTTTTCCCTATAAAGTTTCCTAAACATGTCGTTTTGACGACATGTAAAAATTTATACATACTGTTTGGTTTTTTAATTGGATAGCTTAAAAACTTCAACCAAAACGCTAAAATAATGTTCTCTGACAAATAACATGAGCCATTTAAAATGTCTGACACCTCGAATATGTCGAAAAAACGACTATAAGAAAATTTATGAATATCCAGCTGATTTTTTCAGTATCTTATATTTGAACACTGCAAAATCAAATTTTCATATTGTCTGACGGGGATAGTTTTCCTATTTTCCAGTCTGACGCGTCAAAGTTGTCGATTTCATGACTATAAAAAAATTTATGAATAACCAGTGTTCAAATATAAGATACTGAAAAAATCAGCTGGTTATTGATATTTTTTTTTTAGAGTCATGAAATCGACAACTTTGACGCGTCAGACTGGAAAATAGGAAAACTATCCCCGTCAGACAATATGAAAATTTGATTTTGCAGTGTTCTAATATAAGATACTGAAAAAATCAGCTGGTTATTCATAAATTTTTTTATAGTCATGAAATCGACAACTTTGACGCGTCAGACTGGAAACTAGGAAAACTATCCCCGTCAGACAATATGACTATTTGATTTTGCAGTGTTCAAATATAAGATACTGAAAAAATCAGCTGGTTATTGATATTTTTTTTTTAGAGTCATGAAATCGACAACTTTGACGCGTCAGACTGGAAAATAGAAAAACTATCCTCGTCAGACAATATGAAAATTTGATTTTGCAGTGTTCAAATATAAGATACTGAGAAAATCAGCTGGTTATTCATAAATTTTTTTATAGTCATGAAATCGACAACTTTGACGCGTCAGACTGGAAAATAGAAAAACTATCCCCGTCAGACAATATGAAAATTTGATTTTGCAGTGTTCAAATATAAGATACTGAAAAAATCAGCTGGATATTCATAAATTTTCTTATAGTCGTTTTTTCGACATATTCGAGGTGTCAGACATTTTAAATGGCTCATGTTATTTGTCAGAGAACATTATTTTAGCGTTTTGGTTGAAGTTTTTAAGCTATCCAATTAAAAAACCAAACAGTATGTATAAATTTTTACATGTCGTCAAAACGACATGTTTAGGAAACTTTATAGGGAAAACGCCCCAAAATCAAGAAAAGTCATAGAGGAAATAGGTGTCAGACTAGGCCTAATGAAGCCATATACAAAGTTTGGAGAGAGTATGTATCAATAAAATTTTTGCCGACGGGCACTCTGACTAATACGGGTACACAATTTCTCGTTACTTTTATAGCTCTATACAGGAGTGGTCTTTCTCACTTATAGAGGTCTAAAAATACAGCAAATATGTAATGATAAACATGTATATATTATTCGACATATATGCTATAAAAAAAAAAAAAAAACAATTATACAAAGACAATGTTAGTTAGTTCAGCTATTTATGACTCATTGTTAAATTTCGTGGAATTATTAATACGTTCGACTATCGCTTGTATAGAGGTATAGGCAAGTAGTGAGTGAAACGTATTTCTGTTATATAGAGGTTTCTGTTTCTCACTTATAGAGGTTTTAGAAGGTTACAAAGACGGTACCTGGCAGTTACTCTCGCTTACCCAGTTCTCACTTACTCAGGTTTGACTGTATTTACTTGCGTAATGCTTTGAAATGACTGAAAAAGTGCACAATTTATCATTAAAAAAGTCTATTGCACATAATATTATGAGAACTAAAAAGTTGGTTTGTATTATTTGCTTACTAGTTGCAAATCCGGCTGCGTTCGGGTCGAGCTCTGTGCGGATACAATCTTTAAATTGAGATTAGAGTGTTATTAATAACTTAGTAATTGAATTATTGACAAAGAGAATAGTAGATAGGTTTCAGTCAAGTCCACTGCACTGAAGCGTAATTTATGAAGTGCTTCATCAACGACTTAAGTGGATAAAACAGTATTCGACAGAAAACGGTTTGTTGACAGACAGACAAGCTATCATAGCGTGTTTATATGAAATAATTGTCATTCATTGTTATTAATATTGTAATAATGAATATGTATTCGAATTTTGCTGATATACAGGATGAGTCAGACCACCCGTATCAGTCGTTTTTTTCGAAAACGGTTAGTCGTAGAGAGTTGTCTCAAAAATCTGTATTATAAAAGCCCTCATGAAGAATCGAATGGTGATATTTTTTCCCCCCGGAAAGGTCGGCTTCCCTGTTAGTTTGCTCCGGAATGTTCAGAACTCCGGAATGTTAAATGGCACGATAGGTCGAAAGTGGTATTGTTGAAAAGATCTTTAAAAAATAAGCAAGTTTTGTAGGACATTTTTTTTTGTTACTGCCACCCCTATTAAGTACCTAATATTCGTTTGAAATTATGAAATTAACATATCAGAATAACAAAAAGTCGGCATTTAAAATCTAGTTACCTAATTAAACAATGTCACAATAAGTTTTCAATAATTGCAATTGTTTTTTTTTGTCGGAAAATACTTCCAGGTACTCATAACATATCTAGAAGAGCTCTGCAGTGTTTAGAAGTAAATTGAAGACAGTTTGAACATTTGTGACATTGTTTAATTAGGTAACTAGATTTTAAATGCCAACTTTTAAAATTCAGTTTGTTTTTCTTACATGTTAATTTCATAATTTCAAACGAATATTACTTAACAGGGGTGGCAGTAACAAAAAAAAATGTCCTACAAAACTTGCTTATTTTTTAAAGATCTTTTCAACAATACCACTTTCGACCTATCGTGCCATCATTCCGGAGTTCTGAACATTCCTGAGCAAACTAACAGGGAAGCCGACCTTTCCGGGGGGAAAAAATATCACCATTAGATTCTTCATTAGGGCTTTTATAATACAGATTTTTGAGACAACTCTCTACGACTAACCGTTTTCGAAAAAAACGACTGATACGGGTGGTCTGACTCACCCTGTATATTATACGATTCGAAATTGATAATTTTTCATGCTTAATAATTTTTTATAGATTTCAATCAAGTCTACCGTGCCCCTCGACGAAATCTATATACCTACATCAAAATGTACTACACTATATTGTCGGCAGGGTTTCGCACTGCGACCCGAGTTTTTTATATCTGTATATTATGTAGGAGAGAGAACGAGACTGTAAACACATGGCATGTTCCGTTTCCGCGTCCTGCAACCGACGGCGACGTCCGTTCGTTTGGCGGCCTTCACATTCTTTAAATATTTCCCCGCGTGTTTTACGCGCTGTTGGCTGCGTATCGCGCGACTTTAATGCGAGTTAAGTAAGATGAATACATGACATTTTAATTAAACTCCGTTGCATTAACAACATGGCCCCCACAATGGTGGGGCTGGTGCAACTCTGGTAACAGGGCCCGGGCTCAGAGGGGGCCCTGGTTTTTTATTCAAGAAGTATTTGCAGTGGATCATAGCTTTATTATCAAAATAAATGAAAATATTTAAATATAAAAACAGTTTAGAGTAAAATAGATATTACTTTGTATACAACAGCACGCACGGGCCCCACCTACTCCCTCTACTCTCCCCCACTCTAACTCTGCGAAGATTCTTGTCCGAAGACAAAGAAAAATAGGCATATGTTAGGGGGGGGCCCGACCCAGATCCTGGTTACAGGGCCCACAATCGAATGTGGGGGCCATGATTAACAATTATCAGTTCTGTTTCACGCACGTTAAATGAAACGATTAAGTTTTCAGCTGTTCCGGAACAACGGACGCACATTTTACATCCGGTGTACCTGCGCATTCGGTACACTGCTTTGACCAAAACAAGCGAAATTAACCCAACACATATGAGACAGACGAATTTTAAACGCTCAACAACGAAGGTCATTAGTAGCGTTTATTTAAAAAAAAAACCCTTTCGCACTCCGGGAGTGCCGGCAGAAGTGAAAACTTGAATATTAACGTCTTACGAATTTTCGATCAAAATGGTTTGTATCATAGATTGCATTTTTATGTACGATATTTCAACGCTAGATGTCTAACGTTGTATAAAAAGTATCTGGCAATTACTATCACTTAGAGACATTGTCAATTTGGCATCAAGGTTGACAAGCATTGATGCCAATCTGACAATGTAAAATGTTCTAAGCTTTTATATTATATTTATGCTCAGTTTTGTAATTTTTGAAACGTTTCAATATAAAAATAGGTTTTGGAACGAAATATCACTGTTTACTGTGAGCTTTATTGTTTTTCCATTAACATCATATTATAGAATATTTAATCTTTTTGAATCCCGCGCACTTTTTACGGAGTTTTCCACGTACAAAATGGCTTCCATATGGCTTCTAATTGGAACCATTCCGCACAATGCTCAAGGATAGGCATCCGCTATCTATTAATATATATATCTATGGTATAGATGTTACTTGGAAATAAATAACGGTGAAAGAGGTTTTCAAATTGGTCAGTAATTTTATAATTTAACGTGGACGAACAAACAAATAAATATAAACAAGCTTTACCTTTTTTATATATCAGTAAAGATACATAAAATATTCCATTATAATAATAGTATAAAAATTATTTTTTTACCTCTATCCGAGTGCACATGAGCTGCACCAGCTTTAACTGAAACAATCGAAACAAAATATGAATAAAATTTGTTTTGTCTAAGAACAAAAGAAGTAAAGGTAATATTTAATATGAAAAACGTACACTTTCAGTCTGTCGAAAGTATTATATGGAGCCAGTTGTCTGTTCAAATAATACAAGCACAGACCATATCGGTTTGAGAAGGGCGGGGGACAAGGCGAGTTTGGGCGACCGCCAGGGCCGGAGGAATAGCGGAAGGCTACATTTTGTTTTTATTCACGGTTCAAAATCGTTGGCTAAGCTCAAAGTGTACAACCTGCCAAATCGCATACGTACCTATTGACAATAATTTAAAACTTTTTATATATAAATCTTCTAGATTCTCCGAAGATGTCATAAAGTTTGCCGAAACGTCAGACACAATAAAATGCAATAAAAAAACCTTCAGTATTTGCTTAGTTCATCGATCCTATGCCACCAGGATTCATCCTTTAATCTTCCAATAATAATAATAATAAATGTTTATTGCTCTAAATGTACAAATTTAGGCAATAGGGACAGGATCAAACTAGAGTTTGATCTTCCTCCTGCCCCTGTACATAAGAATTGAGACAGTACATTTATAAAATCACATTTACAAGAAAAAATACGTGTGGCACTCGGGGACTGCCGCGGTAAAGCTATTGCATATTCTTTTCAGGTCTTTCAGTTTTTCTTCTCTATAAAACGAAAATAGCTAGGTATAAATAATAAGGTATAAATAGTGTAATTACACACCAAAACAATTATTCATGAGTTTGATCATAGAATTTCGCGCGATGTACAATTTATATAGATATAATATCATATATACTTTCTCTGCACATAACCTAAATAATTTTGGTTATTTTTATAGCAGTATTATATATAACTTCATTTATACACAAATAAAGATAGAATCAGTTATGAGCAGTTATGCAGTTATGAGCACACAAACACCGTGCCGAAGTCTGCCGAACTGAAACGACGTTAGACGATGCACGGCTATCAACGCCGTACCGCTGTGGGTGGGTGGGTTTTTTTTTTTTTCGTTACGGAATTTCTTGATTCGGTCGCCGCGCTCAAAGCCCGCGATAGAAGCTATGCAATGGCTTAAAAATAAAATCTAGTTGGTTAACACACACAGGCACGAAAATTGTTAGTGTTAAGTTGCATTTTATAAACAAATTGTTTTATCAATATTTTTATTTTTGGTGGTTTCAGATTCAAAATTGTGTTTGTTATATCTGCCAAGTCAGGTGATTGTGACAAAACAAACATACAAAATATTAATATAACGCTTTAAATTTGAATTTCTTTATTTCCAGTAAAATACTTAGACGTCCCGGCAGCTTTGTTAAAACAAAACGTGTACATATTGTCCACATCAATGTAATTTTATTAAAACGTGATTGTGCATTTGATTTTAAAATCTGCCTCATTAGCATTTTGATTGGCCGACGTCATTTCTGAGCACAGAGCCTTCGCTATCTACTCACCGAGTTTAATACAAATATTATGTACATAGTACTTAAGCAACAACACTTGATAACGTTACAAATTGAATCGAAATCAAAATTCGAACAGTTCGTTCAAAATGCAAGATTCATAACGAAACAACACGTTCTCGGAACATTTAAGTTTACGAGTGCCCTTAGACTGTAACCGCACCGTTATATTTTTTAAGTAAAACTGCTTTATAGATGCGTTTTGTGAATTTCCCGAAGGGGCTGCTCGATGAGTTGCCGTTGCGAACAAATGTGACGTTTTTGCGCGACCTGCTAAATTCGTTCATTTAACAGATGGCGCTTCTGTTAACGTAAAATATTTAGTATGGCGTGTGTTGCCTTAACGTCCAACAGATGGCGTTGTATTAAAAAAAAGGATGTTTACACCTGTCACAGCTGTGTGACATATATAATAGGTATATACGCCCGTATTCGAACGCAACGCTGTGTCAAAATTTCAAAGCAATCGGCGAAGAACTTTCGAAGATATACGATTTTGAACAAACGAAAATTATATTTTTACATGCTTTATATTAGCTTCACCTGTTTGTATGTATGTATGTAAACACGCTTATGTTGTAACCGACATCTTTGGGCTCAATTTTGACCCACTTTAAACGGACAGATTTAATTTAAACTTTGTATACTTATCAAGAACCGGTGACAATACAATAATTTGATAAGTTTATCTCATTATCCTGATCAGGATCGCTAGAATTAAATAATTATGTTTGTATGTATGTTTGTAACCGACTCCTTTGGGCTCGATTTTGACCCACTTTAAACAGATTTAATTTAAACTTTATAGCACATCGAACTAAAAAGTGAAAAATAATTCTTAATATAAGCAGAAAATAATAATGAACAAAAAATATATTAAGTAGTATTATTGTGAAAAAAGCGTGAGGCGCTCGATATACGAAAAATATGGCACAAAGCGCCTCACGCTTTTTTCACAATAATACTACTAATATTTTTTGTTCATTATTATTTTCTGCTTATATTAAGAATTATTTTTCACTTTTAAGTTCGATGTGCTATAAAAGCGTGTTTTTTTTGGTTTTTTTAAACTATATTTTTATTTAGATAGACTAGCGGCCCGGCCCGGTTCCATCCGGATGCGATAGATATATTTCTGCAAAATGTATTAGGTTTGAACGATAATAGCTTTGAGCAAATTCTACCAGATTTTCTTCTGAACTAATAGCTTTGAACAAATTCTATCAGATGTCGCTACATGTTACTAAGACACGATATAGCTATATACTTTTATAAAAGGATAGTCTCTGTCACTGTTTCTTGCAATAAAAAATTAAGAACTATCCTATAATGTAAGTTGTACCAAGCAAGATGCATTTACAAAATTTAATTAAAATCGGTTCAGTGGTTTCGGAGATTAGTGCGGAAGAACATCGTGACACGAGATTTTTATATATATTATATAGATTTTCCCACAAAAGAATTCTAGTCCCAAAAAAATATTTTAGAATCACAGTGACATATCGGTGTGCGTATTTATTTGTATTTTGACATATGGGCGACAAAGAGAGAGTTCTCTGTCTCTCTCTTTCGTGACGTGTGCATTCGTATATGGTGAACGTCTGTTTTTGAACGAAGTTGAAGCGACACGTTCAGACGCTCATCCGGATATTTCGGTCACGTCCGAGCTATGTCTTTCCGCTGGGTGAGCCCGATATAGCCCTGCTGTGTACAGCTCTACTTTCTATACGTAACACCGGGCCGGCACAGCACACTTCCACCATCCATACCTATACCTACATACATACATACATACACAACAGTGCCGTTGTTCTCTGAACGTCGCCCCTAGGGTCTTCGCATGTACCTCTATCTATGTGTAGTACATTCTGTTCCAGAGCTCCCCGTTTCGCGGATACCCAGCCAAAGTGTTGAATGCGATACCAATGTAACAATGTTCAACGGTCGGATGCCTTGACAAAACACGACTACACAATAGATAGGCATTGCAGACGCTCGACAACAGATAGGTCTAATCGTACACTATCGATAAATATTGATAATTTTGAAGTAAAACTTCTTTAGACGCGTTTAGTGAATTTTGCGGAGGAAGTACTGGTTGAGTTGACCTTACGAACAAATATGACCTTTTCTCGCGGTTTATAGCAACGGATTGCGAAGTTCACATACCGCGAGAGTTATTTTTATTTACACAAACGGTAAGTTTTGAACTGTTGAAGTGAATTACATGTATGTATGTGTGTTTCTTTATTTGAAAAAACATATTGTGTTCATACGGGTGTTTTATTCTTTTGTAACAGATGGAAGCACGTCGATTTAAAAATGAATTATTTAATGACATTTTTATATAAATAGACGTATGCAGTCATATATATTTCCATACACACATATACGCACATGTATATTTTAAAATAGCTAGCAATTAATAAAATAATTCTTTATTTGAATAAATGAATTCGATGTTCCAATTAAATTTTTTTATTATTTCACTTTATACGTAGCGAAGCACGTACAGGGCCGTTAGTACGATATAATTACGGAAGGTATTAAGGCCACCTTGCCAAAAGTTACTTTCGTTTTGTGTTATTTTTTGAAAAATATTTTGAGAGGTTCTTGTAGATAGTACAAGTCAGACGTGCTCTCAGGGGCTCCTGTTATCTAAACACTTGCAAAGAGTGGAAATAATACAATAAATGAAATAAAGAATTAAATTATTTATGTATGTAATAAGTCAATTATTATAAACGTCTACGATTTTCTCAACATTTGTCGAATATAACTGACTCGTTGAAAACGTTTTAGAGGGCCCTCGAGGAAGAGGATTCAGTGCTCAATAAAAAAAATTAAACCTATTTTTTACACATGCATTTCTTGGAACTTACCAATCACTCACTTTCAATCAAACATTGTATGAAAAATAGATTGTATAGGACAAAATTCAATTGGGGGGGAGGGGTATCTAGAAACGATTGTATAAGGGCCCCATAGGAAGATTTTGTCAACTGGGCCTTTTTTCTTAAATCCGCCTCTGGGACTCTGGGAGTGGCCAAAATATAACTTTATGCATAACCAGTTAGGTCCATATTATGCTTTTAGTGCATCTTCGCTTTGGTAGACAAATATCTTTTTTGTTTCTCGTATCGTGGCTATGCATATTCCAAGTTCTACTCTAGAACTGACACAGTTCAGTTCTTAAATTCTGGATAGTGAATCACACAGAATAAGCGGCACAGTTTTTAACCGACTTCAACAAAAAGGAGGAGGTTCTATGTTCGTCTGTATATTTTTTTTTTATTTATTTTTTTTATGTATGTTCACCGATTTCTCCGTCAATTATGGACCGATTTTCAAATTATTCGAAAGAGTGTACCTCAGAGGTTGTCCCATCGGAACCAAGTCAGGATCTGATGGTGGAATCCGGAGAAATCGAGGGAAACTTTCAAATTTCAAAGGCACGCATAATGTTTTTTATGTATGTTCACCGATTTTTTGTGTTAGATTAACACTAAAAAGAGAAAAATTAAAAATTTTTAACAAAAAAATTGAACCGACTTGACACTAAAAAGTAAAAAATAATTGCGTAATGAAATGTTTTGGAGTCGGTGTAGTTCTCGGAATAGATTTCATTTTGGCTGACACCGACTCCAAAACATTTCAATACGCAATTATTTTTTACTTTTTAGTGTGAAGTCGGTTCAATTTTTTTGTTAAAAATATTTTTTATGTGTGTAATGAGTATGGCCGTTCCATTAAGCAAACCGCACTCTACTATTTCAGAACCGCAGTATAGATAAGTTTGTATTGTGTGTAAAGAAAAGAAGAAGTATTATATTTATATTTTATATCGTTCGACGCTGTATCACTTATACTGAAAAACCTACGCACGCAAGAGACTAGCATTTTTCTGCATGTCAATACGAATATTCTGTTCTTTGATTACAGCTTGCCAATGTTTTCCCCATTTCTTTGATTTTCTTTTCTTTCAGCGTTTGAAACTGTAATTACGTATTATACAGAATAATGGTGAATCATATTCAGTACAATTTCACAAAGCAGTCGTTAAAAAGCTGATCAAATGAGAGTCGTACTCGTGCAGGAAAACCTTGAAAAGTTATCAAAAAAGCATAACAACACTGTTGTTGTCCGGCATCAAACAAGAAACTGATTTCAACGTAGGCGCTCTTATTCCTTCATTTACCGAACGAACTTGCTTTAGAACCGTTATTCTGGTATAGTATCAACCCTTTCAATTCGATTTTTTGAAGTAAAACTTCTTTAGGCACGCTTGACTGGGGGAGTAAGCTGGTAAATGCCTGACGAAATCGTTTACGGAAGTGCATCATATCGCGATGCCTGACTAAATCGTTTACGGAAGTGCATCATCGGAGTTGAGAGGGATATATAAGTTAGTGAGTGCGACAAAGACGGAGCATTAATACAACTATTTGACATTTAAAATGAAAACAACTGTTTTTTTGTATCAAAAATATATTTTATCGAACTTTGCTGCATTTTGTAACGGGAAATAATGTAGGTTAGTTAATAAACCCTTTTAAATGTAATATAAATTGTGCTAATAAATATATATACATACATATTTTGCCTATTAATTAATCAAAAATTATATTTTGTAGATTGTGCTACAGAGTGAGGTTATATTGTGTTCGATAAACTTTGAGACGAACCGACTGCATAACTATTATTGTTCGTTTATTAATTTAACACGAGCAAATTTGATATATTTACTATACGCATTATTCTTAATAAATATACCTATTTAAAATAATATTACAGGAAGAATTTTTACTTCAGTCATGTGGTCTAAAGCACACTCGCTTTTTTTGAGACTATGCATTTTTATCAGTTTTAAATTTGATTTTGTTCATCAGTGGATTATATCCTAGGTCAACAAAAACATTTTATTTTTTAGTTTCTATTTAAATTGATGATTCTATCATTCTATGCATGAATAATAACTAAAATCCTTATTTATCACTTATAAAGTTTGTTTTTTTAGGGGCTGTATAATGAGAGAATGATGACATTCAGAAATTTAGATGGGACAGTTAGAAAAGGAAATATAAAATTGGGAAATATATATCCCAACAGAATCGAAAGGATTAAACTCGATAATAATGTGATACTATGATGACTTGATGTTCCCTGTATGTTTGTAAAATTTTTGCGTTCATAAATTACTTATAATTTTTTTTTATTCTGTAAAGGCCACTGCACACGAGTCTGGTTTTGCCGCTGGAATCGTTTCTGGGATGTGTGCTGGCTGCCGTGCTGGCTTCGCGGATGGAAATGACGTCACCGCAAGACCCCGTGCGTGGTCACAAGAGCTAGATTTCCAACTTAGAATCGGACCCATTTTTCATGTTTGCTTCTGTGCTGGCAAGAACCAATCAGAAAACAGTATCTTGTCACGTAGGCAACACGGGGCAAACGTTACAAACTAACATAGCGCCATTGTGTGTGTTCTGTTCAGAGACAATAATGGTCCACTTTTGTTGACGTTCGAACTGTAAATGCGAGCGCGCAAAAACTATGTATAAAACTAGCTTCAAAACACGCATCGTGTGAAGCCAACACATAAAAACCATCTCTAAATCCAGCACTACAGCACGTTTGAAACCTAGCAGCAAAATCAAGCAACGAATTTAGCGGCAAAACCGGCCTCGTGTGTAGAGGCTGTAATAATAAATTATTTTTAGTCATTTTGTTGTTTAAGTACAGGGTATGAGTAAAATTCTTGAATGAGATATCTCTGAATCAGCAAAAAAGTCAAGGGTAATGAAAATCGTTTGTGCTTCATTAAAGTATAATAATATTTCGTATTTGAAAAGTTAGCAATATATAAAAATGATTTCACCGGCATCATCGCGGTGGCCTTGAATGTTGCTAGTTCGACAAACACAAGAAGTTCGACACAGTTGTTACTTGTTAGAGCTTCGTTATTTTTCCGGGTATAAAGAAAACTTTTGTACCTGAAAACGCTTCAGTGAAATGATGAAAGAGTAATATTGTTCTGTTTTTGTTCGCTGAAATGAATTTTTCCTTCATATTCGATCTCCCCAGCATATTTATTGATATATACTTACAAACGGAAGTAAGCTATATATAATTTATCCTACTTAATAAAAAATTTTTAACAAAAAAAATTGAACCGACTTCACACTAAAAAGTAAAAATAATTGCGTATTGAAATGTTTTGGAGTCGGTGTCAACCAAAATGAAATCTATTCCGAGAACTACACCGACTCCAAAACATTTCAATACGCAATTATTTTTTACTTTTTAGTGTGAAGTCGGTTCAATTTTTTTGTTAAAAATTTTTTATTTTTCTCTTTTTAGTGTTAATCTAACACTAAAAATCGGTGAACATACATAAAAAACATTATGCGTGCCTTTGAAATTTGAGAGTTTCCCTCGATTTCTCCGGATTCCACCATCAGATCCTGACTTGGTTCCGATGGGACCACCTTTGAGGTGCACTCTTTCGAATAAAAAAAAAATTTGAAAATCGGTCCATAATTGACGGAGAAATCGGTGAACATACATAAAAAAAATATATACAGACGAACATAGAACCTCCTCCTTTTTGTTGAAGTCGGTTAAAAATGATCACCGAGCGGGGTGGCGTAGCGGTGAGAGCACTAGACTCGCATTCGGGAGGTACTGGGTAGGTAATAGAAGTATTGATTTTTGAAATAATCAATTAACATACGCTAATAGCCCTAGCTGTCGAGCGTCTATAATCTGCGATCTCTCTCTCTCTCTCCGTGTGTGTGTCGCATTTATAATCGCTTGCAAATTATTTTAAAAATTAAAGCTCTTAAAATAACATTTAAAAAGTCCTCAGCCCATAGAAGGAACCGGTGTCTTAAAGTTTTAAAGCACACAAAAAGTTTTTAAAATTCAGTAGGCGATTAATGTACTTCCATTTGACAATTTGTTTTTGTAATGAAAATAGTAGAAAACCAAGGAAAAACATTTTCACGTCTTATTTTCATTTAAAAATTATTGTCACGTTTTGTGTAATTAATTAATTATTATTACACTATTCAATATTCATTCTTATAATATGTAAAAATTAGCGGGTGAGGTTTTGTGTTCGCGTTAAAATAAGTTAGGTAACAAGTGCGTGAATTATTATTTTATGATGCAGAGTGACATCATGTTAAAACGAGCGACTAGCGAGTTTTAACAGTCACACGAGTCATAACTACATACTACATTTTTTGCACGTACCTCCTATAAACTAGCAGATTTTCACTTCATAAGTAAATTACGTATAAATTGGAAAAAATAAATGTTATTTCTATTTCTATTTTCAAATAAAGTTGTTACTTATTGTTTCTGGCCCAGAGCTCGACTCCCCCCGAAGTGAATTCCTGCAGGCTACGGCCTTGCACGACCACCTGCAATTGTGTCAGCGTAACAACAAAATAATGTAATCATCCATAAAATGTACTGCGCCTTGTATACGGTCGTGTATTAGGGGGAAGTTTGTAAAAACATTGTCGGTAAGGTGCGTCCTCAGGGAAATAAGGCTTTCTGCCACATGGAGAACAGACTGTTTTGTTTTTCGTACCACGTGACGAAATGAACCTTCCACCGGGGACAATACTCTCTCTGTGTGTATGTCAACTGTAAACCTACCCTCGCTATTTATTGTAAGACTTACCTATATGAAAATAAGGAAAAACTGAAATGTTATCTGATGCCGACGACTACATTTCTACACGAAGATATTATATATTCTTTTTGTTAAATTTAGCAGGGTATAAGCAACACTAATTAAATTTAAATTTAAAATTAGCATCGCATAACAACGCCGTTTTTACAAAAGTTAATTATAATCAGTCGAAACGTGATCTGTTTTTTATTTTCACGTAGTTTTGTGCGATAGTTCTGTATTACACTAAAATAATTAAATATGTTTAATAAAATGTTTATTTTATTTGCGAAGCATATACTGATATTTTTAATGTTCACTATTTCAGGTTGTTAAAATAGAATTTGAACAAATATATAGGGAAATAAAAATTTAATCTCGTTAAAATATGTCCAAAAATATGTTTTTTAATAATCATGTAACAGCAGCAACTATTAGGTACATCGCAAAATTACACAACAAAATTAACAAGCACTGATAAAAACTTGCAACTGATTTGAAATATAAAATTCTAATTTTGGACATTTTCTTTACAGACCTGATATTCTTACCAGGTGAGTTAATATCAGTCTGCACTTTAAAATTAAAAAAAAAAAAACAAAAATCTCAAAATTGTAAATATAACTCACCAACAACAAACAACAACAACAAAATCAATCACAACACAAATGCACCTTAATCACGTTTAAAAACAAAATATAATTTTAAAGCATGAATCAATTTGCATAAAAATTGAACTGCAAAAACATTACAAAAACAAAAATGAAAAGACGTTTTTTGTATGTATTGCAACAGTGTTTATGTTAGGTTCTTATAGAAAATCCTGTTCAGAAAGAGCTTTCATTTTAAGCCAGCCTCGTTTATATTTTTGTTTTATTGCGTATATATTTTTTCTTAACTAGAGCAGATGTACATACACACTGTTTTTTTTGCACGAAGTTTGAACGCTGGGGAAATTAAATAAAAATATTATTATTGTGTTTAATAAAACATGGTACATAAACCATCTTTTTATATGATGTAATATTTATATATACCTATATATTATATAGACTAGTATAAACGGGAATGTGACCTACAGCAATTAAAAAAAAAGAAACCAACAACATTCTTTAATTATTGCAAATTGGACGCCTTTTCCATATCTCGTCGATTGAAACCAACTGCTTGTTTTTTCTTCATTACGTGATTTAAATTTAGCGACGCGAGGGTAAGACTTAGTGATCAATTTGTTGTTAAAAAAATAAAACTTTTCGAAGAAGCATTTAAAAAATTTAAATTAGTACTTAATTTCGTACCTAAAAAATAAAAACCTCACTTTCCGACACGAAAAAATGCAAAAAATAAGGTTATTTTCTTCAATAAAGATGCAAGAAAATGTCGACAAATCATTTTACCACTTAAGTATAATTCACTATAATGAAGCTATTTTTAAAGTCGCTAAGGGACCCCGCACAAACCGTATGGGATATGGTTCTCGGTTAATTTGTCGTTTTTTACTATGCCAGTACATAGGTACCTATTTTAATTAAAACAAACAAATGAACACATTTCTAAGAATCCCATTGTTGGGGTCTAAATAATGAGATATTGTTTCGCTATTGAGAATGGTTGTTACACTATATAGAGTGTTTCAATGGGTAACAATATAAACCAAGCACACCATAGCGATTTCTACATTCCAAGGAGTTTTTCGTACAGAAATTTGCTATATATAGAGTTGACACTGTATTTATTAACCGACTTCAACAAAAAGGAGGAGGTTCTATGTTCGTCTGTATATATATATTTTTTTTTGTATATATGTTCACCGATTTTGCCGTCAATTATGGACCGATTTTCAAATTTTTTTTTTATTCGAAAGAGTGCACCTCAGAGGTGGTCCCATCGGATACAAGTCAGGATCTGATGGTGGAATCCGGAGAAATCGAGGGAAACTCTCAAATTTCAAAGGCACGCATAATGTTTTTTATGTATGTTCACCGATTTTTTGTGTTAGATTAACACGAAAAAGAGAAAAATAAAATATTTTTAACAAAAAAATTGAACCGACTTGACACTAAAAAGTAAAAAATAATTGCGTATTGAAATGTTTTGGAGTCGGTGTAGTTCTCGGAATAGATTTCATTTTGGCTGACACCAACTCCAAAACATTTCAATACGCAATTATTTTTTACTTTTTAGTATCAAGTCGGTTCAATTTTTTTGTTAAAAATATTTTATAAAATATTTATTCGTAACACAACTCTTACAGGCATTAGTTAAAACCCCAAAAATCTTTTTAAAAAGTTTGTCCTGTTATCAATTAATTATCTTTATATAATTGATAATTATAAAGGAATTTACAGTTAAGTAAAAAGTTTCATATAGCTTTATTAAAATACTAGCGGCCCGGTTCGGCTTCGCTCGAATTTGTAGATTTCCACCGTTGCAAAGTTGGTCTCCACGAAAAGCGTTTTTATTTTAACGCGATAATATATATATATTCGAGCACTCCGGCTGCGCCGTCGTGCTCGATACCTTAACCTCAGCAACACGTGGTGGTTATGCTATTGAATTGTAGCTTATATGAAACGTTGCGCTATCTATTGAATATTCACTCAATCCAGTCAACAGGTATCGCCATCTGTTAGAATCCTTTGGAGCTGAGCACTCCGGCTGCGCCGTCGTGCTCGATACCTTAACCTCAGCAACACGTGGTGGTTATGCTATTGAATTGTAGCTTATATGAAACGCTGCGCCATCTATTGAATATTCACTCAATCCAGTCAACAGATAATTATGACTGTCAAGGAATAGACAAATAATTTGCAATAAAATAATATTGCGACTATAAATTGAAATGTAAGCTATCCTATCTTTCAAGTTGGGTCGAATTGCACACGGTGTGCAAATCAAATTTAAAATCGGTTCAGTAGTTTAGGAGTTCATCGCGGACAAACATGTGACACGTAATTTTTATATATAAAGATGTCTGGTCGTTCTGTTTGTTTTCGTCTTCTCAAAGTTTTTTCATACAATTAATAAATATCTAGAAATTTCAGTAATTTGTTCAAAACATATTTGGACCAATGAATAAGCATTTTATGAGCTTCGTTTATATCTAAACGTGATCAGAATCGTATCTTAATTAGAATTGTTCAATTTTCTATTATGAAAACTTTTTTTTTAATTCTTTTGAAATTTGTAAATTTATTCTTTAACTTTTTCCTCCCGAAGAAGCTTTATGAATATTCGATGTTGTTTCTACGCTCCACTAGAATTATTCATAAAATATTGTCTTGAAAAGTTTATAAGTCGGCGTAGACTGACATCTTTCAAAGTTTAAAACAAAGTTGGAAACAATATGAGTTAATACATCGTAATTCTCCATGAAAATTCCGTGTATGAAAAACAATGTATGTTTTTACTAACATTTTTATTCCGCCAAAATAAATAACGTCTGTTTTTTTCCCGCTCATTTATTAGTTCTACGTAATGTCAGCTAGGGCTGCCATCCCTCCGGGTCTGACTGGTGTATGTCCGGGCTCTGGGTTAACTTCGTAATTCTCTGGATCACAGTCGAAGCGTGTATAAAAGCCACCGCAGTAACGACTCTTGCCACAATGAATGAATAAACGGCACGAATGTTTAAAAAATCTCAGACAAATGCAAAAGATGATTTTTAATGTCTAGATCAGGGGTGGCGAGCCTTTCTACACCTACGTGCCATTTTTTTTCGGCCATGACGTTGCTAACAAGTAACCAAAGAAATTTGGTTGTCAAAAAAATGAAACAAACATAGATAAAAATAGTTGGCAAAACCAAAAGTACACATCCCGCAAGTTTTCCACTGTATGATAAAAAAAAGACAATTAAAAAGATTTAAAAATTTAAAGAAATAAATAATTAAAAATTGAAAAAATATTTTTTTTAAGTTTGCAAAAATAAAAAAAAATTAAGAACTATACATAATATAATATATAATTAATATCAAGTAGAATAAAATAAAACAAAATAAAAAGAAAAAAATCAATTATTTCGTAAGGAATCGAACCCAGGACCTTGCCCTTGTGGATCCAACGGCATAACCATTACGCCACGAAGCCTACTGCGTGTACTGGTGTTATCACGGTATAGAAGTGTAGCAATTATTATATTGTTTTTTTAAACTATTAGCTGTCAAAAATAATAAAATAAAACTGTTTATAAAAATTAAACTACTGAACACATTTTAGTGAATTTAAATAGGGTTCTAGTCTGATAGTAAACAAAGTGAATAAAATATAACCCAAGACAATCCGACCAAAATTGCGATCTGTAGAGTCGTGACGTAGGGGAGAGGGGGGCAGATTTGAACACTTTTTATTCAACTTTTTATAAATAAAATTAGAAGTGATTCCTAAAGTTTTTTTTAATTGCATGCGATACTATAGTTATTGCCCTATAATTTCAAATCATAAATATTCGAAATAATCAATTAGAGAATATATTAAAATTTATTTTTTTTAATGAGGGAAAATGTTCAAAACTGCCCCATGTGGGGGCAGGTTTGAACAGGCCTGGGGCAGTTTTGAACGCTAAGTATAAATGAAAGAAATTGGATGTCTTTTTTAAAATAATATATTTATTTGGCATGTAATAAGTGAGATATTTGACTAAATATATTCGTACGCATATAAATTACTTATTAACCTGATTTATAAGTGGAAAAGTCAAACTTAAAAATTATAGCTATACACTTCAACAACGCATAAATAAATTCAATTTTTATTCACTAGAACATCATTTATTAATCAACGTTTCGGCAGAAATTCTTGGCTTCTTCAGGACCTATACCAAATACCTATATACAACCCTGCACATCGAAACCATAAATTTAAAATTAAAAAAAAAATTGTACCTATATCAAATAATTACTTATTCGGCTTACCTTAAAAATCTCTATTAAAAAGTCATAAAATTAAAAACATAAAATAATTTAAAATCATTATTGTCAAACATTTAAAACTTTTTTTAAAACTCATTCATAAATAATAAAAATAATAAAAACTTTAAAAGACCTATTTTAAAAATTATAAAAATATATCCTTTCTTTTTACTAGATATTTTTAAGGTAAGCCGAATAAGTAATTATTTGGTATACAAATTTATTAAAAAATTTTAAGTTTATGTTTTAGATGTGTAGGGTTTTATTTATTTGTTATAGGTCCTGAAGAAGTAAAGATTTTCTGCCGAAACGTTGACTAATAAATGATGTTCTAGTGAATAAAAATTGTTTTTATATTTAGCCTTGTATCCCGTATAATTTTATAATACCATAATACCAAGGTGTCTTATTTTATTTTGTTAATAAATATAAATTCGCATGAGTTTACAGATTACCTATTATTATGTAGGTATGTTACAGCGATAATTAATTATTTTATCAGGCAAATCTATACCTATTTATACCCTCGAAATAATACCTAGATGAATAAAGACCATTAGTCTAGACAATAGAGATATCTAGGGCAAATCCCTATGCCGATTTTAGTTATGGGGGCAGGTTTGAACATGTTCAGAACTGCCCCTGTTGTTTTGTTCAAAGCTACCCCGTTAGTAGTCACAACACTAATTGCAATAATTTTGTATTAAAAGTTTTTAAAACGATCAAATCACTATGTTTATTAGATGACTAAAGATATAATTTAGTCATTACACTGTAAATAAATAAAAAAATATTACTTGAATAAATTGAAATTTGCTTACGTGTTAGAAAACAAAATATCGGCGGAGCACATCCAAAATAACGAACGTTTATAACTTAGGTTTTTTGTGATATATTGGCAACCTAACGTTTGTCAGTTGAACCTCTCAGTGTTGCCTCATTAAAAATAGTTTTATTACCGGCATTACATAAATTATTTCTTTTATTTTTGCAATGTTCAAAGCTGCCTCTGTTCAAAGCTACCCCCCTCTCCCCTACATACGTACAGACCAACTGACAACTGCTGTTTGTGAATTTCAATTACAATTTTAATAGTATTTATGAACTCGAATTGATGTAAAAATGGTTCTGTTTTATAGATTAGAATCTCCTCTTTTCAAAAAGCTTCAATTTGAATGGATTTAGTGTGAAATTAACTTATATATAACTTCTTATATGAACGAAAGTCAGCTCTGACGCACAAAGCGATAATAAAGCACATACCGCTAGTTTAGCGTTGTGTACAATAATAATTTTAATAATAAATGATAGTCAATTGTTTTCGGCATCTAGCATATGTTTAATTATTTCGATTTTGCACCTCAATCAATGCCGGCCGTTCTAAAAATAATCTGTCGCGGATCACCCGTGGCACGCGTGCCATACGTTCTCCACCCCTGGTCTTGATGGTTCTGTTAAGAATTAATTATGTAATATAAATGTTGATAATACGAAGTTCTAATTCGCTTCAAATAATAACCGAAACGCTAATTGAAATAATTCGATTATTATTATTCAAGCCTACTTTAATAAAGCTGTTAGGACACCACTTTGCGTTTTTTCCCTTTGACCTATGGGTTTACACCTTTAAAAATGTGGCAGCCCTAAATGATACCTCAGTACGCGACCCAGAAATTAAATATGAGAGAAAACAAAAATAATTGTTCGAAAGAGTTTTTGCACACATAATTTATGAACGTTGGTTATACACACATAAATAAAATTGAAGTGTCTGTAATGTCAAAATAACAGCTTTTTACTAAATACATATGAAAGTATATAGGTACTGTACGTGTAACAAAAAACAATTTTTTAAGTTTTTGGCTGTCTGCTTGTTCCGGCTAATCTCCGAAACGACTGGACCGATTTTGACGGATAGCTGATGTTATAAGGAGTAGGCCACTTTTATTTTACACAGAAAATATTAGGGTTCCGTGTAAAAAATAAATTCCACGCGGACGAAATCGCGGATCACAGCTCGTTATTAATATTAACATAATCGATATGAATTATTTACTATCACTTACGTTGAAATAGGTAACTAGTACATGGTATAGCCGGTCATAACGGAAAACAATGTCATGTAAAACACATGTTTACAAAAAAAGAAACGCAAATTAATGTCACAGAAAAAAAAATAAAAGAATGTTCAAAAACATTTTTCAACATTCACAGTTTCGCTATTTTATCGTTAAATCTCAAATGCTAACACAAACTAGTTAGATGTTCTTATGTTTTTTTTTAGTTATCACTATGACCAACTTATATAAAATTTACTTTCTGCAATTAGATCATAGATAGTGCGATTTGAGGTCAACGAATTACAACTTTTACCATTCCAACCCACAAGTGAGGAATGGTTAGTGCTAGTTTAGGTCAAAAATCACTTTTCAAAACTTTACAATATTTTTGGAAAAATATCTGTGCGTCTGTTAGTGTTTGTCTGTGAGCCAAAGGGATGAACGGATTGAAACCAAATTTTGGGAGGATGTTTGGTATGCAAATATGAAGAGCCCTATTGTTTTTGGGGAAAATCGGTGCATGCGCAGAAGAGATATATGCTATAACGGTGTTATTTTCTAATATAATAATGGTACACTTTTCATTACGGCTTATTATTCTATTTATTTTTTAAGAAATTTTCATTAAATTTTTTTCTAAACTTTATAATTTCGAAAATATTTTGTCAGAAATAAGCCAGTTAAGCATGCTTTGATTAATTTTTACATGTTATGTAATGGAACATATGTAAGTAACCATGGCAACGAATAGCAGATATCATATTGAATACTAGCCATTATCCGCGTCACCTCACGCGATATCAGAAATTTTATTCTCCTTATTATACTATATCAAATGTCAATAATTTTGAAGTTGGAATGGTCGCGTTGCCCAATTGGTTGGAATTTTTGTAATAAATTAACAACTATTATGTAAAAAATCACATTTTTTTACAATATGAACTACTTTGTTGAGAAAATTATATATGCTTCGAAATAATAATAATTTTCGCCAATTCTACGTCAAGAAAACGTATCAACGTATTTTAAAAAACTATCTGTCTGACGTCTTTTGTTATACAAACGATCATCAATTCAGATTTTCCATTTACTGTGATTTTCTCGTTCGTCTTGTGGCCTTTATATTCTCAAAAATGTGCTGTGTGTGCGTTACTTTGTGGTTGCTTGCCTTACCGCAGATTTTCCTGCATGCACACAATATATTATACGTAATACTTCTATCATTCTATCCGACAGAGTCCTTTTATAAACATATAGATACATCTAGGAAACAATATTTACAAACAGTAAATTCACGTGCGTTTAACGTTTACGTTAAATATTTAACGATAGCAGCAAAAAATGCATTGCATGCATATTGTTACACACTCCCCGTTGGAACGACAAAGAATTTCGTGAGACAACAATCGGCTCTTCATGCTAACAATGACACACGGATTGTTGTAAACAACAATCGGTTTGATTGTTCAAACAATAACAATATGCGTAGGTAAAAAGACTTTCTTGCTAAATTCCAGACAACAAAGAATGCAAAAAAGAAAGAACTATCCAGCGCATATATATACACCACCTCGATAGCTCAGAGACAGTCATACATTGTGCTTCATCGAGTTAACAATCGACAAATAGTTGTGATATAAATTGACAGTCAGTACCGTGAACAGTACTGAGGTAACTCATGAGATAAATGAACTGTGTAAATAAACAGTTCGCGAAATAAAGTTTAACATAAATAATTTCTTGTATATAATTAATAAATAAGTGTTTATGTATTGTAAATATTTTGTGTACATAAATAGTGACTTTGTATTCATTATTACTTATTCTTTTATTTTATTTGTGAGAATTGTTGTTTTGTTTCTGTTGCGTTATAGAAAAGTACTTTTGTTCGTGTGTTTAACTGTTTTGTTAACGTTTCACTAATGTAAATAAATATTTTCCACCACGAATTATTTTTCAAGAGATGTGCCAATTTAAAAAAAAAAAATAATAATGTAGCCTTGACACGCCGAAAAGCTGCAGCCAAAGAAATTTACCTGTCAAACATAGATGAAAAGAATAATTTCGATAATACACTGAGGGCCATGAAATTTTCATATTTGTTATATTTTGGTGATTTTTCGACATCTAGCATATTTTTAATTATTTTGATTTTGCACCTCAATCAATGTCGTGCCCATAATAATCTGTCGCGTGCCATAGGTTCGCCACCTCTGTTCTAGGCTATATTACCCAGAAGGGCCGAACTGTGAATAGCGAGGTTCCCGTACCGTATGGCTCAGTCATATGGTCGGCTACTTATATGCAACAGCTGTACTTCAGAAAACTAATTACTAATTATTGTGTTTTTGCTTAATTTAATGGAATTATTCTATGCGTTTCCTTAATTAAATAAATATAGTTTAAAAAAAAACTAAAAAACACGCTTTATATCGAACTAAAAAGTAAATAATATTTTTTTTAAATAAGCTTAAAACAATAATGAATAAAAAATACAAGTATTATTGTGAAAAAAGCGTGGGGCGCTCGATGTACGAAAATGTGGAACAAAGCGCCCCACGCTTTTTTCACAATAATACTTGTATTTTTTATTCATTATTGTTTTAAGCTTATTTAAAAAAAGATATTTTTTACTTTTTAGTTCGATATAAAGCGTGTTTTTTAGTTTTTTTTAAACTATATTTATTTTCCACTTTTTTGTTCGATTTATTGTCAAAAATTTGCCGAAACAAAAAAAACAATTTTTTTTCGGCGTGGACGGAATTAGAACCCACGACCCGTGATTCCGAGAGTTGACGTCAGCAAAGACCCGTGCCTTAGACCGCACGGCTAGCCAGTGTACTTACGTGCTGGCATATTATACCACTATATAAACCACTTGCTGTATTCCAAACGAGTTTACAAACATACATACTTACATACATACATACATACATACATACATACATACATACATACATACATACACACATACACACATACATACATGCATACATGCATACATACATACATACATACATACATACATACATACATACATACATACATACATACATACATACATACATACATACATACATACATACATACATACATACATATATACATACATACATACATACAAGTGAAACTAATATAAAGCGTGTAAAATCTACAAATTCGGGAGAAGCCAGATCGGGTCAATAGTTTTAACTAAAAATTTAATGAACGTCGGATTGTATGAGGCATATTTGACAACACTTTTTTCCCTCAACATAATAAAAATAGCTCTAAGGAGGATAATGATAGGTGAAAGGACTCTGAAGGAAGAATATCTCAAAAAGACTGACATCAATCCCCCTGTCAACAAATATTAGCTTTGTTCGAAGGTACGCAATTATGTTTACCCAGTGAGAAATTTTACGTGAATTTTTTTGCAAAGCCTCTAAAAGTTGTTTGTGTTGAAAGAAGTTAAATATTCTGTATATAAATTATTATTAATTTGTTTAATGATATTCATTAATCATTTTTAAGCAAACGCTTCTCTGTACTTTTGTTTCTTTAGATCTGGCCTTCTTTATTTAAATTTAAAGTTATATATACATATAAATATAAGACATTTTCACACAAGCTTAATGCTGGTTGTCTGTTCTCTCCTGTGAATTTGCCGCCCCATGTATGTCTCCTGTTTCTCTTATTTCATTTTTTTTTTAATTTGCAATTAACAAAGGGTCGAAGTTGATTTGATTTGTCGTCTCTCTAATTTCCACTGCTTACGGCGGTCCTGTTGTCACATCCAAAAAGTAATCTAATACACAGGCTTTAGAATACATCATACCCTCTAAAACATGAATTAGTGAAATTTTCACTAATTGCGTAAGTGAAGCTGGATTTCACAACAAATATGTGAATTTTCACTAATGGAATAGGAAATAGGAAATGGTACTAGTTTAGGTCAAAAATCACTTTTCAAAATTTTGCAATATTTTTTCGTTTTGAGGGACCCCGAATTCAAAAAACATATTTTTAGAAAAACTGTGCGTCTGATTGTCTATTAGCCTGTTTGGCTGTGAGCACGATACAGGTCAAACTGATGAAGGGTTTGAAACTAAATTTTGGGAGGATGTTTGGTACGCAAATATTGTTTTTGAAGAAAATCGGCGCATGCGTAGAACTGATACCATGGCAACGAATAGCAAATATCATATTGAATATTACCCGCGTCACCTCAGTCGATATCAGAAATTTTATTTTCTTTATTATACTATATCAAATGTCAAAATTTTGAATGGCCCCGTTGCCCAATTGGCTGGAATTTTTTTTTTCTAAAATTACTACTCGCAAATTTTTGTTACATCATTAAATGACATTATGCCGTTGTTAAAGCACTGGTTCAATTTCTACGTATTCGGACAGTGGCGTAGAGCATCGTAGAAATAGTAACACCAGGAAATTAACAGAATGTAGAGAGTCCGGTTTCAAATAGCTGCCATCGTCTCTATAATCAGGTAGCGCAATATGCATTGTAAAGTAGACGCCGTTAGAAAAAGAGTAATAGAGAGAGAAGCTGTGAAATAGACGAAAGCTTTCAGCGACCATCCAAACACAGATTATAATAACAATGACAATATTTGTGAAAACAACTTCCAGTAGTATACGTTCAGCTGTGTATTTCAGATGCTCACATTTAACAAGACAGTAGAAAACTATTTTTTGCACATTCTCTATAAAATAACTGCTTTTCAAGCCTGTATAAAATAACAAATTTAGCACTAGTGCTATAAACTAAAACAAATAAATGCTATCGTACCAATCCAACAGTAATTTCCAAAAACAACATGTTTAATTTTGCAATGTCACTATTAATCCAAAATCTGCACCGAATTAAATACATCTTTCAGTATCGGTAATTCACTATCCGCAAATTAGTGTTTTCATAAAATTTGTATGTTCGGTTTCAATGATCCGATTTACCCCATTTTAAATAGGCTTCGTGCGATGGTGGATTTCAATATGTTAACCAAATTTCGTTAAAATCGTTTAACTCTCTCGAAACTTTTTGCACATACACATGATTTTATTTCACACATATACGTATGTAAACATTTTCAAAAATGGTGTCAAATTGTTCACGAGGGTATGAAACGTCGAGAAATTTTGACCCGATCCGTAAGTCCCGCCAACCGACCGACGCCATATGCGAAATACACTAAAACGAGAGTGTGTATTTAAGGACTATGGAGGGTAGAGGTTAAGGAGAATCATCTCTGGGTCGAAAAACGTTAAATTAGGGGACCGCCACTGTCGCAAAAGGGTAAATTTTAAAGCAAACGTATGAAGGACAAAAATTATTAGAGTAGGATAGAAAAATAAACGAGGAAAGAAGAATTTCCCCTTTTTTATGGCACACTTTTCGAAACAAAAAATAAAAAAATAATATGATATAAAATTATATTTTTGATTTATAGGTACTACAGGCATTCCACATTACATTATCCTACAACTTTTTTTCGTTTTCTTAAATAGGTTCAGTATCACTTACTGACCCTAAATGCACAAAATCCTTACAAATTAGGCGGGCGGAAGTGCCGCCATTTTGACAGAAACCGTTTCAGCTTATAGCTCCGTAACCGTGCACTTGAGGCCAAAAAAGTAATAACCTTTATTGTAGATAAATAGGTAAATTTACTATCTTTTTTGTTCAATAATTTTTTTTGTATCACTTACCGTTTACGACTTATTCAACTATTACGATTTGTTTATTGACTTTTGGACCCATAAATATCTCTTCTAAGAAATGCTTAAACAATAAAATGCTAATGACTTGTTTTAAATCTACAAATTTTCTGCAACTTTTACTTTAAACTTTTTTTCTAAAATTAATATTTTTCAAGTTATAAAGCGTTACATGTTACGCGTTATAACTTGAAAAATATTAATTTTAGAAAAAACAAGCCAATAATTATTACTTAAAAAAAATATTTTCATAAAAAATGGAGGTTTGAGTTTAAAAGTAATAAAGCATGGAACTGCCGAAAACTGCAAAAAATTTGGACCCAACATTCATCTCGGTAAACCCCATTCGTTCTTTTGCACCCGGGTGAAACCGGACGGGACCGCTAGTAATAAATAAATATGTTGTGCAACATTTTAACGATGAAGTATGCAGGTATACTAGCTATGCAGAGAGATGTGTCTATTAGTGATGTAATGAATACTCACATTGACGAATATTTAATTGCATATTTTTCAACATTCGCGTTCACATTCACAAAATCATGTGAATATAAAAATCAGAAAAAAACAATATTTTTTTAATGTGAAAATAATAGATATGTTCCAAGCAGCCAGCAAATGGACACGAAACCATCACCCGTATGCGCAGTAGCTAAAACGAAACTGTATGTATCGGTTTTGGAATAGACGCTGATGACCTCAGATGTTGAGCGTCTATAATTCACAATCTCTCTCTCTCGGTTCTGAAACACGTTTTAGCTATCTGCGCATGACGGTGACAGTTTCGTGACCGTTTGCTGGCTGCTTGGAACATACCTGGTATTAAATAAGAAAAAAAAAGACGGGTTGCACTCCGGGAGTGCCGGCAGAAGTGAAAACTTAATATTAACGTCTTAATTTTTGCATTTAGAAGCATTGTATATTTATTGGCAACACTTGTAAATAAAATGGTTTGTATCATAGATTGCATTTTTATGTACGATATTTCAACGCTAGATGTCTAACGTTGTATAAAAAATAAAATGGTTTGTATCATAGATTGCATTTTTATGTGTAATATTTCAACGCTAGATGTCTAACGTTGTATAAAAAGTATCTGGCAATTACTATCACTTAGAGCAGTGCTCCGCAACCGGTGTGCCGTGGCACACTGGTGTGCCGTGAGCCGGATACAGGTGTGCCGCGGTCAATGTATTTGACATTTTACAATTACATTTTGCAAAATTTGGAGAATTAATTTTTAATTTCTTAGTTATCGCTCAAAAAATTCTGGTATCATTAAAATGTAACTGAAATAAATTAGCACTATTTTTTTCATTGTTTGAAAATTTTTATTTGTTGGTACAATTTACTAATTTTTTCAATTGTTATTTTAATATGAACAAAAAACACAGTGTGTAGAACGCACGTTTGCCGTCGTGTCGCCTCGGTCGATCTGAGTCGGTTGTCGCCTCAGTCGTGTATTTGTGTATCAATTATATTTTAGCTTTTGGTGTGCCGCGGAAATCTAGCAAGAATTTTGGTGTGTCGTAGCTAAGAAAAGGTTGCGGAGCACTGACTTAGAGAGTCTCACCCAGTTTTTACTTTTCCTGACGCGAGTTTAACATTTTTTACCCATTACAAAAAAAGTGTACAACGCCGCTAAAGAAGTTTTCACTTCAAAAATATTACTTTCTTAGCGCTTTTTTAAGAGAAAAGTTTTTTCTTACTCCTTTTTTCGCTAAGGTAACGTTGCAATTATATCTTTCATCAGCCTTTACTTTATCACTAGGTAATAGGGATGTGAAAAAATAATCGATTTTTATTTTAATCGATTATTTTTTTCTTATAATCGATTTGTTGTAATCGATTTTATTTATGACAATAATCGATTTTTAATGAATCGATTATAAAAATTACACATTTTAATCGATTTTTGTAAATAATGCCATCTGTGCGACAGACGATTCTTTTTAGTTTTTTGATTCTTTAAATTCAAAGTTTAAAGCATGATTTGTTTTGTATTTTAGTTTTCATACCAAAAACTTGTTTTACTTTTGATTCTTATCGTTTGGTTTTATTTTTATTGTAAATTACAATTTGTAATAAAATTTCAAAAAGTACTAGAAATTGTTTCAACAATTCTAAACTGTATCAATAACCATAAGGTTGTCATTTTGCTTATTATTATTTTACTTATCATTTAATTGATTTTCATTCTAATAAATTGTTAATATTTCTCTTAATTTTGTTATTATATAGAAATAACCGATTTTTTTAAAATCGATTTATATTCAAACTATAAAAATCGATTATTAAGTAATCGATTTTTTTCATTCAATGTCACATCCCTACTAGGTAATAAAACTAAACTTAGTATTAATAATTATCCTAGTACCCAGAACCACTACAAATGTGCGTTGTCAAATTTTAATCTTGGATAAATGACGCCAAATTTGAAAACTTAATATTCGCATTCTCGAATATCGGCGATAGATATTCAGATTCGCATTCTAAATTTGAAACTCGTTATATCACTAGTATAAAAGTTTCAGTGCAATAAAGTTTCCAAAAATGTCACCAGATATGTTGTGCAACATTGTAACGGTGAAGTATGTATTATATACCTCTACATAAGTATATAGTAGCTATGCAGAGAGATGTGTCTATCCTATAATATAATGTACATGGACTGATGTGAAAACTTCTGAGAGAAATTATAATATTTTATGCAGTAGATGTTAATGAATTACAAGAGAGAACTTATTCGTCCAGACATATTCACTATACTTTAACTACAAACAGCGTTTGCAGCTGTACACGGAGTTTTGCACAGATTTTAATAAACCCTGACTTCTGCTTGGATTTCCAACTGACTTAATCGTAAAAACAAGTTTCATTTTAGAATATGCCATTTTTGAAGTGATAATTATTTAAGCATATATTAGATATCAGGTTAACAAAATTAAGTCACCAAGACCATACTGACAATTTTAAGAAAGTTGAAAATATCTTAAAAGCTAATAATTACCCTGTCAACTTTATGCATCAATAAGTTTATAGAGGACCAAAATCACCCGAATAACACGTTTGATACTCTGACTGATAGAACTAACTCTACCAAGATGTATGTTAGATTTCCATTTGTCCTACAAGATCAACAGACTATTTTCTAACACAAATATCAAGTTGGTGTTTTATAACTTAAATAAATTAGACAGGTTATTCACAAGTCTTAAAGATAAAACACCTATTTTACATCAATCTAATATCATTTATAAAACACCTTGTGAATGTAGTAAGTGCTATGTGGGGCAAACAAAACAGTTACTAAAACATAGAATTTACCAACATAGAATGGACTGTAGAAACATAAATTTATTAAGTGAAGACCGCGTTGTCATCTCATTATTTCGACACTGGACATACATTTCTATTTAATGTATTTCAAATATTAGATAAAGAATCAAATTGGAAGAAACGCAATATCAGTGAAATGTTTTTATTAGAAAAACAATTCTATTAATTAGAGAATAGACACTAAAAATGTAAGTAGTCAGTACAACTATGTTATGAAATTGAACTAACTTTGGTATTTTTATTTATTATTTTTTATTTATAGTTTATTTTCATAATTATTGTTTTGCATTTTCATATTGTACTTGAAAAAGTCTAAATCTATAGACGAAACGACGTATATTAATAAATCTAACTTTTTGTCCACAATCCTGCGTTTTTTCTTATTATTTAGGCACGTAAATCGACCTGGATAAGACGAAAAGTTAAACGCCCCCCCCCCCCTTCTCAGACTTCAAACAGCCAGTTGAGAGAAATAATTTAGTGGGAGAATCGTTTCTATTCTCATACGGTGAGGAGTTTTGGAATAACTTATACATGTTGAATGTGTGGAGATGATCAATTCCAAAAATATCAAAAATCATTATTTGACTATCAGCCGGCTGATAGTGACGTTCAGATTTTATCACAATTTCAATTTAAAAATTATTAAAAAACAATTTTCAAAAATGTCCAAAAATAAAATCATTTCTTCCATTCATTTACTTAAAACAATTTTGCAATATATGCAGCTAATAATAAAGCTGAAGAGTTTGTTTGTTTGGTTGAACGCGCTAATCTCAGAAACTACTGGTTCGAATTGAATTTTTTTTTTGTTAGACAGCCCAAAATTTGTTCGTCCGACAAAAACTTTTGAACGGTAACTCCGATCATCATGAAATTTGGATACAACATTCATTTCGGTAAACGAAGATGAACGTGCGTACTCGCCCCCACCCCCCATTCGTTCTTTTGCTCTCGGGTGAAATCAGGCGGGACCGCTAGTCAAATATAACTTGAATTATGAATATTTTCTAAAAACTTTACAGATTTAATCTGAAGATGTATTTTACGACAGCTGCTCATTAAATTTAAAGTGTTTTAACATAATTTTGATATTTTTGGAATTGGTCTTCCCCACACATTCAACATGTTTCTATTCTTACTGTCTCTCTTGTTAACGACCGTTTTAGTCAACGGGTAACGGGCCGCCGCGAAACGGTTACCTTTGTACATACGATCCGCTAATATACATGAGCGCGTCCATTGTTATCGATATCAGTTCTATACTTGAAGGGCTAAGAAGTGCAAGTACGTTATGTCTTGCTTGTTTATTTTTGTAATTTTCTAGTCTTGTCCCAACATTGGCTTATTATGAACAAGGCTAATTAATAAATCCATATCATTATCAATTTTAAACTCCATATTCACAATAAGCCCAACAAGGTAGGTATAGGTAAAGACGTGCGCGCACATCTGTCGTCGTCAACAGACTTCTATGAAATGACGTGGACCACTGCATCGCCGCCGCGCCGAGGAGCGACGTGGGGGTATCCGTTGAGTTTTATTGTAACAGTTACATACCCCTCGCGTTAACAAACATCCACACTATCCTATTGAACACTGCGCGTCGGCCCGTCGGTCGCCCGTCATAAAAATCGAGCCGTTATCCGTTGTCGTTAACAAGAGGCCTAAGCGTCATAAATCGTCCAGGGTTGACGAAAAGTGGAACGATTCCCCTTCTCAGACTTTTAATTCAGTTGGTAATCGCGCACGTGGACCCGCAGTGATGTCATTTCTATCTTCTCAGCCAGCGCGCCAGGCAGCACAAGTCCCAGAAGTGATTGTAGCGGCGAAACCAACCTCGTGTGCAGCGGCCTTTATGCTTAGCTTGAAAACAAACAGCTTGTATAAAGTGTAAAGTGATTATTTCATGGGGATTATTTTTAGGATTCGAAATTTCAGCACGTTCAATCAATTAGCATTTAAATTAGTTTCATAGGTTTACTTTACTTTCAGACAGTGTTAAAGCGATTTTATTACAAATTGGAAACTGACCAATCAAGCAAACCCTTTCAACAAACAAGTTTCCGTCTCGTTGCTCATTTTATGCTGGTAAATGAATTCGGTTTACCGTCCGATGAACGCGCATAAATCACAACACTAGCTTGAATGAAAATTATTTATTTAATTAATTATACAATAAATAAATAAATTATCGACCAATTTTTCAGACAAATACATTAACAAAAAAATTAATACCTACATTAACGTTCCGGTCCGGTTTGGACCTTCTTCAGAATTGATCTAAAAAATATAAAAATTAATTAATAATTAGGTTCTAATTGGTTTTTGAAAAAAAATGTTTTAAATTTTTAATTATCAAATATTGAAAAAATATATTTGATAATTAAAAACTTAAAGCGAATTTTTTTCAAAAACCAATTAGAAACTAATTATTAATTAATTTTTATATTTTTTAGATCAGTTTTGAAGAAGTTCAAATCCGGACTGAAACGTTATTATAATAATTTTAAATAATTTTATTTATTGAAGAGTTCTAATCAGACGTTAATCAAAGGTTTAAATAATTATAGTTAAAAAACACGTTTTTCTAGCACGATGGCTTCTATTTTTTTTTAATATAATGATTTTGTTCAACAGCGATATGTTCTCCAGCTCGATACAATTTAATTTTTTGAATAAGCTTGAAACTGGCATATTCAAAAAATTAAAGTATATCGATCTGAGGAACAAATTATCGCTGTTGAACGAAATCATTATATTAAAAAAAATTAGGAACCGTCATGGGATGCCTGGCAGATGTGAAACATACATTTACGGGAAATTCTAGTAACTAAATTTTGCCCTGTAACCCAATTTTCCCCTGTAACTAAATTTCGTCCCGTCAACTAACGAAATTCTGGTGACTAAATATAGTCCTGTAACTACTACAAAGTGTCAAGAATACTATAGTCGCACACACAGTACGCAGCTTCTCTGTGTGAGTTGTGGCAGCTCACACAGAAAAGCAACGAGTGTACAATACATGTTTCTCATCAAAAATATTTTTTACTTTTTGGTGTACCTACATTGCTATGAAAGCGTGTATTTTTATTTTAATTGTAACTTTTTTAAGTGTTGTGAAAACTGATTTTATGTTACAACGTAATTCTTTTGTTTCAGTGACGGTATCTAAAATCCAAGCTTTGCTCGGCAGTGTCGCAAAGCTTAGCTGTGACCTTCGAGCGCCCTTGGAGGAAGATCGTGTGTCTTTAGTTTTCTGGTACAGACAAAACAACGACACGCCTATATACACGTAAGTAAATATATTTTTTCTTTTTTTAGTAAGAGACCTATTAAACATTTTCGGGTGGGTATTTGAGGCCCCGTGAAAATTTGTGTAACTCTTCTTTTGTAATATCTGAACACAAAATCGAAAACCTGGCATTAACTTTGCGAAATTTTATTTGCAAAAAAGCTCTTGAAGCATTTTGAAATAATTTGAATGTCTTCAAATTTAGTATTTAATACCGACCGGTGTAGAGTAGTGGTGAGAGTACTAGGCTCGCATTCGGGAGGTACCGGGTTCGAATCTCAGCGAGGGCAGATGCGGCTGGGACTTTTTTTTTGCTGCCTCTCGCCGAAAAACGGTAATTCATGTACCGGCCATCTTGTTGAGGTTTTCAATGGTTTCCCTCAATAATTCCAGATAACTATCGAGACGGTTCCTTATAAGATAAGATAGATATTTATTTTTAGTGACCAATAATGGTATAAAAAACGTCATTACACAGTATTTGCACATTAAAGTACAATCAGTATAAGATTTAAAACTAATTTTAAAATTACATATTAAAAATTACAGTCATACAAACACTTTTCAATTAAATATTCCTTTAAAAGCTTTTTAAAATTATTTAGAGTGTCCACATTTTTTATATCAGCTGGTAGCTTATTATAAAGTTGGCTACCTTTGCACAGAGGACTGTTGCTATACTTGGATGTTCGATAGTTTTTTATGTAAATGTCACTGCTTGCCCTTGTGTTGTGATTATGAATTTCATTATTAAAATTTAACAAATGAATGTTTTGTCTGATATAAGTTAACAGTTCTAAAATATAAACACTATAAAAGCTTAAAATTTTATTTTGTTTGAAAATAGGCTTACAACTGTCTCTATATTTAGCTCCAAATATTATTCTAATAATACGCTTTTGTGCTTTAAATATTCTATCACAGTCTGGGGAGTGACCCCATAGAATGACACAATATTTCATACTGCTATAACCGAAAGCATAGTACACTGATAATAGGATATTTTTATCACATGTCGGCTTTAATGATTTTATGTAATAGAATACTGTGCTTAGTTTTTTACACACGATATCGATTTGTGTTGACCACTTTAGATTAGAATTCAACATTACACCTAAAAATTTAGTTGTATGCACTTGGGATATTGTATTATTGAAGGCCATAGCCGATTATCTGTCAAAATTTGCCTACCTTATCCTAATTTCCTAAAAACAAATCGTTCATTCGTCCACGCTATTAATTGAGTGGCAACACTAGCAATTTAAGATGGTTGAAGTTTAATAATGTTAACTGGAAGTGTGGTAGGTTGAAAATAGTAATGGTGCGAATGACGTCTGTTATGACGTAAAGTCAAGAAACGAACGTTAAACGCATTATTATTACTTATTATAAATTTAGTATTTAATAAATTAAAAAATAAATAAGTCAGATTATTTAGTCGGGTCTAAATGTTTGCCAGGCGGTTCTTCGTTTAGAAGTTATGGCGATCCAGCAATGTAGCATGCAAAGCTGCCATCAAGACTCCGAACAAGTGGGCAAGCTCGAAATCTGGCACCGTGCACGGAGCGCTTGAGTTAAGGCATAAAGATCAACTTCTTTATTTGTTTTGACAGGACCGTCGACTTAAACGGACAACACATAAATGTAAGGAATGTTATGTCACATGAATTATAACAAATGCACGTCAACTATAAAACAAATTCATCTCTAAAGTAAAACGAGGTCAAGAGAACTACGCAAATTTTTATGATCCGCAGTTAACTTTAAACAGTGGTTGTCCTTAATAAGCAACAACACCATAATAGCATTTAAGCTTAGTTAAAAAACTTGTCGAAAGCTCGTTGACAGAATATATATAAAATATACGGGGTGTTTCAAAACATGCGTTGGAAAAGAAAGAGTGTGATTCCTGGGCTAATTATAAGAAAAATTACGAGATTCAGGGCGTCAAAAAATTACTTTTTGTTTTGATTTTTGGCGATATCGTAGAATTCGTTTGAGATACCAACACATCTTATCATTACTATTGCCTACTTTCAAGCGCTTATTAAATTTTTTTCATATGCCATATTTTGGGGTTGAGTGAGGTTTTTTTGCCTTTAATTTTTATGACACTGAGGAAATTGGCATTCTGAAAGCACATTTTGACACGCTAATGTTTTCTAAACAAAAAAATTGGTTGTCTGTAAAGTCGGTTTACGGACGATATTTTTACGTGATAACGTATTCCGCTCGAATATCATATTAAATAATACATAACCTAAATTTTAGTAGCTGTCAGGCGGAACTTGACACATTTCGGAACATGACACTTTTTCGTGCATGCAGCCGGTGTTTCATCAATTTATAAGACGTTATCACGTCAAAAGGTACTCCTGGCCACAGTTCTAATGTGAACCGTTTTAGAAAAAACGATATTTTATGATAAACAACATGAAAAAAATAGTAACATATCTTGTTGATAAAAACAATATTTATTTTTGATCTAGTCGTCTGCTTTAATGCATTTTCAAAATTAATACATATTATTGAAAAAATTGAATAAGCGCTTAAAAAGTAGCTAATATTAATGCAGATAAGAGATGTACAAAAGCTGAGTTTTGTATCTCAAACAATTTCTGAGATATCGTCAAAAAAAAAATATTTTTTTGACACTCTGTATCTCGAAAACGGTGCGTTTGCGGGCCCATGTTAATAGGAACTTTTTTTCTTGGCATTCATCAAAGAATCACACCTTTTATTTCTCGACACGTGTTTTGAAACACCCTGTATGTAAAACAGAAACGAATGATTATAAAATAAATTTAGAGTTAATCCACATAAAATGTCTGCATGTGACTGTATTTTCAACTTACTGACTGCTATCAGTGGGCCACATTACAACAAAACCCTCTTAGGGCGGATACTAAACGTAAAAGGATTTTCAAACTTTTAAAACCTTAACACACAACTAGGGGTAATGCATGAATATGTTTTATTACGTATCATAACTTTATTAAATATCATATTTTCAGAGAATGCTATTTTATCTTCGACAGTTAAATGAAAAAAGACCGTTATAAAAAAAAAATGTTCAGCTATACGTATGTACACCTACTGGTGCGTTAAAAACATTCGTCTGTTGTATAAGAGTCCGACTGCCGCCTCTTTTAAGTTGTGAACCGATATTAAAGGCCGCTGCACACGAGACGGGTTTTGCCGCTAGATTGATTGCTAGATTTAAAGACCGCTGTGCTCACGAGGCAAGAAACGCTGCTAGATTCCTTGTTAGATTTGCCTACTAGTTTTCTAGCGCTGTTATGTGCTTGCTTTACACGAGACGTCTTTTCAAGCTAGTTTTATGAATAAATCTGGTGCGCGCGCAGCTATAAAATAATTATTTTGCACAGTGAAAAGAGGAATGCGTTTGGTGGAAGATCTTTAAAAAACAATTACGGGGTCGTCTCGATGCGACGGCGTTTTTTTTGCGCTGTGAAAAGGGGAATGCGGCTGGGGGGAGCTCTTTAAAAAACAATTACGGGGTCGTGTATACAAAGTGAGATAGTAATACAGTAATTCTACACCAGTTGCTATGACGTGTAGGTATATGTGATTTCTGACTGGTTAAAATAAAAAAATTACAGTGAAAGACGAAAAGTTTTTACGTATTTTTGAGGAAATTTGTGATAATCCGCAAAGTTTTTTTTTAGAACGTCAAAATTCAGCGTTTTCTATGACTAAAAAAAAAGTCAAAATTTGGACACATCGAGTTGTCGTACTGGACTCCACTCGTACTAGACAGACAAAAATAAATATAGTTTAAAAAAAAAACTGAAAAACACGCTATATATCGAACTAAAAAGTAAAAAATATTTTTCTTTAAATAAGCTTAAAACAATAATGAATAAAAAATTATTATTGTGAAAAAAGCGTGGGGCGCTTTGTTCCATATTTTCGTACATCGAGCGCCCCACGCTTTTTTCACAATAATACTTGTATTTTTTATTATTTATTGTTTTAAGCTTATTTAAAAAAAATATTTTTTACTTTTTAGTTCGATATAAAGCGTGTTTTTTAGTTTTTTTTAAACTATATATATTTTCCACTTTTTAGTTCGATTTATTGTCAAAAATTTGCCGAAAAAAAAACAATTTCTTTTTTCGGCCTGGACGGAATTAAAACCCACGACCCGTGATTCCGAGAGTTGACGTCAGCGAAGACCCGCACGGCTAACCACTGTAATTACAGTGCTGGCATATTATACTACAGTAATAAACCACTTGCTGTAGTCCAAACGAAGGTTACAAACAAACTTACAAGTGAAGTTAATATAAAGCGTGTAATAAACAATCGAACGTCGAGCGGTCGGAGTTAAAACTCTTCTACGATCAATACAATTGTCTAATTCATTCTTAAAACGTCCACTAGTGTCAGACATTTGCAAATGACTGATTTGAATTTTGGTTCCAATCCCGTTTCAGTACAAGTTGTTGGTTGTTGTTGTTAATTTGCAATCGTTGCCAATTGTTTCAGATGTAAATCCAATGACTGTGTCTGTATGTGTCTATGTTGATACCCAACGTACAACATGTGTTATGCAAATACTCTGTTGGTGGGCGTATCTCGCCTAGACTCTTTAGCTACTGCCATAAATTTACCGGTTACGTGAGTACAGGCCGGCTCTTTATGTCAGACCTAAAACTTTACTTCAGATACTATGTTCACGTCATGCATTCACATACTAAATGAGCATTTACACGTGACGAAGGATGACGTTGAGTCAAGTAATCGCCCATCGGTTCTAAACCACCCAACGGACGTCGACAACTTTCAAGGTTACTAGATTATGCAGAGGTTGCCTCGTTCCGTTAGGCGACGTCGTCCGGTAGACCAGGCAATAGGCATGATGACAGATTTTTAAAAATCCAGTTCCATAATATAGATGCACGGCTACTATTTCCGAAAAAAAAACACTATTTCAGCAGTAATTTAATTTTAACGCAAATTATTGCATTTTTATCGTTCTATTTTAAAGTAACCGCGAAAATGTCTGTTACGTCACGCCTTAGTGACAGCTTACATTAGATGTTGTATTTATGGGTGTAGAACTGTGGTTCAAAGGTATTTCTTTGAAAGGTATTTAAATTTACTTAATGATATGATTTATATTTAAGTATTTTCACAAAAGTAGGTACTTAGTGTCAAAAATAGTACTGTTTTCTTTATTTACAAATTAATTAACCTCAAAAATAACCTATGGAATAAATGTTATGAAATATCACAAAAAAGAAACAAATAAACAACAATTCAACTAATTAAGTGATGTAGAAGTGAATGATCGAAACAAAAATTTAATTATTAATATTTATTTACCTATATTCTCTTTGATTTAAGAAGGCGTGACGTCACTCAGTGTTTCAGTCAACATGGCCGATTGCAGTTTTTCATACTTTTATTTTATTAAAAATCTTAATAATCTCAAAGTTTATATTAACACTGGGTCATTTTTTAGAATCCTTTCAACATATATTTTTCTCTACAACACTTTATTCTTTGATTCTTTTATGCTGTCATCGTGCCTATTCATGATTGCGTGGCAACAGTAGTTGTTTTATAAACTTAAATAGCAGTATTTAAAGGAGGTTGATCCGTTACAGTTCCAATCAAAAGTAAGTCGAATTCTAAATGGAAACTTTTCCAATATAAATTTTTACAAAAGGTTATAAGTCGATGATACCAATAAATTATTATTGTCATAAAGGCGTAAATAAACATTTTTTTTTTAATATTATTTAATTATTTCAGTATTTTACTTAATGGACTGACTTTTGAATTTTTTGTACAAAGTTAGGTTAGAAAAAATAAATTTATGTAAATATCTGTATTTTACATATTTTTTGCAGTAAATAATTAAAAAAAGAAATTATAAGTAGTAAAAATTAAAATTAAATCATTAAAAAGTTGAAAATTCAGTTAAAATTGTCAAGAATAAAAGTCCATAATCGAAAAGTGCTAAGGTTTATTAATTTTTTTTTATTGATTAAAAGTGTCCTAATTAAATTGGAAAAAATATTAAAATATGCGTAAGACATCAATGCTTTACATAGTTAGTTTTCGAAACTGCTGACATTATTTGTTTCTTTGCAAAAAATTAAAATGTACCGTTTGCATGCTAGGTTGACATATTTTCCATAAGACTACATGTAAAATTTTTTTTTTATTTTTATCTTTATAAATCTAATGATTTTGGATTTTTTACAGAAAATTTTGTCATAAAAAAATCTATTAAAAAAACTTTATTTCAGATTTTTTTCGTAAGTAAAACGGCTCAACCTTCTTAACAAAATATATCAAAGAAATCAAAGGACAAAATATTGATATTGTTTGTAATACATTGAATTTTTAAGGTAAGAGATATACATAGTTCAAATTAAATATAAATAACATTTTTTAAGGCCCTTGCACACAAGACTAATTTTGCCGCTGGTATCACGCTAGCTACGAATATGAAAATGACGTCACTGCGTGGTGGTCACAAGAGAATTCCAAAATTAGAACCAGTGCTATTTTTCGTGCTTGTTTTGGACAACCAACCAGCCAACAGTGTCTTGTCACGTGGGCGTCATGGGCAAACGCCTATACAAACAAACATGGCGCCGTACAGTATGTGTTCTGTTCAGAGACAATAAACGTTCACTTTTGTTAACATTCTATCTGTCATATCTACAAAAGCCAGCTTCAATACACGTATCGTGTGAAACGAACACACAAATGCTAACACGAAATCCAGCGCAACAGAACGTTTGAAACATAACATAATCTAGCAAGGAATCTAGGCGCAAAACCAGCCTCGAGTACAGTGGCCTGCCCGATCATTATAGTTGAGGTCTTTCCCGCGCTTACGCCGATTGGTCAGATAAAACGAGGCGACCTCTGTAATCTACCAGCCTCGGACAACTTTTGTGTTTATAATTGATAGAATAGATAATTACTTAACAGCATAAAATATGCAAAACATTATGTTATTACATAATTACAATGGTAATTAGCTCTGTTAAATATCTATTTTAGTATTTTACTGATTACTCTGTCAGTGCGAAAATAAATTAGAAAATATTAATTTGCAAGTGAGTTAAACATCTCTTGCTTTATGTAGAACCCACTTAGTATTTTCTAATTTTTGAAGTGAAACTTTTTTAGCGACAAGCTCATAACTTTAAAGAAGTTTCACCGTGTGCGTATGGGTCAGACTTACAGGATTTGGCACTGCGGCTCGAGTTTACGTAACTAGTAACATCAAATACGGGTGTTTACGTTTCAAATAAATTTCCGACCAATTTAAACATGTAAAAAAATAGTGCCAAAAACCAAAGTTATATTGGTCGACCACATTTGCTCAGCATAGGTAAGAAACTCTCGGTACGCAACTTGAAGTCCGGTATTTTGTCACAAAATCTTTTTATTTCCACCCATAATTCTTTGACTTTTCTCTGACCAGTAATATTTCCTGAATTTTCCTGATTTCCCAGAACCTGATCAGTAAAAGAAATAGGAGCATGTGTCAAATGTTAGACTTTCCGTCTTACAATTGACGCCGAAAGTGTGCACTTTCGATCGAGATATGAAGAAAAATGATTTACACAGGTAAGCAGATTCTGTGTAAACGCGCACTAACATAAATAATATTATGTACCGTGTGCAGAGAGGTACTATATATAGGAAAGTTTTATTTCGGTCCGAAAACCTTAATGCGTTACATCGTAATAAACTTTTTTACAGAACGCCATATAAACCTCGGTTTATTCAGCAAGTTTTAAATGTAAAACGCTACGCGAAATATTTTACACATAATAATAAAATTCTTATTTATTGGCGTTTTGATTTCATTAATCATTTCGAGGTAAGTTTTTTCTGTGACAATAAAATTGGGTTATGTCGAAGTTTGGATACTTTTTAAGTAATGGGACTTTCAGGTCCACCGTATTATGAGACACGGGTAGACAAGTGTTTTTATACACCCATACTTCCACCATAAAATTACTGTACTTCCACCATGTACCTAATCAAAATTTCACAAGTTTATTGGGCGTACTTGTTTTTTAATAGAAAAAAAATATATATTACTCAGGGATAGTGTAGCTTTTTATAGTTACAAAATATTTAGAATCGGTTCAGTAGTTCCAGATATTATTTTCTACAACACATACATTAGTATAGATATATAATTACGCAACGACAAAATGGGGAACGAGCAGTGAGCAAAAATAGCGATTTGGTTTCGGAATAGTCGGGTCGCACAGCTTGTAGTGATATTATTTCATTTATTTATTATTATTACCACGTTTATATTAACTTGCTTTTCGTGTATGTCGGGCGGAAGTTTGTAATTGATTTTAAACTAACTTCCTGATGAGATAGAGAGTTGAATTTTTTTAACATAACTCATAATTAGATGACAATACTAAAATAAAGAAGAAAATAATAAAAGAAATAAGACAATATAGGTATAATTCATTCTTACTTGTTTATCATTGTAACGCACATAGCACGCAGTGTCTATATGGCTCAGTTGGTTAGAACGCCGTGCTAACAACGCGAAGGTCGCTCATGCGACATATAATATTTTATTTTTTTTTATCATGTATTTTTTTTTACTAAAAAGTATAAAATATAATAGAAATTTAAAAACATTTTTAGTATATCACGTTTTAAAAACGAACTAAAAATAAAAAATAATTTCTTCATAGACAAATTTTTAAGTTGTAGGATTTGAAACAAAAAACGTGAGGCGCATGCGACAATTATATAAGAAGTGTAGGGAGTAGTTATCAATGAAAAAATCTATTTATATAAAACGAATAATGCGCCCCCACGTTTTTAGTTTCAATTCCTGCTAGTTAAAAATCTGTCTGTAAAGAAATTATTTTATACTTTTTAGTTCGTTTTTAAAAACGTAGTAGGTAAATTAAAAATGTTTTTTTATTACTCATGCGGGAAAAGTGGTATCTTTACGCATGCTGTTACGGTTGAAAAGTAGCTATTTTCATCTGCGTGCGGAAACTATTTGTCGCACTGAAATTATTGTTTGCCGCACGAAAATTCAGAGAAAAAAACAAAATAATAACGGTGTTAATGTCAACGTTACAAACTGTCATTTGAAGCAGATTTGAGGTTAAAACTTTCGATTATGGACTTTTATTCTTGACAATTTTAACAATTTTAACTGAATTTTCAACTTTTTAATAATTTAATTTTAATTTTTATTACCTACTTCTCATTTCTTTTTTTAATTCGTAATAAAATTTTAATTTAATTTAATTCGTAATAAAAAATAGTATGTGCAACTCGTGCGGCATTGTCACACTAATTGCACAATATACTATTTTATTTCTATCATTATTTATTTCCAATTTGCACGTTTTAAAATAATAGATTGTTATACGTCGCCAAAATGTTAGGAATATGTGGCATACGCTGTACTCTACAACACGCAGGTACACCTACTGGGTCCAGTAGAAGGAAGAAATAGCACAACTAAACAGTATGTGTATGTGTGCGTGTTGTATGAAGGACTAAACTGTAGCGGTTGTGAAGAGAAAGGTTGTTGAGAAGAGGATCAGATGAAAGGACATTAGCAAGTACCAGATGCTGATAAGGGTCTTACATATGGCTTTCCGGCCACAATGTTCAACTTCATGAATAAGATAACTTCTCGTCTGTATATCGATTTTCTATACAGACATACAATGGTCTTTTGGTTTGATTCCCTGCCTCCCGATGCCTCCTCCCTCAAATTCTCTCGCTCTGACCGGCCGCGTATCCTTGGGCTCTGTTTAAACAACGTCAAAAATAGCAAAATACGGAAATAAAGTTAGCGGCGAACAGTTCAAACAAGTTCTACAGGCCGTACCTATATATTTAGCCGTATTCTGCTATTTAGTTCTAATCACTGTGCTTAGGTAACCACAGTAATAAAAAAAAATACATACAAAAATGATATACACAAAGTGTTTATTTTGATAAACACTTGGTAATCACGGTGGTTAACAGTGCAAGTGACTGTAAATTACAATTTTGGGTGACAAAAATAATCAATTTGGGTTACTGTATTACTAAGTGAGCGACTGACTGCGCATGACTAGAAAATAATAGTTGGGTGACTAAATTACTAAGTGAGCGACTGACTACGCGTGACGAGAAATCAACAGAACAGCAACTTACAAACATCCATTTGAGTTACTTAAAATACAAAATGGGAATCTTCATAATATTTGAGCGACCTAATATTTGTTTGAGTGTCAACGTTACGTCCTGCATTTTTTTCAAAATTTGGAAAATTATTTATTTATTCTGAGCGGCATTTTGGGCTCACATTTTTTCAAAGCTTTTATTTAACTTGCAATGTATCTAACTATATTTTTAGAAAACGCAGTTCCATTCAAACAATTAACTATTTAATTCGCATACCCCCCCCCGGAATTGTTTTTTTAAAAACTCCACATTTGCCCCTTCCCGTTTCACTGCGAGACAATTCGCATATCCCTTTATCGTTCATCCCAGAATTACAACTCGCATACCTGTTTATCGTTCACACCGGAATTATTTTTTTTTAAATTCCACCTTTGCCCCATCGCGTTTCACTGCGAGACAATTCGCATACCCTTTATCAAAAAAGCGATGGTTTTCAATCTTCATGAAAATGTGAGTTTTAAGTTGTAGTCTCAAAGTGAAAAAAAAATAAAAAGTAAAAACAAAAGAAGATATCTGCTTCAAAATTACCGAAGGCATTCTAGTCGCTCACTTAGTAATTTAGTCACCTAACTATTTTTTTAATATCTCAAATGGATTATTCACAACCCAATGTGTGTAAGCCCGTTCTGGATGTTATTATTAACTAATATTTGTCGCTAGTTTAGTTATTTTTTCGCTTACTCTATTTCATACCGCTCAAATTATTAAAACAGTATCTCATCATCAGTCACCGCAAGTTTTTTTTTATTCGACCGTTTTATAATTCCCCTATATTTAATACTCTCTTTATTGCTAGCAAAGATCGGGAGAAAAACTTAAACACTAAGGTGTCTGTCTCACTTATACTCTCTGATGCTTATGTCCGTGAATAGATGCGCGTCAGTTGCAGCGTCAGTTTGCACATGGAACTAATCTGTGAAAGGGAGGTGGCTTGCTTTATTCCACTTACTAATCGCCCCACTACAGACGCAACACTTGCGCACAACGGGTCAAGCAAAAAGAAAGAGATAGAAAACAGTCGTTTGCTGTCTCATTTCATGGGCCACCCACTTACGGCGACTAGCAATATAGAAGTTATTAAATATATGAGGTTTACTTTAATATTCTATCCTGTTTCTTCAACTACCTGAAAAATTTTAAGGGGATATGTAGCGGTAACCGTATTTCAAACTGAATACTTAGATATAATTTTTTTAAATGGTATTTTTTATGAAATAAAGTTCAATCATAACTAACACCAAAAGTGTATTTTCTTTTATTCAACTCATGCGCGTTATTCATGTTTTATCACGCCTAAAAACCGAACCTTAAATAGCCATTTACCGACTGATGACAATTACTTGTCATAACTCAATGAAGATTCCTACTAGCTCGGCCATTATGGAGTAATGAAAATAAACGTAACTATTTTCTGAGTCGTAACGAAATAGTAGGTAACTCCCTGTTGTTACCCATTGAGACTAAAATTGAGAGGCCGAATGTTTTCGACATGGAGTTTATTCATAACCGGCTAACCTCAAACCAAAACATTGAATCGTGCTGTTTGGTGCTGTTAGTATTGACAGTTTTTTTATAAAGAAATAAATAGATATTTACAACATCTCATTATAATTAAAACATGAATAACGCGCAATTGTTGAATAAAATTATGGGCGCAACTTGTAGGCTAAGTCATGACCTGTCAGCGCGATGAATGACTTAGACTACTAGTTACGCCAATAACTATTATTTCGTTGCTTGTTTTATGAAATACAATAACTAATCCCGCCTTTGTCAAAAAAGAAACAGCACAGCGGTCATTGTTTCTAATTTGTTTCCGATTAAGTCTATTGTTATTCACAAGTTGTGGCGTGGTCGCTGAAAATTACACCAAAACAAATTATTTCCGATCAGATTTCCCTTGAGCTTACAAGAAAATAAAAATAAAACCAATTAAGAACGCTATATAGAAACTGAGTACTGACCTAGTTGGAAATTATTTATCTCTTCAGCTTCTGTCAACCTATTACCGCTAAGGGCGAAGAAACTTTTCCTGCCGATCTTTTTCCGTCGGTAATTTTTTAATTTTAACTAAATTGTAATTTTAATAATCAACTTTTAAAAAGTCCTGCAGATTCGTTTAAATTTTATTGATTTTACATAGCATTTTAAGCCTCTGTAACTCAATCTAATTCAGTCAATATTTGAAATTAAATTTGTAAGATTAGATTTGAAATAATAAAAGCTTTAAACTTAAGTCGATATGGAGAAATAAACAAATATTAATTTTATTTATTTAAATTACTCACCATATAATATAATTGTTTTTTTTTTAACTTTCTTTCTTTCGTATTTATTTTAAGTCTCAAAGATTAGCTGTCATAATATTTATAAAACAATTGTTTCACTGTTTATAATATAAAATTCCAAAACCTACTTACAATATTAAAGTATTTTCATACGTCAAAAAATTGATTTTTATAATGATAAAATTTGTAAGAAAACGATTTTTTCGAGAGATGAGACCTAGCTAAAACGATTTTTTGCCCCCCAAAATCCCTTTTCAGTAAATTTCATCCAAATCGTTAGGGCCGTTTTCGAGAAAAGCACGCACAGGGTCAGGCGGAACGTTACGCGTTACGAACGTTAGGAACGTTACGTTAGGAAGAGGAAGAGGAAGAGGTTGCATTGTATATACATATTCATTAACCTAATTAATTCAGTATCCGAAATTAAATTTTTGAAAATCGATAACGATTCTCTAAATATAGTTATAATATAATCGCAACGATGGTAGTTCTTATTATATTTAAATTATTTCGAATATAGATCAAGATCGTAAAATAAAACCAACATTATGTGTCCAGTTGTCTAAATATAGCACTGAAATTATAGATTAAAATTTTGAAAAAAACATGTTGACTAAGCTACCATATATTTTATATTTAATTTATTGTAATTTTTTCTATGACGAATTTATACCTTATAGGTCCATAATAACAAACTATTTCAATTTCATTTCTGATTCGTCACGTACTTCCACCACTACCACCCGTACTCCCACCATACTAACAAACGACATCTTGCATAGTATACCTATAGATTAAGAATGTCATTTGTTTTCAACTAAATGGAAATTTAGATTCTCTGAAATGTCGTACCAGCAATTCAGCATTAGCATCTACAATAAGGTAACGAATTACAAAATAAATATAAAATTTAACCTATTTTTAGAAGAAACAGATATAATCGATATTTATATTATTACACGCCGAGTTGAAAACACGATGCAGGTTGCATTACAGTCGTCCATTTCAACTTCGTAACCTATTTATTGAGTATGAGCATAGCGGAGAGATCGTCAAGATACTGTTGTTTATTACCTACTTCCCGTCGCCGCTATTCCTCTATTACAAATCTCCAATTCCCAGATTATAATCTGAAATGTAGTGAATGTATCAATTGGGTTTTGGGTTAAAATATCCGTGATTTTAAGGTTGCAATAGTATATACAGGATGATTTATTAGATCAGCGATAAACTTTAACAGATGAAAGCTCGTCAAATCTGCATCTAATAAAAAAAAAGACGGGTTGCACTCCGGGAGTGCCGGCCGAAGTGAAAACTTGAATATTAACGTCTTAATTTTTTGCATTTAGAAGCGTTGTTTATTTATTGGCAACACTTGTAAATAAAATGGTTTGTATCATAGATTGCATTTTTATGTACGATATTTCAACGCTAGATGTCTAACGTTGTATAAAAAGTATCTGGCAATTACTATATCACTTAGAGAGTTTCACCCAATTCTTACTTTTCCTGACGCGAGTTTAACATTTTTTACCCATTACAAAAAAAGTGTACAACGCCGCTAAAGAAGTTTTCACTTCAAAAATGAGTGCGGTTGAAGTAAAAATTCTTTTAATTTGGTTTTTGCCTCTCTCACTTTTTGGAAAATATTCACTCACAATTTAAATCACTCGTAAATCAAATTACGCTGGCTGTGCTTATTGGTTTCGTGTCCGAAATAAAGAAAGTATAGAATTTTTCATTTTATGTTGTCTAATTAATAAAAAATACAGGATTTTGAAACTAAATTAATGTAAACTTATTTTATATGAGCAGATTCATTAATTCCAAGGCTCAAGTAAATGTTAATAATAATAAAATATTATTAATAATACCTAATACTTAATTATCAATAATTTATTAAACTTCGGTAGAAATCGTAAAAAATAATGCTTGTTGAGAGAAATTTCGAAAAAAATACGATTTTACCAAAAAACAGATCGTTTTGTGGCACGTGTTATTATTTTTTATTTTTTTGCCTTTTTACGTCAAAAGGTAGATTTTTAGGTGGCGTCGTTTTTAACGAACAGTCTAATGTACGGCCATTATGTATTTAATATTTTCAAAACGGCGCCTTCTGGAGACGGATCTTTCTTTGCTTAATATAACAGCTTTTAGCGCTTTCGAAATACGACAGTCTTTTTGGAACAACAGTGCCATCTTATTTTAACATTAAAAATGTTCTTGTCAATTACCTAATTCTTTTTGAATATTTTTAACAATTTATGCTTGATAATGATGTGACAAAACGATGTCATTAACAAAATATTTTTTCATAGAAAATGATTCACCTTGTAAAAGTTTATCAAGTTTTATCCTATTGCATGTCCCAACAAAAAAAATTCCAGCCACTGGGACCATTCCAACTTCAAAAATATTGACATTTGATATAATAAAGAAAATAAAATTTCTGATATTGTGTGAGGTGACGCGGGTAATGGCTATTATTCACTATGATATTTGCAATTTGTTGCCATGATTACTTACATAATATGTTCCACGTCATGTAAAAATTAATCAAAGCATGCCGAACTAGTTTATTTCTCACAGATCCATAAATCAAAAGAGCGGTTGATTTTTTTTATTTTCAAAATATTTCCGAAACTATAAAGTTTATAAAAAAAATTAACAAAACTTTCTTGAAAAAATAAATAAAATAAAAAGCCGTTATGAAAAGTATACAATTATTATATAAAAAACACCGTTATAGCATATATCTCTTCTGCGCATGCGCCGATTTTCCCCAAAAACAATAGGGCTCTTCATATTTGCATACCAAACATCCTCCCAAAATTTTGTTTCAATCCGCTCATCCGTTTGACCTGTATCGTGTTCACAGACTAACAGACGCACAGAGTTTATTCAAAAATATGTTTTTTGGATTTGGGGGACCTGAAACGGAAAGATATTGTATAATTTTTGAAAAGTGATTTTTGACCTAAACTAGTACCATTCCCCACTTGTGGGTTGGAATGGTAATATGCTAATTAAATTAAAATACGATGCGGTATTAGATTATGACCGACAGTCGCAAATCGTTAACGGACCAACAAATTAAACCGCTAAACTCAGTACGGCACGTGTCTCTAAGTTCAAAGGTCACTGTTTAATTATCTAATGTTTTGTCAGTTCAGTGAGAGACGGAGACAATGCAGGGCTGTCGGCACACTTTCAACTAAAATCATTGGAGAGTTTGCGGTTGTACGGTCCAAGCGATATATATCCTTCTTCCAATTTAGTTTGATCTATATTTAAATATATCTTTAAATCTGTGATACTGTTATTTCTTTTATCAACGTTACGTCTGCCTTCCGAGGTTACGACTGTAAATAGTTATAAAATATTTTTTAAAAAAGTAACAGAGTACTTAATTGAAAAGTGTCCGTATGATTTTTTATTAATATTGTAAAATTTTATATTGTAAACTGACACATTCGTTGTCGCTATAACATCTCTATGAATAAAGGTTATTATTATTATTCTTTTTACAGTACGTGCATTAAAATTGCAGCATTACATATTTCTTTTCGATGAACGATGACTTTTACAGGCCAATGACGATAAATAAAAATTAAAATAAATATAAATGTCACAGGAAAGTAGACAGATGATAATAAAATTTAAAATGTGTTAAATTGCAAACTATATCCGACAATTCGCCTAGTCTACAATATCCGTTTACGATGGGAGAGCGATTGTAAAGTATAGACGCTAAACAGCTGAGCTCATCAGTGTCTATTCCATTTACGGTGTTAGGTTTTCAATGTTGTTTTTTCAATGCACTGATTACAAAAAATAGTGTATTCCGACCAGAGTGAGTGTGTTCTGGAAAGCAAACACCATACTGTTTCGCAATCGTCAACTTTCTGCCTTAGTTAATTATTCAAATCTTTGATTAATGTCTGATTACAATTCTTCAATAAATAAAATTTTTCAGACAATATTTTTGTCTGAAAAATTGGTCGATAATTTTATTTATTTTATTTAATTATTGTTTTTAATAAAAAAAAACTACGCCGTTGTTCAAACAAGTTAAAGTCTCGTTGCAGCGTATTTTTAATTTTGATTTGTTTTTTATCGTTTTTTTTAAATTATTTTAAAGACTATTTCAACCTGCGGATATATCAAATGATCGTAGCCGAATAAATATTTTATCTATGCGTGTTCTATTCAGAGACAATAAGCGTTCACTTTTGTTAACATTTGAACTTTTTATCAATTGTCTGTTATTGTTTATTGATGAAACACCAGCTGCACGCACGAAAAAGTGTAACGTTCCAAAAGTGTCGCGTTCCGCCTGACCCTGTGCGTGCAAGCGAGAGCGCAGTATAAACGATAGAGAAGCACGATCGGCGTCGGCTTGTACGCATTTCTTCTCGCGTGACGTCAGAGAGTAGTGTGCGTTCAACATTTTTTTCGGCTGTTCCAGCGAAAGCTACATCTGACAGATAGCCTTTTTTTTATAAACCGTGGAAATTAAGACTTAAAATCAAGATATCTAATAAAAATGTCATAAATTATCGAATTTTTAAAGCAATTTTTCAGATAATACATCGTTATTTGTTTGTTTTTGCACGATATTTTTTGTGTCATATAATTATTACCGATTCATCCAAGCCAAAGTATAACTGAACGCACGATAATGGCAATATGGCGCTAATAATAATTAATAAATGTCATTTTATTTTGTTAAAAATAACTGATCGCCGTCATTATGGATAAAATATGATATTATTCACAACGAATGGAAATGTATTGATCAATTGATAGTTTGTACACAAACACAGCTACATTTTGTATCAAAAACAAATCTTGAGAGATATCTGCATTTCATAACAGCAGATAAATTATACGGTTTGTTAACAAATATATACATAATAATATATATATATACATTCTTTTAAATGTCTTTCATAATTGCTTAAAAATATGTATTTTGCTTTGGTTGATCAAATTATTAGTCGGTAAAAATTAGTTTGACAGCTACTAAAATTTAGGTTATGTATTATTAAATATGATATTCGAGCGAAATACGTTATCACGTAAAACTATCGTCCGTAAACCGACTTTACAGACAACCATTTTTTTTTTTACTTATTTATTTACTTTGTGTTATGAATTGACGAACCTTCCTGCGGTTTGCATATGTTATTTATAAATGTTAATGAATTTATTATTGTCACTACGCGCACACCAAACCCACCTAGAAATCCAGCATCGTGTGAAGCGAGCACATAAAAGCCAACGCCTCAGCACGCCAAATCTAGCAAATAATCTAGTGGCAAAAGCAGCCTCGTGTGCAGCGGCCTTAATGCTGAAACAGAAAACCATGACTGACGTGAACAATGCGATTCGAACGATGTGAACGACACGAAAAACCAAATTCACGCTTAACGTTGTCATATTTTATGGTAGTGAAAATAAAATACATTTCTCGTTTCCAGGAAAATGCACGGAAGCATAATATTTACGGTACAATTACGATGTGTAATGATGGCATCGTATAAATACACAAAATGGCGATAAAATTATGTATGTACAAACATTATTAGCCATCTGACGTTAAGAGAAACGTTCCATTTTACAAGCTTTTATCAAGTTTTCAAATAAAAGCATGTTACATTTAGATACTAACAGAGAGGGTGTAACACGCTTTTATTTGAAAACTTGAGACTGTAATAAGTACGGCTTATTTCCAATGAGAATAATAGTAAGTACCTATATTATACCACAAGGGCCGAAAATGTGATATTCTTGCCCTACGCGCCATGATGTCTGAGGCAAAGCTAAGGGCATCATGGCGCGCAGGACATTTTCGGCCAGAGTGGTGTATACTATTTTTCTTCATATCTCGGTCGTAAGCACATTTATTAAATACATTAATTACATAAAAACACAGATAAATTCCAAGCAAGCAGCTTTGAAAACACGAATGGCAGCTGTTCGCGACTATTAATTATTATTACTATTAATTGTATTTGTAATTATTTTAATGTGTTTATTTTAATTGTATAATTGACAAATCCTTCTGCTGTATGCATGGTCAAAAAAGGATAATAAATTTATTATTATTATTAGCTAAAATGTAATAGGGTTGCTATGGAAACGAACAACAGTTAAAGGCGTTATCTAGATAACAGGAGGAAATGTCGTTACTAGTATTAAGTTAGATGACACCGCGTGACGCTTGCTTTGTGTATTTGTTGGATTATAACCTGGCTTTTGTTAAAAGAGACAACTAGATGACATGACAAAATTATGTTACAAGACGATATTTTTGACGTGATAACGTCTTATAAATTGATGAATCACGTCAATATAAAAAGATAAAACACCAGCTGCATGCACGAAAAAGTGTAACGTTCCGCCTGACCCTGTGCGTGATTATTAAATATGATATTCGAGCGGAATACGTTATCACGTAAAACTATCGTCCGTAAACCGACTTTACAGACAACCAATTTTTTTTCTAAAATTTCGTTAGTTAACAAAGTATATGACAGGACAAAATTTCGTTAAAGGATGAAATTTAATTACAGGGCGATATTGAGTTAGATACTAGAATTTCGTTAATTGACGGGGTAAAATATAGTTACTAGAATTTCACTTAAGAGTATTCGTCTCTGCAAACACCCCCTGCACCCTTCGTCTCAAATCTTTTCCCCTCGCCTAAAAACGGTTCGCGCTCTCCCGACGCTATTTTTAAAGCTGGAGGGTTCTGGTAAACGCCAAATGAAAGACAAAGAATCGGACTACAGATCCTTCAGGCGAATTTTTTGAAAAACAGTTTCGCCTACGTGTGAAATATTACGTAACTTATTATTTTTTTCAAAAGGTTGTAAGTATTTTCAGGAATTTTTTTTCAAAAAATTCGCCTGAAGGATCTGTAGTCTGATTCTTTGTCTTTCATTTGGCGTTTACCAGAACCCTCCAGCTTTAAAAATAGCGTCGGGAGAGCGCGAACCGTTTTTAGGCGAGGGGAAAAGATTTGAGACGAAGGGTGCAGGGGGTGTTTGCAGGGACGAATACTCTTAAATTTATGTTTCACATCTTTCAGGTGTCCCACGACGGCTCACGTTTTTCAACATAAGTGATGCTTTATAGGGATCAAAATCATCAGACGACTTGTGTAGTGTAAACAAACAATCAGAAATGTTCAAGCGAATAAAATATTTTCTTTATTAGTCGCATCAGATGAGCTCAGTTCATGCAGAAACAAGGTTTACCGTTCGAAGGGCCGGCCGCGACGACTCTAAATTAAATATGACGATTGTTATCCTATATGCCGGATTATTTTCGAGTCCTACATAAACTGAATGATCGAAAACCGTCATTAAAATACTTTCACGCGGACATAATGATTCATTTAATGTACGTCATTTACAGCGAATGTGTGCTGTTTAATGCTAAAGCTTCGCGATAACATAATAATTTATTAATCTGCTGTGAAATTTATAGGTTATAATAATATTATTTTTTTATTTGAAAATATTAACTATACATTAAAAAAACGATTTATTTACAAAGCAACCCAGCTAGATAAAAATTTAATTAATAACCAAAAAGAGGAAAACATGCCGGAAAATCTCAACATGCAGCAGGTGGAGATCAATTTGGCTCTTTCTTTTGTTTTTGAATCAGTCCCCTCCAGCTCCATGTTTTCTTTTTTTTTTTAGATATTAATTTCATTTTTGTGAAGTAAGGTTTCATGTTTTTTTTTAAATAAATAATTTTTATTTTCTTCCTTTTAGCTAGTAAATTCTTACGCGATCGAGTTTTTTTTACTTTTTGTGTAGTTTGTGTCAAAATGGTAGCATAAAAGTGCCACAACATAATATATAAAATATATCAATATCAATAGGCTATTTACTATACACATACTGTTAAAATAAAATATTTTTTATTCTCCCTCTTTTTGATTCGCTGACGCCATATTTAAATATTAGACCCTATGTCACTCTCACAATTAAGACGAAGCTATCGACACCTCACATGTTACAATCCTTCAAGAAATAGACATAGATAGATAGATAGATAAGAAACTTTATTCTATTAATACTGTCAGAACAGTGTAGAACGCGTCAGTTATATACAATTAAAAGTTATGATTAAAAAATTCCTCAACAGAATCTGTAATAAAATTAATTTTAATTTTTGTTAGAATTTTGTGACCGATAGATTTTTGATTTCAGGGGGCAACTTATTGAAAACTTTCATAATAGCATTAACAGCACCTTTGTTGACAGTAGTCTAAAGTTTGTTCGTGTTCTCGTGCTCTATGTGTGACTAGTAGTATTTCTAGAGAAAAGATTAAAATTAAATTTAACAAAACTTGCACATTCTAGTACATAAAGGTCATGAAATGTTAAGATCTTTAGTGTTTTAAAAAGGGGGCGGCAGTGTGTTCTCGGAGGAACTTTGCAGATTGCTCTGATGCAGCGCTTTTGTACAATAAAAAGTTGAGTAGTATTTACAGAGTTTCCCCAGAAGACAATTCCAAATAAAAATATAGATCCAACAAAGGCAGTATAGATAATGACGAGAACTGATTCTGGAATAAATTTTTCCAGACATTTTAATAATACACTAACATACATACACTCGAAACACATACCCTCCTCCTGGCGCAGTCGGGTAAAAAATATAATTTACATTACCAACGTAGACCTACGCCAGCTCGCGCTGGCATAGCCACGTGCGTCCACCACCTGACTTCCTGTCCCCTACCAAACAGTTCCTCTTCCTTCCAAATATACATACATTTATATCAATTTGAAATGCAAACCCATGCGCATTTAACTAGACCACTTAAGTAAGTGTTATAGTGAAATACTACGTTTGCTGTTTACATTGCAACTGATATACGTAACGTAACCTACATACTGTATATAAAGCTGAAGAGTTTGTTTGTTTGTTTGGTTGAACACGCTAATCTCAGGAACTACTGGTCCAAATTATTATTGTATTTTATGAGACAAATATATTATTTCTATTCTATTCTATTCTAAATTGAATTTTTTGTTGGATAGTCCATTTATCGAGGAAGGCTATAGGCCATATAATATCACGCTACGACCAACAGAAGCGGAGCATCAATAAAAAATGTTGCAAAATATAACTTAAAATTTGTCCGTCCGACAAAAACTTTTTGACGCTAACTCCGATCATCATGAAATTTGGACACAACATTCATTTCGGTAAAGGAAGATGAACGTGCATACTCGTACCTCCACCCCCCCTTCGTTCTTTTGCTCTCGGGTGAAATCGGGCGGGACCGCTAGTCAAATATAACTTGAATTATGAATATTTTCTAAAAACTTGGACACAAGTTCACAACACATTTATCTCGGTAAACTAAGATGAGTGTGTGTACTCATGTCCCTCCCCCCTTTCGTTCTGTTGCACCCGGGTGAAACCGGGCGGGACCGCTAGTCACAAATAAGCATCAACAGTTGGTTTATTGCTTCCGGTGAATCCAAAATTAAGTAATATAAAATATATTGCAGTTTAATGGTGTCTATAGATTGAATATATCCTTTTTTTGTAGCCAACATAAAATATAATGTGGTAGTATACTAGCTAATGTAAATGCCTATACATAAAATAAAATGTGTAAAAGTCAGAAAGAAAACCAATATCGCCAATATTTCCCGCCGTAAATGCGGTGTTTCATACGAATTGACGTATACCACATAGGTCATTTCAATAGGCCGGCGTTTTGAATGTTCGACTGGTATGCCATTGTGCTAAAGATAATGAACGCGTTTTGCTAGCATACTATTTCATTCGTGAATCGTTCACATATTTACGCAGGCGGAAACACTATACAGTCCGTTCAAAACTTTGACGTATTGTAAACCAGTTTTGCAATAGAAATATACACAAACAAACGCAGAATCATAAGAAGAAGGTCTGAATCCAAACCACCGAGTGGAACGACCAATCACAATACAGCAAAATACGACCGAGCAGAGAACACTAGCAGCGAGTTGACGCAAGTCTCCCCTTCCACTTTCTTACTTGCAGAGGCTCTATTGTCGTACCTCCACAACAAAAATAATGTTTAGAAAAAAAAAAAAATAAAATAAACTATTTTTCTATGTTGATAGCGTTGTAACAATGAGTGTTTTTTAACAATTGTAGCAAACAGTAGCTACTCTATAATAATAACAAAAATAATTTTTCGAAACGTTGGCCACTAGCGAAACATTGGTAAAGCTTATTTTATGATCCTCAACCAAAACCTTCCTTCATCTTAACAAAAATAATGTTTGAGAATGAACTCAAGTGGTAAGATTTAAATAATAATGGTGGTTTAGAATAACCTCAAAAATAATTAATTCAAGACTGCGTGCTGAACATAACATTGAAAAATACTGATTGTGATAGAAGAAATTGTTATAAACTATTATGAAAAGCGATTGTGCACTAAAATGAATCAAAATTAACACGAAAAAACTAAGTTCTACTGATATTTAGTTACTTTAAGGAGGTTGAGCCGTTTTATGAAGATAATGAAAAAAATCTGAAATAAAGTTTTTTTAATAGATTTTTTTATGACAAAATTTTTTGTAAAAAATCCAAAATCATTAGGAGATTTATAAAGTTAAAAATTAATAAAAACTTTTACATGTAGTCTTATGGAAAATATGTCAACCTAGCATGCAAACGGTGCATTTTAATTTTTTGCAAATATTTTAATATTTTTTCCAATTTAATTAGGAGACTTTTAATCAATAAAAAAAAAATTATTAAACCTTAGCACTTTTCGATTATGGACTTTTATTCTTGACAATTTTAACAATTTGAACTGAATTTTCAACTTTTTAATGATTTAATTTTAATTTTTATTACTTCTAATTTCTTTTTTAATTATTTACTGCAAAAAATATGTAAAATACAGATATTTACATAAATTTATTTTTTTTAACCTAACTTTGTACAAAAAATTCAAAAGTTAGTCCATTACGTAAAATACTGAAATAATTAATAATTTATTGGTATCATCGAACCTTTTGTAAAAATTTATTATGGAAAAGTTCCCATTTAGAATTCGACTTACTTTCGATTGGGACTTTAACGCATCAACCTCCTTAAGTTAGTTTATCCAACTCAATTCAGTTGGTAATGCTATAGAACCTGGCGAATACGGTTCCTATCTATTAACATTTAGCATAATTAATAAACAATGAGAAAGATTTAATTAAATACTTGCAATATTATATTCAAAATCAAACCGATGAAGCCCATATGGACTTCATCGGATTGATAATATTGCAAGTATTTAATTAAATCTTTCTCATTGTTTATTAGTTACATCAGCATGTCCGGCTAATTAGAGAAAGTCAACACTCTTGTAGTGTTGTTATTAAAATTATTAGCTCTCGCAGGTAGTCGATTCTGCGTTGCATTGTGTTATATATAAGAGAAATCATGAATTAACTGTCGTGGGCACTGTAGAGTAATGTAACTCAGCCAACGCGAAATTGGTTGTTTCGGGTTCAAGTCCCGACAGTGACATTTAAATTTTTCTTATATATAAGCCTTCTAAAAAAATATTATGACGATAATCGTTTAATATTATTATGCTTTCACTAATTCAGTGAAATAATATACTGCATATGAACTTCATCGGATTGATTTTGAATATTTAGCATAATATATTTAATAACTTCTATATTGCTATACCTATTATTATAGTTCGTTATTCGAATTAATTTTTAAAAGTTTGTTGGGTAAAGTATTAATAAATACTGTTGCATATCATATCGGTCAATTTTTTTATAAGCAAACATTGCCTATACGTTTTTTAAATGCCTTTTTCGTCAAAAATTGTAATCATTGTAGCTCTGCGTGCGTCATTAAATGTAATGACTATCTGTTAGTGAATGGAAGTTCGTCATTTAAATGTGACTTCTGTCAAAATTAAGCGATATATTTATACTTTCGTTACCACACACTTGTGTGCTGTTTCGCTCTTTAAAAGGTGAAAAATGCTCGTAAAGTAAAAACGTATATTCGATAGAACTCTCGCATATTTATTTAGGTATACACAGGAGAGCAAGTATAAGTACATTCCAAAGCTGAACTGCTTCACATCTCTAAAATATTTAAACGTAGTAGGGAGTTTGTATCATTTTTTTCACACTAACATAAATGGACTTATTTACAAATATTTGTTTTGAGTTTTGAAATCTCAAGAACCTAGCATGTCTGAAGTTAGCATCTCACAAATAAACTGCATATATAAACTGGCATCCCGCATAGTTCTACAGTTCTTGACAAATTTTAACAATATCCAAGTGTGTAGACTTTCACGGCCGGTGTTGATCCTAATCTCCTTGGTTTCCGGGCTTGTATGCCGTGGTCCATCGGTATTTCTACCTGACGTTTCGTCTACCACGGCATACAAGCCCGGAAACCAAGAAGATTTGGAGTTTTAACAATAGTTCCGTCGATTTTAATTTTCCTTTGTAATCTCCATACAATTCAGAACTGACAATCATACCCCTATATCTCACTTCTCTATATAGATATTTTGATGATTACGATTATCACCGATCCTAATTATTTTGACTCGGTAGAACTATATACAGAATAGTGATGTGCCGGATATCCGTATCCGTATCCGCGGATATCCTAGGGAGAAGAAAGATCCGTATCCGTATCTGTTAGTTTTTGTGCGGATCTTTTACGGATCTTTTACCTTATTAATTTTCAATTCATAGATGAAATTTGATATAATATATAGGTGATTAGGTAATAATAAAAGACTGTTAAATTCCATTCAGATTTTTTTTTATTTTTTTTTAAATCGTATTTGGCACCTATATATTGCAAGCATTTATCGTAGTGAGTACCATACCTCAAAGGTACTAAAAAACTATCTTTATAATGAGATATTGCACATCGATCTTTGGAAAGAGAGAATCTATTATGAGAGTTAACTCTTAAAGAGGTCAATAACTTTTTCCCATAACAGATAGTCTCTTTCCAAAGGTCGATGTGCAATATTTACCGCCGCGTACTCTAAGAAAGTAAAGATCCGTGTCCGTATCTGCGGATCTTGAAACCAAAAATCCGTATTCAGATCCGTATCCGCGGATATACATTTTTAACGATCCGGCACATCACTAATACAGAATAAGTTTAGGATGTAGAACTTTCTTAATTTCACCTCTAGGACTCACAAATTTGTGAAATCCGAAGAGATGCTAAAATCCGATTAGCGAAGTTAGCATTTCATTTTGTTTAAAATGCGGTTTCGAAGGTAAAATCGGCGGTACTATTAAAATTTCTCAAGAACTGTAGAACTATGCGAGATGCCCGTATATATGCTGAGATGCTGACGCTTGAAAATTCGATATGCGAAGCTATAGCATCTCATTTTTTCAAAATGCGGTTTCGATAGTAAAATCGACGGAACATTGTTAAAACTTGCCAAGAACTGTAGAACTATGCAGGATAACCAGTTTATATGCAGTTTATTTGTGAGATGCTGACACTTGAGATGCTAATTTGACACACGCAAGAACCTATAGGTAGTTCAATTCTAAAATGGTGGGCAATGATTAATACATGTTATAGTTTCGCTGATCAATATAAGCAGCACATTTTTTATGCATGGGGAAATATAAGGTACAATTTACATTGTTTCATTGCTTTGCCACTTCACGTTTGCCAGTAACTAAATCTCTGCCTATCATTTCTGAACTGGATTGTAGCAAAAAAATTTTGTATAAATTGAATGTCGTCAAAACACTTCTTGATAAAATTACTGTTTTTTGACGTCACATGTTTTCAAGGTCATACATTAGGGATCAAACTGAGGAATTTACGAATCACACAGTTAAACAAGGTTATTATAAAAACACAGGTTACCTCGTTTATGAACGACGTCATCTGGCAGACTGTCCGTATATTTTTATCAACGCTACCTGCGTTTAGCTTTAGAATATACAACAAAACTAAAGCTATACAAATATAAAAGCGTACTTTGAGCATGTAAATAGCTTTTGCGACGTAATATATTCGAACCAATCAATAATGCAACATGACAGACCCTTTTAATATTTCATGTGAAGCATCCATATTTTATTAATGATTTTTTAAGCTTTTATAATTCTTTTTAATTAAAGCCACCTGTCATATTTATGGGAAACTAAACATAGTAAGTGCAACGCTGCTCTAAGCTCATGTTCAGAAAATAATGTAAACTTATAATAAATTTTTAAATCAACTATTTTGGTTGAAATTTCAAGTGGCTTCCAACTTCCACAGACGTTTTGAAATATTGTGTTTAATTTCTCATTTTTTACACTTTCCGCGCCCAGTTGTCAAGCGTGAACCTACTCGACGTGCATAACACGAAGCAAAAAATTACAGCCAATTGGGCGACAGGACCGTTCCGACTTCAAAATGTTGACATTTGATATAGTATAATAAAGAAAATAAAATTTCTGATATCGCGTGAGGTGACGCGGATAATAGCTAGTATTCAATATGATTCCACGTCATGTAAACATTAATCAAAGCATGCTTAACTAGTTTATTTCTGACAGATCTACAAAACAAAAGAACAGCTAATTTTTTTTATTTTCAAAATATTTCCGGTACTAAGTATCTATAAATTAATAAGAAAAATAACAGGTTTTTGAACAAAAGTTATATTTATAAATGTACGACGTTTCGTTTATAAATTTAGACTTTTTCAAGTACAATATGAAAATTCAAAACAATAATTATGAAAATAAACATTAATTACTAATCATAGCAATTAACAAAAGTTAAGGTACAATAAAAAAAAAACAATTCTATTAATTATAGAACAGACACTCAAAATTTAAGTAGTCAGTACAACTATGTTATGAAATTGAACTAACTTTCGAATTTTTAATTTTTATTTATTATTTTTATTGTTTAAAAATTTATACATAAACTTGTTGCCATGTTTTTGTCTTATGTAGGTACTTTAACTTTTGTTAATTGCTATGGTTAGTATAATTAATGTTTATTTTCATAATTATTGTTTTAAATAATGAAAATTATTTAAAACATTTATAAATATAACTTTCGTCCACAAACCTGCGATTTTTCTTATTAATTATTATCGATGGACACGATATCTAATATATACTACCTATAAAGTTTAGAAAAAATTGGTTGTCTGTAAAGTCGGTTTACGGACGATAGTTTTACGTAATAACGTATTCATATTTAATAATACATAACCTAAATTTTAGTAGCTGTCACACTATATTTTTACCGACTAATAATTTGATCAACCAAAGCAAAATACATATTTTTAAGCAATTAAAAAGACATTTAAAAGAATGTATATATATTATATACTTGTTAACAAACCGTATAATTTATCTGGCCATCTGTCAGATGTAGCTTTCGCTGGAACAGCCGAAAAAAATGTTGAACGCACACAACTCTCTGACGTCACGCGAGAAGAGAGAGACTATCGCTTATATCGCGCTTTCGCTTGTGGAACGTTACTCTTTTTCGTGCGTGCAGCCGGTGTTTCATCAATTTATAAGACGTTATCACGTCAAAAAATTAACGAAATTTTCATGAAATAGTAAATAGTATAATAAGCCGTTATGAAAAGTATACCATTATTATATAACGCATGCGCAGATTTTTCCCAAAAACAATAGAGCTCTTCATATTCTTCCCAAAATTTGGTTTTAATCCGCTCATCCGTTTGACCTGTATCGTGTTCACAGACTCGTGAAGATTTATGCTTGACAAGTGTGCACATTATATCTTTGAAATTAAACAGTTTGATAGCTGAACAAACAGAAAGCAATATTGTTATTAGAGATAATGATTAAATTTTGACTTCGGTCTATTTAAATAATTAACTGTCGGCTTAAAAAGTATATATTTGATCTTTCAATCTCTGACAGTTCACTGTAACATAACTCGGGTGGTACTTTATAATAAGCAAAGTTATCGGAGTGTCTGAACCTTCAGTGATGAATAGTTTCAGCGGGGATTGAAACAAGCTTAGAGATCATGTCTCTGAGGTTGACCAGAATGGATGTAAAGTTTACTGATAGCATTAACTTTAAAGGACCTGTAAGACATCTTTGCGCAAGTCTAACGGATCATAAACTGAAGTGTTGACCACTTCATATTATACGAAAATTGAAACTTCTTGAAAGGAAATCATCTTTCCTTCTAAACTTGATACATATTTGATTCTAAAATGTCAACTATAACATACAAAAAGTTTTAAATAACTCACAAACCAACTTTGAAAATTCATAATATTTTACTCAAAAAAATCTGGTTTCGCTTCCCTAGTTACTTAATAGACCGCGCACACTTATCAAGCAAAAACCTGTACGACCTGCACGATGTCGCACTCTAAATCAGCATAAACCAACACAAAGTGAAGGCTTCGTAAATTCGATAGTTTGCAGTTTTCAAACACTTTTATCGATGCAAATTGATTAATGAAAACTGTTATGTATTTAAGGGCGGGGGGGTAGCTTCTAACGGGTGAAAAAAAAAACACTTTTTTACGACTTTTTTTAGAGATATCGTTGAAGTGAATATATTTTAATGTTTTGCATATTATAAAGCATCATTCGAACATTTCGTAATTTTTTTGTAGAACAATTTCGAGAAATAAGCCGTGGAATTATTTTAAAACAAAACAACTTAGTTAAAACAGATGTTTTTCTAGACCCCAACGTTCTTTAAAATTTTGACACGCTTTATATTAGTTTCACTTGTAAGTTTGTATGTATGTATGTTTGTTTGTAAACTCGTTTGGACTACAGCAAGTGGTTTATTACAGTAGTATAATATGCCATCAATGTAACTAGTGTTTAGCCGTGCGATCTAAAGCACGGGTCTTCGCTGACGTCAACTCTCGGAATCACGGCTCGTGGGTTCTAATCCCGTCCACGCCGAAAAATTTTTGACAATAAATAGAACTAAAAAGTGGAAAATATAGTTTAAAAAAAAACTAAAAAACACGCTTTATATCGAACTAAAGAGTAAAAAATATTTTTTTTAAAATAAGCTTAAGACAATAATGAATAAAAAATACTAGTATTATTGTGAAAACAGCGTGGGGCGCTCGATGTACGAAAATGTGGAACAAAACGCCGCACGCTTTTTTCACAATAATACTAGTATTTTTTTGCGCTGTAATCTAACGTAATTCTAGTACATAACTAAATTAAACGTAACACATGTCTTGAATAGCGTCGAGCGTCACGAAATTTGCACGTTTTTACTCCCATCCAAACGCGCCAGAAGATGAAATCAGTGTGATTTAACGCATTGAAGTCTTATGAGTGAAAAAGTCGCGGCACATACAGCTTGAACTAAGCTAACGTCGGTTCGAATCCCACTTCGCTCATCAATGTTTTGTGATGCTTATTTTTAATAGATGATGTCATTTGCTATAATTAAGACTCTAATGATATAAGTTGTCGAACGTTTATAATATACGATAAATAAATCAGCATGTATAAAGCACGTAGGTGTATGTATATAACACATTATTCTGTTGGTTTTAGATTTGACCTGCGGGGTCACATGTCAGAGCACTCGGCCAGCCACTGGGCCGACAAACAATTCGGGGAGCGAGCCTACCTGCGCGTGCAGGGAGCGGCACGGCCCGAGGACGCGCTGCTTGTGCTTGACAATGTCAGTTTGGATGACGAGGGAACGTATAGGTGCCGCGTTGACTTCCGAAAATCGCCGACCAAAAACACACTCGTCAATCTCACAGTTGTTGGTAAGTTTCTACCTAAACTACATGTTCAGCAACCTATAGAATAGAATACAACAGAATAAATTTATTACTTAAACTCTCTTTTAAAGGGCCTCGCACAAGCCTTAAGTGATTTGGTTCTCGGTTAAATTGATCGAAAATGGTTTTATTTTATAGTTTAAAGGTCACTAAGAAAAAGTGTCCATGGGCGCATAGTCTAAAAACCAATAGATTTTTAGCTACAGATGTAGCGGAGATATTAAAGGAAATAGAGAAAAAAACACTATTTTCGTCACTAATTGCCATTTATAAAATCAAGCACACCAACAATTTGTAAGCAAACTTAGTGGGTTGAACTACACCCTAAAACGAAGCGATTCCAACAATAATCTCGCCTGTGCCCGAAAAATACACCTAAAACTCCTCGCCGTCTTGCCTATTAGGGCATATTCAATTCTTGCCTCTAAAATTATTTGTTGTTATTATAATGTTAAGCTTTGTTAATGCAAAGCTCGTTCAATTTGAACAATTAATTTATTTCAAGTGCTACTGACTGAAACAAATTTATTTTATACTGAAACTAATACACTTTTGTTAATTATATCTATTCGAAACGAAATTATGTTCGACGTACATGAGAGAGATAGGCGAGAGTGGGAGAGACAGAGAAAGAGTGTGTTTGTGTGGGAGAGAAAGTGTCTGTTGGGAATGTTGGGATGCGAGATATGTAGGTTATTGGAGCTCAGTGACGGTTCTTCTATTAGCGCTGCAGAGCTGCAGATCTACTCAAATCTTAGGTGCTCCATAGTCCTAGAGTGAATTTTATTTTCCATATACCCACATTTAATGTTAAGAAATAATAGTTACACAATCAACGCTAAAGTTTAACGACCACTAGCAGACAACTAAGGCAGCATTCCCATGTAACACGGAAAACCACCAGAACAGACATGGAGGTCGATGTATATCTCTGATGTATATTAAGCCCGGTGTACCAAGGAGGATTTTTAAAAGTAAATTCCTATTTTCTGGCATTTATTGAATTAGATACACAATATGTGGTATTCAAATGAATAAAAACCACTTAAATTAATAATCTCTCTAAAAGCTAGACTACAGCAAACTTATGAAAACTACTTTTTAAAAATATTTGAAATACAAATACTAGAAAATTATTTGTATTTTCAAAATACTTTTACTCAAATATTTTTAACAAGTCTGGACTATAGATATATATATACCCATATAGTATCCGCAAAATATAGTCTAAGGTTCGATGTTAATGTTTGGTTAACCACCATTATAAAAAAAAAAAAACAATCTGGCAAATTTCTGGCGTTTTTCCGTGTCATGTGATAGCACCATAATTCGTGTGTGTTCAGGCGCTGTTCTGCGCTCCGAAGCAGCACATGAAACGTCATTATCAGATACCCCTGATGTACACCGTGTAACTCCTGATCCACAAGTTATAGCCTGCTATTTAGATCGGCTTTGAGCTGCAATTACCGTCAGCACATTAGTACCAAGAAGCACTATCATATACTAGAAGTATTCACTGAATTTATCTCATTCAAGACATCTTTGACCAGATGTGAAAAATTAAAATGCGCAGTTGTAAATGATGTCTTGTTCAGTTAAAAAAAATACGTGTGGCACTCGGGGACTGCCGCGGTAAAGCTATTGCATATTCTTTTTAGGTCTTTAAGTTTTTCTTCTCTATAAAACGAAAATAGCTAGGTATAAACAATAAGGTATAAATAGTGTAATTACACACCAAAACAATTATTCATTCAAAAAATTTGAACAAAAAGAACGATATTAAGAGTTTGATCATAGAATTTCGCGCGATGTACATTTATATAGATATAATATCATATATACTTTCTCTGCACATAACCTAAATAATTTAGGTTATTTTTATAGCAGTATTATATATAAATTCAAAAAAAAATTCAAAAAAAAATACTTCATTTGTGATAATAATAAAATGTATGTATATAGAGTACTCACTCATTTTCTTTCACTATTTTTTTATCACTTTCTTCATTAATAAATGCACTTTGTTTATTCATATTTAAAACACTTTATACACAAATAAAGATAGAATCAGTTATGAGCAGTTAGCAAATAGCAGCTAGTCTACACGCATACGTCTAGTCGCACGCACACAAACACCGTGCCGAAGTCTGCCGAACTGAAACGACGTTAGACGATGCACGGCTTTCAACGCCGCACCGCTGTGCCGGTCAGAGTGGGGGGTGTTAAGTTTTTTTTCGTTACGGAATTTCTCGATTCGGTCGCCGCGCTCAAAGCCCGCGATAAAAGCTATGCAATAGCTTAAAAAAATATTGATTACCTACTACATCGCCTCCATAAAACCACACTGCGCAGTTGTTGAATTTATTTAGAATACGCTATATTACACGACGTGCGGCTTATGGCGATAGTGACTAGTGTTACAGTGTATATAGTAGTTTGTTGTCAGCAGTGTTTGAAAAATCTTAACAATTATAACATCATAAACATGGATGTGATTCATAATTTAATTACCACCCCTTCATACCTAGCCCGTACTTGGAGGTGTCTCCGTTTAACCCTGCAGAACACCCATTGTTAATGCGCCGCCACTGTTGGAGTTACGTGCTATCTGGTTGTTGATCAGAGTGAACGAGCGAATGAGTTTAGTTTTCTGTAATAAGCAACCGAACACTAGCCAGTTAATTAGTGCTATCCGTGATTCTCATTCTCATACAACAGACGCTTCGGCGTCCCTAGCGTCGCGGCGCAGTGGCCGCTGTTTCATTAAATGATCGGCTAGAGCTTGATCGAACTTAAATACTTTCACTTGTTTCAACACTTCACACAAATTGAGCACTGTATGTTCCGGCAGGGGTGTCAAACCAATTTGTTTTTGGTCAGACTATGAAAAAGAAAACAAAATAAGAAATGTTTTTTTTCGGAAATCTGCAGCCCCGGATATACGATTTTTTTTAACCAGGGCAGAAACTTGATAATAGCGCCCCCTCTCTCCGCAAGCAGATTGAGTAAATCGGAAAAAGGGCAGATTGAGTGTTGTTTTCAATCATATTATATTATGATTTTGGCGTTCCTTGAAACTGCCACCTGGGACGGGTGCCTCGTTTTGCCCTTTCCCCCTAAATCCGGGACTGGAAATCCATATCGATATATTGACTGGGTTGCAGAAAGTAGTGTTAAAAAATCTGATTTGATAATGATCTTCTTACATTGTGGCCACACATATTTCTCCGTAAGAAGAACATTACAAAAATTTTAATCGATCTTTCTCGAATAATAATTAATTGATTAAATGAAATGTTATTTTTTTTTGTATACAGTGTGGTCACTTATGTGTGCAACATATGGGAAAATTTTTAATTAAATGCACAACCAAAATACAAATATTGCCAAAAGTTGGTGCATGTCCGATAATCATTTTAGGTGCTGTTAGAATTGTCATTCCGTATCGAATGACAGAATGATCATAATTTTTGATGAAGGAGGACTGGAATTCATCAAAAAGGGACTTGAACTATTATGCACATTTTGATTGCTAATATCTCGTTTTACAGTCGGTGAAAAAATTTCATTTTTTTTTTCAATATAAGACACTTTTATTAAATTCCTAAGAAAGATAGTTATGATGAAATTGTAAGCGATTTACTTCATGTGTAAAAAGGCTTTAAAAAAATGACTTTGTAAAAATGATGAAAATATACAAATTTGCAGAAAAACAACTACGTAGTAATATAAAAAAAATGTAATTTTGTAACTTATTCCGTAAAGTCGTATAGGAATCATTATCTGACAAAAAAATATTAGCGATATGATTTTTTTGTTACACTCTGTATAATTCCGTTAAAATAAAAATGGCAGTGATATTCACTGCCAAAGTATTTAAAACAGAATAAAACTCGTCAAAATGTTGAAATTTATATAAAAAACCTTCTCAGTCTTTTTTTAATAGCAGAAACGCACACCGTGTCCAAAATAGACAATGTGTTACGGCGTGCGCCGTTAATTATTCATTTCGTTTTATGTTGGTTAATTTGAGGGGTTCATTACACCTGTGTGTGTTTGTAACAGCATGTATAGTTAATCTAAGTAGAAAGTCATGTAATCCTGACTGCAATGTTTCCTACATAATACATATTATGTAATGCATTCATTATAAATACACTAATAATGCTGTTCTTGTGTGTTTGTATAAGATGTCCCAAAATCCCCGGAGTTTAGGACAACTCCCACCAGGCGCGACCATTACCGACGGAACGAGGGGGAAGTCACGTTCACTTATTAAAAGTTACACTGTAAATACTGGGTTGCAGAAAGCATTGTCAGAATATCTGATTTCACAATGACCTTCGATTAACACTCCAATGTTGTAGATATTATCAATTTTTATCCGCGAGATTTGTGGTAGAAAGAAATAACCACGTAGATTTTGACAAAGGAAAACTTAAAAGTTCTACTGATATTTAGTTACTTTTTGTTATTTTAAGTAAGTTTATCCAACTCAATTCAGTTGGTAATACTATAGAACCTGTCGAATAAGGTTCCTATCTAATAGCATTAAAGTGTCAACCCGCTGACGAACACGAAATCTAGCACCACAGCACGCTTGAAACCAAGCAGCCAAGTCTAGCAAAGAATATAGCGGCATAAGCAGCCTCGTGTGCAGCGACCTAAAAGACGTTGTCAAATTAAATTTTGCTGCTTCAAAATATGTACGTTCAACAATAATAAATCTCATCTCAATTTGCGAAACTGATTTGAATTTATATTTGACCATTGATTTGCTTCTTTAGAAAGGAAAATATATACAGGCTCGTAAACATTATATATCCTGATAAACGTATAGTGTGTGCAGTGTTGTTGTATACAGGGGGCTTTATTGATTACGCCATTACATTTTAAGGTTATTTTATTTTTATGCGAATCTATAGATCAGTACAGTATAAATAAGACTTTCCACGCAAATAACGAGAGGATATCAGCGAAGTAGACAAGTTGTATTCCTTAAAAGATGTACCCATCAACAGCGGTTCAAAAGTCGACTAATACGAAAACAGCCGTTAAATTATGCATACCTACAAACAGACGTAATACAGGCCAACAGTTCTTACCGCAAAGTCACAAATAAAATTTTGATGGTTAACAAAACACATTTTCTCATATCGATAATAGGCATGATGACAGATTATTATTATTATTATTATTTCAGCAAATTATTGCATTTTATCTTTCTATTTTGATGTAATCACGAAAATGCTTGTGACGTCACGCCTCAGTGACAGCTGACATTAGATGTTGTATTTATGTGTGTAGAGTTGTCGTGCAGAGGTATTTCATAATAAATAACCTATGACATAAGTTTTATAAAATATCACAAAAAACGAATAAATAACAAATCACCTAATTAAATGATGCACAAGCGAATGATCGTATTAAAAATTTAAGCGATGCGGTGATTATTTACTAAGTGTTTATATTTTCTTTGATTTAAGAAGGCGTGACGTCATTCGCTGTTTCAGTCAACATGGCCGATTGCAATATTTTATACTTTTATTTTATTAAAAATCTTATTAATCTCAATGTTTATAATAACACTAGGTCATTTTTAGAATCATTTCAACATATATATTTTTTCTAAAACCATTTATCCTTTGATTTTTTTTATACTGTCATCATGCCTATTGCTTTTCACTTCTGTTCTACTGCGCAGACGCGGTAGCTATACTCATATCCTCAAAATACGGACTGAGCCTGTAGTAATGCCGTTGTTTATTTGACTTCTCAATATTAAAAGTCTTCAGAACTCAGCTTCTAATTCGAAAACTAGTAAATTCAGGGCTGTTATACGGAGCACACAATCGAATTCCGAAACTTTACCTCCGACTTTGTATTCGAAATAATTATCGTTAAAGAAGTTGGTTAAGGTAGTCGAGTTTCAAATCTTCTTGGCTTCCGAGCTTGTAGGTCGTAGTTCGTTGTTATTTCGTCAACAACTGCCGTAGACATTATCAAAGACGGTGCGGCAGCGGGCAAAGTGTCCTCTTTGGCAGCTCAAGTGTATCGATGACTGGTATCTAAGCGTCAGTGTGTTTTCTGCTCGGGCGTATTAGGAAGCACGAACTACGACCGAGTAGAAAGCACACCATCATCGACACACTTACTGGATTGCCGCCACATATCATATATAGTAATACGCTAAGGTTTAAGATGTTTGCCTCCCTTTTTAAAAAAAACCTCACAATTTCTCCGCATAAATTATATATCATTTTACAGATAATTGCTTGCTCTACTGACATCGACAACTAAAAAATTTATTATTGCTTTTGTTTTTGTAAATTAATTAAAGTACAGCAATGCTGAACAACGTCTGCCATCTGACGGCTTTAATTTTAAAACAACGTCAACACTTCGATCTGTCATCTGACCTTCATATTGTAATACAACAGACACAATACTGCATACTGCCATCTAACGGCTATAATTTTGAAACAGCGAGCAACGCTGAACAACGTCACAGCAATGTTACATGATGTCATCTGACGGCTTAGCTCAACGCTTTTGCTACTTGCGCCTCTATATGACAATTTTAGTAAAATATTTCTTCGATCTGTCATCTAAGCTTGATATTGTAATACAACGAAAAGGAGAACGTTATAAGCAGTGTGCAAAATTAGAAACGAATTGAATACCTGCAATCATATTTAAAAAATAATTTTGTAAAGTAATAATTATTATACTTATTTAGTGCGAATAATTCGCACTGGTCACACTAGTTATGTCATAATTCATTTAAAAACTTCGAAATACATCTCTGATCTAAACTTGTCGCACTATATGTAACCTTAAGGGAGTAAATAGAACGAACGTATAAAATTTAAGCATGGAACTTCAGTTAAATAATATATTCACGATAATATGCGTTTTCTCAAATATAAACCTCATTATAAGTTTTCTTTTTTAAATGTATTCCTTTTATCTAAAATATCTTCGCAGCAATTCGAGGACAGATTGTGGTTTAAATTTGTAAAGTAAAAAAGTCTATAAAATAAGATACTGTAGAGAAAACAGCTCAATCAAAATAAAAGGGAGTGACCTTATCCTGTAGGTAGGTACTAAAATCTTTTTTACCGAACCGAATTTAATAGTTTTGTTTAGAAGGCCATCATCATGTGATGTGCTTTGAATTATAAGATCACAATGTACAGAGATTGCAATTTTTTTAAGGCTGTTACGTATCTTTCTTTACGGACCACATATTTTTGACTTTTATTAAGCGCTATCAACAGCTTAGTTTATTCGGGACTTATAACAATTCATGCTCAAGTTTCACTTTAAAAAAATTGGTTGTCTGTAAAGTCGGTTTACGGACGATAGTTTTACGTGATAACGTATTCCGCTCGAATATCATATTTAATAATACATAAGCTAAATTTTAGTAGCTGTCAAACTATATTTTTACCGACTAATAATTTGATCAACCAAAGCAAAATACATATTTTTAAGCAATTATAAAAGACATTTAAAAAAATGTATATATATTACTTATATATTTGTTAACAAACCGTATAATTTATCTGGCCATCTGTCAGATGTAGCTTTCGCTGGAACAGCCGAAAAAACTGTTGAACGCACACTACTCTTTGACGTCACGCGAGAAGAGAGAGACTATCGCTTATATCGCGCTCTCGCTTTCGGAACGTTACTCTTTTTCGTGCGTGCAGCCGGTGTTTCATCAATTTATAAGACGTTATCACGTCAAAAAAAACTATTTATGTTAATATAAAACCGCTATAAATATAACACGACAAAAATTCTAAGAATTTTGTAAAAGCTATATTTTGAGATAAGCATTAATTTAGGGAGTGAACATACTTTAGTCAGCAAATCAGCGATGGAAACACCTAACGTAGGGACGTTTTAAGAAATGGAAAAAAAACAGATTTTTGAAAGTTGAAATGGGGAGTAGGGTTAATTTAATAAATAAATAAAATTATCGATCAATTTTTCAGACAATATTTTAACAAATTATTTAATTATAATTCAATTAGTTAACGTTTCGATTCGGATTTGAACCTTCTTCAGAATTGAGCTAAGAAATATAAAAATTAATTAGGAATTAGTTTATAAAAGAATTTTTTCTATATCATATAGTATTAATGAAAAAATAATAACAATTATTATTTTAATATTGAAAAAACTCAAATAGAATTCTTTTATAAACTATTTACTAATTATTTTTATATTTTCTAGCTCAATTCTGAGGAAGTCCAAATCCGGATCGAAACGTTAAATAATTGAATTATAATTAAATAATTTGTTAATATATTGTCTGAAAAATTGGTCGATAATTTTATTTATTGAAGAGTAATCAGACGTGAATCGAAGATTTAATTTAGTCAATACAATAGAACACAAAAAAAGACAGACCTCATTTTGGTAGAACCGACAGAAGTTTGAAACTACTGACCAGGTCGAACAAAATGAATTCTTACCGTTTTTCCAGAAATTATATAATATAATTTTTTGCAATTTTTGACCACCGACTTTATTCTCCTCCATCTAAAAAAAAATCTGCCGCGAAAAATTATTTTCCTTTTGAAACCAGAAACTCTCATTGCGAAAAAAAACCGTAGCACTATTTTCATTTATTGACATTCTCTTATCTGATTTGTCAGCAGTAAATCTGTTGACATAAATATATAATGTATACATTTCAGAGGATTCAGGATATGCATTTTTAAAGGTTAGTTTTTCCTCCGTCCATGAAAACGAACGAACGGAGTTTCCCTGCGAATATAAAACAGTAATAACTATTTACCGTAACCTAGTCGAGTACATACATACAAATAGTGGGTCGCAGTGTGGTTAGACGGTGTACCGAAATCTCTTTTGTAGAATAATGTTCCATGTTCTTTGCATTATCGTACGTTGATACTACAAACCTCTCGCTCTCTTACTTCACCTTCTCTCTCTTTCTCTTTCTGTGGGTACGTTCGGTTTTGCACACGATCGATCATATCCAAGCAAGCAAATTTTTGGTCACGTTACAAGTCATAAGCCTATGGTATCACTGGATATTATTTTCTTTATTTAATTTTTATGTACAGTGTAAACTCCATTTAACGTCACTCGATATAACGACAAAGTCCTTAAAACGTCGAAATTACTTAACTCTAGTTGGTTTACCTTGTTGCTCATACAATGGTACACTCTAAATAACGATACACACACACTCTAAATAACGACAACAATACGTCATCATTAAGCAATAAACAGTACGTGTTTGTTATTTTGTTGTTTTGTTGTCGAAACCATGCGTACCGAAGATTCTAAGAAATTCGTTCTTTTGTTTTTTGGGATTATCTTTAGTTTAGCTGTAATTTGTGACAGTCTGAATGTTTGTTGGTCAGTTGTAAATTTTATATATTATGAGTAAATACATATTATAGTAAAAAAATTGGTTGTCTGTAAATTCGGTTTACGGACGACAGTTTTACGTGATAACGTATTCCGCTCGAATATCATATTTAATAATACATAACCTAAATTTTAGTAGCTGTCAGACTATATTTTTACCGGCTCTCTATCGCTTATACTGCGATCTCGCTTGCACGCACATGGTCAGGCGGAACGTTACACTTTTTCGTGCGTGCCACTGGTGTTTCATCAATTTATAAGACGTTATCACGTCAAAAAATATTAATAGATTTTTTCTTCTCTCCGTTTAACGACAACTCTTAATAACGCCACAAAGTGCACAGTCCCTTGAGTGTCGCTATATAAAGTTTACACTGTACCTATTATTATACTTTTTACTTTGCGGACATTATTTTATTTATTTATTTTTTATATAAAACATCTACTGGTGCGTTTGACGCCCGACGCTGTTCATGGCACGTGTTACGTTTAATTTAGCTACTAGATTTCGTTACATGACATCGCGAAAATGTGTGTTAGCGCTTGCTGTGTATATGCGTTGGATTATAACTTTCACTGATGACGACATCTGACTGACATTTATTAGTTACTAGAATAGTTATTTAAGTGGCGCTGCGTGTAACTTAAAGTTGCATACGGCGAACAAGGCGTCTGTTGATGGCGACATCTAACTTAACTTCGAACATGGCTTTAATACTTCGACATTTGTTTGTTTATGTAATTTTGCATGAGTAAATAATTACTGTTCGTTATATTATATATTTTTTTGTTTTCAAATCGTTCAAATGAAAACATTTTCAAACGGGTCTCTTGGTGATCCGCGAATAATAGATTGCCGACGCCTGATTTAGAGCATAGAAATGTTAAATTTGAACGCATAATGCGTTCGGATCGATCTGAGCGCAAAACCGAACGTACCCTTTACGCGTATGTGTGTGATCGGCCTCTATACGAGACCCTTTTCCGCCTTTTAAATGTACTATATACATATAGTATCTACGCAAGCTTCTGTAATAGAATAGTATCTTATTACATAACTGACATTATGTGAACGGCGTGTTTGAACAGCGTTTGTTGTATTCTCTGCTTTAGCATTGTTACTATTAATATTGTTGCTATTACTGGATCTATAATACATTAAGTTTTCACCATAAATTCTATATCGGTCTGTTATTGAAATTTAATATCTGCTATCATGAGTAATTATCCAGTAAACAATCCATCCCCAAAAATCCTTACGTAGGTGTATCTACTGCTTAAATAGCAAGGCTATGAGAATACAGAGGCTGCCTCGTTCCAACTGACCGATCAGTGTAGGCACGCGAATGACGTCAGCTAGTTAAGTAGTTTATAAATCTGATTAAAATAACGGCAACTGAGGAGTGCCAAAGTGCGCGTATAACATTTCCCGTTTTCTAACCACTTATACGCACGATGGAACAGTTGTTTTGTGTACAGGTAGCGAGGCGAGTTCATGCATAAAACATATCAAATAGAAACTTTTTTCAGGGTAATTTAATATCAGATATCGGTAAAAGTTGCAATACATGCCGAACAAGTTACGAGCTGTGATGAATGTTGCATATATTTATTTTTTGTCTGTTTCTCAAGCTGTCTACGATATACGCTTTCAGATGCAACCAGCAGTTAAATCTGGACGCCCTCGTTCAATGAAGTGTCACACGGAGAAAAAATATATTTACTCTGTTTTCTGACTGACATAAACTATACGTTTTATCTATATTCTTACTAGCGGCCCTGTACGTGCTTCGCTACGTATAAAGTGAAATAATAAAACAATTTAATTGGAACATCTATCTATCTATCTATCTATCTATCTATTTTATTAATTGCTAGCTATTTTAAAATATACAAGGGCGTATATGTGTGTATGTCGAGCACTCCGGCTGCGCCGTCGTGCCGAGCAGTTTTAAACGATATTCAGTTTTTTTACATCCTCGATCTAGATATATGGTTGTTAAGTTCGTTGCGCCATCTATTGAATATTCACTCAATCATCTTATATGGTTGTTAAGTTCGTTGCGCCATCTATTGAATATTCACTCAATCATCTTATATGGTTGTTAAGTTCGTTGCGCCATCTATTGAATATTCACTCAATCATCTTATATGGTTGTTAAGTTCGTTGCGCCATCTATTGAATATTCACTCAATCATCTTATATGGTTGTTAAGTTCGTTGCGCCATCTATTGAATATTCACTCAATCATCTTATATGGTTGTTAAGTTCGTTGCGCCATCTATTGAATATTCACTCAATCCAGTCAACAAGTTCGCCATCTTATATGGTTCTATTATAACTGTCAAGGAATAGACAAATAATTTGCAATAAAATAATATTGCGACTATAAATTGAAATGTAAGCTATCCTATCTTTCAAGTTGGGTCGAATTGCACACGGTGTGCAAATCAAATTTAAAATCGGATCAGTACTTTAGGAGTTCATCGCGGACAAACATGTGACACGTAATTTTTATATATAAAGATTAAACTCAGAAATGAAATTCAGTTCAGCGGAATTTTAACAAGGTGAAATATTTTAAATCTTTGATTAACGTCTGAATAGAACTCTTCAAATAAATAAAATTGTCGACCAATTTTTCTCAGACCAATCAACAATTATCAACAACTTTAATTTAACAATGACCTTACCTATACGTTGTGAAATAATTCTACTATAAATTTTGCAAGATTCGACCCACACTGACTGACTGACAAACATGTGAAATTTATAAAACGTCCGCAACTGTGTGTCGAAAAAGCACAAAGGTCTGTGCAAAATGATTTTAATCCGATATTAAAAAGTTCCATTCGGTACATGATAACATAAACATATTATATTTTAGCCCGTGTTCTCATAAAGAACAATACGTATCGCCATTTTGTATTATACCACGTGTCCAACAGAGGTCACGTTTTATATATTTTATATATTTACGAGCCTTCACTGGCCTTTATTTTTCTTCTTTCGGTTGAGGCAAATACATGTTATGAAAAACTACTTTCTCAAACATTGTCGATCTTCTTTATATTTTATTGTCAAAGTGTGCCACTAATTAATTCTTATAACCACCTCCTCCATCTTCTTCTTCATCTTTCCGTTGAAATAAATTATTTCTAAGAAACAATTATGTTAACCTTTTGAGTCATTGGTTCATTTTAATTATGGAGACAATTAAAATATAACACAGAATTTATGTACGGTATTACATATATTTATAGCCGTTCCCTCCACCGTTATATACCTTCACTTCCACCACTTACTTATTTTCTATAATATAGCGAAATACTTAACTACATATTTTATCGTCTCTTAAACGTTTATAATTGAGTCACCGAATCCTGCCTATTTTTTTTTTTGTTTTACTTTAAACTTTTGTAATGTTTTTAAAAATAGTTTATTTATACATAGCTTCATTTGTTATTACAATTTTTTAATTGAATAAGAAATAGTAGTTATTTTATTTATTTGTTGTACTTGCTGACGGTTGTATTTTATTTTTACTTAGACGCTTATGATTAGAGTTGTCAAACAAAAAAATCACAAAAATCTGTGTGTGAACTATTTTTTTATCGTTATTAAGGGACACTATTTAAATTTTGTCCATTTTTTCGCATTTATTTATACGTCTCATCCCTTTACAATCGGTGAAACTCTTTTGTTTTTGATTATTTTGGACAAAGAACCTAAAAAATATTGATAAATGATAATCAAAAAATTAATTATTATTTTAACTCAACTTTAACAAAAAATAATCATTCTTGTTATGAAAAAGGAACCTTAAATTCAAATTTAATAAATTGTACCTATTCAGTCTGGTTTTGAAAAATTCACAAAAATTCTAAATTCGTAGTCGTAACTTAACAGAAACTCGTAAAGTCGTAATAGACAGTAATTTTTTTACATAACGATAATGAAAAGAACAAATGTTTAACTTATTCTAAGATGTTTTGCGAAACATTACTGAAATAAAACGTTATTTTTTAAATCACCGGCGACGATTACAGCATTTACAGCTTGAAACAATTGTTAAAACATTTAAATTAATATAAATTTTTTGAAGTACCGGAATTCCCGGGAAATGGGTTTCATTTCCCGGTACTGAAGGCAGTGGAATTTTCCGGGAATTCCCGGGAGCAATCCCTAGCTGTACTGCAGAAACGGACTTTACAGGCCACGTAAAGACGTCATATGTATTAGTAAGAGAACGTCCATTAATTACGTAAGCTCAAAATGGGGGTGGGTCCGGTAAAAATCTTAGAGAGGGGATGTCAGTGAAAAACTCATGTTATTTTTTTTTTTTTTTTTTATTATTATAACACGCTCAGCTGCTATGGCTATATGCGTGGAATGTTGTATTACTGTAATGTTATTTTTTAATTCAGATAAAATACATTATAACAGATATTATAACATTTAAAATTCAAAAGGTAGATCTCACATGACGGGGAGGAGGGTCCTAACACATTTACCAAATTTCACCGAGGGAAAGGGGGTGATCTAAATTTAAAAAAAACTCGGGTCGCAGTGCGAAACCCTGCCGACAATATAGTGTATTTGCTAACACAGGCAGTGTGGCTTTATTACGTGAACTTTACTCTTTTGTTTTTGGTCAACATAAAAAATTTAACCCCTTAATACATCCCTTAAAATAATATTTTTTTCTTAATATAAATATTACTATCAATTTATCAAATTAAATCCACCCTTCACTATGTAAATCCATATCTACAAACTGATGTTTTCATAAAATTTGTAAGTCCGGTCCTGTCGGGCCGATTTTAATGAAATTTTGACAGCACATTTTCATCTTTAATAGTAGGTTAAATTTCAATTTTGAAACGATTCTGAAATATTTTTCGGTATTTTTGGGCCCAAAAAAATTTTTCAACCCCTAAAAACCACCCTTAAAGTGGTCCGATTGGGCCCATTTTAAATAGGCTTCGTGCGGTGGTAGATTCCAACATGTGGTCCAAATTTCGTTAAAATCGATTAACTCCTTCGAAAGTTATAGCCCGCACGTATATATATATATATATACTATAGGACCGAATCCTCTCGGAACTATTTATTGCCACGGCTAGCCTTTTCAGCGGGGCGAGTCGTAGGTCGGTTAAGTTAGACAAGTACCAGTAGTTTACCGCAACGTTGGAAGCGAAGGACTTACCTTTTGATGTTTATAAAAACCAAGATGGTCAGCTGACCCTAAGGGTCGTGTTTTAGCTGTAAAGTCAATGAGGGCGCCAGTACAGAACCAATCTTGTTAAGCAATCTCACGACGCTGCACACGCCTGTAAGAAAAGCCAGGGTCCTAACTTCCGAAATAAAACGCTTGAAGTAGTTTAAGAAAAATATAAACAAATATTTAATACTGAAAATTATTATTGAACAACTTTTACATGCATTTAAATTTAACAACAAATAATGTTCACTCTCAATGAGGGTTGACGGAAGGACAGAAGGCCCTTAATAAAATATGTAATATACAATATAAAGTGAATTTCAAACAACAGGTCATTGACCCCAACAAGTAAGATAAAATTGATAACTATAAATATCGGACTGAAGGTCCACACAATCTGATCGTTAGATCTACAAGCAATCGCGACGAACAATATTTAATAATTGCAATTATAGAAAACCAAATGCGATAATTTACCAATAATGGTCAAGCGCAGCAATCAAATTTAAAGTTGACTAAAACGGAAACACAATTAAACTGTTTGCCAAGAAATGTGATACATAAATACAAAATTTACACAATTCAATTCATAGTCGTTATAGACTACCAAAATTTAGCACAGAAAAATCTGCCAGGAGACGCTAAACATAATTATCATAATTTACCTAGAATAGAATTTATAAATGTTCTAAAAGCGTAGACAAAACATAAACTACAAGTTTACCAACGCTAACATAGCTTTTCAAGCTACCTAAAGTCAACACAGTGAATACTGCCAAATCGTTAGCCAATCTAGGATTGTCTAAAATCGTTTAAACGTAACATAAACATTAAGTTTACCAAAAGCTAACATAGCATTCAAGCTACCAAGTGAACACAGTGAATACTGCCAAATCGTTAGCCAATCTAGGATTGTCTAAAATCGTTGAACGTAACGTAAACATTAAGTTTACCAAAAGTTAACATAGCATTCAAGCTACCAAGTGAACACAGTGAATACTGCCAAATCGTTAGCCAATCTAGGATTGTCTAAAATCGTTGAACGTAACGTAAACATTAAGTTTACCAAAAGTTAACATAGCATTCAAGCTACCAAGTGAACACAGTGAATACTGCCAAATCGTTAGCCAATCTAGGATTGTCTAAAATCGTTGAACGTAACGTAAACATTAAGTTTAGCAAAAGTTAACATAGCATTCCAAGCTACCAAGTTGACACAGTCCGAGATTGTTAACGAATAATCAATAATCAACACAGGGGCATCTCAACTGACGTGAGATACCGGTATTTCGAAATATCATTACTATAAAAAATCTTATTCACTAAAAATATATCCGTTATAGAGGACAATTTATCAGCTAAAAGTATTAGACGACAATAACCATGTATTAAAGCTAGCAATAACAACGCGAGTAACCAGCTCAAGAAATCGACAATTTGTACAGTAACTAAACAACTTTTCTTAACTGATTAATTGTCCAATGTGTACAACAATTTACAAATTAACGTTGGCAAAAAGGTTAACAGTTTTTTAAATTTAACAAATTAAAAGCAGTTAAACAAACACAGCACGACTCAGAAACCGCGACACTTTCATGACATCAAATTGTTGGCACTTTATTTTGTAAACATAGTCTGACACTTGTAAGTTGAGGTTAAAAGCAAATGAGCTGCGCGGAATCAGACAGTTTATGATACGGTGCGCATGTTCGGTGAAGCTACGACATACGTTGCAAATACGTTGAGATGCCGTTTTTATTCAAATAAGTGGTAATTATTTCTTAAAGGACGTATGTCGAATTGACATTCGCTAGAACGTTCATGAAGTGAACCCGTTTATAATAGATTTTTCGTATAATAAAATTCAAGTAGAAATTGCGTTTTATTTTCAAAATTAGACTTAAGTACACTGAATTGAGCTAGTAGATTTGCAAATAGGATTTACGCGGTAGCGTTTATGTAACACTATTACAATCGTGTAATCGGAACCGTGTTAAGATTTAACACCAAACCGAAAGTTAATTTCCAAATACCTGGTACGCCGGCCAGCGTCTGTAGTCGATTGAATGAGTCCTGGATCTTCTTCCAGGCGTGTAGAGCGTGAGATTGCAGAATTCGGGAACAGAAGAAATCAGGTCATGACAAGGTGACTCGCCACAAGACCAAAATGGCTGAGTGATTTTCAATTCCAAGTACCCAAATGTAAAAGCAGCAATCCGGGCCCAAAGCACCTTTCACAAGCTGGAAACAGCATCCACGAACAACACAAACGTCCAGCGCAAAATATTTTCGCGATTTGAAAACACCACGGCTCTAAATACTCAAATCAGTTGAACACGCGGTTTCTATTGCTACGTTGATCACTTCTTAAAATATCACGTAAAACAGGAACGATAACTTTAGCAAAACACTTTCCAATATTAACGTAAGTTAGCGGCGACGTTAGAATCCAATTTTTCGTATCGTATTTTTCAAAAAAAATCAAATCAAAAAAAACTCAGTTTCAACCTACATCCGTTCGTGTCCGCAGTCTCGTGAGCTCTCCCTTTTTTTTGTAGCGTGTTACGGCTTCATCCATCCTAAAGCCCGGTTTACACTTTACTTTTTTCTTTTTTATGCAATTTTCGTTCTTTAAGTTAAATAATGATTTCAGGTTTTCTAAAGCTTGTGGATTTGAAATTTCAAAAAGGGGGGCCCTCTTTACGACTATATATAGCTTGCTACACACCCCCCCTTCCTCAAAAAAAAAAAAAAGGACGAAGTCATTTTCTTTTAATCAAAGAGTTCGAACATCGAGTCATCGCTATCAAAAGCGGCCTGATCGGGTTGATCCGCCGGTTTCGTTTCGTCTTCATCTGAATTCCGTTGAGTATCAGAAGACTTTTCGTCGCTGTCGCCTTTGTCAGGTTTCAAATCCTTGACATGCCATCTCCCAATGAGCTGACCCTCATCGTTAGCCAGTTCATATACAAGGGGAGAAATTTTCGCGGTTACAGTGCACGGTACGTAGCGTGGTGCAAGTTTGGCGGAAAAACCATGTGCTCCACTCGACAAAACATGATGTCGTTTCCAGACACGCTGACCAACTTCATAGTTGTCAGTGGGACGTTTTCGCTGATTGTATCCAGCAGCTTGACGTTGATAAGCCTCAGCCAGTCGTCGTCGCACGTCTTGATAAATGGCCGGATGCTCTTGCATCTGATGAGCGTAAAAGTCACATGACCAATCTAGATCCACAATATCGTGTTGATTTAATTCACCGTAATAACGACCGTCTATAGGTACGAAGCGGCCAAAGTTCAAAAAGCAAGGGACAAAGCCAGTGCTGTCGTGCACAGCTGTGCGTAAAGCATAAGCGATTTTCGGGAGTTCTAGGTTCCATTGATGATGGTTCGCGTCCGTGAGATAACACCGAATCGCAGTGCCAATGGTGCGGTTTACTCGTTCGACAAAGTTAGCTTGTGCGTGATAACGCGCTGTGAACCAGGCTTTAACATGGTATTTGTCCAGCAGTTGTTTTACATCATTACACGTGAATTCGGTGCCGTTGTCGCATAAAAGGATTTGAGGAGCTCCAAACATCAGAAAAACTTCGTCTTCCAGGAAACGAGCAATAGATTGACCATTAGCTTTCTTGAGCGGTTTCAATAATACGAACTTCGAAAACCAGTCGACGACTACGAGAATGTAGCAAAATCCGTCTTTAGTTTTTGGAAGCGGTCCGACTATATCAGCACCCACCAATTGCCAAGGATACTTTATCTTCTTCGGTTGTCCCATGAATCCGGGTCTCGCAATATTACGCATCTTTTGTGCAGCACATTTTTGACATTTCGATACAAAACGGGATACGTCGCACCTCATCTTAGGCCAATAGTAGTGTTCTGAAAGTCGATATAAAGTTTTCGCCATACCTAGGTGACCGGCGGTTGGAGGAGAATGACAATCGCAGAGAAGTTGAAATCGCGCGGGTTTCGGCACTACTTGTTTCCATTCGCTTTGATTTAAGCCTTGATTGAAGTTCGGTCGCAACAATTTGAAGAGACGTCCATCGGTGACTCGCCAATTAGCATATTCGCGTGGTGACTGGGTCACAGATATAACCATACGTTGATACCACGGATCACTAGAACAGACCTCATCGGAAAAGTTGAGAACAGAAATTTGAAGCGGAGAGCGCGAAAGAGCGTCGGGAACTATGTTCAGAGAACCTTTTCTATGTACGAATTCGATGTCATATTGCTGAATTTTCAAAGCCCAGCGAGCAAGACGTCCACACGGATCTTTAATATTTTTTAACCATAGTAATGAGTGGTGGTCGGTGAGAATTGTGAAGCGAGCGCCTTCCACGTAGGGTCGAAACTTTTCTATGCCGAATAAAACCGCCAAACATTCTTTTTCCGTGGTGGTGTACTTCTGCTCCATTGTCGTGAGAGTCCGACTGGCAAAAGCGATTGGAATGTCCACAGAATCAGAGTTTGTCTGCGTCAGCACGCAGCCAAGACCTCGATCGGAAGCGTCGCACTGTATAGTGAATGGTTTAGTAAAGTCCGGGTTAGCAAGGACCGGAGACGATATCAAAGCTTGTTTAATAGCGCGAAAGGATGCGTCAGCTTGTTCTGACCAAGTTATCGGTTGGCCCTTTTTTCGTTTTTTAATCAATTCAGTTATCGGAGCGGTGAGCGAAGAAAAATGCGGTATAAAACGTCTATACCAAGAGCATAATCCAATGAAACGTTTTACCTCAGTGGTAGTAGTGGGACGCGCGTACTCAACCATGGCTGAAACTTTAGCGGGATCGGTACGAAGACCTAAACGATCAATCACAAAGCCTAGAAACTTTAACGAAGAACGGCAAAATTCACATTTTGAAATGTTGACGGTTAAGCCGGCTTTAGCGAAGCGATGTTGTACCTCGAGCAGGACTTCAAGATGCTTTGCAAAATTCGGAGTGGCAATGATGATGTCGTCTAAGTAAACGAACACGAACGGTTCGAGTTCGGGACCAAGAATGCGGTCCATCAAGCGTTGTTGGGTTTGGGGAGCGTTGCGCAGCCCGAACGGCATTACATTGAATTCGAAAAGACCGCGTCCAGGAACTGAAAATGCGGTTTTTTCAGCGGAGTCGGATGATAGAGGAATTTGCCAGAATGCAGATTTTAAATCGATGCTAGTTAAAAACTGCGCACCTGAAAGCATACTCAGGATTTGATCTACACGTGGAAGCGGATACGCGTCGGGTTTAGTTACAGCGTTTAGTTGACGACCGTCAAAACAAAATCGGAGCTCTCCATTTGATTTCTTGACAAGTAAAACAGGGGACGACCAAGGGCTGTGAGATGGTTTAACCACTTTTAGATCCAACATATGATCAAGTTCCTTGTTCAGGTGTTGCATCATGTACGGTGAGAGCGGATATTGACGTTGTTTTAAAGGTCGAGCGTCGCCGGTATCTATTCGATGTTCCAATACATTAGTTCGTCCAAGAGCTTCACCATCTTTCCAGGAAAGTGCGTTGAATTTTTCAATCACTGCAGTGAGCTGAGTTTGTTGCGTATCTGATAAATCGGATCGTTCGTTGATAACGTTGATGATCTGAACGGGGTTCGAAGAAGCAGTAGGTTTCGACACTGAGTAAGCGTTAGCACGAAAGTCAAAAGTGAAATCAAAACTTTTTATAAAGTCCATACCTAGAATTAGAGGTACCTGTAAGGACGGAACAACTAAAACATCAAAAAGGCGAAGAATTCCATTTACTTCGATCGGTAGTCTGACAAAGCCGGTTACACGCTGAATAGCGCCATCTGCTGTCGTCAAATCAACATTTGTTTTCGACAGTTTCAAAGAAAACATCTCTAATAAAACGAGACCAGAATTACCTAAAACAGAGCGGTTAGCACCAGTATCGACTAGTGAAAGTACGGATTGGTTATAAACGTTGACGGTTATATATGGACGGTTATCGCCGTGACGGGACGCAAAAGCGGGGCAAACACGAGGCCCAGAATAGGGTAATTGAGTGATAGGAGTAATAGAAGACGCGGATTGTTGAGCGCGGCACGATGAGTCACCCGAGCGAGTTTGTAAGTTCGGAAAAATAGGTGGCTCACGGCCAGACGAGGGAAATATTACGCGAGAGCGGTAAAGTTTAGTGCGCGTTTTAAACAAGGACGCGGCGTTAGACGTAAATCGGAGATGAGGCGAATCTTCCACAAAAGAAGATTTAGTTTTCGTTGAGCAGAAGTCGCGAACGGTTCGAAGCCACCGTTTCCAGGAAATAGGATCGGGTGTAATACGCGTTGGAATCTGAGAAGCAGGGCGTAGACAGCGATTCCGAACTAGTTTACGCCTTGGTAGTTTGTCGACGGCGCTTGAGTACAGTTCTTCACAAAGTGACCTCTGTCGCCACAGCGGTAGCAAAACATTTGTTTAGCAGCAGTGCATTCGTTGTAACGGTGACCGGACTGTTGACAGTTCCAACACTTGATAGCGGACGTGACAACTACAGTAGGAGCTGGTACGGAAGTTGAAGTTAACGGTTGCGTTTTGGTCGTTTCGACAGGAGTGGAAGCAGAAAGCTGAGCTGCTTTAGCTGAAGTATCACGGCGGTTAATCTTAGTCGGAGTAATGGACGCGGAAGCTTGATAAGCGAAAGTCGGTTCTAGGGGTCGGGTTACCGGAAGTTTAGCCATCGCGTTACGAGTAGCGTGGTGGCGGTTTTGTTCAAGACGCTTACAAATTTTAGATAATTCGTCGATTGAATTTACTTCAAAAGCACCGAGGTGTTCCAGGAAGTAGGGAGCGAGATTACGTTGTATGATGTGTAGACACCGTTCATCTGACACAACACTCGGGAGACGTGAAAAAAGATTTTTCATGCAGGCAATGTACCGGCCTACTCGTTCGTCAGGACCTTGAATACGATTCTGAATTTCCTGCCACAGTTCGTCTTCATACCCAATAGGTAAAAATTCGGCTTTTAGTTGAGTGGACAATTCATCCCAAGAGTGAATGGTATTGCGGACAGACCGGAACCAAATTAACGCGGAGCCTTCCAGAATGTCGCTAGCGGCATGAAACAGTGCATCCTTAGATACTCCACGAGAGATACGTAGCTCTTCAATCTTCTCAAGCACGTCAGTTAAGCTTAAACCAGCTTCATCTCCCGAAAATTTGATACCCCATTTATACACGGGTATTTGCAATTGAGGCGAAGTCGAAATCGGCGGGGAGTCGGGTAGCGAGATTGTAGAATCGTTGCACGGCGTAGAACATTGCAAACCACGTGAGCTTAATTCTTCGTCCAAAGCTAAGGCATTTTCGATTAGCGTCGTGACGTCCGAAATCAGTGACGTTGTAGTAGCACGAGGCATAAGGCGTCGAGTTCGACTAATCAAATGTAAGATGCGAGCGTCCAAAATATTGAAAGTGGAGCTGTCGATGGAGTCAGAAAAATTTTGTACTTGAGTGCGAAGTTCAATAATTTTCTTGCGACAGACAGTTATTTCGGCGGAGACGTCTAAAGTTACATCTGGAAAGTCCAAGTCTGCGTTTTGTTTCATTAGTGTAGCTAATGAAGTTCGTAGTAACGTTAAGTTCATGTGTTCAATCCCTTGGACGTGACGCAATCTCAATTCGTAGATCAATTCCTCACGAGTTAATCCCAGTAACGACATCTTTACGAAAGTTAGTTTGACGCGACGGAATCAAAAATTTTACGAAAACAGTAGGAACTACCCTTTACACGAAGTAGCTAAGCGACCAAAAATTTCTTTATAGCGAAATTTTCTAAACGTAAACAGAAATAAAATTTCCCAAAGAAAACGTAACGAAATCACAGTTCAAACGAACTGCCACAGACGAAACCAAAATCAATTCGTTTATTAGTTTCACAAATATGACCACAATTCAAGTTATCATGCGCAGACGAAAACGATATAATTATCACACGAAGTCGTTAGAGAGCGGAACAAAAAAACGAAGGGCGAATTTAGATGCGCGAACTACGAAAAACGAAAGGCCCCACGTTGTGAGCGCGAGTTTATAGGACCGAATCCTCTCGGAACTATTTATTGCCACGGCTAGCCTTTTCAGCGGGGCGAGTCGTAGGTCGGTTAAGTTAGACAAGTACCAGTAGTTTACCGCAACGTTGGAAGCGAAGGACTTACCTTTTGATGTTTATAAAAACCAAGATGGTCAGCTGACCCTAAGGGTCGTGTTTTAGCTGTAAAGTCAATGAGGGCGCCAGTACAGAACCAATCTTGTTAAGCAATCTCACGACGCTGCACACGCCTGTAAGAAAAGCCAGGGTCCTAACTTCCGAAATAAAACGCTTGAAGTAGTTTAAGAAAAATATAAACAAATATTTAATACTGAAAATTATTATTGAACAACTTTTACATGCATTTAAATTTAACAACAAATAATGTTCACTCTCAATGAGGGTTGACGGAAGGACAGAAGGCCCTTAATAAAATATGTAATATACAATATAAAGTGAATTTCAAACAACAGGTCATTGACCCCAACAAGTAAGATAAAATTGATAACTATAAATATCGGACTGAAGGTCCACACAATCTGATCGTTAGATCTACAAGCAATCGCGACGAACAATATTTAATAATTGCAATTATAGAAAACCAAATGCGATAATTTACCAATAATGGTCAAGCGCAGCAATCAAATTTAAAGTTGACTAAAACGGAAACACAATTAAACTGTTTGCCAAGAAATGTGATACATAAATACAAAATTTACACAATTCAATTCATAGTCGTTATAGACTACCAAAATTTAGCACAGAAAAATCTGCCAGGAGACGCTAAACATAATTATCATAATTTACCTAGAATAGAATTTATAAATGTTCTAAAAGCGTAGACAAAACATAAACTACAAGTTTACCAACGCTAACATAGCTTTTCAAGCTACCTAAAGTCAACACAGTGAATACTGCCAAATCGTTAGCCAATCTAGGATTGTCTAAAATCGTTTAAACGTAACATAAACATTAAGTTTACCAAAAGCTAACATAGCATTCAAGCTACCAAGTGAACACAGTGAATACTGCCAAATCGTTAGCCAATCTAGGATTGTCTAAAATCGTTGAACGTAACGTAAACATTAAGTTTACCAAAAGTTAACATAGCATTCAAGCTACCAAGTGAACACAGTGAATACTGCCAAATCGTTAGCCAATCTAGGATTGTCTAAAATCGTTGAACGTAACGTAAACATTAAGTTTACCAAAAGTTAACATAGCATTCAAGCTACCAAGTGAACACAGTGAATACTGCCAAATCGTTAGCCAATCTAGGATTGTCTAAAATCGTTGAACGTAACGTAAACATTAAGTTTAGCAAAAGTTAACATAGCATTCCAAGCTACCAAGTTGACACAGTCCGAGATTGTTAACGAATAATCAATAATCAACACAGGGGCATCTCAACTGACGTGAGATACCGGTATTTCGAAATATCATTACTATAAAAAATCTTATTCACTAAAAATATATCCGTTATAGAGGACAATTTATCAGCTAAAAGTATTAGACGACAATAACCATGTATTAAAGCTAGCAATAACAACGCGAGTAACCAGCTCAAGAAATCGACAATTTGTACAGTAACTAAACAACTTTTCTTAACTGATTAATTGTCCAATGTGTACAACAATTTACAAATTAACGTTGGCAAAAAGGTTAACAGTTTTTTAAATTTAACAAATTAAAAGCAGTTAAACAAACACAGCACGACTCAGAAACCGCGACACTTTCATGACATCAAATTGTTGGCACTTTATTTTGTAAACATAGTCTGACACTTGTAAGTTGAGGTTAAAAGCAAATGAGCTGCGCGGAATCAGACAGTTTATGATACGGTGCGCATGTTCGGTGAAGCTACGACATACGTTGCAAATACGTTGAGATGCCGTTTTTATTCAAATAAGTGGTAATTATTTCTTAAAGGACGTATGTCGAATTGACATTCGCTAGAACGTTCATGAAGTGAACCCGTTTATAATAGATTTTTCGTATAATAAAATTCAAGTAGAAATTGCGTTTTATTTTCAAAATTAGACTTAAGTACACTGAATTGAGCTAGTAGATTTGCAAATAGGATTTACGCGGTAGCGTTTATGTAACACTATTACAATCGTGTAATCGGAACCGTGTTAAGATTTAACACCAAACCGAAAGTTAATTTCCAAATACCTGGTACGCCGGCCAGCGTCTGTAGTCGATTGAATGAGTCCTGGATCTTCTTCCAGGCGTGTAGAGCGTGAGATTGCAGAATTCGGGAACAGAAGAAATCAGGTCATGACAAGGTGACTCGCCACAAGACCAAAATGGCTGAGTGATTTTCAATTCCAAGTACCCAAATGTAAAAGCAGCAATCCGGGCCCAAAGCACCTTTCACAAGCTGGAAACAGCATCCACGAACAACACAAACGTCCAGCGCAAAATATTTTCGCGATTTGAAAACACCACGGCTCTAAATACTCAAATCAGTTGAACACGCGGTTTCTATTGCTACGTTGATCACTTCTTAAAATATCACGTAAAACAGGAACGATAACTTTAGCAAAACACTTTCCAATATTAACGTAAGTTAGCGGCGACGTTAGAATCCAATTTTTCGTATCGTATTTTTCAAAAAAAATCAAATCAAAAAAAACTCAGTTTCAACCTACATCCGTTCGTGTCCGCAGTCTCGTGAGCTCTCCCTTTTTTTTGTAGCGTGTTACGGCTTCATCCATCCTAAAGCCCGGTTTACACTTTACTTTTTTCTTTTTTATGCAATTTTCGTTCTTTAAGTTAAATAATGATTTCAGGTTTTCTAAAGCTTGTGGATTTGAAATTTCAAAAAGGGGGGCCCTCTTTACGACTATATATAGCTTGCTACAATACATACATACATATATATATAAACATTTCCAAAAATAGTGCCAAACGTCTTAGGAGGTTATGAAACGTCGAGAAATTTTGGTCCGACCCCTAGGACCCGCCATCCGACCGACGCCAATAGTGTAAGTGCCTTATGGCAAATACACTAAAAAAACACCTCACGTAACTATAAGGGGTCCCCTAACGCCAACTCACCAAGAAGAACCTTCGCGAATTTCACAAAACGCGCCGCAGGAACATTAACTTCAAATTATATGATAGATGCGATGAAGAGTTTTAGAAATACATATCAATATTAGATGCTTGGGAAGACCACATTCCAAAAAAATTTTTTGTTTAAAAAGTTTGAAAACCCTTTAATGAGCTGCTTTCGTATCATAACAGGTACATCATCAGATTACAATAAATCCTCTATAATTTATGAAGACAAAGTTATCCTTATCGAGAATTCAAATTAATGAAGTTTGAAGCGAAATTTTATAAATATAAATGAAGAAAAGAAATAATTTAATTTAATACTGAGCATTATTTGAGCGTGAATTTGTAATTATGGATAATGATATGGTAAATTTAAAATGAACATTACTATCAGCCGGCTGATAGTAGAGTCAGACGCAGTCTTTTGTCGGATATTGCTGGATTGTAAATTCTTAACAAAATTTTTGTAAAATATGTCAAATATTTCAATTGCCACTACTATACTCTTTAAAATTTACTTATTTAACACTTTTCTTATATTTGCACAAAACCCACAAAAGCAGAACTAATTTTTTTGCAGACTCTCATAGTAATTTTATTTATTTGTAGAGAGGCATTTTTATCTTTGAGATAAAAACGATAGTGGGACCGTAGGTCGCGTAAAACGTATTTTCCTTCCAGAGGTTAGTTTCGTTTAACAGAAGCAAAGTGGGACGTGACACTGTGTTCAGAATGTGAGGTGTCCTTATTAAACAGGTATTATACAGTGCGTTCGTTTAAGGACGTAGTCTGGTGTTCGGGTTTTGAAAAAACGAATTTATTTTTTTTACATTTTTAGTAAGTATAATATATTGAGAAAATACTGTAAAAATTTTAGACCGAAATATTAAATATTTACAAAGCTATAGCATATAGTCGAGAGCAGCAACGGTGTTACGGTAAGACTCTTACCTGCTCTTACCTCTCAATAATGTTATCACGTTGTGCAGAGTAGAGCAAACAAATTAACTGAAAACGATGCCTTTGAAGAAACGGAAGGTTTAATATACACCAGGCATAGCTGATTAGTGTAAATATTCATTTTTATTTTTTTGTAAGAAATCTGAAATTAAAACTTTAAACGCGTTTTTCTCAAAACTACGTTTTTCTAAGTTGCGCGGGTGAATGAAACAATTGTATACAACCGATTGCTTTCAATTTTGCACAGGGTATTCTACACAACAATAGCTCCGTCCGGTACTAGAATTACTTAATTATATAAATTATTTCTATTTTTTTTAACCGATTTTCGACGATAAAATCACGATTTTCTCGTTGTTTTTTTTTAAACCCGCCATTTTGTTATTTATCAATAAAAATGTTTATTTCTAGTACGGGATAGAGCCACAAGCCTACGAAACAATAACCAATTTAATTTTTATAATTCAGTTGACTCCAAGTGACGTTATCACCCGCGCTACCCACCTATCTCCATTTAAAGTTGTCCACTTTAGGTTACAAAAACAATTATAAAATGGCGTAAAATTAAGCAAAAAAAAATTTTTTTTCTTAATTTACGATGTCAGTAAAAATATGTAACAAAATTGAAATGATTGTACATTATTTTGTTATTAAAAAACAATTCTGAAATATGGGTTGAAAACGAGCTTGAACATAGGACTACGTCCTTAAGCATCCTCAATTCATAAGAGAAATTCTAAACGACAGAACACAATATAATTTTTAGAAAAATCTAGCTGTCAAAATAAGCTAAACTAATGGAACTAGCAGTCGACTTTCGTCAAATTATAATTAACATAAAGCAAAAAGCAGCTTAAAATACTTTAATTTTTGTATCACATTGTTTTAAAAAAATATCCGTTGGCTTCATTTCATTTTTAATAAAACCAGTCGAATTTCTTTTATCGTTGTGTTTCATAAAGCGCAGTAAGTCAGTCTGTAAATTCTTCTTTTTTATTAAGGTCATGAGGAAACTTGCCCTAGTTGTGAGTGGTTTCTGCTTTGGCGTTTACATACAGCGTATCCAGGAATGTTTGACATTATAAATATTCAAATAATCGAGGTAATATAAAATTGTTGTTAATCTATTCTTTTCAAAGAAAAAAATGTTCATTTCGATTTGACTACTAGTTTTCTGGCGGTGGTTTTCTTAATTTTTGAAGTGAAAACTTCTTTAGCGGCGTTGTACACTTTTTTTGTAATGGGTAAAAAATGTTAAACTCGCGTCAGGAAAAGTAAGAACTGGGTGAGACTCTCTAAGTGATAGTAATTGCCAGATACTTTTTATACAACGCTAGACATCTAGCGTTGAAATATCGTACATAAAAATGCAATCTATGATACAAAGCATTTTATTTTTTATACAACGTTAGACATCTAGCGTTGAAATATCATACATAAAAATGCAATCTATGATACAAACCATTTTATTTACAAGTGTTGCCAATAAATAAACAATGCTTCTAAATGCAAAAAATTAAAACGTTAATATTCAAGTTTTCACTTCTGCCGGCACTCCCGGAGTGCAACCCGTCTTTTTTTTTTCATGTGCTCACTTCCCACCAGACGTCTGTCAAATTTGTTTTGTTGGTAGGTTTGGTGCGCGCGATAACAAACGTGGACGTTTATTGGCTCTGAACAGAACACAGTGTTTGTTTGTCGCCGACGTGACAAGATACTGTTTCCTGATTGATTTTTGTTCAGAACAAGCAGAGAACCTTGCAAGAAAAATAGCCCCTATTCTAATTTTAAAATCCATCTTGTGAACTCGCAGCTGAGCCGGTAGTGACGTCATTTCTAGTTTCGTAGTCAGCCAGCCGGCCAGTAGAAATCCCAACAGTGTTTTTCTAGCCTCATATTCAGCGGCCTTTAGCAGCCAAATTTAGCAAGGAATCTAGCGGCAAAATTAGCCTCGCATGCAGCGGCTTTTAGTTAACACGCATTTATGTTATCCAATTTGATTACGCGTGTAACATTTAGCTGTAACATGATAATACATCATAAGAGAGAGAGAGAGATGCATAGATGATTGCGAGAGAGTCAAAGAGAATGGAAGATTTGAGACAGAAGTGTAGATGTTTTGTTATGTGATGTTATGTTTGCACAAGTAGACAACTGACATTCTAATTTATCACATGATATCTTTAATTCAACAAGTTGCCTTCCTCCGTGTGTAGTAACGGAAGTGTGTTCAAGAAAGACTGGTAGAGCCTTGCGTCGGCACTACACGTCATTAAATAGACGGTTTATAGGGGCGAGACCATTATTCTATGTAATATATAATGATTGTGTGTGTGCCGCTCTCTTCTCTTTCGCACTCGTTTTATTACTAGCCGGCCGTGCCAATGTCCAGAGACGGGTATCCTCGACCATATTGCAACACTCGTGCAGTAGTCCGACTTGAATATTCACAACACAGGTTTGTGGCGATCTGATCGCATGATCTCTAACCATCGAATTATAGCTGAACGAATTTATAAAATATTTTGACGTACGCCATCGATACTGCACGCATTGGTAGAAGCAGGTAGAAGAGTTTTTGTGAAGCAGGTAGAGAAGGGTTTCGAACATTCGAGAAAAAGCTAGAATAAGTACCTGACGCATATAAATAGACCGCGCTTCAGTTCACAGATCAGACACAGTTAAGACGGTGTAGTGTAAACATACAGTGTTGTTCGGTTGCCTGACATAAATCATTGAGTTCGGATATAAATTTCTAAAGCGCTTAGATAAATATTTCTGCGTATATATTTCTGTGTACCTAGTGACTTTGTATTATTTTTATTACTTAGAAGTTGTTGTTTTGTTTGTTACATTAATTCTATTTCATTTCCATTATAAGAAGTACTTTTAGTTTGTTTTTTTTATTGGTTTTGTAAACATTTTATTGTTGTAAATAAATATCAATGCGGTGAATCGAACTCACGGCTATCTGATCCACAGACTAGCATGCTATCCTCTCTAAATAATCGTTTTGTGTTAATAGCAAGCGATTAGCGAGTTACAGTCATACGAGTCATATAAAAGCATAACAGTCGAGATTCACACTACAATTCTTATATGTACATCCTATAAAATAGCTGATTTTCACATCATAATAAGTATATTTGTAATATTTTTGATAGTTCACGTTTGACATTATCGGTATTTATGTGAAATGCGTCTACTTTGCTTCTCTGTCGCTCATATGGATTTATATGGAAACTGACAGAGATATAACTAGGTATCGGATTGGTAAAATCGCATTACATTTAATTTACTTCACGCACTAGTGCAATAAAGGATCATTTTACTACCGTCATTTTATAGGGGGTTGTGCAAAAAAAATATTTTGCTGGGTAAATCGACCCGGCCATTAAATCATGATACAAGATGGCGCGACAGTTCTTTGCTATGGTTGCGCCTAAAAATATTTTTGTTCTACTCCCTATAAAATAGCTATATACTTTTTAAGCTCGTAAAATGATTTAACACTAGTGCGTAAAGTGAAAGAAAAACAGACGCGCTAACAAATTCAATAGTAATTTGCATAAACTATCTGTGAACTTACTATTGGAAGTAAAGTTTGTTATACAAGCGAAATGTCATAAATTTAGGATAGCATAGCTCCCGAAAAGTACAATCCGCTAATAAAACTGTTGTAGTAAAAAATAACTATTCTTTATTTTTTATTTTTGTTTCAACCACAGTGCTCTTAATATTTGTATTAACATAATTTCATTAAGTCGTCATAATAAACCTCATTACGCCCTAAACACATAATCTACTATTTGACTAAAATTTGTAGTCTGAAACAGATTGGTTTTATTGGAATGGAATAAAATATCCAACAACAGCTTTATTAAATTACTAATTAGATATACAAATAAAAGCAATAAAATAACTTTAGTATGTTTCGTATTTACCTCGATATGCGTGCATACACAAGCTGTACACAAAAATGCTCCATAAGTACTATTTATATGAGATTCATTTTCACTTTTATTATTAACCAATTTTAGCTGTTTGATGACTTTGAATTTAAAAATATTACTAAAGAAATATTTTTTAAAGACAAGCTTTTATTGAAATAATAATAATTTTTTAAAACTTAAATTCATAAATATAAAAGCATGGGCTGTAACTTCTATGATCGTTGATTAGTGGCACCCACGCTTTTAAGATTATTAAATATTATTTTTTTTCTTTTTTAGTAGTAGATATCCCTACATTTTAATAAAAGTCTTTAAAAAAAATTACTGACAGTTTATAGTAGGTACATGGCTATATTCACCGAACATATAAAGTAGTATTTTATTCGATTCATTTGTTCTCCAGGTAGCTATTCCTTAAGGAAGTATAATAGTACCTACTTATTATACACTTATATAGTCCATACGGTTAAAAATCAACTGGCGTGGTAAAAAATTCATTTAACGAATGAAAGTTGTTTCGTAAAAAAAAGTATTTTAATTTTTTTTGAAGAGGTTTATATATAAATATGGATAATTTTATTAATAAGTTTACTTTATTGTCCTTTATTGACCTTAGCACGAGATGTGACGCAATTGTCTTTTGCTCTAATTGTTTCATATGCGTGACTAAAACATTTTCCGTAAATATCTGCGGATATTTTTTAACGAAGGTGGCAGTTTCTAGTATGTAAAAAAGCAGGTAAAAAAAGACGGGTTGCACTCCGCGGGAGTGCCGGCAGAAGTGAAAACTTGATTCATTTAGGGCAAGTCTATGTTAAACGACCAAAGCGCAGAAAAGTTTGAACTAATAACTTCCAAGAAATTCCGTCTGATGTCGCCAAAACACAACTTATAGTGTAGTTAAAAACCATTCGATTGCATAGAGAGAGTTTTCTCGCTCACCCAGTTCTTACTTGACCTGACGCGAGTTTAACATTTTTTACCCATTACAAAACTGACGCATATTTGCCCTGACGCGAGTTTAACATTTTTTACCCATTACAAAAAAAGTGTACAACGCCGCTAAAGAAGTTTTCACTTAAAAAATAAGATAAGCGTTTAAGAAAATAGTCGTATAATAATAAATACATTTATACATACGTAGAATATGAATTTTCAACTAAACGACATTTTACTCAAATAAAATGATTTCAAATTATAAACGTTTCAAAAGTCCATTATTTTAAAATTCAAAACACGTCCCGGCAATCGTTCCTAGCCTTTTCATATAAAAATTGTTTGGTAAGGTCACGTATATTTTATATTATGAACTTAAATCGACAATATTAAGAAAATTCTTTTAGCGGACTTATTTCTTTATTTGCTTACGAACAGCCAGCAAATTATGTGTAGTATAAAACGAATAAAAAATATTTTTCCGTTAAGTAATTTAAGATCATTTCGGTTGTCACTTCATAAATAAAAAAAAAAACACGGATTCACATTTCAGATGAGAGAATATATCTATGAAGGGTGCACATTATCATAGTAAAAGCGTCCATTTATCACATAATTGTGTTTTGTATTTTTATCTTGTGTTTTTAACTGCGAACTGCGATTTTTATGAACAACTAACAATAGTTATTCTGTCTATTCATATTATTGAGATGTTTGTCTATACAGAGTGATTTTTAAGTTGATTCTTGATTTTTAACAGCGTGTAGAAATTAAAAAGACGCACAAATATTTATTTATTTTAATTGAATCGTAATTCCCAAAATCGTGGATGATTACTGAACTTCGTCAAATCTTGAAGCTTTACATTTTTAGCATGTGTGCGCAAGTGCGTAGATATTTTTTTTTCCTGGGGGGAGTGGTTAAGAAAAAAATCAAATTTTTTTAAGTTAAGAAGACTCACGAAGGAAGGTGAGCAAAATTTTAATTCCTAAACTAATTTTACAAATTTTCTTTTCAAAAAGTATTTCTAAATTTTATTTTTTAGCCAGGTAAGTATTCGTATTATTTTCAGTTTTATGTTTTTATTATTATGATCCCGGGGAGGTAATTTCCCCCTTTACCCCCCATATCTACGCCCTTGTGTGTGCACTGACTTCTATAAACAAATTAGTAATCTCCTTCTTGTATTTTTATTTTATTATTAATAACGAAGAGTTAACGGGTAAAAGTCTTTAGTTAGGGGGCATCTATTAATTACGTCTTGGTGAGATGTATAGAGATTTTGCTTGACCCCCACACCTTTCCCTAATCTCACGTGAGATTTTTTAAAATACGTATTTTAAATGTAAATACGTTTATCCGTGGTTGATTGCGTTGGATTTATTTTAAAAAAACATAATTTGCTTAATTTTTTTTCGTCAAACTAATTTTACTTATAACCCAATTTTCTCGCAATTTACAGTTTCTTGCAAAAAAAATTACGTGATATTAGCCGAGACCCCGCCTCTTCTCCACGTGAGATTGGGTGTGGTTCAACTACCTCCCCCCCAACGTCTCGCGTAATCAATTGACGCCCCCTTAGTATTTTGAAAAACATCACCCGATATCGGTGTGAATAATGAACATAGCGTCAAAAACAGCCACTTTATATTGTCATTGTGGAAGACTGATAAAAATCCAACTTGATTTCATTTTCAGAAACGAGCTTCACGAAAGAAGCGAATTGAATATTAAAGTAAATTTCATGTGGTTGGCAGCATTGGCAACGCGAGTCAGTCGAAAGACGGGGGATATTTGTTACAGCGTTGGCAGTATATTGAGTTTCGTACAGGCTTCTAACGTTTGCTATTAGTCTTTTACAACGAGAAAAATAAATCTCCATACGTGGCGAGACTCTAAAATAAGGTAAAATAAGGTACCCTATATATATATGTATATATGTATAGGTATATTCAATGGTTCCGTTCTGTATGTATATACGATTTCATATCATACCGCCGCAGGCATACGAAACTGGAATACATAATCAAACGACAAAGTGTAACCATACATGCACACAAGTTCGCATGTAAACCCACATTTTGTACGTGTGTAGCCGCGTTACGCAATTATAATATACGTTGTATCGCATTATACCTACTACGTAAATACCAAATACAGTGTACACATTTAGACAATGTGTTGTAATAGTCATAGATGTATGATGATAATTACGTCATACGTGCTACATTGTTCATATTACAACCGTGGATTCGCTCGCGCGATTGTCTGTTTTGACAGTGACCTTGATTCTTACCCCGAGCGTATCATGAAAAGTACACTATACTTTAAGTTCGGGTGTCAAATGATAATGTACCAAGTTTCGTTAAAATCGGTCCAGCAGTGATGCTGACACAAACAAACAAACATTCTGCCGTTTAGAAATCATGATAAAACCAAATTACTGAAGCTATGTCACAGGTTGACAAAATCGATTTTTTTTTGTTGTATAAATTGATTCCAAAACATGTTTAGAATATGTTGGTAAAATGATTTTATAATATTCGAAGTTGTTGGAAAGATACAGCTGTTTGAAAGGGAGGTTTTTCGGAGCACTTAGTTGAGCGGTTGGCACCGAGTGTTGACTTGTTACATGAGACCTTCTATAAAACAAACGAGGAGCAAACAAGCAAAACCCGATAAATCCATTTTTTTCGTTTTTGAGTTATACCTATATCAATTCTAGTTAATTTTGTTGAACTATTTGCAGATTAATGGTGAGTTAAAATTTCATACAATCTTTGTTAACGTCTGATAAGAACTCTTCAATAAATAAAATTATCGACTAATTTTTCCCACAAATATATTAACAAAAAAATATAATAAATACATTAACGTTTGTTATTATTTTTTCAATATTTTAATATTAAAAAATCTTTCACGAATTTCATTAAAAATAAATAGATACTAAATATTAATTACTTTTTATATTTTTAGATCAATTCTGAAGAAGGTCCAAATCCGGATCGAAACGTTAATGTATTTATTATATTTTTTTGTTAATATATTGGTCTGAAAAATTAGTCGATAATTTTATTTATTTAAGATTTCATAGTTTAAACCGTACAAAACTGTGTTTTTGTAATTTATCTCCACGATATCTCAAAAACGGTTTTACCGATTGTTTTGAAATTTTAATGGTAAATTCGGCACATCTATAATAGTCGTAGGATGAACTAGAATTTTTTGGAAATTCAGAGTGGTTCTAATTTGTTCGACGCAAAATTATCGAAAAAATCATGAATTTACAAATTAATTTTCAAAAGCCTGTCAATTATTGAATTTTCAATATTTTCGAATAATTTTAGTTCATCTTATTGCCACAGACTTACAGATAAAAATGTCGTTTGATTTTTTTATTTGAGATAAGCCAATCAGTCGGAATCATGAAGACCATCAACAACCTTTTTCTCGCGATGGATGTCATCGGAGTGGTACAACTCATGTTTTTGCGAAGATTTATACTTGAAAATTTGTTTATACACTACTGAAATATTAATAAACATATCATAAAAAATTCAAAGTTCTATCTTTTAATTGGACGCCATAAAAAATTCCTAAAAAATGTCTAAAAACCGGGCCGTCATATGGAGTGACCCGCTTAACGCAGGTCCGACACATAAGAAAATCACAAAGCACACGTATGCGTATTTGTGTTCAGACCATGCCTTAGACAAGAGAAAGGACCGTAGAAACAAAAGCACACATACGTGGATAATATTATAATATGGTTTTATGTTCAGATCGATCTATTCTACCTGTTTAGGGGTGGATACACGTCTAGCTGTTAAAAATAGAACTGCATTTTGTATAAATGTTTTAAGGTCACCAGCCAACGACAATCGACAGCTGTGGTCGCTAAGTCGTTAAAAATCAGATATAATATGTCACCTCTCAGATTTAGATCCCACATTAACATAAATTGTTTTTGACGTGATAACGTCTTGTAAATTGATGAATCACCAATCTTATAAATTGATAAAACACCGGCTGCATGCACGAAAAAGTGTAACGTTCCTAACGTTCCGCCTGACCCTGTGCGTGCTTTTCTCGAAAACGGCACTAACGATTTGGATGAAATTTACTGAAAAGGGATTTTGGGGGGCAAAAAATCGTTTTAGCTAGGTCTCATCTCTCGAAAAAATCGTTTTCATACAAATTTTATCATTATAAAAATCAATTTTTTGACGTATGAAAATACTTAAATATTGTAAGTAGGTTTTGGAATTTTATATAAACAGTGAAACAATTGTTTTCAAAATATTATGACAGCTAATCTTTGAGACTTAAAATAAATACGAAAGAAAGAAAGTTAAAACAAACAATTATATTATAGGTGGTGAGTAATTTAAATAAATAAAATTAACCTAAATTTGAAGCGAAAGATGCAATATCATAGATTCGAATTATTATAATTATTATATAAATTTAGGTTATGTATTACGGAATAAGTTATCACGTAAAACTATCGTCCGTAAACCGACTTTACAGACAACCAATTTTTTTTCCTTTTTTTAACTAATGACATTTTGTATAATTTTGTTTTTTTGTATATAAGTAAATTAATTATAAAATACGCAACGCGCTTAGCTTCCGTCGCGTGTTCATGAACCGACGCACTTCTGTTTTTTTATACAAATAGCTAACTTGATTATTGTTTTCCACTTCTAATCTTTCAGAAACTTATTATCCGTCATCTTTGGGTATACACAAAAATATATGAAAATCCAAACCAAAAATGATTCTTTTCATATAATAAAAAAAATTGTGATCAAAACAAAAGTGGTGAAAAATCGCATTCTTTGTATTCTAAGTAAATTTCACATAAAAAACAGAATACTTCTTCTTTCCAATAATTGTGTAAATCACGAATTTCTGATTTACATATCGTCAAATAAAAAACAGACTCACTTCAGTGGAATCGTACGGCTATGATTTTCTTAAATAAATTCTACGGACAAGACGACTGCATTTATTTTAGTACTTACAGTTTTTTTTTTGTACTACCCGCTATAAAATAGTTGCTCTACATAATATGTAATATGTATACAGGCATGTAAAGTGACTCATAACACACCGTTGTTGTAATGGAAAACAAACATACTCGATCTAACCAACTCAACAATTGTTCTCATAAATTACCTATTTACAGTGCCGGATAAACCTATAAGCAAAGTAGATAATTGCTTAGGGCATCACGTCTCAGGGGGCACCAAGAAGCACAACTCAGAAATTAAAAGTACCTTACTAAACCGTGTCAACATTTTTTTGTCATTAAATAAAATTATCGACCAATTTTTCAGACAATATAATTTTGAAAGATTTTATAGAAAGCTAATTAGAATTTAAATATTAATTATTTTTTATATTTTTTAGATCAGTTCTGAAGAAGGTCCAAATTCGGATTAAAAGTAATTAATATTTAGTTTCTATTTATTTTTAATGAAATTCGTGAAAGATTTTTTAATATTGAAATATTGTAAAAATAATAACAAACGTTAATGTATTTAGTATATTTTTTTGTTAATATATATTGTTTGAAAAATTGGTCGATAATTTTATTTATTGAAGAGTTCTAATCAAACGTTAATCAAAGATTTAAATTTTTTTGTCATGTTCTCAAAAATTTGATCTACTGATATAGTTTTAGAAGTATAGAAGTTAAGAATAAATAATAATTTATTTTTGAAAATGAAAACAAAAAAAAACATTATTTCTTAAGGTTTCAGTTTTTTTTTAATTTTAAAGTTTTGAAACTTTTTTTCTATTAATTTATTTGTATAAAAATGCCTAAAGTCCGATTTTATAGACAGCCAAATTTTCAATTTGTATGTAAAATTCAATGTTTTTCCTAAAAATCTATGCTTTTTAATTTTTTTCTATCAATTTGATTTTTTTTTATAAACTGAACATATTAGATACGGGGGCCCCGAAGCAAGAAATGTTTAGGGCATCAAGTACTCTTAATCCAGCACTGCCTATTTGCTAATGTTAGAGAAAGAGAGATTGTAGATTATAGACGCTTAATAACTGAGGTCATCAGCGTCAATAGCTACATCGTTAGAAGCATATGGGTAAAACAATTTGTGTCACAATTGAGTTGTCAAAAATGTTAAAATTATACTGAACATGAAATAAAAACCAGCTATTTTATAGGGGGTATGTGCAAAAAAATATTTCGATTTGTAATAATAATGTACATATACAGTGAATTTTAATTATAGATATAGTAACTATGGAAATCATTACCTAAAACATTACAGAACATTGTTCCACATAAAATACAACATAGATCCAAGGGAGGTTCGTACGCATGTTATGTGGAAATAATTTCCATAAAGCCATATCAATAAAATAAAGGAAATATTATTTGATTATTTATCTCGTGCGTAATGATATTATTACTCGTCTGACTGTTAAAACTCCCTATCACTCGTTTTCACACACTTGGCATGAGTTTAGCGGTTCAAATAAAAACTTTCATCGAACTCGAAATAGCGTTTTTTGTAAGGATACCTACTGATTTAGGAAAGACCTGAGAAATATTGCTTTACGAAAAAAAAATTGGTTGTCTGTAAAGTCGGTTTACGGACGATAGTTTTACGTGATAACGTATTCCGCTCCAATATCATATTTAATAATACATAACCTAAATTTTAGTAGCTGTCAGGCGGAACGTGACACATTTCGGAACGTTACACTTTTTCGTGCATGTAGCCGGTGTTTCATCAATTTATAAGACGTTATCACGTCAAAAATTAGTTGTCTGTAAAGTTGGTTTACGGACGATAGTTTTACGTGATAACCTCATAAAGAAACATTGATGAAAAATTGCATACTTTTATGAGTTACACTTTTCGGAACGTTACACTTTTCGGAACGTTACACTTTTTCGTGCATGCAGCCGGTGTTTCATCAATTTATAAAACTTAAAATCTTTCTTTTAAACTGTTTTTCAATAATCACATAAAGAATTATAATCATTAAAAAGGTTTTAAAAGATGTGTAATTCACCAGAACTATAAAAACTTGATTACTATGCTCCATATTTCTACATTTTTTTTTATTGGACCGAATCGACTGTACATCACTCGAGAATATATTTAAGACCAGTCCACGTCTAACAAATATTATTGAATAATAAATTTAGTCAAGCTTTGGTGATTTTTGCTATGCTTGTTTTTTATTCAATGAGATGCACGACGATTGTTTTCCGTTTGAATTGCAAGCCGAGTTTCAGAAAGGGCGAAGGACCGCGCTTTCCACGTTACACAGTCAGTCAGAGATAAATGTTGTCACCCCAAGATCTTTGAATCGTAGAGAGAACGGCTCGAGTTGACACTGTATTATCCTTGTCTACTTTACAGAAGAAGGAAGGATTATACAAAGAGATGCAATAAAATGGAAACGTTTTGTAGAAAGAGGTGTGATGAAGGACAGGTCAAATTTACTCTTTCTATTCGATAACTTTGATCTATTTGTTAGACGCAGTTGGAGCCAACTAAATTATAGACTTTTTTCAGAATACGTTAACAGTTTTTCACTTTGACTTTATGCATGCTTTTACCAACTTTCTAAAGTTTGTTCTGTTTTAGGCATGTTTTTATCAATATAGGTATTAGTATTTTACAAAACTGTGTAGACAAATTATTATCATAATTTGCACTGATTTTTCATTCGGCACTTGGTAGAACATGATTAATAACTTTTATAACATTTATGAAATTCATTGTTCGGATTGTGATATATATGTCACCGGGATATTGTCAAACCCGTGATATTATAATCTCACTTAGTGAAATTATAATATCACGACTCTTTGTCACTCGTGATATTGTAATTTCACTAGTGAAATTACAATATCACGGGTTTGACAATATCCCGGTGACATATACATGGGACAGACAGGACGGACTTTTAATTTAAGAATGAAGGAACATGCAAAAGCTATAGAGGTGTAGGTACACGACGATTATTTTTTCATTTTAAATAAAGTGCAATATCGACTGGAAATTTATAGAATATATGGATGAAAATGGCTAAGTCCTATGCAAAAAATCATGCTGAATCGAGTGAGCCTATCTATTGTAGTTTTTGAGTTATAGCGTTTTTAATTTTTTCACGAAAAATTTATAAAAACGCGTGTAACTCCTAAACCAAAACAGATACAGAGTTGCGGGTGGTTTCATTGGATTCAGCGTGATTTTTTCCATAAATGTGCTTAATATTAACCGTATCGGAAGGCTCATAGTGCCTCAAAAAGTCGCCGATTTGCGAAAACATCGAAAAACTTCAATTTTTTGAAAAAAATAAAAGTGTCACGGATATGCTTGAATTTACGTGACCTTATAGAAAAAAGTCCGCTGAATCGAATGAGCACAAGCGCAGAACTGTATCTCTTTTCGTTTCGGAGTTATGAGCATTGGAAAGTTTGAAAATTTCAAACTTGATTATCTCCGAAACTAGACAAGATACAGAGCTGCGCCTGTGCTCATTGGCAGGACCGGCATCACCCTAAGAGGGTATAGAGAGGACTCCTCACTCGGAAAAATCCAGAGTGGGTAATTACCCACTCGGAAATTTTAAGCAATTCAGATATTTATACCTGTGTAAGTATATCGCCTGAAAGCAAAAACGAGACTAATCCCATGTTCTAATTTTACCAATTCCTATATTCATTTACTTGTTTCCTATTTTTCATTTTTTGTTAGTGCGAAAGAGGGGGGGGGCTTTTTTCAAAATCAAACTACCCACTCGGGCTGAGCCTGTTCTGCCGGCCCTGTAAATTGCTTTGAAGAAACGAAGATAAGCGCACAGCTTCGTTAAAATTCAAATTATGAAAAAGAAATCTAAACAAAAATGTAATGTTAGAAAAACACTCTATCTACGTTTGTCTTCAAAACCACTTTCAATTAAAAAGAGCTGTATAAAATGGCACTTTGTGTATCTAGGACGTAGATGATTCACACGAGCCATAATATTATTACGTTCGAAATACATATTACATGTTTTGCACGTACCCCTACATAATAGTTGATTTTCACTTAATTTTCAGTTTTTAAGATATTTTACAGTTAACAAACTACATTTTTATTCATTTGTTTATGAAAATTACGCCTTTGTTATTTTCAAGTACCCATTTTTATTGCACAGTTTTTATTTTTCCCGTTATTCATGAAAAATATCACTACGCATTATAAAACAGTCACCTGCCGTGTCTATCTGTCTGTGACGCGATACACTCAAAAACTACCGAGCGGATTTTCATACGATTTTCACCAATGGACGAAGTGATTCTAGAGAAAGGTTCATATGTGTATAAATCGTTAATGTTTTGTGTAAATTGGTTGAAAGATGACGATGATTGTTGATGTCGGAAAAAATCAAGCCGACTGGGAGCTCCCATCGATAACGCTGCCTAATCCCTTTGAGATATAACAAAACAAATGTATGGTGGAATTGTTTCTCTTTTATAGCTCTACAGAAAAATCTTTTAAGGATAACTTACTAATTATTACTATACCCACTTTAATGTTATGCGGTTATCGTGGATATAAATTTTGCAACGTAAAGACCGCTGCACACAGGGCTAGAAATACTGGCCGGCAGGCTGGTGTAAAACTTGAAAATGATTCACTGCGGGTTCGCCTGCTAGCTCACAGGATGGATTTTAAATTAAAACAGGGTTTATTTTTCTTTCCCTCAGCTTGCTCTGAGCAAGAACCAATCAGGAGACAGTATCTTGTCACGTAGGCGACATGAACAAACGCCCACAAACAAACACTGTGCCATTGTGTGTGTTCTGTAAAAAGACAATAAACGTCCTTTTTTGATACCGTTCTAATTATCACTGCGCGCGCACCGAACCTACCTACAAAACAAGATTGAAAAGAAGCAATCAAGAAAATCAGAGCTAGATAACTAGTAGTCAAATCTAACAAGGAATCTAGCGGCAAATCCAGCCTCAAGTGCAGCGGCCTTAAGTCGGCGAAAAAAAACGGTGGCAAGCTACAATTTCGACCGAAGCCGGATCGGGTTGTTAGTGTTAAATAAAAATAGATAATTTTCTAATTTTTCAAGCATCATGTCCGCCACTCGCGGCGGCATAAGAATTCGTGCATATTGTTTTTTGTTCTATTTTATGAATTTAAAATTAAATTTGACACCACATAAAAATATGTATTTATAAGAATAAAAATTTCTTTGATTTCGCATCAAAAGAACCGTAATATGGATTCATCAAGCATGGAATTTGATTTGAACAAAACTTTCGCGTTGGGCGACATTACACAAACACAATATTATATATCTATAGGTAAAATATTTTCAATAACCGTTATGTTATCGTTCCGTTACGAATGAATGCAAGAATTTTTATTAAATTTCATGAGCCACCAATTTCCTGAAAAGGTATTTTTTTCTCGATAACAATGTACGTATTTTATAATACTCGAAGAATATAAGCCTGTTTATAAATATCGGAAATATTTTGTGTTAAAGGCACTGTATAAGAAAAAAACTCGCAATTCAATTTCGACAAGGTGACGCATTTTAATTTCCAGAAATATTTTGCAATAAGCAACAAACCGACGACACATTTTATGTAACATAAAGAATCGGGCACACATGTTTGATATCTCAGAAAATGGTTGTAGTCAAAAAAGTTTTTAATAAAAACTGTTTTGGTATCAAAGAAGACATGTCGGTAATTGAGATTTTCTTCTTGATTGATATGATGAGGTCAGGTCAAGGTTAGCTTCATTATTTTTTACCCGTCTGGGCCAGAAGGAGGGTAATGTTTTTCGAGTGTGCGTATGTATGTATTTATTTGGGAATGTATAGATTTGGGTATGTATGAATTTCTATTTCTTTGGTACACTCCGTAGCCTAAACGGCTGATGGATTTTAAGATATGAGGTGTCGTTAGCTTCGCCTTAATTGTGAGGGTGATATAGGGTATAATATTTAAATATGGCGCTAGCGAATAAAAAAAGAGAGGAGAATAAAAAAAATGTTATTTTAACAATATGGGTATCCAATTAAAGCTAATAAATAGCCAATTCCAAATATATTCAAATAACACTTTTATGCTCCAATGTTGATACAAACTATACAAAAAAAGTAAAAAACAAACTCAAACACGTAAGAATGACTAACTAAAAGAAAGAAAATTAAACAAAGTGTTTAAAAAACAAGAAACCCGATTACACACAAATGAAATTAATAACTGAAAAGAGAAAAACAAGTCGGAAAATCTCAACATGCAGCGGATGGAAACTAATTAAAAAACAAAAAAAAAACAACATCTACTTCATATTGAGATTGTTTGACTTGTTTTCCTCTTTTTAGATATTAATTTAATTTTTGTGCAGTCGGGTTTCTTGTTTTTTTAAATAATTAATTTTTATAATCCGACCATATTGATTGTTTTACGGAATCTTCTAGCCGTTATTGAGACGCATCCAACGATCTATACAGCTAATGGAATTTTTTTTAATTAACTATTGGAGCAAAATTTTTTTCTGTGGAAAAGTTCTGCTTCGTCCAAAACCTCTAAAACACCAAATAAAATTTTAGAACGAAAACTTTTCTTTGAATGGAGAAAGATGGAGGACATGTTGAATTATGATTTATAATTCTGAATAAATAATTACTTAAAAACTAGTTATGTTATTATTTTGAATTCAATTTGATTATGTAACTAATTTTGCGAAAATCTTGGATATCACAGATAATAATTTTTATTTTTAGTAAAATAAAACTTTTTGATTTCCCTCGTATAACTTCAGGGCGAAAAAAAATTTCTTTGGTGTTTTAAAGGTTTTGGACAAGCAGAACTTTTCCACAGAAAAAAATTCTTGCTCCAATAATTAATAAAAAAAAATCCATTTGTAGAGAACTTCCGTGGACACGCTGTATATGAGGACCAAATATTCTTAAAATAACCCTTAAACTTTTGCCGTATGTTCAATAAACACCCTGTATATACAGTTCCCTAAGCCGTACATCCATAGCTCGAATTATTCTTGATGTCAAATTTTTACCATGATTTTTGTATTTATTTCAATTTAGCTTAATTTGACTTTTCCCTTGAAAATCGCCTTAGAGAAAGATTCAACGCTCTATAAGCTTATGCTTGGTTTCCGATAAGACTTTCCGCGATTTGATTATTTAAAGCTGAAACTCGTGTCAGAAACTGAGTATTAGTCTACTGTGAAATTGCAAAACGCGACTAAAGAAGTTTCCTTTCAAAAATTGAGATCTGTAAAGTCGGTTTACGGACGATAGTTTTACGTGATAACATCATAAAGAAACATTGAACCATACTCGTAAAGTGTTGAAAAATAACTTTTTTTATTTTTCACATTATACGTATACGTTTCCAAACATTTATTTTTACATATTTAAATAGTAAAATTAGAGTTCTAACTAACTGTAGAAACGGTTTTTAAATATAATGAACCGTTTTCAAAATACACGCAGTTTTAATAAACGGACGGTCGGGTGGTGTGGATTTTTCACTCCCTGTAAGTATATATACGAGCGAACTGTGGCAGTCAATTGGAAGTTTGTGTCTTGTGATCTTTAATAAATAAATTTTTGTAGCTGTCAAACTTGGGCCGATCGTGCTTCTCTATCGCTTATACTGCGCTCTCGCTTGCACGCACAGGGTCAGGCGGAACGTGACACATTTCGCGGAACGTGACACTTTTTCGTACATGCAGCCGGTGTTTCATCAATTTATAAGATTGGTGTTTCATCAATTTATAAGACGTTATCACGTCAAAAAGTTGTCACATTCATCGAAAGCAAATATGTTTTGAAAGAACAATAAAAAGATCAAGAAAAACAAGTGATGAACCCGTGTTGAACCGGTTGAGCATTCCAAATTTATTGGAATGATGACGATGATGTGTTTGGTGTTGATGTTTAATACGTGTTGTTTGTTACAGTGCCTCCGCGGGAGGTGGTGATCGTCGACTGGTCCGGCCGACCACTCAGGGGACACGTGTCTCAGCCCCTGCCTGAAGGAGCCAGCGCTAACATAACTTGTGTTGCTTACGGAGGTCAGTGTACTCACCTCACCGCAGCATATGTAATATACATACATACACGATGTTCCAAAAGTGTGCTTACAAACGATTTACGACACGGTATAAAAAAATGTAATATTAATGTTTTTAAAAAAGTTCTGAAGGCTGCAGTAGTGAATCAATTAATGATTTTAAAATGTAAATTAGCTTTATTTTTTTTTAATAATAAATGCTTCGGCAGAAGCCATTTATATAACAAAAAAAAATAGCTTTAATTTGTTTCTGACGAATTCAGTGTACTGGATTAATAAATTTCCATTCTATTTATTGAATTCGCCATGATAAGTTCGCAAAGCATTTTCCAAGAAATGTCTAATGAGGAAATTAAAACTACAGTTCGTACAAGAAATTCTTCGCAACATGGCAACAAAATATAATAATACGGACTGTTAAAATTGCATTATTGCACGACCTCATATTAAAATAGCTGCGCTTTTCATGCCTATATATCGGTATTAAAATGATTCAAGTAAAACAAAAGAAATGCGAAACGTAGTCGTACTACCATTTCCATAGTAAAAGTATGAAAATTAAACGTAGCCTACGACTGAAAGTGAACTGGCTCCATTTTGAACTGTCAAAATGTTTTTTTAATTGTGCGAAAATCAGCTATTTTATGGCATTTTATGCATTTCTTAAGTGATGATATTACGTCATCACGCACTAGAAACATGAGGCTCATCCCAAGCAGCCAGCAAACGGTTTCGAAATCGTCACCCGCATGCGCAGTAGCTAAAACGTGTTCTAAAATCGCCACTAACAGCTTCGTTTTACCTACTGAGCATGCGGGTGACGGTTTTAAAACCGTTTGCTGGCTGCTTGAAACGAACTTATAAGCTACTAAGTGATTCAATTTTTTTACAAATTGTTTTAATCACTTGTTTTATATTAAAAATAAAAATTACAATATTTATTGACCCAATAACAATAATTAAAGTAATAATAATTTATATATAAACTCAAAATTTAAAGATGGTGTATAGTAGATTTTATTACTTTGAAACAAACAATTTTAAGATAATTGAATTATATAAATAAGTTGGTGAAGAAGTCATAATATATAACGAAACGCTTCACTTGTTAAATTTAATTGAATTTTCTACTGTTTTCCAACTTCGTACGATTTAAATCACCTATAATAACCTACAACTATAATTGTACTAACTTTTTGATAATCTTTTTTGTTCATCTTCAAAGTATCAAATGCTATCAAAATTTAAACAATACCTATATTGTTAGAAATAAAAGTTATAAATAACAGCATGATTTCACGTAAATTAACTATTTTAAAAAACATAAATAAATAAAATTTAGTAGTTGAAATTAACGTATGACCTTTACCTCTAAAAGCTACAGAACAAGGAATGACTCTTAAAAATTGCCCTTAAAAACAAATTATTATGCATTTAATTTCCATTTTCAGACATTGTGCCGTAGCATACACCACTCACATTATTACAATCTTCCGTTTACCTACCATTTTCCGTTATTGTATAGATTTTTAAATATAGTAAAGTGCGAATGGGAGAACTACACAAAGTTAGAATAAGGTAGGCAACTATATGAGTAGGTGTATACAGGCTAGTCATGACCTAACTTTAAAAAATTTGAAAAAAGTTTTTTTCTAGTGACATTTAAGAATACATTTTTAATAAAATCGATCTAAAAACCACACTTTTGGAACACTCTATATAATCAATCTCGCATAAAGATCATTTCATACTAATAAATTCAGTCTTGTTTGCCTTTCGACAAAGCGAATTTTTGAAACCGTTGTCGATTGTCGGTACTGTAATAAATTATTTTGGAGATCAGCCAAGAACACCTGGTGTTAGTTTCTGATCTATTTCTCTCAGGCATAATTATATAAAAATTCCAGGGCGTTCCCCTACCGCATAATGAAATCTTAATATTTAATTGATTACAATTTTATTTTTTGTATTATTTCATATTTTTATTTTTGATTTGTTTTATTTAACATTATTTTAACATTTAAAAAAAAAATCCAGGCAATTGGGCGACGGGACTATTCCAACTTCAAAAAATGTTGACATTTGATTAAAAAAAAAATACAATATCTTAAATCGCGTGAGGTGACGCGGGTAATGGCTAGTATTCAATATGATATTTGCTAATCGTTGCCATGGTTACCTACATAATATGTTCCACGTCATGTAAATATTAATCAAAAATGCCGAACTTGTTTATTTCTGACAGATCCATAAAACAAAAGAGCGGCTTATTTTTTTTATTTTCATAATATTTCCGAAACTATAAGTTTAGAAAAAAAAAATTTTAACGAAACTTTCTTGAAAAAATAAATAAAATAATAAGCCGTTAGTAAAAGTATATCATTATTATATAAAAAACACCGTTATAGCAAATATCTTTTCTGCGCATGCGCCGATTTTCCCCAAAAACAATAGGGCTCTTCATATTTGCATATCAAACATCCTCCCAAAATTTGGTTTCGATCCGCTCATCCGTTTGACCTGTATCGTGTTCACAGACTAACAGGCGCACAGAGATTTTCCAAAAATATGTTTTTTTGGATACAGGGGACCTCAAAACGGAAAGATATTGTAAAATTTTTGAAAAGTGATTTTTGACATAAACTAGTACCATTCCCCACTTGTGGGTTGGAATGGTACCTAATATGATTTTTTCTGATCTTAATATTCGTATGAATTTTGAGAATGCGAATGTCAAAAAATATGCGAATATTAGCGACTGCGAATATTCGTAACATCACTAATAGTACACAATATCATGGCGGAGATACAGAGTATATAAATCAAGATTACTGTAATCCGGTACCTCCACCACTACCACTACGCTTATGTGTAAATGGATAGCTTTTTATTCGATATTACCTTAATGAAAGTGCGATATTGTTGTGAAAACACCGGGTGCAAGTGACTATAAATCTTTCAGATCATTCCAACTTATATATTCGCATAATTTTATTCGGAATTCTCCCCATTGGCTGTAAAATATTGTGGTGGAAGTGTCGGGTGTTTATATCAGTTCGGATGTCAGGTAAAACTTTATAATGTCGAAAAATTTAAAACATTCATACGGTATAGTTACTAAGACTAAATGTACAGTTAGATCTAGCTAAAATTTGCTACTACTACTCATAATAATAATATATATTTTCTCTATTATACAGGTGAGGCACATAAAGTGTTACAGAGCAATAGCACTCAAAGTATTGATCATATCCAAAAATGTTTCAGACAAAAGTTTTAGTGTTCGAGAAGGCCGTCATACTGGACCACCCTATTTTTTTATCGGTGGAGGCGCTGAAGCTACGTCAAGGTCAACTTTACTTTTTTTAACGAAACCATGTATTTTTTTTTCGATGACATTATTAGCGATTTTAAGACGAATTCGTCAACCTACAACACAAGGTCATTCAAATTATTTTATTTTTATTTATTTAAAAAAAATTAAAAATTTTTATTTTTAGAATATTCTGTTCAATATTCAGAATATTCAAAATAGTCACGTATGTACCGAAATTACACCACAAATGTCATCATTTCGAGCATCTTCCGTAGGTAGACCCAAGCAAAGGTTAGTGGATTCCTTAAAAGTAAATATTCCGATATGTTTAGATTTTTCGACTACGATTTTGCGTGATTAGAATGACCTTGTGTTGTAGGTTGCTGAATTCGTCTTAAAATCACTAATAATGTCATCGAAAAAAATACATGGTTTCGTTGACCTTGACGTAGCTTCAGCGCCTCCACCGATAAAAAATAGGGTGGTCCAGTATGACGGCCTTCTCGAACACTAAAACTTTTGTCTGAAACATTTTTGGATATGATCAATACTTTGAGTGCTATTGCTCTGTAACACTTTATGTGCCTCACCCGGTATACAAGCCATAGGCTAGAGAGGTCGTCATTTTCACAAAATTTACAAAATCAAGCATTACATACATAAAACATTTCAAAAGCAGGTCAATTCCATATTAGAGGCCATAAACTCTTTAACGGTATAAAATACGTTTTCAATAAAGAATGACTTTATTTTTTTTAATTAGAAATATTGTTTTCATTTTTTCAGATTTAAAGACAAGTTATTATAGAAGCGAATACACTCAAAAATCCGACCGATGGCGTTAGTGTAGACGTTAAAACAACCAATTTCATAAAATAATGTTTTATCCTAACCCAATTGCACACAAAACTTCCACTAACATTAATGTTTTACAACTATACTCTTCACAAAAGGTTAATAAACATAATTCACAAGAACAAACTGTAGATATAATACTCCACGCTTATAGGGTAGGTATTATGATCTATGTGGCGACTATTATCATTTTATCAGCGAATAAAAATTTATAACCTAGAAGTAAGGCAGAATAGATTTATACCTGCAGTAAACATAATTAAGCTTGTTAAATTGATATCTCGCAATTTATTCGGAGGATAAGAACAAATGAACCGAATAAATAACTACTTAGGTTCGGTGAATATGGCCATAAGTCAATTAAACAATATAACAAAAACTATAAAACACAAATTTTATAGACCACGAAATCCATCACATGTGAGACATATTTTATCGTGTAAGTTTACTTTCCAAGCTCGTATTTGTAATTCACATCAGCACATTGTAAGCGACAATTTAAAGTTTTAATGGGTCTTTGTTAAACTTGCACTTCGTTAGTAAGTTGGTGACATTGAAAACGAACTTTAGCGCATACTTTTACATGCTTCTTAACAATTTCATATTGTTAAACTTTAATAAATCTGGAGAAAAAACCTTATTCTTTCGATTCTGTCGAATTTCAAAAATTCCGGATCTGAATATACAATTTTACCATTCCAACCCACAAGTGAGGAATGGTGCTAGTTTAGGTCAAAAATCACTCTCCAAAAATTTACAATATCTTTTCGTTATACAGGGTGTCCCACGACATGACTGCCATAGCCTGGAACTGTGTTCCTGGGGTGATTTCAAGTCAAAAATGTCTAATGAACATATACCCGGAACGTTATTCTATAACTGAGCTATAGAAGCATAGCAACTGGTGTAGAATTACTGTATTACTATCTCACTTTGTGTACACGACACCGTAATTGTTTTTTAAAGAACTTTCCCTAAACGCCTTCCTCTTTTCATGGCGCAAAAAAACGCCATCGCATCGATACGACCCCGTAATTGTTTTTAAAAAAATGCCCCAAACACCTCTCTCTTTTCACTGCGCAAAAAAAAAATTAAAAATCTATTTTCCGTTATATTATATTTAAAATAATAATAGGTCATATGCATGCATTTTTTTTTTATATTTTTAATAGATTATTTAGTCAACCATAATACGGAAAAAAATTGATAATCATTTAAAAATGTAATATTATCATAAGAAAAAAAATATTAAATTTCACATTCAAAAATAGACAGTTTAAACAATCGGCCATGTTCGCGGGCTTATGTGACGTCATGATATACGATGCATGCCAACCTTGATGTGAAATTGTCAATGTTCTAATTGAAGTTTATTTGTTGTTTTCTCTAAATACTGACATAATCTTACTGTGAGACGACATCGTCGTCATGGAAACTGTTGTTGATATATACTCTGACGTCACGATGCGTTTTGAGAATTCGAAAATAGCGCTTATTTTCTATATTTCTCTTTTATTAGTTGTATTTTTTTCAGTGATTAGATTAATAAAATAACCATTACGTTATGATCAAGAACTAAAATATATTTCGAAATAAAAATTTTAACCAATTTTGAGTTTTATGCATATGACCTATTGTATATTTTGCAATGGATATTTTGCACATCCAGATATCGTACTCTAACCGAGTTATTTAATACAGTAGAATCTTATTAGGTAATATATAACCGTCAGCCGTCTGAACCTATCAGCGCTGATGATACTGCGATGTCGACAATTCGTTCAATATTGTAAAAATATTGTAAAAATGCAAACAGAATTTAAAAAACAAATAATGATTTGTAAATTTCCAATCATTTCTTGTAATTGTTATTGCAAATTTTGGTTAGTAATTTTACTGATATTGTGGTAAAATTAAATTCCGAATATGTATAGAAATTTTACAAAATTTTAAATTTAATCCTACAACTTAGAATTGTAAAATTACAATAAGTATCTGACGAACACAAAAAATTTGTAAAATTGCAACCTGCTTAGTAATCTAGCTATTACAAAATGTAATATTAGAACAAATGCGTGTTAAAATTCCAATACAATACAAGAGTTTGTAATTTTACTATGCAATTGCTTAGTAAAAAGGTAGTAAATTTACAAAAAATTTTAACAGTGTAGGTACCTGCACAAAAAAGATACCGATGAAAACAAGAAGGATCGTCATTTATTTATTTACTTTATTTTCGTATATCTTTTCTAGAATCCGGCACTATGCCGGAACGGAAGGCGCCGGATTATTAAAATTCTTCAGTATTTAATTTGAAAATAAAAAGAATTATAATGAGAATTATAAAAGTGTACGTTTAAAAAAGAAGACTTCAAAAAATTGGGTCAAAACCCGCAATGAAATATTAAAATACCGGCATGTACAAGTAATAATTCCGTACTTAAAAATTCATACACACTACAAAAGTTTTACCGTTAATGGTACGGTATTACATAAAACTTGTTTTTAATTAAAAATTACGTTGGTACATCATATTTATACACATAATATATTCATATACGTTATAGCTAATAATTAACATTTCTTATTATGCTTAAGAAAGTAATTAAGGCAAGAGAGCATTTTAATTCAGCAATATGAATGCGTTCGTCGTATTTAATATTTTCTATCTATATATCAAACATCAAAATCAGACTGTATATTGACTTTTCTTAAATAAATATAAGTGCGATGATGTCACATCGCCGTGCTTAAACCATAGAGATATAAGTACTAGAGTACTGTGCGATCGGCGAAAGAAGACCGGTGGGGAAAGGACAAGAAGTCGCTGATGTGTTCCCAAATTATCGGAATTCATAGGCGGCTCATAGCACGGCATGCAAACAATGTATAGCTTTAAATTTTAAGGTTTTATTTTGAGCCTCTAACTCGCACATTTTAATTACATTCGCTATGACCTCCCTAGCGCCACTTCTAACTGTTTTTCCCTTTTTACTTTCCATTTTGATGATATTCAGACAACACCCCTCAACTTAATCCGTGGACGCACACCTATGTACTGTCTGGTGTATGATTTTTTTGTACTGTTAGCAAGTGTCGCTGTATAGTCGTACGGCTATGGCAATAGTACAATTATCGCGACACGACAATTGCGATACGTTTGGTCGACTGGACTCCCTTATTGCATAGAAGCGGTTCCAGGATCATTACCTTTTACTAATATAAAATACATGTGCGCTCTTCTGCAATAAGGTCATAGGACTACATTCCATTGACCGGTCTTCTTTTAAAAATCCAACAGTACGCTAGCGGGTATGCTTGCCATAAGTGAAAGTGTCTGCCGTTCAGAGAGAGAATGCTGCAAAAGTTCCGTATCATTATATATGTTTACTCAAATCAGCATTGTTTTGTATCATTAGTTACCATGGAGATAAGGAACTTCTCTCTCTCTCTGAATAGCAGACAATTTCATGGCTCACTCGCGTACTCTAGTATAATATCTCTATGGCTCTTTAGGGCCGTATTCATGAAGACTTGTTAGCGGTCCATAAACGCTTAATATTATTGTGCAATGTGGGTTGCACAATATTTTGACGGCGGCCCCTAGACGGTCAATATTATTGTACAATATTTTGGTTTGTGCAAAAAATTGTAGATACTGTATGGAGGCGATATTGAAGGTTGTGCAATATATTGCTCAATTGCGAGCACAGACAGCCACATTGTGCAAACAGTCCCCACCAGAACTTGAGTCATCATGTTTTCACGATTACTATAGTCTTTGGACTTTACATCCCACAGAGCCGGAAGACCACGATACACCTCGATAAATTCAACAATAAATTGTCTTTCGGCTTTTTTGTCACCCATGATGAGGCGTAGTTGAAAAGACTTGTTAAAACGACCGCTACTTGAGATCAACTGACGGGATATTGCGCAATCTTGACAACAGACTGCACAATATTTCCCCGTTTGGGCAATATATTTTCAAGATTTTGAAAATCACACAATATATTACGCAACTATATATTAGATATCGTGTCCATCGATAATAGTTAATAAGAAAAAATTCGCAGGTTTGTGGACAATAGTTATATTTATAATTGTACGACGTTTCGTCTATAAATTTAGACTTTTTCAGTTACTAAAACATAGAATTTACCAACACAGAATGGACTGTAGAAACAATAATTTATTAAGTGATAATAAGACTGCGTTGTCATCTCATCATTTCGACACTGGACATAAATTTCTATTTAACGAAGTTCAAATATTAGATAAAGAGTCAAATTGGAAAAAACGTAATATCAGTGAAATGTGTTTTATTAGAAAAGACAATTCTATTAATTATAGAACAGACACTCAAAATTTAAGTAGTCAGTACAATTATATTATGAAATTGAACTAACTTTCGAATTTTTAATTTTTATTTTTATTGTTTAAAAATTTATACATAAACTTGTTGCCATGTTTTTATCTTATGCACCTTAACTTTTGTTAATTGCTATGGTTAGTAATTAATGTTTATTTTCATAATTATTGTTTTAAATAATTTTCAATTTGTACTTGAAAAAGTCTAAATTTATAGACGAAACGTCGTACAATTATAAATATAACTATCGTCCACAAACCTGCGAATTTTTTCTTATTAAATATTACGCAACCTTTCAATCTCGTCTACACACGGTCAATTATATTACACAAACGCAAATATTGCGCAATAATATTGAGCGTCTATAGGCCGCTTTAAATCTCTCTTAAAATCGGTAACTGTTATTGAATAAGGAAAGTTGGTATTCATGAAACTGAATTGTCAAAGATATAACTATTGCCTCGTTAAAGATTTGTGACAATTACAAGAATCAGTTCAGCGGACAGACTGTAGATAGAAACCGAGCAGAATCAAAATTAATAATATGTACGCGCACAACATACCAACTGCAAAATAAATTTTAAACAGTGAATAAACAACTTTACAAAACGTAACTCGTCTATTGTATTTGGAAAGTAGTTCGCTTCCTTGAGAAGACTTGTTTGGTTAGGTTGTTCTAATTTACTTTGCTGTTCGACTGAACTGCCATCTGAAGTCTGAACTGCCTACTTTCACGTTTTCTTTCTTATACCAATATAGAGTAAGCACTAACTTTATTTCTTTTGAGAAAAGTTGATTTAGATGAAAATAGCATACGTAGAGGCAAATAGAAAACGGTTGTCAGAACCCTTAAACACTTTGGATAGGCCTCTGGCCGCGTTGAAAACTCTAGTTTACTTACAACGCTTCGAGCATTCTCTTCTTATTGAAGCGTATAAAGTTGCTATATACTAAGTACATATTATTAGATGGATATTCGGGTCGTTTATTTACATACGTAGATGTATTTTATCTAGCCACTACAAAATTATAATATTTTATAAATTAAATCTTTAAATTTCAATATTTTTTTTAAATATAGGTACCTACATCGAATGTACAACATTACATACTATGAAAAATAAAAGTCGCTAAGATCAAAAATAAAGTGATTTCGTCTCTAGGAAGTGTTTGGAACGAAGTTCCTTATGGGACGTTATAGATATAAATGGAGAGAGCTAGGAAAAAAATCGTAAAAAAAGCGTAAAAAACATAAAGAAAAATCTACATATATAATAACCTATTGTTTGTCTGTCCGTAGACATAGAAAGTTGTTTGGCACACTTATAATATAGGTCATGGGACAGATCCTATCGCAGTCGGATTTTTTAACTTTGGTCCCAGTCTATTATTCGCTCAATTCAAATCATATCGGTTCGAAACGTATCTTAAACAAAAGAGGAGAAAATTTTACATAGATTGGGTATAAAAGTATAAAAGTATCCGTATCCGTATCCGCGGATCTTGAAACCAAATATCCGTATTCAGATCCGTATCCACGGATATGAATTTTTAACGATCCGGCACATCACTAGATAAAACACTGTGATCGTATATTAAATACTGTAAAATGCAGTGTTTTAAAGAGTAAAGAAAGAACGTAGTACCTACTTATAATAATTTATTACTAGAGATTGTATTATAAGTCGTAACTCGTAGGTATAAAAATCATTTAGATGATTTTAAATTACCTCCCGCGACATCTCGAGATATTTATAATCGAATAGTTCCATAATTTTCACTTGTAGTATAATATTATATATATCTTTTGCATGATTATTTTATGACTTGTTTGATTGGGCGCTCGTTTTGCTACAATACGTCAATAAATAATATTTCACGCACTAGATACATAACCCACTATTAATGAAATACAGTCTTTTTCCATGTGAATCGATTGTTTTTGTGTGATTGCAGTCAAATGTTCTTACATAATAAAAATTTTACAATCTAAAGTTATTACCAACTTAATTTTTCTGACGATGCAACCCGGAATGAAATTTTCCAAACGCACCGGTTTTGTGTTTCGAGCATTAATCCTTTTAGCGATAAAGACAGCACAAAAAGATTTTAAAAAAACATTGCAACAGAATGTATTAAAACCGTGTGATGTTTAACAGGCAAACCTCTGGCAAGAGTGTCGTGGTGGCGGGCCGGAGTGCTAGCAGACGACACGGACGACATATCCGAGGACAAACAAGTCACCAAGAACGTCCTTCACATTTCCCGTCTGACGCGGAAGGACGTCATGTCGACGTACACTTGCGAGGCGTCCAACAGCAACCTACAGACTCCGACAACTACACATATCACCATGGAAATGTACCGTGAGTAACAATATTATTGAAAATAGTGTCAATATATAAAGCATAATGGACTAAGAGCTGGCTACGGAGAAAATGAGTGACTCGGCCCAGAGCTGAAAATTTGCAGAATAATAGGAGATAGTATAAGTAAGTAGGGAAAAAATTGCCAGAAGGCTAGCCGGAAGATAAAGAGCCGCCAAAAGGCGCTAATGTTGCGAAAAATCAGTGCACTTCTGGCAATTTCTATACTGTAATTCAAAACTAGATTATATATTATATAATTATATTATACATTATATAGTTATAAGGGCATAGTGAAAATTCAAACATGATATAATAATTACATTCGACAAATATTCAAAATTATTAATGACATTTTGATAGAAATAAAATTAAATAAATTAATAAAATTACGTTGTTATAACAATGTAATTTTATTAATGAAAATATATGACGATTAATTTTATTTCTATCAAAATGTCATTAATAATTTTGAATATTTGTCGAATGTAATTATTATATCATGTTTGAATTTTCACTATGCCCTTATAACTATATAATGTATAATATATAGTATAATATATAATCTAGTTTTGAATTACAGAATAAGTATAGAAATTGCCAGAAGTGCACTGATTTTTCGCAACATTAGCGCCTTCTGGCGGCTCTTTATCTTCCGCCTAGCCTTCTGGCAATTTTTTCCCTACTTACTTATACTATCTCCTATTATTCTGCAAATTTTCAGCACTGCACCGAGTCACCCATTTTCTCCGTAGCCAGCTCTCCGTCTAGTGGCACTTCTAGCTGCAAAGCATACAATTGCATTATGACAAGTGGAAAAAATTTGTTATGAGATAGTTTCACGTTCAGATATTTCGTCTGTACAAGTTAATCTGAACGTGAAACTATCTTGTAACACATTTTTTCCCACTTGTCCAAATGCAATCGTATATGATTTTGCAACTAGAAGTTTCACTTCTGTAATGCGTCCTCGTAACACATTTTTAATTTTTTCGCAGGTTTACTGCAAATATTGGTTTTTTAGCTCAAGTAATATTCTGATAAATTAGTCGAAAATTTTATATAAAATAGGTATACTCAAAAATAATAAAAAAAAACAAATTGTTCCGCGCAACTAACGGTAATCGAACCCGGGAAGGCCGCATGGTATGCCAGCATTCTACCACTGAGTTACCAATGCTTACAAAGTTAATTATAGTACAATTTCGAGACAAACTCCGTTACATAGGGAAATGAATTTCGTTACATAGGGAAATGAGTTTACCCCCGTTTTTAAAGAAGTATTCACTTTAAAAATTTATTTACACACGCACACACACACGCGCGCGCGGGCGGACGTCGGTCCAAAAAAGTCAGAGTAATATTTAGGGAGCTAGTGACGATTTTACTTATAGTCGTTTTTAACTGATTTTTTTGTCACAACATATTTCCAGCATTTGTAAGCCGATTTGATGAACCGCGGGGAGCAGCTAGTTTTAAATATTTTTATTTAAAAACGGCGTCCTTTTGGAATTATTTTGGAATAACAGATTGTTTACTGAAAACTTGAAAATGTAAATTAATATATTTAATGCATGTATTTTTCGAGTAAAGATGTACTTGCATTTTTAATATATTAAAGTGAACTATGGCCATAATCTAACCCAGTGAATAAATATTTACAATAGTAAAGCGTATACAGAGTGATTTTTAAGGTGATTCTTTTTTTTTAACAGCGTGTAGAAATCAAATAGACGAACGAATTATTGCAAGTAACTTTTTATATCAAAACTCAAAAATGAAAGAGAAACGGGGTTTCAAAGTTTTATTAAATTTTGAGGTCGGTGCTGACCTTATGTTATGTCACTATGGAAATATGTTATGTCATTATTAATTATAGAAATTGTTCGAAGTTGTCCCCGTTTTGTATGCGTGCGTCGTAGCCATGCTTCCTGTACATGCTTATAGTATCTAGATATAAGGGCCTTCCGCGAATTATTTGGGATGCATTTCTGATTCATGCTATCATTTTTTCGCGTGTGTTAAACGGGCTTTTGAATTAATAAAATAAAATTTTTCTCCCTTATTTTTGAGTTACTTAAAATATTTGTTCGTCTATCTGATTTCCACACGCTGTTAGAAAAAAGAAAAATCAACTTAGAAATCATTCTGTATAAGAATATTCATGGCTGCAGGCTTATTTATCGCCGTTTGTTGTAAAATCTTAAAGGAGAGACCTTTCCTTTGACAGATAAATCACAATGGATGCAGAGGTCGTATGGGAAGACCATTCCAGTTTCCATATATGCAATTGTCTGAAATACTTTTCTATTCACAGTACCTAATGTTTTCATAGCAATTCTGTCTACTTTGTAGTTTTCAAAAACCAACATTTTCCTTCGAAGTAAGATGCATTTTCACAACATAGTGTTATGAATAGATAAATGTGAAATTTGTCAATAAAATAAAAATTTCTTACAATATTGAAACTTGGAAGTTCATCTAATAAAATCAAAACTTTGTTGCTTGTCTTAAAAGGATTTCAATTACAATAAAAAAGTCGGGGCGCAATACCAAACCCGGCTGCCAATACTATAGTATATTTACATCCCATAAACATTTTTTTTCTTAATTTCAATAATATTATCAATTCAACATCTGTACCAAATTAAATACTCCCTTCAGTAAGTAAATCTACATCTGAAAACTCGTGTTTTCATAAAACTTGTAAGTCCGGTCCTGTCAGTTCGATTTTATTTGAATTTTAGCAGCACTTTTTAATATTTACTATAGAATTTAGTTTCAAATGTGAACCGATTTTGAGAATTTTTTCGATATTTTTGAGCCCAATAACTTTTCATTTTGATCCGATCCTTAGGCCATGCCATCCAACCGACGGCAATAGTGTAAATGTCTTAATGCAAGTACACTAAAAGTATTATTCAAAAAACGTCACTGATGGATATCAAACCCGAATATTCTACTATCGCGGCGGTTGAACTATCATTTATTCTACAGTAACACGTCTATACAAATCAACTTTCTTATAAATATACATTTTTGTAACAGCATTTTATATACAGATTTCCAATTTTTAAAGGCCATTAAATTTGCCTTTTAATATCTAGTAATATCGTATAATACAAAAAACATAGGAGAACGCCATCATAAAACGAAATTATACAAAGGTTTCGTTAGTGCTGTATGTATTTATATGACAACGAATGGAAACCAAGCTTTATAATGTGTATAAAGAATATACTCAGGAAGTGGTTTCGACAAAAGCCCTTCTTTGTATGTACATATGTATATAGTCTACAATATATTCTGTAAAATAAAAGTAATTTTTAGAAAGCCTTAAAGGCAGACTTTAAGTTTTCCTGCACTTTTCAGTATCGCCACATATGGAAATCTTTTATCTTTTAAATGTATTTTCAGTAATAATGGAAACACAATAGTCTAAGAGCCGAACCTAAATCGACCTTCACCGAGCTGATAATAGAATGAAACATATTTTATCATGAATTTAGTATATTAGAAAATATATTAAAAATGGGTTTGCTAAAAAAATCCTGGACAGACTATTTTTAATTATTTTTTAAAAAACGATTTTTTCTGCAACATCAAGATAATAAGAAAATTATATCAACGTGTTCGCAATAAAACAGCGCTTATGATGATATAATTTTTTTTCTATTATCCAATCAAGTGAAAGTAACTTGCATCGACATGCCTGTTTATACCTGACAACCCAGTAGTTCGCCCAGGTAAATAATAGACAACCCAACGGCTGCACATTCTATACGTTTTATACTTCAAGTCAGGACAAAATTTTCTTATTATCTTGATGTTGCAACATTTAATAAAAAATCGTTTTTTAAAAAATAATTAAAAATAGTCTGTCCAGGATTTTTTTAGCAAAGAAGGTCGATTTAGGTTCGGCTCTTCTACTACAAGTCAACTTAAAACAAATGTGAACTATTGTGGGATGCTTAGTAGACGTAAAACATAAATTTGAGCGAAATTCTAGTAATTAAATATTGCCCTGAAACTAAATTTCAGTGTGTAACTAAATTTTGCCCTATCATCTAGTTGTGGCCTTAACAAAAGCCAAGTTTTATCTAACTATTAACTAGTAACTAAATTTCGTCGTTATCTAGATGTCGCCTTCAACTAAAGCTATGTTTAATTCAACGCACACAAACGTAACGTCATTCCATACAAGTGTCACCACAATTGCACAGTTTTACTCCCAACCAAACGCAACATTAGATGTTTCACATCAAAAGCTTACAGAACTTTTCTTGAATATTTTTATGTACAGTTATGTGATTCTATTTTTTAAGTTCTAGAAAGTTATCAATCCGTCAATTTAAAAAATGAATTTCAAAATTTCACAAATTAAGAAGTTAAAAAAAAGAGCATACACTGATAAAGCTTGACAAAAAGATGAAACTCAGAGAAAGCTGGCTATTTTCGCGGAAAATAAAGGTGAAACTTTTCACCCTTTTATAACAATACAATTTGTTTGCAATTAATTTTTCTATTAATTTATTAATACTCTAATTGCTCAATAAATTTTAAGGGCCGGCTAAAACATCGGCCATTTTAAAGTGTTCATTTTAAATATATACACACTTGTAATGCAGATGTGCCAGCATTTGTGTACTTTATCAAACTGATTGCGGGTATAAATATAAAGTAATGTAATCTAAAAGGGTTGGCCGAGGTTACCTTTGCACAATATTTCATTTAAATGTAGGTCACTATTTTGAATTGAAATTAATATCGTTTCCACAATATCGACTAAATGATGATTTTAAAACATATTTACGATTGGCAAACGGCGACGCAGCTGTAGAGAGGCATTTGTTTATAGACGTCCGACAACTAAGAGAGAGTTAAGTACAGATGTGTTTTCCATTGTAGTATGTAATAAATTAGAAAGTAATTTAAAAAAAAATAAATATTGTTTAAAAAAAACTAAAAACACGCTTTATATCGAACTAAAAAGTAAAAAATATTTTTTTTAAAATAAGCTAAAACAATAATGAATAAAAAATACTAGCATTATTGTGAAAAAAGCGTGGGACGCTCGATGTACGAAAATGTGGAACAAAGCGCCCCACGCTTTTTTCACAATAATACTTGTATTTTTTATTCATTATTGTTTTAAGCTTATTTTTAAAAAAATATTTAATAGTTATTATTTGTTTTTGACGTGATAACGTCTTATAAATTGATGAATCACCAATCTTATAAATTGATAAAACACCGGCTGCATGCACGAAAAAGTGTAACGTTCCTAACGGTCATAACGTTCCTAACGTTCGTAACGTTCCTAACGGTCGTAACGTTCCGCCTGACCCTGTGCGTGCTTTTCTCGAAAACGGCCGTAACGATTTGGATGAAATTTACTGAAAAGGGATTTTGGGGGGCAAAAAATCGTTTTAGCTAGGTCTCATCTCTCGAAAAAATCGTTTTCTTACAAATTTTATCATTATAAAAATCAATTTTTTTACGTATGAAAATACTTAAATATTGTAAGTAGGTTTTGGAATTTTATATAAACAATGAAACAATTGTTTTCAAAATATTATGACAGTTAATCTTTGAGACTTAAAATAAATACGAAAGAAAGAAAGTTAAAAAAAACAATTATATTATATGGTGAGTAATTTAAATAAATAAAATTAACCTCAATTTGAAGCGAAAGATGCAATATCATAGATTCGAATTATTATATAAATTTAGGTTATGTATTACGGAATACGTTATCACGTAAAACTATCGTCCGTAAACCGACTTTACAGACAACCAATCTTTTTATTTTATTAAATTCGTCTTCTTGTGCCATCAGAGGGCGTCGCAAAATGGACCTTGCCCACATAGAATTTAAGTTTTGGCCCGCCACTGGCCTTATGAGCCTTAGGCGTTGATTGAGACACAACCGTGGTAAACATAAAAGTCACAAAGTAAAATGTGTTCGTTGAAATATAATAAAAATATCGAGTTACATTAAGAGATACAGTGGATAAGAACTAATGTAGTAATATTACAGCAGAGGTTTTTTGTTCGGTCAATGGTTATGGACAGTGGTTGCGTTGGGCGCGAAGGGCAGAGTTTCATTTCACCGGGTGTTGTGTAAAAGGACGATAAAGGACGACCACAAAAGGATGTGCGCTGACATGGTTTAGACGATGTCATTGTTCCTTTGAGGAACGGCGTGACGCGAGGTCCGGGGATTCACGGTCAAGCAATGATTCTGCTATACAGAACAGTGTTGCCATACACACAATGCACAATGCCCCTATATAAACACACACAAACCCCGTTCAACGCTTAACGTTGAGTCAAGGCTGCCGAATAAAAAAGGGATGTGAAAAAAATAAAATCATATTGAGAAATTGATTTTAAGAAATTGAAGAACTAAAATAAAACAGTATTGAAACTGTATTTAACAAAAAAAAATTGGTTGTCTGTAAAGTCGGTTTACGGACGATAGTTTTACGTGATAACGTATTCCGTAATACATAACCTAAACCTCCCAAAATTTGGTTTCAATCCGCTTATCCTTGGTGTCGGAATGATAAGAAATGTCAAAAGTGACGTTTGCAACTGTCAAAGTATTATGTTCTAATAATAATTAGTTATTCCAATACTTAACTTAGAAGGCGTTGCATTTCACAAAATACTAATGTCAAAAAATTGAATTAAACATTAGAAATGCAGCCGTTTTCATGTTAAGACAAGACATACGTTCTCTTCTAATTTCCATGTACGGCAAACAAAGACGACCGACCGCGTCGCGCCATGCATTAGACAACATTGCATTTATACAGCTATTTTTCTATATAAATTTGTATAAAAAAACTGTTTAGGCAAATTCTATTATACGAAATCTATGTAAAATGTTCTCCTCTTTCATTTAAGACTGGTTTCAAACCGATCTGATTTAAATTGAGCGAAAAATTAGCAAAAAGCACGCACAGGGTCAGGCGGAACGTTAGGCGTTACGAACGTTAGGATTTAGGAACGTTACACTTTTTCGTGCATGCAGCCGGTGTTTTATCAATTTATAAGATTGGTGATTCATCAATTTTTATAAGACGTTATCACGTCAAAAATTTGCGTTTTGAGTAAAAATAATTTTGGTCCGACCCCTAGGTCCCACCATCCCACCGACGCCAATAGTGTAAGTGCCTTATGGCAAATACACTAATAAGACGCTTTGAATAAAAAATTCCTAATAGATACAATCACATCTTATTTTTATATTTTAAACGATAATGTAGTGAACATTTAACAACCCTGGATTTTCGAAACCCATAATCAAATCACTTTTCAGAGTATGTATGCTAGAGGGCAACATCCAGTATCTACTGTTATTAGCTCAAGCTTCTAGAAGACGATAAACAAAAACATCTCACTCACCAATATTCTATGGTAGATTTTCGTCAGCACCTGAAACAAACAACAAATCACCTTCAGCATAGTTATCTAAACCAAATATATAAAAACTATAAAAAATACCACTAAATAACAATTAAATAAAAACAAAACATGACAATACACGGTCTAAAAAATGCATACTTTTGACGAAATATGTGCAGCGCTCGTAGTTCTGTCCCTGAAAACGATGGATAAAAGTTACCGACCGTTATTTTATCGATTTAGGTTCTACACTGCGCGACTGATCATTTTTTGCAAATAGAATGTTTTTAAAATGAATCTTTAAATATTGTTTTTAACACTTTCGCTGCACTCGATGCTGTTTGGTAGACCATGCCACTGTCCAGGACATCCTGACAACAGAAAAAAACAGTTTCAGATTCATTCGTTTAAACACTTATTCGCGCGATCGCGGTGCCAGAGACGACTTAACCTGGCGGCAGCGTCGTCTAAGAAGAAAGAAATATAAGGTCAATACCAAAATGTGTTTTCACGATGTAAAATATGTTGCACTATTTTGAATTGAAGTATTCCGTTTTAAGACGACAATGCACCGTTTTGGCTCGACCGAAAATGAAGACACCTTCGCAATTCCGCGAGAGCCGGTAACCGACGCCACGCACTACGGCTCTAAATCGAAAATTTGTTATACATACTAACTAATAGTATATTTTAGTTATAAAAAACGAAAAAAAAATAAAACTACAAATTTTCTAGATTGGTATAAAAAAATGTAATATTTACATTATTAATATAAATGCCTTTAATGCTTAACAGGAAAATTATTTTTACGTACATAAAAATAAATATACTATGCAGATTAAAACACTATTAATAAAAAATATATTTGAAATATTTTATCTCTGCTTGCACTCCACAAGCCCGACAATTGACCTTCTATAACCTTCGGCGATCATTTTTATTCAAAACTTATAAACGTACTATTATCAAAGAAATGCTTCATACTAAATATTATGTAATAAAATCAAATCAAAATTATAATGTAACTATACAGAGTGCTTCAAAACATGTGTCAGAAATTAAAGAGTGATTCCTTGGCTATTTCTAAGAAAAAAGTTCCGCACACCCCCTTTTTTGAGATATAGAGTGCCAAAAAAATGCAATACGATACGCAATATTCCAGGAATTTTCGAACGGGTGTGTCAGTCACTAAGACATAGGTTGGAGGTCTGCATTACGGTAGCTGAGGCAACCATCTTCAATAATTGTCATCTTCTTGTTTTTTTATGTTATTTGCTTAGTTTTATAAAATAAAAGTTGCTAGTTTTTTCATGTTTTCCATCATAAAATGCCGTTTTTCTCTAAAACGGTTCATGTTAGAGCTTTTGATCAGAAGTACCTTTTTTGTGTAGGAAATAATGGTGGTTCAGCACAACAATTTCCAGAGTGTCATAGAAATTAGGAATAAAAGAACTCACGAAACCCTAAAATCTCCGTCACTGACATGAAAAAAATGGAGTATGCACTTAAAAAGTAGCTAATAATTATCATAAGATGTGTACAAAAACTGGAATTTGTATCTCAAACGGTTCCTGAGATATCTTCAAAAAACGAAATAGGTATGATCATGTTTGCCACCCTGTATAGCAAAAACGGTATGTTTGCAGACCCATGTTAATAGGAACTGTTTTTCTTAGAATTAACCAGGAATCATGCCCTCTATTTTTTGACACATGTTTTGGAACACTCTAGGTATATAACTAAATATGCATTTTAATTCGTAAATCATTGAACTAACAAAATCGTTCAAAAAACTAATTCTGAAGGTTACTTGAAGTTGACTTGTCTCAAATAGATTGAAATAAAGTTAAGTACTAAAATCAAGTACCGCAATCCATTGTACCCATGTGCTAGAGAGAGATAGCAATGAAATCGCCCAGCAAATAGACTGTTTTGTTAGGCTGGGTGTTTCTTAAAAAAAGCCATGTATCTAATACTAATTATTATCACCCGCGCTAAACGAGGTCTGAATGTATGCATTTTCTCTCTCTTCTTTCTATGTTTGTTTCTGTGAGTTAACAGTACGTTCCAAGTTGTATTTCCTGATTGCTAAGTCGCTAAAGAAACTTTTTCTAATATGTACAGATACCTAGTGTAAAATGACATCCTCAGAAAATACTTTCAATTTTAACATGAAAAAAACAATCAATCAGGAAATTACATCGAAGAAAGAGACGCAGATATATTTTCGATACGCTTAGTTGCCTTCGCTCACCGCACATTGAGTAGGTAGACAATGATTCATATAGTAAATTATTAAATATATGGCTAATATGTAATAAGGTTACTGTGGAAACGACATCTATAAACAACAGTTGATTGGCTGTTTTTGCTTTACTACCGCCCGAACGTACGAACTTTCCGCATTGATGCGTGTAATCCCACCAAGGAGTAAATGTTAGACTTTCTGCTTTACAATTACTGCCGAAAGTATGCACTTTCGATCGAGGTATGAAGATAAATAAATGAAAATGACTGACCTTAGATTGTGAACATAAATATTTCTCCATATGAAAAGCATACTAGAATTTGAAATCGATCCTGCCCGAAAAATAATTAATCGAATGAAACGATATTTTTCTTGAACTGTGTATACATGTACCTAAGCATCGGTTTTTGTACAGTTTTCATTTCGAATCTACGTTTTGATCAAAATTTAGCTTAAAAACCGTTTTTTTTTATCTAGATCAATCATTTGTTTTTGTGTTAGTACAATCTAATGTTGCACATGACAAGGAGTTTGAATGCGACATTAGACTGCTCTTGATGTTTGGAAACTATCTGATCACAATCTAAAATCATTGTCAAATAAAATTTTTTGACAATCCTTTCTATACAACCCAGTATCTATCTCCTAAGCTAAAAGAGATACAAAGGTACAAGTGGTCAGAATTGATACAGCACCTAATAAAACGCAATTTTTGAAGTGAAAACTTCTTTAGCGGCGTTGTACACTTTTTTTGTAATGGGTAAAAAATTAAACTCGCGTCAGGGTCACGTGTCTTGATCGAAAATGCGTAAGACGAAAACTTTTATTTATACAACGTTAGACATCTAGCGTTGAAATATCGTACATAAAAATGCAATCTATGATACAAACCATTTTGATCGAAAATTCGTAAGACGTTAATATTCAAGTTTTCACTTGCGCCGGCACTCCCGGAGTGCAAAGGGTTTTTTTTTATAAGACGGGGTGTCTGTGTTTAACTCGTTTGAGAATGGCAGATAAATCAAGTCAACTGGTATTTTGTCTCACATTTTATATACGGATCTGTGGACATATTAGGTTTTATCAGTTTAGCACAGGACGGCTGTGACTGCACATTTACACTGACCGAGAGGCAAGGCAATTGACCTGCCACTGAGCCTCGTTCACATCTTCTTTATTACCTTTCACAGACCGATTTTTTCCCTATGAAAAAACACATCATATGTCAAAAGATTTTCAACAAATGTACACGCAATATGTTAGGGCTTTTTCTTAAAAAAAATGTTTATGGAACAGATATCTGAGATCATCGAGAAATGAATGAAATTTTGTCGACTTATTTCTTAATATATTTACAACTAGCGGCCCGGCCCGGTTTCATCCGGGTGCGATAGATATAATTCTGTAAAATGTATTTCGTTTGCGGCCCGAACTAATAACTTTGAGCAAGTTCTACCAGATTTGCTTCTGAACTAATAGCTTTGAGCAAATTCTATCAGATGTCTCTACTTGGCACTAAAACAGTTTTTGGTTTGCATCTAAACTAGCTATGAGCAAATTCTATCAGATGTCGCTACATGTTACTAAGATACTGTAACAAAACTGTTCTAATCCGTGATGGAAATTATTTGTTTACAATAATAAATGTTTAACAAAACAGTTAAACACACAACGAAAGCGTACTTCTTTAACTTAACAGTAATAATAACGTTAACAGAAATAAAATAACGACAGTTCTAAATAATAAAATAGAAGACTAAGTAACAGAAGAATATAAAGTCACTAATTATGTACACAAAATATTTACAATACAGGAACACACCAAAGTTTATTAGCACACTTGTCTATTAACTATATACACACGATTATTTACAAAAAGTTATTTATGTTAAAACCAGATTTATATAATTGCACTCAATCGTTTACACAGCTCATTCATCTTCTATCTTAACAGTTACTTCGGCCTTGCTGTACCGACTGAACAATTTATGTCACACAGTTATCTATAATCTACTGTACGTACGCGCTAACCAACTGACAAAATTGTATCTATTGTCACCGCTGAAAATCTCGAGAAAAAAAATTATTATTGCTGAAAATGCTTGTTCACTCTTGACAACAGGGTACTAATGTAGTATAAAGTTTATAAATATTTTTACCATAACTATCGCTGACTTTTGACGACTAGCCAATACATTTAAATACTGTTCAAATAAGACACTGTCACGATATCTTCAATGTTAGTTACTCACTCATACACATATTCTAATATCTGAGAGCTGACGACGAATTAAGGGTTTGTATTTTAGGCAAGTTGAAATAATAAAAAAACAGTATGTTTCTCAATGGGTGAATCTGGAATCGCTAGTCTGGCAGAGCGTTTGCGGTTATTTCGCTTCTGCGCAGTATATCTATATGACTTTTAAACCAAAAAACATGTTTTAGGCAATTTTTTTAATCTTTTATTTTAGCATTTATATAATCCAGAATTAAATATCCCAGTTATTTTGTCGTTTTGTCGGTTTTAAAGAATATTTGGAAATATGTTTATATTTATTCAAACAACTAAAGGAAAAGCAATTTATATAAAAACGTTTCTCTATACGGTTAATATTATAAAAGCTATAATTTTGAACTAATGTGTAGCTTTGAGCGTTTTATAATAATAATAAACTGTAGGCCTTTGTGTAAATTAGGACCTTTTAGATGGAACAATGGGAAATTGCACTAAATGCTTTTCAATATTGATTATACACCGCTGTACCCACCGATAATCAAATAATCAGTCACAGTAGTTTTCGATTGTACAGAAACTACAAAATCTAATTTCAATTTGAGAATGTTCAGCAATTTAAGATTGATTCACACCTCGAAACAAATAATAAAATAATCAATAACTAGTAGACTGCCCCCTCGCGAACGCACGATTTTGCAATGCTAGTCCAAGAACTCGTGGTCAAAAATTGCAAGAATTTTGTAAAAGCTAATATTTTGAGATTTGGCTACTAGGGTTCAAGTGTGCTATGACGCATTTCGTGATGGTTTCGCTTCACACGATGCGTGGTTTGAAGCTATATTTGCAGATTGGTTTGGAGCACGCGCAATGGCAGTTCGAATGTTAGCAAAAGTAGACGTTTATTGTCTCTGAACAGAACATACACTATGACGCCATGTTTGAAGCTCTGTTCCAACCTCTCTCTCTCTCTCTCCTCTCCCTCTCTTTCTCTCTACGAACGGTATAATATTATCGTCAAAGTCTTGCGCGACAGCTAAAACGAAACTGTTTGCATCGGTTTTTAAGCTACTGCGCAAGACTGTTACGATAATATAACCGTTCGTAGAGAGGTTGGAACAGAGCTTGTTTGTGGACAAGATAATGTTTTCTGAATAGTTCTTGATCAGAGCGAGCAGAGAAACAAGCACTAAAAATAGCCCCAGCTCTAAACTTGAAATCAATTTGTAACCCGCAGTGACGTCATTTCAATGCTCTCAGCCAGTACGGCAGCCAGCACAAGTAATTTCAGCAGCAAACCAGCTTCGTGTGCAGCGACTTTAAGGCGTAAATAAATATGCAAGTCAACGGTCGCGACACCTGACGTCAGAGCGCTTTACAAAAAATGTAAAAAAATAATTACTTTTTGTAATAAACCCGGAGTTCAAGTTTTAAATAAAACTAATCTGTTCTATTTCATACAACTGGTTTATTCTTAATGATCAAATAGTTATTGGCGTAACTAGTAGTCTAAGTCATTCATGGCGCTGACTTAGCCTACAAGTTACGCCCATAATTTTATTCAACAATTGCGCGTTATTCATGTTTTATTTATTGTTATTAATGAGATGTTGTAAATATCTATTTATTTCTTTATAAAAAAAACTGTCAATACTAACAGCACCAAACAGCATGATTCAATGTTTTGGTTTGAGGTTAGCCGGTTATGAATAAACTCCATGTCGAAAACATTCGGCCTCTCAATTTTAGCCTCAATGGGTAACAACGGAGTTGTTGTTACCTACTATTTCGTTACGACTCAGAAAATAGTTACGTTTATTTTCATTACTCCACAATGGCCGAGCTAGTAGGAATCTTCATTGAGTTATGACAAGTAATTGTCACCAGTCGGTAAATGGTTATTTAGGGTTCGGTTTTTAGGCATGATAAAACATGAATAACGCGCATGAGTTGAATAAAAATATAAAAATAACTTGTTGTCTGTTCAATTAATAAAATAAACGGTTAACATAATTTTCTTATTGATTACATAAATAGAAAGTAATAATCTATTGTACACTTTTAAAAACTGAAATTTGGATTGAGTGAATTTGGTGCATATAATGTATGGAGAAAAAAAACATTCCAACCCACAAGTGAGGAATGGTATTAGTTTATGTCAAAATTCACTTTTCAAAATATTACAATATTTCTCGTTTTAAGGCCCCCCGAAACCAAAAAACTCTGTGCGTCTGTTTGTTAGTCTGTGAACACGATACAGGTCAAACAGATGAACGGATTGAAACCAAATTTTAAGAGGATGTTTCATACGCAAATACGAAGGACCCTATTGTCTTTGGGAAAAATCGGCGCATGCGCAAAAGAGATATATGCTATAACGGTTGTTTTATATAATAATGGTATACTTTTCATGAAGGTTTACTGTTCTATTTATTTTTTCAAGAAATTTTTGTCAAAAATTTTTTTCTAAACCTTATAGTTTTGGAAATATTTTGAAAATAGAAAAAATCTGCTGTTCTTATGTTTTGTAGATCTGTCAGACAGAAATTAGCTAAGCTTACTTTGATTAATTTTTACACGACGTGGAACATATTATGTAGGTAACCACGCCAACGAATAGCAAATATCATATTTAAAACTAACCATTACCCGCGTCACGATATCAGAAATTTTTATTATCTTTATTATACTATATCAAATGTCAATATTAGTGGAGTTAGAATGGTCTGGTTGTTCAATTGGCTGGATTTTTTTTCTAAGTCGATCGGACAATCTAGTATAAGGAGAACAACAGGAACAAGAGAAAACCTACAGATATGTTCCACCAATAGCGGATTTCTGTTGGAGTATCAGATACTAATTGAACATTCGAAACAAGCGAAGATGCAACAGATTGAAAGACATCCAGCGTGGACAAATGTTAATCCAATTCCATCCACAGTGTAAATCGCGCTCTAGATAAACAATCCTCATTGTGTTAAGCGAAGGGTCAGGAACCTGGGGGCATGGAACCGTTCTACGTTCAATACAAACACACTGTATTATATATACTGTGCGCCCAACCAAAGAACGTCTGCCTCGAAGGGGAATGAAACTGCTAGAACTCTGTGAAACCATAGGCGGGTGATGCAATTATAGTCAAATGAAATACAATTACATATTAATATTGATAGATGTTTATTATCATTTACGATTCATTTTTTTGAAGTGAAAACTTCTTTAGCAGCGTTGTACACTTTTTTTGTAATGGGTAAAAAATGTTAAACTCGCGTCAGGAAAAGTAAGAACTGGATGAGACTCTCTAAGTGATAGTAATTGCCAGATACTTTTTATACAACGTTAGACATCTAGCGTTGAAATATCGTACATAAAAATGCAATCTATGATACAAACCATTTTATTTTTTATATAACGTTAGACATCTAGCGTTGAAATATCGTACATAAAAATGCAATCTATGATACAAACTATTTTATTTACAAGTGTTGCCAATAAATAAATAATGCTTCTAAATGCAAAAAATTACGACGTTAATATTCAAGTTTTCACTTCTGCCGGCACTCCCGGTTAACGAATTTTGTGTGATTTTATAAAAAAAAGACGGGTTCTTTTTTTTATAAAATCACACAAAACTCGTTAACCACATAATTATTAGCAACGAATTGTTCGTTGGTTTTCATGCCGCTTTCCCTAAATAATGGTCATATGCACATTCTTTTGATAGACTGTTTTTGGTTGGTCGGATAATATATATATTTGAATGTTTTTGTAGAGAAATGTTTACTAAATATTTTCGCCTACGAACTCAGATGCTAGTAAAATTGTTGCGGAGCCCCATTAAGGAGGTTGAGCCGTTTTACGAAGATAATGAAAAAAATCTGAAATAAAGTTTTTTTAATAGATTTTTTTATGACAAAATTTTCTGTAAAAAATCCAAAATCATTTAGGAGATTTATAAAGCTAAAAATTAAAAAAAAAACTTTTACATGTAGTCTTATGGAAAATATATCAACCTAGATTGCAAACGGTACATTTTAATTTTTTGCAAATAACCAAATAATGTCAGCACTTTCGAAAACTATGTAAAGCATCGATGTCTTACGCATATTTTTCCAATTTAATTAGGAGACTTTTAATCAATAAAAAAAATTATTCATCCTTAGCACTTTTCGATTATGGACTTTTAAACTTGGCAATTTTAACAATTTTAACTGAATTTTTAACTTTTAAATGATTTAATGATTTAATTTTTATTACTTCTAATTTCTTTTTTTAATTATTTACTGCAAAAAATATGTAAAATACAGATATTTACATAAATTTATTTTTTCTAACCTAACTTTGTACAAAAAATTCAAAAGTTAGTCCATTAAGTAAAATACAGAAATAATTAATTAATATTAAAAAAATATATTTATTTATGCCTTTATGACAATAATTTATTAGTATCATCGACTTATAACTTTTTGTAAAAATTTATTATGGAAAAGTTCCCATTTAGAATTCAACTTACTTTTGATTGGGACTGTAACGCTTCAACCTCCTTAATATAAAGCAAGAGTAATTTTATATATAGTTATTTAATTTTTTTATACTTTTAGATTTTGCGTAATTAAATTTCACTTCTGTAGTGTGTAGTATAAACAACATATCGTTGTTTGCCGAACAACTTTTCAGTCGTCGTCGGCCGAACAGTACAGCTTTGGCCATTTACAACCGAGCACCTGACAAGATTTTCCGGACCCTCTCGGATATACTTACGGATCCCAGTTTGGGAAACGCTGCTGTAAAGAGTAGAGTAGGGAAGAAAGGGATATAATAGAATAAGGAAGGGGAAGACGGCTAACTAATTGAACAATATGTTCGAAGTCCAGATCGGTGCGTTGGGAATGCGCGTTGGTCGCCATTCCTGAATTTAGATTGTGTGTACAATCTTATCAACCTGACGTGGGTTGCTCGAAGGTCAAAATATCTCTCTCACATACACACACAATCATATATATAAACAGCGTTCCTTTTTTAATTGGCGTTCTATATTTCACAAGCATGCTTTCAAAATACCACGAGTGGCACATTAGAATAACATGAAAATTATCGTGCGTTTTTTTACCCTTTGAATATGAATATTTACGATTGGTAATTTAAAGGTTTTAAACTGTTAGTCACGAATAAATGTTGAGGATCGCTGCAAACAGTGACTAAATGTGGGATTTAATATTTATTATACAATAAGACGTGTCTTTTTTTTTAGTTTGTAAATTATAATTTGACATGCTATCTTTTTTATTATTAGAATACTGCAGATTATAGACACCCAACTACTAAGGTCGCCGCTTAACAACAAATTTGTATAATCCTGCTGTAAATCTTGGAAACAGTAAAGTAAAATATGTGAATAAAAACACTGTAGTGTATATAAAACTTCAATGACAAATTGTTCTAGCAAAAAGGATAAAAAGGGACACTACTTATAAATGCTGAAAATACAGAGGCGGATTTTGTACTTGCAGCAACACTACAAAATTACACAATTCGCGTTTCGTAACTTAAATTAAACACGAAATAAAATAACCTATAAGGTTACTAAATGGCATTAGCGATTATTACCCATAAATGCTAATAATCTCAGTTGTCGGGCATCTTTAATCTAGAATCGTTCTCTCTTGCGTGCCAAGAACTTGCTTGTTTCATTGATTTACAAAATCGTTCCCTATTCTTATCTTATTTAGATGCTATATTCAACCCCGTTGGTCAACTGACTACTAACAAGTAGAGCTGTAAAAGTAACGAGAAATTGTGTACCCGTATGTATTCGTTACTTAAAGAACCAGTACCCGTTACTTTCGTATCGTTACGTTACTCGTTACTTTTCATTCGACATACAATCGTGTACTAACAGCATCACGCATGTACCATCGCATCAAGGCGCGTCGCATACGTGATACGATATGACTTCGTTCGTATAACGTATAACCGCATCAAACGAGTCGAACTGACATGGATACGACAGATGCGAGTAACGAAATGAATTTGTAAGTAACGATTCGTTACTTCGAGTCAGACGATGTACCCTTTACTCAGTAACGAATACATACGGTTTGTTACAGCTCTACTAACAAGGAATATTTTATGTGTTTTTGACGTGATAACGTCTTATAAATTGATGAATCACCAATCTTATAAATTGATAAAACACCGGCTGCATGCACGAAAAAGTGTAACGTTCCTAACGCGTAACGTTTCGCCTGACCCTGTGCGTGCTTTTTGCTAATTTCTCGCGCAATTTAAATCAGATCGGTTTGAAACCAGTCTTAAACGAAAGAGGAGAACATTTTACATAGATTTCGTATAACAGAATTTGCCTAAACAGTTTTTTTATACAAATTTATATAGAAAAATAGCTGTATAAATGCAGTGTTGTCTAATGCATGGCGCGACGCGGTCGGTCGTCTTTGTTTGCCGTACATGGAAATTAGAAGAGAACGTATGTCTTGTCTTAACATGAAAAAGGCTACATTTCTAATGTTTAATTCAATTTTTTGACATTAGTATTTTGTGAAATGCAACGCCTTCTAAGTTAAGTATTGGAATAACTAATTATTATTAGAACATAATACATACTTTGACAGTTGCAAACGTCACTTTTGACATTTCTTATCATTCCGACACCAAGGATAAGCGGATTGAAACCAAATTTTGGGAGGATGTTTGATATGCAAATATGAAGTGGCCTATTGTTTTTGGGGAACATCGGCGCATGCGTAAAAGAATATATCTCTTATAATGATGTTTTATATAATCATAATATAGTTTTTAAAACGGTTTTTACTCTATCTATTTTTAGTAGAAATTTTTGTAAATTTTTTGGGGAAAATCGGCGCATGCGCAAAAGAGATACATGCCATAGTTTGTTTTTATATAATAATAGTATACTTTTTATAGTGTTTTATTATTCTACTTAATAAAATTTACCTAAATTTGAAGCGAAAGATGCAATATCATAGATTCGAATTATTATAATTATTATATAAATTTAGGTTATGTATTACGGAATACGTTATCACGTAAAACTATCGTCCGTAAACCGACTTTACAGACAACCAATTTTTTGAGGTTATGTGTAGCTGTCATCGTATTCTAATCTGAATGTTTGCACATCTCTTGAGAGCACCGGGGACTCATTGTCTTCTTTTTTCGGCCAACTCTGTATTATAGCCGTGCATTGTGTAGTTTGTTGTATAAGCTGAGATGTTTTGTACAGAAGCAGTTAGCTCTGTGGCATTGCAATATTTTAAACGCAAAGCCGTTAACGTAAATGTTGTGAATGGGTTGTAATGGCCGCTGCGCGCCGCGCTACACTTACCGGAATGACGCATGTGTGGACAGAGTCCGACAAAAATAGCGACTCGGCGAGTAGAAAAAAGAGTCAGGTTCGAACGTATTCCTTAATCTGAAAATGCACTGCAATCTTTAAGATTTTATTCAGTTTTGGAGCTAAATGAGTATAGTTGCAAAAAAATGTTTTCAAGTTAGTAATTCATTTATATAAATTATTGCACATACCGCTTAATTAGCGGTATGTGCTTTATTATCGCTTTGAGCGTCAGAGCTGACTTTCGTTCATATAAGAAGTTATATCTAAGTTAATTTCACAAGAAATCCATTCAAATTGAAGCTTTTTGAAAAGAGGAGATTCTGATCTATAAAACAGAACCATTTTTAAATCAATTCGAGTTCATAAATACTATTAAAATTGTAATTGAAAGTTACAAACAGCAGTTGTCGGTTGGTCTGTACGTATGTACGTATGTACGTATGTACGGATGTACGTATGTACGTCACGACTCTACAGATCGCAATTTTGGTCGGATTGCCTTGGGTTATATTTTATTCACTTTGTTTAGTATCAGACCAGAACCCTATTTAAATTCACATAAATGTGTTCAGTAGTTTAAATTTTATAAACAGTTTTATTTTATTATTTTTGACAGCTAATAGTTAAAATAAAAAACCTTAAAAAAACAAAAAAATACCTATTACTGCTATTGTAATGTAGTGTATTACGTAGAATAACTGCTCCACTTCTATACCACAATTACAACGCAAGCTGGGATATCAGAATGGCCGAGTGGTTAAACGCGTAGTCCAGTAATAGCAAGGTGCCGAGTTCGATTCCCGCTGACACCAAGTAATTTTTTTTTTCTATTCCATTTTATTTTTATTTCTTTTTCTATTTTTTTAATTGTTTTTTTTTTTTAAATCTATTTTCTCAATTTTTTTTCATTATAATATGTACAGTGGAAAACTTGCGGGATGTGCACTTTTGTTTTTGCCAACTATTTATTATTCAACACGCGTGAGTAATATATAATTTCGGGGCCCTGCTAAATTCGGGAGTAATAATAAATTACTTCATGTTGACGCGTAGAGTGCTAATAATGAGCCGAAACTGTACGATAATGTATTACTGCAAAGTTTCTGGACCAATAGGAACGCGGTAGCGATTTGTATACCTATATGAAAACAGCATCGCAATTCAGCGAAAGTCAGAGCCATTTTGTGTGCATCTAGGGCGGTGGGTACGTCAATCAATGAAGTGATTTATTATTTTTCCCTCTTTTATCAGGGCCCCGATTACATATTACTCGTGCTAATTGAATAAAGTATTATGTGCGACCATTTATCGAAGGAGAATATTCCACTCGCGTGTTACCGCACTCGCTACGCTCGTGCGGAAAATTCACGATCATGGAATCTTCTCCTTCTCTCACTAGTCGCACAATATACTACTAACATTTGTATAAATTATTGTATTGTCCTGGGTTCTTAATACGTGTGCAAAATTTCAAATTATTCAGACGTCCTGCAGGAAGTGGGTGAAAATAATTTGAAAGTTTCTATTTGATAGATGGTAGATAGATGCATGCATGCAGATGAACCTAATAAAGGCTTGTTATCATAAAAATGTTGACCACAGGTGGTACAGAACTGGTGCAGTATGTTCCAAAAATAACAGAATATGTCGACCAAATTAGAAAGCGCGTTTCGTGGTATACGTGAAAACTCGGTAGAATAAGGTCGGAAAAACTACTCACTCTCACGTATAACGAACCTTAGGTTTTTCATTAAACTCGAGGAGGAAGGGTTAGAAGAAAGTCTGTTGGAGAAAAGAGAGAGAGGAAGAGATAGAAAAGGGTTGCATTACAATGGAATAAAGAGAGTGCAGTATGTTTGTATGTGAATAAAAACTGACACATCCGAGATACACGGCGGGTAGGAAGTTGTGATGAATAGCTTGTATAGCCGCTACAGGAAATAGTGTATCATCTTATTTTTTTATGAACGTGATGTTGGTACATATATAAATAATTCATAATCTCGTTTGAAATTTATGAAAACCGCAGTTTCTTTTTTTATGTACTTAGTAGTCGTTTTTGGTTAGTCAATGCCTTACCCAACGCAGGGTTATATAAACTGATCCTTTAACGCCCTTTTGCCACAAATTGAAATTCGGTCAAGCGTTCAGTCAATTCATTGCGCATATTTTATATTTATTTACGGATACTGCTTTTAACACATCATCAATCAATATGTTTCGCGCATATTAAATGAATTCAACTGATTTTATAATAATGCGTTTAAGGACGTAGTCTGGTTTTCGGGTTTCGGAAAAACGAATTAATTTTTTTTACATTTTTAGTAAGTATAATATATTGAGAAAATACTGTAAAAAATTAAGACCGATATATTAAATATTTACAAAGCTATAGCATATAGTCGAAAGCAGCAACGGTCTTACGGTAAGACCTGCTCTTACCTCTCAATTGTTATCACGTTACCCTTATATTCTTGCAGAGTAGAGCAAAAAAATTAGCAGAAAACGATGCCTTTGAAGAAACGGAAGGTTTACTATACATCAGGCATAGCTGGTTAGTGTAAATATTCATTTTTATTTTTTTGTTAGAAATCTGAAATTAAAACTTTAAACGCGTTTTTCTCAAAACTACGTTTTTCTAAGAGGCGCGGGTGATTGAAACAATTGTATACAACCGATTGCTTTCCATTTTGCACAGGGTACCTATTCTACACAACAATTTTCCGCAATGAACGTAATATTTTCAACTGCAGAACATCTCTGAAAACTATTAAAAAATGCTTTCTTTTTACATGCTTTCATTTAGTTTCTTCTGTCCTGGTGTCTGTCTTTGTGTCTGAAATCAAATCTTGCAAATTAAATTTGATTCTCTTCCCAGTTTCCAATTGAGCTGAAATTTTGAATCCGTATGTAGTTCCGATGACAATGCAATATTATAATAACTAACTGACCGATCCGGCTTTCATATTTTAATAAAGCACACTAAAAGACTAAAAATAAAATTAATATAGTTTAGTCAATGAGTGCTCATAAGGGGCATCTAGATGGAAAAGTCGAAAGCAGAACATTTGACTTAGGAACTTTGTTTGGACTAGTTAGGAGATAAACATACTAAAAGTCCTTGCCCCTCTGAGGTACGCCCGAAGGGGGGGAGCACAAAGAAGGTCCCGTTTTTTGGTTTTTTGCTTTCATCTCGAAAACGGTACGTCGTACGAAACTTTGTTGGAATACATAATGAAAGCTGATAAAATTCTCTACAACTTTAGTTTTCACACTTTTTATCTATCTCCAATCTTTGCCTAGCTATGAGCTCCGAAAAATGGTCGATTTTCAAAAATGTGTTAAATTCTCTGTAGCACATTGTAACAATACGAATTTGTCAAAATCATTTCGTATCGCTCATCCAAACTATTAAAAACACCCACACACTATTAAAAAATAACATAAGCTTTAACCTATTGAAGGCCCTGGGCACATTAGGATTATGGAGCCCCTATGACTTTAACAGAGCACTATTTTGTTAGAATAGACAAAGAAAATAGATAAACAAGGTTCTAGATTCTAAGTCGAGGAATGTGATATAAAATGCATATATTTAAAAGGATCACGTTCCCAATTTTAACATGAAGGACACAAAAAAATAAGTATATGAAAAATAGTTCACTGATGATTTTTGTTTAAAACAGTTTAGGTACTTAGTATACCATTAAACTAGGGGGTCCCTATCGATCGCGGGGCCCTGGGCACGTGCCAGAGTGCCCAGTGGGAAAGAGGGCCCTGTGTGGAGGTACTCCCAGCTTATGTTATTTTTTAATAGTGTGTGGGTGTTTTAATAGTGTGGATGAGCGATACGAAATGATTTTGACAAATTCGTATTGTTACAATGTGCTACAGAGAATTTAACACATTTTTGAAAATCGACCATTTTTCGGAGCTCATAGCTAGGCAAAGATTGGAGATAGATAAAAAGTGTGAAAACTAAAGTTGTAGAGAATTTTATCAGCTTTCATTATGTATTCCAACAAAATTTCGTACGACGTACCGTTTTTGAGATGAAAGCAAAATACCAAAAAACGGGACCTTCTTTGTGCTCCCCCCCTTCGGGCGTACCTCGGAGGGGTAAGGACTTTTAGTATGTTTATCTCCTAACTAGTCCAAACAAAGTTCCTAAGTCAAATGTTCTGCTTTCGACTTTTCCATCTAGAATTATTCGTTGCTTAAGCTAATAGTAAAAAAACATTTTTAAAAACAAGCTTTTATTCAAATGCTCTAAAATGCAGAAAATAAACTTTAATTAAATCAAACACAACCATTCGTTTTTTTTACACAATTTTTAAATAAAAAGTTCTGAAGAAGATCAAAATCCGGACCGAAACGTTAATGTATTGAATTTATTATTTTTTGTTAATATATTTGTCTGAAAAATTGGTCGATAATTTTATTTATTAAATAAAGCTTGTTTTTTTACTATTAATTTCTTAACTACACCCTGACTTACATAACCACAAAGAAATTCAACAAATAAGCATATAAAAAATGTCTGATGAGTCGGTAATCAGATCGTACTCTTTGATAGAAATAAAATTTTTGAATGAAAATAGACATTACAAAAAAAGATCAAAAATATGTTAGTGTTATTTTCTATTCGTTTCAAAGCAATGCCACAAACTTTAACTGTATTATTACATTTCCTGTATTTTCTCGAAATTAATTTTCATTGTGTATAAGGTAAGTTCTTTGTGACAAGGAGAATTTTAATATAATCCGACTCGTCTGAAGTTATGCACAATACATAGCATCTTTGCAACATAATATTCTTAAACAAGAACGAATAAAACATATACACTATATATAAATTTACGTGCATAGATTTGAAATTTGTTCTTAGTAAAGAAATATTATAACAATATTTCTTTTTTAAAAGCAACATACAATAACTTTTTGTGAAGTTCTAAAAGAAAAGCGTATTTTTTAGTTTATTGTAGAATCTTATAGACACTATAATCTTCCGTACCTATATCTATAAAAATTATCTAAAAAACGCATCGCAGTGTGAGGCAATGTGAAACTGCTAACTTAGCTTCCGAACTCCTACGACACAAAAATCTACTGGGCATAAATTAATATATTTTCAGGAGGTCTGATCAAAAAAATCAAATGGCGTTGAGCAGTAGTACTTATGTGAGATAGTGACAATAAAAAATGATTTTAAACCGTTTCGATGTTTTCCGTCATAATATCTGTCAAACGCACTAATAAAATTGTATAGAATAGTATCTAATTGTTGTCCAGTAGACTTTTGTATGATCAAGGTTTGACTATAACGCGATACTGTGACTTTGGGTTGACCACGAATCCTTTCCTATAAAATATAGCTCAATAGATTAATGTTTTCCACTACGTGCGATAGCAATTCTTTTAATGAAGTTTCGTAATTCCTAATTAAAACTGAAAAGGAACCCGAATGTGAATCCTGTTTGAAAAGGTATAAAAAAATACCGATGGAAATGTGTTTCACCTCTATAATTAACTATATAAATCTTACCGTAAAAAGACAGAACAAAGAACATGTTGTTAGAACAACGACGCATAGTTTTTTTTTATAGGAACATTGAAAAGTGCAAAGTTCAATAGAAAGCTCGATTCGTGCAAAGGATAACCACGGGCAGCGTCCAACAAGTTTAACATTTCATCATTTTTTTTTTTAAATAACAAACTCACATGTGATGCCAAACTTGTTAATTATATAGAAATAAATTTTTAAAAGTCAGGAAGCCTTTTAAAATAAAAACGTGCTGAAGAATGATTTTTAACGCACAAATAAATCAGAGCACACCACACAGATAAAATTAATTAAGTACGGTCCGTTTTGTTTAAAAACACCCAATAGGTGAATTTTAACGTACCTACAGCTAATTTTGTTCGCTGAGCTGAGCTAAAGTCGAGAGTTGATACTGTGGGTTTTAGTGTTTGCATGTTAACACCTCTGTACACCGCCGGGTAATCATGAATGTAGACATACGAACCGACGCCGACGTCGACGCCGCTTACATGGCACACATAGATCGGCGTCGGGATCACGTCTCGTCGATATGCAGTTATTATAAACTCCCCGCTTGCATTCGACGAGGCGCTAAGCCATTTTACATGAGCCGTGGGAAATCACTGAATGTAATCGATACAGGGTGTATTTTTAAAACCCGAAAACCATTGTATTTTTTACAGGATTTTAATTAATTTACAAAAACAAAAGCAATAATAAATTTTTTAATTGTCGATGTCAGTAGAGCAAGCAATTATCTGTAAAATGATATATAATTTATGTGGAGAAATTGTGAGATTTTTTCTGAAAAGGGAGGCAAACATCTTTAACCTTAGCGTATTAATATATATGATTATTATTCTTTGAGTCAAAGAAAGTAACTTATGTACCAAACATTTTTCGATTTGATGTAATCCTGCACCACTGTTTTTAATTCATATTTCCTATTTTAAAGGATTGTGTGAGTCGGAAAAAACGCGATTATTATCTGATGCAACTAGTTTTCGAGAATGCTGAACACATATGCGCACACAAATAAACAAAATTCGACCATGTTCCTGTTTTTGTCTTTCATAGACTGAGCTAGTCTATGAAAGGCAAAAACATGGTGGCGGTGAAAATAATCTAAAAGAGATAAATGAGAACACAAAATGAAGTTGCTATTTCTCTCCATATAATAATAATAATAATAATAATAGTGTATTACTTCCATGAAAATACAGTTATTTATAAATAAACAAAATACACATAAATGAAAGTATATAGGTTCCTTCCAAGGAAAACCTGTGCTGAAGGAACCATTAAGAAAAAAAGAGATGATGTGGACATTTTAATCAAAGCTTAAGTGGGTTGAATTACCCTGGACACAAAACATTTGAATAGAAAAAAAAAATAAATGTAATATCAAAAAAAAAACTAAAGCTATATACCTTTTACTGACAAATACAAAATAAATTTTCAACATTTGCTTGGTTTAAGAGACAAGTTTTGAGTAAGGAACTAAATATATTTTTATTGTTACAATTTTGAATATGAACAGGTAATATATTAAACAAAAAGGGAGCAGTAAATAAAAAATATCTTCTAAATAATGATTTATAAGGTCTAGGTACGCCCATTTTTGTCATTTTGTCAGTTAGTCATTTTCGTCCGGCTTGCGATATCTCGACCAATTCGAAGCAGATTCTGGCAATTCGATCAATATTCTGGCAGTATATCTTACAACTCTTGAGTTTACTCCTCATTATAAAACAAAGGTCTGCCAAATTTCTGGCGGGCGACGCTCAAGCTAGTGTAATATAACCGCGACACTATTATAGAGAAATTATAGGTGGCAGTAAAAAATGAATGAATAAAGCGTTATCTCTGTCCCATTAATCTCATGACGATGCTTACTTAAAAATTTGCATTATTTTCGTACACTAGTGTGACCTGTGCGAATTATTCGCACTAAAAAAGTATAATAATTATCACTTTACAAAATTATTTTTTAAATATGATTGCAGGTATTCAATTCGTTTCTAATTTTGCACACTGCTTATAACGTTCTTCTTTTTGTTGTATTACAATATGAAGCTCAGATGACAGATCGAAGAAATAGTTTATTAAAATTGTCATATACAGGCGCAAGTAGCAAAAGCGTTGAGCTAAGCCGTCAGATGGCATCATGCAGCATTGCTGTGACGTTGTTCAGCGTTGCTCGCTGTTTCAAAATTACAGCCATCAGATGGCAGTATGCTGTATTGTGTCTGTTGTATTACAATATGAAGGTCAGATGACAGATCGAAGTGTTGACGTTGTTTCAAAATTAAAGCCGTTAGATGGCAGACGTTGTTCAGCGTTGCTGTATTTTAATTAATTTACAAAAACAAAAGCAATAATAATTTTTTTAGTTGTTGATGTCAGTAGAGCAAGCAATTATCTGTAAAATGATATATAATTTATGTGGAGAAATTGTGAGGTCTTTTCTAAAAAGGGAGGCAAACATTTTTAACCTTAGCGTATTAATATATATGATAATATGAACGAAAAATGGCGGCAAGTGAGTGAGAGAGTTTCATTTCCATCCGCGTCGACTATTCTCAAGTCCTAGAAGTAAATATAAATAAAGACGTTGACGCACCGCGAGTCAACAGAAAACTTTCCGTTCTTTATTGTTCCAAAAGTTTACATCTACGTCATCATAGTAAATTAACTAGTTATAGATCGGTCTCTAGATGAAGTTTGTTAGTTGAAATGAAGACGGGTCATGAAACCCGTACAGAATGCCAAGCTGAGATAAGCATTCTTAATAGTATAAGAGGATTAGTTGGACAGGACTTAAATCAAGAATAGGCAAAAGCACCTTCAACATTACATCATTGTATCTTTAGTTATACGTATGGCCAATGTCTATCAACTGTCTTGTGTTATATGTATTTATTTATAAATGCTTCTTAAGGAGGTTGATGCGTTACAGTCCCAATCAAAAGTAAGTCGAATTCTAAATGGGAACTTTTCCATAATAAATTTAGGTTATAAGTCGATGATACTAATAAATTATTGTCACAAAGGCATAAATAAATAATTTTTTTTAATATTAATTAATTATTTCGGTATTTTACTTAATGGAATAACTTTTGAATTTTTTGTACAAAGTTAGGTTAGGAAAAATAAATTTATGTAAATATCTGTATTTTACCTATTTTTTGCAGTAAATAATTAAAACAAGAAATTAGAAGTAATAAAAATTACAATTAAATCATTAAAAAGTTGAAAATTCAGTTAAAATTGTCAAGAATAAAAGTCCATAATCGAAAAATGCTAAGGTTTAATAATTTTTTTAATGACTAAAAGTCTCCTAATTAAATTGGAAAAAATATAAAATATGCGTAAGACATCGATGCTTTACATAGTTGGTTTTCGGAACTGCTGACATTATTTGGTTATTTGCAAAAAATTAAAACGTACCGTATGCATGCTAGGTTGAAATGTTTTCCATAAAACTACATGTAAAAGTTCTTTTTAATTTTTAACTTTATAAATCTCCTAATGATTTTGGATTTTTTACAGAAAATTTTGTCATAAAAAAATCTTGTAAAAAAACTTTATTTCAGATTTTTTTCATTATCTTCGTAAAACGGCCCTAAGACCACTGCACTAGTGATGTGTCCACATAACTCTTTATTGGGAGCTGACTCCGTGTGCTCCGCTCACTAAAAAGAGTCGCTCAGAGCGTGTCGTTCAAAGGAACGACACTAAACAGTACACACTACACAAGAGTGCAGACTGCAGAGGTGTGAACTGTCATCATGCATGCTCAGGAGTTACGTAGCATTGCTTCGCACAATACACACACTCAGCTCTGAGCTCATTTTCATATGATTCTAATCTTAATATATTATTCGCATTTCGGATAAACTATAAAGTATAATAAAAGCTTAACAATAATAATGTTTATTGTTACAATATTATATCTGTGTCAACGACGTCAATGTGAATGGCTTAAGTCACTGTAAGCTTAGTAGGTACTATTACACTTACAGTGTGTCATTCAACATTAAATGACTCAGCAAAGATAACTCCGTACGTACAACATTCACTAGTGCCTCTGTGGCCGGTGTTGTGTGCGCTCTGTAAATGTGCGAATACAACAGTACAGAATAGCTCAGCACAGAGCAATGGCGCTCGGAGTGAGTCATTCACAAAAAAAAGAGCGACTCGTTCCGCTCCGAGAAATAAGTCGTTCGTTATGAACGACTCGCTCTGGAGCGACACATCACTACACCGCACACGAGGCTAGAAACCCTACTAAGAATTCTGCTAGTTGGTAGGCTGGGTACGAAGCTGGAAATGACGTCACTGCGGGCTGGCCTGCTAGCTCACAAGATAGGTTTTAAAATTAGAACAGGGGCTATTTTTCCTGCTACATCTGCTGCTAGGTATGAGCAAGAACCAATCAGGAAGCAGTATCGTGTCACGTGGGCACTTGAACAAACGCCCACAAACCAACATGACGTCATTCTGCTCAGAGTCAGACAACAAACACGTTTTGCTCTGTGTTTATATTCGAACTGTCACTGCGCGCGCATCAGATGTATCCACAAAACAAGCCATTAAAATAGTCTCGTGTGAAGCGAGCACTTAACAGCAATCAAAAAAACCAGCGCTAGAAAACTAGTGGGCAAATCTAACAATGAATCTAGCAGCGTTTCTAGCCTCGTGTGAAGCAGCCTTTACATTGGGGGACGGGCAAAGCCTTCGCTCTTACCTTTAACACAACTTGATGAAACAAAATGTCAAACTCAAGAAAGCTTTGCTCTGTCCTTGAAACGATAATACTTCTGATCTCTTTTTACGGTTTCGTACCTTATAGAAGGAAAAAAACAGAACCCTTAGAGAATGACTTTGTTGTCCGTCCGTCTGTCTGTTTGCCTGTTTGTAATTTAAAAAAATGTAAGCCGTAGTGGAACGCCTAGCTGATGTGAAACATTTTAAGCAGAATTCTAGTATCTAAATTTCGCCCTGTCAACTAACGAAATATCGTCCCGTAACTAAATTTTGCCCTGTCATCTAGTTGTCGCCTTTTGCAAAAGTCAAGTTATAATCCAACACAAACAAGCTGCCATGTAACGAAATACTAAAAACTAAATTTCGCCCTGTTAACTAGATGTCGCCTTCAACTAAAGCCATGTTTAATATGAAAATAATAAATAGTAAATTTTTTCATATTGTTCCACCACTTCGAAAAAATTGGAATTCCCGAGTATAGAGGAGTATAAAAGATATTTTCAGACAAAATTTGGTGAGTGATATATTTCAAAAACGGATTTAATAAATTTATTTACTTTAACCTTGAATAACTTTTCACAGAGTGAATTTATCCAAAAATCATAAGAGACCTTTTTTGTAGAGCGTTTAATTCCCTACAAAAATGTGCATTGCTCATTGCTGTAAGTTCATTTATTTTCAGAAATTTAATAAACTTGGTAAATAACGGACACACTAATGTATGTATAATTTATTTATATATATTTATAAATATACAATATTGTATTGTCATGAATTCGTAATATGTGTGTGTGCATAATTTCAAATTATTAAGACGTTTGGAAGTGGGTGAAAATTAATTTTAAAGAATTCATTAGTTAGATATATACAGACATACACAGGTAAAGTTAATAAAAGAGTGTTAAAACTAAAATTGTGATATTTTTTCTCACAAATAAAGTCTCTCCTTATCTGCAATGTAGAATGAATATACCGCGTGTTCATTTTAAAACACCCATCAAGAATATCTTGAAAACTGAAAACCAGATATGAAAGCATGTATAAATTCGAAAGGGAAAAAATATGGAATAATTCATTTCTTAATTAGGGGGCGTTATTAAAGTAAGATTAAGGTCAAATTTGTTTTTTTTTTAATATTACTTTATATTTTTGACGTGATAACGTCTTATAAATTGATGAAACACCGGCTGCATGCACGAAAAAGTGTAACGTTCCGAAAAGTGTCACGTTCCGCCTGACCCTGTGCGTGCAAGCGAGAGCGCAGTATAAGCGATAGAGAGTCGGTAAAAATATAGTTTGACAGCTAGTAAAATTTAGGTTATGTATTATTAAATATGATATTCGAGCGGAATACGTTATCATGTAAAACTATCGTCCGTAAACCGACTTTACAGACAACCAATTTTTTAACAGATTCAGATTTCACATAAAAAGACACAATGACAATGACCCGTAAAAAATTATGAAAATTAATAATATAAGCTTCGTGTGATTTTAATTACTGCGATAGTTGAAAAAATGTTTGAAACATACCCTATAAAATAACCAAGATGTTCCGCTCAAATTTCAGAATTTTTGAAGTGTTCCGTGATAGGAAAAGCTGAAGAAACTCTGTTAAAGCCGCTGCAGACGAGGCTGGAGTTGCCGCTAAATTCCTTGCTAAATTTGACTATTAGTTTTCTAGCGCTGGTTTTCTTGATTGCTTTTATGTGCTCGCTTCACACGAGACGTCTTTTCGAGCTTGTTTTGTGGTGCACGCGCAGTGACAGTTCAAATATAAACACAGAGTAAAACGTATCTGTTGTTTGAGCAGAATTACGCCATGTTGGTTTGTGGTTCATGTCACCCACGTGACAAGATACTGTTTCCTGATTGGTTCTTGCTCAGAGCAAGCAGAGGGCCCTTCAAGAAAAATAGCCGCTGTTCTAATTTTAAAATCCATCTTGTGAGCTAGCAGGCGAACCCGTAGTGACGTCATTTCATGCCTCGTAGCCAGCCTACCTACCAGCAGAAGTCCCAGCAGTGTTTCCAGCCTCGTGTGCAGCGGCCTTCAGTCTAATATATAAAATATACGAACATTGACGGTACACGCTTTATAACGTTTCATGGCCTTAGAAAATCACAAACAACCAGTCGATTTTAATACTGTTCTGATATTAAAAATTCTGAAATCTTTTTCAAGCTGCACGATGAATAGAAGGACGAAAAAAATATTGTAAAAAAGACATAAAAAAATATCATATACGCGGTTCATGTATAGGTATGTTACGTTGTATGGCAAACTTTCATAAAACTGTTCTTTAGGGTTCCGTAGCTAAATAGCAAAAATGGAACTCATAATTTCTTCATGTCCATCCGTCGCAGGCTTCGTTATTTGTCTATCGATTCGAATGAAATTTTACAGACAGGTGTCTTATGTGAACCGCCATACAATTGTGTAATGAAATTACAAAAAAAGTCCAGGCAATTGAGCGACGGGACCATTCCAACTTCAAAAATGTTGACATTTGATTATGATAAAGAAAATAAAATATCTGATATCGCGTGAGCTGACGCGAGTAATGGCTAGTATTCAATGTAATATTTGCTATTCGTTGCCATGGTTACCTACATAATATGTAAAAATTAATCAAAGCATGCCGAACTAGTTTATTTCGGACAGATCCAAAAAACAAAAGATCGGCTGACTTTTTTTTTATTTTCAAAATATTTCCAAAACTATAACGTTCAGAAAAAAAGTTGTTTAACGAAACTTTCTTGAAAAAATAAATAGAATAATAATCCGTTATGAAAAGTATACCATTATTATATAAAAAACACCGTTATAGCATATATATCTTCTGCCCATGCGCCGATTTTCCCCAAAAACAAAAGGGCTCTTCATATTTGCATACCAAGCATCCTCCCAAAATTTGGTTTCAATCCGCTCATCCGTTTGACCTGTATCGTGTTTACAGACTAACAGACGCACAGAGTTTTTTCAAAAATATGTTTTTTGGATTCGGGGAACCTCAAAACGGAAAGTTATTTTAAAATTTTTAAAAAGTGATTTTTGCCCTAAACTAGTACCATTCCCCACTTGTGGGTTGGAAAATATATGGGTAACTTTCTATTCATATAGCACTGAGCAATGAAAATTTTTATTTTCGCGCACCCCATTGCATAGAGCATCATTGGACAAGTCTTTAAAATGTAATAAAAGTTCTTCAGTAACTTTTTTTCTTAAGTGAAAATTTCCCGAATTAGAGCTCCCAAAGTCGTTAAAAATGTGCTCCCCTCCCTCTAACTTTGCAGCCATGTGATTAAAAAATCTGAAAAAAAAGAGAGTAGCACTCTATAAATATTTTCAACGCAAATAATTTTGAACAAATATATTAACAAGTTGTAGGACTTCAGCTTATCTTTCCTTACAGTATTTTTATATAGCTGTCATATTTCTATCATAATACACTAGTGTACATGTCAATATTTTTATTAAGTCTACCTGGCTTTGAAAGGCCACAAAGTGATTTTATTAGTGCACATAATAACTCATGGATACTCGATTTCTTTTTTATAAGTAATCTACAAAAAAGTATCAACATCTTGCAACAATGTATTTCAAGGTAAGGGTATGATATTTGTCAAACAACAATTGCGACATACAAATAATCCATAAATACGTCATACAAGCACTACGGAACCCTATCATGTGTGTGTCTAACACGTGCTTTTTCGCATTTTTCCGTAAACTTCTAAAAAAGTGTACAAGTTTATAGGTGAAGCTTTACTTTATCATTTAAGAACTGACATAAACAAAAAGGGCCGTTTTATGCTTCATAATATGCCTGATATAAAATGTCTTTTACACACTTTTGTGCTTTTAACTTCCTGTCTTCTAAGTAATGGGGATAATGTATCAGAATTCAACTTCACATCCTGTTTCTGTATTTCGAGGACATACCTTCCTCTTTTGTTGGAAGCAATGAAATTATTGAGCCTGTACATTTATGATTATTATCATGGTTTCGTTTTAATTTTTCTCTACTATAAACTTGAATTTAAACATCGAGCTACAAAAACACCAAAAAAATTCAATCACATTTTTCTCATTATAATACAAATCTTAAGAGATTAAGTCTTTTGATTAATTATAGTACCTAGTTTATATTTTGTTTTATACCTGTAATTGTTATATTAAGTTAAGATTTTTGTTTAGTAACTTGGTTTAGTGTTTGCTGAAGATGAGAGCATAGGCTCCATAGCTCTCGAAATGTACATCCGCTAATAAAACTGTTGTAAGAAGTCAATATTCTTTATTTTTTATTCACATTTTTCTCGTTATCAAAAAAAAATCGCTATAGACTGATGGAACCAAGATTTTCTTTTTAAACGCTTTTATTTAGGCTTGACTCCGTATATTTCTTCATTTTGTAAGTACTTAATAAAGTTCTTACTAAAAATAAATAAAATACAGATTGAAGGAGATTTATTTGGTTGAGGAACAATTTAAAATAAGCTTTACCAGTGTATCGCTTGTGGCCAACGTTTCGAAAACTGTCGAAATTCATAATAAATTGATCATGTATATTAAAATTATTTTCACAATTTACCATTTCAACTTGCATTGAGGTATGTAATAATGTATAGTTTAATCTGATCTATAATGTGTATACTGTAATTTAGAAATCGAAATAATATTAAATGTAACGATTATTATACATGTTCATAGGCCCTGATGATGAAAATATATTTTTCGAAACGTTGGCCACAAGCGATACACTGGTAAAGCTTATTTTAAATTGTTCCTCAACCAAATAAATCTCCTTCAATACATATTTTGGAACAAAAATTCTACTAACAATAAAATACAGACTTGAACTTTAAAGATTCGTAATGAGTTGTTTTCTCTAGAGTCGTTAGTGATCAATTAATTTTTTTCCAAATAATAACAACCTTCATTTTTCCAGCGTAGCTAAGGAAAAATAATTTTGACAATATTACAAAAAAGAGAAGAGAGTTAATATAACAAAGCTTGCTACATTAACACCCCCTCTACGCGTGGGAAAAATTGATATGGAATGAAAATTTTCCAAGCCAAGTGCAAAAACCCACGCGCAGGAAACAAATTGAGATATATCGCAATATATTAAAAAAAATCAAAGTAATGTACAAGTTAATAGAAAAAATACACTAAAAAAAAAATAATTGTCAATAATTGCAACCTTCATTTTTCCAGCGTAGCTAAGGAAAACTAATTTTGACAATATTACAAAAAAGAGAAAGAAAGTTAATGTAACAAAGCTTGCTACAATTTCTTCCTTCATATCTTAGTTTCAAATCTCGGGATAGCTTTTCAAACAATGAAATTGATCAATTTTCTTGCAACTATAACTATACATGGAATGCGACGGTTTCACAGTGTCTTCTATATTAATATGGACTCATATATGTATACTAACTTTGGCTGGTGCATAACAAACTGTACCAGGGTAATAGTTTTGGTCACATCCGGCGCGCTTCCCTTTTTTATAGCATGAGCGATAAGAGACATAACTTTTGTCTACGAATGTATCTCTCAAAAATTGTGTAATAAAATTTTATTATTCAACTCATGCGCGTTATTCATGTTTTATCATGCCTAAAAACCGAACCCTAAATAGCCATTTACCGACTGGTGACAATTACTTGTCATAACTCAATGAAGATTCCTACTAGCTCGGCCATTGTGGAGTAATGAAAATAAACGTAACTATTTTCTGAGTCGTAACGAAATAGTAGGTAACAACAACTCCGTTGTTATCCATTGAGACTAAAATTGAGAGGCCGAATGTTTTCGACATGGAGTTTATTCATAACCGGCTAACCTCAAACCAAAACATTGAATCGTGCTGTTTGGTGCTGTTAGTATTGACAGTTTTTTTTATAAAAAAAAAATAGATATGTACAACATCTCATTATAATTAAAACATGAATAACGCGCAATTGTTGAATAAAATTATGGGCGCAACTTGTAGGCTAAGTCATGACCTGTCAGCGCGATGAATGACTTAGACTACTAGTTACGCCAATAACTATTGTGTTTTAATTTGATATAAAGTTCAGTGATATTATATAATTCTTTACAATCCTATGGACAGCTCGAGATAATTGTTCAAAGAAAACCCACTGAGAACCGCTATTAAACACACATGATTATGAGTCTTGGAGACAACTAAACCACTTCCTACAGGTGTTTGAATACGAAGACAGAGGCAAATGACGCTCTTCGCTATGAAACATTAGCCCCAGGGTTAATAAAAACATGGGTTGGTTTCACCGCAGCGCGCGCACTTACAGTAACCTGATAAACAGCGAAGGCTATTCGAGCCGGTCTACTTTATGCTCGTTTTCTGTACAGGGTGTATCAATAAATTCACTGAATATGTTCAGACCGCTGCACACGAGGCCGCTTTTGCAAAAAAAAGCAATATTATAATCACGTCGGTATCCACTCTAGTTGAGGTCTTAATGCTTCCGCGCCCTTACCGCCGTTATGGGCTATGTGCAGGGAGGCGGAGCTACAAATGTTTCGATGCGAGCGTTTGTAGTGAGCACTAGGGGAAACTTCAAGCTCAAATTTTCCGTATGTCACTGAGCAATCTTTATTAAAAGTGAAAATAGTTATAATTTTATGGAGTTATTTAATTACAAAGAAAACATAGGAAAACTAAGAGATCTGGAAATGCTTGTTGTGTTCCGGGCTGTTGCGCTGATGGTGATTTAAGTAAAATAAAGACCATTGGCGCCCTAATTTGGACGTATCGCTGTCAGTGTAAACAAATTAACATCAGTTTTCCTTATTACATTTTTTTTTGACACATCAAGGCCAACTAAAGTTTTTGACTTATCACCTTAGAAACATGTGGCGATTTCTATAAAAAGTGAGTTCATTAATTCTCTACTACCTACTAGCGGCGCTAGTAGGCTTCATGCACACAGCCTATAGGAATATTTATTTTTCTCAACTTTTATGCAACAGTGAACGTATGGAGATTAATATAGTCTCTCTTTTCTCTATCCTCCATGGGTTCAAGAATGATTATTTTTCTCTTTTTAAAATAATGATCGTATCCGGAAACATTTTTTTTATTTTACCAAATTTATATTAACTCGCGTTTCATGTATGTTGAGCGGAATTTTGTAATTGATTTTAAGCTAACTTCCTGATGAGATAGAGACGTGAAATTTTAAAAATAACTCAGACTTAGATGACAATACGAAAAAATGCTAAAATAAAGAAGAAAATAAGAAAAGAAATTTTAATAAATATATATAATTCATTCTTCATTATTTACTATTGTACCTACGACGCCTTGCAATCATCAGTCGTAGCTCAGTTGGTTAGAGCGTCGTGCTAACAACACAAAGGTCGCGGGTTCGACCCCTTTTGAGCTATGTAGTCTTTTTATTTTTTTACGAGGTGCTTTTATTATTACAACGTTTTTATTAACTAAAAAGAAGGAAATAATAAAATAAATAATTTTTTTTAATATAGTACGTTTTAAAACAAACTAAATAGTCTAAAATAATTTCTTTAACTTGTAGAATTTTAAACTAAAAACGTGGGGCGCATGCGACAGTTATATAAGAAGTGTAGAGAGTAGTTATTAATGAAAAAATCTATGCGATAAAACGAATAATGCGCACCACGTTTTTCGTTTCAAATCCTACAAGTTAAAAACATTATTTTATACTTTTTAGTTCGTTTAAAACGTACTATATTAAAAAAAAAATTATTTATCAACACGCGTGAGTAATATATAATTTCGGGGCCCTGCTAAACTCGGGAGAAATAATAAATTACTTCATGTTGACGCGTAGAGTGTAATAATGAATTTTCTGGACCAATAGAAACTCAGTAGCAAGCCCAAGCGCGAAATAATGAAAAAAAAACTGCACGCAGCTTCTGGACCAATAGGAACGTGGTAGGCGGTATTGTATATATGAAAACAGCATCGCAATTCAGCGAAAGTCATGGCAATCTTGTGTACATACACTGACGATGGGTACGTCAATCAATGAAGTGATTTATTATTTTTCCCTCTTTTATCAGGGCCCCGATTACATATTACTCCTGCTAGTTGAATGAAGTATTATGTGCGACCATTGATCGAAGGAGAATATTCCACTCGCGTGCGTTTTACACTCATGGAATCTTCTCCTTCTCTCACTAGTCGCACAATATACAATTATTTTATTATTTTAATTTAAATTTTATGTTAATATTTCACAGCCGGCTCTGTGCTATACGTAGTTTTCAAAATGATGAAATAACATTAGTTTTAAATTAACAAACATTTCCACATACTTATCGAGCTTCACTTTAATCACACTGTAGTTGTATGATAATAATGCTGTGATATAATTTATGCAGACAAGAAACTTCGAAGAACACAGATTCAGCAAGTATAGCGTTCCTTCGTAGTGGTGTTTTGACAAGAAGCGTCTCGTAAACAATGTATAGTTTCACTGGAGCTAAAACAAGGAGTCTTATTACTTGGTTTGAAGTTAAAGGAAAGTAGTTTCAAGACAGATATACAGCACAGTAAGAAAGTGTGGGTCTTTGAATAATTAAAGCTGCAAAAAAATTCTAAACGTGTCGTATTATCGTCCATCTTGCCGTATGTGAAGTGAAATGTTGGCAAAGTATGAAAAAAAGTAAGATAATATATAAAAAAAAACTCGACTCGCAGTGCCAAAACCCTGGCGACTATATTAATTGCTAATATAGGTATTGTGGTTTTATTACGAGAACTTAATTAAGTTTAATTTTGTACAAAATAAAAAAAGTACCCCTTAATGCATCCTTTGTATGAATTAGTTTTTCTTAATTTCAATATTATCATCAATTTAACGTCTGCGCTCAATTAAATATACCCTTCAGTAAGTAAATCCATATCCACAAACCAGTGTTTGCATAAATTTTAACAGCCACATTTTTATCTTTACTATAGGATTAAATTAAAAATTAGAAATTATTGTGAGAGTTAAACATTGTTTAACCACTAAAAACTATACCCTTACAATAGCCCGATCGGGCCCATTTTAAATAGGCTTCGTGTGTTGATGGATTCTAACATGTGGCCCAAATTTCGTTTAAATCGATTAAGTCCTTCGAGAGTATCGTGCGAACACACATACATGTAGAGATGAGATAAACGGGTCTTTTTAGTGATCTGCATCTTTGCATCTGGATCCCATATGTGAGCCGGCTCCCCTGAACCGGTTCAAAAAGAGCCGAGTTCTGAATATGTTATTCGAGTCAACTGAGCCACTGAGTTAGTTGAGTCAATCATATCACGTAATATTATGCCAGTGACTGACTCACATATTATAAGACGGGGTTTTACAAGTTGCTACTTGCTATGTTACAGAAAGCATATTACAATATGCAATACAATACCTTAAGTAGTTCTGACTTAAGTAAAAAACTGCAATAACTGTACCGCCTGTGCGTAGTGTGTACCATAGCCAGACATATTATGATGCATGAGTCATTTGAGCTGACAGAATATCTTATTGCTTCTGTGTGTTAAGTGTTTCACTGAGTTATGCGGATCCGTTGAGCCGTCGGCTCATAAAAAAGTGAGTCGGTTCTCACGGATCTTCTGTCGGAGCCGGCTCTTTGAACCGGTTCAGATCTGAGTAATTACCCAACCCTAATTTGCCATATGGCAGATAGCAGAACTGGGGATCGGATCTAAATTTCTCGACGTTTCACATCAGTCCAAAACAAATTTAAAATATATATTTAGTAATTAATTTGTATTCTGTATACCTACTATTTTGGTTCAAGAAATTAGCAATAAAGACACACTAAAATTAAGTTACATCCTATATAATATGAAAATAGATAAAAATGTTGACAGTTTTTCCTTTCTCATTGTTATTGTCAGCTGAACGAATGAAAAATCCTTGCTACGTTCGCAACATAGGCCGTGTAAAGAAGACGCATTTGTGTCGTACTACCTATGTATAGAGAGGAATCTCCAATGGAGACTGCAAACGTTGTTTGGATATATGATCTTCTGTTAAGGGGCTAGTTAACTCTGAAATTTTTTTTAGACACAAAATTATAATTTTAAGAGACATGGGATACTTACAAGAATAACAATATTGCTGTGCAACCATTAATTTTCAGTTTTAATTGGATTTTAATAAATTCTAATCAAATTTTATGTCCTTCCAATATTTTGCTTGAGTTTTGATTGGGAAACGTGTTACCCAAATATGTGTCTGTTTGTACCACCGATTTTTATCAAACTTAGTGCACTATAATGACTAGTTTATAATTTTCAATCAGTCTGCGTAAATTGACAACATTTTACGAGGATTGTGTCATTTTTTTTATTTTAGAAACTGTTATTACTAACTTTTGATATCAGTAATTGACTTCTGAATGATCATATTTTTTATGTGTAATATCTTAACTCTCGGTATGGACAGTGATTTTGTAAACTCAGCCAAAAACGTGAAAAGCGCGCGCTATACTATTTACTATAATATTATGATCTTTGGTACGGCCTACAATTAGCACATATTTTCCAGCGTATTAAAGACAGAGAGAAAGAGAGAAAAAAGAAGGAAAACAGAGCTGTCAACCGTGCTTTTATAAATAGTGTGAAATAAACATTTATAACATAAATTAAATAACTATATTATAGTTCGTTATACGAATTCATTTCTGAAAGTTTGTTGGGTAAAGTATTTAGTGCGAAATCCGGTTTTAGAAATACATACCCTGTTAATACATAATCTGTTATAGGTATTTGATGATGAAATAGATTATATGTTAGATAAATAAATCGCATATGGGTTGCCTAGCTAAAACGCGTACCGATAATGCTAAATAAAATAAATTCTAATTAACTTTTTTTAGATCAACTTCCTCGATTTGTTAATCATAAAAATCGAGACACAAATAAAATGTTAACAATACAAATAAACTCAAAGTACACAGAACACAACTATTTACAAGGTATGTTTATGTCGATGATCTATATTTATGTATAGAATCAGTCCAATTCCTTGTGTCATATTCTCTCATTTTAGACTCGATTTCTATGATTAACAAATCGGGGAAGTTGATCCAAAAAAGTCAATTAGAATTTATAGAATTTAATAGCATCGGTACGCGATTTAGCTAGGCAACCCATGTGCGATTTATCAATGTATATATCATCAAATAACAGATGAAGGTATATATTTCTAATACCGGATCTTAGACTTTAATATATAATATTAAGACTCGTTCAATTTTTTAAGTTAAACATTTTAGAGCCGTTGAAAAAATTCCTCAGAACGTATCGCGCGATATCGTACTACCCAATGAAGTATTACACCCGGCCACTTCGCACTGTCAATGGGGCTTGCATTTTTTCTTTTTTTTTGTGAAGTGCACCGGAATCCTTTACACCGCAACTCATCTGAACGGAAAAGCCTTAAGTTCTCTTTTTATCACTATCACGTCCCGGAGTCAGAACACAAGTCACCGGAATCTAATAACCGCAACACGTCTGCTGTGTCACGCTGCAGCAGTCAATGCAATATCTGAAGTCATATGTTTTACTAGAAATTGGAGTTTCGTCGCCAATGAACTTTAATAACAATTTTCAAAAACAATGGTCCATTGTCTCTCAAACTTCACGTATTATCATTCTGATGTCACATTTAATAAATCTATATTATCCTTGGCTCTTTTCTACTTTATGATAAAAATACCAATTATAATAAATATCACTATACTCTATTCCATGGAACCAACATAGCAATAAAATTGCGTGATTATAGTTTCTGGCTTGAAACTCACTACAGCAAAACAGTCAGTCCTTTTCAAACATGAGATTTCAAAACAGTATTTTAGAAGTGAAAACTTCTTTAGCGGCGTTGTACACTTTTTTTGTAATGGGTAAAAAATGTTAAACTCGCGTCAGATCTGACGCGTCAGGCGTCAGGGTCACGTGACCACTGACCCTGACGAGTTGTTGAGACGGTCTACCGTACTTGCTTCGGCAGTACATACACTAAAATTCGCTAGATGTCAGTAGCAATATAAGTTACATGCAGTGCAAAAAATTATAAGCTATAAGCTTTAACAAAACCTTAAGAGATGTCTCCATGTACTCAGGTTTCGTAAAACTACAAATTTAAAAAATTACATCTGTAAAATAATATACAATTTATGTGGAGAAATTGTGAGGTTTTTTCTAAAAAGGGAGGCAAACATCTTTAACCTTAGCGTATTAATATTTATTATATGATCACACCGGATCATGGATTTTTGTCTTGTCTGATCTGTCGTAATTTTGAATCAAAATAATAATGAGCCAATAATGTAAGCAGTTCATCCCTTATTTGATGAATATATAGTATCAATATTAATCTTTGCACTTCAGCTAGTAAGAGATGGGAAGACATTGATTAGCAGTTTCACAACCCTATTTCGGCGTCACAGGTGTCCTTTAATTCACACACACACGCACACATACACGCACATACGTATGCATGTATAATATCAGCGGCGGCTCGTGAACATTTTAACTAGGTGCTCTGCAGGGTAAATACCTCCTATCACTGTCGACAAAAAACTACAGTATAGGCTGTGTGCACGAAGTCTATAAGCGCCGCTAGTGGGTAATAGAGAATTATGGAACTAACTTTTTATGGAAATCGCGGCATGTTTCTAAGGTGATAAGTCAAAAACTTTAGTTGGCCATGATGTGTCAAAAAAAATGTAATAAGGAAAACTGATGTTAATTTGTTTACACTGCAGACAGCGGAATGTCAAATTAGGGCGCCAATGGTCTTTATTTTACTTAAATGGCCATCAGCGCAACTGCCCGGAACACAACAAGCATTTCCAGATCGCTTAGTTTTCCTATGTTTTCTTTGTAACTAAAAAACTTTATAAAATTATAACTACTTTCACTTTTAATAAACATTGCTCACTGACATATGGAAAATTGGAGTTCGAAGTTTCCCCTAGTGCTCACCATAAACGCTCGCATCGAAAAATTTGTAACTCCGCCTCCGTGCACATAGCCCATACTCTGTAACACTTGTCACACGTGTGTCGTGTATCAGTACGACATACGTACCGCGGAGTCACAGCCGTCAAAGGTGTTGACTGAATCAAGGGCGTAGATATGGAGGGTACAGGGGGGAGTCATCAGGACGCAGGCACCCAAGCACAAGAGCGTGCGCGAAAACTAAAGAAAAACCTTTTTGTTGCGGAAATGAAAGGACCTTGTTTTTTTCGTATTAATAAAACTTACAAAATATTGTTTTTTTTTTGTTTTACCCCCCCCCTCAGAATAAAATATCTACGCCCTTGGACTGAATGAGTTAGATTCAGTGAACACTTCTAGCATATCGTCGTTGGTTCTGTAATACCTCTAATGTACAAAAAGTAAAATTTGCAGGAAAGGCCAAAAAGTGGTAATTTCAGCAGTGGATGGTAAGAACTAGCAATTTCAGAGGTATATTACAAATTCATACTTATCTTCACTATACATGTTTAAATAAGATGAAGTATTTTCTTAAAAAATATTTAACGTTAATTTCGGATTTATTGGCACATGGGAGGAATTATTTGATACAACTTTTCACATAAGAGTTACTTTCCCTTGATGGTTACTGTAAAATTAATTTGGAGGTATTACTAGTGTATAGAGCTCCGTTTCCTGAATCTTTTCATCTAAAAAACGTAAAATCTGCCAAATATGCACATAAGAGCTATTACAGAACCAACGACGATATGCTTATTTGCAGCTCAAAACCTATCTAAATAACACGCAATCACTTGTGGGTCAAGAGTTGCACAGTGTACAGCGGGGGATATCTGATTATGACGTTTCATGTGCTGCTTGGAGCTCATAACAGCGCCTGAACACAAGAAAGTTTACCACATAGAACACATACAAGTTTTGTGGTCTACCGGTGACTGTTAAATTTTAGCATTGATCGTGTAACTATTATTACTTCCTATAGCATTAAATATATTGGTCATTTTAAAATTATCAAAGATTTTGGTTGTTCTGCAGCTTTGCAGCACTCATAGAGGAACCGCCACTGTACAATATTACAAGATGAAGGGACAAGCACACGTAGTGTATGTAATATGTACATATCAACTGTCAGCTCCGCTTGAAACTGGGCTAGATGTAATCATGTACGAAGTGTCGCTTTGCTTTGCCGCGTTTAGTTCAACTAGCTACCTACCATCTCTACGCCCAGTACGTACAAACTGTTACATCTCTCAGATGCATGCATGGAAACATAATCAGTGATTCAACAATGTGGACTTCAGCGAATTAATAGCAGATATGTTTGTTGGTCAAGTTCTAGAATTCTTCGAACAATCCAGACTGAACTAATTAAATCAGAATTGTCAGTTGTACGGGGCCATCCATAAATAACGTAACACATTACTGAAGATTATTGATTCGACATCGAACCTTATTTGTGTACTACAAGGATGACGTCACAGTAATTAAATATGGCGGCTCGTGTTTTCGCGCCAACTTACAAATTCTGTGTGCTATTTTTTGCGTAAAACGATTACATTTAAGGAGGTTGATCCGTTACAGTCCCAATCAAAAGTAAGTCGAATTCTAAATGGGAACTTTTATAGTTTATAAGTCGATGATACCAATAAATTATTGTCATAAAGGCATAAATTAATATTTTTTTTTAATATTAATTAATTATTTCAGTCCTTTATACTTAATGGACTAACTTTTGTACAAAGTTAGGTTAAAAAAAACAAATTTATGTAAATATCTCTATTTTACATATTTTTTGCAGTAAATAATTAAAAAAAGAAATTAGAAGTAATAAGAATTAAAATTAAATCATTAAAAAGTTGAAAATTCAGTTAAAATTGTTAAATCTGTCAATAATAAAAGTCCATAATCGAAAAGTGCTAAGGTTTAATAATTTTTTTTATTATTAAAAGTCTCCTAATTAAATTGGAAAAAATATTAAATATGCGTAAGACATCGATGCTTTACATAGATAGTTTTCGGAACTGCTGACATTATTTGGTTATTTGCAAAAAATTAAAATGTACCGTTTGCATGCCAGGTTGAGATATTTTCCATAAGACTACACGTAAAAGTTTTTTTTTTTTAATTTTTAACTTTAAGCTTTATTTCAGATTTTTTTCATTATCTTCGTAAAACGGCTCAACCTCCTTAAGCGAAATAAAAATTCCGTTGAACTAATACTACGTTTTAAGACAATTTGGAAATAAGAGTCAAATTCTGTTTTCCAATCAACGAATGATTGTTGCCACAACCAGTTTCGAGTATGCGCCTTGTTCTGTTGTCAAAACAGAACGTTTAAAATACACGTTTACTTGTAGAAGGATAATCAGTTCTAAAGACTCAAGGGTACTAACTCTAAACATGGAACTGCCGTAACCAAGTTCAAATGGTTAGCGAATTTGGCCAACAAACACGTTCGAAGAATCGTGTTACTATTTAGGACTATCAAAGATTTTCGATTAGAAACACTTGATGTCAGCATGGTTTCCAAAGTCCCAAATTAAAACGCACCTACTTGCTATTGGGCTTTGACTTTAAGGACTTATAACTTCGATCTGGCTAAGGATAATCTATTTTGGTAGCTTTCTTTAGATATAGCATCATTTTTTGGGGAGCTAACTAACACAATTTTAAAATTACAAAAATATGCCGTAAGGACATTAGCAAGTTTGAGAGCACGAGATTCTTGCAGAGGAGTATTTAGGAGACAAGGCCTTACGACGCTTCCCTGTGTGTACATTTATGAATGTCTTCTGTTTGTTAGGAAAAATCCGACAGTTTATGATAATTATTACACTAAAACATAATCTTAACAATAAGGAAGCAAATGTTTTCCGTTGAACTGATAAACAAAGGATTTTAAAAAACTAAATTAATTTATTCTATAAACTATTGTAAAAGACATGTTACAAACTCACTGTCAATTGTAATTATTGTCATTATTTCGGCCAAATCTAATGTAGAATCCACCATTTTTCATCTAGGTATATATGGTAATGCTAACAGCATGTAAAATGTAATGTTTTTATGGTTTAAATTTCTGTCAACAGATGTCGTATCTTACTAACCGTTTTCAAAAAGTAACTACACTTAATAATGAATCACGGTACCAGGAAATACATTGTGGCGTTCCACAGGGATCTATACTTGGCCCACTTTTATTTATTGTCTACAATCTACATCAATGATTTACCCAAGGAAATTACAAATTCATGCCTGTATCTATATGCAGATGACACATCATTTATAACAGTTCATAATGATATAAATAAATGACAGGAATTGGCTGATAAAACTCTTGAAACATGTGTCTCTATAAATTTACGGTTTTTTTTAAGCATAACAATATGTAATATGTAAATTGTAACTATTGTGATTATGTAACATTGAACTGTCTAACTCTGAAATTTTTTGACGTTCTTTTTAAGCCATTTATGGTTTTTAAAATAAACATAGGTATATTATTATAGTTTTGTGTTAAATCTCAATAGATTAGTTGTTGGCTATGAGGATCTGATAGATAAAAATGTTATTTGTGACAAATATATATAAATTGTCTGAATGAACTCCATTGAATCTCGAGTTTTAATTTCTGAAAAAACACAGGAATGCTCATACCACGTTTAGAAATACACCCATTTGGCGAAGTTTAGATTTTTATCACGGGACGTCACGCGTCGCAGTGACACATGCCAGATCCTAACTGACTCTCAAACAGTTTGAACGAGTACCGCTGGTCTTTATGAATGCACAAAATATATATGGGTAGAGTGTAGGTATACGGAGATATGTATACGTCATCTCTCCAAACTGACGACTAAGTTTTAATCACCTGGTTAACAAAGCACGTCACGTTGTTCATGTCTTACGCACCGTTTACACCTCGAGAACGTTCTATATTAGATGACAAACAGACACAGACGTGTCTAATAATATTACGGGGAACGACGCTGCATCCCGATAGGGGTGGGATGTTTATAGACGATGCCGTCGCGACGTCAACAATTTAAAACACCCGTCGGTATTCTCCATGTAACCCTACAAGCACACTTGTTAAACTCGTGACATATAAATCTCAAATGTCGTCGAGAATTTTACTAGAGCTAAAAATGGTCGGTTTCTTTTTACGTTCTCGTCACTATAGCGTTAGCAGGTGTCGGATGCAAAAATGGTGCTAAATTCTTCAGAGGAGAAATGTTGGTCCGACCTCTAAGTTACGGCATCCGACCGACGCCAATAGTGTATGTGCCATATGGCAAATACTCTAATAACTAGTGATGTGCCGGATATCCGTATCCGTATCCGCGGATATCCGAGGGAGAAGAAAGATCCGTATCCGTTAGTTTTATGGCGGATCTTTTACCTTATTAATTTTCAATTCATAGATGAAATTTTATATATATAGGTGATTAGGTAATAATGAAAAACTGTTAAATTCCATTCAGATTATTTTTTATTTCTTCAAATCGTATTTGGCACCTTAATATTGCAAAAATTTATCGTAGCATACCATACCAAATAGTACATAACTCAAAGGTACTAATAAAAAACTATCTTTATAATGAGATATTGCACATCGATCTTTGGAAAGAGACAATCTGTTATGAGAGTTAACTCTTAAAGAAGTCAATAACTTTTTCCCATAACAGATAGTCTCTTTCCAAAGGTCGATGTGCAATATTTACCGCCGCGTACTCTAAGAAAGTTAAGATCCGTATCCGTATCCGCGGATCTTGAAACTAAATATCCGTATTCAGATCCGTATCCGCGGATATACATTTTTAACGATCCGGCACATCACTAATAATAACATGAGACTTTTAATTCGTCAAGCGTTTGTTCACAAATATTTTGTGATACAAATTCAATAAAGAACCTTGCACAAACCTTATGGGATTTGGTTCTCGGTTAATTTGATCCAAAATGGTTTTATTTTATAGTTTAAAAGTTACTATGAAAGAGTGACCATGAACGAATAGCCTAAAAACCAATAGATTTTTGGCTACAGATATGTTTATCGAGATTTTAGATATAGGGATATCCATTGAATTCACAAACGCATGTTACATGTTCAACTTTTGTGGTTTTTTTTAGAAATAGAAAAATAGTCGATAACTAGGTAGGTACCTAATGTTGGAAAACGTATTTCTAAAGCTTAGGATTTTTTGAGATTGTGAATTCAATGTATAAGGGCATATTGAAAATTCAGACATGATATAATAATTACATTCGACAAATATTCAAAATTATTAATGACATTTTGAATGAAATAAGATTAATCGTCATATATTTTCATTAATAAAATTACATTGTTATAACAACGTAATTTTATTAATTTATTTAATTTTATTTCTATCAAAATGTCATTAATAATTTTGAATATTTGTCGAATGTAATTATTATATCATGTTTGAATTTTCAGTATGCCCTTATAACTAAATAATGTATAATATATATAATCTAGTTTTGAATTACAGAATACGTAAGTATAGAAATTGCCAGAAGTACACTGATTTTTCGCAACATTAGTGCCTTCTGGCGGCTCTTTATCTTCCGCCTAGCCTTCTGGCAATTTTTTCCCTAATTACTTGTACTATCTCCTATTATTCTGCAAATTTTCAGCTCTGCACCGAGTCACCCATTATCTCCGTAGCCAGCTCTTAGTCCATGAAAACAATAAAATAAAACCATTTTCGATCAATTTAACCGAGAACCAAATCCCATATTCTGAATAGAATCTTCACACTGCCCAGTATAATAATAATAATAATAATAACTTTATTTCACATTGACTACGAAGTGTGTGATTCGTCATAAAAAAATTAATAAAATATGTTTATAAAACAATAATGCACACAAAATTAAGTCGCTCTAACTTTACACTCTGAACGGATGTACACGAGCATAATACAAGGAGCAATTGTAATCTATTCATAAATAAATGTAATTATTCTAGATTTATGCAGAAAGCGCCATATTATTCGGGAGCTAACTTATTCAATAAACTCCCCGATGAAATAAAAAACATCAACAGTACAAATATTTTTAAAAACAAATTGAAAGACTTTCTTTATAACAAAGCTTATTATAATGTTAAAGAATATTGTACGATTTTATTATAACTTTTAATGTAACTCTGTCTGACTCATAGATATATATTTAATAGATTGCGGATACACTAGCGCCTTCTGTACTTTTTAGAAGCCATTTTGTACGTGAAAAACGCCGTAAAAAGCGCGCGAGTTTCAAAAATATTAATTATTTTATAATACGATTTTATTGAGGAAAACGACAAAACTCACAGTAAACAGTGATATTTCGCTCCAAAACCTATTTTTATACTGAAACGTTTCAAAATTTACAAAATTGAGCATAAATATAATGTAAAGCTTAGAACATTTTACATTATCAATTTGGCATCAAGGTTGACAAGCATTGATGCCAATCTGACAATGTAAAATGTTCTAAGCTTTTATATTATTATATTCATGCTGTTTTGTAATTTTTGAAACGTTTCAATATAAAAATAGGTTTTGGAGCGAAATATCACTGTTTACTGCGAGTTTTATTGTTTTTCCATTAACATCATATTATAGAATATTTAATCTTTTTGAATCCCGCGCGCTTTTTACGGCGTTTTCCACGTACAAAATGGCTTCCATATGGCTTCTAATTGGAACCATTCCGCACAATGCTCAAGGATAGACATCAGCTATCTATTAATATATATATCTATGGTCTGACTATCTATGGCATATCGTGCTTTTCATACAATAAATTTATGTATGTATGCATAAGGTTTGTGCGGGGTCCCATGTAAATAAATCTGAAAAAAGCACATTTTAAAAGCGCATTATATGAATTGAGATTCGCCTGTAGCATACAGACTCTTTCGGAACGGCAGATTGATTAAAATGGCACTACGCTGTAGCCAATAGAATGCTTTTATTGCTACAGCTTTCCGGCAATCCGACTATAGTAGAGAAAACAATGCAATATGGTTAAAGTCTAGTTTCTAACTATATCAATCATTCATGTTACAGTTCGACCGCTGGATGTGCGATTGGTGGGGGCAGGGGTACCTCTGAGCGCCGCCTCGTCTCAGGAGATCTCTTGTCGCACGAGAGGCTCGCGGCCTCCCGCAAATGTCACCTGGTGGAAAGACGGCCTATATCTGAATGGAGATGTCACTGAAAAGGTTAAGCTTCTACAATACCTTTCTCTTATTTAATTGTTCACTTGATCCTTTTCTAATTAATTTAATATTTCCTAACTGACTCACTGTCGTTTCAATTGCCTATCATATTGTTCGCACGATTTAAAATTATTGACATTGATTTCTCGGAAAGAAGATTTCAAGAGATTGTTGGAAAATGGACAGCGCATACAAACCAGAAAAAGCTCAGTAGAAGGGGTGGACCGTCTCTTGACATCCTTTTCTAGACTCGAGCCACTACCGTTCAAATAAACTGAAAACTACCTTATTTTATCTAGCTCACACAACAGCGAACATTTTAGGGATAACACAGTCCATTCAAGGGCACAGTACACAAAATCGAACGCAGTTTGATCGTGTAATTTGGCCGTCCGACCAAGTCAGTGCGATTTGATCGCAGACAAATATGTCAGTTTGCAGCAGTACAACACTGTTGGTTGGATCATTTATTTGATCGTCAGTTGTGACGTTCGATTAAATCGTAAAATTTAGTCGTTCAAACAAGTCGGTGCGATTTGATCGCAGACACAGACTTTTCATTTAATGAGCAGCTTTCGTAAAATACATCTTCAGATTAAAATCTGTCTACAATCAAAATTACAATTTTTATACATTGAATCAGTGCCTATAAGCAAATTAAGCAATTGCTTAGGGCATCACGTCTCAGGGGGCACCAAGAAGCACAACTCAGAAATGAAAAGTACCTCACTAAACCGTGTCAACAATTTTTTTTTCTTTTTGTCGTGTTCTCAAAAATTTGATCTATACTGGTTTGTCTTCAGAAGTATAAAAGTTAAAAATAAATGAATTATTTTTGAAAATGGAAACGAAAAAAACCTTACTTCTTAAAGGTTCAATTTTTGTAATTTTAAAGTTTTCAAACTTTTTTCTATTAATTGTATAAAAATGCCTAAGGTCCGATTTTATAGACAGCCAAATTTTCAATAAGAGCATTGATTGAAAAATTTAATTTTTTTCCTAAAAATCTATGCTTTTAACTTTTTTCTATCAATTTGATTTTTTTTTTATAAACTGGACATATTAGAGATGGGGCCCATAAATAAGAAATGCTTAGGACATCAAGGAGTCTTAATCCGGCACTGCATTGAATACATTTTAAGAATACTTTTTCAATGTGCAATATTATAATATTGCACATTAAAACCGTTTTCGTTATTTGTCTGTTGTTCAGGTGAGCGAAGACGGCAACCTAACAGTAAGCACTTTGAGGATGTTGCCCCAGGTGTCAGATCAAGGAATGACCCTCTCCTGTCGAGCTCACAATCCCTACATTCCATTCAGCGAGCTACGTGCCACAACTATGCTCCATGTACTATGTGAGTCATATTGGTTTTAATACCTATACTTATACGATTTAAGCGCTGTCTATAATGGATATTTTTTTCTACAGACGCGCCACAAGTAACTTTAACTTTAGGAAGTAAGTTGAACGCCAGCAACATTCGTGAAGGTGTCGACGTTTATTTTGACTGCCATATTGCAGCTAATCCATGGATACGACCGGTCGTTTGGAAACATGATGTGAGCTCTGTTAATTCATAATTTTTAAAATTAAATTTAAGGAGGTTGAGCCGTTTTACGAAGATAATGAAAAAAATCTGAAATAAAGTTTTTTTGATAGATTTTTTTATGACAAAATTTTCTGTAAAAAATCCAAAATCATTAGGAGATTTATAAAGTTAAAAATTAAAAAAAACTTTTACATGTAGTCTTATGGAAAACATGTCAACCTAGCATGCAAACGGTACATTTTAATTTTTTGCAAATAACCAAATACATAATGTCAGCAGTTCCGAAAACTAACTATGTAAAGCATCGATGTCTTACGCATATTTTAATATTTTTTACAATTTAATTAGGAGACTTTTAATCAATAAAAAAAATTATTAAACCTTAGCACTTTTCGATTATGGACTTTTATTCTTGACAATTTTAACAATTTTAACTGAATTTTCAACTTCTTAATGATTTAATTTTTATTTTTATTACTTCTAATTTCTTTTTTTAATTATTTACTGCAAAAAATATGTAAAATACAGATATTTACATAAATTCATTTTTTCTAACCTAACTTTGTACAAAAAATTTAAAAGTTAGTCCATTAAGTAAAATACTGAATTAATTAATTAATATTAAAAAAATTATTTATTTATGCCTTTATGACAATAATTTATTGGTATCATCGACTTATAACATTTTGTAAAAATTTATTATGGAAAAGTTCCCATTTAGAATTCGACTTACTTTTGATCGGGACTGTAACGCATCAACCTCCTTAAATTAGCATCTTTTACTGTTACTATTTAGTCATTTACTGTGAACTAAGCATATGAAATCGCCGGCGTCGAAGGAGTCGTTTATTTTAATTAAATATCTCCTCGATGACTAAGTCAACAAAATAAATTTTTAAGCGCATTCTGAGTAACCAAAGCGCTTTATTGTTACTTGAATTTGTATTCATTATTTTTTTTATAGATAATACAGTGCGTTCACTGATAGTGGTAACAGTGAATAATTCTTGTATCCTACTAGATACAATAAAAAAAATTTATTTGTAATTTTTTATTCAACTCGGAATTTACTATTGGAAACTGCTGAGGTATCTTTTTTTGTACTACTTCAAACTCAACCGGAAGTGTACACACATTTTTTTTCAAATGGCAACATTTTTTTTTTACAATTTCGTATCTTGATTTTTTTCCTCTATAAATTCGTACCTATAAATTTCTTATAAGGTTATATAAGAAAATATTCGAGAAAAACGCTATCGATTTATTAATTAAACAAACAATAATAATTAATTATTTTTCATAGCACACCAATCGATAACGTTTTTCTCGAACATTTTCTTATGTAACCTTATAAAATTGTATATGAATTTATGAAGAAAAAAAAATAAAGATTTCGATCATGAAAAAAAAATAATATGATGCCAATGGAAAAAAATTAAGTCTACTTCCATTTGTCTGAAGTTCGAAAAAATATACCTCAGCAGTTTCCAATAGTAAATTCAGAGTTGAATAAAAACTATTTAAAAATTATGTTTTGTATCTAGTAGGATAAAAGAATTATTCACTGTTACCACTATCGTCGAACACACTGTATATTTAATTGAAACTTTTCAGGGTCGCCTGCTTCACAATAATGTGAGTTCTGGAATCATAGTTAGTAATCAAACTTTAGTATTACAAGGAGTAACAAGGACAACATCGGGTCGTTACTCTTGTGTCGCTACGAATTCAGAAGGAAGCACTGAAAGCAACTTTTTTCAGTTGGATGTTAAATGTAAGCACAACAATCCATTTGAAATTTTAGATCAACCATTTAGCGACATGTGTTCCTAACGTGATGAAACTGCTAGCAAATTTTGACAATATGACCAAATAAATTAAAAATCAAACTGCACTTTATTAAAACCTAATTTCAGATTGCGTAAAGGTCACATTTCAGATGGACAATTCTACAGTGTAAAGTAGTACTCCATTCACAGTAGACGAAATAAAGACCCGTACTTCCACCAGTTGCACCCGCACTCCCACCATTTAAACCCGTACTTCCACCGTAAAACTTAACGACATTTTTTTTTTTAATATTTCTTATATGCGGGTTTTTGAAATTCACTAATAGGGTATTTTGCACCATGTAAGAAAAATTCTAATAATACATATCCTTGATAGATTTAGTAAAAAGCAAACGAGAAATGTTGATTTCTATTCATAATAATGCACTATAAATTTTATAATTCAATTTTAAGAATTGTATTTTTTAATCTGTTCTTCAAAAGTCTAAAACGCTGTTCGCCATATTGGAGTCCAGCGTGACGTCACTTTGTCTGTAAACTACCTACGTTTATGTGGTGCTGTGTGTTATTTTGGAGTTATTTCAAGTTAATATCACATTTACTTACACTTATAATGTAATAATCACAGCAATCTTAAATATTTTTAATTTTACAGTGTTACTATGGTTACTGTGTACTATCGTATATAAAAATTGTAGTTCTTCTTTATCACTTTAGGATTCAGGTAGTTTGTATAGACAGTACACAAACGCTTTCGGTTAACAAAAATAAAATAATTTAGATAAGTATAACGATAATAGCTAAATCGGTTGGCAATCCGATTTTTCAGATGAACCAATTTGTGGAATAAACACGCGTACAGTTTACGGAGCAGCTCGTTTGGAAGAAATTCATGTGGATTGCCGGGTCGACGCCAATCCGCCAGCCACATTATTCCGTTGGTCATTCAATCACACACCGGCCGGCGACTCCCGAGACTTGACGGCCTACAGCGTGTCCTTGGAAGGCGGCCATAGTATCGCCACGTTTCAGCCGAAAACCGATCGAGACTACGGAACCCTTTTGTGTTGGGGTCGTAATGAGCTCGGAAATCAGCGTAGACCGTGCGCGTTTCATATCGTACCCGCCGGTAAGAAACACTCGTTTTTTAAAAAGACATTATTTCAAAATAAAATCAAAGGTTTTTTCATGCATTTTTTTCACTATTTTGTAGTTTTGATAGCTAAAAAAAGCGTTTAAATGTTGAGATTATCTTCTAGTTTGATTCGAAAATAATTTATTAAATCTGTTCAAACGTCAAGACTCATAATTTTCTCTATAGTACATCCAAATAAATAATTTTGATTATGATATTTCTACAGATCCCAATGGTACCATAGAGCAGGTACACAGGTAAATAAAGACTTAAAAACCAATAAACTATAAAACTGTTCTTAACGTTGTCTATTTTTTACATTTTATAAAATTACTAGCGTGACCTGTGCGAATTATTCGCACTAAATAAGTATAATAATAATCACTTTACAAAATTATTTTTTAAATATGATTGCAGGTATTCAATTCGTTTCTAATTTTGCACACTGCTTATAACATTCTTTTTTTGTTGTATTACAATATGAAGCTCAGATGACAGATCGAAGAAATATTTTACTAAAATTGTCATATAGAGGCGCAAGTAGCAAAAGCGTTGAGCTACGCCGTCAGATGGCATCATGCAGCATTGCAGTAACGTTGTTCAGCGTTGCCCGTCAGATGGCAGTATGCAGTATTTACAATATGAAGGTCAGATGACAGTCGAAATGTTGACGTTGTTTCAAAATTATAGCCGTCAGATGGCAGACGTTGTTCGGCGTTGCTGTTAATTAATTAATTTACAAAAACAAAAGCAATAATAAATTTTTTAGTTGTCGATGTCAGTAGAGCAAGCAATTATCTATAAAATGATATATAATTTATGTGGAAAATTGTGTGGTTTTTTCTAAAAAGGGAGGCAAACATCCTTAACCTTAACGTAATAATATATATAATATCGAATATAATCAGAACAGTTAAAGTTTATTCATTTTTATGTCTATATCTGAATTTAGGAATGATTTAAAAGAAGGCTAGGAACTTATTCTATGATAGCATTAGAATCTGCCAATAACTTCAATACCAAAATAATTTATTAGTCAACACTATTCCAGGATGAACTATAAATGAAACCTATTCTGTAATTGTATTCTTTCAGCGTCGTTTTTTCTACAAAGTTGAATAAAATAGCGTTTTATAACACGAATTAAAAGTCTGTTTTTTTTTTTTTTTTGTTTCAAACAGTACGGAAACTATTTTTGTTATCTTTATGTCGAAACTATATAGGAAAGCCAGATCCGCCATTTAACTGCACAATGACAAATCGAACTCACCGTTCGATAAATGTATTTTGCAAACGTGGATTTGACGGTGGATTGACGCAACGATTTACAATGTTGGTAATGTTAGAAGACAAACTCGTAGCAAACGTTACCAGTAGAACGGCGCCAAAGTTCCAAGTCACCGGATTGGAACCGGAACTTCTCTACACAATAGTCGTATACGCTGTCAACGAAAAAGGACAAAGTCGCAGTTCAAAGCCGCTTGAAGTACGCACTCTTCCTCAACTGTACCTTCAAGAACAACGAAGAACACCCGGTAAAATGTCTTCATTATAAAGTAGTGTTGATCCAATAGAATGTTACGATGAAGGAAGGTTTTTGGTTGAGGATCATAAATAAATAAGCTTTACCAATGTTTCGCTAGTGGCCAACGTTTCGAAAAATTTATTTTCAGTAAAAATAAAAAAAAAAAAAATTTCGAAACGTTGGCCACTAGCGAAACATTGGTAAAGCTTATTTATTTATGATCCTCAACCAAAAACGTTCCTTCATTGTAACCCGGTAAAATATTCACACATCTAAATATATATAGCGTGAACGAGAAACTTACAAGCGCATCTTAAAAATCAGTCAAAGTTTTACAACATATTTACTGCCACCAACGGATGCAGAAAGGGTTGCCAAAAAATTTGATTTGACAATGGTCCTGGTCGAAAAATAATTGATCGATTGAAACGATTATTTTCTTAAATTGTGTATGGGCTATGTGCCCGGAGGCGGAGTTATAAATTTTTCGATGGGAGCGTTTGTGGTGAGCACTAGGGGAAACTTCGAACTACAATTTTCCGTATGTCAGTGAGCAATGTTTATTAAAAGTGAAAATAATTATAATTTTATGAAGTTCTTTAATTACAAAGAAAACATAGGAATACTAAGCGATCTGGAAATGCTTGTTGTGTTCCGGACTGTTGCGCTGATGGCAATTTAAGTAAAATAAAGACATTTGGCGTCCTAATTTGACGTTCCGCTGTCAGTGTAAACAAATTAACATCAGTTTTCCTTATTACATTTGTTTTTTGACAGATCATGGCCAACTAAAGTTTTTGACTTATCACCTTAGAAATATGTCGCGATTTCCATAAAAAGTGAGTTCAATAATGAGCCTTTTTCCTGAAGTACGAAAAATCACTCACTAGTAGCGCTAGTAGTTCGGTAGGGACAAACACTGTCAAATCCCCATATAAACACACATTAGTGTACTTGAAAAAAAATGTTTTTAACAGAAGATGATGTTCCTGGAGCAAAACTAAAATTTGCAACTGTAAAAGATAACAATGTAGTAACATTAAAACGTTGGCTTGCGTGTCGTAATTTAAAAGTATCTGGAAAAAAATGAATTAATAGACAGGTTAGTATGCAGACACTAGTAAAATATTAGCGATAAATTCAAACTGTAATAAGAGAAATTGAAAATAATTATGAATTTCAGATTTATTTCCAAATGAAATATGAATGAAAAATATATGGTAATAAAATAAATTTAATTAAATATAATAAATGAATATAATTTAATAAAAGATTGAGGTTATATCTCATTCTAATCAATGGTAATAAACTGTCAAAAATTTACTATTCATTTTTTATTCATTTAATTAATTTTAAAAATAATTTCGATAACATATGTAAATGATGACTCAGTGATAAGTTTATCAGTTCAAAATTTTTTTTATTTCAGATTTATATTTTTAAATAATAAAATAATATCACGTAAATAACATTGGTTGGCATGTAAATATTTTATGTTTGTCCCTACTACTAGTGCTGCCTCTCGTGACACTTTCGCTGCACTATTCTCAGGAAAAAGGCTCATTCTCTATTACCCACTAGCGGCGCTAATAGATTTCGTGTACACAGTCTATACAAGTAATTAGCATCGTTTTTTGTATAGTTTCCATTTCGAAACAACGCTTTTCTACGCAGTTTGATCAAAATTTAGCTTGAAAAACGATCTTTTTCTGTATAAAACAATAATTTGTTTTTGTTAGTAGGTACAATCTAATGTTCTAGAATCTAGATGACAGGAAGTTCGAATACGACATTCGAGTGCTCCCGATATACGGAAACTGTAATAATATTATAGGATCACAATCTAACATATGTCAAATTAAATTTTCTGATAATCCTTTCTGGAACTCAGCAGGAATGTTTTCTGCCGACTTGACACGCAGTAGCGTAGCTAAGTGTGGACGAAGCGGGCCCTCGCCCACGGCCCCGCCCCTTTGAGGGCCTAGCGCAAGACTCTCTTGTGCGCTGACTTCAGGCCAAATGCCATGATCTATATCAGGGGCGGGCAAATCTTTTGATCACCGGGCCACATTGCTGATGAAAATATGACCGTGGGCCAAAAATTTGGAGACAAAACAAAAAAAAAGTCCTTATTTCCGCAACAAAAATTTTGAAGAGCAAAAATAAAAGGTCCTTTCATTGTCTTTTTTGCTATTTACTATTTTTCTAAAAATTTTTTTATGCGCCAAATTATATTACTATTTTCGCTCTTATATTTTTAAAATGCTTCGCGGGCCGGACAAAAATCTACTGCGGGTCGGATTCGGCCCGCGGGCCGCCATTTGCCCAGGTCTGATCTATATTATCAACGCTAAATAAATAGTACGATTAAGTACCCAAAAAAGACCCTATTAAATATAACGTACATACAAATATGGCAGGATCACTGCATTGATCTTGGGAATAGGTATCTACTAACAGAAAAGGGTCTCGCTGATGCGACTTCGCCTACGTCTAGATTAGTCCACGCTACGCCATTGTTGACACGTAATTTTCTAGGTTAGAGATATATCGTCGCGGCGACAGCTTCGTACCGTTGCGTTGTCTCAAGAATGATGTTCGAAATAGTGGTGTGCCTAATATATTCATAATAGGTACACGTAACCTAATATGAGCAAGTTTATTGGAATATGATTACCATGATATTGTGTATTAGGTTATCGGATATTCGTATTATTTTTCTACTCAACGTTTGAACGTACGTACTACCATGCAAGCAACGTTGTCATTTTACCGTCGCTTTGTATTAATATATTAGTAATAATAGTAATATCTTCTCTTCTCTTTCGCACGTTTAAGTTGCACTTTGCAGATCTCGCCGAGCTGTCGCACTCGCACTGCAAGCGTGTACCTAATACCGAATACGTACTTGCCATGCCTCTATCTGTCCTGTTCTCTCACCTAGCTTCTTTACTGCAGTATTATGCACGTCTCCTTTTCTAAAGCTATCCTATTATTTTAGACGAAAACAACACAAACCAATATCTTGGTATGCATAGCGTATTAGGTACCACATGAAACGAATATCAGAATATTAGTATTAACACAGTTACGCATGTAACTACCATGTTGATCGGTAACGCTATTATATTATATTAATACGATCTGATGAAACGGACGGTGAACTTCGTCACTATTACTTGACTAATACCAGGTAATAGGTAAGCTACCTAATATCAGTAAACCGATATATTCAGTATAGGATTACTACGAAGTGACCATAATATAACATCTCTAGTTCGAAATGACACCACAAGAAAAAATAAATAACCAGAAGTATAACTCTCTATTAAGCGCTTTCTTGTGACGGCGGTGCCTCGGTGCTCGGTTAACCTGAGATTCTGTTCTAAAATAATCAGTGCTGTACCGTCTCGAGTATTAAATGGTTTACAGCGAATTGTTTTACGCGTCAAGTTTAATAAGACAGTTTATTTAGTTACTTTAACAGGTGCTTGTTTTAAATTTCATTTTAAAATTGCACTTGCTATGATAGTAAAACAACAAAACCGTAAATATATTAATTACGTCTACGGAAAAGCAATACAATTTAATCAAATCTTTGATTAACGTCTGATTAGAACTCTTCAATAAATAAAATTATCGACCAATTTTTCAGATAATATATTAACAAAAAATATAATTAATGCATTAACGTTTCAATCCGGATTTGGACCTTCTTCAGAACTGATCTAAAAAGTATAAAAAATAATTAATATTGAAACGTTAATGTATTAATTATATTTTTTATTAATATATTGTCTGAAAAATTGGTCGATAATTTTATTTATTGAAGAATACAATTTAATCTTGGAACCACGGTCACGAATACGTGGATAGACAGTAGACACATCAAAGGTTATGCTTCTGGTTTTTATTTATTCTTGTGATTACACTATGAACCCGTCGTCGTAGCGATTGACTACATCTCTAACGTAGGATAGCGTTTCGAATCATAGCAAACGCTTTACAGCTCTAATGCCCAAATTTACTGAACACTATAAAAGATAGAAGTTTATAATCTTGAAGCAAATTTATTCGTTAGAATAAAATTTACTTTCAATTCACCAAACAAAATATCAGGTAGAAAAGTGGGTTAAAGAATAAATATACACTGCGCTATACTTCTTGTTCTTTTTGTTGAATATTTTGACGTTCACCCAAAAATTCGACCGATGGCGTTAGTGTAAACGTCAAAAAAAAGTTTCACAAAATAATGTTTTATCCTAACTCAATTGCACACAAAACTTCCACTAACTTTACTGTTTTTTACTACTATACACTTCACAAAAGTTTAATAAACAACACATAATAAATAAATTCACAAGAGCAAGCTGTAAATTAATCCACGTTTATAGGTTAGGTATTATGATCTATATATAGCGGCCATTATTATTTTATCAGGCGAATAAATCTTTAGACCCTGGAAATAAGACAGAATAGATTTATACCTGCAGTAAATATAATTATGATTGGTGAATTGAATCATCGCTATTTATTCGGAGGTATAGCTACCTGAAGAACAAATTAACCGAATAAATAACCACTTACGTAAGGTGAATATGGCCATAAAACACGTTTGAACACCTGATGCAAAGTATGAAAAATTTCCACATGTCATTTGAAGAGAATATCAATTTTTGTAATCCAGTTATCGAACGTATTTAAAATGTCATCGAACGAATATTATTCAACAACATAAAATTTAGAAAAAAACAAATGGCAATGCCCCGAATGAGGATCGCATCGTTTAGTTTTTGTGTGACATTGAATGTATTTTTTTCTAGCACCGACAGCGGCTCCGTCGAGTTCTTCAATCGAAATGCATCCGTGGTTATACATAGTTATGGGTGTCTTGGCATCTCTTGTAGCCACCGCTATTGTGTTGGGTCTCGTATTTCACTGGTGGTACAACGACTACAGTTTCTGCTGTTCGAAGTACAACAGCGATTCGCGAAGTAGCGTCAAAGGAGACGATTCAGAACAGTCATTGGCTACCAGCGGCGGCATTACACCCAAACAGAGTTCCAGCAGAGTTGGATCTAAAGACCCATTAAGAGTCATCGCCGAGGACGACGATGAAAAAAATCCAGATGTCATACCTCCATTGAGTGGTAAGAATTTTTTACTAGAAACTCTAAACCGAACGCTAGGATAGCCTGGTGCAATGATCTGCCAATGGGTCTTTGGGTTAAGCTGTCAAGGACATAGAAATATATTTAATAGATTGCGGATACACTAGCGCCTCCTGTACCTTTTAGAAGCCATTTTGTACGTGGAAAACGCCGTAAAAAGCGCGCGAGATTCAAAAATATTAATTATTTTATAATATGATTTTATTGAGAAAAACGACAATACTCACAGTAAACAGTGATATTTCGCTCCAAAACCTATTTTTATACTGAAACGTTTCAAAAATTACAAACTTGGGCATAAATATAATGTAAAAGCTTAAAACATTTTACATTGTCAATTTGGCATCAAGGTTGACAAGCATTGATGCCAATCTGACAATGTAAAATGTTCTAAGCTTTTATATTATATTTATGCTCAGTTTTGTAATTTTTGAAACCTTTCAATATAAAAATAGGTTTTGGAGCGAAATATCACTGTTTACTGCAAGTTTTATTGTTTTTCCATTAACATCATATTATAGAATATTTAATCTTTTTGAATTCCGCGCGCTTTTTACGGCGTTTTCCACGTACAAAATGGCTTCCATATGGCTTCTAATTGGAACCATTCCCCACAATGCTCAAGGATAGACATCCGCTATCTACTAATATACATATATCTATAGTCAAGGATTCGAATCTCCGCTCATGATTGTTCTGTAATGTGATGTTATTTGATGTAATTAAGACACTAATGACCTAAGTTGTCGACTGTCTATAATTTACTGGAGATTTATTTATTTCGAAAAATATATTTTCATCATCAGGGCCTATGAACATGTATAGTATTCATCACATTTAATATTATTTTGATTTCTAAATTACAAATATAGATAAAACTAAACATTATAACATACCTCAATGCAAGTTGAGATGGTAAATTGTGCAAATTATTGTAATATACACGATCATTTGTTATGAATTTCAACAGTTTTTAAATTTAAAAATATCATAAAACAGTTTTTAAATAAAATTGTTCTGTCCTGAAAATAAATATTGTACTATCTCATGTATAAGAAAGGCTTTCTATACAGACTACATTTTGTTTACATATGATACGAAATGTAACAATGAAAGATGAGTGAGAAAGATAGAGCATTTCTGTCATTCATCCTTCATTGTTACATTTCAGATGGATGCCGAAAAACTTGGAATCCACATATCCGAAAAAAAGTCGAAAATATTTTAGTAGTATGTATAAAACGGTGGATTGGTTAAATCATTTCGGGGAGGGGTAAACCCTCCTGCCTACGGCCTTGCATTGGGGTAGCAAAATGAAGTCCTTTGCCCTACGCTATCATCCAAGATTTATGCAATAGATTTGCTTACTTACATACACAAAATAGCTACAGCCGATAACAAAAATAGAAACAATAATGCTTATAATACGCGCCCAAAGAATTACAGCATAAAGCATAACACGACTTTCTTTGAAAAGAGTGCCACCTATCTTGGTTATAAAATGTATAACAATGTCCCAAAATCAATAAGAGATTCCAAAGATTATGATAAAAAGCTGAAACAATACATAATTAATATAGTTCCATACTCTATAAATGACTTGCTATCGGATTAATAATTATTTTAACATGTTTTAACTGTGTACTGACGTTTTGTATCCATTTTATATAATGGCGCAACAAATAAACATTATTATTATTATTATTCGAATCTTTCTGTCACAGATTTGTACAACTACCGACAAATGTACAGTCCCAACAACCTTAGCTACACGATATCGCCATGCCAAGTGATATCATACGACGGCAGATTGGAAGTGCTTCCATTGGCAACGGCAGCACCGCCGTCTTACTTGGAAGAAGCGTCGGGTGGCAGCATCCAGCACGGTTCAAAATGGCAGAGTAACAGCGCACTGCCGCTCAGCGGTGATCAAGCAGCGGCCATGGGACGACATCCGCCGCTCGTTAAATGGAACAGTGACGTTCCGTTTCGTGAACTGTCAGTTAGTGTTGACAATATATTGTGCACCCCTGTTCCTGTTTCGGTACCGCTGAGTGTTGAAAGTACTAGTACAATAACGGATCACAGCAGTGTCTCGAAACAGCATGCCGAAACGCAAACGCCGATGGTCAGACATAAGGAAAGTTCCGTTTAAATATTTATGACTGCTGCCACGTCGAATTCGAGCTTATTAACCTATCTCTATTTTTATTATATCGTTTTTGTTTTATTTATTTTATCGTGTCCTTTGAGGTCAGAGAACGGCAACCTTATTTTCGATAGAAACGAAATCCCTGCTCGCAAAATACAGTCGTTCCATACCAACCACGAATTTCGGATAACGCGTTTCTTTTTGTGTTCAAAAAAAAATTGACATGATCTCTTTTATACACAGTTTGCGTAAAAACATTACACTTTGAAGGTATTACTTTTCAACAACTCGTGATATATTTTCAAAAATAATAGTTAATTAATTAATTACTTTAAAATCCAAGAGGGCCGCAATAATTATTTATAATACGCGCCACGAATCTAAAAACTCGGAAGTTAGATGCGAATGCGGGCTTGCGCTTGTACAGTCTGTTGAAAAACTACAAACTCGCAACTCAACAAAACTAAAATAACAATAACAACTTGACAATAGCGTACTCGACTGTACTTTAAAACAGGAAAGCGACAAGTGACAAAAGGCAACGAGCGATCACGTCCAATCACCGACGAGCGCACGTTCCGTGCAGGTAACTGGGAGGTGGTGGGAGTCTCAACGGCTGTAAAATGTGCCTTTGCGACGCTGTTTGTGACTAACCTTTTAGATCCGTGGCGCGTATTATAATTTTATGTTTCATTTTTGCCAACCGATGATTTCTTAACTGTAACGTTTTAAAAGAACGTACCCTAGCAGTTGGTAAGGATTTACTGTACCTACTTATGAATTATCTTCTTCCTTATGATCCAACGACAATTATTAGTAGTCCTTGCGATCCATCAACTGATTGCAATCAACCGGTTGCCGACTTTCATTTCTGACCAGTATTGTGCCTTTTGTATAGTCGAATTAAAAACTAACGAAAATTAAATATAAAATTAAAATTTAATTTGTTTTGTAAATTAACTATATCTAACTGGGAAAACAACATCAGTCTTAAAATCTCTTCGGGTTTTCTTACACATAATGTCAGCGGCCTAAATACAATAATTGTAAACCCAAAAAAGTATCCCTGGACTCAAAAAGGCTTTATTACTTAGTATAAAAAAATTTAATAATATTATTTCAATTTTTTGATCGAACTCATTTTAGACGATTAGCAAATCTTAACAAACTTTTTTGCCTATATTAAACCATATTTAGAATTTTTACCAACTAGTCTCGAGTGTTGGTACAAAACATCCCTGATGCATACACCATAATTGAGATTTTACTTCGACCATGCGCCATCTACTCAGCATTTCAGTGAACTATCCTTTGCGGAGCATTTCATATAGTAAAACATTGCGCGCTACATTTTTTGTAAATATTTATTGTTTACATTTATGGGAATTACACACGTCGTTGAAAAATCGAATATGAAGCGCGATATGTGTTGTGCAGTACCTAATTATGTTAGTAAATCAAGTGTCAATGTTGATATTAAATTGAAATATGACAGTAATTATCAACTGATTATATTTCAATTTTGACGTTTGAAACAAATTTAATAGCTTGTATCAATGATTTTGCCATATTTTACGATGTGACTAGTACTCAAATTTTTTTCTCTTCAATATAATTACGTTATGATTCTTATGAATGATTCGTATCACCCCAACGACAATTTTCCTCCTCGGAAATACATATTTTAAAATAAACATAGAAACCTCCTATACTGTTAATACACACGCTTCGCATAGGGTGGCCATATTGAATATTTTTAAATGGGTTCCACCTCCAGGTAAAATCGTATACTGTTATGTTATTTCGATGAAAAATAAAGTTTTTATTAGCTCTGTTTTAATCTCTCTGAGAACGGTAACAAAACCGTCACAGTCTTGCGCAGAAGCCAAAACGAAACTGTTTGTATCGGTTTTTAAGCTACTGTGCAAGACTGTGACGGTTCTGTTACTGTTCGCAGCAACGTTAACGTTGTGTATAGTCTATAAACAATTATTATATATAACATAAAGAATCTAGTATAATTTTTATCAACGAATTACTTTCTTTGATATTTTTTTTTTAGTAACTAGAAAAAATGTTTTAATATCCCTAATAATTTTAAGCTGTTGACCAAAATTGAGACTGATAATTTAAAGACTGTAGAAACCATTTAACACAGCCGTGTATTCTCTGGATGTGAAAAAAAGTATATAATAATTTATGTTTTACTATTTTTTAAACCAGTCCACTAATACTAAATTATATGAAATTTGCAATGGTGTTACATTAATTATTAACCACACAATATGTATAAATTAATTAACAGAACAATTTCAGCCAATCCTGGACAACCAGAACTTTTCCATTATCGTTAACGAAATAACGTTATTTTAATGTATAAAAAAAACTGTTGGAAAAATTAGAAAGACATTGCCGTGGGTATTTTCACGAAACAATAAAGTATTTTCCAAATATGCTTTGATCACACGCGGCGAAATTAAGGACTTTTAAAAAGAAAATAAATTTTTCACGAACTATCCAAATGTGCAATTCATAAATACAGTCTCAGCATTTTTTAATTGAATTTTAATAACAGAAATGGCTGACATCGGAATTTCATTACTATCAGTACAACGTGTCTTGCCTCGCGGGGCAGCAGTGGAGCCTTCGGCTTTACCGTATTACAGTAACACTTTATACCACAAGGCTTATATACTTTGTTTTTTTTACCAGACATCTGCCCGGGCACGCGCATAATAACTCCTCAAAGTTTCATGTTGATCAGATACCGAACAAATGAACAAACATTCATTTTTATGTATTTTTGTGTTTTGATTTTACTACCAAAGTCCACTCCTTTTTTATCAGATCATCTTTTTTTAACTGGGTTCATAGCTACGAAAAAGATATCAAAATCACACTGCGAAAAAAATATAATGTCAGTCATTCCTGGATACATTGTACACACCCTTGTTACGAATACGCTACTGATGTTGATGGGTTCCATTTTGTACATATTATATAATTGTGTAAAGTTTATGAATATGATAATATTTATTCTGTACATAGACAAACTCTCAAGTGTAAATTTTTAAGAAATAAAGTTATTGTTATGAAAACAAAATATTTTGGATTTATTGTGCAAACAGCACTCGATTTTCTGTTATTATTAATTTTAGAGAAACAACTCATCGGACCTCAATACGTTTGTCTCGAAATTTTAAGATATCGAAACTTTTAATCAAATATCGTATTGCATTCTCAAAACAAACGCTAACCAGTAACCTACCGGTTATTTTTTATTTTCATCGTTAAAGCTGTGCACCTCTAAGAACACCCTTAAATTTATGTTAAAAACGTTTCTTTTTATAACTACATTTGTTAAATCTGTTGTGGCTACAACATTATGACCAATTTATTTGTCTGTACGTACTATTATTATCATTGACTAAAATATTAGTCAATGCCAAGCTAGTTAGGGATGGTACTGTAGGACAGCACTCCAAAAGTAGACCTAGTGGCGCCATCTCTTGGTCAGGCCGGAAACTTTTCACCCCACCCTCGTATCTATTATATACAGTGTAACCTCTTTATAACGAATCTCAAGGGACCGAGCATTTTTTTTCGTTATAAAGAGTTTTCGTTATATGGAGGGAAGAAAGAAAAATAACCAAATTTCACCTAATTAATTTATTACAAACACATATAGTCTGTTAACTTTGCCTGACGTTTTTTGCTATGCCAATATTTGTTTTGTATTTTATTAAGTATGTTATGCAATACTTGGGATGTGGTGGAATCATTTTCATTAAACAATAGGAATTTTCCGATAAATTTGGCGGCATCAAGTGCTTGTTGAATAGTTGGTGATGGTTCAGAATCGTCCTTTTTATGTCTGTAAATATTTGCTGACGCCTAAATACGAACATATCTTTTCGTAATAGGGAATGGCTGTTGCGCTATAAAGAGGGTATTAATGTATGGGTTTTAAGGTAAACCAACCAAATTGTAAAAATGTCTACGTTATAGGGAGTTTTTCGTTATAACGAAGGACGTTATAAAGAGGTTACACTGTAATTATATGACTATTATTAAAGAATGATTTTTGTAACTTACCAGTATTTTTCCAAAACTACAGCAATTCCATGCACTTATATTTTATCAATTCATTGTTTTAAAAAATAACCACTGATATAAATTTTGAAAACACCACGCCATTTTAGATCGCATTGAAATATTTTCAACAGACACCGTTTTTCAATGCGAATTCGCACCACTGACATTGTTCTCAAAATTGATTTATTTTAAATATGTTTGATCGAACTTATCAATTTATGTCTACGTCAAAACACTTTTATCACTTATTTTTATGCAAAAAGTCCTTTCAAAGAAATTTTAAAAAATATTTTTCAAATTGTTTATCAAGAATCTAAACCGATGTGAAGCTACTGCAAGTAACGCAACTGTACCAACACAAACACGTAAAGTCACTAAAAAACAAGTGTGCAGTGATGACATCTCTCGCTAGTGTTGAAAACTCAGTGTCCGATAAAATATATTTTGCAACGGTTAACGCGGTTTTCAACTCCCAATAGATTATTTGAAAACATGCTTAAAATTTTCTTCAGAAAGAGCTTTTTCATATAAAAATAAGTGATGGAAACGTGCAAACGTATACACAACTGATAATTCGTAATTTTATTTATATATATGAATGAATGAAACAGTTTTGAGAATATTATATTCTACACATGCAATGCTAAAAAATGGCTATAACTTTGACGTTTTGTAATTACAATTTAATATGCTATATGTTTGATATAAACAATAACAATGTGGGGCATAACTGAATTAGATTTGAAAGAAGTATAATATCCCTTTCGTAATCATCAGTTGTGTATTTATTTTGAAAAGTGAAGTGAATAGTGGCTGAAGGCATTTCAGCGCCATACAAAAATATTGTACCTATAACAAGTTTTTTAAAAATATGTGATTTCTAAATAGTTTTAAAAGTGAAGTTTGGTGCTTATGGTTATTGGATAATGATTGGATATGAATGCCATCGGTGTGCTGATGCCATGGAAACACTGTTACGCTGACGCCATGAAGAAATAAAGGTAAGTCCAATTTTTTTTTTATTTTGGAAAAACGTGAGATTTGAGTATATCAAACAAAATGTGACCTACAAATCAAATTTGTACATTCCAATACACCGAAAAAAAAAATTGGTTGTCTGTAAAGTCGGTTTACGGACGATAGTTTTACGTGATAACGTATTCCGCTCGAATATCATATTTAATAATCACGCACAGGGTCAGGCGGAACGTTACACTTTTTCGTGCATGCAGCCGGTGTTTCATCTTTTTATATTGACGTGATTCATCAATTTATAAGACGTTATCACGTCAATAATTTATGTTCTATTTCTCCTATCTTCTACATATAATAATTATAATAATTCGAATCTATGATATTGCATCTTTCGCTTCAAATTTAGGTTAATTTTATTTATTAAAATTACTTACCACCTATGGCACCTATAATAATAATTGTTTTTTTTAACTTTCTTTCTTTCGTATTTATTTTAAGTCTCAAAGATTAACTGTCATAATATTTTGAAAACAATTGTTTCATTGTTTATATAAAATCCCAAAACCTACTTACAATATTTAAGTATTTTCTTACGTCAAAAAATTGATTTTTATAATGATAAAATTTGTAAGAAAACGATTTTTTCGAGAGATGAGACCTAGCTAAAACGATTTTTTGCCCCCCAAAATCTCTTTTCAGTAAATTTATCCAAATCGTTAGGGCCGTTTTCGAGAAAAGCACGCACAGGGTCAGGCGGAACGTTACACTTTTTCATGCATGCAGCCGGTGTTTCATCAATTTATTAGATTGGTGATTCATCAATTTATAAGACGTTATCACGTCAAAAGGTGACTATTTGATCAAAAATACATAAATTAACTTTCATTATATTTATTTAATTTGAATAACGTATAGGTATAGTTAAAATGGTAATAATTGAAAACAAAAAAAAGTGTACAAAAAGGTGTGAAAAACTAGTCAAGGATGATAATAATAATTAAAATAAAATCAATTATTGCGTGCAAAACTATTATTATTAATTAGATATGTACATACTGTAGTTTATTTAGAACATTGTTTGAGAACTATTACTTCACTTTACTGGCAATTTTTCCCGAATTTTTCAGTGAACCAGTTACTTGCAGCAGTTGAGTTTTTTTTTTCTTATTTAAAATTTACACATTTTAATGTGCTGAATTGCAAAAAGCATTGACAAAAAATTGACCTTAAATTGTGATCATATAATTACAGTATTATTACATAAGCTGTTTGAAACTCCCCGATATTTAGAACATTTATAAATGTTTATTTGTGTTCTTAATTCCTATTAGTGATGTGCCGAATCGTTAAAAATGTATATCCGCGGATACGGATCTGAATATGGATATTGGGTTTCAAGATCCGCGGATACGGATCTTAACTTTCTTAGAGTACGCGGCGGTAAATATTGCACATCGACCTTTGGAAAGAGACTATCTGTTATGGGAAAAAGTTATTGACCTCTTTAAGAGTTACTCTCGTAACAGATTGTCTCTTTCCAAAGATCGATGTGCAATATCTCATTATAAAGATAGTTTTTTATTAGTACCTTTGAGTTATGTACTATTGGTATGGTACTCACTACGATAAATGTTTGCAATATAAAGGTGCCAAATGTGATTTAAAAAAATAAAAAATAATCTGAATGGAATTTAACAGGTTTTCATTATTACTTAAACACCTATATATAAAAAATTTCATCTATGAATTGAAAATTAATAAGGTAAAAGATCCGCCATAAAACTAACAGATACGGATCTTTCTTCTCCCTCGAATATCCGCGGATACGGATATCCGGCACATCACTAATTCCTATACAGGCTGAAGGTTAAAACCAGGGCCAGCAAACCCGAGAAAAAAAAACATGTTTGTTTGATGCCCATTATATAAAATTGATATAAAACGTCAGAACACAGTTCAAACAGTTAAAAAGTTAGATTGTGTTCATAAATATAGAAATGATTGATCTGCATAGAAAAATTTCCTTTCGAAACAAAATTTTAATCAAAGTGTGAAAAAAACGTTCATTTCCGAAGTGGAAATCGTCCAAAAAACAATGTTAAATACATGTTGGTATACATAATTTTTGAAAAATGTCATTTCGATCGAATATCGATAAATGTTTTTTCAAATAGGATCGATTTAAAATACTTATGGAGAAATATGTATGGTCCCAATCTGTCATTGTCAAAAAAAGATTTTCTGACAATGTTTTCTGCAACCAAGCGTTAGAGCAAAACATATTAAAATACTTTCATTTGTTTCCTAACAAATATTCTTCATATAAAGTTCTCGTTAGCTCAATGTGTACAGCCTTACTTTAGAATTACACTGAAACTCAATTTTATATTAGTGTGAATGCGTCCTGAATATGCAATAAATTGCTCGAGGTTAATTACTTTAAAATAGAAAAAACTTTTCCTTTTTTTTTGGTATCACGTTTTAATATTTTAGTACCTCATTTTAATACATCTATTTATAACACTGCGAATTGCACCTAAATACCTATTTCTTTTGATGAATCATTTTCCTGAATACAGAAAGTTACGTTTTCTATGGCAGTGGTACAGCAAACAAAAATCTAAGGCGTTTATATCAGTGATTCCCAAAGTGGTCTATATCGACCCCCAGGGGTCGACGACAACTTACAAGGGGTCCATGTCAGCGGGATAAAAAATTGGGGGTCCATGAAATGAAAATGGGGGTCAACGATAGTGAATCTCCTAACAAAAAAAGAAACAAACTGGACATCGTTAACCGAAGAGATTTAAGATTAAATTTACCTAAATTGATGCCAAATGTTGAAAATTTATTATTAAAGCATCAGGTTCATCCCTCACACTAAAAGCATTTACTTTTTGCTTAGTTATTTTATGTAACAGAATGTAAATTTTAATTTGATTCGTTTAATTTGAATCTAATTAATAAATGTACTAAATAAACATTTCATTACCGTTATAAATTTAAATCATTCAAAATGAGTAGCACTATACCGGTTGTCAAAAATACATTTGAAATTAATGAATTTGCAAAAAATCAATATCAGATAAGCAGGGGGTCTACCCAAAACCGACAAACATGGCAATGGTCTACGAGACAAAAAAGTTTGGGAACCACTGGTTTATATTATCAAACTGGATATTTCGATTCGGTTCATAATAGATCTCCTGTAGGGATGACAATAGATAGATAAAATATGGATTTTAAACGCTCAACAACAAATACTGAATAGAATCACAGACCTGAAATCGCAGATAATCAATAGAATTCCCAAAAATTATCAGACAGCAGAAAAATATTCTTTATTCAACACGCGTGAGTAATATGTAATTTCGGGGCCCTGCTAAATTCGGGAGAAATAATAAATTACTTCATGTTGACGCGTAGAGTGCTAATAATGAGCCGTACAGTGTGATAATGAATTTTCTGGACCAATAGAAACGCAGTAACAAGCCCAAGTGTGCACGCAGCTTCTGGACCAATAGGAACGTGGTAGGCGGTAGTGTATATATGAAAACAGCATCGCAATTCAGCGAAAGTCATGGCCATCTTGTGTGCATCAAGGGCGGTGGGTACGTCAATCAATGAAGTGATTTATTATTTTTCCCTCTTTTATCAGGGCCCCGATTACATATTACTCGTGCTAGTTGAATAAAATATTATGTGCGACCATTGATCGAAGGAGAATATTCCACTCGCGTGCGTTTTACGCTCATGGAATCTTCTCCTTCTCTCACTAGTCGCACATTATACTATTAAGCAATTGCAAGACAAATATTATGATTATTAATTATACATTAATTCCATATTTCCTGCCGAGTTGACTAAATATTATAAAATCAATCGAATAAAAATAATTTGCTTGATGACGAATATCTTGATCGAGCGTTTAAGATAACTAGTAATCATTCAAATATTGACAGCTGGATAATTATTGGCTAAAATTGAATATTCGATTCGTACAATCTCTACTTTCTAGCAAGACAATCCGACAGTCACCTAAAAAATTTTGAACAGTTTCTGACCACACTGAGCTCCATTTATAAAATCTTTCGAACAAGTATTTTTCAATTTCATAAATAAATAAAATGAAACATTAGCCTAATATTTTTTCAACTGAGATTCATCGATCAAACGAATATTTTAAATCAACGCATTGAATAAACTATTTACAAGACAAAACTGAAATTAAAATCCCATTTTTAAACCACTTTTTTATTTTCATATCGTTCATTTTGGTTAATATAAAAAACTTGTGATATGTCTTTGTTTTTAAGAAGTTTTCGTAAAATATTTTCTGTCTTGTGTTTTTTATCCACAAGAAATACCTTAGTTATTAAAATTCATTACTTTTTAAATAACATAAACTTCATACTTATTTATATTATTTTGTAACAATAACAATCTTACACGTATAGCTGTAAAAAATGTATTAAAAATTAAGTCCCACCTACAAATTACAACTTTATCAGGCTTTGTATTATTAACAGACAATCAGTAAATCACACCTGTTTCGTTTTTTTCCAAAAAAAACAAAACAAACATAATAATTAATGTTACACATCCGAAGGATCATAAATATACAAGAAATAATTCCCAAACAACAAAATAATCTCTTTGAATAACATTATATAAATTCGGTTAGACAATGGATAATAAAATACAAAGTCTTTAATGCTGCGGGTGATGGTTATCGTCTGGTTTCTCCGCGTCACCATAAAATTTCGACTGAAAAAAAAAAAAAACAATATTTACATTTCAGTAATCTTCTAATGCTCAGTTGCAGAAAGAATTACCGGTAAATCTGATTTGACAATGACCTTTAGATTGTGATCATACATATATTTCCATAGGAAAAGCGTTGTAAAAGTTGAAATCAATGCTGTTCGAAAAATAATTTATCGAATGAAATTACATTTTTTTTAAACTGTGTTAAATATATTTAGCATGGTTTAAAATTGTACAATTGCCACTTCGAAACAATGTTTTTCTACGCATTTTGATCAAAATTTAGCTTGAAAAGTGATTTTTTCTCTATGTAGCTCAATCATCATATATATTAATACGCTAAGGTTTAAGATGTTTGCCTCCCTTTTTAGAAAAAATCACACAACTTCTCCACATAAATTATATATCATTTTACAGATAATTGCTTGCTCTACTGACATCGACAACTAAAAAATTTATTATTGCTATTGTTTTTGTAAATTAATTAAACTCTGAACAATGTCTGCCATCTGACGGCGTAACGTTAACACTTCGATCTGTCATCTGATCATATTGTAAATACTGCCATCTGACGGGCAACGCTGAACAACGCTTTTGCTACTTGCGCCTCTACATATATGACAATTTTAGTAAAATATTTCTTTTACAACAAAAAGAAGAACGTTATAACATTAATTAACGTATTATAATGCGTTAGCCAATGGTTATAAGCAGTATGCAAAATTAGAAACGAATTGAATACCTGCAATCATATTTAAAAAATAATTTTGTAAAGTGATAATTATTATACTTATTTAGTGCGAATAATTCGCACAGGTCACGCTAGTCATTTGTTATTGTGTGAGTATAATCTAATGTTCGAGTCTCATAACGACATTATACTGCTCCTGACAGATCACAATCTAAGGTCATTGTCAAATAAAATTTTTTGGCAATCCTTTCTGCAACCCAGCATAAATTTGATAAAAAAATCTCTTAACATTCGTTATTCTTAACCTATACATTGTTAATTTAGTTTTTGTCGAAGGTGGGAGGAGCTTTGTTCTCGAAATGTACATCCAAAGTCTATAAATTAATCAAATAAATAAAATTAGTCGACAATTTTATTTATTTGAAGAGTTCTATTCAGACGTTAATCAAAGATTTGAATTCTATAAATTAATTATTTAAACAAATTTCATTCTCACCTCATCATGAGTGTCTTGATTTCGCACTCCATCCTCATCTTCGTCGGAATCTTCCTCACCGGATGATTCGGCAGAACCTGCACGGTCTTTATCTAAAAACATTTGAATAAACAATTTACTCTGCGACACTTAATTAACACAAGCTTTTAATTTTAAGAAATCAGTTACCTAAAACTAAACCGATATGAATATATCATGGTATAGGCATAGATATAATATATATTTAATAGATTGCGGATACACCAGCGCCTCCTGTACCTTTTAGAAGCCATTTTGTACGTGGAAAACGCCGTAAAAAGCGCGCGAGATTCAAAAATATTAATTATTTTATGATATAATTTTATTGATAAAAACGACAAAACTCACAGTAAACAGTGATATTTCGCTCCAAAACCTATTTTTATACTGAAACGTTTCAAAAATTACAAAATTGAGCATAAATATAATGTAAAGCTTAGAACATTTTACATTGTCAATTTGGTATCAAGGTTGACAAGCATTGATGCCAATCTAATGTTCTAAGCTTTTATATTATATTTATGCTCAGTTTTGTAATTTTTGAAACGTTTCAATATAAAAATGGGTTTTGGAACGAAATATCACTGTTTACTGCGAGTTTTATTGTTTTTCCATTAACATCATATTATAGAATATTTAATCTTTTTGAATCCCGCGCGCTTTTTACGGCGTTTTCCACGTACAAAATGGCTTCCATATGGCTTCTAATTGGAACCATTCCGCACAATGCTCAAGGATAGGCATCCACTATCTATTAACATATATATCTATGGGTATAGGCGATTATGGTAAAAAGAGACGTACCTTTAGAATCATTCATTATACCTCCATGATGCATTTTTGCTCTTGAAAGGCTATCATAACATTGTAGGCACACACGTAATGGTTTAGAACTTTGATTTGGTAATAGAAATCGTTTATTTGAGCAAGGCCCACAGACTACTGCTCCACATTTTCGGCAGTGATGCTGAAAAATCAATCAAAATTATTGATCCGTGTTTAAATCGGCTCAATTTATTGGCCACGGTTAAAACTGTACGATGACCGGTTCGTAAATAATACTCACTCTTCGATTAAGGACGGTAAACTGGGTTTTTTTACAGTGCATGCAAACCGATGCTTCATTATCAGGCACCCAAACAGCCGCGTGAACTTCCACAGCTTTTTTGCCACCTAAAATAACAAAAACATCCGATTAGAATATTACATTAGAAAATTTAAATGACTGAAATAAATAAGTCTCGACGTGAAAACACTAATTTATTTATTGTATTTAAACAAAAAAAAACTCACTTTTTCTTAACAAATCTTCTATACACTTGTTTATGTGAGCCATCCATTCTTGTTTCTCTGTCGATGTGGCCGCGTAAACAGCAAACGATTTTGAAGCAGTTCGTATTAACCAACCGTTTCGAAACTCTGAAACAAAATTAAAACGTTTCGTCAAAATGACATTTCACTACACAATACTCTTTTTTCTTTTTCTATATAAAAACAAAAACACACAAAACTCGGTACACTTTTCTGATAACTATGTATTTTTGACGTGATAACGTCTTATAAATTGATGAAACACCGGCTGCACGCACGAAAAAGAGTAACGTTCCGCAAGCGAGAGCGCGATATAAGCGATAGTCTCTCTCTTCTCGCGTGACGTCAGAGAGTAGTGTGCGTTCAACATTTTTTCCGGCTGTTCCAGCGAAAGCTACATCTGACAGATGGCCAGATAAATTATACGGTTTGTTAACAAATATATAATATATATACATTCTTTTAAATGTCTTTTATAATTGCTTAAAAATATGTATTTTGCTTTGGTTGATCAAATTATTAGTCGGTAAAAATATAGTTTGACAGCTACTAAAAACATTTGATTAACTTACGACCATCATCTTCAAGAGATTCCAGTTTAACTTCTTCCAGTGGAATTATATGCTGTTTATTATATTTCTTCTTGTTTATTAATATATTTCCATAAACGAGAATATCGTTAAATAAGAAAAACTGTCTACTCTTTGCCTTTTTGCGACATCGTTTTGTTAAAACACCTTCGCCGACTAGCACCCTTCCTGGAACACCCAATGGTTGTCCCGAACTGCCGAAGCAGTTCTCAACCATTGTAATGCGCCTGGAATTGGCTTCGCTGTTTACTAGAATTAAAAAAAGTACAATGTTATAATACTTAAAATTAGTGTAGGTACTTTTTTTATAAAAAAAACAATATTTTATATGGAATGACTGTGAGAGCAACCTTCTAAATCAAATATTTAAAAGAGCTATATCCTGGTTAATAAAGTTGTAATTTTGGTGCTCTATCAATCTGCACAATATAAAATTGATAACACTAACCAACCATATCTATTCTAACAATATAATATATATATTTTAAATACAAATTTTAATTATACTTTAAGTGTCATTAGATTTTACATTTAAAAAAATATCTAGTAAATATGAGTTATAAAATTTGCATCGAAGTATGCAAACTGTAGTGACAAATTTTTATCAAATTTCAAAATAGATTTTATGAATCATCTTCCTGAAACAGTGATTAGATCATTAGCATAAAAGTTTGCACTGATCCATGTAATAAAAAGCTTCCTACACTAAAAAGGAATTTAGAGTAAAAAAAATTGCTTTTGCCTATGACAGCGATGACATTAACCCAATTATTATTAAATTTCATCTTGACAACCTAATTTATTTACCTTACGTACTTTTTGATGGTCACGCAAAAATGAACAAACTTTCTAAAAATGTACGTAGGCAGTCTAAATTACCATTATTAAATCTACTAGAGGTATATTCTGAACTGATTTTAAAAGCCCACCAAAATTTGATTATTTTTTAAATATATAAATAAATTATTAAAGAAGTTTCTTAAGAATATCAGGAAAAATACATATAAATAAAACCATACCTAGTCGATCCACCATGACTCACACGACATTAGTAATTTCACTGCTGCCAACGCAAAATAAAGAAACAAGTGAAGTGACACCAACAGAATAACATAACATAATTTTCAAAATAAAATTGCATAAATCCGTTGATCATTGGTGTAGACTTGCTTTAGAATTTTCAAAAACGAGAATGTGCCAGGGTTGCGCAAAACATGTTATTTGGTTTACTTTTCTTTAATTTTAGCACAGATTATGAAAATTAAATATGACATATTATGTCAGTAATTTATTTAAAAATTGTAAATGAACGAACAAAAATCAAATAACATAAGTTTTAGCTTTCAACTTCCACATGCGTATAAAAAATATTCAGGTAGCCAATAGAGGGAGACTGTGCTCTGGTTTGAAAAAAAAACGCGAAATTGTACTTATAGTGACGAACTGGACTTGATTTTGGCCATGCTTTGGTCAAAACTTAATCGCAATAATTACGTCAGGTGTGTTTTTCTAAATTTGGATGCCCTTAGTAAGATGTGATGGCACCCTCCTCCCACTCACCTGAAATTTACCCAATAATTTTTAAATGTTATCTGTTCTAATAATGTACATTCTCTGAATTAAAAAGTTGACGTCTGATTTGCAGTGATCCCCCTCCTTTTATACGAGATATGGTAAAATTTTGCCGGACCCCTCCCCCCATTTTTAGCTCACGTAATTAATGGAGTTCCCCTTATGATTTCGAGTAATTTCACATATTTTGATGAATATTCTGCCCATTCAGAAACAATCTGTTTCTCGATTAAATAGATAGCACATGTTTGTAATTGTAATTGTAAAGTTACAAGAAATTTCCTAAAGCTGTTTGTACTTCAATGTATGTCTAAGTATTATACAAGTGATATATATAACAGCAATTCCTTCAATTTATGGCTGTGAACTGTGAAGGCCATCAATAATAATAAAAGATTGTTACAATAAACAAGACTTTATTCGCACCATAGCGGACGAGATTATCATCAAATTAAATAATCAAATTCATATTGTGTTTACTGCATTACTCTCGTATAATACATACATTGATGATTATTATTGTACCCATGAGTATAATTTTCTAGCTACCGGCAGACGGTGACTTTGTATACAACATTCGAACATTGAGTTAGTTTCGCAGTGGATTTATTAATCGTTTTTCGTAGTTGTTATTTCTAATTATCGGTAATTTTTAAACATACACTGTAGACTATTTTATATTCCTTTAAATTGTTTTATAGCTGTAAATCGCTGTTGCGTTAGAATAGAATTTTTCCATCGTCAGTTTTTCGTTACCTTTCGTCCGAGTAAATGCGCACAACGCTTACAAATTATGAAGCAAAATTGATCAGTTTTAAAATTGTCCATTCAGCTGATAAAAATAACAAGCGCACTGTGAGAAAACATTTAAGGGAATATAATGATATAACGCGAAACGAAATTAAATGCTTAATTTTTTTTATATAAAAGTTTCGTGATATTCAGTGTGAGTGGTAAGTATTATACAATAAAATTTTTTATCGGGGAGTGATGAAAATACTTTTTGTTTGTGAATTTTCAATTAAAATTATATTTGATAAAAATGAAAATAAGTTTTCGCAATGTTATGAACGTTAAACGTGATCGACATAGTGATATTCTAATTTATATGTCATCTTCACACGGCAAAAATCTACGCAGTTTAATATAATTAGTATGTAAAACTCTATCCTAATGGTTATAATAAACGAAAACAGAAACAGCGATAGCAGAAATACTGGTTCGCTGGCCAGAACAGTTAAAACTCCAGACGCTGGTTGTAATTTAGTGAACGCGGCAAACATGTCTTCAACGACATCTTTGACAAAATCGCCGTCCGATGAAGGATTTGATGAATGGGACCGTCTTTCAACAATGGGAAAGATTAAATATCTTAAAGATTCGGTGACAGTTGAACCGATGCTTGCTTGTTACGTAATGCCAAGCGTGTTGGCCGGTTTGGCAATTCAGAACATGAATCTACAAAAGGCTTGTAGAGTCAACTTGCATTACGAAGACCACATCTGCGATGCCCTCAACGAAAGAAATACTGCCAACTATACCCAACAGGAGTTTGAAGTAAGACTTTAATAAAACTCTATAACATTCTCCGTGTACATTTTTTAAAAGTACCACGTTTTTTTTATAAGCGATGAGGCAGACGCAATCGTTTCGTCACACAATTAACTTTAATAAATGTTAAATTCTAATTTTCATGGTTAGATTCGAGTAAGCGCTGTTCGCAAACGGAACCGGAAATGCAATTTGAGGATTAAATAGCGTAAGCCTTGACTTTATTTAGAATTATTGCCGTTCGCTCGCATCGACGCTGTTAACGAATTGTTTTTACTCTATTTGCTATAACTTAAACAACAAATTTAAATGTTGTTTGCGTTATTTTTTTGTAATACCGCATTTTTTCCGTAGGTACAAACACTTGTGGCCGGAATGATAGTATGGAAAACTGCATTGCAAAGTTCTCTCCAAGGAATCGTGATTCTATTTCTTGGAGCGTGGAGCGACCGTCGAGGGAAACGTAAAGTGTGCATGCTTTTGCCTTTCATTGGCGAGTTCTTTACATCGTTCGGTTTGATCCTTTGCACTTACAACTTCCTAGAGTGGCCGATGGAATTGGTCGGAATTATTGAAGCAGTTCCTTTGGCTTTAACCGGTGGTTGGATGACTATGTTTATGGCAATCTTCAGTTACATTGCCGACGTGACAACCGTCGAGATGCGCACATTTCGTATCGGCGTCGTCAACATCTTTGTATCTCTCGGCATCCCAATCGGAACAGCTCTGAGCGGAGTGTTGTACAAGCAGATCGGATTTTATGGCATCTTCAGTATCTCTGTCATGTTCTATTTAGCTGGATTTCTCTATGGACTGTTCTTCATTCACGATGTCAAAAGACTGGATGTAGTCGCGTGCAATTCCGGATGTGCAAATTTTTGTAAAGACTTTATCAGTCCTAAAAATGTTGTCGAGACGTTTAACATCATATTGAAACCGCGGAAAGGAACACAAAGAATTGTTATTATTCTGCTGATGCTTGTTTTTATTGTAATTGTTGGACCGCTTTATGGTACGTTTAAATTATTATTTCATTCATTACTCATTTTCAATAATCATTATCAAATAATTGTTAAATCACTTTATTATTGGGCCTTTAATTAGAACTTTAATATTTTTTACCGATGAAAAATTATGCATTTACCTACAATTTTTTACTTGAGTTTCACAATTTCTTATCTTTATTTCCGCGAAATAATTCCAAACATCGATTTTAAAACATTTTTTTTACTATGTGAATCTGTTAGAAAAAAATTATTCCAATTATCTTCTCTCTTCTCATTAGAAATGATAGCATTAATCTACGCAATGCCCAACTTGTTAGTCTATATTGGAACCAAATACGCGTGGCATCAAGTACTCACCCAGCGCGAGGCTGAGTTTTGGTGAACGACGTGTTACGTAATATAATTTTTACTTATGAATTGCAGGAGAAACTGCGGTCAGCTATTTATTTACACGTTATCGATTCAATTGGAATGAAGTTGATTATAGTTTTTATGCCACTTACGGAGTGATCATCAATCTTATAGGTAACGAAAAAAAAAACACTTGTTAAGTATCCCTGAGGGCCGAGACTGTCCATTGCGATTGTCAATGTTTGCATGAATGACACTTATTGTTCGTTTACTTAGGCAATTGAAACTATTGTCAATTTTACTACGGGATTGATAGCTAATGATAAAAATTTTGATTGGTGGCAAGTTCTCAACAAAGTTCAGCAATTGACTGAGGCGCAAATACACATTCAATTGTCGATCATTTGAAACCTCCAATCAATCGCAAATGATCGTTTCGGGAATCCTTTACATCTTGCATGAAACCGTCAATTGTTGCCTTTTGCAATCACAATGGAAAATTGGATGACATAATATAATACTGGAAGATTAAAGGATGAATCCTGGTGGCATAGGATCGATGAACTAAGCAAATACTGAAGGTTTTTTTATTGCATTTTATTGTCTGACGTTTCGACAAACTTTATGCCATAAATGCAATAAAAAAAACCTTCAGTATTTGCTTAGTTCATCGATTCTATGCCACCAGGATTCATCCTTCAATCTTCCAACATTTAAACAGGATCATCATCACTCTAAATTATTAGAGTTATTTTTCACAATAATATAATACATTATCAATCAATCAGATCGTAACGATACAAAATTTAGTGACTGAGAAAACTCAACATCGTATCAAGCACGGACCAAACAAGTTTGTTCGTGAACGTTACTGAAGTGTAGCGCACATTAAACCAGCACCTAAATCAGCAATGATCGTCAGTCGGTCGCCTGCAATTTCTGTCTGGTCGTGCTGGACGAACTAATGTGCTAGTGATGTATCGTTTTCATTAGTTAATTTCCATTGATAAAACTACTTGAAAACTTCAAAACCTGCACTAAAAGTTGCTGGTTTATGTGCAGATTTGTGTGTGCTGGTCCGTGCTTGACAAGTGTGCGCCATCTTTTAATGTCAACTATTTTCTTACAATCACAGGAACGGTGATATGCATCAGCGTGTTCAGTCGCCTTCTACAACTAGACGACACAATTATCGGTATTTTGGGATGTCTCAGTAAAATTGCCGGCAGCTTTGTTTGTGCCTTCAGTACCACGCCGAGGATATTTTACATAGGTATACAATATTTTTTTTTAAAGAGAAACTAAGTATAATCAAAGCTGTATATAGCTATCTAATAAATGTAGACAATTATGGCAACCGCCGTATCTAATCTAGATTCTTAAAGGCTCAACCATGATTCACATTTTCAACATCCAGATCTAATTCTAAAAACATATGATGCTGGATGACAGAACGCATTATCAGAAAATCTAGCTGTTTGACAATGATTGCAACTCAGCATCATTTTTTCAGTTTCTTAAGTTTGAGTAACTCAAATATTTATTTACACAGCACCGCTGGTCGAAATCGTGAGTGGAACTGGAGTCATAGCCATGCGTTCTATAATGACCAAAGTGGTGGATTCGAATGAAATGGGCAAACTTCATTCGTTATTCGGTGTTTGCGAGACGATTGTGCCACTCGTCTACAATCCTTTGTACAGCACTATTTATGTGAACACGCTGCAAACAGTTCCTGGAGCTTTTTTCTTACTCGGAGCAGCTTTGACACTACCTGCAATCTTAATATTTGGGTAAATTGATTTAGTTTTATTAAAAGACGAGTTTCCAAAAAATCTTTATTTTTAGAACTTTTCTATTTCGAAAGTAAGTAGCGTTTTTGTTATTGCGTTTTTGAATAATTATAAGGCAAATATATAAAAATGGTAGGTATATCGTGAAAAACAGAAACCAGACGAAATTTTTTAAAACGAAGCTACAACCGAAACCAAACCACTCAACAAAACCGAAACCAAAGCGTTATTCTGATCCATGCAATTAAAACATAAACATTATTATTATTTTGCCTCGTATCTTGTCTCCTAAAATAAGTAAACACATTTATGTATTAACAAATGAAGTCAGTCAAACATTAATTAAAACAATGCGTATTTCACTAACAAGTTGACCTTGAATTGAATACGCGTTTTTTTATAAACATGCGGTGTTTTCGCAATATATTTTTAATTTAATTAGCATATTTCCCAAGATTCTATAATGATTTCAAACAGCTCCTATATGTATTAAGTTTTTCTCAGGTGGATGTACGTAATTCAAAAACGCGACAGAATCAATAAAATTACCAATATTTCGGAAACCGTAAAGCAGACGGACAGTTTCAGGTATACGATTCCAGCCGCTGAATACAATTAGTTATTTAATTTTATTTTTGTGGTTAATGTAAAATAAATAAAATATGTTTATAATAAAATTTGTCTACCCGTATTTCCACCATGCTCCCGGCTCTTCCACCATATGCATTGTTCCATCGCGTTCAGTTTACTACCGATTTATATTTTCAATTTATTTTCGTTGAAACGAAAAATTAACTACAAATATATATTTTTTATGACAGCTAAAGTGAGACACGCCTGTGTAGGTTTATTCATTTTATTTATTGTAGATTATAGACAACTAAAGTCGCTATAGCGTGTATTATTCTATCAAATTAAATAATTCATGAGCAGAGGTGGGATTCGAACCCACAGCAGTTTAATCCAAAGGGTAGCACGCGATTCTTACACCAAGGAGTTTATTTATTTTATAAGTCTGGGGGTTTATTCATAAAAACATTTTTATCAATTTAATAATTATGAATAACGGGAATGCGGACACATAGGTATAATTCTTTTTTTTTATTGCTTACGTTTCATCAAAAATAATTCATAATTATTAAATAAATATTACGGACTTTAAATGAAAAATTATTTTTATCAATATTATATAATTCTTGAAGTGATTAACGGAATTCACCATTGAAGCTTATAACATCTGCTGCTGAGAGCATGTATGATTTACGGCGAAGTTTTGACGTGATAACGTCTTATAAATTGATGAAACACCGGCTGCATGCACGAAAAAGTGTCACGTTCCAAATGTGTCACGTTCCGCCTGACTTAATACGTTATCACATAAAACTATCGTCCGTAAACCGACTTTACAGACAACCAATTTTTTTGAACACATTAACTTTTAAATTTAATTTTTAAACAACACTTTATTAAATCACATATCTACATAGAATAATATTTACACAAAAAAAAAAAAAAAAAACAGTTACTATTAAAATTTCAGTTTGAATTCTGGTTTCTTGACTTTTGGTTTTGAAATATTAAACGATTTCTTATCTAAGAATAAATTGATATATTTATAAAGTTGATCGTCTCTTAGTTTTACATTTAACTCTGAACACCATCTAACAACTTCTGTGCATCTTCTGTAATCACCGCTCCAACCTGAAAAAAGTATTTATAAAAATAAAAAGAAGTCATTATTTCCATAAATAGGCATTTATGAAAGACAGTACATAATTAAAAAAGCTTTGTATTACACTAATTGAAGATCACAAATCACAACTCTGCGAATTGTAGTTAAGAGTACGTAATATTCTGATTGCAAACTTTTAAAAAGGATAAATAACAATGAACTTACAATGGTAATCGAATAATAACTCGAGAATTCGGATATACTGTTGTTTCATTTCATATTTAAGTAAGACTTCGATAAGTCTGTTTGCAGTGTCGAGTCGATGTGTTTTTATAATAGTGGCTACGATCAATAAAATTCTATCTTTCAAGACGTCTCTTAACGCCTCATTACGATCTATCATATTTATAGCAAGCGTTTGATCACTGTACCACTCACTCAGAAAACACGCCTGCCACAAACTCATCATCGGGTAAAAGTCCCTGTATTTATGACTGATATATTCTGTAAATTTAACTACCTGCACTAAAGCCGCTTCGGATTTACTCTCTATAATGCCAGAAATTAAATTGTCTAAAAATATGCGTATTTTATAGTGTAATAAAGGATATTCGGCATAGATCTCTTTAAAAATGGACAACGATTCGTTAAAATTTCCGTTCAACCAAACAGCTTCTGCTAAGAATAATCTACAGTGTCCATAACTGTCGTGTTTCGCTGGAACGTATTTTTTATATATTTCTAATAACACGACAATTTTTTTTTCGTCAATTCTGTCAGAGCAAACCGACAACAGTTTGATAAAAGTAGTGTGAAACGGTAGGCAACGATACTTTATACATAAATCTGATAAATTGTCAATATTTATGTCGTCCGATTGTAATTGTTTTTCTAAAAATATCGATAGCGTTTCTCGCGAATTGAATATTTTATTGTAATCATCATTTTCTGGCGTTGTAGGAGGATGATTTATGTTCAATTTTTGATAAAACGTTTGCTTGGAATCTGCAAACGATTTCCACTTCCAACATTTCTCTTCAATTAATTTATCCGTAAAATCGTCCAACGTAATTCCTTCAACGCACTGATCAGTCGACTTATTAGCATAACATCTTGTGTTTAAAGTGTATTTACAGTTGTAAATTTTCAGAATTTCTCTTATAACTACATTTAATCGTTTAGAATATAAAGACATATTTCTTCCTTTTAAATGTAAATATACAAAAATAAATTAATTTTGACATTTTATCAAAATTTCATTAACATAAATAGTAGCTCAATGGTACCATAATCAGTTTTGCCAACTGCAACTTTTGATTACTTTTGACAGTACTGCTACAGAACTGTCAAAAAGTTGTCAAATAATTTTAGATATATTGTCGCAATAAAATGTGTATTAAATTCCACAATGAATTTTAAAAGAATTGATCAACTGCCAAACATATTTTTTTTAATAATTGTGTTAGAAATAGTATTTATAGCACCTAGTTTTGGTGATAGGCAAATTGAAGTTGATTGTAGTAATTTACTTATGGGGCAGTATTTATGTCCAGACCCAAGTTATGATCATATAGACCCTAAAACACAACAACTCAAAGGATGTACCAAAGAAAACAAAGCAAAAGGTAGTTATTTAGTTCTTTTTAATTTATGTCATTATACAATTAATGGAAAATGCCAAAGTGAAATAAAAAAGAAAAAATATATTTTTAGTACATTGTATTGCGGCGAACGGAATAATTTGTAAAGAAACAAGCAATTCTAGTTTTACTAGAGAAGAGCCCTGCAAATGGACGTAAGTGAAAAATATTTTCTCGCAAAATGTAAGTTTAAAAAAATAATTGTTTTATTAATTGCAGAAACGGTTATTCATTTGAAACAACAATGCTGTTATCTGTATTTTTGGGAATGTTTGGAGCCGATAGATTTTATCTTGGTTATCCAGCAATAGGCCTATTAAAATTTTGTACGTGCGGCTTCATGTTTCTCGGCCAATTGTTAGACATTGTTTTGATTGCTACTCAAGTTTTGGGTCCCGCAGATGGATCAGCTTATGTAATTCCATATTACGGAGCTGGTGTGACAATTATTCGCAGTGATAACAATACTTACAGAGTACCTCATGATGATTGGGGAGAATTGTGATTTTTAAAGTTTTCTTTTTTGTAAATTATTATTATTTTGTCCCATTTATGTAAATAAACACTGTACATATTACATCATTCAATAAGAATTCATTTTTATTTACGATTTTTTTTGTATCTATTTAATTACTACCCTTGCGTAAACTTCATTTCTTTGAGGGAATAACTTTAAATCTTTAGATCAGGAGATCTTCGCTCAATATTCAAGCTAATAAAAACATAAATAATACCTATATAAAATCATTTGAACGGTAATTTGAAGTGATCAAAAAATAATTTTTTAGATTGTATTTTGAATTGTTGATTCAGTGTTGCCAATGCAACAATAATTGTTTTCCGTCAAAAAATGTCTATTTTGTGTGAACTGTCAATTGGTATAACCTCAAAATTTCTTTGTTTACATTCTGCGCATTAAAATATTTAAAATGATACGTCTTGGAACAGTATTGTCTTCATTTAAAATAGTGAAATCAGATATTAGAATCAATAATCTGTTAAAATGTAGTTTTTCCACGCAGAATCATCCACATTTTGATATAATAATAATTGGCGGTGGAATGGTAGGAACGACCATGGCTTGTTCTTTAGGTATGTTTTGAAAAATTCAAATTTCACTGATAACGGTGCTGTTTTACTATCTCCGTGAGCTATAGACAGACAAGCATCTAGGAATGAACATTGAAAACTACTTAACCATCGATGTTAAAAACATCAGATGATCCGTTGTAAAACATCGGTTATCGATGTTTGTCAAGTATCGATGTTTTCATTTTAGAAAGAATAGATTAAATTAACGAGAACTTAAATTACATCGTTTACAAATAATCCATTGAAAAAAATGAGAGAAAAAATTCGATGTCACAAAAACATCGGCGTTGAAAGTAAAACGTCGATATTTCCAAAACATCGATTTTCGATGCTCATCAGAAATCCTTTATTTGGCTTTCCCAGATAGGTATAGAGAGCAAAACCATTGCTTGTTTTATTAGATGCTTCGAGAAATATTTATATTTTGTTGTAAGAAATTCAAATATTGACTTGTAGGCCCCGGAAGAAACTCTGTTGCCCCAAAGAACTGTGTCTTTTTATTAACTCGAGCGTAGGCGATTTGAAACGTTTTGACAAAATTGAAACTTTTTAGCGAAAAATCCGAAACTAACAAACAAAAATATACTGCTTTTGGAAAGGAGACCTGAAGTTAAATGGGAAATGAAAGAAAAGTACAGCAAACGTGTGTCAGCATTGAATATTCACACATCCAAAATTCTCAAAGCATTAGGAATTTGGGATCATATTTGCGATAATCGTTTTACGTGTGTAAAAAGGCTACAGGTATCTACAATTTGAAATGTGCTAATAAATATTTCTGTAAGTGCCCAGTTGTATTTAGAAAAAAAGGGACTGTATTTTACACTGCACACTACCGAAGTGAAACTGATTTAAGTGTAAAAAAAAAACGAAATTATAATAATAATGACACCGAACGCCGGGATCGAACCTACGACTTTTAGGCTACGAGACAGCCACTATACCTCTAGTCCACTGTGACACAGTGTTGTACGACCGATTTTTATAGTACAGTAGAACGCCGATTATCCGAACCCCGATTAACCGAATCGCCAATTGGGCTTTTGAATGAAATTTTTTTTGTCATAAATGGAAAGATCGTATATAAGTTTTATAACAAAACTATTTTTCTTTTTTTTATTTTCGTTATAATTCATAAGTTATATCAAATTAAAAATAAATTTTTGTACCCAGTTCCGAGAACGCGCCGACATTTCCCGAACATAATGTGACGTCATAATGTTTTAGTCAATACACATGTAGAAGCCATTGATAGTATACTGCGTATATACATTTTACCATTATGACGTCACAACTCTCAAAAACAATTTTAGTGCGTTTGCAGTCACGTGATTTTTTTTAATATTTTATCAATTATAAATTGCTTATAATTAATTTAAAAAAAGTTTTTTGAAAGTTTTTGGCATCGATTATCAATATTATTTATAATAAAGTTTTAAAATACAATAAAAAAATCGATAATTATTTTTTTTTCAAAAGCCTAATTATCCGAATCGGTCCTAAGCGTAATATAAAAAATTCAAACCGAGTAATTTTTCAATAAAAACAAGTTTTGTGGGGACGCAAGAATACAAAAATGCGAGTGACAATTGCCGTGTAGACGCTACAGTGGTATCAGCACACGTCGAAGTTGGAACTCGCTGGAGTCCAGATATATTTCAAACTTACTCTGATCGAGATGTTCAAGTGAGCGTTATTGTAGAACTGTGTTTGTTAAACTTAATAAAGTTTATTCTATGTGTGACAGTTCGTTTTTCTTTATTACCAGTCTATGACCGATTATCCGAATCGACCCCGGTCCCAATTAATTTGGATAATCGGCGTTCTACTGTATATGATATTTGTGCATTACATTTTCGATTGCATGAATCAATTTTACCATATCGTGCCAAATGAAGTATAAAAAATGTGTATTTAATTAGGAGTTTTATTTGTAAAAATATACTTTTATAGTGTATAAGCATAGACAAAAAACATGTACATTTTTATTGCTTAAAAATGCGTGAAAAGTATAAATATTTTAATTGGTTCCAGGTGTGGGATGCCTGTTCGGATACCATGATCACATTTAATCATAATGATATGGCGAACAATAATATCGCTTATATTGTAGAAAATCAGCTAATAATTGAAAGTGCTAAAAGAATTATTTCTAATTTAGACAATGTAGAGTTGAAATATCAGTCAAATGTTAAGAAATATGAATTATGTCCTGAAAATATTGATGACAAAGTTACAGTACGTTTAGAAGACGGATCCACCTACACCTGTAATTTATTAGTAAGTGAAAATATTTTAAACCACTAGCATTGACCCGCGAATTCACTCGCATTATTATCTTTTTGTTTGCCTTCTACTTTGCCCCTTTTTTATCAATATCTCCGATGACTTTGTGCACAGGACAAATTATATTTTCTTGGTATGTAAAGATTCTTTTAACTGCTCAATTTTTTGCTCAAGCTGTTGATGAGACAGCTGAACGTCGTTTAAGAATTGCGTCAGCTGTGTTTTCAAATCGACTGTGTTATCCGAATTATTAAAATAAACCGCCGGTGAAGATTCTGCGTTCTCTTCTACTTTATTTTGAGTGATAGACATTGATTTTCGCATATATTTCATCCTTCGACTTTTCGGTCTTTCTTTTCGTTCAGCAACCAATTGATAAATGCTCTGAATAAGATCTTTAGGAATACGATTTTCCCTCGGGTCGTTCGGACGAATATAAAACGCCCAATGATACTGCGAACAAAGAAGTAAAGCGCTCCTGTGGCATGCAGCCAACACGCGTTTGGGAACCCAACGAAGTAGCTTGGAAAATAGCATACTTTCCAAATGTGCAACGAGCTCTGCTTGACGCACCAATCTGTCTAAACCCGCACTTTGTTGCAAACCTTGAATATCACTGACTGCCAAACCGACCATCAAATTAGTCAGAATTACCGTGACTAATAAAACGAATCCTAGAAACAGCAAATGCGAAGTCCAAGGGTAAAGTATTTTTGTATTGTTGCCACCGTCGCTTTCGGGATAAAATATGTCTTCAAATTCTAACTCACCCGACATCATGATTACCGTCTTCAATAGACCCAACAGTAAATTTTTAAACGATTTATAATTAGTAAATAGCACTCCGAAACTCAAACCGAATGCTATTAGAAGACAACTGTAAGCTAAGAGGAATTTTGAGAAATTTATAGCGACTGTTTGAAACATTTGCACGTACAAACCGAAGATTGGAAAACGTCCAACAATCATCATCAGTTCTAACCACGTCAAAAATATTCCTATGGCAGCGATGTGGTGTTGCCAATTTTCAACGTCTTCGTCGATACTCATGCTAAAATCACGCACGGCACATAACGGAACACAAATTATAATCATCCATTGCAACCAGTTTTCCCAGTGGCGGACGTATCCGTTAATACCGTGCGCAATTTGAAACAATTCTTTGATAAGAAGTAAACAAGTCAGTGTGAAAAGCATATAACTTACGGGTTTCACGTAAACGGGCACCGAACAAGGCGCTCCACGCATGAATCGCAAGTTTGGACAATTTTGTAAAAATACACTTATAACATAGGTTGTAAATAATAACACAAATACGGCATGATAAAATAAACTAAATAAAAAAAACTTGCGGATTTTCTTCCACTTTAAGTACAAGAATGTTTCGCAAAGTGGATGTTTTAAAATATTTTTTTGTCCGACATCGATGAAAGTAAGGAGCAGTTCGGTTTCACCGTGTCCAACGCTCGGTACTAAGATTCGAAAATCGAGTTTTAATTCACAATCGACATCGCCTATTTCTCGATCGTTTACTTTTATTGAGCTGTCGAATTTCGTTAAAAATTTCGGTAGCGCGTCCGGGGTTCTTCTTATTATAAAAGACAGTGCCGATATGCCACCGTTCGTTTTTGCTGTAACGTCGCCTCCGCAGTTCAACAGCAAAAGAACGCAATTTGACATTTCGTTTAAAGCGGCCATATGGAGCGGAGTATAACCGAATGAATCAGCTTTATTCACGTCCGCATTTGCCTCTAATAATATTTTAACAATTTCACAACAGCGTGACAATTTAACAATGGCGCCATGCAACGGCGTTCTTCCATCAGAATCTTCAGCGTTTGGATTTGCTCCGCGTTTCAATAGCAGTTGTGAAGTATCGATCGATTGTGACAAAGCTGCAAGATGCAATGGCGTTTGATTCTTATAGTTTCTAGCATTTATATTTGCACCGGCATCTAAAAGCAACGTGGCGCATTCTGCATTACCGTCTTCTGCAGCCAAATGTAGTGCAGTTATTTTATCGTGTCCGTATTGCATTTGTACTTCGGCACCGTGGTCTAACAGCAGTTTGACACAATTTGCAGAACCCAGCGCGGCTGCAACATGCAAAGGTGTTTCGGTGAATACCTGAAACAAATGAATTCATTCTCATGCTGGATTGTAGAACGCATTGTAACTTGAAATTTTGACCATAATAATTTTAGTTTTTTGTTTATGATGTAGGACTAGAGTGACCTGTGCGAATTATTCGCACTAAATAAGTATAATAATTATCACTTTACAAAATTATTTTTTAAATATGATTGCAGGTATTCAATTCGTTTCTAATTTTGCACACTGCTTATAACGTTCTTCTTTTTATCGTATTACAATATGAAGCTCAGATGACAGATCGAAGAAATATGTTACTAAAATTGTCATATAGAGGCGCAAGTAGCAAAAGCGTTGAGCTAAGCCGTCAGATGGCATCATGCAGCATTGCTGTGACGTTGTTCAGCGTTGCTCGCTGTTTCAAAATTAAAGCCGTCAGATGGCAGACGTTGTTCAGCGTTGCTGTATTTTAATTAATTTGCAAAAACAAAAGCAATAATAAATTTTTTAGTTGTCGATGTCAGTAGAGCAAGCAATTATCTGTAAAATGATATATAATTTATGTGGAGAAATTGTGAGGTTTTTTCTAAAAAGGGAGGCAAACATCTTAAACCTTAGCGTATTAATATATATGATATTAGATTCTACTGACAGAAAAACAATAAAAACATTTTTTTTTTTTCAATCTAAATTTCAATTAAAATGTTCAGAGAAATGTGGGGACGCCGTATAAAAACTTATTGAGATATGCAAGTAGAATACCTGAGGCGTATTGGGGCACGCGCCGGCCCTTAATAATTCAGCAACGCAATCCGTTGCATCGCTTTGAACGGCATAGTGCAATGCGCTCCGCCCCGTTAAGCCAGCATTAACGTCAGCGCCGGCTTGCAACAGCAATTGAACGCATTGTAAATTCCCCGAGCTGGCCGCACAATGAAGCGGCGTCGCGTTGTGAAATTTGTCCCACGGACCCGGCTTTGCACCATTGTGTAGAAGTAGTTCAACACAAGCAACTCTTCCTGTGTAAGCGGCTAAGTGTAGAGCTGTTCTATATAAATCGAAAAAGAAAAATAGACATATGGTCATTACTAACACGTGAAATAGTAACGTAACATCTGGTTGTAATTTCGTTTTCTTGTGGTTTTTTGGTATTTTATTTGGCATATCTATGTTTGTACTAGTGATGTGCCAGATATCCGTATCCGCGGATATCCAAGGGAGAAGAAAGATCCGTATCCGTTAGTTTTGTGGCGGATCTTTTACCTTATTAATTTTCAATTCACAGATGAAATTTTATATATATAGGTGATTAGGTAATAATGAAAACCTGTTAAATTCCATTCAGATTATTTTTTATTTTTTTAAATCGTATTTGGCACCTTTATATTGCAAACATTTATCGTAGTGAGTACCATACTAATAGTACATAACTCAAAGGTACTAAATCAACTATCTTCATAATGAGATATTGCACATCGATCTTTGGAAAGAGACAATCTGTTATGAGAGTTAACTCTTAAAGAGGTCAATAACTTTTTCCCATAACAGATAGTCTCTTTCCAAAGGTCGATGTGCAATATTTACCGCCGCGTACTCTAAGAAAGTTAAGATCCGTATCCGCGGATCTTGAAACCCAATATCCATATTCAGATCCGTATCCGCGGATATACATTTTTAACGATCCGGCACATCACTAGTTTGTACCAACATCATTTAACAGCTGTCGACTGAACTGAATTTGATGGCACTTATTGAAAACCAGACAAACTACCAGAATGATTTTTATCACGCTAAAATCGATATATACCTAACCGAAATTAAGGCTACCAAAAGCTTTTTGTCTATGAAATATCATTTTTTTCTATCTTACTTAATAAAAACAGCTTCTTTCTCACCTTCCATTTTTATCTGTAATTTGTAAATTAACATTTTCTTTAAGTATTCTTCGGAGAATATCGTCTTTTCCAATCCAAGATGTGATCAATAGTCCTACGGTTTTACACTCTTCCAATTCAAACAATTCATCATGATTTCCCCCCGTTTCAATAAGATTAATGATTTTCTCAGCATTAGGTAACTGCTGAAGATCTTTCCAAATGTCTTCCTGTTCCCAAATGTTTTGAACGCGACGAGTTCGTACTAATCTTTCGCTGTCATATCCCAAACCGGTTTCTTCTTCTTCACTAGAAATACTTCCGTCATCATCGACGCTCAATTGAGACTTAATAAAATTTTTGTTCCATTTCTTTTCCGGATTGATATTTACCGTTGAATGATGTTTTCGCCAAGACATTTTACTCACAATTTATTTACTGATCAAGATCTTTTTCTAACTTCTATTTTAAATTAGTCTTTCTTTTACTGTCAGCATGGTAGAGTCTGTATAAAAGATAAATCAGTTGACTGTTTATTATGATAATCAAACTAGGTATGTTATATATAAGAAGAATTCCTGTCTTTTTTACTTAATTTTAAATAGGGTAATAGGCATAACAATGCCCTTTGATTCTCATTAATATTTTTTAGTAAATTACCAACAATTTAGGATGATGTTAATTGTTAGGCCTTTGTAAAAAATATATAATTAATAAAGTTATAAATTCAATAAGAATTCAGAGTAGCTTGTAGATATGTATGAACGTACACAGCGTAGGAATGATATAAAGTGTGAAAATACATGAAACTTAAGGCCGCTGCATAGGAGGTTGATTTTGCTGCTGGGATTTGTGCTGGGTGGCGCGCTGGCTGCGGGCTCGCGTGCGTAGTCACAAGATGAATTTCAAAATCAGAACCGTGGCTATTTTTCGTGCTATTTTTTCTGCCTGTTCTGAGCAAGAACCAACCAGGAAACAGTATCGTGTCACGTGGGCGACGTGATCTAACGCCCACAAACAAACATGGCATCATAATGTGTGTTCTATTCAGAGACAATAAACGTTCACTTTTGTTAACATTCGAACTATCACTGCGTGCGCATCAAACCCATCTATAAAACTAGCTACAAAACAAGTATTATGAAAGCCAAAGTGCGATTGAAACCTAGCAGCCAAATCTAGCGGCCAAACCAGCCTCGTGTGCAGCGGCCTGTACTTAATACAAATCCCTTTTCAATAAATATTTATTGAAGAGTTCTAATCAGACGTTAATCAAAGATTTGGACAAATCCATTTTATTCCCATTATTGAACTTTGGCGCCTAAAATTCCCCGAATTGAATTTAGAATGCTTTTGACCTAGTTGCTGTATAATAACCGGATGTTCATGTTTACTCTCATAACGATTTCCTCTCACCCTGAACAAAATTCCTGCGTACACTCTCGAATGTTAATTTATATATATATTTTTTTTTACATATTTGTAACGGTAACGGTAACAACGGTTGCCTTAAGGTTATACGCTCTCGACCGTATTAGTAAAAACTGCGTCCGTATTTTGTTGTAATAAAAAGATGTTATATGACTTGGTAAATTTATTATTTCTTATGGAAATATTATATCCTGTTGATCATAGCTTTATTTTTTAATATTTAAGAAATAATATTTAAACATTTGACATAATATCATAAAGTTGTGACTTTAGCAGTATATTTAATTAAGCCCAGTGTACACGAATGATTTTATCTTACGTTTTGGTTTTAAAAACCTTTGAACCGTTAGACGTATAGTTTTTGAGGTATTGGATATTAAATGCAGTTTTTAATACACGGTAAATGAGATAATATCCAATTTTTAAGTTTTAGTTATAAGCTACGTCAAAAAAATTATTTAATAAAAACGAAATTTATGAAAAACTTTTCGTGTAATCTGGTTTTCATGGTGACATAATTCAAATCTAGAAAAAAGATTTTGAGAGTTGTTTCGAAAATTTTTAATTAACATAGCTCCAAAACGGCACGGGAAAGTTTAGTTTTTTTAATTTTTACGTTTTCTAAAAGAGTCAAACTTTCGAATAATCAGTTTTTTAAAAATTTGTCTATAGCCAATTTGGTTTAATCTTATTTTTATATACACTGCCGGTCAGTCTTCTCATTTATCATTATGTTAAAAATCGCATTTTTAATAATTAATAACTTGAAAACTAGACGGTCAATGTTTTTTAAAAAATGCAGTTGAATGTATGAGATATCCATAATTAACATATTAAAATTTCAGCGTATTATCTATACATTGCTCTATCGGGCGTATAACCTTAAGAGTGATTCGCTAATAAAAATGAATTCGTATTTTAAACACGAGGCTTTATATAAACATTTATTATTGTAAATTAACATTGAAATTGGTATAATGAAAACACATTTGCAATGACGCTGGAAATAGACTAATATTGAAAAAATATAAATCGAACGTTTCCTGTATTTACAATAGGTAATAAATTTTGCTCGTGAAAACTACCACAGTAAAAACATTTCGGTGTGTTTTAATTGACATTTGGCTACGATGCAAAAATGCACTTACGCTATAAAAAATTTATTAAGAACAAATTGTTTTGAAATTCTTAACAATAACAATTTAACAAATCTGTTTTACATCACGCTTCTTTGTGTGTATAAAATTAAATAACATTAAAGTATTTTAGGCCACGGTCAGCGCTACTGGTGTCGATCTGAAAAGTTTATAGATAGATCGTGGTCAATTTACGACCCATATTTTTAAACATTTGTTAATACTAAACCGCTGTCGTTTCCTGAGGAAGCAATTAATTATCATTGGCGTAACAAAGATTTGAAGCTGGGGAGAATCAGGCCATCGGGTTTTTTTTGAGAAAACATTGAAACCCCAAAATGCTATTTGTTATCCTTATTTCTAGGGGAGAAGCCAGACTGTGATCTGAGACCCCTCTCCAGTTGCGCTTATGTTAATTACGAAGGTTAAACTTGGTTAATTAAAAGATATAAAAATCATTAATGCATTACAAAAAATCGTTCCACATAATATGCAACATAGGCCCGGTCTATGTTGTATTTTATGTGGAACGATTTTCAGTAATGCATTAATGATTTCCATAGCTACCATGTCAACTAAATCCATGAAACTTGTAGGTAATGTGTTAAAACGACCATAACTATTAATAGGTCATATGCATGATTTTTTTTTATATTTTTAATAGATTATTTAGTCAACCATAATACGGAAAAAAATTGATAATCATTTAAAAGCGGCCATGTTCGCGGGCTTATGTGACGTCATGATATACGATGCATGCCAACCTTGATGTCAAATTGTCAATGTTCTAAATGAAGTTTATTTGTTGTTTTCTCTAAATACTGACATAATCTTACTGTGAGACGACACAGTCGTCATGAAAACTGTTGTTGATATATACTCTGACGTCACGATGCGTTTTGAAAATTCGAAAGTAGCGCTTATTTTCTACATTTCTTTTTTATTATTTGTATTTTTTTCAGTGATTAGATTAATAAAATAACCATTACGTTATGATCAAGAACTAAAATATATTTCGAAATAAAAATTTTACCAATTTGGAGTTTTATGCATATGACCTATTGTTGAATGTATTCAAATCTTTGATTAACGTCTGATTAGAACTCTTCAATAAATAAAATTATCGACCAATTTTTCAGACAATATTGGTCGATAATTTTATTTATTGTTAAATGTATTGTTCAAATAGATTTTTTGCAACCATACATACCCGCTATTTGTTTTCCTGTAACAAAACGAAATTTGCCAGCGCACTGTTCAGTTATAATAAACAACAATTTTCAAAATTTGTAAGAAATAGAAAAAAATGCGTGATCGGTATCGCTAAATGAAAAATTCATACTAAATAATAAGCATCGCTGCATTTCAACTGACCGCCAAGATGCCGCGCTATTCAACACTGAAAGTTTGCCGCGTCCAGGCAACCGGTGCCCGCTGGAGTACTTGCAACTCTTTAGTAAACCAACATGACGCTGTACATATTTCCATAACAGTTCTATTTTTAAGTTCCGATGAAATAGTCTACATTTGTACTGATGATTAAATGCGTATAAATTATTACTTTTCTACATATTTTATAACGCACAGGATATTTTGATCACACCGCAGGCATTCACTTACTCCAAGCGGCGGTGTCTAAATTTTATAAATTTTGTACGATAATAATGATAATAAACTAGCTTTCCGACCCGGCTCAGTGCGAGTAGATTTTGTTTTGCCAGCGAAAAAATCAAGAGCTGCAAATCCCATATATTATGTCGGTTTATTGTACCTCTTTTTTAACTTCCCGCTATAAAAAAAAAAAAAAAAATTTTCAAAAATTGGGAAATTATTGGTTTCACCCCGATTTTCGAAAATCGAGTTTTCGCCAGATCTCGACGTTTTGAGGTCCTAGGAAGCTATTGAAACTATTTTGGCGATGATGTCCGTAGGGCTGTATGTGTGTATGTATGTATGTAAACCTTTTATATCTTTTGAACGGAGTGTCCGACTGAAACGCGGTTTGCGGCATCTGACGTGATCTTGGTGAACTTAGACTTCCTGAAAATTTGAAATGATTCGGATCAAAAAATTTTGAGAAATCTTAAAAAAACAAGTTTCAAAAATTTTTTTAAATTTGTTTTTGTAAAATATTTTCTAAACTACTGAACCGATTAATTCCAAAATGTAATCAGCTCTTCTCCTTAACAAACTGCGTCGATTTCCGCAAACCGCATCAAAATCGGTTCATTTGTTCACGAGATACCGTGAACGAAAAAATCGTAAAAAAGTTTTTTTTTTTTAATGAGTCTTAAAATTGTTATCAGATCGATTTTTTGGTAATAAATTACTTTCTTAGGCTAAAAGAACTGCGTGGATCGCCGCAAACCAGATCAAAATTGGTTCATTTGTTCATGAGATAACGTGAACGAAAAATTAGGAAAAAAGTGATTTTTTAAAATTACTCGTAAAATTCTTATCAAATCGATTTTTTTGTAATAATTTACTTTCTTAGGTTAAAAAAACTGCGTCCATCGCCGCAAACCGCATCAAAATCGGCTCATTTGTTCACGAGATATCGTGAACGAAAAATTTGTAACAAAGTGTTTTTTTTAAATTACTCGTAAAATTCCTATGAGATCGATTTTTCTGTAATAAATTACTTTTTTAGGTTAAACAATTGCGTCGACTGCCGCAAATCGCATCAAAATGGTTCATTTGTTCAGGAGATACCGTGAACGAAAATTTCGTAACAAAGTGGGTTTTTTTTTGAGCTCGAAGAGCTAAAAAATAAACTTCTTGCTATATTTTATATATTTTTGAGCGTTTTGAACTCGAAAATAGCGAGAAGTTACAGGGATGGCCTGCAGGATCAAACTTCTTTTCAAATTTTTTAGGCAGCGTTGACCAAATTCGTTTGAAAATTGTGTGCGAAATCCTCGACTACATAACTATCTTTTATCGTAGCGTTATAATATAAAACTTATACCACTCGGGGAGAAATAAGTTTTTAAACAGTAAAACAATTTTTCCTACTTTATATACAATGCAAACTCTATATATAGCGAAATTGAAGGGACTGGATATTTTATTGCCTTATAAAGAGTTTTCCTTAAAATTTACATAACACGTTTATAATCTGTTAACTTTGTCGTTTTTTACTATGCCAGTATTTTCGTGGCATTTTATTCATATCTTGGGATATAGTGGAATCATCTTCGTTAAATAACAAAACTTTTTGTAATAACTTTGCTGCATGCAAAGCTTGTTCAATGCTTGCTGGGTGAAAGATCATCCACTTCGTTTTTCATCGCCTTGTGCCTCATTTTCCCTCACTGAATAAAAAATTTCCAAGAATCTCATTGTTGGGGTCTAAATAATGATGTATTGTTTCGCTATTGAGAGTGGTTGTTAGAGTGTTTCAATATATGGGTAACAATGTAAACCAAACAAACCTTACCGATTTTTACGTTTTAAGTTTTTCGTTAAATAGAAGTTCGCTATACTTATAGAGTTTACAACGGTAAATTAGTATTTACTGGTGTAATGGATTTAAACTTTTTAAACTTAGATATCGTCTGTCTCTGTGCTTGAATCCAATATTTTTATCTTTCGAATAATTTCCTACAAAGATCCCAAAATCTAAAAATGCTGGTGAGTGGTGGATTTTATTTCAAATCATGAGTTTAAAAACCAGGTTATGCGCATTGAGCTAACTACTTCGCACCTCAAAAGAAAAACGACTTCAATTTTCAGAATTAGATGTGTTGTAGAAAATAATAAAAGTTAAAAATTTGGAAATGGTATAAAACCGTACTCTTCCAGCATTCTCATCCTAAACGGGTGCCTAATGGCTTAATTATAGCACCGACCCGGCATCACGGTGGTTATTAGAGAATGTCCAACATTTTTATTTTGTTGGCATTTTAGATAGGTGCAGACGGACCTCAGTCAAAAGTTCGCCAAACAGCTGGACTTCATTATTTGTCTTGGGACTATAATCAAATGGCTGTCGTGGCGACTGTTCAATTATCAGAAGTATGTAACTTACTCTGTTAAAATAATTTTATTTTTTATAAACTTACAATGAAAAAATATTTATTTTTAGCCTACAGAAAACGTTGTTGCTTGGCAAAGATTTTTACCAACAGGACCTGTTGCACTTCTGCCGGTAAATATAGGGTAAACTTTACACGCCATATTAGATTTACTAGTTCAAGAGCTATCAAACATTTTTGGGTATATTCAAGCACCGTAAAATTTGTGTAAAACTTTTTTTGTAATGTCTGAACACAAAATCGAAGACCTGGCTGAAGATTAGTGGAGCCTAGCCAAGCTGTGAATTTTTAACTGCGAAATTTTATTTGAAAAAAATATCCTTCAGTCTTAGGGCATTTTGTAATTTTAATAACTTCAAATTTAGTACTTAATATAATAAAAAATAAATAAGCCAGATTATTTAGTCGGGTCTAAATGTTTGCCAGACGGTTTCAAAAATATAAATCATAAATATCGAAAAAAATATATTTGAGGCAGGTCTTCGATTTCAGACATTACAAAAGAAGTATTTCACAAATCTTTACGATGTCTCAAATACCTACCCAAAAACGTTTGATTACTCTCCTACTATCACACGGCATGACCTACTCTACTGTGTAGAAAAATTTCGCAAAATTATTCTAAAGCAGTTTTGATCAGATTTTCACCGATAACTTATGAATTAATTATTCTGGAAGATAACCCATTTTGCGGAAAACCGAGCTTTAGAAAATATATTAAATCTAAAGAATTGACCTCACAGATTTATTTTTTGTTTTTCAGTTAAATGATAATCTCAGCTCTCTAGTGTGGACCACAACTACAAATAAAGCAAAAAAAATAATTAAACTCCCAAATGATCAGTTTGTTGACGCCATTAATGAGGCATTGGTATGTAAATTAATAGATACAAACAAATATCGAAATTTGTTTCACAGGCAGTTTTAATATTCCGAAGAAAATTTTGAATTTACTCTGGTCTCTGATGTTCAAATGTTAAAATTATCTTTCCTTTAAAAATCCAAAACTTTATGGGTTTTTGTACACGCCTGGTCAGTTTGAGTTTTTTTTACTACTGTGTAAAACAAAAGAAAGCTAAAAATATGTAAATGCTTCTATTTCGCTAGATCAAAATAAACGGTAATAATGAGACATGTATTGTAGATTATAGACGCTCGACATGTAATAATGATCTTTTTTTTTCCGACACCAATAGCTTCAGGGTTTGACCCATGTGCCAATAATAATGATCTGATTTAATTTTCTATTGGAGAGCAGCTTTTATTAATAACGAATTATTCAGTAGATCATGTAGATGCAGACATTTTGATAAATTTTTGTTCTACTAGTGGAAGGAATATCCTAGAGATACAATAGTGGACAACGTAACCGATAGAGTAAATAACCTTCTGACGTCACTGTCTTTAAGTTCAAACGCCGTGCGCCAGCTGCAACCGAGTATCTCAGGCGTTGTCGAAGGAAGTCGAGCCGGTTTTCCGCTTGTATTTGGGCATGCAAGCAATTACGTCACTAAAGGGATAGCGTTAGTTGGGTAAGAAATTTCTGCGCTGTTTAACGCCAGCTAAAAAGTTAGGGTAATGCCACTTTGAATTTTTTTCAAATATCGCTTTTTCATCATTTCAACATGATGTAACCCCCCCTTAATGCTTAAATTTATTATAAGATTGAGTAATTTGGAAACTTCGAATCCATGATATCGAATAATTAGTAATTAAATACGGTTGCAATTGTCTATTTGTACGGGAATTAGGCAAAAATGTGCAACAGTTCCAGCCGAAAACTATCCAAATGCCATACTAAAACGAGGATTTGATGGGCATTTCAAATAAAAAACGTGAATTTGTGATGAGAATTCAATGGTCTTTTGTTCTGTTCATCTTTCAAAATGGCGGCTAGAATCACAATCACTAATAAAGCTTGGCAAAATATGTTGACTTCCCCTGTAAATTTGATACTTCGAACTGGAATCACTTGAAAATTCCAAACAATAACTACATTATCACAGCTGCTTTGTTAATTCGTATTAATTTGATAATTATTTTGTTGTAATGTGATCATTAGTGACGCAGCACACGCTATACATCCGTTAGCTGGTCAGGGAGTAAACCTTGGCTTCGGTGACGTAGCATGTTTGTCAGACGTGCTGGGAAACGCCGTTTACAGAGGCGTAGAAGTCGGTACGTTTAAAAATATTGTTGACTATTTTAATAAAAAATTGGTTGTCTGTAAAGTCGGTTTACGGACGATAGTTTTATGTGATAACGTATTCCGCTCGAATAATACATAACCTAAATTTTAGTAGCTGTCAAACTTGGGCCGATAGTGCGCGGAACGTGACACATTTCGGAACGTGACACTTTTTCGTGCATGCAGCCGGTGTTTCATCAATTTATAAGACGTTATCACGTCAAAATCTTTTTTAAAAGTTTCCACAAAATTTAGAACACTAGTATATTTTATCGACGTACGAATGATTACCCTAACCAATCGAAAACTATTATGAATATATGAATGACTCTTTTTAGGTGACCTAAATAGCTTGAAAGAATACGAGAAATTACGACAGCTTCATAATATTCCCACAGTGTTAGCAATAGAAGGGCTACAGAAATTGTACGGGACTACTTTCACCCCTCTGGTTGTATTGAGAAGTGTAGGGCTACAGCTAACGCATTCGTTGCAGCCAGTCAAGGTTGGTTAAAAAAATATTTTAAGAGGGTTCTGTCACACCCATGGCCAAATACAATCCTTTTGATTAACACTACACGCAAAATACCAATTGTTACTGTGCGTCGCTTGTAATGCAATAAAGTTAATTACAGATTTTCAATACTTGCACTCTCCCGACTTTATTTTTAAGCTTACAGGATCCGTTTTGGTCTTAAAGACAAAGGATACGTCTAGATTCGCTACCGAGGCTTACAAAAAATTTTAAAACCTTTTTGAATACAGTTAACGTAAAACAGTTTAATATTCAAAGGGTTCTCTGTTGCCAAATTTCATTTTTTTTTTTAATTTGACCTGTATTTTTTATTAATCGGGAGCGGATAATAATGTTTTAGCCGGGAGGGAGGAAGCTAGATCTAGACGGTCTAGGGTTGCCAAATCAAAATGTGAGATAGTCTGGATATTATTCCAATGTCTGGAAATATGTATTCAATATGTAAATACTAAAAAAGGTTGGATATTATTACAAAATATGATAAAATAAAGAGATAATTAATCAATTCATTTATTCATATACATTTGATGTGTAGTTTTTCAATTTTATAATGATCAATTTCTCGTGATAACAAATTAAATTATTATTCATAAGGATTCAATCGACAAATCTGGAGATTATCCTCCATAAGCTGAAGTCTGGAAAAACCTTAATTTTTCTGGAGTCTCCAGGCTAAAACTGGAGGTTTGGCAACCCTACGGCCTAAGTCTCTATTAAATCTATCCATCCATGTATTATAAATAATTATTTGTTTTTTTCAGAATGCGATTATGAAACAAGCAGCGTTTTAAGTTGTTTTTTCAAACACATTATTTCAGCTATAAATATTATTTATATTGTATAACGTATTAAACTATATTTGATACTATGTAGTTTATGTTTGAATAAAATAATTATTTTCTTTATTGAATATTATGAATTGTTTATTTGTCGTTGGAAATTTGCCATCCCTAGTTTAATAACCCTCAGGTATCTTCCTTTACCTATGGCCAGGTACCTTGTTCAAGGAAATATAACGGAAAGTATGCAGTTCTTTATTTTCGCCGGCACTGCATTTGAAAAGAGTATAATATTAATTGTTCGAGAAACATCCAATAAAATTTTACACTGTTGTCGAGTCATAATAAATAGAATTACTAATGAAAAAATGACCTGTATAAACTGTACATCAACTTTTATTGTACTGAAAACAAAGAATTCATTATTCTTAGATTAACAATTTTCTATTCTTTACGATTCTTTTTTGCGCTCTTTAGTTATTTTTAACTATAGCGCCTAACAGTATATTATTAAGTCGTGAAGACCTTTTCGTATATTCGTATAATTGATTTCTGTTGTTTCAACAGGCGGGAGATATTACAAAATGCTATTTTTACAAACAGCCTCTTTCAAGTAGAGAAATAATTTTTCAATATTCATTTCTAGACGTATTTACAATTATTGATTTTGGGGTGGTTCCAGGTCATTTAAGAAATGTGGCAACATCGCGCGTGACGACATAACGATGATCAATATCGTACAGTTCGAGTTTGCCTTTTTTCTACGGACTATAAAAATCTTTTATTTGTAAATATTGAATATTGAAGCCGTTTCTTCGAAAATATCGTCAATACTTATTCGTATTATGAGTATTTGAACATTTCCTAATAGATTTAGTTAAAGTTCAGGTAAGAAATAAGAATATTTTGTGGACCTGCTTTTTCTCCGCAGGCGTATTAACACATTAACAAATCCCCTTTCAGGTATAAAAGCAGAATGACCTTTCCCGTTCTCATCATTTCGTGGGTAACAGTGTTTGTGGAAGGTGCTCAGTGAACAAGAAGCCATAAGAAGAAAGAAACTTTGAAGAACATAACGATTAACGTTATAGTATTAAGGTGTGTCGTCTTTCCAGTAAATTTTTACTGTTACATCCTGCCATTTTGTTTTAACAATTTAAAATGGGTGCCAAAATTGAGCAAAACCCAGTTAAATTAACTGATTGGATAAAAATTGTTAAAGTTAAAAAGAATAAATTTAAACTTAGTCGTAAATCTAATTTACGTATAGAAGCCGTTTTGGCAAACGCGTTATTAAAAGCTAAAGAAGATATGCGACAAAAACAACGTGAACGTTTAAAGCAATGGAAAAATATCAAGAATCCAGTTATAATGGCGGAACCGTTTCGAATTTCAACACAACAGTTAGACCCGTCTCAGTGGAACGAACATACAAAAAAAGCTGTAGAAAGTTTAGAAGATTTTTTGTTAGAACTTAAGAACATAAAATCTTTAGATGTTAGATAATATTTTTTTTTTGTTTTTTTTAACAAAATTGTTCAAAGAATCTGTGATAATTTATTTTTATAATTTGTCATTATAATATTGTGACGTAATTTTTCATTACAGTATGACGTACAAATAACAACGGAGGGCCCCAATGTACGGTGGTTAGCCCGGGGATCCCAGCTGTTTGGTTTGTAAAGTATCATTAAGTACACTTTTTTTAATCATTTTTCTAGTCATTTTACAGTACAAATTAATATACATTCCGTTGAAATTTAAATTAGTAAGTTAATATTAGAGTAATGTATTTATTGTTATTTGTTTTCTAGTACATCTTTAATAAAAACTATTTTTTTAAATTAAAACGTGCCATAATCGTTTTTATGTAAATTGTATCCTATTTTTGTCATTTTACTACTGCTTGGTGATATTTATTTTTAAGTGCTGGCTCGGCACTGGCTGTTGAGTCGACGAGGAGTTAGCGGAAGGCTGCCATCGAGTTCGAGTTAGCAGACGCCGAAACATGCCGTATCATCGATAAACAACATACCTAAAACTTCGCCCACCAAAATACTGCACACTGCCCGTATGAAATAACGAAAACCCGCGTATTATGAAAGTATAGAGTGAAAGGTATTTGCTAGAAAGTTTTAATAATGTAAACGTTATGAAATTGTTGGTCACGCCTCATAAATTGAGGTTTTAGCTCGTAAGTGTAATTTGATTCAGGTTCACTTGAATATGAGATTCAAGTGAATTTCGTACCCACTGTCGTGGCCACATCTGCAATGAAGGTTGAAATCGCTGCCACAAAAGCAGGCCAGTCAGCGGAACTCAATAGCCGAATAATTAATAGTAATATGTACGTCTCAATCGACCGGAAGTTAGGAGAAAATGAGAGAGGCGTCTGGTTAGCAGACTTCGTTCGTCCCCGACACATCTATCTGATAAGTGAAAACCCACGTACCGATTACAAAAATATGCTACGGAAGGTATTTAGTGAAACGTTTTTGAATTGTTTTGGTAATATGCATTTGCGCATTGTTGGTTAGACCTCAAAAAAGTGAGGTTTTAGTTCGTAAGTGTAATTTGATTCAGGTTCACTTGAATACGAGATTCAAGTGAATTCCTATCGTCAGCCACATTTCCCGACCGACTTCAGTGCAGACCCGATTAAGTCCGCAGCGATTCGGCCGCGTCACGTGAAAATTACACAAACACAATAATTGGGAATAGACAATCATTTATTCGTAAGTCGATCTGAACCGATCATCATCATCTTCATCATCATTAACGTTCGAGACCTGGGTATTGAATATATGAAAAACACTTTATAAAGAGTACTGACAGGTATTTGATAGTCAATTCTAATCGTAAGTTGATATGCATTTGAAGCTTATAACAGCTTATCGGTAATGCCTTCCGAGGCTTTAGTTTGTAAGTGTAATTTTGATTCAGGTTTACTTGAATACAGTGAATTTACTGCCATGACTCACATATGATTCGAAAGCAGTAATCCAGTTGAACACGACGCTTATAACCTTAGTTGTCGGGCGTCTATAATCTTCAATATCAAGTTAAATGCAACAGAACGCAGTGGCAGTAACAAAATAGTATCACGTGATTTATTATTTTTTTTATGATAACACGTATTCTGTATCGTTTGATACTTGCACTAATTCCTTTTCTTAGGACTATTTTATCCTGTCTTGACTTGTTTCTAAAAACAATGAAGAACGATTCAGACACTAAAGTATATTGAAAGGTATAACACCAAAAAAACGCAAGTTTGTTTATCAAATATTAAACTTATCGAGAAAAAAACAATGATCGTGCAGTACCAAAACGTAATTTACGAAGTAAGAATTTTATTAAGTAAGCAGTAGCAGTAATCGAGCCAGCCTTATCTAATTTTCGAAGTGTGAAAATGGAATTCAGGTATTTTCTTGGTCATAGTAGTAACTGACTGGTAGAGTAACATCGATGTATTACTGAAAAATTGCATGCTATAACTTAAAACAGTTTCTGGGTGTATTGTTCCGTAATATGCTTTGATATCTTACTTAGCTATTCAATAACCTTGTTTTTTTGTGTAAGTTTTCTTTATAATTGTTATGGATCATAGGTTAGGAAACTTAATTTATTTTACATAGGTTACAAACAGCAACCACCTCATGGACAGGTTTCTAGAGGATTGAACAGGTTGGAGGATTTAAAATTCAGTAATCTTGAGGCAGTCTGGTTCCCTGTTTTTTATTGCAAAAAAGAATATAATCGATGAATTGGAAACGCAAAAATGACGTACAATAAGGGGGTATATTTTATGAAATTTTACGACTTAACAATATTTCAGCTTTGAGTATTACTCATAGAAACGCATGAGTTGTAATTGAATATGCACTTATATAAAATTTACCGAAGGATTTAATCTGGTTTTGTAGTAACACTGCCCATAAAATGTTGAATAGAAACGGAACAGGCAAGTTGTGCATTGTAGAAATACCACAAAATATTTTCTTTAGAAGCTCACTAGATGGATGGACCCTATGCATTAAATGTCTGCTGCTTACCTGTCCCGCCATTTTGTTTTGAAGATGCGTCTGCCATTTTGTTTTGAAGATGAGTCTGCCATTTTGTTTTGAAGATGCGTCTGCCATGTTGTTTTGAAGATGAGTCTGCCATGTTGTTTTGAAGATGAGTCTGCCATTTTGTTTTGAAGATGCGTCTGCCATTTTGTTTTGAAGATGTGTGTGACCGGTAAGCACTTTGTTGAAAGAAGATAAAATGAATGTTCCGTATTTTTTCCGCTTGTAAAAATGCCTTCTTGCTGTGACAATGCTGATATGCAAGAAAATTACACTGTCCAAAATGAAGGGGTGTCAAGTACTGGCGATTGCTTCCGGTGATGATTCACAATAGGTATAACAAAATTTTCATACAAAGGCGACTTTCCCGTTATTACACAAAAGGAATTCTCCAGCAGAATCCCACTTCTGGAAGGTAACACTTTTAAGTTTTAATAGCGTTGGTGAGGGAAGAATTGTTTGGATTGTGTGAAGTAAAACAGTGGCGTAAATATTATAAATTTAAAAAAATATATTCACGTATATTTTTTTCAAATTTTTGTAAATATTTATGCCATATTTTGTATTTATGTTATGTTCTTTGGATCAGAATCGCTTAGTAGATGATGCTTTTACTCAACAGCGGATGTAATTAGGGCGATAAGAAAAAAGATTCGAATCGTGAATTTGCCTGGAGAACCGTTCTGAAATACTTACAAATAAATATGTTGCACATTTTCAAAACTTTCCGATAAAAAAAGGTGGTGTTGGAATGGAGAATTTGCTCTCAGTCAGGTAACAGTTAATACTGCTATGAAATAAGAAAGTTTTTTCTAGTTGAAATTATAACAAAAAATTATAGAAAACTTTACATAAAGGCGTAATGTAACAAACATAAATGAAAACTAATTTTGGGAATTAGGAAATGAATATTATCGCCAGAAAGCGTTTGAATATGAAAATATTATACACGAAATTTTAAAAAAGTACAAAATAATAAGTATATATGAAAAGTACAGGTATTTTTTTATATTATCTTTAAAAGTAATTTATTTTCTGGTTTCGACCATCACATGCAACAAATTAAATTTTTCTCGCAGAAATTAAGCCAGGAATGTTAACGGAGGAATGAAACAATATGGCTTCAATTTTTTTGACGAATCAGAATTTATTACTATATTAGCAAATTATGAAAGAGAACCACGCAAATCGTACGTAATGAAAAAAAAAACTAAACAAGTGTCTGTTGATAATGCATTTTTTTTTGCGACAAAGTGTTATAAGTATAAAAAATGAGTTTAAAAATGATGTCAATTAATTTCAAGCAACATAATTTTATTTCTGAATTCTTTTACAGTATAAATTAAGTCTTCAGTGAATATTAAAAAAAAATCGTAAATTTAATAGAGAAAGAAGTTAGAGTAAACTAAAATAAACACTCGTATTTAATTTTTAAAAATGGGAATGAGCCAAATCATGTCCACGAAAACTACAAATTTAATCCAAATATTAAAATCGTATGTCTGCTGTATGATACAGAATATAATTAAGTATGTATTTACTAATTTATTCTAAGCAAAGGTATGATGAGTTTAGATTTTTTATACGAAAACAGAAAAAGCTTGGTTTCGAAATAGCCAAAAAAACGTTTCGAAATCATTTTACTTTGCATAGGTACCGCTCTTTTAAAAATCGACCCCAGCTACACACGCCTTTAAGAAAACCACAAAATCTTTTCTTCTTATTCGAAAATGATACAACATTCCACTCGGCGAGAACACATCATACAAGTCCTTCAAGCTCAACAGTTCATCTCGGCCATCTATGAAATCTCTAGAAGAAAAACTGGGAAATCATGGAAGCACAATAAATCAACAGGTGATCTTAAAGTACCACAAAACGCAATTTTTGTTTGAAGTTACAGATATTTAACAAGAATATTGGAAGATTGAAAGAAATTGGCAACTTAATTCGAGGAAAGAACAAAGATATTTGTTTAAAAGACATCGACTAATTGCAAGTTGAAAAAACAAAATGAGGTGATTTTTGAAATACGTATACAACAAAACACGCTTTTGTCTCTGAGTTGTAGATAGCGTCGTTGAAAAATGAAACGAAATGCAAGTTTGGATAAGAACATGAATGCTAACTATTGCAAACGAAGTACTTCTGGCCTATTAAATATGCATTATACGAAAATACTTCATAAAAATGAGACTACCGATCGTAACTTTCAAGAGCAAGTAAGCCAAATGTAGACACACAACGCGATTTTTGTTTTAAGTTACAGATAGAATCGATCACTTACTCGATGTAAACAATCCTGACAAACTCGTTCCGGGAGTATGCTGGACACAAAATAAGCGATTTGAAAAATCAAGTTTTAGGATTACGCAGATATAGTTTCCAAGACATCAACAAGAGGATTGTAAAAGGTGATCTGAAATTATCACAAAACGCGACTTTTGCTTTAAGTTCCAGATAGATTAATAATTTTCCAACCATTAATATTGATGAAATTATACAGACTGGAAATAATACGGAATATATTAATTATTCAGCTAAGAGAGCTCGTCAATCTTCGTGGACAGGTAAATTTGAAACCCTGTTTAGATTTTTTTATACATACACGTTTGCACCGCCTTTACTTATGTGAAAATTTAAGTAAAAGCGGTGTTAAACGGGCCTAATTTAGTACTATAATAGTATTGTAAATATTCTAGGATTTTTCCATAACGGAAATCAGCATAACAACTACTTATTTACGAAAGAAAAAGTGCATCAAAGACTATAACTAATTCAGGCTGCGACCCGATGGAAATGCCACTTACGACCCAATATGAGGTAAGTAAACAAGAGGAAAAAGAAATCCTGAGCTATTTGTGCATAGCTCTAAACAAGGCCCCTGGAGCAACGTCTCGATATAGAAACAAAGGCATAGCTGTTTGGAGAAAACAGTCTAGAGGTATGAACAAGCAACGATGCAGAGCCACTACTGGAGATCAACGGAACTGAAAAAGTCAACGACGCGAGACTAGCCACTGGAGACGGGGAGATCACCGAGGCTGATGAAGAAGATGACGACGCGGGACTAGCCAAAACGCGCTGCCACTGGAGAAGAGGAGACCACCGAGGCTGATGAAGAAGATGACGACGCGGGACTAGCCAAAACGCGCTGCCACTGGAGAAGAGGAGACCACCGAGGCTGATGAAGAAGATGACGACGCGGGACTAGCCAAAACGCGCTGCCACTGGAGAAGAGGAGACCACCGAGGCTGATGAAGAAGATGACGACGCGGGACTAGCCAAAACGCGCTGCCACTGGAGAAGAGGAGACCACCGAGGCTGATGAAGAAGATGACGACGCGGGACTTGCCAAAACGCACTGCCACTGGAGAAGAGAAGACCACCTAGGCTGATGAAGAAGATGACAACGCGGGACTAGCCAAAACGGAAGACCATCGAAGAAGGGAAGACCACCGAGGCTGATGAAGAAGATGACAACGCGGGACTGGCCAAAACGCGCTGCCACTGGAGAAGAAAAGACCACTTAGGCTGATGAAGAAGATGACGACGCGGGACTAGCCAAAACGCACTGCCACTGGAGAAGGGAAGATCACCGAGGCTGATGAAAAAGATGACAACGCGGGACTGGCCAAAACGCGCTGCCACTGGAGAAGAAAAGACCACTTAGGCTGATGAAGAAGATGACGACGCGGGACTAGCCAAAACGCAGTGTCACTAGAAAAGGACGACCACTGGAGAAGACCGTTCAGAAGAAGAAAATCAACAATGTAGGCGGTGCCACCAGAGAAGATAGCGTTCGGCCAATGGAGAAGAAGAGAAGACTATTGTAGTAACAATTTGCCAGATTAAACTTTTTTTCTCAAATGTAATATTCTAAATTATTTTTCTTAGCTACACAGGAAAATTGAAAGTTTGATAACAGTCTGAAAATATAAATCAATTTATTGCAATTAAAGAAAATAATTTAATTACAATTTAATTTTAATTCGACATAAAACCGTTTGATTTATTTTAAATACATACAAACAAGTACAAGTGTGTGTACTTATTTAAAATAAATAAAACGATTTTGTATCGAATTAAGGTTAATTTGTTTTTCTCTGTAATTGTGATATACGATTAATATTTTCAGATTGTTGTTATCACAACTTAAAAATTTTTTTGTATCGGTAAGGAAAAAAATTTAGAACATGTAACAATAGAGAAAGCAAATTGTTGCTACACCTTCGATGAAGAAGACGGAACCACTGGAGAAGACTACGTTCGATCATTGAAGAAGAAGGGAAGACCATCAATCGAGAAGACAGCGGCCAGTGAAGAAGACGACGTTCGATTACTGGAGAAGAATAGAAGACTACCAGTGAAGAAGGCAACAACGCGGGTCCAGTGAGAAGGCGACGTTCGGTCATTGGAGAAGAAGAGAAGACCACCGCCGGAGAAGACAACAACGTGGGGTCAGTGAAGAAGACGGCGTTCGACCATGGGAGAAGAAAAGAAGACAATCAACGGAGAAGACGACACGGAGCTAGTGAAGAAGACGACGTTCGACCATTGGAGAAGAAAAGAAGACCATCACCGGAGAAGACAACAACGTGAGGCCAGTGAAGAAGAAGACGTTCGACTACCGGAGAAGAATAGAAGACTACCAATGAAGAAGACAACAGCGCGGGGCCAGTGAGAAGGCGACGTTCGGCCATTGGAGAAGAAGAGAAGACCACCGCCGAAGAAGACAACAACGTGGGGCCAGTGAAGAAGACGGAAGAAGAAGACGACGTTCGATTACCGGAGAAGAATAGAAGACTACCAGTGAAGAAGACAACAACGCGGGGCCAGTGAGAAGGCGACGTTCGGTCATTGGAGAAGAAAAGAAGACCATCACCGGAGAAGACAACAACGTGGGGCCAGTGAAGAAGACGACGTTCGACCATTGGAGAAGAAAAGAAGACCATCACCGGAGAAGACAACAAACGTGGGGCCAGTGAAGAAGACGGAAGAAGAAGACGACGTTCGATTACCGGAGAAGAATAGAAGACTACCAGTGAAGAAGACAACAACGCGGGGCCAGTGAGAAGGCGACGTTTGGTTATTGGAGAAGAAGAGAAGACCACCACTGGAGAAGACAACAATGTGGGGCTAGTGAAGAAGACGACGTTCGATCATTGGAGAAGAAAAGAAGACCATCACCGGAGAAGACAACAACGTGGGGCCAGTGAAGAAGACGACGTTCGACCATTGGAGAAGAAAAGAAGACCATCACCGGAGAAGACAACAAACGTGGGGCCAGTGAAGAAGACGACGTTCGATCATTGGAGAAGAAAAGAAGACAATCAACGGAGAAGACGACACGGAACCAGTGAAGAAGACGACGAAAACGGTAAGACCATCAAGGACAAAGATGAAGACAGCAGCGCGAGGTCACTGGAGAAGGCGACGTTTGACAGCATTAGGTAATTTAACAAAAAAGAAAAACCACCGAGCAAAGAAGATAAGACTGGGCCACAGGACGAAGATCATTGGGTAATGAAGAAGACGACAACTATCGGAGAAAATGACAGCGTTGGATAAATTTAACAAAAAAGAAATACCATCAAGAACAAAAAAGACGAAATAGGGCCGCTGAAGAAGACACTTAACCATTGGTGAAGAAGCAAAGATCACCAAGGACAACGAAGAAGATGATAACACGGAGCCACTGCAGAAAATCGTTACAGAAGACCCCGAGAAGTCACTGAAGAAGACGACGCCGCGGGACTATTGGAACAACTGCAAAACAACGCCGAGACCACTGACAAATTGAGACGTAGATGCGACCAGACCATTAAAGAAGAATGAAGAGGGCCACCTAATGAAAATGAAGAAGATGACATCGGGGGAGTACAACATGAAAACAGTAGAAAAAGTAGATGCAAAATCGCTAGAGAAAAAAAAATTTGAAAACTACATAGCACTGACTGCTCATGATTCAAACCTCACTCAAGAGCGTGAAAATAACGTGAAACATTTGAAAAAATAGTGAATTATTGTGTTTTATATTTATACTTTTTTGTATAATAATGAGAAATTCAATTTGTTGTAACTAAATAATAAATTTGTTGTTTCATGTTTGTTTTGTAAATAAATGTTTTATAAGAAATTTCGATTGGTTGCAATAATTTATTCTACCTTAAGAATTTTTTAGGCATAAAATGTTAGTCGTTAATTTTATTCAATCCTATTCAAATTTCAAAGCAACAGATTTGAAATTTTCCAGCTAAAGTGAAAAAATGAAAGAAGCGAATGTTATCTGTAATACTCATATCTTTTTGTAAACGAAAGTATTTATGTTTCAAAACACTATGCCACTCTATGGGCTATGTGCACAGAGGCGGAGTTACAAATTTTTCGATGCGAGCGTTTATAGTGAGCACTAGGGGAAACTTCGAACTCCAATTTTCCGTATGTCAGTGAGCAATGTTTATTAAAAGTGAAAATAGTTACAATTTTATAAAGTTTTTTAATTACAAAGAAAACATAGGAAAGCTAAGCGATCTGGAAATGCTTGTTGTGTTCCGGACTGGCGCTGATGGCGATTTAAGTAAAATAAAGACCATTGGCGCCCTAATTTGACATTCCGCTGTCAATTTAAACAAATTAACATCAGTTTTCCTTATTACATTTTTTTTGACACATCATGGCCAACTAAAGTTTTTGACTTATCACCTTAGAAACATGTCGCGATTACCATAAAAAGTTAGTTCAATAATTCTCTATTACCCACTAGCGGCGCTAATAGGCTTCGTGCACACAGAAAAAGTGAGGTGTTTTCAAAAAAATTGACGATTGTTAATGTTTACTCGATCACTCATTGATGCGAATAATGATCGATTACTTTACGCAATTAAAGCGATTGTCAACATTACTAGGGTGTTGACAGGAAACGATATAAATTTTGATTGAATGCAATTTGTCAACATAGGCGTACGCGTGATACATCTTCAATTGAATTGCCCATCATTTGTAACCTCCAATCACGTAAACGTTGGCAATCGCAACTGATCGTTTTGGGGACCTTTTACAAGTAATAACATTTTACTGAAAAAATCAGCAAAAATGTTCATGAACAATGCAACATAGAAATATTGAATAGGACAACTTTAGTAAAGCTGTTTTTACTTTTTACACTCAGAATAGCGGCGCCACCGACAATACACAAGCTCTGTTGCAGTTCCAAGCTGTCTGAGAACGTCAACAGAGTCGTCAGTCTTGCGCAGTAGCTCAAAAATCGATTCTTTCCTTTTAGGTACTGCACAAGACGGTAGATTCTGACAGCTTGGAACAGAGCTACAATAAGCCTATATTCAAACTTACGATGGAATGCGCCGCGGTTTATTTACGCATCGTAATCAGCAATTTCTTCGGTATTTTAATTCAGACTCGTGTCTTCAAATATGCAACAACTGAAATATAAAGTTGAAACGAAACATCGATGAACTAAATTCATACATTAGCTTCTAAATAAGACAAGATATCTCCTAACAAACACTACTTTTTTATTTATTCATGATTAATTACAAATATGTGTACAGTTTGCGGCAGTAAAAAAATAATCACAACAGCTATGTTATCGATTTAATTTTTTTATAATTTTCTTCCGTAAGCAGTTCACTTTTTATCGCCTCGATTTTAGCAATGTTTGGTAAAACGATAGCGACAAAACCTTCTGCTGTCGGTCTTGTTAACAATAAGTTCGGATTTTCAATTAAATTTTCATTGATTTCTACTAATTTTCCTCCGACGCAACTGTACACTGGATACTCCGAACCGTCTTTGCATTTTATATTACACAAAATAGATTTGGGTCCTAATAATTGACCTCCTTTTTTGCCTTTTCCTCTAACGGTATTCTTAGATCGATCCAGATTGTCCGATATTTGAAAATTTATGTTACTGATTTGTTTAGTTTCTTTCAAAATAGTATGAGTCGGTGCCAATGTGATAAGCGTAATGCGATTAGAATGGAACATAACGCAGTGATCTTCATCTTCCTTTTTATCGTTAACATAGTAATATTTTGTGTAGTATCTGTCGGTTACTGATGGATAAGTAGTATCCAAATCCACACCATTCGTAATATCCGCACTGACAAGTCCATCTACTTGTCTTGTCATACCTATTTTATTATTCATATTTTTATTATCTAACGGTAAATTATCTTCTGCAATTGAATTACCGGCTTCTATTTATTTTATTTATCCACTCAACTCTAGATATATTAAAAAAAGCCTAATGTTCATTTCTTAGCGCTTCACGTATTCTTTGATGCTTTACGGTTGACGCTTCGTAATTTTTTCTTCGTCTATCTAAGCGTTCCCTTTTGAGACACCTATTCAGTGCTGTATCAATATCGTTACAGTGACCTATAAATTTCCGAAAAGGATGCTACAAACAAAATTAAAAAATCCAATTAAATCTATCATGTCTATTTTTGCTATTAAAGAGGTTATATTTTAAATTTACTTACGTTCGTATGACAGAGATGCAATTGCGTTATCAATTTATTACAATCTTCTGTATGCAAATGAGGAGAAAGATCTGTATGCATTGTTTAAAAAGAAATAAGTAATATAACTTCTTTACTATTGTAGCAAAACTGTACCTACTAGATTTTACAGAGCTGTCAACATTTTAGTCTGTTGGTTTTAGTTTTTCAGTGACGTCAAAACCAGAGAGTCAAAACTAAACTATAGACGCAAACCAACTTTACCCTCCATTGAAGGACAGCTACAAGATTTATTTTCTTTGTCTCCTATTAAAAAAAGTAAAAAAATGAATATTTGCAAACATCATCTTACATTTTATATATTGTTTTTGAACTGTATCGTTAAATTAAAAATAATTCAAACATTTCAATAGAATAGCTGTCAATAGTTGTAGCTTAAAGCTTTCGCCGCTAGATGTCTATATATTTGACGTCAATCAGCTGTTTGCATTCAATAATAAAAATGGGTGGCATGGGTGAATGTGTCATGACGTAATTTGTGAGCACCTGAAGGCAAAACATCACAGTTTACTTTAACCTAGAGTTAACAGACGTTTCTGTTAAGATACAAAAACTCGATGTAATACTTTCACGTTAAGTCAGTCGGCATTCGGCTGCCAAACGGCGTGTTGTGCTGTGTGTAAAACAATATGACGTGACGTGTACACATTAATTATTTGTTGACCATTTGCAAGAACACGTTTTGGCGTCGTTATCTTATCGTACAGCTAAATTACCTTTTTCAAAACTTAAATTGTTGTATATTCGTATGTGATACAGTTTGAATAGAATAATGGTGACAATGACGACAATGCTAGTGTCAGTGGCTGAACTGTCAAACATATTTTCGGTTTTAGCTGTTTTAGTTTGTTTCTGTGCGATGATCCTGTTTATTACAAGGTAATTGATTATTATAATTGATTAATTATTAAATTCAGAGATCTTGAACCCATTGACAGACCTTATAATTATTGGATTAGCGCTTTCAAAACAAAGCTTAGCTGCAAAGCGGATTTAGACGAAGTTAGAATTAAGGATCCCGATTTTAATTTAAACTATAAAACCCCGGTCCGCGGTCGTTAACTTCCCACCCACATTATTTCTCTGCTTATTTTTGGAACCAAAGAATAATCTTTAAATTCAAATCTTTGATTAACGTCTTAATTCGATTTAGTATTAAGTTCATTTTGAAAAAATAACCGATTTTAGTTCCCGAAATATATCGACAGGTGACAACTATAATAAAGTAGATTTATTTCAAAAATTTTTGTAGAAAAATATTCATACGTGTGAGTTCTGTGTTCGTATGAATCACAAAATATGAATTACAGTGATTTAATTTTTTTTGTGTAGGTATATAAATTGTTGATGGCCTGACTCTTGCAGTCATTGGCCAGATACCTAATTTAAATTGAACAATTATAAATGATGTTTATTTCTAATTTTGGCTTGTTGTTTTGTGTCCAGTTATAGGTAGCTATAATATAATTTATGAAGTGCGACAGTTTTAACGTTTCAAATTTGAAATATTACCAACATCGCTTGTAGGTATTAGGCGTCATAAATTATAATATGCCAAATATATTACAGTAGAGACGCGATAATCCGGACTAATTAAAACACAGCTGATCCGGATTATCAAAATGTCCGGATTACTGGATGTAATTTTAATTATCAAGAAAACAAACTAAAATGCTCATATTTTGCGGCTAACTGTTTATTTGAGGCTCCCTTTTTTAATTTGTCAAGAATTTCGTTTTTTACTTGCAGTGATAAAGTAACGTGTGATCGTTTACGCGGCGTCATAGTGCGTTCTCTATGTAATTCTGAGTTTGACAACGACTACATACATACTAAAACCACCTAACTTCTCTCACTTCTCTGACAACAAATATGTATGTAACTGTTTGTAACACACCGCCGGCCAATAGTGTTGACGCAAATAGTGCCGGTACAGCTACTCAATAACTAAGTATCATGATCCGGATTACTGAAACTGGAAAAATCCGGACTACAATGTACATAATACTATCAAACGACTGTCCGAATTACCAAAGAATCCGGATTATGAAGGTTCGGATTAACGCGTCTCTACTGTATGTAGATACTAGATGTTTTTGTTTTCAAACAAATGTTTGTTTCAAAATTATTAACGCATTTTGCTGTAATTTATTGTTAGTTCTGAATTTTGGAGGTACAGTAGAACCTCTTTTAAGTCGAACCTCGCTAAGTCGAAAACCTCCATTACTCGAAATCTCAAACCTCTATAGGTCGAAATTATCAGTGAGTCCCTACAAGCCATTCGGTACATATTTTCCCTCCATAACTCGAAAAAATAAATTGGACCTCTGTATTTCGTACATAGCAACTCAAAATTAGTTGTAATGAATCTTAACCTCTACAAGTCGAATATTTCTTTACAAAATCCGCCTAAGTTGAAATCCTTCATAAGTCAACGAAAACTCTATAACTCGAATTTTTTTGGCGTGTCCCTTAAGAAGTTCGACTTACAGAGGTTCTACTGTAATAAATTACATATAGGTAGGTAGGTATATAATAAATTTAAGTTTACGATAATAGATAATTTAAGTGGAAAGGAACGAAAAAATTCAAAAACAAACTTTGTTTTTGATTTTTTTGTACCTTTCGATATAAATTATTGCATAGAATTTTAATTTATTATAAGATGTAGACAATTATCTACATGAATATATTTTTATATGCATAATATTTCAGAGATGCATCGTTATGTTCATAATATTACGTTTAGCATAATGTATCAAGTGTACAATTTAAGTGGCAAAAACTTTTGATAGTTTGTAAACGCACCCACCAATTTTGGTGATTTATTAATTTTCCGTATTTTTGATATTATAACGAATCTATAAAAAAACCGCTCGCACAAGTAGATACTACATTTGAGTATAGAGACTTCAACGATAGGTAAAGAAAGAAAACTGGTTGTTTGTAAAATCAAAAATATTTTCCAAAAGTGACAAATGTTTTTCTGTACATTATGCGAAATATATCAAAATGTAATGACGGCATATGGCATTGGTAATTAGTCAAGTACGAGCCCATTAGTTCCTGATTATGTTGAACATTCTTAGCGTCGCTTAATGAGAGTTTTACATTTGAGTATAGAGACTTCAACGATAGGTAAAGAAAGAAAACTGGTTGTTTGTAAAATCAAAAATATTTTCCAAAAGTGACAAATGTTTTTCTGTACATTATGCTAAATATATCAAAATGTAATAACGGCATATGGCATTGGTAATTAGTCAAGTACGAGCCCATTAGTTCCTGATTATGTTGAACATTCTTATAGCGTCGCTTAATGAGAGTTTATTTCAAAAAGTGACTTTTTAGCCCCGCTCTACCTTACCCTTGTATTTGACAAAAATATTATTATATAAGTATAAAAAGGTCACTAAAAAGCGTAAAATAACAAAGTTTTGAGATCAGCGTTTATTTCATTATGTAAGTACCTACTATCACGTTTTATATATATTTAAATGAAATTGATTCCGACCTCCAAACTTTGTTATTTTACGCTTTTTGGCGACCTTTTTAAAGAAGGTTCAATTTTTTTTAAGTTTTTATTTTTTACTTTTTACGGACTTAGTAATAAGTATGTATAGTATGAACCAAAGAGTATGTTTGCACCTTATTACCTTCTTCCCTAATATAGTAAAATTTATAAAGGTATGCCCTATTTTTCGACCCTCTTCACGACTCCTTTTTTTAAGGTCACCAACAGCCAGGGTTACTTGGGCCTTGAAAAAATGCATATATTTTCAAATTTATTATATCTTTATATGAGTCAAACAAACATATTTTTTATGTAATAAAATTGTAAACTGGTTTGCTCAAATATAATAAACATATTCTACGTTATTGTTTTAATATGCAAGAAGTATTAAGCAAAATTAAAATTTTATTAAATTATTGAAATTTATTCACGGCTCTGCACTCCAAAAAAACCCGTGTGAAATACTACAATAGCTTATGTGTAGTGTATTTGTCATATGACACATACAGTGGTGTCGATCGGATGAACAGGATCTAGGGGTCGGACCATTTATTTTTTTTTGTAAAAAAAAACATTAGCTCACATAATAAAGCTACAATGCCTGTATTAGCAAATAAACTGTATTTTCGGTAGTGTTTGGCACTCAATATTGTTATAAACAGAATGAGAGAATACAGTGGCGGCACGTCAACATTTTAAATGGGTATTCTGCAGGGTCAACTGGAGGTACCTCTTAACACGGGCTAGGAATAAGATGGGGGGGGGGTAATTAAATTACGAATTACATCCATGTTTATGATGTTTAAATTATTAATTTATTCAAAAAAATTGGTTGTCTGTACCTAAAGTCGGTTTACGGACGATAGTTTTACGTGATAACGTATTCCGTAATACATAACCTAAATTTATAAAATAATTATAATAATTCGAATCTATGATATTGCATCTTTCGCTTCAAATTTAGGTTAATTTTATTTATTAAAATTACTCACCACCTATAATATAATCGTTTTTTTTAACTTTCTTTCTTTCGTATTTATTTTAAGTCTCAAAGATTAACTGTCATAATATTTTGAAAACAATTGTTTCATTGTTTATATAAAATTCCAAAACCTACTTACAATATTTAAGTATTTTCATACGTCAAAAAATTGATTTTTATAATGATAAAATTTGTATGAAAACGATTTTTTCGAGAGATGAGACGTAGCTAAAACGATTTTTTGCCCCCCAAAATCCCTTTTCAGTAAATTTCATCCAAATCGTTAGGGCCGTTTTCGAGAAAAGCACGCACAGGGTCAGGCGGAACGTTACACTTTTTCGTACATGCAGCCGGCGTTTTATCAATTTATAAGATTGGTGATTCATCAATTTATAAGACGTTATCACGTCAAAACTGTTGACAAACTACAATACTGTAACACTAGTCACTATTATCATAAGCCGTGTGTCGTGTATCATGGGTGTGTATGTATACGACATACGTATCGCCGAGTCAAACCACTCAAAGGTGTTGAGTGAATGAGATAGATGCAGTGAACATTTCTAGCATATGATAGTGACAGATGCTTATTTGAAGTAATGTGCTGACGTTAAATGCAGCTCAAAGTCGATCTAAATAATACGCTCTAACTTTTGGGTCAGGGATTTGAATGAATCGGTATAATATATGAATGAATTGTTTTCAGTCATTAGGTACCTGAAAGAATAAATTATGGAAGAATTTGAACGTGGCTAATTTCCCAATTAAACACAGGTGTCAATAATCATGTACATATATAAAAATAACGATTATATAGAAAAAAATTACATAATCTTGTAATGTTTTGGTATAAAAAAAGGTTTCACACAACAGCTTGTGAAGTGTGTGCATTGTGTGTAACAATTATAAATAAAAAAATGTGTAAAATTAGCCTATTATATTTGCATTATTACCTAAAAGTATAGCCACACTAAATTGTAAACAGTCGTTTGTAAAATTCAACTCAGAAATAAAATTTATACTTGACAATACCTAATTAAAAAAATCACAACAATCGATAATTATCACCGCACGAGCCTTATTCAATTTTTTTTAATATAAAATAGCCCCTGTTCTAATTTTCAAACCTATCTTGTGAGCTAGCAGGTAGTTTTCTCAATTACCTTCCCATTGAACTTTGAAAAATTTGATTTTGACAGTTCGGTAGCTTGACAGATTTACATTTTCGAAAAAAAAGTTTCCAACGAAAGTTGCATTTTTTCACAACTCAATCAACATACGTCATAAAAAATAGGGGTTTCTATTTAAAAAATTCGACTTACCCCACCCCCAGAGGAGGGTGATGATTGTGCCTCCGAACGATGTCCCCCTAACAACCGTACAACTTTTGTTGCAAACTTTTTTTCTGTTTTCAAATATCTGCCTGGTGAGATTAGAATGGATCACCCGGTATATGTCACACCAGTGACAGGTATGAACAAATGCTTTTTTTAAAAAAAACTACGCCATGTGTTGGACGTTAAAGCAACACACGCTATACTAAATATTTTACGACCACAGAGGCGCCATCTGTTGGACGTTAAGGTAACATACGCTGTACTATTTTTTTACGGCAATGGAATGGCCATCCTTTGAACGTATAACAGCAACACACGCAAACCAGAGTGAGCTATAGCGACGCGTGACCGGGTACTAATATTTAAGTGTGTACCTTTATAGATATATATAGATATGGAACCAAAAGTAATAAGTAATGCAAAATTTTGAAATAACAATAAATTAAAATTGACATTTCAAAATTAACAATAAATTTCGTGCTAGGTATATCTTGATAAAAATATTGTGTAATGTTGAATACACATAAACTTTTTATTTTCAAATAATTAATTACCTATTTAAAAAATTAATTAATACGATGCATTAAATCGTTGCGACATTGAGGAACAACAATTGGCTTAAAAATATATTAAAAATTCAGATTTTTAAAAAAAATCAATCCGGTTTTCACAAGGTAAAATCTTTTATTTTGATTTACTTACATATAGGAAGTCATCATCGGGCATATGTTTGAACAGAGCAATGCAGACGCTAATGACCTCAGTTGTCGAGCGTCTACAGTGCATCAGACATAAACTGCAATTAGTCTACTATACCGTATTAATTGCATCCGTATTTTGTTGTAATAAAAAAATTGGTTGTGTGTAAAGTCGGTTTACGGACGATAGTTTTACTTGATAGCGTATTCCGCTCGAATATCATATTTAATAATACATAACCTAAATTTTAGTAGCTGTCAAACTATATTTTTACCGACTCTCTATCGCTTGTACTGCGCTCTCGCTTGCACGCACAGGGTCAGGCGGAACGTTACGGCGTTACACTTTTTCGTGCGTGCAGCTGGTGTTTCATCAATTTATAAGACGTTATCACGTCAAAACATTTTTCTTCATACTGTATAATATGCTATAAATCATAATTAATTTTTTTGTATTCACCCCGATTGAAACGCGATTTGCGGCATCTGACGTGACCTTGCTGTACTTAGATTTCCTGAAAATTTGGAATGATTCGGCCCAATAAAATTTGAGAAATCTCAAAAAATTTTAATTTGAAATATTTTTAGAAATTTGTTTTTTGGAAATATTTTCTAAACTAGTAAACCGATTAATTCCAAAATGTAATCAGCTCTTCTTCTTAGAAAACTCCGCTGATTTCCGCAAACCGCATCAAAATCGGTTCATTTGTTCACACACCTAAATAGATAGGATATCATTTTAGTGTGATATAGGTAGCTGAATGATAGTTCGGTACAAATGTACAATTAACAATGACCTCTAGTTCTAAACGACTTTTGTCACCAGGTGGCGTCCATTTACAACACGAATTTAATATAACAAATTTTTGATCTGAATCGATTTTATCTGTATTAATTCGTACACATCGTGATGAAACATAAATTGTGCACTTCCCCTCATTAAAACGATGAGAACGATGTATGTTTAATCACAATGTGTGCGAATTAACACACTCAAATCAATATCACAGCTTTCTTTCCAGATCCCGTATTTATATAATATAGACTTGTGTCAATGAATAACCATTCACATGATGTATTAAAGCGTTAGTGACAATGATAATTTGGATTGTTGAGTTTAAGAAAAGCCATGGTCATTTGAACACGAGGTTTTGAAACGCGTGCACGTTTGACCTTTCACTTAATTAGCAAAAAATTGAAAAATAATAGTGAAAAGTACAGTAATTACTTCAAATTAGAAAACATTGTTGTCTTGTTTAGATAATATAAGATAATGTTGGACATAAACTTGAAATGTGTTTAATTGAGGGTAAATGCTAAGAAGTCAAACATAATTGCTTGTTTGGATATACACCGTGTACGAAAAAATATAGTTTAAAAAAAACTAAAAAACACGCTTTATATCGAACTAAAAAGTAAAAAATATTTTTTTTAAAATAAGCTTAAAACAATAATGAATAAAAAATACAAGTATTATTGTAAAAAAGCGTGGGGCACTTTGTTCTACATTTTCGTACATCGAGCGCCCCACGCTTTTTTCACAATAATACTTGTATTTTTTATTCATTATTGTTTTAAGCTTATTTTAAAAAAAATATTTTTTACTTTTTAGTTCGATATAAAGCGTGTTTTGTAGTTTTTTTTAAACTATATTTTCCACTTTTTAGTTCTATTTATTGTCAAAAATTTGCCGTAAAAAAAAACAATTTTTTTTTTCGGCATGGACGGGATTAGAACCCACGACCCGTGATTCCGAGAGTTAACGTCAACGAAGACCCGTGCCTTAGACAGCACGGCTAACCACTGTAGTTACAGTGCTGGCATATTATACTACAGTAATAAACCACTTGCTGTAGTCCAAACGAAGGTTACAAACAAACATACATACATACAAACTTACAAGTGAAGTTAATATAAAGCGTGTAAATAAAAAAATATAGTTTAAAAAAAACTAAAAAACACGCTTTATATCGGACTAAAAAGTAAAAAATAATTGTTTTAAAATAAGCTTAAAAAGCGTGGGGCGCTTTGTTCCACATTTTCGTACATCGAGCGCCCAACGCTTTTTAAGCTTATTTTAAAACAATTATTTTTTACTTTTTAGTCCGATATAAAGCGTGTTTTTTAGTTTTTTTTAAACTATATTTTATTTTTCACTTTTTAGTTTGAGGATCTATAAAAGAATTTATTAATCCTGGGGGTCCTAATAAGGATAATGGGAATCTGTTATCAAATTATTGCATTGTCATCGGTCCTTGATACGTATGCAAAGTTTCAAATTAATCAGACTTCGGGAAATTGGTGAAAATTATGCTCAAAGATTTAAAAGAATTTATTAATCCTGGGGGTCCTAATAAGGATAATGGGAAACTGTTATCAAATTATTGCATTGTCATCGGTCCTTGATACGTATGCAAAGTTTCAAATTAATCAGACTGTTTGAGGATCTATAAAAGAATTTATTAATCCTGGGGGTCCTAATAAGGATAATGGGAAACTGTTATCAAATTATTGCATTGTCATCGGTCCTTGATACGTATGCAAAGTTTCAAATTAATCAGACTTCGGGAAATTGGTGAAAATTATGCTCAAAGATTTAAAAGAATTTATTAATCCTGGGGGTCCTAATAAGGATAATGGGAAACTGTTATCAAATTATTGCATTGTCATCGGTCCTTGATACGTATGCAAAGTTTCAAATTAATCAGACTTCGGGAAATTGGTGAAAATTATGCTCAAAGATTCCGTTACGGACATACATACATAGTTAGTTACATACATAGTTACAACCCAAACTAATATAAAGCGTTTAAAAAAAACAGCAACTTTTTATTGATCACTAGCCGTTACCCGCGGCTTCGCACGCGATTGAGACGAAACACGGATGCGTTTCCATTATTTGGCATGTATACTTACTCCTTTCTCGACATAGACTCCCCCTAATAAATTTCAAAATTGATGACATTCACGTGATCAACGTCCTGAAAAACCTTGAAAATGACACCCATGTTGATTTTTAGACTATTTACCTCTTTTCACTCTCTGAAAGTGTTGTTTTTGAAAAAGCATGAAACACGTGTTTATTTATTTGTTGACAGGAGTAATCCTACGCATTTTTAGAATTAATATATCTATCTTATATGATTTCTCCATGCAAATTTTGAGCGCTTTTAGGGGTTGAATTTTCAAAAATCTGTTCTTAGCTGATGCCTACGTCATAATAACTATCTGTGTGCCAAATTTCAGCCCATTCCGCGTTTTGAGCTGTGCGTTGATAGATCAGTCAGTCAGTCAATCAATCAGTCACGGTATCCTCTACATTGCTGGTTTTAATAAGTTGTCTGTTTTAAATACATTTAAAAAAAAAAACTCAACTGTCCAAAAAATATTGATCAAAATTAGATATTCCGATCATTTTTTTAGGAAGATAATTGTTGTACGATGCGGTGCAGATTGCACCGTGATGTGCGGCCTGCCATACGCCATAATATCTGGGCGCCTTAGGCCCAGGCCTACTGGACCTTAGGGCAAATCCGCCACTGAGTCAAGGACTATTCTCTATTAGGGAACCGCAGGCGATAAAATTTAGAAAACGCTGATCCGTATATGCTAATTTCGATTTTTCTGATAATTGTTCCAGGAACATGATGGTGATACGAGTACACGACGACGACATGATGTTCCCTTCGCTGCATCAGTCGGTCGGACCTCGAATTCCGCAGATGAAAATGATGAAGGTTCACATACCGTTCACTTTTAAAATCATCGAAACCTCCAAATCAACGTATGCAGGTTTGTTAATGTGTTATTTTATTGTCAAAAAAATAGCTTTTATCAGATTGTGTTAAGTGACTTTACAAGGTAATTGAATGTTGCCGGTAGCGTGATGTTTTTTTTTTCGTTTACGATAATTTTGTTGTGACTTGACGTCAATAATAGGGACTTTCGCGTTAGCAAAGTCCGGAGTATTATTCTGAATTGATTCTGGTATTTTTCTTAAAAATGAGTCCAAACGGTCGGCATTAAATGATGCGTGATGAGGTATTGGCAGTAGTTACTATTAATTATTATTTACTAGCTGCTACCTGTGTTTTAAAAAATCTAAAAAGCGCTCATATTAATGCACTAAAAAGTAGAAAATAAATTTCTTTCACTTCTAAAAAACTAAATATTTTTACTGTACACTAAGGAAAGTATCTTTGACATGCGATCTTTACGCCATCTCGTGTTTGATTTTTTAAAATCTGGTTCACTCAAAACTTACAAACCCATAGAAACCGGCTTTATTCTTAATTATAAAAAAAATATTTACGCAAAATGTCAGTAAAAAAACTACATAAATGATATACATTTATTATTTTTGAATTTTTTAAATCTTATTTTTGTAAAGAAAATAACAATTATGATATTTTACATGACGTAAAATAAAATTTAATTACCCTTGACGACGTACTGCTGCAGTCCATTTTTTTCTTCTCTAATTCATAAGAAAATCCAGGTAAACGGTGGAATTGTAATTCTGGACGTTTAGTTGGTGTATCTTTACAATCAACAATACAGCACTTCCGATTTGATAGCTTTTTACCCATTTTATTCAACAATTAATCCTTATTAAAATGCACGTATAACATATAACACTAAGATTTTGGCTGAACCAGAATTAAAAAAAAAAAAAAAACACGAGAGGGTGCAAATGTCGCGTGTCAAAATATGATACTTTCCTAGCGTATACCATCTTTGTACATAATATATGTCTGCCTCTATTTTCAAAAAGGGTATGCTGGCTTAACTAAGACTAACTAAGTGATCTAATATCCATGACTACAATGTAAGAAATAAAGAAAATCTTACATTTGTGAAGCATCGTCTCGCATTTTTTGAGAGGAGCGCCGGACATAATATGGTAGTCATATTTAATACACTAACCGCAGATATTAGAAATAAAAACTATGCTGCTTTTAAGAAATCGATTTTCACAATATTATTTAAAGGATAATTTTATACTGTCAATGATTTTTTAAAGTGTGACTTTTATTGGATATTTTTATAATGACGTATCAACCCTGTATTATACATTTGACAAATAAAATTATTATTATTATAACGTGAGACACTCGACGGATAAAAATTTAATATAGATAAAATGAGTGTCCCACGCTTGTAAGCGTTATAGAAAAGAAAGAAATTTATTTCCTAGTGTAAACACTAAATAAAGTTCTTACTTTAAAATAAATAAAACGCTTAGACTTGAATTATAAAAAATTCGTGATGAATTGTTTGATTTTTTCCAAATTGATTACAACATTCATTTTTCCTGCGTAGCTAAGGAAAACTAATTTTGACAATATTAAAAAAAGAGATAGAGTGTAACAATAGTTATTGGCGTAACTAGTAGTCTAAGTCATTCATCGCGCTGACAGGTCATGACTTAGCCTACAAGTTACGCCCATAATTTTATTCAACAATTGCGCGTTATTCATGTTTTATTTATTGTTATTAATGAGATGTTGTAATATCTATTTATTTCTTTATAAAAAAAACTGTCAATACTAACAGCACCAAACAGCACGATTCAATGTTTTGGTTTGAGGTTAGCCGGTTATGAATAAACTCCATGTCGAAAACATTCGGCCTTTCAATTTTAGTCCCAATGGGTAACAACGGAGTTGTAGTTACCTACTATTTCGTTACGACTCAGAAAATAGTTACGTTTATTTTCATTACTCCACAATGGCCGAGCTAGTAGGAATCTTCATTGAGCTATGACAAATAATTGTCACCAGTCGGTAAATGGCTATTTAGGGTTCGGTTTTTAGGCATGATAAAACATGAATAACGCGCATGAGTTGAATAAAAGTTAATGCGTTAAATAAACGTTTTTTTTTAATTTTTTAAAACTATAAAACTACTAGGAGGTGACCCGTGTGCGTCGATATGTCTGTAATTTATATGACAGCTAGGTAGGTGTAAACAAATAGAAAACAAATCATTTTTTTTTTTCGATTACAGTTACAAATTTTTTTGTCTTGTTTAAAATTTACGATATTACGTATATCGTTTGATTTATGTGTTGATTTCTATAATCTATGACCTTACCAACCGAACCTAACGATTCGAATTCGAATACTTTTTATTGTAACTTCCGTTTTTGTATCCTTTACCAAATCAAAAGTAAAGGTAGAAATTAAAATATGGTTTTGTACTAACTTAACAAACATTCGTCATAACATTTGTCAAATATAATTACCTTGATTATAAATGCAGATTATTTATAACTTGCACAGGATTTGTAGGCATTGTATACATAATTTTAGCCAAATACAAAATTAGATATGACTGACATTGGACTCTTGCCAATAGATGTCAGCCATCCGGTTTTCAGTTAAAATATATCCGGTTTTGTGACATTCTTAAATTTTACTGTATCTATTAATCTATCGATCAATGAATTTCTTGAAGAGAAAGGAATCTTTGGTATTAAATGAACACACTATTAAAACAAATAAATATTGTAAAAACTAAAAGAATATTTCTTTTCAATAAATAAAATTATCGACCAATTTTTCAGACAAATATATTAACAAAAAATATAAAAATTAATACAGTACCGTTTCGGTCCGGATTTGGATCTTCTTCACAACTGAACTAAAAAATATAAAAATTAATTAATAATTAGTTTCTAAATGGTTTTTGTAGAAGTTTAAAATCCGGACCGAAACGTTAGTGTATTAATTTTTATATTTTTTGTTAATAATTTTGTCTGAAAAATTGGTCGATAATTTTATTTATTGAAGAGTTCTAATCAGACGTTAATCAAAGATTAGAATATTTCTTTGTTCAGGTCAAACTTATATTATGTGTGTTAAAAATAGTTGCGTTCACAAAAAATAAAAAAAAAAAACACGCTAACGTGGGTGAACATTGTCATAATATGATTCATTAATACAATGACAGCGCGTTGGCAACGTCTGTTAAATAATTAATAAGTTTAATTAGGCAATCTCACCTTGATCGCAGTTTAACTGTCAACCGTGTCCGCGTAAACGTGCCTGGAATACTGTCATTTGTCTTTGACCGCAGCTCGCTTGTTATTATGTGTTTAAAAAACATATGACATTCAACTCATTTTGAAATTATTCTGGACTCGTGTTATTCTTTTATAGACGAATCAAATTTACTCAAACCTTTCTCAATTCGTCTGCTTGTTTGCGGTAAGGGGGCGACCATAATATGTTCTACGTGGGATTTTTTTACCAAATTGGTGAATGGTACTAATTTAGGTCAAAATGCACGTTTCAAAATTTTACAATATTTTTTCATTTAGAGATACCCCGAGTCCAAAAAACATATTTTTGGAAAAAATCTGTGCGCTTGTTTGTCTGATACAGGTCAAACGGATGAGCGGATTGAAACCAAATTTTGGGCGGATGTTTGATATGCAAATATAAAGAGCCCTACTGTTCGTTGTTGTTTTTTATATAATAATATTCATAACGGTTTATTATTCTATTTATTTTTTCAAGAAAGTTTAAAAAAAAAAAATTGGTTGTCTGTAAAGTCGATTTACGGACGATAGTTTTACGTGATAACCTATTCCGCTCGAATATCATATTTAATATAAATTTTAATAGCTGTCAAACTATATTTTTACCGACTCTCTATCGCTTATACTGCGCTCTCGCTTGCACGCAGGTTGCCGACCCCTGGTCCAGACTATGATTTATTTAACACAGTTTCGGAGATGTAGATGTGGCACAACTGGCCTCTATGATTAACTAGCCCTTTCCTACCCAATCTATAAAATAAAAATTTTTTAAGCTCCAAATCAGCAAATATTATCGCCATAGTCTGTATATTTTCAACAAGATGTATTTTTTTGACGTGATAACGTCTTATAAATTGATGAAACACCGGCTGCACGCACGAAAAAGAGTAACGTTCCGCAAGCCAGAGCGCGATATAAGCGATAGTCTCTCTCTTCTCGCGTGACGTCAGAGAGTAGTGTGCGTTAAACATTTTTTTCGGCTGTTCTAGCGAAAGCTACATCTGACAGATGGCCAGATAAATTATACGGTTTGTTAACAAATATATAATATATATACATTCTTTTAAATGTCTTTTATAATTGCTTAAAAATATGTATTTTGCTTTGGTTGATCAAATTATTAGTCGGTAAAAATATAGTTTGACAGCTACTAAAATTTAAGTTATGTATTATTAAATATGATATTCGAGCGGAATACGTTATCACGTAAAACTATCGTCCGTAAACCGACTTTACAGACAACCAATTTTTTTGTAAAAGACCTAATGAATTATTTATTAGAAAAAAATGTGTAAATCTACATGTCTTATAGTTCAACCTACAGATTTTAACAACCTAGAAATAATTTCGGATATTGAATAAATTATTCATTGAAATGTACAATCCCGTTTGCAAACTTTCGTAACTTATAATATAATTCCGGAAATGAAAACCAGTTTTCTTTTCGTTAAACAGAGGTCAGTCACTTTTTAAAATCGTTTTTTTTTTTTTAATTCCGGTAAAAGATCGATGGTGATAACACTGAATCGAAATTATCACTTTTTATTTTGATCCAAGGTCATAAAATACGTCCCAATTTTTAAAGCAAATTGAATAATATGTTATTCATATATAATATAATGCGAATAAGAATCTCCGTTAAAACAGGAAGTTAATTTTAAATGTGAACAAATTCTAAGGTCATCAACTTCTTCGGTCATTTGGGCCTATAACGCTTGTATAATATACAAGCGGTTTAAAATAATAATTACAAGAGATTTAATTTGGTTGAGAAACAATTGAAAAAATAAAGCTTTACCAGAGTATCGCTTGTGACAAATATATTAACAAAAAAATTGGTTGTCTGTAAAGTCGGTTTACGGACGATAGTTTTACGTGATAACGTATTCCGCTCGAATATCTTATTTAATAATACATAACCTAAATTTTAGTAGCTGTCAAACTATATTTTTACCGACTAATAATTTGATCAACCAAAGCAAAATACATATTTTTAAGCAATTATAAAAGACATTTATAAGAATGTATATATATTATATATTTGTTAACAAACCGTATAATTTATCTGGCCATCTGTCAGATGTAGCTTTTGCTGGAACAGCCGAAAAAATGTTGAACGCACACTACTCTCTGACGTCACGTGAGAAGAGAGAGACTATCGCTTATATCGCGCTCTCGCTTGCGGAACGTTACTCTTTTTCGTGCGTGCAACCGGTGTTTCATCAATTTATAAGACGTTATCACGTCAAAAAAAAAATTAATACATTGACGTTCATATCCATGACTACGTATTAAAAAATTTGTTTTATTTTTTCAATTTATTTTTATATTGTTTAGATCAGTTCTGAAGAAGTTTTAAATCCGGACCGAAACGTCAATGTATTAATTATTATTTTTTGTTAATATATTTGTCTGAAAAATTGGTCGATAATTTTTATTTATTGTAAAATTCTATGCATGTATGTATTGTACCTATGTTGTTTGAACCGTTCTTAAAAACTATATTTGACAAGCTGTAAGCTACGTGTGGAGGCTATTTCTGTATATAATTTGTAGAGCATAAAAAATCGGTAATGGAAACGTTAAAAGCCCCAGGACTTTTTCGATGAACGTACAGTATATATATATAATTATTTAGAAAAACACCTTAAGTCTTTGCTAATATATGTATTCATCTCGTTTCTGACGATATTTATTGGCACGCCTATCATATGTAGGTAACTATAATAACTAAAGGCCGCTACACACCAGGCTGGAAACACTGCTGGGACATCTGCTAGCCGTCAGGTTGGCGATGAGGCTGGAAATGACGTCACTGCGAGCTCGCCTGCTAGCTCACAAGATTAAAACGCAGTAGCTATGTTTCTTGCTATAGGTCCTCTGCGTGCTCTGAGCAAGAACCAATCAGGAAACAGTATCTGGTCACGTGAAGGACATAAACAAACGCTCACAAACACACTTGTGTCATAGTGTGTGTTCTGTAGACGTTCACTTTTGTTTATACCGTTCTATTACTGTGCGCGCACCGAACCTGCCTACAAAGCAAGCTTGAAAAGACGTGTCGTGTGAAGCGAGCACATAAAAGAAATTGAGAAAACCAGCGCTAGAAAACTAGTAGTGAAATCTAATAAGGAATCTAGCGGCAAATCCAGCCTCGTGTGCAGCGGCCTTAAAGTAAAGACTGCAACACACGAGGCTGGTTTTGCCGCTAGATTCCTAGATTTGGCTGCTGTTCGATTCACACCATGGGTGTTTTAAAGCTGACTTTGTAGATAGTTTTGGTGCGCGCGCAGTGACAGTTCGAATGTGGACGTTTATTATGTCTCTGAACAGAACACACTGCACTATGACGCCATGGCTAGTTGCGAGCGCTTGTCCATATCGCCCGTGTGACGTTTTCTGATTGGTTCTTGATAAAAACAAGCGCGAAAAATAGTCCCGGTTCTAATGACCACGCATGCAAGTCCGCAGTGACGTCATTTCCATGTTCGCAGCCAGCACGCCAGCCGGCATATGTCCCGGCAGTGATTCCAGCGGCAAAACCAGTTTCGTGTGCAGCGGCCTTTATGTAACTATATAATAACTGAAGTGCAATATTATTTCTTCGTATTATCACACGACTTCATAATTCATCAATCAACTCCAAACAAGATGTTAATTAACTGTGTAACCTATTTATTACCACGATCTGAATTTAAAAATGCTGCAGTGAAAGTGTTGAATGTTTTTTTCAAAAACTTAAATATATAATGTTTTCATTGGCTCCCGGGCTCTAACTCGAAAGCTGGTATACCTATCAAATTGGATTTTCAATTTATTATAAGAAAAATAGTAAAATAAAAATATATATCGATATGCCACGCCCAGAAAACTGTAGCTGTTGGTGTTTATCACGAACCATTTGGAACCTGTTGGATCGTATAATTTATTTAGACCAAACAAAAGTTCCTATAGAAACAAACAAATACTAGAGTGACCTGTGCGAATTATTCGCACTAAATAAGTATAATAATTATCACTTGACAAAATTATTTTTTAAATATGATTGCAGGTATTCAATTCGTTTCTAATTTTGCACACTGCTTATAACGTTCTTCTTTTTGTTGTATTACAATCAGAATGTCTTCCCGGAAAAAACAATCGTAAATTACTTATCTTTGTTCAAGAAAAATATCCGTACATGTTTTGTTGTGTAATAAATGTATGTTATTGGTGTTACATGTCGCCTAGAATAAATAGAAAAGTGACGCTTTAATTTAAAATTCTGAATAATATTTATTATAAATACCTATTTCGATCGTGATTTGTTTTACATTTATACAGGGTGGTAAACTGTTCAGGTGTAAATAGAGATTTAACATGTAAAATCATAAATATGCAATTTCCTGGTGTCAGAAGAGCACTGATTTTTCGCAACATTAGCGCCTTCTGGCGGCTCTTTATCTTCCGCCTAGCCTTCTGGCAATTTTTTCCCTACTTATTTGTACTATCTTCTATTATTCTGCAAATTTTCAGCTCTGCACCGAGTCACCCATTTTCTCCGTAGCCAGCTCTCCGTCTAAAACAACGGATACTATTCCCACAAATTTCGCGTTCAACCGTAGCGTCGTTTACATTAAGCAACAAGGATAGCTTGTTTTAATTGTTGTGTGAATTTATATCATAGTGCTGTAATAAAATACGCTTGTTTATTCATCGCTCTTATACTAATGATATGCATGCTTTACCCGGAAATTACGTTGATCTTAATTGTTATTGTTTTATGACAGTTATAAATACTTAATTTGGCGGAAGAAAAATGTGTTGTGTTTCCATGGAGAATAGGAGTGAACTAGATCGTTATAATTCGATTGATTTTATCCAGAAACCGACATTTGTGCTCGGACTTTCAGCAACTAATAGACCAAGATCCCAGACCCACCAAACGTATGTCATTTCATTGCTGCTAAGATTTTATCAGTAAAAATGTACAATAGTTACAGTTAAAAACGTATGCTAGCTTGAAAGCGGGGGCCTTTTAGAGATAAATGGTTCTAAAGATGCATAAAACACGTGCTTACCTACGTACGCAATGGTATTAGCGCGTTCAACCAAACAAACAAACAAACTCTCCAACTTTGTATATTAGTATAGATAAACTAAAATGAACGAATGGGGGGGAGGGACATAACTCCACCCTCATTCGTTCTCTTGCACCCGGATGAAACCGGGGCGGACCGCTAGTCTATATACTAATATATAAAGCTGAAGAGTTTGTTTGTTTGTTTGGTTGAACGCGCTAATCTTAGGAACTACTGGTTCGAATTGATTTTTTTTTGTTGGATGGCCTATTTATCGAGGAAGGCTATATAATATCACGCCACGACCAATAGGAGCGGAGCATCAATGAAAAATGTTGCAAAATGTAACTCAAAATTTGTCCGTCCGACAAAAACTTTTGAGCGATAACTCCGATCATCATATAATTTAGACACAACATTCATCTCGGTAAACTAAAATGAACGTGCATACTCATGTACCTCCCCCCCCCAATCGTTCTTTTGCACCCGGGTGAAACCGGGACGGGCCGCTAGTTTGATATAAACAGGTTTGACTTCCATGGTTACTGAATCGTAAAGTGTAAACTAATTTTGAATGAGCCTTTTTCCTGAGAATAGTGCAGCGAAAGTGTCACGAGAGGCAGCACTAGTAGTAGGGACAAACATAAAATATTTACATGCCAACCAATGTTATTTACGTGATATTATTTTATTATTTAAAAATATAAATCTGAAGTAACAAAAATTTTGAACTGATAAACTTATCACTGAGAGTCATCATTTACATATGTTATCGAAATTATTTTTAAAATTAATTAAATGAATAAAAAATTAATAGTAAATTTTTGACAGTTTATTACCATTGATTAGAATGAGATATAACCTCAATCTTTTATTAAATTATATTCATTTATTATATTTAATTAAATCTATTTTATTACCATATATTTTTGATTCATATTTCATTTGGAAATAAATCTGAAATTCATAATTATTTTCAATTTCTCTTTTTACAGTTTGAATTTATCGCTAATATTTTATTAGAGTCTGCATACTAACCTGTCTATTAATTCATTTTTTTTCCAGATACTTTTAAATTACGACACGCAAGCCAACATTTTAATGTTACTACTTTGTTATCTTTTACAGTTGCAAAGTTTAGTTTTGTTCCAGGAACATCATCTTCTGTTAAAAACATTTTTTTTCAAGTACACTTTAATGTGTGTTTATATGGGGATTTGACAGTGTTTGTCCCTACCGAACTACTAGCGCTACTAGTGAGTGATTTTTCGTACTTCAGGAAAAAGGCTCATTGAAACGCGTATAAAAACAATAATATAATAGTGTTATTCAAATCTTTGTTTGACGTCTGATTATTTTCTTCAATAATAGTGTTATGCAGATTTAATTGTTCTGGTACTGAATCAAGGCAATCCGCCATTTCCTTTATTTGTGTAGTAATTTCACACCATAAGAAATATTCTGTGTTTAAATATCTAATAATAAGTAGTTAATATCGACCGTGAGAATGTAAAAAGTTCATTGTTTGAATAAGATTCTCGTTAATATTTTTTTTTTCTTCAATCGTTATCAGTTATATAAATGTACGTTAATTAACCGTTTCACATGCCACGAGGCATATCGTCGTTCACAAAACGAACAGACGTAACTCCAAATCTAACATTTTTCAGTATAACGTTTTAAAGTTTTTTATGTCTTATTGTCAAGCGCCACAGAGCTATTTATTGACTTATCAATCTCAAATAAACGGCACGGTGTAGTTTATATTATAAGGTTCAGGAACCAGTGATTGTGTGTAGTAAAAATTGAACACACAGGGGTGATATACACCCCTAAAGCACATACGCCCTTTCGTCTTTTTACTATATGCAACTTCACATGTCCAGATCTTTAATTACGCCACTGATAACTGCGCTTTAAATGTCGCGAATGAGATAAAAATAGGTTAAAATAATAAAATGAAACACGTAACAAGTAAATCAATAGTTTAATTCGAGTAAATATCAATTTTTTTGTAAACAATATTACGTAAATAAATATTAATGAGGTAAGTTTTCATAAAATTGCACATGCTCTGATTTGTATTACAGGGGTTGGTCCTTGGCAAAGTGACATTAGGTCCTTAAACTTTTCTATAGAAATTGTAGTACTAGTATTTAGAATAAGTGGATCGCTTTTTGGAGTTACTGACGATCTCGTATTCAGAGTGATGCTGCGGTACTGGTTTGTCAGATGGCTTTCAGTGAAATATAACTTGTTCAAAGTATTCTTTGTAACCATAATTTCTTTCACATTTTTCCAGTCAATTCCAGTATTTCCTAAAACGTCTTTCCTAATCGCTAATATTCGTAAATCACGTGCAAGAGTTTTAAAATCCAGGAAATTTTGAGAATTAAGGCAATTGACAATATACGAATGTTTCCTGCGTGCTAAACGGATAATGGAAACCAACTGTGAAGGCACGAAAATGTCCCCTGATTTTTCTATTGCAGTACTGATTGTACTATGCACAGAATCACCTTCATTCTGTCCATGATGAGCTTCAAAAAACGACAAGGTAATAGATTTAATGATTTTTCGATGTGGAAATAATATGCAGCAACATGGAGGCAACGATTGAATTTTTATTTTGCCCGCTGCACCCATCGGAAAATAAATGTACAGTGTGAACTCCATCTAGGTCAAGTTTTTTAAGATACATACTAAGGCAAGTTGAGATTTCACAAGAACCTCGTTTGCTGAGTCCTTCATGCCAAAAATAGCATTGACATTGCTTTGATTGTAGGTTGTAAATCGTAAAATTGTAATTAGCGAGTCTACGACTGTAGAAAATCTGGCTATGATTACTTTTTGGCAAGAGAATAACCTGCTGTAGATCAAAAACGGCAGATTTCAAATCATCTTGCAGCTTACATACTTCTTTCCCTCATTTCTTAGCTTTTGAGCTTTTTTCTTCTTATTTTCACGAACCCTTTTCTCTTCACGTTGTTCTTTCTCACAATCGTCAACGATATATTTCTCTGGAGTATCTGTTGGTGTTATTACTATTAAATTGTGATTATTTTCGCAAGGTCCCATTTGACCGAAATGCTACCAGCATAGCAAGCATAAACAACGAACACAAGTGCTGAACACATCTTCTCTCTGACAATTTCCAACTTGACAACGATCACCATAGGTAGGATCCTTGTCTACATCATCAAACTCGGACAAATAAATATCATCGTCTTCTGCAGTATTCTCCATTTCTTGGTGTCTATTTTTATCATCATGAGGATAATTAGTTTTTGTATCAAAAACTATTCTCTTTTCAATAAGAATCGCCTGTTTCAAAACCTCGAGAGGTGTATCATCATCATCCTCAGTGTCGAAACTTGTATTAACTGTTTCATCTTCAACTTGCAGAATAGTTCCAAAATACCATTTTTTGTCTGGTTTCCAGTACATTTTAATTTGCACCCCTACGTCAATTTTTTCTGATTTTATAACAACTTCTATGTCTGATTAAGAAACTACATTCTTCGTCCCATCATCCCAAAGCACGAGGACGTGCATCATTACGGCAAACACGCTATTCGAATTTGCAAAATAGAAAACGCAATACTAGAAATAAAAAACAGCGATAATTATTAATCGAAATGCACTACAAAAACTCATTCTAAGCCTTATTATTCCAATGGATGAGTAAGTTCATCAACATGGCACACTGTATTTTGAATTTATAAAGTAGAAAACGCAATATTATGTAAAAGAAAACACTTACCGGTAATTATTCAGGAGGGCGTATCTCACAACAACTCACAATAAGTACTCACTGTAATAAAACGAATGGCCGTAAGTCAAGTTACGCCGGTACGTCGTTTTTCAAGTTAACACTAAACTAAGATGTGCCCGTGAAACGATTTCTATAAAGTAGGTTTCTAGGTGCAACAGAGCTACGCCACTTCGTCATATCATAGATTTGATATACGCGAATTTCGTGATAGGCTTAACTCAAAACCGCCAATTTTCGAGTTACGCCTGTTCGTATTGTTAGCGACGATATCAGCGTGAGCATGTAGGTGAATTTTTTGTTGAGTATGTACCCGGCATTGCGTAGGAAAAACAGCCCCCTGTTATGCCAGCATAATAGTAATGAGACCATTAATGGAGGCGCGTGAACATTTTTAATCGGTGTTCTGCCGGGTCAACCGGAAGTATATCGTATAACAGGCTATTGGAATGAAGAGAGAAGGAGGTAATTAAATTATGAATCATATCCATGTTTATGATGTCTTAATAATTATCTTTTTTTTTTCAAATACTGTTGACAACAAACCACAATATACACTGTAACACTAGTCACTACTGCCATAAGCTGAATGTCATGTATGTGTATGTGCGACATACGTATCGCCGAGCTGACTGCATGAGATAGATACAGTAAAGTGTAAAGACATCTAGCAGATGCTTATTTGTATTTATGTGCTCATTAGTGATGTGCCGGATATCCGAGGGAGAAGAAAGATCCGTATCCGTTAGTTTTTGGCGGATCTTTTACCTTATTGATTTTCAATACATAGACGAAATTTTATATCCTATATAGGTGATTAGGTAATAAACCTGTTATATTCCATTCAGATTATTTTTTATTTTTTTAAATCGTATTTGGCACCTTTATATTGCAAACATTCATCGTAGTGAGTACCATACTAATAGTACATAACTCAAAGGTACTTAATCAACTATCTTTATAATGAGATGTTGCACATCGATCTTTAGAAAGAGACAATCTGTTTTGAGAGGTGCAATAGTTACCGCCGCGTACTCTAAGAAAGTTAAGATCAGTATCCGCGGATCTTGAAACCAAAAATCCGTATTCAGATCCGTATCCGCGGATATACATTTTTAACGATCCGGCACATCACTAGTGCTCATGTTCCGTGTATGTGCTAGTGATAAATGCAGCACAGAGCGGATCTAAATAACGCTGAACATGAAAAATTGGTATTGTTACAATTTCGTGCATTTTTGACTTATTTATAAAAACATCCTTAAGAGTATTCGTCCCTGCAAATACCCCCTGCACCCTTCATCACAAATCTTTTCCCCTCGACTAAAAACGGTTCGCGATCTCCTGACGCTATTTTTAAAGCTAGAGGGTTCTGGTAAACGCCAAATGAAAGACAAAGAATCAGACTACAGATCCTTCAGACGAATTTTTTGAAAAGCAGTTTCGCCTACGTGTGAAATATTACGTAACTTATTATTATTTTTTTCAAAAGGTTGTAAGTTTTTTCAGGATTTTTTTTCAAAAAATTCGCCTGAAGGATCTGTAGTCTGATTCTTTGTCTTTCATTTGGCGTTTACCAGAACCCTCTAGCTTTAAAAATAGCGTCGGGAGAGCGCGAACCGTTTTTAGGCGAGGGGAAAAGATTTGAGATGAAGGGTGCAGGGGGTATTTGCAGGGACGAATACTCTTAAATCTAGTTGGTTTACCTTGTTGCTCATACAATGATACACCTACTCTAAATAACGTCAACAATACGTCATCATTAAGCAATAAACAGGACTTGTTTGTTATTTTGCTGCTTTGTTGTTGGTATCATGCGTACCGAAGGTTCTAGGAAATTCGTTCTTTTGTTTGTTGGGATTGTCTTTCATATGTTTATATACTTATCGATAAGTTATCATATTCTTAGTCTTAGCCCACAAACTTGCAAACTGCAGTGAACATGGCGAGTGAAAGAAAATCTTTGTGTATAGAATACGAAAACTCTCAATAACGCCACTAAGTGCACAGTCCCTCGAGTGTCGCTATATAGAGTTTACACTGTATTTTGTAATGTAGATTTCAACCAAAAAAAAAAATTGGTTGTCTGTAAAGTCGGTTTACGGACGATAGTTTTACGTGATAACGTATTCCGTAATACATAACCTAAACCTCCCAAAATTTGGTTTCAATCCGCTTATCCTTTGTGTCGGAATGATAAGAAATGTCAAAAGTGACGTTTGCAACTGTCAAAGTATTATGTTCTAATAATAATTAGTTATTCCAATACTTAACTTAGAAGGCGTTGCATTTCACAAAATACTAATGTCAAAAAATTGAATTAAACATTAGAAATGCAGCCGTTTTCATGTTAAGACAAGACATACGTTATTTTCTAATTTCCATGTACGGCAAACAAAGACGACCGACCGCGTCGCGTCATGCATTAGACAACATTGCATTTATACAACTATTTTTCTATATAAAGTATAAAATATTTTTCTATATAAATTTGTATAAAAAAACTGTTTAGGCAAATTCTGTTATACGAAATCTATGTAAAATGTTCTCCTCTTTCGTTTAAGACTGGTTTCAAACCGATCTGATTTAAATTGAGCGAGAAATTAGCAAAAAGCACGCACAGGGTCAGGCGGAACGTTACGCGTTAGGAACGTTAGGAACGTTACGTTAGGAACGTTACACTTTTTCGTACATGCAGCCGGTGTTTTATCAATTTATAAGATTGGTGATTCATCAATTTATAAGACGTTATCACGTCAAAAAAAATAATATGTGACGATCTCATTCTCACTATTCTATTGTCTCGCCTTATCTCCATGTATTCTCTGATCCCGTTCTCTGTTCCTACGCAGCTCTACTAACTGGATATTGTGTTGGCGTTCCAGAAGTCCAGGTGACTGTGTCGAGTCAGGTCCGGTACTCGTTTCGCGCTTACTGGGGCGTCAACATTCGCGAACTGCACGTGGCGCTGTGGCGTCCTTGGGCGGCGCTCAGAGACAGTGCACTCGACGGCACCCTGCTCACCGGGCACTACCAGCAGCCGGGCCCGATCGAAAGGCGAGATCCGCACGTGGACAGAACGCTCACGCTGAAGTTGCCGGCGCCGCCTCTCGCGCTTGGCACGCCGCCGAGACTCGCCTATCCGCTCGTCATATTCCTCATGCGAACCGCGGAATCACCGGATTCCGTCCATCCGGATGAAACGGTCAGTCTTCAAATAAAAACATCAATAATGTTAATAGGTTGTATGAAGATTGACTCTATTCAATAAATAGAGTAACTGTGATCCATTGAAGTTAATGATGAGTATATTTGGAAAGAATTCCGTGGCATAAGGATCGAAAATGAAGCAATACTGAGATTTTTTTAAACTTGCATTTAATACTAACGTTTCGATACGTTTTGTATCTTTCTTAGTTATAAAATTTTATAACTATAAGAAAATATAATTACAGAACACTTATAATATATTACTAATATTACTAATATGAAAATGAATATTACTAATATGAATATTACTAATATTACTAATTATATTTTCTTAGTTATAAAATTTTATAAATAAGAAAATATAATTACAGAACACTCTGAAGATGATACAAAACGTATCGAAACGTTAGTATTAGAATTAGAATTAGAATTTATTTATCCAAAGACATACAATTATGTATAGGATTCGTCGAACGAAGATAAATCTTATTTACAACTCATTAACCATAAAATCGTCTACCTTATATACAGATTGTTTAAAAAGAGCAGTCTTCAATACCTACTCTTTTGAATTTCGAAATTTTTAAATTTTTTAATCTGTCTGGCAATTTATTGAATATTTTCAATGCATTATATTCGGCGCTCTTATTAAACAACATCAGTGTAGATTTCGGTAAAATAACATTAGAATTATTCCTTGTGTCATGTCCATGGATAGCCTGAAACGTATCATAATTATGAATACGTCGTTTTATAAAACATAAAGTAAAATAGACGTACATAGACGGCACAGTTAAAATACATTTTTCTGTAAATATTTGTTTACAGCTGGCACGAAAATTTAGATTAAAAATTACGCGGATTGCTTTTTTTTGAAGTACAAATACTTTTTGCATATCTGCACAACAACCCCAACAAACAATTCCATATTTTACAAGCTGGTAAAAATAAGCATAATATGCGGATAAAGCAACTGAAGAATCCGTGCAGCTATTTTTTATGACACGGAGAGCAAAGATACTTTTTGATAATTTAATGTTTAGGTTCTCATTAACGTGGGCAGTCCAAGAAAGAGTTTCACTAAGTATGACTCCTAAAAAATTAACTTCTGTTTGTCTATTTAAATGCAAGTTTAAAAAAATCTCAGTATTGCTTCATTTTCGATCCTTATGCCACGGAATTCTTTCCAAATACTCATCGTTAATAGGTTGTCTTCGAAAATTCCGGACTGGACAGCGTCTTTTTTGTACGGGCAAATCATGCTCAATGAATGCAGTTGGAGACAAAAAAACGCATATATAGTACGCGCCGCGGATCTAAAAGGTTCGGAAGTAAGTCACAAACAGCGTCGCAAAGGCACATTTTATAGAGCCGTTGATACTCCCACCACCTCCCAGCTACCTGCACGGAACGTGCACTCGTCGCTGATTGGCCGTGATCGCTCGTTGCCTTTGTCACTTGTCGCTTTCCTGCTTTAAAGTACAGTCGCCCACCACCTCCCAGCTACCTGCACGGAACGTGCGCTCGTCGGCGATTGGCCGTGATCGCTCGTTGCCTTTGTCATTTGTCGCTTTCCTGCTTTAAAGTATACAGTCGAGTACGCTATTGACATTGTCAAGTTATTATTGCTATGTTAGTTTTGTTGAGTTGCGAGTTTGCAGTTTTTCAACAGACTGTACAAGTGCAAGCCTGCATTCGCATCTAACTTCCGAGCCTTTTAGATTCGTGGCGCGTACTACACCTATTCCGCATAAGAATAAATAAATAACCAGAAGTATAACTCTCTCTTACGAACTTCTTCTTGTGACCTTGGTGCTCGGTTATTCTCGGTTAATTCTATCCTGAAATGGCCAGTGCTGTTGGAAGGTTGACAGCGAATTTTTTCTTATACGCTGGTTTTAATAAGACATTTTATTCAGTTACTTTATCTAGATACATAATTGTTTTATTTCATTTTAAAATTGTTCTTGCTATAATAGTAAAACAATTGTTTTTAAAACAAAACCGTAAATACAGGGTGACCGGTAATTGCTCGTATTCCTCTCGAGAGAAGAAACTATGAATAATTTGTAATGATTTAACCTCTATCATTTGGGGATCACCAATGCTTAATTTTCGAGAAAACTGTTACGGTTATCTTTTTACAAAAATCCGAATTTTGGGATTAAAAATATAAAAAAAATACAAGTATTCTTACTTTTTTGCCTGAATTTTTCCATGATCTGATAGCTTACTAATTGGCCAACCTTCCTAAAGCTAAAAGCCACGAAATTTACTCTTAGATTTTATGTTGTGTGTTAAAACTTACAATAAATAAAAAAATAAATTAAAAATAATTGACAGAAGTGTCATTATCATGAAAAAAATTGACGCATTTTCGACCCCAAATTAGTCATATTTTCTTCTCCCGACAGGAATGCGAGCAATTACCGGTCACCCTGTATATATGAAATAATTTTGTACTCCTATGAAAAAGTCAAAATACAATTTAATTTTTTACTTGGAACCAAGGTCACGAATCCGTCGGTAGACACATCAAAGACACCGCCTTCAAAGTAATGCGTCTTTTTTTAATTTATTCTTGTGCCTACTCTTTGCGTTATGCGTCGTATTATTTACACTGTGAGTTCGTTTCACTGCATTTTGATGAAGTAAAGACCTAAAATATGAAATTTATAGTAGCTAGATATGACTTATTGACAATTATTTTCGTACCGCACTATAGTTAAAAACAAATCGTCGTTGGTTCTGTAATAGCTCTTACGTGCATAATTGGCAGATTTTTCGTTTTTTAAATGAAAGGATTCAGAAAACGGAGCTCTATACACTAGTAATACCTCCAAATTAATTTTACAGTAACCAACAAGGAGAAGTAACTCTTATGTGAAAAGTTGTATCAAATAATTCCTCCCATGTGCCAATAAATCCGAAATTAACGTTAAATATTTTTTAGGAAAATACTTCGTCTTAATTAAACACGTATAGTGAAGATAAGTATGAATTAGTGATATACCTCTGAAATTGCTAGTTCTTACCATCCATTGCTGAAATAACAACTTTTTGGCCTTTCCTGCAAATTTTACTTTTTGCACATAAGAGGTATTACAGAACCAACGACGAAATGACATTCTTAAAAGTTAAAACTGATGCTGGGTTGCAGAAAGTATTGTCAAAAAAGCTGATTTGACAATGACCTTAGATTGTGAACCTACATATCTCTCCATATGAAAATTATAGTTTTAAATCGGTCCTACTCGAAAAATAATTGATCGATTGAAACGATATTTTTCTTAAAATGTGTATACATATGTATTTAGCATCGTTTTTTGTACAGTTTCCACTTCGAAACAACTTTTTTTTTACGTATTTTGATCAAAATTTAGCTTGGAAAGCGATATTTTTCTATGTAGAACAATCATTTGTTTTTGTGCGAGTACCATCTAATGTCCTGGATGACAGGGAGTTTGCAGGCGCGTTCGCAGCCTGAAATTTTGGGGGGGGGGTCACTCACTACACTAATGAAAAATAGGTATTTGGAATAAAATTTCCTTTTATTATTTGGCAAATTTTTGAGATTTTTCAATTTGACCTTAGATTTTGGGGGGGGTCATGTCCCCTGTGACCCCCCCCTTCGGACCGCGCCTGGGAGTTTGATTACGACATTAGACTGCTCCTGATGTATGGAAACTGTAATTATATGATCACAATCTAAGGTCAATGTCAAATCAAATTTTTTGACAATCCTTTCTGCAACCCAGCATGAAAGTCGTATCAGAAACCCGGCATTTAGGCATCATAAATTAAAATGCACCGAATTTACAGGTGGCACTGGTGAATGTGGTCCACATCAAGGACACGGTTTGTACGCTGCCGACGTCTGTACTGGCTCAGTATCTGAAGCAGGCCAATGGACAATTATCTTGTCTGAAGGTTAGTTTGTACACAATCGTTCACTACAATATTTTCTTATCTGTTTATTGGGATTTTACCTGTAGGCGGAGCCCATTTCAAAATATTCAATATAATAATAATAATGCGTTTAACGTCCGTTTCACGATTTTATGTCATAACAGACGCCATTCGCACCATTACTATTTTTTTCTATACTACACTTCCCGTTATTTTTTACAATTTTTAAACTTCAACTTAAGGAGGTTGAGCCGTTTTACGAAGATAATGAAAAAAATCTGAAATTAAGTTCTTTAATAGATTTTTTTATTTCAAAATTTTCTGTAAAAAATCCAAAACAATTAGGAGATTTATAAAGTTAAAAATTAAAAAAATCACTTACATGTAGTCTTATGGAAAATATGTCAACCTAGCATACAAACGGTACATTTTAATTTTTTGCAAATAACCAAATAATGTCAGCAGTTCCGAAAACTAACTATGTAAACGATATCTTACACATATTTTAATATTTTTTCCATTTTAATTAGGAGACTTTTAATCAATAAAAAAAAATTATTAAACCTTAGCACTTTTCGATTATGGACTTTTATTCTTGACTATTTTAACTGAATTTTCAACTTTTTAATGATTTAATTTTAATTTTTATTACTTCTAATTTCTTTCTTTAATTATTTACTGCAAAAAAATATGTAAAATACAGATATTTAGATAAATTTATTTTTTCTAACCTAACTTTGTACAAAAAATTCAAAAGTTATTCCATTAAGTAAAATACTGAAATAATTAATTAATATTAAAAAAATTATTTATTTATGCCTTTATGACAATAATTTTTTGGTGTCATCGACTTATAACCTTTTGTAAAAAGTTATTATGGAAAAGTTCCCATTTAGAATTCGACTTACTTTTGATTGGGACTGTAACGCATCAACCTCCTTAATTAATAGCAATGGGTGAATGAAGGAATTTTTAGGAAATTAGGATAAGGTAGGCAAATTTAGAGCATAGCTGTAATGATAAAGTTAACTTTGTTGCTTTTTGCATGCAAACGTCAAATTTTAAACCAACGATTTATAATCAGCTCACATCTGTCACTTTTCAATTTATTAATTTGATATCAACATTTACACCGGTCCACTAACATATTATCACATATCGTGCTTCTTATTCGATTTTTCATTGACTGTAAACAATAAATGTTTACACAAATGCGTAGCGCATAATACTTTACTATATATGATACGCTTCGCATAGGATAGTGTACTGAAATGCTGAGTAGATGACGCATGGTCGAAGTAAAATCCCAATTGAAGCCTATAATAGCTAATTGATTTAGCTACCACACCGATGGTAGCCTTTTGTTATATTGGTGGAGTTACTACTCGGAAAGTATTCAACCGATTTTCGTGCGGTTTTCGCGAGGAGGTATAGAAAATATTAGGAAAGGTTTTAGACAATATGAAGCTGACTCTAATTAAGTAATAGAGCAATTATTGTGATCCTTAAGGAGGTTGAGCCGTTTTACGAAGATAATGAAAAAAATCTGAAATAAAGTTTTTTTAAAAGATTTTTTTATGACAAAATTTTCTGTAAAAAATCCAAAATCATTAGGAGATTTATAAAGTTAAAAATTAAAAAAAACTTTTACATGTAGTCTTATGGAAAATATGTCAAGCTAGCATGCAAACTGTTCATTTTAATTTTTTGCAAATAACCAAATAATGTCAGCAGTTCCGAAAACTATCTATGTAAAGCATCGATGTCTTACGCATATTTTAACATTTTTTCCAATTTAATTAGGAGACTTTTAATCAATAAAAAAAATTATTAAACCTTAGCACTTTTCGATTATGGACTTTTATTCTTGACAGATTTAACAATTTTAACTGAATTTTAAACTTTTTAATGATTTAATTTTAATTTTTATTACTTCTAATTTCTTTTTTTAATTATTTACTGCAAAAAATATGTAAAATACAGATATTTACATAAATTAATTTTTTTTAACCTAACTTTGTACAAAAAATTCAAAAGTTCGTCCATTAAGTATAAAGTACTGAAATAACTAATTAATATTAAAAACAATTATTTATTTATGCCTTTATGACAATAATTTATTGGTATCGTCGACTTATAAACTATAAAAGTTCCCATTTAGAACTAGACTTACTTTTGATTGTGACTGTAACGGATCAACCTCCTTAAAGATTATTGAAGGAAGTTTTGGAAAAGTCCGTGGCAAAAGGATACTGAATTATTTAAATTGCATTTATCACTAACGTTTAAATAATTCAGTATCGCTTTTTATTGATCCTTTTGCCATGGATTTATCCAAAACTTCCTCCAACTTTAGACAATATTGGACAACAGGTCTAAAGTCGACCAACTGACAGACGCTTTTATTGTGTTTATACGCGAATTTGAATCCGTTCAACCGCGGCGCCTGTATGACATTGCTAAGAAAACGAAAGTATTGCGCCGCGTGTTGAAACGAAATCGTAATGCGTTTCGCAAACTGCACGGAATCGAACCGACGACCTACAGGTCAAATATGTTCTTCCAACTAAACAAATAACGTATAAACGTGTATATAGTTTTCACTTTTCCGCGTCTCCGACTAATAATATTATAATAGTAATATGTAGTTTACTAGGTTATCGTGTCTGCAAAGTAATACTCGAGCCAATACAAACATAATTTACTTAACCAACACAATCCAAACACTTGCCGTATTATATAATCATTATTATTTATAAATAAATGAAATAGCTTTAGGTACTGTCATTATGATTTATTACTTAGTATGCGTTTATGGGAAGGGGGCGTGTCCCCTTTATTAATCAATGAAGTTATTGTTTCTTAATAAGAGTGTGACAGATATGTTATTCAATTGTCTATAAAATATATCGTTTAATTACAATTGGGGTTTCCGTTCTGTACGCGCGTTGAAATCACTATCTAATGTATCTGTGAATTTTGACATTAAGGACGTAGTCCTATGTTAAAGCTCGTTTTCAACCGTTATTTCAGATTTTTTTTAATGTCAAAATAATGTACGATGTTTTCAATTTTGTTACATGTTTTTACTGACATCGTAAACTAAGAAAACAATTATTTTTTTTTGCTTAATTTTACGCCATTTTATACTTAATTGTTTTTTTAACCTAAAGTAGACAACTTTAAATGGAAGTAGGTGGGTAGCGCGGGTGATAACGTCACTTGGAGTCAACTGAATTATAAAAATTAAATTGGTTATTGTTTCGTAGGCTTGTGGCTCTATCCCGTACTAGAAATAAACATTTTTATTGATAAATAACAAAATGGCGGGTTTTAGAAAAAAAACAACGAGAAAATCGTGATTTTTTCGTTGAAAATCAGTAAAAAAAAATAGAAATAATTTTTATAATTAAGTAATTCTAGTACCGGACGGAGCTGTTGTTGCGTAGCATACCCTGTGCAAAACTGAAAGCAATCGGTTGTATACAATTGTTTCAATCACCCGCGCCGCTTAGAAGAACGTAGTTTTGAGAAAAACGCGTTTAAAGTTTTAATTACAGATTTCTTACAAAAAAATAAAAATCAATATTTACACTAATCAGCTATGCCTGGTGTATAGTAAACCTTCCGTTTCTTCAAAGACGTCGTTTTCTGTTAATTTATTTGCTCTACTCTGCGAGAGTATAAGGGTAACGTGATAACAATTGAGAGGTAAGAGCAGGTAAGAGTCTTACCGTAAGACCGTTGCTGCTCTCGACTATATGCCATAGCTTTGTAAATATTTAATATTTTATATTTTACAGTATTTTCTCAATATATTATACTTACTAAAAATGTAAAAAAAAATAAATTCGTTTTTTCAAATCCCGAACACCAGACTACGTCCTTAATTACAATTGGGGTTTCCGTTCTGTACGCGCGTTGAAATCACTATATAATGTATCTGTGAATTTTGACATTAACCACTTAATGCTTTTGAACGAACACTGCTCGCGCGCGGCGCGTGTATCGCAACGCGACAACCCGAGCAGTGCTCGCCAGTTTCGACTTGTTAGAGTTTTATGCGATAAACAAACGAACGGTGCTCGCCAGTTGCTACTTGACGGGCTAGAGACACTACGCATATCGTTTCCTCTGTTTTACCTTATTGAAAAACATTATAAAATATTTTGTAAGTATTATATTTCCAAAATTAATAAAAAAAATGCATTTTTTACGAACTTAAAGTGATTTATATCTATTTTTATTCATTTATTTCGATTTTTTTTATTTACGCTCGTAGAGATTATATGTATATAAATAGTTTACTCTATTTTGACTTATTTAAAAAAAAAAAAAACATTAAAATAAACTGTAAATAATATATTTTAAAAATCACTTTTGTGTTTTATTTCGAACTTTTTTTGAGCTACACAGTTTTTAAATCATGTAAACTGTATAAATAAAAAATAAAATAACCTGCAGTTTTTATTTCAATTTTTGATAAAAAAACCCGAGCATTAAGTGGTTAAGTCAAGCAGTGAAATTTTTAAAAAAATTCGATAAATTGCATAAATTTGTAGCAACTGTATTTGGCGACCGGTAACCCGGTGAACTACGACGACGAACATCTTCAGATGCGGGGTTCCGACGCCGTCCAGGTGACGTCGGCCGATCACCGACCGGCGACGGCTGGCGGCATGGCGCTCGGCGAGCCGATGGCGTGCGCCGCGTCCCACAGCGGTCCTACGACGTTGCTGTGCACGTCGGACGACAACGGCACCGTCTGGAATGCGAACGGCGAACAGCTCTGCGTTGTTTGTCAATATTTTCCACTCTCCAGAGCTCTTCTGCCCTGCAGGTATGGCATTATAAATAGTTTTTTTTTCATACGACCCCCTATAAGACAGAGACCAGAGTAGGCGCTTATAATCGGAGAGCTGGCTACGGAGGAAATGGGTGACTCGGTGCAGAGCTGAAAATTTGCAGAATAATAGGAGATAGTACAAGTAAGTAGGGAAAAAATTGCCAGAAGGCTAGGCGGAAGATAAAGAGCCGCCAGAAGGCGCTAATGTTGCGAAAAATCAGTGCACTTCTGGCAGTTTCTATACTTACGCTGTAATTCAAAACTAGATTATATATTATATATATTATACATTATATAGTTATAAGGGCATACTGAAAATTCAAACATGATATAATAATTACATTCGACAAAATTCAAAATTATTAATGACATTTTGATAGAAATAAAATTAAATAAATTAATAAAATTACGTTGTTATAACAACGTAATTTTATTAATGAAAATATATGACGATTAATTTTATTTCTATCAAAATGACATTAATAATTTTGAATATTTGTCGAATGTAATTATTATATCATGTTTGAATTTTCAGTATGCCCTTATAACTATATAATATATAATCTAGTTTTGAATTACAGAATAAGTATAGAAATTGCCAGAAGTGCACTGATTTTTCGCAACATTAGCGCCTTCTGGCGGCTCTTTATCTTCCGCCTAGCCTTCTGGCAATTTTTTCCCTACTTACTTGTACTATCTCCTATTATTCTGCAACTTTTCAGCTCTGGACCGAGTCACCCATTTTCTCCGTAGCCAGCTCTTACACCATTATGTTTAATGTAAGACCAGCGCAGTCGACTTTTTTGTTTTTTACCCAACTGCCCCAGAAGGAGGGTAATGTTTTTTAAAAATATTTTTATAGGGGGTAGTGCAAACAATTATTTTTATCTACTTCAAAAATTTATTGTTAAGTAGTTTTGAATGAAAATTCAACGATATTGTTCAAGGTACTCATCCCAACGATTTAATATATTGTAACAAAACTGTTCTAGTCCGTGGTAGAAATTATTTATTTACAGTAATAAACGTTCAAAAAAACAGTTAAACAGAAACGATAAAGCACTTCTTTAACTTAACAGTAATAATAACGTTAACAGAAACAAAATAACGACAGATCTAAATAATAAAATAGAAGACTATGTAACAGAACAATATGGTCACTAATTATGTACACAAAATATTTACAACACAGGAACACACCAAAGCTTATTAGCACACTTGTCTATTAACTATATACACACGATTATTTACAAAAAAGTTATTTATGTTAAATCCGATTTATATAATTGCACTCAATGGTTTACACAGCTCATTTATCTTCTATCTTAGCTGTTACTTCGGCCTTGCTGTACCGACTGAACAATTTATGTCACACAGTTATCTGTAATCTACTGTACGTACGCGCTGCAACTAACCAACTGACTGACTTGCCAACCACTTCGCGCGCATTTTATAGCTTCGTAGAATGTTCTAGAAGCATCTCAGCCTTTTTTTACGTGCATTGCCTTCTCCAGGCAATTCTATGAAAGTCGGCTTTTTATCTGCTTTCCGTTGTTGTTGTTGTCGTGGTCTGGAAGATTTTATGGAACACATTATCGTCCCAACAGGGAGCACGCAACAATATTTTCTAAATATATAAAAGGACACCGTGACTGACTGACTGACTGATCTATCAACGCACAGCTCAAAGCACTAGTTGGATTGGGCTGAAATTTGGCACACAGATAATTATTATGACGTAGGCATCGGCTAAGAACGGATTTTTGAAAATTCAACCCCTTAAAGAGTGTAACGAGGGTTCAAAATTTGAATGGAGAATCAACGCACAGTTGAAACCACTGGACGGATTGGGAATGAAATTTGGCACACAGATGGTTATTATGACGTCGACGTCCGCTAAGAACAAACTTTTGAAAATTCAACCCCTAAAAGGGTTTAACGGGGGTTCAAAATTTACATAGAGAAATATCATATAAGATAGCTGTATCAATTCGAAAATGCGCAGAATGACTCCTGTAACAAATAAATAAACACGTCACACGTGTTTCATGCTTTTTCAAAAACAACCCCTTCAGAGGGTAAAAAGAAGTAAATATAGTCTACAAATCAACATGGGTGTCATTTTTAAGGTGTCAGGACGTTGATAATGTGAATGTCATCAATTTTAAAATTTATTAGGAGGTTCTACGTCGAGAAAGGAGTAACTATACCAAATAATGGGAATGCATCCGCGTTCCGTCTCAATCGCGTGCGAAGCCACGGGTAACGGCTAGTGATTAATAAAAAATTGCTGTTTTTTTTATTTACACGCTTTATATTAACTTCACTTGTAAATTTGTATGTATGTATGTATGTTTGTTTGTAACCTTCGTTTGGACTACAGCAAGTGGTATATTACTGTAGTATAATATGCCAGCACTGTAACTACAGTGGTTAGCCGTGCTGTCTAAGGCACGGGTCTTCGCTGAAGTGTTTTTTTTTTTTTGTTAATGGCGAACCTTACGAAATTCCACCCGTCTGTGTCGTCATCAAAAACGATGTTTTTTTTTGCGTGTTGCAGACACACCTGCATATGCGCCAGCTGTTTCGGCAAATTGGACCGATGTCCGATGTGTCGAAGTCCGATCAAAAGCTACTTCTGCATCCGCGGCGAAGACTACATGCCCGACTGCGGCGCGAAAGGCGGCAACACGACACCGAAGGGACTCGAACCCGGTTCGCCACTATTCAACTGGTTCGACAGTTGGAACGACAGACTCACAGACTTCTTAGGTTTTCAAAGATAGACCACACAGTTCATTAAACAAAATACGTAACTATTAACTCCGAAACTTCGCATATCGCTATTTCATTTCGTAATTGTGTATATAATATATACGGTGACGCTCGATTTATTTTATTTATTTCGAAATTGTACGTTTTTTTGTGAAAGAGCCTTACCATACAAGGGCGGGTGCAAAATTTTGTTCAAGGGGGAGGTTGATCAAGAGTTATGAAAGATAACATGGACATCCGGTTATCATGCTGAAATTAGAGGAATTTTCAGCCATCTAAGTTCAAAAACGGGACGTTAAGAGAATTTGGATGAAGTAAGCTTATTCCAGAACCCAGTTGCACGGCAAAACTTTCTCTCTTGAAATTCTGGTGAAACTTAAATTAGTAAATTAAAATTCGAGGTTTTTCAAACAGACTGGCCGACGAAACTATAGTATCGTTCGCTTATTCTAGGTAGTGACTACTACACTTATATTTTCCATTATAATATAAGCGGCACCGTTTGTTTTTTTTTGCGTGGGACGAGTACGCTTCACATTGTTGCCGCTCCATTAAGCGAACCGTACTATAACTCAACTATTTATAGAGAAGTCGCTGCTATAAAGTAGTGATGTGTCGGATCGTTAAAAATGTATATCCGCGGATACGGATCTGAATACGGATTTTTGGTTTCAAGATCCGCGGATACGGATACGGATCTGAATACGGATTTTTGGTTTCAAGATCCGCGGATACGGATACGGATCTTAACTTTCTTAGAGTACGCGGCGGTAAATATTGCACATCGACCTTTGAAAAGAGACTATCTGTTGTGGGAAAAAGTTATTGACCTCTTTAAGAGTTAACTCTCATTACAGATTGTCTCTTTCCAAAGATCGTTGTGCAATATCTCATTATAAAGATAGTTGATTTAGTACCTTTGAGTTATGTACTATTAGTATGGTACTCACTACGATAAATGTTTGCAATATAAAGGTGCCAAATACGATTAAAAAAAATAAAAATAATCTGAATGGAATTTAACAGGTTTTCATTATTATCTAATCATCTATATATATATAAAATTTCATCTATGAATTCAAAATTAATAAGGTAAAAGATCCGCAAAAAACTAACGGATACGGATACGGATATTCGGCACATCACTACTATGAAGTATACTTTCGCGTGAAACTGAACCTTAAAAAACTGTTTCGAGTAAATTCGACGATATTAAGTTCATCGGGTCAGTCCTCTGCATGGTTAACTGTATTGAGTTTTTTTTTTTTTTTTTAATTTGTTGGACAGTGTTGCAATACCTATATTATTTACACGACTGCAGTGTACCTAATTAAATAATTGTGTTGAATTTATTAATGGTTTTTTAGGTTCGTGTAATTATTTAAATTATGTAAGTTTAATTAACTAATTTAACATACATTTTATTTACACTTCGTGCATCGACACGTATTTTTTTAGTTTCGTCTTCGCATTGCTTTCGACAAAATCGTAAGTTCCCTCACTTTTTTTTATTTCGCATTTTTTCGTTCTTTTTTTTTTGTTTCTCTATACAGTGAGTTTCGTAAATCATTAGTGCATTACAAAAAATCGTTCCACTTAAAATGCAACATGCACCGAAAAAGAATATACTTGATAAATAAATAAAATGCATTAACAGGAGGGTAGCTACAGACCTGGAACACCTGAAATTATCAGGGAATTCAATGCAACCCGGAAATATCAGGGAATTTTACATAGTTTCAGGGAAAAATAGTATTTTGGAGTTTAAAACTCCTAGTTTTGAAAATTTTTTATTGTTTTAAAACTGCCTTCAGGCTCGAAAAAATGTTTTTCGAGGCTTTATAAATACCTGGTCATTGAGCTTCAATTTGGTATTTTACCATTCCAACATCATAAATGTGGAGTGGTGGAATTTAGGTCAAAATTCGCTTTTCAAAATTTTACAATATTATTTTCGTTTTAAGGTCCTCCGCATCCAAAAAACATATTTTTGCAAAAACTATGCGTCTGTTTGTCTGTGAACACGATATGGGTCAAACGCATTGAGACCAAATTTTGGGAGGGTATTTGATATGAAAAACTTTAAATATTTCTCAATCATACAAATAAGATATTCAAATCATGGAAAAGTGTAATAAATTTCCTGGAAAACACGGGTCAAACGGATTGAGATCAAATTTTGGGAGGATATTTGATATGAAAAACTTTAAATATTTCTCAATCATACAAATAAGATATTCAAATCATGGAAAAGTATAATAAATTTCCTGGAAAACCTGGAATTATCAGGGAAATTTGAAATAATTAATGATTTCCATGGAAAATTCGTGTATGGTGCGTCTTAAATGAAACTCATTCCAAGCAGCCGCGAACGGTAATAAAACCGTACACAGTCTTGTTACTGCGCAAGACTGTCTTGCGCAGTATCGATTTTTGAGCTAGTGCGCAAATTAGTCTTGCGCAGTAACAAGACTGTGTACGGTTTTATTACCGTTCGCGGCTGCTTGAACGAACTTGTCAGCCTGTAAGTTGTACATAGGACATTTTAGCATTGGCACAAAAGATCAAAATGAGCCATGACTGTATTATTTATTTATTTGGGGGTTTGCTATGGTAACTTTTATTAACTTGAAGCTATGCTATTCATTTCTTTCTCACACATTAGATATTTTTTGTCATGGCACACTCTGATTCGTTCATTTTGTCCCAATGCCAAATGTCCTGTGTACATATTTTCCGTTTACATACTGTATACCTATTTTTGTCTCAAAATATTTACAGTCATTAACATATATTTCGTCTTAATTTTTTTCCCTTTTCTGGATATTTTTCAATTTTATATCATGCTGATTTGCAGCACGAATTAAACGTCCTTATTTTACGAATATTAATATTTGTAATATTAAAATCAGTATTAAAAATATGTATTTATCTATTTTTTTTACAATTTTTATTCTCAACAACTTTCATTTTGGTCGCTTTGCGGTTACAAAAATCGTTGCAACTTGTCGAAGGAAATCGAAATGATTATGTCGTTTCCGTTATTAATTGTACATAAACGTAATTATGTAAATATTGTATTATTATATCTATTTTTTAATCACCTTTTTATTTTCGCTAAACTGTCTATAAAATCGTTGGATAATCTCGTATGTTTGCACTAATTCGAATTTCAGTATGTTCTGTACTTTTACGTGTGTACAAAAGGTGTGGAACAAACAAACAAACAAACCGATTGCTTCATAATTATTATGATGGTATCTCTAATTTGCAAACTAAATATAGTATTGAAAAACAAGGGATCTTTTTACAATCTATGACCTTGTGGAAATTTAAAAAACACTCAAAACTTGTCAAACAGCTTTAAAATCAGCATCACTCGAGAACGACTAGCGCGATTTTGATGATACTTGTTACAGTTAAAATTAAAGCGTGGGCTGCTTTATTAAGACGAGATTTCTGTCAAAAACGGTATTAGCGCGCAACCGGTTAAGGGGTTATGCCACCTTCAGATTTTCAAAGAATCTATTTTTTTAGGGTATAGATGAATTGTTTGTACCTTTGAGAAGCGTTTAACTATTCCAAAATTCAAACTGTTATCGAAGTTATAGCAATAACTAGTTCATATTAGTCACAGAGCATTCAATCAGTTAATTTTCTCCTTTACGTTTTTCTCGAAACTATAACATTTTTCAAAACGGTGTCCCCTCAACTGATTTGATTGAAATTTACAACACCTCTTTTTTATAATTTCATCTACAATGTGACGTATGATTTTTTTAATTGGGTACCATGTTCAAAAGTTATAAATTTTTCAAACTCAAAATTTCGATGAAAATACGAGTTTTTTTATTAAAATTTTTATCCTAGGTCACGTTGTATCTAGCTCTTTTTTTTTAAACAAGGAATTTTTTTTCATTTATGTTTCTGACAATACCTAACAGTGAAATCGTTCCACTTATCGGCTCATATCTCCGCCATTTTTTTATTTTTTTTTTTAATCGCCAATATTGCAAATTGTTCATAAAACTAGTACCTATATATGTGTGTAAAATAAGGATCACTTTATATACTTAACGGCTGCGCCAAAAAAAGTTTGTTTTTATACCTATTTTTCCGAGCGCCAAGGTGACCCAACCCCTTAAGGGCAATAAAATAAGTCATAATTTGAGTACAAAAATTAAAAATAGATTTGCTGCCAACAATGTCCATTTAGATATGAATTTTATTAGGCTACAAGATACTGTACATATGCATGTGAATATATATGTATAAACAATTAACGATCGCACTTTCACTTTCATTTGTTTGCACGTAGAAGTGACGTTGGCCGTACACGATAAAGCGTGTCTACCGGCTTTTTAAAGATACGGCACGTGCGTATCACGTTTGTTTTATCTGGAACAAACGACTGCTGCGTTATGTATACATTTACGATATTATAATCGGTAAAACAGGGATGGATTTGAGTCATCAGTCATCGAACATTTTGCCATTGCCCTCATAAATTATTATTACTTATACAATCACAGTTCTATAAACAATATAATATCTAAACTTACATTCTTGAATATGCAATGCTATAAATATAAATTTAAGTTCCGCAAGATGAATTATTTTATTAAAAAAATCTTTTGTTACCGGTTTTGACTTATGGCGTTTTCGGCATCGAGAACTGCTCCGGGCCAGGACAGTCCGAGTGAGTAACTATTGGTTAAATGAACAATAAACAAATTTCTTCAACCAATAGTCACCCATTCGGCCTGCCCTACCCCGGGGCATATCTCGATGCCGATAACGCCATTACTTTATATATCATGAGGCAATTGAATTTGGTGGAAAGATTATAACATGAACCATTTAAAATGTCTGACACCTCGAATAAGTCGAACATATTCGAGGTGTCAGACATTTTAAATGGTTCATGTTATTTGTCAGAGAACATTATTTTAGCGTTTTGGTTAAAGTTTTTAAGCTATCCAATTAAAAAAAACAAACAGTATCTATAAATTTTTACATATGTCGTGAAAACGACATCTTTCGGAAAATTTAGAGGGAAAACGCTCCAAAATCAAGAAAAGTCATTGAGGAAATAGGTGTCAGACTAGGCCTAATGAAGCCATATACAAAGTTTGGGGAGAGTATGTGTCAATAAAATTTTTGCCGACGGGCACTCTGACTATTAGATTTGAACTGTATTTTTTGTATACACATACAAACTGCAGTTAGTTAAGTGTTGTGTATTGTAGACACTCGACAACTAACTTCTAAATTACAGCACTAATTTTGATACATTTTTAACTATTTGTCAATTGTTTGATGGTAAGTCGAAACCGATAGCATTGAGTATTTTATCTTATATAGAAGTTAGATTGCGAGATACTTTACCTAAAGATAGTTCTTTTTATTTCATTGCACGTTTGTTGAATAAAAACAGAAGACGGGTTGCACTCCGGGAGTGCCGGCAGAAGTGAAAACTTGAATCTTCTCTGTATCGTTCCAATTTTAGTATATGTGTTACGGTTAATACAAGAAAGTAGTTAATTCGCGAATTAATCGGCTAATTACCCGAATTAACCAATCCTTGACGTAGGTTAATTCGGGTATTAGCCGGTTAATTCGCTAATAAACTACTTTCTTGTATTAACCGTAACATATGTACTGCCGAAGCAAGTACGGTACACCGGTACACTTGCCTCAACAACTCGTATATATACTTAGCGTTACTCAGAAATCCACTACTAGTGAGAATCGTTTTTACAAACATTTGATTTTGTCAAAATATATTCATTAAATCAAAAAACTGTTTCTTGCATTTGAAAGACAATTGCTTACTCCATTAAAATATGTGATTACATTTTGTATTTATTTTAAAATAGCTAAGCAAAAAAAACAAAAAAGTTTTCGTCTTACGAATTTTGTCTTACGCATTTTCGATCAGGTCTTACGAATTTTCAATCTGAATCTGACGCGAGTTTAACATTTTTTACCCATTACAAAAAAAGTGTACAACGCCGCTAAATAAGTTTTCACTTCAAAAAAAACTGTCTGTTAATTACCGTCGTTTGACCAATTCTGCATAATAAATAAACATTATATTACAGCATCACAGTCGGCTGTGACGTGAAATTGTATGACGCCGGGCGGGTGTACGAGCGACAGTAGCCGAACCAACAAATCTGTGTGACCCACTTTCGTATGTCACTGTGCTATTGCAATCGAACGATCTACCTCAATCTCTCAGATAGCTATCAGGGATGAACACTCGATGGCTTCATTGAAATTAATCAGTTACCTTTTTCCAAGCTTGATCGCTAATGATATCAGTTGTCGGGCGTCTATAATCTAAATTACATTTTCAGAGATCTTAAACTTTATTTAAAAAAAAATTCAAGGAGGTGTTATGAAATGTATTTTCATAAAAAAAATAATTTATAACAAATGAAGTCTGACAAATTTATTAACAAAAATTGTCAGCCAGACCAATTTTTTCAAAAATGGTACATGATTTACTACAAATTGTATAAAGGACCCCGCACGGAACATATGGGAATTGGCCCTCGGTTAAAATCTTCCATACTCGGGGATATTATCCAAAAATCGACGCTGCTCAAAAGTCTCCATGGGCACGAAGTCCGGAAATGCGATCCCGGGGAGTTACTTTTATTGCAATCAAAATAGGGAAACATACTTACCTGTATAACAAAAATATTAGGAGCACTGTGGTTTGAATCTAATAAAAAATAGAGAATAGTTACTTCTTACCACAACAAGTTTATTAGTGGATGTACATTTCGAGAGCTATGCTCTCATCTTTTAGTGCATAGCTCTCGAAATGTACATCCACTAATAAACTTGTTGTGGTAAGAAGTAACTATTCTCTATTTTTTATTACTTACCTGTATATCTTACCTGTTATAATGTCATAATATGTATCTTTGTGCTAATGACTTCGAGTCGAAGCACCTTTTTTTTCTCTTTGTTTATAATAAAAAAAAAAAATAGGGAAAATGAGCAAATGCACCCGTCTCCTTGTGATATTCTATTATAGACATATCTACATCACATAGATATATCATATACATATACAGATTGCAATAAAAGTAACTCCTCGGGATCGCATTTCCGGACTTCGTGCCCATGGAGACTTTTGATCAGCGTCGATTTTTGGATAATATCCCCGAGTATGGAAGATTTTAACCGAGGGCCAATTCCCATATGTTCCGTGCGGGGTCCTTTCAAGCAAGTGTTTTGGAAAGTAAAATCATGTTTTTTTTTAAATTCATAAAAAATAACAATTAACAAATTTTTACTAGTCTGGCGGGCGTAACATGTTTCTTACATGTTTTTCAGCCATTTTCACTTTATAATTTTGAGGTGTTCGTAGGGGTAACTTTTTCTGTCATGGGAGCTTGGACTAATAGTGTTCATTTTAATTGCAAGTGATTAATATTACCTAATTGTGAATTTGAACTACACCTTTGAGCATATTGTAATAATTTGAGCAAAATCCATCCTTGTTCAGTTTGACCAACGTACTCTCGTTGTAACGAAAACAAAATAATATATTATCTTTATCTCGTTTTACAACCGTTATATAAGAGCTGTTTGTGCAGTGAGGCAACGCTGTTATATGGCAACAATATGGATTATGTAGACTATATAGGTAGGCATAATGTGCATATTTGTGTATATCTTCATCATTAAGTGCTATAACTATTATAATAAAGTGATTAATGTGAAAATACCGGCTGGACGACACAATTCTTCCTATAGAAGCCATTATGAAAAGAGCAAAATTTATTTTATTTATTTAGGGATACTCGGTTTGAAAAGTTTGAGAAACACCGTGACACGGATGATCTAATTTAAAAAACTAAAATTGTAGCAATATAGGGGCCATTCAGGTATTACGTAAGCACCAAAGGGGGGGAGGGGGTCTTTGATTAGCTTATTTTTGATGACACGGGGGTCTAGATGGTGCAACTAGTGCGCGAATGCCGCACGAGCTGCACATACTATTTTTTATTACGAATTAAATTAAATTAAAATTTTATTACGAATTAAAAAAAGAAATTAGAAGTAATAAAAATTAAAATTAAATCATTACAAAGTTGAAAATTCAGTTAAAATTGTTAAAATTGTCAAGAATAAAAGTCCATAATCGAAAATTTTAACCTCAAATCTGCTTCAAATGACAGTTTGTTTCGTTGACATTAACACCGTTATTATTTTGTTTTTTTCTCTGAATTTGCGTGCGGCAAACAATAATTTCAGTGCGACAAATAAAGTTTCCGCACGCAAAGGAAAATAGCTACTTTTCAACCGTAACAGCATGCGTAAAGATACCACTTTTCCCGCATGAGTAATAAAAAATATTATACCAATGTTTACGTAAGCATAGGGTGGAGGGATAATAACTTTGCTTACTTTTGATGACAAGGGGAGGGGGTCAAAAATTACTAAAATTCTGCTTACGTAATACTTGAATGGCCTCTTACTAATTTTCGTGTCGATAATATGAGTTCAATTAAATTCTGCGAACCCATTCTAGTAAAATCGCCGTACATATAAATATAACCCATTCATGTAGGTATATTTGAATAATTTAAAGCAACAGAAGTCAATTTTTGTACATATTATTATCACGTGTATATTAACGCAAACGATTGAATATTTCAAAATCGAATCTTCCATTTCGAATATATACGTTTTATCCACTCAAAATGCCTCGAAACCTCTCGCCATTATTTTTGCTGAGGCATTTAACGGGCCATGTAGTTTACACACACACCACAAAAGTGAAACTTCTAGACAAAACATTCAAACAGATCGGGTTTTCAGTGTAATTGTGTAGATTGCTAAATACATCCATACAACGTCGCAGCGTTTAGTTCATCTCGTTAGCCTCTGAAGCCAATTCACTCTGCCATGCGTAAAGAAGTTTCACTTCAAAAATTTAGTTGAGTAAATACGTTTTTGATCTCGGTTGTCGAACATCTGTATAATCATACAATGTCAGTTGAGCTAAGCAGCACGTTTGGGTGTGATTTATCAAACGTCATTCGTCTATCTAAATTCGGCGATGAATTTGTGATCGCTCGGTATATACAGTCTTGTGTCTTGTGTACCTATATAGGTACGTAAGGTACATCAGCTGCTGGTAAGCGTTTACCGATCTTGTAAGCCACCAAGGTCGATGCAACCTAGTTAGTAAATCCCAGTTATTTTAGAGAAGAAATATTTGGAATCTTACAGAATGTTAACGGCTGAGATTATGCAATCGCTTATTAGGTACCTCTATTATCGAAAAAAATAAAAGTATAAACTTATTTTCAAGAAGCGCCGACTTTATCTCCAAATGAATCAGAACAAAAATTGAATTCTTCAGCAAACAACCTTTCTACTATGTATAATTGCTCTATAATAATCAGTATTTTTAGTTTTTGACGTGATAACGTCTTATAAATTGATGAAACACCAACTGCACGCACGAAAAAGTGTAACGTTCCGCCTGACCCTGTGCGTGCAAGCGAGAGCGCAGTAATGTATTATTAAATATGATATTCGAGCGGAATACGTTATCACGTAAAACTATCGTCCGTAAACCGACTTTACAAACAACCAATTTTTTTTTTATTTTTTCTACTCTTTTGTATATTCCAGCGATAGACAAAACGCAATCTATAACAGCAAATTTCAGTTTGGAAATTCATTTTTAAGTGGTACCATTTTTCAACTTTGTAAAAAATGTATATAAAGTTTAGTCTGAAAAAAATTCCGATTAGATTTTTTTTAATAAAACTGTAATATGTCTGTATTTATCATTTTTCATCTTTTATTTTCGGATATTGTGATCTGTCAGAATTTAATTTTATGAATGAATGCCACCATAAAGCAGTGCAATATCTGGGAGTTGGCGGAGATGGCCCATGCCATGAGTAAAATCTATATTATTGCAAAATGCAAATTCCTAAGCTTTTTAAAGATATTTGTCAAAATTACGCTGATTTGTTTTTTTAAGTAGTTAGATCTAGTTCTGCCTTGCGTGAATTTTATTAACTGAGGGGACGCCAAGGCTTCCTTTCGCTAACGTAGCCAGGAATCCTAAATACAGCACTGACATGGACAACCCTTTGAAAAGTATTTGATTCAGAAAATAATGTGGTATATTCATTAGTATTTTAAACGAAGTATTTTTAAATATTAGAAAGCTTATTATACGAAAAAATCCTTTTTATTGACATTTTGACGTGATAACATCTTATAAATTGATGAAACACCGGCTGCATGCACGAAAAAGTGTCACGTTCCGAAATGTGTCACGTTCCGCCTGACCTTCGAGCGGAATACGTTATCACGTAAAACTATCGTCCGTAAACCGACTTTACAGACAACCAATTTTTATTTTTGAAACTTACACTTTACAATATCTAAATTAGGTCAAAATTAACTTTTCAAACTTTTACGATATTTTGCCGGTTTTAAGTCCCCCGAATTCAAAAGACATATTTTTGGAGTAAGTGTGCGCCTGTTAAGTCTGTTTTTCTGTGAGCACAATACAGATCAAACGGATACGTGGATTGAAACCAAATGTTGATAGGGTGTTTGATATGCAAATATGAACAACCCTATTATTTTTGGGGGAAATCGGCGCATACACACAAGAAATATATGCTATAACGTTGTTTTTTTTTTTTAATATAATGATGGTATACTTTTCATAACGGTTTATTGTTTTATTATTTTTACACGAAACTTTTGTAGAATTTTTTTCTAACTTTGTAGTTTTGGAAATATTTTGAAAATAAATAAAAAATCAGGCGTTCTTTTGTTCTGTAGATCTTTTAAAAAGAAAAGCTGACAGTCATGCTTCGGTAAATTTTTACATGAAGTGATAACATATTTTATAGGCAACCATGTATACCATCATATTTAATACTTACCGTTACCCGCGTCACCGCACGCGTTAACGCGAATTTTATTTTCTTTGTCAAATGTCAATAGTTGGAATAATTTATTTCATGCTATGCTTATATGTAAAAAAAAGGTTTCACTCCGGGAGTGCCGGGAGAAGTGAAAACTTGAATATTAACGTCTTACGAATTTTCGATCAAAATGGTTTGTATCATAGATTGCATTTTTATGTACGATATTTCAACGCTAGATGTCTAACGTTGTATAAATAAAAGTTTTCGTCTTACGCATTTTCGATCAGGACACGTGACCCTGACGATCTGACGCGAGTTTAACATTTTTTACCCATTACAAAAAAAGTGTTCAACGCCGCTAAAGAAGTTTTCACTTCAAAAATTCCGTAAAATAAGCTTTCCAATTGATTTTGTATGTATAGTACCAAATCTTTCAAAGCATGTTTTGAGTGCGATGACGACAGTACTTACTAGAACAAATCTAATATTAATGTTAAATTATTAGATACTTATGACTAATAATTAATTATTATAAATACATAAGTTGTAATTTTAACTGATGTAAACAGTCTTTAATTTTACTATGATAGTCTGTGATAACTGTACGTTTAAAATAAAACAAAAATAATTTTTTAACATGTTTAATTTCATTTTTCCATTCAGAGAAAATCCTGAGGCCTAAGCCGATTAAATATGCCTGTTGTGTAGGCAACCCAGCATACGTTGCTATACAATTAATTTTTGTGATTAATTTTTTGTGCAGTGCAGCGCCCCCTGGGGCGTAACATCGTAATTATTTTAACAAAAACGACTTGTAGAGACAATAAAGAACCGTCTTTAGTCAAGACTTTAAGCTTATTTTTAGATTATGGGTTTCATTTTGTATTAATCTAAAACTGTCTAAGCCAAACTGAAAAAAACGAGTATTTGATTTTTGTCGAAAATAAAAATTTTTCCCTTAGTGTTTTCCCTTGGTGTTTTTTTGGACAATTTTGAAAAACATCTCGGATTCGATTCAAATTCAGTATGCTGAATTCACCATGCCCATCCCTTGTTCTGTATCACTTCCCGTTTCAAAGATAGACTCGATCGAAGTGCGAGATTTTTCGCATAGTACATATTATAGCCTTAGTTTTTTTATGACTTTTTGTGGACTTTTTGGATGATCTTTCGGATCCGAATCTAATTCGGTATGCTGATAGAAAACGACATTTTAAATTCAATGAGCGCACCCGGAGGTTTGTATCTAGTACCGTTTCGGAGATAGAGTCACATTATAAATTTGTGTAAACTGAAAACATCTTAAAAAGGCCACTGATCGCACAATTGGGCATCTCGTAGAATTTGCTCAAAGCTATTAGTTCAGAAGCAAATCTGGTAGAATTTGCTCATAGCTGTGGTGAAACTGGTACAGACCGCTAGTTGTACAATAAAAAAATATAATACAAATATTTTGGTGCTATTTTTTTTATTGCATTCATACCTACAAAATATATAAACAAAGTATTACTAATATTTACTCTAAAATTCATTTTTTTATAATAAAATTTAATATAAAATTCCAACAAAATGTAACCAATAACAAAGAAAGAGAAATAAATATTAAAGTTTCAGAAATGTTAGAATGATTACGAGCTCACATTACTGTTATTTTCGAAATTGAATATTCGTGAATTACGAAACTTATTTAATATTTTTAATTCGCCACTCGAACAGTATTGTAGTTTGACCAGAGCCGGATTTAGAAGCGAAGGGGCCGTAGGCGGGACCCGGGGGGGGGGCTATCGCCTATGTAAGGGGACGAAAATCAATTGAAATAAGAATAGCATTTGAAAATGAACTTTTGAAATAATATGAAAAATTATTAATTTATTTATACTATGCCAAAAAATAAATTATAAGCTACTGAGGGGTTATAAATAAGAGAATTTTTATATTTGTACATACATAGAATTAGGAACAAATTTTTCTACTTTTTCTTTCTGTAAATGTTTCAATTACATCATCGAAGCTAAGTTCTCTTAGTAAATCGACTTCTGAGCTCATTAAAATTAATAACATAAACACGTTACACGCTGTACCTTCACATTTTCTCAAATTATAGATTAACATAAATGAGAAAATTACAAAATGAAAATATTCTATCACCTTTTGGAGATCTTAAAAGAAATTATGACGAAGAATTTTGAACAAAAAATTAACGATTTTCTAGCTTTCATGTTTGTATGATATGATTTTTTTTTCTAATCCAAAAAAAATTCATTTTTATTTTTTTTTTATTCATTTTCATTTTTTTCTCAATTTTTTCACTTTGGTGGGGCCCTAAGATTTAGGAGGCCTATAGGCGCCGCCTATAACGCCTACACAGTAAATCCGGCTCTGAGTTTGACCTGGTGAATATAAACAATAATATGTCGTCAATAATCATACAAACATCCTTGCGAATTCAGCAATCCCAGTTTACAATGTTTTTATAGGAAAAATAATATTTTCCGTTTTTAATAGATAGAGTCGTCCCACATATCACAACTTGATAATTTTGAATAGTGCATATTCTTGCTCATACATAAAAAATGTAAACTATTGTAGATTGTAAATTACAGACGCTAAACAAGTGAGATTAAACTAATTATTTCATTCTTATATGTTTGGACTTATTTACAAACAAGATTTAAAGAAATATATATATATTATTAAACATAATATATGCAATACCCTATATTGGTAGTAAGGGGGTAGAGCCAGATGAAGCTCCTACGGTGCAGACATATATGCGTCCGTCTCTCTCGCAAGACGTCGAGTCTTATACGCATGTCTGAGAATATTTACTACGACTTAGGGTTGGGTAACTCAGATCTAAACCGGTTCAAAGAGCCGACTCTGACAGAAGATCCGTGAGAGCCGACTCACTTTTTTATGAGCCGACGGATCAACGGATCCGCATAACTCAGTGAAACACTTAACACACAGAAGCAATAAGTATCTGTCAGCTCAAATGACTCATGCAGCATATGTTTGGCTATGCATTCTATACAGGTATACATTATACAATCAACAACTATACAGTGTACACACTACGCACAGGCGGTACAGTTATTACAGTGTTTCACTTAAGTCACAACTATTTAAGGTATTGTGTTGCATATTGTAATATGCTTTCTGTAACATAGCAAGTAGCAACCTGTAAAACCCCGCCTTACAATATGAGAATCAGTCACTGGCATAATATTACGTGATATGATTGACTGAACTAACTTAGTGGCTCAGTTGATTCGAATAACATATTCAGAATACGGGATCCAGATCACTAAAAAGACCCGTTTATCCCATCTCTACTACGACTAGATTTTAAGCTTCGAGGGAAGGAGGTTTTGCCCACCATGCTTGCCAATTCCCCCACGTGAGTTGCGACGCTTGCGCATGAGCTGGATTTCTCGACTGAGGTAGAAACAGTTATTTGCTGTCTCACTTACAGTGTGATACTTCCACTTATAGGCGTTAGCAATATAGGAGTATTTACATATATGATTTTAAACGCTGAACATATATAATGACTATCTATGTCAAAGTAAAAAAAAATGGCTTCATAATCCATTTATGACGATTAGGATTTCAATAAAAAAATAAAAAAAACAGTTGTGTGGTTTTAAGAAACCATGACGCAAGTGAAACTTTTATTGGACTGTAGGCGTTGGATTGTAGACACTTATCCATCACGATTAATTATAAACAACAATATTCACATGAATAATACATGAATAAAAACATGTAAACACTGTACAGCACTTGCCCGCATGACAGACTGACTATGTGTTATACATACTACACGGTCAGCTGATGCTAACCATGGGCGCCGCCATATTGGCCTTGGCTGCTCTACCGAGCGCCTACTCCGAACGCCTTTCACTTTACCCCTACTCCGCGGCCGCCTGTAATGCGACATGCAACAGACGGCCAGAAAAATTCGGGACGATAGAATAAAAGTTTCACTTTAATATTAAGATATGTGGGACGGTCCTATTTTGGCAAGGGGTGCAGTTTATTCAATCGTTATACCAATCCAAAAACAATAATGACAAAGACATAACTAAAAGGAAGAACAGAACCCAAACTCTTAACCCGGCGTTGCGTTGAATGGCGGCCCGAATCTGTTCATTTGCATCTCGAACATTTTCAGTAGCACTAACGACAGTCGTCGAAATACGTTCAATGTCACTTTTCTGTTCGAGAATTTTTTCAGTAAAAACTTGTTGCAGTTCTGATATATGCACGATTTTGCTTTCCATTTGTTTTACCTGTAAAAAAATAAGCTAGTTAGTTGCCATGAACTATTTTTTTTTTGTTTCGAATCGAACATCAAATACAATATATTCTGTAGAAATTAGTACATCGCTAAAGTTACAATTTTTTCCTCTGATATGATTAATTTTGGTAAATTTTTTTCGTAGATTTGGAAAAATCTTTTATATTTTATTTGAATTCGTTACACTAGTAGACTGAAATAAAAAAAAACAAGTGAAAACTTGAATATTAACGTCTTACGAATTTTCGATCAAAATGGTTTGTATCATAGATTGCATTTTTATGTACGATATTTCAACGCTAGAATTGTCTAACGTTGTATAAATAAAAGTTTTCGTCTTACGCATTTTCGATCAGAACACGTGACCCTGACGCAAATATATGCCCTGACGCGAGTTTAACATTTTTTACCCATTACAAAAAAGTGTACACCGCCGCTAAAGAAGTTTTCACTTCAAAATATTAATTCTAAAAACTTTACGATTTTCAATTCGGAACAGACATTTGAGAGTACATTAAAATATTCACCTCTTCGTCCAAGTTGTTTAATTCATTATATAAATGCTTGTTTTCGGATTCGAACATCTGCATTTCATCCGGGGATAATTCATCTTCCTTCGTCATAGAAGGAGGTTCCATGTTTCTGCTTATCGACTGTGCGGTTTTGATCGAAACTGCTTCACCATCTTCGTCCAAATAATCACTCGCTTTTACAACTAACTGTTCATATCGAGGGACTCGACTCAAATATGGGTCCGTATCTTCGCGTTTCGTTTCGATTTTCTGCATTTCTCTAATTTCGAGTGTTCGTTTAACTCTTTTTGCTTTCATTTCACTGTACATTCTACAAACATATTTTAAATAATTCTCAACGAGTTCTATCACCGCATCTCTATGCTGTACGAACTGGATCGATCCTTTAATCTTTTTAGAGTCTTCTTTAAAATCTTTTATCATATCCGAAACAGTTGTTAAAATTTTCTTAACACCCGTATCGAATTTATCTCTTTCTACATCCGTCATATGCGTTGAACTAGTATTTATATAATTTCCAAAATTTAGATAAGCTTTTTTATTTTCTACTAACAAATCATGAAGTTCTGTAATTCTTAAAATTATGGGCCGTGCTTTTGTTGCGACACTAGTCTTAACTCTCTTTTTGAAAATGTCATTTTTTAAATTATCTGTTGAGGAAATCGAAAGAGATTTATTTCTTGTTCGAACTGTTTTCACACAAGCTTTAAAAAGTGTTGTAATATCCATTGTTTTTTTTAATGTGGATACGCAATATTCATTCTTCGTTTTTCAGCATTTCTTTCACATATAACCTTAAATGTTCACAGGAAACTTGTCAAAATTGACACATGACAGTTCCTACGTTCCTACCATCGAGCTCGACGGTTCCTACTCGCTTGCAGCGCTGCGACGTGAAATACATATACTTTTAATTATATACGGAAATACTCCTGAGTTTTTTTACAGTCTTGACCATGGATGTAAACTAATTGCGTTTTAATTTTCTTAGGTTGTATTTTTGAAATGTATGAATATTTTGCAAGCTATTTCAGACCATTTCAGGTCGCTTGTCTGTCAATTGTCAGCACAAAACACAGTTTTGTGATTGTCAGAGACAAAAACACGAAGTGTACATTGTGTGCATTTAATGTGTTATAATGAGGTATCCAGAGAGACGCGATGAAAATCCTGTAGAATTAGAAACTCAGTTTATAATGCGAATGCCTGCCGAACCTGCAAAAATTATAAAAGAGTTAATTCGCAGTGGTGTAAACAACTTTAAAGATCGAGTTACAATAAGACTAGAAAACGATGTCAGATATGGTGAAATTCGGGTGGACCATTATCTACTGCACGCAAAAGTGGTCGACTTACCAACAGTCGTTGAATCTCTTAAAACCATTGATAATAAAAGTTTCTATAAGACTGCGGATATTTGTCAAATGATGATTTGTAAAGAAGAAGAAGACCAGACAACAGATGAAGAAACGCCAAGCAAAAGTAAAAAGAAGGACCCGAATAAGGTCGACAAGAAATTTTTATGGCCGCACGGCGTAACGCCGCCTACAAAAAATGTTCGCAAACGAAGATTTCGAAAGACGTTAAAAAAGAAGTTCGTCGAACAACCTGAAATCGAAAAGGAAGTAAAGCGATTATTGCGCATCGATAATGATGCCGTAAGTATAAAGTGGGAGGTCATCAACGAAGAAGACGAACAGAAGCCTGGTACGAGCGGAGGGACTGTTATTAAAAAGGAAATCGACACGCTTGGAGAAACACTTAAAGGTATAAAAACAGAAATGGGGGGCAGTAACAGCGTTGACGTAGCCGAACACGAAATATTCGGCAGCGCAGTTAGTGACAGCGACGATGAAAATATCAACGTTCTAGACATCGATGAAAGCAGTAGGTTGAGCGCAGAGCAAGACGACAGTCGAATTTACGATTCCGATTCGGTTCAAGAAACGGGCGTCGACGGTAAACTGTTTATTACACAATTTTCTAAAAGTATGTTCGATCCTAAAACGAACGAGGCCGAAGTCAAAGGTGAATACGATGTAAAAGAAGAACCTCTCGAAGGCTACGCGTCGACGTATGACGTGTACAGACAGGAATCTGTCAAATCAGAATCGGAAAGCATGCGATCTATCGAACCGATCGCTGGACCCTCGACTGAAACTTACAGTCGCGATCATATATTAGCGCGAATGCAAGAGCTGCAAGCACAACTGGCTGATCTAAGACTGCAGCAACAGCAGCACGAATTTGAAATAGCTTCGCTTGAAAATAACACGCTCAGGCAACGATTCCAAGATATGCTGGATCAGTTAGTTCAAGAAATGTATGAAAAAGAACTGGAATTACAAGAATGGCAACAATTGCTATAGAAAAATTTAACCGGAAATGTATCGAGTAGAATTTCCGATCTAATCTTTATATTTCGTTTTAATATAATTCAAAATATTTTATATGGTAATACATATATTATATTACCTATACGTGGCAAAATGTTGATTTTTTTGTGAAAATGTTTCTAAAATGGACTTCTATCGCTTAAAATTACGGGAAAAAAATCAACATCTCGCACATTACTAATTTTATTTGACAAAACTATACTTATTTGACTATTATGACGTTATATATTTACAATTTATATTTTTTGTTTTATATTTCATTAAACATTCGTGTTTTAATGTATAAAAATGTTTTATTGTTTATCATCAAATATTCCCATCCCAACCACTTGTTATAAAGTATATAATCTTTATCAAATAGGCATTATTTTTACATATTCATAATATAATTACAGTAAGTAATAAAATATCGATTATATATTTCGAACATATAATATTGTAGTGACATTATTCTCCTCCGAACTTACATTTAATACTGAAGCACAATACGTTAGGCCTTGTGTTTTGCGTGCAAAGAGCAACCAATTTCTTCAACGATATTCACTTACCATATTCTTTTATAATGTTCAATCACTGGTCATTGATTAATTATTGTCAATTGGGCTTTTGAATGAAATTTTTTTTGGTCATAAATGGAAAGATCGTATATAAGTTTTATAACAAAACTATTTTTCTTTCTTTTATTTTCGTTATAATTGAAAAGTTATATCAAATTAAAAATAAATTTTTGTACCCAGTTCCGAGAACGCGCCGACATTTCCCGAACATAATGTGACGTCATAATGTTTTAGTCAATACACATGTAGAAGCCATTGATAGTATACTGCGTATATACATTTTACCATTATGACGTCACAACTGTCAAAAACAATTTTAGTGCGTTTGCAGTCACGTGATTTTTTAAAATATTTTATCAATTTTAAATTGCGTATAATTAATTTAAAAAAAGTTTTTTCAAAGTTTTTCGCATCGATTATCAATATTATTTATAATAAAGTTTTAAAATACAATAAAAAAATCGATAATTATTTTTTTTTTCAAAAGCCTAATTATTACGGTCATCACGCCGATTTGGACAGCTAACAATAAGTTCGTTCCAAGCAGCCAGAGAACGGTTTCGAAACCGTCACCCGCATGCGCAGTAGGTAAAACGAAGCTGTTAGAGGCGATTTTAGAACACGCTTTACCTACTGCGCATACGGGTGACGGTTTCAAAACCGTTCGCTGGCTGCTTGGACTGAACCTAAAGGAACTTCAGTAATTCGAATTCTTAGCTGGTCCCTTGAACGCAATGCAATCTTTTCTATAATAATTCAATAAAAAACACCGAAAAAGGGAACGTTTTACCCAAGTCCCATAAAATCATATCTAAAACAAAGGACATTTTTTCTAGAAAAATCTAAAATTGCTGGTTTTTTCTGTTATTAATTACATCACAAACACGATCAGTAGAATGGTTTAACAATTTTAAAGAAAGAAACAACACCAACTTAAAAAAAAAGACGGGCTGCACTCCGGGAGTGCCGGCGGAAGTGAAAACTTGAATATTAACGTCTTAATTTTTTGCATTTAGAAGCATTGTTTATTGTACACTTGTAAATAAAATGGTTTGTATCATAGATTGCATTTTTATGTACGATATTTCAACACTAGATGTCTAACGTTGTATAAAAAGTATCTGGCAATTACTATCACTTAGAGAGTCTCACCCAGTTCTTACTAACCTGACGCGAGTTTAACATTTTTTACCCATTACAAAAAAAGTACAACGCCGCTAAAGAAGTTTTGTAAATAAAATGGTTTGTATCATAGATTGCATTTTTATGTACGATATTTCAACGCTAGATGTCTAACGTTGTATAAAAAGTATCTGGCAATTACTATCACTTAGAGAGTCTCACTCAGTTCTTACTTTTCCTGACGCGAGTTTAACATTTTTTACCCATTACACAAAAAGTGTACAACGCCGCTAAAGAAGTTTTGTAAATAAAATGGTTTGTATCATAGATTGCATTTTTATGTACGATATTTCAACGCTAGATGTCTAACGTTGTATAAAAAGTATCTGGCAATTACTATCACTTAGAGAGTCTCACTCAGTTCTTACTTTTCCTGACGCGAGTTTAACATTTTTTACCCATTACAAAAAAAGTGTACAACGCCGCTAAAGAAGTTTTCACTTCAAAAATTAATGATTCAAAGTTTTGGGCCGATCCAAATTAATGAAGTTCCACTGTGTTTATAAGATAGTATGTCACACTCACTTCAGAAACTCGGTGTAAAATAATCTTGACAGTTGCCTTGTTACAAAAAAGCCATAAAACGTTATACGTTAGTGAATGGAAAATCGTTAACTTTTTATTCGACTGTCAAAATCCATGTGATCATTGTATTAATTTTAAATATAACCAAGACCAACCGACACCATAAACTTTTTATAATTCACTGCGACGGTTTTGCAGTTACTTCTTACAGAACGAGTTATGTCGCATTATAAGAGACCACGGTGATCAACAGCGTTGTAAGAAATGCGTACGGTAAACAGATTTCTCGGAGAAACTTTATTCAAACCAATGCCTTTTTAGATCGGTTCCACGCTTATTGACTTTAGTTGTCGAGCATTCACAAATACGATAAAGAAAAATTTTCTTCTATAAAGCAATTCGTTCCTTATGCATTTTACTGTTTCCGACTGAAAATTTTCATTTCCTGTACGCGACAATAATGTAACACGACTAGCCTATTCTATTGAGTTATGTTCGTTAGATTTGAAATGAGAACAGAGACTAGAGAGGAGGCATTTACGTCTCCTATAGCCGTATCAAAGTACTTTCGTCAAAAGCTAGAACACATTCCTCCAAGAAATCTATTTTATATACAAAAGCGACTATCTATAATATGCATTTAAATAATATAAACATACACTAAAACCTAAGTTACACTTAACATCTATGCATGGGTATATTGATCAGATTTTTGCAAATTTTCCAGCTTCTAAAACAAGTAAAATTTATGTTCTCAAATTATTTATCGAATAAAATGTTCTGATGAAATTGACACCCGAGCTAACCGAGTATATTTTTCTGCACTTCCATATTTGTGCGAAACGAATGATGATTATTTCATTTTCCAATTAAAATAAAACTCATGGTTCAATTTTATAAAATAATTCGTATTGTAAAATAAAAGTGATAAATTCTTCAATAAATAAAATTATCGACCAATTTTTCAGACAATAATATATTAACAAAAAAATATATAATTAATACATTAACGTCTCAATCCGGATTTGGACCTTCTTCAGAACTGATCTAAAAAATATAAAAAATAATTAATATTTAAAATCTAATTCGCTTTTTATAAAATCTTTCAAAATTATTAATGATTATCAAAATAATGAAAGAATAATAACAAACATTATTTTGATAATCATTAATAATTTTGAAAGATTTTATAAAAAGCGAATTAGATTTTAAATATTAATTATTTTTTATATTTTTTAGATCAGTTCTGAAGAAGGTTCAAATCCGGATTGAAACGTTAATGTATTAATTATATATTTTTTTGTTAATATATTGTCTGAAAAACTGGTCGATAATTTTATTTATTGAAGAGTTCTAATCAGACGTTCATCAATGATATAAAAGTGATAAAACTAAAAAAACCGGCAAAAATCTGCTGAGAAGACATAAAGCATTTTTGTTTAGTGAAAAATAGTTACATAAAACATCTAGCAGTCATTCAATCATTCGTTAATATCATAATAATAGTATTTTATGTGATATTTTATACAACTAGCAACTATCTAATTTTCTAAAATACGTCTAATTAGGCCTTCGTATAAAACTCCTTGCTTGTATTTATTCATTAAATTATTTATCAATAAGATAATTCAGTCCAACATATTTTTGGCAATTTTACATGCAAATAGTTCACACCCTTAGAACAACAGTGCGCTAAAATTATTTATAGTACTCTTCTCGTTAATCCGTTGCTCCATCCAATGAATATTGCAATCCGCCGTTTTGTAACTATTATAATATACAGATTGTATCAAATCAAAACAGTCCATAGAACATTCTGTTATTATATAAAACACTAAAGCAGTAAGTAAGAATGAGATAAATGATCGCTAATAGTTACTGTGGTTATACAATCTGATAGTATCGTCTTTGTTTTCTACAGTAAAAATCACAATTTTATCAAATGTCAGTATTCACTAGTGAAATTATTGATAAAATGGCTATTTATACTGTTCGGGAAAAAATCCAAATAATTAAATTATGGTGGTAATTCAACCGCCAACATAATAAATTTATTTGTAGTTGTTTTAATTGATAAATTGGTAAAAAGATTTACAGTGTACGTAATTATTTATTTACGTAACCACAGTAACTATATTAGCGATTATTTATCTCATTCTTACTTACTGCTTTAGATCTTTATACAATATCGTCTCTGTCTTACACACAGAATGTCCTATGGACCGTTTTGATTTGATACAATCTGTATAAGCCAGTCCCCAGATATAAATAAAGTACGTTACTGCAGGGCAAATTATTGAAACAACTGGACTCGTACCGACTTGATCTCGGAGGGTTTTCAATTTAATACCGATTTTCATTTATTCCGGCGACTATTTTTATTGTCTCACTTTATCTCCTTGTAGTGCTACGCGAGCCCCTCACAACGATACCCGAATCAACTACTATGCTACATTAATTTTAAACTTTAAACTAATTCTTGATTATCACGCGCATGCGCCTACACCCGTGAGACATCACGGTGTAAGAACTAAATAAAGTTCTTACTAGAAATCAATAAAACACAAGCTTGAACTTTAAAGATTCGTAATTGATGTTTTCTCAAGAGTCGTTAGTAATCAATTAAATTTTTTCCAAAAAATAACAACCTTCAATTTTCCAGCGTAGCTAAGGAAAACTAATTTTGACAAATTACAAAAAAGAGAGAGAGAGTTAATGTAACAAAGGTTGCTACATTAACACCCCCCCTACGCGTGGGAAAAATTGATATGGAAAAAAAATTTTCCAAGCCAACTGCAAAAACCCACGCGCAGGAAACAAATAGAGATATATCAAATCTAAATAAAATTTCATTTTTTAAAGTTTCATAAGGATCGGTATCTGGGATATTGAAAATTAGATTACTTACGAGAGAAGCAATTGAAATTGGTAAAGAAGACACTAAAAGGTCATATTTTTTTATAGAACTTCTAACATTATTGAGAGAAAAAAGTCTCTCAACTTGTAAAAAATAAATTTCAGGATCAGTAACACTGAATTCTGGAAGTTCAATTTGTATATTTTTGTTTGACATATTAGTGATAAAAAAAATTACTTATCTCAAAAATCGTGTTCAATCAGCTGTCAGGGGTCACCAATTGTAAGAACTAAATAAAGTTCTTACTAGAAATCAATAAAACACAAGCTTGAACTTTAAAGATTCGTAATTGATGTTTTCTCAAGAGTCGTTAGTAATCAATTAAATTTTTTCCAAAAAATAACAACCTTCAATTTTCCAGCGTAGTTAAGGAAAACTAATTTTGACAAATTACAAAAAAGAGAGAGAGAGTTAATGTAACAAAGGTTGCTACAACGGGCAAAGCAAATCTTACGCGACAAACATGTACAGACATGATCTATCCATTGTTCACGCATTATTAGTCTCATAGTTATTAGCGATTCAAATCTGAGGGTATTCTGTAACAAAAGAAAGTTCAACCGGCTTAATGAGTGAATAGACGTTTTCACGGTAAAAAAAAAAACGCGGACGAGAAAATCCACTGGACTTTGTTTATATTCGACTATATAATGAACAAAATGAGCTCAAATTGAACTCTTTACCGCTATTAGAACCGGATAACGAATTTGTACTGTAATTATAATAATTCTTTTCTTAGAAAAACCCCACAATCGTTGCTCTAAGATTGTGTACCATTTTAGTACTATTAACTGTATAAAATAAATGCAGCAATTATTAAAAGTAAATTACAAGAAAGAAAAAATTATTACAGCTATTCGTTGTATGTAAAAAATGCACATAAACCATTACGACAGAAATGGAATGTTTCATTTGCGCAGAAAACGATTTTTAAAATAAAAATATAAAAATAGCTCGGTGCCTATTTCTTATTAAAAGTGAACGAGTTTAGTGTATTCAGACTAAAAAATTGCATATTGGCCATTTTCATTTGGCTATAATAGGATGCTGACTTGAGTATTCGTTCTTATCTCAGAGTAAATTGATCGAATGCAGCACCTATTGTTTTGTTTAATATTTACAAATTGAATAAGGTATTATTAGAAACTGACAATTTAATTCACATACTTTAAGATAGTTCGCCCATGAAACACTTTTCTCCTCAGGAATTTGATCAAAGAGCATTTTACAGGAAACAGTAATATCATTGATTAACGTATTATAGGAAGGTTGGTTACCCAGTGAACCAAAATGAGACCACTTATGATGCTCGCCGATAGGTGGCCACCTATTGACGAGCATAAATTTTTTTAATACGTTAGTCAATGGTAATATCTAACAACTGTTAAAATGTCTGTGAACTATCTTAAAAATATCTTTACAAGACAAGCTGTTATTAAAAAATGCATGATTTCTACCAATTATTTATCAAAATTATATTTTTTATATTAGTGAGTGAAAGTTTCTGCTTCCAACAGGCGAGAGCAGTAGGTAGTTCAAATATAAAATTCATTCATGTGATGTCAATTGTCATTACCGGAGTTGGACAATACAAAAAAACAAATATGATTTGCTGATAATAATATATAATACAATATATCATACTAATAAAAAATGAACAGATCATTTTTCAATATTATCGATAAATACTCGATTTCAAAATTGACACAGTTGTTCTTATAAGTAATTTGTAAATAAATTCTTGGTTGATAAATGATGTGATTTTTTTACCCATGGACACAAATATACTTAATGATATCAATAAATATTTTATACTAAAAATAATAATTATTATAGTCAATTTTATTGACTAAACACAACCTAAAATTTCTATGCAAGAAAAGAACAAAGGAAAATAGCATATTAATTGTAGCGAGTACATTCTTAATAACAATAATAATAATTGAGCTTCGAAGAATTGATTTATGTCCTTTCTTAACATATTTTAAAATAAATGCACAGCTATAAATAACAGATCAATCGTACAAATCAAAATATAATTATCAAAACTGTAACCAGTTCGATATTATAATAAATTCAGTTACTGAAAAAAATTCTTCAGTACTTAAATACAGTAACAGATAACGTTTCCAATTAAAATAAATTATAAATACAAATCTAAATAAATTAGCTAAATATATATGTACCTATATATACATCGCAATAATATCGCAAAATCTAAATATTGACATTTTTGTTCAGACAATTTTCTTTAACAATCAGTAACAAAACAAAAACAATATCAACTGAATGAGAAAATATAAATTGTACAGAAAAAAACAGAATATCGTTCCGTTCTACTTGACAGCTAGTTTAAAAAATATGTTTTAAAGGTCGCTGCACATGAGGTTGTTTTTTCCGCTAGATTTCTTATTAGATTTATTATTTATTTTATCTTATTAGGTTTCAAGCGTGCTGTAGTGATAGCTTTTATACATTTGCTTCTCATAGTGCGTGGGTTCAATGCGCGCGCAGTGACAGTTCGAATGTTAACAAAAGTGAACATTTATTGTCTCTGAACAGAGCACACACTATGACGCCATGTTTGTTTGGAGGCGTTTGCCCATGTCGCTCAAGTGACAGTGTCTTGTCACTTGGGCGACCAATCAAAAAACAGTGTCTTGTTTTCTGATTGGTTCTTGCCCAAAACAAGCACGAAAAATAAGCCCAGTTCTAATTTTGGAATCCAGTCTGTAACCACGCACGCAAGCCTGCAGTGACATCCTCGTAGCCAGCGCAAATCCCAGTGGCAAAACCAGCCTCGTGTGCAGCGGCCTTTAGTTCTGACGTTATTAAAATAATTTTGGTTTATACGTATAAAAAAAATAGTTCGTAACGTAAATTCTTACGTTGATAGAATTCTAACAGATAAAACAAACTCAATTTTGAGGTAAATAAGTTATGATTAGTTATTAGTCGTAGTAATTATTCAATAATACTTGTTATTTCCAAGTATTTTTAACCTCGGTTCAGTATCAAAATTATAGGAAACAAATGAACACCGTGACCGCATTACCGTTATTAAGTACTTGAACCACAGTGTGAAGTCTGACAATATTTATTACCCGTTAAATACCAGTCCCTCAATAAATAAATCAGTAAATACTAACTATTTACCGAAATGAAGTTTTTTAGTACGTACTTATAAAAATCGGTTTACATTTTTATCGCGTTGACAATCTAATACAACCATTGCGTTAACATGATTATAAAAAAAAAATTCTAATCGTATACTCAATCAGTACTGAATTCCTAAAGTAGTCCATAATATGTCCGGAGTATTCAATAAAATACTATTATAAAATACATAGCATATTTATTTGCAATTATTAAATGCACAATGTAAAATTTTCATGATTATAAAGAAAAAACTTCTTCGCTATAATTTTTGTCAACTTTAAAATATTGTAAATAAAATTTAAAAGATTTTTGAAAAGATAAATTTTCGTCATAATTATATTCGATTTTTTTATTTAACACAACTGCTCAAAGAGAAATCGTATTCGAGATATACATCTAGTGAAAATTCGAGCAACTAGACAAAACAACAGTATAGAACTTGTACTGTGGCAAAACTAATCAAATGCGACAGCACTAGATAAAGGACAATTTGAGGTTATGTGACAAGACAGTCAATGAGCGCTATCACTTTTTTATTTGTTCATCAGATCGCGTTAGTGGCGAGTAAGGCATAATATGTTGAATGTTTCGAGAATAATGGTTTCTGTTCAGTCATTTATTTGATAAAATAGCGCGTTTATACATTATTAAAAAATAAGTACGTGATTAAATAAACTCAAATTTGCGATTTAGTTATTAAATAATTTTTACAATAGACATTTGAATGACAGCATAGATCAGGGATGCACAGACTTATTGAGACCAAGGGCCACTCGGATCACTGCAAATAAAAACAAATGATGCGTCTATAATCAATTTGAATGACAAATACTACCTCACTTGTCAGTGGCGACATCAAGCGGTGAAAAATACAAATAGTACGGACACTTGAATGACATATACCTCACTTGCTAGTGACGCTATCGCGTGACGTAAGAAAGTTCGGTAGCGCTCATTATTTACCTTCCTATGAATAATTGCGGCCCGCATTCCGAAAAAGTCTTTGACTTTCACCGATCGCCTCTACTGGAGTGAGACCGAGTCGAACAATTTTTGTCGACGACGGCGGCATCAAGTTGAACATCTACGAACGTACGCAAGAAAAGTAGCACAGACGCAATGTTAGAGTTCAATTAAACGATGCCAAGCGGTTCGCGCGGCGCGCAACCAACCTTTAGCGTGAGTGGGCTGTGCTGCCACCATAGCTGGTCAAAGACGCATCGGCGCCTGTTGAGCATTGCTTCCACCGTGGTGTCGGAACATTTCCCATCTGGCGTCGTCGCTTTCGTGAGTCAAATAACGTAAACCTACCTGGCATTCCAGAGCCCGCAAGTCACACCATGTCTGATAATCCTACGTATCAAAAATCAATATATCACTATCGTTAACATTAACGGATTGATTTTCACAGAACACTGTAAACATACTGCTGTTGTGTTTCTGATACGACTCTCAGCTTAAAAACTACATTAAATGACGTCATTTGTTTCCAACTAATTAAAACAATTAAAAAAAGTATTCAATAAATAAAATTAACGACCAATTTTTCAGACAATATATTAACAAAAAATATAATTAATACATTAACGTTTCAATTAGGATTTGGACTTTCTTCAGAACTGATCTAAAAAAAAAGGTTTGCACTACGGGAATGCCGGGAGAAGTGAAAACTTGAATATTAACGTCTGATGAATTTTCGATCAAAATGGTTTGTATCATAGATTGCATTTTTATGTAGGTACGATATTTCAATGCTAGATGTCTAACGTTGTATAAATTAGAGAGTTTTCTCGCTCACCCAGTTCTTACTTTACCTGACGCCTGACGCGAGTTTAAAATTTTTTACCCATTACAAAAAAAGTGTACAACGCCGCTAAAGAAGTTTTCACTTCAAAAAATAATTAATATTTAATTTCTAATTTGCTTTATATAAAATTCTTTCAAAATTATTAACTAGTATCAAAATATTGAAAAAATAATTAATGATACTAGTTAATAATTTTGAAAGAATTTTTTATAAAGCGAATTAGAAATTAAATATTAATTATTTTTCATATTTTTTGTAGATTAGTTCTAAAGAAGGTCCAAATCCGGATTGAAACGTTAATGTATTAATTATATTTTTTGTTAATATATTGTCTGAAAAATTGGTCAATAATTTTATTTATTAAAAAAAGTATTACCTGCAACCAAACATGCGACAGTGTTTTGTCCACCGTAAAACGTTTCCTCTGTTTTACTTGCAACAAATTGTTGATCAGATCAATTGCTACAAAAAAAAATTCATATCCGGTAAATATTAAATAAAAAAATGTGAGCCGTCGCGGGACGCCTGGCAGATGTGAAACATAATTTAATCTACCAAGAGAATAGATTTTACATTTACTGGCGCTTCAAACACACCAAATATACGCGTGCTTAATGCACAGATGAATGCACACTTTAATTATAATAGTAAACAACACTGTATACCCTGTGGAGTATACACTATAGATATCGCACAGTCGATTGCGTGGCGACGCGTCGCCACATCGCCACGCCAGAAATCTGTTTTACGTGCGGCTATAAATGTTTCACATCAAAAACGAACAATAACTTTGTACTGAAAATATTCACCGTCTGAGGAGATCTCCTTCCATGGATTTGGTGGATACATAAATGCAGCGTTTTGTATTTGTTCATTGATATCTTCATCTTCGTTAAACGGGAAAGTCCCGCTGAGAGATACGTAGACAATCACTCCAACGCTCCACATGTCGAGCGATCGGTTATAGCCTTTATTGCGCAGAACTTCGGGGGCTATAAAAAATGGACCTTGCAATTTACACTTCACACTCCACAGAAGTGAAACTTCTAGATACAATTACAAAGAGAATACTGGGTTTCGAGACGAGTGTGGTGGGAATCTAGTCACGTCGACTGTAGTCGTATATTTGTACATACAGCGTTTAGTCATGTAACGTTGGGTTCATTCATTGGTCATTTAACCACATTAATTCAATTTAATTCGACCATGTGTGAAGAAGTTTCGGAAAGTATTGACACTATTTTCTTTTTTCTGTCATCAAACCTATTACTAAACTTTGAAACAAAAAGACAAAAAACATCATAATACACCTATCCCCCGATTTACACGGTAGATACGTTCCTGAGAAAAACGTGTAAATCGAAAATTAAAAATTTTCAAATCAAAACCGTGTAAATCGAAAAGCTTGCAGAAAATGCATAATTTTGCTATTTAACAGTTGTGATTTTTTTCAATATTTTTAGGTGTACACAGAAATAAAAATAAAATGCATTGACAGGTTCTGAAACTGTGAAACTTTCACTCAAATACAATTTTCCGTAGATAAAACTTTAATTTTATGCGAAGAAATACAGACATAGTGTGCGTGTGCAGCAAGTCAGCACATAAGCTCGGGATTCCCCGTGAGATGTGTACACAGGGCACGTGTTCAATCACAGTAGCATTTAGCAGAGTGCGATAAAAACAAAAAAAAACTTATTTGGAAAACCGTGTAAAAGCGAAAACGTGTAAAACAAGTACCGTGTAAATCGGGGGATGGGTGTATTTTCTTTTTTTTTCTGTCATCAAACCTATTACTAAACTTTGAAACAAAAAGACAAAAAACATCATAATATATGCCAAATACAGGGAATAGATAAAATCAATTTCTCTCTTACCTAAATAAGCTGGAGTACCGACAACGGAGCGCCTGAACGATTTTTCACCGATTATTCTGGCAAAACCAAAGTCACACAACTTCACTTGTGTGAATTCAGAATCGGAAGATAGCAACACGTTTTCAGGTTTTAAATCGCAATGAACTATGTTCTTACTATGCAAGTGCTTCAACGCAATCAAAATCTAAAACAAATATTTTTTTATTCTTTAATATTCAATAAATAAAAGAGAATGGCATAGAATATTTAAGTTTTTTCTGAAGAAAGATGACTACTAAAAAAAAAAAACAGTTGTGTGGTTTTAAGAAACCACGACGCAAGTGAAACTTTTATTGGATTGTAGGCGTTGGATTGTAGACACTTATCCATCACGATTAATTATAAACAACAATATTCACATGAATACATGAATAAAAACATGTAAACACTGTACAGCACTTGCCCGCATGACAGACTGACTATGTGTTATACATACTACACGGTCAGCTGATGCTAACCATGGGCGCCGCCATGTTGGCCTTGGCTGCTCTACCGAGCGCCTACTCCGAACGCCTTTCACTTTACCCCTACTCCGCGGCCGCCTGTAATGCGACATGCAACAGACGGCCAGAAAAATTCGGGGCGATAGAATAAAAGTTTCACTTTAAAAAAATGAATGGGTATTATTTTCCAACCTGTGTAATAAGAAATTTTGTAACGCGTTCTCCGAGTCTGCCTCTTTCATGCGACAAAATCATTTCTAGCATATCGCCACGCAATTTTTCCATTACAACAAAAATCCGTTCGGGAGTTTCAAACATCCGTTCCAGATTAACGACGCCTGGATGTGATAAATTTTGCAGAATAGCCACTTCGTTTTTTAACTGCGCTTCCTGTTTAGTCGGAAAACGTAATTTATCGATTACTTTAATAGCTACGGGCCTTGTAGTTCTCCTGTGAATGCCACCATAAACGATACCAAACTGACCCGAACCTAATACTTCATCTGGGAAAATTTGGTACACCTGGCTCATATCTACAATTGGTTCGTCGCCCTCTTCGCATCTTTGCTGCGGACCAGATTCACCTTCTGTAAATTCGATTATTTTTTATTAATTCATAATTTCTATTATCGAGTGTGAACACTGGTTTCTTTCTTCTTTTTGAAAATTTCCATCAAAATGACGGAAGACACGCGCAGTCTGAAAATGGACTGTGCACGTGCGCGGCCATCATTTTGAAGGAAATCAAAAAGAAACCAATGGACACGCCCATTATATACAGTATGTAAACACGCAGGGTGCACATAGGGAAATTAACATTGGGAAAAATGACTGGATCAGAGTGAGCCTTGAAATCTTGTTTTTCAATTTGACAGATAATATTCTTTGGCAAAATGAATGTGTATACTACCGAAGACAATATTCAAATGATTACAACATAATCGGACTTTTTTTATTAATGGGACATTAAATTCCCAAAAATACTTAAATATGGTGCGAGATCAAATATCTCCGCGTATTCGTGTTGAACCTAACGACATTCGGTCACTGATTTACCAACGCGCATACGTTATACCAGTCAGACAATTTTTGAATGAAATGTTTTCAAACAGATGGAGTTGTTTTTTTGTTTTATTTTTGTACAAAAAAATTAAAATAATGATTTATAAGAGCTTTTTATTATTAAAAAAGCCAAGTGAAATAAAAATAAATCAAAATAAAATAGAAATCCTCAAGATTACCACGGTAATTCAATAGAAATAATAATTAATGCAGTCATGGCTAACTCTGATCCAAGTATTTTTTCCCAATGTTAATTTCCCTATGCGAACCTTACGCGTTTACAAACTGTATATCGTCGGTCTAATTTTAAAACCTCGTAAGTCAAAATTTTATGAAATTATGATTTTAGGCTATAGTGCTTTAGGATTTTAGTACCTACACTTCTGTAAAACCTCGTAAAAAATAACCAAAATTGACTTACGGGGTTTTAAAATTAGACCGACGATATATATTAAAAAAAAAAAAAAAAAAAAAAAACAATCAACATCTCAAGTTCGATATTTTATCCATTCTTAAAAGGCAGAAATGCTGAAAGAGGCAAATACTCACTAGTGACAGGTAAAAGTGCTTGTCGTATGGTAGTTTCCCACGAACGTGCTAAATAAGCACCGATTCCACTATCGGGTGGAGGCACTGCATCGCTGCCAGATCCTTCCGAACCAACAAAATAATCTACGGCAGCCGTTCTTAGTTCGAAGCAATGCATTACATCTACAAACACAAATTTCATGTTACGGTAAACAAAAAATCAAAACACAGGTTCGATTACAAATTGTTTAAAAAAAAAAGACGGGTTGCACTCCGGGAGTGCCGGCAAAAGTGAAAACTTGAATATTAACGTCTTACGAATTTTCGATCAGGTCACGTGTCCTGACGCGAGTTTAACATTTTTTACCCATTACAAAAAAAGTGTACAAAAGTTTTGTCTTACGAATTTTCGATCAGGTCTTACGCATTTTCGATCAGGTCTTACGAATTTTCGATCTGACGAGAGTTTAACATTTTTTACCCATTACAAAAAAAGTGTGCAAAAGTTTTCGTCTTACGAATTTTCGATCAGGTCTTACGAATTTTCGATCTGACGCGAGTTTAACATTTTTTACCCATTACAAAAAAAGTGTACAATGCCGCTAAAGAAGTTTTCACTTCAAAAAAATATTGTCTAAGTATCTGACAAACCTCCTTGTTTAACTCGAGCCATATCGACCGCTAATATGTCAGCCAAAGGTATTTCTTTGTAGTATTTTGAGCTCTGTTCATTTTGAAACAGTGTAATAGCCTTGGCGTCAAGTCTCCAAAAGTGCCGTTTAAAGGTGCGATCTCTCGATGTGAAATGAACTAGCCAGCCTTCTTTTATGACTTTGGAGCCGCGTCGTTTTGTGTGTTTCACCGACTGAACAATGCGCATGAGTGGAATGTTTGCGCTTGGCGAACTCGATGAGCTAAAAAACGCCAACGTAGTAATCAAACCGTTTTCACGACAATCCCGCACAAAAAATAAACAAGACGCGATACGTTTACTGTCGTCTAAACTAGGGATGTTATGGATATAAAATTTCGGATCTGGATACAGATATCTTAAAAGAATCTAAAGTTACTCCTCTGTTTAAAAATGGTGATAAATCAATGATTTCTAATTACAGACCTGTTTCAGTACTGTCAACATTTTCTAAAATTTTAGAATATTCTTTTTTATATAGAATCCAATCATTTTTAGATAAGAACAACATTATTAATAAATCACAGCATGGTTTTTGTCAGTCTAAATCAACAGAAACGGCAACATATCAATTCATAAACTTAGTATCTAAAAATCTGAACGAAAAAAAGTATGTATCAGCAATTTTTTGCGATTTTTCAAAGGCCTTCGATCTTGTTGATCATGCGTTACTTCTCTCTAAATTAGAACTGATAGGTTTTCGTGGGAACAGTCTATCCTGGATTGCAACATTCTTGAAAAACAGATCTCAGCGGGTGTTCGTTAATGGTGAATTTTCAGACTCTCGTCAAATTAATACTGGAGTTCCTCAAGGGTCCGTGTTAGGTCCGATATTATTTCTCTTATATATAAATGATCTACCTCAGAATATTAAATCTGCTTCGGAAATAATAATATATGCTGATGACACCAATATCATAACTGCAGCATCTAGTATCGAACAACTCAAAATAAAAACAGCTTTAGCATTAAGTGAAATAAGAGAATGGTGTCTATTTAACAAACTTGTGCTTAATGAAAATAAAACTAAATTAATGTTTTTCAGGAATGTTCAGTCCAGGATAGACTATAACATAGATATTGTAGTCAATAATATAAAAATAAAAGAGACTGAGGTGAGTAAATTTCTGGGCATATTTTTACAAAACAATTTAAAATGGGATCAGCACATCTGTAATTTATGTAAAAGCTTGTCAAAGTTTGTGTACGTGATGAAAAGGGCTAATGTTTTAGCGAGTCCAGACATGGTAAAAACAATTTATTATGGCCATGTCTATCCTGTGTTAAGGTATGGTATTGCAGCCTGGGGTCATAATGCCTCTTTTGTGAGTGTTTTCATCAAGCAAAAGAGTATAGTACGCGCAATGTTCAAACTGAAAAGAAACCAATCTTGTAGGGCTATTTTTCTCGAAAAAAAAAATCATGACAGTTCCATGCATTTATATCTTTTGCTTGTTGCTTTACGCTCACAAAAATATGGCAAACTATGCCTTGGCAGAGGATGGACATGGTCATAATACTCGAAGAAAAAAATCAATTAAAATTCCCCTAGCGACGAAAGACGTTTTTAAGTATTGCCCAGAAAATTACGCAGCCTATGTATACAATAGACTACCTGAAAGGTGTAAAAATAATACATATTCCATTTTTAAAAGGAATGTAAAAACATTTTTATTAGAACGGGTCTTTTACAGCGTAGATGAATTTTTATGTTGCCAATAATTTTATTCTGTAATATTTTATATCGTGTAATTTATACGTTGTAATTTATAATGTTTAATATTTTGTTGACGTGTCAAACAGATTTTGTATATCTCGACTGACAAAATATATATCTATTCTATTCTATTCTAATATCATACCGGTTTCAGATATGGTTACGGATATAAAATAATTTCAGATTATCCATTAGTGTCGGATAGTTTTGGATTCGAATTCAAATGCTTCATGTTACGAATATGAGGAGTGCAATATCTGCTTCGATCCAATCATGTAATTATGAAAGGCTCACTACCAAATCGGGAAGGAAATCCAAACATTTTTTTTTTAAATATTTCAATTTGGTGTAGAACGCCCCAAACATATACATTATTAACACATGATATGTATCATACAATGTTTAAACTTCGCCTCTATCCGAAATGATCCGAAACTTTTATATCGTATTCGGTTACGATTACAGATAGATTTTTATATCGGATATCCAATAGTTTCGGTTACAGTTACAGAGCTCCCTAACATCCCTAGTCTAAACATATTTGCGCGCGTTCCCATGCAAAGAATAAACTCGTGAGATGCGAGGACTGTTGATTTTGTTACAGGCTTTTCATTTAAGGTATCATATATATTAATACGCTAAGATTAAAGATGTTTGCCTCCCTTTTTAGAAAAAACCTCACAATTTCTCCACATAAATTATATATCATTTTACAGATAATTGCTTGCTCTACTGACATCGACAACTAAAAAAATTTATATTGCTTTTGTTTTTGTAAATTAATTAAAATACAGCAACGCTGAACAACGTCTGCCATCTGACGGCTTTAATTTTGAAACAACGTCAACACTTCGATCTGCCATCTGACCTTCATATTGTAATACAACAGAAACAATACTGCATACTGTCATCTAACGGCTTTAATTTTGAAACAGCGAGCAACGCTGAACAACGTCACAGCAATGTTGCATGATGCCATCTGACGGCTTAACTCAACGCTTTTGCTACTTGCGCCTCTATATGACAATTTTAGTAAAATATTTCTTCGATCTGTCATCTGAGCTTCATATTGTAATACAACAAAAAGAAGAACGTTATAAGCAGTGTGCAAAATTAGAAACGAATTGAATACCTGCAAAATGATAATTATTGTACTTGTTTAGTGCGAATAATTCGCACAGGTCACACTAGTTTATAAATAATCTGAGAATAGTAGACGTGCAATGAATTGTTTACGGGGAATACCTAAAGACGACACTCAAAATTAATCATATTCTAACCTAGAAGGATGCGAACGGCTATCGGAATATTCATCGTCGTCGTGTACGGGTACAATGTCGATAAGAGTACTGTTTCCGCCATTCGCCTGTTTCTGCGTTTGCTCCTTGACGCAGCCTTCGCTGTCACTATCGTCGTCCAATCCTGATATGCAAGTTGAACCCCCGTGGTCAGCTTCACTTCCTGCGCTGTAACTGTCGGCATATTCACTGCCTGCAAGAAACCAATTTAATTTTATAACAAAGATATTAAAATTCTTTCAGAAAATGTTTACAATAAAAAGATACATTTTAAGTAATATTTATTAAAAGCAATAGTCTGAAATTGCCGATAAATTCTCAAAAAGATGTTTGCTTTTTTTTTAATAGAAAAGTTACTTTTCTATTACAGAAAAATGTAACGCAGTAATACCCGAAGGATGCATAGATATATGTATATATATTAAAGAGATTGCGGATACACTAGCGCCTCCTGTTCCTTTTAGAAGCCATTTTGTACGTGGAAAACGCCGTAAAAAGCGCGCGTGATTCAAAAATATTAATTATTTTATAATATGATTTTATTGATAAAAACGACAAAACTCACAGAAAACAGTGATTTCGCTCCAAAACCTATTTTTATACTGAAACGTTTTAAAAATTACAAAATTGAGCATAAATATAATGTAAAGCTTAGAACATTTTACATTGTCAATTTGGCATCAAGGTTGTCAACCTTGATGCCAAATTGACAATGTAAAATGTTCTAAGCTTTACATTATATTTATGCTCAATTTTGTAATTTTTGAAACGTTGTTATGTTCAGTTTGACTATGGTCCGGGGAGTAAGCCATGAAAAATGATAAAAAGAGGTTGTCAAGGAAAATAAAGGGGAGTGAGGTGGATTGAAAAAAAAAAAGGGAGGTATTTTTTTGGTGGAAATCGGATTTTAAAAAGTGTCGTACTTTGCAATTATTTTTGAATATTATTTGTACATTAGTGCATTAGTACATACGAACGCGCCTGGGAAGTGATAAAGAAATTTAATCGAAATTGAGCGTCCGGGTTGTCATTCAGAATTAGCAGACTACGCGGAGTCGTCTGGTGCTCATTTTTAGTTTCTGGAAAGTTCATAGTATAGCTGACCCGATTACTAACGGTAATCATTTCTGATTTATGGATAATATAATTAAACGAACGATTAGAGTTTGGTAAGTGGTGCAACGTTCTCTATTGACTTTTCAAGGGCAAACGATTGTGACATTCGCTCTGGATAATATTTTATATTTAATAAATCTGGTGCCGTGTATTATTCATTGGAGTAGTCACGGAAACGAAAAGAAAACATTTTGGTAGAGTAAGAGTAATTAATTGATAAATTCAATAATTATAATTTATTATTATTTAGAATAGAATTATAATCTAAGGAAATTTGTTATTGGCTGACATAAAAGAAAAGATATTTTTTTTATAGTATGATAACAAATTACCGGCGCTGGGGCTAGATTTATTTTTTTTATAATTTGTAAAACTTACCGTTTGTGCGGATTAGTTTAAATTTTGGCTATTGGTTGACCTCGTTGTGAATTAATATAAATAAAGTTTGTAAATTAGATTACATCCTAATTGGCACAAACGGGCGTAGCAGTTAATCTTAGTTTATTTGAGTATTGGTGTCCAGTATTTGTGAATATTTATACGAACGTAAATATATAATAATTTATTTTCAGTACATTTATTAAGGTGAAATTATTACTTTAGTAATTTGGTAAGCTTATTTATATAATTTTTTTTGAAGTAAAATTCCTCCGCAACAATATCACATTTTCTTTGTTTGGGGATCGGAGAACTTGTTCCGACTCAACAAGTTAAGCTACTTAAAGTGCGTGGGAGAGTCGTGGCGCCCAAATTAATATCTTTAGCTGGCAAATTATTTTCGCGGTAGACCCCCCTACTCTGCCAGTTTTGTTAGCCGACGCACAATTTTTTACGACTTCACAAGCAGCCAGCCCTTTTTAATTTCGCACGTTTAGCGCTTAATAAATTTTGGCGCCCAACGTGGGGCAGTAAAAATAAATAAAAATACACTTTATCTCCAAGACAAAGAAACCTTGAATTGACGAATTTTAACTTAACGGTTAATTTAACCTTGACATGATCTAATACGTTCCTTTCGAACGTATTATATTTCGCAATCGATTTGGTGGATTTATTCTGTTCAATTAGCTTCTTAATTAACGGTTTAGCTTACAACTGTTGTAGTAATTCGACTATAATATCGTTAGGCAATAGTTCCAAAGAAATGGACGTTGATCGGCTAAATAAGAGTGAGTTGGCTAAAGAACTTCGACGACGAGGTATATCCTCAGAGGATACCGTAGCACAACTTCGGAAACGCCTACGTTCTGTTCTCACTCTTGAGAATGCAGGTCATAATTTTCACCAAATTCAAATTCCCTTTTCTACTGACGAGTATTCGCGGCTATGCTCAAAATTTACAGACCTTCGCTGCACCATCGCGGAAATCGATGGACGCACCCCTTTGGCTGAAATACGCACGTTAAGGTCTTGTCTGAATGATTTACATCAACGATTGAATACATTTATAACAGAGAGCGAGGAAGAAGAACAAATATTAGCTGACTCAAGAGTGAGAACCTCAGACTTACAAGATGAGTTAGAATCCCGAGCTCTTTTCAATGCGCCTGATGCTGGATCGACAAGGGATCCTAGCAATCAGGAACAATCGTTGTTGGATCTTCCCAATGAAGCAGCCAGCACTATTCGAGTTATGGCCGATACGGTCCAAACGTTCTCAACGCTGAACTTGGAAAGTATTCCTCCAAGGAACGACACAATACTAAGAGACAATTGGACGGAGCCTCCCTCAAATCTATCCTGGGTAGCGACTAGTACAGAAAATTTTCCGAATGCTTTAAATAGGAACCGAGAGACCGCCATGGAATCATTTGCGAAATCTCAATCTATTCCAGTCGCTAAATGGCAGCTCTCGTTTACAGGTGACAGCGAATCACAAAGTGTGAACGCTTTTCTGGAGCGGGTAGACGAATATAGAGTTTCCAGACATGTATGTGTTCGAGAATTATATGAAAGCATAACAGAATTACTAAGTGGAAAAGCTCTCATTTGGTACCGGGCTAATCGCAATCAATTCAGGAATTGGGATGAGGTTTGTCGGGCGTTAAAGGAGGAATTCCAGCCGATGGACTATGATTTTCGTCTGCTGGAAGAAATACGCCTCCGTACACAGGGGCTGAATGAAACCATTTCAATGTATGTGGCAGTCATGGAAAATTTATTTCACCGATTGTCGGTACCTATGTCGGAGGAATATAAGCTTTCCATTATTCGAAGAAACGTAGCCCCATTTTATCAATCGCAAATGGGAATTCATCGTTTTAATAGCGTAAGTCAGTTCGTAAATTACGGTAAACAGTTGGAGCTCAACCGATATTACGTGGAGCACTACCAACCACCCCCACCTGCACATCTCTTGTTAGAGCCAGACTTGGCTTATAATACAACCTCAAGAAAATCCGATTTGACATCGAACCCTGCTTTAAGACAGCAACGAAGTCGTTTCGAATCGGTTGCTGCTATTCAGGATTTAAAATGCTGGAATTGTCAACAAACTGGTCACCGATTTGTAGCGTGTTCCGCTCCGCGAACTCAATTTTGCCATCGATGCGGAAAAACCGGAATCAGTTCATGGCAGTGTTGTCGCCGACAAGTTTTTGATCGTTCGGGAAACGAACAACAGGGCAACTGAGCGGTCACCCAGCTGTCCCTCAATATATTTGGCCAAACAAACTACAACGGATTTCAACTACTCGTCTTATGGATTATGTACTAGACTCGGGAAACAATGGTGATGAAAGGCCGCACCTACGTGTTTCTATTTTTGGTCACACATTGATTGGATTATTGGATTCGGGTTCTAACAGAACGGTATTGGGTTTAAAAGGTTGGGAACTTCTACGAAATCATGGTTTAAAACTGAATAAAAGGGATAATATGGCGGTTAAAATGGCGAACGGAGTAAACTGCTCCTGTATTGGATCTTTGCAAGTACCAGTAACTGTCGAAGATAAAACCAAGATCATCGAAATGCTTGTCATACCAGCCATCTCAACAGCTTTGATCCTAGGTGTTGATTTCTGGAAAACTATGGGCTTACAACCGAATCTGTGTCAAAAAGAATGGACTTTTGCCAACATTACTGACGTACAGATAAATAGTATTATTTCACTTTCAGAATTAACTGATCGACAAAAACTTTGTTTAAACGCACTTACGGAAAAATATTTTAAACTAATGGGAGACCAATTAGGATGCACTGATCTAGTATATCACAACATTGTTACTGACGCAGAACCTGTTAAACAAAGATATTACCCTGTTTCCCCTAGGGTTCAAGAAAATATCGATTCGGAATTGGACAAGATGTTGGAGCTTGGAGTAGTGGAACCATCTACAAGCCCCTGGTCATCCCCAATTTTATTGTTGAAGAAGAAAGATGGTGGATTTCGTTTTTGTGTAGACTTTCGGAAACTAAATGCCGTAACTAAACGGGATGCATATCCTTTGCCTTACATTTCTGCAATTTTGGACCGACTTAAAGGCGCCCGATTTCTCACTTCCTTAGACTTGAAGTCCGCTTACTGGCAAGTGCCTTTGGAGGAAGCCAGTAAGGAGAAAACAGCCTTTACTATACCTGGGCGTGGACTTTTTCAGTTTTGTAGACTTCCGTTTGGCCTTCATAATGCCCCAGCAACTTGGCAAAGGCTAATGGATCGAATACTTGGACCCGAACTGGAACCGCATGTTTTTGTATATCTTGACGACATTATTATCATCGCAATGGATTTCGAACAACACCTGGTAATTCTAGACAAAGTCTTATCTCGGTTGGTAAAGGCAGGATTGACCCTTGGTCAGGATAAATGTTATTTCTGTCGCCCGGAACTCAAATACCTTGGTTACATTGTCAACCAACATGGGTTACACGTGGACCCGGACAAAGTGTCTGCAATATTGAACTTACCAGTACCAAAATCTTCAACTGAAGTTCGACGAGTATTAGGTATGGCCTCTTGGTATAGACGTTTCATCCCGAATTTTTCAACCGTTATTGCTCCATTAACTGTTTTACTGAAGAAACGTCAGAAGTTTATCTGGGGAGCTGAATGTGAGGTAGCTTTTACTGCAATAAAAAATCATCTTGTGACAGCTCCAATTCTGACGTGTCCCGATTTTTCATTACCGTTTGCAGTACAAACAGACGCATCAGCCTATGGTATTGGAGCAGTGTTGACACAACCGCACTCAAATGGTGAAAAGGTCATCTGTTATGCTAGTCGATCCTTGAACAAGTGCGAGAAGAATTATTCAACCACGGAGCGAGAATGTTTAGCTGTTCTATGGGCGGTCGATAAATTCAGGTGCTATTTAGAGGGATATCCATTCACCATAATTACCGACCACCATTCCTTATTATGGTTGAATAATCTTAAAGACCCTACCGGAAGATTGGCTCGCTGGGCAGTCAGACTCCAACAATATGACTATAAGATCATGCATCGGAAAGGAAAGGATCATGTCACACCGGATTGTTTATCGCGAGCAGTTTTGGAAGTAGACGCGTTAGAAGAAGTGACGGACCCGTGGTATAATCGCATGTTGGAACAGATAAATCAAGATCCCGAACGTTATTCCGGCTGGAGAATTGAAGGCCGGAAAATTTTAAAATTTGTAAATTCCCGGAATACTGGATTTGATCTGGATGCCTATAATTGGAAGGTAGTTATCCCTAAAGAGCAGAGACGTAAAGTCCTTTTGGAAGCTCACGACGTGCCCACATCAGGACACCTGGGAGTAACGAAAACACTTCATCGTGTATCTTCCAACTATTATTGGCCTCAAATGCGACGTGATGTTATCCGATATGTTAAACGTTGTTTGGCGTGTCAACAACACAAAGTTGAACAATCTAAACCGGCCGGATTTATGGGGCGTCGTGTAACCGTTGATAGACCCTGGCAAGCTATATCAATAGATCTTATGGGACCTCTTCCCAGATCTAGCAAGGGAAACGTGTACTTATTGGTAGTAGCAGATTATTTTACAAAATGGACACTTTTATTTCCTCTACGGGTGGCTACGACGAAACCAATTATTCGAGCCATTGAAGATCAAGTTTTCTTAATGTTCGGAGTTCCGACGTTTATTGTATGTGATAATGGCGTGCAATTTAAAAGTCGGGGATTTGTGGAATTGACAAAACGCTATCAAGTACGGATTTTATACAACGCGAATTATCACCCACAAGTAAACCCGACAGAGAGAATCAATCGTGTCATAAAAACAATGATTGCTACTTATGTCAGAGACGAACACCAACATTGGGACAGTCACTTAGCTGCATTCGGATGCGCCTTGCGTACAGCAAACCATTCAGCTACAGGTCAAACTCCTTACTTCTTGAACTTTGGTCGTGAGATGTCGCTAGTAGGAACGGCTAGATCGGATTTTACTCCTACAGAGCTTCAAATGGCTGAACGTCCAGATCCTCAAGAGGTTGAAGAAATGTATAATGTGTTGTTTTTCGATGTGAAGAAACGACTGGATAGAGCTTATGAAACCGCTAGTAAAGTGTACAATTTGCGTCGTCGGCCTCAAAGTTTTGACGTTGGAGATGCTATATTCCGCCGTAATTTTCCCATCTCGGATGCCTCAAGGAAATTTTCAGCAAAACTGGCACCAAAGTATTTAGGACCTTTCCAAATACATAAGAAAATCTCACCGTGGACGTACCAGTTACAAGATATGAATGGTCGTGTACTAGGCGTTTGGCATGTCAAAGATCTAAAAGCCTGTCCGGATGACATTCGGATACCAGGATAGGCCGAGTTTTATTTAACGTTCTATCAATTCGACATTAGTTTTTTTGTCTTGTAGATTCAATGTCAGTAGGGCCCTAGAGAATTTCTACGAAATTCTCTACCCAAGTAAAGGGGGAATTTGTTATGTTCAGTTTGACTATGGTCCGGGGAGTAAGCCATGAAAAATGATAAAAAGAGGTTGTCAAGGAAAATAAAGGGGAGTGAGGTGGATTGAAAAAAAAAAGGGAGGTATTTTTTTGGTGGAAATCGGATTTTAAAAAGTGTCGTACTTTGCAATTATTTTTGAATATTATTTGTACATTAGTGCATTAGTACATACGAACGCGCCTGGGAAGTGATAAAGAAATTTAATCGAAATTGAGCGTCCGGGTTGTCATTCAGAATTAGCAGACTACGCGGAGTCGTCTGGTGCTCATTTTTAGTTTCTGGAAAGTTCATAGTATAGCTGACCCGATTACTAACGGTAATCATTTCTGATTTATGGATAATATAATTAAACGAACGATTAGAGTTTGGTAAGTGGTGCAACGTTCTCTATTGACTTTTCAAGGGCAAACGATTGTGACATTCGCTCTGGATAATATTTTATATTTAATAAATCTGGTGCCGTGTATTATTCATTGGAGTAGTCACGGAAACGAAAAGAAAACATTTTGGTAGAGTAAGAGTAATTAATTGATAAATTCAATAATTATAATTTATTATTATTTAGAATAGAATTATAATCTAAGGAAATTTGTTATTGGCTGACATAAAAGAAAAGATATTTTTTTTATAGTATGATAACAAATTACCGGCGCTGGGGCTAGATTTATTTTTTTATAATTTGTAAAACTTACCGTTTGTGCGGATTAGTTTAAATTTTGGCTATTGGTTGACCTCGTTGTGAATTAATATAAATAAAGTTTGTAAATTAGATTACATCCTAATTGGCACAAACGGGCGTAGCAGTTAATCTTAGTTTATTTGAGTATTGGTGTCCAGTATTTGTGAATATTTATACGAACGTAAATATATAATAATTTATTTTCAGTACATTTATTAAGGTGAAATTATTACTTTAGTAATTTGGTAAGCTTATTTATATAATTTTTTTTGAAGTAAAATTCCTCCGCAACAATATCACATTTTCTTTGTTTGGGGATCGGAGAACTTGTTCCGACTCAACAAGTTAAGCTACTTAAAGTGCGTGGGAGAGTCGTGGCGCCCAAATTAATATCTTTAGCTGGCAAATTATTTTCGCGGTAGACCCCCCTACTCTGCCAGTTTTGTTAGCCGACGCACAATTTTTTACGACTTCACAAGCAGCCAGCCCTTTTTAATTTCGCACGTTTAGCGCTTAATAACGTTTCAATATAAAAATAGGTTTTGGAGCGAAATATCACTGTTTACTGCGAGTTTTATTGTTTTTCTATTAACATCATATTATAGAATATTTAATCTTTTTGAATCCCGCGCGCTTTTTACGGCGTTTTCCATGTACAAAATGGCTTCCATATGGATTCTAATTGGAACCATTCCGCACAATGCTCAAGGATAAACATCCGCTATCTATTAATATAGTATATATCTATGGAAGGATGTGACAATACACGATTTTAGTTTAGCGGTACTAGTATACTAACACTAGAATTACTGGACCTGTGCATCTTTTGTTTGCTGACAAAAACAATGGACTGTTTACAACAATCTAACCTGTGTGTTGGTTGGTGCTTTCTCCTGTACAGTCTTTTGGTATTTTATCAATACATTTTTTATGAGCGTTATATTGGCAGTCCTTACACTGAAGTCCTTGTTTGAAAAGACCGCGTAACAATTTACGACAATATTGACACACGGTCGGTCTGGTATATGTGTGTAGAACAAACGTGTGCGGAATACGAACTGCGCCCATTTGCGCGATCCGAGAACTGCCCAACTGCCTCTACAATAATAAAATCAATGACAAGTCCGATCGAAGCTCCTTATTCATGGATAAAAAAATTGCGACAACTTTCTGTACTTGCAGCAGAGAATTTCATTATTCACAGATCCGAAACTAACTACAGTGTAAACTCTTTATAACGTCCTTCGTTATACGAAAAACTCCCTATAACGTCGAAATTTTTACGATTTGGTTGGTTTACCTTAAAACCTATACATTAATACCCTCTTTATAACGCAACAGCCATTCTCTATTACGAAGAAATATGTTCATATTTAGGCGTCAGCAAATGTTTACAGACATAAAGAGGACCATTCTGAACCATCACCATCTATTCAACAAGCACTTGATGACGCCAAACTATAGGTATATGTGTTTGGAATAAATTAATTTTGTGAAAATTGGTTATTTTTCTTTCTTCCCTCCATATAACGAAAATTCTTTATAACGAAAAAAATGTTCGGTCCCTTAAAATTCGTTATAAAGAGATTATACAGTACATTGAAGATTATTGTTAATTTGGTTGTTTTTCTTTCTTCACTCCATATAACGGTAACTCTCTATAACGATAAAAAATGCTCGGTCCCTTGAGTTTCTTTATAAAGAGTTTACACTGTATATTATAACTTAAACAATTTTTTAATCCATTATCAAAAAGAAATAGCATACTCTTTGATTTATTCGTGCTTTGGTAGTCGCCTCAATGCGCTTGAGACACTTATAATTTGCTGAAAGCCACTGAGTTTAACATGCACCGCTTTGGCATAAAAGCTGCCTTAAGCTCGCGATGCTTCGCGCTATACTCTTTTGTTTTATTATCGCAACTTGTCATTAGTCACAATATTTTTCAGTGAATAGCACATCTTGGAACGTATCCCCTATCGAAGAATCTCGTTAGAGATTCTTTTCTGTGCTAAATGCCAACGAATCTCTAGCGTATTCTTATACATTGATTTTGCCTTTGTCCCATATAACGCAGTGTATATGAAGCCAGTTTCCAAGTTTTTAGTTGTATACACTTTACCGTTTAGTATTCACGGCATATTTACGGAATTTAATCTCCGCGAAAAAGGATTTTTGACAGTACAAAACTTAAACAGCGTATTTAGTTCATAAAGCTGTTTGTTTCTTTAAGGCTTAAAGGAAAAAAAATATCCTACGAATATAAAAATAAAAAAAAAACTTATCTTAAAGAAACAAACGTCTTTATTAAAATAATAGCGGTATACAAAAATACAAAATTATATTAAAAAAATAACACAAATATTATGCAATAAATAAAACTTGAAATATGCCCTATACCACGTGTATAAATATTTATTAGACGACTTTAAAAAATATATTTTATTCGTAAAAATATAATTCGAGAAAAATATTTTGCTTGTCAGTAAAATTGTCTTCCATTTTGTCATACTATTTATCGTTTGCTAAAATAAATTAATACATTTAAGAAGTAAAAATGTCTGGAAAAATATCGAAAATCATGATTCCTATCTATTTTCTAATAAATAATTTAAAAACTATGGATTTTTTGTTGGCTTAATCCTGCCGGCTCCCCTTAAATCGTCATTCATTAATTATACTTCTTCTTATTTAACAATTTAAAAGAATTTTATGCAAACTTTTATACCTCCTTGGATTTATTCTCTTTACCGGACAAGCAGCAATATATAAGTAAAAAATATAAATACAGTAAACCCTCGTTAACACGAACACGGTTAACACGAATTTCGGTTTAACGCGAACAAAAATTTGCTCTCGACAATGGTCACATAAGCTTTAATGTAATTATATTCGGTTAACACGAACCCTCGTTAATACGAACTTCGAACAACTTTTTCGTCCCTTCACGGTTAATTATCGGATAATACGAACTACAAAAATTCTCAAATCATATATTTTGATCATTTTGGTCAATGAATATACAATACAACTAAAAGAAAAGATTCGCTTAAGGGATTACAAAAGTAATTAACTCACATTCTAAAAATAGACAAAGGACTGAGAGATTAAAAATTCACTCGAAATCCTATAAATAGAAACATACCTCAAAATGTTTCCCCTCTTATTTATTGAAATGTATTTTGTAAACAAATAAAAACAAACTTTCAAACTTAGATAATATTTAATAAATTAATGTTATTAGATAATTTATAATAAATAATTATTCAATGTTTACTTAAAATAAATCATGATTTTGACACTTAAAAAATGACTGTATTTTATGCCATACTCGGTTTACACGAACTCCCACATAACACGAACTTTTTGCCTGATTTTTACGAGTTCGTGTTAACGAGGTTTTACTGTATATAAAATAACAAGAAATAAATATAATACTGTTTCCACCACCGTTCTTTCAAAGAACAACTTGTAAATATCAATAGTTAAAAGATACAATACAGGGTATCAAGATTTATAAATAAAATTAATAATTAATTTACTATTTTTACTCCAGTTCGAAAAATGTAAGGGGTGGCTAACACTTATGATTTCACAACAATAAGCAGTACAGTTTTTATGCATGGAAAATGGAAATATTTAAGAACGGGAATGTTTTACATTGTTTTACCGCTGCATTAAACATGTTAGCAATTACGTCTTAGTCACTGCCTACGATTTCCGAACTGTACTATAATTTTTTTGTACGGCAAAATATGTTTTGGACGGAATATTTTTACAAGCATTAATTTATAACACTTGACTCTCCCATTGTCGATCGGATGATTTTAACAAATTAATCCGTAAGCATTAGCGATATATTCGTATCTCCCGTTTAACCTGATGCTTGCAGACAATTTTTAGTCAGTCGACTGTTTAATATTACGAGTTCTTATGAGCATACGCTCACGTGCTACTGTTAAATCAGCCGATTAAATAGTTAGTGAATCATTTAATTGCGAATAATTGCGTGTTTAAAAACGCTTATCAGCGTCTAACAAATAACAATACTAACTAAATAACATCAAACTAAATGTTACTTTAAAAATGACCGAAAGCTGAAGTCAAGGTCAAAAAAAAGTCTATTTCCAATATTTATCTTAAAATAAATTCCGTGTATGCTTTTAATTTAGCACGATGACAAAATAAAAAAAAGACGGGTTGCACTCCGGGAGTGCCGTCAGAAGTGAAAACTTGATTCATTTAGGGCATGTCTATGTTAAACGACCAAAGCGCAGAAAAGTTTGAACTAATAACTTCCAAGAAATTCCGTCTGATGTCGCCAAAACACAACTTATAGTGTAGTTAAAAACCATTCGATTGAATAGAGAGAGTTTTCTCGCTCACCCAGTTCTTACTTGACCTGACGCGAGTTTAACATTTTTTACCCATTACAAAAAAAGTGTACAACGCCGCTAAAGAAGTTTTCACTTCAAAAATACGGGAGAACGAACAACATTATTGAGTGTTCATTCTTTTGTCGATTTTAAAGTAACGTTAAAGAAATTACTAATTCTTACCAAGCCGCTAGCCGTATTCTCTTGGTCATTGCCAGCGGAATTGCCAGAAGCTGCCGACGAGGTGGAGCCACCCGATGGGCTTCGCATCGGAACAGTTAATCCACTCGAGCGTCTTCGTTGCTTTTCAGTTGCGACGGTGAGATTCGCAAAAGTACAATTGTTTGGTACTTTCACGACGCAACGCTTATGGTAATTTTGTCCGCAACCTTTTTAGCAAAACGAATGAACGTAATTAATAGCTTGAAGTACTTCGTCGTTAATACATTTTTATTTTATGTTTACGTACCTTCGCATTTGAGACCTTGGCGGACAAGTCCAAAAAGCATTTCTCCACAAAAATCACAGAAAGTAGGAGCTTTGTATGAATGGACACTAAGGGCATGAGGCCTTGTGATTGGTTCTGTCACTGGATCAGAAGGCACTTGCGTTGCTAAAATGTAAAATTGTCACGCTAGACAAGACTTTCTTTCTATAAGAGCAAAAACGTTTAAAATATCAATTATTACCTGTGATTACAATTTCCACAAGCGTTTCATCTGTCACTTCTGAAGCAGCATTAATGAGCTGCAAGATGTTTGTCGAATTATATTCATGTCTAAACAGCAAGACACGTTCTGCCAAACGATTCAACCCATGATCTGGAAACTGGAAGCGAGAGAATATTCAAGTCTGATATCGGTATAGCTTAGAATGTATCGTAGGAAGTAATTAGCATTCGCTTCGATAGAACTTTCAGACATAATATCACTGTACTCACTTTGCCGTTGATGAACTCGCAAGCTAGGTCTTTGAGAGTTTTCAGCGTTAGTTTACTCTGCAGGACTGTAACTGTATCTCTCACCAGCCCCAACTGAAATATAAACGTCACCTCTTGACCACCCTCCATCCTTCTCAAAAACAATACAAGAACGGTCAAATAATAATGTTGAAAAACAAAACGCGTGCATAACAAAACACAATCATAAACAAAACACTACGTATTCACAGGAATAATTCAGCAAATCAATGGAGGCAATGAATATTTCAACATTTGGTGTTAATTATACTTGATACACTACATTTAAATAATTTTATTAGTCTGCTCAACATCGTTCATGTCATTGCATCCTGTTATTTAACACTGACGTTGACATACATCGGATAGGGTTAGACATAGTCAACCAGATTAATCTTCGAAATCAACTAAGGAAATTATGATCTTCGAAACGCGCTTCAACACACTGGACGACTTTAGCCCACTCCTCAAAATCCCGTTAGCCACCTGCTAATATGAAACGAATGTATTTTTTTATAGCAAATTGCCTGAAAATTAATTGATTTCGTGTACATATATAAAATAATTAGTATTAGCGAACTGCTTAACATATAAAAATATTTAGTAATTATGATTTTTATGAATTATTGGGTGCATACCATTTAAGAAATAAGAGGAAAATAATCTCTGAACTATGTAAAAGTTATATGACATTCATTTCCTATGTTCAAAATATATAATTTTACATTCTTTCAGAGTAATAATTCAGTCTTTTTCTTATCACAATAGTTGGCTGTAGGTATACGCTGTCAAAACTAGACAATTTGTCAAAATTATATATTTTATCTAAGTAACTATTTTTTGCATACTAATTCATATACCTATTATATTTAAAGACATATTTGAATTTTAAATGTTTAATGAAATATTATACATCGAGTATCGCAAGGCGTGCCTACTGTACACCAACAGTAGGTACAACAATTAATACTACGAGCATGTAGAATGGTGGCGATCACGATTGGTGGAGCATGTTTAATTACGGTTTCATCTCTGATACTGGCCGCTATTGCTTTTGAACTCGCCTGTTATTATATATTGTTTGCTTTCGCATATCCACATTTATTTGAATTTATGGAAATCAAAGTCAATACAGTCGCAACTTTGATTTCAAGTTTTGTCGTAGTACCGGCCGCTCTGCGCGTTTGCTATATAACTATATTTCCTTTCAGGTAAAATTGTTTATTTATATCGAATAATTTTAATTCTACACAATTTGATATTATATAGATTACACGTAACGTTTCGCTTGCAGATGCGTTAAACATATCGGAGACCAAACGGTCTACGATTACAAACGTACTTATCTACGTTTGCTTTTGTTGATATCGTTGGCTTGTCATTTGATCACGGTTATACTCGTAATAAAAGACATGAGTGGCGGAATAGAATCTCCGCTGGTCGAAAAATTTAAATTTCAAATGAGTTCTTATTCAACAAAGTACGATGTTCGACTGACCATAAATTCTATTCAGTGGATGTTTCAGTGTTGTGGCACTTTTGGACACAGAGACTGGTTTAGAATAGATTGGAAAAACCTGCAAAGCAGTTCGCAAGACATATTTAAAATAGATGAGTAAGAGATTTTATAAAATCAAGATACAGTGTAAACTCTTTATAACGAAACTCAAGGGACCGAGCATTTTTTATCGTTATAGAGAGTTACCGTTATATGGAGTGAAGAAAGAAAAACAACCAAATTAACAATAATCTTCAATGTACTGTATAATCTCTTTATAACGAATTTTAAGGGACCGGACATTTTTTTCGTTATAAAGAATTTTCGTTATATGGAGGGAAGAAAGAAAAATAACAAATTTTCACAAAATTAATTTATTCCAAACACATATCGCTATAGTTTGGCGTCATTAAGTGCTTGTTGAATAGATGGTGATGGTTCAGAATGGTCCTCTTTATGTCTGTAAACATTTGCTGACGCCTAAATATGAACATATTTCTTCGTAATAGAGAATGGCTGTTGCGTTATAAAGAGGGTATTAATGTATAGGTTTTAAGGTAAACCAACCAAATCGTAAAAATTTCGACGTTATAGGGAGTTTTTCGTTATAACAAAGGACGTTATAAAAAGTTTACACTGTATATGAATCGGCGCACATATTTAAAAAAACTGTTTAAATCCTACAGGGAAACCTTCGCCGAGTTACTTTTTGCTAACGTAGACTCTTATCCCGATTTATTTACGGATCATGGAGTTCGTCGAGACTCGGTGCCTTTTTCGTGCTGTTCTAAAAGAGCGAACGCCCCTTGCATAATGGACGCTTTAATGCAGCTAGGCAGCTCTACTATTAATCAGCAAGGCTGCGCCTTACCTTTAGCTTCCGCTAAGCAAGTCATACTCGTAACTCTACTTATAAGTTGTTGCGTTTGCGTATTATTAGAGGTACAAATTATTATTACGTAATTACAAAATGTAGAAACATCTTTCTATGTGTTATATTTCATTTTGGTTTCGAATCTATTAAAAGTAATAATCAAAATCAAAAATTCTTTCTAGGTATTTCTCTTAATTTTATTGCAAAGATGCACAGAGACTCAATGTTCGTTTTGTAATTTTATAAATATAAATGGAAGCACTTCCAGAAGGTATCATTTCAAATTTATTTTTTAAAAATACTACCTACTAAACTCTAAAGCAGTGCTCCGCAACCGGTGTGCCGTGGCACACTGGTGTGCCGTGAGCCAAATACAGGTGTGCCGCAGTCAAATTCAATGTATTTGATAATTTACAATTACATTTTGCAAAATTTGGACAATTAATTTTTAATTTCTTAGATATCGCTCAAAAAATTCTGGTATCATTAAAATGTAACTGAAATAAATTAGCACTATTTTTTTCATTGTTTGAAAATTTTTATTTGTTGGTACATTGTTACTAATTTTTTCAATTGTTATTTTAATATGAACAAAAAACACAGTGTGTAGAACGCACGTTTGCCGTCGTGTCGCCTCGGTCGATCTGAGTCGGTCGTCGCCTCAGTCGTGTATTTGTGTATCAATTATATTTTAGCTTTTGGTGTGCCGCGGAAATCTAGCAAGAATTTTGGTGTGTCGTAGGTGAGAAAAGGTTGCGGAGCACTGCTCTAAAGCACTGACTAATTTTAGATGGAACAAATTATTTTCAGTTGATGGCGATTTTACTATTTTTTTTACTTACAGGCAAAACCAAGCGGTGCCAAGTTATTTGACGCTAGCTTTATTTAATATTTTTAAACTACTATTTTGACGTGATAACGTCTTATAAATTGATGAAACACCGGCTGCACGCACGAAAAAGTGTCACGTTCCGCCTGAGCGTGCAAGCGAGAGCGCGGTATAAGCGATAGAGAGGCACGATCGGCCCAAGCGTCGGCTTGTACGCATTTCTCTCTCTTCTCGCGTGACGTCAGAGAGTTCATCAATGTTTCTTTATGACGTTATCACGTAAAACTATCGTCCGTAAACCGACTTTATTTAATAATACTGATACTTTCAAGTTTTGGTAAAAAAAACTCAGCTTTCAAGGGTCGTTATTTTTTTAGCATTGCAAAAATAAACATTTTCAATAAACATTCTCGTCACTTTAGGGATACAGGCGATACAGAATGGGAACGAATATCGAATAATGATAGGCAGAGGTCTGATGAAGAGTCGATCGAAACGGACACGCAGAGCGGTTACGAGAGCGATTTACTAAGCACGTACAGCGCTTCCGTAACTAATAGTGATGAAGAACGATATGCTATGCACAAGTGAATTAATACTATTTTATAGTAAATAAACCGAATAATTTCAAAAATTCAATAATTATTAAAAGTCATATTTCAACAAGATATCGATAATAAATTAAAACAAAACAATACAAAAAAACAATCAAAATTAGTCCAATTTGCTTTGTTTTCGAAGAAATGCTGCGGAACTTTCTCGTTTAATTCTAGAAGAATACAGCATCTCATTTTTAAAATTTGTTGAGCCTTTTGTCGATGGTCTGATGATTTCACTCAATTTTTCAACAGTAAAATGACCACTTGACGTGATCTTTTTTCGCTTCTTTGTTTTTTTTTGCGACAAATCATCGCTACCAGAATTAGACCTGTGTCGTTTCTTAGTTCTCTCTCGTTTTTCTAATGAACGATTTATAGATGTACCTTCAGGTGACGTTTTTTCAGAATTCTAAAAAAATATAAAGAAATAGACACGTCATTACACAAAAATTTTTATAGATGGAATTTCTGTCATATAATCGAACATGCACTATTAGGTTTGTTCGTACAACCAACAGTAAACTGACAACACATGCGCATATGCTTAAAAACGTTTACACTCGAACGCTTTTAAGCAAATGAGCGTACGTCGTCAGTTTGCTGACGGTTTCTGATAGAACAAAACTAATATTGAAATCTTGAACAGTTATTAAAAAAATTAAAACTGCGCCAAAATAAGATTTTCGACCCGATTCAAATTCTTTCAAGTAAGGATTTAAACAAATTCAAAAAGCTTTCTTCCCTGTTTTTACAGTTTTAAACCAAAGTAAATATCGAGTGCTGACTTGAATTAAATAAGAATATTGCTGGTTTCGATTTTAGCTATATTTTTTTTTTCACGGTCTGTTCATAATTTATTAACCAATTTGTCATCAGTTCATTCATTATCTATGTATATTTTTAAAATAATATAAGAAATAAAATATATCAGTTTCTATATGATTTTTTTGTTAATAGTGTACCGAAAATATATTCTTTACTCGGCCTGTTTGAGGGTAAAAAAAAAACTAATATCAATTTCAGAATGTTACTTACACGAGAGTTGCCATTTAATCGTAACAATTTTCTCTCCTTGGACAGTTCGACAGCTGCGTTTTTATTTGATTCTGCACTTGTATCCAACACGTCATCTTGATTTTCACTTTTCATTTCATTTTCAATATTGTCTTCACTGTCATCGAATTTTCTGTTTTCAAGTTTCTTTTTTAAACGTCTTTTTCTCGCAATTTCTAAATAACTATCGTTGACAGTATCCACATCGGGAGACGTACTTATATCTTTGGGTTCGAGAGGCTTTCTTGTTTTTCTCTTCAACTTTTTACGCGACTTTTTAGTATTATCGACCAATGAATCATTTTTGCATGAATTAGAGCTCACATTTTCTTCATCAATTTCCATCATTTGTATTTTGTCTATATCATTCACACTTTCATCTAGCTTCTGAAATGATGGTATTTCTGTTTCAGTACAATTATTTTTACTTTCTTTTTCTCTATCTTTTCTATTTAATTTATTTTTATCTTTTTCGTTCATATTTAACGAACTCGTTCCCATAAACTTAGTTAACTTTTTATTTTTCGAAAAGCTTCTAGGCTCCATGTCTGATGTATTACTACTGCTGGTGTCGTCACTTGAAAATCGTATTTCTTGATCTCCGTTTTTTGTATTTGAATCTTTTAATTTATCATTATTTTCCGATTCACTACTATTGTCGTCTTTGTTCCCTTTTGAAACTATTTTCTCTTGACTTTTAGTATTTGATTCGTCTTCAATTTTTAACATGCTCATTCCCTCGAATTTTCTTAGTTTTGGCTCCTTAGTATCGGGCGACGAGCTATTATTTAGTTTCTTTGTAACACTTTTAGGTCTTCGTTTAACATTCTCATCATCGCTACTCGATTCGCTCACTGATAGAATTCTTGACCTTCTATGTTTTAAGTTGTATTTTTGTTTTTTAATTAACGATTGATCGAGATCTGAATCTGATTCATTACCGAAGCTCAAATCGTCTCCTGTGCCAGAAAGCAATTCATTCACAATGGGGCCATCGTCTACAAAAGAATCATTGGAGTCATGTTCGTCAGATTCTTCTGAATGATCTTCTTCGGTATCTTCACTACCCAAGTATTCGCCATTATCTTTAATATCATTTTCATCCGACGAAGGTGTGAGTTCACCGCTTACTTCGAATGCTTCACTATCAATATAATCATTAACGTCAGACCGAGATAATTCTTCGTCTTCATCAGTTGCCTGTTCATCTATCATTAAATTATCAGAGTCGCTGTCACTTGTACTGTTTTCGTTCACCAAATCCAATTTAAAATCTGAAATTGACATTTCCATCCATTTAATCCAGACACAATAAAAAGCTAACCTGCAGAGGTATTATCTTCTTATAGACATGCAATTATTGAGTAAAAATGTAAAAAGAATAGTGAACTTACGATCAGGCATTGTAAATAGTGTTTATATTAATTTTTTCGGCTTTCTATGACATAAAAGTAAAATTAAAATCCTACACACGTGTTTTTCACAGGCTATTTAAAATCATTTAAAATTGCGTAAAGGTGGCTGTTCTTGGCTGTTCTCTGCCGCGTGCCGCGGCTTTGATTTGTCTCGGATTGCGATCAGAATTGCGACCATAGAGAAGGAGAGGAGAGTGATTGCGACCAGCGAATAGTTGCGGGGACCGTGCGAGAAATATAGAGGCGGCACTACTGCCGTAGTTAGCGCTCTCTAGTATCTAATTAATGAACTATATGGTATAATTTTATAAAATTAAACAACGGAAATTATTTCAAAAATGGACAAAATAATCAAGGGATTTCTACCTGTTATTTTTTTTCTCTGGTTTGTTGGCCCTGGTTTTAACCTTCAGTCAGCATTCGAATACCTGTTATTAATAATCGTGTACATAGCCAGAATAGTTCAAAAGGCGAAAAATTATATAATTCTGGTTATGTAATATATTATGATGTAGTAGAACATAATTTCAACGGGCAAGTTGTGATAACAGGCAAACTTCTACCGCAAACAAGTGTGTCTAAACTCTAAAGTATATGATGTGAAAATTACGCTAAGTATGATTAAATAATTTCTTCTTTATAATATAATATTTTGTATAATATTAGTACCTATTTTACTTTGTAATTGGCTTATATTTTAGATAACTGAAAAGCGAACTGTCACTAATTGACATAAATGCAATTTTTTTATCCAAAGCCTGCTCATAATATACCATTAATTTTGAATAAATCCTTCCATAAAATGAACATTTTTACCACCAGGGAGCGTAAAAATCACGAAACTTGGTCCCCTATCAACTTGTTTATCCAAGCCTACTCATAATAGGTATATCATATATTTTGTTGAGTTAAAAATCGATTTTTAACCCTTAAAATCTACATAGCACAATTCTGACACTCTAGCACATACGTGATGTATTGGTATACCTACCACTCTTCTCTATGATACCTACTGATACCACAAAGTTTTCTCGACGATGACATCAAAAAATGATTATAAGAACAAGAAATTACATGTAAAAGTTGAATAAATCCTTCTATAAAGTTAAGCTTTTTGGCACCAGTTAGCGTGTTAGTCACAAAGCTCGGTCCCCATAGAGGTAAGATACATAGAGGGTATAGACAGCGACATCAAACGAAATATTCTCAAAGTACTATAAAAGAATTACATGAAATACTTTGTATTTCTGAACTTCTGAAGGTACTTCGTATAAAAAAACGTATAACAGCAGCATTAAATTCTGTAAAATTGAATTTTTATTAAAAATCTTCTATCTCTTTTTTATAAACCGAGATATATTAAAAATGTTTTTTAAACTCTTTTTTTAATTTAAAAATAAACCAAGTATTCTCTACATGTAAAAACTGAACCTGAAGTAGACTGCAGTGTATGGGTGTGTACATTTAATTCTGGCATAAATTTTGTTCAGGATTGATGATAGTAGAAATGACGGTGACAGATCTTTAAATATTTAAGAGAAAAGATCATCACATATGCTTAACAAAGTAAGTAATCGATACATTTTGTAAATATATTATATTAAAGTGGTGTTGTCAATAAAAAAATATATAGCCGCCATTTACTTTGTGACACGACGTGACATGACATTTCAAGCTTTTAAATATTTAACACATTTTCTTTGAATTACAGGTGCAATAAATTTTAGTTTTTATAAGAAAAAGACGATGGATTTTATACCAATGCGTGAGTTTTCGGAATTTTGCGAGCAATTGAATGAAATTCGAACTAGATTCCAAAAATTGGACAGTTGCGAGCGAACGGTCGCACTTTATTATTTGATGAGTGGATTGCCGTTCGGCAATGCAAGATTTCTGCAGCACACTTTGGAACACTGTATATCGTCTGTCTTAACGCCAGATTCAATGACATTAGAACGCAATGCAAACGATCCAAATTTTATCGTAAACCTTCAGTGGGAAAGAGTTCAAAACGTCGTTCCTCGTTTACTTGCTCTTTTACCGTTACTTCGACCCGGTAATCGCGATGCAGCCGATCGCTATATTTTAGCAATTCGCAGAGTGCTTCACGAGCTAATAGCCATCCCGCATGCTCGTATATATAACGAGTGCGTGGAGCTCCTGTCGTTCTTTTTTGTACATCCTGCATTCGACAAGGAAGACAAGAAGTCGTTTAAGTTATTGTTAAAACAATTAGTTAATAAAACAAACACAAACGGTTTAGAAACATTCAGTCATTCGCCCGTTAACGAACAGTCGAGTGATGAATCAGCCAGTCCCAATGCGGAAGCTACGATGGATCGTTTGACTCGTAGATCCAATAGTTTAACACCGGCTCAAACTGATTCGCGCGAGAGTTTAGGCGTTTGGTCGTCTCAGGAGAACTTATCGATTGCTCCGCAAAAACCGCGAAGCTATTCGCTTTCTTGCGATCATGCGTTGCCGCTTCCTTCGTTAACATCGAGTAGCTCTGACACTCGTCTGCACGATATGCATCAACAGCAGTCGATTTCAAAAGGAGTTGTCTTTTGGCTCAAATCGTTGCGTTTACATAAATACAGTTGGGTTTTTGCAAACTTGTCGTATGATGATATGATAGCACTGACAGATGAACAGCTCCAGGCTGCGGGTATCACCAAAGGCGCGAGACATAAATTGCTTATAAACATCGCTAAATTAAAAGAAAGATCGTCGATGCTATCGGCTTTGGAAACTGAAGTAATGAACGGTGGAGACTTATCAGCTGCGTTAAGAAAACTGAAGACGGTATTGCAGAGTCCATTACAAACGACTGGGAATGAAGATTTACCATCACAGTTCGTGAAAGTTATGGGCAAAGGTAAATGTTATTAATTACCTAATAGAGTGAGAGCTGGCTACGGAGAAAATGGGTGACTCGGTGCAGAGCTGAAAATTTGCAGAATAATAGGAGATAGTATAAGTAAGTAGGGAAAAAATTGCCAGAAGGCTAGGCGGAAGATAAAGAGCCGCCAGAAGGCGCTAATGTTGCGAAAAATCAGTGCACTTCTGGCAATTTCTATACTTATTCTGTAATTCAAAACTAGATTATATATTATATATATTATACATTATATAGGTAGTTCTACTGAAAATTCAAACATGATATAATAATTACATTCGACAAATATTCAAAATTATTAATGTCATTTTGATAGAAATAAAATTAATCGTCATATATTTTTATTAATAAAATTACGTTGTTATAACAACGTAATTTTATTAATAAAAATTAAAAAAAAAAAAAAATTACGTTGTTATAACAACGTAATTTTATTAATAAAAATATATGACGATTAATTTTATTTCTATCAAAATGACATTAATAATTTTGAATATTTGTCGAATGTAATTATTATATCATGTTTGAATTTTCAGAGGTCTATAAAGTTAGCATATCCACATCAAATCCCACGAAGTTAATAGTACCATAATTTGTTGCTATTTTGTTGCTAATTTGTTACCTACCCTAAAACTGATTTTGTTGCTCTGACCGTTTTCGAGAAACAATGGATACGGTAGCGTTATATAAAGATGGCATAGCCAGTGGTTGTATCTCTATAAGTAGCTTAGATATACTCATTATGAAAGTACCATAATTTGTTGCTAATTTGTTGCTTTTGAATGGTGTAATCACTTTCAGGCTAAATGATAAGAGATCAGTAGGATATAAACCGATCGAAAAAATATGTTAAAAACAAGAAAATTCATAAGGTTAAAGAAAAGCCTATGACACGAAACAAACACTTTATTGCTTCGTTCCGAGATTAAAAATAAAGAATTATAAATAAAAAAAAAACATAACTATATATACTTGTATTAGCCAGTACGGCTCGAAGCGGCAAAACAACAGCAACAAATTTATTCTTTGCGTATGATTTTGTTGCTAATTTGTTGCTCTGAGATTATATAAAAATTTATTTTGTTGCTGTGCATAGGAAAAAAATTAACGATGTGTTAGGATTGATAACGTGCTTACATTAGCCAGTACGTTACAGAATAAGTATAGAAATTGCCAGAAGTGCACTGATTTTTCGCAACATTAGCGCCTTCTGGCGGCTCTTTATCTTCCGCCTAGCCTTCTGGCAATTTTTTCCCTACTTATACTATCTCCTATTATTCTGCAAATTTTCAGCTCTGCACCGAGTCACCCATTTTCTCCGTAGCTAGCTCTCCGTCTATAATCTATAAAACGATGAATGAATTGATCTATCAGGTCAAGTTCACAACAAACTCTTTTTGTTAAGAAAGTGTGATGACAAATTAATAATAATCAATTAATAATATTACTTAATGTTGACAGGAAAACGCAGAACTTTGTTATTTCTTGAAATATTTTCCTGAACACCTTTGTGGGTTTATAAACGAAATTTGAGATTAAAAAAATTCATTTTTTCTAGTTTGTACCCAGTTACTAATGCTACGACAACCGGCAGACGATTGTTTGGCTCAATTTGCGTGGCTTTGTGAAAGAGCTGAAGCTTTGGAAGCCTTCGGTGAAGAACAGAAGCGCCGCCTAGCCTTGTGGAGAGGCCAGTTGAGTCGAGCTGGATTACATGCTCCTGCGCCTCCGCGCAATTTTACAGGACCGTACAACAGGTTAGTTGTTGGCGTATTTTTCCATGCATACAACTTGTGAAACTATTATAAGTATTGTCACTGATCAAAATTCACGAACTGAACTATATATTCCTTTACAATTATTTTTGGTGTGAAACATGGTTGGGAGAAAAACCGTGCAATTGGGCTTTTGAATGAAATTTTTTTTTGTCATAAATGGAAGGATCGTATATGAGTTTTATAACAAAACTATTTTTCTTTTTTTTATTTTCATTATAATTCAAAAGTTATATCAAATTAAAAATACATTTTTGTACCCAGTTCCGAGAACGCGCCGACATTTCCCGAACATAATGTGACGTCATAATGTTAATTTCTATTATCATCACATGCAATTGACTCAGTGTTTTAACACTTTTAACCTCTCATTGATTGAATACAGTCAATATATTAAGAAATTTATCAAAAATGTCGAATCTTAAATGTTATCGTGCTTGTCAACAATATTTTTAAACGCTTTATATTAGCTTGGGTTGTAAGTAACTATGTATGTATGTATGTAACTAACTACCGTAACGGAATCTTTGAGCATAATTTTCACCAATTTCCCGAAGTCTGATTAATTTGAAACTTTGCATACGTATCAAGGACCGATGACAATGCAATAATTTGATAACAGTTTCCCATTATCCTTATTAGGACCCCCAGGATTAATAAATTCTTTTATAGATCCTCTGTAGTAAACGCTTTATTTTCACCAATTTCCCGAAGTCTGATTAATTTGAAACTTTGCATACGTATCAAGGACCGATGACAATGCAATAATTTGATAACAGTTTCCCATTATCCTTATTATTAAACGCTTTATATTAGTTTGGGTTGTAACTATGTATGTATGTCCGTAACGGAATCTTTGAGCATAATTTTCACCAATTTACCGAAGTCTGATTAATTTGAAACTTTGCATACGTATCAAGGACCGATGACAATGCAATAATTTGATAACAGTTTCCCATTATCCTTATTAGGACCCCCAGGATTAATAAATTCTTTTATAGATCCTCACTAAAAAGTGAAAAATAAAATATAGTTTAAAAAAAACTAAAAAACACGCTTTATATCGGACTAAAAAGTAAAAAATAATTGTTTTAAAATAAGCTTAAAAAGCGTTGGGCGCTCGATGTACGAAAATGTGGAACAAAGCGCCCCACGCTTTTTAAGCTTATTTTAAAACAATTATTTTTTACTTTTTAGTCCGATATAAAGCGTGTTTTTTAGTTTTTTTTAAACTATATTTTTTTTATACTAAATTTAGGATAGTTTTAGTCAATACACATGTAGAAGCCATTGATAGTATACTGCGTATATACATTTTAACAATATGACGTCACAATTGTCAAAAACAATTTTAGTGCGTTTGCAGTCACGTGATTTTTTTTAATAATTTATCAATTTTAAATTGCTTATAATTAATTTTAAAAAAGTTTTTTGAAAGTTTTTCGCATCGATTATCAATATTATTTATAATAAAGTTTTAAAATACAATAAAAAAATCGATAATTATTTTTTTTTCAAAAGCCTAATTATTGGCGCGACACTTTTATGGGAGGATGTTACGTTTGTGTGCGTTGGATTAAACATGGCGACATCGAGATAACAGGGCGAAATTTAGTTACGAGTTTAGTTTTTTAGTTACTAGTATTTCATTAGATGACAGCACGTAACGTTTGCTGTGTGTATGCATTAGATTCTTACATACCTTTTGTTGATGAGGATATCTAATTGAGATTTAGTAGTTAATTAAGTGGCGCTGCTAGTAACTTCAGGTTGCAGTGTGTTTAGGAAGTGTTCATTGAGTGTAGGGCTTTGTAAGTTAAAGTTGGCAAGCTTAAATTTATGTTCCACATCTGCCAGGCGTCTCACTATGATTGCTATTTTTTCTGTCACGTTTCTGTTTTGTTTCAGACAACATAATAATGGCAAAGCAAATTATTACCCAGTAAATAAAAACCAGAATCATCAGCAGCCATATAACAAGAGCTCGTCGTATCCAAGCGTGAAGCCAGTGCAACAAAACAGCACGCATCGCACATCTTTGGGAAATCTGTGTCCAGGTATGAGTGTATCACCGCCTTCATCCACCCCTATTTCTTCTCTAGTGATACCTGTTTCGAGACCGATAACGACAGTGCACACTTCTCCTTTACCCCTGCAAACGCAGACTTCTTTATTAACGACCATACCCACCGTTTCGGTAACAGCCTCTTCAAAATGTATACCAGTGCCTACGTTACCGATTTCACAGATTAGGCTTTGTAGCTCAAACAGTAATAAATTGAAAGAGTCTAAATTAGATATGACTAAAAATACTGATATTGAAAGCAGTTTGGAAAATCTCTGCTTACAAATGATGGAACATGCACTGGGACCGTGATTTTTTTAATTTTCGTTTGTTTTTTTTTTATACAGCTAAAACATTTTTCTACTGACGAACAGCCAATGTGATTTTTTTATTTCAAAAAAAACAATCTCTAGTTCAAATTTTATACCTGCAATTAAAGAAATATTCTATTTTATTCAACTGTCGTATTACCTCCCAAATGGAGAATAAATATAATACTATAAGTAATCTCATTTTTAAAGTGAAAATGTTCAGTAAATATATTAAATAGTTCTGACTGGATTTCATATGAGAATGGGTGCAATAGACTACAAGACTTAATGAATGCTTCATTTTCAATGTGATATTGCATGTTAATGTAGGTTATTTGAGAAACTTTACTTTGCAAAGTACAAGCATTTTTGTAATGATTAAAAATAATCTCGTTCATTTTACAGCTTCAAGAAGCTTTTAATTTCTTCAAACGTTTCACAAATAATCTACAAATAAAATTTGTAAAGGTTACTCTGCTTGGTTGCTTTTACAAAATCTATTTGTTTTTCGACGTGTTTTTTTTTTCTTTCCTTTTTTATTAGACTAGCCTCTCTGGTAGATGGCTATTTGCTTTTTTGTTTCCTTTAATAGTTATCCAGTTTTAATTTTATGATAATTTATAATATGTACTAATTATGTTATAAACCATTTTTCGATTTTATTATATTCTCTCGTAGATCGTTATTAATTTTTGACTGCAGTATGGATTGTTGCTTCATATATTTTAATGCATTGTTTTAAAGACTGTATCTCATTTTTTTATTAATATTTATATAAATTGTGGTGAAAATAAAACTTCGCACTTTGACGGCCCTTTATTTTTATGATAAAAAATCTATTTACTATTTGGAGTCATGGTTAATTATTCAGAATTAAAGGATGGACCAGCAATATAGAACTCTTCGAACTTAGGCTGATCAAATTCCTAGACTGAACCTGGTTCTAGAATTCTATGCTTCTAGCAGCTCATGCAGCATGGAACTGCTCGAACAAAATTCAAATAATCCAAAGACTAACAAACTTAATCTAAAGTGCTATTTGCAAGTTCATATATCTTTGGGACTTCGAGATTTGCATAATTGAAATTGTACTTTCAAAATAAAATATGATCTAGGTTTTAACACTTTTTTTTTAACAAAAAAGAAGTTTGTGTTTCCTAATTTTTAATTGATCTGAAAAAAAGTTTTTTTAAATGTTTTCATATTTTCAATTACTTATGATGATTTTAGATAAAAAATATGGATTTTTTAGAGTCGATAACTGTGGATTATATGAACTATGTTGCTACATCTAATTTTAGGTTTTGCGAGTTTTCCAGTTGAAATGTAATTTTATTGTCTGTAAAATTATGCAGTGTGACTTTTTATTTTCACCATAATCATTGAAGTCATGAAGAGATGTTTCATTTCATTTGAATGTGTAATTTTAATATTTATAGTTTATTCAATAAGATTATTATGTTGCTATTCAGCTTTGGTTGCTGATGAATTTTTAAATTTAGTTTCGTGTTAATTGGATGATGCCATGACTGATAGTAACGCGTCTGACGTTTTTAAATTAAATTTTTTGTTATTTCTTCTTTTGATCAGAAACATATCCGATTAGTCTAAACCAGAGGTTCCCAAACTTTTTTGTCTCGTAGACCACTTGCCATGTTTTTTCGGTTTTGGGTAGACCCCCTGCTTATCTGATATTGATTTTTTGCAAATTCATTAATTTCAAATGTATTTTTGACAACCGGTATAGTGCTACTCACTTTGAACGATTTAAATTTATAACGGTAGTGAAATGTAGTGTGAAATGTTTAGTTTTATACATTTATTAATTAGATTCAAATTAAAATTTAATTTCTGTTACATAAAATAACTAAGCAAAAAATAAATGCTTTTAGTGTGAGGGATGAACCTGATGCTTTAATAATAAATTTTCAACATTTGGCATCAATTTAGTTAGATTTAATCTTAAATCTCTTCGGTTAACGATGTCCAGTTTGTTTCTTTTTTTGTTAGGAGATTCACTATCGTTGACCCCCATTTTTATTTCATGGACCCCCAATTTTTTTTCCCGCTGACATGGACCCTTGCAAGTTGTCGTCGACCCCTGGGGGTCGATATATACCACTTTGGGAATCACTGGTCTAAACTAACTGTTCAATCAAGAAATACATTGGAAACTTTTGTGATGTTACGCAGAGTTCCCTGCATAGCAATTAATTATTGAAGTTTGTTATTTAATCAGAAAGAAATTACGATTTTTATCCAATGTTTATAGTTTTCTGTACCGAGTATGTGTTTGTTTGTCATTGATCTCTATTTACTAACTGATTAGCTGATATTTTCTAAATTCGCGGGTTGAAATTACGCCATAGTCAGCGCCTCCCAAAAACTGAAGCCTTAGGTTCAGGAGTGGATTTAGTTTTTTTGTGCTTCGTTGGTATGCTGTATGGTAATCATAGAACAAGATATGCATATTGCGTAATACTAGATAAATGACAAGAAATATCCATTTTGTATTCTAAATGAAAAAATGAAAGGCGCAGTTCAGATCGGCGTTGTAGATTTTTCGTGAAAACGTAGAGTGTTACTGTTTCCTGCATGCCCATGATTTGTAGACGTTTGGGTTTTTTCGTTTCCTTTTCGACGCTCGGTACTGGACTTTTTAGGCTTAGTGCATTCTTTTCGATGCATTAGCTTAAAACTTTACACAAAGCTAATTCGCTGACTTTAGTGCGACGACGTCACAGTCAAAAAACAAATCCTGCGTGACAAACACGTACAGACATGATCTATCCATTGTGGGTTCAACCATTGTTCACGCATTATTAGTCTGGTAGTTGTTAGCGATTTAATTCTGACGGTATTTTGTAACACAAGAAAGTTCGACCAGCTAACGAGCGAGAATTTTGTCTTATATCTGCCGCTTCTAGCCCCGGGAATCGCGAACCTAAACGTAGATCCGTTCCTGAACCTATCAGCTATCCAGGGAGTATTTAAAGAGACATATTATGTAATGACATATTGTTTAGACCTTAGAAAGACGCATTGAAAAGGTAATATATTTATTGTGTTCAAGTTTTATATTTTATCATTTACAAATTTGTGCCGGTATTCATAATGTCTGTAATATATTTTATTCATTTATGACCCAAAATCATTTTAATTGCATTAAACAAATTTAAATTTTGTGTTATTTTTCTGGCTGTTTGCGCTATTCGGATTGCAACGCTGGTTGTTTTTACAGATCAGCAAACGCTAACAAACCTTTTAAAAAGGTTTGTGTACATGCTTTGTGAGAATAATACACCTATCCTCCGATTTACACGGTAGATACGTTCCTGAGAAAAACGTGTAAATCGAAAATTAAAAATTTTCAAGTCAAAACCGTGTAAATCGAAAAGCTTGCAGAAAATGCATAATTTTGCTATTTAACAGTTGTGATTTTTTTCAATATTTTTAGGTGTACACAGAAATAAAAATAAAATGCATTGACAGGTTCTGAAACTGTGAAACTTTCACTCAAATACAATTTTCCGTAGATAAAACTTTAATTTTATGCGAAGAAATACAGACACAGTGTGCGTGTGCAGCAAGTCAGCACATAAGCTCGGGATTCCCCGTGAGATGTGTACACAGCGCACGTGTTCAATCACAGTAGCATTTAGTAGAGTGCGATAAAAACAAAAAAAAACTTATTTGGAAAACCGTGTAAAAGCGAAAACGTGCAAAACAAGTACCGTGTAAATCGGGGGATGGGTGTAATCAATTACGAAATGAGAGAAAGTAAAAAAACGACGCGCAAAAAATATAATAAAAGAAATATCAAGCAAGAAGAAATCTCGCGGCGTATTAAAAGAAAAATCAAATCCAATTTATTTTTGTCACTATGTTACTGATGTGAGTGACTTTAAAGTTCTAGAGAATAATTGCGCTGGCAGTGGTTTGGCTTTCATTTTCAAAGAGTTAAAAAAAATCTGTTAGGCCTCTGAAAGTTCGTGTTTGTTATATCAGTACTGTTTAACGGTTTCTTTCCTGACAAACTTTATTTCACAATATTCTCACATCAGTTGTGTTCTTGCAAAATAAGATGTTTGCTCGCGCTAAAAAAAAGATTTCATTAATCTTCATTTGTCAGAACTGTCGTAAGGTAATTTGGCGTTCAGGAAGTTAATTTGGCACTGTATGTATTTGATGACTAATAAAGATATTTTAGTTTTTGAAATATTTTTTTCTAAATTGGAAGGTGACTTTTTATTGGTAGTTTTGGTTGGTAGTTTGTCTACAAAAAACTATTGATTATTTTAGTACGATTTTATGGAGTTTGTAAAGTTATAAAGGAGGCTGGAATTAATGCAATTTTACTCAAGGATTACGAACTTGAAGATTATTTAATTTTTAAGAATCTTTAGAAAACTGATTTATCTCAGCTATGGTTAAAAGTTTTCAGCTGAAATGGTACGTCGCATAACCATTGGAGAGTACCTACAGACTTTTTTGTTTGGAGAAGAATTAATTATTTCCAGCCTCTTAAATCAGGATCTGTACTTTAAGATAGGTACTTTTTAAATATTTAGAATATGTAGAAACAGTGGGTTCATTTTTTTTTTAAAAATCTTTACGTTTGTTGTTTAACATTTTTACTATAATAGGTGTAGTCGTATTAGTGTACTGAATTTAAAGAATTATGTGAGGTTTCTGATTTCACTTTAAAATCTAGATTTGAGAATAGCATTCGAATACTTATTTTCATTTATTTTAAAACAAATGACATTCTTAAATCTATATATACAGCTGAAAGTTGTATCGGAAACTAAGCATTTTAGTCTCGCTTATAACTAAACGATTTTTTTATAATTCCAAATAAACAAAACGTTGTTTTTAGGTTTTGTTGGTTAAGATAAAAAAGCATTTATTATGTAATCCGCACAGTATATCTTGAATTAGATGTTTCATGTTTTTTGAATATACGAATTTACGAAAACAATGTGCTACCTAGTCTATAAGTGAATCAAAATGCATTGCGGTTTTGATTTTAAATTATTAAAACTGTTTCACTGTATCTTATTATATCATCCGAACTTGTGAATTGTGATTCCCACTGAGAGAACATAGGACTATACCATCTGGTGGTGGTTTCCAAAAACGATTGCATTTATATTCAGTTATATTAAGTGACGGAACACTGCACATTTCCGGAAAGCTCGCACGTTCAACCAAAAAAAGAAAACTGAGTACTAGTTTTTGGAGGAGGGGAGGCTCACAAATAGATTGCAGTTGGGGATTTCAAAATGTTTTAATCCACCATCGGTCATACTAACATAAGTGCCGTTTCAGGCGAAATTATCCGACACTAGTAAAAGAGTCGTGTGATTCGTGCAAACTAATATACAGTGTGTCCCCGGATTGAGTTCACAATAGGTGAGATTGACCAAAAATTTTCGAATTGGAATTTCATATTTTGGGATTCCGCCCTGCTTGGTCTGAAACTTATTTTTGGCTTACTTTCGATTTTTTTAAATCAAGTAGCCCTTTACAGTTGAGCAAAATCTCTTTTCGTTTCAGGTAAAGTACCTTTTCCGTTCATAGTACGCAAAAGTGTCACAAAGAAAAGTTGTTCACAATGAAAATTATGGCGTTATGCAAATTTTCAGAATGATCGGCCTACTTTGATAATAGAAGTAGAAAAATATTTATTATTAACGATTACATGATAAATCTTAGATGAGAAAACAGGGTGATTAGAAATGTTCAAATTAACATTCAAATTTTTACAGTTTATCAAAAAAATAAATTAAACTCCAATTACTCTATTTGGCTTCCTCCACGCGATTGTTTTTCAAACAAAACAAAACAAAAATGGATTTTATCAAAGTAGGCTGATCATTCTGAAAATTTGCATAACGCCATAATTTTCCATTGTGAACAACTTTTCTTAGTGACACTTTTGCGTACTATGAACGGAAAAGGTACTTTAGCTGAAACGAAAAGAGGTTTTGCGCGACTGTAAAGGCCTACTTGATTAAAAAAAATCGAAAGTAAACTAAAAATAAGTTTCAGACCAAACAGGGCGGAATCCCAAAATATGAAATTCCAATTCGAAAATTTTTGGTCAATCTCACCTATTGTGAACTCAATCTGGAGACACACTGTATAGTTTTAAATTATATATGGTCATAGCACGTTACCAAAATTTGAAATTTTGAAATTTATTGTATGAATTGTTACAGTGATTGTATTTTTTCTAACAGTGGGTTGTCGCTGTCGAAATTATGGTGGAGTACTGGTTTTGAGAAATGTCGCTTATTATATTATACCGTCAAATACTGTCAATAAGCAATTGTTTTCTAAAGAATATTAGTTTGCAAACAGAAAAATTGCGACATTTTAAATCCGTTCGATGATGAAAGTAGTTGTGTTGATAATTTGAACTTGTTATTTCACAACAAATTATTATATGACTTCTTTTAAGTGTTAATACATTGAAACGGAGTAAATAAAAAAAATTACGGTTTCCGCGTAAAGTATTTGTGAGAAAACTTTGTAACCATGGCCTAGACAAAGTCCTACACGTTTAAATAATATTTTTGCTTCGTTATCTCACAAATAGTAAGTATGGAGGTGCTACTTTTAAAATTTGCAAATGCGTTATATTAGGAGTGTGTTCCGAAATATAACTCAGTATATTGGCTAGTACGTCATGAATCCAACGCCATAATTGTACTGGTGAGACAGGTGTGACGTAGCATAAATATTTTACCGGGCGTGTGTGCATCATACTTTGTGGAATTTTGTATTTTATTATTTCTTCTCAACAAAGTAAACAAATAATTTTGGTGGACGAGTATATTTCGGAACGAATCAACAATATGGCGTCGATTCATGACGTCATTAGCACTGGCCAGTATACTGGGTTATATTTCGGAACACACTCTAGTTTTCGAGATGGGTTTAGCCAGCTGCCGGAAACAAATGAAATTGTTGATCTGAGTCTGCTGTTTTCACAGACGCCTGCAAGATTAAAATTAATGTTGTCTTTGTACAGTGCTACCATCTGCAAATAATTTTAGACAATGCGCACGCGTACTACAGCTTTTCGGTTATACAATGTAAAAATGTTTGTGTAATGTTTGAATCTTATTCATGTAAACTATTGAAGACTGAAGACTGCCTCTAGATTTTTTGTAATATTAACAGCTGGACCTGTTAATTAATTTTTTTTATATTATCGCTTTAATATGCGTAGATTACGTTTTATTTTTTAATGAGTAGCTTTTTGAAGTAGGATTAAAAATATTTACAATTAGTTTTATTAAGGCGCAGCCTTGTTTATGAGGCAAAGAAATATTTTCAAGTAATTTAGAAAATATTATGAAGTATACACTGGATAACTGTGTGGATCATTTCTGTTTTTTATATTTCCGATGCAAAATTTACTACGTAATAGGTATATACGCTAGGAAAGTATCTTTTGACACGCGACCTTTGCGCCTTCTCGCGGTTTTTTTTTAATAGTGGTTCAGTGAAACCCTTAGTGTCATATGTTATACTTGCATTTTAATAAGGATTAATTGTTGAATAAAATGGGAAAAAAGCTATCAATTCGGAAGTGCTGTGTTGTTGATTGTAAAGATAACTAAAAATCCAGAATTACAATTTCACCGTATTCCTGGATTTCCTTATGAATTGGAGAGGGAAAAAAATGGACTGCAGCAGTACGTCGTCATTGGTAATTAAATTTTATTTTACGTCTGTAATCATTATTAAATAATTGTTATTTTGTTAACAAAAATAAGATTCAAAAAATTTGGAAATAAAAAAATGTATATTATTTATGTAGTTTTTTACTGACATTGTGAGTAAATATTTTTTTATGGTTAAGAATAAAGCTTGTTTCCATGTGTGTGTAAGTTTTGAGTGAACCGGATTTTAAAAAATCAAACACGAGATGGCACAAAGATCACATGTCAAAGATACTTTCCTAGCGTATAAAGTTGTTTGTGCGCAAAAATATTGTTGCTGTTTCAGAGACGTCTGCAGTTCTTGTAATTTTTCAGATGCAAATCTGCACTTAAAAATGCATAAATTTTAGTTTTAGAATGAAATATATTTATTTTTAAGCATTTATAGTGTCAATATTATTTGTAAGGAAATTAATATAAACTTCAATTATGTATTGGTATATCCAGATGACTGGTTAGAGTTTAGTAAACTGATTTAAGTACAGATCCTCAAAATATTTTCGATGGTTTTCCAAGCAAATGAAAAACAAAACAGTAGTTTTTGACTGATAATTGATTTGAAATATTTATAGGTCAGTAAATGTTTTAATTTTATTCTAGTCCTCTATTTTCTGTCTAACAGAAAAATTTTAACGTTCTGTCTTTTAAAAATGTATTGTGTATTTTTTTTTTAATTGGTTTGTTTGCTTATTTTGTCGCCGCACTCTTCGAAACAAATATTAATTTTTCCAAAACTAGCACTATAAATTAAAAACTTGATGCGCAACAGAAACGACTAATAATAATAAACTGGCCTGCCCGGATTCACGTGGGCCAAGTCTAATTCAACCCGACTTGGAAAGAAATCATGTTAATGTCGATATTAATAACAAAAAAAAATGATATAAAATATATCTTTCTGACCCGAATTCGCCCGGGTATAAATCGGATTGAATAGCCTAAACAATCCTGATGAACCTAGGAATACGTTGGTGAAAGTTTCATTCAAATTGGTTAAGTAGTTTTGTAGGAGATTGGCCTCTGTTGTGTAATAAATGTTTGTTAAGGCGATGTTCAACCGTAGGAAATTACCTTATTCATGAACTTACCTCCATCTACTTGTTAGAATCCCTAAATAAAGGGGGGAGGGGTCACCAGCATTCATACTTTGCCCTACTCCGAAAGTTTTTCTGAGATCAGAGTAAACCCGCTGTTTACCTATTGATTTTTTTTTTAAATTAATACCGGGATCCAGAAAAATGAGTAGGGAGAAACATCGGACTCACAAAACTTCATCCAATTTTTTTTTCTGGCTACAGCCTTGGTCTGTTGTACAAATATAAAAAAAAATATTTTTCTTTAAATAAAAGGCTTGTTTTTTTTTATATTTCGGTAGATGGATGATATGTTTTCATTGATTTCTCCAAAATTAGTCGGTGGAGATTAAAAACAAACTATTTAAATTAAAGTTAAAACCTTAATAAATTATTGAAAACAAAAAAAAAAAACCCGTTGTGCCCGACTAATTAATCTTTTTAATTAGTCGGGCACAACGGGCTTTTTTGTTTTCAATAATTTATTAAGGTTTTAATTTTATTTTTAATAGTTTTTTTTTAATTTCCACCGACTAGTTTTGGAGAAATCAATGAAAACATATCATCCATCTACCGTTTTACCATAAAGCCAATGTTAAATATGCCTACTTTTGAAGTCATTTATTTATTTAAATAATCGGGCAACCCCCTCTAAAATTTTCAGAATTGGTTTAGACTTAGTCCAACTTCATATAAAAAAAATCAAGCCTTTTATTTAAAATTGCCTTGGTGCTCGTACTACCTTAAATCAAAAAGACAGGAAAAAACTGAATAGCGGCAAGAGTTCATGTTTGTATTTTTAATAATTTTACTTTTGTTAGCAAAATTTGAGTCGAGTTTTCAATTTATTGTGTTACTGTTTTGTCGACAAACTATATTGTTATATTTTTGTGTAACGTTATTGATTTCAGAATTCTTTTTATTTAGTTATCGAACATATGATTTGATATTCATAAATATCTAATAATTGCACTGTTCACAAATATTGCTGTTTATTCGTTATATTTATATATTTTATTCATGTTATATGTAGAAAAAAATCACTGTTTACCTGAATTTGTTTATTTTATTCAAATCAACTGATGAGTAAGGTCTTAAAGAGTTGAAAATTTAGTTATACGTCGTATAGAATAAAGAGGTTATATTTTAACTTGTCTATACAATGTGTCTTTTTTTCGATGACATTTGAAGATAACTCCGTGATCGGGACAGGAAAAAAAAAGTATAAATCGTAAATGCTGTATTGAAACTACATTCTATCCTGAATCTTTATAGCAATTAAACTGCGTGACTAGTACCTGATTGGTCACTTGAAACTCAACACAGCAGAACAACCAATTCAGATATTTTGTGCATCCGAGCCGAAACTAAGCATGACGTGATGTTCACATGTAGGGTTCCCATCCATCCGGATTTCCCCGGATTTGTCCTCTTTGTAAGGGCCTCCGGGCGGGGTTTCGTTTACAGTTCGGATTTTAATTTGACTAGATAAATCTTTTTTTGTCAAGAAACGTTAGTAGAATTTTGTTTCTCTAATTCGAAATGACTTATGGCTTTTCTAATTTTTATGCATGTTAAGTTAAATCAAAGACGGCAAAAAATTAAGGACGTAGTCCTATGTTCAAGCTCGTTTTCAACCATTATTTCAGAATTTTTTTTTAATAACAAAATAATGTACAATGTTTTCAATTTTGTTACATGTTTTTACTGACATCGTAAACTAAGGAAAAAAAATGTTTTTGCTTAATTTTACGCCATTTTATAATTGTTTTTTTAACCTAAAGTAGACAACTTTAAATGGAGGTAGGTGGGTAGCGCGGGTGATAACGTCACTTGGAGTCAACTGAATTATAAAAATTAAATCGGTTATTGTTTCGTAGGCTTGTGACTCTGTCCTGTACTAGAAATAACATTTTTATTGATAAATAACAAAATGGCGGGTTTTAGAAAAAAAACAACGAGAAAATCGTGATTTTTTCGTTGAAAATCGGTTAAAAAAAATAGAAATAATTTTTATAATTATGTAATTCTAGTACCGGACGGAGCTATTGTTGTGTAGAATACCCTGTGCAAAATTGAAAGCAATCGGTTGTATACAATTGTTTCAATCACCCGCGCCGCTTAGAAAAACGTAGTTTTGAGAAAAACGCGTTTAAAGCTTTGATTTCAGATTTCTTACAAAAAAATAAAAATGAATATTTACACTTATCAGCTATGCCTGGTGTATAGTAAACCTTCCGTTTCTTCAAAGGCATCGTTTTCTGCTAATTTTTTTGCTCTACTCTGCGAGAGTATAAGGGTAACGTGATAACAATTGAGAGGTAAGAGTCTTACCGTAAGACCGTTGCTGCTCTCGACTATATGCTATAGCTTTGTAAATATTTAATATTTCGGTCTAAATTTTTTACAAACCCGAACACCAGACTACGTCCTTAAGACATTATTTAATTTCATCAGTAAAATAAGAATTTTTCTTCTTGGCAATTATGTCTGTATTGACTGTACAGATGGCAACCCTATTTACATGATAATTATATCTGTTGGGGTGAGAAACGGTATATATAAATGTTTTGCCGAATTGTGTGTAAAATTTCGATAAGTCGAAATGTATCTCTGTTTATGTCTGTTTCTTTGAGATATGGAAAAAAGCTAACGCTAAATATCATTGAAAATTTGACACCTCGTATAGACTGTAGGAGCGATCGCGTTTTTTTTTCTTTTCTTTCTTTAGGTTGGAAAACTATCGAAAAAATGCATGATTGTGTAGGTATGTAGATGTTATTAATAAAAAAAGAGCATTGTAGTGCTTGTCTTGTTTTACAATAAATATTATAGGTAAAATATAGATAATGTGATTGTCCTATGTGTGATACATAAGCGGCCATTGATTGGCTGAAACCATTGCAACAGAAGACTGATATCTAGTACACAGATGATTATAAATCTTAATTAAAACATAAAAGAAATTTCACTTCAATTAATACGTGTATTCTTTTGCACTGTACATCTTTTCGAATATAAGCTTAATCAAGGGAATATTGGCGGTACACCGCGGTACATGGAACATGTTAATGTATTACAAGGACGGAAAGTCGGCGATTGTGACGAGTGGGAAGTTTATCGCCTCCGGGCGAAGCGATCACACGAGTCGTATTCACCGATTTCGTCCGGTGTTCTATGCTGAGAAAAGAAATTTTATGTGAAAAAAAGTAATATGGGTAGTGCGTTCTAAAGTACCTGTTCTCTGATGATTTTTTTAAATGTGTATTGCCCGACTTTCCCTTACATTTTAAAATTCTATGTAGTCTTGTATTTTATGTAATTGTTATTTGTGATTGGCTGGCAGAAATAATATTGATGAGACATTTTTGTATGATTACATACTAACGATAATATTAATAAATATATTGGTTATATAAATTTATTTTCGTTTTAATTGCAACCCTTTTCCTTAATTTTTAACAATTTTGGGTTTAAAAAATTGGTTGTCTGTAAAGTCGGTTTACGGACGATAGTTTTACGTGATAACGTATTCCGTAATACATAACCTAAATTTATATAATAATTATAATAATTCGAATCTATGATATTGCATCTTTTGCTTCAAATTTAGGTTAATTTTATTTATTAAAATTACTTACCACCTATAATATAATTGTTTTTTTTAACTTTCTTTCTTTCGTATTTATTTTAAGTCTCAAAGATTAATTGTCATAATATTTTGAAAACAATTGATTCACTGTTTATATAAAATTCCAAAACCTACTTACAATATTTAAGTATTTTCATACGTCAAAAAATTGATTTTTATAATGATAAAATTTGTATGAAAACGATTTTTTCGAGAGATGAGACCTAGCTAAAACGATTTTTTGCCCCCCAAAATCCCTTTTCAGTAAATTTCATCCAAATCGTTAGGGCCGTTTTCGAGAAAAGCACGCACAGGGTCAGGCGGAACGTTAGGAACGCTAGGAACGTTACACTTTTTCGTGCATGCAGCCGGTGTTTTATCAATTTATAAGATTGATGATTCATCAATTTATAAGACGTTATCACGTCAAAAACACCACACGGAATTAATGGACGTCCCCTAAGGCCCTAGAAAACTTTGTATGAGATTCGGAGCTTAGATTTTAGAGAGGTCCTTGGTTAGTTTCAAAAAATATTTTTGTTTTAATTAAATAAGTACGTTTGAACTTGGTTTTGTCCACAATTAATAAACATTACCTACTAGAAAGTTTCACTTTTTTCTGTCACATCATTAGCTGATACTGTTTATGGACAAATATGGTTTCGCATTTATTGCACAATGCCCATATAGAAGTTACTAATCTTAAAACAAATTTATTCGTTAGAATAAAATTTAGTTTCAATTCACCAATCAAAAAATCAGGTAGAAAAGTTAGTTAAAGAATAAATATACACTGCACTATACTCCTTGCTATTTTTGTTGAATATTTTGACGTTCAACCAAAACTCCGACTTTAGTGTAAACGTCAAAAAAAAATTCACAAAATAGTGCTTGATCCTAACCTAAAACTTCAAACAACTTTAATGTTTTACAACTATGTATAATGTATATATACTTCACAAAAGGTTAATAAACAACCATTAAATAAATTGAGAAGAGCAAACTGTAGATATAATACTCGACGTTTATAGGTTAGGTATTATGATCTATGTGACGGCCATCATTATTTTATCAGGCGAATAAATATTTATACCCTCGAAGTAAGACAGAATAGGTTTACACCTGTAGTAAACATAATTATGTTTGGTGAATTGAATTATCGCTATTTATTCGAAGGAATAGCTACCTGAAGAACAAATGAATCGAATAAATAACTACTTACTTTCGGTGAATATATGGCCATTAGAGAACAAAATGGGCGTTTTCATAATGATTTATGGCAGACTCTATAATTTCCATAAACATTGATGACTTCACTTGTTGAGCGTCTATAATCTACGATCTGTCTTAACGTTTGCCATTTCTAATTGCTATTGCACAAGACTGTACAGCTAATTTGAGTCGAAAAATGGGGAGTGGGGTGACAAAATTTTGGCGCAGAGTGAGTAGACAACCCGGTAACCGTTAGTTTTTACAAACCTGATTTACAGGGTATTTCGTCTCGTCTAATATGTTGACTGGTATATCTAATTATACCTATAAATAATAATAGCACATAATATTGTTGCATTATAATATAGTTTAACAGTCAATTATTATTAAGCTGTCGCCCAGTGAGTAGTATTATCCAGTGATATAATATTATTATCCGTTGAATGTTTTGAACATAGAGATATCAAAACTGAACATTTATATAATAACGTCGGATATCGTTGGTAAGTTATACATATCCCAATTCTATTTATGATTTTATTATATTTATGATTCTAAAACTTCATGCAACGTACCTACTTGTGTTTGGTCGTCCGTCAATGATGGCTATTGAATTTATGCGCTGATGCATCTCTTCGTAAAATTAAAAATAGCCGTAGGTATTAGTAACTTAACGAATATTAATATACGCATTCGAGAATATTCGCATATTCTTTTGACATTCGCGTTCGCATTAGCAAAATTCATGCAAACATTACTGTCCCAATATTCGCGAGTGCGAATATTCAAATCTGGCGCCATTTGTTTAGGACTATAAATTGGCAGCTGATTGGACGCGTAAGGCGCACGCACACATTTGTAGTGGTTCTGGGTACTAGGTTGATTATTAATACTGTCTAAACTCTAAAGCAAAATAAAGACTGACAAAAGATATAATGTCAAGGCTTTTTTTATATGGTAATCGTAAAATTCAGGACCCTGAAACTGTTATGAACCATAGTAAATTATTCAACAAATTAGTATCAATTATTGATTTCTGATTATTGTAATTTAGCTTCATGAATCATCAAAATTATCTTGTTCATTAACAGTTGAGCAAACGTAAGTATATTTGTGAATTGCAACTTAATCGGATTGAAGGAAATATAATAAATTGATAATTCAATTTGTTTATCACACATCTGAATAATATTATGAGCAGATGAGGTCAAATTTTGACAAATTTGAAGTGATAGCATTTGTTGCGTGTATATTGATTAATAATAATTATATTAATTATAATATGTTGTTTCAGTTAACATCAAAGCATTTTAATAAATTTATTCATAAATTATTCGTAAATAAATAAGCAAAATATGGCGACGTCCGAAGTTAATAATAATTGTAGTGACAGCAGAGAATTGCATACAAATCTAGCAGATTTACCTAACAACCAAAAATATGAATCGAGAGTATTAGTTATTTATACAGGCGGAACCATCGGGATGGTGCGAAATAATTGCGGGGGTAAGTGTAAATCAAGTTTTTTTCTGTTCTTTATATTATGCGAATATTTTTAAAAGTTCGTTAGTTTTAAAGTACGTTGATTCAAGTCAGCACTTTGTTAGGAGAGACGAAATATGCAAGACGTAACCATGGCGACCATATAATTGTTTGTTTTGTACTTTTCTCGTTAAAAAAGTGTTGTCTATAGTTCAGTCAATAAAGGAGTTGTAGAGTGCGTGAGCAGGGACCTAAGCGATTCCTTCAGAAACTTGTCCAGGCTGCTTAGGGAGTCCCACTGCAGAATGTTAACGTATATATATTCTTGAAGAAAATTTAATTCTTTACAACTTCCTCTAATTAAATTTCTTTCTCAGATGATTAGTTTAGACGACACGAAGGAATATTTGATGAAAAATGCGAGATAAAAATCTTTTTTTCGAAAACACTCACTTTTCTGGAGCGTGTAGCTCAAAAACGATTGAGAATTTAAAAAAAAGGTATAGAATAAAAGTTGTAGGAAATTTTATGAGCTTTAATTTGGCATCGGTAATTTTTTCCCTACGATATACCGTTTTCGAGATATAAGCTAAAAACGCAAAAGCGGTGCCTTTTTGTGCCTCTCTTTCTCTCCGGCTCACCTCCTAAACGTCAGGACTTTTGGTATGTTCACTCCCTAAGCACCCTGAATAAGTTTCTGAAGGGATTGCATCGGTCCCTGTACTGTACACCCTTTGTTGAGCCATTCATTGACTGGATTACTAGTACAGCAACTGTCTTCCGTTGCTCAGCTTTGTAAGGTGAACTTTACTTAAACTTTGACTAGTAACCATTGTCTGTGACCTTTTTAGTTGTTAACAAATTGCAGTACTTTTGATTCATTTTATTTGAAAAATAAAATTAGAAGCAATTCAAAATATTAATAAAACAAAATATGTGTACAGTAACAGATGCTCCGTAAAAAATAATTAAATTATTTATTTCGTAGTATCTGTGTGCATAATTTTTAATATTTAACAAAATTATCTCAAATAACGGATAATGAAAATTATTATCATTTTATCAGTATTCTCAACTTATTAAGGGTAAAAAAAGCACCTGCAAAAATGTGCGTGATTAGTTTTTATAAGGGCTGTACGATTGAGCAAAATGCATAAATACTGGTCAATTGTTTCCAAATATGAAAAAAAGGTAATACGATCAGTATATTAATAATAATAATAAAAATGATAATAATAATTCTTTATTCAAGATTGCCATTATGACAAAGAAAGCGTCAGTAAATTACAATACAATAATTCTTGAACTATTGATAAAAACAGAGAAAGTAGGAAAACCTTCATGCATTATGAAATATTTTTGTACTCATAGACATGTAATTAACATTCCATTAAAGGTACAACCTAAACCATAATTGGTCTATGTATAATAGGCCTGAACAAACTTCCTATTGAGATCTTTCCACATTTTTTGTGTGGTTGGAATCTACATTACAAATAGTTTAAAATTATCCCCGAAAGTGTGTATCTTTGAATAACATTTTAACCTCATAAAATGCCGCTACCAAAATGATGTGGAATGTAGAAAATATTCAGCCTTTGATTAACTAACTGATCTATGCTCTGTCAATAAATTTTATTTTCGTTAGAATTTCAAATCTACCAACAATTTATTATTTTTCAAAGTCAGTATGTTTGTACAAAAATAATAATAATGCGTTTAACGTTCGTTTCTCGACTTGATGTCATAACAGATGGATTTATTTTTTTATTTATTTTATTTATTTAATTTAATTAAATACAAATATACAAATACAAATTGTTCACAGTAGCTTTATATGGTTAAGTCTTTCCTGCCCAACTTGGCGATGCCAGTCCTAGGGCAGGACTCATATTGTAGCTGTGCAGACCAGAATTTTTTTTTCTTTTAATGATGCCATTCGCACCATTACTATTTTTTTCTACCACACTTCCCGTTATTTTTTACAATTTTTAAACTTCAACTTAATTAATAGCAATGGGCGAATGAAGGAATTTTTAGGAAATTAGGATAAGGTAGGCAAATTTAGAGCATAGGAGTTTGATAAGTAATCGACCATGGCCTTGAATAAGGAACCATCTCGATATTTATCTGGAATTGTTGAGGAAAACCATGGAAAACCTCAACAAGATGGCCGGTACATGAATTACCGTTTCTCGGCGAGAGGCAGTGGGAAAAACTCCCAGCCACTTCTGCCCCCGCCGGGACTCGAACCCGGTACTTCCCGAATGCGAGTCTAGTGCTCTCACCGCTACGCCAACCTGCTCGGTGTTTGTACAAAAAAAAACGCTGCTTCCAATGATCCCAATCAGTTTGTCCGTTTCTCTGCTAGTAGAGAAGTTGTGGTCATTAGAATCGGCGTATTTTTTTCTATACAGTAATCCTCAATTTGAAATTTTTCACATCTGTTATGACGTAATCCGATTCGAGCAGTTCAGTCAACAGCGGTATTATGATCGATCAACGACGTGCTAACTTGTTTGTACGCGGTTTTAGGTACAGCGATATCCTTATTAAATTAGCTTTTCTAATAAATAATGTTTAGTATTACTTAAATTATAAGCTATTATTTTTATGATGATAGTGTTATCGCTATATTATTATGATCACCTCTGAACATGGGAAAATAATTATTATTTAAAAAGTTTTATAAAAAACCCAGTTATGGATCGCGACACATATAGGTTTCAAAATACATGCATAGTAGTATAATAGTTCAAACTATTATAAAGTGGGTAGCACATAAAAATGGATGTTAATTATTTATCTTGCACACTTAACACCTATTTTTTAATTGGCTTTAAAGCATTATTATGTTAAAGCCGATCATATATTTAATAATTTACTATATGAATCATTGTGCGGTGAGTGAAGGCAACAAAGCATATCAAAAATATACCTGCGCCTCTTTCTTCGACGTAATTCCCTGATTTCTCCGATGATAGGATTGGTTGATGTACTTGTATTCAATCTGAATAAAGTATCTGTGTTTCAAAAACTTTGTCTTTTTCGCTGACGTTAACATGGGCGTACCCCGCTTTTGGCCCAGGAAGCGGCAAATTAGAAATTTCTTAAGACGGATCCCTCGTGTTTGTTTTGCTCTCCTGGATACGCCAGTGCTTACGGTTTAAAAAAAGACAGAAGTATATGTTTGCACACTAATGGTTCGATTGCGATTTTATTCCTATGCTCAGTATAGAATAAAAGTATATGAAGCCGATGCACACGAGGCTGGTTTTACCGCTAGAATCGCTGCTGAGACTTGCGCTGGCTGGCGCGCTGGCTGCGAAGACGGAAGCGGCGTCACTGCGGGTTTGCTTGCGAGGTCACAAGGTAAATTTCAAAATTAGGAAGCGGGACTATTTTTCGTGCTAGTTTGTCTGCTTGCTTTGAGCAAGAATCAATCAGTAAATAGTATCTTGTCACGTGAGCGACATGGGCAAACACCCACAAACAAACATGGCGTCATAGTGTGTGATCTGTTCAGAGACAATAAACGTCCGCTTTTGTTAACATTCGAACTGTCACTGCGCGTGCACCAAACCCATCTACAAAACTAGCTCCAAAACAAGTAACGTGTGAAGCGAAAACATAAATACTATAACGAAATCCAGCGGCACAGAAACCTAGCAGCGAATCTAGTGGCAAAACTAGCCTTATGTGCAACGGCCTTTACATTGCAGACTTTCTTTTATGATGTGCACTCTAGAATTTCAGTTGTCCTAGTATAAGTAATAAGTTATCGGACATTCTGTAAATGGAAATATTATCATATATTATGTTATCTGTTTTGCAGTTTTGGTGCCAATGTCAAACGTAATGGAAAAAAAGTTTCGTGAAGATAAAGACCTTAATGACGAAATATATGCTAATAATTTAACAGATAAATCTTTACTGGTGTTACCGTAAGTCTTTTACCTCTAGAATATGTAGGGTAGAAGAGGGTACTTTTATCAAGAAGTTGTACATGTTCCTTATGCTATTTATAAAAAGCCCTTAGGTACATTAAACAAGTCTGTTTAATTAAAATAAAATTGATAAATAAAATGGACCAATGTAAAATGCGTTTCGTTATTTTGCTACAAAAATAGCTTACATTATGATTTTTAGGGTTCCATATTAAAATAGTAAAAAAAGGGAACCCTAATTGTGAGACTACGTTATTTGTTTTTCCATATGTCAAAGTCGATTTAATCAGGAACTATACATAATAAGCAATCGACTTGAAATTTGACATAGTTATCAAGATTGTGTGCCCGCACCTAGTCCAAGAGTCAGAATAAAAGAAAACAATGTTTTTGTCATTTCTGGGATGACTCAAATTGTGGGTAAAGTGGGGTGTCTTTTGAAAGAGCACTTGTAACAGATTCCATAAAAATATTTTTACAAACTTTTATTTAACTTCACATGCTCAGCATCGGTCTGAAACCTAAATAGTTTCCGGGAAAATTGTCAAACGCCTCTACGTGACCGTGTAACAAAAAAAGAAAAAAGATCCAGACCGGTTCACGGAGGACTGGCGGCCCACCGGAAAAAGTCCCGGTTTTTCCAGAGGCCAGACCAAAGCTGCACGTGTTTGTTAGTTTGGGTCAAATATTGCATTCATAATTTTAATTAGTTTACTTAGGTATACATGCTGTTTTATTATTCTTTTTTTAGAGATGACGTTCAAATGAAACGCCGAGTTCTATATCGAATTCGAGAATATTCCCCGCTTTTAGATTCATGTAACATGTCAATGAACGAATGGAGTCAATTAGCTAACGATATTATGGTATGGTCTTCATTACAAAGTCATTTTTGACGCGATAACGTCTTATAAATTGATGAAACACCAGCTGCACGCACGAAAAAGTGTAACGTTCCGTAACGTTCCGCCTGACCCTGTGCGTGCAAGCGAGAGCGCAGTATAAGCGATAGAGAGTCGGTAAAAATATAGTTTGACAGCTACTAAAATTTAGGTTATGTATTATTAAATATGATATTCGAGCGGAATACGTTATCACGTAAAACTATCGTCCGTAAACCGACTTTACAGACAACCAATTTTTTATTCATGAAGGTTTTATTTTTGGTCGCGTGAATCAGAATTAAAATAACAAAAACATTTCAGGCTTTTTACGAACAATACGACGGCTTTGTAATTTTGCAAGGAACGGATACATTAGCTTATACCGCGTCTGCTTTGTCGTTCATGCTTGAAAATTTGGGCAAAAGCGTCATTATTACCGGCTCACAGGTAAATATTGAGAAGATTTTAAGTTAACTACTAACATAATATTACAGTAGAACTTCTGTAAGTCGAACTTCAAGGGAGATGCCAAACAATTCGAGTTACAGAGTTTTCGACTTATGAAGGATTTTGACTCAGACGGATTTTGTAAAGTAATATTCAACTTGTAGAGGTTAAGATTCATTCCAACTAATTTTAAGTTACTATGTTCGAGATACAGAGGTCCAATATATTTTTTCAAGTTATGGAGGGAAAATGGTTTATAGGGACTCACTGATTATTTAGACCTATAGAGGGTTGAGATTTCGAGTAATGGGGGTTTTGGGGCTTGAAGGGAAAGGAATTAAACATCTATTAGAGTTTTAGAGGTTTTCGACTTATCTAAGTTCGACTTAAAGAGGTTCTACTGTATTACCTATTTTATTTACTAATTTGTTTCATTTTTCCATACACAGCAATTCATTAGAAAAATTCCTCATTACCTACATTTATTAAAAAAATGGTTTGCGTTCGTAGCTATGTTTCATCTTTCGTTCCACCATCTGTCAGTCAAAACACGTTAATTCCGTCTGTAAAAAGATTTGAGTTTCTCAAGTTTCGCCTAAAGAAGTTTCACTTCTGAAGTCTTAACAAATAAATCCGTCCAACTTGGCAAAGAGAATGTGCTAAGAATAATTTAATATTTGAACGCTAAGACGAATTTATGGAAACCTTCATTGAGAAAGCGCGATTTATTTCACAAAATTCTGATTTTAAATATACCATTTCACAGATTTCAATTTTCCAACCACGCAGCGATGGCAAAGACAATTTTTACGCTGCACTAGTAATTGCTGGAAATTATTGTGTACCGGAAGTTAGTGTTTACTTTAGTAATAAATTGTTTCGAGGTAATCGTACAGTGAAAACCAGTTCAGCTCGATTTCAAGCATTCGGTTCACCGAATTATCCTCCACTAGTAACTGTGGGTATTTATTTCGAAGGTAAGAAAGGAAAAGTTGAATTTGCAGACGGTCAAATAATGAAGAAATATAGAGATTATATTATTTATTAGCGGTCCCGTCCGGTTTCACCCGGGTGTAAAAGAACGAATGGGGAAGGGAGGAACATGAGTACACACACTCATCTTAGTTTATCGAGATAAATGTTGTGTCCAAATTTCATGATGAGTTACCGTTCAAAAGTTTTTGTCAATAAAAAGCAGTATTTATACTTTTTTTAACTAATGCATTTTTTTAAAATTATAATTAAATAAAATTAAAATATATTTAAATGTAGCCTTAGAAGAAAGCAATGTAGAAAATAAAAAAAAAAAATAAAAATATATTCGCCCAACGTGGGGCTCGACCTACTACCCTGATATTGACAGTCGCATGCTCTACGATTGAGCCAGCCGGAGTTGTGTACTCACAACGCCACTATGAGTATATTTAGTTAGTGTATTTCACCTGAATAGAAGCTTATTTTTGAGATACATTTTGCAACATTTTTCATTAATGCTCCACTCCTAATGGTCGTAGCGTGATATTATATAGTCTATAACCTTCCTCGATAAATGGGCTATCCAACAAAAAAAATATTTTTTCAATTTGAACCAGTAGTTCCTGAGATTAGCGCGTTCAACCAAACAAACAAACAAACAAACTCTTCAGCTTTATATGTTAGTATAGATATTATATACTGTAGGTACTTTTAATTTCAACAGAAATTTGTTAAATTTCTCCATTTGATTTACATTGAAACTCGGAAATCTACCCATAAGCAGGGTAATGGTTTTAAGAGCTATCAAACATTTTTGGGTAGGTATTTGAGGCACCATGATTTGTGTAAAACTTCTTTTGTAATGTCTCAACACAAAATCGTAGACCTGGCTGAAGGGTAGTGGGCCCTAATCAAGCTCTGAATTTTTAACTTTGCGCAATAGTTTTACAAAACAAGTCCTTGAAGCATTTTGAAATTTTTATACCTTCAAATATACTATTTAAAAAAATAAAAAATAAATAAGTCAGATCATTTAGTTGGGTCTAAATGTCTGTCAGGCGGTTACAAAACTGTCTAGTATGCGTGAGTTCGAGTAAGAGGCTACAGCCATGTGTTCTCTCTCTCTCACACACACTTTTTAACCTATATATTATAAAAGCGATTTTTTGTATATAGATCAATTATTTGTTAAGTACAAACCATAGATATATATTAATACATTAATAGATAGCGGATGCCTATCCTTGAGCATTGTGCGGAATGGTTCCAATTAGAAGCCATATGGAAGCCATTTTGTACGTGGAAAACGCCGTAAAAAGCGCGCGAGAGTCAAAAAGATTAAATATTCTATAATATGATGTTAATGGAAGAACAACAAAACTCGCAGTAAACAGTGATATTTCGCTCCAAAACCTATTTTTATATTGAAACGTTTCAAAAATTACAAAACTGAGCATAAATATAATATAAAAGCTTAGAATATTTTACATTGTCAATTTGGCATCAAGGATGACAAGCATTGATGTCAATCTGACAATGTAAAATATTCTAAGCTTTTACATTATATTTATGCTCAATTTTGTAATTTTTGAAACGTTTCAGTAAAAAATAGGTTTTGGAGCGAAATATCACTGTTAAAATAAAATCATATTATAAAATAATTAATATTTTTGAATCTCGCGCGCTTTTTACGGAGTTTTCCACGTACAAGATGGCTTCTAAAAGGTACTGAGGCGCTAGTGTATCCGCAATCTATTAAATATATATCTATGGTACAAACTAATGTTTTAGATGACAGGGAGTTTCACGACATTAGACTGCCACTGATATATGGAAACTGTAATTATACCATCGCATTGTAAGGTCATTGTCAAAGCAAACTTTTTGACAATCCTTTCTGCAACCCAGCATGGATCTAACAAATAAGTTTAAAATCGAATGTAATGAAAGTAACTTTTAAAATTTTTAATTACCTATTTGTTTTTAGTTCACTTTAACCAATTACTCCTCCCAAATAAAATACAAAAATTCTCGGTACATTCTGAACTAAACACGAACATCGCAATGTTGCGAATGTATCCGAATATGAATGCTTCAAGTATGAGGGCCTTTTTGCAGCCCCCCATTGAGGGCGTTGTTTTACAAACATATGGCGCGGGAAACGTACCCTCAAATCGCCCGGATCTGATCGCCGAATTAAAACGAGCCACTAACCGTGGTATTGTTATTGTCAACTGTACACAATGTCCAGAAGGCGGCGTTGAAGGAATATACGAAACAGGATGGGTAAAATTGTTGAAATAATATTAATTAATAAGATGCATGATATAGTGCTTACTAATATGGGTGTTCCATTAAGGATTTTTTTGACGTTATAACGTCTTACAAATTGATGAAACACCGGCTGCAAGTACGAAAAAGTGTCACGTTCCGAAATGTGTCACGTTCCGCCTGACCCTGTGCGTGCAAACGAGAGCGCAGTATAAGCGATAGAGAAGCACGATCGGTCCAAGTTTGACAGCTACAAAATTTTATTTATTAAAGATCACAAGATAGTCCAGTGCATTTAGAAATATTTTATAGGTGTGACCCAAAAATTTCAGATACATTTTTTCTTTTGTTGCTTATTCGAAAGGGTCTTCGATGGAGATCTTAACCCTGAATTTGCGCATTCTCCAAATTGCCCCGTCCACCGCCATCTTGGATTTTGTTTATTTTCTTCAATTGCTCATATCTCGCGTTCTAGGTTAAGGTCTCCATCGAAGACCCTTACGACTGAGCAACAAAAGAAAAAATGTATCTGAAATTTTTGGGTCAATTTCTAAATGCACTGGGCTAAAGACACAAACTTCCAAAAGACTGCCACAGTTCGCTCGTATATATACATACAGGGAGTGAAAAATCCACACCACCCGACCGTCCGTTTATTAAAACTGCGTGTATTTTGAGAATGGTTCATTATATTTAAAAACCGTTTCTACAGTTGGTTAGAACTCTAATTTTACTATTTTAATATAAAGAATAAGAATAAGAATAGAATAAGAATAATTTTATTATTAATAATTCATATATAATACATAAATGTTTTCGCTACAAAAGGTAAAAATAAAAATGTAAAAATAAATGTTTGGAAACGTATACGTATAATGTGAAAAAATAAAAAAAGTTATTTTTCAACACTTTACGAGTATGGTGTGTATAGAAATACCTATAATAACTGTAATTGATTTCCTTAATAATTTTCAATGTTTCTTTATGACGTTATCACGTAAAACTATCGTCCGTAAACCGACTTTACAGACAACCAATTTTTTTATTTAAGAAAAAACGCAATGTTTACAATGAAAGTGTCTTTATTCTTGCATTATATGTAAGTTAAATGTTTGCCATTTACGTTTTAAAAATAACATCATGTAAGTAACCACCTCTTGATGCTCTACAGATGGTGACTGTCTTGTCAAAATTTTCGATGACTTTTTCACACAAATTGGGCTGAATGTCACCAATAATACGAATAATCTCCGCTTTTAATTCATCAATTGTCTGTGGATTATTGCTGTAGACTTGTGATTTAATATAGGAAACTTTTGGCTCAATAAATCCACTGTTAGAGCTCCTGTATGACAAGTGACCCCACATGTCATGCAGATCAATATTTAGTAATTATTCCAGGCTCAGTAGGACGCTTATGACAACTGTAAACACCACCTAATTTACGAAAAACACTTTTTACAGACCGGTCATTTTCATAGTAGAGCTGAATGAATTGAACATGTTGTTCCGTACTATGCGATTACATTTTAATAAATGGCAAATCTTCGTCTTTCCAAATGTCAAAAGAGAAAAAAAATGGAGGTTAATATGGCTAAATTGACAGCTGTAAAAAATCCGTAATTAAGCACCCCCTCCTTTACTTATATTAATAACTTTAAAGTACAGCTACTGTTTGCTACATTGTTAAGAAACACCCATTGTTACATCGGTATATCAGAAAAAAATATTTCTCAAACCATCTCTGCGGCGGGACTTTAAGTTTAAAGTTATTAATAATTAATAAAATTGTCGACCAGTTTTTCAGAAAAATATATTAACAAAAATATATAAAATTAATACATTAACGTTATTAATTTATAAGGTTAAGTAATTATTTTAAATTATAATTTTTTCGTTTAGAATTTACTTGACGCCGATGTAATACAAGGCATGGATATGACTGCAGAAGCCGCTTTCACTAAATTAGCTTACGTATTGTCGAAGGAACAAAGCTACGAAAACCGGAAAAAGGTTAACTAAACAATTATAGAGAAGAATTTCAATTCAACTAAATTCAATATTAACTTTTTAGATGATGGCAGAAAATTTACGAGGTGAATTTACAGTTGCAACGACTAACTGTAAAGTAAGTTCACACTATTTATTGAATTAAAAAAAATAAGTAAATTTTAATATTCTATATTTTGTTGGCAAAATAGGATTCGGAGCTATTATTAGCTGTTGCTAAAACTCTTGGAGTCAGTGTTCAAATGACAGAACAAAAATTACGTCAAATTTTATCTCCTGAATTGTTGATATCGGCCGTTTTGAATGATGATGTAGAAATGATGGCAAAATTGGTTGACCAAGGTGTCAACGTGACAGCAACGAACGGGGATTACCGGACTGCTTTGCATATTGCATGCGCCGAGAGCAAAACTAATTGCGTCAAGTTTTTGATTGAGCATGGAGCGAGCGTTCATCAAAAAGATCGATTCAACAGAACTCCACTTTTAGATGCTATTCAATCCGATAGTCACGATATTATTAGGTATGAACCATATATTTAATACTTCTATATTGCTAGTGGCTGTAAGTGGAAGTGTGGCCTATGAAGTGAGATAGAAAATGACTGTTATTATCTCATTCTTTTTATTTGATCCGCTGTGCGCAAACGTCGCGTCTGTAGTGGGGCAATTGGCAAGTAGAGTACGGCAAACTACCTCACTTTCACAACTTAAAATCTAGTTGTAGTATACATTCACGGACATGCGCATGACACTCAGCGTATAATGAGTGAGACATACCTATTATAATATATGTCTGTACTGTAATAGTCAAGTCTTTCTTCCGATCCCTACTAGCAATATAGTAGTATTAAATATATGGTAAGAACACGCAATTCAATAATGCTGCGATACTAGGCAGCATTATTGTATTGCGTGTTCATACCATATATTTAATACTCCTAATAGTCCAATGCAATAATTCGGTTAAACGTTATTAATAATAATTCGTTTCAGGTTATTAATGGAGTGCGGCGCACATTTGCAATCACATGACACAAATATTGGTAGTTATTTGTGTACGGCTGCAGCTACAGGCAATCTGTTAAGATTACAGTCATTTTCAATAGCCAAGGCTGATCTAGATTCTTCAGATTTTACTGGCAGAACAGCTCTACATGTCGTAAGTATACTATAATAATATTAATGATGAGTATTTGGAAAGAATTCCGTGGCATAAGGATCGAAAATGAAGCAATATTGAGATTTTTTTTTAAACTTGCATTTAATACTAACGTTTCGATACGTTTTGTATCATCTTCAGAGTGTTCAAATGCTGTCACATGTTATCAGTATATTGTTGTTGATGGATTGAGAACATGGTGTCACTCAACTTGTTAATTGTTATTTTTTTTTTTTATAATATATTTTTAATGTGGATACTGGTTAATGTTAATGTTTTAAAATTATTAGTTTCTTTTAAATATAAAATTATTGTCACAATTAAAACAAATCATTTGTTTTCATTGTGACAATAATTTTCCATTTAAAAGAAACTAATAATTTTAAAACATTAACATTAATCAGTATCCACATTAAAAATATATTATAAAAAAAAAGAAAAAAAAAATAACAATTAACAAGTTGGGTGACACCATGTTCTCAATCCATCAACAACAATATACTGATAACATGTGACAGCATTTGAACACTCTTAAGATGATACAAAACGTATCGAAACGTTAGTATTAAATGCAAGTTTAAAAAAAAATCTCAGTATTGCTTCATTTTCGATCCTTATGCCACGGAATTCTTTCCAAATACTCTATCATTAACTTCAATGGATCACAGTTACTCTATTTATTGAATAGAGTCAATCTTCATACTATAATTACTTATTGCAGTGTATGAAATTACTGATTGATCACCCTAGAATCTCGACTTCCAGAGATTTTCCAATTCTTCGGGATTCCCCTCCTTCATTGAACTCAAGTTTTAACTTTGACCTTGAATGTAAATTTAGTATTTTTCTTCTAGAGTCAATAGCGAATTCTGTCAGGTGACCAACCGTCCCGGATTTTCCGGAAGAGTCCCGCATTAGAGCCCTGTGTCCCAGAAATAGAGAAAATGTCCCGCATTATTACGTGAATTTTACAATATTCGATTATATATTAGAAAATGTTCAGCATTATCACTATCACCTGAATTTAACAATATCCGATGATAAATTACAACAAACACTGGCAATGCCCAATAAACATTTTTTAAATTTGGGTTATTAAAAAGAGGTCATTCGTTTTAGGTTTACTAAAAAAGAAGTCATTCACGGCTAGCCTAAGGAAATATTTTTCCATATAAACGTTATCTGTCCCTCTGTCTCGCATTGTGTTACGATAAAAATGGACACCTTATGTTAATCACATTGGAGCCTAATTGACTCCACCATTTAAGAAATGTGCAAAAATTGTATATTATTTGTGTCATTATTATTACGTCTATATTATTGTTTTTGACGTGATAACGTCTTATAAATTGATGAAACACCGGCTGCACGCACGAAAAAGTGTCAAGTTCCGCCTGAGCCTGAGCGATAGAGAGGCACGGTCGGCCCAAGCGTCGGCTTGTACGCATTTCTCTCTCTTCTCGCGTGACGTCAGAGAGTTCATCAATGTTTCTTTATGACGTTATCACGTAAAACTATCGTCCGTAGACCGACTTTACAGACAACCAATTTTTTGTTTTAGGCCGTTTTACACAAACAAAAAGAAGTGATACAGTATCTCATTCGACATGGATGTAACGTGACTAAAGAAGATATTGCTGGAAATTCACCTTTAAAAATGGCGAAACATTTAGGATTGTCTGATATTTTAAAATAACAAAGTTTATATAAAAAATAGCATGTAAATACATCTAAAATTCCAATTAATTCGTTGCAATGATGAAAAATAAAGTATTATAATTGTGAAGATTCCCGGAATTATAAAATGAAATTATAAAATAAAATTTTTTCTTAAAAAGTATTTTTTTTTCTGATGATAAGTTATTTATCTAACTCCAAAAGCAAAGAAAGCGGCAATTTGAAATCTAGTCGACAAATCTAAATTCTGAACGAATTCGTCAGTTAATATACCTAATATTAAAGTATAATGTTGTTTTGTCGTCAGTTAATATACCTAATATTAAAGTATAATGTTGTTTTGTCGTCAGTTAATATAATAATAAAGTATTTTTAAAGTCAATTCAATAACCTATTAGTAAAAATGAACAATACGTTGACAGAATAAATAGTCCCTAGTTACGAGTATAAATACGCATGAGAAATTTTTTCCTCTCGCCGTTATAGAGGGAGTAAATGTCAAACTATCGTCCCTAACTAGGCACTTATGGCCTCTGTTGTCGAGCGTTTATAACGTACTTTCCCGATTTTACTCCACTCGAATATGCATGGTCATGAGAAAATTACATGTCAGGAGGTGAAGCATAGATTACGTAGTTACGCATCCTTCATTATAATACAATTTTTAAAGTTTTAGAAAATCTAGTTATTTGAAACCACAGCCGTTTAGATTTGTGCTGAGCATTTTTTTATCACTATGGTTTAAGATAACAAATTAAAATGTTTTAATATTTTTTAAATTTAGACGTACAACATTTTGCAACAGCAAAATTTTTCAGTAAAATTTTCGTTACAAAATTTATAATAAAAAATTATTATTATGTCGTAATTTTGTTGTGGGTTGCAAAATTAGAGTTATGTCAAAATTTTATGGTTGATAAAGAAATTATTCGTTTTTTTTAAAATCTTGTGTGTAAAAAACTATGAAAAATGAGCGACCAACTGTTTTTAATTGAATTTCTGATTGAAGAGCTGTGTGTTGGTTGCTATACGTTCAAGGATGTGGAAACTACTATAGTTGCTGGTTCACTAACAACTTTACATATAAAAGCAGGAGATGTTCCCGAGAAACGAGCTTCGTTGGGCTGTGATAATAGCGCGAACGAACAATCGAGTCCTGGGACGTCATATTTGTTTCCTTCAACGCCTGATGCATTGTCAAAACTGATGCAAAGTTCAGAAATCAAAGTTAACATTACATATAAAGGTATTGCAGTCGATGCACCTCAAAGATGTCAAATTTAATTTATTTATCTGAGATAGACCTTATCATCAGGGCCCTCGTAAGGCCTCACGCCGCCCGCGTGCGGATTCATAATTGACGCCCCTTATTGGGGATAAACTCACTAGACGATATGTCAAATTGAAAAACGTTAAAAATCCTAAATAAAATAACTAATACTGTAAGTGCAAATACTTCTTCATAGAATCAGACATTTTGTTTTTTTCTTCTTGCCTAATTTTCTTAAGTTGCCGAAATTGTGCACCCGAAGGTTTTTTCTCTTTTATTACTTTCCTGAAATGCAACAATGCTTCACTTCACATCGTCATTACAAAACGATTTGGACAGGTAAAAATACTAATAAGATAATTAATTTTTGAAAACAAATAAAAATGTGAAAAATGTAACAGTGAAAGATACTTTACAAATGATAGGCTAAAAGTAAAAACGAGTCAAATTTTTAATCAGGACAAAAGCGGGATGAAATAATTTTTAAGCAAAAATGATTTTAAAAAAGTCGAGCACAAAAACGAAACACAATCATTGAAACATGGAGCTAAATTTGATTATATAAATTTGAATATATTCAATTAAAATGAAACACATTAAACAGTGAATTTTGAAAATTAACTCCGTACAGAGTGAACTTCAAAAATTCTCTCACGTTAAAAAAATCACTTCGCGGAGTAAACTGTTCTCTACAAAAACAGTTTACTCAGTGCGATTTTTCACGGCGTTCTTCTCCTGTCGTACTTATGAATGAGAGAAAAATTTAGTTTCACCGCTGAGCTGAGAGTCAAAATAATCATTAGTTTATCAATTAGGAAAAAGTATTTGTTGATTGAAAAATACTTTACTTCACTCGCACTCTTGCAGGAATCGACAGGAAAATTCAAGATATGAACATACGCGGGAGTCTCCCGATAGGGGCGCCCTGTCTATACGCGCTGATGTGAACTAACTATCGAATCGAAAACTGCGCGCGAAATATTTCGAATTCGAATTTCATTAAAAAATAAATAACTACTCCTAAGAGTATTCACGCAGGCTTGAGTATGCAAATAAAATTGATATAATATCAGTTATATATTTTTTCTATACAGTACAAAAAACATAACACAACTAGGCCATTTGCCGCCCCTTGAATGTGCCGCCCGCGTGCATCGCACACATCGCACTATAGGGCGCGAGGGCCCTGCTTATCATCATATTCTGTTCAATTTATTACTGCCAATATTTCATTATCATTATACCTACTGGAAAAGTTGAGGAATGCCGTGTCTGATAATGGCTACCCGCGACTGAGATATTAAGATTTTATCTTTTTCAAAGTTTTAATGTGATTGTTTCTGTTTGTGTGCAATTTATAGTTATGTATGTGAATCTTTACAGAGACAGGTAAAACTATCGGCAAAACAGAATTTCCATGGCCAAGTGCGCTCATCGATATGACGAAAAATTTTCGTCAAGGTGCGAAACCTGCAAGTGTTCAAGACTCCTATGAACTTTTCAGTGAGAAAAAAGATCGAACTGGCGAAATGAAAATGCTTATTAGATTATCAAGTTTTGGAAAGAATATTGAAACACACTTTCAAGTTGTTAAAAGTCCAAAAACTGATTCTAAATCATATTTGTTTAAAACTGGAAAGGAGAATGCAGCCTTTACAATGCATAGGTTTGTAGAATTTCAAACAAACACTTGAAAATAAAATAGTGTAACAAAACTTTTCTAGTCCATGGTGGAAAATATTTATTTACAGTAATAATAACGTTAACAAAACAGTTAAACACACATACAGAAAGCACTTTTTAAACGTAATAGAAACAAATAAACAGTAAATTCTGACTAATAAAATAAAAGAAGAATACAAAGTCACTATACAACTATATATACACAAGATTATTTACAACACAGGAACACACCAAAATTTCTAGTTATATTTATTTACACAGTTCATTTATTTATTTATCTATAGGAGATTATTTTTGTTAATTATCTATTTCAGCAGTTACCTCAGCACTGTTAGCTGACTGTTTATTTATGTCGATTGTTCACTTTATAAACACCATGCATGACTGTCTTTGTGTGACTGTCCTTGTGTAACAGTCCCTGTATGACGGCTGTCCTGAACGTAAGCTATCTCGTGGTTTTTATAGGCGCTGGATCGTTCTTTCCTTTGTTGCTTTCATTGTTGTCTGGAATTTGGCAATAAAGCTCTTTTTACCTACGTTCATTGTTAGAACAACAATTAAGCCGATTGTTGTCTTCTACGACAATATATGAGTCACTCACGAAATTCTTTGTTGTCCAAACGGCGAGATTGTAACAATAGTGTGTTTAAAGTTTTCTTTTCGTTTTTATAGGTATGGTAAGAGTGGTTCTGCTGATATGTTTCCAATTGCCCCTTTTTTTGGACAAGACAGCATGTTGTCAAGAGTATCTGCTCTAAGTCAGGAAATAGATTTGACTCTCAGTGAAATATCTAAAAAACTTTGTAAAAATATTCACTGTCCTGCAGCGCCTTTTTTCAAGGAACTTGGAATTGGCCCTTTGGCGGGTCTAACTTGCGGAGGTCCTACGTGTCCGTTTTCCAAGAGCCCTGCAGATGCAGGTGAGCATACAAACAAATCTTGCGGCGGTCCTACATGTCCATTCAACGACGGCGACGAAGAGGAAGTCATCCAAGAGACAAAACCTTGTGAAGATGACACATGCGATAACAAAGAAGACGACGGTTGTAGCGATTCCACTTGTAAATTCAAGAAAAAACCCTGCGACGATTGCCCTTTTATTGAAAAGAAAGAACAAAAACCATCGTCGGACGATCCTTGTGGCGGATGTCCTTTCAAGGACAAGGATCAGATCGATCACTGTGACGGGTGTCCGTTCGCAGACAGTGCTCACCAGACATGTCCGTTTGTGAAGCCCGAACCCAGAAAACCCGGTTGCCCTTTTGCAGAATCAGTGACCAGCATTGTCAAATTCAATCATACAAACGCGGGCACGCAAAGTCCAGAGACGCTGTATCGGCTGCGCGGACCGTGCGGCGAACCTTCTTGTCCTCATGCTAAGCTCGTCGATCTCAATATGCCCAGACCGCCGATAAAATGTTGTGGGAAACCAAATTGCCGTTATGTTATCCAACAACGCTTTGCGTGCAAAGCGAAAGGTTGTAGGGCGGGTGATGGGAAAAAAATATGCGGTCCTTATGGGTGCGTTCATGATCTACCTCCCGAATTTAAAACAATTTGTGCTGATTGCGGCGGTTATTCTAAAACTGGAGCGACTTGTCGTGATATATCAAAAGTTTGCTACGACAATTCTCCAAAAATTCCAACAACGTGTTTCGAATCGCCGCCAAACAATAATAATGCGAAACCTTGCTGCGGTGCGCCTCCAATGGAATCTTGTTGTGGCGGCGGCGGCGGCGGAGCTCCTTTACCCACGTCTTGCTACGATGCACCAACTTCTCAGGAAACCGATTCATTTTGTTGCGATCAACCGACATCTTCAAATCCGGGTACGGTTTATAGGGAATTGCCACTTCCTCCGACGAACTGTTGTGAATTACCAAAAAAAACTCCAACAAAAAAAACGACTGATAATAAAAAAAAAACGTGCACTGACTCGACATGTGCATATAAAACAAATACAAATTCTAGTGGAGATAAAAAAAAAGATAGTTTGGCATACGTCATAACAAATGATGACGCGTGCTGTGGGGAGGACGGTAAGAGAATTTCTAAAAATGCTGGATCTTCAAAATCGAAAGGAAAAACAGGAGGAAATGGAGTTTCTCAAATAAAAATTTCACAAGAGGAATTTAAATTAGTATTGGAAGGTCTTGACGAAGTAATAATGTCAACTATCGAAAAGAATTTTTCATCGTGGAAACCGACAGTCAATGAAAATGTAAAACATGACGTTATAGCAAACAATAATTTCTATGAATTTATTACCGAATCAGCACAGAATTCTTTGATTGCTTTACACGATTTATGTGTTGAATTATGGAATAACAGAAGTGAAGGAGGTTTTCTTGATGAAATTGTGATAGACACTATAAATATAGAATGCGAGATCGTGAAAGAGTCAACCGAAGAAGTTGTACAAGAGATTCTGCAATATTTAATTGACGGACTTCACTTGATTGACCAAGAGTCAATTCAACAACTCATGAGAGCGATCTATGGAATTGTAGCAAAATCAGTGAACGCAAGTTTACCAAAATTACCGAAATTATCAGAATCTCCGAGAGCGAGTGCTAGTGTAAGTGCTCCCGAAGTTAGTACATCTAAAAGACAACCAGCGGCAATCAAAGCCGCTTCGGAAGGAGGAAAAAGGAAAACACGTCCTAAAGGTCGCAAGAAAAAAGCGCGCAGCAAACTTACAGCTGGAGAGTTTTATCCCGGCGTTAAAGTCGGACATAAATATTGCACATTGCCAGGAAAACCAGTGCCACCTCGAATGGGTTGGCTTTGGAATACTATGGAAGCTTGCGGATTGGCGTACGGCTGCAAGGTAGATGGATTCTAAATTAATTCATAATAATTAACGATCATTAATTATTAATAGTTATTCTGACACTACGTTTGGTGCGTGAAAATTGTAATCTCTTTTCTTAACAGTTTTCTGAAAATTAAAGAAATCTTTTATACATATATGTATTGTAAGCGCAGGTACATTGCACAAGAAATGGTAAATTTTGAGAGCTTATTTTTCTTAAGGACGTAATCTGGTGTTCGGGTTTTGAAAAAACGAATTTATTTTTTTTACATTTTTAGTAAGTATAATATATTGAGAAAATACTGTAAACATTTTAGACCGAAATATTAAATATTTACAAAGCTATAGCATATAGTCGAGAGCAGCAACGGTCTTACGATAAGACTCTTACCTGCTCTTACCTCTCAATTGTTATCACGTTACCCTTATACTCTCGCAGAGTAGAGCAAAAAAATTCGCAGAAAACGATGCCTTTGAAGAAACGGAAGGTTTACTATACACCAGGCATAGCTGATTAGTGTAAATATTCATTTTTATTTTTTTGTAAGAAATCTGAAATTAAAACTTTAAACGCGTTTTTCTCAAAACTACGTTTTTCTAAGCGGCGCGGGTGATTGAAACAATTGTATACAACCGATTGCTTTCAATTTTGCACAGGGTATTCTACACAACAATAGATCCGTCCGGTACTAGAATTACTTAATTATAAAAATTATTTCTATTTTCTTTAACCGATTTTCAACGAAAAAATCACGATTTTCTCGTTGTTTTTTTTTCGAAAACCCGCTATTTTGTTATTTATCAATAAAAATGTTTATTTCTAGTACGGGATAGAGCCACAAGCCTACGAAACAATAACCAATTTAATTTTTATAATTCAGTTGACTCCAAGTGACGTTATCACCCGCGCTACCCACCTACCTCCATTTAAAGTTGTCTACTTTAGGTTAAAAAAACAATTATAAAATGGTGTAAAATTAAGCAAAAAAATTTTTATTCCTTAGTTTACGATGCCAGTAAAAACATGTAACAAAATTGAAAACATTGTACATTATTTTGTTATTAAAAAAAAATTCTAAAATAACGGTTGAAAACAGCCTGAACATAGAACTACGTCCTTAAAGTAACTTAAAAAGTTTAAAACTGGGTTGTGATGTACAATAAAACGAAGACATAGTCGCTAATGACCCCAGGCGGTGAGCGCCTATATTCTATAATCTGTCTCTCATAAGATGCAGATAGAGTGAAAGGAGTCATTCAAGTATTACGTAAGCAGAATTTTAGTAATTTTTTACCCTCCCCCCCTTATCAACAAAAGTAAGCAAAATAAGCTGAGCAAGACCCCCGCTTCTTTGGTGGTGTTTACGTAATACTTGAATGTCGATAAAACGCCGATAAAAAATGTCAAAGTAGCAAAATGTATTCTAAAATTATAAATCACTGTTCTAATGTTCCAAAATGTATTTGGAACTTCTGAATGGCCACGTTACTTGATTTTTTCACGTTGGTACCAACATATACAAATACAAAAAAAAATCTGCCCGACCAAGGAAAGTCCTTTTTACCTACCGAATAAACTACTGAACTTATTATTTTCAAACTTTCAGCCGCGTCGGGGATGGAAACCGGGAGCTATTGCGTACAGCACTTGGAAGGTGATGCGAGGAATCGGAGAACCAAAAGAGGAACAGCCACGAACTTTCCCAATAATAAAACGCGACGACAGAGCGAAAATGGAACAGAAGGCAGCGTTGCAAATAAGAAAGAAGGACGGCATGTATTGGATAACAATGAAACCGATGAAGGACCCGAAGACTTGTGATGAAGATGAACTGAATAAATTCATTGACTGCGAACCGATGCGTTTCAGAGTCACTAAGGACCTGCGAAAAGTTGAAAGAGTTGATGCGGACACGCCGGAATTCTTGCCGGACGATTGTGAATGCCAGTCCGTGGGTTCAAGTTCCCAAGAAAGTGATATCGCTATAGAATTCACGCCGCCGGCCGGTGTTGTCAATAAACTTCCTACGCCATTTAATAAGAAGAAAGTAATTTGTGAAATGGATACTCAGTACGATCCTAAAGATATCGAAGATGAAGATGCGAAAAAAGGGAAAAAAGGCAAAAAAGGAAAGAAAAAATAAAATGTAATTAACAATAAATTGAAATAAGTATTAATTTGTCAAGAATAATTTTTTTTATTACTAACCTTCTTTATGGAAAACGATGTTTTAAATAAGCTGTGAAAAGGCTGTCATGTCTTATAAGTAAACTTTACAAAACAATATTGTATTTTTTATTCAACAAAATAACAAATAACATTAGATAAAAATAATAAAACAATTCTTAAGAGTAGATCAACAAAATTAGTTCAATTATATTTCTTGCTACTATTTTAGGTATACGGATGCAGTAGAACCTATGGTTAACCGAATTCATTGTATTGTTCGCGATTTACCAAGTTACATCTATTATTCACTCCTGGTATTTACCGAGCTTGGGTTATCTGGGTTATCTGACCAATTAGGTTATTTAATAGCATTTTAATGCATAAGTAAATATTGATTTGTTCATAGAAATATGAATTTTCTTTTTTAAATTCCTTTAAGTCCGATTTATTCTATTCCAAGGTAGGATCGCACTACAGTAGATTGTATAATCGAGGTTCTACTGTATTTAATTAAACGTTATTTGAATTTAACGAAATAGCCCTTATCAGTTTTTGTAAACTAAGCTGAGTGATTTTACAGTGAGGATACGTTTTGGAACAACTGCTGTCTTGATATCCTGCTTCAACTGCTTCTTGCACCAAGCTGCCTGATATCATTGTTTTTATCCAGTTATTGCTGAAAATTAATACAAACTATTCTTAAAAATATTAAATGTTTGTGCATATTGTTTTTACGTGAAATTTAGAATCCTTTTTTCAGCCAAATTTGCAGCTTTATTATTGGATGAAAGTTTTTATTATTTTTGGCAGAGTTTAATAAAAGCATTTTTTTTTTATTTTTGGATTGCCTTTAAAAGAAGACAAAAATTCGCTACTCCGAGCTTCTACCACGAAATTTTGAGTACCTACATTTCATCTAAAATCGTTGTCTATGATTCAAATGACAACTGTATCACACAAAATGTACAGTTCCAGGAAGAATTGTCGCTTAACTAATCGACTGTAAGTTTTATGTAAGAGGATTTGAGAAGATTCTTTCACTTAAAAATTCCAACAGTTCTTAGAGCAAAATATAGTTCGTGTGTTGTTTATTTTATTCGCTTTTCGTACCTTGCTACGCCATCGATAATTTTGTCAGTGCTGCTTGCCTTTCCAGCTCGAACATTGTGCGAAGACATTTTAACAACCCAACAGATTGTTCGTTGTGCACAAGATGTGGCATTTATGTTATTTTCTAGCAATGTCTCATCTATTTTTGACATTGTTTGCTTCCAGTCTTCCGTTTCCTCTGAAGTGATAAAAAATAAAAACTGCATTTTTTAAAACGGAAGTTGCATCGCTTTTTTGGTTTAGATCAAGTTGGGTGATTAGTTACTATGACAAAATAAAAATAGAACAAATAGTGTTTTCAAAATTTGAGTAGAAATTGATAGTTTAAAAATTATTTTGTCAAAATTATGATTAGTTTAGAATAATAATTAAAAATTAAGAGTAGAAATGTGAAAATGGATCAAAACGATTTATTTTTAATAGAAGCCACCGTGAATGATATTTCTGTGAAAGACGTCAATAGGAATAATTTAATTTTGACAGTAAATACCGGATTAATTTTTACTTTAGATGTAGATATCGGTGACAATTCTTCAGTAACAGAAGGGAAGTCATGTCTCTTTCCTAGTAAAGCGGAAGATCTCTACAAACTTACGCAAAATTCTCAAATTGAAATCACTGCCAAACTTAAAGGTAAGTTTTTAAGATTAATTCAAGAATCTCTTATAATTGTTTTTTGGATTCATACAAAAACAAATATATTTAATAATATATGTATATATTTGTATATCTAACAAGTATTATCATGAATAATATTGTTTTGTTATTTCTTTCCTCTTTGAGCCTCAGCTATAAGTCTTAGTGTTTGAACAATTTTTAAAGCTGGTGTATTTTTTTGTAAAATCTAAGTGTGGAATATTTACACGAACCATTTCAAGCCCTTTTCGACCCCCTCTCTATCTCCCAAGCTAATTATGTTACCGAACTGTTTTTAGGGGGATGAAAATTTCTAAAATTAAGCATATCTAATTCCATATTTCATACGCAATTTCCAAAATATAAGTGTCCAAAAATCACCATTTTGGGCATTCACTGATTCACTGACTGACTGATTGATAGATCATTATAAACCTAGGATACTTTCATTCAAGCCAGAGCTTTGAAATTTAGAGTATAGACACTGTTAAAAGTGATAATTACCAGAAAAATAAAAAAATCTATAACAGTCCAACATGGTTGATTCTGACAGGAAATAACGACTACTTTTGGTTAATAATTCATAGTAACATTTTATTAACGTGTTCATTTAAGTTTTATTTCTTTGTAGGAAACTACGATCCACTGGCAACGGCATGTTTCCCTTGGCCTGCTCCCTTTGTTCAGTTAATACAGCGGCAGACTCAACAACGCAGTGACAAATCTGGGCCGGCAACTACTAGCAGCACCTATAAGTTGCTTGATCTGTATCAAGGAACCGAAATTGGCGAAGTGAAGCTCACACTACGAATGGTCATATTTGGTGGTCACATAAACACACCGTTCCAGCTTATACGAAATGAACAAACACAGTCAGCATCTTACCTTATCAAGGGAACGGGAGATAATACCACATTTAAGCTTCAAAGGTTTATTAATATTTTATTTTAGTCAGCACTATCTTAGAATAGCTTTTTAGGATCGGACAATCTACTGACAACCTTACTGATCAGGTATTAGTTTCTTATTAAATATGTATTTTGAATTATTATAAACATTTTTAATATTTAAACAGTTTGAACAGAATTTGAAATTTTTTTATGTCTTTATTGTTAATTTTTTAGGCCAAAAAATGCTTCAGAGGATATTTTTCCAGTCGCGCCAATGATGCCCATGGAAAAGTCAAAAATGGAAGCTGCTCCACGAAGACATAGTGCAATACCTCGCCAGTCTAGCAGATTGCTTGATTTATCTAAAAGTGAAATAGAGAGCAGACTTTGTGGAAAAACAACGTGTCCAGGTGTTATTAAATTTAAAGATTACGGTATCGGTCCCCTTGCGCCTAAAATACCAGAACCATCGATAGAAGAAGAAGAATCTGAAGAGTCTTTACCACGGGACGATTGGATGGAAACAGGACTTACAATGGAAGTGTGCAATGCGTCTTCATGCCCTTTTAAAGATACAAGAGACTGGGCCACTCAGAGTCCTGAGGTAATAGAGAAAACGTACGCCCCCTGCGGAATACCAACATGCAAACGAACGAAGAAACTTACAATTGAATTACCCCAGAGACCAGTCGGTCCATGTGGCAATCCTAATTGTCCGCATGTTTTACCGGATCTTGTCGATCAAAAAGAACAGAAAAGAGTTGTGTGCAAAGCGAAAAGTTGTCAGGCTGATCCCAATGCTGCTTCAAAAAATGTCCACGAACCGGTTCCTGATGGATTTAAGGCGATCTGTTCAGAGTGTGGAGGATTGTCGAAAAGTGGAAGAACATGCATAGATCTACTGATACAAACTGGTGGAGATAAAAAGGAGGAGGAACCACAAACTGTTGCACCAGATAAATCTAAGGTAGTTAAAAATCTGTTTGCAGCAATAGCTGATGTTTTCGGAGCAACAGATGTTCACAGACTGGATGAATGCATATATAAATTATATTTTAAAATTCTCGATCCGATTACATTTGGATATAAAAATAAAAAATTTACTACGAAATTTTGGGAAATTGGAATGAATTCTATACCTGTGATATTTCAAATACCAGCAGTGGCGCCGGCTTCGTTTACGCTATCTTGCTTAATTAACCAAACAATGTGGTCAATAGTGGCGTTACATACAAAGAAAAATTTAATTTTACAAGAACGTAACATTGAGAGAGACGATTCGGAAACTTCAATGTCAACTTTGCCACTTTACGTTTTGGAGAACTTTTATTACACATTCTGTAATCAAAATGTGTCGACTTTGTTTCGATCTGTTGCTGAGATATTGAGCTCACAAAATGAGGAGTACGAACAGTCAATCAACAACTTTCATTCGTATATTGAAAAATTGATCGGTAGTTTTTCAATCGATGAAAGGAACAAATTAGAATGTTGTTTCCTAGCGGAACAAATGGGATCAGTATTTAAAAATAAAATGCCTAGCTGGCTTACTGTTGACGATCTAAGGTCCGTTATTTTTGCATTATGGATACTGAACAAAGATATTGATAAATCAATGTATTACGAAATGACAGATAAAATTAATAATTATGAAGGCAAACTTTTAAAAATTATTGCAGAAAATTCTCCAAAAACGCCTAATATTATATCGACATTCAGAAATGCTAGCGAAATAAAAGACTCGCTTAAGAGCAATTTTCTTAGATTTTACGTTGACAGCTCTATAAGTGTGTCTGAAGTTTTGCATAATGTATTGTTGGGAGTTTCTATAAAAAATCCTCTAGCCGAGGAGCCCGTCGATGATAATGAGAGAATAAATTCCACAGCTGACAACATTTCCAATGATCTGATGGCAATGTTGAATATCTCGGATAAATGGTATACAAAAGACACCCGAAGCGCAATATTTTTTTCAGTTACAAATGCTCTTAAACAACATCTTTGGAAGTTATCATACGTGCAATTTAACGAAAATATTTTGGCTAATTCACTTATTGAGATTCGGTTTCCACGATCACCAGTTACGGACAAATTTCTCTCTTTTATTTATAATGCCGAAGTCATACTTTACAATTTAATTGTTGTCAATCTTACAACGCTCAAATCAAAAAAACTTGATAACAACAAAGAGATTATATCCGATTATTATCAGACATGCGAAAACCTTACAAAGTTGATCTTGCCATACGTGATCAATTTAGGAATTGATATTTACGATCTAATGGCTGGCCAAAATGTAAATATCAAATCAATTAAAAATACTGAAACCATAGCAGAAGAAATTTTTAATCAAATTGTTAACACGTGTTGTGGCATTGTGGATTATTACAAGACTGCTTTAGATTTACTTGAAGATTATGGCCAGTATGTTGTTGACTTGATGTGCATTTTTGTGCAAAAATGCATCAAGCAGGAAATTGTGGCTAGAAGACGATTAGAATTGCTCAGAGCCCAATTGGCAAATAGGAAAACTAGCAAGAAGTTTGTCTATGTTGGGAATGAATATCCAGGTGTCAGAATAGGCCATAAATATTGTCTGCCGCGGCCTAGCACCTCGATGCCCAGCTCAGTTCCGGCTTCCATGGGTTGGCTATGGAACATTCCACCTGTAGGACGGTTGAAAGTAAGTTAATTCAGTTTAAACGTTTCTATAATATGGTCGGATTTTTCTTAGTGTGAGGAACTAAGAGGGGATAATTTAAGTTGTCGTATTTAGTTAAAAATATTGTTGATTTTGATGCTTTTTATGTTTTCATGTTACTTGAAAATTGAATATTCGTTTTCATAGTAGCCCGTACCCATATAATATTGTATTAAATTTTGAGAAATGTTTTTGATACAGTATCGTCGCGGCTGGAAACCTGGGAAGATTGGAAAAAGTATAAATAACCTGATGAAAGGAATTCGAGAAATGAAAAAGAGCAAAGTGGGTAAACGTCGCGTCTTCAAATCCGAATGGAATCCAAATCCACCGAAGGAGCCGCCTTACAGTGTCGAAGAAAAACCGACGCTGCACATTAAGAAGAAGGACGGCATATTTGTGATTACAATGAATCCTTTGAAAGATCCTTACACTGTCGAAGACAACGAAGATCCGTATATGAACTGTACACCGATTCAGTTCAGAATAGCGAAAAAAGCGGATTTGATTGAAAAAGATCCCGACGATATTGACAGTTGGGATGAAGAGTCGTCCGAAAAAGAAAGCGAGATCGATATAGAATTCACAACGCCGGCCGGAGTCATCGATCCTAGTAAAATGAAAAAGAAGCCCAACGTTGCCCATACCGACACTCAATATAAACTGGCCGACTTTGATCCGGCAGCTGCTGCAGCCGAATCTAAAAAGGGTAAAAAGGGCGGCAAAGATAAAGGGAAGAAAAAGAAATAATTTCGAACATAAATAAAGATCGCATAGGCTCGGGGAAAAGTAATATTAGAATTCGGAACCCAAAGGAATGGTGAGACCTCTGGTGAGAAATGTGCCGAACTGTCCTATAGGGGGGTTTTTGACAGGTAAACATTGATTTAGAAAAGCATGATGATTGATTTAGAAAAGCATGATGGAGTTACCTGTTAAAAACCTCCCTTAGGACAGTTCGGCGCATTTCTCACCAGAGGTCTCACCATTCCTTTGGGTTCCGAATAGATGCTGTATTAAAATAATGTTTCATTTTCGTTTTTAAATGTTTTTGCGAAAAATTGAATACGAGTTAATTTATTGTTATTTTTGTTGCAACAATACTTTAGTAATTTGATCAAATATAAAGGATTGCAATTTTTTTATTAGTTATTGAGAAAATACTAAATTAATAATAAATAGTGTAATTAAATAACAGTGAAAGAAGCCACTAAACATTATTCTTGTACATTCAATTTCTTGAAACATGATTTTTTTGCGTTGTTTTTTTTTGTAGAACCAGAAATTTTGATTTTTATTATTTTCATAAGAAATGTATTTTTTTATTGTATACTGATAAATACAAGTATCGTTCTGTGTCTATAACTGAATTTTTAATAATAAAAAAATTCCAACCAATTGGGCGACGAGACCATTCCAACTTCAAAAATATTTACATTTGACATATTATAATAAAGATCTGTTAACGCGTGCGGGACGCGGTGATAAACAAATATAAAGAAACCTACTGTTTTTTATCAAAATCTTTCCGGAACTATAAAGTTTAGAAAAAACATTTTTTACCTAAATTAAATTCCCCCTTGTGAAATTTAATGTGATATTTAACACAGTAGAACCTCGATAAGTGAAAGTTCAAGGGAAACGTTGAAAAATTTAAGTTAACTAGAGTTGAAGTTAGGTTTTGGAAGTTCAATTTTTAGCTTAACGAGGTTCAACTGTAACTCATAACTTGTCAGAATATGTTAACGTGTTTAATTTTGGTTTCATTTTATCACTTTTTAATTAATATTTCATATGCGCACAGCAATACGTAAAGCGATTTAGTGAAAGACAAGTGAAAATTAATAAAGTTCTTAGCAAAACTTTTGTTTGTATACTTATTCACGATAACTCACTGATAATACAAGCTATGGAGGTCACCAAAATAATATTTTAAGTTATCGAGGTTTTGTGCTTTAAGTAATGGAGGTTATAGGCTTTGAGGGGAAGGGAGTTCAAGTTACAGAGATTTTTGAAAGGAACACCTCTCACAGCCATCTCAATCTGGCGTTGTTGTGCCCTAAATAAAGTTTATTATTATTATTTTAACTTATCGAGATTCTACTGTAAAATGTAATTTGATAAAAATACACTTTGCCAAGCTAATTACCTCTGGTTCCTCGTGACCACAATGGGATTGCAGGAATGAAGAATCCAGAAACAGCGGGCAACACAAATACTGCAGCTACCAAAATCATTCCGGTAAGCAGGACCGATCCCGAATTGACATTAACCAACGGTAATCCTTTCATCAAATTACTCACAGCTTCTTTCACTGGGATTTCGATAAATGGCACACTGAATTCCAAATCAACCTAGAGTATATATATTGTATTGTTTGAAATTTTTAGTACGGGTGACTTAAAAAAAAAAACTAATATTTTTGTAGAGACTTTTTTTAAATTTTTTTTATCTTAGCTCTTAGCTTATAGTTAGGAGCTGACGCTCAAAAAATATTGTCCCAACTTTCTACCACCTAGTACATAAGCTATTAAATTAGAACATTTTTTCTTATATGATATATAGGTGAAATCTGGACCCATTTTAAGATAAGAGCGATAAAAAATATCAAAGGTGGTAAAAAATGTCGAAGATGGATTTATGAACATAAATCCATTTTCTTAGGTGCGGCTTGGGAAGGATGCAATTGGTCAAAAATTTCTGCCGCTGGTATTTCCCGGTCATTTGGCTTTAACAAAACCTAATAACGAAGCGGCGGAAATTTTTTTTAAATTTTAACCATTTTTTATACGATTATATCTTTGACATTTTTTATCCCCTTATCTTAAAATGGGTTCAGAGTCCGCCTATATATCATATAAGAAAAAATGCTCTAAATTACTTAAATAGCTCTTGTACTAGGCGACAGAAAGTTGGGACGACATATTTTTTAACCGACTTCAACAAAAAGGAGGAGGTTCTATGTTCGTTTGTATATATATATTTTTTTTTATGTATGTTCACTGATTTCTCCGTCAATTATGGACCGATTTTCATTTTTTTTTATTCGAAAGAGTGCACCTCAGAGGTGGTCCCATCGGAACCAAATCAGGATCTGATGATGGAATCCGGAGAAATCGAGGGAAACTCTCAAATTTCAAAGGCACGCATAATGTTTTTTATGTATGTTCAACGATTTTTAGTGTTAGATTAACACTAAAAAGAGAAAAATAAAATATTTTTAACAAAAAAATTGAACCGACTTCACACTAAAAAGTAAAAAATAATTGCGTATTGAAATGTTTTGGAGTCTGTGTCAGCCAAAATGAAATCTATTCCGAGAACTACACCGACTCCAAAACATTTCAATACGCAATTATTTTTTACTTTTTAGTGTGAAGTCGGTTCAATTTTTTTGTTAAAAATATTTTTTAGCGCGTCAGTTCCCTAACTATTAGTACCTATTCGATCGGAAAGTCGAAAAAATTACACCACTACACTGAAAAATAATTATGATTTTATTTATCTGTCTACTTTATCAATTGCATAATAAGTGACTGTTTTAGATTTAAATTCTTCATTGTTGTCTATTTTTTACGCTCACGCTATATATTCTTAATAAAATTTGAAAATGTACGCGGGACATCTTTGCGTGCAGTTTTACGACATAAGTACTAAAATTTTAACTCACATTGATTGCTCCATTTTTTGAATCAAATGATACAAATCTTGACTTTCGTTCACCGTGATCACGATATTTTTCATTGTTTAAGTCGTCGTTATCCATCATTAAATATTTATTAGTTGTATTGGCACCGTTTATATCACTTATCATAATCATAACAAATAAAATAAATATAAAATACACATTAGACATTTTTTATTTATATTTTGCAGTGAAAGAGGCGTAAATCTAAGTTTTAACAGTGAATGTGTTAAACTGACGCAAGAATTGTACGAAAGTGTAGTTTAAATACAGAACTATTAACGTATTAACGGCTTGAAAGCGAGAAAGAACATTTATGTCCGGCCCAGAACTATACTTGCCTTAAACTGATTTACATGTAAATAATACTAATAAATTGAAAGATCAACCGAGCGATGTAGCGTAGTGGTGAGAGCACTAAATTCGCATTCGGCAAGTTTTGGGTTCGAATCCCGGAGGAGGCGGATGTGGCTAGGAGTTTTTCCTGCTGCCCTCGCCGAGAACGATAATCATAATTCCTGTACTGGCCATCTTGTAGAGGTTTTCCATGGTTTCCCTCTAAAATTCCAGATAAACATCGAGATGGGTCCTTATTCAAGGTCATGGCTGATTACATGCTCAAAATTTGCCTACCTTATCCTAATTTCCTAAAAATTCCTTCATTCGCCCATTGCTATTAATTAAGTTGAAGTTTAAAAATATAGAAACGGGAAGTGTGGTAGATAAAAAAATAGTAATGGTGCGAATGGCGTCTGTTATGACAAAGTAGAGAAACTGACGTTAAACGCATTATTATTATTGTTATAATTATTATTTGCACAAATTCATGACTATCACGCGCGTGCGCCTACACTCGTATGATGACAGGCAAAACAAATCCTGCGAGACGAACTCGTAAAGACATGTGCTACCCAGTGTGGGCTCAACCGTTGTTAACGCATTATTAGTCCCGAAGTTACTATAGCGATTGAAATCTATAAGGATATTTTGTAATACAAGAAAGTTTGATCGGCTATCACTGTATACTTAACGAGTTAATGGACGTTTTTACTCCAAAAGAAACGTAAGAAACACTTCTTACCACACAATTTCACTTTATTAATGAGTGTACATTTCTACAGAGCTGACGATGGAAGGATATAATACGTACCTACATCTATTAATAAAATTGTTGTTAAGAATTGACTAAATTCGTTGTTATATTTTAACCACAGTGCTCAACAATTAATTATTCTTTCATGAGAAACTAACGAGGAGGATATTAATGACTTGGTAGACATGTAAAGTTTCTGATTCCGCGCGTTTTCACCCTCCGATAAAATATACCCGACAAAATATCCTGTCAGCAAAACTGGGGTAGAATTACTGTATACTATCTCACCTTTTATACAGGATCCCGTAATTGTTTTTAAAAGAAATCCCCCCAAACGCCTCCCGCTTTTCACCGCGCCAAAAAAAAAAAACGCCATCGCATCGACACGACCCCGTAAATGTTTTTATGTCGGGGGATATTTTGCCCGTAGGATATTTAGTCAAGATGATATTTTGTCGGGGGATCAAGACGCGCATTATCAAAGTTTTTAGATGTTCGTATTTTTTTAATCTACAAGTCCCCTTGCATAAACCAGCTTATATAAGAGGTTTCTCTTGATTTAATTGAAACGTAATAGAGTTTTTAAATAGACCACAGTTTAAAAACAATAATTGTTTAATTATAAACATATAATAATGACATTATACCTATAGCGTATGATTTATGACTGCAACTACAGATTTTTATCTCAAGTTTCTTGATTTCGATTAGTGATTTGAGATTTCATATTTTTATAAATTTATATCGTCAAGCTTTCTTGCGTAGAAATACAATGTTTCGCTAAATGTTATGAAAAATAAACTAAAAATCCAGCCAAATGGGCGACGGGACTATTCCTGCAACTTCAAAAATCTTGACATAAAATTTCTGATATCGCTAATTGTAGGTTATAAACGCTGATCTGTTTTAGGATTCCGTGGAAACTAGAAACCCTTGTAGTTTCAGGCAGTCTATCCATCTTATGTGTACTTATGTACCTATGCCAATTAGGATCAAATTTGATATACAAATATAAATTGTAAAATTTTTGAGAAAAATAATTTTTTTGAACCCTCATTCATAGAGTTGACAGTGTACTCAAAGATATTTTTTCCCTTATCTCATTTCATAGAAAAATATCGTTTTGAAGAAGGAAATTCTACAAAAAAGAACGTTAAAGGCATGCACCTCCTATACAGGGTGTCCCATTAAGAATGGGACATAGAACAACCGCAGATTCTCCAATTCAAAATAAAACGATTAGGCGAAATATGTTTAGATAAAATGTTACTCGTTTACGAAATACGGGGTGTTGAAGTTGAAAACTGAAAAATTATTAATGTCCATAATTTTTTTAATACACCGTATAATTTTACTCAAATCGGCACACTTGTTAAATATCATAAAATGCACCTAACAATAAAAAAATTAGTTCAGTACGCTCTACCAGTGGCGTACGGCAGGTGTAAGTAATGCTTGTACCCCTTCTAAATGTTACGCCGCTGTCTAAATTTTAATTTTGACTATAATTTTAATTTTTTTGATATTTTCTAAGTCAATAATGTACACTTGTTAGTTTGTTGTAAAGTCATTGGTTTTCGAGATATTCGCAGTTAAAGATAGATAGACATGTACTTTTTATTTGTATTATTATTAATAATATTCATTTTTACAATTTTGTCTTAAAAAAACTGCAATATCTCGAAAACCAATGACTTTACAACAAACTAACAAGTGTACATTAGAACATATCAAAAAAATTAAAATTATAGTCAAAATTAAAATTTAGACAGCGGCGTAACATTTAGAAGGGGTACAAGCATTACTTACTCCTGCCGTACGCCACTGGTAGAGCGAGTAATATTTTATCTAAGCATATTTCGCTTAATCGTTTTATTTTGAATTGGAGAATCTGCGGTTGTTCTATGTCCCATTCTTAATGGGACACCCTGTATAGTTAAAAAATAAATTCTAAAGCAATCAGCTATTATTTTGAGCAGAGTCGATTTAAAATTATAATAAGCATAATCTAGTCATCATAAATTAAAAAAAAATTTTTTTTCTAAATAATAATTTCTTTTATTTTTTCGAATATTTTTTCAATCTTCCTTGTGCAAAAAATTACAAATGCAGGTCTATCGGTTCTGAGAAAAAAATGTGTGCTATCGTGGGACGCCCGGCAGATGTGAAACATGTGTTTGTATTGAAATATTTTTATTTGAACGAGGTAACGTCATCCCATAAAAGTGTCGCACCAATTGCACGGCTTTACTCCCAACTAAACGCGCCATTAGATGTTACACATTAAAAATCAATGTTCCGTCGACTTAAACATTAATTGATGTATCACATGCTCGCCTAATCAGATATGAAGATTTTTAGATCTGAATCAGATCAACGTGTATTCAGGCAAGTTATGGATAGTTAGTCAACAGGATTTCTTAAGCGTTTGAATATACACGACAATTTGGTTGAATATATTTCATTATGCAAGAAATTATCTAACAATCCAATTTCATGTTTTCACTAGTTGGTAAACAGTGAAGTATTTTACTTAGCTCCATACAAATACACATCTTTTAAAATACAGTACCTACCTACGGACTTATTATCTTTATGCTTGAGGAAATTTAATTTTACATTATTTCATGGAATGATAAGTACATTAAACAACAGAATATGTGCATCAGCTTTTGTTACCTAAGCAAATACAGCGATTCTGTGACAATAATAAATAAAAATAATAACAACAATCATGTACTATTAAGTGTCAGGACATATTATGTCCGTACTTATGTATGTGAAAGTCTAGTGAAAACCGGCCATCAAAGTATCAACATGGTTGATACTTTGGCATTGTTGTAAGTCATCAATTGTTTTACTCAATTGTTGTGTGACAATTATAAAATGAATATAAATATGAAAAAATGTCCGAAATTGTCAGTTTGTTGTCAACAGTTGTCTTTGATTCACTACAAAATAATATAATCAAAATGGCTGATTGTTTTTCGTTTCTTTTATTAGCTCTTTTTTGTACGATAGCTGTGTGTAGTGTTGACGGTATTCCTAAAAAATATGATTCTTCAGTGGATGGGCAAGTATTTTGAGAATTGTTTTTTACATTTATATTCAACAACAAATAATCCATTTTACCGTTCTGTTTTTGTTTTTCTTAAAAAGGCGGGGTAAAAGAGTTCGTTATTTTTACAAATTAACAAGTTCTGTTAAACTTGACATAAAGCGCTAAAAAGCGGATGTGAACGTAAAGTTTGTCTTCAATATGGAAACTATTCTAAAACAATATTTAAAATGTTCGAAGTTTGAAACAATTTTAAATGGCATCATTTATGTATCACTGCATTTTTTTGATTATAAAAAATTAGAAAATTCTTAGGTAGTTCACTCGGGACAGTCGTATACAAAAGTATAGCGTAATAGTAAATACCAACAGTTAGATATTCACCGTGCATTTTGACGTGATAACGTCTTATAAATTGATGAATCACCAATCTTATAAATTGATAAAACACCGGCTGCATGCACGAAAAAGTGTAACGTTCCTAACGCGTAACGTTCCGCCTGACCCTGTGCGTGCTTTTTGCTAATTTCTCGCTCAATTTAAATCAGGTCGGTTTGAAACCAGTCTTAAACGAAAGAGGAGAACATTTTACATAGATTTCGTATAACAGAATTTGCCTAAACAGTTTTTTTATACAAATTTATATAGAAAAATAGCTGTATAAATGCAATGTTGTCTAATGCATGGCGCGACGCGGTCGGTCGTCTTTGTTTGTCGTACATGGAAATTAGACGATAACGTATGTCTTGTCTTAACATGAAAACGGCTGCATTTCTAATGTTTAATTCAATTTTTTGACATTAGTATTTTGTGAAATGCAACGCCTTCTAAGTTAAGTATTGGAATAACTAATTATTATTAGAACATAATACTTTGACAGTTGCAAACGTCACTTTTGACATTTCTTATCATTCCGACACCAAGGATAAGCGGATTGAAACCAAATTTTGGGAGGATGTTTGATATGCAAAGTGGCTTATTGTTTTTGGGGAACATCGGCGCATGCGTAAAAGAATATATCTCTTATAATGATGTTTTATATAATAATAATATAGTTTTTAAAACGGTTTTTACTCTATCTATTTTTACTAGAAATTTTTGTAAATTTTTTGGGGAAAATCGGCGCATGCGCAAAAGAGATACATGCCATAGTTGTTTTTTATATAATAATAGTATACTTTTTATAGTGTTTTATTATTCTACTTAATAAAATTTACCTGAAGCGAAAGATGCAATATCATAGATTCGAATTATTATAATTATTATATAAATTTAGGTTATGTATTACGAAATACGTTATCACGTAAAACTATCGTCCGTAAACCGACTTTACAGACAACCAATTTTTTTTTTAAATTAAATATAAGGCATTTTTACTAACCTGATCTTCAATTTTTCGTTTCACGAGTGTAGTTCATTCGTGAAACGAAAAATTGAACAACAGACACAACTTTCTGTTTCATTGATAGATAAATGTTCTAAGTAATAGGTTTGTGAGGACATGTAACTAATATATTTTTTTATCAAACAGGGGCTTTCAACCGAGTTCAGGATCATTTTATAAACCGACGGTTACCACAATTCCTACAGCAGCCATCGTTGAGAAAACTGGAGAACCCCGAGCTATCGGCGGAACAACAAAATATCAAAAATTAAACACCTCAGCCAGTGAAATTATTGAGCGAGACCAACGGTTCGGTGTTACTGGTTATGGTGCATATGGTGCCAATGGTACTCCTGTTGGCGGTGTCTACACGCCGTTGAAAATAGATATTGGCGGTATTGTTTTGGGAACTTTAATCGGTTTAGGAGCTGTACTGATTGTTCCAAAACTAGCTCATGCTTTTTCGTATCCATACGATCATCATGGCTATGGAAGAAGTAAGTTTTTATTTATTCTATGAACATAGTAGATGAAGTTTTGCAGAGTAGTTGAGTTTTTTTAACCATCGAGTCCCGACCCAAAAAGGGTTGTTTTGAATTTTGGTCAGTCTATCTGTCTGTCTGTGTAATTTTAACTCTTCAAATGGTGGACTGATTTTGATGCGGCTTTCTTTGTACGGTATAATACGCGCCACGAATCTAAAAGGCTCGGAAGTTAGATGCGAATTCGGGTTTGCGCTTGTAGGTACAGTCTGTTGAAAAACTACAAACTCGCAACTCAACAAAACTAAAATAACAATAACAACTTGACAACAGCGTACTCGACTGTACTTTAAAGCAAGAAAGCGACAAGTGACAAAGGCAACGAGCGATCACGGCCAATCACTGACGAGCGCACGTTCCGTGCAGGTAGCTGGGAGGTGGTGGGGGTCTCAACGGCTCTAAAATGTGCCTTTGCGACGCTGTTTGTGACTAACTTCCGATCCTTTTAGATCCGTTTCGCGTATTATACAACTTTTTCACGGAATGGTTAAAGGATACAATTGATGAAATAGAGAGATAAAAATCATTTAAAATGGCTGGTGCCACTGAGTTTGTAGGTTTATACGTTCCAGTTTAATAAAAGTTTGAGACTTAGGTCCTAAGTTGGACGGTACGAATCCAAAAAGTCATTGGTGCAGTCCAGATTAATTTTTGTCTTTTTAAAGAAGATTAATGTCGGGTTTAAAAACAGAATAATTGTTCATTTTGCAAATGTACTTTTATCAAAAAATTATTAATAATACTTTTATTGATTTGAAAGGCGCTGAAGATGGTATAACCGAGATATTGTCGAGTATAGATTCAGCTTTGGAGCGTTACAATATTGATACCAGTTCTTGTATGCAGCGATTTGTTTGTACCACTGTTAAAAATGCCCGAGTTAACATGGTCGATGGCTCTCCAACAAGTGTTGACCAGTGGGTTGAAACAGTTACCACGTAAGTTCATTAACTTTAAAAATATCGTTTGCTACAATTTTATATAGAAACTAGCGGTTCGTCTCGGTTTCACACGAGTGCAAAAGAACGAATTTGGGGGGAGGGGGGTAAATGAGTACGCATGTTCATCTTAGTTTACCGAGATGAATGCTGTATCCAAATTTCATGATGATCGGAGTTAAAGGTTCAAAAGTTTTTGTCGGACGGATAAATTTTGAGTTTTATATATTACATACATATAGATAAAATTCTTTAAAAGCTTGTACTTACAGCTATTGAGTTAATTGGTAACGAAATTACTAGGTTCATTAATTTTTCCCCTCACCCTTGGACATAGCATAATGTATATTGGCAGAATTAGATACACTATTGACTTTGGAAGACGGTGTCTATTATTTATTAACAATTAATATTAATTCACGTAAAATATCTGATACTTAGGTATGCAATAATAAAATACACCATTTTCTCTTAAAGTTATCGAACTCCGACCCCTGCTTTTCAATTTCAGGAAAACGATGTTTTGAATCGTTCCTTACGATAACTAGAGTCTCTGATTTACGAAAGTAACGAAAAAATGAATTTATGTTGGTGTAAATTATTATTAGATTTCTTGTTTTATATTCGAAGGTTGGTAACATTTAATGAAATTTTCGTTTTCCAGAAATCCTTTATTCACCAATATGATAGACGGCACGGCTATCAAGCAAGCCGTTGATGCCGGCTGGAAGAATGAGCAGAATTCTTGTGAAATATTCCATCCGAAATGTAGTGTTAACAAGCAAGCTGTCATGCAACTGGTTTCAAACTTCTTACCATCATAAAGAGTGAATTATTAGCTAAATTTTTATTTTTTTTTGTATTGTATTTTATGTGTAGAAATTGAATGAATCAATAAATAAATATAATATGTTTTTAAACATTTTTTTTTTATTTCAAATTTATTTTGTGTCGTAGGTATCACTATTCTATTTATCTTTTTTGAAGGTCACCAGCAGGTATTGGGAACTAGTGGGTGTGTTCCGAAATATAACCCAGTATACTGAATTGACGCCATGCTGTTGACTCGTTCCGAAATATACTGGCCAGCGCATTGACGTAGGTATTATTATTTCCCTCGTCCACCAAAAGTAATTGTTTATACTTTGTTAAATATTTATGCTAAGTCACAACTGTCTCACCAGTACATATGGTGGCACATCAGTACAATTATGGTGTCCGATTCATGACGTCATTATCACTAGCCAGTATACTGAGTTGTATTTCGGAACACACCCAGTATCAACTCATATTTAAATTTATTAGTCTTAATAACACTTTTATCATTTTTTGGATTGGAACCTGGGCATTGGAAATACTTAAACGTTCGGTTATTCCCAAGCTAAAAAAAATAAAAAACTACATAAAATATATTAAAATGTTAATAATTTTATATTTATTTTAATTTTTTTAATTTTTTGAAGCAATGAATTTTGAACATACAATACTTCGATTTTTACAGTAACAATATCAGAAATAAGAAATTTTGTAACTTAGATAACAATAAAACAATAATTTTTTTTGTGTTTTTAATTAATTTTTATAACAAAATGTTTGATTCGGCTTGTGGATTTAGGTTGGTATGTGTAAATGAATATTGGGGGAAAAAAGAAAATATGCAAAATCTATAACTGAATGAAACATTATGTGAAAAAAAGTAAATACTGTAAATGGGTTCATGCAAAAATGCTTATTAGAAAATTGATAACAAAATATGAGAGAATAATGACGTCCGAGTTCACTGTGAATTCTATTCTTAGTTAAAAAAAAATATTGTAAAATAACAAGGAACTTGAACGAATATATTATATTTACAAAAAAAAAAAAACATTATGTCAACTGAGTTTTTGAGGTCTTTTTACTTGTCGGAGCAATAAAAAAAATATTACCAATTTTGAATCTGCTTTGTAGTTAATAATTATTTATCGAATTTTGTAAATTAAGCAAATCAAAGCGTATGCCAAAACAAAATAAATTAATTGTAAGTGCAGCCTTAGGTAGATACTTTGGCAAAGCAGTAATAATTTTGTTGTAAAAATATATTGTTTTAATATAAAATGTCGTTTTAAAATATTTTTGTTAATAATATAATTTTTCATTTATTATAAACAAATCCAAGAAAAACGGACGTCATTATTGTTAATATAATTAAAAGAAAACACTCAATAAAAATTAACATTGCATTTTTGACGATTGCTTATTGTCAATTCTTTACTAAAGAATTGATGGATTGGATATAAAAATTTGAATACAGAATTCATAGGAAAGCTTGTATATAAGGAAATGTTAAATTTTTATTGATTTGTTTTCATCGAAGTTAAGTAGCTTATTCTTCTTCTTCTTCCTCTGCCGCTGCAGCGTCGTTAACCTCAGGCGTCGCTGGTTCTTCCACAACTGGTTCCGCTTCTACTGCTGGATTTTCTGAATCACCTTCAGCTGGAAGTTCAGCTTGTTCATCGACTGATTCCGCTCCAGTATCTTCAGCTTCAGCTGGAGGTGACGCAGGTTCCGCATCAGCAGGTGCTTCAGTTTCCGCTGGAGCTTCTTCCGCCGTTTCAGCTTGCTGCCTGGCAAGTTGAGCAAGCTCTTCAGCTTGACGTTTCAGCTCCTTTTCTTTTTCTTCTTCAGCTTGTCGCGCAATTTCTTCTAAACGTTCAAGTTGTTTTCTTTCTTCTTCAGCTTTTCTTGCAGCTTCTTCTTCAGCAGCTTTTTTGGCAGCTTCTTCTTCTGCAGCTTTCTTGGCAGCTTCTTCTTCCGCAGCTTTTTTGGCAGCCTCTTCAGCAGCCTTCTTAGCCGCCTCTTCTTCAGCCGCTTTCTGACGAGCTTCTTCTTCTTTTCGGGCTTTCTCAATACGCTGGGCTTCTTTTTCAGCCTGAAATTTGTGAACGTTTGTATTAGATATTATTTTTTTTAAATCGGGTATTTAAAGCACGTTTTGAGGCTGAATTATTTGTAAAATGTTATTGAGTTTCTATTTTATATCTGTACTGAGTTTATAATGATTTAAAAAGATTTAGTATCGGCTACCAAATATGCCATTTTATAGTCATACTAGCGGCCCTGTACGTGCTTCGCTACGTATAAAGTGAAATAATAAAACAATTTAATTGGAACATCTATCTATCTATCTATCTATTTTATTAATTGCTAGCTATTTTAAAATATACATGGGCGTATATGTGTGTATGTCGAGCACTCCGGCTGCGCCGTCGTGCTTGAAAAAAAATAGCGTAAAGTGTTCGTGGATAACTGGTCTTTAAAACACTTGCTCTATTTCGAGCACTCCGGCTGCGCCGTCGTGCTCGATACCTTAACCTCAGCAACACGTGGTGGTTATGCTATTGAATTGTAGCTTATATGAAACGTTGCGCCATCTATTGAATATTCACTCAATCCAGTCAACAGATAATTATGACTGTCAAGGAATAGACAAATAATTTGCAATAAAATAATATTGCGACTATAAATTGAAATGTAAGCTATCCTATCTTTCAAGTTGGGTCGAATTGCACACGGTGTGCAAATCAAATTTAAAATCGGTTCAGTAGTTTAGGAGTTCATCGCGGACAAACATGTGACACGTAATTTTTATATATAAAGATAATGTAATAAAAGTTAAATAGTAAATACCTCTTCTTTTCTTTGTTTTTCAACTTCTGCTTGACGTTGCGCTTCGGCTTGAGCTTCAAGTTCCTTCTTACGCGAGGCCTCGGCAGCCTTCGCCTTTTCTTCGGCTTTAGCTTGTTCCTTCTGGCGCGCGCGCTCTTCAGCCAATGCCCTTTGAACAATAAAATATTTTTTAGTATGATAACATATCCATACTAACAAATTTTTTAGATTAGTCGGGTGGTTAATGTGGTTTAAGGACGTAGTCCTATGTTCAGACTCGTTTTCAACCGTTATTTCAGAATATTTTTTAATAACAAAATAATGTACAATGTTTTCAATTTTGTTACATATTTTTACTGACATAGTAAACTAAGGAAAAAAATTTTTTTTGCTTAATTTTACGCCATTTTATAATTGTTTTTTTAACCTAAAGTAGACAACTTTAAATTGAGGTAGGTGGGTAGTGCGGGTGATAACGTCACTTGGAGTCAACTGAATCATAAAAATTAAATTGGTTATTGTTTCGTAGGCTTGTGGCTCTGTCCCGTACTAGAAATAAACATTTTTATTGATAAATAACAAAATGGCGGGTTTTAGAAAAAAAACAACGAGAAAATCGTGAATTTTCGTTGAAAATCGGTTAAAAAAAATAGAAATAAATTTTATAATTAAGTAATTCTAGTACCGGACGGAGCTATAGTTGTGTAGAATACCCTGTGCAAAATTGAAAGCAATCGGTTGTATACAATTGTTTCAATCACCCGCGCCGCTTAGAAAAACGTAGTTTTGAGAAAAACGCGTTTAAAGTTCTAATTTCAGATTTCTTACAAAAAATAAAAATGAATATTTACACTCATCAGCTATGCCTGGTGTATAGTAAACCTTCCGTTTCATCAAAGGCATTGTTTTCTGCTAATTTTTTTGCTCTACACTGCGAGAGTATAAGGGTAACGTGATAACAATTGAGAGGTAAGAGCAGGTAAGAGTCTTACCGTAAGACCGTTCCTGCTCTCGACTATATGCTATAGCTTTGTAAATATTTAATATTTCGGTCTAAAATTTACAGTATTTTCTCAATATATTATATTTACTAAAAATGAAAAAAAAATAAATGGTTTTTTCAAAACCCGAACACCAGACTACGTCCTTAACTGAATATTTAAATAGAAATAATGACCAAGTGAAATATGTGTTTTGTTCGTGATAAAATTGAAACCGATTTTATAGATTTGTGTTTTAAGTACTGTGGAATGAGATCAATTTATAATTCTTACTTTTCCTCGGCAACTTTAGCTTCCAATTTCTTTTGGCGCATATGCGCTGCAGTATCAACTTCTGCACTTTCAATGAGCCTGGCCTTCTGAGCAGCCTTCAGTGCCTCAACTTCCTTGCGTTCGTCTGCCGGATCAGGTAGCTGGCGTGGCGCTGAGAAGATGCGACTTGGTCGCAGTGGGTCTAAGATACTAGCTAAATAATGAAATAAACTTTTAACTATCTTCATAAATACGATTAAGAAGTTCACAAAATTGCAGAAAATTGATGAGCAAAACAAAATTATATTTATGTATTGGTTATAATTGAATAGTTTAAATATTGTATTAAAAATGAATCTATTTTTTTATACAGGGTGTCCCATTAAGAATGGGACATAGAACAACCGCAGATTCTCCAATTCAAAATAAAACGATTAAGCGAAATATGCTTAGATAAAATGTTACTCGTTTCCGAAATACGGGGTTGAAGTTGAAAACTGAAAAATTATTAATGTCCATATTTTTTTTAATACACCGTATAATTTTACTCAAATCGGCACACTTGTTAAATATCATAAAATGCACCTAACAATAAAAAAATTAGTTCAGTACACTCTACCAGTGGCGTACGGCAGGAGTAAGTAATGCTTGTACCCCTTCTAAATGTTACGCCGCTGTCTAAATTTTAATTTTGACTATAATTTTAATTTTTTTGATATTTTCTAAGTCAATAATGTACACTTGTTAGTTTGTCTTAAAGTCATTGGTTTTCGAGATATTCGCAGTTAAAGATAGATAGACATGTACTTTTTATTTGCATTATTATTAATAATATTCATTTTTACAATTTTGTCTTAAAAAAACTGCGAATATCTCTAAAACCAATGACTTTACAACAAACTAACAAGTGTACATTATTGACTTAGAAAATATCAAAAAAAATTAAAATTATAGTCAAAATTAAAATTTAGACAGCGGCGTAACATTTAGAAGGGGTACAAGCATTACTTACTCCTGCCGTACGCCACTGGTAGAGCGAGTAACATTTTATCTAAGCATATTTCGCTTAATCCTTTTATTTTGAATTGGAGAATCTGCGGTCGTTCTATGTCCCATTCTTAATGGGACACCCTGTATATAAAATTATTTATCATAACATGGGCATGCATTTAAGAACCTAAAATAATAATAATGCATGTATCAATCGAATGCAATGCAATGAGCGATATTCGATTTTGTGTCCTTATGTGATGTAATCATTAAAAAACAAATGGAATTGATAAATCATGCATATAAATGCATTATTAATTATTGTTCATTGCGTTGTCAATAATGAACATTTTGGGGAACGTATAAACAAACGATAAGATATTTGAATAGTGTAAAACGAAACTTACATATAAAAAACTTTGCCATCACGTTTGTCGCTATTTCTTCGTTAAGATTAAATTTTTATTAATATAATTTGATACACTCTTCTTGTTGACATTACAAACGAAACTCTTTCTTTCAAGTAGAAAAGCAAGAGGCAGAATGTAAAACAACAAAATTATTGTTTTGCTATTTTTTATTGTTATATGTTTTATTTTACTTGAGAATAAAAGTTTATATTTTGGTTAAATATTTTAAAAAACAAATGTGGTGTTTTAAAGGAAACATTTTATTATATGACTATCATTTTAACAAACCATAAAAAAATGAAAAAATTGACAAAAAATTGCAAAAATGTAAAACTACGTAGGTATATAAAATAACACGGTAACCTGAAATTATACTTATTTACAGGTGCATATATAGATATACATTTTGACAAAAAAATCAATTGCATTAACAAAAAACAAAATCATGCTCACAAAAATATATATTCTTTTATACGGATCAGAAATATTGTTTTTAATTTGTTATTGCGTGTAGTGGAAGGTTACGGACAACAAAAAGTGAAATAAATATTTGTTTAAATGAGACGTGACTAGTTCAAATAAAAATATTTTTGTATTAAAATATAATATATTCATCACAAAGCCATTTGTAGTGTATTTGCATTTAATTCATAATAAAAATATATATTATAAATAATTTTTGTCGTATTTTGCAATATCGCTAAAGTTCGTTCGATTAATAAAATATTAAAAAAGTGAAAGCCGAATTAGGAAAATTATCATCATCGATATAAGTAAGGATTAAAATAATATTAAAAATATATAACACCAATTTTGTGTAACTTACTCACTAGGAAAAGAAATAAATGGGTTTTTGGTTTCCTTATCAATGATTAATTGTACGAATTTATAAGAGTTATGCGTAATTAGGGATCATTAATAAATTACGTCACACGTTAAGGGGATGGAGAGGTCATCTAAGATTTGAGACAAAAATGTGACAGGGGGTCCGGGGGATTTTAAATATTATAACTTCACAAAGGTTTAACCTTTAAAAAATATTTTTTTTTTGATTCATAGATAGGTTGTATTTAATTTAAGTTAATTGTAAAAAAATAATTTCTATGAATTATTAAATTATAGGTTATAAGTGTCTTAGTGTAAAGCAACTCGGCAGGGAAGAGTTCAATGAAAATATGGCCAAAAGTGTCGTAGGGAGAGGTAAGGGTTCAGTAATCATAAAAATCGTGTGACTCAATTTATGGATGATCCCTTATATAATATGAATGGAATTCTTTTTACGTAATTTTTGATACACATTTTCTACAAAAAAATCTTTAAAAGAATATCATCAACTAATCCTTTTGTTGTTTAACATGGCTAACAAACTATTTCTGATAACTCGAAAAATTCGTTAATGATTACTTATATATTTTTTTGACAATTTTTTAAGATTTTCGAAATAAATAATATAAAAACAAACTCTCTGAAATCGTATTGGATAATTCCTTTATAAAGGTCCTTATATTGATATAATAACATCAATAAAGTACAATTTATTACAAAATCGAATTAATTATCAAAATTTCATATTTTTTGGAAACAATGTGCATCAAAATTGTATTTTGAAACTAAGAAAAAATTAGGTGAATATGTTTTTTTTTGTTTTTGTTCTTAGAAAGTAGAAAAAAAAGTGTTTTGAGGTGTTGGTGTCTCATAAAAACATTGGGCAAAGGCGTACAAATGAGAGATAAATACGTTAATACAAGATTAATAATGATTTTTGAAAGATACTAAAATAATTAGGACAAAGTTATTATTTGAAGAAAGAGAAAAAAGAGAAAAAAAGAGTGTAGGCATTATATTATATAAGCAGTGAGAATGCAGCGATTCGAAGTCATGTCAAAGTCAGGAGTTATGATGCAGACGCAGTGAGGTCTGCCGGCGGTGGTTGTTCAACAGCTATCTCAGCAACTTTGACTTCTTCTGATGCTTTGGGTGTGCTTGCTGCAAGGAAAAACCATATAACCAACCGTTAAAACCATTCGCACAACTACCATCCTGTAATATCAAAGTGATCTACGTGATAGCGGCATGGCAGATCTGTTCAACCTGGAAAATTTTCGTTATAGTGGTGTTAAATATATTAAATTGTTTTTGATCTATTTTAATGGAAATTATTATTAAACCGAATAAATTACTTCAAATGCCATGCTTATAGTAACATTAATTGATTTTATCACCTATTCTACTTAACTGGTTGACAGAGAAAATTAGTTTATAACGTTTTTTTTTTTAAATAAAAAAGAGAAACATCTATGTTAGATCACAGATTGCTGTTCTTATTTTTTTTTGGAATGAATAAAATGGATAATTATAGTCTATTTATAAGAATGTTATAGTTTAAAGAAATTAACATTTTTAAAGTCTGAAGTGTTGCGGTGCTCTTTAATAAATAATTTTTACCAAATATTTTTTTAAATTGTAAACAACTACTAGGTATATAACACACTTCGAATATTCACAGAGATTTACGAAAAAAAAAATTATAGACTCTATTTCAGCGGAAAGATAAAAAAAGGCATGAGCCTCACCCACATAATTGCCGAGATTTTTCTTATATTTCCCAGCCGTCGCTAAAGAAGTTTCACTTAAAAAATCTGTTATCACTATTATTGTTTGTTTCGAATCAAATATTTTAAATGTGGTCGTTTATATTCTTTCCGTATTTTTTATAATTCCGGAGTTAATTAGACGAAAAAAGTTGTATAAAGAGCGGAGACTTCAACGAAGCGTAATGAAGGCTTTAAAAAGATTTATTTTAAAGAAGAAAAACAATCTGTTTTTGAATTAAATTCCCAGGCAATGTGCAATGATATTATTTATATATGTTTTTCAACTGACAAAAAAAAAGAGTCACTTAATTTCAGGCGAAAAATTGGCAACATATTTATCAACAAAAATAAGCTTTGGTGCACGCTGCATCACTATTGAAGAGAAAAATATATTAAACCGTAAATATCACTTTTTAACTACATTCATTTTTGTATGCAACTTCTGTCCAAGATATTCAACAATTTGAACTGTAAAGCCAATTTGTGTTGTTCCATTTAGACTTTTAAATAGCAAACATTTTGGTTATTGGATTCGGAATAAATTTAAGTAGGCATGATAAAATTTTGAATTTAAACAGTTTTAGATATTTCATTTAAATTTTGACATTCTATCATGTTTCAGATTAGATTAAATTATAGATTATATAGACGCTCGAAAGCTGATGCTATTAATCATGTTTCAATTGTATTACTTAAAATCAATCTAAGCTTCTACTTGTTGTGAGGAAGCTTTTCCATACTAACACTAATTTGAAATCTTTGATTAACGTCTGAATAGAAATCTTCAAATAAATAAAATTGGTCGACAATTTTATTTATTTAACACTAATTTGAATAATTTCATTTTTTAATTAAAAATAAAAATGGACGTTGTGCGCCGAGAAAAGATAAATATAATTCATTGTTTATGTGATCATTTCAATGGGTTCAGATTAAGGGAGGATGGCAAAAGGTTCTGGTTCACCTGGCATGTCAAGATTTTTTTTCTATTGTCTTATTTCGCCTTAATTAAGTGACCAGTTGACAATATATTATGTTCGTCAGCTATTTATATAATATGATCTCAATCGATAAGAGAGACGCAAGGGATGGGAAAACATTACCTTCGTCAGCGATTTGCTTGGGGATGGAGTATGATGCGTACGGCCCCGCCGCTTTTCTGTTCTTGAGGTAATAGCTGAGCAGATTTATGTCGTTGCGGACGAACGTCAAGTCGGATAAGTGACGTCTTTTTGGGTATGCCTTGTTGCCAGCGTAACGGATGCATGCCAGGTGCCCCGGACCTTTATTTGTTTTTCACACCACACAGAAAACAAAAACAATAAAAACCACCCACTATATCGCGTGTCCTTTCAGTTTGTCTAGTTTTTGATTTGTGCGCTTACCAAATTCATTGTTTTTTCCCTAATATATTTTTTTATGCCCGAGGATAACTTTTCTAGATGAGAATAATAAAAATAAATGTTGGTCATGGCCTAAGCTAGATGTAAGCTACTTTTCTAGTTACAAAAATTACAATATTCTTATTTTTCTTTAACTACTGGTACAGTGGTGTAATTATAAAAAAAATATAAATTTTCCTCAAAATGACGAGCGAGTGTTCGAAAATTGTATTGAAACTATCCAATTTACAGACATAATTAAATAATTAATAATATTATACAATCGAGTCGTTCTTATAAAGTTTCAGATTCTAAACATTTATATATTTTATAAGCAATTCTGTATTTCGACCTCACTTATTCCATAGATAATCTAACTAAACTACCATCTATTTTTTTTAATGACCTTACTAGTTGCCTGGAGATCATTAAATTTTTTGAGCTATATGAGATACTGACAACAAAAGTTGAGAAAAATGTTGAATAAGTCTTAATGTTTTTCATTGTATTGTCTGCTAATTAAATTCAATAACAAAATTTTATTAGTGGTGGACTTTTCTATAGTCAGAATTTAAACTATTATAAGTATTCGTCCCTGCAAATACCCCCTGCACCCTTCATCACAAATCTTTTCCCCTCGCCTAAAAACGGTTCGCGCTCTCCCGACGCTATTTTTAAAGCTGGACGGTTCTGGTAAATGCCAAATGAAAGACAAAGAATCAGACTACAGATCCTTCAGGCGAATTTTTTGAAAAAAAATTCCTGAAAAATCTCACAACCTTTTGAAAAAAATAATAAGTTACGTAATATTTCACAGGTAGGCGAAACTGTTTTTCAAAAAATTCGCCTGAAGGATCTGTAGTCTGATTCTTTGTCTTTCATTTGGCGTTTACCAAAACCGTCTAGCTTTAAAAATAGCGTCGGAAGAGCGCGAACCGTTTTTAGGTGAGGGGAAAAGATTTGAGATGAAGGGTGCAGGGGGTATTTGCAGGGACGAATACTCTTGAAGGTATTATTTGGATTTTGGAGTAATAAGGGTTGGCGTGCCGATTGAATCAGATTTTTCAAAATACTAGCTAAGTAATTCAATAGATAATCTTAAAATGAGACACTAAATAGAATTATACGAAGTGTCTATGTCGTGTTGTTGATTACAGGACGCACGAATAGGGGTTTGTGAGTAATGAGGTATAGTTAGAAGCACTCGGTGTTTAATGATACAAGATCAGATGAGGGTCATGCAAAATGGCAATAAGGACGACTAACAACACCAACTTTGATTTTCAAAAAACAAAACTCAACACTTACACTGCAAACGTTAACCAAAAAGAAACATATGCCCTCCTCAAAATATTTAATCGACGTGAATAATTTTCAGATCAAAGTTCCTACCTATCATTAATTAAAAAATTAAAAGAATGTTTTTCTTACATTTCAAAATTTGTTGCTTTTGATGAAAAAACAATATAAAATAGAAAACTTGTGCTATTTTATCGAGGTCTTTGAAATCAATTACAATTTAAAAAAGAATTTAGATGAGTTTAGTAATTACAGTTAGTAATTATTATAATATATTACAGAGTAGCTACTGTTTGCGACAATTGTTAAGAAATACCCATTGTTACAACGCTATCAACATAGAAAAAAATTTTCTATGTTGATAGCGTTGTAACAATGGGTGTTTCTTAACAATTGTAGCAAACAGTAGCTACTCTGTAATATATTAAAAAATAATGTTTTTGAAATTATTGTATTTTGGTTGCGCAATTTTTAAGATAATCGGTGGGCTTAAATTTTGCCCACGTTCACTTTTATATTTTGTCCTTTTTTGTCGATTATTAATATGCCAAAAATATTAACTTGCTTTAACGAGGAGTGACTATGTCAACCATTTGGCACAATCTTGACATTAAAAAAAGCTTTCGTTAAAAACACGAAATTACTTAATAGAAGTATAGGTACTATAGTAAATGTGATTTTACATAACCATGGGTAAAAGCTAAGGTATAATATTTTATAAAAAAAGACATTTGTGAGCTGTGTCCGTGAGCTTTACATTTTTGCACTGTAGAGAGATAATTTTTTTACCTTTTGGCATGACACCCTATTCATACGTTGAATCGTGTTTGTTACTCAATATGTTTTACTTTAAATAAACAAGATACAAGGCAAAAGAATAACGGTGTTACTAAACACTAGAAAGGTCAAAGTTTCGACACAAATTGTGTCTTCTTCAGAACCTTAAAAATTAATAAATAATTTTTCTCTGGCTGAGATACTTTCGTAAATTGTTGTCGACGCATAGATAAAAAAGAACTTTTGACTAATTTTTAAGGTTGATCGTTATACAGTATGTAAACACGTAAGGTGCACATAGGGAAATTAGCATTGGGAAAAAATACTTGGATCAGAGTTAGCCATGACTGCATTAATTGTTATTTCTATTGAATTATCGTGGTAATCTTGAGGATTTCTATTTTATTTTGATTTATTTTTATTTTTCTTGGCTTTTTTAACAATAAAAAGCTCTTATAAATCATTATTTTAATTTTTTTGTACAAAAATAAAACAAAAAAACTACTCCATCATTCAAAAATTGTCTGACTGGTATGACGTATGCGCGTTGGTAAATCAGTGACCCACTGTCTTTAGGTTCAACTCGAATAGGCGGAGATATTTGATCTTGCACCATATTTAACCATGTTTGGGAATTTAATGTCCCATTAATAAAAAAGTCCGATTATGTTGTAATCATTTAAATATTTTCTTCGGTAGTATGCACATTCATTTTGCAAAAGAATATTATCTGTCAAATTGAAAACACGATTTCAAGGCTCACTCTGATCCAGTCATTTTTTCCCAATGTTATTTCCCTATGTGCACCTTACGTGTTTACATACTGTAGAATTTATTTTTTCGCCTTCCTAAAGTAATAGTCAAACTTTCGAACAAATTAATATTATTTCTAGTATGTTTCACAAGACTGCAAATTGTGTATTGTATAGTAAAAATTTAAATTATCAATAACCTATTGTAAAATACGTATTATAAACAACGTTAAATAAAAGTTTTATTTTTATAAATATTGTCGTTTTTAAATTTACGTAATAGATTATAACTTTTGTTTTTGGAAAATGCAATCAATGTTTCGTTTTTGTCATTTCTTTGACGAGCGCTAGAGCTATAGTAAAATTTATAATTTTTGCAATACATTGTTATGTTGAATTTAATCTCTAAAATGTGACAAATTATTTTACTTACCAATGTATTTTCTGGCCGGTTCGCTGTAATAAGAGATGTTGTAGATATTGTCAGCCATCTGTTTGATTGGCGAGAACATGCGTGAAAGATAGTTGTCCGACATGACTTTGATTCTCAGAGGTGTTTCGTCGTAATACCTGAAATTATTGTAAAATATTATCAATGTCATTAATAGTGCTAACACACGGTCGAACTTGGTCCGGTCCGACAACGGACATGGTACGGCGGATCTTGCAACAGACGACCGAATCTGTTCCCATCGAACCGGGCGGACACGCAGACTACTGTACAGACGAACAGATTTGGTACGGAGCGGACCAGATCCGCTGTCCGCTTCGAACCAAGTTCGACCGTCTGTTAGTACTATAATGTGAGCAGTCGTGGGACGCCGGCAGAAGTGACACATAAAAAAACGAAATTCTACTAACTAAATTTTGCCCCGTCAACTAACGAAATTCTGGTAATTAAATATCGCCCTGTAACTAAACAGCCTATAACTAAATTTTGCCCTGTCATCTAGTTGTCGCCTTTAACAAAACCCAAGTTATAATCCAACGCATACACAAAGCAAGCGTCATGTGCTGTTATCTAACAAAATACTAGTAACTAAATTTCGCCCTATTATCTAGATGTCCCCTGTAACTAAAGTCACATTTAATTCGTAACATCCTCCCAAAAAAGAAGTCGTTCCATGAAAGTTTTGGGTGTTCCATAAGCTTATCATAATAGGTTTAACTAGAGTGACTTGTTCGAATTATTCGCACTAAATAAGTATAATAATTATCGCTTTACAAAATTATTTTTTAAATATGATTGCAGGTATTCAATTCGTTTCTAATTTTGCACACTGCTTATAACGTTCTTCTTTTTGTTGTATTACAATATGAAGCTCAGATGACAGATCGAAGAAATATTTTACTAAACTTGTCATATAGAGGCGCAAGTAGCAAAAGCGTTGAGCTAAGCCGTCAGATGGCATCATGCAGCATTGCTGTGACATTGTTCAGCGTTGCTCGCTGTTTCAAAATTAAAGCCGTCAGATGGCAGTATGCAGTATTGTGTCTGTTGTATTACAATATGAAGGTCAGATGACAGATCGAAGTGTTGACGTTGTTTCAAAATTAAAGCCGTCAGATGGCAGACGTTGTTCAGCGTTGCTGTATTTTAATTAATTTACAAAAAAACAAGCAATAATACATTTTTTAGTTGTCGATGTCAGTAGAGCAAGCAATTATCTGTAAAAGGATATATAATTTATGTGGAGAAATTGTGAGGTTTTTTCTAAAAAGGGAGGCAAACATCTTTAACCTTAGTGTATTAATATATATGATTTGTTCATGTTAACAGTACACGCCCACACGATGTATCAGTTGCAGTTACATAATATTATAAGGAAGACATTTCATACACTGTATTTTATTTCGAGTATTTTCCTCAGGATCAGTTACTTGATAGATAAGCCTTCTGCTTGATGTTGCCACAGTGTTTAAATCGTGTAGAAACAAAATCTATGGTGTCCCTACACATTGCTCCCCTCTGTCTACATCTCCATTACGGTTTTCTGTGCGACGCGTTGCTTACAGTGTTTTTTCTTCTCACCTTTAATCTTCAGGATGGGCAAAAGAAAAGCCGAAGAAAAAATAAGAAAATTGAAAAACGGACTAAATAAATACGAGGAACAAATGGAAAAAGAAAAAGAATTATTGTTATTTTTTTTTAAATTGCTTTAACATCACTTTAGAAATGTTAAATGTGATAATTTATGTGATTTAGTCAAGAGAAATAGACTGTTATTTTTTTATTTACCTTAAATAAGAATGTTAAATACATATACATTATACACCTTTATATATAGGTCTATACCAGATTGTTTAAATATGGCGGTGAGTGTAATAAAGAATAAAATATTCGCTCTCCGCCTTAAAACTTCTTTGCTTTAAACATCTATCAAGTAACTGATCCTGAGGAAAATACTCGAAATAAAATTTTATGATCAAAGGAACTTACCTAAGTGATCTTCGATCATAATTTTATGAGAGTATTTTCCGAAGAGATCAGTATCCCTCCCTACCCGAACGCATTCTTCTTCCCCTGTGAAAGTTATAAGGCTGCGAATATTATGATTTTTCTCAGCTCTCAACTATAATGGAGATGTAGACAGAGGGGAGCAATGTGTAGGGACACCATAGATTTTGTTTCTACACGATTTAAACACTGTGGCAACATCAAGCAGAAGGCTTATCTATCAAGTAACTGATCTCTTCGGAAAATACTCTCATAAAATTATGATCGAAGATCACTTAGGTAAGTTCCTTTGATCATAAAATTTGTTATTAAAATCGACATAAAACATCTGGGGAAATTGTGCAGATATATTTAATTGTAAGCAGTTCTGACTTCAGTAATAACAGTAGCAAGAAAACTTTCTTCAGCGGATTTTAACTAACCTTTGGAAGGAACCGGTGGGCATGATGCGAACCGTCACTCGAGGAACCGGCTGGTGAACCCTCTTGAGCAGCGCGTCCGTCTGTCTGCGAATCAACCGTTTCTCGTCCTCGAAGTTCTTCAACACACCATCATTCTTCTTCTGCATTAATGGATCAAACAAAACATGCCAACTACAAGCTCTCCGCAAAGAGTAAGCTACGTAAGCGCGCGAGCGTTTATGGTTACCATAGCGACAATGGTCGCCACATCTTAGGCAGAAATAGCCATCCCTATCGTGACCGTCAGTGTCGCTGTGACTTTCGTTACTGGTCACCATTTTTTTTTCTTCTATATATCTATTTTTTATTTATGTGCAGAGAAGTCTGCAATTTTGATTTCGATTTTATTCCAAAACTATTGCTTTCACTCAAAAAATAACTTGTTGAAATGTATTTAAACACTTGGACAGGGTTGGTCTGGGACCTAAAAAATTGGTTGTCTGTAAAGTCGGTTTACGGACGATAGTTTTACGTGATAACGTATTCCGTAATACTTAACCTAAACCTCCCAAAATTTGGTTTCAATCCGCTTATCCTTGGTGTCGGAATGATAAGAAATGTCAAAAGTGACGTTTGCAACTGTCAAAGTATTATGTTCTAATAATAATTAGTTATTCCAATACTTAACTTAGAAGGCGTTGCATTTCTCAAAATACTAATGTCAAAAAATTGAATTAAACATTAGAAATGCAGCCGTTTTCATGTTAAGACAAGACATACGTTATCTTCTAATTTCCATGTACGGCAAACAAAGACGACCGACCGCGTCGCGCCATGCATTAGACAACATTGCATTTATACAGCTATTTTTCTATATAAATTTGTATAAAAAAACTGTTTAGGCAAATTCTGTTATACGAAATCTATGTAAAATGTTCTCCTCTTTCGTTTAAGACTGGTTTCAAACCGATCTGATTTAAATTGAGCGAGAAATTAGCAAAAAACACGCACAGGGTCAGGCGGAACGTTACGCGTTACGCGTTATGAACGTTAGGAACGTTAGGATTTAGGAACGTTACACTTTTTCGTGCATGCAGCCGGTGTTTTATCAATTTATAAGATTGGTGATTCATCAATTTATAAGACGTTATCACGTCAAAAATTATCGGGAAAATTGTCAAACGCCTCTACGAGACTATGTAACTTCCGGACTGGACCGGCCCATCGGGCAAAGTCTCGGTGTTTCCTGAGGAAGGCTCCTAAGGTAAGAGCTTCAGAAGAGTTCGAACGTCAGACGTGTATAATATTCCGCGAATAAAAAATTATGTTAACTTCGTGTCAATCAAAGCGTGTTAGTGTCATTTTGATCCGAAAGAGATTTTATCAAAATTGGCCCAACCGGTTTTTGTTTAAACAAAAAGACTGTAAAAAAGTGGATTTTACACGAAATCTCGCGAATAAAAACGATATCGACTTCGTTATGGAAGCGTGTTAACATCAGTATGATTCAAAAGAAATTTTCTAAAAATCGGTCCAGTCGTTTTTTTTTTTAAAGTGAAACTTTTATTCTATCGCCCCGAATTTTTCTGGCTGTCTGTTGCATGTCGCATTACAGGCGGCCGCGGAGTAGGGGTAAAGTGAAAGGCGCTCGGTAGAGCAGCCAAGGCCAATATGGCGGCGCCCATGGTTAGCATAGTATGTATAACACATAATCAGTCTGTCATGCGGGCAAGTGCTGTACAGTGTTTACATGTTTTTATTCGTGTATTTATGTGAATATTGTTGTTTATAATTATTAATCGTGATGGATAAGTGTCTACAATCCAACGCCTACAATCCAATAAAAGTTTCACTTGCGTCGTGGTTTCTTAATACCACACATGCTTTTTTTACTAAAAACTGCAAAAAAGTGGATTTTTAAATTTTTGGAAAAATATTTTTTAGATCAAATTTGTGAATTACATAAGTATTTAATATTGATCATACTGGGTAGTTGGTCGTGTGGTACTCAAGGGTCGAGGGTCCCAATAAACGGTCCACCTCACGGCTGTTATCAATAAAATCAGTAACTAGTTAATGTTATAAGTATTGTTTCATTGAATTAATGTTTAAAAAACTTGACGATTACTTGATGAACAAACAAAAATGTGACTTAACAGCTTCTTTGTCACAGTTTATTTCATTAGATTGCATAAACGCATTAGGTAAAGGGGCTAATCCCAAAAATTAAATTTTACAGGCAACAGATTTCATGTTTTATTTTATTGCGTTATATGCTTGAAAAAACAGTTTTTAAAATTTTCGCCATTTTTGGATGAAATATTTTAAATTCGGTCTTCGTAATGCGCAAGTAACTGTTGAATGGAACCGAACAAAAAAAAGATTTCCAAAATTGGTTTAGTCGTGAAATTCGGCTATACGCAGGAATCAAAATAAGGAGTGTCACCGACTGACCTTCAGTAGGTCAAGTTCATGGAAAAGGGATGCATTTATGTGCAAATATACTTCAGAGCGAGAGAAAATATAGATCAAAAACTAAATGCAAATTCCATCGCTAATTCAGCTAGTTGTCAACGATAGCATCATCAAACACCATCATGGTAGAGAGGGTCATTCATGGAGGCATGAACTTTTCTTGTATGAAAAAAATGAAGTGTCAATTAGTAAATTACCTAATTGTTTATTAAATTTTCGTTTTGTTCATCAATTTAAATACTAAGGTATTGTGTGGTTTTGATAAAAAGTGTGGTTAAAATGTCACGGTGAATGTTGCTGATATTATTTCGGTAAGTGTTATAGTACTAACAGACGGTCGAATTTGGTTCGAAGCGGACAGCGGATCTGGTCCGCTCCGTACCAAATCTGTTCGTCTGTACAGTAGTCTGCGTGTCCGCCCGGTTCGATGCGAACAGATTCGGTCGTCTGTTGCAAGATCCGCCGTACCATGTCCGTTGTCGGACCGGACCAAGTTCGACCGTGTGTTAGCACTATTATAATTACTTATTATGATTAATATTTTTCATTGCGCGCTATTTACGTATGCATTCTCAAAAAAATACAATACTTTTTTAAGGTAAATAATGTTTGATTTGTGTTTTTAAAACAATTTTACACAATTTAAACATGAAATATACTAATGTTAAACGCCTCATGACAATTAATTTCCACAAACATGTATGTCAACATAACCTTACTTTTTGATTGTAATTCTGTGAAACAAAATGATGTCAAAAACAAACTAATGAATGGACTGTTGAAGGTTTCAAATGCTAAAAAGAATAAATTCATTGCGTATTGTACTTGAAAAATCTATATATGAGGTAAAAATTGAATAGTTACTTTCCAATTTTCGTTAATAAATTGTCCTATGTGTATATGCGGAGAATGCTATTTTAAATCTCTGAAAATTGCAAATATAGTATTTTTGACAGCTTGAACAGTGAGATAGACTTACGCGAAACGTAAGGCTTCTATGATTCGGTTACTAGGTCCGGCTATAAAAAAAATAAAAATAATTTCTCAGTTTGTATTGGAGTCGTTTTTGAGAAAAAGATTATTTTACAGTTTTTACCAGTTTATTGGGTGCAGCATTTCTGTCACTTTTGAACATGGACCGATTTGCCACGAGGTATAACCGTTTGATTACGCATGTGAAATTTTAGCGAAATTTATCCAGTGGGTTGGGCGACCACTAACAGACAGACTTTTTTAAAACCACTTTTTGGAGATCCAGAAACATGGCAACGTGTAATTTTATCAAAAACTCAAAATCGATTTTTTGCAGAATCAATAAAACTCACAGCCTAAACCGGTTGGTCTAGAAATATGAAATTTTGCACAGGATTTCCTTATACATATAACGTAGGTGAGCATTAAGAAAGGATTTTTGATAGTTCATCCCCTAAGGGAGTTATGCTATTGTTGTATAAAACACCGTATCATCCCTATTACGTGCGGAGCCGCGGGTAGAGTCTAGTAGGAAAATAAATGTCAAGCAAATTCCCTATTCAAATACATAATATTTTAAAATTTAACGTATATGACGAAAACTAAAAATTACTATGTGATGTAAATAACATAATTATTAAATTATTTTCTTTATGCTATAGTCAAATCTGTGCAATATACCTAAGTGCCCATAATTTGTAATTTGAAACGTTTATATAAGTAATTTATTTTCGTGTTAAGTCATTATTTTTTAAATGTTAAAATGACTAGTGAATCTCGTGAATGAATTATTTTGCAATAAGTAGGTATTTAGCTCTACTATACAGGTGTCTCAGAAGAAACGCCGAAAATTTTGAAGGCAGTACAAGTGAAATACTATTTTTGTCTTCGAGGTGCTATATAAGAAATAATCCTGTAAAGTATTAACTTATTGCATTTGGGAGCCAAAGTTAGTCTTACTGTTAAAAATGGAATTTTTTATTTTCTGTATATTTTATTTTTATAATCGTTAACTAGAAATCCATACAAAATTGAGACAAAATGTAGGAACGATGTATAAAATAATTGTACATTTTTAAACTAAACAATTTATAACTTTTACCGACCTTTATATATTAATGTTAGGTGTTTAACTGATCGTTGATTTTTTCTACTATTATAATTATAATCAGTTTTTGTGTAATATAAAAATAAAAGAGCTGAATATTCGAAAATAATGATTTGTAAAGATGAAACAAAACTGGATTATTTAGACAAAATCTCTACACACAAAAATATATTTAATCTTTTAAGAAGGCTAAAGAGCTTTCCATAATCTTTGTTGGGATCAAGTACGACCTTAATATTATGCAAGATGTTTTTATACTTATATATTTATGAGACGCTAAAATTCGTTAATTTGGCCACGTCTTTCAATCATACGATCGTACATGACGCTTTATAAGTTTATCTCTTTAGCGTGACCACATTTCGGTGGGAATGAAGGTAGCTCATCCACACACACATACTAGTTTTTATAGCAAATAGTTTCGGAATAAAATTTTTGAACACAATTTTTTTTTAGAAATATTTACATTTTTTTGTTCGAAGAAACGTGTTATGCTAGATTAAATTTTTGCATTTATGACATTAGTTGCTTCTATTTTCGATTATGTACCCGGAGGAATGGGTACTTTGTTTTATTATATACCTACTCTTTATTTACAAGTTTATTTTACAATACCTTCAGATTTTTATGAGATGTTTTCGCGTAAAAACTTTTAAATTAAAATTTTAAAATGACATTTTTAATTTTTAGCTTTTTTATTTTGAACATAAATAATAGATAAACTGCAGATTATAGACGCTGAACAGTGGAGGCCAAAAAATTTTTTTTTATTTCACAATGAACGACAGTTTAAGAAGAATAGGTACCGTGATTGACAGAGTTGCATTTTTTACCTGTAGCTAAAAATTAATTGCTCTGAGTAATCAGTGCGTACAGTACTTTCGATTTAATTTTGTCTCATAAAAACCTAAATGTTTGTTATAGTGTGTTTGTGTCAGAAATAAAATAAAAAAAAAAGATAACAAAAATATTAATTTATAACACACAATTTTAGTATTATTAACACAATTATTTATTAGCACGGTATAATTCTAAATAATGTGCAAATATAATATAAGCTACGCACACGTTAATTTTCTAATTACTGCTGCAATCACTGCGGGTTTACTCTGGATCTTTGCCCAACTGCAAGCCTTTTTTATGTCGGTGTGTGTTGTTCATTAGAGCTAGATCATTAAATTACTTTTTTCCCTACCCCCTATAAAATAGCTTCTTTAATGCATGTATACCGGTTGTAAAATGACTCTTTTCAGGCTGGTGACGAGCCGGACGGCAAAGTAACTTTACCATCTGCTTTATAGTAGACTGTGTATATCTGGTGTCGTATGGGCTATATTGTGGTTGAACTTTCTTGTATTACAAAATACCGTTAGATTTCAATCGCTGATAGCTACGAGACTAATAATGCGTGAGGAATGATTGAGCACACAACGAATAGATCATTTCTGTACGCGTTTGTCGCGTAGGATTTCTTTTGCTCGTGGAACAGGCAGAAGTCGCAGGTCTCCGTATCAATATAGATAAAACAGTCGCTATGAAAGTCGGTAAGGTGAGTCGACAATAGCTGGTAATAAAAGATATACCTGTTAAAGAAGTGGAAGAATTTTGTTATCTGGGCAGTATAATCAGCAATAATGGAAAGGCAGAAGTGGATATAGACAGCAGAATCAAAAAAACACACAAGCGTTCGGAAGTTTAAATCGTATTTGACATTCAAGTATGATTTTTGAAAAAAAAAACGAAGTTACGTATTTGTAACTCGAATGTAAAATGGGTCCTTCTATATGGATATGAAACCTGGAAAGTGACGAAAGCCATAACAACTAAACTGCAAATCTTCATAAACAAATGTCTCAGAGCAATCCTCAAGGTGAAATGATACGAAAACATCTCGAACAACGAACTTTGGAAACGTGCATGTTTTGAACAAATCTGTATGACTATAAAACGTGGGAAATGGAATTGGATAAGACACACGCTACGAAAGACAGATGATGATATAGCGAAGAGAGCCTTGAATTGGAACCCACAGGGATACCGAAAAAGAGGAAGACCAAAAATATCCTGGAGAAGAACTGTTCGTGAAGAAGTTATGACACAAGGAACTACCTGGCTTCAAGTTAAAAATATGGCAAAAGATAGGACTAGATTTAACATTTTCGTAGAGGCCCTATACTCCACTAAGGAGTTAAAAGAACTTAGTATTATTATTATTATTATTATTAAAACTGAATCATCGTAGTACACTGGTTACCTATTATATCTATAATTATAAATAGCAATTCATTGTTCACAAGCTACTCAAATATCATTATTTGAGTAAACAGTCACGGTTTATGTGTATTTCTGAATCGTTCTGATGCAATGTCGCAGTCTGATGATCTAGCTCTGACACCATGGCCATCGAACAACCAGGCATCGAATACACAGGTCTATTATTAGACAACAACGCATTCATTACAGTTGGTTGGTCTATGCAACTATTATGTCTATTTATAACTTTGCGTTTTCGCTAAAACTGTTGAATATGAAGTCGTGTATTTTCATTCCTTAATCAAAATACGCAAACATCGCAATGCCGACCATTATTTTTATATAATGTTTTAATTAAATTGAAGTTCTAATCAAAATGATTATATGTAAAAAGGAATCATTCTGTTTTTGTTTTTTAAATCAAGCAAAAACTGAAAAATAATAGAATTTCACACAGGCTGACTTATTATTTTGATTTATCCCGTGTGTGTGAATACGTGGACAGTTAAGTTATAGTGATGATTGTTATAATTTTTTGCTTAATTTTTGAAAAAAATTATTTGCGCTGATTTGTTTCCAAAAGTTTTTTTTCTGGTAAACAATTAAATTTTTTGGTGTTCCGTACACTATACCAGACCACTTTTAGAATCGACGCATTTATGTAACATATCCACGTAATTTTTCATCTGTAAATATTGTTAGAAAATTTCATGCAGAAAGAGAAAATTCAAACAACAAACACCCAAAACACATAATTTGTATCCAGGCTGGAATGAATATATATTTTAATGTAGTTTATTTTCTATCAAATTGTTATAAAATACAATTATTGTTGTTTACTTAAAAACATTCCTTTTATTATGAAAATATAATTTTATGTACAATCATTTTTTTTAATAATATAGTACAAAATATACATTTTTTTATCACAGCTTTGTAAACATTTATATTTATTCGTAAATCATAGCGAATTTATAAATTTTTAAACCACAATAAACAGAAAATATTTTAAAATGTGAAGATCTTCAGTGTAATTGATTTGGTTTGTTGATATAGGTATTGTATACGTTTATATTTAAAAGTTTTCAATTTTTTTTTCATATTCAGACAAATGACTATACAAGCAGCAAAGAATTACATTATTTGAAGATACGTTACTTTCATTATATTTATAGAAAATACGACTCATAAAGTAGTTTGTTCGTTTGTTTTCTGAGAAACGAACGCAATATTGTTTATTCAGTGGTCCTATTAATTTCATTGTTACGCTTTTCATATACAGTGCGTCCAAGAAGCCTCGAATCACTCAAATAAAAGCCAAACTGACAATTGTGTGGAAAAACCTCGAAACGCGTTTTTGTAAGAAGTTACCGTTTGATGTTATTCAATTGTTTTCTCATGACCTTAAAGAAGTTATGACGTCATCAATACTTCTCTTAAATGGCACCCACCCAGTTTATTTTTATTGTTTTTGATAGATCTTGAAATCCTCTACAGTCTACATGTCTGTGTCGCAATTTTGGTATCTTACATAATATGAAAATTTCAGGGAAAAATGCGACTGAATGCAAAAAATACTTTAAAAAAATTGTTCGTATAAAATAAAGCGTAGAATGGGCGGCCGTGCTGTTGTTAATTTCAATTTAACAATATTTCAACGCGATTTCCTTCGATCAATTCACCTGACTTACACTAAAGTCATTTTGGCATAATCAACTGGCAGCATAGGGGCCTATTCTAACACTTTATTTTAAACGAATACATTTTTGCATTTTTCTTACAATTCATCGCATGTTTCCTTAAAATTTTTCTAGTGTAAGATATCAAAATTTTGACACAGTCCTGCAAAGGATTCCGAGATCTATAAAAAAAATAAAAACATTTATGGGCCCCATTTGAGAAAAATATTGATGATGTCTATACTTCTTCAAGGTTATAAAAAACTAGCATCAAAAAGTAGCTTTTAACAAAAACTGTTTGACGTGTTTCAGGGTTTTTCTACATAACAGCCAGTTTGATTTTTATTCGGACGATTACAGACTTTTTGGACACACTGTACAATAATGTTTTTCAAAAAAAAGTTGTCGTGACTTTAAATTTTCTTTTATGTTCACACATTTGCAACAATCCTAATTGCGTAGAATTATTCTTCCAACATTTTTTTTTTATTTGAAAACTGCAGTTTCGGAGTTTTTTAGTCTATTTATATACAAATTTGTGAGTTGACGTCTTTAACAACGCGCAAATATTTACTTAGAAAGGTTCAAAATTTCATTAACTATTATTTTTAAATGAAGTTTTAGTAAATAAGCTATTTAATTATTACAGGAAATAACACTAAAGAAAACCTTGCTAAAATGGTTACAGACCAGGTTTGTTGACATATTCGATTCTTCTCTTCAGTGCCAACATGCTTTGCAGATTTTCCGCTAATGTTTCATTAATGTTCGTCCTAAAATAGAGATAGTCATCCCCGACTTCCTTTACGTTTAGAACCTGCGATATCATATTACTCTGCTCTAAAAAATGTTGCTAATATTTATCGAAACAAAAACTTAATAAAGAAAATTGAGAAGCACAAAATCGCCTCTAGCCTGCCTACATTGTTTCAATCCAGCCTGGATAGCTTATTTTCATAAATAATTTACTCTATAATTAAATTGGAAAAATATTAACACGAAATCTTAATTCTTCATTTAATTTTATTTCAAAATTTAAGGTATGTTTTAATGAAAATAAACACGCAGTTGTGAAGTGTGTTTTATTGAACGCTTAAAGTTTTTATTGACCACCGGTATATCATATAATTACCTTTCCTGGCGGAATTTCATATGGAAAACACTTTTCTCATTTGAGCTATTATTATTTGAGTATTGCAAATAACAAAACTGCCTAAATGGCAGAGAACCGTGAATAATATTTTTCCATTTTATATAAACAAAAATACAACATAAAAATTTATCTACTTGTGTCTTATTTGTAGATTTACAAAAATCAAAAGAAAAAATATCACATTCTTGAAGAAATATTAAAAAAATAAAAATAAAAAAATTGTGATGTGTTTACACGGAAAAAATTGATAAAAAAGTGTGTAATACAAGAATTGATCAATAAAAAGTGAGTCAGTTTATTTTTTGACAATATATTACGTGGTGAGTTGTGGAGGATAGGAAAAATATAGCTGCATTATAAGATCTATAAGGACCTTTTATTGTCAAAACATAAAACTAGAAGACGAGACAGAAACAAAACAGAATTTGGTTTTTTAATAAGTAATTACACGAAATAAACACACACTGGAGTGCAATTTTCAGATTTGAATGCCGATCTATTTAATTTATTATTTTGTCAAAAAATAATGATGAGTATTTGGAAAGAATTCCGTGGCATAAGGATCGAAAATGAAGCAATACTGAGATTTTTTTAAACTTGCATTTAATACTAACGTTTCGATACGTTTTGTATCATCTTCAGAGTGTTCAAATGCTGTCACATGTTATCAGTATATTGTTGTTGATGGATTGAGAACATGGTGTCACTCAACTTGTTAAAAAAAATAACAATTAACAAGTTGAGTGACACCATGTTCTCAATCCATCAACAACAATATACTGATAACATGTGACAGCATTTGAACACTCTGAAGATGATACAAAACGTATCGAAACGTTAGTATTAAATACAAGTTTAAAAAAATATCAGTATTGCTTCATTTTCGATCCTTATGCCACGGAATTCTTTCCAAATACTCATCATTAACTTCAATGGATCACAGTTACTCTATTCATTGAATAGAGTCAATCTTAATCAAAAAATAATATGACTAACTTTTATACTGGTCAATATAAAAAAGTTTTCCTCCTTTTCGTAATTCTATCAAAAAAAAGACAAAAAATGCTTCGTAGATTTAAAAAAAAATTACCTAATTACTCTCCTAGTCCATTCAGGAATGTCCGTTATTATTATTTTTGACTTACTTGTATGTACGCCGATTTCGTGTAGCTGTCATAAGGACTGTAAGTTAATGCGGGCCTGTATTTATGCTCAATCCTGTCCAATTCTCGAATGATAACACTGGGACGCACTCTGATCACATGGACGGGATGAATCGCCCCACTTCCGTAGGAAGAGACGAAGTTTGTGTGACCAATATAAGGGAGGTAGCTTGTGGCCGGGTGGAAATTATTTAAAACGAAGACCTACAATAAAAGGTCCGAATATTTGAAATATTCCAAATTTGCAATAATTTCTTGGTTTACTATTATTGTGATTTACGGAGAAAAAGTAAATTCAGCAAGACAGTTATTTGATAATTGATTACAACCAAAATTTGTTAAATGAAACACTTTCCATGTCTGTCTGGCACAAGCATTTTGTTTTTTAAAAAAATTCGAATATTTAATAGAAATAATGGATTATATAAGGCGTCTTTTATTACTTTAAGATCCCCTTACTCCATAATAAAAAAATACCAATCCTCCTTCCTCCCCTTAGTCTTACCTAAGATAAAAAGGCGATTTGACATGTCTAAAGTAAGCATACAAAATTTAATCAAAATCGAAAAGTTATTTGTAAAATGGCAAATATATGTGACGCGAGCGTATAAAGGAATTCGATGAAGATGGAATTTGTTTCCCACCAACTATACTGGGTAGCAGAAAGGGTTGTCATGATCTTAGATTGCCAGCCCCGGATTAACGATTTTTTCGAACCGGGGCAGAAACTTGATAATAGCGCCCCCTCTCTCCAGAGTTTGATATAAATTACTTAAAAAAAATTGGTTGTCTGTAAAGTCGGTTTACGGACGATAGTTTTACGTGATAACGTTATAAAGAAACATTAATGAACTCTCTGACGTCACGCGAGAAGAGAGAGAAATGCGTACAAGCCGACGCTTGGGCCGATCGTGACTCTCTATCGCTTATACCGCGCTTTCGCTTGCACGCTCAGGCTCAGGCGGAACGTGACACTTTTTCGTGCGTGCAGCCGGTGTTTCATCAATTTATAAGACGTTATCACGTCAAAAACTCACAAATATAATGTGTATAATAGTTGGCATTTTTCGTGAACGGGAAACCGTCAGAAAACAAGCAGACTGAGTAAATCGGAAAAAGGACAGATTGGGTGCGGTTTTTAACCATATGATATTACGATTTTGGCGTTCCTTGAAACTGCCACTCAGGGTGGGTGCCTCGGTTTATCCCTCCTAGATCCGGGATTGTAGATTGTGATCATATAATTATAGTTTCCATACATCAGGAGCAGTCTAATGTCGTATTCATCCAGAACATTAGATTGTACTCACACAAAAACAAATTATTGTTCTACATAGAAGAAGATCGTTTTTCTAGCTAAATTTTGATTAATGCGTAGAAAAACGTCATTTCGTAGTGGAATCTGTACAAACAAACGGTGGTAAATACACGTATAAACACTACACAGTTTAAGAAAAATATCGTTTCAGTCGATCAATTCGAGTACGATCGATTTAAAACTGTACTATGTTTTTCATATGGAGAAATAAGTATGTTCACAATCTAAGGTCACTGTCAAATCAGATTTCTTGACAATCCTTTCTGCAACCCAGCATCAGACTATAAGACTTTGTGTTAGCAGTAATAGCATTCATTTGTTATAAAGAATAACATTGCTAAAAGTGGTTTTGGTTTATATATATAACGACTCTGTGTATAAAATCTGTAGAGTAATTGGAACAATGGAAAATATGTAGGTTAATTTTTTTATTCTTAACTTCAAAACTTACCTTGCCGACACTGGGAAAGTATTTCGTGTGTTGTGATGGCACACCCTATAAAGAACGAAATGAAATATTCAGAAATGTCTTTCAGATTTCTTCTTACCTACTGGAATTTTATTTAAAATGAGTTTCGAAAATATTGGCCTCGTTATTTTAAAAATATCCAGATATGAATATTGTCGACACAAGACCAAAAATAATATTAATTGTTTGAAAACCTTATCAATATTGAAATATGTTAAACAATGGATAAAATTAATTATTTAAGCTATTTTTTTATTAATTTTTGTAATTTCAAGTAAGAAATAAATGTAAGAACATGAACTAAATTAAAATTTATTCGAAATTCCGTTTTGTCAGTAACTTGATATTGGAGAACAGTTCTAATGTAATACATTTTTTTTTTAAACTTAAATAATAAGAAATAAGAGTAAACATTGGTTTAAGCAATTTATTTTAATATATAAAGTACAATTAATTAATCAATGCGTCAAAAGCTTCTTTAATAAATCGTGAAATGTCAAAAATGAATATATATCTACATAATATTACACAAATATTAGTACAAGTTTATAAAAAATATTTCATCTTTCTTAAGAAAAATAATTCCAATCTGAAATTATCTGAAGACATTTTTCTATACACTATCTGATTCAAAAGAAAATTGTCTTCTAATTTTTAAAAGCAATAAAAAATAAATACATGCAGTTGCACATAAATAAAATACTTATGCGTTCTATTTGTTGTTTTTACTGAAATTAATATTGATTTTTCTTTTTTAAACAAATATCATTCTATTTTTTCATATGTTTGCCAATTTCAATAATGTTTTGTTTGATACGCATATCGGCCGATACTGTGACTCATTAAAGTAGTAGTTAATTTTGACTCACGTCTCACTCATTAAAAACACTCGACTTTGTTATTTTTCATCATGTTAACAGAGGCTGCAATAGTTTGTTTTTGATTTTTTAGTCACCTGCTTCCAAAGTTTTCTATTATGGTATTAGTTGAACAACTGATAATTTGTTCTCAGATGAAAATCTGCAGAAAAAAGGTTTGTAAAAGTCGAACCGTACTAATAATATTACCAATGATTTTTTAATTTGTATCTTTACGTGTTTTTAGTGAATCTTTAAATTAGCTAGCAGCATTAAATGAGTCTCAGTTATAAAGAGTGAATTTGATATTTAAACGCGATATGAGTAATGACGGTAAGTGGTGCCGTGGGGAAGTCGTCCGCTGGCCGTAGAACTGTAGCTGGAATGATATCCGCCGGGTCCGTCGCCGCGAGACACCGAGTACTCGCTGCTGTAGGTGGAACCCGGACCGGAACCTCCGGTGCTACGGGATACTCGTTCGGATGTGTTGTAGTTACGAGACGTCGGCCTGTACGGATCTGTGCTACGATTGCTTGACTCCGATGTTGACGAGTAAGAGTAGGAGTAATTTTGCTCGGCACGGCGCGGTGCTGAAGGCGTATCCAGCACCGAATACACGCGGGAAGAAGGCGTCTGTTTGAAGGGAAAATAAATCATTCATCAGCTTTTGTGTTGGGACAACAGTCATCTACAGTTTCGTAAGCCAATCTACAAAATGCCTCTTTTTTTTGACTTTTCAACAATTTTGAATGAAGAACTGAGAAAAATATCAATTCGATAAAAGTATTTTTGTGTAATAGTTTAAGAGCTATCAAACATTTTTGAGTAAGTATTTGAGGCACCTTGGAAATTTGTGTAACACTTCTTCTGAATACAAGAGACCTGGCTAAATGGTAGCAGTGCCTAGCCAAACGTTGAATTTTTTAAAATTGCGAAATTTTATTTGCAGAAAAAGTTCTTGAGGATTTTAGAAATTTTAATACATTCATACATAGTATTTAATAAAGTAGAAAATAAATAAGACAGATCATTTAGTGAGGTCTAAATATCTGCCTTCTATTGTACGTGAGTATGAGTAAAACGCTACGGGTAGGTTGAAGTGATTTATGAGAGAGCGTATATCGTACCGCAGCACGCTTCAACTCAGCTCACATATCTCTTTCTCACTTCAACCTACTTGTAGCGTCTTACTCGCACTCACGCATAATAGACAGTTTTGTAACCGCCTGGAAAACATTTAGACCCGACTAAATGATCTGGCTTATTTATTTTATACTGAGTGTGAATGTATTAAAATTTCAAAATGCCTCAAGGACTTTTTTTGCTATTTAATGAAATTTTGCAATGTTAAAAATTCACGGTTTGGCTATAGACCCCACTACTCTTCTGTCAGGTCTTCGATATTGTGTTCAGATATTATAAAAGAAGTGTTACACAATTTTTTTTACGGTGCCTCTACCCTACCCAAAAATATTTGTGAGTTCGTCTACTATAAGAAGGTGTGTTTTTTAAGACGAGTGCGATTTTTTGAGCCGAGTTGAAGGCGCCCTCGCCGGAAGTTTCAAAATCATTGCAATCACGTCTTCAAAGGAACTACCTTCTTTTCTCGCTTAGTATATGCAAATTTTCAAGGTTACTTCGGATATATTACAAATTTCAATTGATTTGATTTTATCCACTTAAAATATCGGGTATTTTACTCAGTTCTTTACAAAACTGGAACTGGCGGGAAAAAAAGCTTTTTTCTGACAGCCAATTTTAATGCACAACAACTTAACATTATGTTCAAATGTTCTTTCGCTACAGGTTTTGTTACACTTTAGCAAACAGTATTTCCAATATTTTTACTACTAATATGAAAAGTTTGAACACATTAATTAGTACCAGTCGTCTGTAAATAAGAAAATACTTATATTTGGTACGGGAGACTGAACTACTTTTTTTATTTCATGAATTAAAAAACGTTTGTTATTATTGTCGTATCAAACTAAAAATTTGTGAAATTTTTTTTATTATTTGCTATTCCTATTCTTAATATTTTCTTTTCTTGATTCTTGAAGTTTTCTTTGCAAAAATTGCAATAATATATAATAATTAAACCCTCAAAATCATCATTATTATTTATGATGGTTTTATGCTATTCTTCAACTTCATAAAATAATATCTACATTTAGTGATTTCTAAAGATAATTTTTTGCTAGTTTTCCTCATATGACAAAAAATGAGTGAAATGTTCTGGATGGTAATTATGTAATGCCTATTTGAATATTTTTCAATAAAAGTTTCTATCTCTCATCTTATTTAATTAGTTGCAAATATTAATTAAACGTTTAAAGACAGACTTCTTATGACAAAAAAATGCGTCAATACGTATTGGATTGATTGATTTTTCTAAATTTAACGATTTTTTGATTAAAATACTATAACAACGAGATGTATATTATATGAAGAACTAGTGTACTATTGCGCATCGCAATTTGCTCTCTCTCTCTGACTGTGAAAACTAAAACGCGAAAAAAATGACAAAATCAAATTATTTTGAAATAATTCATCAAACAACAAAATAGTCCCAAATATTAATCTTGATTAAAGTTAAATGGCATACGCCAATTAAATAATATGTTTTTAAACAGATAAATCTCCACTAATACTTTGACATTTGTTTGCTTTTCAAAATTCGCGCGGCCTAAGTGTGACGAAGAAGAAACATGTCAGTCAATTGCCTCTGTCTCTTTCTAGCGGAACTTAAATCACGCAGGCCAGACTAGCAGTCTATCTATCCACAGCCCCGGATCTAGGATTTTTTCGAACCGGGGCAGAAACTTGATAATGGCGCCCCCTCTCTCCAGCGTTTGAGATAAATTACTTAAAAAACCCCACAAATATATACTGGTTGGCATTTTTCGTGAGCGGGAAACCGTCAGAAAACAAGCAGATTGAGTAAATCGGAAAAAAGGATTGGGTGTGGTTTTCAACCATATTCTATCATAATTTTGACGCCCCCTAGATCCGGGGCTGTCTATCCAGGTCGTTTGTTCGTTACTTTTCATATTAAATAGCAAAAAAACATATTCAAATATGACTTACTTAACGCTCGGATTTCGTGATTATAGAAATATTGAAATTAGTATTTGCTATAGTGTTATAATAGCCATTTTGTTATCGAGCATATTAAAGCTATTTGCCATGCCATAAACACAAACATATAAATATATCTAATTGATGAAAAGTTTGGACATAAAACAAAAGATTTCATAAGTTTGAACGCCCAGGAATCAATGTACTGTTCTATTTTTTTTTTTTGTTAATTCCTTGCGCTCATGGGACACTAGTGTAGTAATAATTTCAGAAAATCTTCAAAATTATATGAAGTTCAATTCATTCTGATGACATTCTGAAGTTAAATAACAAGGTAAAGTTTTTGTACAAAAGCTTAACGTTGCCAACTTTTTATGCGCATTAGTTACCATGAAAACGAAATTTGAAGTAGTATAATTTTCATTACAAGTTTGTGTTAATGTAAAAAACTAAAAAAAAATATATATATATAGTGCTGTCTAATAATATGTATGTGCAGTTTGAAAATATCAGTAGGCCTATTGAAAAGTTTTAAAATTTAATACTATATTTTTGCGGTTCTTATTAATGTTAAAAAACAATTTATCAGTGAGAACATTGTAAAACGTTCTTCAAATTTTTATGTTAAATATTTTGTTAAAACAGTTAAAAATTGGATTAACACAATTCACACAAGTAAATATTTAAGTTTATAGTTTACTCACAAACTTGCCTGATTTTTTACTTGACTACCCCAGAAAGAAAGTATCTATTGTTTAATTTGAATCGTACAACAACAGTATTTATTTATTTTTCTATATTGTTTTGCAAAAAATAATTTTATTCAACACGCGTGAGTAATATATAATTTCGGGGCCCTGCTAAATTCGGGAGAAATAATAAATTACTTCATGTTGACGCGTACAGTGCGAATAATGAGCCGAAACTGTACGGTAATGTATTACTGCATAGTTTCTGGACCAATAGGAACGCAGTAGCGATTTGTAAATATGAAAACAGCATCGCAATTCAGCGAAAGTCAGGATCATCTTGTGTGCATCGAGGGCGATGGGTACGTCAATCAATGAAGTGATTTATTATTTCTCCCTCTTTTACCAGGGCCCCGATTACATATTACTCGTGCTAGTTGAATAAAGTATTATGTGCGACTATTGATCGAAGGAGAATATTCCACTCACGTGTTACCGCACTCGCTACGCTCGTGCGGCATATTTCACGCTCAAGAAATCTTCTCCTTCTCTCACTAGTCGCACAATATACTATTATTTTAATTTAGTGAGAAATAAAACCAATTTTGATGAAAATGCGGGCAAGTTGTTGAATATACTATAAAAGTAATAGTCGTGACAACTTAGAAATGCTGTCGAATTTGTTAAGTTTACCAGTTTATTAATTAACTGCTGTGAACTGCTAAACAAAATATAGTTTATTTTTTTCAAGAAAGAAACGAAATTTATGTACGAACGAGATTTAACACAACAGAAAAATATAGAAGGATACAATGTTACTGTTGTATCTATCGAAAGTAGAAAGAAGAAAAATTATTATGTTCTTCTCAATTTGTCCAAAATAGAGATTTTTTATGAACAAAAAACAAAAACATATACACTCAAGAAAGCAAAGTTCACACCGAAAAAATCGCGTACCTTTGATGGTAAAAAATTGACTTGAAAGGATTTATTTGGGTTGTCGAAATATTCGATGAAAATTAAAAAAATATATTATAGACCGTTTCGAACTCGATTTAATTCTTATAAATAAACTAACTTATAATAAAAATACTGAAATATTGACATTTTAATACTGAAAAAAATACTAAATATGTACTGGAATGTACTGTTACAATAATTAATAGTGTTAATTTTTCTAATGAAATTTATCTTCGTACGATTAATAAAAATACTCTACGTGGCTTGGGATAAATAAAAACCCTATATTAATATTTAGTGTTAAGTTTTGTGCTTGTACTATTAATAAGCATTCTGTGCACGGCGTAAAAGCGCAGTTCAAAATGCCCCTAATTAAGGCAGTTATATTTACCCTTAATATGTAAAACGCTCAATAAAAAAAATATTAAAAAAGATGAAATAATAAAGAAAAATATATCGACTAAAAATGATGTGAAATGTAACGAAAAATACTGCTGCTGCTGCCATTAGTTCAGAATCTAACAGCCATTGACTTCATTTTTTAAAAATATCTTCTTCCGTCGCTCAGATCGACTTCGGGTATTTCCCGTTTGATTGCCGCCAGTACTTTGTTTCGTGTTTCATCTCTCGGTGGGACGTACGGCTTTCGTGGTTGGATGATGACGCTGTTACGTGTCACGTGAGTGGGATAAACGGTCATCACGTCAGCTTTTTTCACCGGTTTTCTTGCACTCGATATGCCCGGCACTTGATATTTGGTCGCGTAATCTTCTTTGACTTCCTTCTTCTTTCCGAACGCGGTCACTGGATCCGGTATAAGGCTCGGTCTTGGTACGAACGGCAATTTGTCCCATGGGATTTCCCGTCTCTGGAATCATCCAGAATAGTTTCATTTTTACTTGTTCCATTTCGCATTATTATTCTTCTACTAGTTCAAGGACTTATTTCCATTCTTGAAATATTTGGAATCCATTTTTTTCGGCATTAGGTACTATTTTATTTCTGTCGTCTGACATCAAATTCATTGGTCGTTTTTTAAATATTTTTTTATTAAAAAATCCGCTTTTTACATGGTACTTTTTTATTGTTGTTTATAAGAAGACGATCGTTACCTACTAAGCGCTACATTAAGAGGGGTCTAGTCTCCTCCCTCCATCTAAAACTTTATTGCACGCTCCCGCTCGTATTTTTTATTCAAAGAGAGACTTTTTTAAGTCTAGTTGAAGGTATGTAATTTCTTTGGATGCCATGTATAAAAAAAATGTGTCCAGACCACACAATTCACAAAGCCTTTCGGAATAATAGACGATTTTTGGTTTCATTTTACCATAAAAGATTTTAATATTTGTATAATGTGCCTGGTTAGTGCGCCTTGGCTTTTAATTTAAAATCAAGAGTGATCCCCTGAGTTCAAAAATTAAGTCGAGACATTGTAAACAGTGAACTTATGTTTTTCACTGGTTTTGCGTTACAAGCGGCAGACTATAATTTTTTGTACTTGCCTGCTTCATTTTTTCAATATTATAATATTGGCATTTTGTACGTAGGTACGTATAGTGTGAATCAAATAACTATATCTAGTCGGGGTTTTTGCTGTGCTTGCTACAGCGCCAATCTAGAACCCGCCGTTTTAGAGGTCGTTGAACACGATGGTGAGGATCTCACAATTTTTTTCCTCAGCTACCCCCTCAAATTGGCCTCTCTTATTTCCACCACTTGGAAAAAATTATAAAAAAATTGAACAAAAACAGTTTTGTATAGGAAAATTAATTCTCTACAAAAATCTTTCTTGTTTTTCTTCTGTAAATGTGATACTTTAAGAGTTACAGTTCTTCAAAGATGATAATTTATGGAAATTTTACGTAAAATTGCCATAAATGAATTAATTTTCCTACAAAATTGTTGTGTTCAAATTTTTTTATAATTTTTTTCCAAGGGGTGGAAATGAAGAGTACCAATTTAAAAGGGTTTCTGAGGGGAAAACATTGTGGGACCCTCACCATCGTTTTCAGTGACCTCGAAAACCGAAAACGGGGGGTTGGTCTCTAGATTGGCGTTCTGGCAAAAAAAGGTACCCCTTCCGACTCCTGATCTCGACTAATCAGCGACAGAACCTTGTCTTTTGTGTAAATAATACATAGATAAATTAAGTATCGAATGTAAGAAATGTTTGTACCACGAATAAGGACAGCCTGTATAAAAACACTTGATTTTAAATATATTTAAATGTTGTCATAACATTATGACTCAGTGAAAAATGCAACCCGTGATCTTAACCTCCTATTGGCAAACGTTTAAAAGTTGGTATGCTGTACAGTTGAAAGAGAAAATTTAATGATGTGCTATGGAAGTTATAAATAGTTCAATTGACAATAAATTGCAAAACAAAATCGAAAATAATTTTTATCCTCTGATATGCAAAAGTTAGATCTTCTTTCAAAAAATAATTACCCGACTACTGCGAAGCAAACGGAGGGTTATTTCTTTATGATTTCTTACGAATCGCGCCTTTTTGGGAAGGAATGGCAGAAACTTTCACAGCACGGAAAATTCTAGAAAATAATAAGGTAATCGAATTAGTCAACTGTTAACCTGAAGGCTTTGCTGAATTTTATGATCCAGTATAATTTCAAGTAGAGGTAATTAAATATTAATTTGACTTCAAATCTTTGTTAACGTCTGATTTTATTATTCAAATAAATAACGCACAACAAAGTAGCAAACAGTCAAATTAATCAAATAAATAAAACCCCGGGCTAATTTTTCAGACTTCGCTTTATTAATAATCAATAATCATTTTACGTTTCAGTCCGGATTTGGACCATAATTTTTAATATTAAAAGAATATAAAAAAATATATATTTTATATATTAGTACGTAAGTATCTAATTAATTAAAAATTAAGTTAAAATGTATAATTTAAATTTTCAATACAAACATTCGAATAATATATTTTTATTTAATTTTTAATTTATTACTTACCTCTAATATATTAAATATAGGTATTTTATTTAATATTCCTTTAGTATAAAAAATTTATATAACGGTCCAAATCCGGATTTAAACGTAAATTGATTATTGATTATTATTAATAAAGCGAAAAATTATGTGGAGGTTTTATGTATTTGATTAATTTGATTTTTTGCTAGAAACTTGCTGTAGGTATTTGGTAATCTAAGAAAGAAGAATTTTAATTTTCCGATGTTATTAAAAGCTGCGTATGAAGACATTTTGCAGCTGTTCTTTAAAGTTGAGATGTTATACAAAACTCTATTCAACATAAGATATTTATAAATTTGTAAATGTATCTGTAAGTTCGCATCTTTGATGAGCGAATCTGAAATAGAACTCAAGTTTTGGAACATAACTTTTGCAATGTTTAAAACATACATTACTGGCTGATGTATCTGGCACACGTATATTTACGTACCTATAACACGGGTGGCAGAATTGTGGGGCGGCAAAATTCTTGCACGACATTCATCAACCCGAATTTGACAAACACTACAATTGCCATTGATTGAAAATTGTAAAATGTGACGCGACATGTGAAATTGTTTTCCCGTTTGAACCATGATTCCTGTTTGTAGTTTGTGCTATTGGGAACGTAAAAAATTGTTTCAATCTTCTATCAACTGTTTACAATCAGTTGATGACTTCTAAGACTAATAGTTGAGCATATTGTGGACAATAATGCATTATATATGACCTTGATGGGAAAAGTTTTTCTAAATTTTTTTATCACCATGACTGTTCGTTTCTCTAGATAACTGTATATTTTGGGCATGGATACTTTTACCATTCCAACTCATAAATGTAGAATGGTACCTACTAATTAAGGTCAAAATTCACCTTTCAAAATTTTACAATATTTTTTCGTTTTGAGATCCACCGAATCCAAAAAACATATTTTTGGAAAAAGTCTGTGCGTCTGTTTGTCTGTGAGCACTATACTGGTCAAACGGGTTGAAACCAAATTTTGGGAGGATTGTTTTTCGGGAAAATCGGCGCATTTTCAGAAAAGATAAATACTATAACGTTGTTTTTTATATAATAATGGTATAATTTTCATAACGGCTTATTCTATTTATTTTTTCAAAAAAGTTTCGTTAAAATTTTTTTTTCTAAATTTTAGTTTTGGAAATAATTTGAAAATAAAAAAAATCAGCTATTTTTTGTTTTGTAGATCTGTCAGAAATAAACTAGTCAAGCATGCTTTGATTAATTTTTACATGACGTGGAACATATTATGTAGATAACCATGGCAACGAATAGCAAATATCATATTGAATACTAACCATTCCTCGCGTCACCTCACCCGATATCAGTAATTTTATTTTCTTTATTATACTATATCAAATGTCAACAATTTAGAAGTTGGAATCGTCCCGTCGCCCAATTGGTTGCAATTTTTTAAAATAATATAAACAATATTGTGTGAAGTCTCCGGACAACTGTAAATCCTACTTAGTTCTAAGTTCGGAACTTTTTGTTAGGTTAATATAAATCGATCTGTTTGATTTTAAACAAGCGAATTGTTTGAAAATTTGTAAGTGGAAAACATATTTCATTTACGACAACGTATGTGTATTTTTTCGATTGCTTGAAAAAAACATATTGTTTGCAGTAACTGAAAACATTTTTGTGTAAGCAGAAAATATTTACATTTCAATGAAATGTCGCCATGCCATTTAGCGTTACATGTCATAAATCAGACGGTTACGAGCTCTGTTGTCGAGTGTCTATAATTTACAAAATCTATCAATAAGTGGAGGATGTGTGTTTCGGCGCGCAGTTAAAATTTCACAAGTACGCTTTATTTCTGCGATCTCTCGGGGAATCGTATAGCGCTCCAAATTTAGCCATCCAGACGCGAGACTCATGCGGCCGGTGCTCTACACACCGTACGAGCTTGCGTCAGACGGTCGACAGACGCCCACGCCCGACGCCACGCGACGCTCTTGCTACGCTATAAACACGTACTGCGATTTGTAAACGGCGAATACGTTCGTTTTTTTAATAGCGGTATTCAAAGTTCAAACTGATCTTAGATAATTCAGTGTTTTATTCATTCTTAAATGTTTACTTAAATGCTTTGCTCCCCAATGTTGATTTAATGCTTCATACGTATTTTCACTTATTTAAATAATATGGTACAATAGTCTATGATCCGGTATTGGAAATATATACCCTCATCTGTTATTTGATGATGACAAAGATTATTATATTAGATAATGATTCAATTTTTTATGAAATGAAAGGTTGTTTCTTTTCACTACCCAACAATATTAGGTTGCATCAGCAAAAGTTTGTCACTTCAATGGTTGTCTAGATTTTAGAGTTTTTCTGAAAACAGATTTTTCCGATTAATAATATTTAATCTGACTTGAATCTAGTATTTGGTCAATGGAGCGTGCTTATACAATCAAAAATCTTCTTTCGGAAGAACTCTAATCTAGACAAAATCTAACCAACCATCGATGTGACAAACTTTTACTGCGACAACCTAATACCGTTTGGTAGTGAATGAAATAAACTTACATTTCATAAAAAAATTGATTAAATAATTATCTAATATAAAATAAATAAAACAATTAAATTAAAAAAGATTTTTAATTGTTTTATTTATTTTATTTTATAATGGATTTTCATCAAGTAAAGGCAGAAACTATTAGATAAATAATTATCTAATATATAGACTTTGTCATCATCAAATAACAGATGATATTACTATATATTTATAATACCGGATCTTGCTCTATAATGTCCAGTTAATAACAACCACCATACCTAATTTTTACCGTCAAAATGAAAAATTAATCTTCATTCTGTTTTGTAGTTACAACTCTATTTTCTTTAATGGAAGCATTTTTGTAGGTTCTGAACCATTTTATTGCAACAGTAATTTACCTATAAACAATGTTTTCTCATTCGTACACAATTCTTCTTTCAAATGAAGATCGAAATACTAAATTATTTTGTGTTAAACAGTACATTTTTGTTAGAATCGTATATCCGTTAATAAATTGAAATTAATTTAAATAATTTTTGAATATACGACTCATATTATTTTGTGTTAAAACATTGTTAAAAATGGAACATTAAAAACTTGTTGACAGCCATGCAAAAATTGGTTTTATTTAAAACACGTAGCGAAAGATAATACCTATAAAATGATGAGTTTTGTCCCAATTAAACAATAAATTACAAAAATTGGTTTTTACACAAGTCACATAAAATTAAATACACAACAATTTAAGACGAGTATCTTTCTATTTAACATAAATCTATAGGTGTTTATAAAGGTACACACAAAAAACACGATAAAACCGTTCTCCAATTTCAGTTTCTAGTTAGCCTACTGATATCAAATATTTTATTAAAGTAATATTCAAGTGGTAGGTATAGCTCTTTATATATTTTTTCATTTATTAGTTACATTTATTGTCTCAGATGTTGGCAATATATTAAAGCGTCGATAGCGCTCTTTTTTTTAAAGTTGTGTTAATCTTTTGTACAATGCAGGTGCGTTTTTAAAAGAAATTAACTCCATTTTTTTGCTCTTTTTGTTAAAATGAAATTACATATTTTTTATTTTTGATATTTTTGATTTTTTTAGCTTAAATTATAATATATTGTTTTGCTTACTCGAAGATTTTTTTTTTAAATTTTGAATTATAAAAATTTTGGTATCTAATAAAAATATGAGTATTCTGCAAAAATATAAAAAATCAATGTTGAAATTTTCATAGGATACTATAAGTTTTAAAGATATAAACAAACTTGTTATTTTATTTAATAAATTTAAAAAAAATGTATTGAAGAGAAAAATTTACAAATGTGTGTTAAACAATCAAAAACAGTCTCTTAAAAGAAATTTTGAGTTGCGGGATGGACATATCCATAATTTAATCTTTTTATTTCTAAATCATTGGCTCATATAATATTGAATTGTTTAATTGAAACTTATATTTCCAATAATTATTATTTATAAAAATGGTACTACAAACAAAAAATCAAAATGTGCGAAATAAAAAAAAAAAATACTTTTTGGTCTTCGATATATCAATAAGATTTTAAGCAAAGAAGTAATTATTCAACAAGTTCTTGTTTATTTTATTATATTTTGGATATTCTTGAAAGTCTTTTGAATAAGTGTTTAATACTAAATATATCGCTACTTAGTTTAACGACATATGAAAGTTAAAAGCACAATATCAAAAAGATTTGTTTGCCATTAAGCTTTAATTATTTCCTCAAGATTTTACAAAAAATAAACTAGAACCTGTTTGAAGTTCACAATATATAATAGTTTTCATTTCTGTACGAGTAAATGTGGTGAAGTGCTTTTTCAAAATTTTAAAAAAGTTAAATTTTGCAATTTTTGAATTTGGATTTTTTACATTTCTTATATGAATTTTTTGAATAGAAGTTTACTGACGAGCGTCTATAATTTGCAATCATTAACTCATAAAAATATATTTTATAAAAATCAAAGATCAGTTACATTTCTTTAACGAAGTTATTCGATTTTGAGATACTTGGTAGTTTCTTTTTGCTTTGCCAATTGCAGAGTGTTTTAGTGTAAGGATGGGTTCATATCTTAATGAGATCACATCGAACAGTTGGCCCATTCTTATATTTTTATACTGCTTTTGCAACGAAAATCTACCACTCTCAAAATTCCGATTCACTTACATAATTTCGTACAAAAACAAATAGATCGTCCGTTATAACTGAACAGCAACATTGAGGGAAAAAAGCAACAATAACGAATTTGAAGACATTGGATACTGACCGTGTAAGAATATGACGTCACACTCGGTGTTATTCTTGTCGAATACGGCCGGCGGACTGTATAGAAGTCTGATTCGTACACCATCTTGTCTTCACAGATATAGATATCACAATGATAACACTAAATAATTATTGTAACACCGAAACTTGCACTCGGGATTATTTGGCGTGCTTGTTTAGGCGATGGTTGTTATATAAGACACCGTCCGGCCGTCGGATGTGCAATGGCGCGCTTCGACGGCGTCGCGACGCTTTGTATAAGAAACGCCAACGCCTTCCTCAACGCTCCCACCGCACGACCCCGCCGACACGATTTGTGCTTGACGATGACGTCGTGATGAAGTACGTCTTAGTGGACTCTAGGAATGGAATGTCCCTTCCAATTTTTTAATCTTTTTTCTCTGATTCAGCTCTGCATCTTTCATTCTTTAGTGGGCGTGTGAATCACTTATACTAAGTGAAAATTATTACAAAATTATTTTTTAAATATGATTGCAGGTATTCAATTCGTTTCTAATTCTGCACGCTGCTTATAACGTTCTTCTTTTTGTTGTATTACATGAAGCTCAGATGACAAATATTTTACTAAAATTGTCATATAGAGGCGCAAGTAGCAAAAGCGTTGAGCTAAGCCGTCAGATAGCATCATGCTGCATTGCTGTGACGTTGTTCAGCGTTGCTCGCTGTTTCAAAATTAAAGCCGTCAGATGACAGTATGCAGTATTGTGTCTGTTGTATTACAATATGAAGGTCAGATGACAGATCGAAGTTTTGACGTTGTTTCAAAATTAAAGCCGTCAGATGGCAGACGTTGTTCAGCGTTGCTGTATTTTAATTAATTTACAAAAATAAAAGCAATAATAAATTTTTTAGTTGTCGATGTCAGTAGAGCAAGCAATTATCTGTAAAATGATATATAATTTATGTGGAGAAATTGTGAGGTTTTTTCTAAAAAGGGAGACAAACATCTTAAACCTTAGCGTATTAATATATATGATTTAATTATTTACTGGCACATAGATGATAGAACACAATTGTGATCATTGTTAGTTTAAAAGGCATGAGATGACTTTTTCAAAAAATAATTTTTGTTTTCTAGGTCTTAATGAACGAACAAATCGCATCTTGAACTTTTCTTTGGTGTTAGACTTCGCCTCCAGAGTACTTGTCCACTTTAAAATTTAAAAAAATCTATTTATTTTTTTTTGCATTTCTTAGCTCTTTAGGCCTTTAAAAATTACCTCCTAAAATATTCTTAAGAAATTCGAATTCTAACAGTATAGTGTGCGCTCACTCTCAGCTGTACACAGTTGCTCACCCAACTGTCAGTCTCTCTCGAAAATACCGATTTTTAGTTTATATCCAACAAAGGGATGAGGAGGCCTTCAATGACATTGGTTACTATTATATGGTCCCGGGATAACAAATTAACTAATTGTAAGTGATGAAACTCGTTTTCTGTAAATATTTGATAAACATGAGAAAAAACGCGTTTTTCTCAAAACTAATTTTTTTCAAATGGCCGACAGTTAATCTCCGAAACTACTAAACCGATTTTAATAAATCTTGGCACGTTTTGTTTATTGACATGTTTCACCTCAATTTGGGAAAAAATGAAAATATAAGCCTTTAGCAAGAAAAAAATAGTGGCAAAATAGGCCAATTTATACGTTTTTTTTTCATACAGCCGCAATTTTTTTCCTTTTTTATGATTTTTTAATAAATGAGGTGAATTGGCACATAAGAAACCTTTCTTTTTAAGATACCATTTGATTTTTTTGTTTCGGAGTTGCTGATCCTGAGATTAACTGTCGGCCATGCAGGAACAACATTTTTTTAAGAGCTTTACTTTGGCGCTGTCTGGATATTATTTAAAAAATGAAAATTAAAAAGAAAATAAAATTATTTTTGTAGAAAAGTTTTGTATCTATATCTAATAAAGATACATGAGAAAAAAAATTAATTTGATGTTTTTTTAGCCTTCTAAAGTGGACAAGTACCTTAACGCAAAAATATTTTTAAGGTTATGACTAGGTCCATCCCTCTATTGTGTCCCTGTCTAATTAATTAAGTATAAGAAAGAAACGGTTAAATAATAAATAAACATCTGTCGTGGCTAAATGTTACAAAACAAAAGCCAATAAAACCCATATTAAAAAAAAAAAAGGTTATGACTATTGATATAATATATGTCTGTTTGTAAACTATTATATGTCAAACAGTTGAATACCTTTATTTAGTCCAGAGAAATTCGATTATCACATACATAACGTCCATACGAGTAATCCCATAAGAGTTAAGAAGGTAAGAAACCTTGAATAAACTCTATAGTTCCGAGCTTCTCACGATTATTCATTAATTGAAATACTTTTGTATTTAGTTTGAGCACCTCTTATTATTGAAGTCTATAGCTTTGTTGGCGAAACGTTTTTTGACTATGCAAGAACATAAATACATACTTGACTGTTGGAAAAATGTTGTTTACAATCCAACAGACACAGTTAAATGGTATAAACTTATCGCTGTATTCTAAGAAAATAATTTATGGCAGATTATTCACATAAAAACTATTTCATTAATGTATAATATGCATTGTTTTTTACAAGAGATTGATCACTAACTGCTTAATATTTAATGCAAATGATTATATTCGGAATCTATGCGTTGTAGGCAGGGCTGGCCATAAGCGAAATATTCAAAATATATTCAAAATTATTAATGACATTTTGATAGAAATAAAATTAATCGTCATATAATATTTTCATTAATAAAATTACGTTGTTATAACAACGTAATTTTATTAATTTATTTAATTTTATTTCTATCAAAATGTCAGTAATAATTTTGAATATTTGTCGAATGTAATTATTATATCACGTTTGAATTTTCAGTATGCCCTTATAACTATATAATGTATAATATATAATCTAGTTTTGAATTACAGAATAAGTATAGAAATTGCCAGAAGTGCACTGATTTTTCGCAACATTAGCGCCTTTTGGCGGCTCTTTATCTTCCGCCTAGCCTTCTGGCAATTTTTTCCCTACTGACTTATACTATCTCCTATTATTCTGCAAATTTTCGGCTCTGAACCGAGCCACCCATTTTCTCCGTAGCCAGCTCTCCGTCTATTATCTGAGTTGCTAACATTTTTCATTTGTAGGCATATCTGAGAGTCATGGAAACATGTTAATTTTTAAAAATTTTGTAGGACAATTCTGTTTATGTTTCCGCTTTGTAGTTTTATCGTTCATAAGTTTATTGTTTTCTGAAAGATAATCGCTTGCAGATGTTTTTTGAATAGTTTTGGTGTAAATAAACTATTATGTTTTTGAAAATGAAAATGATCTAAATATATCTTTCTATGTCATGGACGAAAAAATAATATACAGCGTGTCCCATTTTAATGTCCCACCCCGGATAACTTTTGTCAGTGACCTTGAATGAAAAATTGTTTGGTACAAAAGTTGTACAACTTGGAGGGGGACATTTGATGGCACTAATACTTTTGACCTTGGGTATAAGGTTCAAGGTCATTCAAGGTCAACTTTGTTTTTTTTAATGGAACGTCCTATTTTTGACATCGGCAATCGATTGCGCGTGAAAAAATATGAGACTTTTGTCTGAAACTTTTTTCGAAACGGGCAAAACTCTGTGCGTCTGTTAGTCTGTTAGTCGGTTATTCGGTTAGTCTGTGAACACTATACAGGTCAAACGGATGAACGGATTGAAACCAAATTTTGGGGGAATGTTTGGTATGCAAATATGAAAAGCCCTATTGTTTTTGAAGAAAATCTCACCATTCTCGAGTTGAAAATTCAAAAATTTTCAATTTTCAAGGCTAAATTAATTGAGAAAATTTGCCCGTTCTCGAAAAAAGTTTCAGACAAAAGTCTCATATTTTTTCACGCGCAATCGATTGCCGATGTCAAAAATAGGACGTTCCATTAAAAAAAACAAAGTTGACCTTGAATGACCTTGAACCTTATACCCAAGGTCAAAAGTATTAGTGCCATCGAATGTCCCCCTCCAAGTTGTACAACTTTTGTACCAAACAATTTTTCATTCAAGGTCACTGACAAAAGTTATCCGGGGTGGGACATTAAAATGGGACACGCTGTATATGGCATTTACGCAACTGCCAAAGAATAAATATTAAGATTTCATCGTTTGCCAAATTTTTTTCTCTAAATAAGCATAAATAAAATTCTTTTTATTACGATAACGCAGACTGAATGTCTCAATAAAAGTCAAAAAACTTTTAAATTAAAAACAAGTATAAATTTGACAAAACTCAAAAAATTATGGCACGCCGTTTTACTATTTAATAGTAAAATATTTTTTCTAAAAATTTAAAAAATATTTAACAATTTTATTTTCAGAAAAAAAATTTTGAGTGAATTATTTTTATGTGTTGACATAATAAAAATACATTATTATTATGTGTACACATAATTATAATTCGTCGTATTTCCTATCTCTTCCTATGTATAAGCATTTAAATTTATGTGTACACATAATAATATTGTATTTTTATTATGTCAACACATAAAAATAAGTCACTCAAATTTTTTTTTCTGAAATTAAAATTGTTAAATATTTTTAAAATTTTTGGAAAAAATATTTTACTATTAAATAGTAAAACGGCGTGCCATAAAAAATTGAGTAGTAAACAAAACAAGGGATTTCTCGATCTACAAATCGGTAGATTACCCTGTTGTATTTTTAAGGAGTATTGTAACCACAAAATTGATATAGGTGCTCAAACTAATGTAAATTCACTTGATCATTTAAAAAAACTGGGCCTGAATCGAAATATAATTAATAAACCAGTCAATTTTAAAATTAAAATTAATATTATGTAGCGTCTCACAGAATTATATTTATTTGTGCAATTTTAATGTTAGTTGAAATAAATCATTTTAAGAGTAAGGGTGTATTAATTCAATTACAATACTCCTTGCAAATATAGCATATCCGAACTGTTTTAAATCGAATCGAGTAGAGAAGACTGAAAATTTTTGTTTTATCCGGCGTTATCTGGGAATGATAGCATAATGAAATATAGTCTCAACCTTTCCAAAAATTTTGTCATTCGTAAAAATCGCATTATAATTAAAATATTTTTTTAATATATGGTTTATCTTCATCCTCTGATTTAATCAGCCAGATCAATACATTCGGTAGAAATTAAAATAATATCGCAAGTGATCTATTGTGAAGTTGATTGCAACATGCATAGTTTCGTTTGGAGTCATTGCGAGGCTTAAATAATATACCTAAGTCACCTTTTGGCGCAGTAAGTGACTGTTGCGTCATTGTCATATTGCAAAATTTGCAGCTCTAAAATATTTTTAGGTTTGAATTTCGGTGTAGATTTGTAGTCACTTTTATTACAATTAAGACTTCAGGTGTAACAGGAAGTCTATAACCTTCTTGATTTTTCAATTTTGATTTATTTTCATTTGAACACCATTGTACCCTTCTTGAGTGTGTGTGTTTTACCATTCCAACACCATTACTAATTTAAGTCAAAATTCACTTTTCAAAATTTTACAATATTTTTTCCTAAAATGCATGTTTTTGGAAAAAAAGTCTGTGCGTCTGTTAGTATGTTTTTTGAAGGTTTTGTTAATTTTTTTTCTGAACTTTATAGTTTCGGAAATGTTTTAAGAATAAAAAAAAATCAGCCGCTCTTTTGCTTTACCGATCTGTCAGAAATAAACTAGTTTGGCATGCTTTGATTAATTTTTACATGACGTGGAACATATTATGTAGGTAACCATGCCAACGAATAAAAAATTGGTTGTCTGTAAAGTCGGTTTACGGACGATAGTTTTACGTGATAACGTATTCCGTAATACATAACCTAAATTTATATAATAATTATAATAATTCGAATCTATGATATTGCATCTTTTGCTTCAAATTTAGGTTAATTTTATTTATTAAAATTACTTACCACCTATAATATAATTGTTTTTTTTAACTTTCTTTCTTTCGTATTTATTTTAAGTCTCAAAGATTAACTGTCATAATATTTTGAAAACAATTATTTCATTGTTTATATAAAATTCCAAAACCTACTTACAATATTTAAGTATTTTCATACGTCAAAAAATTGATTTTTATAATGATAAAATTTGTATGAAAATGATTTTTTCGAGAGATGAGACCTAGCTAAAACGATTTTTTGCCCCCCAAAATCCCTTTTCAGTAAATTTCATCCAAATCGTTAGGGCCGTTTTCGAGAAAAGCATGCACAGGGTCAGGCGGAACGTTAGGAACGTTAGGAACGCTAGGGACGTTAGGAACGTTACACTTTTTCGTGCATGCAGCCGGTGTTTTATCAATTTATAAGATTGGTGATTCATCAATTTATAAGACGTTATCACGTCAACAAATATCATATTGAGTACTAGCCATTACCCGCGTCACATCATGCGATATCAGAAATTTTATTTTCTATATTATAATCAAATGTCGACATTTTTGAATTTGGAATGGTTCCGTCGCCCAATTGGCTGAATTTTTTTTAAATAGTTTATATCATAGATCAAAAGAAAGCCAGTTAAAGTAGAGCGAGGAACCAAATTATCTGTTTGTCATTTTAAATATTTTTCGCTCTAAATTTTATGAGTGTGAAAATAACAAAAAATCAGTAAGAAATGAAAAGTGGATGCAAACGTTAACTTCATTCTGTCAGTTTTTAAGTTGTGAACCGACGAAGTATTTTTATGTTTGGCACCAACAAGTGGTACAAGTAAAAACGTAACCGGGTCAGATCGTGAAAAAATATCAAAATTTATTTTATAGCTTTGCTATCAGTACTACCTACTTCTTTATCTCAGTTGTTTAGAAGTGCGCAAATTTTGGTTTTCGAAAATCGATGCATGCGCAGAAGAGATATATGCTATAATGGTGTTTTTTGTATAATAATAGTATGCTTTTCATGACGGCTTATTATTCTATTTATTTTTTCAAGATAGTTTTGTAAAAAATAATTTTTTTAAACTTTGTAGTTTCGGAGATATTTTGAAAATAAAAAAAATCAGCTGTTCTTTTGTTTTTTAGATCTGTCAGAAATAAACTAGTTAAGCATGCTTTGATTAATTTTTACATGACGTGGAACATCTTAAGTAGGTAACCTTCGCAACGAATAGCAAATATCATATTGAATACTAGCCGTTACCCGCGTCACCTCACGCGATATAAAAAATTTATTTTTTTTTATACTATATCAAATGTCAACATTTTGAAGTTGGAATGGTCCCGTCGCCCAATTGGCTGGAATTTTGGTGATTATGCAGATATAATCACCAAAATAGTTTTTAATTTCAGAAAATTAAAAATAATTTGAGTACTACCGCCTATGAGTATATCCTTTTTCAACCATAAGCTGAAAAATGGGTATTTTTTTATTAAATTATTATTTTTATTAAATTATTATTAGTGTTTTTTGGTCATTTGAAATTTTATTTTCTGTACAAAAATGTATCTGCCGGATATTGTAATTGATTTTATACAACGATCTATTATTAAATTCTGGCATCTAGCCTCAAATGAAAATATACGAAGTCTAAATATAAAGGCACAAATATACAATTTCAAAATGATTTTAAAATTTTTCAATTTTTAAAATAAAAATAAAAAAGTGTTCTTACGAGTGGCTTGTCAAAAAAATTGGTTGTCTGTAAAATCGGTTTACGTGATAACGTATTCCGTAATACATAACCTAAATTTTAGTAGCTGTCAAACTTGTGCCGAAGCCTACTGCGCTCTCGCTTGCACGCACAGGGTCAGGCGGAACGTTAGGAACGTTACACTTTTTCGTGTGTGCAGCTGGTGTTTCATCAATTTATAAGACGTTATCACTTCAAAAAAAGATATGGAGTAGTAACTTTAAGAATCCTTTACTAACCTTAAATTTTTTTAATGATGACCATCGATTATGTCGAATATTTTGTTCGTATAGATGCCAGTTTTGACGGGAAACTTATGGAATCTTTTCCTTTTAAGTTAATAAAAAAAACCCGAAAAAACTACATGAAAAATTGGTATTGTTACAATTTCGCACATTTTGTGCATTGATGACTTATTTATAAAAACATCCTTAAACAAAGGCTTGTTTTAAATTATTTTTCGTTAATTATAGAACGAAGTATAGGCAATGAGGCATATCGAAAAATATTTTAACATATATTTTTATACTGTTTTTTTTTACTGGAATTGGGTCATGACACGGTTTTAATAGCGAACAGTTCGCGCGAAATTGTTATAGTCCAATTTTTAAATCGTTGAAAAGTAAATGTTATTTTTAGTGAAACTCTTTATAGATTGACAAATCTTTGCACGAAAATTTTAAAGTACTTTTTCCGTATAGAATATATTATAATTTGTCATATTTTTGTACGGACCGTTTGAGACATCATTTTAATGATTGTACAAAATTTTTTTGTCTGCACTAAGAGAAAGTTAATTAATTTTTCAGTGTCATTGTAACACGTGTATGTTTTCGTTGTTTTTATTGGCAGAGATATGGCAAAATATTACAGTCAGTACAATGTCAGTGCCAAATGATTTGCATCTATGTAGTTTGAGTCAGGTGAAATCATAAGTGTTAAATGATGATCTTTTGTTTTTTTGAAGGACAGTACGCACTATAAACACAATCAAATCATATACCCCGTTTTCTTGTAGTCTGGTACAAACAATGGTCTCTAGCAACCCAATAGGTCATATGCATGAGACTTCAAATTGGTTTAAATTTTTATTTCGAAATATATTTTAGTTCCTGATCATATCGTAATGGTTATTTTATTAATCTAATCACTGAAAAAAACACAAATAATATAAAAGAAATGTAGAAAATACACGCTATTTTCGAATTTTTAAAACGCAGCGTGACGTCAGAGTATATATCAACAACAGTTTCCATGATGACTGTGTCGTCTCACAGTAAGATTATGTCAGCATTTGGAGAAAACAACAAATAAACTTCATTTGGAACATTGACAATTTGACATCAAGGTTGACATGCATCATATATTATGACGTCACATAAGCCCGCCAATATGGCCGTTTGTTTAAACTGTCTATTTTTGAATGTGAAATTTAATTTTTTTTCTTATGATAATATTACATTTTTAAATGATTATCAATTTTCTCCGTAATATGGTTGACTAAATAATTTATTAAAAATATAAAAAAATACGTGCATATGACTTATTCACTTCAAAACGGAACTAATTATTTTTTTCCGTTGAAATGTTCTGAGAGCAACCGAGAGTCTTGGGAAAAATAGTTTAAATAAATAAACGAAAAAACATTTTTTTTAAAACGAGCTTTTATTAGTTGTTAATAAAAAAACTAAAAAGTTAAAAATAATTTTATTCCGATTACAAATATGCCGTTTTCAAATAAAAGCGTGTTACCCTCTTGCTATTAAATGTAACACGCTTTTATTTGAAAATTGAGACTCTGATAAGTACCTACTACCTACGTATATAAAACGGCTTATTCCTAATCGGACTAAAATTATTTTTAACTTTTTAGTTTTTTTTTATAAACAACTAATTAAAGCTTGTTTTAAAAAAAACATTTTTTTCGTTGATTTATTTTTAAGAGTTTAGTGTGCTTTATTGAAAGTGTGATTTGCAACCGGACGAAAGTCGGAACGGTCAGTTAGTCATTATAATATTGTATTGTGGTTGGAACTACATACGTATGCAAAATTTCCTCTCAATCGGAAACCGGGAAATTGGGACAAATTTAACTTGCAAGATTTGATTTCATTGCACCTATGCCGATTCGCAGGATCGGCTTTACTTTTGAAGTAAAACTTCTTTACGCACGCTTGACTTGGGGAGTAAGCTGATGAATGTCTGACGAGAGATTTACGGAAGTGTGATCGGGCGAGGAGAACGGAAGTTGAGAGGGAGATATAAGTTAGTGAAGATAGAAAGAGGATGACAAATACTTCACTGGCTAGTGGCGCCATCAGGTGGCCAAACATATAAGCAGTACTAACAATAGAATGACACATACTTTACTTGCCAGTGGCGCTATCGGGTGACAGAAAAAGTTTCGTGAACCTACTTTAAATAATATTCTATAAAGATTTACGCTTAAAATCCAACGAGAGCTAAGTAATTGCAATCTATTACTTTTGTTTTCATTATCTTTATGTTTATATTTCTTTCTGCTTACATTAGACTGTTCATTTCGTTCTTGAACAATTTTATAAATTAATATTTTGTTCAATACATTAAATATTCTACGTTTAAAGTGATTAAAATTGTAAAATAATTTTAAAGTTCATATTTTGTGAATTTTCGGGTGAATAATTACAAATTATGGCGTGTAGAAGTTTTACTTCAGTCGTGTGGTCTAAAGCACACTCGTTTTTTTTTGTCGCTGAAAGGTTTTTGATATAACATTTTGTCGATGGAAGGATGCTTTTAAATAACGTACATTTCAGTCCATAAATATTATTTTAAATCTCTTATTTATTTAAATAGTATTTAATTTACATTTTTACAATCATACTAACACATCAAATCTCTCACAGCTGTGATTCATATAGTCAATAAATTATTTAAAAATTTATGGCCTACACTCACACCTATTCTAAATTCTATGAAAATTATTGTTAATACAGTCGATATATTATTTCTATATTACTTTAAAAAACTTGAAAGAAATAATATAAAAATAAAATTAACTTTTGATTTCAAATATATAATTTAGGGGATTTTATCTTAGTATACTTAATCCAAAATAAATAAATAAATATTTTTTTGTTTTGATATCTGTTGCTTTGGACGGACTTGTGAAATTACTTAAATATTAATTATCACTAACTATTTTCCCTTAATAACAAAAATTGCATAAAAAGAACTAGCAAGAGTATCAAACTTTCATAAATTTTCTGAATTAAATTAGAAAATAAATTAAAACTAGACAAAAAAAATAATTTGCATAATACGTAACAATAACAGTCAAAGATGTTGGTCAGTTCGTAACGATCAGCTAAATAAGCAATTTGTTCAGTTTTTTTTCGATAACTGAATATTATATTATATTATTCTTGAAGGTGCATGGTCTTTAGTGTATAAATAATGTCAACAATTTTATTTTCATCAACGAAAAGTCTTTTGACTGTTTATCGAATCAAGGCGAACCGTAGCTGGCAGAATTCATGCAATTACAAATCATATTTACGCCTAAACAAAGCGAATGCGTTATGTCGACAGTTTTTTTTTGAGTTTATCGCCTTCTTAGGCATTAAAATTACATTGAAACAATTAGTCACTAGCTTTTTCACTCAGATCATAATTAATAAAATATAGCATTTTATTGAATTAAATGAGGTATTATATTATTAATATTTATGCAAATAAAGTGCCCCAAAAGTATTTTGTGAATGTATTTTTTAAATTCTGTTAGTTTTTTTTTGTTAAATTCTCGTGATATTAAATAAATTAAATAATTTACGTATCGTTCTGAAATAAATAAACGCCAGAAAAGTAATTCAAGCATTAATAAATAAAGATGTAAAAACACATCATAAATTGTCATAATTATCTTTGAAAAATTCTTTTTTCAAAGAATCGCAGATAATTATATTGGTATTGCTGTCATAATTTTGTTTGACATTAAAAAAATTATTCATTGTCCCAAAATTTTTGAGAACACTGCACTGTGGTCCTTAATCAATTTTCGTTCAGGTTCAAACTTCGTTGCAATCAGGATAGAGTTGACGGCAGTTTTCACCGCTTCGTCCTCGTCTTCCAGCTTCGTATAAATCGTCGAATTTTCCACCCGATGTCCTTTCCAAAACATAACTTGTGGCGTACCTATTAAAAAATGCGGTTTAGAAATATATAAATTAGAGATGCCACGAATATTTGGCTACTATTCGGTATTCGACCTATTCGGCTACTTTTTTTAATATTCGTTATTCGGCCGAATGTTGCGTACTATTCGGCCGAATATCAAATCATGGGGAAAAACGCACATATTACTCAAAAATATGCGATTTTTTTCTTAAATAGTATTATTTTGTAAAGCTTTTAGTGACCAAACAGTGTTATTTTTTAGTAATAAGGACTATTAATAACACAATTTGATGTAACAATGAACAAATAATGCGTGTCGTGACACAGTCTAGTTGTTACCGCACGCTCAGTAATGGGACAAGTCGTAACCTGTCACCCGCGAAATGTACAAATAATTAGCCGAACATTCGGCCGCCGAATATTCGGCGCTTCGGCCGAGAACATGGCCGAATATTCGGTATTCGGTATTCGGCAAAATCACTATTCGTGGCATCACTAATATAAATACTTGAAATCATCTCCACTTTGCGAATACATATTTTTGAGAAGATTGTCTAAATTTTTGAAAGCGGGAAATTCTTGTTAGCGAATCAATACTTACGTTCCAAACTGACAGAAGATGGAGCTTGGTCCGACATCGTGCACGCACTCTCTGTTGGCTTCGCAGACGTACATCTGGAGGCAATTTTCCCCTTCGCCGGCAGCACCTGCTGCAGCGGCAATCATGCTCGAACCTTGCGACCTGACGTAGCCCTTGAACATTGTGATTCCTGCAACGGCCGCTTCGCTCATGCTATCGCGACGTCCCAAACTGCGAGCCGCCATTGATCTGTGCGAGAACGACGTTTTCAGAGCGTCCAACAGGTTCACTACGATGTTGATGAACTGAAATTACAAAATAGATTGTAAATTATAGACGCTCGACAGCTGAGGCCATTAGCGTCTATTTTTGATACTCGAAGAAAGATTTAAGTAGAAAGACTAAAAATTACACCTATATTGAAAAAGGTTTAGAACTTGAGTAGGTACCGTTATTTGAAAAAATAAAGTTCATTTTGTTACAAAAACGATCAGCTTTAAAATTTCTATACAATAAAAAAATCGTACTGTAATGCGTTAGTAAATGGTGGATGCCAACTTATTAATGCACATTGAGATCAATCTAAAAAAAAACTACAGCTTCAATAAACCATTTTTTTAATATACCACGTTTTTAAAACGAACTAAAAACTAAAATAATATCTTTAGCGACAAATTTTTAACTTGTAGGATTTTAAACGAAAAACGTGGGATGCATTATTCGTTTTATCTCATAAAATGGATTTTTCATTGATAGCTATTCTCTACACTTTTTATAGGTATACACACACGTTTTTCATTTAAAATCCTACAAGTTAAAAATCTGTCTGTAAAAAAATTATTTTATACTTTTTAGTTCGTTTTAAGGAGGTTAATGCGTTACAGTCCCAATCAAAAGTAAGTCGAATTCTAAATGGGAACTTTTCCATAATACATTTTTACAAAAGGTTGTAAGTCGATGATACCAATAAATTATTGTCATAAAGGCATAAATAAATAATTTTTTTTAATATTAATTAATTATTTCAGTATTTTACTTTATGGACTAGCTTTTGAATTTTTTGTACAAAGTTAGGTTAGAAAAATTAAATTTATATAAATATCTGTATTTTACATATTTTTTGCAGTAAATAATTAAAGGAATTAGAAGTAATAAAAATTAAAATCAAATAATTAAAAAGTTGAAAATTCAGTTAAAATTGTTAAAATTGTCAAGAATAAAAGTTCATAATCGAAAAGTGCTAAGGTTTAATATTTTTTTTTATTGATTAAAAGTCTCCTAATTAAATTGAAAAAAATATTAAAATATGCGTAAGACATCGATGCTTTACATAGTTAGTTTTCGGAACTGCTGACATTATTTGGTTATTTGCAAAAAATTAAAATGTACCGTTTGCATGCCAGGTTAACATATTTTCCATACGACGACATGTAAAAGTTTTTTTTTAATTTTTAACTTTATAAATCTCCTAATGATTTTTGATTTTTTACATAAAATTTTGTCATAAAAAAATAAAAAACTTTATTTCAGATTTTTTTCATTATTTATCTTCGTAAAACGGCTCAACCTCCTTAAAAACGTGTTATATTAAAATTTTTTTATTTCTTTCATTAATATCTTTTTTTTAGTATTTTCTTTTTAGTATTGTCATCTAATTTTGAGTTATGTTAAAAACTTCAAGTATCTATCTCATCAGGAAGTTAGTTTAAAATCAATTCCACCCAGGCAGACATACAAGAAAGTGAATTAATAAAAACGGGGTAAAAATGACTGGGTTACCTAGTTTAAATTTTATCCAAACATCAGTGTATAGTTTAATATGAGAAATTCATATTATTTTTAGTGTGTAAGTGATGATAAATTGAATAAGTGACCCACATAATAATTAAAAATACTAGACAAAGTAGTCTAGTTTACACAATAAACATCAATGATAATAGCGTATTATAATAGCATTGTGACAACATTTAAATTTAAACATATTTTTAGATCAAATCCCACGGATGTGGCTTAGTTCTAGATTTTGTTTCAAAATTATACAGAATTAATTTACAATATGATTTTGTTTTCAAATGTAAGATCTGATTTTTTGGCTACAAAAATATGATTTGTCGTGAGAATTTTACAAATTATAATAGAAAGACTTTATATACAAGATGTTCTTTAAAACCTGGAAAATAAATTGAATTAACACATGCCTATCCCATATGCAAACATAAGAGTTCAGATTGAAATGTATAATTATTTCTTTATATTTTATTTTCGCCATTAAGTTATATTTTTTGTATTTGTTTTTTCAATGGAATTTTCGTCAATTTTCCGTAAATAAAAATATACGTCCATTTGTACATTAATTATGCTAACTCTTTCAAAATTTGGCCAGGAAACGTATACAAGATAAGTTATTTGATGTTTTTTATTTCTCAATGCAAAAAGTGGGTTGTTTTATATATAGTTAGAGACTTTTGTCTGTCTGTCTGTCTACGGCACTCTAGTTTCAAAACTGTAAATCCATTAACTAAAGTAGCTTGACGTTTTTATGAATTACTTGACTTCAAAATCAAACTCTTCATAATTTCACTATTTGACTTGATTTTCTGTTGTTAAAATGACAAAAATACTAGTGTCTAAATGTCTCCCCGACGCATTTATGAATTAAGGATTTCTTCAAATGAAGAAATGAGTGATGTCAGAATCAGATACAGTAGAAATTAATTATTTCTTACTTTTTTAACGTTTGCTTTTTGCGTTCAGGCTTCTTTAACATTTTTAATTAAATTTTTACTAAACTAACTTTTCAAACACGGAATATTTTTAATATTGGCTGGAAATTTTTCACAAACCGTGGTGAGAATCTTAGAAACGGCTGAGCCGATTTCAATAATACATGGCCTTTCTCTCATATTATTACTTCTAACTAGTGTCCAACCAAAGCCGAAGATTTAAAAACCTTAAGAAATTCAGTTTATATTGGCTACAACTGCTACAAGCTATAATTAATAATATAAGTAAATGATTTTAAAACTTTTAAATTGAAGGTTTACATTGTCTATATAATATAAAAAGGTAATTTTAATCACGTCCATCGCGCTGTCGGTCATTCGTAACAATGTGTTCAATTTCGGTGCTTGTTAGAAACCTTGGCCATAACTTCGGTCCATTTTGGCCGAAGTCGAAGGTCTCGCCATAGAGAAGGGAGGTTGTCTCGCCGAAGGTGGCCGAAGCCGAAGCTTCGGTCGAACACACAGAGTTCTGTGGTCGAACACTATTTGTAGCAGAGCGGCCTTGTGATATACAAAATTAGAGCTTATGATGCGATTATTTTATAATACATACCTCACCAGCCTGTTTAGCCATGGTAGAAACCTGATCTTGGTCCCGGGTTCCGAACACCGCGGACAAAACGGCAGCCAGTATGTTCTGTGTGCAACAAGCAAAGCCAAGCGTTCTATGTGCACTGTGCCCGTAATCTTTTGTATGATACAATATGTGTACAGTGTGTTCCAAAAGTGATTAATTTATACCCGGTTCCAGTAAGCTTTCGTGCCGTTAGTAACTACCTAAAGCTTAGATGCTAGTCATGAAAAGCAGTCAATGCACAATTTTATATTTAACCAGTGCAACCCGCGACTTCATCCGCGTGGAATTAATGTTTGTTCAATTTGCAGAGTTTACGAAAAGACTTCCCTATTTTTTTGCCTAAGTTACTCTTTATAACATCAGATATCTGCCAGCAAAAGTCCCGTCAAAATCGGTTCAGTCGTTTCGGAGATTAACCGGAACAAATACACAGACAAAAACTTTAAAAATCTATTTTTTTTTTGTTAAAGGTGAGTACCGTACTTTTATATGCATATTCATATGCATTTGGTAAAAAGCTGTTAGGTATTTTAACATTACAAACAGACACTTCAATTTTATTTATATGTATAGATTAACGTATGTCATCAATTTTGAAATTTATTAGGGGGGTTAACGTCAAGAAAGGAGTAAATATGCCAAATAATGGGAATGCATTCGTGTTTCATATCAATCGCGTGCGAAGCCGCGGGTAACGGCTAGTTTTATATACATTAAGTACTGTTTTGTTGTTTGAAATTGTTCAGCTACTGCACGATAGTCCTAGTTCAGATGATCAAGTATTTATTTGTTTTTGTATTTACAAAAAAAAAAAAAACTGTACATTTTTCGTACAATATAAATTTGCTGTGAAGGAAGTGTTATTTTGTTGTTTGATTAAATGCAATAAAGTACCGATAAAAACAATTGACTATCGGAGCAAGACATGCTTAACTAGAACCGGTTAAAAGTACTTGAAATAATTGACTTAACGTTGATAGCGTTAATGGTTATTTGCCAATAGAATATTTCTATGCATTCTAAACAGTGTTTTTTTAGTTCTTGTTGATAGTTATGCCGTTTAAACCGTATAAAAGTCTACTGGACAACCTCATTAAAATTTTATTACTGGATTTATCCGAAAATATAAAGAAAAACTCCAAATCAATGGCAAACAAATTGTTTACCTAAATAATTTTTGTTGTCAGTATCTCGAATATGGCTCAATATTATTTGGTATTTATACAGATTATACAGGAGTGGGTATATCTATTATTTAAAATTATCGTCTGTCTTGCAGTTTTTTTTGCATACCTGGCTAGGAATTCAAAAAAAAATTCCAAAGGAGACACGAATGTAATTGTAAATAATATAAATTTCATCAAACAGCTGAATCGTGTTCGAGATACTGACAACAAAAAAAATTAATTAGTCTGCCACCACTTTGGAGGTTTTAATCATATTATCTGTTAATTTCAATAAAAAAATTTTAAGTGCAATAAAAAATTAGAACATAGATTTTTATCTATGAATCTAAAACAAAAATAATAGTTTTAGAAATCCATATACAAAATTAAATAGTTCATATATTTCAAGTACAAGTGTAAAATGTTTGTGACTGAATTGGTGAATTAAAAGTGATTTAACTGTATTTAGTATTTTAATATACATAATTATTTGGATTAAATTTCGAATATTGTATGTAGGCAAGGTTAAAATGAAAATAAATATTTACGAGAATCAAAGCAACTATATATTCTACAGTTAAATCATTTTTGATCATATCCTTACATTTATTCAACGTTAAATTTAACACGTTACCTCAGTCAAAATAAAATTTAATTGATTTTCTATTTATAGAATTGTTTTAAAAACAAACATTTGAATATAAAATTCGTAAAGGAATCGACTTTTTGACACTATAATGTAGGTCGTGCTGATTTTAACGTAGAACTATTAATATCATTAACTTTTCAACGCTCCATATCAGCGCTGGGCAACCTCGGCTCTTTGAGCTTCTAGAAACCGTCCAGGTAACTCCTATAAGCGAGTGTAAGAGTGAGTGAGAAAGGTACATAAATTGTCTCACTTGGAGTCTTAACTTTACCTAGGGTAACGAACAATAGAGACCCTTGGAACAATAGAGATTAGTTAGTAGAATTTTTGTTCCAAAATATGTATTGAAGGAGATTTATTTAGTTGAGGAACAATTGAAAATAAGCGTTACCAGTGTATCGCTTGTGGCCAACGTTTCGAAAAATATATTTTCATCATCAGGGCCTCAATGCAAGTTAAGATGGTAAATTGTAAAAAAAATTTGTCGAGATTCATAATAAATGATCATGTATATTAGAATTATTTTTACAATTTACCATCTTAACTTGCATTGAGGCCCTGATGATGAAAATATATTTTTCGAAACGTTGGCCACAAGCGATACACTGGTAAAGCTTATTTTCAATTGTTCCTCAACCAAATAAATCTCCTTCAATAGAGATTAGTGTTGATCGCTCTTCAGAAGTCATAGGTTGCCCAGCGCTGCAGTCCATATTATATTGTTTTTCTACCACCAAGACGTTAATAATCTTTTATTTATTTAGTAAATAATTTTTGTCCCAATATTCTATTTTAATTAAATTTGTTATTTACTTTCAGACCACTACTGAAGCGAATTCACACAAAATTTTGTACAATTTGTTCAATAAAATTTTCACTTTTTTCGATTGCTTTTCAATAATAGTTCTCGTACGTTCTTACCTGCATTGGTGATGAGCCGTTGTCTACTTTATCGATATTGTCACCGGTGCCTCCCAAAACAGCTGTGAGGATTTTCAATCCAACGGTTAAAAGATTAGCCCAAGGTGATGGAGCTACTCCGGTATCCGTGTCAATAGAGTCGGATTTGGTTGGGCCTTGGACGCCTTGACCAACGTTGAAGATCATTTGCATGATCATTCCTATAAATAAAACGGAAACTTTTTATTATATGACTAGGTGTTCGGTTCTGATTCGCTCGCGTGTTTGTCCCGTAAAACATTTACATTTGATTTTTCCTTCTAAGCTGCATTTAATTATTCAAAATGCCTAAATTACAGATTTTTTGTGTAGCTGTGTATAAACTTTCGCAGTTAACATGTTGTAAAAATAATGTTATTGACAGAAGAAAAGTTACTTTGACATATTGTTCAATATTTTGTTTGTAAATATTTTTTACCTGTCTAGACTATTAGATAAAAGTATGTATTTTTAAATATTTTTAAAGGGAACAAAGAAAAAGTCATTGTTTTTGGCAGAAATATTTTAGACTTGCAGGTACAATGTAGGTAAAGTGTATAAAATGTTTACTAGATTTAGATAATGCCATTTTCTTGGAATGTTTTTTAAAAACGATTGCCTTCAGAGAATTTTTAAGTTTTTAACTTCCTAGTAGGTACATCGGGAAGTTATTGTAACTGGTTCAAAAATCGAAATTAAAAGTTTTAACTTCTTATGTTTCAAGGTTACTACACTGTTTTGAAACTATTTTTGAAAATCTCTCTCTCTGTCTGTCTGTCTGTCTGTATGTGTGTGTGTATGTACGTATGTGTATAATGCACGTGGTCATTTCTTTGTGAGACGAAATCTCGAGAATTACAATTGATATCGAGTGCTTAAGTGCTTAAGCGTATTAACGTCAATATGATCAAAAAGAAATATTACAAAAATCGGTTCAATAGTTTTTGTTCAAATAAAAATATTGCAAGAGGTGGATTTACACGAAATTTTGCAAATAAAAATGACATCAACTTTGTTAGTGTGCCAATCGAGGCTTAATAACGCCAGTATAATTCGAAAGAAATTTTGTTCAACCGTTTTTGATTTTTTGTTTAAACAAAAAAACTAAAAATGTTAATATTTTTGAAAACGCTTTTTTCTGCGCTAATTTGTAAATTACATTTTTTATATTGATCACAACGGGGAAGTTGGTCATGTGGAACTCAGGAGTCGCATTTGTAAACGACCCACCTCATGGTGATGATATTATGAACTCTGAATTAAGAATGAAATTGAGTAGAATTTATATTTACCAAGCATATTAGACCAGGAAAATCCGCTTTCCTGTGGGATGTGGTTGCTTTGAATGTCATCTAAGTCATCTAGAGCGACTTTCTTGTGCGCATTCGGTTTTTCGGCGAATTTCCTGTCTTCTCGGCCTTGATGAAGCGGGCTACCAACGGACGGGTGTTGAACAGGTTGCGCTTGACCGCTGACTTGAGCGCTGTATACTGGATAAACCGCTGCTTGCGGATGGGCCAGAGTTGACATTAGGCCACTTGAAGAAATCAGTACCAAAAGGCACCAGCCGAGATTCTGTTTATTGATCATCCTGAAAAAAAATATATTACGTTTAGAAACAACTGACACTTGTACTAAGTTAAAATTTCAACCAATTGGGCGACGGGACCATTCCAACAAAATTTGACATTTGATATAGTATAATAAAGAAAATAAAATTTCTGATATCGCGTGAGGTCACGCGGGCAATGGCTAGTATTCAATATGATATTTGCTATTCGTTGCCATGGCTACCTACATAATAATATGTTCCACGTACGGTAAAAATTAATCAATTCTTTCTGACAGATCTACGGGACAAAAGAAAAGAACAGCTGATTTTTTATTTTCAAAATATTTACGAAACTATAAAATTTGGAAAAATGTTTTTATATCAAAACTTCATTGAAAAACTAATTAGAATAATAAGCCATTATGAAAAGTATGTCATTATTATATAAAGACAATGTTATAGCATACTTTTCCTCACGGAAAATTGTAAAATTTTGGAAAGTGATTTTTGACCTACACTACTAGGTACCATTTCCCACTTGTGGGTTGGAATGGTAAAACTAACAAAAGTAGTTAATTCAGCTATATAAGATTTCATTTCGAAGTAAGTGAAAATATTTTTAAATCTTTTATTAAAATAAAATATAGTTTAAAAAAAACTAAAAAACACGCTTTATATCGGACTAAAAAGTAAAAAATAATTGTTTTAAAATAAGCTTAAAAAGCGTTGGGCGCTCGATGTACGAAAATGTGGAACAAAGCGCCCCACGCTTTTTAAGCTTATTTTAAAACAATTATTTTTTACTTTTTAGTCCGATATAAAGCGTGTTTTTTAGTTTTTTTTAAACTATATTTTATTTTTCACTTTTTAGTTTGAGGATCTATAAAAGAATTTATTAATCCTGGGGGTCCTAATAAGGATAATGGGAAACTGTTATCAAATTATTGCATTGTCATCGGTCCTTGATACGTATGCAAAGTTTCAAATTAATCAGACTTCGGGAAATTGGTGAAAATTATGCTCAAAGATTCCGTTACGGACATACATACTTAGTTACAACCCAAACTAATATAAAGCGTATAAAAACTATTGCGGATAAAATTAAGGTCATATTATTTCATATATATAAAAAAAATATTTATTTTAAATAATTGTGCGTTTTGTTATGCAAAATTTCATAACAAATACAATTACACGATCTATATTAATATGCCACAAAATTGAACAATGACAAAATTGTTGGCATTTGAAGAAAGCGTATCGAGAAATACAATAGATTTTATATTTAATCAGTTAATTAATGCAACTTATTATTTATATTCTTAAACCATATCAAACATATTAAATTGTTTTCTTATGAATGCAGTAAAATCTGTCATCCACCCGAAACGTAAGCATTCTTTTAAACTACTTATAGTATAATAAACATAATTTATTGCAAAATCGGAAGTAACAGAGAAAATATGTTTAAAAACATAATCATATTTGAAATTCTTATTTTAAAGTGCGCCGAGCGTTTCGTATTGTTTGCCGTTGAATTTCGGAAACTATAGATAATAATTTATCTGTAAATATGTTTTACGAAGTTTTGTACTACATCGTTTTAGAAATAGGGGGGAGGGGGTAATCAGTTTTCAGGAAAAATTTCTAAAAAATGTTGAGTTCTTCTTCGGGTATTTATACTTTGTCTTTTTCTCAAATTTACGGGGAAATCTTTTTTTTGATTGTGACAACTGGAATACATGCGGGTTTATAAGTTTTAAAACTGCATCTTCATTTAGTCCAGGAAGATTCGACTGTGACAGACATATGGACGGACGGATAAAAATTTCAGTGTCCCTGACATTCGAATATCTATTTTTTTGTTTGCACAGTTGACGTGTCTAAAATAGACATTTCCGCGCATTCATCACTCTAAAGTTACGATGAGAAAGTTGAGCGGCGACAAAGAAAATAATTAACTTTCATAAAACATGTGCAGACACCGACATATTCTGTGTTTATAATTAACCTTACCGGTTTACCTGTTTGCGCTTTTCAAAAACCAATATATGGCGAATGTTGTGTATAGAGTTTGATGCAAATATTACTTGTCTATTACTATATGTTCCACTGCAGGGCCGGATTTAGGGGAGGGCAACCGGGGCTGAAGCCCCGGGGCCTCCACAAGAGTGGGGCCTCCACAATAGAAATTTCTAGACAAAATTTTGAAAGTGATTTACTCCGGGAGCTGGATTTCACCGAAATCATCAATGATTTTTCGTCGAAAAAAGCTTGCAAAGTTCCATTCGTTAACTCTATAATTTCTATTAATTTGGTTTATTTCTTGTATTTTACATTTTATACGTAAGTTTTTGAAAAGGATTTGATTTGTTTCGCAATAAATTATTGGAACACTTAAAAGAAAAAAAATGGTTTAACTTGTTTGGAAAATAATTAGGGGCCTCCACTCCTTCGTTGCCTCCACACCTTTAAATCCGGCCCTGTGTTCCAGATCTGAACAGCTGATTTCAATAATCAAAAATAAATTAAAATCGTTACTAAGAAAAAAAAGAGAGTTCAACATTATTCTAAATACACAACGGTCGTACAATTTTCATAGTTTAAATACCTATATAATAAATCTAACTCAGGTTCAAGTATAATTTAGTGTAATAAGGTTGTAATTAAAAATAGCAAATCTTTGCTTAACGTCTGATGAGAACTCTTCAATAAATAAGAAATTGCGAACCAAAATTTTAATTAGCAGAAACAGCTTATTATTATTATCATTTTGTTACAGTTCAGTTGAAAGATGCCCTAGATCATATACTTATATAAGTAACATGACCCCAAAATACCCTAGGGGGGATGGCAGTTATAGTATAACGTTGCATGTATCATTAACACTTGTTTTTTCAGTTAGCTTAACGGTTCTTTATACGAGAAATAGTTTAGCATATTATAATAACACGTTTGTGCTAATCATTTATAGTTACAAATGAATTTGTGCTTCTCAACTTTTTTTATAGCTTTCAGTTCCGTGAGAAATGTTCAATTCAGTCTGCTTGGGACTTTGCAATTAATGAAAAAAATATTGTACACATTTTGGGAATACATTCATTTGCTTCAAATATACAAAATTCACAATCAAAAAAATTCTGAATAGTTTGAACCTGCGATTAATACGATTTAAATCAGGCCTGGGCAAATGGCGGTCCGCGAAGCATTTTAGAAAATTTTAGATAAATAGTAGCGAAAATAGAATGTTTTTTTTTTTGCTCTCCACATGCTGAAATAGAATATGAGGACTTTTTTTTTTGCTCTCCGAATGCGGAAATAGAATGTGAGGATCTTTTTTTCTGCAAATTTTTGGCCCGCGGTGAAATTTTCGTCAGTCATCCGGCCCGCGGTCAAATTTTCATTAGCTATGTGGCCCGCCGTTCAAAAGATTTGCCCGCCCCTGATTTAAATGGTATTTAGGTATTATTTTTTTGTTTTTTAACAGCTAGGGTTATTTGTATTTTTGAAGCGAAAACTTATATAGGCATATTAGGCGATTTTTAGATGAGTAAAATCTTATTAGTTTGCGTTACCGACATGCTAATATTAACAATATATCTGTAGCTATAAGTATGACGTGTTGCGCAGCCAGTACACATTTATACAATGCATAATATCGTATCTACGTAAAGTTTTTTGCCTATCTTGACTCTAATTTTCATTATTGCAAGATTGTAACATTAGTGCTGTGTATAGTAAGGTTAAAATGATTACGTGGAAAGTTAAATATGTGTTTATTGCGCATTGTTTAAATTGTGTTTTGGGTTGATTATAATTTTAAATGTTCAAATGTAGGATCACTGTGCAATACAAAAATTAGTGCTAAATTCAATATTTTTATATAGAAATTTGAATAACATAAACAAAGCATTTATTTTGAAATATTTCCAATATTCGTATTAATATATCCTTTTAAAAATTTGATACTATTTTTTTTAAGTTTTTATTTCTGTCGACAGTCCTCAATGACTGCCTATTTCACTAGTCACTGACCACAGTTGTGAAAGCACAGAAATGTTAATTCATTCAGTCGTTAAAGCTAATAGGCTAACAGTATTTTGAACGATGCTGCATCGCAACATTTTTGCGACAGGTTATCTGGTGAACGTTTTTTTTAATTTTAACTAGGTATACAGTGTAATAACGCGACGCCAATATTGATGGTCATAAAGCAAAGTGGCTTATGCCGATGTTTATGACAAAAAAGAACAATGATGGGAATATGAAGATTGACTCTATTCAATGAATAGAGTAACTGTGATCCATTGAAGTTAATGATGAGTATTTGGAAAGAATTCCGTGGCATAAGGATCGAAAATGAAGCAAAGCAAACAATATACTACTGATAACATGTGACAGCATTTGAACACTCTGAAGATGATACAAAACGTATCGAAACGTTAGTATTAAGTGCAAGTTTAAAAAAATCTCAGTATTGCTTTATTTTTGATCCTTATGCCACGGAATTCTTTCCAAATACTCATCAAAGATGGGAATTACAAAAGTATTTCAGATATTCACTTTTGTCATGGAAAGAGATTGCTTTACCGATTGTATTTTTTGAGGTACACGAGCATTTTGAATGACAATACGAATGAATTTCGCCAACGTATAGCTGTTTAAAATAATAAATGTAGAAGACCTCTAAGCATATAGATTCAAAAATTGAAGCTGGTGAATTTTTACATTTTCTTAACTTATGTCACAATTCTTGCATGTTAATAAACTGTAAGGTTGTGGGTTTATAAAAAATAAATTTTGTACATTAAATAAGCTTGATAACGCTGTCGTATCCTGAATATTTGAGACCTGAAGTGTTATTCAGACTGAAGGTACGAGGGTTCAGAAATATGCCGAAACGCTTCGAGAATAGATACAAATCTGAATATAAGCCAATTTACTTAACCTTGATCATACGTTGTGACTTATTTTTGGTGGCTTGCACGTTATTAATCGCCTTCTTCCGTTTTTTGAAATCAGTTAAAAATGACTGAAGCGATTTTTATAAAAATTTTATAATGCCAATCCGGAAGCATTCTTAACAAAATGGCGTCAAAATTTTTCAAATCGGTTAACGCCTCGAAAAGTTATGGCTGAACATATATAAAAAATACGCGTCGAACATAGAAACTCCTCTTTTTTGAAGTCGGTTAAAAATGAAAAACTTGAAAAAATGAAACCTCTGTAATCTTAAAGTTATTAACCTTTGTAAAAGAGAAATCTAGTAAAACAAAAGTGTACTTATTATAATTAATTTTAATTTTAAAATACCCATCTTGAAGAAGAGGTCAACATTTTAATAATAGACACTATTAAAAAAATATTAATAAAACTTGTTTTAAATATAGGCTTATGTTGCTGACAGATCGTTGTTAGAAAATTCTAAGACAGAATTATTGTTTTGTTTAATATTCGAAAGTAAAAATATTCTCGAATTACAATTATTGATTAGATATGTGTATAATGTAGGTATATAGTAACACACAAAACATTATTTTCAACACAGAAATGATAGCCTAATCGAGACATACTCTCACGTTTTATGCATCAACTTTTCAAATTAAGATGTTTGATCTTGTGTATCTCATAAATCATATTTTGTTTGTAAATACTTACACTTTTCTTATTTGTTTCGTTTTTAAGAAAGAAGTATTAACTTTTTGTATCGCATTTTATAATCGTGGACAGTGCCGGCCTAAGCGAGCGCTCGAAGCATTGGGTCTGGAAAACCGCTAAAATTCGATTGGAGAACAAACAATCAACTCGCCATCTAATTACTAATTATCGTTGCTTTTTGAAATCATATATATTAATACGCTAAGGTTAAAGATGTTTGCCTCCCTTTTTAGAAAAAACCTCACAATTTCTCCACATAAATTATATATCATTTTACAGATAGTTGCTTGCTCTACTGATATCGACAACTAAAAAATTTATTATTGCTTTTGTTTTTGTAAATAACGTCTGCCATCTGACGGTGACGGCTTTAATTTTGAAACAGCGAGCAACGCTGAACAACGTCACAGCGATACTGCGTGATGCCATCTGACGGCTTAGCTCAACGCTTTTGCTACTTGCGCCTCTATATGACAATTTTAGTAAAATATTTCTTCGATCTGTCATCTGAGCTTCATATTGTAATACAACAAAAAGAAGAACGTTATAAGCAGCGTGCAAAATTAGAAACGAATTGAATACCTGCAATCATATTTAAAAAATAATTTTGTAAAGTGATAATTATTATACTTATTTAGTGCGAATAATTCGCACAGGCCACACTAGTATAATCATAATTAGTTTTCTAATGTGCGCGCTTGGTTGAGAGTAAAATCGTGCAATTGGCGCTTTTTATGCTTGTGTGCGTTGGATTAAACAAAGCTTTAGTTGAAGGCGAAATCTAGTCAACAGGGCGAAATTTAGTTACTAGTATTTCATTAGATCACAGCGCGTGATGCTTACTTCACGTATGCGTTGATTACTTGACTGTTGCTAAAGGCGACAACTATATATGACAAGACAGAAGTTAGTTACATGGCTGACATTTTTTATTTTCATTACCTTTTTAGTTTTCTGAAAATTAGAATTGAAAGATATCGACTAGAGACGCCGAACGGGATTAAAATATTTCAGGGTCAGCGCTGATCGTGCGGACTCGATTAAAAAAACTTGCGCGTGAAAATCAGATATTATGATCTTTCATTTTTTGAACGTTTTGAATTTTACAAAAATACGTTGTGCATTGTGTCAAAATTAAAATTTTCAATTTAATATAGTTTGATATGTAAACTGTAACTGAATATAAACGTGAAAAGAAAAAATCGAGTTGATATCTTTGAAATTCGTATTATTGTTTCTTTTTCAAAAATATCTCACGATTTTCGTTCCCTGTGACCTAAATTTGTCTAAAAATAAAACTTTTTTTTTAATTCCTCGCCACATCGTGTTTAGCAAATCTAATCTTGATAAAACTTCGAAGTGTGTGTGAATTAATTTTACCCAGTTATTGAAAATGCATAAAAAAACTGAAAATGTTTCTGACAAATCTAACAAATATTTAGTTACTAGGCCAAACCGTTGAGTATCGGGGTCAGCATTATATAGCGCATGCGCAATGCAGTGCTCTTAGCAGCAGTTCCGTGTGTGTTGATGAAGCGAGTAAGTACCGTTGTAGCCCGGTTAGTCAATGACCGACGCTTCGCTCTTTTAACAGATCCGGACTAGTGTCAATGCCCCTAGCAAAATCAAAATATAGGTATATACCTACAAATTACGTTCTAAAGCGACTAGTTGACTTTTTATGAACGAAACAATTAGTAGGTAAAATCTTATGGGTGCTGTTCGATGTCAGTTTTAAGTCATTTGTTGAAAGATGTTTGAAACTATTCTGCAAATACTGTTATTTGACGCAAGACATTTTTGACGTACGACTACGCCAGTCACATTGACTTACTAATGAAACACTTTTTGAAGTAAAACTTCTTTTTCGGATGGAAGTTACGTATATTTACAGTTTCCGCTATTTAAAGACATCGACTGACAGATGGCGCCATCGTAGAAACCATCTTGAACGAAAGATAAAACATAGCTAAAAAATATAAAAATTAATTAGAAATTTTTTTGTAAAAGAATTTGCAATTAATTGTTATTTTTTTTATTATTTTATCAGGCGAATAAATATTTAACCCTTGAAGTAAGACAGAATAGATTTACAACTGACGTAAACATAATTATGAACTATGAACGCAAACCAATTTTATGATCGGTTTCCGCTCTTTAAAGACATCGACTGACAAATGGCGGCATCAAAATGCATCTGCAGTGAACATAGCTACAAACCAATAAACATAGCCAACGTAATTTCATTTACGAGTGATTTAATTTGTGAATTAATATTTCCCAAAAAGCGAGAGTGTTAAAAACTAATTAAAAGAAGTTTTATTTCAACCGTGCGTAAAGGCAACACGCACTCTTTTTTTGATACACGAAAATTTGCTATAATTTTGTAAAATCAATTAATGTCGTTTAAGATTTATGGTTTGTATTTAGGTATTGTTAGTTTAAAGAAAACATCTTTCAAAATACGTGTCACTACAGAAAATACTGCGATATGACCGTTTGAGAAGCATGAGAATTGTATATGACTTGCTTAATTATGTTAATTAACCGACTTCAAAAAAGGAGGAGGTTATATTATGTTCGACTGTATATTTTTTTTTAATGTATGTTCACCGATTTCTCCGTCAATTATGAACCAATTTTCAAAATTCTTTTTTTATTCGAAAGAGTGCACTTCCGAGGTGGTCCCATCGGAACCAAGCCAGGATCTGATGGTGGAATCCGGAGAAATCGAGGGAAACTCTCAAATTTCAAAGGCACGCATACTTGGTCTACCCATTGCAATACTTTATCTAACACTAAAGAGAAAAATAAAATATTTTTAACAAAAAAATTGAACCGACTTCAAAATATGCACTAAAAAGTAAAAAATAATAATTATTGTTATTTTTGGAGTCGGTGTTACATCGCAATTCGAAAATAGCAATTTAACATGTCTCTAGTTCTCGGAATAGATTTCATTTTGGCTGATACCGACTCCAAAAATAACAATAATTATTATTTAGCTATAACGATTGAAGTTGTGAAAATAAACACAGTATTGTTGTCTTGGCTGAGTCGAAACGCGGCCCAAGTTCGCTCCTGACCCGTGTACAATTACCTATCCAGGTAATACATCTTACGCGGCGAGAGTTAAGTAGGGTGAACGTTGACATCAATATGTATATGACGTCTGTGTCTGACATAGCTTAGGTCGGCGTCCACTGTAAAAATTTTATTGTTCACACGTCTCGAATTGACTGACCTTCATTTTCATTTGTTTAAAAAATGGAATGTGAATTTCATCTATATACTAATATACAAAGAGAAAAGTTTGTTTCTTACGCTTTGAAGAATGTTTCACTGTTGTAACTATTTAAGCCACGGCTTCCTAAAGATGAGTTCGTAAACAAAATAATTGAATTTCGAGTTTAATTAGGGTTTATTTATTATGAAAAAATTGAAAAATAAAAATACCATAAGACTACTGGAATACGGTGGTTAGTAAACTAACCACAAATTATCAATAGATGGCGTGAAAATATGGTTTAAAAAATCTAGAATAGGTGGTTTGATAACTGACCACCAAACCTGAAAGAGTTAAAAGCCTATACTCCTTTCCGGGTAGCATGGGCGTTCAGGCAAAAGAGAAATGAGTAGTAATCGAAAACTGAGACCTTCATTAAGTCAAAGCTAGTTGACAAACAAGTGTCATTTGAAAATTGTACTGTATTTAAAGAAAAATATTTTGATTCATAAAAGATTTATCAGAGAATTTTCGAAGAAAAAGAGGGATGTACATAATTGTTTATTTTTTGTGAATCACTAAAATATGTAGGTAATAAAAAACCGTTCTTCAAAAAAGCTTGAGTCGACTCCACAGATGCCGTCGATTGTAAGCCCCCAGCTAATAGCTACCAGATTCTAATCAAAACCTAACCAATGGTGGTTTCAAAAAAATCCGTTGTAGGAATACATTTGAACTGTAAATTGAATGTGGGTTACTTGAAAATCTTGATCAAACGTATATATATATTTATTAATATTGTTTCTAAAAATTTGTAGTTTGTAAGTTCGCAGCTATAGATTCATGTTTAATTAAAAAAAAATATTATAAAGTATATGTTTCGCGTATTCAAAAATAAATATGTCTTTCTAAATCTGCGACAAGTTAGGCAGTTACCCGGTCCCCTTAATTAAACTAAAAATTTCGTAGTTAAACGTCTAATTGCATACATACGATGACCAAATTTAATATATATAAAACAGTTTAACGTGTTCGAGAATTATAGTTTTTATAATAAAACCATTACAAATTACGCTTTGCTGATCTTCAAGCGTTGCATTATGATAATTATTTACATTTATAATTTTGTACAAAACATCTTCAAATTCGCGGTCAAAGCAATTGGAGCGCAACTTTTTAATCTAATGTTACATGATTTTTTTTAACGTAACAGTTGCACTGTTCATTAAAAATATTGATGCTATTTAATAGAATAGAATAGAATAGAATAGCATCTTTATTAAGAACCAATAAATATGCAGATACTTTTAAATCCTGTGTATTTTCCTGCATACACTTATGCCGGGTTTTTGGCACCACGTTCAGCCTTAATAATTCTAGTTTCAAAAAAAAGTTACACCTGTTTTAAAATAACTATAACACTCTTATCAGAAGTTTAGACAAAATTAACTACCATAAAAAAGTGGCAATGTTTATTCATTGTTAATAGGGAAAATAAGATATTCTCTTTATTAGTGTATTTGCCATAATGCATTTACATTATTGACGCCGGTCGGATGGCAGGACCTAGGGGTCGGACAATCATTTCTCGACGTTTCATAGCCTTCTAAAAATGTTGGCACCATTTTTGAAAATGTTTATATATATATGCGTATGACGTGTGAATATAGATATGGGGGGTTAATTGATTTTGACGAAATTTGGTCCACGTATTGGAACCTATCACCGCACGAAGCCTATTTAAAATTGACCACATCGAGTCATTTTAAGGGTGGTATTTAAAAGCTAAACAAGTTTTCGAGTCCAAACATACCGAAAAAATCGTCAGAAACATTTCAAATTGAAATTTAACCCTTAAGTAATTATTAAAATGTGCTGCTCAATTTTAATAAAATCGGCCCGACAGGACCGAACTCACAAATTTGATGAAAACGCTAGTTTGTGGGTTGGATTTACATCCTGAAGGATGTATTTAATCGACTGCAGACGTTGTATTGATAATAATATTTAAATGAAGAAAAAGAAAATATTATTTTAAGGGTTGTATTAAGGGATATTTTTTTATGTTGTCCAAAAACAAACTTAAGTTCGCGTTATAAGGCCAAATACTTACATGTATTAGCAAATATACTGTCGGTAGGGTTTTGGAACTGCGACCCGAGTTTTTTTTTAAATAAAATTAAGTGCAATTTAAGTACTACTGTATACCTATAGGTACTATCACAAATCGTGCCAACGCTTTTATATTGAAATTAATAAACTGATTTTCATTGTTCAAAAGTTATTGTTTGTCACTCTATTATCAAGTTTTCGAGGAATATAACTGATAGTTTTATTTTAGTATAAATTGCTTAATGTTAAAAAATGGGCACTAAAAAGTAGAAAACAGACATTCTTATAGCAGGTACGTTGTTAAATGACACCAGTGGACGACGTGTTTTCATACACCTTGCATTTTAGCTTGTAGCTATTTATTTGGTACCTACTTATATTGAATGACTGTAGTGTGATCTGAGTTCATTGCTTTGTTATATTGTAATGATTATATATATGCATATTAACATTTATAATCATCAGTACAGAAATAATTATTCATTTAAGATACCCATAATAATAGTCTCATAATAATTTTCTGTACGGAAATACACAGAAAAAAAATATATAGATATACAGTTGGAATCAAGGGACACCGAAAAAAATTAAATAATAAAGATAACGTCAAGATTTGTGATAAAATTTTGACTTGAAGAATAATTAGAAAGTCCTTCTTAAGGACCTTTAACTCTGTAATAATAAGTCTTTATTTTTTGTACATTACCATGTATAAATAGCGTAATTTTAAAAATAATTTTTAAAGTATGTAATTTTTATGCTGGATTAAGAATCTTTTTAAACTTGCTTTATTTTGGGTAGTTTTTTTATTTCATCGGGTGTTTTATTGTATACCTATCCGTATCATGGCATTTCTAAGCCCCTTTTGCACAACCGTAAGTGAAGAGGAATAGTATGTATAAAATATGTTTCAAAGATTTCAGTCAATATCAAAATTAAGGGGTAATTAGTTTAAGTACTACATTCATTAAACCGTAGAAAACTTTACTGATATTTAATTATTATATTAAGACACTTCAATAAATAAAATTATCGACCAATTTTTCAGACAATATATTAACAAAAAATATAATTAATAATAATAATACGTTAATGTATTAATTATATTTTTTGTTAATATATTGTCTGAAAAATTGGTCGATAATTTTATTTATTGAAGAGTTATAATCAGACGTTAATCAAAGATTTGAATATAATATTATGAGTTCCAAATGATTATTATTATACATACTAATTTTTTTAGACGCCTATAACCTCTGTTGTCGAACGTCTATAATGTAGGTACAATATCCAGTAATTTTATTGTCAACGAAAGGAATTCAAACTAAACGTATCTATACTAAAAAAAATATTTGATTTGATTAAAATAAACACGAAATTTGATAACTTATATTTTAATCTGTTGACAACTCAATACAAATCCAATCAAACACGCCTTTTTCAAATATATAATTCAAAAGAAAATCGATATATAAATACTTTCTGTGCTCAAATACAGGATAAAAAAAAAACAATAAAAAATAACGAGCATATTAGATGGTGTACGGGTTTCTCACCTGTGGTTGCGTTGAAATCACTGCACTTGTACTATTGGTGTTGTGTGGTTGCACTTAGCAAGAAGTCTGAACTAGCAATGTACGGACCCGTACCTTGAACTTGTCTTTATATACGGTGACCCACTTTATATTATACAGTACCTGTTGGGACGACTTCAACACATTCCAATCGAGTTATCTTCTCTGATAGCCAATGCTAAGATGGCGTACAAACCGTAACACATGTGTTGATCAAAGAAAGTCTTTCACTAAAGGTGCCGATTTTGAAAATATCAATACTGACTCATTATATTTCAGGATATTTTGATCAGAGGATTTTTTGTCGGAAGTATCACAAATTTGAAATTTTAGACGATGTTGCATCATTAGATTCCAGTTGATGATAAGGTGACGTTACGTCAGTTAAAGAAGGTCCGTTGACCCCTGTTGAAATCTGTTTCTTATTTATACGTTTTGGTATATTAAGAGTATTCGTCCCTGCAAACACCCCCTTCACCCTTCATCTCAAATCTTTTCCCCTCGTCTGAAAACGGTTCGCGCTCTCCCGACGCTATTTTAAAAGCTAGAGGGTTCTGGTAAACGCCAAATCAAAGACAAAGAATCAGTCTACAGATCCTTCAGGCGAATTTTATGAAAAAAAAATTCCTGAAAAAACTTACAACCTTTTGAAAAAAATAATAAGTTACGTAATATTTCACACGTAGGCGAAACTGTTTTTCAAAAAATTCGCCTGAAGGATTTGTAGTCTGATTTTTTGTCTTTCATTTGGCGTTTACCAGAACCCTCTAGCTTTAAAAATAGCGTCGGGAGAGCGCGAACCGTTTTTAGGCGAGGGGAAAAGATTTGAGATGAAGGGTGCAGGGGGTATTTGCAGGGACGAATACTTTTAAAATTAAACTGTATGTATTATGAGTTTTACGACAAAAATAAGATTTTTCAAGGAAGTTTTTCTTTTCGAAATTTTTTCAAACCCACCATGCTTGTACGCTGATTCGAATGAGTGCAAGCAGAGTGCAGACCGTTTAGATCTCTTTTGGTTTGAAGTTTCCCAAAATTCACAAAAAATTCTTGGAATGCCCATAACTGCTAAATCGAAAGGGATATAGAAAGTTTGTGTTCACTGGCCTATTTTTTCAACAAATATCTTCAAAAAATTACAAGAACGTGATTCAAATGCTACTTGGAAAACCCGAATACCGATTTTTAATTTTATTTAATTTCTTGGTAAATTTTCTAGATTATACATTTGTTTACAGTCTATACAATAACAAGTGATGTCCGGTTTTATAAAAACTCATAAAATACTAGCTTTCGAAATTTGATTTAACAATGATCTTAGATTGTGACTATACGCAGCAGAGTTCTAAATTGATTCTGCTCTAAAAATAATTAAATGATTGAAACGATATTTAACATAGTTTTTGTACAATTTCTACACTTCGAAACAACACTGTTCTACGTAGGTATATTGAATAAAAAAATTCCAGCCAATTGGGCGACGGGACCATTCCAACTTCAAAAATGTAGACATTTGATTATAATAAAGAAAATAAAATTTCTGATATCGCATGAGGTGACGCTGGTAATGGCTAGTATTCAATATGATATTAACTATTCGTTGCCATTTTTTTCTGAATATTCACAACCTTTGAACATAAACAGACGCAATGTTTTTATGCGCGCGAACATAAATTATGTAAAAACAAAGGTGCAAATGTGTGAAATAACACAAGTTATGCCATAAGATTTTTAACAAAACTAAGCTCATTAAATTTCCTTTACGAACTTTCTTAAATCATTGTTTTTTAATGATTCAATAGGCTCGAATCTTTTGTTATACAACGTCGCAGTAACAATGGCCAACTGTAATCTTGGAGATGTCGCCGGTTTACTGTGTAACTGTCACATGGGAGGGTGCACCCATCCGAATGATGACTTTCGAATTTTGTTAATCGAAAATGCTTTACAAATTCTGATTCATTTCGGGTGCGTAATTGAACCATGTTAATCAAAAAGTGCTCATACATATTGAAAATCTGTACCCATTGTTTCTGAGATCACAAAACCTCTGTCGATAATATCTATTCGGAGAAGACGACTACAAAAACAAAATATTACTCGATCTACATAGAATAAGATCGTTTTTCAAGCTAAATTTTGTTCAAAAAGCGTAGAAAAATGTTGTTTCGAAGTGTAAATTATCTTAAATAGTTTTAAAAAAATGTCGTTTCGATCATTCAATTATTTTTTTGATTTTAAATTCTACAAAGCTTTTCCTTTGGATTCTTGGGGCATTGTCAAATCAGATTTTCTGACACTGCTTTCTGCAACCTAGCAATCTTCATACGTAAAAAGTACAAACACTGTGATAATACTAGCGGTCCGTCCCGGTTTCACCCGGGTGCGATAGATAAAAGTATGTATATAAATACTGGAAGGAAAAAAAGTGTGTGGTACTGATTTGAGTATGTTAATTCGCTCACATTGTGATGAAACATACATAATTCTCTTCATTTTAATGAGGGAAAGTGCACAATATATGTTTCATCACGATGTGTACGAATTAACACAGGTAAAATCGATTCAGGAGAAATTAATATAATGACAAAAGAACCTCAATAATAATGTTCAAACTTAAAAATTTAATGAACTACGGTCGAATTTCGACCACCAGTTCAAATAAATCAACAACAATGGAATCGGAAAGATTTTGACATCAACTGTAGTCTGTAGATATTATGAACAGTTGGAATATGTAAATGTAACAGCAAATTTGATGTTTGCAAAGTTCATGTTTATTCTTCTCATTACAATTCACATGAAAATTAAAATATAACAATTCAATGACCTACTGGATATAACATAATTAAGATACGTTTGAAAACAGAATGTCTGTGTTACGGTTGCAGCTAATAAACTTATACTTGAGGCCACTGCACACGGGGCTGGTTTTGCGCTATTTGCCGCGCTGGCTACGAGGATGGAAATGACGTCACTGCGGACTCGCAAATAAATTGGATTTCAAAACTAGGCCCGGGGAAGTTTTTCGTAATTGTTTCTCTGTTTGTTTTGAGCAAGAACCAATCAGAAAACAGCATTTTATCACGTGAGCGTCCACAAACAAACATGGCCTCATAGTGTGTTCTGTTCAGAGACAATAAACATTCACTTTTGATAACATTCGAATTGTCACTGCGCGCGCACCAAAATCCATCTACAAAGCCAGCATCAAAACACTGATCGCTTGAAGAACACATAAAACCGTCACGAAATTCAGTGCCACAGCAGGCTTGAAACCTAGCAGCCAAATTTAGCGGCAAAACCAGCTTTTATTTGAATAGAGTGCAAATAAGCGACTTTAGCTGCCGTAAATCTATAGATGTGTTTAGTTTATTAACTTTAAACGTGACACCTATGCAAGGGCGTACGTATTTATGTATGTTTTATGCCGGCACTTCACATGGCTATTTATATTTGTGTATTTGGCAAACAATTACCAAGTGTGGACAGTCTATTTGACAAAGTGTTGGCCTTATTTGCCTATTTGACAAATAAGGCCAATACCAAATACGCGTTACCGTGCGCTTGTCGGTTTTTCGAGGCACGTAGGTAAATACGCAAATAAACCGTCCACACAATGGCCATATTCAGAAGCGCACGCGCCGTGAACCTGTACGGACGTGCAGTATTTTTGTGTATGTGCTGTGAGCGAGAACTGGAACAATTACTATTGAAAATGAATTGGGATAATGAAACAGTGCTAAAATTTCTGGAATTTTGAACCTTGCGTTCTGCTGCCAAACGTTTGGCTATTTGACTGCCATGTGTGGATGGTCGTATTTGCCTCTATTTGCATGTTTGTCTTGAACGTCATATATTTTGCCAAATAAAACAAACACCCAATAGCGAACACAAATAGCCATGTGAAGTGCCTCCTTTGTAAAAAAGGTATCGAATGAACTCTCTAAAGAGCAAAGACATTTTATTAAATAATAATTAGTTAAACAACATTTCAATGATCAAAAAATGTTTACTCCAGTTTTCTTGTCAAATCGACATTCCTGTGACATAATCTACAGTTATATAACTTCGATATTGTTTGTCTCTGTTTAATTTATGCTAATGTCCTACAAGCTAAAGTAAGACGAAAAATTTAATGTATCGCTCTAAAACGATGTCATATAATTATATAATACGTGATTTGAAAACTGTACGTGTCTATTACTTTATACTGACTGCTTCACAATCATTGCGTGAAATTTAATGATTGGAATTTTTAAAATTTTAGGTCCGTTGCAAGTAGCCAGAGAACGGTAACAGAATCGTTACCGTTTTACAGTCTTGCGCAGTAGCAAGACTGTACAGTTCTGTTACCGTTCTCAGACAGTTTGGAACAGATCTTTTATTTTTTTGTTTCAAAATTATTTAATGCACTAGCCGTTACCAGCGTTATCTCGCGCGTTAGACTAATTAAAGACTCCGGACTCTTTGATTTTGCTGCTAGTTAGAGCAGTTTTTTTGGAAATATACGCCGTTTTGTGTATATTTTGCACCTATAATTTTTTTTCTTTGACAACTTTTTATCTTTTTGACGTGATAACGTCTTATAAATTGATGAAACACCGTAAACCGACTTTACAGACAACCATTTTTTTTAACTGATGCTTTAAATTATTTTTAGTTCAAAATGTTTGTCCTAGTCATATATCTTTATCTACTAATTAATTATATGAATCTGCGTTTCTTTCTTCGATGTAATTCCCTGATTTCTCCGATGGTAGGATTGGTTGATGTACTTGCATACTTTGTCTTTTTCTATGACGTTAAAATGGGCGTACCCAGCTTTGGACCCAGGAGGAGGCAAATTAGAAATTTTTTAAGCCGAATCCCCCGTGCTTGATTTGCCCCCTGGATAGGCCAATGCTTACGGCTTAAAAAAGACAGAAATATATCTTTGCACCCTGATGGTTCGATTGCGATTTTATTCCAATGCTCGGTATAGAATAAAAGTATATGGTCTCAGTAAACACTTTATTTTGATGCCAATTGAACCAGTGATTACTGTTTTTTACGTACGTCAAAAAAGGAAGATATTTACGAACCAATTTTAATGATTCTTATTTTATTTTATGGAGCGTAATTTCAGGGTGAGCCTACATGATTTCTACTTAAGTAGTTTTTTTTTAATTTCTAATTATAAGTTTAGTAGTAATTAAATATAAAATGAAAAAATAATTCGACTTATATTTCCGCTAAAATGCAAAAAATTAAATATTATTAAAAAACCTTATTTTTTAAGTTTTTGTCATTTCGATTGTTTGATAGGAATTTTTAGTCATTTTGCGGTGCCAGGCGGGTTTTGCGCCAGTGTAACAACATTGTGTTGAATGATGGTTTACGAACGTAGTAATTCTAAAACTAACCAATCACGGCACAATAATATAACATCGTTAACTTATTTTTACGAAAAATGGAGATAGATACCTACAGAAATAAAAATTTTTTGCGTAGTACGGTGCGAAAATACCGGATTATTCTGGATTCCATTTGTAAATTACTTTGAGCTCTTTATTACCAAGTTTTTTTACGATAAAAGAATATATTTAACTAGCGTGACCTGTGCGAATTATTCGCACTAAATAAGTATAATAATTATTACTTTTCAAACTTATTTTTTAAATATGATTGCAGGTATTCAATTCGTTTCTAATTTTGCACACTGCTTATAACGTTCTTCTTTTTGTTGTAAAAGAAATATTTTACTAAAATTATGATATAGAGGCGCAAGTAGCAAAAGCGTTGTTCAGCGTTGCCCGTCAGATGGCAGTATGCAGTATTTACAATATGAAGGGTCAGATGACAGATCGAAGTGTTAACGTTACGCCGTCAGATGGCAGACGTTGTTTAGAGTTTAATTAATTTACAAAAACAATAGCAATAATAAATTTTTTAGTTGTCGATGTCAGTAGAGCAAGCAATTATCTGGTAAATGATATATAATTTATGTGGAGAAATTGTGTGGTTTTTTCTAAAAAGGGAGGCAAACATCTTAAACCTTAGCGTATTAATATATATGATTGCGCGGACATATAAATTTGTGACACCTTGTGTGTGTGTACTCGTTTTCGCAATGCCGATGCAGCTCGGGTGTCAAGGTCAAGTTTAACAGTTAGGTGGCAGAATTATTTTAGTAACCAACTAACAGTTACATATGCATATGTGTTAGTATAATAATCAGGGCTGAACTTAAGCTTGTTTTCTGATACAACTTTCAGCTTTAAATCTAGATTTAAGAATATCATTTGTTTTCAGCTAGATAGAGTTCTCCATTTATTGTGGAAAAAATTATATTCTTAAATCTATACGAATTTAAAGTCGATATAGGTAGTTGTATCAGATAGTCGTTGGCTCATTTAAGGGGGGAGTACAGAAACTGAAAATTGAAAAAATTTAGTTTTTTCCCCTTTAAAAAATATTTCCGAGAAAAAAATGCCAAATTTTAGTGGTGCACACGAAAACAAGGTTCTTTTTAAGTCGTTTGGCGAAAATTGCATAAAAATATATTTTTTACGATCTGGAGAGTTTCCGTCATATTGAAAAATGGTGTTTCGAGAAAAAGCCATTTAAAGAAAAAAACGGGTTATTAAAAAAAAAAATTTGAAAAGAAGTTTGACCCTGCAGGCCATCCCTGTAACTTCCCGCTATTTTCGAATTCAAAACGCTCAAAAATATATAAAATATAGCAAGAAGTTTATTTTTTAGCTCTTCGAGCTCAAAAAAAAATACTTTGTTACGAAATTTTCGTTCACGGTATCTTATGAACAAATGAACCAATTTTGATGCCATTTGCGGCAGTCGACGCAATTTTTTAACCTTAAAAAGTAATTTATTACAGAAAAATCGATCTCATTTTACGAGTAATTTAAAAAAAACACTTTTTTACAAATTTTCCGTTCACGATATCTCGTGAACAAATAACCGATTTTGATGCGGTTTGCGGAAATCGACGCAGTTTGTTAAGGAGAAGAGCTGATTAGATTTTGGTATTAATCGGTTTAGTAGTTTGGAAAATATTTTACAAAAACAAATTTTAAAAAATTGTTGAAACTTGTTTTTTTAAGATTTCTCAAAATTTTTTGGGCCGAATCATTTCAAATTTTCAGGAAGTCTAAGTTCCCTAAGATCACGTCAGATGCCGCAAATCGCGTTTCAGTCGGACACTCCGTTCAAAATATATAAAAGGTTTACATACATACATACGTACATACATACACACACACACACATACAGCCCTACGGACATCATCGCCAAAATAGTTTCAATAGCTTCCTAGGACGAGATCTGCCGAAAACTCGATTTTCGAAAATCGGGGTGAAACCAATAACTTCCCGATTTTTGAAAAAAAATTTTTTTTTTTTATTTTTATAGCGGGAAGTTAAAAATTCTTGCCAGTCGAATACAGCAGTCCATTTTCGTCGATTGCATCGTCCTGTGCCTACCTGAGGGCTTGTTAGGTACCTACTTATATTAAGAAATATGTTGACAAAATTTAATTCATTTCTCAATGATTTGAGGTACCCCTCATGCGTTTTTAATATTCAGGATTAAATATATACTTAAACGCCTTTTGTTGTTGACTGATGTGAGCTAATCCAGCTCTGGGTATGTGTGTAAACTTTTCTAACAGGTTCATATAGTTAATAGAATAACATTTGAGTTATATATTAACGATGAATTTAACTAAAACTAGTCGAGCACATTATTTCCAGTCATTATTTCGGTCGATATTTCAATTGAAGATCCCCGCGGAGATAAAAAACAAACACTGTCGAAGCCAAAGATGAAAGGACATGATATCAATGAGATGGAAATATTAATTTAAAAAAAATTTAATGCTTATAACTTAAAAACTTTTCAATTTATCGAGATTGGAAAATCTTTGAGACTTTGCAATTGATAACAGTCAAGCTAGTTTGTAACATCAGGGTACCTATATACGCATACACCGTCAACGCTATTTTTGTTTCTCTGCAAGAACTGCTGAACCGATTTCCACGAAACATTTCAGAAAGAACCGATAGTTTATCTAGTGTTATTTTATGTGATTTCTTTGTAATGAAAGTATAATTTCGAATTTTCAACTTATATTATTAATTAATAAAAAATAAGTTCAAAAACTAAAACCCGACTACTGAAAAGTATGAAACAAGAAAATATTCTCATCTGAGGATAGCCGTGGTCATATGCCACCTACCCTAACAAAACATCATATTTTAACAGTAGTAAGCGATCATAAGCTCTAGGGAAAAGTGCATCACGCTATATACATCTAGAGGGGCCTTATATATATGAGATGGCATATGACCACGGCTATCCTCAGATGAGAATATTTTCTTGTATTATACTTTTCAGTACCTAGTCGGGTTTTAGTTTTTGAACGTATTTTTTATTTGTTTTCAATTTGCTCACCTCTGGGACCAAAATTCAAAAATAAATGTAGCCTATGTTAATCGGGCAATAATAACGAATCGATTGACATCTTATTTATCAAAATCGGAGGAATAGTTTAGGCGCTACGGTGGAACATCCGTAAATACAAACAAACATACATAGACCGCTAAACTCATAACTCTTTCTTTTGGCTTCGCCGCAGTCGGGTAAAAAGAATAATCAAATGGAAATATGAATTGGTGCTAGGTCTAACCCCAGATTTTGGTGGTCTTAACAAAAAAAAAGTAACATTTTATATATTATAATACTTGCAACATTTGCTTCTTTTATTTTTCTACATCTATAATTGTCCATACATGGAGTGTGAAAACACAAAATATAGAAATAAACATTTTCCGTAAGAACGTGACAGAGTTGTTTATATTTGCGTTTTTAAAACACTGAGATCAGATGCAAAACAATAAATTACAAATAAACTACTGTAAACCGTACTTTGACCACTGTATTAGTTCAGCCGTAGGTAATATTATTAATGATGTTTACTGTTTTTGCAAATCTCTGCAGGCACGTAAAGTAACTCATTACACCACTCGTGCTATAAATTAAAACAAAAAACAAAACCAATTCCCTAGTAAATCAGTTTGTCTATCGTTATTTTAATAACCTATTATTAGAAGTGAGTGAACTGTGATACATTTTGAAAATAGAGTGAAAACCAGATATTTTATAGGAGGTAGGTATGTCCAAATAATATCATACCTTGCACTTAATTTTTAATTTACATTATACGAAATATAAAGCTACAAACTATGAAATTCTTGTTTAAGAAGCAGTACCGTGTATAAAGAAAACATGATCAATCAATTGTTACAGTAAAGGTATATAGAATTTTATTCAAATGAATGATTTTTTCTCTTAAGATATTTTCTGTACAAATTTTTTTTCCCTTTGGTACATGTTATTTTTCCACAGCCGGGTTTTTTGTTTTTTTATCAATTATTTATTTCTTTATGTTTTGTATCAGTCACCTTATTTATCTTGTATAAAGCTGAAGAGTTTGTCTGTTTGTTTGTTTCGTTGAACGCGCTAATCTCAGGAACTATTGGTTCGAATTGAAATTTACTTACATTTTTTAGAATCTTTCGGCTTAACTAACAGATTTCTGGCAACAAAAATTAAAGGATAAAACGATTGATTATGTTCTTAAATAAAAGAAGCTATATTCGGTTTTTCTACTTGTTTAAAAAATGGAACTCTACTGTTAAAATCTTATAAAAATAACTTTTTCAGTATTGTTTACTCCTATTGTCACAGATGTCATATTACTTTAAAAATAGTAATTTATGTTAGAATTAAATTAATCACGTTTCGATGTTTCAATCAAGGCAATATTGTCTTTAATCGCGACTATAAATTGACAAAACTGTATCAATTTTACAATCATATCGGTGAGATTATCCACAGTGCAGACAACTATCGAAATGAATTTCGATTCAAGTTTATTTCGAGTGTTCGTGTTAATTTTCGTGTTTGTTGTATCAACTTGTTATTCGGAAAATGTCGAGAATTTGGAATCAACCGAAACACCGTTGAGTTTACATCACACAACCGATAAGCCGTTGGGAATAACCGAAAGTTCAAACAATATTCGAAAAAGACCTAGAAAAAATCGAAAGAAATCGAAATTATTCAAAGATGTTCCAACAACATCTGCACCGACTGATCAGATGGAAGAACCATTGATAGAAAACGAGCCTTTAAAAGATGATACAAAAAACTTGTCAACAAGAAACATTGAAGAGGCTGAGCTTCGTAAACAGATAACTTCGGATCCAATTTTGAAAAATCCTTTTGCGCGAAGTCATCAAAGAAGAGATGCACAGTTTAGTGGTTTTGGTCCAGGAAATGTACAAATTCAAAGTGCACCAGGAGCGTTGGGACTTGGCAATGTGATACCATTTTTAAATTACTTGACGAGCATGCTTCAGCGCCATCAGTACAGGCCATGTCCATTAAATAATCCATCAGTTCAATACCAGTTCCAAGAAAATTCTCAAGGCTCTCAATTTCAATATCAGTCAAATCCAGAAAGAAACAGTCCTTTTCAAATTCCCTTATCAAGCAGTTACAACGCAAATAGCAATGGAGTGACTAGTAATGTTGATAGCAGTGCAGTTAATAACAATGGTTTTTACGCTAATTCGAACAATAATTATAATAATAATCAAAATTCTAATACCAATAATAATAACAATAACGGTTATAATTATAATGGGAACACAATACCAGGTGTCAGCAACTATGGTTTTCCGTTCAATCCTTATAATTATGCTAATAATAATAATTACAATAATAATCAAAACTATAACAATAATCAAAATTATAACGACAATCAGAATTACAATAACAATTTTAATGGTTTATACAACAATAATCAAGGTAATCGAAACATACCTAATCAGGGTTATGGCAGTAACTCTGGTTCGGATTCTGCTTCTAACTACAATAATAATTACAACGGCAATAATAATTATAACGACAACAATAATTACAATAGTGGACATAATACGAATCATGGTTCTACTGACAATCATTCGTCCAATCCTGGTAATAATGGTAATCATGGTGGTAACAATAATGGAGATGGTAATAATAGTGAAGCAAAGCCTGCCTCGGGAATCAAGAATGGTTCATATGATGATGAAAATCATATAAATCAAGGAAATAATAATAATGCTGTAAATGTAGCGCCAGTCCTGAATGATGTGGTAGGATTAAAAGGAACTCTTGGCGTTGTGGCCAATGTGGCGAACGGATTACTTGGTCAATCCTCGGATGAAAATTCTCAAAGCAAACGTTCAATAAGGCAAAACGATTGCGTAACATTTGTACAACAATTGGATCAGTTCTATTTTTTCGTCAAAGCAGTTTTCACATTTATCCAAACAATTTCTGATATAGTCGCGTGCTCTTGTCAGGATGTTCCCATATTTAATGCTCAAAATGTGAATGCTGATCCTGTAGCGTCCTCTTCGAATATTCAAAATCATTTCACACTATTCAGGAATCCGCAACTTATAAAACGATCACATCCAGTTCAAGCAATCGATGAAGCTTTAGAACCGTCTCAAGACGATCGGAGTGGAATTGAAGAAGCAAGTTCTAATAATGTTTACTCTGTTATCAAAGTGTCTCCGTCATCTGATTATAGTTACCTTGAAGGTCCTCCGTACGGCTTAGAAAATTTTTAGTTTTGCTTCTTTCTTATTTTTGTTTGTCACGTTTTACAAATCTGTTATTAAATTTAATTTTAAGTAGCTAATTGATAGATAAGTTTTATTTTTTGTAATGATTATACATATATTTTCATAATTGTTTTTTAATTGAGCTTTTTATAGTATATATAATGGAAAGATGATTCAATTAACTTACACTAAAAGAACTCTCATTAATTAATTTTAATGAGATATTTTTCGCAAAAATATCTAATGTGCGTTTTTTCATCGACCTGTCTTTGAAATTTAAAATGGGTTTTTTTATTTTTATTTAAAGGATTGGTATAAAATATTTGACTTTATACGTATTAATTAAAATCTTTGATTAACGTCTGATTAAAACTCTTCAATAAATAAAATTATCGACCAATTAGTCGATAATTTCATTTATCGTATTAAGGTAGTACGAGCACCAAGGAAATTTTAAATAAAAGGCTTGATTTTTTTTATATGGAGTTGGACTAAGTTTAAACCAATTCTGAAAATTTTAGGGGGGTTGCCCAACTATTTAAATAAATAAATGACTTCAAAAGTAGGCATATTTAACATTGGCTTTATAGGAAAACGGTATATGGATGATATGTTTTCATTGATTTCTCCAAAACTAGTCAGTGGAAATTAAAAAAAAAAACTATTTAAATTAAAGTCAAAACCTTAATAAATTATTGAAAAAAAAACCCGTTGTGCCCGACTAATTAAAAAGATATTTAATTAAAAAGATTAAATATCTTTTTAATTAGTCGGGTACAACGGGTTTTTTTTGTTTTCAATAATTTATAAAGGTTTAACTTTAATTTAAATAGTTTTTTTTTAATTTCCACCGACTAGTTTTGGAGAAATCAATGAAAACATATCATCCATCTACCGAAACATTAAAAAAATCAAGCTTTTTATTTATAGTTGCCTTGGTGCTCGTACTACCTTAATTAAAGTTAGCGCTGTACTTGTGGATTTTAACAATGATTTCTTATTTCTTATAAAAAAATAATATTAAATGTGTAACAAATCAATATACTTTATTGATTCGTATTTCGTTGCACACTTGGAATTATTTTGAGTTTGCTTAGTGAGTTTTAAATGAAGACGGTAACCTAGTTAGCAGCCAAAAGAGTCAGAGTGGATTTTAATCTGATAATGAAGACGGGTCTTTTCTTCTGTTAATCACTTTTCTTGATTAAGAAAACTCTTACAATCATTGTTGTGCTGGTGCCATTGTAACAAAAGAACTTTTGTGGGGATTTCTCGCCTCAGACAATAATTCTTAACGCTGTGATTGTTTCGTTTCGATTGTTTGAAACCAACAATTAAGTTGTTTCTGTGATTGAAAACTGAAAATGGTATATTTCCTGATTAGTCTCTTACAATTTTTATTAGTTAATTGAATTATATATCCTGTTATACTATTTACGTCTGGTTTATTTTTATAGATTCTGTTACATTTATTTGTGTTAAACATTTATTGTAAAAACTTAGCTTTTGCACATTTATATTTTGTAATTTGCAAAAAAATTAAACACCTCTAGATATTAAATAATAAAAAAATATGCAAACGCATAAGGATCTATTCGAATCAGTATAATTTTCTATCAGCATTTCATTGTTTTAATGTAAGAGGACGTTATGTCAAATTTTGAAACGTCAAGCTATTGTTATTTTTGATGAATGAAATTTTTAAAATCACAAAAGTTTCACTTACAACCCACATCAATTTCAAAGTAAATCTGTTTTTCAAAAAAAAAGACGGGTTGCACTCCGGGAGTGCCGGCAGAAGTGAAAACTTGAATATTAACGTCTATGTTAAACGACCAAAGCGCAGAAAAGTTTGAACTAATAACTTCCAAGAAATTCCGTCTGATGTCGCCAAAACACAACTTATAGTGTAGTTAAAAACCATTCGATTGCATAGACAAGTCCCAAAAATACCCATACCTCTACTCTCCATCCGTCTTCCGAATTTTCGATCAGGTCACGTGTCCTGACGCGAGTTAAACATTTTTTACCCATTGCAAAAAAAGTGTACAACGCCGCTAAAGAAGTTTTCACTTCAAAAAAAAAAAAAACAGTAACCAAAATAACCCCATGTCGCATCTCTTACAGAAAAAACGCACTACACGACTTTATAACTCCCGCTTCTTTGGAACGTTGAGTGACGCCCAACGTACCAAAAAAGTTGAAAGATGTTGCCGATGATCGTTTTACGTTGCAACTATGAGAAGAGGAGGTGCAACTGGCTGTCCAATTCTAATAAATAGTCAAAGGTTTAATTAGAATGATTTGTAAACAACTTTTCAAAATTCACGAAAAACGTCTCTTCGAAGTATCAGTAACCAATATTCAATTTTTCATGAGTTTGGGATATTTATTAGAGTTGAGACGATTATCTTACTGAGTCGATATTTTTAATAAACCATTAAGATATGCATTTCATCTATAATTTTAAAATATTTCTAACAGTGTTTATTGGATTTTGCGAATCAACTCAAGCGTATGTTTCGAGCGAAAAAATCTCTTTAAATATAATCAAATCACTTTTAACACGAAGCATTTGATTGATTACATTTTGATTTTCCAAGCTGTGTTTGATCTGACTTTTGTATCAACAAAAATCTGTTCAGTTTTCTTTCCACGATTTGTTTTATATCTGTTCTGTGGAGCCGTGTTGTTATTTAAGGAAAAAGGTTGAGTGAATATGGACTGTGAGTCTCACATTTACTGAATGAAAATTGCATCACTCCCCCAGATTTTAAGTACACGGGTATAACTTACACCAGCAGTAACTAAACTGTAAGCATGCTTACAATTTCTTCACAACTTACCAATAGATACTTACCTCTGTATGACACAAAATATATTGTAACATACTGTATAGTCTGGTGTTAGTGACATTCAGTCGAAACACACCCTTTTTTTTCTTCCTCCTAAATAAAAAAAAATATTTTATTAACTTCCAAGTACACTGGGAAGTGGAAATAAAATATTTTAACAAATTTTTATCTTTTGAGGTCGTTACACTATTTTTTCAATATTTTTAAAACTCTCTCTTTCTCTCTCTGTGTGTATATGTGCCTACGTACGTACGTACGTACGTACGTGGTCATTTAGTTCTATAAGACGAAAACTCGAGAATAAAAAAATCATATCGATAACTTTAAGGTGCCAATCGACGCTGTTTCAAATAATAAATAATATATTTTATTTAATGCATAAATATGCTCTGAAAGAAATTTTTTCAAAATCGGTCCAGCCGGTTTTTTTGTTTAAACAAAAAAACTGTAAAAAGTGGATTTTACACGAAAACTCGCGAATAAAAAACTGTTTTTTGTTAAACAAAAATACTGCAATGGAATTTCGCGAATTTCACAAAGACTGCCAAAAAGTGTATTTTCAAATTTTTAAAAAATATTTCTCAGATATAATTTGTAAATTGCATTTAATATTGATCATACTGGGAAGTTGGTAGTGTGGACCTCAAGGGTCGCACTCGAGGAGTTCCAATACAGGATCCACCTCACGCTTTGTTATTAATAAAATCGGTAACTAGTTGATGTTATATTGTTTCATTGACTAATGCTTAAAAAATTGACGATCACCTGAAAAAGCTGAACGTCTGGCAACACTGATTCTATTACACGGTGGTCAAGTTTCCAAGGATATTACAATAGCATAAGTAATATTTTTGTAATATTGTTGTGCTGTTTTGTTATTAACGTTGCTTAAGCAAGTTTAATAATCACTGTTTGTTCAGTTAGTGCGCGAACCGGCGTCCTACTTTGCCGCCTGTCTTGTTTTGTGTTTTATAAGATTATAGGGGGAATAGGTAAGTAGTGACGGAGTCTGGAGAGAGAAAGGGAGGGAAACCAACCGAACAAAAGGGATACGCGAGGGCGTTTACATTTCAAATATAAAGCGAATGTCACACTGTAGTGAAAGTGTCTTTTCATTTCTCACAAGTCACAGTACAAGAAAAATAATAATACAGGAACAATCAATGTACTCAGTTGCATGGTGCCTTGTTGGAAAATCGTAGCTGACAATGTTCTTGGATAAATTTATATAAAATATAAATACATTTATTATTCTTACGTGGTCCACATGTTGGAATCCATAACCGTACGAAGTTTAAAGATGGGCCCGATCGGTCTATTTGAGAGGGTGGTTTTTAGGGGTTGAAAGTGTTTTTGAACCCAAAAATACTTTCAGAATCTTTTCAAAGTTGAAATTTAATCCACTAGTGAAGATTAAAATGTGCTGCCAAAATTATAATAAAACCGACCCGACAAGACCAAATTTATAAATTTTATTAAAGCTTACTGAAGAGTGTATTTTATTTGGTGCAGATGCTGTTTTGACAATAATATTATATTGCAATTAAGAAAAAAAAATGTTTTTAAGGGATGTGTTAAGAGAATGCCTTTTTTATTTTGTTCACATAATAATGCTATTTTGCATAAATATTAGCAAACACTATATTGTCGGCAGGGTTTGGCACTGAGACCCGAGTTTTTTTTTGTATTTGATCTCGGAAAGTGCCTTTTCTCTATAGAATTAAAAAAAAGCATTGAAATTATTCCAAATCTTCTTGATTTCCGGGCTTGTATGTGTTTTCTGTTCGGTTGTGGTTCATGCTTCCTAATACGACCGAGTAGAAAACACAGTGACGCTTAGACACCAGTCGTCGAAACACTTATTCGCGGCTGCCACATCGCCTTTAATAGTGTCTACCGGATTTGTAGACAAAACGTCAGGTAGAAATACTAATGAATCACGGTCTACAAGTCCGGCAACCAAGAAGATTTGGAACAACACTGGCCGTGAAAGCCTACATACTTGGATTTGAATTCTTTAACAGCAAGACAGTGACTTCTATATATTGTAGTGTTGGTGTCGTTAACTGGCAGGATCGCCATGTAGTGTTGGTGGTTATCAGGTTCTTTTAAATTAGTAAAACTATTGAATTTGATTTAATAATGCTTTATTTAATTTACCAACGTTGACCTACGCCAGCTCACGCTGGCATAGCCACGTGCGTCCACCACCTGACTTCTTCCTTCCTTCCAAATACACATATATTTATATCATTCAAAATGCAAACGTCACGTTATTAACTAGAACGATTATTACTAACCGCTTTAAATTAACATATCTTGCAGTTCTACATTTCAAATGATATACGTAATTATAGCCTACTTACTGATGTATCCACTACAATATGTTGAAAATCCACACTGTCTAAATGTAGCTTAAATCCAAAGGATAGTGTCGGTATCTCGATAGTATAGGCTACTAGCTACTATGTACCCAACCTGCATCTTAAAGCAGCTTTGATATTACCCAGTACAGTGTACGCTTTAATATGACTGTACGTAGGGTATTATATACGTATATAAGACTATAGTGTATAGGGTTGTGCACTGTGCAATTCACATTTTGTTATTTTTAACACTTTTATTAATCTCACTTGTATACGTATGTATCTATGTATGTATTAATGGAATTTTTCAATCTAATTTTCACCTACTTCCAGACGTCTGAATAATATGAAATTTTGCACAGGTATTAAGAACCCATGACAATACAATAATTTATATAAATATTTATAAATATATAAATAATTTATATAAAAATATTCTTGATTTTCAGGGTTATAATTACAATTGGAGTTTAAAAAAACTCAAAAAGCAATGTGAATTAAAAAGTAAAAAGTAATTTTAAGGTAGTACGAACACCAAGGCAACTTTAAATAAAAGGCTTGATTTTTTTTATATTTCGGTAGATGGATGATATGTTTCCATTGATTTCTTCAAAACTAGTCGGTGGAAATTAAAAAAAAACTATTTAAATTAAAGTTAAAACTTTAATAAATTATTGAAAAAAAAACCCCGTTGTGCCCGACTAGTTAAAAAGATATTTAATCTTTTTAATTAAATATTTTTTTAATTAGTCGGGCACACGGTTTTCTTTGTTTTCAATAATTTATTAAGGTTTTGACTTTAATTTAAATAGTTTTTTTTTTAATTTCCACCGACTAGTTTTGGAGAAATCAATGAAAACATATCATCAATTTAGCGTTTTACCATAAAGCCAACGTTAAATATGCCTACTTTTGAAGCCATTTATTTATTTAAATAATCGGGAAACCCCCCCTAAAATTTTCAGAATTGGTTTAGAATTAGTCCAGCTTCATATAAAAAAAAATCAAGCCTTTTATTTAAAATTGCCTTGGTGCTCGTACTACCTTAAAAGGTTTGTTAAGATTTTGTTCAACAGCGATATTATAAATATATAATGATAATAATTTTTAGTTTTTCTTTTTTCTTGAAGTTTTATTATATAGACGCTAAACAACTTCAGTTATCAAGCGTTTATCATCTTCGTTGTGTAGTATCTATACGACATAAATAAATTCAAAAGGCGATAAGACGTGATTTAACGAAGTGTGGCAATTTATATTTAACGCCACATTTTTTTTCTCTGACCGCGATTTTCTTTTTAAACGAACACATTCGCCATTCATTGCCGCAGGCTATTCGCGACAAACTTCCGGACATCCGACGGCGAAATTGCTCCTTACGATGGTCAGAGTTTATCAAAGATTTATGTAAAAAAAATTGGTTGTCTGTAAAGTCGGTTTACGGACGATAGTTTTACGTGATAACGAATTCCGCTCGAATATCATATTTAATAATACATAACCTAAATTTTAGTAGCTGTCAAACTATATTTTTACCGACTAATAATTTGATCAACCAAAGCAAAATACATATTTTTAAGACATTTAAAAGAATGTATAATATTATATATTTGTTAACAAACCGTATAATTTATCTGGCCATCTGTCAGATGTAGCTTTCGCTGGAACAGCCGAAAAAATGTTGAACGCACACTACTCTCTGACGTCACGCGATAAGAGAGAGACTAACGCTTATATCGCGCTCTCGCTTGCGGAATGTTACTCTTTTTCGTGCGTGCAGCCGGTGTTTCATCAATTTATAAGACGTTATCACGTCAAAAAAAGTTATGGATCGAGGAATGTATTGAGAATGATATAACGGCTGGAAATATATTTTGCGATAGTCGGGATTAAAATTGTTCTTCACGAAAAAACATTTGGGGCCCGTTTAACCTTCGCGTTAAATATTTAACGTTGACGGTGTAACCAATACAACGAAAAACTATCAATATACTGTTCTGTAAATGCCACTCTATAACATTTAGATGTAGATTTAGCGTAAGAAAGTTTCAATTTTTTATTGGATTTAACTGAATATCCCTCAGAGTCAGTAGATGTAAGGAGCGCTTAGAGAAAAAAATCACGATAAATAGATTACGACCACCGGCGTCTCCCTAAAATAAAACAGTCTTATGCCGTCAGTACAGTTATTTTTTGTAGAAAGGCATATTTTTTGCTGTTATTTTGTTCTACAGTGTGGTAACCGAAAGTGGTAACAGTGAAATAATTCGTGTATCATACTAAATACAAAAAAAATCTATAATTAGTTTTTTTTCAACACGAGATTTACTATCGGAAACTGTTTTTTTTTTGTATGTGAAACTCAAACAGAAGTGTACATGCATTTTTTGACGTGAATACGTCTTATAAATTGATGAAACACCGGCTGCATGCACGAAAAAGTGTAACGTTCCGCCGTAACGTTCCGCCTGACCCTGTGCGTGCAAGCGAGAGTAATGTATTATTAAATATGATATTCGAGCGGAATACGTTATCACGTAAAACAATCGTCCGTAAACCGACTTTACAGACAACCAATTTTTTTTTTCAAATGACAACGTATATTTTTTCTACATTTTTGAAATATAGTATCCATTTTTTGCTCTATAATTTCATATAAAATTTTTATAAGGTTACACAAGAAAATTTCGAGAAAAGCGTCATCAATTTACTAATTAAATACACAGTAATAATAATAATTTTTAATTTATAGATGTGTGGAGTACCCTGAAAAATAATTAGTAGTGTGTATTTAGTTAATAAATCGATAACGTTATTTCTCGAATATTTTCTTATGTAACCTTATGAAAATTTTATATAACTTATATCTAGAGCCTTTCTAATATTTTTTTACAAATCTATGGAAAAACAGAAAGTTATTCAACCACTTCGTACAAGTTTATAAATCAAACTGTAAGCACAAAATGGAACTTGAAAAAACTTTTAGGTTTAGCTGTCATTATGAAAAAATAATACCACTTTTATGTGGCAGTCAGCCGTATAGCCGCAACATACGTCATTCTAATTCACGACAGAATATTTTTTCATTGACAACAATTTATTATTTTAGATTTTTAAAAACTGCAGAACATAACGCTCAGTTTATCTATATAAATAAATAATATTAAAGTGTAGAGCTGTAACAAACCGTTTGTATTCGTTACTGAGTAACGGGTACATCGTCTGACTCGAAGTAACGAATCGTTACTTACAAATTAATTTCGTTACTCGCATGTTTCGTATCCATGTCAGATCGGTTCGTTTGATACGACACAATGTGTTATACTTATCAGTATTCATAAAGTACGAAGTCATGACTCATGTCGTATCACATATGGCATATGCGACGCGCTTTGGTGCGAAGCTACATGCTTATTGCTTGATGCTGTTAAGTACACTATTGTATGTCGTATGAAAAGTACCGAGTAACGTAACGATACGAAAGTAACGGGTACTGGTTCTTTAAGTAACGAATAGATACGGGTACACAATTTCTCGTTACTTTTACAGCTCTATTAAAGTGTCTGTTTGAAATGTCAAAATAACAGCTTTTTACTAAATGCATACGAAAGTATATACGGTACTTATAACACAAAGACAATTTTTAAAATTTCTGTCTGCTTGTTCCAGATAATCTCTCAAACGACTGGACCGATTTTGACAGTTGATGATAGTTGATGTTATAAGGAGGAGTAACTTAGGTTACTTTTATTTCAGAAAAAGAATTCGGGTTCCGCGCAAAAAAATTGAAACCCATGCAACCGATGTCGCGTCCAGCCTCCGGTGCAAAGAGGTGGTCTTTAGTCATCATCATGAAGTTCCATATCCTTTACAGGATGTTGGAGACCACTTGTTTCCATTTTATTCTGTCCATAGCCAGTGATTTTAAGTCATTAAATGTGCTAATATTTAGCCAGTTTTTAATATTAGAGATCCAGGTAATTCTTTTTCTGCCTCTTGAAACACAACCTTTTAATTTTCCACATAAAATAAGTCTTTGCAATTCATAGCTAGGCCCTCTACACATATGACCAAAATATCCCGTAATTCTTTTTTTTATTGTGTTCACTAAGCACCGTTTATAATTAACTTTTTGGAAAACTACTTCATTTTTTAATTTTTCAGTCCATTTTATTTTTAGCATTTTTCTTATACACCGAGTTTCAAAAGCATTTAATCTAGATTCACTGACTCTCTTTAGCACCCATGTTTCGCAAGAATATAACAGTGCAGACCACACATATGTTTTTAGCATTTTAAATCTATTTTGAAAACACAGCTTCCTATTTGTCAAATATGTTTTGAGTTTTTCAAAATTAGCTTTAGCAATTGCGATTCGTTTCTTAATCTCGAGTAGCTGATCGTTGTTAGAAGTGAATAGTTTACCCAAATAATTAATTTGATTTACTTGCTTTATTTTTTGAGTTTTACACGTGATATTAATTAATGGTTGAACAGCTTCTTTACTAAAAACCATACTCACAGTCTTTTTTGCATTTATTTTAAGTCCGTATTTTTCACTAACACTAGCCACACGATCTATCATAGTTTGTAAATCTGATTCGCATGAAGCTATTAACACCGTATCATCTGCGTATTTTAAATTGTTTATACAGATGCCGTTTACTTTAATTCCAGTATTAAGGTCGTGTAAAGCTTCTTTCATAATCGTCTCAGCATAAATATTAAACAATATCGGAGAAAGAACGCACCCTTGTCGTACTCCTTTTTCGATCTTAATATCGCTTGTATTTCCATAGCAAGTAGAAACTTTTGCGGATTGATTCCAATAGAGATTTTTTAGAATTCTTACCACTTTTTTGTCTATATTTGCAATAAATAGAATTTTTTTTGTAGGAAACGTTTTTCGATTCGAGACATACCGGTTTGAAATTCCCAATTCACTCCACAATAATGAAAGTGATATAGGTAATATGTTATCTAGTAATACTGTTAAATGGAACAACTCTAAAAGCTTGTTTTTTTCTTGCACACAATCTACGTGATGTGAATGAACTTCCTTAACTGCATCTGTTCGCTCGTATTTTGTCTTGAACAATCGTAAAATAGTCTTAAGGTAATTAAACTACTATACCGAGATACGAATGCACGCACATCGGATATTAAACATTCAAGACACTTCCCCTTTTGCGTTTCACCGGTCCCCTGCAAAAGGGTCGTCCCACAGTATCAAAATTAACAAATTTCTTTCTTTATATACATAAATAAATAATGTAAACCAACTTTTTCATTTTTTTAAACGCTTAACATAAATCACCATAATCATATTGTAACAGAGACCCCCGCCAGCAGGCGACGACAAAGAATCTTGTGAGACAACAATCGGCTAGTCATTCTAACAATGACGCACAGATGGTTCAAACAATAACAATATGCGTAGGTAAAAAGGCTTTGTTGCCAAATTCCAGACAACAATGAATGCAAGAAAAAGAAAGAACTATCCAGCGCATATATATACCACCGCGATAGCTCGGAGAGTGGAGACAGTCATACATTGTGCTTAATCGAGTTAACAATCGACAAATAGTTGTGACATAAATTGACAGTCGGAATTATAGAAAACGCAAGTCAGCGGAAAGCTTGCCTCGAAAGGAATGCATTAAGTCTAAAAAGTTCAGTGCTGAGCGAAAGCAAATGCTACGGCAGCGTCGAAAAGAGAACGAAAAAACCCAAACGCGTACAGATCATGTGCAGACGATACAGGAAAATTTTTCGTGAATACGTCGAGTAATATATGTAATACCAAATTACGTACAAATTTGAAAAAATAAATCTTATTTCTATTTCTATACGGCGCGCGTGGACCCGAACTGCTTCTTTCATTTTTTTTTTTATTATAGAAAAAGTGTCCGTAAAATTTTCAGGAAATTGTTTCATAATCTATTAATTGTAATGTAGATAAAAAAGACGAGAACGTGGGACGACCTCATTTTCCTGCACTTTCTGTAATACAATTAGTTATGAGATTTTAATAAGAAGTGCATTCACATCAGTTTCTTCGAAGTTCTCGTTTTTTATGTTCTTCATAACACCAGACAAATGAGTCTAATTGTATGCAGAATGGCCGACTGTGATCGACTGTTCCGTAATTTAGAGGGTGCGGAGTTCGCGATTTGAATTGTAAAGGAAAGTTCTATAGTTTAAGCAGTTTTGCTTTTATGCCGGCACTTCACATGGCTATTTGTATTTGTGTATTTGGAATATTTGGCAAACAATCGTTCTTTCTTTTCTTGCATTCATTGTTGTCTGGAATTTGGCAGCAAAACACTTTTTACTTACGCATATTGTTATAACTACAAGTCGATTGTTGTTGCTCCACAACAATATGTGTATCATTGTTAGAACATCTGCGTGTCATTGTTAGAATGACGAACCGGTTGTTGTCTCCCGATATCCTTTGTCGTCGCAACGGGGAACGTGTAACAATAATTTTTACCTGAAAAATTTAGAAATGAAAATGATACAAGCATATTGCTGTGACGTAAGAAGAAATTCAACCTTTATTCGACCAGTGAACCTTGTATGTGTGTACACTGTACACAGACTGTGTAAGAGAAGGTGAATGGTTTGCAATATAATAGTGACTTCAGTACAAAGGGCGTCTGTTTTAAACCCGTCGACGGCTACGCTGGGCCCCACAGACCGCGCCGAGCTATAAAGACAATTTATTGAACGTACTACAACAGCACTGATCCACTATTTTACACGTCGTCGTCTAGTAAACTTTACTCGCTCTTATATAGAGGGAAAAATGTTCACCGCAAAAAATGTACAGTCATGTCGAAAAGGACTGACTGATATTATAGGTACCTGTGTCATCCTTATTCAAGATATTTTATATTTTAGTTTCACTTTTTAGTAGAAAGAAAAAACACTTGTTAAGGAGGTTGATGCGTTACAGTCCCAATCAAAAGTAAGTCGAATTCTAAATGGGAACTTTTCCAAAATAAATTTTTACAAAAGGTTATAAGTCGATGATACCAATAAATTATTGTCATAAAGGCATAAATAAACATTTTTTTTAATATTAATTAATTATTTCAGTATTTTACTTAATGGACTAACTTTTGAATTTTTTGTACAAAGTTAGGTTAGATATAATAAATTTATGTAAAATCTGTATTTTACATATTGTTTGCAGTTAATAATTAAAAAAAGAAGTAGAAGTAACAAAAATTAAAATTAAATAATTAAAAATTTGAAAATTCAGTTAAAATTGTTAAAATTGTCAAGAATAATCGAAAAGTTCTAAGGTTTAATAATTTTTTTATATTGATTAAAAGTCTCGTAATTAAATTGGAAAAAATATTAAAATATCCGTAAGACATCGATGCTTTACATAGATAGTTTTCGGAACTGCTGACATTATTTGGTTATTTGCAAAAAAATTAAAATGTACAGTTTGCATGCTAGGTTGACATATTTTCCATAAGACTACATGTAAAAGTTTTTTTTAATTTTTAACTTTATTAATCTCCTAATGATTTTGGATTTTTTACAGAAAATTTTGTCATAGAAAAATCTCTTAAAAAAACTTTATTTCAGATTTTTTTCATTATCTTCGTAAAACGGCTCAACCTTCTTAATTTTTCAATTAGACTTCTTTTGGCATGGTAGGCTAAGATTGTTTGATATGAGGTTGAAAATGTAAAAAGCGTGTCTCAAGGTGCGTGCACTATATATTATAAAACGAGCTATAGAACATTAAGCTAAGGTGGCAGCGAGGTAGAACAGTTTCCTCGTAACCTAAAGGTCGTAGGTTCGAGACACGGTTGGTGCCATATTTGCTCAATATATTCATATAATAATAATTATTACAGAGTAGCTACTGTTTGCTACAATTGTTAAGAAACACCCATTGTTACAACGCTATCAACATAGAAAAATTAGTTTATTTTTTTACAAACAATGTCACCGTCGGGATACGAACCCCGAATCTTTCCACTCTGGCGGCGGACTGAGTTTTTCCTTTTTGCACCCGCTCTCCCACCATGTGTTTCGTCACTTCCACCGTCAATACTGTAAAATTCAATTAACAGCAGTTTGGATGGTTGGTATTGATTTTTAAGGTTATGTTAAAAAATATTTAAAATTATTTCAAGTTTCGGTATTTTAAATAATATGTCATAGAATGGTGGAGCATCTCTAAGTGTGTCAAAGATTTTAGGGTTGTTTGATAGTCTCAAAGGACTCAAAAGTTATCTAGAGAGTGTTGAAGCTTTTAATAGAGTAATGACAGAAATACATCAAGCACAAGCATTCGCGAAGAAGCATGAGAAACCATTCACGAACAATATTACGTTTATACTTTGATAGAATATAGGCATTGCTTGCAAATTAATTACGACTAATTATACTGACAAGGGAAAATACACATCGTTTCACTTATTTTAAGACCACCAATTGCCAGAGCTTTTTGAGCCTAGTACTATTACATTTTTTTATTTCTACACTTTCGAAGACCCGAAAAATCATACAATCTAAAGACAAGCATCATCATAATTTTTGTAATTTTTTTAAAATGAATTACATTTTAAAGAAATGTTTTTTTTATTTTGTATAAATTTCAAACATCTATGATGGGTGGCACAAAACTTTGTCAAAAAATTTGATTTGACAACGATCCTAGATTGTGATTCATATTATTACAGTTTTAATTTGTGCAAGAGCAGTCTAATGTAATCAAATTACCTGTCAAGTACATTAGATTGTACTCATACAAAAACAAATGCTTATTCTACATAGAAAAAGAAGCTAAATTTTTATCAAAACGAGTAAAAAAATGTTGTTTTGAAGTAGAAATTGAACAAAAAACTATGTTAAATATATTAATAATATTAATGTATATTGTATACACAGGAAAAAAAATCGCTTCAATCAATCGATTATTTTTCGAGCAGAATTCCTTTAAAATCCTATTTAGCTTTTCTTATGGAGAAATATGCATGGTCACAATCTAAGTTCATTATGAAACCAGATGTTTTGACAATTCTTTCTCCTGTCCAGCACTATAATAGGGGTATGCAAATAATGTTATTTTATTACACCTCATTTTGTATTGCTTGTTTACACAAAAAATTGTTACATCCATAGAACATTTTTTATAATAGTTTAAAGTAAATGCTAATATAATTGCAGATGAAAATCTAATATGTTCATAAAGGAATACCGTTAATAAATTTGATTGAGTTAGCATAAACTCTTTCAATTTACCCCTCTTTTATTTTTGAAACTAAATACGTCATGATGTATTTTCGCTCGACTGGATAACGTTCATTAAAGCTCCGTGCTGAGTGAAAGTTGTCGTTTAGTTGTTAGGGATGTGTGAACAATTCTCTAATAACATTAATTTATTTGAATCTTCAAAATATCGACTTAACTATACTTACCTTACAATTATTCAAGTGTATATAGTCTGAGTTGTTGAGCAAGTTTCATATACTAAAAAAAATTCTTTTTAAGGTGTTGTTTTTGACATTTTTATATATTGTTAAATAATTTTCGATTCTTTTTTGAATTTTATTGTTATTGATAAGATAAATCTTTATATATATAAAAAATCTCGCGTCACGATGTTCGTCCGAGCTAATCTTCGAAACCACTGAACCGATTTTAATGAAATTTTGTAAATGTATCTTGTTTAGTCCAACTTATGTTATAGGGTAAGTTTTTTTAAATATTTTGTACAAAATTACGGTGTTTTCTCAAAAAAAACTGTTTTAGTAACATGAAGCGACATCTGAAAGAATTTGTTTAAAGCTATTAGTTCAGAAGCAAACAAAGAAAACTGTTTTAGTATCACGTAGCGACATCCGGTATAATTTGCTCAAAGCTATTAGTTCAGAAGCAAATCTAGTAGAATTTGCTCAAATCTAGTAGTTCAGATGCCGGGCCGCAAACGAAATACATCGCACCCGGGTGAAACCGGAACGGACTGATAGTATAAACATATGATTTTTTTACAGTACATTTATTATATTCTATGCCTCATAAGGATTTAAATGGTGCAAAGCTGTTGCATTAAATGATTTTTAGTTTAAATATATTTTTTTAAAGGTAGACATAATTCTAGTTTATTTCAAAGTTTTTTTTAAGCTATCAGCTGTGTTTCTAAATAAAACAAAAGCTTTAATAATAATAATAATAATAATAATAATAATAATAATAATAATAATAATAATAATAATAATAATAATAATAATAACCACTTTATTAGAAAGTATTTTTTTAAAACACATTAATAGCGTCAACAATAAAATGTATTACAACATTATTTATTAAAAAATTCATTTAAATCATAAAAATTATTTTGCAATAAAAATTTAGTTAATTCCTTTTTAAAAAGGGATTTATTGTTGATATCAATATTTTTTACATTCTGTGGCAGATTATTATGTATTCGAATCATGGCATTGCGTGCTCCACGACTCGTCACTTGTAGATGATGTTGATCGTTTTTCAGAATGGATGTTTTATTTCTAGCGTTGTGCCTATGTATTATATTGTTTGATTTGAATAGAGCAGGATTTAATCTGCCAAAATTAGAGCATTCTAGAATAAAAAGGTCAATAATTGTTAGGATGTTTAATTTTTTGAAAAGAGGGCAGAAATGTTCTCGATTTATTTTATTAACAATTTACTGACTACAATTTATAATTAATATTTTCTTTCTGTTCAAAACTATCAGAACTTGCAAAAAAATGTAAGTAGAAAAGTAATTCACACGTATATATTTAGCTGCCATTTTATTATTTTACTTAAGTAAAACTTCTTTAGGTGCAACTTGAAAGTAACTTAGATCTTTTTTCGGACGGAAGTAACGTGTTTACGCTGTTTTTGCCATTCAAAGGCTTCGACTGACAGATGGCGGTATCAAAACGTATCTGTAGAAACCATCTTGAACGAGACTAATAACTCCTAACAACTTTTAAAATGAGCTAAAATGTTCAGCTATTTGCTTTGGATAATGTTAATGTTAAGACGTTGACTCAGTCCTGACTAATTTTGATCTTTAGATGTTGTGCAGAAATATCTCTCATTTAACCTGCATGTTCTAAAGGCGACACATCTAAGTTTCGATGTTAAAGGAACCTATGGTGTGATTATCAAAGTTAAGTTACGTATTATGTACTTGTAGCATATACTATATAATATACACGTGTTTATTAATGAATAACATTGCAGCGGTGACTCGTTTCATAGCGAAACATTTAACATTTTAAAGGTTAGACTTCGTCTAAATAAAATATCATCTGATCGTTCAAACAATAACAAACCTCATCCTGGGAAGACCGATATCAAGTTCCGTCCGATACCTGAGAGAAGTAACCTTTTTCACAGTGATGTGCCGGATCGTTAAAAATGTATATCCGCGGATACGGATCTGATTATGGATATTTGGTTTCAAGATCCGCGGATACGGATACGGAACTTAACTTTCTTTGAGTACGCGGCGGTAAATATTGCACAACGACCTTTGGAAAGAGACTATCTGTTATGGGAAAAAGTTATTGACCTCTTTAAGAGTTAACTCTCATAACAGGTTGTCTCTTTCCAAAGATCGATGTGCAATATCTCATTATAAAGATAGTTTTTTAGTGCCTTTGAGTAATGTACTATTGGTATGGTACTCACTACAATAAATATTTGCAATAGAAAGGTGTCAAATACGATTTTAAAAAATAAAAAATAATCTGAATGGAATTTAACAGTTTTTCATTATTACCTAATCACCTATATAGGTATATAAAAAGATAAATATAAAAGATCCGTAAAAGATCCGCCAAAAATCTAACGGATACGGATCTTTCTTCTCCCTCGGATATCCGCGGATACGGATACGGATATCCGCGGATACGGATACGGATATCCGGAACATCAATAATATACACATGAGTTCCGTCCAGAGGCTAATTAATTACCTGTGCCTAAAAACTCCGTCCGTCACGTGGGTGACATGAACTAACATTCCACAAACCAACATGGCGTCATTCTGCTCAGACAACAGACACGTTTTGCTCTGTGTTTATATTTGAACTGTCACTGCGCGTGCACCAGATCCATCGCCAATACAAGCATGAAAAGTCGTCTCGTGTGAAGCGAGCACTTAAAGCAATCAAGAAAACCAGCCCTTTATTTTTTTTGACGTGATAACGTCTTATAAATTGATGAATCACCAATCTTATAAATTGATAAAACACCGGCTGCATGCACGAAAAAGTGTAATGTTCCTAACGTTCGTAACGTTCCGCCTGACCCTGTGCGTGCTTTTCTCGAAAACGGCCCTAACGATTTGGATGAAATTTACTGAAAAGGGATTTTGGGGGGCAAAAAATCGTTTTAGCTAGGTTTCATCTCTCGAAAAAATCGTTTTCTTACAAATTTTATCATTATAAAAATCAATTTTTTGACGTCTGAAAATACTTAAATATTGTAAGTAGGTTTTGGAATTTTATATAAACAGTGAAACAATTGTTTTATAAATAGTATGACAGTTAATCTTTGAGACTTAAATAAATACGAAAGAAAGAAAGTTAATAAAAAAAATTATTTTTATAGGTGGTGAGTAATTTAATAAATAAAATTAACCTAAATTTGAAGCGAAAGATGCAATATCATAGATTCGAATTATTATACAAATCTATTAATTTTGTGAAAAAATATATGCAGGCAACCCAAATTACGCTGCTGTACTACATATGCTTAGTCGCTAGCAGGCATGTTCAGTAAAAATTTGGGGAAATTTCGCATAATTGGATCTGTGTCTTTATATGCGACTGTTTACTTATGTTATTCATCAATGTTTCTTTATGACGTTATCACGTAAAACTATCGTCCGTAAACCGACTTTACAGACAACCAATTTTTTCGACTGCAGAAAGAGTAACTGAGAACATTTTGATAAATTTTAAACGATATATTATCGAAAAACTATGAGAATACGAACTTTTCAATGATTTAAAGACAAAACAAACGTTTACTCATTAAAATATGTCAGTCAATTATACAAAACAATCGCAATGCTAGGACAACTCTATTTTTTTGTGACGGAGAGTAAAAATCGACGTAACGGTGCGGCGGTTAAATCCGCGCACACCACTGATCGGGCGACACAGCTGATAATAATGCTCAATAGACACATCAGTTGGTTAGCCATCGGCTTCCGTTTTCCTCATTCAGCGCCTCCTCTGATGTATGTATATTATGTAAGTCGCTATTGAAAATGATTCTCTGTACTAACTATTTAAAACATTATACTACATAATATACAGAGTGTAACGGAATTCGGACCGACATATTAAATTTTGTAAAAAGTTTGTTAGTTTTTCACTATTTGAATTCAAACTTCTTAGTTCGTGGTAACAGAATTTTCTGTCACGGAAATTGATGAGGGAATAGAAAGAAACGATCGCATGATCAAACAAATGTGACTAATCAATAAATAAAATTATCGACCAATTTTTCAAACAATATATTAACAAAAAATATAATTAATACTCATTAATACAACATTTGTTAAGTTTTAACAGGATATTTTTTACAAGAGCTTGTAAAAAATATCCTGTTAAAACTTAACAAATGTTGTCTGTTTCGTATATCTATTAGTTCAGTATTATTCACAGCACAATATTAGAAAGGTTAAAACATTTGTTTTAATTTTGTGACAATAATTTTATATTTAAAAGAAACTAATAATTTTAAAACATTAACATTAACCAGTATCCACATTAAAAATATATTAAAAAAATAACAATTAACAAGTTGAGTGACACCATGTTCTCAATCCATCAACAACAATATACTGATAACATGTGACAGCATTTGGTAAGTTTTCTAACATTTACGAATAATTACATTTTAATTCAAAACAATTTTATAACTAAGAAAATATAATTACAGAACACTCTGAAGATGATACAAAACGTATCGAAACGTTAGTATTAAATGCAAGTTTAAAAAAGTCTCAGTATTGCTTCATTTTCGATCCTTATGCCACGGAATTCTTTCCAAATACTCATTAGGAACAAAAAATAATACGTGGACAATGGACAGTCTGTATATGAGAGCGTATATCTGTTACTTTGACTCCCGTCTTAGGATCTTCTGCTTCTTATCTCCTTTGACGTACGACGTCTTTGCACTGAACATTATTCAACCAAAACTGCCTGAAGCAAATATTTTCTTCTGAATAAAAAGGTAAAAGATATTTTGATGTACCTACGTGTACTTTAAAATATTGTGCTTGAAGTTTAATATAATACATAATATTTAATATATTATCTTTCATTATACCTAGTCTTAGGAAAACAGTGTGGGAATTGATCATACCTTAAAAATTTGCACAATCATTTCAAATATGGACATATTTAGTTATAATACGAAATATGTAAAGAAATAATTATTAATAAAAATCGCAGGATTGTGAACAAAAAGTTATTTATTTAGTGTACGACGTTTCGTCTATAAATTTAGACTTTTTCAAGTACAAAATTTTGTACTTGAAAAAGCGTCTATAAATTTAGACTTTTTCAAGTACAAAATTTTGTACTTGAAAAAGTCTAAATTTATAGACGAAACGTCGTACACTAAATAAATAACTTTTTGTCCACAATCCTGTGGTTTTTATTAATAATTATCTCGATGGACACGATATCTAATATATGTAAAGAAATAATGTAGTAAACTTGTTTGTTGATACTTTTCATTGCAAACATTTTATATATCTTTTCGTATACTGAAGATTTGAAAGAAATTTATTTGGTTGAGGAACAATTGAAAGAAGAAGCTTTACAAATGTATCGTTTGGGGCCGACGTTTCGAAAAACATATTTTCATCCTCAGGGTCTCAATACGTTGGCCACAAGCGTTATTAACATTGGTAAAGCTTCTTCTTTTAATTGTTCCTCAACCAGATAAATTTCCTTCAAACATATTATTTAGAACAAAATCAATACTAATGACTATACTGAATTTGTTCAAAATGGCGAAACATTTATAATAACTAGTGTCGCCCAGTGATCGAAATTCGATCGTAATTCATTAAATTTTTAAGTTTGAACATTATGCACATCTTTTTTTGACATTCGCATTTAGAAAATTCATGCGATTATTTTGCGAATGCTTATATCAGAAAAAAAACATTTCCTTTAAATATGCAAATGATAAGATAAGAGATATTAATTTCTGGGCATTTTAGTATAAGATACATTTTTTCTTACTCATTTTTAAAAAAATAAATTTTTGCGAAGATACTTGCAATATCTTTTATCAGCCTTAGTATTAATAGTCAACCTAGTACCCAGACAGACTACACATGTGTGCGTGCGATTGGCACAGCCAATCAGCTGTCAAATTTTAGCCGTGGACAAAGGACCCCAGATTTGAAAACTGATATTTGAATTTGCATTCACGAATGTCTAACAAATGACATTCGTTATATCACTAGTAGTAACCTCAGCAGTTGTCGAAAGTATGTAATCTACAATCTCTCTCTCTCTCTCTTTTTCTCTCTCTCTCTTATTAAAACTTTAAAAGTAGGTAAGTGATAACGAATTACAACTTCTATAAATTCTTGACTTAATTGTACACTACTTCTGATTCATAAGTCTATACATATCAGCAAACACACTATAAAATCAACGACAGCTAAAGAACTAATTTTCAGATACTCACACTTAGTTGAGTTTTTATTAAATTTTTCCAATCGTTTCACTTTTCAGTCTTCGCAATTCAATAAGTTTTTTTCTTATTTCTTGCACTGAAATGGCGACCAGTGCTTTTCAATAATTTTAAAGGTTTATAATTTTGAATTACGTGTCATTTTTTTCGAATATATTATTCTGTCTCGTTTATAAAGAAAAAAATCGGATAATAAACTGAATAAACTATAGCCGTTGGCATCGTAACAGTCTTTTGAAATGATACTCCACATGGTTGAATACAAAAATATTTTTTAGGAGTGTCAAATTTTGATCGCTTCTTTCTTATTTACGGGAAAATATTTTTTGATTCTGACTATTGGTAGATATGTTACGGCTAATACGAGAAACTAGTTTATTCGCGAATTAACCGGCGTCAAGGATAAATGCCGAATATGTCTTAGTTTCTCACTTTTTCGCCTATTATCAAGTGCAAGCAGGTTAAAACGCGAATTATCCAAAAGCAACCGTATAAAACGTTTATTGTCATTAGTTTTGATTCCTAAGAAGGTATTCTTATTTTTATGATAAATCTATTTGTTTTTTATCAGTGTTGTTTTATTTTATTTGGGGAACATTAATTGTTATTTTGTATTATTTTAATAAAAATTACAGCTCACTACTTATACGCACGTCTATGAATTTGAGGTTAATTGCTTACTTAACATATTATCCGGCTAATTCGCGAAAGAGCCAAGAGCTATCGGATATAACCGATCATATTGTCTAATTCGCGTTTTAACCGAATAATTTGCGAAAATTGTTAAATCATATTTCTTTCTTTGGTAATAACCGGCTGTATTGGTTAATTCGGGTATTAGCCGGTTAATTCGCGAATAAACTAGTTTCTCGTATTAACCGTAACAGATATACGATTAAGAAAGCTTTTTATCTACATCAAAGGACTCCGCCAAAACCTTATGAGATTTGGTTCTCGGTTAAATTGATCGAAAATGGTTTTATTTTATAGTTTAAAGGTTACTTTCAAAAAGTGTCCATGGGCGCATAGCCTACAAATCAATTGTTAGCTGCAGATATGTTTAGCGAGATTTTAGCTGATAGGGATAGGTAGGTATCCATTGAATTCACAATCTTAAAAAATCCTAAGCTCTAGAAATATGTTTTCGAGTGCGCTGAATCCGAATATGACTATTATTTTATACAGGGTGACACATACCAACATTACCTAGTTTTAGACTATTTTTCTATTTCTCAAAAAAATGCACAGCAGTTGAACATGGATAATTTTTATGAATCTAAAGTCGGGCTAAACATATCTGTAGCTAAAAATCTATTGGTTTTAGGCTATGCGCCCATGGACACGTTTTCTTAGTGACCTTTACACTATAAAATAAAACTATTTTCCATCAATTTAACCGAGAACCAAATCTCATAAAGGTTGTGCGGGGTCCTTTTAGCTCGATGATTTTGTTTATTTCAGAGAAATTGAACTGTGATTAAAATCCGACAATAGTTTCGTTTTTCCTTTTGAGAAATGGAACTCTAAAAGACAGTAATTTTTTTTGTCTTGATAACGTTTATTTAATGGACATTTTGGTCTCGTCTCATCCTGCTGAAATAGGGTTATTGACAGTGATTAAAATTAAATATATAACTGTGTTATAATGAAAGTTTATGGTCTAAAATATCGTTTAGAATTATTATTTTTATTAAATAAGTGCGTTAAATATATTAAAATAAATAAATATAATCACGATTTTTAACCTATGTGTCACGTGATTTCTAACACCAATCACAGCGCGTGACGTCATTAATCAGTCAACATGGCCGGTAGCTGTGTGCCACTGACTGCCATGTGTATTCGTTATCTCTGTTCAGTGTATGTTCTCTGGTGTATTCATTGCACTCTGTCAATCACATTAAATGCAACACTTTGTTGGTTATAATGCTATATGTCACGTTGTACCCGCTTGCTTAGTGTTTACTGATTGTCTACTGTGACGTAGGCAATCAGTAAACATGGCTGTCAAGGTCAATTGACGTTTTGGCGCAGAATTTAAAGTCAAAATAAAAAACAACTAATAATGAGTCAAATCTGTTATATTTATGAGAAAAAATATTTTTTGCGGGTACATAGACCTTTATTCTTTAATTTTGAATACTTTTTGAATTTTTGTCAATAACCCTATTATATTGTGTCGGTCTTTTTTCCTAACATTTACAGAGCGCCTATTTTCATTTTCTGAATATATTGATGACTGCTGGTAAAACAGAGACATCAATATTTCAACAGAAATACTTTAGAAGAACACCGTTTTAGTTGGAATGTTATGAAACGATAACATTTTTATATTTTCTAGAGAAAAGTTTAATTGAAAATATTTTTCTTCTTTATACTTTTCGAATTGTAACACACTTCATTGCTTGTTATAGCACATTGACATTACTACATTGGTTTTCTTTGAGCGGAATGAATGAAAAGCGAAAAATATTTTTTAACTTAATCGCGGTCTTCTGTTTTCTCCAAGTATTAAAGTACCTACCACATTTTCGATCCTGTCATTACAAATATATTTTTTTTATACGGTCCATCCTGAAATAGTCTAAACTCTAAAGTAATATGAAGAAATAAAATTAATTTTATGTATGAAACACCGTGAAAAATTTCAATTCGCTATGTGCGCGATGCCAGCGCCAACCAACTGAAGTAATAATAATAATTATAATTATGATAATGATGATGATAATAATAATAATAATAATAATAATGCGTTTAGCGTCCGTTTCTCGACTTTGTCATAACAGATGCCATTCGCACCATTACTATTTTTTTCTACCACACTTCCCGTTATTTCTACAATTTTTAAACTTCAACTTAATAGCAGTGGGCGAATGAAGCAATTTTTAGGAAATTAGGATAACGTAGGAAAATTTAGAGCATAGGAGTTTGACAGGTAATCGGCCATTGTCTTAAATAAGGAACCATTTCGATATTTATCTGGAATTGTCGAGGGAAATCATGGAAAACCTCAACAAGATGGCCAGTACAGGAATTACCGTTTCTCGGCGAGAGGCAGTAGGAAAAACTCCCAGCTACATCTGCCCCCGCCGGGATTCGAACCTGGTACCTCCTGAATGCGAGTCTAGTGCTCTCACCGCTACGCCACCCTGTGTGAGAAATGAACAAAAAGACACCTCGTAAATGACGGTTGTTTTAAATATGTCAACACCGACCACTTGAACGATAGATAGTTATGGGTAACATACAAAGGGGTTGAAGACTGGTATGGACCGTTGACGAGAACAGATAGGCTGTGGTAGAGACGAAGAAAAGGTCATATTGACTGTATGAACGTATTGAAAATATATTTTATTAAAATTGAATCATGAGTATTATTTATGAATTAATCGTTATTTTTATTAATCTAACACCTGCTCGGTTAACCGACTGAAGTAATTATTATGGACCTGAAAACTTTGTTATTTTACGCTCTTTAGTGGCCTTTAAGAAGGAAGTCCAATTTTTTAAGTTCGTTTTAGTTGATAGTTTTGTCGTGTAGAGTGATAACTGAAAATTCTTTCTATACCTCTTATTTCCGCTAGGTTGGAGGAGTTTCTTTTTTAACTTTACTGAAATTAAAGTAAAAACTTTTTTATCTACTTTGCGACTGGAAATGTTTCTGAAATATTTTTTATCTGAATCACTAAATTTTATTCAAGTGTAATAATATTACATCTTCGACAGTCTCTTTATAGCCAGTGAAGAAATTTAAGTATGTATTTAATATTGCTTATTCATGCATAAGTATTTAAAACTGCTTGAAAAGCATTTTGTTACGTTTTCTATAACAAGCTGATATGACCATATTAAAATGTTACGAAGGTACTTAACACGATATTTTATGACTTGCTGACCAAAAAGCTTTAAGCGCTTTAGTATGGTAATTGAAATTTGACCTTTAATATCTTTTTAGAGAGCGTCGCAAATAACAATCTATGTTTTATATTCTAGATTGTATTTCACAAAGTGCAGATTTTTTACTAGTTTTATTTGTCAAATATATACTAATATACTGCGGCGCTATAACTTAAAAAATTCCAGCCAATTGGGCGACGGGACCATTCCAATTAAAAAAATATTGACATTTGATTTAGAGTAATAAAGAGAATATAAAATTTCTGAAATCGCGTGAGGTGATGCGGGTAATGGCTAGTATTCTATATGATATAATTTGCTATTCGTTACCATGGTTACCTAATAATATGTTCCACGTCATGTAAAAATTAATCAAAGCATTTTTAACTAGTTTATTTCTGAAAGATCTACAAAATAAAAGAACAGCTGTTTTTTTTTATTTTCAAAATATTACCGAAACTATAAAGTTTACAAAAAAAAATTCAACGAAACTTTCTTGAAAAAATAAATAGAATAATAAACTGTTATGAATATACGGGCGTGTTTTTATATACCTATTATATAGATGTCACACCTGTAACAGATGAAAACATGCTTTTTTTTGAAAAACAGCTCCATAGAGCGCCATCTGTTGGACATTAAAACAACGTGTCGTTTACCATAGCGTTCATTTCATGAGTATAGTTTATTTTATGCTTTTATTGTATAACAACACCACACATTGTCATCTAATGAACGTTAAAGCAACACTCGCTATACCAAATATTTTACCACAACGGGAGCGTCATCAGTTGAACGTAACAGCAACACACGCAAACCAGAAATCGTTGCACAGCATTATACGTATGCACGACGTTTACCCGAGCTCTTGCGCTTCTATAATCTACAATCTATATATCTATGAATTAAAAAAATATTTCTTCAATGGTGCTTTATTTGAATTATGTTTTTAAATACCATACGTAAAAAATGTCAGGTTTCTAAAAAAAAATCGATAGGTACGTCGTTCAAGGGGTCGAGCAGAGGTCGTTCAAAATAATACCAACTTGAGATATTTTATATAGGTCTTGTTTGCATAAGTAAATTTTTTAACATTTTGTACAAGATTTTTTTCTGTTAAAATCTAATTTAAATATATGCTAACAGTTCTCCTAAATTTGTAAACTTATTTCCTATAACTAAATTTATTTTCGTTTTTCTCTGCAAAAAACTTCCATAATATTTCATACGGTGAACGGTATACAACTGCGGTGTGTTTGTTCAATAAGGCCTACTTTAAAATATTTGTTCATTATAGAATAACTTATTCTGATAATAGCAAAAATGCAGAAGGAATTGTTCAGCTTGAAAGAGAAAAAGCAGATACAGAAATGACTTTATATCTAAGATTTCGATTTTTTTAGGTTATAACTCTAAACCAGAGATGCACAGATCGCGGGCTGCATGCAATCCGCTGTACGTGCGGCCCGCGAGAATGGCTGCTGATTCATGCCATGCTTCGAATAAAAAATTATGATGCCATTAAATTCTTTTTAAACTTTTATTCAGTTGTTTTTATTTGCAGCGGGCCCGCCTTAAGCTCATGATCTATTCGAGTGGCCCCTGATCCCAATAAGTCTGTGCATCCCCGCTCTAAACCATCACAACTATTCAACGTCCATAACTTGCTGGAACAGACAGAATAGAATTGGGATCTGTAGTATTTCTATATGAATAGACCGGGTACTTGATAGCGGTGTTCGGGTAACGTACTACAGTTCTGTTCGACCAAGGATAAGTGTAGTTGTACTGATAACCGGCATTCCACCAAGGAACGGCGTACGGATATTGTCTTAAAGTTGTATTCCATCCAGTAGATACGCCGGGTAATACAACATAGCGTCCGCCAGTGTAACCTCCGTAAGTACCTCCTAAACCACCGTAACCTCCGTAATAACCACCCAAACCGCCATAACCACCATAGTAACCTCCTAAACCACCGTAACCTCCTAAACCACCATAACCACCGTAAGGTATAATATAGACATAGTTACCGCTGCCGGCGGCATAACTTTGAGGACAAATATAAGGATAGCAGCCTCCAATTGGTGTTGGTGTCGGAGTTGGTGCAGGGTAAATGACTGGAGGCGGTTGGGGATTGGAGACGGTTTGTATCTGATCGTAGAAATAGTAGTTCGTATTTGGTGGCAAAGGGTAATAGTAAGGCGGCATTCTTTGTATTTGCGGCGTGTAGACTATACTTGATGGCAGGTTGTATGTCCTGGGAGGCAATGGCACCAGTCTAGGTGGCAAATGAACCACCGGTCCGGGTACTTTGTACGTCTCTGGGTTTTTGGGTATTACAGCGGGCGGATAATGATAGACGTTTGGAGGTAAATTGATGACTTGCGGCCTGTTCCAAACGACTTCTGGTGGAAGGGCAATCACTCTGGGAGGTGGCTGCGGTTGATTTACACATTGCGGTCCACAAACTCTCATTCTTCGATGATAACATCGGACGAACGGAAATGTGGGAATATACTCGCATGTCCGCGGTAAGACAATATGACAGCAACTTTGATTATAATCACTGGCGGCGTCTTCGCTACCGTCAATTTTGACAAACACCATATTCCCGGAGGTACCGTTTGAACTTTCAGCGGCGTGCTCTTGTATATTTATATCGTTTATGTTTGAAGAATTCATCTAGAAATATAATACATCGAAGATTATTGAAACAGCATTGGAAGTCTGGTTATAATGTAATTAACGAAAATTGCAATAACCATCAACATTCAAATTGATTTAAAAATCTAAATATATAAAAGGAAACTGTGACTGATTGACTGTCTGATCTATCATCGCACAGCTCAAACCACTCAAATTTGGCACACATATAGTTATTATGACATAGGCATCAGCTAAGAAAAGATTTTTTGAAATTCAACCCATCAAATGGTGAACGGGGGTTCAAAATTTGCATGCAGAAATCATATAAGATAATTACATCAATTCGAAAATGCGCAGATTTACTCTTTTCAACAAATAAATAAACACGTGTTTAATGCTTTTTCAGAAACAAACCCTTCAGAGGGTGAAAAGAGGTAAATAGTCTAAAAATCAACATAGGTGTCATTTTCAAGATTTTTCAAGACTTGATTACGTGAATGTCATCAATTTTGAAATTTATTAGGAGGGTCTACGACGAAAAAGGAGTAACTACATGTCAAATAATGGGAACGTATCCGTGTTTTGTCTCAATCGCGTGCAAAGCCGCGGGTAACGGCTAGTCTCTCTCTCTGTCTCTCTTCAAATACACCACACTACTGACAGGAACAAAACTGTTTCATTCCCAAGTAAAACCGTAAAAAATTGACTTTAAAACTGAATGTTTGGACAGCGTCAATAGGTTTCTTTTTGCTAATTTATCCATTATAAATTATTGCAATTTTTGTTTATAAAGATTTCTTCTGATGTGTTTTAAGAAATAACAAACTTACGTGGATTGGGATATCGATTTCATTTGTGTTATTTATAATATTATGTAAGTTGAATATCATTGTAATATTTTGGCTGCTTGTACTCGTCGTGTTCGATTTGCTACTGCCTTCACTGGAGCCGCCGCCGTCGACAATAGGCGCAGAAATTATCCTACTTCCGCAATCTTTTTTACATGACGATCGACACGCACTTGACCTGCAGTTGTAATTGCAGTACTGGTGGCAACACTGTGTGGTCCTGCATGTGCTGCACGAGTTGCAGCTAGAACACGACGAGCCACGACAATTCGAGCACGAGTTATCACAGCTGGGATTCCCACAATTTGAACAGCTCGTGCCGGAACATTCTGAACATTCATTTGAATCGTCACATATTTCACGTTTCTTGCGCTCTTTTGTTGTTTTTTGTTGTTGATTTATTTTGCGCTGATACGCTTTTTCTTCACGTTGTCGTGTACATTCAATGTAAGCGTTGTAATCTGTTTGGGGACATGGCGTTTCGGTCTCATCTTCATAAGATTCAGTTGTTGTGATGCTATTATTTTCCTCTTCGGAAACTGTCTTACAGTTTTTTATATTTTTCTCTGATTTTGTCGAAGCTATCGAAATGATAGCGACAAAGAATAAAAATACATAAGTTGACTTCATCTGAAAAAGAAATAATATTGTACAAGTTATTTTAGGCTTCTACGATTCTCAGAAAATAGGTACAAATTGATGTTGAAGATCTCGTGGCATTAGATCGTTTGAAAAGGCATTATTTAAAATTGCACTAACGCTTCGAAATATTTAATGTCATTTTTCGAGTCTCAAAAGTTGTTCATATTTTATGGCGTTATTAAGAAGGCGAGTGTAAAATTCATTCCAGAGTGATCAATAAATAGAATAAAAATTTTGAAGTAACTAATTAGGTAGTACCTATCACATTATGTTTATATTTTCTCACAAATTCTCATCGTACAAGATGATAACGAATACAACTTTTGATCAACACATAATTCAAAAATTCTGTCTTCATTGTTTGAGTATACTAAATAATTGCTTGAGGACACTATTCCTTTTTTTTTTTGATAAACTGACTTGAAATTACTTTCCGTAATTAAAAATTAAAAATATAGAATAGCTGATGTGGTAAGAAGTAACTATTCTATATTTTGACGTGATAACGTCTTATAAATTGATGAAAACACCAGCTGTACGCACGAAAAAGTGTAACGCCGTAACGTTCCGCCTGACCCTGTGCGTGCAAGCGAGAGCGCAGTATAACCGATAGAGAAGCACGATCGGCGTCGGCTTGTACGCATTTCACTCTTCTCGCGTGACGTCAGAGAGTAGTGTGCGTTCAACATTTTTTTCGGCTGTTCCAGCGAAAGCTACATCTGACAGATGGCCTTTGTTTTATAAACCGTGGAAATGAAGACTTAAAATCAAGATATCTAATAAAATTGTCATAAATATTATTATCGAATTTTTAAAGCAATTTTTCAGATAATACATCGTTATTTGTTCGTTTTTGCACGGATATTTTTTGTGTCATATAATTATTACCGATTCATCCAAGCCAAAGTATAACTGAACGCACGATAATGGATCTGCATTCCATAACAGCAGATAAATTATACGGTTTGTTAACAAATATATAATATATACACATTCTTTTAAATGTCTTTTATAATTGCTTAAAAATATGTATTTTGTTTTGGTTGATCAAACTATTAGTCGGTAAAAATATAGTTTGACAGCTACTAAAATTTAGGTTATGTATTATTAAATATGATTTTCGAGCGGAATACGTTATCACGTAAAACTATCGTCCGTAAACCGACTTTACAGACAACCAATTTTTTAAATTTTTGTTTCAACCACAGTGCTCTTAATATTTGTATTAAATTTAATTAAATCAAAAAAGAAACTTAAATATAATTTGGAATATATAAGTTACTATCATATATAATACCTATAATACATTAATTATTTTTCTTTTTGAGACATTCTTTCAGCATCGATGTTCTATATTATGGCTAAATAAGTCAGTTTAAATTAGGTTTTAAAATTTTAAATTGTCTATAAATAAACTAAAAGCTATCGGCGAAAATTGATAACAAATGTAGTTAAATAAAACTAAGCGGGTACACTTCAATGTGCCAATCATTTCAAGGACTGCCGGCTATTCCATATTTTGTCGGTTTAGATAAAACTTTACTATCTTCTTAAAAGGTATTTTATTGTTATTATCTAATCATTACTTTTTTTACATGGATACCTAAGGTACAATGTAGTATTCTGTTCTTTTATTATATCTCAATGTGATAAATAATATTGCTCCTCAAATTTACTGTCCATAAATATAACCTGTTCTCCAATTTAAATTAAATTAGAACACAAGCTTGTACATTTTCAAAAATTGTGCCAAGTCGTTTAGATTGATTCGAGCGTTGAGATTTTAATGTCCGACCCCTAGACTCCGTCATCCGACCATTATCAATAATAAGCCACAATACTGTAATGCAGGCCTGAGCAAATGGCGGCCCGCGGGCCGAATCCGGCCCGCAGTAGAATTTTGTCCGGCCCGCGAAGCATTTTATAAATGATTGTTAAGACCAAAAATAGTTTGCCAATATAATTTGGCGCATAAATTTTTTTTTAGAAAAATAGCAAGGGCCACAACAGACGAAAAAATACCTTTTTGTTGCGGAAATGGAAGGACCTTTTTTTTTGCTCTCCAATTGTTTTTTGCAGAAAAGAAAGGACCTTTTTTTTGCTCTCAAAATTTTTGGCACATGGTCAAATTTTCATCAGCAATGTGGCCCGAAGATCAAAAGATTTGCCCGCCCCTGCTGTAATGTATTTACTCAAATCGACTTTAAATTTTGACACAATAACTATGTTGTCCATTAATATAAAGAAAAATGAAAAAGAAAACCTTTCGACCCCCCTTAAAAATAGCCTGGACCGGATATACGGTGGAAACCTCCTTAAATTGTGTTTGTTTATACCTTATGTTATATAAAAAAAATTATTTCGTCTGGAAAAAGAATGAGAGGTCGGATCTAATAGGAAAATATCTTAAAAATATTTAACAATATTTTTTTATATTACTATAACGCTTTTTTACTGTGCTCTAAATACAAAAAAAAATTTGTTTTTAGAAATATATAAAATCATAAATAAAAAAAATCATACAACTCTTAAATGTGTTATGTAATGAATATAGAATGTAAATAAAATGATTTTACAAAAAAATAAAGATAAAAACCAACACAATGTATTTTGAATGTTATAAAGTGCTTTGACATATTATTGATATCAAAATATTTTATTTGTTTATTTGATATCAAAGTAAATAATTGAAACAGACTGTTATATACCACCAAAATATGATGAGAGCTATTAGATTATTATTTTGTATTTTTATGTCAGTTTTTGTAAAATTCAATAACTGCGCTAAACGTATTTAACCCCATTAGATGTCTTTTTATAAGTTAAATAAAATATGTTTGATAATTATAAATCTGCTAGGAAACTAAAAATTCTTTGAACTTTCTATTCGATTTTATTATTTTTTGATTATTTTTTAAGCAATTTATTAATTTCAATATTTTACTCGTTTTTAATGTGGATATAAATTACGTCGGTTAGATGGCGGAACCCAAAGATCAGAATAAGAAATCTAGATGCAAACAACATACATCACTTGAAAGCACATTGATTTAAAACTTAATTTGATATACTGACACATTGTATAAACCACCGTTACTACTGCCGTAAAAAAGCAAAAGGCAGAAAGTGACCAACTTATGAATTTGAGTAAATCAAGATTTACTGAAAATGTCTTGACCATCCAGAATTTTAGATTATGAAAACCAAAACATGGGGGAAACATTTTTTAAAGACAATAAAATAATTTCTGCAGCACTTACTGCTGTCGTTGGCTTCAGTATGAACTCATTTTGTCAACAAATGTCACTTACTGCCCTTTGCCTTTTTAGGGCTGCGTACGAAGTCTATTTTAAGAGTTTTTTGAACGTGGAAAAATCTCTGATTTAAAATTCTAGGTCGTTTCTTAAAAAAATTTAAGAAAGCGTGAAAATCAAGGTGCATTTTAACAATATTTAAATGCATTTGATAAGATTTATGAACGATTTATCAAATAAAAATATCAAGTTCATTCACATTGATTTATCTTTAAAAATTTTAAAAATCAACAGTTTTTTATCTCAAATGCGGACGAGGTAATTGGGGAAGCCCAATATTCTTTAATCTAGTTAGAAATCTGCAGTTGGCCCGCAAATCGCATGTGATCCACACTTGCATTTTTTTGGCCCAAAATTATTTGACTGTACTATTAATATTATAAAGTGGTAAAATTTATAAGTTTGGATGTAGGAGGTAGTCTCCACTCATCAGATTTCAAAATTGTTTTCACCAATACTTAGAATGGAGCTTCGGGGTGGACATAGGCTATATATTATCGAATTAAAATAAAAGGGCTTGTCGTGGAGACCAATTTTGCAATGTGAGTCGACAAAAAAACGGAGACAATCTACAAATTCGGCCGAAGCCGGACCAGGCCACTGGTATCAGTATGGACTCTTTTGAATGTTTGAATTTATGAAAATTGAAAAGTTTGTATTTTTATACACTCCCTGTAATCTTTTAAACGGTTTGTTGAGGGTCTATAAGTTACAATTCAATTTAATTCTTAAACAGTTGGGGTCAATATATGAAAATTGAAAGTCGAATGTGGTTTTGAAACGATTACCAATTTCTAGTTTAAATTATCCTGTAGTTAAAGTAAATCTAAAGAATTTGACATTTTGAAATCATATGCAAAACAATGGTTTAAAATTTTATTTGCATATCAAAGTTAAAATTGAACACACTTGGTTGATATATTTTTTGAAAAAAATGAAAATAACCGGAGAGTTGCCAAACTGGCTGTTTACTTAAAAATTTAAACTTAGGTACTTTAATCAAATCTTTGATTAACGTCTGAATATTTTGATATTATATAAAATAACTTAAAACTATAAACTAATTATTAATTAATTTTTGTATTTTTTAGCGCATTTCTGAAGAAGGTCAAAATCCGGATTGAATTGTTACTATATATTTTTGTTAATATAGTTGTCTGAAAAATTGATCGATAATTTTATTTATTGTTAGGCACTAGTGAAATCTATATAATCTTTGTTCTTGATTAAGATCTGACTTAGGTGAAAACAATTTGAAGTTTTTGTGAGTTTTATATTTTTTTAGGTTTTCGATAACTTAATATTTTTTTGAAAGTAACGATTTTTAAACAGCTTACCTTGAGATTTTATAAGTAAATAGCGGGTCTCGTTGCAAAGACAAGCTTAGAGGCGATACGCCTGTTGTCAACTGTGAAAAGTGAACACCTTTGCACGTTTCAGAAAAATATTATCAGTCGAATTATATTTCCTTGTACATGCACACGGGTGTCCGGAAAAATAATCCGGAAAATTTAGAAGAGTGGCGGCTTATTAAAATAAAGGAAAAACTTCCTTTAGAGCTTTCCAAAAATCTACTTTTTCCGACATTAAGACAGCAGTTTTAGAGTAAATGTCAAAAATGAATACCATCCCTCTGTATGAAAATTTTAGCTTATGTCCTTAAAGACAAGCTTTCTTGCAAAATAATTTATCTTATTTTTTTTTAATGTGGTACATTTCTGTTAAATTTTTTTGACGCATAATATATGAATTTATAATTAATAACATATAAAATTATCGACCAATTATATATTTTTGTTAATATATTGTCTGTAAAGCTGGTCGATAATTTTATTTATTGAAGGATAATCAGACGTTAATCAAGAATTTGTGTAATTAATAATTATACACAACTTTTCGTGCATATAGCCAAAGTTGCTGAGCAAGTAATTTATTTAAAAAAAATATAATTACGCAAAATGCAGCGCAGAAACTACTTGTGTAACTGAAATATTTTTTTTTAAACAAACACGTTATAGCTGTTTTTGATGTAATAACGTCTTATAAATTGATGAAACACCAGCTGCACGCACGAAAAAGTGTAACGCCGTAACGTTCCCTGTGCGTGCAAGCGAGAGCGCAGTATAAGCGATAGAGATTCGGTAAAAATATAGTTTGACAGCTACTAAAATTTAGGTTATGTATTATTAAATATGATATTCGAGCGGAATACGTTATCACGTAAAACTATCGTCCGTAAACCGACTTTACAGATAACCAATTTTTTTTTTCATTTGTTGTATTTTTGATGCGAAACTTTTACTGTGATTAGAATTTTGTTAGATGACAGCGCAAAAATGTGTGTTAGCGCTTGTTGTGTGTGTGCGTTAGATTATGACATACCTTTTGTTGATGGCGAAATGTGTTTGTTTTCATAGTTTTGTGTGGGTAAATAATTTTTTCGTTTTCACTTTGTTCAAATAAAAACATTTCAATATAAAAAAATTCATAAATAAATTTAGATGTTTCACATCTGCCAAGCGTCCCACGATGGCTCACATTTTTTTTTACTCTAGTACACTTCTAAAATACCTTATGTGTTTTTAGAACATCCTGTATAAAACATTACTACTTATCAGTTTTAGTGGATTTATATGTCGATTGCCAAATAAACTTGTCAAATTTCATCAAGGTAAGGTCTGGGAATATTGACAGAAATTCTATTAAAATTGATACGTTAATTTTATCAAAATAGGTTGAAGATAACAATTTTGTCTGGCGCCCAAAGATCTTTTGTAAACTTTACTCATCTTTAATATTATTGAATGGTTAACTTTTATAAAAAAAATACATTGTTAAAGAGAGGAATACCATTTAAAATTGAACTATGATAAAAATTAATCACTGTATCACTGTTAAATCTTGATTTAATATAATAAAAGTTGTCTATAAAGACAAAAGACACTTTAAAGTTTATACTAGTCTAAGCGCAATTTTGTGTCAAAATTGTCTGTTGCAAATATTAAGAGAGTTCATCTCTTAAAATTTGTGTACATAATACCTACACATATATAATACGAAAAAAATTTCTTGCGTACAGTATTTTATTTTAACAAATATTTATTTGAATATAACTTTGTTTTAATAGGTTTACATAATATTATGTTTTGTTTGCACTGGTTTAATATTTAGTTTTAAAATCTTAAAGTATATTTAAAATCGTATTCTTGGCTTTCCTATAAGATCTTACTGGACATTAATTTAATACCCTGAAAATTTATAACAAAATATTTTTTTTATTTATTTCAACGACGAATACAGTTCATCCCAAAAATTTAAACGCTCTGAATGTGGTTTCTCAACCATTTTTAGATTTGTTCCAATATCCATATGGTTCAGTTTATTCAGCTGTACTGGTTCCCACAGTACATTTAATAAAGGATCAGGTTTAATTGGATTTGGGTTTCCAGTTTTGGCAAAATTAGTCCAAAACTTGACCAGACGTCGAATTGTTATATCTTCCAAACTTCCGCGTGATGTTTTTGGCGTGAATTTGGTTTTAAATAGGTAAGCCAATTCATCTCCATGAGCTGCTCCTGGATGTTTCATGCCGATAAATTTTTTATATATATTAAATTTTGTATCTACGGAAAACACGTACATGTATATTGGCTCAGTGGAAGCTGCTTGTTGCAGTCGAACAGCTTTTGCTGTTACCAAAGTGAATTTTAAATCAGTTTGTAGCTGTAACATAAAACATATTTTCGTTCAAAAAAACATGTTGGACACATTCGAAATGCTTCGTATTAAAAATAAACTTTATAAAACAAAAACCCGACTACATAAACGAATAAAACCGACAATTCAACACATGAGATAGCATTTATTTAAATCAGTTAAATACCGAAATGTTTTACTTCAACTATCGAACAGGTTCTACTTACGAGTATAAAAAAAGAGAGTGTGCTTTAGACCACACGACTGAAGTAAAACTTTTCCTGCCATAATTTCTTTTTATTCACCCGAAAATTCACAAAATATGAACTTTAAAATGAATTTACAATTTTATTCACTTTAAATGTAGAATATTTAATGTATTGAACAAAATATTGCTTTTTTCTGTCACCCGATAGCGCCACTGGCAAGTAAAGTATGTGTCATTCTATTGTTAGTACTGATTATATTTTCGGCCACCTGATGGCGTCACTAGCCAGTGAAGTATTTGTTTTGGCCACCTGATGGCTCCACTAGCCAGTGAAGTATTTGTCATCCTCTTTCTATCTTCACTAACTTATATCTCCCTCTCAACTTCCGTTCGCCTCGCCTAGTTTCCGTAAATATCTCGTCACGCATTCACCAGCTTACTCCCCAAGTCAAGCGTGCGTGAAGAAGTTTTACTTCAAAAATAGTATTACCATTCAGACATCATAAGTGGTGGGAATGGTTAGGTCAAAATTTGCTTGTCAAAATTTTACAATATTTTACGTTTTGGGGTTATGTAAATCCAAAAAAACGGATTTTTGGGAAAAGTCTGTGCGTATGCTAGTCTGTCTGGTAGTCTGTTTGTGAACACGATTCAGGAAAACGGATGAGCAGATTGAAACCAAATTTTGGGAGTATGTTTGATATGCAAATAGGAAGAACTCCGTAGTTTTAGGGGAAAATGTGTGTGTAAAAGAAGCAATATGTTATTTGAACTTCGATATTGCTCTTTAACTAATATAATACCTACCTTAATATTTTTAGATTCATTGGACCTAGACGGCGTTTCTGTTCCATAATAAAACCGTTTAATTTTAAATCCTACTTCTTTTGATTTCTGGGAGCCTTTAACTAGATGCATATCTTTTGGTACTAAAATTTCTAGGTCAGTAAAATTAACAGGCAATTGTTTATCTTCGTATGCTTTTGATGCGTATACCATTCCATCTGAATCAGTAAATCCAATGATTGTGGGAAGTTTTTGAAAATTTCCATTTTTAAATGATATTTCGGGTAGTTCAGTTAGAAATGCCGTTTCTGTTAAGTCCGTTGACGGTGCTTCTATTATTGGACCAATAACTCTAAAACTGAGACTGTCCTAAAAAAGTATTAATTAAATTATCTCAGAATTAATTCGACCTTTCAGAAAATTTATTAACGCTGTATGTGAATTGTGAACACGAAATATTTTTGATAGAAAAAAATTACATTTAGTTGAGTAACTTTATCAACAGCTTCTATCAATTTTTTGGCTGGAACATTTTTGAAAAAATTAAATAAATCTTCTTCATTTGAAGAATAATATCCGAGTGCAGCTGCAAATTTTTCAGCTCTTCGAACGCAATAGGCCCACGGACTTATAGCAGTTCCGCTTTGTGCTATCACTTTGTGGAAGAGTCCTTTGGCCATTGGTGATACTGTTATTAAGTGAACAGCCGCTCCACCTGCACTTTCACCAAAAATTGTTACATTGTTTGGATCACCTCTAAATTGGTGAATATTCTTCTGAACCCATTTCAAAGCCATGACCATGTCTTTGAATCCTGCATTTCCTGGAACCCCTAGGGAAGGATCTTCGAAACTTAGAAACCCTGTAATCAAATTCTAAACTTACCAAATAATGAAATTGCAGATTGTCTAATAATTATAGTTTTTAGGTGACTTTTGATTTATATATTCGTACTTGATTCGGTCTTTTGATGAATTGATCAATATAAAATTCGAATTTTCCAGTAAATTATTTACTTTAAGGCCTAGTTTATATGAGAGGCGTTCAACGCGCGTTAGCCCAACGCGCGTTTACAATTTCTATACAATTGTATATAACTGTTTACATGATAACGCGCGTTCAACGCGCCACCAACGCGCGTTATCATGTAAACAGTGTGCTAGGCCTTAGTATCTAATGACTAGCGGCTCGGTCTGGCTTCGCTCGAGTTTGTAGATTGCCACCGTTTTTTGGTTGACTTACGTTGCAAAACTGGTCTCCACGAAAAGCTCTTTTCTTTTAACGCGATAATATACAGCCTATATCAATTCTGAAGGTTCATTTTAAATATTGGTAGTTTTTTTTTAAATCGGACGAGTAGTTTCCGAGATTACCTCCTACATCCAAACTTTACCTCTTTATAATATTAGTAGGTACCTATACACGGAAAGAAAATTTCAGTCAAAACGGTAATCAAATTACTTTCTTGTTACAATTATTCACAAGCACGACGTAGAAATTAAAAAAAAGTCAATAATAATTTTTACTGTAATTTAATGGTAAAAAATAGGGAACGTGAAAAATTAATAAGGAAAATGAATTTTTTTGCAAATATAATTTAAAAAATTACTAAAAAATCGACTGTTTTTGCTATAGACCGGAGTCTCAAGTAATTATTAATTTTAATAGTGTCCCAGGATTATAGTACAGTACGGTAATTTTTAATGAAATTTTCTTTCCGCGTATGGAAGAAAAAGAAATATCCATCGGTTTTTTATCTAAACAAAATTATTCAAAACATATTATAGCATAAAGAGACAAAGAATACAGTTCTACGTGTAATAATAATTGACATTGTTACATAAGAATAGTAATTTGACATTCAATTAGGTCAAAATAATTAAATGATTGGCTCTGCCACAGTTTGTTCTTAAACCCGATAGTCGATTTTTGTGTATCAGTGCGGAATATAATATCGAAATCCTGTGCATCTCCTAGTAAGGTTAATTTTATACAGCATTTTCTTTCGTATGCGCGTATCTTGTACGTGCAAGAGTGGAACAGCTGTGGGTGTTCTTTGAATATGCAATTTTATTTTGTTAAACCTTGTAAAATTTATTAGTAGTGTTAAACTGTGTATGATTAACTTTAATTTAAATACTAATGATCTTAGTAAGTTGTCGAGCGCCTATAAGTAACTGATTTTTCACTATGTGACTTGTGATTGGTGTGTGTTGAATTGTCGTTTTGAATTTTCAATGCTAATATAAATTGTCGAACGTGGATAATCTACAATTTCTTTTTATCTCTCTCTCTTTTTGAGTTGGAAATAGCTGCTGTAATGGAAGGCTAGGTAAGCAAAGCTTGCATAATCTTTTGTCGTTTCAAGGCAGCTACACACGGTCAGTTAAAATGTCAGTTAAAACAATCGCAACGTGTGTATGGTGTGAGTCTCAGTTTTTTTGAACTGAATAGTTGAACTGATGAAATACAAAAACTCATTTGATAAAACTGCGAACTGAGAACTGTCCAGTTAAATCTAAACGTGTGTACTGGGTTGAGTCAGTTTGTCTTGAGAAGTGCACCGAACGCAGTGATTACAAATTACAATCATTAATTATATTTTTCTGTCATGCTTCACGCGCACCAAAACAATGGGCGTGTTTGGCCGAAGTAAGTACTTACTAAATTTAGTAAGTCACTCACTCTACTTACAAAATTTTCGGCCGGAACACAAAATAAGTGCTAACGCAGTAAGCATGGCTTAATATAAAACGCCATTTTGCTTATTGTTGATGTAAACTATATTATAAGATGTAAACAAAACAGACAGGAACAGACCTGTCATTTATCTATTTGCAACTATTTACAGGAATTAAATTATATTAATAAATTTAGTACTGTCAATTATATTAAGTCTATGAGGTTATGTACGGATATAACGTAAACCAGTGTTTTGAGTTATGTCAAGCCAGTAAGTCTGTCCTGGCCGAAAAGCGCTATAAGTATAGTCAGCTTGTAAGATTTTAATTTTTTTATGCTAACTGGCTTACTAAGTTTAGTAAGTACTTACTTCGGCCAAACACGCCCATTGTCAACACAGTCGAGGGGTCAATGAGAGTGGTTTGAGAAATTTATTTTATCAAAACGAATATTGTCGCTGGAAAATAAAGTCTATACAACGACTGTGCGAAAAGAGATGCTGCATACTCAAAATTAATTGATAAATTAAGGGAAAAAGAACCCCAGGCGAACTTAGAAACTGTAAAAAAACCTCTCATGTGGACGGATGATTAAAATAAATTTTCTTGCCTAATAGTCCTAGTCGATAATTAATTGTTACGACAACGACATCCTCGGTTATTAAATAATCTGGCGAATGTAGATCAGTTCCCCCAGAACCGCTCCAAAATCCTCCCCCATGAATCCAAAACATGACTGGTTTTAGTTCCTCGTCATCATTAAACAGCTGAAGAAGAGAATGAAATCGATTTTTTGCGTGAATAATGTCGTTCAAAAATGGAATACCTTTTTTGTATAAACATTTAAATAAAGGCAATCTTCATCTCCTATTATGACATTATTTATGGATGATCCTTTTTGTATTGATTTATTTCCTTCTTTAGTTGCATCCCAAATTCCATTCCATGGTTCTGGTGGCTCAGGTGCCTACGTGAAAAATAATTCCATTTTAGGTCAAGCTCTGACCGTGTTGAAGTTTACTGGACAACACTACTGATGTTTTATTTTTTAATTTAACAAACAATAGGTACGGTTCAAACACTAGATTATACTCCTTCATCTCTTGCACATTAATATATAGAAATAAAATAAAAAACTTCTTCCTTTGGCATGATTTAATATAAATAAACTTAATTCTTGGCTACATGTACACGTTTCGACATAATTAATGCCATCATCAAGCCATTTATAATTTCTGATGGCCTGATGATGGCATTAATTATGTCGAAACGTGTACATGTAGCCAAGAATTAAGTTTATTTATATTAAATCTTGCCAAAGGAAGAAGTTTTTTATTTTATTTCTAAATACGGTTCAAATTTTACTTGACGAAATTTCTACAGATTATAGTAGAGCAGTATCAATTATTATTTACAATTTAATTGTCATTGTCTGCCTTGCAAGTTTGCTTTAATATATATGTTCAATATGAGGTTCAAATCGCAAATCTCCGAAAGTTCTTCACCGATTGCTCTGAAATTATGACACAACGTTGCGTTTGAATACGCGAATGTTTTTATATCACACCTGTGATAGGTGATAACATGCTTTTTTTTAAGCAGCACCATCGGTTGGACGTTAAAGCAATGTATCGTTTATCATAGCGTTCATTTTATGAGTATAGTTTATTTTATGCTTTTTTTATAAAACAGCACCATCTGTTGGACATTAAAGTAACACTCGCTATACTAAATATTTGATAGCAACGGGAGCGCCACCTGTTGAACGTAACAGCAACACACGCAAACCAGAATGAGCCACAGCGATGCGTAGATGGGTACAGCTGGTAAATTGTACAAATTTCATCAGATAGTGTTGAGCCATATTCGAAATACGGACAGCGCAAATAATAAAAAAAAATGGAATTAGTTTTATATCTGCTGAATTCAACAGTATAATGTTGTCCAGTAAACTTTTGTACGGTCGGAACTTGGAACTATAAATTTATATAAATAAATAAAAATTCAGGTCGAAAAAGCAAAATTCTGCCGACAATATAATGTATTGTTAATAGAGGCGGTGTGCCTTTATCATGTGAAATAATATTTATTTTTGTATAAAATAAAACATTTTACCCGGAAATACACCCCTTAAAATAATATATTTTTTTTAATTGCAATATTATTATTAAGTAAATCGGTGTCAGCAAACTAGTGGTGTTTTCACAAAATTTGTAAGCCTGGTCCTGTCAGGCCGATTTGATTAAAATTTTAACACTGGTCCAGAAATTCAAAATGTATTATTTACCTTAAACCTGAGATCACCAATCGGCGGTTTCGCATAAGGAATGCCTTGGAAACTATAATAGGTGTTGCCGTCTAGATCAACTGCGGTTTTTCCTTTTAACTTTCCTTGTTCAACGTTTACAAATGGTACGTTTACAGACATTTTAAATTATTTGCAATTATTTATTTAACACTTATTAACGCGAATAGTCTACTTTAGTGTTAAGAAATAAAATTAATACTAAGGAATTTTTTATAATATTTAACCTCTTACTTGACCCTTGACTATTGTTTACTATTTTTGTATAGGCTGTTTGAAAATGGATTAATCATCTGTAAAATATTTAAAATGAAACGTCCCTCTGGCTAGCTCGAGAACCACTCATCTGATTTACTTGCATTTTTTATGTGAAACATCTGATATTGCGTTTGGATGGGAGTAAAAACGTGCAAATGCCGTGACGTTCGACGCCGTTACGAATTACGTTTAATTTAGTTATTAGAATTTCGTTAGATGACAGCGCGTAACACTTGCTGTGTGTATGCGTTGCATTATAACATTGCAATGTAAGACACGAATGACAATCTTATGTCATTATTTTGAACATAATAAGTAATGGCCTTTTTTAAGCACTTTTAAATTCTACGTAGGAGATCCTAATTTTACTTCTTGCCCCGGGGCCTTCGAGGTTCTAGTTACGGCCCTGCGAATGTCTACAATCTGCAATATCTGGTCTGAAGAAATAGGATAAAATAAAGATAAAATTAAAAGTAGTTTTCTTTATTTAGTCGATAACTTGAATTACATTGAGTTATTGATTTTTTTGTATAAATCATCCCAAAACGCCATACTTTCCGAATGTGGATTTTCACCAACACTTAAATGTGTATCAATGTTAATATAATGTAATTTGTTGCTTTCAACTGGTTCCCATTTAACATTTATTACATTATCATTATTTTCAGGTGTCGGGTTACCGAATTTTGCGAAATTTGTCCATAATTTCACCATGCGTTGTATAGTTTTTTCTTCGACACTTCCACTTGGTATTTCAGAAGTGTATTTAGTTTTAAACAAGTATGACATTTCATCACCGTGTGCTGCTCCTGGTAGCGAAAATTGCATCAGTTTTTTGTAAACATTAAAATGAGGAATGTCTACAGCGAAACGGTAAAGATAAATCGGAGAAACATCGTGTTGTAACATAATTGCTTTTTTAGTGACCAGAGCAAACCGAATATCAGTATTCATCTAGAAAAAAAGTTTTTTTCATTAAATTACTTAATTTATTTATGGTAGTATTTGATTCTTAATACCTTAACATAATTTTTTAAATTATTTCTAGAAGGAGTTTCGTTTCCATAGTAGAATTGTTTTATCATGTTCCCAATTTCTTTAGATTTAGGTGATCCTTGCAAAAGGTCCATATCTTTAGGTACTAGCACTTCATCATTTGTGAAATCTATAGGAATTAGAGGGTCTCTCCACGATCGCAATAAATACAGCATGGCGTCCGCAGATGTAAAACCTATCATTAAAGGAACTTTGTGGAAAGTTCCATTCCTTAATGTTTTTTCTGGTTCTTCGATCAGGAATGCTTGTTCATCTGAATTATGTTCAACAACAGGACCGATGACTCGAAAACTTAATTTGTCCTGAAATGATAAATTAATAACTAAAGAATAACATAAAAACTTTTTTTAAAGAATCAGCTAAATACTTATTGACAAAAATGAGCGAATGAAGGAATTTTAGGAAATAATGATAATGTAGGCAAATTGTGAGCATGGGAGTTTGACAGGTAATCGGCCATGATTTGTCTGGAATTATTGAGGGAAACCACGAAAAACAAGATGCTCGGTACAGGAACTACCGTTTCTCGGCGAGAGGTATTAGGAAAAAGCCCTGTGGGGATTCAAACCTGGTATCTCCCGAATGCGAGTCTAGTGCTCTAACCACTTCTCTACACCGCTCGATGTATTTCGATTATAAGCATGCGTAGGTATACACAACTTACTTCTAAATCTCTAACTTTATCAACAGCTTCAACTAATAAGTTAGCCGGCATCATTTCTAAAAACGTTAACGCTTCTCGTTCGTCTCTCGGTCTTGCTCCGAGTGCTTCTGCAAACTTTTCTACGCGTCTGACAGTAGTTGCCCAAGCGCTGAGTGCGCAACCGCTTTGCGCAATTGATTTGTGAAACAGTCCTTTGCCCATGGGTGATACCATCATAAGATGAGCAGCTGCACCCCCCGAACTGCATCCAAAAACGGTCACATTGTTTGGATCGCCATTAAAATTGGAAATATTTTTTTGCACCCATTTCAAAGCCATTATCATATCTTTGCATCCGGCATTACCGGGAATTCCTAAAGTCGGATCTTCTGCACTGAGGTAACCTATAAAATACGAGCAAAAACTTTTTGATACTCTAGTTGATGCATTGACCACCCAATAGCGCTGCTGGAATTGTATTTTTGCTTTGAGATATTTTCTCATTACAAAGACGTTGTAAATGACGAAAGAAATGTATTTCTTTATTAGATAAGATATTGTAAATTATAGACGCTCGACAGCAGAGATCCTAAGCGCTTTAACATATTTATTTACTAACATTTAAAATTTAAATACATTTTTAGAAACAGTGCTTGTTTCTCAGGTGGTTGCACTATTTCGAATAGAAGAGTTTCTTTTAGTGCAACGAAAAAGAGACAATTGACAAATAATAATGCCTAGTGGACAGTTAAATTAAGGAAATAGTGTCATTTGCGGTCAAAACAATTATCGTCCCACTTGCGGTCAAAGAAAATTTGATAATTTCTAAAACACCATCGCATCAATGGCACCCCGTAATCGTGTTTTAAGGAACTCCCCCATACCGCCTTTGCTTTTCACTGCGCAACAAAAACACCATCGCATCAATAACACCCCTTAATCGTGTTTTAAGGAACTCCCCCATAGTTCCTTCGCTTTTCACTGCGTAATAAAAACACCATCGCTCCAACAAAGTTAAATAAAATAAAAAGCGAAAACAAATATTGGCTTTAGTAATAAGAATTAAAATTACTTGTGCCATATTATGTTTGGAAAAATCTGTTAGGCTGTTTTCGGAATTGTTAAGATGACTTAATGACTAATTTTTTCTGTAGGAAATTTGGAATTGCCGATTTATAAAGTTATTTTCTTGACCGCAAGTGAGATCACCCTTGACATTATTTGCATTTTATTATATTGGTTGACCGCAAGTGGGATGAAAATTGTTCGGACCGCAAATGGCACGATCGCAAGTGGGAGGACACCAAAGTAACTGTCAATCATTTGTCAAGGAATTAACTGTTTCTGTATTTAGAATGAACTAGTTGATCGTTCATTTAATATTATTATGTTTACCTACCTAATATTCCCAACCTATAGTTAAATGTAACCAGAACAATGTCTTCTGCAATTAAAAAATCAGGAGAATGCATTAACGTGCTTCCAGAACCGGTAATAAAGCCTCCTCCGTGAATCCAAAACATCACTGGTTTTAAAATGCTTTCATTTGTTGAAATCTAAAAAACAGTTTGGGTGAATTTTCAAATAACTGGTGGGTAACTAAGATTTCTTGTTAAAATATTCACCTGTTTCGTATAAACATTTAAATATAAACAGTCTTCGTCTCCTACAATATCGGAACCTACTCTCTGAACTGAAATATTTCCTTCTGCTGTAGCATCTCTTACTCCAGTCCAAGGACTTGGAGGTTGAGGAGCCTGAAATGAATGAAAGAGGTCGTGGCAACAAAATGTAAAACATTTGGTAGAGCTATTATTATAATATAAGCTAATATTAATTAAATTAAAATTAAAATATTAAAATTTAAAAAAAATATTCGACTGCATAAGGACACTAACTAAACGGAAGGAAACAAGCTGGAAAATCTTCTCAACACTCTCTTCATAATATGTATTCACATCTTACGTAGACTAGTAACTATTATGAGTCAACGTTAAAACGCAGGGCCCGGGAACCTAATTAGTCTCTTTCTTTTGTTTATTTCTGCATTGATCTTCGCCTGTTGCGTTTTAAACTCGACTGATTTAATAACTGTTCTTAATGTTCAAAAGCCTTTCAACTACGGCCTGTCTAGAAAAATTTAATGTCGTTGGTTATTATCTAAAATAACATACGCATGCTCACTGTACCTTAAACCGTAGTTCATCAATAGGTGGTTTCGCATACGGTATGCCTTGAAAGCTGTAGTATTGATTCCCCTTCCAGTCAACATTTTGTTTGCCTCTAAGTTGTCCTTGTTCCACAGTTACACAAGGTGCTGTGCTTGCACTGGTCATCTTTTTTTAACGAATGAACGTCGCTATTTTGTTTTAAAACACTATATTTATCTTAAAATACTGACGTTTCAAAGACAAAACACGATTTTAATTGAACACTTTTATTATAAGTAAATAATTGATACAACTAATAATTAATTATATTTGTTCATTTCATTTATATGATTCCTTTTAGTTATCAGAGTGGTCTGATATCATGTGACGTAGGTACCAATGCTGATAGAATAATGATAAAAGAGTATGCAAATAAGAATAGACAGGTTTATTTTTGTTTTCTTTTAAATTAATTTATTGCAAACATAAGATAACAGTTTGAGATATTCTACACTACACTTTAAAAAAATTAGCCGTTGTGGGACGCCTGGCAGATATGAAACATAAAAGGCAAAATTCTAGTAACTAAATTTCGCCCTGTCGTGTTACTTATCAATATATCACAACGCATAGTAATTATTATTTAGTCGCACTAAATGACAACAACAAACACAGAGCTCTGCTATAATGCAACGCATACACACACTCAAGCTTTACGCGCTCTCATATAACGATACTAGTAACAAAAACGTAACGACGTGTCGCGCCAATTGCACGTTTTTACTCCCATCCAAATGCGCCGTTAGATGCTTCACATCAAAAATACAACTGTATTTAAAATACTGTCGTAATTTAAAAAATGTACTACGAAAAACAGCTAAAGAAATTTAGCAATGAAAAAAAATGACTCAAGATAAATAAAATAATTTCGATAATACATTGAGCGCCATAAAACGTTTTCGTATTTGTTATTTGGTGATAGTCAATTTTTTTACATCTAGTATATTTTTAATTATTTCGATTTTGTGCCTCAATCAATAAAAATCTGTCGCGTTCCGCCTGTGGCACGCGTGCCATAGGTTCGCCACCACTATACTAGTTTATAGACACAAGCGTGGCTTATGGTCCTGCAGTGGCTGTGCCGTTCCTGCGTTCTAGCTATGGAATTTCAACCAGAAGAGTGACATGTCTGGGACAAAATGGTGACTGACAAAACTGTATCAGGGAGTGCATCTGAATTACGAGATTATCTAAATTTGGTTATTATATATTTTTTTGCGAAGCTATTTACATGCGTTCTAAATGACTGATTAAAGTCACCACCGAAAACGCCAGTCTTATTACCTGAAATATTAAACAAAAGAACATTTAGTAACCAATCAACTTTTTATATAATTTTGAAGTGAAACTTCTTTAGGGGCAACTTAAGAATCACTCAAATCATTTTTGCGGACGGAAGTAACTTGTTTACGCAGTTTCCGCTATTTAAAGACAGATGGCGGAACAAAAGGTGAAACATATAGGTAGCTACGGAACCGAACCAATTTTGTGATTCGTCATTTAAAGGCATCGACTGGAAAATGGCGGCATAAATACGCATCAACAAAAGGTGAAACATAGCTACGGACTCAAACCAATTTTTGATCGGTTTCCGCTTTTTTTAAAGGCATCAACTGACAGATGGTGAAAAAGGTGAAAACCGATTTTCTGATCAGTTTCCCCTATTTAAACGCATCTGTGGATACAATCTTGAACAAAAGGTGAAACATAGCTGCAGACGCAAATCATTGAGCATAGCCAACTTAATTTAATTTACGAGTGATTTAATTTGGGAGTGAATATTTCCTAAAAAGTGGCAAAAACAAACTAAAAGAAGTTTTACTTCAACCGCTCGTGAAGATTACACGCACTCATGTTTTTTTTTTTGTTACTCACGTCAATTAGAGTGATTTTGCAAATCACTGTGAATCCCATAGCAGTTAGTTCCAGTTCTCGTTGACTGGTTTGAATCATCAAAACCATCGCTCTACGTACTTTGGGACTTGCTTTCCACCATCCACTTTCATATACCGCGAATGCCAAGGAGCCGCTCTATAAAAATACGTATACTATGTGGTTTAACGATTGCGCAAAATAACAATAGTAGCTGTAGTAAACGAAGAGCCCGCCGTCATAATATATATAATTTAATTTTATAAATAAGCCATTCTAATTTCAAGTTATTTCAAAACATTGAATTATATCCAGTGGGGGGACATTCTATCCCTGCTGAACAAAATCATTACATTTAAAAAAAATTTTTTTTATTACTCATGCGGGAAAAGTGGTATCTTTACGCATGATGTTACGGTTGAAAAGTAGCTATTTTCATTTGCGTGCGGAAACTTTATTTGTTGCACTGAAATTATTGTTTTACGCACGCAAATCAGAGAAAAAACAAAATAATAACGGTGTTAATGTCAACGAAACAAACTGTTATTTGAAGCAGATTTGAGGTTAAAATTTTCTATTATGGACTTTTATTCTTGATAATTTTAACAATTTTAGCTGAATTTTCAACTTTTTAATTATTTAATTTTAATTTTTATTACTTCTAATTTCTTTTTTTAATTCGTAATAAAATTTTAATTTTAATTTATTTTAATTCGTAATAAAAAAATAGTATGTGCAACTCGTGCAGCATTGTCGCACTAGTTGCACAATATACTATTATAGTTCTTTAAAAGCGTGTTTATTTGCTTTTTTTAAACTATAATTTTACCATTCCAACATCACGAGTGTCGGAATGGTCAAAATTCACTTTTCAAAATTTTACAATATTTTTTCGTTTTGAAGTCCCCTTTATCCAAAAAACAAATGTTTGTAAAAAATCTGTGCGTCTGCTTGTCTCTGCGAACACGATACAATCAAACGGATGAACGGATTGAAATCAAATTTTGGGAGGATGTTTGATACGCTAATATGAAGAACTCTGTTGTTTTGGGGGAAAACCTACGCATGCGCAGAATAGATATATGTTCTAATGTTCTTTTTTATATAATAATTCTATACTTTTTATAACTTTTGTAGGAAACATTTTTTTCCAAACTTTATAGTATATAATTTCGGAAACAGTTGTTCTTTTGTTCTGTAGATCTGTCAGATAGAACTTAATTAAGCATGCTCAAATCTTTGATTAACGTCTGATTAGAACTCTTCAATAAATAAAATTATCGACCAATTTTTCAGACAATATATTAACAAACATAAAATTAATACATTTTTAATGTATTAATTTTATATTGTTTGTTAATATATTGTCTGAAAAATTGGTCGATAATTTTATTTATTGATTAATTAAGCATGCTTTGGATAATTTTTTCATTACGTAAAGCATGTAGGTAACCATGCAAACGAATAGCAAATATCAAAATATTTAATACTAGCCGTTACCCGGCTCACGGCACGCCATAACAGACATTTTATTTTCTTTATTATACTATTTCAAATGTCATTTTTTTGAAGTTGGATGATCCTGTCGCCCATTTGGTTGGAATTTTTGTATTTATTATCTTAGTTTATGTTTACCTCCGTACGCAATTGACTTCCGTATAAGCAATAAATGAATAACTCGGTTGCCATGCATACCAAATAACATATGACTTTTGTAAGTTTTACGACATTTCGTTCCTGAAAAAAATATATATTAAAGTTTGTGCTATAGTAAGTTCCAACTGTATTTAATTTGCCAAAGTTTTTATAACAACGTCAAAGACTTTGAATACACTGTCGAAAATTGTTTTTTTGAAGTGAAACTTCTTTAGCGACGTATCTGTTTGAAATTTTCTGTACCGTTAGAGCATGAACTTAGAGGGTGAGGCTCACGCGTTTTTTTTTTTAATAATATACAAGGGCTTTAAGAGTTTCCGCACATTTTTGAATAATTTTGTTGAAGAATATAATTTCAAAAAAGTTATCTAATGCTACTAAACAACGAGTACAATAGATGTTTAAAATTTCAGTATTTGAGCCCTTTCATGCCCAATTGATAATACAGATGATTTTTAAGTTGATTCTTCTTTATTAACAGCGTGAAGAAATCAAATAGATGAACAAATATTTCAAGTAACTTTTTTATCAAAACTCAAAAATGAAAGAGAAAGGAGCTTTCAAAGTTTTATTAAATTTTATCAAATTTTGAGGTTGGTCTTGACGTTATGTTATGTCACTATGGAAATATATTATGTCATTATCAAGTATTCACAGAAATTGCTCGAAGTTGTCCCTGTTTTGTTGGACACAAAGCTGCGTGCGTCGTAGCCATGCTTCTGTAACGATTTGGGAATGGGATGAATTTCCGATTCGTGGTATCATTTCTTCGCGTGTGTCAACCGGGCTTTTGAATTAATTAAGAAAAATTTAAAAAAATGTAATTAAACTTTGAAAGGCTGTTTCCCTTTTATTTTTGAGTTTTGATAAAAATGTTCCTTAAAATATTTTTTCGTCTATTTGATTTCTACACGCTATTAAAAAAGAAGAATCAACTTAAAAATCATTCTGTATATTCAAATCAAAATTGTATTCAATCAGTGTATTCGAATTCTTTTTAAAAAATAGAAAAAAAGCTGTCTTACTGTTTTAAGTAAGAATCCCAGAACAATAAATATAAACGCGGACATTGATAATGAAATAGCTAACATTAATTCGTAAGTTTTTTTAATTTCGTGAGAAAATCTGGAAAAAAAAATTCACATTTTATTATTTGATTAATTACATTTCTTAGATGTTTTAATACTCCGATTGTGCGCTAACCATACTTTCGGCATCAATTGTAAGGCAGAAAGTCTAACATTTACTCCTTGGTGGGATTACACGTACCAATGCGGGCAATTCGTACGTTTGTGCGGTAGTAAAGCTCAAGCTGTTGTTTAGATGTCGTTTCCATAGCAACCCTATTACATTTTAACTAATAGTCGCGAACAGCTGTCATTCGTGTTTTACGTATAACCTCAAAGCTTCTTGCTTAGAATTTATCTGTGTTTTTATGCAATTAACAATTAATTAATTAATGTATTTAATAAGCGTGCTTACAACCGAGGTATGAAGAAAATAGTATACACCACACTGGCGGAAAGTGTGATGTCTTGCCCTGCGCTTCATGATGCCTGAGCAGCCTCAGGCATCATGGCGCGAAGGGCAATAATATCACACTTTCGGCGTCGGCCCCTGTGGTGAAATATACTATTATGAATTTAAAATTTTTACTGCAGCATATAACTGATCTAATAGTATTAATAGACGATCGTACATGGTACGGGCCGGACAGGGGATATGGTCCACGCTCCGTACCAAATCTGCTCGTCTAGACAGTAGCCTGCGTGTCCGCGCGGTTCGATGGGATGCACATCGTACTTGGTCCGGTTCGTACTTATATCCGTGCGTGTGTATACAAGTACGATTGAACTTGATACATATAACCGTATAACGACGTCATAATAATTAAAAACGTTGTGCAACATGGTATAATTTTTGACAGAACGCGAAGTTCTTGGACACAAGGAGACTGACAGATTCGGTCGTCTGTTGCAACCAGCGAACTTGATCCGTCGTACCATGTCCGTTGTCGGCCCGTACCAAGTTCGATCGTCTATTAATACTATAAGTTTGGACATAATTAGACTGTGTTTGACATGGTTGAGCTGTCCCTAAGTAATTTTCTAGGACGTGCGAGGATTTTAAAGACGTGATGATATTTACATAATATACCTGATTAACTTAATGTGATGATTAATACAGCAAATCAATTCTTTGTAGATTTTGTCATCGTTGTAAGGTTCTGTGTCAATATTGTTGATTGATTTTATTTTAGCTTTGAGTAATTTGAATTGGGCCGATGTCATTTGTATGAAAAAACCAAATAACATGTCGTAGCCAACGACTCCATTTATATTTACTGTACCAATCAGGACTATGACTGTGTATGTTATTTCGTAAATTGGACTTTGATCGGCGTCGAAAGGCCAGCTTTAAATAAAAAAATAACTGTGTTTTGATTAGGTAGTTGATACCTGTGTTATCCAGGTGATTATTAACTCACCGAAAAACATTAGATATTGAAACTTATGTAATTAGAAAAAAATATTTTTAATATAAATATGCCTTATTTATTTAAGGAATTAAACATGTAAACATTACTAGATTTTAATTGTTTATAACAAAATATTTATTTTTATTCAACACGCGTGAGTAATATATAATTTCGGGGTCCTGCTAAATTCGGGAGAAATAATAAATTACTTCATGTTGACGCGTAGAGTGCTAATAATGAGCCGTACTGTACGATAATGAATTTTCTGGACCAATAGGAACGCAGTAGCGAGCGGAAGCCGTACAATAATGAAAAATAACTGCATAGTTTCTGGACCAATAGAAACGCGGTAGCGATTTGTATATATGAAAACAGCATCGCAATTTAGCGAAAGTCAAGACCATCTTGTGTGCATCGAGGGCGGTGGGTACGTCAATCAATGAAGTGATTTATTATTTTTCCCTCTTTTATCAGGGCTCCGATTACATATTACTCTAGCTAGTTGAATAAAATATTATGTGCGACCATTGATCGAAGGAGAATATTCCACTCGCGTGTTACCGCACTCGCTAAGCTCGTGCGGCAAATCTTCTCCTTCTCTCACTAGTCGCACAATATACTATTATTAGATGAGTTTTTATTTGTTAATCTTTGTCAGTGAGTTCTGTTTTAGAGAAGCTCGTAACAATAGTGGGTTTTGTATCAAGTGCGTGTGACGCAGTGTGGTGGAAGCAGTATTAGTACCTTTTTTTTGGGTCAAAACTCAGAAACGCCCCTTAAGGGATGAATTTTCAAAAATCCTTTCTCTATGTTCACCTACGTTAAGGAACTCCTGTGCACAATTTTTTGTTTCTAGACCCACCGGTTTAGGCTGTGTGTTGTCCGTAAGTCAAGCAGTGTTAGAGTTTTAATTAAGTACTTAGATTAACACCTTTAGGGGATGAATTTTCGAAAATCCTTTCTTAATGCTAACCTACGTTAGATAAAGAACTCCTGTACATAATTTTATGCTTCTAGAGTTACCGGTTTAGGCTGGGCATTGTCCGTCAGTCAGTCAGTCTTTTTATATAATAGGGATTTCCCCAATCTGTGCTTACCATGTATTGAAATCACTTCAAAATCAGTATCCGATACATTTAAGATTTTTTCGTTCTTATACATGTATTGATGTATTAAAATCTTTGAAATGTCGCCTAATATTATAAAGCGGGAAAGTTTGTTTATTGGGGATTATTTCAGAAACTACTGAAGCGATTTCAATTTTTTTTACTGCTCGGTAGGCGATACTGTACTTTAAGATATAATATGATACTTCGCTTTAGGGCATAGACTAAAATAACTGGCCGGCCTGGCTTGGTCCGGGTGAGAATCGTAATAATCTTAGAACTACTTAACTGACTTCAAATATAATCTTTCACTATTCTATAGGTGATAGTACTTTGCTTTATAGGACATAATATGTCATAAGTAATAACTGGAGACCTGGCTTCACCCGGGTGAAAATTGAGTGCTATCTCAGATGTTACTGAACCAATTTCAATTTTTTTTCACCGTTCAATACGTGATACTTTTAGGACATAGGCTAAAATAACTAGACGACTCGGTTTCGCCCGTGTAAAAATTGAGAGTGTTCTCAGGAACTACTGAACCTATTTCGTTTTCACTATTAGAAAGGCCATGCTTTATTTTAGAACATAGGGTATTTAACTGGTTGACCCGGCTTCGCCCAGACAAAAATTGAAAGTAACCTCAAAAAGTATTACCTAAACCGAATTTAATTTTTTTCATTGTTTGATACTTGACACTGCTTTAGGACATAGGCTATAATAACCGGCCGGTCCAGCGTCGCCCGGATGAAAATTGGATTGAATTTGCTATATCTAGTAAGGATGAGTTCAAAATAACACAATTTAGCTGAATACTCCGTGATAAAATGTTACTTCTTAAGGAGGTATTGATAATATTACTGTAAGTTTAAAAATTAATATTTACCGCGATAAGATGGGTAGTTCCTTATGCCCTTCCAGTTTAATATATGGGAATATTACCCACAGATATGTGGTAAGAAAACACGAAATATAAAATGCGGCGAATACGTGAATTTCAAAAAATATTTGGCGGCATATCTCAGGTGATTTCTCTGCTGAATTCAATGGCCAAAATTCATATTTAACTATGTCCACCATCCTCAGTATACGAGTCTTATGCCACTGGATCATAGACATTTTTAAAACCATCTGCAAAATTAGATACCTAATTTGTTTTTAGTTATGTACAAAAATGATTTTTGAAAAATGTGACCCATCGTGGGACGTCTAGCAGATGTGAAACATTTAAATTTATTTATATATTTATATTGAAATGCTTTTATTTGAACGAATTGAAAATGAAAAAATTATTCACCTACGCACAACTACATAAACAAACACATGTCGAAATATTAAAGCCATGTCCGAAGTTATGCTAGACGCCAGGTTCGCCGTATGCAACTTTTAAGTTACAAGCAGCGCCACTTAAATGACTATTCTAGAGCTAATAAATGTCAGATGTTACCATCATCAAAAGACATGACGTTATAGTCCAACGCATACACACAGCAATCGCTAAGATACAGTTTCGCGCTGTCTTCTAGCGAAATTCTAGTAGCTAAATTATACGTAATACGTATCATGAACAGCGTCGAGCGTCATGGCATTTGCTTTTGCACGTTTTTACTCCCATTCAAACGCGCCAGTAGATGTTTCACATCAAAAATATTCATAAATTTGTTGGTTGCTGTTTGCTGTTTAATTAATTCTATTTTGAAACAGACAAGTAGGTAATTTCGCAACTGTACCGATGCAACACTTTTGTACCATAATATTATAAATGGTACCTAATTATTAAACTAACATCACCAGCACCATCGCGAAATTACGTGCCTGTATCCTTTAGAAGCCGGACATGAGAATATGTCATTTATCAGAGGGACGAATTATAAACTTCTTAATTTCATTAAATTGGTTCTATTTAGTGACTTCTTTAACAAACAGCGGTAATTTTTGTACTTTCCTTCTAATAAGAGTTTATAATACTATACAGGGTGTCCCACGACATGACTGCCATAACCTGGGACTGTGTTGCTGGGGTGATGTCAAGTCAAAAATGTCTAATGAACATATACCCGGAACGCTATCCTAACTGAGCTAGAAGCATTAGAAAGTTTAAATAAGTAAGCCCACTAATGTAGGTATTAGGTTCGGCTGTTGGTTTTGTTATTATTATAAAAACCCAGGTGGTTGTGAATCACCATTATTGAGACTCTTTGCAGAGTTACCACTTCAATTCTAAGAAGAGCTAGACTATGTATACATCAACTGGGTGGACATTTTGAGCAACTAATTTAATAAAGCGATTTCTTTTTAAATGGTTTTTAAATTAGTAGGGAATTCCTACAACTACTTATCTAAAATTTCAAATGCTTTTAGCTCAGTTAGGATAGCGTTTCGGACATATGTTTATTAGACATTTTTGACTTGAAATCATCCCAGCAACACAGTCCCAGGATATGGCAGTAATGTCGTGAGACACCCTGTATTATTCGTTGGTTGGATTCAAAGATCTGCTGCTTATAGACAATACTTACAAATACACTTATAAAAAATGTTGATAGTACTCCGAAAATATATCCAAAATTTTCTTTGTTTTGATTGATAAATATGAGTTGACCAGTACAGATCCCACATGATAATCCATTGAAAGCTATCCAGAAAAAGCTGTTTAATGGATGATTTGTTCCAGGCCATCCAAACGCACACCTCAGTATTAACTTTGGTATTCTTTTTGCCTTTTCTACTATTTTAATGTGAATATCTAGAATGGGTCTATTATTAATTTTCAATAGCTGTCTATATAATCTATTTTATGATAAAAATAGTTAAAAAAAACTAAAAAAACACGCTTTTATAGCACATCGAACTAAAAAGTGAAAAATAATTCTCAGTATAAGCAGAAAATAATAATGAACAAAAAATATTAGTATTATTATTGTGAAAAAAGCGTGAGGCGCTCGATATACGAAAAATATGGCACAAAGCGCCGCACGCTTTTTTCACAATAATAATACTAATATTTTTTGTTCATTATTATTTTCTGCTTATATTGAGAATTATTTTTCAATTTTTAGTTCGATATGCTATAAAAGCGTCCTTTTTAGTTTTTAAACTATATTTATTTTTCACTTTTTAGTTCGATGTGCTATAAAAGGTTTGATTGATCAGGATAATGAGATAAACTTATCAAATGATTGTATTGTCACCGGTTCTTGATAAGTGTACAAAGTTTAAATTAAATCTGTCCGTTTAAATTGGGACAAAATCGAGCCCAAAGGAGTCGGTTACAATATAAACGCGTTTACATACATACATACAGGTGAAGCTAATATAAAGCGTGTAAAAAAAGGAATCGTCGTGGATCGCCTGGCAGATATGAAACATAAATTGAAGCTTACCAAACGCTACTTTAAGTTACCAGCAGCGCCACTTAAATGACTATTCTAGTGACTAATAAATGTAAGTTAGATGTCGCCATCAACAAAAACTGTGTTATAATTCAACGCATACACACAGCAAGCGCTAACACAAATTTTCGTACTGCCATCTAACGAAACTCTTGGAACTAAATTAAACGTAACACGTGCCATGAACAACGTCGAACGTCATGACATGATCAGCGTCGAGCGTCACGGCATTTGCACGTTTTTACTCCCATCCAAACGCGCCAGTAGATTTTTCACATTAAAAAATCTAGCCTATGATTCAGTTTATAGTAAAGGTAGGTTCACAAGGCAGAATCAAATAGACCAATAAAATATGTTTTTGAAATTTTGCAATGGAACTCCCAGTATTTAATTTTGATCAATAATTCTTGGATATGTTTTTATTACCTCTTTCAATAGTTGCACTCTCCATACTGTTTAGAGATTAATCGATGGTGATATTCGAATAAAGAAATTTTATATACTGAGTAACTTTTTCTCTTTTTGCGAACATAAATAGTTTTTTGATAGTATAAAATATTAAGAAATGATAAAATAATAATATAGGTAGATTGTAGTTAATTATGGTTTCTTAAATTTAAACTTATAATTTTGTGAACATCAAAGAATGCTGTACATTAATTATGCACTATGTTTATCGTATTGAAAAAAGGAGAATTCTAATGTTAGATTAAGCATTAATTAATTAATTGTTAGTTAAAACTTACTGAAATGATTAATTATTGTACACTACTCTGCAGATGCATAATAAATAATAATAGTTCCCTACCAAAATGATAAAAAACACAAAAGTTAAAATATGTGAAAATGTGTTTGGGTTGTTTTTCTTCTTCAAGTAAATGAAATATAAACTAAACAAGCGTATTTATTCATAAAAAATATATTGACTGTTATGTTACATTATTAGAAAAATAAAAAAAAATATCATAGTCGTTACATTTTACTTTTATAATTGTTATTTTTTTCTTCTTCGTAAAGATTTTCCCAGAATTTCATTCTTTTTTCTTCCACATTTTGTTTGATTGATAAATTCGTATCAATTCTTAAATAATTAAACTCGTTTTCAGTGACCGGTGTCCACTTTATGTTTAAAACAGAATCTTTGCTCGGTGTTGGGTTTCCTGTTCTTGCGAAATTTGTCCACAATTTAACAACCCTGTTCCGGGCAATATCTTCCGGGCTTCCTGGTGTCGTTTCAGGAGTAGCCATATTTTTGAATAAATAGCCAAGATCGTCAGCGTGACAAACTCCCTCGTAATCAGCATTGAATAATGTTTTCATTACGTTTAATTCAGTATTCAGAGCAAACTCGTAATAAAAAACTGGCTGAGTTGATTTTACGGCGTGAAGTTTGGCCGTTTTATAAACGCCGTTTAAAAATAGAGCGTCCGTGTGATACTGAAACAGAAAAAGAAATATTTTAAATAATCAGATAACTTGCAGGACTGAACAATTTCTTACAGGAAAACTAATTGTTTTAGTGGTACAGATCTGCGTTCTTTATTAAAAACATCTTTACTAAATTAATTTTTAATGTAGGTATCTCGTAAATAAACTTATATTGTCACAAACTCCCGTTGAGACGACAATCGACTCGTCATTCTAACAAAGACACACTGATTGTTGTGGGAGACAACAATCGGCTTGATTGTTGTTCCAACAATAGGCGTAGGTAAAAAGGGATTTGTTGCCAAATTCCAGACAACAACGAAAGCAACAAAGGAAAGAACTATCCAGCGTCTATATAAACAACGGGATAGCTTAGTGTAGTCACATAGGGACTTACAGTGGCCTTCATCGAGTGAACAATCGACATAAATTAACAGTCAGTGAATAGTGCTGAGATAACTGCTGAAAATTAATAATCTCCCGAGACAAATAAATAAATGAACTGTGTAAATAATAGTGTACAAAATAAATAGAACTGTATATAGTTAATAAATAACTGTGCTATATACATTTTGGTGTGCTCTTGTGTTGTAAATAATCTTGTGTATATAGTTGTGTAGTGACTTTGTATTCTTCTATACTTATTATTTTATCGATTAGAACTGTTGTTTTGTTTCTGTTACGCCATAGAGAAGTGCTTTTTAGTTTTTTTATTTGTTCTGTTAAAGTTTTACTATTGTAAATAAATATTTTCCACTACGGACTAGAACAGTTTTGTTACAATATCAATTTCTGTAATTCTACTTTAGTTTGTTAGCTGTTTAAAACTTACATCAATATATTTAGAAATATTTTCCTCTGAGGGTTGTTCATCTCCATAATAAAACTGCTTTATTTTAGCTCCAATTTTTGCTGATTTTGAAGTATTTAGTTGACTACTTAAGTCTCTTGGAATTAAAAGTTCATTTTGAGTGAAATTTGGCTTAAGAAGGGTTAGTACTGTTGGGCTTAACATCAACATGCCTTCACTAGTTGTACATCCAGTCATAAATGGTACATGATGAAATTCTCCTCGTTTAATTATTTCTTCAGGGTGTTCTGTTAAAAATGGTTGCTCTTTAGTTACAATTTCCACTCTTGGTCCTGTTGCATTTATATCACCGATTCTTAAATCCTTAATAAAAAAAAACTAATGTAATTTAATACATTTCATAAAAAATACGTGTGGCACTCGGGGACTGCCGCGGTAAAGCTATTGCATATTCTTTTTAGGTCTTTAAGTTTTTCTTCTCTATAAAACGAAAATAGCTAGGTATAAATAATAAGGTATAAATAGTGTAATTACACACCAAAACAATTATTCATTCAAAAAATTTGAACAAAAAGAACGATATTAAGAGTTTGATCATAGAATTTCGCGCGATGTACATTTATATAGATATAATATCATATATACTTTCTCTGCACATAACCTAAATAATTTAGGTTATTTTTATAGCAGTATTATATATAAATTCATTTATACACAAATAAAGATAGAATCAGTTATGAGCAGTTATGCAGTTATGAGCACACAAACACCGTGCCGAAGTCTGCCGAACTGAAACGACGTTAGACGATGCACGGCTTTCAACTCCGCACCGCTGTGCCGGTCGGAGTGGGGGTGTTAGGTTTTTTTTCGTTACGGAATTTCTTGATTCGGTCGCTGCGCTCAAAGCCCGCGATAGAAGCTATGCAATAGCTTAAAAATCACTAAAATTGTACCTTAGTGAAGAGTAATTTATGTTGTGCTCTAAATAATTTTTCTACTGGCTGTTCTCTTAAAAACTTGATAATGTTCTTAGGATCTCTCGATTCACACTGCATAAAGGCAGCGATTTTTTCAGCGCTGCTGTTGGGAACTAAAACCCAAGGATTTAAAGAACTTCCACTTTGTGCTATAGCACGATGAAATAAACCTCTTGTCATTGGGGATAGGAGTAATAAATGAACCGAAGCTCCACCGGCGCTTTCCCCAAATATTGTAACGCAGTTGGGATCTCCTCCAAAATTAGCAATATTCTCCTGAACCCATCTTAATGCCATCACTTGATCTCTGAGACCTGCATTGCCGGGAATGTCTAGCGACGGATCGTCGATACTTAAGAATCCTACAAATTTATCAGAAATAACATTTGTTTGGTATAAGATTATAAAATTTAGAAAGTTTGTATGTTACCTAATACTCCAGTTCGGTAGTTGAAAGTTACAAGAACAACATCTTCTGCCACGAGATATTCTGGTCCATAAAGGTCCGTATTGCCCGATCCCATTATAAAACCTCCACCATGGATCCAAAACATTACTGGTTTTAATTGACCTCCATTTTTATCAGGAAGCTATATCACAAAAATATTTTATATGCACTTTTTTATCATTCAAAAAGACAAAACTTCCGGAATATTTTTTTGTACTTACACTTGGCGTGTACACGTTTATAAAAAGACAATCCTCGTCTCCTTCTAGTTCTGTTGTAATCATATGTCGAGAAAAACAGATATTTCCTTCTTTGGTAGCGTCTCGAACTCCGTCCCATTTTTCTGGAGGTTGCGGACTCTAAAAAAATGTACGCAAAACATTATTATCACATTTTTATTGATTGAGAAACTGTGTTAAAGCAACAATACAATTTTGTTTATAGAAAATAATTATTTTAAATCTAATAAAGCACAACGCATTAATGTATGTCATTTAACAACTTCATTTAACAATTATTTCACAGACTAAGCGATGTATTCAATTCCAATTAATAAGTACTTAATTTCTTTATATATTTATTTAGAAAATTATGCAAAACCGTAAATATTTCAATTTAATAATTTTGATGGATATCTATTCAACTTCCACAAGTCATTTATTTTCGTGTTTGGAGGTGATTAGTAATTAAAAACGCGATTTTAAAATATATTATGCTCTTACAGAATGTTAGGTTAAAGCATTGCTGAGTAAGTTAGGTAAATACTAGGTTAGGGCATTACTGATTAAGATATATATTTCTAGATTTGAAAGTTTAGTTTATAATGTAGTTACGTTAAATTATCACTTACTTTAAATCTGAGTTCACCCAACGGTGGTTTGGCGTAAGGAATTCCTTGAAAACTATAATATACAACGCCTTTGTGATCTTTGGCAGTGCGTCCTTTAAGAAGACCCTGCGCAATGGCTACAACAGGAACTTTACTTGCCATTGTTTAGTGTATTCTGTTGGCCTTGGGTACAGTTCTGTCAAAATTAATTTTGAAACATGGACACTTTAAATATTAATCATATTAACATTACACGGAGAAAGAAACTTGTAAGTTGCACGTCATTATAACAAACATTTAACGTGTTTCTACTGGATAAAAAAGGATAATAAACAATAACACAAAACGCATTTTATTATTTTACTTAAAAAATATTAATTAGTAATTAGTAACTAGTATGTTACGTGACTGTTACGTAATATTTAAATAATTCATGTTTTGAAAAACAGAAATAAATGAGAAAAAGCTGTTGAGTAGTGAATATACAAATTATTACTTGTATAGTGAAAAATGAAACTTTATTTTGACTTACATTTTTTGCTCGAAAGAAAATGACGTCTTTTAGATAAAATTCAAAGCAACTTTAATATCAATATATTTTTAAACGTGAAAACTTAGAAAAGACAACAGGTAGTCACACAAACAATATTTACACCTAAATGTCGTCCTTGAACCTTCTGTATAGGCACTTAAGTATACTTAAATTTTTTTCTCCATAATCATTCTACAGAATATATTATATGTTTGAAGATTTTAATTTAAAACAATAGTATAAATAATTATGTTTGTTTTTGAGTCAACGAGCATCCACTTCTCGCAAAGCAAGTCATTCAATGATAACTTATCAATTTTTTGTATTTAACGATAACAATAATATTAATAGGAAGACAAAATACATAAGTCTAATTTAGAATCTGTTAAATTTTATTAGTTTTTATAACAATTTTTATATTTACAATAGGCTTATATTTTTGGATTGATAAACTTCATTCCAAAAGTCCATTCTTTCTTGTTTAGGATTTGTTTCTATTGACGGAGTCTGTCTATTTGGTTAATTCATTTTCTTTTACGGGTTGGATTTTTAGTTTTGGCAAAATTTGTCCACAATTGAAGATATGAGTGAGAGGGAGGGAGATTGTAGATTATCGAGATCATTAGCATCTAAATAAATCATTAACAAAGTCAACAAGCTGTATTAGTATTTTTAAAATATATACATATTTATTAAAATATTTACATTTATACATACACAATATACATTATAACATTAAAATAATGAATTGTTTCTTTAATTAATAAATCATAGAGAAGACTTCCAAAACGATATGTACGAACAGAATTTTTTGCTTGGCTTTTTCCACGACAAATCTGAAAGTAAGGCAACATTTTATAAGACAAATTTTTGATTTTTATTTTCAGAGTATCCCGTCATGTGGTGTTCATACGTATACTTGAGGCCATTCTAACCTAGAAGTTTTAATAACGCTAGAGCATATGTGTTTAGAATGAGTTTTCAATATGGACATGACATAACGGTACACCCTGTTTGATTGGAAATAATAAAAAAAAAAAACAGTTACTACGTTGCATTGTTACAGATATAATACTTTTTTTGCACGAACTCTATAAAATAACTGCTTTTCATGACCGTATAGCGGTTGTAAAATGACCCGTTTCCCACTAGTATCTAAAGTAACAGAAAATAAATGCTATTTTACCAATGTAATAGTAATTGCCATTTAAGTTTAATTAAGCGTCAGAGACAGCAAAGTAGACGTTGGCTACGTAAACAATTCAAATAGATTTTAGTATGATCGGACATGAACTGTCAAATATATAAATGTATACTTATTGTGAAGTGAAAATCAGCTATTTCCTAGGAGATGCGTGCAAAAAAATGTAGTGTGTATCTGGATTGAATTACTTTTATGACTAGTGTGACTTAAAACTCGCAATGCCACACCTCGTACATAAAATAATACATTAGAATCTAAATTACGGAAATTACTATTTTAGATTTAGTATAGGAGTTATGATGACTAGGTACACAATAGGCATGATTACAGATTTTGAAATCCCGTTCTGTAATGTAGACATTAGATGTATTATTTGCTTTAGAGCTGTGGTGCAGAGGTATTTCCTATAGATAGATATTTAAATTTACTTAATGATATGATTGATATTAAATATTTTCTTGAAAGTAGGTACCTATTTAGTAAAAATAGTATGGCTTTCTTTAGCTGCAAGTTAACTAACCTCAAAAATAACCTATGACATAAATGTTAAATAAAATATCACAAAACCACGAATAAACAACAAATCAACTAATCAAATGATGCGTTAGTGAATGATCGCAACAAAAATGCAAGCTACACGACGATTATTTACTACAAGTATTTTATACTCTTATTTTATTAATCTCAATTTTTATATTAACACTAGATCATTTTTTAGAATCTTTTCAAGATATTTATTTCTCTAAAACAATGTGTTCTTTGATTCTTTTATACTGTCATCATGCCATTTGTTTAATCAAATTTTATTATAATATTCATAAAGAGAGATAAGTAGTGTTACAATTTCGGTGGTTACTTTCAATTATTAGGCCAAAATTGTTTATAAAATATCTGAACATTTAAAAATTGCTCGTTTGATATAAAATAAAATTTAGATTGTTTTCAGTTCATGAGCGACAGAACTGCTAGGTATAACAACAGTTCAATAAATAAGGGTAGTTATTTTGATATCCAACTCCCTGACTTTATCAGGGAATATAACAATGTTTAAAAAATCGTTTCAAACACTTTACAATAAATATCAGACTATCTATCAACGGGCAGGAGTAGGTAAATAAAATGTAAGTAGTGTTAGTACGAGTTACTGCTTCTAAAATTATAATTTTTCATTAGCTGTACATTTTTAGACAAGAAAATATTTTAACATAGACTATATTCACCAATAATTTCTTTTAAGTCCTTCAATATTGTATATCTATTTGTTATTTAAAAGGTTAAAAAAGTGTTATGCCTTGTGCGGTATATAATTCATCCCAGAATTTCACTCTTTCAGGGGCAGTCTTTCCAGTTGCCAGTGTGTTGTCCAGAATAATAAAATTAAATTGATCTTTAGTAACTGGTTCCCATTTTACATCAATTAGCGGATCTTTCTCGATTGGATTCGGATTGCCAGTTTTTGCAAAATTCGTCCACAATGTAATAACTCTCTTCATGGCTGTATCTTCCTGACTACCTGGTTCTACGGTTGGTGAAATTACACTTTTAAACATGTAGGCAAGGTCTTCGGCATGACATACTCCAGGGAGCTTAATTTGCATTAAGTGTTTTAAAAAGTTCAATTTCGTTTCCAATGCGAATAAATAATGGTAAACTGGCTGCTTCGATGTCGCAACATGCCCTTTTGTAGCAGCGTATACTCCGAAAGCGAACAGAGTGTCAGTTTGATGCTGAAAAAGAAACTTGGGATATCAACTATGCGTGTCAGATGTGAATCGATGTATAAAATAAAAAAATTATTATAAAAAAAGTACATTTAGACTCATTACTGAGAATTTTCAACGGTATCAATACTTGGCGATTTTTAACTATTTAATCAATAGCGATATGGACATTGAATCAAAATATGTATAAATAGCTGACGTAATTTTACGATAAGGAAAATAGTAAGTATCATTAAGATAAGGATCTTAAAGTGTACAAAACAACTACTTATGAAACATAATTCTTGCTATTTTAATCAGAGAACCCAATTAACTCAATTTTTTAGAACTAAAAGTAGTTGTTTAATTTTTCACAATAAAAATATTAGAGTTTAAAAAAACAATCACGGAAACTTTTTTATAGCAACGTGGACTAAAAAGTAAAAAATAATTTTTAAATATAAAGATTTGGTTCAACAGCGATGTAGAGGCGACTTCCTATCGCTGTTGAACAAAATCTTTATATTTAAAAAAATATGTTTTAATTCTTGACCCTATAAAAGATCAAATCAAAACTGAAAGATTCCATTAGATAGATACAAACATAACATACCGGTGAATTTAATAAAAGATTTAAAAATAGTAGTTCTATATGACTGCTAATATAGAACGTTTAGGGGCTAATCAAATATTACATAAGCAAAATTTTAGTAATTTTTTTTACCCCACCCCTCCCCTTTGTCAGCAAAAGTAAGCAAAGTTCTTACCCCCCTCTATGCTTACGTTAACATTTGTATATATTTTTTTTAATTTGTTCAATTTTCTTTATTGTTGTTCATTTAAATAATAGGTAAATTAAAAATATAAAAAAAACGAAAAGGGGTCACTAAATAGGATAAAATAGCAAAGTTTTGACATCGGCATCAATTTGATATACCTAAGTAGGTAGGTACATAAAACGTGATAGTAATTAATACCATTTTTTGAAGGAGGTAACATTAAAAAAAATTTTTAGTAAATCCCTGAACATGCCTTTCCCTTTAGAGCGTAGACAAGTAGGGTTGCCATATCATAATGCATGAAATTTTGCAGAAAAATATTGCTGACGTAATCACCATCTAGATCTCCCGTCCATAATGTCATCAAAAATGAGCTATCCCCTCCCCCCTTTCGATGCTTACGTAATACTTGAATGACCCCTTAGAACTTTTCAATATTTTTAAAAAAATGTGATGACTAAGGTTTTAAAATTAAAAAGAGTTCAGCGCTTACATTGATGAAAAACTTAATATTGTCTTCAGAAGGTGTTTCATCACCGTAATAGAATTTTTTTATTTTGTCACCAACTGCCTTAGTTTCCGGCGCTTTTGGCGTCATTTTAAATGCCCACGGTATTAAACACTCGTTGTTTGTGAAATTTGGTTTTACAACGCCCATCTGTCCTGGTGCTAACATTAGAAGTCCTTCGTCGGTAGTGCACCCCATTAATAATGGAACGTGATTGTATGTCCCTTTTCTAATGATTGATAAAGGATTCTCGCTAAGAAAAGCAGGCTCATTTTCGGATGGGACTTCAATAGTCGGACCTCCAAAATTGAATCCATGCTGATAAAACCAATAAAAAAATTGTATTATAGCATAATTTTTAAATTATAATTTTTTTAAAGCATGTTTATCTATTGGTAGCTAGAGCATTGACTAAAGACGACAGAATCAATTATTTTGGTATAAAAAAAGAAGAGCCGTTGAAAGACGCCTGACAGATGTGAAATATACATTTAAGCTTAAATGACCAATCTAGTAACTAAATAATGCCAGTTAGATGTCGCTATCAACAAAAGCCAACATATAGACACACAGCAAGCGCTAACACACATTTTCGCGCTGTCATCTAACGAAGTTCTATAGTAACTAAATTAAACGTAAGACGTGCCATGAACAGGGTCGTGCAGCACATCACAGCGTCGAGCGTCACGGCATTTAAATGTTTTTGCGCCCATCGAAACGCGCTAGTAGATGTTTCACATAAAAAAATGTTAAGATAGCTTTTATTGGTGAAGAAGTACTTATATCGATTTACTAGGAAACATTTGAAAAGACTACAATAACATCAAAACATCAAGATGTTTTAAATTCTGAACAAAAGTGAGCCAAGAAAGAGGATAATGGAATGAATTGATTTAATGGGAACCAAACGCTAAGAGATAGCGAATATGAGAGAATGAAAAGAAAACGTTTGATGCACTCCGCTGGGGATGCATCTGTCACAGAGAGAATCAAAATACTTGAGATTAGAGACTCCCCCTGGATGTCTAGTACGATTTTCAGTCTTAAAATGTCATCTGTCTTCAACTAAATGAAAATCTATATCATTCTTAAATATAGGTATATGACTGATGTATCAAAAACCCAGTATTAATTTAAAAAATCTGACGACTAAGGCTCAGTTGCAGAAAGGGAAAATTTGATTTGGGCAATGACTTCAGATTGTTAACATATTTCTCCATATGAAAAGCATTGTAGAATTTTCAATCGATCCTGCTCGAAAAATAATTGATCGATTGGAATACGTTTTTCTACGCATTGTGATAAAAATTTAGCTTGAAAGGCGATATTTTTCTATGTAGAACAATCATTGGTTTTTGTGTGAGTACAATCTGATGTACTGGATGACATGGAGTTTGAATACTACATTATACTGCTCTTAGATAGATAGATAGATAAATTTATTGTCCATAATAGCTATACAGCAGGAGTTCGTCATAAATTTCTTAATTAAAATTAATTTAAAAAAAATCTTGTACTGAATATAGACAAGCTTTAATTAAAAATGATTTAAGCTCCTTTTTAAATTTAAATTTAATTCTTCAGTTCTATAGGAAGGCAGTTATAGCAATTTAGGACAGAGTATTCGGGGTTATTTTGATAAAGACTAAGATTTGGTTTCGGAAGAATAATTGAGTTCTTATTACGCGTTTGGTAGCTATGTATTGTACTGTGAGTTGATGAATGGAAACTGTAATTATATTATGACCACAATCTAAGGTGATTTTTGCAACCCAACATGAATATGAATAGATTAGAGCGTTAAACATTACTCACATGCTGTTTGACAACAGCTTCTTGTGCTACATGAAATTTTTCTAGAGGTGCTTTTCGTAGAAAATCTAATACATCTTTTTGACTTGTTGATTCACATCCTAGCAAAGCTGCTACTTTTTCTCCTCCACCATTAGGAGTCATGACCCACGGATTAAGTGCGCATCCACTTTGGGCAATTGCACGATGGAATAATCCTTTGGCCATTGGTGATAAAATTAACAAGTGAACTGAAGCAGCGCCAGCACTTTCGCCAAATATTGTTACAGAATTTGGATCTCCTCCAAATTTTTCGATGTTTTGTTGTACCCATTTCAACGCTAGTACTTGATCTTTTAAACCCGCATTACCAGGGACTCCTAGCGATGGGTCGCTAAAACTTAAAAACCCTAAGAACAAAAAATAATTGCGGAATTGAAATTTAATTGCGACTCCAAATCTTCCTGGTTTCCGGGCTTGTATGCCGTGGTCCATTGGTATTACTACCTGACGTTTCGTCTACAACTGCGGTAGACATTATCAAAGGCGGTGTGGCAGCGGGCGAAGTTTCCTTCTAGACTGCTCACAGGTAAGTGTGTCGACAAGTGTGGTACTTCCGTCTTTTATAGTCAACGTGCTATCGCAGTTGTGGACGAAACGTCAGGTAGTAATACCAATGGACCACGGCATACAAGCCCGGAAACCAGAAAGATTTGGATCAACACCGGCCGTGAAAGCCTACACACTTGGTTAATTGCGACTGTTTCATATTTGTGAGTCATTAATGTTATCATGAACTAATAAATTTATAAAGATATAGATTAGATTTTGTATTGTAAGAACAGTAATTCACCTAAAAGTCCAACTCTATAGTTGAAAGTCACTATAATGACGTCCTCGGCAACCAAAAAATCCGGGCCGTATACATCAGCGTCTCCTGACCCACTTCTGAATGCGCCACCATGAATATAAACCATTACCGGTTTTAAAATATTGTTGGAATGATCCGGTATCTAAATAAAAGTGTCGAAATTATGATCATCTATTTGTAGTGATTACAGATGTACTTCCTTTTTATGATACTTTAGATTTTATATAACTTTGAGTTACAATAAAAATGGGAAAAGGTACAAGGCTTTATTTGATAATTTTCTTATATCAAGAAAGCATGTTTGTAGTGAAAACTTTACAATCTTCTCTATTTCTGACACAATTAATTTTTAGTCCACTAAGTTTTTAGTTAAAGTGCCTATAAACTCGTGGTTCTTGCATTAAATCTCTGAACTCAAAAGAAAAGACATCATTACCGGCGTCATTATTATTTTTCTCATCATGACTTTTTTGAAAATCTCTATTTAGAAGTAAAAATACCTTTGGGGTGTAAACATTAATGAATAGGCAATCTTCTGAACCGACATGAACTCGTGTAAACGTGTCCCGGTGGAAACATCTACTGCCTTCTTTTATTGCATCTCTGATGCCTTCCCATGGTTCTGGAGGCAGTGGGGCCTGGAAAAATTAATTAATTATTTTTAATATGCAAAGTTCAGACACGTATGGTATCATTTAAAGGCATATATGATAATTTATGATCAGCATCGTACGAAGGTCGAGGAACCTTGGTCCCAGACGCCCGCCGGTTCTGAATCTATAACTCCAACAAGTATAATTTTCTTATTTCAGAGAGGCGCCAAATGAGTGACATGCTCAGGAGTGCAATTTCCTATCGTCGCTCGATCCTCTGCTTACGGACAAAACTATTTATTAGTAACAATAATCATAACTTTTTGTTTGACCAGTTAAGAATGATGAGTGGCGAGTTTCATTTTCAAGCGACCATAGAAGTAAGGAAAGTCATAGCGAAGCAAAGAATACGTATGAGCTACATAAGCTCACGGGGAAAGTAAAACTTCTTTAGATTTATAAACTGCGTTATCCATTTTACGTTACCAAGGTTGGTCTTCTATTTCCCCGCCGTTTCACTTCAAAATTCGATATTTCAACGAATTTAGATAAGGCCCTACATAACGAAAAATGAACATATATCCGTTTGTGCAGAGGCCTAGCCTCTGTAGGCTTCCTCAGGGATTTTTTTACATTGGCGCCAGAGAAAAGAATAAGAAATGTTTGTCAGTTTGAACTGTTGAACACAGACTGTGTTTATTCAAAATCAGTTTAACAATTCATAATAATTCATTAGTTATTCGGGTTTTAGTTACCGCAGATCAACTGTTATACATAAAAAATTCCAGCCAATCTGGCGACGGGACCATTTCAACTTCAAAATGTTGACATTAATTGATATAGTATAATACAGAAATCGTGCGCGAAGACGCGGGTAGTGGCTAGTATTAAATATTATGATATTTGCTATTCACAGGACAGATGATTTTTTTTTATTTTCAAAATATTTCCGAATTTGTAACGTTTAGAAAAAAAAATGTTTTAACAAAACTTCCTTGAAAAAATAAATAGAATAATAAGCCATTATTATACAAAAAACAACGTTATAGCATATATCTCTTTTGCCTATGCGCCGAGTTTCCCCAAAAACAATAGGTCTCTGCATATTTGCATATCAAACATCTTCCCTAAATTTGGTTTCAATCCGTTCATCCGTTTGACCTGTATCGTGCTCACAGACAAACAGACAGACGTACAGAGTTTTTCCAAAAATATGTTTTTTGGATTCGAGAGACCTCAGAGCGAAAAGAAACTTTAAGAAGTGATTTTTGACCTAAAAACTAGTACCATTCCCCACTTGTGGGTTGGAATGGCAAAAATGCAACGTCTGCCAGATGTTTATGTGATTGAACGCAAGTCTCGCGGAAATTATTCAACCGGTGGCCACAAATACGTCTAGAAAACATTTAGGAAGATCTCATAGGCCGTATCTCGTTACGCTATTTAACACGGCTACTATTATAACAGTTAAATGACGTTTGACTTTTGCAATACCTTGAATCGGAGCTCTCCAACTGGAGGTTTCGCATAAGGTATCCCTTTAAAACTGTAATACGTTTGTCCTATGTGATCGGTCGCCACTTTTCCTCTTAGCTGCCCCTGGTTAATTGTCAAAAGAACGTCGGCCATCGCGTGAACTGTCAACTCAACTTCACTTAACTATGCAATCGTTTAAACTGAATAAACTAAACGAATGGAACCCGCGAACCGATGGCGTAAACGTGATCAGCATTTCTACTTAATGAAATAATACGTTCGTCAACATTATTTAAGTTAAACGTGAAATTAATAACTGAAAAGAGAAAAACAAATCGGACAATCAGCAGTGAGTGGGGAACCATTTAAAAACAAAAGGAGACAGGTCTGCTGCATGTTGAAATTTTCCGACTTGTTTTCCTCTTTTTAGTTATTTTCATTTTTGCGCAGTCGGATTTCTTGTTTTTTTTAAATAATTATTCTATTATTCTATCTCCCCGAATTTTTCTGGCCATCTGTTGCATGTCGCATTACAGGCGGCCGCGGAGTAGAGGTAAAGTGAAAGGCGTTCGGAGTAGGCGCTCGGTAGAGCAGCCAAGGCCAATATGGCGGCGCCCATGGTTAGCATCAGCTGACCGTGTAGTATGTATAACACATAGTCAGTCTGTCATGCGGGCAAGTGCTGTACAGTGTTTACATGTTTTTATTCGTGTATGCATGTGAATATTGTTGTTTATAATTAATCGTGATGGATAAGTGTCTACAATTCCACGCCTACAATCCAATAAAAGTTTCACTTGCGTCGTGGTTTCTTAAAACCACACAACTGTTTTTTATTAAGTCCTTGTTTTCATTATTATTGAAACCTATACAAAATATATCATTAGTTACATAATAAAATGTTAATTAGCTAATTAATATTTTACATTTTCTGTTACAGGTCATTTTCAGTGGAGGAGCGCAAATTTTAAGGTTAGTTAACTTTTAAATTTGAACAATTATGCACGTTACTTATTACTTTTTAGTGTTCCGTACCTAAAGAGTCCAAAGTCCAAACGGAGCCCTATTGTTGTTAGCTTGTATAATATCGCCACAGATCTAAAAGGTTCGGAAGCTAGTCACAAACAGCGTCGCAAAGGCACATTTTAGGCCGTTAAGACTCCCACCACCTCTCAGCTACCTGCACGGAACGTGCGCTCGTCGGTGATTGGCCGTGATCGCTCGTTGCCTTTGTCACTTGTCGCTTTACTGCTTCAAAGTACAGTCGAGTACGCTATTGTCAAGTTGTTATTGTTATATTAGTTTTGTTGAGTTGCGAGTTTGTAGCGCAAGCCCGCATTCGCATCTAACTTCCGAGCATTTTAGATTCGTGTGGCGAGTATTATACACGGAATAAGAGCGAAAATAGAAATTTTGACCGATTTATTGAATTGCCCCAAAATTGGAAATCACGTTTAACAGTTTTACAATTTCATTTTGACGGGGTCTTCATACATGTAAAAAAGGAGCCACACATTTTTACCTGTACAATATGCATTTAGGAAAACATTGTTTAGAGCTCGTGAAGTGGAAAATGATTGTATTTTTAATTTTTGAATTAAAAATTCTTTTGGAACGTTAGGGTAAAATCGATTCATGAGTATACGTATTTTGTGCGGCGTATCCTAAAATAAACGGTCGTACCAATGGCGTAAATATGGAGACCATATAATAATAAAAAATTAAACTGAAAATATTACGAATACCTAACTAAAAAATAAATTTTAGAAATACTTACTTCTTGAAAAAAAAATTGTAAAATTAGTTTAGAAATTAATATTTTGCGTGACACCTTCCTTTGTGAGTATTCTTGCGTGACATTATTAATACTTAAAAAACATATTGATTTTTTGCTTTACCCCCCCCCCTCCAGAAAAAAAATATTTACGCCCTTGGGTCATACAGCGTTGTTAGAGGTATAGTGACTGCCTCGTAACCTAAAGATCGTGGATTATTCACTTCTGTAGTGTGTAGTGCAAAATACGCAGTTTCTTTTTTATATTTTGCGCTGAGATAATGTGAATAATTATTTTGGCGTATATATATTATTGGAATTGCCGTGCCGTAACTTCTGACACTAGGTATGTGTGCAAATATATAGTATATTATGTATACAATTTACAAAAAACAGATAAAGAGGCACGTAAGTCTTATTTCAATATACCATTGAGATCATTTTAAGTAAATATGTATCACACATATGGCGTGAGTACAATTTATTGAACCTTGACTATTGTATAATATCGTGAACAAAGTCCAAGTATCGGAATCCTAATAGATACAGTGAAACATGCATTAAAATGGAGGAACATTGTTTAAATATTATAAAAAAAATAAAAATGTGTTACGAGAACGCATTACAGAAGTGAAACTTCTATGTGGACAAGTGGAAAAAAGAAGAGAAGCAAAATGAACAAGTGGAAAAAAGATAAGATGTCCAGTGGACAAGTGCAAAAAAAATTGGTTGTCTGTAAAGTCGGTTTACGGACGATAGTTTTACGTGATAACGTCATAAAGAAACATTGATGAAAAATTGCATACTTTTATGAGTTACACTTTTCGGAACGTTACACTTTTCGGAACGTTACACTTTTCAGAACGTTACACTTTTCAGAACGTTACACTTTTTCTTGCATGCAGCCGGTGTTTCATTAATTAATAAGACGTTATCACGTCAAAAGAAAAGAAGTCCAATGGGCAAGTGGAAAAAAAGTAAGTGTAAGAAGAAAAGATTCATAATTGATGTTTATCATTTAACTCATAGTTCAGATTAACTTGTACAGACAAAATATCTGAACATGAAACTAAGTATTATTTTGATAAATTAGTCGAAAATTTTATATATAATTAATACTCATGAAAAACTCACAAGCCAATTTCTCGAGAACGGATAAAAAAGAGGTTCAAAACTGAGCCTGTGCTTGTTGGATTCGTAGTCATTTTTTACCGTTCCAACATCACAAGTGGGGAATGATACTAATTTAGGTCAAAATTTACTTTTAAAAATTGTACAATATTTTTTGTTTTGGATTTCCTCGAATCCAAAAAACATATTTTTGGAAAAAGTCTGTGCGTCTGTTAGTCTATGAACACGATACAGGTCAAACGGATGAGTGGATTGAAATCAAATTTCGGGAAGATGTTTGGTTGGCAAATATGAAGAGCTCTATTTATTATTATATTTATTTTTAAAAGAAAGTATTGTAGAATTTCTTTTCTAAACTTTATAATCTCGGAAATATTTTGAAATTTTATTTTATATATTATAAGTAATATGTCACTTGTCAATATTTTTGAAGTTGGAATGATCCCGTCGCCCAATTGGCTGTCATTTTTCTATAAGCATACCTACGTTTATAATATAAAGGATTTTGGCATAGTTTAATAAAACATTTCAATTTAAATACTTCAGTCCTTATAGAATATTTATTGTAGAAATTACTTTTTTTCTGAAAATTATATGAACAATTAGTAAAATGATTAATTTAACTTAAATTTCATATTATATTGATAGTCGAATATTTTTTGGTAAAAATTATTTTGTAGATAGGAGTTTTACATCATATGTAAACTTTTAAGCTCAATTCCCATTTCAAATCACGCTTTGGTATTTCAAGAAAAACATTATTTTCTCGTTTGACCAAGGCGAACAGTTTCCCACATTTTATAATGGTTTTCATGTTGAAAATCTTTCAGTTCTAAATGTGATCCGAAATGCATGCATCGCATACGTTGTGGTTCTGCTGGCAGCCAACTTATGCAATCTTTGTCATCCGTTGGTGTTGGCCTTCCGGTTTTTGCAAACGTGGTCCAATACTTGACAATAATTTTTCTTCCGAAAGCTTCGGGGCTGTCGGGAGTAAATATTTCTGTCTGTGTACTTTGCTTGAATAAGTATCCAAGGTCATCGCCATGGGCAACACCCGGATATTGCAAATTGAAATATTGTTTCGTAAAATTCAGTTTTGTATCAAAATCGAACTCGTAATAATATATCGGTTTTAAATTGTTTTCAACGTGTGCTTTTGTAGAACGATGTATTCCATGTAAAAACATAACATCCGTAAAAAACTAAAAAAAAGAATTATGTTTTTAAACTGGATAGGTAGGTGTATATTATTTTTAGAGCTGTGAAAGTTTATTTGAGTTTTGCTTTTTAATAGTACCAATGACGACTGTCGATAATTTCACTTCGTTAGATATTACTGATCATTTAAATTTGAACAATTATAAAAAATATTAGTTGAAGATTGACTCTATTCAATAAATAGAGTAACTGTCATCCATCGAAGTTAATATGAGTATTTGGAAAGAATTCCGTGGCATAAGGATCGAAAATGAAGCAATACTGAGATTTTTTTAAACTTGCATTTAATACTAACGTTTCGATATGTTTTGTATCATCTTCATTTTCGATCCTTATGCCACGGAATTCTTTCCAAATACTCATATTAACTTCAATGGATCACAGTTACTCTATTTATTTACAGAACACTCTGAAGATGATACAAAACCTATCGAAACGTTAGTATTAAATGCAAGTTTAAAAAAATCTCAGTATTGCTTCATTTTCGATCCTTATGCCACGGAATTCTTTCCAAATACTCATAATAAAAAATATTAGTACTAAAAATCACAGTGCATCTAATCAGAAGGACAAATTAAGCGAGGAGTGTATCTTTAATATTAATTCAGAATGTAGATTAACGACGCTTGATAACTGAGTCATTAGCGTCCATGAAGAAATTAAAGACGTAGCTCGTGGAATATTTGAGTAGCCTAAATACTTTTGAGATATAAATAATGCCGTACTCGAAAATAATTCTCAATAGTTTCCTCCGAAGGAGAGTCATTTTTGTAATAATGATCTTTTATGAATTCTCCGACGATTTGGTTTGAATCACTTAGCATCGACTTCGGGATAAGTTTAGTTACATCCGTAAAATTTGGATAAACAATTTTTGGTTCCAATAATGTCTTCATTAACAACCCTTCTTGTGATGTAAAACCAATTATCATTGGTACATCGTTATATTGCTTTCTTCGAATGATTTCAATGGGATCTTGCGATATTAAGGCAGTGCAATCCGATGAAGTCTCAATTACAGGACCGATCGGTCCTATCTCGCCGACTCTATAGCCTTCATTTTCCTGAAAGGAGATTCGTTACTAAGTTTTCTAAATTTGTTTATGGATCAAGATAGAATTATTTACGTAAAATTCTGCAATTTTCATTTGAGCTTCAAACAAATCGTTGGTCGATGCCTGTTTTAAGAATTGCAATATTTCGCTAGGAGCATTCGATTTACAGTTTAAATATTTAGCAATGCTGTCGTATCGACGTGGACAAAACACCCACGGATTTAAGACGCAACCGCTTTGAATTATAACACGATGGAACAGTCCTTTGGCCAACGGTGAGAGAATTAGAAAATGTACAGACGCCCCACCGGCACTCTGTCCAAAAACAGTTATGTTGTTAGGATCTCCACCAAATGCTGATATGTTTTCTTTTACCCATCTTAATGCCATCACTTGATCTTTTAGTCCAGCATTTCCAGGAATTCCCAATGAAGGATCTTCGAAGCTCAAAAAACCTATTTAAATAACGAAAATAAAACAAACTAAAAAAATTAGTTGTCTGTAAAGTCGGTTTACGGACGATAGTTTTACGTGATAACGTCATAAAGAAACATTGATGAACTCTCTGACGTCCCGCGAGAAGAGAGAGAAATGCGTACAAGCCGACGCTTGGGCCGATCGTGCCTCTCTATCGCTTATACCGTGCTCTCGCTTGCACGCTCAGGCTCAGGCGGAACGTGACACTTTTTCGTGCGTGCAGCCGGTGTTTCATCAATTTATAAGACGTTATCACGTCAAAAATTAAAACTGACATAAACTATGTTCGATTGGTTTATTTATCTTTTTAGAAATTAAAAATTAAATGTGTAACTATCATACCAAAGATTCCTAGACGATAGTTAATAGTAACCAATACAATATCTTCAGCGATTAATACTTCAGGACCATATAAATCGCTATTGCCTGATCCAAGAAAAAAGGCTCCTCCGTGTATCCAAAACATTACTGGTAGTAACTTATTGTTTGTTTTATCTGGAAGCTGTTCATCAATAATGAATATTTGGACTGTGTGATTATAAATAAAAATGATTCCTATCTTTCAACTTTGTTTAGAATGACTTAGGTGGGTGTAGGTATTTTTCGTACGAAATTCTGGCTTGTTTATAGATGTAATAACTGAGCAATGACGAATAAATTATTTTAAATGACATTTTATTATACTTTATTGCATGAAAATTTTGAAAAATTACGGTGTTTACAAACACTTTTACTTATTTATTGCTGAAAATCTATAGGTAGGTATAAAAGTGACCTGTAACAGGTAACAACAAAAATTTTGCATGCAAAATTAATAATTGTTTTTACTTTACATACAATTTTTTTAATTTGGAGTGATATAAAACAGCGCTGGTCAACCTGTGACTTCTGAAGAGCGACCAGCACTAATCTCTATTGTTCCAAGGGTCTCTATTATTCGCTACGCCATGACCTCAAGTGAGACAAGTATAAAAGTTATGTACCTCTCTTACTCACTCGCTTATGGGAAGTACTTGTAGAGCTCCTAGGAACTCAAAAAGTCGAGGTTACCTAGCGCTGATCTAAAAGATATATTGTTTATTGTAATAATAATAAGAAAAAATCGCAGGTATGTGGACAAAAATATATTAAATAGATTAATTGTTATTTATTGTAATACGTTTCGTGTATATATTTAGACTTTTCCAAGTACTGCAAAATAAATAATTATTATGGACACGATAATATATAATACAAATTGTTTATTGTATTTAAGGGTTTAATTAAAAACTTTTTCTGTTGACTCTATTTGTAAAAGATTGTATTGTTCTTGTTCAGAAGGGGCATAGAAAATACGACGCAGTATATTAAATTAGATTATAGTACATAGTTGTTTTCTCACAATTTTTTTTTTATTTTTAGTAATTTACGACCCGCGTTGAGGTCTTTTCATTGTAAATTCATTTATACATGCAGTTTAAATGTGACTATTTCAAACAATGCTTGCGCCAGATTTCGACAAAATTAATAATCGCGAAACAAATGAACATGCAAACAAACAACAAGATGTAAAACTGAACCCATTCATTTCGCTTGGTCGGTTATTTAATTCAGAGACATATTTTGTCTGAAATCCAATAAATAGTAACTAACTTACTTTTGGGGTATAGACATTTAAAAATAAACAATCTTCACTGCCTCTGAGATCTCCACCTCTGATATCGTATCCGAAACATGGATTGCCTTCCTTGGTTGCATCGAATAAATCCACTGACCACGGTTCGGGTGGTTCTGGATCCTATAAAACAATATTTATACAATAAATCTAATCAATAGTGTTTTAATAATCGATTATTTAAGCCTTACTTTAAACCTTAAATTTCCCACAGGCGGTTTAGCATACGGAATACCCTGGAAACTGTAATACTCTCTATTCTTAATATCCGTACTTTTTCTTCCGACTATTGAACCTTGCCTTATTTTTATTCTATTTTCTCCTGGATGGTTCATTATTTTAGTGCGTGACAATGATTGTTTTTAAATCGAAACCGTAATGTCTGTATCTTTGCAGACATATAATGCATGCATACTTATTGTTTAATTACTTCAAGCATACGGTACTATATAATTTGTAACCTTGAAATACTGTTTTACTTTCTCTATCTAAAAAACGAAGATAACGTTCAGAGCGACACTTATACACTAAAGTTATTTTATTATTGACAATATCACATTATAGGTAATGCAATATTTACTACTAAATATATTAATAAAAACTATAATTATTTATAAAAAACAAGTAACACGACTGCACAAATGTGAAATAAATAACTAAAAAGAGGGGAATAGGTCGGATAATCTCAACATGCAGCAGGTAATACCATTACACACGAGACATATAATGTGGTATTTTTTACATATGTCTCCTAGAAAATAGCTGATTTTCACTGCATTTTGACAGTTTATTTTTGGACAAACGTCACCTTCTTATAGCAGGTTATAAAAACATCAACTGATAGACAAACGGAAATTTGCTATGGAGTTGGTATAACGCAACTGGTTTTGTTTTACTTTATCGTACTAGTGCGTAATGTGTCACTTTATATGCATGTGTACATGCAATAAATAATAATAATAAAAAAATAATAAAACTGATACGTCTAAATTTGAAATAAACAGGCCACTTTTGGTACAATTTCTGACTGTTTTATTACGTCATAATGTTCACATGAGGTAGTAGAGGTCATCAAGAAAGCTGGTTTCTCAACGGTGAGCCGGGTGCATAGTTTCGAGTTTTCAATAATAGCTTTCTTCCTTTTCAAGCTGTATGGATGCTTGTTTTTCAAAATAAATGTATAAAGAAGTAATAAAGCAAATTAAATATTGAATCTGTCTCTTCATTCGACATTAAAAAGATACTTGTTTTTCGGCTGTAAAAAGTGGCGTACTCCATTAATATATTTTCAATTAATGTAAGCAAGATTTGTTTATTCAATCAGTAATAAGTTAATAACCATATGTTTTGCACACTTACATAATAATAATTCTTATGTTGGAATTCGATTAAAATAAATTACAGAATTTAGATGTGCGCCAGTAAAAACAAACAAATATTTTAATTGTTTATTTTAGGAATGGAAAATAACACTAACCTTAAAAAAATATTTTTTAGCTACGCACGTGCCAAAGATAAAAATAAAACTTATCATGTTTTTTAAATATTTTTAATTTTTTTTTCTCATATCTACAATATAATTATTTAGTGATAATGAAATATGTATTTAATTGTTTATTTTTATAATTAAAGTTTACAAATAATAATTCACAAATCATAATAGTAGTTGAAGGGTTATAACAATAGTCATTACCAAAATAAAAATCATATTTTGTAGTATCAATTATTATTAAGTAATCAGTGTATTAATTATCCGGTGCGAAGGCTTTTATTTGAACCTTTTATTACTATTATCTGTTGGCCCCCAAATGTGATTATTGTGTCACCATGTCAGCTCAACCGTAGAGTATATTTTTAGTCCATGATAATTTTTATAATCATTTTAAAAGCAACAGTGAGATAGCAATTCAACAACAATGCTATTAGTTACACCAAATTCCAAACCTTTAAAAATATTTCATAGTCCACCGCTCTTACATTATACTTTTTAAACCCGAAAATTATTTGGATAAGAGATCGCTCCAAAATTTGTGTCTTTTCTCAACAGGATTTTTTTCGACAGTCAGTGATGAACCAATCTTTAAATATTCTAAATTTTCTTTAGTAACTGGTACCCAATTTACGTTTACATGCGAGTCTTTTTCCTCTGGATTTGGATTACCAGTTTTTGCAAACGCGGTCCACATTTTGACTATCCTGTGTCTTGCAAGGCCTTCCGGTGTTTCAATATCGAATTTTTCTATCGGTAGCATGTGATTAATAAAAAGGTAGCCGAGATCATCTGCGTGACAAGTTCCTTTATATTTTAGATCATACGATCTTTTCCAAAAGTTAAGTTTGGTGTCAACATCTAATTGATAAAGATAAATTGGATGTTTCGATGTGGGAATTTGTCCCGTAATTGAACGAAGTATTCCGTTTGTAAACAGCGCGTCTGTATTGAGCTGAAAATTAAATTTAATCGATATCTTATGAAAATAATTGTTGTGGTGTTTGAGTGCGTAGAAATTATTTTGCAAATATTTGATTAAAATAGCTATTGCACTTGTTTCCTAATTACTTACGTCCAAATATACTTCTATGTTCTTTTTCGAAGGTGTTTCATCGCCATAATAAAATTTCTTTATTTTATCTCCCAGTTCTTGCTTTTTATCTGCCGTTGAATATTTGATCAATTCCCTTGGAACCAATGTTGAATTGTCTGTGAACTCGGGCTTGCAAATGTTGGCTGCAACTGGACTGACGACTAACATGCCTTCTACGGTGTTGAATCCAAATATACACGGCACTTGATTGAATGTTCCTTTGCGGATTATCTCTTCAGGTCTTTCTGGCAAAAAAGCTTGTTCTTCTGATTGAGCTTCAACGATTGGACAAAATGGAGCTATTTCTCCATAATAAAAATCCTTAAAAGAATAGAATATTTACCATAATTATATAACATCAATGTTAGTGGAACTGATCTAGGAGTTGAAATGATGTTAAATTAAAATTGAAAAGTAAACCTTCGGGACAAGTTGCAGATGATACAAAGTAGTCGAAACGTTAGTAAATAAATGCTAATTTTAATATCAGTATTGCTTGTTCATTGGTCCTATTGCCACGAAGATTTTTAATTTAGTAGATATTCAATTGCCTTTTGGCGATTCAATTATTAATTTAATTATGATTACAGCTTGGCCGACGTTTCAGTACAATTTTGATCTAAATCACACAATTAATACAAAATTCTACTGAAAAGTCGCCCGAGCTGTAATTATAAATTACTTGATAATATTAGATCGAGAACGGCAAATAAATATTCTTATAAAATGATATTAAGTTTAGGAAAAAAAATATTTAGCACCTCTTCAAGAGATAGTTTCATTTGTACTTCATAAAGTTTTTCCTTAGGTTGAGATTGTAAGAATTCCAATATTTTCTTTGAATCATTTGATTCAAAGCCTAGAAGTTTTGCCGCTTTCGCTGCCCGTCTGGTAGGCGTTGTAGCCCAGGGATTTAAAGTCGATCCACTTTGAATTATTGCACGGTGAAACAATCCTTTAGACATCGGTGACAACACTTGGAAATGCACGGAAGCTCCACCAGCACTTTCTCCAAATATGGTTACATTATTTGGATCGCCACCAAATTTCGATATGTTTTGTTGAACCCAACGCAGGGCTAGTACTTGATCTTTGAGGCCTGCATTTCCAGGAACTTGTAATGATGGATCTTCGAAGCTCATGAAACCTTTTTGAAACAGATTTACTGTCACACTCGATTGCTATTTAAATATATCGCGAATTTTTAAAGAAATTCTTTCCGTAGTTGCATTTTTATCTCATGATTCACAGTTAATTCGAAAACTATAATTATTTCAAGGTTGAATTCTTTGGCAACCTATAATATTGAGTTAAATCTTTACCTAATATTCCCAATCGATAATTAATGGTGACTAGGACAACATTTTCTGAAACAAGGACTTCAGGGCCATACACATCAGTATCTCCAGATCCAAACATGAATGCTCCACCATGTATCCAAACCATTACAGGCAGTGGTTTGCTTTGATCTTTATTTGGTAGCTAAATGGGAATCAATCGAAATTCTTAGATTATAATTGATTTTATTAATTCAAGTTTTATTTAAATAATTCAGTCTAATATGATGAAACATATTTAGATGGTTCGGAAACACTCCTTGTTGCATTTGGTTTTAAATTATTAATTTTGGTACTGAATTAAAATGATTTTAATTCATAAACTTACGGCTGGTGTATAAACATTTAAAAATAAGCAGTCTTCGTCGCCTAGCATGTGTCCCAACACCATGTGACTAGAAAAGCAAGAACTTCTTTCTTTGGTAGCATCTAGAATTCCAGTCCATGGTTCTGCTGGTTGTGGAGACTGTTTAAATAAAGTTTGTTAGTATTTAAAGGACAGTTATCTTTTAAGGGAAAAACACTGATTTACTTATCACCTTAAATCTTAAATTACCCAATGGCGGTTTTGCGTAAGGAATTCCTTGAAAACTGTAATATGTTTGCCCTTTAATATCAGTAGCGGAACGACCCACAAGTTGTCCTTGGGATATTTCGATTGTTGGAGTGCTCATGATAGCTACAAAAATGATATTTTAGAAACAGTAATTGATAATATGATTTGAAATTATTATCATTAATTATTAATTTTACAATTAAAAATCACTCTAATTTGTATTTTTTTTTAATTTATTTAGTCTGAAACTGATATCATAATTATTATTATAGCTGTATAAACACTCTCAGTTACACAATTTTTTTTTAATTTAATCGTGTGTGTAAAAAAACTCTACCTGTAGTTATAATATTATGTACGTAAAAGTTTTATGATAAATAGTTAATTATTTATTTACTTGGTATACAATCTAAATTGGTACAATGCTTAGTTTGTAAAGTAACACTGTGTGGTTAGTGTAGAAAGAGTTATTTTTATTTTAAGAAACCGGTACTGTAATGTACACTTGTTCACGTTGTTCTAATATGCTGTAAAAATATTTTTTTATCTAATGTTTAGTCTCCCACTTCTCGAACATATTATATGTAAAAAAATCAGCGTATTGACTGACTGCCTCATTAACAGGCGAGTCCCGAAAAACATTGAATAACGGTAGCGTAGTTAAGCGAATATGAGTAGATAAAATGCGAGCACAATCCATGATATTATATTAATTGACCTTTGTAGTTAACAAATCGCAAGTTATAATAACACAAACAATATATTGTCAGTACTTATAGGTAGTAAACATAACTCTTAAAAATGCCGAAGTTCATAATATTTTGTGTCATGTAATCCATATTTAAATACGGAAAGGAAAAAGATTGTGGTACGGATTTGAGTGTGTTAATTCGCCCACATTGTGATGAAACATACTTAAATCTTTTCGTTGAGGGGAAGTGCACTATTTATGTTTCACTACGATGTGTATGAATTAACACAGGTAAAATCGATTCAGAAGTTTGCTATATGTATTGGTATTATTGCGCGCTCCCTGTTGAGACGACTATGGCTTCTGTAGAATCTTCTAGCAACAACAACAATGGATAACAGATAGCCAAGAAAACTCGACTGTCTTAGAATTTCCTGAAGAAGCCAATACATGTAAAGGAAGGATCTCGGTGCTTCTAAAACATTCTCCAGGCGGGGGACGAAGCTATAAAATGCGAGCGGAGTGATTGGCGAGTCAGTCAGTTGGTTAGTTGCAGCGTGTACGTACAGTAGGTTACAGACAACTATGAAATAAATTGTTCAGTGTCGGTACAGCAAGACCGAAGTAGCTGCTAAGAGAAAAGATAAACGAACTGTGTAAACCATTGAGTGCAATTATATAAATCTGGTTCTACATAAATAGCTTCTGTGTTGTAAATAATCGTGTGAATATAGTTAATAGACAAGTGCAAATAAGTGTACTACATAAACTTCAGTGCATTTGTGTGTCGTAAATATTTTGTATACATAATTAGGACTTTATATTCGTCTGTAACTTAGTTTTCTATTTTATTATTTAGAACTGTTAATTTTGTTTCTGTTAACGTTATTATTAGTGTTTGTTAAAGAAGTACGCTTTCGTTGTATGTTTAACTGTTTTATTAAACGTTTATTATTGTAAATAAATAATTTCCGCCACGGACTAAAACAGTTTTTGTTACAGTATTGTAAATGGACGCCAGCCGGTAACATGATGTAAACACCAATGTCATCTAGAACTAGAGTTGGATACAAATGGTACCGAAAGATGTCACTGTTAATTTAAACATTGTAGCGAACTATCATTCACACTAAGATCATATTTATCTATTTTGGTGTACCTTGGCAAGGTTATTTCTCATCAATACAGCGACTTTTTTTCATGTAACAAGTGTTTGTTATAGTACTAACAGACGGTCGTACTTGGTTCGAAGCGGACAGCGGATCTGGTCCGCTCCGTACCAAATCTGTTCGTCTGTAGAGTAGTCTGCGTGTCCGCCCGGTTCGATGGGAACAGATTCGGTCGTCTGTTGCAAGATCCGCCGTACCATGTCCGTTGTCGGACCGGACCAAGTTCGACCGTGTGTTAGCACTATTAGAATAAGATTGTTAGTGAATAGTGACGCTACCAACGCATTGGAGGTGTTATTTTTCATTAATCGTCACCATTCGTATAATTACATAACGTTCAAACTTAAAAATCTAATGAATTACGGTTGAATTTCGACCACTGGGCGACCGCTAGTTGATTATATTAAATACAGTACTTAAAAACTGTGTAACCCAAACATCGCCAAATCTAAATCTTCTGTACAAGATACCGTATGCTCCAGAATTGGACGACAGAACTATTCCAATTGAAAAAAAAATGATGTTTTAGCATAATAAATAAAATTAATTTTCTGTAAACGCGTGCCGTGACGAGGGTAACGGCTAGTAATAAATATTATGATAGTTGCTATTCGTTTGCATGGTTACATAACATGGTCGCACATGTAAAAATTAACCAAAACATGCTTGTCAGCTACTTCTTTTTGACAGATCTTCCGAATAAAATGAACATCTGATTTTTTTCATTTCTATACCTTGAAAATTGATCGTTTTTTTTGTAAAATTTTTTTTCAAGTTTTTTATTTGATCTAAAATGTAGTTGTTTTTTACAATAGTCATAAAAAATATAAAGTTTATAAACAAAATCCAATATGAATCTACAAAAATACATGAAAGTATAGTATAGTTGATCGATATTTTAGTTTACTGATATAGTCTATAAACTTCTTCCCAGAATTTCATTCTCTCCTTTATTGGATCCTTGTCGGCTTTAAAGTCGGGTCCAATATTTATATAATTGAAGTCTTTTGTCGTCACTGGATCCCATTGAATATTCAAAAGGTCATTATTTTCATGTTTATTTGGGTCACCATTTTTAGCGAACGCCGTCCAAAGGCTTATAATTCGATATTGACCCTCAAATTCGGGTGTACCGGGTTTCAAGTGTTTTGGAGTTACTATATTTGTGAAAAGATATCCAAGTTCGTCTCCATGACAAGCTATTGGAATCTCGAAATTGTAAATCTCTGACAAAAGATTCAGTTTAGTAATATACGAAAACTGGTAATGAAAAGTTGGCGCTGATGAAACTGCGGAATGAAGTTTTGTTGCTTGATGGATTTTTGTCGTGAATACTATGTCCGTGAAAAACTGGAATTATAAAAAAACATTTTTTGAGCATACGATTATCTGAAAAGTGGATAGAAAATAAATTTTAAAAATTAACTAGACGCAACAGGCGGAGAATTAATGTGCCTCTTTCTTTAGCTTATTTTCCATTGGCTTCCCGCCTGCTACGTCATCAAAATTATAGCAGCAATGGAAGGATTTTCAGAAAACCAAAAATATGAAGACGAGAGCTGTCCTCATTGAATTTTCTACAAATATCGTGATTTTGAGAGATTTCGAATTTAATTTAAATAGCATTTATGTCTGAAGTACTTACATCAATGCTATTTCGAATAGTGTTGGACGACGCTGTAGTATTTCTATAATAAAATTCTTTTATTTTATTGGCTAGTTCAATTGATTTTTTTGATTGACTTTCAAGTTTTATATCAGAAGGAATAAACAACTCCGAATTATTAAAATCATGATTTGCAGTGGTTAGTACTAGACCTCCTTCGTCAGCCATGAAACCCGTTATAAATGGTACTTGGTTGAATTCTCCCGATCTAATTATTTTTTCTGGATCTTCTGTGATAATTGCTGGTTCGTCTGTCTTGGGTTCAATAACTACTCCAATTGGTGCATATTGATCGGTTTTCTTTTCCTGATAAAGTTTAGATCAATTTTTAAAGAAATATAATGCCGTTTTTTAAATTATTGAATGTTGTTTGCAGTTTTTAAAAAGGTAATTAAATATTTTAAAATAGAACTGTATACAGTGTGTTCACCGATAGTGGTAACAGTGAAAAATTCTTGTATTCTACTTATTACTAGATATAAACAAAGTTTGAATAGTGTTTTATTCAACTCGCAAACTGACTGAAACTGCTAAAGTAGGTATATTTTTTTTTGTACTTCAGACTCATTCTGAAGTGTACATGCTATAAATTCATATAAAATTATCATAGTAATTTGTAAATATTAATAATAGATATTTAGGCCAGTAAAATGAAGATGATTTTGACCCTAAACATTTCCACAAAATCGTAAAAGGGTGCTTTGAGGGAACCATTTATATAAATATGATACCCAGTCCGTCAAAATTGACCATTAGTGCGATGATTGTAATTTGTTAAAAACGTTAAAAAAGAGTAAAAAAACTGTTTCATCAGTGTTTTGCTTGTATCTTGTCAAAATTCAGTAACCATGGAAAAGTTCTTCTAATTTTCGAATTAATGGAAACTGAGTTCATCACTTTACTGGCCCATATTTACTGTTAGTTTGTTTAATTAATAACATTTTTCTCGAATATTTTCTTTTGTAATCTTATAATAATTTTACATGAATTGATAGAGAAAAAAATAAAGATTTTGAAAATGTAACTTGTCATTTGAAAAAAAAAATGCATGGATATACTTCTGGTTGAGTTTGAAGTACAAAAAAATATACCTCAGCAATTTTCGATAGTAAATTTCGATTTGAATAAAAAATTATCCAAATTTAATTTTTGTATCTAGTAGGTTACAAGAATTATTCACTATGTTACCCAAGTAAGCTTTAAAAAACATGCGTGTCTTTGCGCGCTTTAATCAGAGTATAAACATAATTTTTACCTCAATTGGGACAAGTTTACTCTGCGCTTCCAGCAACGTGTGTGACGGAAGTGTTTTGAAGAATTCTAAAATACTTTTTTGATCGTCTGTTCCGTTATAATTCAATATTTTTGCAAGTAATTTGTATCTACGCGGTGTGTAAACCCATGAATTGAGTGCGGTGCCACTCTGAGAAATTGCCGCGCTGAAGAGACCTTTTGCCATCGGACTCAACATCAAAAGATGAACAGAAGATCCTCCTGCACTTTCACCAAATATCGTTATCCTGTCAGGATCACCGCCGAACTTGTTGATATTTTCTTTGATCCATTTCAGTGCCACCACTTGATCTTTAAGTCCTGCGTTCCCAGGAACAGACAGCGAAGGATCATCGAAACTTAGGAATCCTGAAAATGTATCTTGTGTTTTAAGAATGTACTAGATATACTGCAGTTGGAAACAAAGGTCTGCCAATAACCGCATGTTGTAAGACGGTCACAGTTTTGTAGCTAGTTTTTTATACATCCAGTGCGAGCTTTTATAACTACGCCCTTTTATGTTACTAAAGTCCCAGATGCACGAGCCGAAGAAACTCTGCGGTGTGCCGGCCCGACCGCGACTAAAATTTTGGCTGACTTTATTTTGCAGCGGCATATCGGTGACAAATTCACGAGTAAAACGCCCAACCCGTTTACATGAAGCGACAAACTTCTCGTGATTTTCAAAAGAGACAATAGATACAATTTTGAACAGAGTTTCTTAACATATTCTAAAAATTTCGAATTCTTCTCGGTTATCATATGTTATTTTCTTCTCAATTTTCCTTGTTTCAACGCCAATTATGGCACAAAATTAAAAGCAGTTCGTAACTGAAAAGAATAAAAATTACCAAACAAGTTAAGTCTGTAGTTCAAGGTAACCAAGACGACATCCTCTGCTACAAGAAAATGTGGACCGTATAATATAGCATTTCCAGATCCAAACAGAAATCCACCTCCGTGAATCCAAAACATCACTGCCTTTAATTCTTTGGTAGTATCATCACTTGGCAACTAAAAAATATTTTTGTCATACATAATATTATTCTATTATCAAACTTTTTTTGGTAGATATTTGAGACACCATGAACATTTGTGTAACGATTCTTTTGTAATGTCTGAATGGCTGAAGAATAGTGGGGTCTAGCCAAGCCGTGAATTTTTAACTTTGCGAAATTTTATTTGCAAAAAAGTCCTTTGAAATTTAATACCTTCAGATTTAGTATATTTAATTAAATAAATAAGTAATAATAATAATATTAATAATGCGTTTAACGCCCGTTTCTCGACTTTATGTCATAACAGACGCCATTCGCATCATTACTATTTTTTTTCTACCACACTTCCCTTTATTTTCTACAATTTTTAAACTTCAACTTATTTAATATAGCAATGGACGAATGAAGGAATTCTTAGGAAATTAGGATAAGGTAGGCAAATTTTGAGCATAGGAGTTTGACAGGTAATCGGCTATGGCCTTGAATAAGGAGCCATCTCGATATTTATCTGGAAACCATGGAAAACCTCAATAAGATGGCCGGTACAGGAATTACCGTTTCTCGGCGAGAGGCAGTGGGAAAAACTTCCAGCCACATCTGCTTCCACCGGGATTTGAACCCGGTACCTTCCGAATGCGAGTCTAGTGTTCTCACCGCTACGCCACTCAGCTCGGTATAACAAAAATAAGTAAGTCATATCTTTTAGTCGGGTCTAAATGTCTGCCAAGCAGTTACCAAACTTTTATATGTGAGTGCGAGTAAGACGCTACGCGTGGGTTGAAGTGTGAGAGAGAGCGTATATGGAATGAATTGAAGCGTGTTATAAATTTCAGGACGTTACTTACAGTGGGAGTGTAAATGTTTAGGAATAAGCAATCTTCGTCTCCGGATAGTTTTCTTGTTAAAATATCAAATTGATAACATCGATTTCCTTCTTTTGTTGCATCGAGAACACCATCCCATTTTTCAAGTGGTTGCGGTGCCTGAAATAGCACATTTTGTTAAAAAAATTGGTTGTCTGTAAAGTCGGTTTACGGACGATAGTTTTACGTGATAACGTCATAAAGAAACATTGATGAAAAATTGCATACTTTTATGAGTTACACTTTTCGGAACGTTACACTTTTCGGAACGTTACACTTTTTCGTGCATGCAGCCGGTGTTTCATCAATTTATAAGACGTTATCACGTCAAAAATTTGGATAAAAATATTAGTTTAGGTATATGTATAATGTACATTCAAAACTTTGATTAACGCCTGATTATACTCTTCAATCAATAAAATTATCGACTAATTTTACAGACAATATATTAACAAAAATTATATAATTATAATTCAATTAATTGACGTTTCGGTCTGGATTAGCTCAATTGAGAAGAAGACCCAAGTCCGGTCCGAACATCAATTAATTGAATTATAATTATATAATTTTTGTTTATATATTATCTGAAAAATTGCATGATATTTTACTTATTATAATGTAAGTACATTTTTGCAAATATGGTAGAACCTCGATTATCTTTCAGGAGTTTTCCTCTTGATTTTTGTAGACGAACAGTAATCAAGTGACGGTTAAAGAGATTCTACTGTAATATTGAATACCGGTTTTATCACAATTTTGTTGTTTTAAAACTGAATTAATCTATAATTTTGTTGGGTTGCAATTTTTAATAAATTACTCAAAAAATAAATAATGATGAGTATTTGGAAAGAATTTCGTGGCATAAGGATCGAAAATGAAGCAATACTGAGATATTTTTAAACTTGCATTTAATACTGACGTTTCGATACGTTTTGTATCATCTTCAGAGTGTTCAAAACGTATCGAAACGTAAGTATTAAATGCAAGTTTAAAAAAATCTCAGTATTGTTTCATTTTCGATCCTTATGCCACGGAATTCTTTCCAAATACTCATCATTAACTTCAATGGATCACAGTTACTCTATTCATTGAATAGAGTCAATCTTCATAAAATAAATAATCTAATAACAATTAAATAATGGCATTCAGTAATGTTTTTAATTGATTGTTTCAAAATGTTGAAAAAAAGTTTTAATAGTAATTTTGTAATTATTTAAATACCTTAAATCGAAGTTCACCAATAGGCGGTTTTGCATACGGTATTCCTTGGAAACTGTAAAATGTTTTATTTTTGATGTCCAATCCAGTTTTTCCTTTGATTTCGCCTTGTTGAACTGTCACAAATGCGTATTCACAATTCACCGATATAACACACATAAAAAGCACGCAAAAAGCTATAAACACGCTCATTTTGTTAAGACAAATTTGAAATAACTGCAGCGCTATATTTATTTTTCAATATTGTTTTCAGTTTTTCACCATTCTTCTGAGGTCAACAATTTTGTTATTCGTAGACTAACCAGTGGTTTAATGCACAAGTCAATTTTTAATCTGTATATTCCAAACACGTGTACATTTAACTGGAATATGAACATCTAAGAAAAGATTTGCATAAATAGTAGAGTAAAGAGGGATTATTTAAATTGATTTACAATAACTGGTGTGCATGCTTTCATAAACTGTATGCAATAATAATTATTTTGTGATACTACTTAAGATCCTTGATGATGTAAATAATTTAATAAAAATCAGAGGAATAGGATCAGGCAATCAGTCAAAACTTCATGCTTACTCGCGACGATAGTTTATGAACGCTTGAGGAAGGCTTAATTAAAGCCGAAACGTCGCGAGTAAGCATGAAGTTTTGACTGATTTCCTGATCCTATTCCTCTGATTTTTATTAAATTAAATAATAATTATAATAATCAATACTAATCTAAAGAAAATGACATTTTTTTTAAGATTGTGTTCTGTTATACTGTCATCATTATTCCATAGAGCAAGCGTTTTTTAACGTACTAGAAAAAAGAAAAATAAAAAGTTCAGCCTCAATTTGTTTATAATCGTATCGAGAATTAAGGCCGCTGTACACGAGGCTGGTTTTGCCGTTAGATTCCTTGCTATATTTGGCTGCTAGGTTTCAATCGTGCTGTGGCGCTGGGTTCCGTGATGGTTTTTACGTGTTTATGGTACGTGTATTGAAGCTGCGGTTTTGTAGATGGGTTTGGTGCGCGCGCAGTCACAGTTCAAATGTTAACAAAAGTGAACGTTTAATGTCTTTGAACAGAACATCTACTATGACACCATGTTTATTTGTGGGCGTTTTCCCATGTCACCCACGTGACTGTTTCCTGATTAGTTCTTGCTTAAAATAAGCAGACAAACAAGCATGAAAAATAATCCCGGTTCTAATTCCACGCACGCGAGACCGCAGTGACGTCATTTTCATCTTTGTAACCAGCGCAAGTTCTAGCAACGATTCCAGCGACAAAACTAGCCTCGTGTGCGGCGACTTTTAATGGGTCGTTAGTTTTGAAAAACTTCATTGTTTTGAATTTTGTTAGTTTTTATTAAACTTTTTACTAATTTCGTTGACAAACATACAATTATGGTCAGAATTGTACATTTTACCCTATGCAAAAACATATTTGCGAAACCTTAGGAATATTTACGATCAGGGTTTTTGTAATTCAGTATATTTACACAACTTTTAATTCTATTTAATTTTGATGTACCTACTAGTGATGTGCCGGATATCCGTATCCGTATCCGCGGATATCCGAGGGAGAAGAAAGATCCGTATCCGTATCCGTTAGTTTTATGGCGGATCTTTTACGGATCTTTTACCTTATTAATTTTCAATTCATAGATGAGATTTTATATACATATATAGGTGATTAGGCAATAATGAAAAACTGTTAAATTCCATTCAGATTATTTTTTATTTCTTAAAATCGTATTTGGCACCTTTATATAGCAAAAATTTATCGTAGTGAGTACCACACCAATAGTACATAACTCAAAGGTACTAATAAAAAACTATCTTTATAATGAGATATTGCACATCGATCTTTGGAAAGAGACAATCTGTTATGAGAGTTAACTCTTAAAGAAGTCAATAACTTTTTCCCATAACAGATAGTCTCTTTCCAAAGGTCAATGTGCAATATTTACCGCCGCGTACTCTAAGAAAGTTAAGATCCGTATCCGTATCCGCGGATCTTGAAACCAAATATCCGTATTCAGATCCGTATCCGCGGATATGCATTTTTAACGATCCGGCACATCACTAGTACCTACCTAATATAAATAATTTATATTCAGATCAATGGCGTAACCAGTGGCCCCTTCAAGGCGTTTCGGAGCTACAATCATATTAAACGTAAATTGATTTTTATTATTGCTTTATTGCGTTTTATTATTTTATTTTCAAGTGTTGCGATAGGTTGTCTTGTTTCAAAAGTCACTCAAATATAAGTAGAAAAAAGAATTCTTATGTTATGTTTATTAAACTTTTTTATTTTTAAAATGTAGATAATTAATTTTTTCCTGCTTTTTTGTACTTCAAACCCCCTAGTTTGGCCTCTTGAAATAAATTTGTTTTTGTTTTCAATGCAACAATTATTTAGATTCTTGTAGTAACACATTTTAGAAAAAAAAGAACCGTTTTCTAAGTGAAGGGGGGCATAACTGATTTGTTTATTTTATTTCGTACGAAAATAGCATTGTTTGAGAAAAGGACAGGATTTGTTGTGTGATTCTAAGAGTAAATAGCATGAATATAGTTTTATTTTGTGGGAAATAATTTTCCAGCCGACTAACAACTTAAAGGGCTATTTGCAACTAAAAAAATAACTTGACAACGATTAAATATTTTGGCATTAATTATATTAGATGAGCTTCAAATGCAAGATATTATGTGAATTTGACTCTATTCAATAAATAGAGTAACTGTGATCCATTGAAGTTAATGATAGAGTATTTGGAAAGAATTCCGTGGCATAAGGATCGAAAAAAAAGCAATATTGAAATTTTTTCAAACTTGCAACGTTAGTATTAAATGCAAGTTTAAAAAAAATTCAGTATTGCTTTATTTTCGATCCTTATGCCACGGAATTCTTTCCAAATACTCTAACAAGATTAGATAATAGCTGCTACTTTAAGGTAGCGAACATATTGAACAAGTCAATTGAAATCATAGGCGAGGTACATTGCGACTAATATTAACAGCGATGTGACAAGGATTTTGGGGGAGTTCTTTAAAAAACAATTACGGGGTCGTGTCGGTACGATGGTGTTTTTTTTTGCTCAGTGAAAAGGAGAGGGCGTTTGGAGAGAGTTCTTTAAAAAACAATTACGGGGACGTGTCGATGCGATGGCGTTTTTTTACGCAATGAAAAGGGGATGGAGTTTGGGGGAGTGCTTAAAAAAAATACGGGGTCGTGTTGATGCGATGGCGTTTTTATATGACGGTTCTAAATGTTGTTTCTTTGTTTATTGCTTTAAAGATATATCAGTATTTAGGAATGTTCATTTTCTATTTTTTATCTGCCGTCAAAATTCCGCTTAACAATAAATTCAGTTACCAAAACAAAAACTCTATGTCAGTCTAAATTCAAACAAAGCTTACAACTGATTATTAAGCTGATACTTTTTACTTAATACTCTCCTCCTCAGCAGCTGGCCAACCTACTATTTTTGCTACCTACTTTAATATTTTTTTTAATCCCTAATTCAGATTAATTTGTCGCCGCGTTAAATACTAGCCTTATTTTATTAATTAACTGGGTTTAAATCGGTTTTAGTAAGTTCTTTATATTACCTTTCGCAGCTAATGATTTGTACGCAATGAATCACATTTTTTATTAATATTGTTTTGTGGAAACAATAGCGGTTTGTTTATTTAAAACCAGCGGAAAACTGATGTGTAATCGGGAGTTACAGTAAATTTATACTGCCATGAATAGTAATGAAACAAAATATAATAATTTAAATGATACAATCTAAATTGTTTGTAGGCTTTGTAATATTATATTTATATTTATTATTAATGCTATTAGGTACAGGAAACATAAAAAAGAAATATCGTTAGTCAATGATTTTTATTAAATGAGAAGTGCGCTTAAAAATACATTTAATTAATTTGTTAATATCAAAATAAGAAACCCCTTTAACCTTTGAAATAAAAATGAATTTATGAAAACGACAATTTTTAATTTTTGACAATTCTCTGTCATTTAGTAATCCATGATTGAAAACAATGAGATGATGCCACGTTGGGTAGGTTAATTGCATAATGTAACTGTATCAGTACATTGTATATGGTCATTTTTTGGGAATAAATTTATTATTATTATTAATATTATTATAATAAAGAAGCTTTACTAAATTATATAATTGAAATTACACTCTACAGTATAGGAGAAATTTTGTAAATTTGTAATTGACTCTTTTAGATCTCCTCAATAAATAAAATTATGGACCAATTTTTCAGACAATTATATTAACAAAAATATATCTATGTATTTCATTTGGATTAAAAAAATATATATTTCATTATTATTAATGTTTAAAAAACTGAAGCATACAAATAATTCAGGAATTACAAGACGCGAAATGTTGAACAATTAGCTTTTTTTAATGGTAGGTGCTTATCTTGTGAAATGTTAATTTAGTATTATTTTCTCATTTTCTTTAGTTTAAAAAAATAGAGCGTGTGCTTAAGTTCACACGATAGAAGTGAAACTTCTTGACTACATTATCTACCCAACTATAGATGGCTTGAATAGTGTGTTAGTTGTTGATTGTGCTTTTATTTCTTGTATAGACCTTTAAACTAGAATTTCAATTAACATCGATAACATTTTTCATTTTATATTCCTCATACCGTTTTTTCCAAAACTCCATTCTGTCATGTAACGGATCTTCTAATAACTCTAATTCAGGTTTAATTTCCAAATAATTATACGCGTCTTTTTGCACCGGTTTCCAAAATACATTGAGAAGTTCGCCGTCTGCGTGAGCGTTGGGGTCACCGGCCTTGGCGAATGCTGTCCACAGCTTAACTAGTCGGCGCATCCCTTCCAACGCTGTCGACGAACTCAGAGAACGCGGTGTAAATTTTGTTGTCAACAAATACCCGACATCATCTCCGTGAGCTGTTACTGGAATTTGGATTTGAAGGAAATTGGACATTATGTTCAATTCAGATATGTACGAAAATTCATAAACATAAATTGGTGCTGTTGAACTGACAGCCATCATTTTTATTATTTTGTTTATTTTTTCAGTAAAAAGTACATCCGTTAGATACTGAAAAGAAAGAAAAATGATCATTCAAATCTTTGATTAACGTCTGAATAGAACTCTTCAAGTAACTAAAATTGTCGACCAATTTTTTTCAGACCATACAATATATTGACAAAAAATATTAAAAATACAAATCAATAAAACACAAGATGACGTTTCGATCCGGATTTGGATCTTCTTCAGAAATATCTAAAAAATATAAAAATTAATTAGTATTAAGTAATTTATTATCTAATAGATTGCACGCAAGATTGAAACTTTGAATGATTAAAAAAATAATGAAAAATTAATAACAAACAAAATTTATAAACCGTAGTCATGGATATCAAAGTACCCATAAAGAAAAAATTATTTGAAAAAAAAACAAAATATTATTTGAAAATAATATCATAAATATTACTTAAATTTTCCGTATCTAATTGAGCATTAAGAGAGTTTTTATTAGATTTTATATATAAAATTTCCGAAATACTTCTTTTAAAATAATTACTTTCATTATCTAAAATTTTAACACTATCCCAATTAATTTTATGGTCGTAATCAATTTTATGCTTAGTTACGACATTATGTTTATCAGGGAGTAGTTTATAATTGTTTTGATGCTCTTTAACTCGTGTTTTAAGCGCTCTTTTTGTTTGCCCAATATAATTCATATTACAATCTTTAACACTAATTTTGTAAACAACATTATGTTTTTGTAATTTGTTTAGTTTATCCTTTCCCTTTTTAATCTATTAGATAATACATTACTTAATACTAATTAATTTTGATATTTTTTAGATATTTCTGAAGAAGATCCAAATCCGGATCGAAACGTCATCTTGTGTTTTATTGATTTGTATTTTTATTATTTTTTGTCAATATATCGTATGGTCTGAGAAAAATTGGTCGACAATTTTATTTACTTGAAAAAATGATCATTATACAGTACGGTACGAAAATAATTGTTCAAGCTTAATTGGGGGGCAAAGCAATGAAATATTAAGCATATCTGACCCATGCATAAGAACCGTCTCGCTTATATAATATTGTGAAGTATAAGTGCATAAATCACCGAAAATTCTTTTTGAATCGTACTATATAGGTGACCGGTAATTGCTTGTATTCCTCTCGGGAGAAGAAACTATGACTAATTTGAAATGATTTAACCTTATCACTTGGGAGTCGGAAATGCGACATTTTTATGATAATAACACTTCTGTGAAAATGTCTTATTTTTAGTTAGAAATTCTAAAAAAAACTATTCCAAATTAATTTATTAAAATATTTATTAATATTAGCGCTTTCGACATTCAGTCATCTTCTTTTAAAATTTCTAATTTAAAATAAATATGAATCGAAATTTATTACACATAACATGATAACGTCATAAAATTTAACAGTAAATTTCGTGTTTTTTAGCTTTAGGCAGGGTGGCCAATTAGTAAGTTATCAGGTCATGGAAAAATTCAGGCCAAAAATTGAGAATGTTTTTTTTTATTTTTAACCCCCGTAATTTGGATTTTTGTAAAAAGAAACCCGAAGTAGATTTTCTCGAAAATGACGCATTTCCGACCTCCAACTGATAGAGGTTAAATCATTCCAAATTAGCCTTAGATTCTTCTCCCAAGAGGAATACGAGCAATTACTGGTCACTCTGTACAGTAATTTTGACTGCTCTATATTTACCCGGTTAAAATTTTTATCTTAATTTTACAATTTAAAGTAATGTAGGTACTTTATGTTATATTCGCAAAATAAGTATATTTTTCTATTTAAATCCGAACAATATTTATGGAAAACTTCAAAGCACAAGATCCGCAGTAATAAAATTGTTAATTTTCTACTAGAGAAGTGGCATTCAAAAGGCGTTATTCTGTTAGGTATGGAACTCTCAGACTTCAATGTGAGTTGGGCTGCATCATTTCCGATTGTAGAATTTACAAGCCGAAACAAACATTCTTTGCAATGTGGTCTACCAGAAAAATAAATAAAAAGTAGTTTTAGAAGACTTACATCAATTAGACTTCTGAATGTGTTGTTAAAGGATGTTTCATTTCCATAATAAAAATCTTTGATTTTGTTGCCCAGTTCAGAAGACTTTTCAGTGCCTTTTTCAACGTCCACGTCATAAGGTATTAATATTTCTGGATTGGTGAGGTTTTGAGGAAGGAAGTCTGGAAGGTATTTATTAACGAAAAAAGCTCCTTCCTCAGATGTAAATCCAGTTATAAAAGGAACTTGATTGAAATTCCCTTCAGAAAGTAATTTTTCAGGATGTTCCGAAATGAAAGCATTGTCCGACGCATGTTCTATCACTGGTCCCACGACAGCAGTCCCAATTGGTTTGTTCTAAGATTAACCGTAATATTATTATTTTTTTAAATAACTTAATAACTTATGAGCTGCCAGCTCACAACATTTCAAATTTTAAAAAAGCATTAGCTTATCTGGCGCCTAAATTACTAAATGAGCTTGATAGCACTATCTTAAACCAGGCCATTTCACATCGCAATCAAATGAAAACTTTTATTAAGATGATTAATACGAAGCTCGTAAATCGGCAAAATCTATTGACCTTTAGTTAAGACAATATTTGTTTTTCTGTTACTTTTATGTAATAATGATAAGGACAGATGGAAAACCAATCCGTAAGGATTGAATCTGATCCGATTGCCTTAGCAATAAATTATTATTCTATTCTATTATTTTTTAAAGGTGTGATAAACGAAGAATATATGTAGTTTGAAAGGAAAATGTCGCGACTTTTAGAAATAAATATTTAAAAAAATACTTTTGTTTTTAAATTATGGAAAACAACACAAATCACTGTACAATAAGCGACCGGTTCCTAGGTTCTAATCCTAGAATTAGTTGGATTTTCAATTTATTATTTAAAAAAATGATAATAAATGGCGCTAGACCCAAATTAACTTTTTGTTTATGTGCATGCTTAACGTCATGTCATGAAATGACTAGGCATTTCACGAAATGCCCACTTATAGTAGATAGACAGAAGACATTTTCGTAAAAATTACCTCAGACGGGAATAAGCGTTCTTGTGCTAAAATCAGCTCATCCCCTGGAGTCTTCATCATTACTTCTAAAATATCTCTTTGCGTGCTATTTTCGGGCATCTTCAACACTTTAGAGAACTCTTTATATCTCTTCGGTGTAAAAACCCACGAGTTTAATCCGCAACCACTTTGAGCAATCGCTCTGTGGAAAAACCCCTTTGCTAAGGACGATAATATTAATAAATGAACAGAAGCGCCCCCGGCACTTTCACCAAATATAGTTATTTGATCGGGATTTCCTCCAAACATTTCTATGTTTTCCTTTACCCAGCGCAGTGCCATAATTTGATCCTTGAGACCAGCATTGCCAGGAACTTCTAGATTATCATCGTCAAAGCTCAAAAATCCTAAAAAAGTTTACAAAAAAACATAACATTTTTGACGTGATAACGTCTTATAAATTGATGAAACACCGACTGCATGCATGAAAAAGTGTAACGTTCCGAAAACTGTAACGTTCCGAAAAGTGTAAATTTCCGAAAAGTGTAACGTTCCGAGAGCGCAGTAATGTATTATTAAATATGATATTCGAGCGGAATACATTATCACGTAAAACTATCGTCCGTAAACCGACTTTACAGACAACCAATTTTTTCCCAAAAAAATCGCACTAAGTAAATAGAAAAAATGTGAGTAATTTGTGTATATATACAGTTTTTGTATTTGCTTTAATTTGATTGCTATAAGGAAGTGTCCATTGTGCGATTAAAAAAATCCTGTAAATCAGTAGGGACGATTGGCAGACTGTTTAAAGAAAAACAGCTTGTGCTTTAAATATATAGATAATTAATAATTACCAAATATATTTAATCTGTAATTGATCGTAACAAGAACTATATTTTCCGATAGGAGAAATCCAGGTCCATATAAGTCTCCTGAACCAATTACAAATGCTCCCCCATGTATCCAAAACATAACTGGCATTAATTCGGTCGAATTTTTTGGTAACTGTAAATCAATGAACTTTTTCAACTTTAACAATATCTATACAGTGAGTTCACCGAAAGTGGTAACAGTGAATAATTCGTAGGTTCGTTCCAAGCAGCCGTGAACGGTAATAAAACGACTACGTTTATTTTACTTTACGCAACTTTACAGCACTTGTGGCAAATGTATCATTTCAAGACAATAAGCGGTTTTGTACATTCATGTGCAAAGGAATCAATTTCTGTCTTATTAAACAACGATTAAAATTTCATATGACGATAAAAATGAAAATACGTGTGCAATATTATTATTAATTGTTTCTATGCAGATGTTTTACCTCCGGTGTGTAAATATTTAAGAATAAGCAATCTTCGTTTCCTTCTGACTTTTGAAGGCACGCGTTTCCTTTTGTAGTGGCGTCCAAGATTCCATCCCAGTTTTCGACTGGTTCTGGTGCCTAAAACGTGGAATGATGATGAAGTTTTGTAAAAAAGTTGTTAACTATAATTAAAGTTATCAAAATTTATAAATTTTATCAAATAATAGTGGCCTGCTCCGGCTTCGCCCTAGTTTATAGATTGCCACCGTTTTTTCGTCGATTTACGTTGCAAAATTGGTCTCCACGAAAAGCGCTTTTATTTTAACGCGATAATATATAGCCAATGTCCACCCTCAAGGTTCATTCTAAATAGAAAGAATTTTTCAAATAGGTGCAGTGGTTCCGGAGATTACCCTTCACATTCAAACTCACAAAATCCGCACTCCTCTTTATAATATTAGTACAGATAGTATTTAGATTAGATCCAAAAGATATGATTCACTGATAAAATGAGTGTACAGCTATGCTTCGGTAGCGTTTGAAATGTTAAAATATAATTAATAAATGAATGTAAAAATATAAAATTTACCTTAAATCTGAGATTTCCAATGGGAGGTTTTGCAAACGGTATTCCCTGGAAGCTATAATAGCTTTTGTTATAAAAATCTAGCTCGGATTGTCCTTTAATGCGACCATTTTTTGTTGTCACTATATTTTCACAGTTTGTCACGATAAATGACATTGTTATTATTATTACCGAAAATTTGTGTGAACACAAAATACGTTGACTTATTTTATTCATTGTTCCGTTTACTATCAACGAGTGAAATAGAAAATGTGTACATATGAAGGTGTATATTAAATAGGCCAGGTGTTGAAAACATATTTTTAATTTGCCACGTTTTTAGGGCAAAATTATTACTAACAAGGTTACAGGAAATAAAAATTATAATCAACGTGTCTGTTACATATTACCGTCAATAATATGTTAACAAATGAACAATATTGTTAATTTGTAATCGGTGCTATAATTACGATTAATTAGAGTTATTTTTTTTATAACAAAAGCTATTATAGCACCCTGGGAATATTGTTGACAATGATCAATCTTAAAATGTGTTCAAATATTACCATTCCAACACCACAAGTCGGTATTAATCTAGGTCAAAATTCACTTTTAAAAATTTTACAATATTTTTCAATTTGAGATCCCCTAAATCCAAAAAGAAATATGTTTCTGGAAAAGTCTGTGCGTCTGTTTGTGAATACTATACAGGTCAAACTATGAGCGGATTGAAACCAAATGGGAGAGTGTTTGATATGCAAATATGAATACTTTTCATAACGGTTTATTATTTTATTTGTTTTTACAAGAAAGTTTTGTAAAAAAATTTTTGACGTGATAACGTCTTATAAATTGATGAAACACCAGCTGGACGCACGAAAAAGTGTAACGTTCCGCCTGTAACGTTCCGCCTGACCCTAAATATGATATTCGAGCGGAATACGTTATCACGTAAAACTATCGTCCGTAAACCGACTTTACAGACAACCATTTTTTTACAAACTTTATAGTTTCGTAAAAATTTTAAAAATAAGAAGAAATTAGCTGATATTTTGTTGTGTAGATCTGTCAAGAAGAAATTAGGTACGTGATAAGCATGCTTCGGTTAATTTTTACATGACATATTATGTGCCATGCATATCATAGTATTCAATACTAGACGTTACCCGGGTCACCGCACTAGTTAAAAGAAATGTTTTATTCTTCATTATACATATATATGTCAAATGTCAATATTTTTTTAAGTTGGAATGGTTCCGTCGCTCAATTGGCTAGAATTTTTTATTTATATTAGCATTGACCTTTAAGTCATTATTCTTAAATACTAACTAAATGGAAGAAGTTGTTGAACATCTTGTTTAAATGATTGGAATTCTCCCCTAACAGGAAGTCAATGAAGTAGAGTATTATAAAATATTATAAAGATTTATTTTCACAGAAAATATATACAAACTAACGGAGAAAATATGATTCTTGATTCATTATGTACACCATGACGCATATAAGACAAATAAAATTGGCTCAAATAAAATATTTTAATGGAATTATCTTAATTTCCTGAAAACTGTTTTAGGTTGATATTTAGCATTACGTTGGTATTTAGTTCTAAGCTTCCTAGTTATTTTATCTAGAACTGACAAAACCTTAATTTTTGACTGCATAGAAATACAAATAAGTTTAAATTGAAAATATAAAGTTGTTATAGATCCAGATAATCACTGTAATGCAATATAATTAACAAACTGAAATGTGTATAAAAATAAGGTAACGTTTATGTTAATTACTCAATAAAGGCAAGTACTCATGAAACAAAGCATTATATGCTTGTACTGCAATCATTAATTGAGTTCGGTGATTATAAAAAAAATAATTCCATTAAAATATTGTAATCATTGTTCAAAGTAGAGCTTATATTTTGTTATTCTTTACATCGTCGTAGAGTTTTTCCCAAAACTGCATTCTTTCTTCTTCAGGGTTAATTGCGGCTTTCATTTCAGGTTTGATATCTAAATAATTGAATTCATTAGATTTAACTGGACTCCAGGTTACGTCTAAGAGCGTATCAACTTCATGTTTGTTCGGATCTCCATATTTGGCAAAAGTCGTCCACAATTTCACCATTCTATGATTTCCAATATATTCATTTGATCCCTGTTTCAAGGTTTTCGGAGTTACCGTTAAATGCCACAAATATCCAAGATCGTCTGCATGAGTTGTCACGCCAAGTCTTATAACTTTGCCAAATAAAGAAGCCAAATTTAGTTTTGTTACATAATTGAAACGGTAAAAATAAACTGGCTCTGACGATTTCGACGCAATTGCTTTTGCTACTTGGAAAATCTTGATCAGGAATAATGTGTCCGTACGATACTGAAAAAATATACAGTTTATTAAGAGTGGTAGGAAAATAAAAGAAGCAATAGTTACTGTATGTGAAATGCTACCTACTTGTTTCATTCATTTAAAAAGGAGATTATCTTACCTTGATAAATTTATCATAATTCAAATAAGTGGGGATTGATAATCCGTAATAGAATCTTTTTATCTTCTTTCCTATTTCTTTAGCTCTGGGTGTTCCTTTATCTATATCCATGTCATAAGGAATTAGTTTTTCTGGATTCGCGAAGATTGGACCTAGATCAGTAATAACTTCAGATAACATTCCTTCGTGAGCGTTATAGCCAATTATGTACGGTACTTGATTAAATGTTCCTTTTTCAAGTATATCATTTGGATGCTCGGAAATGAACGTAGGTTCGTCTTTTGTGGGTATTTCAATAACTGGAGTAAATGGTGCGACATCTTCTGTGTGCAATTTCTAAAAAAAAGAACGATGAATAATCACAATTTCTTATAACTGTGACTATTGAAGAGTTTGATTTTATCAATATAAGTAATGCTTACATTTCCATTAAATATTTTTCTTTCAGCTCTAATAATGTCAAACGCTGGAACGGTCTTTAAAAATTCATAAATTTCTTTCTGATTATCAGACTCAAATCCCAAATATTCTGCAAGTCTTTTGTAGCGCCGTGCCGATAAAACCCATGGGTTTGAGGCAACGCCACTTTGAGATATTGCTCTATGAAATAATCCCTTCGACATTGGCGATAAAACATGGAAATTAACTGACGCACTTCCTGCGCTTTCACCAAAAATTGTCACTTGATTTGGATCGCCTCCGAATTTTTCTATGTTCTTCTGAACCCATTGGAGAGCCATGACCTGATCTTTGAGTCCTGCATTTCCTGGAACTCCAACTTCACTGTCTTCGAAACTCATAAAACCTGTAATTCAAGTTTTTCTACAGAATTCATATTTTAATTCATAAATTAAAATTTGTTGTATAGAAAGTAAAAAAATGAATATTTTAATTATCTGGTTGAACTTAGTTTTGCTATTGTTCGGAAAAGTTTTAAAGTAGAAGTTATTTAATTTTTTTAAAATATTGTTATTTATTTACCTAATGCATTCAGCCGATAATTGAATGTAACAACAACCACGTCTTCAGTCATCAAAAATTCTGGTCCATAAATATGATTTTTGCCCGATCCAAATGTAAATGCACCCCCGTAAATCCAAAACATTACAGGTGCCAGTTTTCCATTTTTGCTTGGAACCTACATAAGTGTAATGTTAAAAATGATTTAAATCTATACCTAATCTACATATGAAAAGAAAAAAGAAAAATACGAACATTTTTTGTATAAACATTTACAAAGAGACAGTCTTCATCACCCGCTGTTAAACCGAATCCCAGAAGTAACTGGGGACACGAATTGCCCACCTTTGTTGCATTTAAAACTCCTTCCCACGGCTCAGGTGTTCGAGGGGCCTTTAACAATAATAAGTATTTTAATACAATATTATACATTTTCTTCAACATTAAAATTAGCGTGAAAAAACTAATTGAGAGTTTAAAATTAAAACAAAACATTAAAAAATAAATGTAATATAGATTTTTATCCTAAGAATTTTACGTAAGAAATATTTTTTTTGGACATACCTTAAATCGCAGATCACCCAACGGTGGCTTGGCGTATGGGATGCCTTGGTAGCTGTAGTATGAATTTCCGTTATAGTCATTGGAAACTTTTCCAATAAGTTGTCCTTGTTGAAGACTAATAAGGGGAGCATTTCCCGATCTCGATTTATCGTCTTCGCATGAACAATAAGTGATTAAACAAGTTAAAATCAAAGTCGCCTGAAAAATAATTAAATATTTCTTAAACAGCTGTTGATTTTTAAATTAATTTATTATTAATTTTAAACTTTAAATATTTTTGAATGCATTACGTTTACATGTTACCATCAGTATTATTTAAGGTTCTAACATATTAGAAATGAATGAAGATTTCTATGTACATTATACTCGTTTTTTATGTATCTTCTGTATAATAACTTTAATAATGGATATTATAGTAGATTAAAATGGGAAGACGCTTCATCTTGATAGGAAAATAGCAAACAATTGCTCAAACACGCAAAATTTTTATGGCATACACGTAAAAGAAAATAATACGAGTGACTAGGGTTGCCAGGCGTCCGGCTTTAGTAGGACATGTTGAGCTTTTACCCAGCCAAATATTCACATCCGGCTTTCGTTAAGGAGGTTGATGTGTTACAGTCCCATTCAAAAGTAAGTCGAATTCTAAATGGGAACTTTTCCATAATAAATATTTACAAAAGCTTATAAGTCGATGACACCAATAAATTATTGTCATAAAGGCATAAATAAATAATTTTTGGTATATTAATTAATTATTTCAGTATTTTACTTAATGGACTAACTTTTGAATTTTTTGTACAAAGTTAGGTTAGAAAAAATAAATTTATGTAAATATCTGTATTTTATATATTTTTTGCAGTAAATAATTAAAAAAGAAATTAGAAGTAATAAAAATTAAAATTAAATCAATAAAAAGTTGAAAATTTAGTTAAAATTGTTAAAATAGTCAAGAATAAAAGTCCATATTCGAAAAATACTAAGTGTTTAATATTTTTTTTATTGATTAAAAGTCTCCTAATTAAATTGGAAAAAATATTAAAATATGTGTAAGACATCGATGCTTTACATAGTTAGTTTTCGGAACTGTTTACATTATTTCTTTATTTGCAAAAAATTTAAATGTACCGTTTGCATGCTAGGTTGATATATTTTCCATAAGACTACATGTAAAAGTTTTTTTTAATTTTTAACTTTATAAATCTCCTAATGATTTTGGATTTTTATCAGAAAATTTTGTCATAAAAAAATCTATTAAAAACACTTTATTTCAAATTTTGTTCATTATCTTCGTAAAACGGCTCAACCTCCTTAAGCTTTTTGTTAATGAAATTTCAAGGAAATAAATTAGTTTCAATTCCAACTATTCATACTTATAGAAATGTGTTATTTTTTATGTCTGAAGATTTTTTAATTTCCCTAATGTCAAAGCCAGATAAAACATTTAGCTGTTATTTTTTATTTCATTGAAGATCTTTTAATGAAGAATTTTTAGTTTATTTTGCCAGAAGATTGTTATTTGTGTTTGCTGCCTTGTATTTATCTGTTTAATAGTCTTTCTTCACTTTATGTGACTGAATACCCAGTTGGTATAATAACTGCCAAATGATTAGGTTGTTAATTGATTGTTATAATTTAGGGCTAGTTTTGTAAAAAAAAACTTTAAGTAGTTAAACAATTGAAAATACCCAGTCGAGTTTTTTTCAATTAAAAAGGTAGACTGACTTTTAGGACTAAATATAATGCCGAGTTCGACTTTTATATTTCTAGGTCTGGCAACCTTACGAGTGACCCCAAACAAGAATGAATGCTGTTATAATATTTCCTGTTTTGTACTGAAACCACGCCCTAGACCCTTCGAATTTTCATTTCGTTCTAATATTAACCGACTGCTTTTCATGCATGAACATTATTTAATTAAAAATAAAGTACAATTTACTTACCGTTTTAAATTTCATTTTCAAGGATTTAAATATAAAATTACAAATAATAACAATGTATTATATTTGATTATAGTTAGAAAACAATTTAATTTTTAAAATATTCCATTAGCTCACTTTTGTCAGAATAAATGTAAAATAGCTTTTCCGACAGTTTTTATAGCAAAAAGAAGATCTCTTTGTAATTCAAAATCCTTAGATATTGCGTTTACAGATTTAAAGATAAAAAAATAATTCGCGATTATATTGTTATTTATGAATTATTTCAACTATTTAGATCTGTGTAATTTATTGATTTAAAATCTAGATAACAATAAGCTTTGATATTCAAACAAATTTATTTATATAACTTATTGACTTGAAAAGGTTTTTTTTTCTTGAATATCGTCATCATATGTTTTTAGCTATGGCTTTAGCGGGATAAAATCAAGGTCAGATTATCAATTAGAATTTACAGTACTTTGTAAAAACCATACTTATTATTAAACACTTTTTTAATAGGTAAAGTATAGTTCTATTGAAATTGATTAATTATGGTTTAGTTTGAAATTGCCAGCAAGACAGACAGATTTTTTATTCATATTTTAAACGGCGATTGTTCGTCCGCCGCGATGCTCATTGTCAGAAAGTTGAAACATTATGGCCTTTTAACAATGCGTCGTAATATTTTACATCAGTCTGATACTAGTTTTATTTTTAAAAAATAATTTTTGGTTGAACTGAAATTATTGCTCTGTCTTTTCAGTGATGCACTTTTCAGTGCATAAAATTTATAAATAAATAAGTATTTAATAACACAATATAATTATTGTTTGCTACAATTGTTAAGAAACATTCATTGGTACATTGCTATATTAGAGAAAAAATATTCATAAACACAGTCGGGATACGAACTCCGAATCTTTCCACTTATAAATCTTTCACTGTGGAGTAAGGAAACTGAGTCCGCCGCCATAGTAGAAAGGTTCAGGGTTCGTATCTCGACAGTGTTTGAAGAATAATTTTTTTTGGGTCAAATCACAATTCGAATCTTCTGACCCTAAGAGAATTTTTTTTAGTTTAATGTTAGAATTTTTAATTAGGCCACGATGTTTGATATGTTTAAATAACATTCTAAAGCTAGTTAAAAACTTTTTTTTAATGGATCATTTTTAAGCTATATCCATTCTATCAACATGGGGTTGTTATTTCCGGGCATGTCCGGGTAAATACAGCTATATTAAAAAAAAGTCATTGGCAGCATAATTTTGTGTGCCTTTAAGGAGGTTGGTCCGTTACAGTCCCAATCAAAAGGAAGTCGAATTCTAAATGGGAACTTTTCCATAATAAATTTTTACAAAAGGTTATAATTCGATGATACCAATAAATTATTGTGATAAAGGCTTAAATATTTTTTTTTTAATATTAATTATTTTAGTATTTTACTTAATGGACTAGCTTTCGAATTTTTTGTACAAAGTTAGGTTAGAAAAAATAAATTTATGGAAATATCTGTATTTTACATGTTTTTCGCAGTAAATAATTAAAAACAGAAATTAAAAGTAGGTAATAAAAATTAAAATAACATCTTTAAAAAGTTGAAAATTCAGCTAAAATTGTCAAGAATAAAAGTCCATAATCGAAAAGTGCTAAGGTTTTTTTTTTTATTGATTAAAAGTCTCCTAATTAAATTGGAAAAAATATTAAAATATCCGTAAGACATCGATGCTTTACATAGTTAGTTTTTGGAACTGCTGACATTTTTTGGTTATTTGCAAAAAATTAAAATGTACCGTTTGCATGCTAGCTTGACATATTTTCCATAAGACTACATGTAAAAGTTTTTTTTAATTTTTGACTTTATAAATCTCCTAATGATTTTGGATTTTTTACAGAAAATTTTGTCATAAAAAAATCTATTAAAAAAACTTTATTTCAGATTTTTTTCATTATCTTCGTAAAACGGCTCAACCTCCTTAATACGTAAGCTATACAAATCCGCGGCAAGTCGGATGGGGATGCTAATTATTAATAGAGGAATCATATTTTGCGTCGACCTTTTTTCGAAATATCATATCGCTGAAAAGTTTACAGCAGTGCTTCCTTAACGTTTTATCAGGAATTAATTAATTGTACTTTCCTCATAGAACATTCACCCTTGGTAAACATCTATTTTAAAATTGATTTACGTCACAATGTTATCAATGTGCATCTGAATTTATGAAATGACGGATTAATACTTTGTTCTTTGATGATTATTGTGATATTTACCAACAGTTTAAATCATTTAGGAATGTGATAAGAGTTTTTGAGATTAAAGTTTTGAAATTTTAATTCTATAGATACTTCATTTAAATTTTTAAAAATAAATATTGGTTATACGTTTTTATAGGTCTTAGGCTGGTAGTATTGCACTGAATTTTTATGAGGTCCGATTTGAATGATACTTTAAGAGTATTCGTCCCTGCAAACACCACCTGCACCATTCATCTCTAATCTTTTCCCCTCGCCTAAAAACGGTTCGCGCTCTCCCGACGCTATTTTTAAAGCTAGAGGGTTTTGGTAAACGTCAAATGAAAGACAAAGAATCAGACTACATCCTTCAGGCGAATTTTTTGAAAAACAGTTTCGCCTACGTGTGAAATATTACGTAACTTATTATTTTTTTCAAAAGGTTGTAAGTTTTTTCAGGAATTTTTTTTCAAAAAATTCGCCTGAAGGATCTGTAGTCTGATTCTTTGTCTTTCATTTGGCGTTTACCAGAACCCTCTAGCTTTAAAAATAGCGTCGGGAGAGCGCGAACCGTTTTTAGGCGAGGGGAAAAGATTTGAGATGAAGGGTGCAGGGGGTATTTGTAGGGACGAATACTCTTAATTACAACTTTTGGCTCTATTTTATGACTGATTAATCATCCCCAATCAGTCACACTTTTTTACTGTCTGATTCAGTTCTACGTGGTGATATATGACGTGCAAACTTGTGTGTTTATATTGGCCGCAACACGTTATTCTGAAATGACACTAAAACTCGTATACCTTAAAAGGCTTACAGCTTGTAAGTTTTCTATGTCATCGAAGAACTTTTTGAACGTGATGTCGCAGTATAACGTGCTTTGAATTAAGCTTATTAAGCTTTGAAATACAAGCGAGTACTATAGGTAACCAGTGTTGTGAACAAATAACAATTTCGGCGCGCTGTGGAATCATATAACTTTCCATAGCTAATAGGCATGGTGACAGATTTTGAAATCCCGTTCTATGATGTAGGCACACGTCTACTATTTCCGAAAAAAACATTATTTCAACAATAAATTAAATTTTAACCCAAATTGTTGCATTTTTATCTTTCTATTTTGACTTACGCGCGAAAACGCTGGTAAATGTCATGGCGTTGTTTCTGACGTCACGAATGCATACGCTTGCCTCGTGCCTATGTTCAACAAAGAAAGTCAACAAATATTTTGTGTGTTGAAAATGAATTCCAACGGTTATTATAGTGTTGTGCGGTCCCTCTGTGCAAAAACACAACAATAACAACATCTACAAATTGTTTGTTTACGTTTCAAACAAGAAAAAAAGTGAGAAATGTGTGGCTAAAGCTCGCGCAGCGAGACCCAAAAGATGTAGCTACGAGTTCGAATATGTGTGAAGACCACTTTGATGTAAGTAATTAGTAATTACTATAGATTCATAGAATAGATTTGTAACTCAAAATCTTTGTTTCATATTAAATAATTAAAGTAATGGATAAGAAATTTACTGAGGTTATGTTTGTTTTGGACTGAGTTGTCATTCTTGTTATGTATCAATTTTTATAGACTTATTATTCTCCTTTCAGCTGCCTAATGATATGAAAACTATAATATGAAGTATCATTTGATGGGGTCGGTATCACAAGTTCGTATGAACCAACTGTGTATTCTCAAAAAAATTGCATGCCAAATTGCCAACAACACGAATATCTGATTATACATAGAAGCGAAAAACGATGGCTCTTGAATTATGTGAAAAGCAATTAAAAGAAAGTAGTATGGTTACAGAATGTATCGATTTTGAAGAAGTTGCTTCCGGAAGTTCAGGTATTACATGTTTTTCTAAGATTTATGTATGTAATTGCATGCCAGGATTTAATGCAATAAGAGAGTTTAAAATGTTATTATGTAATTAACAAAATAACGACAGAAGTTGGTAATTTATTTTGGACGTTTGTTACTTTTCATAAAATCTATAAGTGATGTGATTCGAACCATATTTTTACTCGAGTGAATTTGTCTCAGTACCTAATCGAGAAAAATTAAATTTTACTGCAAAAAATACAATATGTTTTTTTCGCTGCGAAACGTTACATTGATGTTTTCCTATGCATATCGAATAAGAACATTGATTTTTTCAATACGTCGAATAAAAACATTGACACATATATTTTTTAATAAAGATTAACAAAGTAGAAAAATGAGGCATTTCTTTGAATTATATTATTTGTTAGCATTTCTGTTTTGTTGTTGTCGTTTGTTATTGTATAAACTATAGTAAATTATAAGTGTTTATGTAAAAGACCCTTGTATATTTCACTGCGATAACTAAGTGTTATAAGATAAATATCGGCAGATGAGATAGAAAAAGGGATGCTGTTTTTAGGACATTCTTGCACAAACTGTTGTAGAGTTAACTGCTTAAAATTGAATATCATACTCATAGTAAATAATTAAATTCTTTTATGTAATTGTTATTTTATTTCTACGTTAATTCCAAGTATTGTTAATTTCTCACTATTAAAGTGAAATAGATAATTGTGTTCATATTTTTATAAAATAAAAGTTATATTGAAATAGTATAAAATTATTATTATTGTTTCAAAATAAAAGTTTACATATATTATATGTTTAATTAGTTTATATTCTGTTTCTAGTTCTGCACAATCTTGAAGAAGCTCAGCAAGTAACATAAAAAATGATAGATAAATCAATTCAAGTATATATGACAAAAACATTCAGAAGTAAAGCTAAACAAACAGAAGTCAAATTGATAAAACAGATGACATCACCTTTGAGAAGAACAGTTAAAATATGTTATCGATTGAAAAAAATTATATTGTATTTTTTTTATTTTTAAATAAATATAGAATAAATGTTCAACTATTAGAAAGTACCCCCCAAACTTCCTTAATAACCCATATGATCAATTGAAAAAAAATCCTATTATATTTTTTTCCTTTTTAAATAAATATAGAATAGATGTTCTAGTAGAAAATACCACTTCCTTATAAAGAACAATCAGAATGCGATACTTTTAATATACTCCCTCTGTAACTCGCGCAGAATTATCACCATCGACAACATCTTTTCATATGGAATCTGTTTCTGACTGCAGCGAGATGGTAGAAGCTGGTAAAAAACCAGGATTTAAAAATTTTAGAATGTACGTTAAAGAAAATCAAAGAATCCACGTTCTGGCATCCCTATAAAGTGTTATTACTTAATTAATTTGATTCAAGAGCAGACAAATATCCTCTCTAACCTTATTTTAATCTGTCTAAAAAAAATAAATTAATATTTCTTTCCGTGAACTTGCTTTTGCGAGACCTTGGCCGGCGCACTCCGTGCGCTATGATTGACTGAATTATTATACAAATTTAATACAAAAATTGACAACTGATGATTTATTAGTTTAAAATAAACAATTAGATATTGTATTTATGGCTGCATTTTTTTAAAAGTAGGTACCTACTTTGACTTTGTAGTAAAAACTGTGTGACTTTCTTTAGCTGCGAGTTAACTAACCTCAAAAATAACAGCTATGACAAGACGTGTTATAAAGGGTTGTGTGAGTTAAATTATACCTCGCACTAAAGATTAATAACAATGTAATTACAATGAAGTTTTTACATTTCTAAATTCAGATGAACAAACATCTTTATTTGATGGAAGAAACTCTCCCAACATCAACAAATCAATTTTGGGCAAATTAGAACTATTCGCCTTAATAAAACCTTGTTCCATTATATTTATCACACGAAGACGAATAAAATAAACAACAAATCAACTAATATATTGCAGAAGTGAATGATATTAACAAAAATTCAAGCGACACACGTTGATTTATTACTTCAATCAAGTGTATACAAATGAATTATATTCTTTTTGGTTCTAGCATTCGTGACGTAATTCACTCTGATTGGTGTTTCAGTCAACATGGCCGATTACAGTATTTTATACTTTTATTTTATTAAAAATCTTATTAATCTTAATATTTATGTTAAAACTGAGTCATTTTTTAGAATCTTCTCAACATATATTTTTCTCTAAGACCATTTATTCTTTGATTCTTTTATACTGTCCTCACGCCTATTGTAGAGAAATAAGAAAATACAAGTGTTAAATATGTCATCCATGTCTCTATAACCGTGGCCCTCGTGACGTGTCAATAAAAACTTTTTAACAAAAAAATTAAACCGCCGAAAAACTGAAAAGCAAAAAATAATAAATCTTTTTATTTAACTAAGTTCTATCTAAGTAGTTGAACGTATGTGAAAGTCTAGTATATCTAAGTAATTTTGAGTCGGCGTCAAACCATCAATGAACAAAGATCACTAAAAGAAATAACCAAATCAAATTAACAATGATACGTGAAATCTCCAGCGATAAACATTAACATTCCAAACATGCGCTCTCCACACGACCACTCGCAAAGACGTGTGCCCTCAGTGTGCCCGTTCGGGTTGCTCTGTCGCTGACATTAACTTCGTGAACGCTCAGAGATTTCCGGCGAAGGATTGTTGACGCCGACTCAAAATTACTTAGATATACTAGACTTTCACATACGTTCAACTACTTAGATAGAACTTAGTTAAATAAAAAGATTTATTATTTTTTGCTTTTCAGTTTTTCGGCGGTTTAATTTTTTTGTTAAAAAGTTTTTATTTTATAATTTTTTGTGGCTATATAATTTATAATTGTAATACACAAAGCATGAAAATCTGTGAGTGAACTATAAATCACCCCTATTTTCCCACCCTTAGGGTAGGAGTTTTTTTTTTCAAATTTATATGAGACGAGCCTCGAGGTATACCCTATCCAATAAAAAAATAATTATCAAAATTGGACCACTCTGTAAAAAGTTATGTGTGGTCATACATTACAATCAGTGAGTGAACAATCAATCATCCCCTGTTTTCCTACCCTTAGGGTTGGAATTTTTTTACCAAATTTATATGGGACCAACTTCGGGGTATACCCTTTCAAACAAAAAAATAATTATCAAAATCGGACTACTCTGTAAAAAGTTATGCGTGGTCATACATAAATAAAAAAAAAAAAAAAAAAAATATACGCGTCGAATTGAGAACCTCCTCCGTGTTTGTTTTTCGTCGGTTAAAAATAGGACATCCTTATTGAAAGACATCGCGGTAAACAGTCACGAAGTCTGTATACCTAAGTGATATAACGAAAATTTGCATTGAATATTCGAATATTTCTTGACATTCGCGTTCACCAAATTCATGCAAAAATTAATAAATAAAAAAAATCTTTTTCTTATTGAAAAAACGTGACAATAATTTTAAATAAGACAAAAAATATTAATTTATTAGCATTTCTATTAGGAAAATGTTTTCTTACTCTTTTTAAAAAAAATAAGGTTTTTCGTTAAGGTAATCTTGCAATTATATGTTTTTATATATAAAAAATACGTGTCACATGTTTGTCCCCGATGAACTCCTAAACTACTGAACCGATTTTAAATTTGATTTGTACAACGTGTGCAATTCGACCCAACTTGGAAGATAGGATAGCTTACATTTCAATTTATAGTCGCAATATTATTTTATTGCAAATTATTTGTCTATTCCTTGACAGTCATAATACAACCATATAAGATGGCGAACCTGTTGACTGGATTGAGTGAATATTCAATAGATGGCGCAACGAACTTAACAACCATATAAGATGGCAATAACTGTTGACTGGATTGAGTGAATATTCAATAGATGGCGCAACGAACTTAACAACCGTATAAGATGGCAATACCTGTTGACTGGATTGAGTGAATATTCAATAGATGGCGCAACGAACTTAACAACCATTTATCTAGATCGAGGATGTAAAAAAACTGAATATCGTTGAAAACTGCTCGGCACGACGGCGCAGCCGGAGTGCTCGAAATAGAGCAAGTGTTTTAAAGACCAGTTATCCACGAATACTTTACGCTATTTTTTTTCGAGCACGACGGCGCAGCCGGAGTGCTCGACATACACACATATACGCCCATGTATATTTTATAGCAATTAATAAAATAGATAGATAGATAGATGTTCCAATTAAATTGTTTTATTATTTCACTTTATACGTAGCGAAGCACGTACAGGGCCGCTAGTGTTTTTATAAGCCTTTACTTCAACGTTAGGTAATAAAGCCTTAGACTTAGTATTGATAATCAACCTAGTACCCAAAACCGCTACAAATGTGTGCGTGTGACTTGCGCGGCCAATCAACTATCACATAACCATGGACATATGACGCCAGATTTGAAAACTGAATATTCGCATTTGCGAATATCTTTAAATTGACATTCTTTACACCACTATAGGGTGACCCGTAATCGCTCGTATTTCTCTCGGAAGCAGAAACTATGACCAATTTGGAGTGATTTAACCTTATCACATGGAGGTCGGAAATGCGTCATTTTTTTATGATAATGACACTTCTGTGAAGAATTTTATTTTATTTTTATTTATTTATTGTGAGTTTTAACGCACAACATAAAATCTAACAGTAAATCTCGTGGTTTTTGGCTTTAGAAAGGTTGACCAATTGGTAAGCTATCAGTTCATGAAAAAATTTAGGCTAAAAAGTAAGAATATTTTTTTTAAATTTTTAACTCCCAAAATTCAGATTTTTGTAAAAAGAAAACCGAAGTAAATTTTCTCGAAAATGACGCATTTCCGACCCGCAAGTGATAGAGGTTAAATCAGTCCAAATTAGTCATAATTTCTGCGAGAGGAATACGAACAATTACCGGTCACCTGTATATATAACTGGCAAATACGACAGAATATTACTGAAATTAGAAAAAATGAAGACCTTATTTGAAATCTAAAATTCGCTCATAAATCTTAAAGCTTCGAGTGCAAATATACTTTGTATAGTGTAATTTGATTGCGATGAAATAGCTGGCACTGTTTTACCCAATCAGGATAAAAGCTTCAGTCAATATTAAATATATCTAAGGATTGCATCTACAGTACAGATTCCACTTCCCTCTTCTGCTGAAATATATAAACTAGCTACATTATTTAAGATACATATCCTTGTATATGTAAATATTACAAAGCCTTTTTTATTGTTATTACTCTTTGCTGTAGTATAGTTAAGTTTTAACGACACATTTTATTATTTGCATTTGGAAACTTTTAAAAACTGCAGCATTGAAAATTTATGAAATGAATTTCATATGATATTGTTCATTCTTGAAATCATTTTGGCAGCATTCAACTATTTTATATTATCACATTGGGTTTAACAAGGGCAGAAAATTGGGGATTGCGAACAAGAATAGAAGTTTCTCGCCAGAGCATAGTGACACATAGTGCGTCTTATAGTATTAAGAAGGTTGAGCAGTTTTACGAAGATAAGGAAAAAAATCTGAAGTAAAGTTTTTTTAATAGATTTTTTTTATGACAAAATTTTCTCTTAAAATTCTAAAATCATTAGGAGATTTATAAAGTCAAAAATTTTGAGACTTTTGATCAATAAAAAAAAATATTACTTTTCGATTATGGACTTTTATTGTTGACAATTTTAACAATTTTAACTGAATTTTCAACTTTTTAATTTAATTTTAATTTTTATTACTTCTAATTTCTTTTTTTAATTATTTACTGCAAAAAATATGTAAAATACAGATATTTACATAAATTTATTTTTTCTAACCTAACTTTGTACAAAAAATTCAAAAGTTAGTAAAATACTGAAAAAATTAATTAATATTAAAAAAATATTTATTTATGCATTTATGACAATAATTTATTGGTATCATCGACTTGTAACCTTTTGTAAAAATTTATTATGGAAAAGTTCCCATTTAGAATTCGACTTACTTTTGATTGGGACTGTAACGCATCAACCTCCTTAAGTGCTCTGTAAGAACAACATTAAAAATACTTACAAAAACACTGTAAATGGAAAATGTAGGTTAAGCGAACTGTCAAATACAGTCAAAAAGATCCAATTAAAAATAATTCCGACCCTGGTATAACTAATGTTTGGTAAAGTTTTCCAACCGGTGTCTGTTTGGGTGCTTTAATGCCGGATAATAGTTGAAGATCGCTACACAAAGTTGTGAGCAAGACTAACTTCTTCCTGTATCCGGTCTAGCATTCATGTATGGTCTTATTTGAGTGTGCGGAATCAGTAAGTATGTAGGAAAAGCAAACGAACCTTTGTAAGTACGTAAGAAGTGCATAATCTGAACGCTTTTGAGATTCTCTAATATTTAGTCTCTCTTACATACATATATATTTGTATAACTCAAATTTCTTGATCGCGCTACTTACAGGTCCCGTAACGTAGCTTGTTACTTGAAACTTAGATGCAATCTAAACTGGCTGTAAAATAGTTGTAACCATTTCAAAAATAACTGTTACAGTGATTGTGTTTTGCATTGTTACTTTTATGTTTAATTGCCTTTTTGTAGAAAAAGTAACGCTTTTTAAAAGTAGAGGTAAGGGTAAAGTTTTGGGGGACAAGCTAAATTTCAATTTAAATTAAAGTCAACCACAACAAAATGGAATACTGTATTTTTATTTGCACTATACATTAAATAGTATTGGAAGATTAAAAAGGAAGAATCCTGGTGGCATAGGATCGATGAACAAAGCAAATACTGAAGGTTTTTATTGCATTTTATTGTCTGACGTTTCGGCAATCTTTATGCCATCTTCGGAGAATCAATGTCTGTCTGTTCTCCGAAGATCATCATCACTCTAAATTATTAGAGTTATTCTTCACAATTAAATAGTATTTTATTAGCGGTTGCTATTGTGCACGTAGCAACAGCAATGTGAACTGAAAAGTAAAAAAAAAACTGGTCAAGTGCGAGTCGGACTCGCGCACCGAGGTTCCTGTACAAACTTGTAAGTATGTAAATATGAATCGAATGACGAGTTTCGAAGATTTTACCCGCTTAGCCGTTGAAAAACTGTTGTTCCCATACATCGACAAAGGTCGCGGCCAGTTTGCCAACTAAGAGTGTAATTTATTGCAATGAGTTCAGATAGACTACATAACTGTATAGCACATCTAATAGCCTAAATGTCGTATCGTGTTGTATGCGAGGGTTTTCACATTGTGTTGTATAAACGCACCGGTAGCGGACGCTTGTTTTGAATTAGAATAGAACTGTTACTGTGTACGTGCGTAGCATGCAGTTGCGTTTGAAAAACATTTTTTTTTTGAAGTGAAAACTTCTTTAGCGGCATTGTGCACTTTTTTTGTAATGGGTAAAAAATATTAAACTCGCCGTCCGGTCACGTGTCCTGATCGAAAATGCGTAAGACGGAAACTTTTATTTACACAACGTTAGACATCTAGCGTTGAAATATTGTACATAAAAGAATGCAATCTATGATACAAACCATTTTGATCGAAAATTCGTAAGACGGTTAATATTCAAGTTTTCACTTCCGCTGTCACTCCCGGAGTGCAAACCTTTTTTTTTGTGATGTAACTACAAATTTACAGTTTTCGGATTTTTCCCTTTACATACTTGTGCGATGATTCTGGGTCAACGGGAAGTACCCTATAGGTTTTGATTGACAGACAGACAGATGGACAACAAAGTGATCCTATCACGTTATTTTATTTTAGTGTTTATTTATTATTTTCGCCGTAGTACAAATCGATAGGTTTGGGTAATAATGGAAAAACCTTAAAATCAAGACTCTTTAAATTTTATATACTTAGTACTTACATAACCTCATTCACGCTTCGACAATCATGATATTAAGAACTGACTAAAAAAAAAACTGACAGCTTAATTATATGATCTCGTATCGAGAGATTTGATTAGTTGAAATGTGGGTAACACCAGTCGTTACACATATTTGAAGTAAACATGGAAATTTTGGACAGACTTCCTCACATAAAGTTTTAGTAGCTCCGTAGTTTTATGTTATGGTAACTCGTAGTGTTGTCTGAAAGAACCTGTAGGCTACATTTGGACGTCTTCTTCGTAAACTTTGACAGGAAGTGGGCCAAATTTGTATAACTTAGTTGTTATTGTTCAATTTGAACTGTACTGCTGTTAGCAAACTAATTTATGATGAAGTTTCTATTTTTTATAAGTTGATCAAACTTTGAATAATACACTTAGAAACGGTGATAATTAAAATCGATTTTTGATCTTTTCTTTTTCGAAAAACTGAGCGACAAAAAAATATTGTTAACGGTTTGGGCTCAAAAATGTTATAAATAAATTGTAGAACTCCCCTCCATCGCTCTGATTTTTTCGCCCAGGTGTATCTAGCGCAGATTTTAATTTATCATTCTTTCTGAACTTTCAAAGATATCTTTGTATTCAGAAAAAAAATCTCTACCAGGCTAATTAAAAAAAAAATTGGTTGTCCGTAAAGTCGGTTTACGAACGATAGTTTTACTTGATAATGTATTCCGTAATACATAACCTGAATTTTAGTAGCTGTCAAACTTGGGCCGAAGCCTACTGCGCTCTCGCTTGCACGCACAGGGTCAGGCGGAACGTTAGGAACGTTACACTTTTTCGTGCGTGCAGCTGGTGTTTCATCAATTTATAATACGTTATCACGTCAAAATATATCCCTTTAACCAGACTAAAATAAAGAATTTAAAATATATGCGGACATTTGAAAAAAAAGCTGGAAAAATTTTTATAATTATGGTCTTTTTGTAGTATTTCTAGCGTGATTTATGTTATTTTTTGAAACTGAACAATAAAATATAACGGAGTTGTGGCTCGAGGCGTTTTTATCCGAGTTTAAAATTTGGTTTTGATCCTTCGAGCGATGTCAGCCAGGCTTCTGCAGCATTTCCAATATGTAAGGACAGTGAAACTTATATATCCTTTGAAATTTCGAATTCGATTCTTTGGCCATTACAAGACTTTTGTCAATTCTCTAACCACCCAACTGTAAAAGAAATAGATGAAAATAAAATAAAAATGTTTTTGATAACAATAGCTAGTAATTAGGTAAATTATAATATAATAATAATGATTTAATGATTTATTCAAAAAAAATAAGTAGGTATTAATGAGTTTACAGGCGAAAGCCTAAGAAACTCAAAAAAAATATATATACATAAGTAGTAAAATAAAAAAAGTTATAACAGTTTAAAATAATTGTCTTATAAAATATGATATTATAAAATATCTACTAACTACCAAATAATTATAAATATTAAACGTAGATATATTTAGTTTAAAATTGAGAGTAAATTATTTATTACAATGTTTAAAAACTGCGAATATAATAATAATAATTAATTAACCCATGCACCAACAAACATTGTATCGTAATTTTCTATGAAAAATATCCGCATGAAATGTTGTGTTGTCCATTTACTAACTGGTGCAATTTACACAAAACATTAAACGTTTTGGCGCACTTGGCATCATAGAAAAATTTATAATAAGTAATTATTCATATATAAACGCAATTTTACCATTCCAGCCCACAAGTGGGGAATGGTCCTAGTTTAGGTCAAAAATCACTTTTCAAAATTTTTCTTTTCGTTTTGAGGTCCCCCGAATCCGCAAAACATATTTTTGGAAAAACTCTGTTTGTCTGTGAGCACGATGCAGGTCAAACGGATGAGCGGATTAAAACCAAATTTTCGGAGTATGTTTGGTATGCAAATATGAAGAGCCCTATTATTTTTGGGGAAAATCGACGAATGCGCAGATGAGATATATGGTAGAACGGTGTTTTTTATATAGTAATGGTATACTTTTCATATCGGCTTATTTTTCTATTTATTTTTTCAAGAAAGTTTTTTATTTTATAGTTTCTGAAATATTTTGAAAATAAAAATGTAGATCTGACAGAAATAAATTTTTACATGACGTGGAACATATCATGTAGGTAACCATAGCAAAGAATAGCAAATATCATATTTAAAAAATGCCATTACCTGCATAATTGATATCAGAAATTTTATTTTCTTTATTATACTATATCAATTATTGTTATTTATTTTACTGTACTTGAAAAAGTCTAAATATATAGGCGAAATGTCGTACAACAAATCTTCAAGATCTCAAAACAATTCTTTATTAGGACTAGGTTCATCCGCCCTCTATTTCCAAAACTAGTTCCTACAGTTAAAATTGCGAAAAAAACTAAGGATGTTAGTGGCATCTGCTAACTTTGTTACTATGTTTTCAACACCTATAAAAATAAATTCAAAGGCAAACAATATAGCGCAGGAGTTAAATTGCAATCGCTTATTTAGTTATATGTCTTCTTTTGCGTGCTCATTTTTCCATGTCGGAAGCACATGGAGTTAAGTCACCAACGCTTTATGCGCAGCGACTAAACCGTAACTAATATGTTTTTGTGTAGCGCCATTCCGCCATAAAATAAAATCGTGGTGGTGAATTCTGGACTCCTAAATATACGATGTACACAGATACATGCAGATAATTTTTAAGCTGCCCTCAGACGCACGTTTGTGGAACTGAAATGCTATATTAATTTAATTAATTGTTTTTTGTAATGGAAAATGTGTAACCTCTTTTGGAAATCTCGTTATTTTCGTAACGACACAACTATCATAAATTAAATTCTGACGAGAATGTAATTTTTTTACTTTTTGCTATTTTTATGTGTTTTATTTTTTTGAAAAAACTTAATTTCATTTTCTGATCATAATCATTGTTTCCTAGGCAGCAGAAGCCTAGGAAATGATGATTATGTTTTTGTATTTGAGGGAATCAGATGCATAAGACCACCTCGACATTTTCCTGAACACAACAGAGTCCAAAACAAATCCTGCGCGACGAACTCGTAAAGACATGATCTACTGTTAGATTTATGTACGCATTTCCGACCCCCAATTAATAAGGTTAAATCATTCCAAATTAGTCATAGTTTCTTCTTCCGAGAGGAATACGTGCAATTACCAGTCGGCAGTCACCGATATAGAAAACACTTTCGAATTTCTTTGTATTTGAAAGCTTGAACGTCTAGGCGCCAGTTTAGTCAGCATCATTAGAGGTCAAAGGAAAAAGGATGAATGTTGGCTGGCTATACAATGCTGGTAGGACGTAATGCTCCTGTTCCACAGTTATAAACATTATTGCCAACCATATTATATAGCGGTAATGATAAACTTCGTAAAGCTGGTGTTTTGTTCATTGCTTGTGCGTGTGACTGCCTTTTAACGAATCAACGTTAAATTTACTGCCGTCTTCTCGGTACGCGACAAAATTCGCGACACTGCGACTGTTGGGTTGCAGAAAACATTGTCAGAAATTTTTACAATAGGTAACCTTAGATTGTGATCGCACATATCATATATATTAATACGCTAAGGTTAAAGATGTTTGCCTCCCTTTTTAGAAAAAACCACACAATTTCTCCACATAAATTATATATCATTTTATAGATAATTGCTTGCTATACTGACATCGACAACTAAAAAATTTATTATTGCTTTTGTTTTTGTAAATTAATTAAAATACAGCAACGCTGAACAACGTCTGCCATCTGACGGTTTTAATTTTGAAACAACGTCAACACTTCGATCTGTCATCTGGCCTTCATATTGTAATACAACAGACACAATACTGCATACTGCCATCTAACGGCTTTAATTTTGAAACAGCGAGCAACGCTGAACAACGTCACAGCAAAGCTGCATGATGCCATCTGTCGACTTAGCTCAACGCTTTTGCTGCTTGCGCCTCTATATGACAATTTTAGTAAAATATTTCTCTGATCCGTCATCTGAGCTTCATATTGTAATACAACAAAAAGAAGAACGTTACAAGCAGTGTGCAAAATTAGAAACGAATTGAATACCTGCAATCATATTTAAAAAATAATTTTGTTAAGTGATAATTATTATACTTATTTAGTGCGAATTATTCGCACAGGTCCCTCTAGTTTCTACATATAAAAAAGAAGTGTGGAATTTTAGATCGACCCTGTGCGAAAAATATTTGATCGATTGAAATTATATTTTTTTAAACTGTGTATACAGATATGGTAATATAGATTTTTATGCGATTTTAACTTCAATACATTTTTCTACGCATTTTGATTAAAATTTAACTTCAAAAGCGATTGTTTTCTATGTAGATCAATCATTTGTTTGTCTGTGAGTACAAACTAATGTTCTACAGAACAAATAGTTTGACAACGACATAAAATTGTTCCTGCAATGTTACAATCTAAGGTCATTATTATGTCATATATTATGAGGATTTTTTTAAATTAAACGTCTCAAATCATTGTTACATTATTATAGAATATTAAGAAACTGTAAAAAAGAACCTTTTATTCAATTGTCATATCTGTGGAAAAATATAACAGAAAATGCTGGGACATATTCAAAACCTCAAGTATTGGTATGTTTGGTAACCAGTTATACAAAAACAAACTGAAAAGAATCAATACCTACTTTCCCATATAGTTAGTTTGCACAATGTTATCACAGCAAGCGAGAAGCCTGATAGAAGATTTCGGATAAAAAAATTAAGATTTAGGAAATTCATAAAAATTAGTGCCTATATTTTGGAAGTAAAACATTTTTACGCGCCACTTACTTGAGAGTAACTCAGATCATTTTTCGGACGAGAGTAACGCGCGTAAAGGTTATATGCACTCCTGTTTTTTTGGTTCATTGACAATATAAAAATGTTCACCTGACTTGGCCACATTAATAAATTAATGTCATCCATCGATGAGTTTAAAACTAAGATTAAAAGTTTAAAAATAGGATTAAAATATTTTGAATATAATCCTAGAAAAGATTTTATTATTATTTTTTTTAATCACTGAACATTGATACCTAATAATAAATATTATTTTGTTGAAAGTTACATTGTTGTAAAAACAAACACATTTGAAATAACAATATTGGATTACTGGCGCTAAAGCCATAAATTATTTTAGATTATAGGAATTTATCTGTTATTCATTACCTTGCAGTAAATATATATAAATTAATTTGTTTTGAATATTGTTTAACAGTAGGTACGTAGGAACCGAAGCACGAGAATATTTAGAAAAATAAACTGTAAATCGCATTTATTCAGATTTTAAATAGTCATCCTAAATATATTTTTAGTTGAAGATTGACTCTATTCAATAAATAGAGTAACTGTGATCCATTGAAGTTAATGATGAGTATTTGGAAAGAATTCCGTGGCATAAGGATCGAAAATGAAGCAACACTGAGACTTTTTTAAACTTGCATTTAATACTAACGTTTCGATACGTTTTGTATCATCTTCAGAGTGATTTGTAATTATATTTTCTTAGTTTTTACATTTTAACTCAAAACAATTTTATAACTAAGAAAATATAATTACAGAACACTCTGAAGATGATACAAAACGTATCGAAACGTTAGTATTAAATGCAAGTTTAAAAAAGTCTCAGTATTGCTTCATTTTCGATCCGTATGCCACCGAATTCTTTCCAAATACTCATAATATATTTTTAGTATTTAATATAATATAATAAAAAAAAAACATGAGTGTGTATAACCTTTATTTTATGCACGATTGAAGTAAAACTTCTTTTAATTTGTTGTTACCACTCTCACTTTTTGGAAAATGTTCATTTACATAATATTATATCAATCGTAAATGAAATTATGTTGGGGCTATGTTTGTTGGTTGGCGACCCACGTAGCTATATTTCTTATAGATGCGTTTTTATGCCGCCATCTATCAGTCAATGCCTTTAAATAGCGGAAACCGATCACAAAATTGGTTTGTGCCCGTAGCAATGTTTCACCATTCGTTCAAGATGGTTTCTACAGATGCATTTTGATGCCGCCATCTGTCACTCGATGCCTTTAAATAACGGAAACTGCGTAAACACGTAACTTTCGTCCGAAGAAAGATCTGAGTTACTCTCAAGTCGCGCCTAAAAAAGATTTAGGTACTTCAATAAGAATAATAATTATTTATTGCTAAAGCTAATGCAATAGGATACTGATTTAATCCTAGGATTGGTCTTCCATTTGTCCTTCTTACAAATAGTTATACAAGTTAAAAAATCTATGAATCAAAAGTATGTACATAAAATACTATGGAAGTTAAATAAAATGCCTAGATTGGTTGATGATTTAGTTACTTATTTACTAGAAACTTCACAATTTTTTTTAGTTTTTCCCTACTCTCTTAAATAAAGGTGGTTTACTGATGACAAAAATAGAAAATTGCGTTTTCGGCATCAACATTGGTGGGATTATACGCACTGATGCGGGAAATACGTACGTTCGGGCGGTAGTAAACAAAAAAACAACGTATCAACTGTTGTTAAGATGTCGTTTCCATAGTAACCCTATTACATTTCAGCTAATAGTCGCGAACAGCTGTAATTCGTGTTTTTACGTATAACCTCAAAGCTGCTTCCTTGGAACTTATCTGTGTTTTTATGTAATTAGTAAATTATTAATTAATGTATTTATTAAGCGTACTTACGCTCAAGGTATAAAGAAAAATAGTATACCTACATCATACTGGCCGAAAGTATATCTTGCATCATGGCGCGCAGTGCAAAAATATCAAACTTTCGCCCCTTGTGGTGTAATATACTATTTTGTCGAAAATGACTACCGATTTTAAAGGAAATTCTCGCGTGAAAACATTACTGTCTGTAAAGAGATGCTGTGGTACTAAATGTAGCATTGACTTGCCGTGTAATAAATCCACATGCGCCTTTCGTGCCGCAAACGGTAAGCGCGTAGAATAATGACGGTTGCGGACTTTAGTTTAATGCTTTCACTAGCTATATAAGTCGTTGCATAACGTTTTTTTCCATGGAGAAAAAGTAAAACAGAGATTTCTTAAAACTGAAAACAAAATATGACGTTCTCCAGTTCATTAGATCAAGAGTGTCAGACTGATTTTTCTAAAGGGCCATTTATAAAATTTATTATTAAATTAAAATCTTTATTTACTTAGTTTAAATCAATTTTCATATAAAGGTAATAAAAAGGGTAAATTATTTTGAGCTTGTGGATCTAGACACCTGAGGTCTCTTGTTTTTGATAAGATCGTTGATGTCAGATGTCTAAAATCCTCATTGGATAGATTTTGGTCGGATGCCGCATTAGATTGTTTTTGACGTGATAACGTCTTATAAATTGATGAATCACCAATCTTATAAATTGATAAAACACCGGCTGCATGCACGAAAAAGTGTAACGTTCCTAACGCGTAACGTTCCTAACGCGTAACGTTCCTAACGTTCGTAACGCGTAACGCGTAACGTTCCGCCTGACCCTGTGCGTGCTTTTCTCGAAAACGGCCCTAACGATTTGGATGAAATTTACTGAAAAGGGATTTTGGGGGGCAAAAAATCGTTTTAGCTAGGTCTCATCTCTCAAAAAAATCGTTTTCTTACAAATTTTATCATTATAAAAATCAATTTTTTGACGTATGAAAATACTTAAATATTCTAAGTAGGTTTTGGAATTTTATATTATAAACAGTGAAACAATTGTTTTATAAATATTATGACAGCTAATCTTTGAGACTTAAAATAAAAAATACGAAGGAAAGAAAGTTAAAAAAAACAATTATATTATATGGTGAGTAATTTAAATAAATAAAATTAACCTAAATTTGAAGCGAAAGATGCAATATCATAGATTCGAATTATTATAATTATTTATTGTAGAATTTAGGTTATGTATTACGGAATACGTTATCACGTAAAACTATCGTCCGTAAACCGACTTTACAGACAACCAATTTTTTTTTTAAGGCCACCGAAAGCTAGGTCTAGCATTAATTCACATTTTTAATTTATTGTAACAACAGCAAGCCTTGTTACATTAACTCTCTCTCTCTCTTTTGTAATATTGTTAAAATTAGTTTTCCTTAGCTACGCAGGAAAAATGAATGTTGTTATCAATTTGGAAAAAATCAATTCAATTAATAGATCTTAAGAAACAATTCATTACGATTCTTTTAAGTTCAAGTCTAAGCGTTTTATTTATTTTAAAGTAAGAACTTTTTTAAGTACTTACATTATTATCTTTTTAATAATAAATTGAAAATTCAGATGCGATATTTGCCAGTTCTCGGAACAGAATCTGGGAACTGCGTGCCCGTAAAAAAGGAAACATCATCGCTACATTGGCGACTATTCACGAGCCCCAAATGCCAGTAGGCAGCGGGTTGACACTTAATACTTGTAGATAGGATTATATTCCATTCCAAAGTATTACCGTCTAAATTGAAATGGATAAAAAAGTAACTAACAAAAAGTAACTAAATATGAGAAAGCGGCGGTAGCGCCTTTTGACGATAACGTCTTATAAATTGATGAATCACCAATCTTATAAATTGATAAAACACCGGCTGCATGCACGAAAAAGTGTAACGGTCGTAACGTTCCTAACGTTCCTAACGTTCGTAACGCGTAACGCGTAACGTTCCGCCTGACCCTGTGCGTGCTTTTTGCTAATTTCTCGCTCAATTTAAATCAGATCGGTTTGAAACCAGTCTTAAACGAAAGAGGAGAACATTTTACATAGATTTCGTATAACAGAATTTGCCTAAACAGTTTTTTTATACGAATTTATATAGAAAAATAGCTGTATAAATGCAATGTTGTCTAATGCATGGCGCGACGCGGTCGGTCGTCTTTGTTTGCCGTACATGGAAATTAGAAGAGAACGTATGTCTTGTCTTAACATGAAAACGGCTGCATTTCTAATGTTTAATTCAATTTTTTGACATTAGTATTTTGTGAAATGCAACGCCTTCTAAGTTAAGTATTGGAATAACTAATTATTATTAGAACATAATACTTTGACAGTTGCAAACGTCACTTTTGACATTTCTTATCATTCCGACACCAAGGATAAGCGGATTGAAACCAAATTTTGGGAGGTTTAGGTTATGTATTACGGAATACGTTATCACGTAAAACTATCGTCCGTAAACCGACTTTACAGACAACCAATTTTTTTACAGCTTTTTGATTCATTTTAGCTACGATTATTGTTGGAACAACAATCAAGCCGATTGTTGTCTCCTACGACAATATGTGAGTCATTGTTGGAATGACGAACTGATTGTCGTCTCACAAAATTCTTTGTTGTCCCAACGGCGAAATTGTAACAATTTAACTGTGATGTCTATTAAAAATTATATTCTATGAACTCTACTTTTTATATTCTTTGAGTTCACATTCATTGTGGTTATTTTTACGATCAAGTCAAATTAAATTAACATTGATTACCGTAGATAGTGAAATTTGCCCAAAGAAAACATTTTATTTACTTTAATTCACTTGGTTGATGCTATGAATATCTTGTATTAATGAATTAGAAATATATGTTTGAGATTTTAGCAAATCGTAAATATGAGTTTATTTTTAAAGTTTGGAAATGACGGATTTAACATCGTCGTCATTTTAATACGAGTTCAATATTTCATAGTCATTGGATTCAGCGTGTCAAAATCTACCGGCTAACCTTAATATCAACCCGTTCTGGGAGTCTTCGATTTTTAAAATTTTTACAGCGGGGAGCCGACGATTATTTTTTCATTTTAATAAAAGTGTTTAAAAACGACCATATGCCGAAAAAAATTGGTTGTCTGTAAAGTCGGTTTACGGACGATAGTTTTACGTGATAACGTATTCCGTAATACATAACCTAAATTTATATAATAATTATAATAATTCGAATCTATGATATTGCATCTTTCGCTTCAAATTTAGGTAAATTTTATTAAGTAGAATAATAAAACACTATAAAAAGTATACTATTATTATATAAAAAACAACTATGGCATGTATCTCTTATGCGCATGCGCCGATTTTCCCCAAAAAATTCTAGTAAAAATAGATAGAGTAAAAACTGTTTTAAAAACTATATTATTATTATATAAAACCTCATTATAAGAGATATATTCTTTTACGCATGCGCCGATGTTCCCCAAAAACAATAGGCCACTTCATATTTGCATATCAAACATCCTCCCAAAATTTGGTTTCAATCCGCTTATCCTTGGTGTCGGAATGATAAGAAATGTCAAAAGTGACGTTTGCAACTATCAAAGTATTATGTTCTAATAATAATTAGTTATTCCAATACTTAACTTAGAAGGCGTTGCATTTCACAAAATACTAATGTCAAAAAATTGAATTAAACATTAGAAATGCAGCCGTTTTCATGTTAAGACAAGACATACGTTCTCTTCTAATTTTCATGTACGGCAAACAAAGACGACCGACCGCGTCGCGCCATGCATTAGACAACATTGCATTTATACAGCTATTTTTCTATATAAATTTGTATAAAAAAACTGTTTAGGCAAATTCTGTTATACGAAATCTATGTAAAATGTTCTCCTCTTTCGTTTAAGACTGGTTTCAAACCGATCTGATTTAAATGATTCATCAATTTATAAGACGTTATCACGTCAAAAAACGTTTAATATTTTGACAGCAAATTACTATAATTCGTACAGATTTTCACATACTTATAAATCAAAGAAAATGCGAAACATGACGCATTAATTGCAACTCGTTTATAAGAAGTTTCCTCTTCGAAAATATTTCCGATCATTTGTTTCAATACTCCTAAATGTTGGCAACTTCTCGTACACATTCTCATATAATATTTTAATGTTGCAGTAATACTGAACTATAGACTATTATTATTATAAATAATACATTGCTCACTTTTAAAATATTTTATAGTTTATACTGAAATACAGCGGCGACACCAAAGATGGTCCCAAGAGAGACATGTCCTTCCATAATTTTTCGGTGCGTCTTCGAGTATTATTTTGTACATAAAACAATACAGTATACAAGTCTAAATATTTAACGTAAACAGTAAATACCCCAAAATCGCATCGGACGTTTCACTTTAAAGAAAAATTTAAAGCAAATAAAGCAAATAATAATTAATAGTCGAATATACGATCTGATAGTGTTTAAAGGCGTCTCTACACAAGTGGCCAGTACCGCCACTTACAGGCACTCACGATTGTGTAGAGGGCATATTCGTCGGTGCGTGGACATAATCGCCTGTAATCGGCAGTAATCGGTTGATTGTCGGTACATCAAAGGAATGCGTGGCCAGCATCGTGCGCCCGTACACACAATCGGACCGGCAAGATTGTGTGGAGGGCTAGGCAATCATCGCGGCGATGATGGGCACTTATTTGAGTGGCGGTGCTGGCCACTTGTGTAGAGGCGCCTTTACAGTTCACATAATATCAAATATAAAATTACGTAAACGCTTTTGATTTTTAACATTTTATTAAAAGGTCACTTCTATGGCAGTATTTTTCAGGTTTTTGTCCTGTCGAGTTACGATTTGGTGGCTTAAGGTCGATTCACACTATACGGAACTTCACCGTCACGTCACAGACCGGCAACGTCACGTAAAAAATAGAATACATTCACATCTATCGGTAACGTCACTGAAATGCCATCAATCCGCCTAGTACTCTATCATTTTTAAAAGTAAATTTTTAAAAATAAAAATATCTTAACTTTCTGGGGAGTTTACATCTATGAGCTTATAACGTTTCTTTACGATTCGAATTTATTGCTAACCAACAAAAATGAAATTAAAAACTATAGTACAAGACACAATAATTTGTCTATAAGACATAGAACATCCTTTTACGAAAAATGTCCTATATATAAAGGCAATAAACTATACGAAAAACTTCCTCAAAATTTGAGGAAATGTACAAATATAAATTCTCTAAAAAACGGCCTAAAAAATTCCTGCTCGAAACTGCACCGTACAAAAATGATTTGTAAACCAATCGATTGTATTTGACGTTTGTAACCAATTTTAATTATTGGATCAGCAATAAATTATTATCTATCTATATATCTATCTATCATGCCTAAGTTCAATAAAAAACAACTTGCGATTATTGCCTTAATTTTGGACGACGAAGAAGAGAACAGCAATAATAAACCACGTAGAAGAACATGGGTACGAGAAATGTTCATGAAAAGAAAGAAATTTGGGAAGTATCATACTCTATTCAATGATTTAAAAGATGAAGAAACTTCTTTTTACAAATATTTTAGAATGTCACAGCATCAATTTTATGTTCTATTATCTAAAATCGATCGTCAAATCACAAAACAAAATACAACTTTTCAAAATTAAATAAATTAATAAATTTTCAATAAATAAATTTAGTATTTATTTGATATTGTTTTATTTATTTGACTGAAACGTTCCGCTCAAGCATTCATACTGTTCGAACGGACCGGTTGCGTTACGTCAAAATATAGTTTTCGATAAACGCTGACGTTCCGGGACGTTGACGTAACGTAACGTAACCGGTGTATGTGAACATAGCCATATAAATACATAGTAAGATATTTTGACGTGACGGTGACGTTCCGTATAGTGTGAATCGCGCTTTAATCGAGATTTTTTCATGTGATCTATTTCGTGTTAACAAGTTAATTTTCTACATAATAACAATTTAATTATAAGTTACAACTTTTTTCAAATCACAGCAGTGATAAATAATAACAAATAATATTAAACAAACGGTGATAGAAGTGTGTAAAAAAAATGGTGAACTAAATCTAAATATTTGGTATCACAATACGTAATATTTTACTCAAAGTAATATCGTATTCTTAAACCTGTATTTTTTAGAACTTTTGAATAAAAATGAATGTTTAATTTTTTATGAATATAAGTGTTCTTTTGAAATTGAATACTTATATATTCTTCTCTATCTGTCTGCCAATTAACTTTTATTGGCAAGAATTAGTAGTTTTGTAGATTGAATTTAATTTATGATTTTATTTAATTTAAATTTTTAACTTTGAACAATGTAATCTAATTGCCTAAAATAGCAAGGACTATAGTAGGTAATTTTTGTTGGAATCCATTTTGTAAGTCGCAACCATTTGAATACTGTAAATCGTCACAACTGAAAGGATGAATGAATTTGTAATTTAGCAGAACTAAGCGGAGATAAAGACAGAAAAAGTAAACGAGTATAGAGTAAGTGAGAGAGTGTAAAAGAGGACGAAGAAAGATATTTTCTGGAAGAGAAGAAACATTCAACGCTCTGCCACCCACTTTTATTTAAAAATCACGGACATTTAAATTTATTGCAGATATTCACCGCTCAATAGATCTGTGCATTTTTTAATCCTGGAAAAGTAGCTATTTCGTTAAATTTAATTTTGTCGATATTTAAAGAAAAAAATGTAAATCTCTAAAATTGGTCTTTTGAAAAACCAAACTAAGTAAATAACTCACCGACCAATAGAGCTGTCAGGTGAGCAATAAAAAATACAGATTGAGCGTTAAATGCTTGATATACTATTCGTATTTAAATTGTTTAGTCGTTAGACCTTTTGACACTATTTAGTATTATTATTTATCAATAATAGTTTTATAGATTTATATATATTAATACGCTAAGGTTAAAGATGTTTGCCTCCCTTTTTAGAAAAATCCTCACAAATTCTCCACATAAATTATATATCATTTTACAGATAATTGCTTGCTCTACTGACATTGACAACTAAAAAATTTATTATTGCTTTTGTTTTTGTAAATAAATTAAAATACAGCAACGTTGAACAACGGTTGCCATCTGACGGCTTAAATTTTGAAACAACGTCAACACTTCGATCTGTCATCCTTCATATTGTAATACAACAGACACAATACTGCATACTGCCATCTAACGGCTTTAATTTTGAAACAGCGAGCAACGCTGAACAACATCACAGCGATGCTGCATGATGCCATCTGACGGCTTAGCTCAACGGTTTTGCTACTTGCGCCTCTATATGACAATTTTAGTAAAATATTTCTTCGATCTGTTATCTGAGCTTCATATTGTAATAAAAGAAAAACGTTATAAGCAGTGTGCAAAATTAGAAACGAATTGAATACCTGCAATCATATTTAAAAAATATTTTTGTAAAGTGATAATTATTATACTTATTTAGTGCGAATAATTCGCACAGGTCACACTAGTATAATATAATAAGGCCATACAAAAAGTTCCTACCCAAACTTCTTTGATGATAAATGAGGTCAAAGAGACAAAAATGCTAGAGATGTACTACTTTAAAATAATGTCGTCTGCTCGCTGCTATTACTTTATAAGACAATGTTAAAATATCAAAGGCGATATTAATGTCATCGAAGCCATAATTAAACACAATTAAACACAAATCAATTTATTCTTGTAACGCCACTTTTGATATAAAACGTCTACTGGCGCGTTTCGATGGGAGTAAGAACGTGCAAATGCCGTGAAATACGAGGCCGTTTATGGAACGTCTTACGTTTACTTATAAGTTACTAGAATTTTGTCGGATTACAACTCGAAAATTTGTTAGCGCTTGCTGCAGTGGGTATGCGTTGGATTATAACATGGCTTTTGTTGATGGCGACATCTAACACAATTTCGAACATGGCTTTTATATTACGAACTGTGTTTGTTTGTGTAGTTTTGCGTGGGTAAATAATTACTGTGCGTTTTTTCGTTTTCACATCGTTCAAATCAAAACTTTTCAATATAAAAAAAAATTATACATTGATTTAGATTTTTTCACATCTTCCCGGCGCTCCACGACAACTCATATTTTTTTTTTGTAGTTTCACAACGAAAAGTATAATGTTCTATAATAGTACCGCCTTTAGCCTAGTCAAGAACTGTGATTCTTGAGAAAAATAGATCCAAGTCTCCGAAAAATGTGAGCAATAGCTTTTCGATTCGAAAAAATATTTCACCGGCAAAAATTGCATTTGTTATTAACAAAAAACGAAAAGACAAAAAGGGCCCCTTAGATTTTTGACAATTACTCAAAAACTATACGCGATAGCGGGAATTGAAAAAAGATTCTTAAAGAGGAGAAAATTTCCAATAAAAAAGTCCCACCCCCGGAACTCGCTATCTCTATTATTTATACTTTTAATTTACAGCCGTTACAGCTCGAGCGCAACGCCCTGTTAAGAGAGTACAACACATAAAATAATTTTTTTATAGTATTAAATAACAATTTATAAATCTGAATAAATTATGGTGTCATCTTAACACTTGAAAGAATAAAGTTCCGTTGAAAAAAAAATGTTTAAATCTATTTTTAAAAGTGGGGTTATTGTTAACTAAATATTTTTTTTAAACCGTCTTCATTGAAGACAACAAAAATTGTTTAAATAATTGGCCTATAAATTGTTGAATATGTATTCACTAGCACTCTGTATTCAGATTTCAGCGTAGATGTTTGAGTAACTTTCTGTTTTACTCTGTATATAAATGGTTAGTAATGGCGAACTGTTGAATATATTCCTGGTGGTAGCTAAAACTCTTACTTGCGCGACAGTGGCACGGGGATGGGATCATTCTCTCAGATAGTCCCAACTTGTTAGGAAAAAAACTTAATTGAGGCAAATATATCACATTGGCAAAGTTTTGCTAACTCATTAGCGCCAAGTGTACTTTTGAAACTGTTTAAAACAGACTGAACTTGGATTTATTTTCATTTAGTTACAAACACATCGTAAATAGCACAATGAATTATTAACTCGCCTTCTTGCAAACAAAATTATTTAACTAAAATTTTGTTTCATGAGAAAGGGAGAGTCTATAATTTACAAGAAAGAAACACTTCTGCATATCTTTTCGTATAAATTGAATCCTTTGTCAATTTACTACTAGAAATTATACTGTCGAGCGTCTATAATCTCAAATATTTCTCAACAGAAATCATTTCTTACCTAAAGTTAAACTATTTTATACATATGTCCTAAAAAATCACAAAAACAAAAATTGCGAATGTACATACAAATCCAATGAGCAGAAGCAAACATCTGTATCTCTTTTAGTTTAGAAGCCACGGCCATTCAAAGTTTTCTTTATTTTTAGGAAAATTTAAACGGCCACAACTTCAAAACTAAAAAATTAGTTGTCTGTAAAGTCGGTTTACGGACGATAGTTTTACGTGATAACGTATTCCGTTCGAATATCATATTTAATAATACATAACCTAAATTTTAGTAGCTGTCAAACGATATTTTTACCGACTAATAATTTGATCAACCAAAGCAAAATACATATTTTTAAGCAATTATAAAAGGCATTTAAAAGAATGTATATATATTATATATTTGTTAACAAACCGTATAATTTATCTAGGCCATCTGTCAGATGTAGCTTTCGCTGGAACGGCCGAAAAAAATGTTGAACGCACACTACTCTCTGACGTCACGCGAGAAGAGGGAGAAATGCGGCTTGGGCCGATCGTGCTTCTCTATCGCTTATATCGCGCTCTCGCTTGCGGAACGTTACTTTTTTTCGTGTGTGCTGGCGGTGTATCATCAATTTATAAGACGTTATCACGTCAAAAAGATACGGAATCAACTTGTCTTTTTCTATGAAGGCCGCCGCGTACGAAGCTAGTTTTGTGCTGGAAATGATGTCACTGCGGGGTCGCGTGCGTGATCAGAAGATGTATTTCAAAATTTGAACCGGTGCTATTTTCGTGCTTGTTTTGAGCAAGAACCAATCAGCAAACAGTATCTTGTCACGTGGACGACATGGGCAAACGCCCACAAACAAACATGACGTCATAGTGTGTGTTCTGTTCTGAGACAATAAACGTTCACTTTTGTTAACAGTCAAACTGTCACTGCGCGCGCATAAAACTCATCTAGAAAGCCAGCTTCAAGACACGCATTGCGTGAAGCGAAGACATAAAAGTCATCACGGAAGCCGCAGCGTCACAGCATGCTTGAAACCCTAGCAGACAAATCTAGCAGCAAAACCAGTCTCGTGTACAGCGATTTTAATATCAACTACTCCTGCTAGTAGAATGGCTGTTACCTACAGTGCAAACTTAAGGCTTGAGGCGTAATGCCTTACTTAATTGGCAGCGTCTGAAAGAAAACAAAATGTCGAATGCAAATGGAAAATAGAAAAGAGGACTAATTACGTCTGTTGTTTCAGAAGCGTCAAGTTTGGAAGTTGTTTGTTTATGAGTACCAACTGTTTGATCGAAACATTAATTGTGCTTTGAACGTCAACATGCTTTAATTTTGTAAATATAAAGTTACTCTTACCAGATAATATGTTTACATTACTTAAAAAAAAAAACAGAGCATAAAATTATGGGACTCAGTACCTACTTACACAGTAGAGACTTTGTTGTCCATTCGTTCGTCTGTCTTTACAGAAGTTTAACCTATATAGTATATAGGATTGAACTTAGAACTTGTTTAGTGTTGTATTACGGTTCGCATTTTATCAATAAAATTGGGTTTTTGCGGCCCATTAAATGAAAGTTACAAGAAATAATGTAAGCATATGGCATATTAAAAACTCATTTTAATGATATTAAATAAAAAATAGTCGAGTTTTTATAGGTTATTTTTTAATAAATAAATTATCGACCAATTTTTCAGACAATATATTAACAAATAATATAATTAATACATTAACGTTTCGATCCGGATTTGGATCTTCTTCAGAACTGATCTAAAAAGTATAAAAAATAATTAATATTTAATTTCTAATTCGCTTTTTATAACATTCTTTCAAAATTATTAATTAGTATCAAAATATTGAAAAAATAATAACAAACAATTTTTTATAGGTTATTTTATAAAAACTCCCTTTCACAGTTATTTTTCTACATTTTTTTTCAACTAATTAACAGCAATAGGCGAACTTAGGAATTTAGGACATTAGGATAAGGTAGGAACATTTTGAGCATAGGAGTTTGACAGGTCATGCCCTTAAATAAGGAACCATCTCGATATTTGTCTGGAATGATTGAGGGAAACCATGGAAAACCTCAAGATGGCCGGTACAGAAAAATACCGTTTCTCGGCGAGAGGCAGCAGGAAAAAGTCCCCCGCCGGGATTCGAAGTTTCGAACCCAGTACCTCCTGAATGCGAGTCTAGTGCTCTCACCACTACGCTACACCGCTCGGTATACAAGTTAAATGAAACAGATTTGATATCACCGCTTGAAAAAGTCGATGTTAACACAATGATATTAAATAACACTGGTTCGTCTTTTGTGTTCTGCCATCGTCTTCGTTACAATGATGTCAATGATTGCGATGATGAGTTGAGAACGCCATTTTGATTTACTAATTGCAACCATTGTTTCAAGATGGTGTTGAGTCGAGAGCAGGGCACAGCGAATTGTTTTACTCATTCCATTCGGTTATGGCCTGGTTGACATTGGCGCTGCGTCACCCCTTTCCTTATTTCCTGTCCTTGCATGTGTGTGTAAAGAATTCAATTTTCATTTAGGAATTGTTTCTGAAACCATTTCCTCTAAAACTGATCTCCAAATCAACTCTAAAAGATCAGAATAACCATTGTTAGCGGGTAGCACTTGAAGAGCTATATATTAATAGTATATTGTGCGACTAGTGAGAGAAGGAGAAGATTTCATGAGCGTGAAATCGCTACGCTCGTGCGGTAACACGTGAGTGGAATATTCTCCTTCGATCAATAGTCGCACATAATACTTTATTCAACTAGCACGAGTAATATGTAATCGGGGCCCTGATAAAAAAGGGAAAACAATAAATTACTCCATGTTGACTCGTAGAGTGCGAATATATTACTGCAAACTTTTGCCGCGTTCCTATTGGTCCAGAAATTATGCAGTAATATAGCGCATTAAGGCCGCTGCACACGAGGCTAGAAACACTGCTTGGAGTTCTGCTGGCCGGTAGTCTGAGTACGAAGCTGGAAATGACGGCACTGCGGGCTCGTCTGCTGGCTTACAAGATCGGTTTTAAAATTAGAACAGGGGCTATTTTCCTTGCTAGGTGCGCAGCTAGATATGAGCAAGAACTAATCAGAAAGCAGTATCTTGTCACGTGGACGATTTGAACAAACGCCCGCAAACCAACATGGTGTCATTCTGCTCAGAGTCACAATCGGGCTTTTGAATGAAATTTTTTTTTGTCATAATATAACAAAACTATTTTTCTTTTTTTTTATTTTCGTTATAATTCAAAAGTTATATCAAATTAAAAATAAATTTTTGTACCCAGTTCCGAGAACGCGCCGACATTTCCCGAACATAATGTGACGTCATAATGGTAAAATGTATATACCTACGCAGTATACTATCAATGGCTTCTACATGTGTATTGACTAACCACATGACGTAGAAGCCACTGATAGTATACTACGTATATACATTTTACCATTATGACGTCACAACTGTCAAAAACAATAATTTTAGTGCGTTTGCAGTCACGTGATTTTTTTAAATACCTATTTTATCAATTTTAAATTGTTTATAATTAATTTAAAAAAAGTTTTTTGAAAGTTTTTCGCATCGGTTATCAATATTATGTATAATAAAGTTTTAAAATACAATAAAAAAATCGATAATTTTTTTTTTCAAAAGCCTAATTATTGCTATCATCACTGTGGTTCGTTTACCACAGTGATGATAACAATTAAACTATCGACAATAAACATATACCACGTAGAAAAACAACTTTATGAACACTGAGTTAACTATAATAAAGATAGTAACCAATTCTTACGAGGAACTGTGCATTGGATGGAGGTTCGGTTTTCATGGGCTTGGCAATGTTCGCTTTCAGGACTCCAGTGTATGACCTCCGTCGTCGCCTCCTTAAACCCTCCTATACAGTGTATAGCTGTGATTATTGTCTCATGTTACTTTGGCTACCCCAACTGCTGTAACATTTTGCTCTATTGTTCTCGGTATTCAACTGTTTTAATGCTCGCCAGTCGTTTCTCGCTAATTATAGGTTATGTCACGACTACTAAAATTTAAAGAATCTTTCTTTCTGTTCGAGGTAATTATTGCAGTTCGATTGGAAACGACTTTTTAGTGCCTTCGCTCTTTTATACAAAGCGTTCGTAAACCGTGCTTGCAATAGAAAATTGTGAATCTCAAGTTTTATTCCAATTTAAACTTTAATCATTGATTTACATATTATTGTAATGTTTTAATCAATACGTTGCTTTGCATATTTTTACTAGAACGGCAAAACGTGATAGCTCTTTAGATTATTGTATTTTTTTTTTTGTTTTTATATTTATTACAAAAAAAGGAATTATAATAATTATTTTATTTTACATTTTGTTTATTTTAGGTTCTTATCTTAGCCTCCTAGCTTCACGTTCCGACTCCAACAGGGGGAGGATATCGCCTTCTCTGACTGGGCCTTTCACATTGATGTTGGTCGGATGGCGGAATCTAGGGATCGGACCAAAATTTCTCAATTAGATCATTTTAGGGATGGTATTTAGGGATTGAAACAATTTTGGGTCCGAAAATACCGAAAAAAATTTGAGAATCGTTTCAAAGGACCCCGCACGGAACATATGGAAATCGGCCCTCGGTTAAAATCTTCCATACTCGGGGATATTATCCAAAAATCGACGCTGATCAAAAGTCTCCATGGGCACGAAGTCCGGAAATGCGATCCCGGGGAGTTATTATTATTTTGATTGCAATAAAAGTATACTTTTATTGCAATCAAAATAGGGAAAATGAGCAAATGCACCCGTCTCCTTGTGATATTCTATTATAGACATATCTACATCACATAGATATATCATATACAGTATATATGTCGCCGGGATATTGTCAAACCCGTGATATTATAATTTCACTTAGTGAAATTATAATATCACGAATCTTTGTCAATCGTGATATTGTAATTTCACTAGTGAAATTACAAAATCACGGATTTGACAATATCCCGGCGACATATCTACTGTATATGATAATATATCTATGTGATGTAGATATGTCTATAATAGAATATCACAAGGAGACGGGTGCATTTGCTCATTTTCCCTATTTTGATTGCAATAAAAGTATACTTTGCAATAAAAGTATACTTTTATTGCAATCAAAATAATAATAACTCCCCGGGATCGCATTTCCGGACTTCGTGCCCATGGAGACTTTTGATCAGCGTCGATTTTTGGATAATATCCCCGAGTATGGAAGATTTTAACCGAGGGCCGATTCCCATATGTTCCGTGCGGGGTCCTTTCAAAATGTGTTTCTAAAATTTAAATAAAATCGGCCCGACTGGACCGGATTTACAAATTTTACGAAAATACAAGTTTTCAGATAGTAAATGACTTACTGAGGAGTGTGTTTAATTTGGTGCATATGTTGAGTTGACAATAATTTTGTAATTATTGTTGTAAGGGATGTGTCGGATGTTTTTTAAGAGTGATTGAATTTTATTTGTTTTATGATATTTATGTTTTAAAAATAATTTTCGACGTATGTCCACCACGACTAGCTTTGAGGAACCGCATTCGATCAGACAAATTTTGGACCACTTTTTCGAGTAATTCAGGGCTTATTTCACCAATAACACGAGATATGTTGGCTTCCAAAGCGTCTATTGTTTCTGGTTTATCAGCATAAACCAACGACTTTACATAACCCCACAGAAAATAATCCATATACGGCAATTTTGCTTGTTTACGTAGCCATTCAACCTGAAATGAGCTTCATCATTAAACACAATTTTTCTAGAAAAAAGTGGATCAACTTCAAGCTGTTCTAGGGCCCAATCAGCAAACAAACAAAGTGGCTTTAGTTCTTGATCCAGTTGGATCTTGTAAAATTTTCCATATGATTGTGGTGGATGCACAGGATGAACAGAAATGTTAAATTCTTCTATCTTCTGTCAAATCACAGTTATCCCGATCGAAAGTTCTATCACTCTAAAAAACACTCGATATTATTGGATTGATTTTTTTTTATTTTGTCCAAAAACAAACTGCAGTTCACATAAATAAAGTCATATTACCTCTATTAGCAAAAGCAAGGTTTGGCACTGCGACTCGAGTTGTTTCCCACTTTATAGTCGGAGAGCTGTTGAACCGTTCATCATCATTACTACATATTTTCTGAAACTCTAAAATTTGTCAAATAACCCTCTATTGTCTATAAGTAGGTTAGTTTTACTTCACTGGTTTAACTGTAGATTTATTTAAATAGAAAAATTGCCCCACGTTTCGTTATATATAAACAAACAGAAATATATATTCTTGAATATTCGCATTAATAAAAAGCTGCATCACGCCACACACGCACACTTGCTCTATAAATTGTAACCGAGTTCTTTTTTAAAAATACACCATCATATAAATCAATTGAGTTTTTGTAATTATTTTTTACTTCACTCTGCTGCGATTATTTATGAGACAACAGGTAGGCTTTAAGTAATTATAGCATATTTTGCAGGCCTGCACCGTTCAGTATTTTTATGTGCCGATGTTGATTGAAAAAAATCGTTTTCAATTGGGTTAATTTTATTTATTATTCTGTAATGAATAAATTAAATTGATTTGTTTATTTTCTAAGTCGTGTAATAGGCCCGTTGCAGTAGAATATGACATTAGTTTGGTTTTGTTAATACATATTTTAATTTATTATAAATTTATATTTTTGCTTCAATATTTCAGATAGGATGAGATGTATAATTTTACATTGAAAATAAATTATTTTAGTAGTAGGTACCTATTGTGAGATTCATATTAATCTTTATTAAAAACTAAAATTGACGACTTTGAAAAAAAAATATGCTATTTCAAACATAAATAGGTATATATTAAATTTTTTAAAAGACGATTATTAAGTATAATATACAGAATGTATCACAGAAAACCGTACATAGGGAAAAGTACACCGTACAAATTAGTTAAGATCGGAATTTGCTTTGCCCTCTATTCGGAGGCTGTTACCATGATTACCATGGTGTACAAATACAGTAACAATTAATGTATATTTCTGTTCATTTGACAGTTTAATAATGTTAGACAAAGTGAGACAAAGTTTTTATAACCGATTAAGCCACTGATTAATTCAAAATGAAGGCTTATATATTTGAACATTTGCTTTAATTTTTTATTTTAACTGTTTATTTTGTTTAAATATTAATAAAAAATTGTTTCATCAATAAAAATAAATTTATTTAATATTGAATAATTTATTTTAACTGATTTTTCTAATTTTACATTATAGTCCAAGAGACGGCTGCAGAAAATGTGTCGTCATAAGGTGGGCGAACGAAAAAATTAGAGATGATAGTTAAGACCATAATTAAGAAAGATCGCTAAGGTTGCCTGCGAAAATCCTGCCGAAACAATGTTTTTTTAATTTGTTTATCAGTTAATAGACCAGTGAATTTAGCTTTTGACAAGGACAAAATTAATAACAGAAAACGAATGATCAGGAAGGGAAGAAACTGCCGTCAGAAATACAGAAACCAAAAATTCAAATGCGTAAAAGGGTGGAGGGCTGTGGGGGGTGCATTTTAGGGGTCAAACGCGGTTTTTCGTTATTTCCGGCGAAAGTTGACCTCCAATCGAAAAATGTTGTATGGAAATGTTGTAGGTATTAAAAGGATCTACAACTTTTATGAATATAACTTTTTCACATAACCTTAAAGATTCAAAGAAATATTGAAAAAACCGTGTTTTTCGTTTTTAATTTTTTTCTCCTGCAAATTACAGCTTATTTAGGACATAGAAAGGTAAATCTTCTGAAAATTTCATGAAAAAAAAAATCATTTTTGCAGGAGAATAAAATTAAATAAAATAATATAAAATTTTTTAATACGGATCTGAATATACAAATATTATAAAAAATCTCGCAAGAAGTAAGTAATTAATTAAGATCTAAATAAAGTAATGAAATCGGTGTAAATGATAAACGAGTTTTCCACAACTGGATAAATATTTTTAATAGATATTATTCATAATGTTGAAACAGTGTGACAGGTTTTAAGGCGATTAAAGGCATATTCAGTAAGTTAAGCCTCTTAGCATATTTTATATAATTTCAATGGATTTGAATAAATTAATATACTTTTAACTTATACAAAGTTATGAAGATATTAAGAAAAGTTAATTGAAATAGGTAGAAATGATAAATAATATTAACATTATAATGTACTTATGCGACCTACCGATGCCAATAAGTTTTCAATCTGTTTACCGCTCTTTACAGATGTCAACCAAAGCTGTTTCTAAGGCTAAATAAACCTTAAGTTTTACCTAAGAAAAATAATAATATGTTTTCAAAAACTATTTTATTTAAAAAAAGAATTTAGAAAATACGTATTTGGATCTAGTATTTCAAATACCATTTCCAAAAGTATCTTGTATCTCTGATACTCAAATACTTTACTCAAAGTATCTTGTAACTTGTGTACTAGATACTTTTTATGAGGTATCTTACGTCTCTGATCGCTAGTTAGTTATATTTCAGTTCGGAAGTCATAGGCAGTAATTATTCACTAGTTAGTAACAAGCTTAAGGAGGTTGACGCGTTACAGTCCCAATAAAAAATAAGTCGAATTCTAAATGAGAACTTTTCCATAATAAATTTTTACAAAAGGTTATAAGTCGATGATACCAATAAATTATTGTCATAAAGGCATAAATAAATATTTTTTTTAAAATAAATTAATTATTTCAGTATTTTACTTTAATGGACTAACTTTTGAATTTTTTGTTAGGTTAATAAAAATAAATGTATGTAAATATCTGTATTTTACATATTTTTTGCAGTAAATAATTAAAAAAAGAAATTAGAAGTAATAAAAATTAAAATTAAATCATTAAAAAAGTTGAAAATTCAGTTAAAATTGTTAAAACTGTCAAGAATAAAAGTCCATAATCGAAAAGTGCTAAGGTTTAATAATTTTTTTTATTGATTAAAAGTCTCCTAATTAAATTGGAAAAAATATTAAAATATGCGTAAGACATCGATGCTTTACATAGTTAGTTTTCGGAACTGCTGATATTATTTGGTTATTTGCAAAAAATTAAAATGTACCGTTTGCATGCTAGGTTGACATATTTTCCATAAGACTACATGTAAAAGTTTTTTTTAATTTTTAACTTTATAAATCTCCTAATGATTTTGAATTTTTTACAGAAAATTTTGTCATAAAAAAATCTATTAAAAAAACTTTATTTCAGACTTTTTTCATTATCTTCGTAAAACGGCTCAACCTCCTTAATGGATCGGCATGGCAATAAAACAATGTATAATAGATTTTTCCCTTGCATAAAAACGGTGCCGCTTATATTATGGAACGGTGTATTGTCACTTAAACTACAATGTAGTTGCGTGGGGTCACTCTGCACATGTTGAAAGGATTTTCATTATACAAAAAAGGATATTACGTGTAATGTTCAAATTGGGATTTAGAGAAACCTGCAGGCCTGTCTTTGAGCAGAAAAAGATCTTAACGATATACGGTATCTACTTATACAAATTATTATCATATATTAAAACAAATATAAAAAACTACGAAACAGTGTCACAAAAACATTCTTATATCACCCGCCAGAGCAAATTACTATATAAACCGAATTTTTCTAAAACGTTTTGCTGTAAGTCCCCATCAATTGCAGGTGTAGATATATATAATACATTGCCGGAGAGACTTAAAAATATAACAGAAATAAAATTATTTAAAAAAGAATTAAAAAACATGCTTGTTAAAAAACCGGTGTATAAATTGCAAGGATATATTTTTAGTGAGTTTTAATTATTTATAGTTATTTTAACACTTTATATTTTATTCATTGAATATGACGTTTTGTATCTATATTGTATATATAGCTTCACAAATAAATTGTCTATCTATCTATCTATCTATCTATCTATCTATATTTTTGAAACCATAAGTAATTGAAGTTTAGCTACCGAAATTAAAATCATTTAAATTGAAATACATTAATCGAGACCGAGTGCAATTTTATTTCGACAGCTTGTGAAATGAAATCGCGAAATCTATGTCCAAAAAAGTTATACGATATGAATAGCCAGTTTGACGACGTAGGTATGTTAAAAAAAGAAATAAGAAACAATTCAAATTGAAATGTAAAATAAATGATGTAAAAATAATTGAATTTCAGATCTTCGTAACTCTTTTATTTTATTGGAACAAGTCAGCTGTGAAATGATCTATGCATTGTTAACAATAGAATGTATTGTTTGTGTTAAAAAATTTGTTCAACACATATCAATTGAAAAAGTAATATGTATTATAGACGTGGTATGCGGTAGCTCAAGGTCTATTCACAAATAGTCCTGTAAAAAAATAATGGAATAAATTTATTTTTTTTTGCATGTTGTTTATCGTTTTAGAATATTTTTATTGCATTTTTATAAATATAGTTCATTTGATTAAACGGTGTGCCGCCACTGTAACCGATGTCTTAATTTACAAAATAACAAATTACAGCTAAGTATCAGTTGTGGGCCGATAATGATGAAGTATCGGTTCGATCTGCTATGAGCAATTTAACTAATAAAATACAAAATACGGTGAATTCTGGTTTAACCAATATTCTTGGTCAAGTTTTAGATTTCATTAGTTTTCATTGTCAATAAAAACTTTTTAACAAAAAAATTAAACCGCCGAAAAACTGAAAAGCAAAAAATAATAAATCTTTTTATTTAACTAAGTAGTTGAACGTACGTGACAGTCTAGTATATCTAAGTAATTTTGAGTCGGCGTCAAACAATCAATGAACAAAGATCACTAAAAGAAATAACCAAATCAAATTATTAGAGAACTCTCGTGAACTCTCAGAGATTTCCGGCGAAGGATTGTTGACGCCGACTCAAAATTACTTAGATATACTAGACTGTCACGTACGTTCAACTACTTAGTTAAATAAAAAGATTTATTATTTTTTGCTTTTCAGTTTTTCGGCGGTTTAATTTTTTTGTTAAAAAGTTTTTATTTTATAATTTTTTGTGGCTATATAATTTATAATTGTAATACACAACTCAGCATGAAAATCTGTGAGTGAACAATAAATCACCCCTATTTTCCCACCCTTAGGGTAGGAATTTTTTTTCCAAATTTATATGAGACCAACCTCGAGGTATACCCTATCCAATAAAAAAATAATTATCAAAATCGGACTACTCTGTAAAAAGTTATGTGTGGTCATACATTACAATCAGTGAGTAAACAATCAATCATCCCCTGTTTTCCTACCCTTAGGGTTGGAATTTTTTTACCAAATTTATATGGGACCAACTTCGGGGTATACCCTTTCAAACAGAAAAATAATTATCAAAATCGGACTACTCTGTAAAAAGTTATGTGTGGTCATACATTACAATCAGTGAGTGAACAATCAATCATCCCCTGTTTTCCTACCCTTAGGGTTGGAATTTTTTTACCAAATTTATATGGGACCAACTTCGGGGTATACCCTTTCAAACAAAAAAATATTTATCAAAATCGGACTACTCTGTAAAAAGTTATGCGTGGTCATACATAAAAAAAAAAAAAATAAAAAAAAAAAAAATAAAAAAAAAAAAATATACGCGTCGACTTGAGAACCTCCTCCGTTTTTGTTTTTCGTCGGTTAAAAATACATTTTGCTACTAAGATCTAAGCACTATTGATGACTAGGAATTTACAGGAAGAACTTGATCCTTTTTTAACAGATAAAATCATAAATTACTAGTGTACCCGTTCAAAACTTTTTGCATCTATCTTCATATTGTTTTAAAAAATGATATTTTAACACAGACCTAGATTCCTCTTGCATTAGTTTCCATTTACAGTTATTAAAAAATCAAAACTCATTTAACACATTTACGGTTTTCACTATTTTTTTCTGATCTGAAACCAAATTTTAGACTTGGTACAGTCAATATAATATTTAAAAACTCTATTTTGGCATTAAATTAACATAAGCTTACACTTTCTTAAATTATTTGGAAAATAGAATAAAATTTCAGTTGTCTATTAATATTTTGAATATTCGCTTTAAAAAAACTAACTAATTTAAATATACACTTCAATTGTCAAAGTCGACTTGTCGAACTGTTTGCCTAATCTCCGACATACGTACATATTTGCATTTCTCTCACACTCATGTTTCGTGAACATATATGGATTTTCTCTGTTTACGTGCCTCTTCATCCCGCAACGCCTTCGTTTTTTGTACTATTATCGCTTGAAATCACCCCTTTTAACGAAATTTCACAAAAAAAAAAAAAATAGTGATAATACATCTGCGGACTAAATACTTCAATTAAAAAAAAAATGTGTCAATCGGTTGATTAAAAAGATTGCCGGCGGATTGGCTAGAGAAATATGGCTTGTGTTTTAAATATATAGATATCTATATTTTAGTTTGTTTAAAAAATAAATTCAATGATTCGATAAAACCATTTTTAATCGATCCGAATCTACCTAGGTCAAGATTCAGTGAATTTTTAAATTCGACCGACCACGCTTCATTACTTTTTTTATTCGATTTCCACTATGAGCAGGTTTAACTGTAAATTATGCTATCTCTTTATCTTTATCGAATTACTATATTTCATGTTGAAGAAACCATCAAATAAGGTAATTCGTGATCTCAGCACGTATACATTTGATGCATAATATATAATATTTTATAATATATTATGTACCTGCCTATTATATCGTTATATCACGTCGTATACACACACCAGCAAACATTGCGTACAACCGAGCTTATTATTTATTGCTTTTGTGCTACCCGGTGAGATTAAAATAATATGACCGAAAAAAATGGCTGTTCAGCTTAATCATAGATACAAGAGAATTAAGGGAAAAATCCCGAATAAAACTGACACAAAATCCATAATAACATATATGTTACAGGCATAATCCGGAGGGTGTATAGGGCAAATTGCACATCGCTGCTCGGCAAAGTTCGCAGAAGTGACATGGTTCGTTCTGATGTGAGCAAACTTAACACTGCCAATCCGACGATGAAACGATTGTTCGTATCGCTGATTAATTCTGATGTAAAACATCTAATGGCGCGTTTGGTTGGGAGTGAAACCGCGCAATTGGCGCGAGGCTTTTATTGGAGGACGTTACGTTTCTGTACGTTGAATTTAACATGGCTTTAGTTGAAGGTGACATCTAGAAACAGGGCGAAATTTAGTTACCAGTATTTCTTTAGATGACAGCTGGTGACGCTTGCTTTGTGTATGCGTTGGATTATAATTTGGTTTTTGTTAAAGGCGACAACTAGATGACAGGGCAAAATTTAGTTACAGGGTAAAATTTAAATGCAGGGCGATATTTAGTTACTAGAGTTTTGTTAGTTGACAGGGCGAAATTTAATAGATAATAGGGCAAGATTTAGTTGGAGGGCGATATTTAATTACTCGAATTTCGCTTTAATTTTTGTTTGACATCTGTCAGGTGTCCCACGAAGACTCATTTTTTTTAAGTTTGTTGTGAGCAAACATAGAAAATTATTAATTTTTTTGGAGGGATCAAAACATCCAACACAGTAAAAATTTAATAGTCGTACTTGATGAATGAACGATGACCGTTTTGATCCTCTATAGACATATAATTTGGTTATAAAGTACCCTGCATAAACCTTAGGGGATTTGATTCTCGGTTAAATTGATCGAAAATGGTTTTATTTTATAGTTTAAAGGTCACTAAGAAAAAGTGTCCATGAGCGCATGGCCTAAAAACCAGTAGATTTTTAGCTACAGATATGTTTAGCGAGATTTTAGATATGGTATATCCATTGGATATGGATATTGATATCCAATGAATTCACATAAAAAATCCTAAGATCTAGAAATATGTTTTCGAGTGCACTGAATCCGAATATGACATTATTATTTTATACAGTGTGACGTCTTCCAATATTACCTAGTTTTCGACTATTTTTCTATTTCTAAAAGAAAAAGCACAAAAGTTGAACATGGAACATGTTTGTGAATTCAATGGATATCCCTATATCTAAAATCTCGCTAAACATATCTGTATAGATAAAAATCTAATGGTACACTTTTTCTTAGTGCGACTTTTAAGCTATAAAATAAAACCATTTTCGATTTAACCGAAAACATAATTCCATAAGTTTTATGCGCGGTCCTTTGAGTATTTCAATTCAATCGCAAAATACATTACTTTTTTTGGTCGTTATTTTTAAAAAAAGATTTTTATAATTTCTGATCCAATGCGTTGTCAATTTTAAAGAATATTCAAATATAGTCAGTTAAAAAGAACAACTTGTATACGATTCGATGATTTTATAAACGATTCGTGCAGAACTATGTTAGCGGCAATACAACAGCGGTGCTTAAGATCTCACGTTCAGGATAGGCCATCATCACGATCAGCGCTATGATGATACAGACCAGCATACCGCCTCTGCACGATTCACTCACTGATTGACTGACTGGCATCAGAGACCAAGTGATTGTGTGAACAAAACATTTTATAGATTAGATGTACATACAGGGGAATCAGAAAAAAACATTAACAATCAGTTGCCGCCAAAGACGTATGCTGAATTTTGTTCAGTGTGAGGCAAGCTTTCTGAAAATAAACACTGACATTCGGTTTAGGACATAGATAATAGTCTAAACTACCCAGGCGTCACAGAGTGTGTTCTGTTCAGAGACAATAAACGTTCATTTTTGTTAACATTCGAACTGTCACTGCGCGCGCACCAAACCCAGCTTAAAAACACGCATTCTGCGAAGCGAACGCATAAAACCCATCACGAAATAGAGCGTCTTAGTACGCTTGAAACATAGCAGCCAAAACTAAGCGGCAAAACCAGCCTCGCGTGCAGAAATCTTTACTATGAAAGTGTAGGACCATAATTTGTGGTAATTAACATGGACTGCGGTAGTCAGGGGCCTATTTTAAATCCGACGGTAGCGGGAGTTCTTCTTCTACTCCCAAATGTTATCCATTCACTCATGCGGGGTGACATAGAGGAAACGGACGTTTTTAGAATGGCTAGTACACAGCTGTCAGTGATGGAAAATTGTTGCGGTTTAGAACGTTCGCTTCGAAGTGACCAACCGTTTTAGATAAAATGGAGCAGTGGACGATACAGCAACGAGTGTTCGTGTACGATAAGTTCGTTCGAAATGGTGAATCTGTTATTGCAACACAGCGGATCTTTTGTCGCCATTTTAATATCGGTCGGAATGGCGCAATTCCAAGCCCTAATACGATCCTGCGATGGATTAAAGGTTTCAGATTAACAGGAGGGATTAATGGAGTTAAAAGATGCCATTACAGAAGAGGTGCATTTGGTTGAACGAGAGCTGTTAGCGAAAGTTATGGATAACTTTCGGCACAGACTTGAAGTGTGCATTCAAGAGAATGGCCGCCACCTGAATGATATAATTTTTCATACATAACTACCTATATTAAATCAAATGGTATTGATCTGTCGTTTTTTAAAACAAATTATTTTTTTAATCAAAAACAACTCTGATTATACATTCTTTTGAAAAACGTCCGTTTCCCTTATGTCACCTTGTATATGTCGAACTGTATAGTTTACTTCGAGACTTGCCTATGCATAGAACTGTGCTGCTTATATTGTGAAACTACAAGACTATATAATTGAGTTAATAGTTGTTTCAAGAAGCATGGTTTCAACAGATTCATCAAACGCGGAAGACGAATTACGGTTGTATTAACTTATTCATCGAATACCCAAATATAATATATAATTAATGCACTCCTGCTGACTGAAATATTTTTTTATAAATTAAATAAATTACACCATCTATCGTTGAATTTGTCTGTATATTATTAGAGTGAGCGTTTATTAAGTAAAAACTTCTTTTAATAAAGGTGAAACAGGTGTAACAAGCGAATCCAGGTAGCAGATGAATTGGTTGTATGTATGGCATAATATAGCCAGTCAGTCTCTATTACAACTTTTTAATGAGCTAATCCATTGCAATCATGTTCAGCTGAGATAGCAATCAGTGTATTCACAAATAGTTGAATGTTTTAATTTCGTATATGTTATTTATCTAGGAATGTAATAAATGATAATGAACTTGTGATAAACAGCTCATAAAAATGTTGTTGGATTTTCACAGCGCCTCTTTTATATTGTTTTATACCGGGTCAGAGGCAGCAGTCGTGTGTTCAACAAGTACCGGGTTCGCTTCCCGATCTAAATCAATGTCTTTCATGTTGACTGTTTTAAATTAAGCGTGTGTTTGAAATTATATTCTGATTATTATATTTTTTACTAGCTGTATCGAAGTACGCGTCGCTGTAGCACTGTCTGGTTTGCGCGTGTTGCTGTTACGTTCAACAGATGGCGCTTGCGTTGCGCTAAAATCATATATATTAATACGCTAAGGTTAAAGATGTTTGCCTCCCTTTTTAGAAAAAACCTCACAATTTCTCCACATAAATTATATATCATTTTACAGATAATTGCTTGCTCTACTGACATCATCAACTAAAAAATTTATTATAGCTTTTGTTTTTGTAAATTAATTAAAATACAGCAACGCTGAACAACGTCTGCCATCTGACGATTTTAATTTTGAAACAACGTCAACACTTCGATCTGTCATCTGACTTTCATATTGTAATACAACAGACACAATACTGAATACTGCCATCTGATGGCTTTAATTTTGAAACAGCGAGCAACGCTGAACAACGTCACAGCAATGCTGCATAATGCCATCTGACGGCTTAGCTGAACGCTTTTGCTACTTGCGCCTCTATATGACAAGTTTAGTAAAATATTTCTTCGATCTGTCATCTGAGCTTCATATTGTAATACAACAAAAAGAAGAACGTTATAAGCAGTGTGCAAAATTAGAAACGAATTGAATACCTGCAATCATATTTAAAAAATAATTTTGTAAAGTGATAATTATTATACTTATTTAGTGCGAATAATTCGCACAGGTCACACTAGTACCTAATGTTTTGGATGGCAGGGAGTTTGAATACGACATTAGACTGCTCCTGATGTATGGAAACTGTAATTTTAATGTTCACAATCTAAGGTCATTGTCAAATACATTTTTTTTACAATCCTTTCTGCAACCCAGCATAAACTTAATTTTAAGTGCCAGTTATTTAAAGTTGCTTGTTACAGCTTACTGACTAGTTTTAGATTTAGAGACAAGACGCAAATTATGTTTAAAAATTAATGAATAATTTATTTTAGCAAGAAAAAACCGTTCGCAACTTATGGCTGGTTTCAATTACTGTAATCAAATTTTGTGAACAGCTGGAACTAATGCTCATTAGATCTTTTTAATATTTTTAGTTTTATAACAAACCCTCACTTTTCTATAAATTTGTATTCTTAGACGTGATACTATGTTATTAATTTTCGATTTCATTGAAATATTTGCGTTACCTTAAGAGGACTATATACTTTTTTTACATTTTTTCGATCTAGTTACCTACTAATCAAAGAATTTTTATATATTTAAAAAATATTTTTAACAAAAAAATTGAACCGACTTCAAAATATGCACTAAAAAATAAACAATAATAATTATTGTTATTTTTGGAGTTGGTGTCAGCCAAAATGAAATCTATTCCGAGAACTAGAGACATGTAAGATTTAAATTGCTACTTTCGAATTCCGATGTGACACCGACTCCAAAAATAACAATAATTAATATTTTTTATTTTTTAGTGCATATTTTGAAGTCGGTTCAATTTTTTTGTTAAAAATATTTTATTTTTGTCTTTTTAGTGTTAGATAAAGTATTGCAATGGGTACTGGCCAAGTATGCGTGCCTTTGAAATTTGAGAGTTTCCCTCAATTTCTCCGGATTCCACCATCAGATCCTGACTTGGTTCCGATGGGACCACCTCGGAAGTGCACTCTTTCGAATGAAAATTTGAAAATTGGTCCATAATTGACGGAGAAATCGGTGAACATACATAAAAAAAATAAAAAAAATATACAGTCGAACATAGAACCTCCCCCTTTTTTGAAGTCGGTTAAAAACAGCATTGAAATAGTTTTGTTTTAGTATTTTAAACATTTTCAGTGCTCATTTTTAACGACTATTTAACATTTCACTTGTATAGCAAACTTAACTTCGATAATGAGTGTAGTAATTGCAATCATTATATTGTTTAAATACGTCCTTCAAGTCGCCACTGGGTAGCATGTCGTGTCTGTATCATACAGTTCAAAAGATCGCAGGTTCGATTCCAGCTTCAGGAATATTAAATAATATTGAAATTATATATTTTTTTTGCTCGTTATAAGCAAGCGATACAATTACTTTATCGTTCGGCTCGTTGCCGCCCTGAAATCTGTCATTTTACGACTAGTTTACATAAACTAAAAGAAGCTTTTTGAAGTAAAACTTTTTTACGCACGCTTGACTTATGGAGTAAGCTGGTGAATGCCTGACGAGAGATTTAAGGAAGTGTGATCGGGCGAGACGAACGGAAGTTGAGAAGGAGATATAAGTTAGTGAAGATAGAAAGAGGACGACAAATACTTCACTGGTTAGTGGGGCCATCAGATGGCCGAAACAAATACTTCACTGGCTAGTGGCGCTATCAGATTGCCGAAAATATAAGCAGTGCTAACAATAGAATGACACATACTTTACTTGCCAATGGCGCTATCAGGTGACAGAAAAAAGTTTTGTAAACCTACTTAAAATAATATTTTATAAAGATTTACGCTTAAAATCCAACGAGAGCTAAGTAATTGCAATGTATTACTTTTGTTTTCATTATCTTTATGTTTATATTTCTTTCTTCTTACATTAGACTGTTCATTTCGTTCTTGAACAATTTTATAAATTAATATTTTGTTTAATACATTAAATATTCTACGTTTAAAGTGAATAAAATTGTAAATTCATTTTAAAGTTCATATTTTGTGAATTTTCGAATGAATAATAACAAATTATGGCAGGAAGAAGTTTTACTTCAGTCGTGTGGTCTAAAGCACACTTGTTTTTTTTATAGATTCATTCGTCGATACATTTTCGTATTTCCGGAATTGGCAGTTTTTATACGTGTGAATTCCCCTTAAAGCAAAGGCCAGCGTTGGTTCACACCTGTCCGTACCTGGGCATGGCGCTGTCGGACACTTGTCTTCTGCACGTACAGCCGCGGTCTGCTGGCAGCAGTGAGGCAGCAGACGGGGGGAGGGGTGGACACTGGCCGCCTGGAGCGTGATTATAATGACTTCATCAGAGAGAATTCTCGACCGCTTTGCTATGCTTTACTATGTTTAAATCCATAGACAAATGAACATTTTAAATAGATTTGAAAAAAAAATATCGTCCCGTATTTATATGAAAGAAAATATCACAGATGTTTTGAAAAAAGCGTTTATCGTTTTATACCAAACTCAGATATTTTGAAAAAAAAAATTGCACTCCGGGAGTGCCGGCAGAAGTGAAAACTTGAATATTAACGTCTTACGAATTTTCGATCAGGTCACGTGTCCTGACGCGAGTTTAACATTTTTTACCCATTAAAAAAAAAGTGTACAAAAGTTTTCGTCTTACGAATTTTCGATCAGGTCACGTGTCCTGACGCGAGTTTAACATTTTTTACCCATTAAAAAAAAGTGTACAAATGTTTTCGTCTTACGAATTTTCGATCAGGTCACGTGTTCTGACGCGAGTTTAACATTTTTTACCCATTACAAAAAAAGTGTACAAAAGTTTTCGTCTTACGAATTTTCGATCAGGTCACGTGTCCTGACGCGAGTTTAACATTTTTTACCCATTACAAACAAAAAGTGTACAACGCCGCTAAAGAAGTTTTCACTTCAAATATTTCCCGATTTTTTTGTGTTCAATCATTCGAGATACTCCGTTGTTAGTTTTCAATGGCTATAAATATGATTTTCTCTATTTTTCTTAACTTGTAGGTACGACATACGTCAACTAAAACTCAAAATTCTTTTGTTGACTATTTTAACACTTGTTTATATGCATTGACAACAGTTTTTTTTTGCTAAGCGTATTTCTACTTTTAAAAAGTGACCCTAAAATATCCCGTCTGGATGTTCGCAAATTTTAGATTGATTTGTAGTCTATTTGATACCTTATTATGAGATATAAGACACGAGCACAGGAAACGCATTATAGATATTGAGGGTTGAAATAATGCTTCACATAGCTTTATTATCATTGTATGATATTTCTGTAAATAAAAAAGAAATTACAATAGATTTTACAATTTTAAGCTCGTGACTGGATCGAAATTTTCAAATTTGTAGCTGTGTCTTTTCCGTTTAATTATCATTTTTACTTACTTGGCTATGTAAACCATTTTTTTTTATTTTGACTTATATATTTGTAAAATCTTTCTTAGTTGAAATTATGTTAATTATGTCTCTTCATATCATTTCGGTCACAAATTATTAAAAAAATTGCGGGTCTTCAAACGGGTCAACAAAGCACAGTTTTCGTGATTAGGTACTCTTTTAATCGCAAGGTCGCTGCACACGACGCTAGTTTTGCCGCTTAATTGCTTGCTAGATTTTCAAGCGTGCTGCGACGCTAACAGAAGTGAACGCTTATTGTCTCTAAACAGAACACAGACTATGACGCCGTGTTTTGTTTGCTGGCGTTTGCCCATGTCACCCACGTGACAAGATTCTGTTTTCTGATTGGTTCTTGCTCAAAACAAGCTCGTTCTTTTTTTTTTGCATCTATTTTTATTTATTTATTTAATTTACATTTTTTCAACATATTAATATTAATGTTTCCTGCCCAACTTGGCAAAGCCAGTTGTAATTTTAAAAAGCCAGTTCTAATTTTGAAATCCCGCTTGTAACCATGCACTCGAGTGAGATCATTTCCATCTTCGTAGGCAGCGCGGCAGCTAGCAACTATTTCAGCGGCAAAACCAGCCTCGTGTGCAGCGGCCTTTAGCTCCGTATCTTGAACTGTCAGTCACTCCGTTATTTATCTATAGCGAGTGTATATTTTGTTGTCGACAAGCTAGTCGGTTCCATCGAGCCAGCAGCGGTCAGTTTAAGAGATGATGAGGTGTACACAACATAAGGTACCTTTCTGAATATCTCTCTCCCTGGACGTGGCGGTACAAAGGATCGACTCTGGGTGGCGATCGCACACATTGAATAACGCTGCTCATGTTATTGCAATTCGCGCGACTTGATCGAACTTATACGGTTTCATCTATACTTATCGATATATTATAATTCATTGTACATGAACAAGTATTACCCAACAGTAACATACTTTTTGTCTTACCACAATTTATTCAAAAGTATATTTCAGTTAGTTGAGCGATCACATACTTACAATTTTTGTTTTTTTTCGTTTAAAAAAATCTTATTTTAACATTAACAGTATGGTTAGAAGTAAATAGGATTTTTCTATTCGTGGACTGAAGCAAAATATAAAAAAAATGGTTGTCTGTAAAGTCGGTTTACGGACGATAGTTTTACGTGATAACGTATTCCGTAATACATAACCTAAATTTTAGTAGCTGTCAAACTTGGGCCGAAGCATACTGCGCTCTCGCTTGCACGCACAGGGTCAGGCGGAACGTTAGGAACGTTACACTTTTTCGTGCGTGCAGCTGGTGTTTCATCAATTTATAAGACGTTATCACGTCAAAACATTAATTGTGTTAATGGTTTCTTTGTCACGATTTTAATAATGGAAAAATTATTCAAAGTTAACCTCAAACTTTCATTAATAAGTCCTTTCTTTATATAGCTAACAAAGTAGTTCCACTTTTTATATTATTTATTAATCAAAGGAGATTAACATATGTTTTACAATTAACTAAATAGTTTTGGACTCATTTTTTTCTTTATTCTGGAAGTTGGCATAACTAAACATAACACTTCTTGAAAATTTGTTATTAACCACAAGAAAGGTGTATAATTAGGGTAAAAAAATATCGACAAAAAATTAAAAAGGTGTTTCAGTGACTTGATATTTTACACATAAATAAAAAAGTATTCGTAATATGCAAAAATATTTCATGCAAAAAAATTCCAAGAATTTAAATGTCGGTTTTAAACGACAAACGTAATACAATTTTTGTTTAAATGCCACGAAATACCGGTAACAAAAAATTTTTAATGTGTAGTTATGTAGAAAAATCAGGTGAATTATTAAGATGTTATCATCTCTATTCAATGAGAAATGGTAAAGTATCTGTTTATATGAGACCGAAAAGTTACCGTGCTGTCGCCACGTTGAATACTTATAGTCTCTCTGTGTGGGTTCTTACTTCGAACTTTGTGTTGGGTCCTTTTGACCTTCTTCTTTCGGCGTGGTAAAGCGATTTATGGTGCTATTTCAACATACGTATATATCCATGATGTATTCATTCAACTATCAAAAGAAAATTTCACTTGTCACAGTCTGTATTTTTCTATAGAATTCGTCTTTTTTGGTCATGGGAAACGTTTAATGCGATCTTACATACTTTAACCTTTTTATTCGATTCAACTTTCAACACTTTCAGCAAACACTAAACAAATTGTAGATTACGAATGTTAGACAGCTGAGGTCACCTAAGGAAGCCGGTCAACTAAAAAATATGTTGAATTTATTTGAAACTAGCGGTCCCGCCCGGTTTCACCCGGGTGCAAAAGAAGGGACATGAGTACACACATTCATCTTAGGTTACCGAGATGAATGTTGTGTCCAAATTTCAGAAGTTACCGTTCAAAAGTTTTTGTCGATAAAGAGCAGTATTTAAACTTTTTTTAACTAATAATTTTTTTTTAAATGAATTAAATAAAATTAAAATAAATTTAAATGTAAGCCTTAGAAGAAAGCAATGTAAAAAATAAAAAAAATAAAATAAAAATATATTCACCTAACGTGGGGCTCGAACCCACGACCCTGATATTGACAGTCGCATGCGCTACTGATTGATCTACCTGAGGTTGTGTTCTTTCATCACTAATATGAGTATATCTAGTTAGTGCATTTCACAAGAATAGAAGCTTATTTTTGAGATACTTTTTGCAACATTTTTCATTAAAGCTCCGCTCTTAATGGTTGTAGCGTAATATTATATAGCCTATAGCCTTCCTCGGTAAATGGGCTATCCAACAAAAAAAAATTATTCAATTTAAACCAGTAGTTCCTGAGATTAGCGCGTTCAAACAAACAAACAAACAAACTCTTCAGCTTTATATATTAGTATAGATAACGCGAAGTATTTAAAAGTGCGATTTGCAACCGGGCGAATGCCGGAACGGTCAGTTAGTCATTATACATCAGCTCAGACGGAACCGGGAAGTGGGTAAAATTTAACATGCAAAATTTGATTTCAGATAGACAGACACCGGGATAGGTGAAACTAAATAAAATCTTGTATAACAGAGGAGCAGTTGTGTAATGCCTGGCACTCCTGGCAGATGTGAAACATAAATTTAAGCTTGTCAAATGGAACTTTAAGTTACAAACTGACCCTTCTAGTAACTAATCAATGCAGCAAGTTAGATGTCGCCATCAACGAAAGGTCTTAATATATCGCATACACACAGCAAGCGCTGGCACACATTTTCGCGCTGTCATCTAACGAATTACTATAGTAATTAAATTAAACGTATAATAAACAGCGTCGAGCGTCGCGACATTTGCACGTTTTTACTTCCATCCAAACGCGCCAGTAGATGTTTCAAATCGAAAATGTGGAAACCGCTTGACCTGCGAACCAACCGTAAAATTTCCCGTTATGTGTTAAATACTTCATAATTAATTGATACTATTGTGTTTATAATATCTGCATTAAAGAAGATTATAAAAAAAAGAGTTAAGAATTTTGAGTCATAAGAAAAAAATTGTTATAGCTCTTTGAGCTCGTAAACGTTTTTCTCTATGCATTTTATGTCTTTAAAAATAGTAAGAATAGCTTCCTAGGACCCCAAAACGTCATCTGATAACTCGATTTTAGAAAATCGGAGCCAAACTAATAACTTCGCCTTTTTTCGAAAATTTTCAATACCGGGGAGTTAAAAGTCATGCTGAATCGATTCCGACCACTGTATATCTCCTTTTGTATTATAAACTTATGTTAATTGTTTCTGTTATATTGTTTCAGTTTTCTTTCTGTGGCTGCATATTATGGTGAGTAATTTTATTTTACTGTTCAAAAATAGAAATACGTGGTTAAATATCTTATAAAAAAAAAACTAAGTGTGTTAACCCGGCCTTGTAAGTTTCCTGCTATAATAGCCTACCTATTCGTGGAAATCGCATGAAAATTTATTGCTTAATTAACGCGGTTCAGGTTATACGCAAGAGTACGATGGGAGTACAATAGCTGAGCCACGCTAATTGAAATCCTAATAATTAAGAAAATATTGAACTGATTTTGAACAATCATGGTTTAGGTTGAACCTGATGAATTTTCCTCCCCTTTAGCGAAAGTACCATTGAAAAATAATTTTTTGTAATATTTTTTTTTATATTTCCACGTTTAACAAAATTATTTTTGTGTTAATATACGGTTTCATTTTTTTTTGTGTAACCTGACTTTAAAAGACAACCTATACAGTTGGTTCTTCTTTTTTAACAGCGTGTAGAAATCGACGAGTAACTTTTTTTATCAAAACTCAAAATTAAAAAAGAAACAGCCTTTCAAAGTTTATTTAATTTTTTAAAATTTTATTTAAATAATTCAAAAGCCCGGTTACCACACGCGAGGAAATGATAGCACGAATCGGAAATGTGAATACCTACTTGATAATGACATAATATATTTTATAGTGACATAACATAACGCCAGGACCGACCTCAAAATTAGAAAAAAATTAATAAATCTTTGAAAGCCCGTTTCTCTTTCATTTTTGAATTTGATAAAAAGTTACTTGACATATTTGTTCGTCTATTTGATTTCTACAAGCTGTTAAAAAAAAGAATCGTTCAAAATCATTCTGTATAGTTTACCTTTTTACTCGAGTAATAATGTTACGGAAGGAAAAATATATAAATGGATCAACAAGTTTTTAAAGCAAATGTAATTAGATTTTCTATAAGAGTAATATATCCACAAGAGAGATAATAAGATATTATGTCTTTAAGCAATCTAATCGAAGTTCATATATGAGATTATTGGTTAGAGATGGTTCATCAGAAGTTTGTATTATGTATTTATACACATGTAACTATGTACGCTTAAAGCATTATTGTGTACAGCGAAGGACAAAATAGTTATGTTAAAATGTGATTTTTGAGTTTGGGATTAGATCAACTAACATGAATAATCTCGGAGTGAGTTGATCAGCTTACGTGATTGATGTAAACTCAACACAGTTTTAATCAATTCAAATAGTTTTTACAAGTATCGAGCGGTGTAGCGTAGTGGTGAGAGCACTAGACTCACATTCGGGACGTACTGGGTTCAAATCCCAGCGGCGGTAGATGTGGCTGTGACTTTTTCCTGCTGCCTCTCGCTGAGAAACGGTAATAATAATAATAATAATAATGTAGCTTTATTCTGGAATACTGTAAATACAGTGTAGAATGCGTCATATTAAAGTTACAATTGATATTTATAAAAATCTATCTTAAAATAGTCATTTAAATTGTACAAAGTTTTTTCAATTAAAATGTTTTTAACATGTTTTTTTAGTTTAAGTGGATCTAAATTGAATAGTTTGTATGGTAATTTGTTGCAGATTTTTGTGATTATATTGTAAGTACCATTTTGTACAACAGAAAGATTAGAATTAATACCTACAAAATTATTTTTATTCCTAGTATTATGCTTGTGTATTGTATTTCTCTGATTAAAGATACTTTGATTACTCTTGCAAAACATTATACATTCCAGCGCAAATATACCATAAACAGTTAAAAGACGTAAGTAATTCCTGTACCGGCCATCTTGTTGAGGTTTTCCATTGTTTCCCTTAATAACTCCAGATAAATATCGAGATGGTTCCTTATTCAAGGCCATGGCTGATTACCTGTCAAACTCCTGTACTCAAAATTTGCCTACTTTGTCCTAATTTCCTAAAAAAAATCCTTCATTCGCCCATTGCTATTAATTAAGTTGAGTGGAAACTCTGGCAATTTAAGATGGCTGAAGGATAATAATGTTAACGGGAAGTGTGGTATAGATGAAAAATAGTAATGGTGCGAATGGCGTCTGTTATGACATAGAGTCGAGAAACGCACATTAAACGCATTATTATTATTTTTATTATTATAGTTTTTTCAAACAAGCTGGGTTTCAAGCGTGATGCGGCGTTGTTTTTCGTGATGGCTTTTACTGTGCTCGCTTCACACAATGCGTGTTTTGAATGTGGCTTTGTAAATGGATTTGGTACGCTTGCAGTGACAGTTAGAAAAATAGCTCCGGTTCTAATTTTGAAATCCATCTCGTAACCACGCACGCGAACCCGCAGTGACGTAATTTCCATCCTCGTAGTCAGCGCGGCAGCCAGCACAAGTCCCAGCAACGATTGTATCGGCCTTTAGAGACACTACTTATACCTGATAAAATTTTAATAAATGTTTACACATTATGGTAATCAGTTATTGAGATTTTGTTTCTAAGTGTTTCCAGACTATACTGCATTACGCATGAACTACAAAGGCACATACGTATTATTAACAATTTAATTCGTTAGAGATAATTATACACGTTCTGTATAATTTATAATTACATTCGACTACTGATCAAATTCATTTTCATTCTTTAATTAATTCCTGCCAATAAATTATCCACTTTTTATACAAGTTAAACGTCTTTAATAGCTTTTCTGTTAATGTCTTTTTAATAAATACTCATTCAGTTACAAATAAAAAAAAATTCCAGGCAATTGAACGACGAGGCCATTCCAACTTCAAAAATATTAATATTTGATATAGTATAATATAGAAATCGTGTGCGAAGACGTGGGTAACGGCTAGTATTAAATATTATGATATTTGCTATTCGCTGGCATGGTTACCTATGTAATATTAAGTTCGTTCCAAGCAGCCGCGAACGGTAATAAAACCGTACAGTCTTGTTACTGCGCAAGACTGTCTTGCGCAGTATCTATTTTTGAGCTAGTGCGCAAATTAGTCTTGCGCAGTGACAAGACTGTGTATGGTTCTATTACCGTTCGCGACTGCTTGGAACGAACCTAATATGTTCCAAGTAATGTAAAAATTAATCAAAGCATGCTTAACAAATTTGTTTTTGACAGATTTACAAAACAAAAGAACAGCTGATTTTTTTATTTTCAAAATATTTTGGAAACTATAAAGCTTAGAAAAAAATGTTTTTGGCAAAACTTTCTTGAAAAAATAAATAGAATAATAAGCCACTATGAAAAGTATACTATTATTATACAAAAAACAACGTTATAGCATATATCTCTTCTGCGCTTGCGACGATTTTTCCCAAAAACAATGGGATTCATATTTGAATGTCCAACATTCTCCGCAAAACTTGGTTTCAATCCATTCATCCGTTTTATCTGTATCGTGTTCACAGACTAACAGACGCACAAAGTTTTTCCAAAAATATGTTTTCTGGATTCGAAATGAAAAAATAAAAAAATGTAAAATTTTGAAAAGTGAATTTTGACCTAAACATGTACCATTCTCCACTTGTGGGTTGGAATGGTAATATGTCTGTCTTATTATAGACTTTTATTTCTTTGGTAATTATTTTTTGGATATTATCACAGAATTCGATACTCATAGAAACACTAAAAAAATGAAAATTGTGTGACCAACTACCAAATAAATTTATTTCAAAATTTGTGGATATAGTTCATATATCTAAGTGTATAGGCTCTCACGGCCGGTTTTGTTTCAAATCTTCTTGGTTTTCGTGCCCGTAGGCGATGATCCATTGGCATTTCTACCTGACATTTTGTCTATAACTGCGGTAGAGACTATCAAAAGCTAGTTTTAAATAAAACTATCTTGAAAACTCAGCTAGAGACATATAAATGTATATAATAATTACTATATCAATCATTGTCTATTTACTCAATGTGCGGCGAGTGAAGACAATAAAGCGTATCGAAAATATATCTGCGTCTCTTTTTTCGAAGTATTTCCTTGGTTATTCCGACAATATATTAGCATGGATATATCCCTCTTTAATAAAAGTCGTAGGTTTTTATCTATGGCGTTAGCCAATCGGAACCAACGAGCTCTTACGACAAAAAAATACAGAACTATCTTCTGCACTCTAATGGTTCGATTGCAATTTTATTTTATGCTTGGTATATATACAAAAGTATATGACTAGAGATATTCAAAACTGAGATATTGTGTAGGCACCTGTATCAATATATTTTATGTACAAGAACTTCGCATAAACTTAATGTTTATATAAAGGAACATAATATGTTTCAAATAGTACAATATCTAAATTGATTTCTTTGATTTCCTGTATTAATTAGTTTCTTTCAATTAACTATAAAATTTACAGATCACCTTTACGATATATGGTAATAAAAACTTACACAAATTAAGTATCATGTCATATAACAAGAATAAGTTAATTATGAATGATAAGTTCTGTCTTAATAAACAACTATAAAATAAAACTTTTATGTATAACAAACCGAGATAGATATAAATTAACAAAGTTATCTTAAAACAGTTTTAAAACTACTTAACTGGTATATGAGATAGAGGCTCCTTCACACAGACGTATTATACTCGTATATCTGTGCTCATTAAAAAACTGTCTATGTCATTTTTTTTGACAGCTTAGGTTCAATTCATATTTTCAATTTCTTATTATTTTTAGTGTTCCGTTACAAAATTGGTTAAATCAAATACTTATGGAATCATAATTAAAAATACAATTTATGCTGTTACCAGTTCTCGGCTTAGAACCTGGAAAGTGGGGGCTTGCAATAGAGTAGCCATGGAAGCCTTATTATAAACAACCATGTTTTTTTACACGCTCATATTATAATTTTATTTCTATTTTGTGACGATATGTAAGAATTATATATCATTTAAATATTGCATTTTAGAACGAACTAAAAAAATAGTGCGTGTAACCTTTACGCGCGGTTGGAGTAAAACTTCTGGAAGATTAAAGGATGAATCCTGGTGGCATAGGATCAATGAACTAAGCAAATACTGAAAGTATTTTTATTGCATTTTATTGTGACGTTTCGGAAAACTATATGCCATCTTCGGAGAATCAATGCTGTCTGTTTTCTCAGTATTGTTGTTATGTATAAAATAAATTAAAATTAAAAATGTCATCAACGGTTATTAAAATTACTATTTTTCTTGAAAAAAACGACTGATTTTTACTGAAAATTGTATAAATGTGTCAAATGTAACTTGTTTAAAATTATACTGATTTTAAACAAGTTACATTTGACACAATTATTCAAAATCAGTCGTTTTTTCAAGAAAAATAGTAATTTTAATAACCGTTGATGACATTTTTTATTTTAATTTACTTTATACATAACAACAATACTGAGAAAACAGACAGCATTGATTCTCCGAAGATGACATAAAGTTTGCCAAAACGTCAGACAATAAAATACAATAAAAAAACCTTCAGTATTTGCTTAGTTCATTCATCCTATGCCAGCAGGATTCATCCTTTAATCTTCCAACATTTAAACAGAATCATCATCACTCTAAAATCTAAATTATTATAGTTATTTTTCACAAGTAAAACTTCTGTTAATTTGTTGTTACCACTCTCATTTTTTGAGAAATATTCACTCACAAATTAAATTACGGTGACTATATGCTTATTGATTTGAGTCAGTAGCTATGTTTCACCATTCGTTCAAGATGGTTTTTACAGATGCGTTTTGATGCCGTCATCTGCCAGTCTATGCCTTTAAATATCGGAAACCGATCACGAAATCGGTTTGCGTCCGAACCTATGTTTCACATTTCGTTCAAGCGTTTTGATGCCGCTATCTATTAGTCGATGCCTTTAAATAGCAGAAACTGAGTAAACACGTCACTTCCGTTCAAAAAAAGATCTGAGTTACTTTCAAGTCTTGCAAAAATCCTCCATCTGTCGTTTGTTCGACTGAGCGCCAGAGACTCGCGGAACCGCCTATTTTCATGTCGTTTTCACGAAATGAGCAGACAAAGGAAACACGGCCAGATGCAAAAAAAAAAATACAAAACTGTGGGTCATTAAATCGTCTAAAATTATTCATTTGAAATTCTAACCTAAGACGTTTGGCTTTGTGACCACTGATTTTCAATATACTTACATATAGAAAGTATATATTCGTATAATTATGTGGAAAAGTGCACTGTTTCATGTTTTACCTGAATTCTATCTAATCTTTAACACACTATGGCGTTCATGAAAATATGTTGTTGAAACCAGGGTCAAGTAAACTTTAAACACGAACTCTATAGAAACCCGTTTTTGTATACCCTTCCGTGTTAAGTTTCAATAATATAATTAATTGGTCGTAAATCGATTCCGTAAAGTTTTACCTTTTTCGTACAAATGTATCAACTAGGTAAAAAAAATTTAGTTTTAATTAGACATAGAAATCAGTGGTAAGTAATTTTCTAAATTATATATAAATGTAGCCACGCACTAGTTAAAATTCTATAAGAAAATTACCCCTTGAAGACAAGTGCAGGTAATTTATAGTGATGTGCCGGATCGTTAAAAATGTATATCCGCGGATACAGATCTGAATACGGATTTTTGGTTTCAAGATCCGCGGATCTTAACTTTCTTAGAGTACGCGGCGGTAAATATTGCACATCGACCTTTGGAAAGAGACTACCTGTTATGGGAAAAAGTTATTGACCACTTTAAGAGTTAACTCTCATAACAGATTGTCTGTTTCAAAAGATCAATGTGCAATATCTCATTATAAAGATAGTTGATTTAGTACCTTTGAGTTATGTACTATTAGTACGGTACTCACTACGATTAATGTTTGCAATATAAAGATGCCAAATACGATTTAAAAAAATAAAAAAATTGGTTGTCTGTAAAGTCGGTTTACGGACGATAGTTTTACGTGATAACGTATTCCGCTCGAATATCATATTTAATAATCACGCACAGGGTCAGGCAGAACGTTAATTTATTTATTAAAATAACTCACCACCTATAATAATAAATGTTTTTTTTTAACTTTCTTTCTTTCGTATTTATTTTAAGTCTCAAAGATTAACTGTCATAATATTTTGAAAACAATTGTTTCATTGTTTATATAAAATTCCAAAACCTACTTACAATATTTAAGTATTTTCATACGTCAAAAAATTGATTTTTATAATGATAAAATTTGTAAGAAAACGATTTTTTCGAGAGATGAGACCTAGCTAAAACGATTTTTTGCCCCCCAAAATCCCTTTTCAGTAAATTTCATCCAAATCGTTGGGGCCGTTTTCGAGAAAAGCACGCACAGGGTCAGGCGGAACGTTAGGAACGTTACACTTTTTCGTGCATGCAGCCGGTGTTTCATCAATTTATAAGATTGGTGATTCATCAATTTATAAGACGTTATCACGTCAAAAATAATCTGAATCGAATTTAACAGATTTTCATTATTACCTAATCGCCTATATATATAAAATTTCATCTATGAATTGAAAATTAATAAGGTAAAAGATCCGCCAAACACTAACGGATACGGATACGAATCTTTCTTCTCCCTCGGATATCCGCGGATACGGATATCCGGCACATCACTAGTAATTTAATGCTTTAAAAAAAGGTCCTTTTCATTTTTGTCGTGACATTAACGATTCGCGACATTTCCCGAACATAATGTGACGTCATAATGTTTTAGTCAATACACATGTAGAAGCCATTGATAGTATACTGCGTATATACATTTTACCATTATGACGTCACAACTGTCAAAAACAATTTTAGTGCGTTTGCAGTCACGTGATTTTTTTAATATTTTATCATTGCTTATAATTAATTTAAAAAAAGTTTTTTGAAAGTTTTTCGCATCGATTATCAATATTATTTATAATAAAGTTTTAAAATACAATAAAAAAATCGATAATTATTTTTTTTAAAAGCCTAATTATTACTACAGTAAGGTGAACTTCAAGGGAGACGCCAAAAGATTCGAAATATAGAGTTTTCGACTTCTGAGGGATTTTGTAAGGAAATATTTGATTTGTAAACGTGACGTCATAGCGTATGTTCTGTTCAGAGACAATAAACGTTTACTTTTGTTAACATTCGAACTGTCACTGCGCGCGCACCAAACCCATCTAAAAAGCCAGCACGCTTGAAACTTAGCAGTCAAATCTAGCAAGGAATCTAGCGGAAAAACTAGCGAGCGACCTTTAGACAATTTTTCTGTGTACGAAATCTGACAGTGGCAGGTGGGCTTTCCGTCCGTAACCTGGAAATGATTTTTCCATCCCTTCTTTAAATAGATACGTCTACAAACTTTAGTGAATACAGATTGGCCGTACCTATAGATAGATAGATTGTATCCCCCACGGCGCGGCGTCTTGTTTAGTACCGGGTCTCGTGCTCATAACACATTCTTACCTACAACCTTACACAAAAGACTGTTATGTTATATACTATAAAATAATCTAGATATAAATAAAATGAAGTTATTTCCCCATTCTTATCATAAAATATTATGTAAAAACAGGCTGGTTAAAATATTTTTAATCTTGTTTCCAATAACCCTATAGTTATGATTACTATAGATTATTTACTGGATTTATTTGACGTAGCATTTCAAGCGATAGTTTGAAGTGCATTTGTTTACATGGTAGAGTGAATTGAATTTAAGCGGCTGAACTTGTAATAAATAACCGCGACGTTGTGAAAAGATCTAACTAAAGGATGCACCACCATCACAATCAACCTTACTAGATTCCCACCACGCTAGTCCCAAAAACCAGTATACATGTTTGTGCATATTTTATATAAGATAAGATAAGAGTATTTTGTAACGCCCTAGGTGGATACATCGTCATTTACAGTTACAATTAATAATTAAAATTTAAAAATTATTTAATGTCATAAAACAATTTTCAAGAAAGGACAACTTCAGTTTAATTTTAAACAGTTTAAAACAATTATTGGGCGTGTTTGGCCGAAGTAAGTACTTACTAAACTTAGTAAGCCAATTAGCATAAAAAAATTTAAATTTTACAGCGCTTTTCGGCCAGGACAGATTTACTGGCTTGACATAACTTAAAACACTGGTTTACGTTATATCCCGTACATAACCTCATATAGGTACTGAATATAATTGACAGTACTTTTATCAATATAATTTAATTCATGTAAATAGTTGCAAATGGATAAATGACAGGTCTGTTCCTGTCTGTTTTGTTTACATCAACAATAAGCGAAATGGCGTCTTTTTAGACAAAATATGATGAATTAATTTTTTGCATACATATTTACTTGATCGGACACATATGTATGTGTTTGTTTGTAATGAATCACTTCTTTAGCATGTGTAATAAAAAACACAGTCAATTATTAGGCATTATGTCAAAATATCAATTTTTAAGAAAAGCAAACTACAAATCAAAAATGGTCAAAAATTTCGTTGTAAATATTTAATTAATATAATCCCCTTTATCTTGTATTTTAGTTTATTTTTAGTATAGTTATGTTTTCTTCTATTGTTTTGAAGATTAATTCGTAGTAATAATTAATTAATATTCATTAAACAGTTGGTTGCATTTGCACGATATAATATTCTTCAACCTGTAAATTCATTTATTAAATGGTCAAATCGTATTATTAATTGATCGAGAAACTGGTACAAAGAAGCTAATTAATTATTTATTATCTTGATTATGTTGAAGTTTTTTTATGTATCGATCATTCAGACTGACATGACGTTGATAGCTATCGACTAGACTGAAGAATCTAACACAGATGTGACAAGTGTTAAACACCGAGTGTTTCAAGTCGGACTTAATTAATGTGTAAATTATAGACACCGTTTAAATTTCTCCTTAATTTAACGTACAAACATTTAACTAGCTCTAATTAACAATAAGAACAAAGGAAACATTAATACGAAGATGCGTATATTTATTTCTTTATTTAACATCAAGACGAAAAATCTCAAAATAAAAAACAGCATTTCTGTGTTTATGTTTTAAAATTCGCTTTTTATTATTAGGGTGCGTAAAGCATAGCAACATTCATTCAGAATATCTGATATACAGGTGTCCCAAACATAACTCTTCGAGTCTCTATCTCGATTATTTTTCAAGATAACTCGACTAAAGCCTATTATATTCGTTAATTCGATGAAATTCTCTACAAGATGGCAGTAAATCATCGACAATATCTCAATAGAGGTCACAGAGACAAAAATCAACTTTTTTTCTTAAATAGAACTATAGGTATTTTTTTTAGCAATTCTCGTTTTTAGTGTATTTGCCATAAGGCACTTACACTATTGTCGTCGGTCGGATGGCGGGACCTAGGGGTCGGACCAAAATTTCTCGACGTTTCATAAGTTTCTAAGAACTTTGGCACCATTTTTGGAAATGTTTATATATATATGTATATATATATATATATATATATATATATATATATATATATATATATATATATATATATATATATATATATATATATATATATGTATATATATATATATATATATATATATATATATATATAATATATATATATATATATATATATATATATATATTTATATATATATATATATGTGTGACCACGATAACTCTCGACAGACTTAATCGATTTAAACGAAATTTGGTCCACATGTTGGAATCCATCATCGCAAGAAGCCTATTTAAAATGGGCCCGATCGGGCCATTTTAAGGGGGGTATTTAGGGGTTGAAAAATGTTTTTGGGCCCAAAAATACGGAAAAAATTTTCAGAATCACTTCAAATTTGAAATTTAACCCTTTAGTAATTATTGAAATGTGCTGCTAAAATTTAAATAAAATCGGCCCGACAGGACCGGACTTACAAATTTTATGAAAACGCAAGTTTACTGATATGGATTTACACACTGAAGGGTGTATATAATTTGGTACAGATGTTGAATTGGTATGTAGTATTGAAATTAAGTAAAAAAATGTTGTTTTATGGGGTTATATAGGGGTAATTTTTTTTATTTTGTCCAAAAACAAAGTTAAGTTCATACAATAGAGCCACACTGCTTATAAAAGCAAATACACTATATTGTCGGCAGGGTTTCGCACTGCGACCCGAGTTTTTTTTTTTTCTTTTCAACCATATAAAACCACGTCAGTTTAAAAAATATCATTTTCGAGATAAACGTAACTAAACTTTACATATAATAATAATAATAATAATACATTTATTCCCAAAAAAAGATATTACACAATGTATTTATACAATTATTTGTGGAATTAACCTATCCAACTTGGCAGAGCCAGTGCTAGGATAAAATACTAAGTAAGTACGTATACTATTAATTCCGTGTTTTGAAAATTTTATAATACATTGAAAGAATAATAAAAGGCTCTATCAGAATAGTTAAAATGTACCTAACGTCCTATTTAAGAAAACATTTGGCAGTGATAGTCTATACAACAATCTTGTAAAGAATTTCATCCAAATTTCATTCAAATCAACCTCCGAAAATACTTACTTATCCTCTAAACATAGATATTTATTAAAGTTTTAAATTAGGTAATAAAATATTTTAATGAAGCGAATAATTTTTAGGGATAGAGAGAGTGCAGGGCAGTGTAGAAAATTATATGTTTATAAAAAAACAAAATTGGAGCCAATTAGGCCATGAGACCATTTCAGCTTCAAAAATATTGACATTTAATATTAATAAAGAAAATAAAATGTCTGTTAACGCGTGCGGTGACGCGGGAAATGACTAGTATTTATATTATGATATTTGCTATTAGTGTGCATGGTTATCTACATAACCAAAACATGCTTAACTAATTTTTTTCTGACAGATTTACGGAACAGAGGAACAGCTGATTTTTTTTATTTTCAAAATATTTCCAAGGTACACAGTTATGAAAAAAAAATGTTAACAATAATTTCCTGTAAAAAGAAATAGAATAAACCGTTATGAAAAGTATACCATTAATATAAAAAAAGCAATGTTATAGCATATATCTCTTTTGCGCATGAGTCAATTTTCCCCAAATACAGTAGGAGTCTTCATATTAGCAAATCAAACATCCCTTCCAAAATTTGGTTTGAATCCGCTTATCCGTTTGACCTGTATCGTGCTCAAAAACAGACGTACAGTCTGTTTTCAAACATGTTTTTTTGGATTCGGGGGATTTCCAAACGAAAAATTCATGTAACATTTTGAAAAGTGAATTTTGACCTAATCTCCACTTGTGGGTTGGAATGGTAATAATTCCTTTATAAGATAAACATCATAATGGTGTGAGAGTAGACACAGTTTTAACGATTTTCACAAAGAATCGAAATGTTTTTTATTGCATTTATTTATTTAAAGCGTTAACTCTCTGCTTTTTTTTAATGAATACAATAAAATTACAATTATTTAGAATTGTACAAAAGAGAGATATAAAAGGATGTACGGGCTCTCAGGGTAAAGAGATAACCCACTCAAATACATAAGGGTGTTGCAGCACACGCGCATTATGTTTAATGTGAACCAAATGCTTCAAGAATATACGCGTTAATGTTGTAATGAGTTTTCAATCTGTGGAAAACATTACTCTTCTTCTGGGCCTTCTGGGACAGTCGGATTATTTTATTTTAATTTTTTTTTTAATTATTTATTAAATTATTTTTTATTTATTTTTGACGTGATAACGTCTTATAAATTGATGAATCACCAATATTATAAATTGATAAAACACCGGCTGCATGTACGAAAAAGTGTAACGCGTAACGCATAACGCGTAACGTTCCGCCTGACCCTGTGCGTGCTTTTTGCTAATTTCTCGCTTAATTTAAATCAGATCGGTTTGAAACCAGTCTTAAACGAAAGAGGAGAACATTTTACATAGATTTCGTATAACAGAATTTGTCTAAACAGTTTTTTTATACAAATTTATATAGAAAAATATTTTATACAAATTTATATAGAAAAATAGCTGTATAAACTATAAATGCAATGTTGTGTAATGCATGGCGCGACGCGGTCGGTTGTCTTTGTTTGCCGTACATGGAAATTAGAAGCAAACGTATGTCTTGTCTTAACATGAAAACGGCTGCATTTCTAATGTTTAATTCAATTTTTTGACATTAGTTTATTGTGAAATGCAACGCCTTCTAAGTTAAGTATTGGAATAACTAATTATTATTAGAACATAATACTTTGTAAGTTGCAAACGTCACTTTTGACATTTCTTATCATTCCGACACCAAGGATAAGCGGATTGAAACCAAATTTTGGGAGGTTTAGGTTATGTATTACGGAATACGTTATCACGTAAAACTATCGTCCGTAAACCGACTTTACAGACAACCAATTTTTTAAAAATATTTTTATTTTATTTTAATTATTTATTTATTATTTAATTATTTTTTTTATTTTAATTTTAATTTTATTTCTTGTAAATTTGATGAATCGTAAGAGTACTTATTTTTAAAACAAAAGCTGTTTTTTTTTGACAGATCATCATACATAATATATATTTTTTAAGCTTTCTGCACTATTTTAATTATTTTTAATTATATAAAGAAAGTATTTTGAGCGCTCCTTTTTAATACGCCTGTTTATCGGATTTCGTCTACTCGTTCGTCGATGCCGAAAACTAAGCAACCAAGCATGTTAAAAAAAATGTGACCCGTCGTGTGACGCCCGACAGATATGAAACATAAATTTTTGCGAAATTATAGTAACTAAATTTTGCCCTGTCAACTAACGAAATTCTCGTAACTAAATATCGCCTTGTAACTTAATTCACTCTGTAACTCAATTTTGCCCTGTCATATAGTTGTTGCCTTTACCAAAAGCCAAGTTATAATCCAACGATACACACAGCAAGCGTCACGCGCTGTCATCTAACGAAATACTAGTAAGTAAAATACTAACTAGATTTCGCCCGGTTATCTAGATGTCGTTTTCATCTAAAGTCTTCCTTAATCCAACGTACTTTCATAAAACGCTGTCCCATAAAAGTGTGGCTACAAATTCACGGTTTTACTCCCAACCAAACGCGCCATTAGACGTTTTACATCAAAAGGAGCATATACTGATTTGTTTCCACTCCGTCGAATTTTGACGGATCAAATAGTGTTGGGCAATTTCCACAGATTACAGAATATCATTGTGGAAGAGATCGTCACTTCATATATAAAAGGAGTTACTACCAAAATGTCGTCTAACCGAGTTATAAGATACGGATATACTTGAAACAAAACGGGATAGTGGAGTTTAAAATTTTCCGAATGTGGAGAATGTTGGTAGCGTTTTTGAGCAAAGCCGTACCCAAAAAAATATGCTTGATGGGTTTTTGTAAGCGCGATATTTTCCAGGCTTTGTCACTAAGTTTAAAAACTAGGCACTTTGCAAAAATTTCGCGCTGGGCTTTAAACCGTGGTGATTTCTCCCTGGCTACGGCCTTGTCTGTGGATATGTTCGAACACTGCCGTTGGCAACCCTGCTTTCGACGCGCCTGTTTTTTAACGGACTGCAGAGACTTGGTCAACTGTAGGTAAGGTTCAGTTGGTTGTTCAGTCCGCCATTTAGAATGATCGAGGTGGGTGATTATCCCGCGTTAAGAGGTGGTTATCTGTTACAAGCGACATCATTAAAGAGCCTGCTTAGTTTACAGCTTGTTTCAGATAAGATATTTTAACGCTGTCTGACACTATTACTTACTCCTTATATACATATAAATCGGTTATTTAACATTTTTTTACCTCACTCTTTTATAGCTTGGCGAGCTGGTTCATTTTATTGCTCCGATTTTACAAAACAGAGGCGCACCAAAAAATGTTCGGTTGACTTTTTAGCCGACTTAAAAACATTTTTTTCTAAATATAATTTGCACTGATTTTTCACTCGGCATTTGGTAGAACATTTTTGTTTTTACTATTTGTTATTTTTTTCCAAATGTTTGCTCAGCCATAACTTCTCGAGGGCGTTAACAGATTTCGACGAAATTTTGTTCTGAATATTTATAGATTGGTCCCATATAGTATTTCTTAAAATCGGTTCAGTTGTTTTAAACTGACTTCAAAAAAATAAAATTCCTAATATGTGATACATCATATCTCAAGCGTTTGTGACCCATGTAAGCACTTGAAAAATTTCTTATTTAGAAAAAAAATAAAAAGTCTTTAACTTGAGTAATAAACAATTCGTGATAAACTGTTTTCTCGAGATGTAATTTATTAATTGTTTTTTTCTAATTCTTAACAACATTCATTTTTCCTGCGTAGCTACGGAAAACTAACTTTGACAATATTACAAAAGAGAGAGGGAGAGTTAATGTAACAATATTTGCTACACCGATATTGATGTTCCTTATCGTTTAATAGGGCAATCTTTAAGAATGATCCATCATAGATTTTCTTTAACTCAATTTATTCATTCTTGTTTTAGTTTAGTAGGTAATCAAATAATAAGGAAGCCATTAAAAAGTAAAAAATAAAAAATAAACTTTTTAAAAACAAATTGTACCTCCTTCAAAGAAAGTCAATGAAGAACGTAAAATAAATAAAATTGCAGAGTGTCTGTTCGTAATGTCAAATAAACAGATTTTTACTAAATGCATATGGAAGTATATACGGTAATTATAAAAAAAAAAACAATTTTTAAAACTTCTAGTTTGTTCCTAAACAACTGGACCGATTTTGACGGAACTTTCACTGGCAGATAGTTGACTTTATAAGAAGTAAAAAAAAATTAAAAACCCATGAAATTGTTAACAAAATCCGAATCAAATAAGGAAGTATTACATTAAAGAGATTTTTTTTAATGGGGCTTATACGAAAATCAAAAAAATGAACAAAATATAAAGAAAAAAAATTGGTTGTCTGTAAAGTCGGCTTACGGACGATAGTTTTACGTGATAACGTCATAAAGAAACATTGATGAACTCTCTGACGTCACGCGAGAAGAGAGAGAAATGCGTACAAGCCGACGCTTGAGCCGATCGTGCCTCTCTATCGCTTATACCGCGCTCTCGCTTGCACGCTCAGGCTCAGGCGGAACGTGACACTTTTTCGTGCGTGCAGCCGGTGTTTCATCAATTTATAAGACGTTACCACGTCAAAAAATTTAATAAAATTAAAACAAACAAACACAAAAAATTAAAAAACGAAAAGAAAAGTAAAAAATACAAAAAATTAGAAAACACGAAACATCGACTCGCAAGTTAAATTCCGCGCGGTCAAAGTTACGGGTAACAGCTATTTGTATTAAAAACACAGTACAATCTGTCACACTCTGGTCTGAACTATGTTGGATTAATAAGAGTCTACTGTACTTTACTCACAAAAACGATAAATCCAGTTCTTATTCTGAAATGTAATCATTAAGTTCGATTCAATAGTTGTAATTGATTGGTTTCTATTGAGTTGTATCCTCGACGCTACTGAGATAAATAACACACATTTCCCCAACTGTTGATTGGGTAGCCCACTTATCTTTTGTAAAACTGTGTTGAATAAATTCATTAGCTTTAGATAGCTATAATTATTCACTTGAAGAATGCCTATTGACTGGCATTTTTATTTGACTTTCGTATGTAAATGTTTGTATACTTTTTCTTTTGAATAAATCGTTAAAGATATTTCAACATTTTAAAACCGAGGTTTTGAAAAATTTATACCATAAGTCATTCAATATAACTGCATTTTCACGTTTCTTTTTATTTTATTTAACTCTTTGCAGCTTTTCGAGTTTCATACCACAAAATGAAAAACAAAGCGAACCCTTGCGGGATCAGTAGATCATTGCAAAAAAAATGGCTTTTCAAAAATCACTTAATTATGATACTTATGAAAACCTATAATTTACTGCCCGCTGACCTAAAATCTTGAAATTTAACACGAAGGAAAAATTCCGAAAAGCATATCATTTCTAATTCTATATGAAATTATTACGTGACAAACTTGATTTTTATTAAGTCTGTCAATTGACAGTCCCAACAAAATAATTATCAATTTGTTATGACCATAGAGATATTACAATAGAGTACACGAGAAAGTGAAAGTATCTGCAAGTAAGAGAGAGACCAATTCCTTACCTCTATAGTAACTAATGATGCAAAACAATGCTGATTTGAGTAAACAAAGTTTTGGTTTTTTGCAGGGTTCTCTCGCTTAACTGACGACACTTTCCCTTATGGCAAGCATACGCTCTAGCGTACTCTAGTTACTTTTATATATCTATGGTTATGACGGTACGAAACCGTAATAGCGCAAGTTGTACTCGCATTTGTCCGTCTTTTATCGACTAGGTTAATTATATGTAATGGACTAAGTAAGAGCTGGCTACGGAGAAAATGGGTGACTCGGTGCAGAGCTGAAAATTTGCAGAATAATAGGAGATAGTACAAGTAAGTAGGGAAAAAATTGCCAGAAGGCTAGGCGGAAGATAAGGAGCCGCCAGAAGTCGCTAATGTTGCGAAAAATCAGTGCACTTCTGGCAATTTCTATACTTATTCTGTATATATTATACATTATATAGTTATAAGGGCATACTGAAAATTCAAACATGATATAATAATTACATTCGCCAAATATTCAAAATTATTAATGACATTTTGATAGAAATAAAATTAAATAAATTGATAAAATTAGGTTGTTATAACAACGTAATTTTATTAATGAAAATATATGACGATTAATTTTATTTCTATCAAAATGTCATTAATAATTTTGAATATTTGCCGAATGTAATTATTATATCATGTTTGAATTTTCAGTATGCCCTTATAACTATATAATGTATAATATAATTATATAATATATAATCTAGTTTTGAATTACAGAATAAGTATAGAAATTGCCAGAAGTGCACTGATTTTTCGCAACATTAGCGCCTTCTGGCGGCTCTTTATCTTCCGCCTAGCCTTCTGGCAATTTTTTCCCTACTTACTTGTACTATCTCCTATTATTCTGCAAATTTTCAGCACTGCACCGAGTCACCCATTTTCTCCGTAGCCAGCTCTCCGTCTATAATAATAGATATCCAATTTGGATAAAATTCCTGCTTCTTTTTAGTCTCATATTTTTCCATGTGTTTATTTATTTTTTTTGGTAAATACTTTTTAATCGATATCGTGTGTAAAGAGGAACAAAACAAATAGTATTTTAGGCATTTTTTACAAAGGTTCCTGCATTTCAATAGACGAACGGCGAACATATTTTTTAAATATCTTTAACTAGTTAATTTACATAAATATAATGTATCAATACTCATGAAGCAATGCGTAAGCCGGCTTTTGAGTCAAAAAGAAAAAACTAATCGGTTTCAACCCATGAATATAAGAAATCGAAGATTTCGGTAAAATTTAAATAATAAACTTTCAGTTTTAATTTCAAACAAACCTTTTTCTCCTTACTTTCTTGCTATTTCATCGGCATACTATATAATATGTTGCTACAGCAGATAAAATATACAGTAGCAAGGAAAGATACCGACGTAGTGAGATAGAAAAATTAAGGCCGCTGCAGAAGAGACTGGTTTTGCCGCTGAAATCGCGCTTGCAACGAGGATGAAAATGACGTCACTGTGGGCTCGCGTGCTTGGTTACAAGATGGATTTCAAAATTAGAACCGGGGCTATTTTTCATGCTGGTTTTTGTCCTGGTTTTCGGTAAGAACCAATCATAAAACACTTGGGCAAACCCCATAAACAAACATGGCGACATAATGTGTGTTCTGTTCAGAGACAATACACGTTCACTTTTGTTATCATTCGAACTGTCTCTGCGCGCGCACCAAAGCCAGCTTCAAAACACGTATCGTGTTAAGCGAACACACCACAATCCATCACGCTTGAAATCTAGCGGCAAAACCAGCCTCGTGTGCAGTTCTGTAGACTCGACTCGTCCGGGTTTTCCAAGTACAATATTAGTTAAGATTTACATTTTTGTTTTGTATTCCGACGGGAAGTTGTAGACAAAAGTCGTCCTCCGTCGGAATCTGAACATATAAAGACTCAAAAAGTTTTGTTGCCATACGTCCTGTATTCGAATCTTGTGTCCTGCAGTCACGATAGCGTCCTGTTTTGTCCTGAATTCTTCATACTAAATGTATACAAATACTCTAGATTTTATGATTTCAGGATTAGTTTCGTGGAATAGTTAAAACAAAAATGAAAACATTTATATTTAAAAGCTGTAAAGTCATCAAGAAAATACTATTAGGCCTAGTTTATATGAGAGGCGTTCAACGCGCGTTAGCCCAACGCGCGTTTACAATTTCTATACAATTGTATATAACTGTTTACATGATAACGCGTGTTGGTGGCGCGTTGAACGCTCTTCATGTGTGCTAGGCCTTAGTGTAAAAGAGAATTTGAGTCTGTAGGAAATAAATACATAATTTGTATGCAAATTATATTTTTTTATATCACCCCCCCTCCTCCAAGTGTGTTGGATGACCTCCGCGCCGGCTTATAAGAGCTCTCTAGCAACCTAGGCTACTCTTTCGGCAATAAAGTGATTAATAACATTTATTTTGATGTAATATTTATGGAATCCACATGAAGAGCTAAGACTTAAGGCAAACGACCAGTTTATGCAATATACATATATACCTATAGGTGTAATAAATCATCGGTCATCAGTTTGTGATATTGTCTTCACTCATCCATGGCTGCATATTATCCGAGTTCAGTTTATAACAACAGGCTGTGAATTCTGGCGCCGAATGTACGTTCGATGCCGCCTCTCAAATTATCTTCTCACAAGAAATCACATAATTGAGAATAATTTGGTAGATTATACACGTTGTTCTTTTTAGACGAAGCACATCAGTGCATACTTATTATAACTACGAAATATTATGTTTAAACTTATACACCAGGACTGTATGCTGAAAAACAATATTTTATTTGACAAAATAGCGACACTTCAAAAAGTCAGTATACAGTATATTATATGTTACTGTAAAAGCCCGTATATTGGTATATCTTAGGTTTTACTAGTATATCTTAGGATTTACCAACTTGTGTTGGTAGATGTTAGGATTTAAAAAAAAGAGACAATATTTCGGGCTTTTACTATTATAGTTTGGTACATGCTAAGTTTTACCAATGACGGTTGGTAAAAGTTGGATTTTTTTTAAATAAAACAAAGAATTAATTATCTAAATCATTTTTTTCAATTACCACTTACTAATAGTCAAAACCTTACATATTTTAATTATCATTATGATATATTTTTAATTATAATTATTTCTTAGTATTTCATAACACCTGCAAAATATTTTTTGAATAATAAAAAACAAATAAAACTGAAATACTTCACAAACATAACGTTTACTAAGCTAACTAAATCAGTACTTTTCTTATTATTTGGTATTTTTAACAAACTAATTGAAAAAATGCAATTAATACATTGTCATTTATAGTAAAACATTTTATTACTTGTTACAACAAGGAGAGCTATTATGGCATTTAGAATTACACAATAATCCCGATGACTTATACAAGCACTTTTCAACATTTACCATATGCCTCTGAGGTAAAACCTAAGATTTACCGAGTGAATGGTGGTAAAAATTCGAAATGAATGATGATCACCAAGCAGTTCGGACTTTTACCATTAAGAGTTGGTAAATATTAGGTTTTACTGTAAAATCTTAGGATTTACCGACGTTCGGGGTATTACAGTAACATATAAACACGTAAGGTGCACATAGGGAAAAAAATACTTGGATCAGAGTTATCCATGACTGCATTAATTATTATTTCTATTGAATTATCGTGGTAATCTTGAGGATTTCTATTTTGATTTATTTTTATTTTTTTTGGCTCTTTTAATAATAAAAAGCTCTTATAAATCATTATTTTAATTTTTTTGTACAAAAATAAAACAAAAAAACAACTCCATCTGTTTGGAAACATTTCATTCAAAAATTGTCTGACTGGTATGACGTATGCGCGTTGGAAAATCAGTGACCCAATGTCTTTAGGTTCAACACGAATAGATGGAGATATTAATTGATCTCGCACCATATTTAAGTATTTTTGGGAATTTAATGTCCCTTTAATAAAAAAAGTCCTATTACGTTGTAATCATTTGAATATTTTCTTCGGTAGTATACACATTCATTTTGCAGAAGAATATATTATCTGTCAAATTGAAAAACAAAATTTCAAGGCTCACTCTGATCCAGTCATTTGTTCCCAATGTTAATTTCCCTATGTGCACCTTACGTGTTTACATACTGTATACTTCAAATAGTTTATAAATTTTAAAACTATCTTAACGCCGCTTCTGCTGGCTGCTAGACTGGGTACGAGGCTTGAAATGACGTCACTACGGGCTTGCCTGCTAGCACACAAGATAGATTTTAAAATTAGAACAGGGGCTAGTTTTCTTGCTAGGTCGTCTGCTAGGTATGAGCAAGTACCAATCAGGAAGCAGTATCTTGTCACGTGAGCGACATGAAAAAACACCCGCAAACACTGTGCCATAGCAGCGAGTGTGTGTTCTGTTCAGAGACAATAAACAGGCCCTTTTGTTACCGTTCTGTCACTGCGGGCGCACCGAATCTACTTGCAGAGCAAGCTTGTAAAAACGTCTCGTGTGAAGCGAACACATAATAGCAATCAAGAAAACTAGCGCTAGAAAACTAGTAGTGAAATCTAGCAAGGAACTTAGCGGCAAATCCAGCCTCGTGTGGAGCGGACTTTAGTTTCGGAGAAAAAAACTGTTCAAAGACCGATTTAATTTGTCATATAGTAACAATTTATATTTCCCACAGGTATTTTAGAAATGCATGCGAAATTTCTATTTTGAGTTTTTGATAAATTTACACATTTTAATGCGCCTTTGAACCCAAAAGACTGTTTTTTCCTCTGCTTTCGTGGCCCTATAACCACTCATCATGCATTTGTATCCGAGGCGTGTACAGTGTACACCTTGAGGCAAAATCGTAAATAACTCAAAAGTAGGAAATTGGCCCCCTCAAAACTGACGAAAACACCTTAAACCGATAAAGGTGTAGCAACGCGAATTCTACGAAACCGGAGGCTATGTACATTCTTGCAACATACTTATTAAGGAGGTTGAGCCGTTTTACGAAGATAATGAAAAAAAATCTGAAATAAAGTTTTTTTAATAGATTTTTTTATGACAAAATTTTCTGTAAAAAATCAAAAATCATTAGGAGATTTATAAAGTTAAAAATTAAAAAAAACTTTTACATGTAGTCTTATGGAAAATATGTCAAGCTAGCATGCAAACTGTTCATTTTAATTTTTTGCAAATAACCAAATAATGTCAGCAGTTCCAAAAACTATCTATGTAAAGCATCGATGTCTTATGCATATTTTAATATTTTTTCCAATTTAATTAGGAGACTTTTAATCAATAAAAAAAATTATTAAACCTTAGCACTTTTCGATTATGGACTTTTATTCTTGACAGATTTAACAATTTTAACTGAATTTTCAACTTTTTAGTGATTTAATTTTAATTTTTATTACTTCTAATTTCTTTTTTCAATTATTTACTGCAAAAAATATGTAAAATACAGATATTTACATAAATGTATTTTTTTAACCTAACTTTGTACAAAAAATACAAAAGTTAGTCCATTAAGTATAAAGTACTGAAATAATTAATTAATATTAAAAAACAATATTTATTTATGCCTTTATGACAATAATTTATTGGTATCATCGACTTATAAACTATAAAAGTTCCCATTTAGAATTCGACTTACTTTTGATTGGGACTGTAACGGATCAACCTCCTTAAGTATCCCCGGCCATCGTATACCTGCAAGTGCCGTCAATGTTGGAAGATAATTTCTTTCAGACGGTTCTGCATTCATATACATTTTTTTCTGGTCGGTTCCGAATCTATGTAATAAATATTATATATGTATATATAATGGCTGCGGTGTGTTAGTGTCCGTACGCCGGCTGCCAGTTGGCTATTTTATTATGAAGTGAAGTCATCAAACACAATTGAGACATAAGCCGACAGCTTTCGTGATTATGTTGACGATTATATGTTGTACACTTTAAAACGTACAAGTAGGCACGTCGTTCCTATAATCGCGATGGATAATGTGGATGCTTATTTAACATTTAAAATTGCTAATTGTCCAGCAGTATTTTTATTCAAGCCTGTAATTAAGTAATCTTTTAAAGTCGACTGAAATCAAGCTCTCTTGACGTTGACTTTTTGGATAGCTTTATGTTTAAAACAACCGAAATGAGAAACTTGGGTATAATTTCATACAAGAATAGTGTTCCGTGTTTGTTTAGAAAAAAAGTGGATCTTACCACGCCCGGATTCATCCAAATTTGCCGAGTATAACAAACTGTAAATGTCATATCGCAAAGGCTCACTGTTATCGAATTTTTATGTGAAACAAACAGATAGATACAAGCATTTTTTTATTTTATAATTTACTAGAGTTTTGTGCGAATTATTCGCACTAAATAAGTATAATAATTATCACTTTACAAAATTATTTTTTAAATATGATTGCAGGTATTCAATTCGTTTCTAATTTTGCACACTGCTTATAACGTTCTTCTTTTTGTTGTATTACAATATGAAGCTCAGATGAGAGATCGAAGAAATATTTTACTAAAATTGTCATATAGAGGCGCAAGTAACAAAAGTGTTGAGCTAAGCCGTCAGATGGCATCATGCAGCATTGCTGTGGCGTTGTTCAGCGTTGCTCGCTGTTTCAAAATTAAAGCCGTCAGATGGCAGTATGCAGTATTGTGTCTGTTGTATTACAATATGAAGGTAAGATGACAGATCGAAATGTTGACGTTGTTTCAAAATTAAAGCCGTCAGATGGCAGACGTTGTTCAGCGTTGCTGTATTTTAATTAATTTACAAAAACAAAAGCAATAATAAATTTTTTAGTTGTCGATGTCAGTAGAGCAAGCAATTATCTGTAAAATGATATATAATTTATGTGGAAAAATTGTGAGGTTTTTTCTAAAAAGGGAGGCAAACATCTTTAACTTTAGCGTATTAATATATATGATATTTAGAATTGACAAATATGTACTAAGTACTTTCTTTTAAATTAAAAAAAAGTGACGTAATAAACACGATAGTCGAACACGACTATGATGATAACTTCATCAAAGGTTGTTAAGACAAACTTATTTTTTTGTTGTATTTCTTTTAAGACAAAATATAGCTTTGTTCACACTTCGGGCAGATTTGAGACAACTTCAGGTGCGTGAGAGAGTTGGAGGTGGAGTAAATAGGTGATTGCAGCGGGGGAGGAGTACCTGTATCCGTCACTTCGCGACAAAGCCCCTTGTTTTATAACAAATATACCGGGTGAAAATAATGATTCTAATAATGCAGTGTTTGTACACAGAAATTTCTTAAATTAGTTAAAATATAGCAGAATAAATATCTATTCGTTAAAAATGAATGCAAAATAAGTAAAAGAAAAAATACGAAAAATAGTTTGAAAATTATTTTTGTATTATCCTTTTTTTTTTAAATCAATTACCAATAACCTTATCCACGTGTGGCCTTACAAACTGCTTAATTTATGTTTATCATTTTATATTCGCACTGTTAATTTTATTATTATGTAACTACATATAGACGGAGAGCTGGCTACGGAGAAAATGGGTGACTCGGTGCAGAGCTGAAAATTTGCAGAATAATAGGAGATAGTACAAGTAAGTAGGGAAAAAATTGCCAGAAGGCTAGGCGGAAGATAAAGAGCCGCCAGAAGGCGTTAATGTTGCGAAAAATCAGTGCACTTCTGGCAATTTCTATACTTATTCTGTAATTCAAAACTAGATTATATATTATATATATTATATATATTATATATATTATACATTATATAGTTATAAGGGCATACTGAAAATTCAAACATGATATAATAATTACATTCGATAAATATTCAAAATTATTAATGACATTTTGATAGAAATAAAATTAATCGTCATATATTTTCATTAATAAAATTACGTTGTTATAACAACGTAATTTTATAAATTTATTTAATTTTATTTCTATCAAAATGTCATTAATAATTTTGAATATTTGTCGCCAAGGAGGATTGAATGTAGTTGTTAGTGGAGCTTTGCGTCACTTCTGCGACATTTAACCGAGTCATTACAGAAAGAGGATGTAAAAATCGGTTTTTTAACGATATAGACGGATAAAAATTTGATCACATACACACAGAGAGAGTGAGTGGATCCCAAAAGATTACCAAAACGTGAAGCCCTGTTAAAATATCGATTTTCTTTCGAAATGAATCCAACAGTGCTCTACCATACTGCCGTAAAAAGGCAAAAGGCAGTAAGTGACCAACTTATGAATTTGAGAAAATCAAGATTTACTAAAAATGTCTTGATCGTCCAGAATTTTAGATTATGGAAACCAAAACATGGAGGAAACGTTTTTAAAGACAATAAAATTATTGCTGCAGCACTTACTACTGTCGTTGGCTTCAGTATGAACTCATTTTTCAACAAATGTCACTTACTGCCTTTTGCCTTTTTAGGGCAGCATAGCAGAAGTAGTAAGTAAAAAGTGAATGTTATGAAACTTACACCGTTTTACAAAAAAAATATATATCTTTTTTCGACCTTCAGGCTTCAATCGCTTTAGCGATTGTCAGCTTGTATGTATTATAAGCGACGTACCCACCTTGTGTTTTAACTACCTGACAAGCTGTCGTGCCGCTCATCAGCGAAAAAGACTTTATACTCACAGGTTTATGACTTCGGAAGGCCTTCTCTCGTTCTCTTGCACAAAAATATAAAAAGTTTTTATTGCCTCGCTAACGATGTTTCGTCTATTATTAAACAAAACACACTTATTTTTTTCGTACCTATCTCTATATACATAGGGAGGGAAAGAAGTACGAAAAAAATATCATATACAAAATATAAATATATATAATTCACCTAAAATTGATGGGCCAGTATTATACAATTTTAACGGCTTACAATAGTCAATTATCAAAATACTTGATATTATTTTTTCGTGCACCCAGTTCTTCAATGGATTCCGGGAATAGTGTCTTCCGCAGTTATCATGAATATAATAGTTTCTTTAAATAAATAAGCTTGTCAACGTTTGCATTCAAATGTGACGAATTTCAAGGTCACTCATTCTAACAATTAAAGAATGCTTCATGGCAAGGTTTACCTACTGTTTCATTTGCTAAAGGCTTTCTGAAAATCTATACGAATATAATTATTATAACTAGTGGGCGGCAAGTGGCCAAAATTCAATCTTAATTCATTAAATTTTTAAGTTTGAACGTTATTGAGGTTCTTTTGTGATTATATAGATTTCTCCTGAATCGATATTACCTGTGTTAATTCGTATCCATCGTGATTAAATATATGTTGTGTACTTCTCCTCATTAAAACGAAGAGGAAGATATATGTTTCATCACAATATGTGCGAATTAACACACTCAAATCTGTGCCACACTCTTTTTTTCCTTCCCATCTTTACATATAGATGCTGATGTTTCAATATTTTGGATAATTTGGGAGATATAGAAGAGATTTCAGTAGTTTTCAAAAGTTTGGTCTAAGTTACAACATTTTATTCTAAGAATTCTTTTCTGAACAGAAAAATATTTTTAGCGCGATTATGGAAAACATTTTTAACAAATTTTGAAGAGGGTTTAATTTATTCGCAATGCAATTGAAACATGGAAACTCTTACTTAAACGTTGCAGTCGAACTTCCCTGTATTATTAGCTATCTTGAGAAGTTTTACTGTACTAGTAATTTCCAGATGATTATACAAAACACTTCTGACAGCAGAAATGATTATATTTTCATGCTTATAAAAAACGTAAGCCGCTGGCGTTCTGATAGGAATAACAATGTGTTAAAATCTACCTACTTGGGGTTGTTAGTTTGGTGCTACCAGCTAGAACGGAATGTGTACACGGCGTTTTTGATTAACTGGTTATTAGATTTTCAGAGCTATCACAAAATAATGCCGAAAGCGCTGTACTCACTAATTACATGCGGTCATACATCTTAATCAATGTAATTAAGTGGATATAATATTTTAATATAATAACATTTCATACCAAATATTCTATAATAATATATTTAAAGTTTGTCTACACTCGACGGTCTATATTAAGGCCGCTGCACACGAGGCTAGTTTTAGCGCTGGAATCATTGCAGCAACATTTATTTTCTGCTTAAGCATTTTGTTCTAAAAATATTTAAAACTCGGGTCGCAGTCCTAAACCCTGTCGTCTATATAGTGTATTTGCTAGTACAGGCAGCTTTGTTTTTGGAGAAAATAAAAAACATGTACCTCTTGATCCATCTCTTAAAACAACATTTTTTTTTTTTAATTTCAGTAATATTATCAATTCAACATTTATACCAAATTAAATACACCTCTAGTGAGTAATTCCATATCAACAAACTAGTGCTTTCAAAAAATTTGTAAGTCCAGTCCAAAACAAGATTTGATCTTTTCTTAAAGCAACATTGTGGTTGTAAGTCATATTTTTTTTAAACTATTGACTCTAACAGAGTTATTTGAGCCTAGCACCAATTCATATTTTCAAGACATTTTTTTTAAATTACTTAAAGGACCCCGTACCAAATATATGGGAAAATGGGTTTCGGTGAAATTCTTTATAACTGGGAGGAATGAATGAGTCATTTGATGCTGAAAAAAGTTTCTAAACAACTTGGGTCTGTAAATACCATTATATATTTAATATACATAATACATATCTATACTAATATATAAAGATGAAGAGTTTGTTTATTTGTTTGTTTGGTTGAACGCGCTAATCTCAGGAACTACTGGTTCGAATTGAACACTTTTATCGAGGAAGGCTATAGGCTATATAATATCACGCTACGACCAATAGGAGCGGAGCATCATTGAAAAATGTAACTCAAAATTTGTCCGTTCGACAAAAACTTTTGAACAGTAACTCCGATCATCATGAAATTTGTACACAACATTCATCTCGGTAGACTAAGATGAATGTGTCTACTCGTGTCCCTTTCCCTCTATTCGTTCTTTTGCACCCGAGTGAAACCGGGCGGGACCGCTAGTATCTAATAATTATATTATCTCCACGTGTGCCTACATATTGCACGTTGGTCGTTAATTGCCACAAAACAGCCGTTTTTGATAAGCTTGTAACTTGGGACACCGGGATTTTCAGACCCAAGTTGTATAGGAAACTGTTTTCAGCATCAAATAATTGATTTATTCCCCCCAGTTAGAAAGAAATTTACCGAAAGCCATTTTCTCATGTATTTGGTGCGGGGTCCTTTGGCTTTAGAATGAAATTTCATTCAACAAAATTGAACAACTAATAGAAGGTAAAGTTAGCATATATTCGACATATTATATGACTTTTGGGTAAAGACAAGGGTTGAACAGACAGACACCAGAGTCGCTGAAGCAAATTGTAATAAGGCAGAGAATTGACAGACAACCGAAAGATCTTAATTAAATGTGTTGAGAAGGACTAAACAAGGTGTTAGTTGACGCGTATAAAACACTTGCGTTCTGTCCTCCTCCTTGCTCTCTTGCATACCTGAGAATGGGGCCGTCCCACATTTTTTTTCTCGGAATCTACATTGTAATTAATAGATTACGAAACAATTTTTTTAAGAATTATTGGGAAGCTTTTTCTACAAAAAAAAACAAATTTTACAATTTAGGGCAAAACAAATTTTTACAATTTAAGGTTGTATGAGTATTACGTTATCAGTGTAAGTAAGTATACAAGTTAGTAAAACTTATGAAACGTATTTATCTTTGGTAGATTAGTACCTACTTACTGCTTCTACGAAACCGTCTTCCATGATGCGAAATCAATAAAATACGGGATAGAAGACTATAAACGTGATAATAACTTGAAAGAACTTCAAAATAACACACAGCACAACATAAAAGTAGTTAGTTTAGAGACGAAGTGACGTCACGCCCGAATTCACCATGGTACACTTTTAATGGAATTATGTCGCTACAGAAATGTAGTAGATAATATTCAGCCCATGTAATGGTGACTGATCGGTTATATATTAAGCAAATCGAAATAAGGATAATTTATATAAGATCGTTGTTAGCGCCGTTAATATGCGAATAGATTTTTTTGTTTTGTTTTTTGGTAATTTGATATTTTGCTTATTATTATTATTTGCCACTATTAGATAGATGGCATCAGTTGTCCTAAAATAGACATATAAAAATGCGTATTAATATAGAAAAATAGTCAGATTCATAGTTGTAACTCGAATACCGAACGATTAACATCTAAGGGTGATAGATATGAGCGCCGCGCCGGCGCGCCGTCGCCGCCGACGATTCCCTCCCGCCGCCGCCGCCGTGAAAATGTAACGGCGCGCCGAGCGAAAAGGCATATGTTTAAACGTGCATGTACAAAGCTAAAAATGTTGAAAAAATATTTTTAAAGTCTACTTTATATTTTTTTATGACTTAAAAGAAACATCTTTGTTTTCTCTAAGATTTATTTTCTTGTTAATTGTTATTAGAACTTTATGACAACGTTGATTTTTTTTGCCAATCGAAGTGCCAAAAATATTTTAGCTCTAGGCTAGAAACCATTTCCTTATAAAAATAATTTGTGTTAAATAAATAATAATTCTGATTGTTAAACTACATGTTTTGTTTTATTGTATCCTGCCCATCATTAAAAAATGCTCCTAAGGTCACGCCGCCGCCGCCGACCTCAAAAAGTCGGCGCGCCGCCGCCGCTCCTTTACAGGGTGAACGTAATTGATACATTAAAAACCACGTGCTAAAGTGATCAGTAATCTTGCTAAAAAATTTTGGTGATCCTGTGAAATCCTTCCACAATTCTTTCCTATTATCAAAATTAAAAATTTAAAGAAGACAGTGCAACCACAGAAAAGATCAATTTGGTAAGTCAAATCAAAATTCAAAAACATACAGTCCACTAATAATAGAATTTACTTAGATAGAAAATAGCATAATACATAACAATCGTTTATATTTTTATCAACAATACGCAGTATGAATTGACAGTTAACTGGATAACGTTATCCCCCCCCTGCTATCCAACGAACGAGGTAATCTCTTTATTTAATAATCCTGATTTTGGTAATTATACACTTTCACGGTCACCTGGTTTTTTGACTCTAGAAAATCGAAAAATAGATGGATTTCAATGATCTCAGTCTCAAAAAGTTCCATTTTACGGCGGATTTATGAAAAAAATTAGTTCACCCCGGAATTACAATTCGCATACCCGTTTATCGTTCACCCCGGAATTGTTTTTTTAAAAACTCCACATTTGCCCCTTCCCGTTTCACTGCGAGACAATTCGCATACCCCTTTATCGTTCACCCCAGAATTACAATTCGCATGCCCCTTTATCGTTCACCCCGGAATTACAATTCGCATACCCGTTTATCGTTCACCCCGGAGTTGTTTTTTTAAAAACTCCACATTTGCCCCTTCCCGTTTCACTGCGAGACAATTCGCATACCCCTTTATCGTTCACTCCGGAATTACAATTCGCATACCCGTTTATCGTTCACCCCGAAATTACAATTCGCATACCCATTTATCGTTCACCCCGGAATTGACGTCAGAAACAGTTATAAGGAATTATATGTAGAAAGTCAATTTTTTTTTGCATTTAAAGTCATGAAACTGTGAGAAATATTGATTTTTTCAATTTTCGTATTGTTTTCCATAAATCCGCCATAAAAACGAAGATTTTAAAAAAAAATTCATGGAAATCGGATGATTTTTCGATTTTCTAGAGCCAAAAAACCAGGTGACCGCGAAAGTGTATAATAACCCTGATTTTTGAATAAGTTTATTTTTAGAATAAATAGACACTTTTTATGAAGTTATTCTATGGCATGAAGCATGTTTTTCTATTGAAATATAATATGTACTAATTTAGAATACCTTTCTTTTACAATGGGGAGTACACTCAAGACTTGTAAGTGCCTTGTAGGATATACTGTTGATTGACTTGGTCATGTCCTTGTAAGATATACTGCCATAATCTGCGGCTATTGTTTCGCAAGCAACTTCACGATAAACCTGGGAATCAACCAGAAGCTCAGAAAGCCGGACGAAAATGGCTGCCCACATGTTGAGAAACGGCAACTTCACTCTTGTGTCTTCTTTTTTCCCTTTTATATTGGCATAACTTCGAAGGGAAAGACGGCTCGGTATTTTCGACGGAAGAAATTCTGAAGTAGAAATTGCAAAGAAGAGGGAGATTGCAGATTGCAGACGCTTGATGCTGAGATCATTGAAGTCAAAACATCGAAAATACATTCCGTTGCTGTGAAAGAACATTCAAAATTTCAAAAATATTTTCTGCAATTCCGCAAGGCTCGCAAAAAACTCATTGCTTCAAACTCACGGCGTCACCGATGATGATGACATTGATAATATTATATTAAAATGACGGTCATAGAATTACAATTTCATGTTAAAATATTTGAAACGTGGAAACAAGATCAATGCCATTCAATCCACGTGGCCCATTATAGTGTTCATGATTGCGTGAGACATAATAATCATCAGTTATTCAACTTTATTTCTTGTGATGAGCGATGAATGTATCTATTGTAATGTACAGTGACGTGTGCCTACATAGCCGATTGATGGATATTTTATTTATTACTAGCTGTACCCGGCCACGTATTGCAGAATTATTTTTTTAGCTTTTTAGTTCATATTGCTATTTTGAGTTTTTCTAAACTCTAATAGGCTATTACACCGTTTTTTGAAAAGTGTTTTAAATGAATCCCAAAGTGATAAAGAAGCACTACAATTTTTATAATAATATTTTATAACCGAATAGTGCCATAAGAAAACTTTTAATTTTTCATTATGAATTTTCGAGCGATAACGACTATGTCACTGTGATTGTAAATAATAAGGATAGTTCGCAGTAACCATAGCGACATTTTACAAGTTTCTACGATTATTACGTTATCAGTGTAAGTAAGTATACAAGTTAGTAAAACTTATGAAACGTATTTATCTTTGGTAGATTAGTACTTAATGCTTTTACGAAACCGTCTTCCATGATGCGAAATCAATAAAATACGGGATAGGAGATTATGAACGTGATAATAACTTGAAAGAACTTCAAAATAACACACAGCACAACATAAACGTAGCTAGTTTAGAGACGAAGTGACGTCACGCCCGAATTCACCATGGCGAACAGCGTTTTTGACTTTTGAAGAACAGATTAAAAAATACAATTCTTAAAGTGAAATTATAACATTTATATTACATTATTATGAATTATTAGAAATCAATATTTCTCGTTTGCTTTTTACAAAATTTATCAAGAATATGTATTATTCGATTTTTTCTTACATGATGCAAAATACTTGATTGTTACCACGTATAATTTTGATCTTCTATACCGGTAACTGAGAACAAGGAGACCATCATACATCAAATACTGAATAGGACACCACATAAAAAAGTGAACTATGAATTTTAGCAGAGTACGGTTTTCACGGTCAATAATATTTTTATAATTAATGACCTGCAATAAGAACCTAGAGAAACTGACTTGAAATAGCATTTTATTCATTTTTAAACATACGAATTCAGAGTTTAAGATTTATTCTCTTGTTTGGATGAATAAAACATACAAGTATTATTGTGAAAAAAGCGTGGGGCGCTCGATGTACGAAAATGTGGAACAAAGCACCCCACGCTTTTTTCACAATAATACTTGTATTTTTTATTCATTATTGTTTTAAGCTTATTTAAAAAAAATATTTTTTACTTTTTAGTTCGATATAAAGCGTGTTTTTTAGTTTTTTTTAAACTATATTTTTTTACTTAATTAAGTATTAAAATATTAGGGAAGAAGGCGATTAATAACGTATAAACTACATATTGCAACCCCACCAAAAAAATAAAACTTTTTTATTTTACGTTCTTTAGTGACCCCTTTTGAAGAAGATTCATTTTTTTTTATTTTATTGTATTTATATAGCTTTATATTATGTATGCAAGTGACCACTAGCGTTACGCCAGTGTTAAAGTAGAAGCAGTTGATGAACAGTTGATATTAGACACCTCTATTACATCGACTGGCATGTGTTACACCTATCCGGGCTATAATTATAGGTGTGTTGTTATAATACGATACATACTGTGTAGGCTTTATTATGTCTCTACGTATTTATATGACTGGCATTCATAATGACTTCCAGTTATCGAAAACTGTATTTTGTAAAGTTAAAGCTTTTCAGTAGTCGGGTTTAGGTTTTTAAACTTATTTTTTATTTAAATTATTTTTTTTAACTTATTTTTTATTTGTTTTCAATTCGCTCCCATCTGGGACCAAAATTCAAAATCAAAAGTAACCTATGTTACCAGGGCCATAATAACGAATCGATTGACACCTTATTTTTCAAAATCGGATGAATAGTTTAGGCGATACGGTGGAACATCCGTAAATACAAACATACCTAGACTGCTAAACTCATAACCCTTCCTGTTGGCTTCGCCGCAGTCGGGTAAAAAGTATCATTACTATTAATACCAACCTTTTGTATGATAATACACCGTCTTTATATCATTCTAATAGAGATGGAGTTTTTTTAATAGACTCCATAGGGACGTTCACGTACATTGTTGATGAAGAAATTATAATAATTGTATAAGCTGTATCAGCTGTCATGTATCTCTTGCATAATACCCAGTGACTGAACTCTGATAGGAAGCTATCATTTCTATCTTTTTATCTGTACACGGTTGAAGATTGAAGTCTTTTGAGTGAATAATATGACTCCATCGCAAGAAGAATTACATTTGAATCGCACTCAAGCGAGGTTTAATATAGTCGAGTTTATCTATTCATGTACATATTTCAAATATCACCTCCATAACTAAAGTGTTATATTTGTCGCTTATAATACAAAAAGACGATATAGTCACAACACAAATACAAAATGAGTCGACTCTATTTTCGAAGGGTACGATTTTTTGGTTTCTTGACATGTTGCTATATAGTTTGTAGTTTTTTTTTAAGTTAAGGGGAGTCGACTTATCGCTGGGAACACCGCAGCCTCTATGGGCTTATTGTGCTACCTTCCAATCTCTTATATCATTCGATCCAGTATCCTCGTTCCTTACACTAACTTGTACAGTCCATGGACTGGGTGATTGATATAGTCTTCTGGACTTATTCTACATTGCCCATAAATTATCAGTCTTCTACGATCCAAATCCTAGCATTCACACCGAATATGATACCCTGTTTCCGTCTCCTTATTGTCTCCGTTAAATAGTCCGATTCTTTGGAGGTGTCCTTTGAGGGCACAATGTCCTGTCAGGAGACCTACCACGAGACGAAGATTGTAGTAGTTCTTCATTTATCTTTCGAGATGGTCCTTTAATAAAAGTCTTGCCATGTTTCTGCCCGGAAAATTGATTCCAGTATGTCTTGTGCTGATTTTTTATCCATTCCCTTATTTGACCCCGTATTGTGGTTCTGGGCCAATGTATGGGATCCTTTCCTCGCCAGCTCATCAGCTTCTTCGTTGCCTTCGATTCCAGACTGTCCCCGGCACCCACAGTAAAGTTACTTTGTTGTGTTTTGCGATTAATTTGTTTGTACATCATCAAATATTTAAGTACATAAGTTAAGGTAGTTGATTCAACTAACTTAACTTATGTACCTAAAAGTAAGTTTGTTAGTAAGTGACTTCACTGTAAATTATACTAACTTTGGCCATACAGAATATATCATTATAGGTGTAATTATTGTTGCGTTTGTTTGTTTTAAATTTTGGTTTAAAGAAAAGTATTAAATTTAAGTATACTCGAGTTTTATTATTAAATTGAAAGAAAAAAAAATTACGGATATGCACAATAATTAAATTTTAGTTAACCTGTTTACGAACGTCTGTACAAGTGGCAATAAACCCCTTTTTCGTCTGCGGGTTTAAATAGTATCTATATGTGTACTGTACACTCAAATTTAGACCGCATACATAAGTTTAATTAAAAATATAATTAACTTAGATGTTACACAGTATATACGTTTGTTTTATGCACTCATTTTTGTGCAATTATGAATTTTAATTAGTGAATATAATTAGTAAATGAAAAAATATATCATGAATACTTCTAACTTCCTCGTGTTAATTAGTAATATGGTTTCACTGTTATGTTATTGTAATAATGAAACAAAATTCTAATCGAATTATCTGTAATATTTGTTTTAATTAAATATTTTCGATGAGCATGGATATTGGTATACAACAGTATACAGGGTGTTTTATCTACTAATCCATAGGCAAAACGGCTTGAGAATAACAGCCGAGCTTGTATATAACGATGACTTCAGATGACTGTAGATAGTTGATACAATATGATGGAGCATTTGCGCATTTTTACACGCTTTATATTAACTTCACTTGTAAGTTTGTATGTATATGTATGTTTGTTTGTAACTTTCGTTTGGACTACAGCAAGTGGTTTATTACTATAGTATAATATGCCAGCACTGTAACTATAACAGTGGTTAGCCGTGCGGTCTAAGGCACGGGTCTTCGCTGACGTCAACTCTCGGAATCACGGGTCGTGGGTTCTAATCCCGTCCATGCCGAAAAAAAATTGTTGTTTTTTCGGCAAATTTTTGACAATAAATCGAACTAAAAAGTGGAAAATAAATATAGTTTAAAAAAAACTAAAAAACACGCTTTATATCGAACTAAAAAGTAAAAAATATTTTTTTTAAAATAAGCTTAAAACAATAAAGAATAAAAAAATACTAGTATTATTGTGAAAAAAGCGTGGGGCGCTCGATGTACGAAAATGTGGAACAAAGCGCCCCACGCTTTTTTTACAATAATACTAGTATTTTTAATCATTATTGTTTTACGCTTATTTAAAAAAAAATATTTTTACTTTTTAGTTCGACATAAAGCGTGTTTTTTAGTTTTTTTAAACTATATTGATTTAATAATAGTTGTCCGATTTCTTAAATGAAAATTGAAACGACAGGTGGATACGACGAGGACATTCAATTGCTTAGCCAGCTAGATCTTCAAATTAACCACGCCTGATTTTTCGTTTGAAAATATTTTATTAGTTTATTTAAAAATCCAAGACTCGTGAATATTTTGAATATTGAAGCAGCGAATAGAAAATGTCTGCCAGACTGTTCGAGTGAGTTGGAAAATATTTAAAACATTTAAAATTTTGACAAAAATGCGAAATCTATTTAGACACAGTTATTTAAATCGTTTTATAATTAAAATGTTTAATTAGCTATGCTATATATTTTTCACTAAAGAAAATATATACCGTATTTTTCGGACTATAAGACGCAGCGGACGAAAAGACGCACCTTAAATTTATAAGATGATTTTTAGAAAAATATGTTATGTTAGTTTCGGTCTTCGGATCATAATTTTTATATTTTATTGTTAACATAACTCGTATTAGAAATATTCAGTGCATCTTCACTCTTGGTATAGGTACTATCACTCGTCTCGTTAATGTCATATTTTTCGAACTATAAAAGGTATTTCAAATTTAGAGACGATTTATTGAAAAAAATATTTTAATGTTACCTTCTGACCATAATTTGAGTCCATTTTTCCATGTAAAAAGATGCGTCAAAAAAATACAGTACCTGGATTACGAAATAACCTAGTAGTCCAGCATCTCATTGAAATAGTAGATTTGCAGGCCTCCTGTATAATAATAATATTCTGAATGCTAGACGTTTTAAAAATACTCCAAACAATAATGCATATTGAATTTATGAATATCCTTTGTTACATACTCGGGTAAAAATATTATGTATTTGCTTCAGTTCTTAAAGCAAATAAATATGATGAAAAACGTGAGTTATGTCAATAGAAGATTTTTTTAAAAATAATTTTCATTTGTAAACATCTGTTTAATTGATTTGACATTTGTGAGGAAATTAAATGGTAAGTTAATTTCTTTGTTTTTTTTTTCTTTTGTCTATTTACAAATTCGTAGAAAAAATGCAGCCGCGGCGTTCTTAACGCAACATCCAGGCATGTTAGTAGCTATCAAAGCGTTTGATCAGTCAAACATTTAGTTCTGTAATCATTTATTGAAGCATTTCTGTTCATTGTATAGGCTTTTGTATCATTAGTGTAGATATCGGCTCAAACGCATACCAGGAATAGTTACCGTTTACTGGGAAACAATTTACTTCAGTAGAGAAAATAATTTGTAAAATGAATAAAACAGTGTTTGGTTAAACACTGAATCCGATAGAAAAAATAAAGAATTATTGTGTAAGGATGTGATAAACATTCCTGAATTACTGCAGGATGAAAGTATATTTTTTTAAACTAACTTTCACCTGCTTCTTCGCTGGCCATGACGATTTTGACAGAAACATTATCCTATCTAAATTTCTCACAAGAATAATTATAGCAGGCTCAACTGTCCCGAAGTCAAAAATCATCAATTTTTAAACTCGTGTAACTTTATGAATGTTCCAATACACCATTTTGGATGTGACATGCTTTCGATTACAGTCCATTTCATTTTTTCTGATTTCGTTGCACAATATTCACGCGTGTAAAAATTACAAAAAAAATTACCAACTCCAAGTCCACCTACGGGTGCACAAAAAATGTCTTTTTGCAACACAGGGTGCGAAATTAAAGAATAGGCTTTCAATTCAGGTACCAAAAACCTAGCTACAATTTTTGACGCGAAGTTATGACGATTTGAACAAAAGACAATAAAGTAGAGAGACATTCGCTCTAAAAAGAGTACAATCTCTGTACAAGTAAGAAAGAAGCATTCCTTCAAGTTTGGAGCTGGATGTCGCAAACAATAGAGAAAACATTCCAGCCAATTGGGCGACGGGACCATTCCAACTTCAAAATGTTGACATTTGATATAGTATAATAAAGAAAATAAAATTCTTGATATCGCGTGAGGTGACGCGGGTAATGACTAGTATTCAATAGGATATTTGCTATTCGTTGTCATGGTTACCTACACAATATGTTCCACGTCATGTAATAATTAATCAAAGTATGCTTAACTAGTTTATTTCTGACAGATCTTAAGAGCAAAAGAACAGCTGATTTCTTTTTTATTTTCAAAATATTTCCGTAGATAACTATAGAGTTCTTTCTTGAAATAATAAATAGAATAATAAGCCGTTAGAAAAGTATTCCTACCATAATTATATAAAAAACATCGTTATATCATATATCTTTTATTGCGCATGCTCCAATATTCTCTAAAAACAATAGGGCTTTTCATATTTGCATACCAAACATCCTCCCAAAATTTGGTTTCAATACGCTCATCCGTTTGACCTGTATCGTGGTCATAGACAAACTGCGGACTAACAGACAAACAGATTAACAGACGCACAGAGTTTTTCCAAAAATATGTTTTTTGGATTCGGAGGATTTCAAAACGAAAAGATATTGTAAAATATTGAAAAGTGATTTTTGACCTAAATTAGTACCCACTTGTGGATTGGAATGATGAAAAATGGAATGGTCAGTTGTAAGGTGTATTTCGGGTGCTACTTATGATGCTGTTTACTGAATTACGAATTATGACTGTCTTTAACTTGTATATCTTTAACGTGTTGTGTTACTTTAAAGCAAATATTGATAATTTATCAACCGGTGCCGATCTTCATAACTATGATACCAGAAGCAAAAATGAAGTTCTTGTGATGTATCACCGCTTAAAAATTTGTCAACAAAGCCCAGACTTTATGGGACATAAACTTTTTACCCTTTTACCGGAGAAAATAAAAGGACTTTCTTTTAAATATTTCAAAAAATTCACAAAGCAATTTTTGATCTTAGAACCATTTTATAGTTTTGACGAATATTATATGTGCAATATGACACAAAGTTTTAAAAAAATATATCCAAATTTACTGTAATTCTGTATCAATTATATATTTTTGTATCACTTTTTTATTGACAATGTCTGTACAATTTTAATTGTGTTTCTGACTAATAAAGTTTGAATTGAATTGAATATTAGAGCTAATTATGATTTTCACATCCCTGTGGTAGATTGCATCAGTGGCGGTCACTAGCTGTTGGCGATGATGCCCTTCAGATAACGATCTCTTTCGTTGTCTTCAGCAGAAGCACCAGAGTTGAGTCTCGCGGGAGTATATCGTATGATACAAACAACATGATATTAATACAAAGACAATAAATCAATGGCAGCTGTATTTATTGTACCTACGTACACAGTGCATACCGCATGTATGAGGCACATATCTGTATTTATTATCAGTTGTTTCAGTTGCATCATTTCAAAATATCTCCGCGTTTTATTTATTCCACTATAACCGAACGGGGTGGCGCAGTGGTGGTAGCACTAGACTTGCATTCGGGAGGTACCGGGTTCGAATCCCGGCGGGGGCAGATGTGATTGGGACTTTTTCCTGCTGCCTCTCGCCGAGAAACGGTAATTCCTGTATCGGCCGTCTTGTTGAGGTTTTCCATGGTTTCCAGATAAATATCGAAATGGTTCCTTATTCAAGGCCATCGCCGATTACTTATCAAACTCTAATGCTCAAAATTTGCCTACCTTATTATAATTTTCTAAAATTCCTTCATACGCCCATTGTAGTTAATTAAGTGGAAGTTTAAAATTGTGGAAAATAACGGGAAGTGTAATAGATGGAAAGTAGTAATGGTGCGAATGGCGTCTGTTATGACATAAAGTCGAGAAACGGACGTTAAACGCATTATTATTATTATTTATTACAACTTGTTTTTTTTTACCTGAAACAACCTTAGTACAACTTAAATATGAAAAATTATTATTTTAAAATCACATTGCAGTGGTAAAAAGGAATACTGAATATAACATTATTGTAACTTTTATATACATATTTTATATTTTGATAATAAAATGTTTTTATTATTATTATTATTACAACTTATAGGGCTATTATGTAAAGTCAATGTTTTTTTGTCACTTTCTGATAAACAGTTAAAGTGAGCCAGATATTTTACAGTACCTACTGTAAATTGTAACATACCTACATAATATTGTATTGTACCTACCTCTTGGTGCGCTCATTTCAGAATTTCAACGTTTTCAGCACTAAATGAATGTTTTATTGCATTATTTGAAATATCTGCATAATTTGTTGATTGTGCTAGTTGTGTTTGATTTACAAGCATCGTTATATTGGTATCTTTCCAAAAATTGCACAAGTAGATGTACTAATAATCACATTGGTGGTTTGAGAACTACGATGAATATTAGAGCACAGAACTCACGCTGCACTCAGACTTAATAATAATAATAATAATAAACATTTATTTCCCAACAGATATGAATCCAATAACACCAGGGAATTATAAATTTCAGAAAATGAATACATGTTCTGTAATATAAACTTAACATAAATATAAACAAACCTATGCTGGGTTGTAGAAAGGGTTGTCAAAAAATCTGATTTGACAATGACCTTAGATTGTGAACATACATATTTCTTCATTTGAAAAACATTGTCGAGTTTTTAATCACGCTGCTCGATAGTGCAGGCAAATTAACATATTTAGAAGCCAAGACCAACATTAATTGTAGACAGAACTTTTACCATTTTTATGTAAAAATATTTGTGCTTATTTAAGACATAAAGAGGCATGTTTTCACAAAATTGTATCAAAATTGAGTTATTTATGCGAAAATGAAAAATAAAAAACAAAGGAATCGTTTTCTTCGCACATTTTGCATTTTTCACGGACATTTTGAGATCACAGTAATAAGTGACCTCTATGAAAGTTGTAGATCTTTTTATGTTCTACAACTGTCCTGTAGAACATTTTTTGATAGAACATTAAGTTTCGCTGGAAAACGCAATAAGATATTTTGCCCCCCTTTTTGACCCCGCCGAGTTAACTCTTTACTACTCCTGGCCGGGCATTTTTATTTTTTACGTTCATTATAAGTCCCTTTACTGTTTACAATGATAAAAGTTCTGTCTACAATTAATACACATTCTAAATTTAATTTGCCTGCACTAGAAAGTTAATTGATCGATTGAAACGATATTTTTCATAAACATGTGTATTCATGTATTTAGCATCGTTTTTTGTACAGTTTCACTTCAAAAAAGCGTTTTTCTACGCATTTTGATCAAAATTTAGCTTAAAAAGCAATCTTTTTCTATATAGGATAATTTCGTGAGTAGGTACAAATGTTCTAGATGACAGAAAGTATGAATACATTAGACTGCTTATGATGTACGGAAACTGTAATTATACGATCACAATCTAAGGTCATTCAAATTTTTTGACAATTCTTTCTGCAACCCAACACTATAGTAAAGAAAAAAACACGTTATAAACATAGTACCTATAATACCCATTGTACTAATTTCATGATCTTATTGACTACGTAAAACTTGTAATTGTTCTGGAAAAAGTCTACAGAAGATTTTTTTTTTGCGGAGGTGAGGAAATCCATCATGAACACCCGCTGGACCTCCAGCGGGTAGTGTCAGACTCCTACTGACTAAAACCTCACCCCCTATACTCGCCATCTCGCACTGGGACCGCTTCCGCATTACTTCAGTGCGAGGGCCGTCTATCCTCTCACTCTTCTCATCTCATCCATTCCCTTTGTCTCCATTATTGTTCTCACTACTATGTAGGAACGGTTCCAAGTTTCCTCGGATCCTAGGAGATCTCTCATGAGATTTTCTGCAGAAGATTTGTTAGCTTGCAGAGTATTCACCAATGTCACCATCGTACATAATGGTGAATTGTCAAAATGCTGAGATAAAACTTGAGGACGGGCTAGAAGTTGATATTTTGGTCTAGTTGCTACACTAGAAACTTTAAAAACTTTAAAACTAACATTGACTAATAGATAATTGTCATTAATAATATTGTAAATTAGGTTATAAAATATTCTACGTGATATTAAGGGTATAGTAACAACCCACCTTAGAAATAATACCCGATGACCACGCTTTCTGCGCAATATACGTCCAGTCATTCCTAAACGCTGATTTTACCAGATATTGTAAACATAAAATAGAAAACATTCGTACGTGCCCGTTACACAAAAATCTCCAAGATTGGGTTCTGATCCCATGAAATGTTGAAATGCACTCTTTATTCAAATCAGGATGGATGCGACTATTTCCAATCGAGTGCGTCGTTCCCATCCCGTTTTATGTTAGAATTTGTTATCTTTACCCGGACGAAGCCGGGCCGGTTAACCAATATTTTATAATGATGATAAAGTCGTAAGAACTGCAAACATTTTGTGAACACTTCACAACAGATACCTACGAACGCCAGGTAATTTTATTGAAACAGTGTTTATTTTTTTTTAAATAAATACAGAGCGTTTGTATATTTAGATGCATATCGATACAGAATAGTTAAAAAAGAGAAGAGGCATAGTTTTAATTGTCAGCTCAATAACAGAATGCTTTGACTTATACCGAGTGTTTCTAAAATAGGTTTCCAAATTTCTACATCAAAGCAAGTCCAAACGTTATGACCTAAAACGCAATTTTAGGAGATGTTTGGCCCATAAAGAGGTTCAGATAAAATTGCTTTTTTTCAGTTTCTTAACAATGGTAACAGATAAATAGACAAATTTTTAAGATAAGCTAGTCCATTGCTGATTTTAAAATCAGGGGCATATTTTTTAGGGAAAGTCAATCGTGTGTCTAAGCAATTGTTTGATAAGAACTTCTGATACAACTTTCAAAGCTGAAAGCAATTTTATTTAATTTTAGCGTACCTACCGGAAATCTGGCATTAGAGACGTTTTAAACATTTGGAGGTCCCAAATATCAACCTGATTTTAAGACCGTTTAAATAATTATTTAAAAATTCTAATGATTTGTGTCATCATAAATGTACTGTTATGATCGCAGTAGAAAATTAATTTTTATTTTCATTTTTGCCTTCGTTTAATAAAAAAGCCCCAAATTATTTTTAAAAAAATCATTTTTTAATAAAATTACAGTTTTGACTATTACATAATATTATCATTGATTATATATTTTTATCTTGTAAAATAAAATTAAATATATAAACAATGATGTTTCCATGGCTTCTTCTCTATTACAAGCCCTATAGTTCCACAGGTTCTATTCCGAGAACTAGTGAAAGTAACAATTGAATTTACAATTTGTTAGATAATAAATAGTAATCAATTGAAGATATGAATGAATATTAATCATAAAAAATCCATTGCTATTGATGGCCTTCAACAATAATAGGTAACTATTAGTATTTTCGTCAAGTGGAAACTTCCTAATTAAACGAGACGTTGAAATTATGAAGATTACAATTAATAAACAGTGTGAATAAATTGTTGTTAGTGCAGTGTTACAGTAGCCAAGTTGGAGACTACTTTTCGTGTTATACCAAATAAAGAGTTGTGAATTAAATGAATAAAATATAATTTATAATTAGGTAATTAAAAACATTGAAGTAAATTTTGCATACTACACAAACTTCTGTGTGCACAGTGAGCTGAAATTGTTATTTTTATTATTATAAATCAAACAATTATTATCAATGCGTTTTTTTTATTTTTAACAACAAATACATCATTTTAAAAACTATTTAAGAACAGTTTTAGAATAGAAGAATTAGGTAAACAGTGCGGTTACAGAATACTTGTCGTCTTATGTTAGTAAAAAAATTGGAAATAGGGTATTTGACTGAACAAAATTTTTTTTTGTTATAACGAAAGTTTATGCTTAAAAATAAAAATTCTAAAAAATAAGTTTCGTGAGCATTAAATCTGTGTCACGTAACTTCAGTGAAACAAAGCTTCAATTGTTTAAACAAAACACTATTTCTCAAATTTGTTTCTAGATAGTATCTACATTAATATATCTATGTTTCATTTCCTATTGTGTGTATATGTTTGTCTGTCGGTCTTTCCAGACCTTCTAAAAGGCCTCCGTTGAACTTTGACTTAGAAAGTTGAAATTTTGCACACTTATAGGACACGAGACAGAATATCGCTGAGCCAGATGTTAGTTTTTCTCTCCGAGGATATAAACAGAGGGGAGGGTCTTCTAAAAAATATGTTAACTATTATTTTATCTAAAAGAAACATGCTATTTTGAATGCTTGGACTCAGATACTTCTCCTGGCGTAGATAGAATTAACCACTTGTCTGTCAATATTCTGCAATCTTGTGTAGTGACCAACACAAACATAACATTTTTCAAAACAGTTTGTATATAAAAAAAGAAAGAAATAAATGTTTTATCTTCGATCTTTGACAAACATTCTCCCAATAATTATTAACCTGCCTTGTGCATTTATATCAGTTCCTATGATCTCAAGCCTAGTTTGGCTTTGTTACACCTTTACCAATCAGAAAAAAGAAACAGATATAAAATGCTTTATGACTGATGATATTTTAATTTTAAATTGTTTTTACCAATTGATATATTGTGGCTATAAATTTATATAATTGAATACGTATCAAACACAATAATAAAAATATAACTATTTACTATTGATTTTAATAAAAGATGTTTAGACTAATGGCGCTATAGTGGGTTCATTGATTTTCTAAGTCGAGAATAGCGTTATCTTAAATACACCTTTTATTAATATAATGTCACGGCCTTCTGGTTTAAAACTTATATAACTTTATATACAGATTGTATCAAATCAAAACGGTTCATAGAACATTCTGTGTGTAAGACAGAGACGATATTATATAAAGCACTAAAGCAGTAAGTAAGAATGAGATAAATGATCTTATAGTTACTGTGGTTATACAATCTGATAGTATCATCTTTGTTTTCTACAGTAAAAATCACAATTTTATCAAATGTCAGTATTCCACTAGTGAAATTATTGATAAAATGACTATACTTTTCGGGAAAAAATCCAAATAATTAAATTATGGGGATTTGTAAAATCCAAAATTTATGACTTTCAAGAAAATAGAGCTAATAATTTGAACGAATTGAAAATACAGATTTCCAATGCATGTCAGTCCGTTGACCATGAGATGTTAGCCAATATGAGGGAAAATATTTATAATCGATTAGGATATTGTTTGGCAGAACGTGAAGGTCTTTTTGAACATTTAATAAATTAATTATTAAAAGTATTGTTAAAACTTTTGTAGCAGATATAAATCTTATACGAATTAATATCACAGTTTAGTTGTTTTAATTGATAAATTGGTAAAAAGATTTACAGTGTACGTAATTATTTATTTACGTAACCATAGTAACTATACGCGATCATTTATCTCATTCTTACTTACTGCTTTATATATCGTCTCTGTCTTACACACAGAATGTTCTATGGACCGTTTTGATTTGATACAATCTGTATATGAGATTATTTATTATTAATTCTGATCACTTTGAAAATCGCTTTTTTCGAGTAGGTACTACAAAAAAAATGTGTTAGTTTACAAAATAACGCCTAAATTACATCTAAACTTTACAGGAGGTAACTAAGAAAAAAATTCTTCGATGATTTGAAAATTTTATTTCTCCGTATTTACACCTAATCGTCTCGTGCCTCCTAACCGAGAGAGGGTTAATTATGCATACTATGTTTATTATAAGTTGATTGACTAGTAAATATTATTTATCAGTTCCGCGAATTATTTGAACTTTGATTCGTCGAAAACCTTGAAACATAAAAACAAGATATTGGAAAATAATATGCTTCTTCGCGCCAGTTCTATCGACTCTCACTTTCAAAATCAAATGAACATCTTACAAGATATAAGTATTAAAAAAATATATACGCGGCCTCTCTTTTTTGAAGTCGATAAAAAAAGTCAACCCGTCAACATTTCGCTAGGATCCAACGTCAAATAGTATATTATATGAATTTTGCGCCTTTTAATTCTTGAATTACTTTTAGGGTCCTAAATGTGTGTTAAGCTACAATGCCAAGTGTGTTGTACTCTTAGAAATTTTTAGTATTTATACGGGTCAAAACGAAGGTAATGATTTTTTGTATAATCTGAAAAACTTATTGATGTGACATTTTGAGATTAGATAATGATATATGTACATAAAATGATGATAGACCTTTTTTACAAATTGATGAAACTTTTGTATAAAATACATTCCAGACCAGTCTACGAACTTTTGTAACTGAAACTTGGAAATATGGTTTTATTTCTAAGATTATAATCATTGATAGTTTCTCTCATAAAAATTTTGTCATCCAAATAATATACCATAAAAATGTCTATATAGTTATACAGAATTCCTCATTATATTGTTTATTTTATTATTTTGATTTTGAGATATTATTAATTCATTTTTTTTTTGGCTTGAAAAATGTTTTTTAATTGAATTTTACATTGTTTTATATATCTTTATAGATACTAAATTGTAATAAAAAATATTAATTAAAATACCTATACCTTAGTATAGAAACAGATCTGAAATTCGAAACTCTAGAACTGGTTCTCCAATGTCAGCTTAATACTAGTTTAAGTGAACTTAGCTAAGCTTAGGTTATTTTATAGTTTTGTATCAGTCGTACAAATATTTTTAATAATTTTTTTATGTGTTTGAACTGTGCTGCAATTCATTGTGTCAACACATTTTTCTAATAAATAATTTTTTCACATAATTTTTCGAAAAAACTTGCCAAAAGATATGTTTAAAAAGCGAGTATCTAAAGTCTAGTCATCCAACCAATATAGATATCTAAATTTTGTGATCCAGTTTGTCGTATTCGTATCTTAAAAGTTATTTATAAATAATTTTTAAATCAAACTAGTTATCCAAGCTATGCTATTAAAAAATTGTAATCACTTTTTAGTGGAAAATAATAATTCTAAGTGTTTGTGTAAATATAAACAAATACCTATTTTAAAAATACCGCGAACTTACCGATAGCAGTTAAAATTGTAACATATAAATTAATCTTTTTTATCTGAATAGAATGAAATTCGTAGTAAAATATCGAACTTAATAAATACTGTACATATTCTGCTGTAAATATATTTTAAAAATAATTAGGATAAGATTATAAAACTCAACTATATAAACAATCTTTTGATAATTATTTCATATAAGTTGACTAAAAATCAATTCACTCCATCATAAACATTGTGATTACAATAATATAGTGAATAAATATTTCTTTTTTTTAATGTATTTCCGTCTGTTCTTTTTCTAATAATGGAAGTGTTAAAGTTTGTTTCGTTTCTCGTACAAGTTTTAATATGTTTGAGTGGTAGCAGAGCAGACGATTCAATAATACCAAACAATTTATTTTATAAACTTGCAAAATTTTATACTTTGAATTCCAACGGTGATTTAAATGGAGCATGTGGAGATCAAATGGCACAGTACTTTTTAGGACTGACGACAGATCCTCCAGAAATATGGGCCTACAAAAGTTTGTAATCTAAACTTTATGATTCATTACGTGAATAAATTCGATAAACGATATATATTTACTTTTAGTGTTTGATGCATCATCGAAAATGCAGTCGGGAATCATGGCTGGAAACTTTAGAGAGTTAGGGGCTTTCGATCAGTGTTTGAGCATCATCAACGTTGTCTCAAATAATGTGACAATCAGTGGTAAACACTGTTACGCTACACTGAGTATAAATGTGAAAGAATCCAAAAATGAAAGAAGTTTTACAAATGAAGAACAAAATTTAATTACTTTTATTAATTTTGCGGTTCTCAGCGAAGTAAGTTCATCTATATACTAGAATATAAAAGTATTTGTAATGATTTATTAACCGTACACGGTTTAAAACCTTCGCAAAGCCCTCTATGCTCTTCTTATTCACTGGGCGCGGGACGACAGCACCGCCCACGGTCCGCATTTTTTCATGCTCTTGTAACATTGTGTCAAATGAGCATTTTTGAAATAACTGTAATTATCATTAAATGAAACCTTTAATTATTGAGATATATAGTGTTTAGGTATGTTGCACTGACATATTGAGTATAATTAGTATTATTTGAAAAAATGTAAAATATATTATTTAACGTTTACATCCATACTAGCAACGCTAGCGGGCGATATCGCGGGATTAAACTGCCTTACTATTACTGTTTTAAACCGCGAATAAATGATATGGCAGGAAGCGCGACGAAAATGACATCTGACGACCACATGAAATCACACTCTACAACTATTGCATGGTTTGTTGTTCATTTACCTTAAGCTGTGATCAATTCAGTTGTCCCCACTCTATACTATGCACCCGGTCAAAAGGAACTGAGGAATTATACCTATATATTTACATCTACTTTACAGAAAACCCGCAATACCCCAGCAGCAAATTTATTATTCAATATTGATATGAAATGGTCGATGTGCGTTCCCAACTCGTGTTCTGCTAAACAAATTCAACAATATGTCCAAGAAAAAATACTGAAAGACACTAATATCAGTTTCATACTCGATGAATCAAATTGTCAAACAGCAGAAACTATAGAGCCAAAACTGAGAGCTGGTGATTGGGCATTTGTGTACGTACCACCATACCTATAGAGAAAAGAGTGATGAGCGTAATAGTAGGAGAGCTATCAAACATGTTTGAGTATTGGAAGCACCGTGAAAATGTGTGTAACATTTCTTTTTTAATGTCTCGCATATAATAGAACTTCAACTAACAGTTTTTAAACCACCTGTTAAACAATTAGACCCGAGTAAATGATCTGAATTATTTATTATTTATTAAAAATTCAAGGCTTGACTAAACCCCACTATTCTTCAGTCAGGTCTTCGATTTTGTGTTCAGATATTAGAAAAGAAGTGTTCCACAAATTTTCACGGTGTCTCAAATATCTACTCAAAAAGATTTAATAGCTCTTGGACTATAACTGCCGATTTTAGATCATCATTTTATTTCATTTCCATGGCTCTCATAACCTTTTTATATCTAATTTCTGGAGTTACAAAGTAAATTTTGTTCAATGGCTTAGATGCAGTCCCTTATCCCCTAAAACTTTTATTTGAATGCATTTCGAAAAAGGAAATTACGAAAATATGATCTTTTGTGATTGAGAGTTCCGATCACCATCTGGTATATAGTTAATTATTTAATATTTTCTACTTGTTTCTCATTTTCAGAGGATTCTTAATTGTTATTTTAGCTTTTTTGGCATCGAGTACAGCTTATGATATTTATTTACAAAAAACGGAAACAGGTCAGTTGTATTTATTGCTTATAAAATGAAGGCATAAATACGAAATATGATTGGTTTTTTGCAGAAGCCTTGCATCCGATTTTACTGGCGTTTTCAGTTCTGACAAACGGTAAGCGTTTGATAGCAATAAGCGAAAATCCTGAACAAATTACTTGCTTCCATGGTATGCGCTGGATCAGTATGATGTGGGTAGCTCTGAGTCATAGATACACTACGTCTTCATCAGAACCAGCTGTCAACACTTTGTATCTTTTGGAGGTAGAGACAATATTAAATTTTTGAAAATATTTTTAGATAAATAAAAAAAATGAAAATGTATTTTCCAGTGGCAACGGAAGTTTCTAAGTCAACTTCAGTTCGGTAGTACCGTATCAGTCGATACATTCTTTTTGCTTAGCGGATGTTTACTAATGTGTGGTTTTCTGAGAGCAATGACCAAAAAAATTCCTTTCAACATCCCATTGTTTTATTTACATCGATATCTTCGGTTGGTATAAAATTTTTATTACTCATGCGGGAAAAGTGGTATGTTTACGCACGCTGTTACGGTTGAAAAGTAGCTATTAAATTTGCGTGCGGAAACTTTATTTGTCGCACTGAAATTATTGTTTGCCGCACGCAAATTCAGAGAAAAAAACAAAATAATAACAGTGTTAATGTCAACGAAACAAACTGTCATTTGAAGCACATTTGAGGTTAAAATTTTCGATTATGGACTTTTATTCTTGACAATTTTATCAATTTTAACTGAATTTTCAACTTTTTAATGATTTAATTTTAATTTTTATTATTTCTAATTTCTTTTTTTAATTCGTAATAAAATTTCAATTTCCATTTAATTCGTAATAAAAAATAGTATGTGCAACTCGTGCGGCATTGTCGATTGCCCCCTCAAGCGAATTCAACTTCGCTTTCGTGGGCAATCGACAACTTGCCGCACTAGTTGCACAATATACTATTACTAAATATTTAAACTTTTTTACACGTCGATCAGCTCTTATTAACAAAACGTGTTTTTTTATAGTTTAACACCGATTCTTGCCGTTATTATAGCGTTCCACCTTACAATTTTACAATATCTGGGATCTGGTCCAAGATGGCCGGAAACAGTACAAACTCAAAAAGGTGATTGCGAAAGAAATTGGTGGAAACTTCTGCTTTATATTCAGAATTATGAAGTCGCTTATAAACAGGAACCAGAAATAGACGTTAGTAAATTCAATAAATCTTTCAAACCATTTTTTTGATGAAATATATTTTTTTTTTCAATTGCTTTCAGTGCGTAGGAAATGCATGGTATCTAGCAATTGATATGCAGTTGTATTGGCTCTCACCGCTGATACTGCTTCCTGTTTGGTATTATAAACGCTTTGCTTGGCCAATACTCACTACACTGGTAATCATATTCACAGCGGTTCCTACGTTCCTGGCATATCATTATAAACTAAAGCTGTGGGGTAAAGGAGTAAGAACCGAGTACGTTTTGTATCTATATATTTAAAACACAAGCCCTAAATCTCTAGACAATCCGCCAGCCATCCCTACTAATCCGATTGACACAATTTTTTTTTTTAACTGAAGCCTTTAGTGCACAGATATGTTATCGCTATTTTTTTTTGTGAAATTTCTTTAAAAGGGGTGATTTCAATCGATATAGTAAAAATGACGAGGGGGTAGCGGGGTGAAAAGGAACGTAAAGAGAGAAAATCCTTCGATGTTCACGAGACATGAGTGTGAGAGAAATGCAAATATGTATACGTATGTCGGAGATTTTACAAACAGTTTGACAAGTCGACTTTGACAATTGAAGTGTTTTTAGTTAGTTTTTTAGCGCAAATATTCCAAATATTAATACACAAATAAATTTTATTTTATTTTCCAAATAATTTAAGAACGTGTAAGTTTATGTTAATTTAATGCCAAAATAAAGTTCTTAAATATTACATGGACTGTACCAAGTCTAAAATTTGGTCTCAGATCAGAATAAAATAGTGAAAATCGTAAATGTATCAAATGAGGTTAGATTTTCTAAAAATGAATTGTGACAGCTCTTGCGGGGTAACCATGACAACGATGAACAGATCTCATACATTTTTTTTGAATTTATAACCAATTAAATATAGAGACAACTTGATGGATCAAGCTAAATCAAAAGAAAAATAACTGTAAATGGAAACTAATCAGGAATAAAATTATTGTCGTAGGTCTGTATCAAAATATCGTTTTTTGAAAACAATATGAAAATACATGCAAAAGGTTTTGCACGGGTACACTAGTTAAATATAATAACGCATTGCCAGTAAACCTGAATTGATAAAGGTCACTGCACACGAGGCTGATTTTGCCACTAGATTCCTTGCTAGGTTTCCAGCCTGTTGTGGTGTTGGGTTTCCTGATGGCTTTTATGTGCTCGCTTCACACGATGCGTGTTTTGAAGCTGGTTTTATAGTTTTGGTACGCGCGCAGTGACAATTCGAATTTTTATTGTCTTTGAACAGAACACATACTATGACGCCATATTTGTTTGTCGGCCTTTGCCCATATCGCTCGCGTGACAAGATACTGTTTTCTGATTGGTTCCTGCTCAAAACAAGCACGAAAAATAGCCCCGGTTCTAATTTTTTAAATCCAACTTGTAACCACGCATGTGAGCCCGCAGCGACGTCATTTCTATTCTCGTAGCCAGCGCGGCAGCCAGCGCAAATCCCAGCAACGATTCCAGCGGCAAAACAAACCTTGTGTACAGCGGCTTTGACTTATGAACATTTAGGGCAGACATTTAATGATTGAGAATTTATTGGTTTGTTTTTAATGTTTACAGGTACGATGGCTATTATACTCAAACCCATGGCAGAGCTGGAACATGGCTAGTTGGGCTATGTCTTGGATATGCTTTGTTTTATACCCGAGGAAAGAAGATAACTATTAAAAGGGTAATAGGAAATACATTTTTTTGCTTATATATGATCATTTTGGGTCAATTGCAGCATCTATAAGGAAAAATTCTTAACTTTTCTAGATGAAAAATGTAGCTAAATAAACCAAATTCAATTTTTCAAGTTGTTTTAAAGTAGTTAAATTAACCAAATTCTATTTAATATCCCCTCTTAGACAGCAAATATCAGATAATTCAGTTATACCAGATGGTTAGTTTAGTTAATTTTTTTTAGATATATTCAACTGTTTTGTGGGTGGCATCTACGATCGTGGCATTATATGTGGTGTTTGCATTGTATCCCACAATGCAGGAAGGCTACGAATATAAACGCTGGTCGAGTTCCATTTTTATTGGTTTCCATCGAGTCGCTTGGTGCATATCGCTGTCATGGGTTATTTTCGCTTGCGTTCATGGATATGGAAGACCTGTAAACTGGTTCTTGTCTCTACCAATGTTCCAAGTGCTGGGACGATTTACGTACAGCATGTTCTTGATTCACAGCACTTTACAGAGCATGCGCAGTGGAGTTCTAAGGTCTCCAGGACATTTATCAAATTTGGATGTGGTATGACACGTTTTTGTTTGGTGTCTCTATCGTAAATGAACTTTAAGGGAAGTGTTAATTGTATGTTTTTCCCTTTTTATTACAGTGGTACACGTATTGGGGGGATTTGTTCTTCAGTTTGATGATATCAGCGATATGTGTGCTGGCATTTGAATATCCTATATGTGTAATCGACAACGTTTTATTTGAAGGAGGTGAATTAATTTAAATTTATATGTTAAATATTATTTTTTTCGTTGATAACCCTTGATGTTCGTTATTTGTAGCTAAAAAACCACGACTACCAGCAGAAATTACACAACCAAGTGCTAAATCTAATGAACTAATGTTAGAAAATACTGGTGAAATTATCGAAAACAATATTTCGCCTCTCGGTACGTCTGCTAACAAAGAAAATTTGATTTCTGACATCTCTACTCTAAATGAAAACTCATCTTTTTTACAACCATCAAGTAATCAGCAATAAACACATTCCTATGGTGGTTCCTTCGTATTTGTAGTTAGGTTTTGATATTGATTTGATACCTGCATTCAAATATAAATTATATTTTACTGTTTAACAGTTGATTGAGTAACTTTTTCTTTAAGAAAAAATCATAGCTCAAGAATGATCATATAATTGATTTTTAAGATCTGTTTAATTTTAAAAAGTATATTTATGTATATTTACAGTGTATTTTTTTTTATCTTTTTTATGTATTCTACATATGAATAAAACTGGAGTGTTTGTTGTTTCCAGATTTTTTGTTTTTGAAATTTTAAGTTATTTACGTGATGCCTAGTGCCTACTGAAAACATTTTTGTGTCTTCTGTTTGCTACCAGTTAATTCACAAACTAATGGATCCATTTTCTTCAAAGTTAATAATAGATACATTGAATTACATAGAAGAAGACCTCGTAACTCTAGTCATTGTCCTGTAGACTAACTGCCAACTCAGCCAGTGCGATTCTGGAAATTTTGGGTTAAGTCCTTGGTTTACATTTTTCTGATATTACCGTTACGTCGACAATCTGTGTTTCTTTGCTAATAATTATAGCCAACTAATTGTAAAGTTGATTTTGTTCTGCACTTTGTTTCATCACGATATTATGATTTGAGACATTGAAAATTGTAGACGCGTAACAACTAACGATATTAGTCGTCCTAATTATTTTGAGATCTAAGCGTGTCAGTAGCATATATGTCAAATTTTACAGGCATGGCGTTAACATTAACATTTGTAGTCTGAACTTTATCTAAGTTAATTATCTAATTCAAACAATATAACTGATTAAAATGATACGTTTTATAAGATAATGAAACGGATATGTAATATAAAATAACCACGGATAATATATTTAGAGAGGCGTGTAATCATAATACGTATGGCCATAGACAAACATAATTATATAAAATATTACGAGCCCAACCTCAATTTTACCCATTTCAGAATAAGTTTATATAACATAATATACAGGTGTACCTATATAAGTTGTATTGTGTTGATTTGGATGAACGAGAGAAAGAATATCTCCATGCATTCCCCATTAAAAAAAGTGAGGAAAATACAATTTGCTGTTCCAAAGGTAGAGACGGTGAAGCTACGAGACTCCAAATAGAGTATTGTTTTTTCTTATTTGAAATATCTAATGGCGCGTTTGGTTGGGAGTAAAACCGTGCAATTGACGCGGCACTTTTATGGGAGGACGTTACGTTTGTACCTACGCATTGGATTAAACATCGCTTCGTTACGTTTGTACCTACGCATTGGATTAAACATGGCTTCAGTTGAAGGCGACATCAAGATAACAGGGAGAATTTTAGTTACTAGTATTTTGTTAGATGACAGCGCGTGACGCTTGCTTGGTGTATGCGTTGGATTATAACTTGACTTTTATTAAAGCCGAAAACTAGATGACAGGATAAAATGTAGTTACAGGGCGATGTTTAGTTACTGGAATTTCGTTAAATGACAGGACGCATTTTAGTAGATGAGGGGGCAAAATTTAGTTACAGGGCGTTATTTAGTTACTAGAATTTTGTTAGTTCACAGAGCAAAAATTAGTTTAATATTTTCATAATAGAAATGAACTTAATTTTGCTTTTCATAATGTTTTTTTTTCTTTTAATCATTTTTTCAAAAAAGTTCTGAAAAGTGTTTTTTTTTTCTAAAACGTAGTCTCGTAAATATTTTGATATCAACTTGCCTAATTGTTTCATATGAACCAGCCTGTATTGTGGGTATTAAATTAATACATTTCCCGTAATAAAAGTTCAAATTAATATTTTGTATGTACTACTGTGCTCATAATAAATTAATTTATACAGACTGTTTGTTTAAAACGAAGAATCTGATCGACTTTAGAAAAGCAGATTCTTAACTCAATAGATACATAGGTCTCGTTATTATGTTAGACTGTGTGAGCTTCCTGTATGTGTGTTTGTAGTCGTATATTTCCAAAACTACTGAACCAATTCGAATGATTATTTTTTCATTAAATTTTAACATAGATCACAGTGAAAGGACCGTCGAAGTCGATATTCATTATTAGATACTTTTTAAATAAATTAATAGCTTTTTTATTTGTGCCCTATTTTACCTATTTAAAGCACGCCTCAGAGTGTTTAAATCGAACTTTCAAAAACGCGCGTTTTTTAAAGTTACCATGGGAACATCAACAACTCGAGAATTTTTTGATTATTGATTTGACAGGAGTAGCGTGTAACGTCAAATAAAATATTACTAACAAATGCAAAACCTTTATTAAAACATTATTAAACAATTAATCTTTAATGACAAATTGCAAGTTAATTTCTGTTTTTCTCATTTCCATGACAACGAAAGGTATACTGATGTCACATCACGAATTCAACCATTTTACATTATTAGTTTTTATTTCCATTTTTTTGTAGTAATAATACCAGTATTTATGATTTTAAAGTGCACCAATAAAAAAAATAGCGTAAAGTATTCGTGGATAAACTGGTCTTTAAAACACTTGCTCTATTTCGAGCACTCCGGCTGCGCCGTCGTGCTCGAAAAATCACGCGTGTTTTAAAGACCTTTTTATCCACTTATACTTTAATATACTGTTTTACAAAATAAACGCAAATTGTGAACACTGAAATACCTTTTAAGTGAAATTTAATAAGCTTGAATATTATTGATTTCGATTGTTAAAGGAAAACATTTAGTAAAATTATGACACTTTTATAATGGTTAAAAGATGTGTAGTGACAATGTTATTCAAGTTTAATTTTAACTTTTAATGCACCTTTCTGTATTGGCAACAGTTTATGAGTCACGATATATATTTTGTTGCTGCATTATTAGTGGTACTCTGCGCAATCATTCCAGTCAGACGGGAACGTTATATCTTCATGATCCTGGTCAGCTCTAATGAAGTTATTATTTTCTGTTTCGTGTATGCAATCGTCCAATTATGGTTTTGTTCGTCTAAGATTTTGCAATATTAAAAGTCGATCTGTTATGCGCTTATGCCAAAAACATTTTCTTCTGAAAAATTTCGGCTCCGGCCACCTTCGCCCAAAAATTGAACCTCCGGTAAAAATTAAAAGTTTTTGATTTGTTCCTGATTTTTTCAGGTCAACATATACAACTTTAAAAAAAGATGTAGGTATTCTATTTTACCACGTTTTTTAACTCGCTTTTCTTGAATGTCGGGCGGAACTTTGTAATTGATTTTAAACTAACTTCCTGATGAGATAGAGACTTGAAATTTTTAACATAACTCATAATTAGATGACAATACAAGAAAATACAAAAAGAAAAGAAGAAAATAATGAAAGAAATAAAAAAATAATAATTTAATCGATACATAATATAATTCATTCTTACTTGTTTACTATTGTAAGGCACCGTACAGCAATCGACCCATAGCTCAGTTGGTTAGAGCGTCGTGCTAATAACGCGAAGGTCATCGCGGGTTCGATCCCCCCATGGGCCATATAATATTTTTATTTTTTTACGATATATTTCTGTTTATACCACGTTTTTATTAACTAAAATAAAGAAAATAATAAAATAAAGAACAAAAAAAATTTAATATAGGTACCACATTTTTAAAACGAACTAAAAAATATAAAATAATTTTTTTAACTTGTAGGATTTAAAATTAATGGGGCGCATGCGACAGTTATATAAGAAGTGTAGAGAGTAGCTATCAATGAAAAAATCTATTTATGAGATAAAACGAATAACGCGTCCCACGTTTTTCGTTTCAAATCCTACAAGTTAAAAAATTATTTTATACTTTTTAGTTCGTTTTAAAAACGTGGTATATTAATTTTTTTAAATTTATTTTATTACTTATAAATTCTTATAAGAAGTTAACATGACAGATAATTGCAGACAATTATTGAAAATCACATATCTAACCGGTTTTCATTTATTTAGCACAGGTTTGTCTGCCACTGGAAAGAAGTTATGATGAAAAATTCTAGAATACTAAAATAAATATATATAGATTAGTCTAAATTTTGTCCAGTCACTGTTGCGTTAGTTTTGACAGCGCAGCTTGTATATGAAAACGACTCAATGAAAATAAGCAGAAAATACGTAAATTACGCACTGGTCAAATTTCAGATTACTGTGCTTTTGGAGCAATTATATTCAAGTATGTTTGCATACAGTTTCCGACTGTTTAGAATCCATCGATTTTACAATCTGAGGGTTTCAACAGGAAAAGGTCGTAAGAAATCATACCTACAGGAAATATGCACGACGTGCGATAAAGTTGCGCTTCGTAAACCAGTTATTTCAACACAAGATAAGAACAGATTTATGCAATATTACCCGTGGACATCATTTCCTCTTTTATTATATTATGTATCCCGACACGGTTCCTGCGAAATAATTTTAATTATCTCTGAACTATATACCATGTGACGAATTTGGGAAACAAAATAAAATTATTAGTCGCTAGTATTGAGCCACGATTTTTTCGGATTTTTATTGTCTCTACTCAACTAATGTACTTTTTGTACTTTGCAAAATTGATGGTATAATGTTTTGGATTTATCTAGCATGGTTCTCTCTCCATTTCAAGCAAACGCTGGAAACATAGCATTTTTACGAATTTTTTTATAGTTTTTAATAAATTCCGACCTGTTATAGTCCCGGAATTTAAAATTACTCACGTCACTGGTTTTTGGAATTATTCGAATTTAAGGTCTCAAATTTCGTATTAATTATATATTCGTAACAGTTACTTAGTTCATTGCAGTAGTTAATCATTAATAAATATAATTTCTTGAATACTTTTTACAGTTCAAACAATTAATATTGATCACTTTACTCATATAGTTTGGATAAAATCTTAAAAATAATAAAGTCATGCTTACATAATAAAATTGACGTCACTATACAATTATCAAAATAATAACTTGTCAAATTATTCAATAGGCATTTACCTATTTTCCGTTTAAGAAATAATAGTATCATCTTGTCAGCCGCCGAGTTAGTTACGCAATTTTTTTCAACAGTTAAAATTATAATTTTGAAAAGCTATGTATTTATTTTAAGATTTTGTTAAATGAATGTCAGTGCAAAGTGATTGATCTAAATAAATGTTGGTAGGTAGTACTGATCTGGGGTTCACCGTAATAATCCAAACTGAATCATTGTCAGTGCAACGGAGATAGTCAGCAAGTTGCCAACTTATTGGTAAGTTTATTTTTTTTATTTTTAAATTGTTTCCTATTATCATACAAAAATTATGAAATCAGCAAAAAAATACAATTGTTGAATAGTTAAATATTAGCTACATAACTTGTATGAATTGTATGTACCTACTCTTAACATTTTTAATTTATTGCTATTTCAATGTATTGATGCAAGAGAATAATGGCACTTGATAACTTCGTTCCCGAGTCTGGTTTTCATATTTCAACAGTAGTAATAAACCATAAATAATTTTGGTGCAATAAATGAAGTTATGACAAGTTCTTTTGATTGCCTGTGCTACTCATGTTTACATTAGGCTACATATGAATAAAAATCAGATAATGTCCAAGGTAATTCAACCCACTTAAGCTTTGATTAAAATGTCCACATCATCTGTTTTTTTCTTAATGGTTCCTTCAGCACAGGTTTTCCTTGGAACTTTCATTTATGTGTATTTTGTTTGTTTATAAATCACTGTATTTTCATGGAAGTAATAAATTATTATTATTATTATTATAATTTATAAATCGACCAATTTATTTTTTTCTTACTTGACACATCGCAGAAATAAAACCCAGCCCTAAGTTCTTTTATGTAATTCAAAGTATTAAAACACATTGCAAGCCGATCCGCAGTACGTTGTTTTTAGTCGTGCACGATCTTTGAACAAGATACGTTCATAATTACAGATTATTAAGATAATTATATATTATCTCTCTAACCAATCCCAGAGTTTGATAACTCAATTCAACACAGTCGGTCAGTTAACTTGCCGTTATGACTGGAAACTACGCGTGATACGTCTATGTAAATGGCTAGTTATCATTCAATGAAATGTCTGGACACTTTTAGATAGAGGTAGTTAAGGGACTTATGGGTTATAACAGGTACTAACTACTTAGTATCATTTAAGATAATATATAAGAAGGTATTCCAATCCTGCAATGCATCATGGTAAATGTGTCAAGCGGTGGCGCCACCACGAGTGTGTCAGATACACTAGCCATCCAATCCTGCAATGCATCATGGGAAATGTGTCAAGCGGTCGCGCCACCACGAGTGTGTCAGATCCACTAGCCAGTAACTAAAGTATTTTCATCCTAACTCTTGAAATAATAATAAACAATATTTATTATTATTATTTCAAGAGTTAGGATGAAAATACTTTAGTTGAAATAATAATAAACAATATTTATTATTATTATTTCAAGAGTTAGGATGAAAATACTTTAGTTACTGGCTAGTGGATCTGACACACTCGTGGTGGCGCGACCGCTTGACACATTTCCCATGATGCATTGCAGGATTGGAATACCTTCTTATATATTATCTTAGTATCATTAAGGTAGTGCAGAAACTCAACCCCACCTGACACATTTCTTATACGTCATTAGAATATTTAATGCAATTACTTCTTTGTCATAATTTTGTATAATATTATCCAGTCAAATAAAATAAAAAAGTGTAGTCGCTGTTATCAAATTAAAATCTTTTTTAATATCTAAAATTAATTGAAATTATATTTTTAGTCTACGTACGTAAAATAGGTTGAACATAATTAAAAAAAGGAACAACGTTAAAATGCATGAAAAACACAATCTTAGATGAATTTGTAAATATTTGTTATTGGCCAGACGGAAGGGGAGGGGCCAGAAAAATTGAAAAAATGCGCGTTATAGTAAAAAAAACTAAGCCTTTCTGAAACCTGTCCGAAAATAGTAGTCCAGCTTTACCTTCTTTACTACTGTCCTATAACAACATAGTAGCTAAAAATAGAACAAGAAAAATATACGTAAATTGAAAAATTGTTCGTAGAAATCAGTGCGGAATCATCAAACTAAAAATTTATTAGCTCCGTCCAACATTTGTTTCTATGGCTGTACTACCGGTTCAAACTATTATTTTGGGAATATAAGTAGCTTTGTTTAATTCATAAAATTCGGTGTAGGGCGGCCCAGTAATGAGGTCTTGCCCAGGATCCCAAAAAAGCTAGTGGCGGCTATGATATTATTACTTGAAGATTGCATGCACACATTAATGTAATGCTCTACGTGAAATGTTCTACATTATTTATACTTTACTTGTGGCAGTAATGTTATTTTCTAAATTTTCAAACAGCGTTTCTACAAACATATTCCCTGTGTTAACGCACCATCAAACTTCTATATTATATTAAAAAAAAAACTTAGGAGAAGTAAAAACTACGTTCTGTGCTAAATTCTAAACTTGAGGCGACTGGATCTCAAGATTGTAAGTTAAAAAAAAAGAATTTCGAGGCAGACAAAAAATTGAAATCAAGCTCGAAATTCTGTGCCTAAGACGTCGAAAAAAATGAATTCCGAGACAGACAAGGAATTGAAATCCAACCTCGAAACTCTGTGCTTATTAAAGCTACAAGAGCAACAGCAAAAAAAAAATGCAAAGACGGCGTTCGCATAACTCTTTTAGTTACCACTAAAAAAACGCCGTCTGTGCACTTTTTTTTTGCTGTTGCTCTTGTAGCTTTTACAAGCACAGAATTATATGGGTGATACGAAAAATTGGTAAGACGAAAGTCAGGTGGTTACAAAACTATAAAACTCGGAAAGTGGCCTCTTATACACGGCATTATATGGGAGAGAGGCAAAATAAATGTATAAGAATCTGTTAGAGATGTGCGGAATTTAGAGAATCTCTAACGAGATTCTCCGATATGTATTCTGTATGGAATTAAACAGTTTGAACGGCACTGTTTTAAATTTATAGTAGGTATAGGTTATTATAGTAAACCACGTAATATTATTATATTAAGTGCAATCTATATAATTGCAAATTAGATTTGATTTGAATAGTAAAGCAGACAAAAAAAACCGTTCGTTTTAATTTATACCTACCTACATTATTTTTATTCTTGTCTGAATAAGCTTTGCATACCATTGGTTGGTAAGTTCTAATCCGTAATGCCTATGCAATAACTACGTAAAAGTGAAGCTATACGCTCTGTCTGTATATATGAAGTTCAATTTTGGAATTTTTACACGCTTTATATTAGTTTCACTTGTAAGTTTGTATGTATGTATGTAAGTATGTATGTTTGTTTGTAATCTCGTTACGACTACAGCAAGTGGTTTATTACTGTTAGTATGTTATGTCACTACTGTAACTACAGTGAGTAGCCGTGCGGTCTAAAGCACGGGTCTTCGCTGACGTCAACTCTCGGAATCACGGGTCGTGGGTTCTAATCCCGTCCACGCCGAAAAAAAAATGTTTTTTTTTCGGCAAATTTTTGACAATAGATCGAACTAAAAAATGGAAAATAAATATAGTTTAAAAAAAACTAAAAAACACGCATTAATATATCTAACTAAAAATTGAAAAATAAATATAGTTTAAAAAAACTAAAAAACACGCTTTATATCCAACTAAAAAGTAAAAAATATTTTTTTTATAAATAAACTTAAAATAATAATGAATAAAAAATACTAGTATTATTGTGAAAAAAGCGTGGGGCGCTCGATGTACGAAAATGTGGAACAAAGCGCCCCACGCTTTTTTCACAATAATACTAGTATTTTTTATTCATAGTTGTTTCAAGCTTATTTTAAAAAAAATATTTTTTACTTTTTAGTTTGATATAAAGCGTGTTTTTTAGTTTTTTTAAAACTATTTGTATTATATTAAAACCTTTCTAGATGTAGAACTGAAATTTGAGTAGCAGTTTGATAAGTTTTTAGTAATGTCGGAGTAATTATAAGCAACTGAGTCACTCCTTATATGTACGGTTTTCTGTGATACATCCTGTTATGAGGTAGCATACGACCACGCCTATCCTCAGATAAGAATATTTTCTTGATTCATACTTTTCAGTAGTCGGGTCTTAGTTTTTGAACTTATTTTAAAGTGAAACTTTTATTCTATCTGCCCCGAATTTTTCTGGCCGTCTGTTGCATGTCGCATTACAGGCGGCCGCGGAGTAGAGGTAAAGTGAAAGGCGCTCGGTAGAGCAGCCAAGGCCAATATGGCGGCGCCCATGGTTAGCATCAGCTGACCGTGTAGTATGTATAACACATAGTCAGTCTGTCATGCGGGCAAGTGCTGTACAGTGTTTACATGTTTTTATTCGTGTATTCATGTGAATATTGTTGTTTATAATTAATCGTGATGGATAAGTGTCTACAATCCAACGCCTACAATCCAATAAAAGTTTCACTTGCATCGTGGTTTCTTAAAACCACACGACTGTTTTTTTTTACTGTCTAATAACAGTGAATTTAATTTTCTTCAGAATGTTTATAGATCATTTGATATTTTATGCAATCAGAAACCCAACATTTTTCTAAATCGGCACTGAATACCGTAGTACAATAGCGTGACAGGGAAATGGAATATATTTGACGCGAAGCTACAAAGGGCAGGAAAATAGTACCTACTAGTGATGTGCCGGATCATTAAAAATGTATATCCGCGGATATGGATCTGAATACGGATATTTGGTTTCAAGATCCGCGGATACGAATACAGATCTTAACTTTCTTAGAGTTCGCGGCGGTAAATATTGAAAATCAACCTTTGGAAAGAGACTATCTGTTATGGGAAAAAGTTATTGACCTCTTTAAGAGTTAACTCTCATAACAGATTGTCTCTTTCCAAAGATCGATGTGCAATATTTCATTATAAAGATAGTTTTTTAGTACCTTTGAGTTATGTACCTACTATTGGTATGGTACTCACTACGATAAATGTTTGCAATATAAAGGTGCCAAATACGATTTTAAAAAATAAAAAATAATCTGAATGGAATTTAACAGTTTTTCATTATTACCTAATCACCTGTATATATAAAATTTCATCTATGAATTGAAAATTAATAAGGTAAAAGATCCGTCAAAAACTAACGGATCCGGATCTTTCTTCTCCCTCGGATATCCGGCACATCACTAGTACCTACATATAGCAGTGATCGTTAAGGGGTAGGGCAAAGGGCAGTTTCCGCATAGAGCACACACGCATGCTGGAATTATTTCATTACATACCGTGGGGCTACAAATTAAATACAAAATACCTGCTCTGCATGAAGACCATAGCCATCATTGTACCACGTGTATTATGCGCACCAGAGATGACGATACTCGTTAGAATCATGAACGGTGGTACTCGTTCGGAATTTACCAGTCTATTCATTTGTCGTCATTGCGAGTAGACATCTTGAAAAATAAAGTAATGTTTCTCTTATGGCCATATTCACCGAACGTAAGTAGTTATTTATTCGGTTCATTTGTTCTTTAGGTATCTATTCCTCCGAATAAATAGCGATAATTCAATTCTCCAAGCCTAATTATGTTTACTGCAGGTATAAATCTATTCTGTCTTACTTCCAGTGTGTAAATATTTATTCGCCTGATAAATTAAGAATGGCCGCCACATAGATCATAGTACCTAACCTATAAACGTGGAGTAGTATAATATCTACAGTTTGTTTCTGTGAATTTATTTTTCTATTTAATCGTTCAAAAGATACAAAGAATCTAATTTGTCATAAATAATGTACCTATGTGTTGTTTCTTAACCTTTTGTGAAGTGTATAGTTGTAAAACATTAAAGTTAGTGGAAGTTTTGTGTGCAATTGGGTTAGAATAAACTTTTTTTGACGTTTACACTAACGCCATCGATCGAATTTTTGGATGAACGTCAGAGAGCAAGGAGTATACTGTAGTGTATATATTTTATTCTTTAACTAACTTTTCTACCTGATATTTTGCTTGGTGAATGGAAAGTAAATTTTATTTTAACGAATAAATTTGTTACAAGATTAGTAACTTCTATTTTTAACAGTGTTCGGTTAATATGGGCTTTAATTTTACAATCTCTTAGCTAAAATGAATTATTATTATTTTAAAGGATAAGTCCCTAAAATCATAGGTTGAGATTAAAATAGTAGATTATATGTATCTAGTGCGTGATTTATTTAATAACGCAGTGTGACATTTTGGTAAAACGAGCGCCCAACAAGTTTTAACAGTCGAACAAGAAAATAATCATTCACGGGATACCTATATAGTATTTTTTGCACGTACCTCCTACAAAATGGCTGATTTTCACTTCTTAATAAATGTATATTTATATATCTGACAGTTCAGGCTCGGCCATATTGGAATCTATTTGTATAGTTTATGAACACTACGCCCACTTTGCTGTCACAGTTGTTCATGTGGTTTAAATGGGCAACTGACAAGGAAATTACTATTGGATTGACAAAATCGTCTTTCTTTCCTTTTCCTTTACGCACTAGTTTGAAATGAGTCATTTTACTAGTATGCACGGTTTTTAAAGCAGCTTTTTATAGGGGGTCGTAAAAAAAAATTATTTCGCTGTGCTTTACAAAAATGAGGAATTATTTTAATATATGTTAATATTATACAAATGAACAACGCGGACATACAAAATAAACAATGTGTAGTCAGAACCAATAGCTAATGACCAATGATCAGTCAGCACGTCATGACGCGTCATGGCGGTCATTGATCAATGGATCAACAGTGATCATCGTAGTCAGTGAAGCGTTGCACCTGCCATTCCGTAACTGACGCTCGAAATCTACTTGTTATATTAATATGAAACTATTATTATGGAGGGTTTCTTTCATTAAAATGTACAGCGTGTCTACCTGCAAATATTACATAGTTCACAGTGTGGTCTAGGCGAATATAGATTTTTGAAGTGAAACTTCTATAGTGAAGGTATATTCCTATGAAACGAGGAGCTGATAGAGATAGATGAAGAATAAATGAGATAGTACACAGTCAGCAACTGACGCACTATATGAGAACTAAACAATTCGTCCGAGATATTCTTTAGCGTCCTTTATTTCTTATGGGCCAAGGAAATTGACATAATTTTATCTTAACTAGAGTGACTTGTGCGAATTATTATTTATAAATAAGTATAATAATTATCACTTTACAAAATTATTTTTTAAATATGATTGCAGGTATTCAATTCGTTTCTAATTTTGCACACTGCTTATAACGTTCTTCTTTTTGTTGTATTACAATATGAAGCTCAGATGACAGATCGAATAAATATTTTACTAAAATTGTCATATAGAGGCGCAAGTAGCAAAAGCGTTGAGCTAAGCCGTCAGATGACATCATGCAGCATTGCTGTGACGTTGTTCAGCGTTGCTCGCTGTTTCAAAATTAAAGCCGTCAGATGGCAGTATGCAGTATTGTGTCTGTTGTATTACAATATGAAGGTCAGATGACAGATAGAAGTGTTGACGTTGTTTCAAAATTAAAGCCGTCAGATGGCAGACGTTGTTCAGCGTTGCTGTATTTTAATTAATTTACAAAAACAAAAGCAATAATATTTTTTTTAGTTGTCGATGTCAGTAGAGCAAGCAATTATCTGTAAAATGATATATAATTTATGTGGAGAAATTGTGAGGTTTTTTCTAAAAAGAGAGGCAAACATCTGTAACCTTAGCGTATTAATATATACATATGATGATTATAAAAAAATTATCAATCGTCGTTAGTATTTACAACGGATTTTTATACAATTTCGCCAGATTGTAAAGCAGTCGCCAAGTGTATGTACTTAAAAGACTCGCCTGTAGTTATATAATATGTATAATTTTAACGTCGACCTTTTTAAATTGGTTTTTAACTTGCAATTTTATAATTTAAATTTGAAGTTAAATAAGAGATTTTGGATTTTATTTACACGGCAGGTGGTAATTTTGTTAAAGAAACTAGACCTACATTCTTTTCTTTTTATTATTTACAAGCAGTTAAGCCTGTCTTCGCCAAGCGCAATATCGAAACCTAAGAATTCTAAATGACAAGTTTCTTTTACATATAATATAAAAATTATAACATCTTTTTAGAAAACTGCCTCTCTGTTTCTGTTCTTGGGGAGAGAATCTAAAATCCGGCTTCGTTAAGATATATCCTCTGCCTTATGTGTACAAATTTTCACAGGCTCCTTTTCTCATCCCCCCTTCTGTTAGCCGAAGAGAAAATAAAAAACCAGGTTCCGTTAGGTTCTATCCCGTGTCCTATACTGTAAATGTGCAAAGTTTTAGCTTTCTAGGTCAACGAGGTCCTTCTGGAAGGCCTGAAAAGACAGACATAGGTTAGTGAATTATTATACTTTTATACACTTTTTAGGGTTCTGTATCTTACGATACAAAATGGAAAACCCTCATAAAATCACTTTGTTGTCCGTTTGCCTGTCTGTCAGTACTACTTATCTCAGGAACGACTAGATGTATCAAGTTGAAATTAACATCAAATACTAATATCTACAACTCCATAATCCTGTAAAAAATACAAGCCTTTAACACAATGGAATAAAAAAATGCGGCCTATAAAAGCACGCATTATGATACTGATTCAATCACTCACTCATTGAAATCTATAAGGTATTTCCTGTTGACCTAGAATCTTGAAATTTAATACGAAGGAAAGTCTCATTGCACTAGTAAAGGAAAAAATCCAAAAACCACTATTTTCTATGTGCATTATTATTAAACAAATTTTGATTAGATTTAAATAAACTTACATACTTTTACGATAGCTATTGTAACAAAACTGCGCAAAACTGGGTTGCTTATATATATATACAGTATGTAAACGCGTAAGGTGCACATAGGGAAATTAGCATTGGGAAAAAATACTTGGATCAGAGTTAGCCATGACTGCAGTAATTGTTATTTGTATTGAATTATCGTGGTAATCTTGAGGATTTCTATTTTATTTTGATTTATTTTTATTTTACTTGGCTTTTTTAATAATAAAAAGCTCTTATAAATCATTATTTTAATTTTTTTGTACAAAAATAAAACAAAAAAACAACTCCATCTGTTTGGAAACAATTCATTCAAAAATTGTCTGTCTGGTATGACGTATTCGCGTTGGTAAATCACTGACCCCATGTCTTTAGGTTCAACACGAATAGACGGAGATATTTGATCTCGCACCAAAAAGTATTTTTGGGAATTTAATGTTCCATTAATAAAAAAAGTCCGATTATGTTGTAATCATTTGAATATTTTCTTCGGTAGTATACACATTCATTTTGCAAAAGAATATTATCTGTCAAATTGAATAACAAGATTTCAAGGCTCACTCTGATCCAGTCATTTTTTTCCAATGTTAATTTCCCTATGTGCACCTTACGTGTTTACATACTGTATACACTCTTTTGGCCGGTTTCTAGAATGTTCGGGAATCGTGGAGGCCGAGACTTTGAAACAATTCACGCACTGTCAGTGACTATGATTTTGTTGTTCGCAGTTTGCGGTCATAAATTCATATGCTGGTACGGAACCCCCGGCGCGCGAGCCTAACTCGCACTAGTTCGCTTTTTTTTTAATTTTCGAAAAAAAAAACATGAACAGAAGTCCATTTTTTGTTGTGTTAAATATTATAATACTTACGTCACACAAAAATTGCATGACAGACTGTCACAAACAATGCAGTAATGGCCGCTTAGCGTGCACCTCTATTTGAACAGACAGACAATGGAGGCGTCAACGTGTCACAGTCCGTTGCGTCATTTGACAACTTCCGGTTTATTTAGAGGTAAGCTTGAAACAGACAAGTTCCGCCGCCCGATCAACGTGCCCTTGTCCGCATCACCAATTACAAAACAGTATTCTGAAATAAGATAGCGTTTTGTTAAACAAAAGAATGGATTATGACGTTACAATACGCCATAGTTAACGAGGTATGAACGCACCAAAAAAAACGACGTATTCTTGTTTTTTAAATAAGTGAATGTTGGTTTTTAAAGATGTCATGTCATAGTTAAGTAGATTTTTGACGTGATTAGCGACAATGAAAATTTTTACCAGCTATAATTACTTCGTAATTATGTTGTATTATACACAATTATGTTAAGGAGGTTGATCCGTTACAGTCCCAATCAAAAGTAAGTCGAATTCTAAATGGGAACTTTTAAATAATAAATTTTTACAAAAGGTTATAAGTCGATGATACCAATAAATTATTGTCATAAAGGCATAAATAATTAATTTTTTTAATATTAATTATTTCAGTATTTTACATAATGACTAACTTTTGAATTTTTTGTACAAAATTAGGTTAGGTAGTTAAAATAAATTTATGTAAATATCTGTATTTTACATATTTTTTGCAGTAAATAAGTAAGAAAAGAAATTAGAAGTAATAAAAATTAAAATTAAAAAGTTGAAAATTCAGTTAAAATTGTTAAAATTGTCAAGAATAAAAGTCCATAATCGAAAAGTGCTAAGGTTTAATAATTTTTTTTATTAATTAAAAGTCTCCTAATTAAATTGGAAAAAAAATTAAAATATGCATAAGACATCGATGCTTTACATAGTTAGTTTTTGGAACTGCTGGCATTATTTGGTTATTTGCAAAAAATTAAAATGTACCGTTTGCATGCTAGGTTGACATATTTTCCATAAGACCACATGTAAAAGTTTCTCCTAATGATTTTGGATTTTTTACAGAAAATTTTGTCATAAAAAAATCTATTAAAAAAACTTTATTTCAGATTTTATTCATTATCTTCGTAAAACGGCTCAACCTCCTAAGTATCTGTTATAGAAAAAATCTTTAAAGAATACCAATGTTAGTACTTTTTAGTTTTTGTTGCTTTAAAATATTTTTTTTTTTTCATTAATCAAAAGATCGTTCATGTGATAACTTGTCATATGTAATAAAAAAATTAAATGGCTAATGTACTGTTTTTACAGTACCATAAATGGCAAATGGACCAACTCTACCGAGGACTCGGGATCGAATCCCAACAGCGACTAAATCTCTAATATAAAATCTACTTGATCGAGAGAAAAAAATATCTAACTCTCCAAAAATTGGCATTTTTTTTGTGATTCTTCCCGAAGTAGAGATCCAGGCACGCAAGTTATACAACAAATGGCAAATGTCAAATTGTAACATGCCTGTCTAGTACCTGAGAAAATCATCTGTGACGCATGTGTTTCGATTTTATCATTTTTGTAAAGAATCCGAAAAAACAGATTTCATAACTGAAACGCGAAATATTCATTGACGCACGTTAGTAGTAGTTTTGTTCCAAATAAGAGGTATGTTTCAGGAAGTTTATTTTGGTTGAGGAACAACTGAGAAAAGAAGCTTTACTAGAGTATCGCTTGTGGCCAGCGTTTTGAAAATTTTATTTTCATCATCAGAGTCTATGAACAAGTACAGGGCCGGATCTACATATTTTGCGCCTATGGGCCCCCCGAAATTGCCGCCCTCCAAAATATTGAAATTGAGAAGAAAATAATATTTTAAGGGGTGTAGGTATAAAGAGGTCAATTTTTTTTATTTTGTCCAAAAACAAACATAAGCTCAACATAATGAAGCCTCACTGCATGTTTTAGCAAATACACTATACTAGCGTGACCTGAGCGAATTATTCGAACTAAATTATCACTTTACGAAATTATTTTTTAAATATGATTGCAGGTATTCAATTCGTTTCTAATTTTGCACACTGCTTATAACGTTCTTCTTTTTGTTGGATTACAATATGAAGCTCAGATGACAGATCGAAGAAATATTTTACTAAAATTGTCATATAGAGGCGCAAGTAGCAAAAGTGTTGAGCTACGTCGTCAGATGGCATCATGCAGCATTGCTGTGACGTTGTTCAGCGTTGCCCGTCAGATGGCAGTATGCAGTATTTAGAATATGAAGGTCAGATGACAGTCGAAGTGTTGACGTTGTTTCAAAATTATAGCCGTCAGATGGCAGACGTTGTTCAGCGTTGCTTTAATTAATTTACAAAAACAAAAGCAATAATAAATTTTTTAGTTGTCGATGTCAGTAGAGCAAGCAATTATCTGTAAAATTATATATAATTTATGTGGAGAAATTGTGTGGTTTTTTCTAAAAAAGAGGGCAAGCATCCTTAACCTTAACGTATTAATATATATGATTGTCGGCAGGGTTTGGCACTGCAACCCGAGCTATTTTCATTTTAAAACAAACTATTTTCATCATTTATGAATCACAGAATACATAATACCCGTTTTAGGTAACTATTTAATTCATTTGAAATATGCAAGAAATGATTTCAAAAGAACTGCACCTGCTATGTTTTCCGTACGCAGTAAACCATTTCTGGAAATGTTTCAATTCTTAACAATATGTAAATTTCCCTCGAAAACTGTTTCATGAATTCTTGGAATAGTTTCAAGTCTTTCAAAAGCGTTAGCATTTTGTTTTTGTACAGTAAAATCATTTTAAATTGACTTCACCGTCAATGATTCCAATCCAGTTTAATTATTATTAGTGGAGTGGATTGGTAAAAAAAGCCTTGAATCCGGTGTGTCTCGAATCGAAAAATGTTTCCCTCGAAAATTGTGTAACGAAATTTTGCCCTGTTATGTATCTTTACCACTATATAACAACGGACAGTAATTCACAGAGAAGCAACAAAGTGTATAGTATACGCGCGCGCATACACAAAGGAGGATCAGGGAATCATGCCGTTTGCGAATCGCAATAACGTATCAATTAGTTGTTTCACATCAAAAACCCTCTGAGACATCTGCATAAAACCTAATTGAAACGTTAAAATCCTTCGAAATCTGACTTACGGTCACGTCTATTTTTTGTAATACATGCTTTGAAAGTGCATCATTCATTACACATCTGTTTTCGGCTACGAAATTTGGCTCTGGACGCACTTGTTAGAAAAATTATTGTGTGCTACCAGGGCAAAAAGTCGACGTTCGCGTCTCGTGTGATTTCAATCTTCACTTCCCTTGTGTGACAAACTTCTCACCTAGTCGCAAACGCCAACTTTCTACCATAGCAACACTCCTAAAACGATCTTGTTATAGCAATGGAACGTACATATATTCTGGAATGCACAATATCACAGGTATAGATAAATCAAGTGTGCAGAAGTGGAATAGATCTTCATTTCCGAGTATTTTATCGGATTTCAACATGGGTGACAGTTTCTGTTATATTGAAATTCGGTCGTGCGATGCAAATCATTCTCCTAGACGTTAGGACGTGACTTTACGATGCACTTAAAGTTATTTTACTTTAACATATAGTATCATGTACAAAGTTATTTAAGGGAACACCATGATATTCCAAGGACGTTTTCAGGGGATGAAAAAAAAATTCCGTTTTAAGAAGACTAGCACAAAAAAAGTGATGAAATAAGTGAGAAATGAGCTTCTTAAAGATTGAATGGTTTATTAAAATGATAATTAAAACAATACTTTTGACATAAAAATGAGCCATGAATATTTTATACAGCGACTTTTTATAATAGTAAAAATGATCAAATATTTCACAACTAAAATTAGAACAAAAAATACAGTTCAAATATTATAAATATTTGATTAACGTCTGAATAGAACTCTTCAAATAAATAAAATTGGTCGACAATTTTATTTATTCAAATATTATAACTTACAAATTACTAATTATTATTCAAAAACAAATAATTATTTCAACAAAAAGTTACAATAATAGAAAAATATTTTCTTTTTATTGTTACTAGTTTTTCTTATGGTTTTTACATTTATTGTTACCTTCAAAATGAATAAAATCGGTTTGAAAAAATATGTCTAAGGTTCATATTTTATAATCTTCGTTAGCCATTTTGTGTTTTTAGGGTTCCGTATCCAAAAGAGAAAAAGGAACCCTTGTAGATCGCTTTGTTGTCCATCTGTCTGTCTGTCTGTCAGGACTCTTAGGAATCAAAGCCTATAGAATAGGTACTTCTTCCCGTTGACCTATAATCATGAAATTTGGCAAGGAGCAATGTTTTATAGCACAAGTAAAGGGAGAAAAATCCGAAAACCGTAAATTTGTAATTACATAACAAAAAAAAAAAATGTTTTTAAACCGCAACGATATGCTACGCACGTACACAGTAACAGTTCTAATACAAAACAACACGGTACGACAACTAGGCTATCAGATATAGCCCCGAGGTACAATACAGTTCAGTAGTTCATCTGAACTCATTGCAATTACACTCTTAGTTGGCAAACTGACCCCGACGTTTGTCGATGAATGGGGACAACAGTTTTCTAACGGCCAAGCGGAAAAAACCTTCGAGACTAGCTTCCCATGATGGACGAACTATTTACATACCTACAAGTTTGTACGGAGCCCTCGGTGCGCGATCAAACTTGCACTTGGCCCTTGGCCGTTTTTTTTTTCTTTTCTTACTTGCTTTTTAAAGACATCTGAACAGTGCAAACTGTTTTTGAGTAAATTTTATTAACAAGAACTGATTTTAAGTGAGATAATTGTAAATAATGTGACATTCCAATTTTAATTGTAACGGAAATAACATTACAGACACTGCAGTTTGTATTAGTAATGTGCCGGATAGTTAAAAATGTATATCCGCGGATACGGATCTGAATACGGATATTTGGTTTCAAGATACGAATCTTAACTTTCTTAGAGTACGCGGCGATAAATATTGCACATCGACCTTTGTAAAGAGACTATCTGTTATGAGAAAAAGTTATTGACCTCTTTAAGAGTTAACTCTCATAACAGATCGTCTCTTTCCAAAGATCGATGTGCAATATCTCATTATAAAGATAGTTTTTTAGTACCTTTGAGTTATGTACTATTGGTATGGTACTCACTACAATAAATGTTTGCAATATAAAGGTGCCAAATACGTTTTTAAAAAATAAAAAATAATCTGAATGGAATTTAACAGTTTTTCATTATTATATATAAAATTTCATCTATGAATTGAAAATTAATAAGGTAAAAGATCCGCCAAAAACTAACGGATACGGATCTTTCTTCTCCCTCGGATATCCGCGGATACGGATACCCGGCTCATCACTAGTTTGTATATAGGTATTGGAATGATTTGGTTTTGTTAATAATAATTTGCGCCGTCTGCCATAGTGAAATAATTCATATTATAAACTCGGTTAGCCGTAATTTATCATCGTCTTATATCCAATTTCGATCGTATGTCCATACGTATTATGTACGTTAAATGCAGCGCATAGAACGACCGCAGGTGTAGACGACATCGCGACACGGCTGCAGGACAAACACAATACCTGTGTGCTAGGCGACGCCACCGACGCTGTTGTCTCGCTCTTTCATTGACCGCGTCGCTCGGGGGCAGCGTCTCCATTATTTACCTGTTGACAAGGGAAAGTTGCATTATTCAAAAAACTTACAATAGTAGTGTGAAATTTTCTTCATCTATAACAGGAAGTTTTAGTTGATGTCTGCCTCTCTGTCTATCTGGAATGTAATTCATTTTTTGGGGAATGTCTAAGGCTATAATAACTATCCGGACCGGCTTCGCCTCGGGGACAATCAGATTGAATCCGCTAAACTGAATATATTTTTTAATACAATTCGATAGCTTATTTATAGCCGTTCGACCTGGTTTCGTCCGGGTAAAAATGGGATTTAATTCAAGTTTACATTTTACAATTAAGTCATCAAGCGTGTGAGTAATGAATTAATTAATAATAATACATTCGAGTGAACCCGGGCGAAGCCAGGCGGAGCATAACTATAAAATGGAAAATATTAGTTTCTGTCTATTTCACAAAAAAGCCTGCCGTGGCGTTATAAAATCTGGATGAACGTAACTACTTTTATTTGAAAAAAATACATTTTCTGTTTTTCAGTAAAAATCTTGATTATTTGGCAGTAGGGTCCTACTTTAGTTACACATTATATATTACACTAATATAGAGACGGTTCACTCAATACATTACAAGCATAGATGACAAAGCCCAACAAACGCGTTCATAAATAGTGCGTCATTTGTTGATCTATCACTTTCTTTCCCATTCTATATACATATTTATGATCATTTTTCACTTTCGTTGCCTCACGAACTTCCAAAAAAATTGGTTGTCTGTAAAGTCGGTTTACGGACGATAGTTTTACGTGATAACGTATTCCGTAATACATAACCTAAATTCTACATATAATAATTATAATAATTCGAATCTATGATATTGCATCTTTCGCTTCAAATTTAGGTTAATTTTATGTATTAAAATACTCACCACCTATAATAATAATTGTTTTTTTTTACTTTCTTTCTTTCGTATTTATTTTAAATCTCAAAGATTAATTGTCATAATATTTTGAAAACAATTGTTTCACTGTTTATATAAAATTCCAAAACCTACTTACAATATTTAAGTATTTTCATACGTCAAAAAATTGATTTTTATAATGATAAAATTTGTATGAAAACGATTTTTTCGAGAGATGAGACCTAGCTAAAACGATTTTTTGCCCCCCAAAATTCCTTTTCAGTAAATTTCATCCAAATCGTTAGGGCCGTTTTCGAGAAAAGCACGCACAGGGTCAGGCGGAACGTTAGGAACGTTACACTTTTTCGTGCATGCAGCCGGTGTTTCATCAATTTATAAGATTGGTGATTCATCAATTTATAAGACGTTATCACGTCAAAAAAAAAATAATCGAAATCGTTTCAAACTTACAGTCTTTCCCACCATCATAGTTGGCATGTAAACACACGCTTGGCTAAAATGCGCCTAGTATCTGATTGGTTGGTCTGCTGTCTTGAGTATATAGTTATAACAGTTTTCAAATGAGCTATTAATTAGATTTATTTAATTTTAATTAGTCGTAATAAAATTTTTAAAAATTGAAATGTAAGCCTTAGAAGAAAGCAATGTAGAAAATAAAAAAAAAACATTAAAAACATATTCGACCATTGTGGGGCTCGAAACCACGACCCTGAGATTAAGAGTCGCGCACTCTACCGACGCTGATACGTGAGGTGCTAATATTGGGATATTCAGTTAAGGCATTTCACCTGAATATAAGTATATGGTGTAAAATGTTGACTGACATTCTGCTACATTTTTCATTGATGTTTCGCTCCTATTAGTCGTAGCGTGATATTATATAGCCTATAGGCTTCCTCGATAAATGGACTATCCAACAAAAAAAAGATTGGTTGTCTGTAAAGTCGGTTTACGGACGATAGTTTTACGTGATAACGTATTCCGTAATACATAACCTAAATTTATATAATAATTCGAATCTATGATATTGCATCTTTCGCTTCAAATTTAGGTTAATTTTATTTATTTAAATTACTCACCATATATATAATTGTTTTTTTAACTTTCTTTTTTTCGTATTTATTTTAAGTCTCAAAGATTAGCTGTCATAATATTTATAAAACAATTGTTTCACTGTTTATATAAAATTCCAAAACCTACTTACAATATTTAAGTATTTTCATACGTCAAAAAATTGATTTTTATAATGATAAAATTTGTAAGAAAACGATTTTTTCGAGAGATGAGACCTAGCTAAAACGATTTTTTGCCCCCCAAAATCCCTTTTCAGTAAATTTCATCCAAATCGTTAGGGCCGTTTTCGAGAAAAGCACGCACAGGGTCAGGCGGAACGTTACGAACGTTACGTTAGGAACGTTACACTTTTTCGTGCATGCAGCCGGTGTTTTATCAATTTATAAGATTGGTGATTCATCAATTTATAAGACGTTATCACGTCAAAAATTTTTTTTCAATTCGAACCAGTAGTTCCTGAGATTAGCGCGTTCAAACAAACAAACAAACTCTTCTGCTTTACTATATATTAGTATAGATTGTTGTTCTTTAGGTCAAAGAAAACAACTTTTGTACTAAACATTTATCGAATTTATGCAAAATAGTATCTATACACAAAAAATGTGTCATGTTACACACCTGTATACTAAAGGAGTTGAATCACGTAGCCTTTAAGCATACACAGAGACAGTGTGGAAATATACTCTCCTATTGTGTATAAGAGAAGAGGTCGTCGCATCTTCCAGGTCATGAGTTTCCCTTCTGAAAGCAGCTATTCTCTCATTGACTTGTGGTAGACATTGATATTGCTTGAGGTGTTGCATTACAAATTCTATGCTCTCGACATTTACCTTGCCTCTTGTACTGTTCTCTGAAGTTGCTGGGTCGGGTAACATGTAACTGAGAAAGAAAAACGGATAAAAATAAAATAACTCTTTTGTGAAATTTAAAATTCGATATTTGTTATTTTCATTTCAAAATGATAAACGGAACTAACAAAATTTTATATTTAGATTTATTATAATGCATTTTAAGGGTTGAGGGAGGCATCGGGTAAAAAAATGTTTCAGACAAATGTTGCCTATTTTTCCTAGAAAAATCTTATTTATTTATTGAATTGGATTCAATTTTAGAATTAGATTACATTTTCGCGTAGGAATGATAGACTTAAGTGCCACGAACCATTGCGAACTGAAAGATCTTTAGTGAATTCTCTAATATTTATTTCTCAAACTCCGGTAATTAATTGACAACCGGACGAAGCCGGGCGGAACAATTGCTAACCCAGCTACACGAATTTATCTGTTGGTAAATCGACGTTCCCAGGAGTTAGCTACGGAGAAAAAATGTGAGCCGTCGTGGGAGGCATGGCAGATGTGAAATATAAATTTAAACGAAATTTTAGTAACTGAATTTTGCTTTGACATCTAACGAATATCATATATATTAATACGCTAGGTTTAAGATGTTTGCCTCCCTTTTTAGAAAAAAACACAAGTTTCTCCATATAAATTATATATCATTTTACAGATAATTGCTTGCTCTACTAACATCGACAACTAAAAAATGTATTATTGCTATTGTTTTTGTAAATTAATTAAAAAACTCTGAACAACGTCTGCCATCTGACGGCGTAACGTTAACACTTCGATCTGTCATCTGACCTTCATATTGTAAATACGCTGAACAACGCTTTTGCTACTTGCGCCTCTATATGACAATTTTAGTACAATATTTCTTTTACAACAAAAAGAAGAACGTTATAAGCAGTGTGCAAAATTAGAAACGAATTGAATACCTGCAATCATATTTAAAAAATAATTTTGTAAAGTGATAATTATTATTGGATGGAGAAATAGCGGCTATGGATCAATGAATGCTGTACTTTGTATTATTCATTTAATATATTATCTTACGTTTCGGCACATTGTTTATTGCTTCACTAAAAACATACTTTTGACTTTGAAAATTCTTCAATTTTACATTTTGAACCTAATCATAGAAAACGTTTATTTTGGGAAATGGTTTATATTATGAAAAATAAAAACAGTATAAATAAAAGAACAGATATCGAAGGTATGTCCCATATTTATAATAGATTAATCTTAAAATAATAATACTCCTCCATCAGTATGTGGTTTCAATAGTCCAAAAAAAAAAAAAAATTTTTGTTATATCAATAGTACTACATTAGTTTCTTCTTGTTTAAAAAACCTAAAAACGCAACTTCACTCTGTAATTTTAATTTTAATAAGACGCACATGTTAATAAAAAAATCTTTTTGCAAAAAGTTCAAAAAACTAATTTTTGAAGAATTAAAATATTTAAAAAACCAAAACCATGAAGAAAACTGTGTTTAACATAAATTTTCATTATAATTTATTGACTTTGTACTTCTCTTTTTGACTAATATAGGTATGTAAAAAAATAGCATTGTTCAAGGTTATTATATGTTTTTTTTTATTGTAAATTAACAAATATTTTATAATTAGAATCTCTGAAGATGGCAATAAACAATGTGCCGAAACGTAAGATAATATATTAAATGAATAATACAAAGTACAGCATTCATTGATCCATAGCCGCTATTTCTCCATCCAATTATTTCGATTAAGGATCGCAAATCTCTACAAATTTTGTAGTAGAATATAATTATTATACTTATTTAGTGCGAATAATTCGCACAGGTCACGCTAGTTAGTAACTTAATATCGCCGTGTAACTAAATTTCACACGTCCCATGAACAGCGTCGCCCCAATTGCACGGTTTTACTCCCAACCAAACGCGCCATTAGATGTTTTGCATCTAAACAAATGGATATTTAAAGACAAAATATTACTTTGAAATGATTATTTAATACGCGGGTTAGTAACGGTTTTCAAACCTTTTGAGATACGTACGTAATTGTTTGTCATGACCTTGTTCCGTTAAACGGAGCGTTTGGTACCATGTCTCCGGTCCTCCGGGCTCAACACACATCCGCCGGCGTCTACAAAAAAGCGTCGCGACGACTCTTGATGTGTACAAAGAGACTGTATAAGACGTGCTGTAGCTTTGTCTATGAGTTCAAAGACTTGTCTGAACTCCTTAAAACGAAAATAACTCTAAAATGTATACTTTTACGTATGTTACCATTGAAATTATTTTTATGCAAACAGTTGCGGAGTTCGAATTTCCATTTTTGAATATCATTTTTGGTGGTTTGGTTGATTTATTAGACCGTTCCTTTATTCATTTCATATTTACCGAACACTATATTAAAGATAGAAGTTACTAATCTTGGAATAAATATGTTCATTAGAACAAAATTAACTTTCAATTCACCAAGCAGAATATCAGGTAGAAAAGTTAGTTAAAGAAAAAATAGGTATACACTGTACAATGGTTCTTGCTCTTTTCGTTGAATATTTTGACGTTCACTCAAAAATCTGACCGATGGCGTTAGTGTAAGCGTCAAAAAAAGTTCACAAAATGATAATGTTTTATCCTCACCCAATTGCACACAAAACTTCCACTAACTTTAATGTTTGACAACTATACACTTCACAAAAGGTTAAAAAACAACACATAAATAAATTCACAAGAGCAAATTGTAGATATAGGAATACTATAAGTTTATAGGTTATCTATTATGGTCTATGTGGCGGCCATTATTATTTTATCAGGCGAATAAATATTCATACCCTCAAAATCAGACAGAATAGATGTATACCTGTAGTAAATATAGTTATGTTTGGTGAATTGAATTATCGATATTTATTCGGAGGAATAGCTATCTGTAGAACAAATGAACCGAATAAATAACTACTATTAGGTTCGTTGAATACGGCCATTACAAATGTGTAAGATCTCAAAAATTGTGCCATTACGAGCAGAAAAAATGTTCGAAAAAAAAGTTTGTTACTAAATATGGACATCATAGGTAGTGATACTGCAATTAGGTCATAAATGATAGTTCAAATGTTTTAAATGCATTTCGAACAATTTTCATTTTCTGAAGTTCAATGACGAAAAATAAAATGAATTAGCTCGAAATAATTAGGTTCGTTCCAAACAGCCTTGAACGGTAATAGAACTATACACAGTCTTGTCACTGCGCAAGACTAATTTGCGCACTAGCTCAAAAATCGATACTGCGCAATACAGTCTTGCGCAGTAATAAGACTGTGTACGGTTTTATTACCGTTCGCGGCTGCTTGGAACGAACTTATTGACTTCATGAATTTGGACACTTTATTCTAATAATTTCAGATTTAAGGGGGTAACTGATCCTGTCTCTTGTGTACGCCCATGGCGCAATATAGACGTAATTTTAGTTTCGTGAACTTATTTTGTTAAGAAACTTTTTTGTTCATTCCGACAGGTCAATGAAAACTTTATAGCTCGTTTTAGCTGAATTTAATTTGGAAATAAGTATATCTACCCTCGACTGTACACAAAGGGTTAATTGCTTGGCACTGAATAAAATGTCATTAGCAAATTATAATGAACCTACATACTTTCTTAAATTCCATTGTATTGTGTTGTTGGAATTTTACCATTCCAACCCACAAGTGGGGAATAGTACCTACTAGTTAGGTTAAAAATCACTTTTCAAAAATTTGACAATATCTTTCCGTTTTGAGGTTCCCCGAATACAAAAATATATTTTTGGAAAAATTCTGTGCGTCTGTTAGTCTGTGAACACGATACAGGTCAAACGGATGAGCGGATTGAAACCAAATTTTGGGAGGATGTTTGGTATTCAAATACGAAGAGCCCTATTGTTTTTGAGGAAAATCGGCGCATGCGCAAAAGAGATATATGCTAAAACGGTGTTTTTTATATAATAATGGTATACTTTTCATAACGGCTTATTTATTCTATTTATTTTTTAAAGAAAGTTTTGTTAAAAACATTTTTTTCTAAACTTTATATAGTTTCGGAAATATTTTGAAAATAAAAAAAATCAACTGCTCTTTTATTTTATGGACCTGTCAGAAATTAACTAGTTCGGCATGCTTTGATTAATTTTTACATGGCGTGGAACATATTATGTAGGTAACCATGGCAACGAATAGCAAATATCATATTGAATATTAGCCATTACCCGCGTCACCTCACGCGATATCAGAAATTTTATTTTCTTTATTATAATCAAATATCGACATTTTTGAAGTTGGAATTTTTCCGTCGCCCAATTGCTGAAATTTTTTTTCGTTCTTTAATTCATATATTTCAAAATTTTTTTGTATCTATCTTATTCCTTCATTTCTTTTGCAGACTTTTATATTTATTTGACACATTTTACACAATTTTTAAGCTTACAATGAAAGCTTCAACGAGAATTTGCATATTTGAAAATGTAAATACATGGAGAATTTACTTTGTTTTTAATAGCAGACTACAAAAATAAATACAATAGATAATATGAGGATCAATTTTGTGCGGACGTATATCATTATCAGCTTCAATTAATACCAGGTGAAAATTCACTGATCTGCAGAGACGTATACAGTGTATTCAAAAACAAATGTATAATATTTGCAGAACCTAAGTAAAAATAAAAGTGTAACCTTGCTCGATAATAATTCGTTGTAATAGTCTAGGAGGCAGTGAATATTTTCAGTACTTATTTTCCCAGTCAGCAAACACAGATAGAATTATTGGGTTTGTTATTCTAAGCAAAATTCATATATATGTAGGAGGGGGGGAGCCCGATGGGTTGAGGCGGAAAATGCGTTAAAAAGTACAAATATACTGCACTTTTTTTTCAGTGACAAAAAATAGTTCTATTAGTGAGAGATACAGTGAAGTTAAGAAAAAAATAGTCTGGCTAATCTATGAGTATGGGTAATATGTCTGGCAGGTAAAAAATAATCAAAACCATTGCCCTTATTTTCGCAGTCCTAAAAATTTGTCAGATGATAGTTTATATTGTAATTACAGCTGCAAATATAGTCTGGGTAATGTGGAATACCCCGAAAGTCTTGCCAGACTCGTCCAACGCTCGTCAGGCGCGCAAAATTCGACATGTTCAATTATACAGGTGATTGTTGTCATCTCTATCTGACATGTGAGTCTGGCGGGGCTTTCGTGATTGTAAATGACAGCCAGACGTGTATTTTCTATGAAATTATAGTATTATTTAGCATGTGAAAAATTTTCAAATCAGCCAGACTCACTTTTGATTATAGTTTATGATAGTATCTAATGATACGTTAAATTTCAAGCATAGGAAAATAAGGGTTATGGTTTTCAAAAATCGGTCAAATTTTTGCATCCGCAAATTTTCAGCCAGACTGACTTTCCTCCACTTGGGATGTGCCAGACTGTTATTTCCATTAATAAAATGATTCACTGTAATTAATGTCAAATATTTATGACTGGGAAAATAAGTGAACTTGTCTTTTTTTTTTATTTAGTGAACCCATCCGAAAATTTTAGCCAGACTCACAAATTGTCGTTTTATGTCACCATCCGAACAAACTATTTCATATTCACCGACTGGGAAAATAAGTACAAAAAAAATTCACTGCCTCCTGGACTATAAAACAAAAGCTTAATTGTTTTCTATACAAATGCCGGGAAAAGTTCACGGTTTATTTATTCGGAGGTGTAATGCATGTGTTAAGAACGATGTGGGACATTTCGAACATTTCACAATTAAAGCGTTTTATTACTAAAGACTTATTTCAAAAATAAATAAATAATAATTTTTTTAAAATAAGCTTAAAACAATAATGAATAAAAAATACTAGTATTATTGTGAAAAAAGCGTAGGGCGCTCGATGTACGAAAATGTGGAACAAAGCGCCCCACGCTTTTTTCACAATAATACTAGTATTTTTTATTCATTATTGTTTTAAGCTTATTTTAAAAAAAATATTTTTTACTTTTTAGTTCGATAAAAGCGTGTTTTTTAGTTTTTTTTAAACTATATTTATTTTCGACTTTTTAGTTTGATATAAAGCGTGTTTTTTAGTTTTTTTAAACTATATTTATTTTCCACTTTTTAGTTCGATTTATTGTCAAAAATTTGCCGAAAAATAACAAATTTTTTATTTCGGCTTGGACGGGATTAGAACCCACGACCGGTGAATCCGAGAGTTGACGTCAGCGAAGATCCGCGCCTTAGACCGCTCTGTCAACGATTGCTCTTACAGTAGTGCCATAACATACTAACAGTAATAAACCACTTGCTCAGTCCAAACGAATGTTACAAACAAACAAACATACATACAAACTTACAAGTGAAGTTAATATAAAGCGTGTAAAAACCAGCCATATCTTTTAAACGGTAAATTTTAGGATACCTGTTTATGACGACTTTTTTCGACTTATTTTAATTTCTATACGTCTTATGTTTTACAAATATTAACATTTGTTTTTTAACATTCTGTATATGGCGTATTTTCATTGAAGTGATCGATTTATGACGGTTTTGTAATTCTACCTTGCATTTCTAACAACAACAAAAAATGTAACCAAATTGTCATTTTTCTTCACCCAATTTCCATCGATAAAGATATTCACGTTATAATATGAATGAATACAACAAAATAGAATAGCAATTTGGTGTGATGTTATTTTGTTTTTCGCATCGTTTAAAAGGAGAAGAGAACAGTTCTCATCTATTCGCCTCGCCAGAGTAGACTGGTTACATGTTGGAAAATAGGGTGTAACAGAAAATTACCGGTAGATCTTTGGCGACTTTAAAGAGTTCATGAAAAATTGCCGATACCTACGTTTTTACTTACTTTTTTGGCGTAACGAAACGCTGCACCGCCACTTTTTGTTAAATCGGCGTTAATAATTATGAAATTTAATTTATATATTTATATCTATAAAAGTTAGTTCGTTTGTTTCTTAAAACTATATCAATTAAAAAAAAAATGAATTACAATATTTTCCGTACATTCAATACATTAACAAAAGAAGTCTCGTCAGAGGTAAGAGAGTAAGTCTTTTATTACACTAGGCTGCCAGGCAGCGCAGCCATCCACGACATCAGTGACGCAATTCGTAATTGGGCATTGATTGTTATGGAGTCTATAAAATAAGTTAGCCGGTGACATCCCCACAAAATGGCTGCCATGCCTCGCAATCACGTTGACAGCTACGCGTGGCGGAGAATCGTGGTGAGACATTGTATCATATCTATTACACTGGGCTGCCAGGAGGCGCAGCCAGTCCCGCCACCACGAGGCTAACTTTCAGAACTGGCATCCTAAATTGCGGGCTGTTGTTCAACTGCACAAATGAAATCTTCACTATATTTGTGTCCAATATCTTCTGGCAGTATTTAAGGGCTTCTTCCTGCTTCTTGCTTTTCCCGTTTGTCTTGTCTACACTTTTACTTCCACTTCTTTCTGCAGTACACTGAAGTACACAATTCGCGTAAATAAAACAGTGCGCAGAAAAGAGTGCTAGGAAACCAGAAAACAGACTGCTCTGCTGGCGAGAACAACCGAACTACCGTAGACGCACTTGGTTGCGTCGCCTGGCAGCCTAGTCCTAAGCGTTTGGTGGTTGAAGCTAGCAAGCGCTTTTCTCCGAGTTTTCTCAGGTTAACATTACCATTGTTGTTGTTCATGACTTTCCATTAAACCCGGTGTAACGGGAAATGACTAATGGATCGCGGCCAATGTGTATTTATTGCTGTTGTATGTATGGATTAATGATGATGGATTGCCTTTGTACATCATTTAGGGATTTGTTTCCGAGGTTTAAATTTGCCTCTGGCTCTTTATTCAACCACCGCCGAGCGAACGACCGTGACTCTACCCCGCCACCCTCCTCGGAGGCGGCGGCGACGGCGCTGGTAGTATTTTGTTATAGTTACCGCCACTTTTATTAATATTGCTGTATTTCAGTAACTGAACTGAAAACTGAAACTTTAATATTTCAACCTGTGTGATGAAAGTCGAGAAAAATATTTAGCACATTCGTGTGTGGACTTAGGGCTGACATTTTATTTGCACTTTTTGCCCAATTCACTTGGAAATGGTGAAACAACGCACAGAAGTTGAAATTCAGGAAATGAAAACCGAGGCTTTTCCAGTCAAAACGCGATGTCAAAAAATGTTTACGATGTTTTTCTCAAACTTACGTTAGCTTGAAAATTGATGGTTCTTCATTTTATTATAGTTCTTCGCCTAATTTTTTTTAGAAATTTAAATTCTTCAAATTCTGGTTTAGTGAAATGAACAGAGCTATTAGTAAAATTTGTACAATGATTGATAAAATGTATATATGTTACGGTTAATACAAGAAAGTAGTTTATTCGCGAATTAACCGGCTAATACCCGAATTAACCAACGTCATGGATTGGTTAATTCGGGTAATTAGCCGATTAATTCGCGAATTAACTACTTTCTTGTAGTAACCGTAACATATACACATGTACAAATTTCTAATTGCAATGTTTTTGTAGTTCAAGGCTGGTGGTAAAAAATTTCAAGATTTTTGTAAAATCGATCCTGCTCGAAAAATAATTGACCTATTGAAACGACATTTTTCTTAAACTGTGTATTCATGTATTTAGCATCGTTTTTTGTACAGTTTCCACTTCGAAACAACGTTTTTCTACACATTTTGATCAAAATTTAGCTTGAAAAGGAATCTTTTTCTGTATATGGGACAATCATTTGTTTTTTTTTTTTTTTTTGTGAGTACAATCTAATGTTCTAGATGACAAGAAGTTTGAATACTATATTAGATTGCTTATGATGTACGGAAACTGTAATTATACGATTAAAATCATAGGTCATTGTCAAATCAATTTTTTTGACAATTCTTTCTGCAACTACTAAAAAAAGGCCATTCGTTTTCGCATTTTCGCAAAAAAGGTCATTCGTTTTCGCGCAGAGGTCATTCGTCTTCGCGCATGCTGATATTTATTGTAAGAAGTAGCTTAAGCTACTAAAAAAAAGGAAGTCTTCTGTCAGCGAACTGAACCAAAACATGTTCTGTCCCGTATTGTGTTACGAAAAAAATGGTCACCCTACTTTAAACGCTTGTCAATCTCAAAATATTAGCATTTACAAAAATCTTGTTATTTTGAACCACGAACTTTCGAACGATTGAATTTATTCTCCAGCGGATTGGTAGATCTGCTTTAGATAACACTGAAGTCCACATCGGCTGTTATATATTATATGGAGGTACATCGTCGGTGTTGTGTTCTCGCGTGGTGTTTTAATTACCTTGTATTGTGATGGATGACATCGGCCCTTTGCTGTGTTGCTCGGCACTCGCTTGTACCTCTGCCTCCATAACACGCGAGGTGCACGCGTTACGCTCCCAAACTACCACCACAATGCGGCTTTTATGTTTTAATAAAAATATCTATACTTTCGTGTGTCTACAGGCTGTTCAATTTATTTAGTAGACTCGGTTAGGTTTTTTGAAAATAATTTTTCATTTGTGTATCAGCGTCGTAACTAAGACCTATAGTAACCAGGACTCACGTCGGGAACGTAAGCCCGGGAGGGCGCGATTGGAAATGCGATTATAATTGTTTTATTTGAATATATCAACCAACAAAAATTTGAGGGCGCGAAATCAGAATCTTGCCATGGTCGCCGATAAATATAGGGTGTGTTCCTTTAACTCCTAAGTAGAGCATAGGGCATCTACGAAAATTTTGAATCTAGTCCTATCTTTTGCCATATTTTTAACTTTAAGCCAGGTAGTTCCTTGTTTCGTAACTTCTTCACGTACAGTTGTTCTCTAGGATATTTTTGGTCTTCCTCTTTTTCGATATCTTTGTGACTTCCAATTCAAGGCTCTCTTCGTTATCTCGTCATCTATCTTTCGCAGCGTGTGTCCTATCCAATTCCATTTTCTACGTTTTGAAATATACAGATTTGTTCAAGTAATGCACATTTCCAAAGTTCGTTGTTCGAGATGTGTTCCTACCATTTCACCTTGAGGATTGCTCTGAGACATTTGTTTATGAAGATTTGCAGTTTAGTCGTTATAGCTCTCGTCACTTTCTGCTTCTGCGGGCCGGATCCGCCCCACGGGCCGCCGTTTGCCCAGGCCTGGTGTAGAGCATGGGGCACAACTGAAGCTAGTTTTTTTCGATAAATTGCATTTATCATTAACGTTTCGGTAAACTTTTTACCATCAACTCTGAAAATAGTAAACGGTTTATCGAAACGTTAGTGATAAATGCAATTTTAAATTCAGTATTGCTTTTCATTGATCCTATTGCCACGGATTTTTCCAAAAACTTCCTCCAATAGTAAATTACTTAAATTCAGTAGCGTATTTCATAATATTATTATCAACTATATATTATGTAATTATGAAACAGTCGATATAGAAAATAAAATATATTCACATACCCAGATGTATTGTTTTTACACATAATCGTATTTCATAATTTAATAAATACGAGGGAGGAGTTTAACTTTAAACAATAGTTAATTTATTGTTTTTAATTAAATCTGTAGGCAATTTTAAAGGTAGTTAAATTTATTATTGTTTATTTTCATGAAAGGTTATATTCTTTTCGGGTGGGCAGATTTACTTTAATTGACAATTAAAAAAAGACAATGTAATAACACTCTTTTCGACTTTTATACATATTTTGATTAAATTTTAAAACAATGTACAATCAAATTGTGAAAATTGCACAAGGTTTGATTTCAAGGTTCTTTTTTTGTTCTAAATATATAATAATTATTTATATAAAATTTCTACTTATTTATAATTTGGTAATATATCCCTGACATCTAACAGCCACTAATTGAAATTTTAATCTACGGTTCTTACATGAAACATTGTTTTAATATTTAGTTGGATATTTATCCGGTTAAAAGTAGGCAGAACTTTTAACTAGTGCTGGGATATTTTGATTTTTTGGTCGGTTATTGGGATCTTTTATATGGACTTCTCTATTAACGGGTTCTGGTCCAGCCTTATTAAATTTAAGTAAATTAATTATTTATACATTTTAAATCGTCATATCTTCCAAACTCTTTGCGGTTCGAATCGATTCAGGATACTTTTTTTGTATCAGCCACGTTTATGTTAAGCATATCTGAGATACTTTATAGCAAATCTTTTCATGTTTTCGTGCGTTTTGCAAATCAGCAACTTTTTATGGTTTCTAAGCGCTTCTTGGTCGGTTTGATTTTATCCGAACTTTTAGAAAAAGTTAAGCTGAATCAATCCTGTATCTCTATTAGTTTCAGATTGCCTCGTTGCTATTTTATATATTAGCACTGATTAATCCAATGGGCCACTAAATAGACATTATTATGCATGCGTAGAGACTATTAGACAGTTATGGCAATCTGGCCAGGTGATGTCTTCCTTTATTGCCTTGTGCAGTGAATGTTCACAGCCGGAGCATATCACGTCAACGCCTAGCGTTCTGTTGGAATCAGACTCCCGTGTCGAATGGCGCTTATTTACGCCCTGAGAAACCATCACCTAGACTCTCTATAATAAACTATAAACTAACCATTGACGTTGTTACATACAGACCACCAAGAAAAGGTAGAGACAAATAGTTGGCAAAACCAAAATGATAAAAATTAAAAAAAAAAAATTGAAAAAGTACCAATTTTAAAAAATTAAAGAAAGTTTAAATAAACAAATAGGTAATTAAAAATTGAAAAAAAAATTTAAAAATTTGATAAATATTCTTTTAAGTTTGAAAAAATAAAAAATATATCTAATATATAAAATTCTCGTGTCACAGTTTTCGTTGCCATACTCCTCCGAAACGGCTTGACCGATTTTGATGAAATTTTTTGTGCTTATCCGGTATCTATGAGAATCGGCCAACATCTATTTTTCATCCCCCTAAATGTTAGGGGTAGTCCACCCCTAAATTTTTTTTCTTCCTTCCCCATTCGTTCTTTTGCACCCGGATGAAACCGGGCGGGACCGCTAGTATAATATATATTAGATATCGTGTCCATCGATAATAATTAATAAAAAAAAATTCGCAGGTTTGTGGACAATAGTTGCATTTATAAATGTACGACGTTTCGTTTATAAATTTAGACTTTTTCAAGTACAAATTGAAAATTATTTAAAACAATAATTATGAAAATAAACGTTAATTACTAAAAAGAATTTGAGATGAGTGAAAGGCGTAAGATATGTTCACACAGAAAAAGCACTTTGTCTTTATGGCTATTTTTTAATAGTTTTTACGAAAAGTTCCATTCACCTTAAAGAGGTTTAATGAAAGGTAATTTTTGAAGAAGTCGTAGCCTTGAAAAAAATCTGAATAGTTGATAATCAATGATTAACAAAATTTATATTCTCTCATTGTTCATTTAATGCGACTTGTCTAGGTATCTATTGTTCACACTCAACTTTTGGATACGCTTTGATAAATTTTCTAAAATATAATTTCTTCTGATAGATACCAAACGTACAAAAAAGAACGATACATGATAAACGTAGCTGTTTAAGATGGTAAACTCGTTTTTTTTCAATCGTTTTAAAAATAAGCAATATACAGGTATAGGTAAGTCGGATATAGACGAAATATCTAAAAAATATTTTCTCAAAAATTCAATATCATATATATTAATACGTTAAGGTTAAAGATGTTTGCCTCTCTTTTTAAAAAAAACCACACAATTTCTCCACTTAAATTATTGTACATCATTTTACAGATAATTGACTGACATCGACAACTAAAAAATTTATTATTGTTTTGTTTTTGTAAATTAATTAATTAACAGCAACGCTGAACAACGTCTGCCATCTAACGGCTATAATTTTGAAACAACGTCAACGCTTCGATCTGTCATCTGACCCTCATATTGTAAATACTGCATACTGCCATCTGACGGGCAACGCTGAACAACGTCACAGCAATGCTGCATATTGTAATACAACAAAAAGAAGAACGTTATAAGCAGTGTGCAAAATTAGAAACGAATTGAATACCTGCAATCATATTTAAACAATAATTTTGTAAAGTGATAATTATTATACTTATTTAGTGCGAATAATTCGCACAGGTCACGCTAGTTTTTAATCTAATACAGAAAGCCCGAGGGTTCTTTTTACTTTTATTTTTTCAAATTGAAAAGTTTTATTGCACTTTTGTAATAACTTTTCTAACTTTCTAAAAGATTTGTAATAAAGCAAGTAGAAAAATTAATTTTTAGTATTGTATGTTTTTTTTTTAAAGACGGATCTGTTACGTTGAACCAAAACGCATTTATCTTATGTCTCACAGATGGCAGAGCATATTATACCCCTCTGACCTTATGTCTGAAAAGAAATATTACAATCATTTGACAAAATATGTTGCTTAATTAACAACTATCAACCGCATGTTTTTTGTTCATTAAAGAAAATTTTCATATTTTAGAGGGGTGACATGTCACTGTTTTATTCGACATTTTGACTATTAGATTAATTATTTTCATATTTTAATTTTACATCTTTCATTTATAATGTGATTTATAGTTGTCACTTAAATTTTCTTGGTTATTTATAAATTCTCGACAAACACAAGACATAATTAACAAAAACATGAATATTCTGTAAATAATTTAACAGCCCGTTTTATTTAATTGCGGTATTTTGGATTAATTAAAACGTGAACATTAAAATTATTCATCGCCTTTAGGTATATCATGATAAGAATTTATATATTAGCTTAAATGGTCATGAGAAATTGAAGATTAGACAAAATTTCACCAACACAAGTATTATTAATTAACGACGTTTCGACTTCATTCTTAAAACTTATCAAGCGATGTAGCGTAGTGGTGAGAGCACTAGACTTGCATTCAGGAGGTACCGGGTTCGAATCCCGGCGGAAGCAAATGTGACTGGGGATTTTTTCTAATAGATACTCATCGCCGAGAAATGGTAATTCCTGTACCGGGCATCTTGCTGAGGTTTTTCGTGGATTCCCTCAATAATCCCAGACAAATATCCACATGGTTCCTTATTTAAGACCATAGCCGATTATCTGTTAAACTCCTACGCTCACAATTTACCTATCTTATCCTAATGTCCTAAAAAAATCCTTCATTTGTCCATTGCTATTAATTAAGTTGAAGTTTAAAAATGTAGAAGATAACGAGAAGTGTGGTAGATAAAAAATAGTGCGAATGACGTCTGTTATGACATAAAGTCGAGAAACGGATGTTAAACGCATTATTACTATTATTATTCTTTTTGAAACTTCTTCAGACTGAAAAAGTCTTAATGTAAAGACGAAGCGGCGCTAATTAATCGTAGCTCTAATATTGTTGATCAATATTTCAAAACTCAATATAAATCAAACGGTTACTTATGGTCTAAATTCTCAAATTAATATCTAATCGAAACTGTAGTCAGAAAAATATAAAAGTAATGACTTTAAAATATCACATATTGTAAAAAATAAATAGAACTAAAAAAATATTGTCAACTAACTTGTACAGTAAATAAACTCACTAATGATGTGGATTCACATTTCAATGTATGCAGTTGAGACTGAATTGTTGTTAAACAAAAAAATAATAAACCGCCAAGTTCTGTTTTGTGAAATTCAGCGATTCACGTTTGAAAATATAAGCAAAATATTTAGTTAACGGCCGTACACTCTTAATATTCCATTTTTACTCGTTCATAACAAAAATACGTATTGTAATTATTATTTCCCAAGACGCTTACGACATGTGTTGGCGTGCGTCTATATTTTTTCAATATTTTCTAAAATTATAATTGCTGCGGATATGACGCATCGTTTAAAATAAGTTATAAATGTTACGGGTTCTGACTAGGTCGCTGAACGGAATTTTTGTTCATTAATTCACCATCTACCCTTCTTGGATGAATTTCGATATATTGTAAGATCATTTAAATCTATAAAACAATCAAAATCTGTAAAGTCATTTCTGATTACAATTTACTATTTTTGTTATTACGTTAAATTTGAAATTTCGTATCGATTCTCATTAAATTACATTTAAAAATAAGGTTTAAAAAAACCCTACGTTGAAAATTTATATTAGATATCGTGTTCATCGTGATAACAACATCAGGAAAAAATTTCATCCAATTGGGCGACGAGGCCATTCCAACTTCAAAAATATTGACATTTGATATAATATAATAAAGAGAATAAAATTTCTGATATCGCGTGAGGTGACACGGGTAATGGCTAGTGTTCAATATGATATTTGCTATTCGTTGCCATGCTACATAATATGTTCACGTCATGTAAAAATTAGTCAAAGCATGGTTAACTAGTTTATTTTGACAGATCTACAAAACAAAAGAACGTAGTTGGTTTTTTTTTTATTTTCAAAATAGTTCCGAAACTATAAAATTTAGAAAAAAATATAACAAAACTTTCTTGAAAAAATAAATAACATAATAAACCATTATGAAAAATATACCATTATTGTATAAACACAACGTTATAGCATATATCTCTTTTGCGCATTTCCCCAAAAACAATAGGGCTCTTCATATTTACGTATCAAACAACCTCCCGAAATTTGAAATTTTTGAATTATTGTTATGTGTAGAAGCCTGCATTTCATTAATTGTAAAATACAAAAAAAAAAAACTTCGAACTTTTCGATTGATATATTAGATCAATTTTATATTTTGCTGAGTTTTACAATGCTATCTTTGTAACATTACAAAACTGGATCAGTGGTTAAAAAACTTGCATTCACGAAACAACACCCATGGTAGCTGTTTTATGGTGAAATACAAACTTGTAGACATGCATTTATTTCAAATACAGACTGTTCAATATTATTGATCTTCAGCTAGAACTATTTTCATCTTTTTACTTATAATAGTATATTGTGCGACTAGTGAGAGAAGGAGAAGATTCCATGAGCGTGAAATTTGCCGCACGAGCTTAGCGAGTGCGGTAACACGCGAGTGGAATATTCTCCTTCGATCAATGGTCGCACATAATATTTTATTCAACTAGCACGAGTAATATGTAATCGGGGCCCTGATAAAAGAGGGAAAAATAATAAATCACTTCATTGATTGACGTACCCACCGCCCTCGATGCACACAAGATGGCCCTGACTTTCGCTGAATTGCGATGCTGTTTTCATATATACAAATCGCTACCGCGTCCCTATTGGTCCAGAAACTATGCAGTTATTATTCATTATTGTACGGCTTCCGCTCGCTACTGCGTTCCTATTGGTCCAGAAAATTCATTATCGTACTGTACGGCTCATTATTAGCACTCTACGCGTCAACATGAAATAATTTATTATTTCTCCTGAATTTAGCAGGGCCCCGAAATTATATATTACTCACGCGTGTTGAATAAACGATATTACTAATTAGTAAAGAAACACATTATGCTTGCCTAAAAGAAAAACATACCAAATGAAATAAATTCGAAATGTATCACCTCAAAAGTGAAATAGATAAAGTTTACATCGACTACTAAAAATTGTAATCATGATGTGTTATTCAAAAAATACATACTTCTTGCTTTCCCTCCCTATAAAATAGCTACTTTTCATGCCTGTGTAGCGTCGTAAAATGACATATTAAACACTTGTGGCTTAATGGATCGTAAAATAAATGAAACTCATCACGTATCCAAATGCATGTGAATAAAAATCAGTCTATAATTAAAAGTGAACCTGCTCAAAATTTAAATGTCAAAAATATTGAAAATGAAAATCAGCTATTTTATAAGGAATACCTGCAAAAATACTACATATATTTCGCGGGTGATGATATTAAGATTCATGTGACTGTTAAAAGTCGCAGGCGCTCGTTTTTACGTTATTTGTCGAAATATTAGTCATCACATAACCTATTATTACTTTAAAAATATAGTCCGGTCATCAGAATCAAAATAGCTCTTCTAGTTGGAAAAAATTATTGATGTACATTTTTTGTTAAAGTTGCGACTTAAGGCACACGCTGTTTACTTTTTACAGTTTTCAGAGGATCGCAAATCGTCCAAAAATATTATTTGGGACCAATAAGATCAATAAAAATCTGAAAGCTGATAACATTCCGATGAAAATGTGTTTTTCAAGATATTTTAAACGTAGGGCCAACCTGTATTTTGACAATGACTTGCATTTCCAGGAACCTTCATAACTATGTTCCAAATTGTACCAGTGCATTGCTCGCGGGAGTTTCTTGTTTGTCTTTGGTTCAGAACGTACAAACATGCATGCGGTACCAACATAACAAAAACATTGCGGCGGCTATCTTATGAATGCTATTGATCACTGCAGCCTCCTCATTCCGCAGCTCCACTGATGCCAACTGTAATTCCAAACCGCGATGCACCACCATCAAGTATCGTTGTTCAGTTGGCAGCAATTATATCCTATATGTTTTCGTGATTGATAACTCTCATATATTGGTTATTTTCGTAATATCAACCGACAAATGATTAAAGATTTAACAAGAAGGCGCTCCAACTGTGCCTTTTTGAAACGAAACTTATTTTGCTGCGACGAGAGTAATTTCATTCAACACCATCAGGAGTGGGGTAAATGACCGATCGGGATTGGCTGACAGGTCGTGTGTTGAGGGGGAAACTCGACTGACCCCCTACTTTCTGTTCGTATAGTAAAAGAAATACTGAAGGAACAAGACTATTTTTTTTATTACGGCCTCTAAAGGCAGCTGCACACGAGGCTGGAAACACTGCTGGGACTTCTACTGCGCGGCAGGCTGGCGGCTAGGCTGGAAATGACTTCACTGCGGTTTGCCTATTAGCTCACAAGATAATAATAATAATAAATTTAGGCAATAGGGACAGGATCAAACTAGAGTTTGATCTTCCTCCTGCCCCTGTACATAAGACTTGAGACAGTACATTTGTAAAATCACATTAAAAAAAAAATGAAATCTAGTTAGATTTTAAAATGCTATTTTTCTTGCTAGGACCCCTAATTTTAGTTTTGGGCTAGGTGGAAGATCAACGTAAGTTGAACCGTGTCTTTAGTACAGATATTTTGTACAATAAACAATTATTATTATTATTATTATTATTATTATTATTATTATTATTAGTATTATTATTAAATGTGAATTTTAATACGGTATAGTGCGTACTACTATTTAATAACTTTAATGTAGCAACAGAAGCTATTCTTTAAAATTATTATTATTATTATTAATTGCTCTGAGCAAGAACCAATTAGAAAACAATACCTCTCTTGTCACGTGGCCGACATGAACAAACGCCTACAAACAAACACTGTGCCATAGTGTGTGTTCTGTTCAGAGACAATAAACGTTCACGTTTGTTATCGCTCTATCACTGCACGCGCACCGAACCTAGCTACAAAGCAAGCTTGAAAAGACGTCTCGAAGCGAGCACACAAGAGCACTCAAGAAAAGCAGTAGTCAAATCTAGCAAGGAATCTAGCGGCAAATCCAGCCTCGTGTCCAGCGGCCTTAAAATACTGATTTCATATGAATCTGGCCCATGAGAAATTACGCTTCTTCTGAGTGTAGCGAGACACATTTTTTTTTCGCCTTTATAAACAAGTCATACGGTTGATGATCTATTTTTAAGGCGTGATGACAAATTTGGAAATCAAAATTTTATTTCATTAAAAGTTGAACACCTCATTGTTATTTACTCATTGGTAAAAAGATGTTTCTTCAGATCATTGCCATTATTAGTTCTTATATTAATGTTCCATATATTTTATACGTTGAACTATTTTATTCAATGCTGTGAATACGAATTCTGATATATAAAAGTTATAAAAACTTACCTCAATTTGCTGTATTGGCGAGTAACAAACAACTAAATATTGGAGCTACTAATATGGATTAAATATTTTAGTAAAACGTTAGTTGAAATTGGTTGGCGACAATCATCTAGTGTAGGCAAAAGAGTAACAAAAATGCTAAAGTAACAAAAGGTAATGCAGATATTTTGTTACAGTGTTATTTTAATCAAAATAAATCATTTCTTTTGCAACAGTAAAGTTTGAAAAATGTAATTTATCACACACAAAACGATCTGAGAACAATACAACTACCGTTTCATATTTAAAAAAGAACCGTTTCGAATTGATTCAGTCGTAAAAATACGGTGTAAACGGATATTATATTTATACAATATACATTATAATATTATCTCTGTATTGTAGGTTTCCTGTGACGCCTTAATAATAGGTAATGTAAGTTAATTCAAATAAATTTTTATTTTTGCGATATTTTTATTAAATTGACATCATTCAGCAAACCTGTCGATTAATATTGCATGCTTGATAAAAATATGAACGGTCCACTAGCTGACGTCATACATGGAACGTGGTAACCTGCGCTCTGATAACCCTGGGTATCTCTAGAATAAACGTAACGCATTCGTCAATAGCAGTTTATCACTATGCAACACATCATTACTCATTAGTAACTTCTGTTATCTTTAAGGTCAGTAGAGCACAGGATGCCTCGTTCCGTTGGACAGTAATGCCTGCGATGACATCATCCAGCGGACCTGTCGATTGATATTGTATAGTTGATAGAAATATTAACGATCCGCCAGCTGACGTCATTCATGGAACGCGGTAACTTGTGCTTGTAATACCTTGGTTTTTCTTTAGAATAAACGTAACGCATTCTTCAATAGCGTTCGCCTATACGACCTAAAACTCCAAACAACTAAAACACAACTATGAGATAGCAAGTCCACCATCAAAATTTTTTGGATTTAATCGAAATCTTTTTAATCACACCAAAAAGTGTGTAATAATTTGAATATAATGTCAAGATTTATGAAATTTAGTGGTAGTTCTTGTTGCCTTTTCTCAATTTTTTTTTTTAAATTGTATACTTAAATAAAAGAAGAGCTATCGTGGGATGCCAGGTAGATGTGAAATATAAGTAAAGGCGTGCCAAATGCAACTTTATTCTATTCTAGTATTTAATAAATGTTAGTTAGATGTTGCCATTAACAAAAGCGATGTTATAATCCAACGCATATATAGACAGCAAAGGCGAAGGCACATTTTCGTGCTGTCATGAACATACAAACGCGCCAATAGATGTTTCACATCAATAAGGCAACAAAATAGATTTGCTAGGACCTAGACTACACTTCCTCCAAATCCAGATAATTTCAACAGTTTTTTTACATGTCGAACTCCGATTCTTAACCAAAATATATTTTTTTTTAGCTTATTAATAGACAGATTTGGGTATATCATAATATGTCAACTATGCTTGTACTAACGAAATGAATTATATTAAAAGTTTTCGACATCAAAATTTCGGAAACTTTCTAAGCGAACTAAAGCAAACTGCACTGTTTCTTTCGTTAACAAGATAGGAACTTTTGCCACTAATTTAATTTTATGAACTTTTAATTTATAAAAAAGTAATTTTTTTTAATATATGAATCGTTAGTAAGTTACTTGAGAAAAAACTAATGAAACTTGAAAATTTCGAGGTTTTTAAGATACCTCACCTAGAGCACGAACAGAAAATTGGTGCAAACTTCAAATAATCATTTTAATATGTAAATTAAGGAATAAAAACAAATAGTTCCAGCTTTCCACGAATTTATTAACGACACAGTCTCTTTATGGCTAGTTCTTGGCCTAGGAGACGTAATGACAATTCTATAATAAATAGTTTATAGATCGCATTAGCTATAGTCAGTGCTGCCTTTTCGATCGTACTGATGAAACTGACTGTGCATGCTTTTATTTCTGTATTCTCCGTATCAAAATTTAATTTAAAGATATTTTATATTTCAAAAAGGGTATCTCTTTCTGAATTAATCAACGCATGGAAAGAAGAGAATAGATAGAGGGGTAAGGAATCCTCGACAAATATTCTTTTTTTCAGAACAAATTTTAACAGTTTATTAATTGTAGCGGCCTTATCCGGATTTACCCGAATTTGTAGATTGTCATCGTTTTTTCGTCGAATATCTTTGCAAAATTTATTTCCACGAAAGGCGCTATTTATTTTAACGCGATAATATATAGTTTATGTAAATCCTGAAGGTCAATTTTAAATATTGGTGAAAACATTTTTGAAATCGGATGAGTAGTTTCCGACATTACCTCTTGCATCTAAACTTACAAACTTTACCGCTTTAAAATATTAGTATAGATTTGGGATTCGTCAAGCTCGTCGAGATGCTGCTGTTTATATATAGCGTTTTAATATTTTGTTTAACACTTCAGTCTGCCCATAGTACCCTACTCGCACCCACGTATAATATTACCGAATCACCTGTCAGGTAAAAAACCAAAATGGACTGTCTTTTCAAAAATGTTTTTTATAGGTATAAATATTATTGTCAAAATGTCCTCATGCCTCAAATATATTTTTTTCGATATTTATGATTTAATAATCTGACTTTATTTTTTACTTTATGTACTAAAGATATTTAAATTCTAATGCCTTAAGAATATTTTTTGCAATTAGAATTTCGCAAAGTTAAAAATTCAAGACTTGGCTATGCCAGGTCTCCGATTTTGTGTTCAGACATCACAAAAAAAATGCTACACAAATTTTCATGGTGCCTCAAATACCTACCCGAAAATGTTTGATAGCTCTTGGAATTAAAACAATATATATTGTAACAAAACTATTCTTGCTCGTGGTGGAAAATATTTATTTACAATAGTGAAACGTTAACAAAACAAGTAAACAAACAAACGAAAACTACTTCTTTATAACGTAACAGAAACAAAACAACAAATCTAACTAATAAAATAAATGAATAAGTAATGAAGAATATAAAATCACTATTTATGTACACGAAATATTTACAACACAGGAGCACACCAAAATTTATTTAGCACACTTATTTACACAATTCATTTATCTCAGCAGTTACCTCAGTACTGTTCACAATACTAACTGTCAATTTATGTCACAACTATTTGGTGATTGTTAACTCGTCCCAACGGGGAGCGTGTATAACAATATGTTTCTGTTTCTCTACTAAAAATAATTTTGGTGCAATAGAAAAAGTTGTTATTTATGTCAACATTTTTTAAATCTTCCTTTAGACGTTCAAATTAATTAATTATATGATTTAATAACTGGCAAAGACAATCGATAACCTTGCGGCGTACGATAACAAAGTTTTAGTTCACCTTAATACCGGTTATTATTATGTAATGTAAGCAGATATATGTTCGTCATTATCGTTTGCGTTGGGGTGAGATACCGCACGCCGCATCTATTCTTCCAGCCGCAATCATCGGTGTGTATTTTGATTTACAGATAATTCGATTTGAAGTCAGCTGCGTAAAAAATTTAGTCGCATGCCTGTTTTGTGATGATATTTCGTATCTCTTTTATAAACACTGAAACAGACTTCTTCGCCATATTACATTGACTGTAGAATTTTTCTGTTGATTTTGAAATTAACTTTATAAAGAGGCTTCGAAATAGTAAATGTCGGCAGGTCGTATTATTTTGCCATGACGTTTCTAGTCTGAGAAGTTGTGAAAGTATCAATTGTAATTTTATTTTTAACCGATTTCAAAAAAGGAGGAGGTTCTATGTTCGACTGTATATTTTTTTTTTATGTATGTTCACCGATTTCTCCGTCAATTACGGACCGATTTTCAAAATTCTTTTTTTATTCGAAAGAGTGCACTTCCGAGGTGGTCCCATCGGAACCAAGTCAGGATCTGATGGTGGAATCCGGAGAAATCGAGGGAAACTCTCAAATTTTACCCATTGCAATACTTCATAAAATTAATAACTGCATAATTTATTGAGTAAATATCTAACACTAAAAAGAGAAAAATAAAATATTTTTAACAAAAAAATTGAACCGACTTCAAAATATGCACTAAAAAGTAACAAAATAATTACAATTTACCTAGAAATAATAACACCGACTCCAAAAATAGCAATAATTGTAATTATTTTATTACTTTTTAGTGCATATTTTGAAGTCGGTTCAATTTTTTTGTTAAAAATATTTTTAATGTAAAAAATTTCTGCCAATTGGGTGACGGGATCGTTCCAACTTCAAAAAAATTGACATTAAACGTATAATAAAGAAAAGAAAATTTCTGTTAACGCGTGCGGATATAAAATTCCCATGTCACAATTTTGGCCGCGCTAATCTCCGAAACCACTGAACAGATTTTAATGAAATTTTGTAAATGTGTCTTTCTTGGTGCAACTTACCCTATACGATAGTTTTTATTAAATATTTTGTACAAAATTACGATATTTTCTCAAAAAACCTGCTTTAGTAACACGTAACGACATCTGATAGAATCTACTAGAAGTTAAAGCTTCGGGTAAATACTATCAGAAGTCAGTTTTGTTTGTTTGCTTCTGAACTAATATATTATCACGTTATTTAAAAATCAACCAAAGCATGCTTGTCAACTAACATCTACAGAACAAAACAACAACACATTTGTTTTCAAATTATTTCCGAAACTATAAAGTTTAGAATAATATTTTTCACAAAACTTTCTTGTAAAAATAAGGGTAATAATAAACCGTTATGAAAAATATGGCATTATTACATATAAAACAACGTTATAACATATATCTCTTCTGCGTATGCGCCAATTTCCCCTGAAAACAATAGGGTTCTTCATATTTGCATATCAAACATCCTGCGAAAATTTGGTTTCAATCCGTTTGACCTGTATCGTGTTCACAGACTAACAGACATACAGACTTTTTCCAAAATATGTTTTTTGGATTCGGGGAAGCTCAGAACGAAAAAAAATTGTAAAAAATGTTTTTTGACCTAAATTAGTGCCATTCATTCCCCAACATGTGTTGGAATGGTAAAAGGGTTATACGTAAAACTAAATTGGGTCGCGATCGTAAATCACGTTTAATATGACGACGAAGCAATGTTTGTTGAATAATTTGTGTAGTTCATATTTGTACGTTTTAACAAACTTCTCAGTTTCATATTGAAATAAGTAAATACGAAATTCGTATACCCTATTAAAAGCTTTTGATAATATTAATTTAGTTCTTTGCAATGTATAAGACCTATCATATTTCATATTCCGTTAGTGAATTAATGGAATTTATGATTAAAAAGTTGCCGTTTTATTTTTCAAATTTCAATAGCTTTTATAATATGGAATCCGTACTTACTTTCCCATGTTATGAAATACACAGGGGGAGTTGCGTAAAAATTTACGTCTTCGTGTTCCTTGAATCGAAAAAATTGATATTATTTGTCTATCGTCTGTTTGATAAACCATTTTTGGCTGAAAATAATCAGTGCCCGATTAAGACTCCTTGATGCCCTAAGCATTTCTTGCCTATGGGCCATATAATTTGAAAAGAAAAGACTCTTGTTAGAATACTTTAGAAGCCATGGTATTTTAACGCTATCCTCTATCTAGTACTTGAATCCGCCTTCCGGAATTGTTCATTTTTATTGAAAAACGCACAGATACGATACAAGACTATGGCATGCCAATATCAAGTTTTTAAAAATGGCAACAATTTTTTTTTTTATTAAAACGTGAGGACAGTAAATTATACAATAGATTACCGGATGAAATTAAAAACATTAACAAGATAAAACTATTTAAAAAGAAAGTAAAAGAACATCTCTTAAATATCTGTCTATATGATCCGCAATTAAATATTTAATATAATTTTATGTATCATATCGACACTAAATGACTTAACGCACATACAAAATATATATAATATATTTCGTATACATACGAAATATATTCTATCTATTTATCTATCTATTTCTGCTGCAACCACTTAGGTGCGATGTTTTGCCTAAGTTACCATATATTTTAATGTAATTTTTATATGACGAATTTATACCTCATATAGAGGTATATAATAATAAACTCTATCTATCTATCTACTATTTAATAGTAAAATATTTTTCCAAAAATTATAAAAATATTTAACAATTTTAATTTCAGAAAAAACATTTTGAGTGAATTTTTTTTTATGTGGTGACAATAAAAATACATTATTATGTCATGGCATAATAAAAATACTTTATTTTTATGTCATGACATAATTATAATTCGTCGTTTTTCCTATCGCTTCCTATATATAAGCATTTAATTTTATGTCATGACATAACAATAATGTATTTTTATTATGTCATGACATAATAATAATGTATTTTTATTGTGTCATGATATAATAATAATGAATTTTTATTATGTCACCACATAAAAAAAAATCACTCAAAATATTTTTTCTGAAATTAAAATTGTTAAATATTTTTATAATTTTTGGAAAAATATTTTACTATTAAATAGTAAAACGGCGTGCCATACAAGACAGTATCGAGATCCTCAACAACCATTTTCAAAAAAAACATTCATAAGAAAAGTGTATATAGCATGATAACAAAAATATATAATAATATCCCAAAAATATAAGAGAACTACCGACACCAAAATTTAAAAAAGAACTTAAAAAAAGTTCTTATTGACAAGGCTCCGTATAGACTATACAGTGAATGATTTTATTAAAGATTTTTAAATGTATTAAGATGTTTTAAATGTATTGTTTTACTTAATGTATTTCTAAGCAGAGTAATTTTTGATATGTTTCATACACATTTATGTGTCTCTATGAAATAAAGCCGGTTTATTATTATTATTATAACAGGAGTGTAACTCTTATATTATCTTTTTTTCATGTTAAGTGTATAATTTTTTTTTTCAAATTGCGAATGTCATAAGTCTAAAATTGATAGAAAAAGATTAAAAAACATATAATTTTAGGCAAAAAATTGAATTTTACAAATAGTGCTCTCATTGAAAATTTGACTGGTTATAAAATCGGTTCTTAGGCGTTTTATACGATTAATTGAAATAAATTTACAAAACTTAAAATTCGCTTTCATTTTCAAAAATCAATTATTATTTTTAACTTCTATGCTTCTAAAGACATGGTTTGGTGAGGTACTTTTCATTTCTGAGTTGTGATTTTTGGTGCCCTCTGAGATGTGATGTCCTAAGTACACTGAGTATAATTCTGGAAGCGCCATATGAACAACGAAATTACTACACGCTTATTTTGTAATTACAAAATGTTTTTTTTTTCGAAAAACTCTTCTATTTATGTCCTGAGGGAGAAAATCGAAAATCCTAATAATGCTAAAAACATTGTCAAAAATTGATTTAACAGTGACTTTAGATTGTAATCGTAAATTACAATTTTTATATATTTATGGTAAAGTGTAATGTCCTTGTGAACCTCTCTGCCATGTAAAATATTCGTGTGCAAAGTTTCAACTCTCTGGGCCAACGGAGACCTTTTGAAGGGAGTGGAAAGACAAATAGCCGGACAGACAAATTAGGTAAATATATATATTTTTTCAAAATCAGGTATATTGTTACTAAAAATACATTAATATTTATCGGATAACGTATTTCACGGTGTAGGTACCGGAATCCGGAATATTTTATCAATAATTGCACTGCGGCTATTCCGATAAATCGTCTGGCTGTTGAACCGTGTGTGAACGGTTGCAGTCTGCTGTATGAAGATTGTTGCACAAAGCCCTCTGCTTTAACAATTTCAAAAATGTAGTTATGGGTATTATGTGCCACAATAGCCGTGCGAGAAAATTTATAGCAAGCCTTAAATACTAACTAAACCCATCCTCTCGAAATGAGAATGCATTTTGGAAAAACAACTAAGAAATAATTACAGTTGCGTATATTATTCTAAAAATTATAGTTTAAAAAAAAACTAGAAAACACGCTTTATATCGAACTAAAAAGTAAAAAATATTTTTTTTAAAATAAGCTTAAAACAATAATGTATAAAAAATACTAGTATTATTGAGAAAAAAGCGTGGGGTGCTTTGTTCCACATTTTCGTACATCGAGCGCCCCACGCTTTTTTCACAATAGATAATACTAGTATTTTTTATTCATTATTGTTTTAAGCTTATTTTAAAAAAAATATTTTTTACGTTTTAGTTCGATATAAAGCGTGTTTTTTAGTTTTTTTTAAACTATATTTATTTTTCACTTTTTAGTTTGATATAAAGCGTGTTTTTTAGTTTTTTTTAAACTATATTTATTTTCCACTTTTTAGTTCGACGTATTGTTAAAAATTTGCCGAAAAAAATAAACAAATTCTTTATTTCGGCGTGGACGGGATTAGAACCCACGACCGGTGAATCCAAGAGTTGACGTCAGTGAAGACTAGCGCCTTAGACCGCTCGGTCAACGATTGCTCTTACAGTAGTGGCATAACATACTAACAGTAATAAACCACTTGCTGTAGTCCAAACGAGGTTACAAACATACATACTTACATACATACATACATACAAACTTACAAGTGAAACTAATATAAAGCGTGTAAAAAAAAATTCCTACGCTAATTTTATAACAAAATTTAATTCTTAAACGGAGCTTTTGACTGTAATATAGTCTAGGAAACATCATCTTGATTTTGAAAGATCGTATTCAGTGATATGGCACTCAATGTACTACGCAAATTTTTTTTCGTCTCTATCGCCATTTTGTGTTTTACGGCCGCCAATGCCATTTTGGTTTTACAAAAAAGGAACCTAGCCTATAACCATCGCTCGGTTTAGACGAATCGATAGGTACCTCAATGGTTAAAATCCATCCAGTCGTTGGAATGCTTCGAGGGTATAAAGAACGCTACATACATAGATACGCGTGAACAACATAACCCTGTCTTTACTGTCGCGTAGTCAGGTAAAAAGGAGCTTTTAGTGTAAAACTCTATATAGCGACACTCGAGGGACTGTGCACTTTGTGGCCTTATTGAGATATGTCGTTAAGCGGAGAGAAGAAATAATCCAATAATATTTTTTACTATTATATATATTTACACATAATATATAAAATTTACATTACTGACCAACAAAAATTCATACTATCACAAATTACAACGCTTATTGCGTACCTATAGTCTGACGTTTTTCGCTACTCTAGTATTTTAACAACAAACAAAAGAACGAATTTCTTAGATTCTTCGGTACGCATGATGCCGACAACAAAGCAACAAAGTAACAAACAAGTACTGTTTATTGGATAATGATGGCGTATTGTTGTTGTTATTTAGAGTGGGTCTGTTATTTAGAGCGTATCATTGTATAAGCAACCAGGTAAACAAAAACTAGAGTTAAGTAATTTCGACGTTTTAAAAAGTTTGTCGTTATTTCTGTAAATAGAAAAATAGTGATAACACATCAGTTGAAAAAAAAAGGATCAATAAAAAATATGTAAGTTAATTGAGTGGAAGCAGCTGTCGGATTTAGAAAACGGCTTGTGTTTTAAATGTAATAGATTACGTAAGAAAATTGAATTTGAAATGTTAAAAACCCTCTTCGAAATGCATATAATAATTTACTAGCACGTTACTGGTTGAGGGGTACCTATCCATATAATAGCTGTAATGTACTGATATAACTGAAATAACCAAATTGAAAATAGATGGGGATTAAAGAGTTCAGGTACCGCAGCAGGGCTGCCAGATGAACGGATTTTTCCGTTCCAAACGGATTTTTCGAGTAGAAATAAATTTGAACGGATAATGGAACGGATTTCATGATCTGAACGGATTTAACGGATTTTCTAACTTTTCCGAATTTTTTACCTTTTTTACTACATATAAATTCAAACTTCACTCGACAATCGATAATTTGGGGACATTCGGGTATTTTTAGCACATTCGAGCATATCTGAGCACGTTTCTTTCACTACCTCTGTCCTACTCCTCTCTCTATTTGGGTAGAAAAAGATAAGAGAGTGTATGAAACAATGTATTCGCGAAACACACACCTATATCGATGAATATCGACTCGCTATCTTTGTCTGATGCGTTTTTTTCACACAACTGGAGTCAAGTGTTTCGAGTTACACGGATTTACGGAACACATTGAGGATTTAACTGATTGTACTGCCGCGTTTGTTTCTATCGCAACATTCTAACAGTCAATATAATATTTTTATTTCATAAAAATGTGAAAAATCTACGAAATAATCGATTCATTGGATGTGAAAAAATGAATCATTTCTATTCAATTTAAAGTCTGTTTGTAAGTAAAAGTAAATTCAACGTCTTATACGAAATTCATTTAATAATGTTAATAATAAAGCCATAATGAAGGTGGAAACACGTCGATGTGTCGTTTATGGTACCGCATACTTCACTTTACTCTCTATCTCTCTCACACTCATTGCATTAATGGGTGAACCGGGCGAACGGATGGAAACGGATTTTTCAGACCACTTCCCCCACCACTTTTCGCCTTACCGACGGATTTCTGAGGAGAGAAATCTGGCAGCCCTGTACCGCAGTACACTGCGACCAAAAATAATAAAAAACCAATCATGCATCGTATCAAATTCTATGTGATTTTTTTCACACCGCGCCGTACAGATTCGTAAAATTTCAACACAGAATTATCCTTGATAAATCCAGATTATAGTAGGAGAGCTATCAAATATTTTTGGATACGTATTGGAAGAAGCACACAAATTGGTGTAAGGGGCCGTTTATAAACTACGTTATTCTAAATTTAGCTTTTTTGACACCCCCCCCCTTTGTGACACGTTCTGCGACCTGTATATAAATATTTCGTCACGATAAAATATTTATTATTTCAATAATAACATAAAAATAAATTATTAAAAGTCCAGAAAAAATTAAGGTAGAATTGTTTGATGAACTGCGAACGTCGCATTTCTTTCGGCTATATATTATAGTAGCCGTTACCCGCGACTTCGCACGCGATTGGGACGAAGCACGGATGCATTCCCATTATTTGGCATAGTTATTCCATTCTCGACGTGTACCCCCTTAAAATTGATGACATTCAGGTGAAAATGACACCCATGTTGATTTTTAGACTATTTACCTCTTTTCACCCTCTGAAGGAGTTGTTTTTGAAAAAGCATGAAACACCTGTTTAATTATTTGTTGACAGGAGTAATCCTGTGCATTTTCGAATTGATACCTACATCCTATCTTATATGATTTCTCCATGCAAATTTTGAATCCCCGTTACACCCTTTTAGGGGTTGAATATTCAAAAATCTGTTCTTAACGGATACCTACGTCATGATAACTATCTGTGTGCCAAATTTCAGCACAATCCATCCAGTGTTTTGAGCTGTGCGTTGATAGGTCAGTCAGTCAGTCAATCAGTCAGTCAATCACGGTTTCTTTTTATATATTTAGATATAAAATAAAAGTAGCTTAATTTACTCCTTATAACATCAGCTATCTGCCAGTAAAAGTCCCGTCAAAATCGGTCCAGTCGTTTCGGGATTATAATATATAGCCGACTAGGCTTCGCTACTGCTGTCAAATAAATTTTCTAACAACCTGCCGCCACCCAGTGTCGATCTGTCCTAGTATGAGAAAAATACGAACCATTCTGTGATCGCCGTACATACGTGGCATAATATTAACATACCAGATATGATGTAGGCGACTGGAATGTTCCCGAATCCCGCGTGAAGGAACGATCAGATCTAATCGAATCCACTGGTGGAATATGACGGGATTGGGTGGAGAGGTGCAGATTAGTTCGGATGTCTTTTGTGTGCCTACATAACAGTAGCACAGTATTGTAACGAAACTGATAAAAGTGTTCTTTGTTAGTGGTAAAAGTATTTATTTACAAAAACGAATGCACACAGAACAAACTAAAAAGTACTTCTCTACAATAATGAAATGATGAACTAAAATAAATAACGGAAAAACAAATGAATTCTAGGCAACAAAATAACAACACTGAACTATTTCGTATACAGAATATTTATATTACGGTCTCTGTTTATTTCTGTTATTATATTTGTTTTTGTCGTTCGCGCACTGTTCACGATCACTGAAACTGACTTTTGACTGACCGTTTGTTGCTGCACTGCTTATATAGCCCTTCAGTTACATTCTAGAAGCGTTGGCATTCTTCTACGTGATTTTGATAACAATGTGCGTATTGTTGTCTATGCGGTTTCAACAACAATGCGAGTACTGTTGTCTACGCGGCTTCGACAACAATGCACTGACGCCGCCTCCAGTCGTGTCTCATTACAATATTATATTATGTAAGTTAGGCCTAAAGACTGCTCTCAGTTGTGAAATCTATTGTAACGATGAATATAAAAAAAAACTGATAAAACAATTGATGTCCTTCAAAAGAAGCTACTAAAAAGCGTAAAATAATAAAGTTAGGTCGGCTTACTCATAAAATATCAAATGGTCACTTTATTTTCAAAATATCTGACAGTTTACTTTTAAGCAAAACTCACTTCTTAAAATAGGTTATAAAAAAAAATACGGGACCATTCCAACTTCAAAATGGTATAGCGCTGCCAGTTATGTTTTACTTTGCAACACTAGTGCCTGCATACATGCATGAAATGCAGCTTTTTATAGTCGGATGCGCAACAAATACATTATCTCGAATGCATCTCGAATAAAAATACAATGCCCGCCTTTAAAAAGCGAATTAACATTAGTTTTAAAAAAGTTCTGCAATTTTAAAAAGTACGTTTTAAAAATTAGAAATTATTAATTAGTACCGCGGGAGAAATTGAAGTGGTATGAGCGTGACAGGTGTCAGGGTGATGGACAAAATTAATTAAATTTGATATTAATTAGAGATATACAGTGTTGTCCCTCGTAACTTAATTAAATCTTTATCTTCTATATATTTTAAGGAAAACTTTTGTATTAATACAGAAAATTATTCACACTAAATGAACATCATGTCGATTGATTGCTTTTATTAATTCTTAAATTTAGTCAATTATGTCGTGCTGTGTCAAAATTTGATAATTGAGAACAGTGTATATTATGCTTCATATACATAAGAAAATAATCTAACCCAATTTTTTGTTATTATATTTTTAATTGCAAACAGGAATAAAAAATTATATATATTATACTTTAAAGGCTTAGCATAAACCTCCGTGTGATGACATAGAAGACTAGTCACACTTCTTTATCTGTAAAAAGAGATTTATACAGTGTGTTCACCGATATTAAATAATTCTTGTATCCTACTAGATACAAAAAAAGTTTATGAAACTTTTAGATGAATTTATAGAGAAAAAAATAAAAATTTTAAACATGTAAAAAAGTGTTTCTAATCACATGAAAAAAATGCATTTACAATAATTTCCGGTTGAGTTTGAAATACAAAAAAAATATATGCCTCAGCAGTTTCCGATAGTAAATTTCGAGCTGAATAAAAAACTATTCAAACTATTTTGTGTCTAGTAATATAAAAAAATTATTCACTGCTACCACTATTGGTGAACACTTTGTATAAATTATATTCTCCTTGTGGTTCGAACAGATCAATGGGCGTAACACACAAAATATAGGCTGATAATAATTATTTATTATCTACCGTAATTCCGATCACGGCTGGCGGCCAAATTCTTCAAAAAAATACATATTAGTGATGTCGATTATCGTTACTTTTAAGTATTCGTTACTACTCGGTACTTTGGTATTAAGTAATCATTTCAACTACTCGTTACTTTGATTACTTATACTTAGGTTACATACATATAAATGTAGTACGTCGTGTCTAATTAAATATAATAGGTAATCGTTTTTTATGCATGCGGCCGTGAGCTATCGTTTTTTAGGAAGTATGTGTTGCGAATGCGATGTAAAGCAAAACTGTAGGAAAAAACGAACTTTAGTTATGTAGAAATGATTTATTTAAATAAAAAAAATAATCTAATATTTGTTTTAAATAAAAAACGAAACTTAACGTAAGGTTCGCAGGAACTTACGGCGATTAATTCGACTTATATCGGCTCGCTTGACAATAATAAAACTCCCGAATAATCAGATAAAGTACCTAATCAATAGCATGAATTAATACAGTCCGAAATGCGAAACAGCCGAAACGCTAATGAATATTCTTATACTCGCATAATAAAATAATCAATAGTAATCAATAATCAATAGTAATCAATAGTAATCAATAATCAATAGTAATCAATAGTAATCAATAATCAATAGTAATCATTGTAATCAATAATCAATAGTAATCATTGTAATCAATAATCAATAGTAATCATTGTAATCAATAATCAATAGTAATCATTGTAATCAATAATCAAAAGTAATCATTCAAGTAAAAGTAACGATTTACTTTTCGAATCGGTAATCGTTACTTCGGGTATTCTAAAGTAACGAGTAGTTTCGTATCGTATCGTTACTTTGTCGACATCTCTAATACATATTTCATGATTTATTTGTAATGTTAGTAGGCAAATTCCAACAATAAATGTAGAAGTTGTGTCAAAAATTGCAATTGTTTTGAGAAAAATACGAGCAAACAGTCAAAAATACACTTTTTCCTTTCCGAAGTTCTTGAACTTCTTGTTACAGTTAATCGTCCCTCATGCAGATTGCACCCCCACTTCAGTGATGCAGAGACGGCTAGTTTTTGATAGCATAAGCTAGGTAATTTCACAGACTGCCGGTTTTTTGAAGGGGGTATTGACATCGGTTGACGTACGAGCCCCTTATATGTGAACACTGTCTGAAGAGATGCACGTTTCAAATAATTGGTGATTCCGATAAATTGACTTAACTTAATTTTATTTTTTGGCAATAATAATAATTTATATTTCAAGGTATGGACATGAAAAATGATACTTATACTTTTTGTAATATACCTATTTATATTTTTTTAAATTTTTTGAGAAGGAACCGGCTCTTCCATTCCTTTTGTTTGGGTATTTTATTTATTTGTTATAATAATTGCTAATTCCAGTTATTCACAAGTAAGCAAAAAAAAATAATATTTTTAGGTTTATTAATATCACACAAGAATATACTCACGAAGGAAGGTGTCAAACAAAATATTAATTTCCAAACCAATTTTACAAAATTTTTTTCAAGAAGTATTTCTAAATCTTATTTTTTAGCCAGGTATTCGTATTATTTTCAGTTTTATTTTTTATTTATTATGATCCTGGGAGGGGGTAATTACTCTCTTTACCCCTTCCCCTTAGCTACGCCCTTGAGTGCTAGTCACTTAACGAATTCGTTCTTATATCGAAAAAAGCTGAGAATAGACTCCCGGAAGTGTTATTCAGACCAATTTTACCAGAGTTAAAAAATATGCCGAATCGCTTCGAGTACTCGGCTTGCCTTTCAAGTTTCTCTAATGTCCTTTTAGAACACATTGCTACCGGTTAAAACGTTAGGTTGTTACATGATTATGCTCATTATATTGTCAACAATTATTCGATTGTAGTCGACCATTAACTAAAATTACGAACATTAAAAACATATCATCATTGAATAAACACACTTTAAAAGCAAAAACAATGTGTTAATCTTAATATAATAGTGTTGTTATAAATCTATAAATTTACATTATTTTCTTTCGGTTAATAATCACGATTATATCGACGTCAGATTGTAACCCTGTCCAATTGGTTTTTGAGTCGCTTTTATTTATTTTTTGACGTGATAACGTCTTATAAATTGATGGAACACCAATCTTATAAATTGATGAAACACCGGCTGCATGTACGAAAAAGTGTCACGTTCCGAAATGTGTCACGTTCCGCCTGACCCTGTGCGTGCAAGCGAGAGCGCAGTATAAGCGATAGAGAAGCACGATCGGCCCAAGTTTGACAGCTACAAAAATTTATTTATTAAAGATCACAAGACACAAACTTCCAATGGACTGCCACAGTTCGCTCGTATATATACTTACAGGGAGTGAAAAATCCACACCACCCGACCGTCCGTTTATTAAAACTGCGTGTATTTTTAAAACGGTTCATTATATTTAAAAACCGTTTCTACAGTTGGTTAGAACTCTAATTTTACTATTTAAATATGTAAAATAAATGTTTGGAAACGTATACGTATAATGTGAAAAATAAAAAAAGTTATTTTTCAACACTTTACGAGTATGATTCAATGTTTCTTTATGACGTTATCACGTAAAACTATCGTCCGTAAACCGACTTTACAGACAACCAATTTTTTTTTCAACATGAACTTGTCGAAGTATAAACATTATTATTTATGAAATTTTACGCCTATATTGGTTTTAAAATATGTAAAGCTCAATGCATATAAATACAGATATGTGGAAGGGCCATGAATCCACTTTGATAAATGTGTTTGTATTAACTTCGTATTCATAGTTTTCAATTGCCACAAACACTTACTATGTTAAAACTGCTGCACACGAGGCTAGTCACCGCTGGAATCGTTACTGGGACTAGCGCTGGCTGTCGCGATGACTACGAAGATGAAAATGAATGTGGGCTCGCGTGCGTGATTATACATATTGGATTTCGACGGCTATTTTTCGTGCTTATTTTGAGCAAAAACTAATAAAAAAATCACGTGGGTGACATTGACATAATTACATATTGGATTTCGACGGCTATTTTTTACCGGGTCCAGTACGATAACACTATGCACCCAAATTTTGAAATTTTTTTTTTTAAGTCATAGAAAACGCTAAAATTTGACGTTCAAAAAAAAAACTTTGCGGGTTATTCACAAATTTCCTCAAAAATACGTGAAAAAAATGGAACTACTTTTCGTCTTTCACTGTCATTTTTTGAATCTAACCAATCAAAAATCACAAATACACGTCATAGCAACTGGTGTAGAATTATTATATAACTATCTCACTTTGTATGCAGCTTTCGATTGTGTTATGGAAGCAGGGTCGTATTTAGATTCGCATACCCGTTTATCGTTCACCCCGGAATTGTTTTTTTAAAAACTCAACATTTGCCCCTTCCCGTTTCACTGCGAGACAATTCACATACCCCTTTATCGTTCACCCCAGAATTACAATTCGCACACCCGTTTATCGTTCACCCCGGAATTGTTTTTTTAAAAACTCCACATTTGCCCCTTCCCGTTTCACTGCGAGACAATTCGCATACCCCTTTATCGTTCACCCCAGAATTACAATTCGCATACCCGTTTATCGGTCACCCCGGAATTGTTTTTTTAAAAATTCCACATTTGCCCCTTCCCGTTTCACTGCGAGACAATTCGCATACCCCTTTATCAAAAAAAGCGATAGTTTTCAATCTTCATGAAAATGTGAGTTTTAAATTTAAAATTCGTTTTATAAATTAAAATTTCCAAATACGACTTTGCCCTGAACGTTCAATTGAATTTCATTCCAACCAATTGATATTTCTATCTTTGTTTATCATAGATACAGGTATATATAACTTTCTCTTTTCTTATCACTATATGAGACAAGATAGCGATTGCTATAGTAAATAATATACTCCAAATCAATTTACTATACCATATTTAATTTTTTTAAATTAATTTATAAAAATTAATTTTCCGCACTTAAAACGACCAATAACGCTGTTATATGTTATATAAAACAATAATTGTGAATTTCCAGTGGATATTTTGCATAGCAGGTTATCGTACTCTTACCTTTTTTACCTATCTATTTTGTGGTTCTACGACGATACAAGGAAGGAAGGACAATTCCAAAAGGCATCATATACGTTTCGGAATTCTTAAATTTGGCGAGCAAGATAATAATTTCTATTTTAAAAAATATAGTTTAAAAAAAACTAAAAAAACACGCTTTATATCGAACTAAAAAGTAAATAATATTTTTTTTTAAATAAGCTTATAAAGCGTGAGGCGCTTTGTTCCACATTTTCGTACATCGAGCGCCCCACGCTTTTTAAGCTTATTTTAAAAAAAATATTTTTTACTTTTTAGTTCGATATAAAGCGTGTTTTTTAGTTTTTTTAAACTATATTTATTTTTCACTTTTTAGTTTGATATAAAGCGTGTTTTTTAGTTTTTTTTAAATTATATTTATTTTCCACTTTTTAGTTCGAGATATTGTCAAAAATTTGCCGAAAAAAAAATAATTTTTTTTTTGGCGTGGACGGGATTAGAACCCACGACCCGTGATGCCGCGAGTTGACGTCAGCGAAGACCCGTGCCTTAGACCGCACGGCTACCAGTGTACTTACAGAGCTGGCATATTATACCGCTATATAAACCATTTGCTGTAGTCCAAATGAAAGTTACAAACGTACATACATACATACAAACTTACAAGTGAAGTTAATAATAAAGCGTGTAAAAAATGAAACTTCTTGCTGGAGGTTATGAATACAAGTCATGGCGTTTTGTGGGCATAGATGTATCATCGGGGTGGACCGGGGTGAATTTCAAACAAAGGTGATGCACGAGAAAGAAAGGCAGTAATATTTAAAGATGAATTTTGATACAGAATTTTCTGTCTTGTTCTACATACATCATGTATAATGCAGATGACAGTGTCGCATTTTATATTCGCGTGTTATGCATTTTACTACATGTGCAATATGGCGTCCACAATGATCGTTCTGTTCAACTTTTATGATTTAAATAAACCATTAGAATATTTCCTTTTCTATTACTTTTTACTGATTCAAATTCTAGTTTCATAGGATACTTATGTTACTCATAATATTTGAAAGCTCGCCTGTTTTACGGCATATCATTTATCTGTAGTATAGTTTATACCAAAGACTTAATAGTATATAAATGGACCTGACATTCCCTATATTAGTTATTACCTACAATGTAGTGATGACAACATCCGATATGAGAGAGAAGCGGTCGCCTTTTTACACGCTTTATATTAACTTCACTTGTAAGTTTGTATGTATGTATGTTTGTTTGTTTGTAACCTTCGTTTGGACTACAGCAAGTGGTTTATTACTGTAGTATAATATGCCAGCACTGTAACTACAGTGGTTAGCCGTGCGGTCTAAGGCACGGGTATTCGCTGACGTCAACTCTCGGAATCACGGGTCGTGGGTTCTAATCCCGTCCACGCCGAAAAAAAAATTGTTTTTTTTCGGCAAATTTTTGACAATAAATCGAACTAAAAAGTGGAAAATAAATATAGTTTAAAAAAAACTAAAAAACACGCTTTATATCGAACTAAAAAGTAAAAAATATTTTTTTTTAAAATAAGCTTACAACAATAATGAATAAAAAAATACAAGTAGGTATTATTGTGAAAAAAGCGTGAGGCGGTTTGTTCCACATTTTCGTACATCGAGCGCCCCACGCTTTTTTCACTATAGGTAATACTTGTATTTTTTTTATTCATTATTGTTTTAAGCTTATTTTAAAAAAAATATTTTTTACTTTTTAGTTCGATATAAAGCGTGTTTTTTAGTTTTTTTAAAACTATTTTTTTCTAAATATCCATAACATATTATTATAGGTGCAGTTTTGAAGGATATAAAAACGACAGTTAAGGGGTTATACATAGTTGCAAGGCAATGTCGTTTTTTAAGATTTTTTTCTAAAGAGGGGTTTTCTTTGACAAAAACAAGGAGTAAGTATTAATAAATTTAGTGCTAATTTTTAGCTTTATTTCAACATTTTTTATTTTTAAAAATATTGATTTTTAGAATGTTCCTGTAGACGGTCTCCTGGAGGTCCTTCAAAAAAAAAGTGTCTGGCGGAGTGCAAAATATCTCCGGTTTGGATTATCTGAATTTAAAAAACCCAGAAGATTATATTATACTGTAATATGTATATTCCAATAACTAATTCTTTTGACGCTAATTACTTTAGTTATCGATCGTCTATAATCTACAATTACTAAGTAACTCGATCGCAATTGACAATGCTGGCTATATCAAAACATTGTGCAAAATATCCCAAGGGTGCATTACATATTGTGAGTTTCTAGCTATACCTATATTAAAGCAGATTATTGTCACCAGTGTACTTGTAACGTGAATTTAAACTGCATGATAATAATTTCAAAGAGAGATGCTTGTATGACGTGACGAAATTTGATTATAGCATGTTCTGTGCCAACATTGTCGATAATGACAGAATACAGGGGTTTTTGATTTCGTTAAATGACAGTCGAACCTGTTTGAAGCTTTGAATATTACTAGCAGAATTCGCTTTAAACTTAATTAGTGCATTTAGTTATCGTTAATGCATCATATCATGTGGAAAATAGTATTTTAGGGATAGGAAAAGCTAGTGCATCAAGGAAAAAGTGGTACCGACTTGAGTGTGTTAATTCACACAGATTGTGATAAAACACATAGGTCTCTTCGTTTTAATGAGGAGAAGTGCACAATATATGTTTTATCACTATGTGTACGAACTCACACAGGTAAAATTGATTCAGGAGCAATCCATATAATGACAATGAATTACGGTCGAATTTCGGCCATTTGGTAACCACTAGTTTATTTTAAACGCTTAGCGCAGTTTTCTAAAGGTGATATGAAGCTTAAGGCCTAGTTTATATGAGAGGCGTTCAACGCGCGTTGGCCCAACGCGCGTTTACAGCTTCTATACAATTGTATAGGACTGTTTATATGATAACGCGCGTTGGTGGCGCGTTGAACGCCTCTCATATAAACTAGGCCTTAGGCTAGGTTTATATGAGAGGCATTCAACGCGCGTTAGCCTAACGCGCGTTTACAATTTCTATACAATTGTACATAACTGTTTATATGATAACGCGCGTTGATAAACGCGCGTTAGGCTAACGCGCGTTGAACGCCTCTCATATAAACCTAGCCTAAATGTTATTTCTTAGTTATATTTACTCAACATTTCACTAGAACTACAGCTTCAGGTTATGTAATTAAATATAGCCTGAAATGGCAGAAATCAGAATCGTAAACATTTTTAACACTTTTATGACAAGAGTTTAATTTAAATATTTTTTTCTCTTAAAGGTCAATACGAAAGGGGATATATTAGTTTTGTATGTGAAATACATGATTCAAATCTTTGATTAACGTCTGAATAGAACTCTTCAAATAAATAAAATTGTCGACCAAATTTTTTCAGACTACTATATATTGACAAAAATAGAATTATAAATCAATATTACAAAAATATTACAGATCGAAACGTCATTTTTTGTAAAATTGATTTATAATTTTATTTTTGTCAATACTATATAGTCTGAAAAAAATTGGTCGACAATTTTATTTATATGAATAGATGATTTATTTAAAAATCTGTACATCTACTAAAATTATTATAATTCGCAGAAAATGTATAATAATTCATTTGAACAGTTTCACCGCTGGATAATTGGTAGAACATGATTCAATAATAAATTCTCAAACATTCAGTCCACCCTATAGATATATAAACTAGTATATTTTCTATAATTTTTTCAAGTGCTTTATATTTGCTATTTCGATTATTAATTAAATTCTCTAACAAGTCTGAACATTTTCATTGCACGACTTTCTTAAATAACGCCTTATAATAAGAAAGACAAAGACAGAACGTTACGTAATAGTTGCACATTTCCGCAGATTTTGTATTTATATTTTTAGTAATCATTGACTAATAGTAAGGTGCGGTTATGCCGTACGGTGGATTTTTGGCGTAAATGATTATTAAATTTCAAAATGTGTACATTTACGAGAAAATAGTTTTATTTGCAATAAGTGTTCAGTTAAACAATACAGTGAAATAATGAAGTGAATTTAGAGGCAATTTGAAAGAACTAATTTAAGTTGCATCTCGCCTGGCGAACTTCAACAAAGGTAAGACAAGTACTTATATTACCATCATGAAGTCTGTAACCAGGAGACCTTGCTTCCTATGCTTGCTGTGTTTCGAGATGGATCGTTTTCTGGCGCACGCATGGCGCTGTTATCACTATCTGCAGGGAAAACTTCGGTTCTTTCCACCTTTTTCCGCCATAGTTGTTTAACTTCACAGACACCACACATGAACGTGTGTGTGCGTTACCCAGTAGCTGAGTGACCTGGTAACAGACTTCGTGATTACCATCAAACAATAATAAGTTCTCAATGAGTACGTTACATTTTTCGAGTGTACAGTACAAAATATCTTTAAAAATTGTTATATGATTCTCGTTTATTTTTAATGAGTTAATCAGTGAGGTTTGGTTTATCTACACTAATATTATAAAGAGGTAAAGTTTGTAAGTTTGGATGCGAGAGGTTATCTCCAAAACTATTCATCCGATTCAGATTTTTTTTCACCAATACTTAGAATGGACCTTCAGGATGGACATAGGCTATATATTATTGCGTTAAAATAACAGCGCTTTTCGTGAAGACCAATTTTGCAAAGTAAATCGACGAAAAAACGGTGTCAATCGACAAATTCGGGCGAAGCCTGATCGGGTTGCTAGTATAAAATATAGATAAATCGAATCTGATATTGACGATACCTACGGATTTCTGATGTTTTGGTGAAAACGAACGGAAAATTTCGGCTAATCCTTAATGAACGTTGTTGTTCCATATTGCCCTATCCATTTTTACAACCCTGTCATCGAATTTTGATATGCAATTATAAACGTAATATTGTAACTTCAAAAGTAAACAGTAAAATTATGCACCTCGATGTTGTATTATCTTGTAGGTAACGGGATTTATCCACACGTAATTTTTGTCATAATAAATTTATTAAAAGTTATTTTAAAAATAAATATAATATTGCTATATTCATATTTTTTCAACACTAACGGAGACTGTTTGTCTGTCTGTATTTTATTAAATGAATGTAAGTTAGTACATTTTCAACTAATTTCTAGACACAATTGATTTCGATCCGGATTTGTATCTTCTTAAGAGTTGAGCAAAAAATAATTAAAAATTTATTAATAATTCAAATTTCCAAATTGCAAAAACTCAATCAGTTTTAATTTTATTACAAACTAATTATTAATTAATTTTTATATTTTTTAGCCCAATTCTGAAGAAGCTCCAAATCCGGATCGAAACGTAAATTCATTTATTAATTAATTTTGTCTAAAAATTAATCGAAAATTTTATTTACATATTGAAGAATATAAGCAGACGTTAAACATAGATTTTAATTTAAATCAAAGAAGTAATTTCACAAAACAAATAGGATAATTCTAATTAATTTGTCTGAAGTAATGAAAAACTATTTTTTATTCATCCGTTCATTTGAAAAATATTTCATTTGACTCCCTGGTTGATCCTGGGAATCAAATAAGTTTTTTTCGGACATTCTTTGGAGCGAGATAATTCATTTTTGTAACGAGTGATTTTGAATTTCCAAAAGCTACCTTCTATTTGACCGCTAGTGTACTGTAACTGCATATACAATGTCTGTTTTCATTTCATGCTCTATTGACGAATCCTGGCAGTCACATTAGCACTGTCTAGCTGCCAGTACGATAACACAAAAGTCATATATGTATGCACATAACATTAGCTTTATATATATTCAGCTTATATCCACTTACAGATGGTTCAGAACTACTTCTTGTCGTCTAAAATATTATCAACACAAGAATTTTAAAAAGAAAATTTTAAAAAAGTTTAAAATACGTATATCATGTTGAACAATAAATGACTATTAGAATCCCAACAGCAAACAGTACAGGTAATAGAGAATTTTTTTCTGCATTATCGTACAACTTTTTTCGTTTTCTTAAATAGGTTCAGTATCACGTACTGACCCTAAATGCACAAAATCATAACAAATTAGGCGGGCGGAAGTGCCGCCATTTTGACAAAAACCGTTTCAGCCTATATCTCCCTAACCGTGCACTTGAGGCCAAAAGAGGTAATAACCTTTATTGTAGATAAATAAATTTACTATCTTTTTTGTTCAATCATTTTTTTTTGTATCACTTACCGTTTACGACTTATTCAACTATTACGATTTGTTTATTGACTTTTGGACCCACCTCCCGTCTCAGTTTCAGTCAACTTTTGAAATTTAAATGGTAACCCCCATTTTTTATTGCAAAATCGGGTTCTACAGCAAAAATTACATAGTTTGTCAGAAACAATTTTTTTTTATTTTTGACAGATGTTGATGTAATCGCAAAAAGTAAAATGAAATATTTTACTTCTGGGGCTATTTAAAAAACAAGGTGTGCACAAAAAAAATCCAGCAGACATCGATAAATTAAAGGGAAGGGTAATATAATGTTGTAATACGATGACACCAGAAACTTTATAGGAAGTAATTGATAATATGTACACATGATTGGGACATCTATGAAATTTGAAGCTGCTATTTCTACCAAAACGTTGAATATTTAATTTTGTTGTGAACGTAATGCAAGATCCAAATTTGATAGTTCTATATCGACTGCTATTTAAATCTATGTAGTTGTATCTCTAGTATATCTATGAAGTGCAATGATTGTTTTAACATATCCACTTCCATCGAACAACTCTGCATTGGCATGATTATCGAAAGCAAATAGCGCATGATAATGCACACAAATGACTTTGTTGATATTATTTGATTATGCGATTGTAACGTAACCTGTACAAACAACTTTACTGTAATCGTATACACATTGATCCAACCAAAAACATGAATAGGAGCAATTTATTAAAAAATAGTTTTCCTTGCTAGTACATTTCAATAAAACCTTCTGAAATAAATTTAATACATCTCTCCAGGCTTTAATTGGACAAATTTTCAGTTTTTTAAAGTTTTGTAGTCACTGACTGAAATATTAAGCCATTTGAACGAAAAATGTATTTTGTTGTCTTCAGACTTCCCATTTCCACCAGTTTTATGGATTTTTTAAGTGGATATTCAACTTGCAAAGTGTGATCCCATTGAAATAACTAGTGAGGAGATCTGATCAATTTTTAAAGATCGCCTTTGCTTTACTTTCAGAATTATTAAAAGTGTACTCGCTTTTGTGATTATTGCCTGACAGTTTCAAAGCGAAAATCGCTTTTCTTACATGACTGGATCCATAATTTAGTAGTAATGCGAAATCTGACATTTCTATGTTTGATTTTAATAATGTACTTAAAATATTCACCTGCCTGTTGAATATCTGAGCGTTTCACAAAAATGATGATCCACAAAACTTTACGAAGAGGAAAGGAAAAACATTCCCGGGTATATATTTTTAAAGTCAAAATATAAGTCAAGTGATTGACTAATGTTGGGTTCTCAAAAAATCCTATTTCATAATGATCTTAGATTGTGAACATACATATTTATCCATATGAAAAGTAGAGTTTTAAATCGATCCTGCTCAAAAAATAATTGATCGATTGAAACGATATTTTCCTTAAACTGTAGGTATATGCATTCGTTTTTTGTAGTTTCCACCTTGAAACAACGTTTTTGCGCGCATTTTGATGAAAAATTGGTCTTTTTTTATTTAGAACAATCGTGTTTTTGTATGAGTACAATCTAATGTTCTAGATGACTTGAATACGACATTAAACTACTTATGATGTAGAGAAACTGTCATGACGACAGATTTTGAAATCCCATTGTATAATGTAGCTAGGTAAACGTCTATTACTTCCAAAAAAAAAAAACATTATTTCAGGAATAAATCAAATTTTAAGGCAAATTATTGAATTTTTAATTTTTCTATTTTGAAGTAATCGCGAAAACGCTTGTGACGTCACGCCTTAGTGACAGCTGACATTAGATGTTTTAGAACTGTGATGCAGAGGGATTTAGTTAAAAGCTATCCAAATTTACTTAATGATATGATTTATATTAAGTATTTTCTTAAAAGTCGGTACTTAGTAGTAAAAATAGTATGGATTTCTTTAGTTGCAAGTTAATTAACCTCAAAAATAACCTATGACATAAGTGTTATAAAATATCACAAAAAAAACGAATAAACAACAAATCAACTAATTAAATTATGCAGAAGTTAATGATCGCAACAAATATTTAAGCGACACGGTGATTATTTACTTCAAGTGTTTGTATTCTTTGATTTAAGAAGGCGTGACGTCATTCGGTGTTTCAGTCAAAATGGCTCATTGCAGTATTTTATACTTTTATTTTATTAAAAATCTTATTAATCTCAATGTTTATATTAAAACTGGGTCATTTTTTAGAATTCTTTCAACATATATTTTTCTTTAAAAGCATTTAGGTATTCTTTGATTCTTTTATACTGTCATCATGCCTATTATATGATCACAGTCAGGTCGTTGTCAGATCAAATTTCTTAACAATCCTATCTGCAACCCAGCATAAAACTATGAGAAATTTGAAGGGATGTAACTGGTACAGATAGAAATTGCCATTTGTGTGATTCGGTATTAAAAACTGACGCCAACTGGTTGTGGTGTCACAGCACAAGTGGTCGTTATTTAAAGTGTTGTGTATGTATCTCTGTAATGTAATCATATTTTAATTTGATATTAATATGAGAAACAATCACGTATATCCAATATATTATGTAACTAATGGTACTTTGTAAGTAAACTTATCACTTAAACTTATTAGAGTGGCTGTGGATACATGCAGTCGGTTGGAAAGAGGGGCAGTGCGCCGTTATCCCTCTTCGCGTGTATACTTCATAGTAATTAGCGGTGCGCTATTAATTACTGTCGGTTCTACTTTTGACAGTTGAGGTGTCCGTTAAGCACACCGACATGGTGCCAACTGTGGAACACGCCTTAACCCTGTTCACATCCACTGCGAAGACGCTGAAAAGATTAGATTATAATATTGAAGCCAAATTAAGAACGTGTGAGGAGAAATTAATGAAATCTTGTCAACTCATTTCTTAATATAGGTCAGAGTACGATAACTCGATGTGCAAAATATCCGTTGGAAATTACACAATTATTATTTTTTATTACTCATGCAGGAAAAGTGGTATCTTTACGCATGCTGTTACGGTTGAAAAGTAGCTATTTTCATTTGCGAGCGGAAACTTTATTTGTCGCACTGAAATTAATGTTTGCCGCACGCAAATTCAGAGAACAAAAACAATAATAACGGTGTTAATGTCAACCAAACAAACTGTCATTTGAAGCAGATTTGAGGTTAAAAATTTCGATTATGGACTTTTATTCTCGACAATTTTAACTGAATTTTCAACTTTTTAATGATTTAATTTTAATTTTTATTACTTCTAATTTCTTTTTTTAATTCGAAATAAAATTTTAATTTCAATTTAATTTAATTCGTAATAAAAAATAGTATGTGCAGCTCGTGCGGCATTGTCGCACTAGTTGCGCAATATACTATTAAATGACAATATAACAGTGTTATTAGCCGATTTAAGTGCGGAAAATAGATTTTAAAATTTTTTTTTGTGCAGTCAAAAGGGGACGGCGTTTGGGAGGAGTTCTTTAAAAAAAAAATTCGGGGCCGTGTCGATGCGATGGCGTTTTTTTTTGCGCAGAGAAAAGAAGAGAGCGTTTGGGGGAAGTTCTTTAAAAAACAATTACGGAGTCGTGTATACAAAGTGAGATAGTAATACTACAGTAACTCTACACCAGTTGCTATGACGTGTACATGTAATTTTTGATTGGTTAGATTAAAAAAATGACAGTGAAAGACGAATAGTTTTTAGATATTTTCATTTTCAAAAAAGTCTTTGAGACATTTTGAAATTTTTCAAGGATTGGCTAGGTCCCACTACCCTTCAGTCAGGTTTTCGATTTTGTGTTCAGACATTATAAAAGAAGTGTTACACAAATCAAGTTACGCTCAAATACCTGCCCAAAAATGTTTGACAGGTCTCCTACTATAATAATAATTTCTGTGGAAATAAATTTATGTTTATAGTATTTTTACTTTATTCAGTTGCTTCAGTTATAAATGAATTCAAAAGGACCTCTTGAATTAAGCGAGTAGACTTTTTGGAACACAGTGCGCCATTTATTATTTACTCCAGTACCGCGCTGAACTTTGAATGCATTAGGATTTTATGATTTTACGTAAATGCATGCGCTAATAGCGTTCGTTTCGCGAATTATATTACTAAAACTCTATATTAATATTTCTTGCTTTCCCTTGCTGCATTTAGTTTTGAAATTTCATTATAGATTTTCAACCCCTCGAGTTTAAATAATGGTTGAATACGTCAAGAGCACGTATATTGTAGATAGTTATTATTTATTATTAGCCATCATTTATTATTATAGGGTTGAAAAGGAAAGTTTGACATGCAACTTCTAAACAAACGGGGAACCCTTTGATGTTAAATTTGTACACTCATTGTTTTTTATTAATTTTTTATTTGTTTATTTTAAGGCCTAGTGCTTATAACTTATTTAAGTTTCCTAAGATCCATGGTCGCCATGATGAGTAAAAAATAGAGCATCTTCACAGAAAATCCCACTAAGACTATAAGCTATATTAGATATCTTGTCCATCAAGATAATAATTAATAAGAAAAATCGCAGGATTTTGGACAAAAAGGTAAATCTTTATTAGTGTACAACATATATTAGAAATCGTGTCCATCGAGACAATTATTAATAAGAATCGCAGGATTGTGGACAAAAAGTTCTTTATTCAGTGTACGACGTTTCGTCTATAAATTTAGACTTTTTCAAGTACAATTAATGTGAAAATTTAAAACAATAATTATGAAAATAAACATTATTGTTTTAAATTTTCACATTAATTGTACTTGAAAAAGTCTAAATTTATAGACGAAACGTCGTACACTGAATAAAGAACTTTTTGTCCACAATCCTGCGATTCTTATTAATAATTAGTGTACAACGTTTCGTCTATAGATTTTATGTACCTTATCTTATGTTAATTGCTATGGTTAGTAATTAATGTTTATTTTCATAATTATTGTTTTGAATTTTCATATTGTACTCGAAAAAGTCTAAGTCTATAGACGAAACGTTGTATACCTACTAATAAATCTAATTTTTTGTCCACAATCCTGCGGTTTTTATTATCAACTATAATCTACCAATAAATGCCACCTGGACTCTTCATTTCCAATTCTTTCCCCCCGCTTAAAACTATTACAGCTCTCCAGATGCAAAATTGTTCGACTAAAAGCCAAATGAAGGACCAAGAATCACGCTGCAAGTCCTACAAGCGAAACCTGTTAAAAAGAATTCCTGGAAAAAAAATTCATCTTTAAAAAATTACATAATCAAAATCATATCCATTTCCCGAAACGTCACTTTCACATAAAACTACTCACAAATACTGCCTGTACTGTTCGTCACAACAAATCTTTTTTCCTGGCCTGAAATCAGTTAAAGCTCCTCCGACGCTATTTTCAGCGAAGAACCAAGAAATCACAGGAAAAAAGATTTGTGATGAACAAATGCAAGGAATATTTGTGAGTAGTATTATATGAAAGTGACGTTCCAGGAAATAGATAAGATTTTGAGTTTAGGATAAGTGTATTAAATAAATATAGTTCTTGGAATTAGATAAGGTACATGTGTGAATCTATTATCCTGATATCTTTGTTGGTTTATTAGACATTACAAAGACAAATGTATGCCCAAGTGCCGTCTGCAACTAGAATTATGGAAGTTCCTGGCAATCGACGTACTCAGAATGGGATCATCGTATTTTTGATTAATGTTTGTTGCCACTAGAATCGTTGCTGGAACTTTGCGCTGGCTAGCACGCTGGCTGCGAATATGGAAATGGCGTCCCTACGGACTCGCGTGCTTGATCACAAGATTGATTTCAAAATTAGAACAGGGGCTATTCTTCATGCTTGTTTGTCTGCTCGTTTTGAACAAGAACCAATCAAGAAACAGTGTCTTGTCACGTGGGCAAACGTCCACAAAAAATCATGGTGTCATAGTGTGTTCTGTTCAGAGACAATAAACGTTCACTTTTGTTAACTGTAACTGCGCGCGCACCAAACCCAATAACAAAGCCAGCATCGTGTAAAGCGAACACATAAAAGCTATCACGAAAATCAGCGCCACAGCAGGTGAAACCTAGCAGCTACGTCTAGCAAGGAATCTAGCGGCAAAACCACCCTCGAGTGCAGCGACTTTAATGTAGTAAGTGAAAATCTAAACATTTAACTAGATTTTATATATTTTTTAAATAAATCTCGCGCTGGTTTTTTAAATAAGAGTAAAATATATACAATTTTTTAAAGAACGCTGAATTGTTTTACCAAATAAATATTCTAAAAAAAGAAGAAATACTAAATTTTTAACAGGTGACATGTTCAAACATGGTTTTTATATTTTCAGCATTTTTGTTCTTTAGTATAGGATCTAAAATATTGTACTATGCAAAATGCAGTGTTCAGAGGCGTTCGTGTTTTTAAGGTACATTAATTTGAAATTATAATTTGAAGTCAAAATTTTCTTTATCTTTTTGCTGAAATTATTTTGAAATTCTAATTTCAATTTAGAATTTAACTTACGCAATATTTTTTTATTTAAAATCATGATTCAATAATGAATCCATGGAATCTCAAATTAATTGATCACAATTTAAGATGTTTGTTGATTCAGATCTTTTGACAGGGCTTTCTGCAACCCAACAGCGATAGGAAGTTCCCTTTATATTGAACTGGAGGACTTCCTATCGCTGTTGAGCAAAATATTTATATTTAAAAAATATTTTGTACTTTTTAGTCCACATTGCTATAAGAGTTTTTTTTGAGCTTTTATTAAACTCTAATTTTAATTTATTGTCAGTTATCACTTCATAAAAATGTTTACATAAGAGACATAAGTAAACGTTGCGCCTCTGTAAAAGGAGAAAATGCTTTGCTTGGATTAGATTAGAGTGAATAGTTATTAGAAAGTTACGAAAGCTCAGCTAGTTGGCATCGTAATTCAGCGTATATAGGGTCGGAAACACGCTGTAAGATTACAATTTTAATGATTTTCAATGGATTTTGTCATTTATGAAATGATAGAAGTTATTCACCACTTAGACATCAAGCATGTTGCTGAGTACAAAGGTCCCCGTGGTTAAATTGATCAAAAATGGTTTTATTTTATAGTTAATTCGATTAACGTTATTGTATCAATTGTAAATTTCGGTTTTCCAGGGTCCCAATATACAAAAGTCTACTGGACAGGGCTATTAAAGTTTTATCATTGAATTTAACAGATATAATAATATGATATAAAACATCAAATCAGTGACCGACTCTCATTTTTTTTAAATTTTTTGTGGTCAGTATCTTGAATACGGCTCAACACTACTTTATGAAATTTAAACAGATTACAGATAAGTAGATTTTTGTATGGTGTAAGCAAATACAGTACCTACTTGATCGTTTTTTTTTTATTTTTAGACACATGTTTTTTTGTTTTTTTTTTGTTGACGTGATAACGTCTTATAAATTGATGAAACACCGGCTGCATGCACGAAAAAGTGTAACATTCCGAAAAGTGTAACGTTCCGCCTGACCCTGTGCGTGCAAGCGAGAGCGCAGTAATGTATTATTAAATATTATATTCGAGCGGAATACGTTATCACGTAAACTATCGTCCGTAAACCGACTTTACAGACAACCAATTTTTTGACGTGATAACGTCTTATAAATTGATGAAACACCAGCTGCACGCACGAAAAAGTGTAACGTTCCGCCTGACCCTGTGCGTGCAAGCGAGAGCGCAGTATGCTTCGGCCCAAGTTTGACAGCTACTAAAATTTAGGTTATGTATTACGAAATACGTTATCACGTAAAACTATCGTACGTAAACCGACTTTACAGACAACCATTTTTTTTTTTTAATAAAAAATGCACTGATTGGTACGTTATTTTCTTTATTATATATTTACGTTATTACGATTATACATATTTCGAATATCTTAATGTGAGGTATAGTTGTAATGGACTTGTCCTTGGAAACAAACATGAAATATCACTTTTGTATAATGCATTGCCTTCAGTATCAGACGCGTGTAACTCCGCCCGAACTCAGCGGGCTATGCCACCTCTGGAGAGGCTATTACAATGCTTGAATATGTTCGAACATAACATTTCACATTGCCGCTTTATATATTTAAATACCGTCGTGTTTACTGCAATCGTTGTTAGTGACGATTTAAAAAAAATCCAGCCAATTGGACGACGGGACCATTACAAGTTCAAAAATATTGACATTTGATATAGTATAATAAAGAGAATAAAATTTCTGACATCGCGTAAGATGACGCGGGTAGTGGCTAGTATGCAATATGCTCCACGTCATGTAAAAATTAATCAAAGCATGCTTAACTACTTTATCTCTGCCAGATCTACAACACAAAAGAACAGCTAATTTTCTTTTTCAAAATATTCCCGGAACTATAAAGTTTAGAAAAAACAATTTTTAACGAAACTTTTGAAAAAATAAATAGAATAATAAGACGTTATGAAAGGTATATCATTATTATATAAAAAAACATCGTTATAGCATATATCTCTTCTGTGCATGCGCCGATTTTCCTCAAAAACAATAGGGCTCTTCATATTTGCATATCGAACATCTTTCCAAAATTTTGTCTTAATCTGTTCATCCGTTTGACCTGTATTACAGACAAACAGACTAACAAACGCACAAAGTTTTAAAAAAAATGTGTTTTTTGGATTAAAACTTCAAAACAAACAAACATTGTAAAATTTTGAAAAGTGAATTTTGACCTAATTATTATATCATGGTTGAATTTTCAGTATGCCCTTATAACTATATAATGTATAATATATAATCTAGTTTTGAATTACAGAGTAAGTATAGAAATTGCCAGAAGTGCACTGATTTTTCGCAACATTAGCGCCTTCTTGCGGCTCTTTATCTTCCGCCTAGCCTTCTGGCAATTTTTTCCCTACTTACTTGTACTATCTCCTATTATTCTGCTTTTCAGCTCTGCACAGAGTCACCGATTTTCTCCGTAGAGCTCTTAGCTATTATGTTTAATGCTTATGCAATCGTGCAATGAAATATAATAATGCCTTTAGTATGCTATGATAAAAAAAAGATAAAAATCTAGTCAAATTATTAAAATAAAAACGAGCTATAAAAATTTTATATCCACAAATTTTTGTAATATTATTATTACTTTCTCTTGGACTCAGTAAACTTGACTAGATAATTTTTTTTATAATAATTACTATAATTATTTTAGAAAGCGTGTATTTAAGAACATACAAGGAAGATTTATCTTGTACTTTTCTACATTAAAATACCGTTTGTGTAAAAGAGATGATTTTCCATATAAGTATGTCGATATTTTATTCCCGTATCATGACGTGTCATAACTTTAAGTTATCGTTCATCTTTCGCAGACATATACAGAAATATGACCATAAATGTCGGCGTTTTAAGGTAAAAACCAACATATAACGCTCCACAATGGCCCTGTAAACAAAGTGACGAATATGCGTTCCTCTCATATGTATATCATCTATTTACATACAGTGGCGTAGTAAGCAAAATTTTTCGGTAAAATTCGGTAAATCCGAAGTTTGACGCAGAAAAAATAACTTTGCATCCGTTCGTTTGGAATGTCATATGTAAAGCTTTGAAAGGCCGCTGCACACAAGGCGGGTTTGCCGCTGAAATCGTTACTATGGCTTGTGCTGGCTGCCGCGCTGGCTGCGAGGTTGGAAATGACGCTATTGCGAGATCGCGTGCGTGGTCACAAGATGGATTTCAAAATGAGAACCGCTGCTATTTTTCGTGCTTGTTTATCTTTTTGTATTGATCAGGAACCAATCAGGAAACAGGCAAAATCAGCCTCGTGTGCAGCGATCTTAATATAGAAACGGACTAGCAACGCCAACTTCGCACTTGTTGTTAAGTCATCTAGCGACACTATGTTCCAGTTGCAGCGAAGCTAAGAACTAAAAATTTTTTATACAATGGAGTTACTATGGGAACACCATGTAAACAGCAGTTGGTAATTACTATAGTCTGTTTTTTTTAATGTCAAATTATTGTTATTTTTGATAGATGCAATTTTTAAAATTTTCAAAGTTTAAGTTAGAGCCCACGAAATTTCAAAGATAAAATCTTATTTTCAAGAAATAAGTACTCAATTACAACAAAATAGTAACCAAAATGACCAGAGCTAGTATCTCACAGAAAAGAACGTACTATTCAACTTTAGTTCTCGCTTCTCTGGAACGTTGGATGACGCCCAATGTAGCAAAAAAGTTGAAAGATGTTGCCGACGATCGTTGCTACTATAGAATAATTCTAAAACTATTTTTTAATAATTTTATGTGTCGTATAGTTTTTCCAAAATTATACTTTATTGAAAATTTCGTAAAAACCGGCGGAATTTATCAAGTTATAGGCTATTACACCGTTTTTTGTAAAGTGCTTTGAATGAATCCTAAAGTGATAAAGAACCACTATAATTTTTATAAAAATATTTTATAACTTACAACTGCCATAAAAACGACTTTTAATTTATCATTATGAATTTTCGCGCGAAACGACTCGTGACGTCACTATGATTGTAAATAATAACCATAGTGCTCAGTAATCAGTAACACTACAATTAAAAATATTTAAGATTGCTATGATTATTACATTACCAGTGTAAGTAAGTATACCAGTTAGTAAGACCTTATTTATTTATTATATATTTATCCTTGGTAGATAAGTACTTTCTGCTTTTACGAAACCGTCTTCCATGATGCTATATCAATAAAATACGGGATACAAATCTATAAACGTGATAATAACTTGAAATAACTTCAAAACAGCGCACATCACATCATAAACATAGGTAGTTTACAGACGAAGTGACGTCACGCCAGAATCCAACATGGCGAACAGCGTTTTAGACTTTTGAAAAACAGATTAAAAAATGCAATTTTTAAAATTGAATTATAAAATTTATAGTGCATTATTATGAATAAAAATCAACATTTTTCGTTTTGTTTTTACAAAATCTATCAAGAATATGTATTATTAGATTTTTTCTTAAATAGTGCAAAATACCTTATTGTATTTTCTTTTTATTAACCGACTAGATTTTTGCTCTCTGTCGATGATCATTTAACAATAAGTAAGCCGAGCTATGGTTTTCATTTATGGGACAGGTCAGAATTAATTAATTAAAAAAGGTATATCCAATTGTATATATCCACATATATAGAGCATATGCACATATACAAGAGAATATCACTTGGGGGGTGGCACTACCTCTTAGTATCTGGCCAGTATAATTAAATTTCAAAGCTGGGTCTAAACGACAAACACAAAATATCCATGAGCAGAGGTGGGATTCGAACCCACGACAGTGCGATCCAAAGGCCAGCACGCTGACCATTACACCACGCTGTCCTCACAGGTCAGAATATGTACGCCATTGTTGATAAGAAATCTATTAGTGTACCTGTTTGCGTATAGAAAAACAGTGCTGACATCCCGTGGAGAATATTCATACATAATGTATCACTATCAGACCGTCCAATCTATTCAAATCACACTGTATACAATATATTTCATTATTTGTTTATTTTACCTGTGGGTGGACACATCCTTAAAGGATTCAAGGCTGTGAGAACAATAACCCATTTTAGGCATAAATACACATTTTCAATAAATAAAATTATCGACTAATTTTTCAGACAATATATTAACAAAAGATATAATTAATACATTAACGTTTCGATCCGGATTTGGATCTTCTTCAGAACGGATCTAATAAATATAAAAAATAATTAATTTCTAATTTGCTTTATGTAAAATTCTTTCAAAATAATTAATTAGTATCAAAATATTGAAAAAATAATAACAATAATAATAACTTTTCAATATTTTGATACTAATTAATTATTTTGAAAGAATTTTACATAAAGCGAATTAGAAATTAATTATTAATTATATTTTATATTTTTTAGATCCGTTCTGAAGAAGATCCAAATCCGGATCGAAACGTTAATGTAGTAATTATATTTTTTGTTAATATATTGTCTGAAAAATTGCTCGATAATTTTATTTATTGAAAATGTGTGTTTATGCCTAAAATGGGTTATTGTTCTCACAGCCTTGAATCCCTTAAGGATGTGTCCCTCCCCGCATCAAAATCATCTCTCAAACAAATAGTATTCTTTTATCGGCCATAAAATGTGTCACAAGTTTTGTGGTAACTGATAATAATTAATCCAGTCGTTTTTGCGTAACCTTCAAGCAGGCGGGAAAACAATTATAATTAACGCATTTTCTATTTTGTTAGTAGGTACCTAGCTTGTCCGTGATTATGTTACGAATTGTCATATTATGATAAAACGAGAGTTTTAACATTCACACGTCATTACGTTCGAGATAGATACTACGTTTTTTACCCGTACCATCTATGATATTGATATTTATTTAATCAGTCGAGAATTTACAAAAAAAAATCTATTTAACATTGTCATTAAACACAAAATAAAACATTTAAAATACAATCATATACACATTAAAATTTAGAGGATAAAAGCTGGGTTTCACAAAATTTTTATTTTTCAACATTTTTGACACTGATTTTCTCATCTGTTAGGCTATATTTGAAAATTACGAATCGTCATATACATTTAATACTAAGTTACAGGTTGTTTATGGAAATTAATATCGAATTAGTGTGATCGCGTTTGTTCGTTTTTCTTTACGTACTGATGTTAAATGCGTCATTTTACGACCGCTATGCAAACATGAAAAGCAGCTATTTTAACAGAGGGTGTGCAAAAAGTACAATTTTATGTTCGGTTATCACAGTATAGCAAATGAGAATAATCGGTACTTTTCTCATCCTTGTGCCGTGCACATATATATTATACATTATAATGCATAATGTATAACGTTTATTTAAAACCCACCACCTATTTATACATACTTTTGTTGTTTTGCGCGGTGCCAGATGGTTTTAATTTATTGCCGCGATACTAAATCAAAAAGTGGTTGGTTTTAAACTCTCAAGGTTACTATGTTTTGTTGACTCGCGCAGAACGGAAAAAGTGTGCAAGGATATGCGAAAACTAAACGGTTGACTTTAATGTTCTGTAAAAAATATTCAAATATTCATGTGTTTACTGTTCCTTCGTTTAAAATATTTAGAAAGACTTTTATATTAAAGGAAATCTGAAAGTAGATTAATTTTAGAGTTGTCCATAGACACCAATATTTGTTAAGTTAAGAGTATTCGTCTCTACAAATACCCCCTGCACCCTTCATCTCAAATCTTTTCCCCTCGCCTAAAAACGGTTCGCGCTCTCCCGACGCTATTTTTAAAGCTAGAGGGTTCTGGTAAACGCCAAATGAAAGACAAAGAATCAGACTACAGATCCTTCAGGCGAATTTTTTTGGAAAAAAATTCCTGAAAAAACTTACAACCTTTTGAAAAAAATAATAAGTTACGTAATATTTCACACGTAGGCGAAACTGTTTTTCAAAAAAATCGCATGAAGGATCTGTAGTCTGATTCTTTGTCTTTCATTTGGCGTTTACCAGAACCCTCTAGCTTTAAAAATAGCGTCGGGAGAGAGCGAACCGTTTTTAGGTGAGGGGAAAAGATTTGAGATGAAGTGTGCAGGGACGAATACTCTTAACAACAAACCGTCGTGATAATTTTAGGGTGGACACAGACCTGGAAAACCTGGAATTATCAGGGAATTTAATGCAACCTGGAAATATCAGGGAACTTTACAAATATCAGGGAAAAATAGCATTTTGGAGTTTAAAATTTCTAGTTTTGAAAATTTTATGTTGTTTTAAAACTGCCTTCAGACTCGAAAAAACGTTTCAAGCTTCAACTCAAGAGTAAAGAGACCTAGCTGACTTACTGCGCAACGAATCGTAACCAAGTTTTAAACTTAAGGTTTATGAGAAAAATTACTTAACAAAAATCTTAGAGTGTTTTTTATGGCATTAATGCATTTTTTGTCAATTAGTCGATCGATGTCATTATTTTATGTATGTTTTTGACTGTTCATATCTATACAGCTATATGAAGCATGCAATATGGCATTTTATTTTGGGGCAACTCGTCTAATTCCATAATTAATTTTCGTCTAGAGAAAATGGCCGTTAGAAATATTGCAAACGCAAAATTTCGGAACACATGCCCGTTATTAAAAAAAATAAAAATATTAACTCTACCATGTGTCTCTATATCCCTATACAACTAATACACATGTAATAAATGCACATTCGCATAAGAAAAATTTTGACTGTCATCATTACTATACTATAGAGATAGAGATAAATTTCGTCTTCCGGACCACCGTTTGGTGAGATCACGCATCGCCCCGAACTATTATGCTTTTGTATAAAAAAATTGTATCAATAAAACAGTATAATCTACAAAAATTTTAAAAAATATGTAAAAAAACTGCTAACGGATAATTGCATCCTTTCCGTGAAAGAGTATTTAATTCATACATTTTAACTTGCATCTATTGTACAATTGTACCAAATGTGGTAAATATAATATATCTATCTAAATAATAACAAAAAAATTGGTTGTCTGTAAAGTCGGTTTACGGACGATAGTTTTACGTGATAACGTATTCCGCTCGAATATCATATTTATTAATCACGCACAGGGTCAGGCGGAACGTTAGGAACGTTACACTTTTTCGTGCATGCAGCCAGTGTTTCATCTTTTTATATTGACGTGATTCATCAATTTATAAGACGTTATCACGTCAAAAATAATTTGTATGTTTTTCGTACTCCGTTGTGGTAGTCGTACACGTAACTTTTAGTAAACGACTGTTTATCATCATCTTCATCATTCTTATTGCACGGTTTACAATTGTGTTCCTCTTGACGTACGTTGGTAATATGTATTTACAATTCCAATATGCATATTTCTCCCGATATTAATATTGCAGCAGAGCTGACCGCGTATAATTAGTGTGTGGAGGGACTGATTTAGTGCACCTGTTTGTATAGTGCTTTGTGTAAACAAATACCAAACACACAATGAATACTATAATATGTACGAGACCTGTGAAGGTAGATGCGTAGGTCGATATGTAAATATTGTTAAATGGAAAGTTCGGAAAGAACGTGATATCGGAGAAATGTTATTTTGAACAGAAAATTAATATTTTCGGTAAAAATAGTGTGCTCGTCAAAAATTTTGATTCAGTGGCTAAAACAAATATTAATTTTTTGACGTGATAACGTCTTATAAATTGATGAAACACCAATCTTATAAATTGATGAAACACCGGCTGCATGTACGAAAAAGTGTCACGTTCCGAAATGTGTCACGTTCCGCCTGACCCTGTGCGTGCAAGCGAGAGCGCAGTATAAGCGATAGAGAAGCACGATCGGCCCAAGTTTGACAGCTGCAAAAATCTATTTATTAAAGATCACAAGACACAAACTTCCAATAGACTGCGACAGTTCGCTCGTATATATACTTACTAGGAGTGAAAAATCCACACCACCCGACCGTCCGTTTATTAAAACTGCCTGTATTTTGAAAACGGTTCATTATATTTAAAAACCGTTTCTACAGTTGGTTAGAACTCTAATTTTACTATTTAAATATGTAAAAATAAATCTTTGGAAACGTATACGTATAATGTGAAAAATAAAAAAAGTTATTTTTCAACACTTTACGAGTATGGTTCAATATTTCCTATGACGTTATCACGTAAAACTATCGTCCGTAAACCGACTTTACAGACAACCAATTTTTGTAAAGTTTTATTAATATCACACAAAAATGCTTACGAAGGAAGGTGTCAAGCAAAATATTAATTCCCAAACCAATTTTACGAATTTTTTTTTCAAGAAGTATTCGTAAATTTTATTTTTTAGCCAGGTATTCGTATTATTTTCAGTTTTATTTTTTTATTATATGATCCAGTGGGGGATTATCCCCTTTACCCCCCCATCTGTGCCCTTGTCTGTGTCTTCGTTGCAACCTATTTGTTTTTTTTTCTTATTTTCGTGCTGATTATCGACAAGAAAACCGTGCAAGGAACCCGTATTGAGATGTTCAGCAAACCATTTCTGTAACGCAGCGCACAAGATACACAATATTCGACTGCATGCAAACACACTATGATTAAACATAATGTAGGTATATTTGTACACACATTACGTTATGTTCAACACACATACGGAACACATCATTGTTTATATTATGCGTTACACATACAGCATGTGTACACATACTTAAGTGATGCGTACAGGACGATTCACATAAAGTACCTGGGTGACCGAGCTTTGCTTGGAAAGTTAAATAAAATACTGATATGCTGTGGTAAGCTTTAAAAATTAACTGTCATAATATTTTGAAAACAATTGTTTCATTGTTTGTATAAAATTCCAAAACCTACTTACAATTTTTAAGTATTTTCATACGTCAAGAAATTGATTTTTATAATGATAAAATTTGTAAGAAAACGATTTTTTCGAGAGATGAGACCTAGCTAAAACGATTTTTTGCCCCCCAAAATCCCTTTTCAGTAAATTTCATCCAAATCGTTAGGGCCGTTTTCGAGAAAATATTTAGGGACATAGGTAGGTACATAGGTAGATACAAGATTAGCTCGTTTAATAATATAGGGGATTCGACTCAGTTTATCTTTCAGATACGTCTTGTTCTTGATATCATGTTTCGACAGTGTAGTAAGAATAAAACTAATAGAAAATCATGTTTAGGTTTCCGTACCTCAAAATAAAAAAGGAACCCTTATAGGATCATTGCCTTATCCGTCTGTCTGTCTGTCAAGCTCCTTATTCTCAAAAACGCGTGGAGGTATCAGGTTGAAATTAATATCAAATATTCAGGTCTGCAATCCCTTGGAGTTGTGAAAAAATCAAACTTATAAGTCAACACAATCAAAAGATACGGCCATTTATGGCGCATATTTTGACACTCGCAAGAGAATCAAAACCTATAGGATACGTCCCGTTGACCTAGAATCATGACATTTGGCAAGAAGTCTTATAGTAGAATTAAAGAGAAAAATCCGAAACCCATAAATTTGTAGTTACATCACAAAAAAAATATTTTTTCTTCATACCTCAATCGAAAGTGCATACTTTCGGCACGATTTGTAAGGCAGAAAGTCTAACATTTACTCCTTGGTGGGAGTACACGCTACAATACGGGAAGTTCGTACGTTCGTGCGGTAGTAAAGCAAAAACAACCAACCAACTGTTGTTTAGATATCGTTTCCATATTACATTTTAGATAAGTCGCGAATAACTGTCATTCTTCGTTTTACTTATAACCTCAAAACTTCTTGCTTGGAATTTATCTATGTTTTTAGGTAATTAATTAAGTAATGTTTTTAATAAGCGTGCTTACGACTGAGTTATGAAGAAAAATAGTATACACCACAGTGGCCGAAAGTGTGATACCTTGCCCTTCCCGCCATGATGTCCTCGCCTTTGCCTCAGGCATCATGGCGCACAGTGAAAGTATATCACACTTTCAGCCCTTGTGGTGTAATATACTATTTTTGCGATTATAAACTTATTTGCAGTTGGTAAACTGACCGCGTTCTGAGTCGATGTATGGGGATAACAGTTATATGAAATCGAATAAATGACTTTGAACTCATATGCGTTCTGTAGGGTCAAAATATTATTTCAACTCGTTTAAATTTACACAGGTGTGTATTATGTGTGTGAATCGATCTTTATAGACTCGTATTTCATATAGATTTATTTGCATGTTGTACACTGTATATCACATTATACACTGTAAGACAAAATTGCGGCCATTTAATGCAATAAAATATTTTTGAAAATGTGTCAAATTCACATCGTTTGTACATCTACAGTAAAACCCAAAACTCTGTAGGTCGATCCACTTCGATTTAAAAAATAGTTATTCAAATGGTCAACTTAAGGAACTTTATGAGACATTTCGTCCAACCTTACGGTAAAGCTCAAATAAAGTTTGAAACTTTGATTGACCTTTTCAATAATTTCAGAAAATATGTGTTAAAATATACTAAGTCTGTCAAAAAAAGATTTGTACTCCGGGAATGCCGGGAGAAGTGAAAACTTGAATATTAACGTCTGACGAATTTTTGATCAAAATGGTTTGTATCATAGATTGCATTTTTATGTAGGTACGATATTTCAACGCTAGATGTCTAACGTTGTATAAATTAGAGAGTTTTCTCGCTCACCCAGTTCTTACTTTACCTGACGCCTGACGTCTGACGCGAGTTTTTTTACCCATTACAAAAAAAGTGTACAACGCTGCTAAAGAAGTTTTCACTTCAAAAATCTCATTTGACAATGGCCATAAATTGTGATCACATATATCCAGCTTTTATAAAATAGTCTAACGTTGTGAAACTTCCTGTCATGTACTCACACAAACAAAAAAAAATCTAAAAAGATTCATCTACATATAGAAAAATATCACTTCTCAAGCTAAATTTTGATCAAAAAGCGTAGAAAAAGTTGTTTTGGGGTAAAAATTGTACAAGAAACCACGTTAAATACACACAATTTAAACATAATATCGTTTTAATCGATCAATTATTCAAATCTTTGAATAGAACTCTTCAAATAAATAAAATTGTCGACCAATTTTATTTATTCGATCAATTATTTTTTGAACAAGCTTGAACTAAAATTCTACAATGCTTTTCTTATAAAGAAATACCTATGTATGATCACAATCTAAGGTCATTATTACATCCGATTTTCTAAATCTAAAACAATAAATGCTGACAATATATACCATGCTTGAACATTTTTCGAGGATTTTTTAAATTAAATAAATTAAATGATATTTTGCAAACTTTAAAACCAAGTTCTAACAAATCAACAACATAAGTTATATTTTTCAAAAATAAATTGTAATCTAAGTATATTTGATTATTATTTCCAAAGAAATAAACACAAATAATTTTGAAAAGTATTCTCTATATTTTCAAATTCGTTATACCTATATGTTAATTTGAGCTCGATATCTGTTTACAAACGCTAATGGCGTTATTCTGTATGGTCAGTGTTTAAATTAACATCACAGGTAAATTATGTCTCAGTTCGACTTGTGTGATGTTAAATTTGTTTGAAATTAATGATAAAAAATAAACAGCACTGTAAATTACTAATAGAATAACTGAACTACTATGGAAACATTGGCTAAAATTTAACGTTTAAAATTATTTTGTGAATAACTTCAAAGTCTTACTACAAATTAGTCTAGTTCACATGTCCCTTTTTGATAAATTCCTGTCCTCCCTCACCGAAAATTATGATCAAAGTGTCATTCGATACGGAAAGACATCTAGAAACTTTTTGAAAAAAAAATGACGCGTCGGACAAATGCAAAAGTTATTTAAACATTTTAGTAAAAAAAAGAGGTGTTTGGTTTTTTGTGAATATCTCAAAAACTATTGCAGATATCTGCAATTACAAAAAAGATTCTGAAAGAGCAGGAAATTTCTTACAAACAAGTCCCATCTCCCGGAACTCTATCACCAATATTTCTAATTTTATTTAGAGGTGAAAATAAGGCTTACATTTTTTTCTATTTTTTATATAATTTTCAATATTTTTGTGTCTTTTAGCTTGTCGTATAAAAAATAAAAAAAATTTGCCCTGTTTTCATCTTTAATTTAAAATTAGAAATATTGGTGGTAGTTTTCCGGGAGATGGAACTTTTTTGTAGAAAATTTCTTGCGCTTTCAGAATCTTCTTTGTGATTTCAGATATCTGCAATGGTTTTTGAGATATTCTCAAAAAACCAAACACCTCTTTTTTTTACTAAAATGTTTAAAACTTTTGGAATTTTTTCCCCCACTTTTCAAAAAGTTTTTAGATGTCATTCCGAATCGAATGACGTCATGATCATAATTTTCGGTAAAGGAGGACTGGAATTCATCAAAAAGAGACATGTGAACTAGATTAAAATCAAAAGTACCTACATGTCATAAAAGTAAATTTTAATAATGATATTTAATTTAGTTTATGTAACAATTATTGTCTTTATCGAAAGCGGTCAATTTTTTACTGCACCTTTAAATTATTCTATTCAGTGATTGTTGTCCCTCGTGTACACAATGCATATGCACTCTGTTCATTACCATTATTGTATTCTGCATTTATTTAAATAATTTTGTTGTCTAAATATGTATAACAATGGCCAGTTCGTGACCACAGCACACGTTGCTCATTCTCTTGCATGAATGTCGATTTTACTCTGAACTACAAGGTATTAGTGAAGTATTGATTTATTAGACTAGGAAAGCCACGGATATTTCATTTATCGAAAGAATTGATGAGTTTATAAACGATTCTGTGAGATAAAGCTTCTTTAGTCAAATGAACATAGATAAAAAAAAGACGGGTTGCACTCCGGGAGTGCCGGCAGAAGTGAAAACTTGAATATTAACGTCTTACGAATTTTCGATCAGGTCACGTGTCCTGACGCGAGTTTAACATGTTCTACCCATTACAAAAAAAGTGTACAAAAGTTTACGTCTTACGAATTTTCGATCAGGTCTTACGCATTTTCGATTAGTAATTAAATTTCAACCTGTCAGTTTATGAAACTCTAGTAACTAAATTCACCCTGTAACTAAATTTCACCTTGCAACTACTCTATCTACTAAATTTCGACCTGTAGTAACTAAATATCGCCCTGTGATTAAATTTCACCCTATAACTAAATTGTGCATCCAATCCAACGCATACACAAAGTAAGCGTTGCGCACTGCTATCTAACGAAACACCAGTAACTAATCTAGTAGTTATATTTCGCCCTGTTTCTAGATGTCGCCTTTAACGAATGCCATGTCTAATTCAACTCACACAAAACGTAACGTCCTCCCCTAAAAGTGTCGCCCCTAGTGCACGGCGGTTTTTTATTATTACTTAGATAAGGGCTTCGGCAGCAAGGCCATTAGCTCCAAATAATATATGTATGGTACCTGTGTATAACGTAGTTTAAAAACACTGTTTAATCACTGATTAGAGTTCGTTAAAAAGTTCAGTGTTTTCCAGGAGTTAAAATAGTTTAACGATATTGCCTCTGTCACCGATGATGTCTTGACGTTGAGATGATATGTGTGGTATATATGACTCTCAACTAAACGCGCCATTAGATGTTTCACAACAAAAAAAAACACAATCAAGAGATGTCAAGTTTTTAAGTCTAGTAAGAAAACGGAAGTGATAGAGTCTGAATTCTACACACGATTTTTTTTTTAAACAGTCATTTACGCCAAGCATCATGGCCCACTACTACAGCCCATACATTTAATACATTACCTACCGTATTCTGATCGTACAAGATCAGTGTATAAGAAAATTAGACGACTGGTTATATAGAAGTATAAAATTTTTTCAGAAAAACGTGCTTGCCGCAAATGACGTAAGAAGGTATCCAATTTTAAAAATTTGTACCTCCATAAATATTTCACCTATTGAAATAAAATAAGCGTACAGGTAACTTAATGATTTTTATTATTTATACAGAAATGAAACCAGCAATTCTGATACGGCTAAAATAGCTTTGTAAATAAAACAAAAGAGTACCTATCACAGAATGTAACAAATTATACATGGTCATTTAATAAATGTTTTCGATGAAACGTTTTAGTAATATTACTAAAAATTCTTTTATGTACTAATTACTTTTAAAGTCATTAAGAATAATTAAAAATGTGTTATTTTATAACTTTTGTACTGTGTTCAGAAAACATCTGCGGCTTACCTCTAAATAGTAATATGAGGGTAACATTTACATTGAAAACAATCAGTTATTTGAATACATTACCATATTTAATGAGCATTTTTATATATTTTTCTTGTAATTTATAAAACGGCATAATTTCTAAACTAAACATATATTGAAGGGGATGTTCGGAATCGAAACATTATCTGAGAGATTTTTGAGATTTCTTAAAATAGGCAACAATAAGAAGGAATCCCGCTTTTTAAAATTTTTTTAGAAATAAATTTACTTAAAATTTTTTTGTGTTTTCACACGTTTTCCAAATCTGCGACTTTTTTGACATGGTATTATTGCCTATAAAAAAATGTGGAAACCGGTTGACTTGTAGGTGTTAAACACGTTACAATAAATTGTTACGTGTTGATATTACAAGAATGTGTTTATTACACACAGGTTATAAAAAAATAATTAGGAATTTTTGGGTCATATGAAAAAAATAATTATTATTACTCAGCAATGTCAAAATTTTTACATCATTGAAAAGGTACTTTTTTGTTAAAAAAATGTTTTATTAAATAATAAATAGGAAACTCCGATAAAAAATACATTTTTATGTTGTATCTTGTAAACGAAGCTTTATATGAAAAATTCATTAGTGTGAAAAAAATTCTTCACTGAATTGTTTTTATTTTGGTAATCCGTCATTTTTCTGTATTTTTCTTTAAAGCCGAGTTAATTAAGATATATTATATCACAGAACTATAAAACTTGGAAACTGGTCTCATATACACGGCGTTATATGGGAGCTAGGCAAAATCAATGTATAAGAATACGTTAGAGATACGTCGGCATTTAGCACAGAAAAGAATCTCTAACGAGATTCTTCGATTACCCTTGAAATCTATATGGACAGAAAGACTTCAATGCTCCATCAGACGGATAACCCAAAATAATAAAATCATATTTTCAATATTGTGACATTATTGAAAAGGAACGTTTTTGTTAAAAAAATGTGGAAACCGATTGACCTGTGGATCACCACTAAAATTTTCCACCATATGTTATGCCTCCACTACACACGTGGCCAGCACCGCCACTCAAATAAGTGCCTATCATCGCCGCGATGATTGCCTAGCCCTCCACACAATCGTGCCGGTCCGATTGTGTGTACGGGCACACGATGCTGGCCACGCATTCCTTTGATGTACCGACAATCAACCGATTACTGCCGATTATGTCCACGCACCGACAAATATGCCCTCTACACAATCGTGAGTGCCTGTAAGTGGCGGTGCTGGCCACGTGTGTAGTGGAGGCATTAAACACGATAAAAAAAATTGATACCATTATGTGAAATTATGCAATAAAAAAATCTGAACAGTTATTATCTATCTATTTTTGAGCTCATTGACCTCATAAATACTAGATTGGATCTCAATTATTTTTTTTTACTATTTAATATTTTTTTTATTAAAAAAAATTGTTATGCATTATTTGAAAGAGGTAGTCAAAACTTAAATCTGAATAAATTGTGATACTAATCTGTTAAGTAGGTTAGGAATTAAGCGACAAAAACGTGAAAAAATGTTATTTTTAATTTTTATTCTTTGAACAACTTTGAAATTACTTGCTCGATTGGCTCCAAAATCTAATCGGTATTAAAGACCCCTTTACAGGATGCAGGATTTTCTGCTCGCTAGCTTGCTTGGAGTCTTACAGGCAGCTTTGCACTCTACGCTGTTGGATGTGACGTCACTGATTGGTCGCTATATCTTGCTATATTGGGGTGATAGGTTCAGTGCTATTTTCAAGCAGCACTGCCTGCTAGTTTGAGAATTTGACCAATTATAGAATCGTATTTTATCACGTGATATCGTCTGACATTCGTTAAATATTGTGTTGTTTTAAAAATCTTTCAAGTGAACAGCGATGGGGCCAAAAGTTGTAAAATCAAAATGTAAATGGACTCGACAGGAAATAAGTTTTTGCTTTGATTTTTCTCTTCTCTCCAGAAGCTTTTTAATCATTATTAAATATTGTTTTAAGATTCAAAGTCATTCCAGAAACTCAGAATTAGCATCAGAATTTATCGTATTTTCTGTGGTAATTCAATGCTAAAAGTACCTTAAACTAACATTAATCTATTCGGTGCAACAAAAGAATATCTTTGATCATCATCAATTACGAAAATATAAAGCAGTCTATGTTTGATATTCACTGGTGTTGTCCTGCAGAATTGAGAGTTGTTTTGTGAAGGAAAGAAATGGCAGTAGATGGCATTATTGTATGCCGACAGCGCTTTGTGCAGACAGACGCTTGACCGACGCTTTTGGGTGCCCGGCCCCTACAATGTGCCTACGTGTGTGCACTGCGCTGGAGATTTGTAAAGGACACACTGAATATACTGGTATTAATACTAAGGTTGAAAAAAGTGTTATTTATAGAAACGTGAGCAAAGCTTTTATCATGCATCTCCGGGAGAAATCTGTAAGGAAAAATAAATTGTCGATGGCTTTTTTTACAAAAAAAATTGGTTGTCTGTAAAGTCGGTTTACGGACGATAGTTTTACGTGATAACGTATTCCGTAATACATAACCTAAACCTCCCAAAATTTGGTTTCAATCCGCTTATCCTTGGTGTCGGAATGATAAGAAATGTCAAAAGTGACGTTTGCAACTGTCAAAGTATTATGTTCTAATAATAATTAGTTATTCCAATACTTAACTTAGAAGGCGTTGCATTTCACAAAATACTAATGTCAAAAAATTGAATTAAACATTAGAAATGCAGCCGTTTTCATGTTAAGACAAGACATACGTTATTTTCTAATTTCCATGTACGGCAAACAAAGACAACCGACCGCGTCGCGCCATGCATTAGACAACATTGCATTTATACAGCTATTTTTCTATATAAATTTGTATAAAAAAACTGTTTAGGCAAATTCTGTTATACGAAATCTATGTAAAATGTTCTCCTCTTTCGTTTAAGACTGGTTTCAAACCGATCTGATTTAAATTGAGCGAGAAATTAGCAAAAAGCACGCACAGGGTCAGGCGGAACGTTACGCGTTACGAACGTTAGGAACGTTACACTTTTTCGTGCATGCAGCCGGTGTTTTATCAATTTATAAGATTGGTGATTCATCAATTTATAAGACGTTATCACGTCAAAAATGCAGTGAATATTAAAATAGCTTTATTTTTTAATGCTGGTTAAATGTAGTTATTTTATCCTATGAGCCTCTTAGTTTCGTAAGTAAGTGGGAAGTGATGTGGGAATGAAAATTTTCCACTATGTTTTTTCGGAAAATGTTCAATGTCAAAAAGGCTATTTTTTGGTAAAATTTTTACAACACATCATTGAACTTTCCATGCTCTGTTTAGTCAATTTTTGTACCATTTAAACAAAAATCACAGGTTATAATTCTAACTTTGAAATCCAAATGAATAAAATTAAGTTTGATTCTGTTTTACTTAAGATTTATCATATTGTTTAATTTGCAACTCATAACAAATCAATTCATCCTATTTCAAAATAAAAGGGCACCCAGATAACGAATCACCCATTTCTCTTGTTATTTGGTAGTATAGAGGTAATGGCAGAGGCCAGAAGATGGCACCACTATACTGGCTGCTGGCGCTGTTATAAAGGGAATCCATCTCGTGTAAACAGCAGTAGATTATTGTTTTTTGTTGGAAGGGAAAAACTCAAAAGGGCATTACATCCAGAGCTGATAAAAAAATACTCGTTCTGTTTACTTATAGCCTCTAGTGAACGAGCTTAATTTTACATTACCTTATTAATTTAGTGGCTTACACAGAACATTTTCTGTTTTAAAATTTTCCGGAAAATCCACAACTCTAGTCGTGGGGAAGATGTAAAACATAAATTCTAGTAACCAAATTACGCCCTGTCAACTAACTAAATACTAGTAACTAAAAATCACCCTGTAACTAAATTTCACCCGGTAACTAAATTTTACCCCGTCATGTACTAAATTTCGCCCTACTAACAAAATATCGCCCTGTAACTAAATTTCACCCTGTAATTAAATTTTGTCCTGTCATCTAGTTTTTAGTCTTTAACAAAAGGCAAATTATAATCCAACGCATACACAAATCAAGCGTCACGCGCTGTCATCTAACGAAACAGTGATAATTAATCTTGAAAAATTAAAAAGGTTCATTAATTTTGAAACAACGTGTATGAATCTGCGGGCGCCCTGAATGTGTGTATTTGAATCCGGCCAACGATGTCCGGTTAGTGGAGGAAAACTAGTGCAGTCAATTTCCTGCCGGCGCCGTTCCGTTGACTGTGACGCAACTGGCGGACACAAGATGTACTATTGCCTTCGTACGATCTGGGGACGAGATTTATTCACTTTATATAGCCCGACGAATAGGGACATAAAACTGTATTAAAACAGTAGGCACATACAAATAGTAAATGAATAAAATGTTTATATTAAATTATTTTCAAGATAAATGGCCTGACTTAGTAACCTATATAAATAAAAGTGCTATGTTCGTTTGTTCAAAATCGCAAATCTCCGAACGTTTTTCACCGATTGCTTTGAAATTTTTTATTATACAGAGTGATTTTTAAGTTGATTCTTCTTTTTAACAGCATGTAGAAATCAAGAAATCAAATAGATGAACAAATATTTGAAGTAACTTGTTATCAAAACTTTAAAATAAGAGAGAAACAGATGTTCAAAGTTGAATTAAATTTTTTAAATATTATTTAATTAATTCAAAAGCCAGGTTAACACACGCAAAAAAATGATAGCACGAATCGGAAATGCATCCCAAATAATTCGCGGAAGGCTCTTATCGCTACTACAAGCATGGCTACGACGCACGTATCTTTGTGTTCAACAAAACGGGGACAACTTCGAACAATTTCTGTGAATACTTGATTATGACATAACATATTTCCATAGTGACATAACATAACACGAGGACCTACTTCAAAATTTGAAAACAATTAATAAATAGCGGAGATAATAACAGTCTTTGACACCATTGTACCTAAGATAAAGCATGCTAGGGGAGCACAAAATCAACAGCTATAATCTTCGTCACTATAACCGGCTTGATTTTTCAAAAAATACATCATTATAAGCGGTATGTCAAAACAGGCACAGTCACTTTAACCGAACTAACTATCATAGGAGTTTGTGTCTTAGAAACTTCTACTACAATAGGTCATATGCATAAGACTCCAAATTGGTTTAAATTTTTATTTCGAAATATATTTTAGTTCTTGATCATAACGTAATGGTTATTTTATTAATCTAATCACTGAAAAAAATACAACTAATAAAAAAGAAATGTGGAAAATAAGCGCTATTTTCGAATTCTCAAAACGCATCGTGACGTCAGAGTATATATCAACAACAGTTTCCATGACAACGATGTCGTCTCACAGTAAGATTATGTCAGTATTTAGAGAAAACAACAAATAAACTTCATTTAGAACATTGACAATTTGACATCAAGGTTGACATGCATCCTATATCATGACGTCATATAAGCCCGCGAACATGGCCGATTGTTTAAACTGTCTATTTTTGAATGTGAAATTTAATATTTTTTTTCTTATGATAATATTACATTTTTAAATGATTATCAATTTTTTTCCGTATTATGGTTGACTAAATAATATATTAAAAATATAAAAAAAATGCATGCATATGACCTATTACGTCATAATAAACGGTTGGTCAATGTATACGGAGTCATATTAAACGAATTATACTGTATTTAAGTTAAATTTTGTAATCGATGTGTTTGTAACCAACTCAAATCCTGCAGAAAGTGGAAAAACCGTTTTTATTCTGTTTAAAGTTTAAAAATTCCATCACGCGTAAAGGTCTTTCCACTTTGCAGTAACACGACCAATAGTTGTGTGGTGCTATAGAGAGTATAATATGTTCCATATAGGATATTGACAAAGAAAAAAAAACAAATTTCCTTTCATATATTCCAGCTTTGAAAAATCATACAATCTATTGTAATACACTTGTCCTGTCGATATGGCCGCATATGTGCTTGCGTGTTGCACGTCGACAGGATATTTTATGATTGGTGAAATTTTCCGTCGTACATTTAGACGTTTGAACGCGTACATAGAAATAGGCAGCAAAGCGCACTACGTTCGCAAATTCTCGAAATGTTTTAAACAAAAAAAAATTGGTTGTCTGTAAAGTCGGTTTACGGACGATAGTTTTACGTGATAACGTATTCCGTAATACATAACCTAAACCTCCCAAAATTTGGTTTCAATCCGCTTATCCTTGGTGTCGGAATGATAAGAAATGTCAAAAGTGAAGTTTGCAACTGTCAAAGTATTATGTTCTAATAATAATTAGTTATTCCAATACTTAACTTAGAAGGCGTTGCATTTCACAAAATACTAATGTCAAAAAATTGAATTAAACATTAGAAATGCAGCCGTTTTCATGTTAAGACAAGACATACGTTATATTCTAATTTCCATGTACGGCAAACAAAGACGACCGACCGCGTCGCGCCATGCATTAGACAACATTGCATTTATATTTTATACAGCTATTTTTCTACATTTTGTATAAAAAAACTGTTTAGGCAAATTCTGTTATACGAAATCTATGTAAAATGTTCTCCTCTTTCGTTTAAGACTGGTTTCAAACCGATCTGATTTAAATTGAGCGAGAAATTAGCAAAAAGCACGCACAGGGTCAGGCGGAACGTTACGCGTTACGAACGTTAGGAACGTTACGACCGTTACACTTTTTCGTGCATGCAGCCGGTGTTTTATCTATTTATAAGATTGGTGATTCATCAATTTATAAGACGTTATCACGTCAAAAAAATATAGTAGACTCGTATTTGCATATTAGGTCCAGTCAAAATGTACATTTCATTTTAGTATAATTCCGTCGAAAATTTTCCTCCCATCAGTGGTTGTCGTTAGGGCATGAGACTCATAATTGTAGGGAATATGTTGATATATATGCAATTATATGAAGAGCCCAATTGCTTTGGGGAAAGAGATATACCTAATATGCTATAACGTTATTTTTTATATAATAATGGTATACTTTTCATAACGATTTATTATTTTATTTATTTTTACAACAAAGTTTTGTTAAAATGATTTGTTTTCTTTCCTTCATAGTTTCGAAAATATTTTGAAAATAAAATAAAAAAATTGGTTGTCTGTAAAGTCGGTTTACGGAAGATAGTTTTACGTGATAACGTATTCCGTAATACATAACCTAAATTCTTCATATAATAATTATAATAATTCGAATCTATGATATTGCATCTTTCGCTTCAAATTTAGGTTAATTTTATGTATTAAAATACTCACCACCTATAATAATAATTGTTTTTTTAACTTTCTTTCTTTCGTATTTATTTTAAGTCTCAAAGATTAATTGTCATAATATTTTGAAAACAATTGTTTCACTGTTTATATAAAATTCCAAAACCTACTTACAATATTTAAGTATTTTCATACGTCAAAAAATTGATTTTTATAATGATAAAATTTGTATGAAAACGATTTTTTCGAGAGATGAGACCTAGCTAAAACGATTTTTTGCCCCCCAAAATCCCTTTTCAGTAAATTTCATCCAAATCGTTAGGGCCGTTTTCGAGAAAAGCACGCACAGGGTCAGGCGGAACGTTAGGAACGTTACACTTTTTCGTGCATGCAGCCGGTGTTTCATCAATTTATAAGATTGGTGATTCACCAATTTATAAGACGTTATCACGTCAAAAAATCTGTTAATCTTTTGTTCTATAAACCTGTTGACAAGCATGTTTTGATTAACTTTTATATGACCTGATAACATATGATATATGATAACCATGCAAACGAATAGCAAATATCATAAAATTTAATACTAGTCGTTACCCACGTCACCGCACGCGTTAATAGAAATCTTATTTTCTTTATTATATGTCAACATTTTTTGAGTTGGAATGCTTTGTCGCGCGATTGTCTAGAGTTTTTGAATATTTTAATAAGATTGTGATTTTTAAAAGTAAAACGAATTTTGGCGAGAAATAAAAAAAATATGCTAGAAATTTTTCCGGACGCTTCCCTCTTCTGTAGACGTGGAATGGCAGGGACAGTGCAAGGATTGTACTATGTAAGTCAGTTCCCAGGTGGCACTGTTCTGCTGTTGTTGACGTCCTTTTGTAAGTACTCAACGGGATGGGGAAAATCACTAGTCTTTTTAAAACATTGCATTTTATTTTTATAATTTATATTTAACTAGAACTATGTAAATCTCTTCCCTTAAAAATGTAATGAATTGATGAACCCCGTAATTATTTTTTTAAAGAACTCCCCCCAAACGCCTTCCCTTTTTCACTGCGCAAAAAAAAATAATTTTTAAATATTTTGCACATCGAGTTATCGTACTCTTACCAACATAAAATGTTTTAGACGTATAGTCGATAAAATACTTTAAGTTTAGCTGCCAATAATTAATTTAATAATAACTACGTTTCATCAAAATAGATTCAGTCGTTCTAGGGTGATGCGGTTACAAGCATACAAACAAAAATTTTGGAAACACGTTTTCCTTTTTGGTATAAAAATGTTTAAAAAACTGTTTGTATAAAAATACTTTTATCTGTATGAAAACCTCTGAGTTAAAGAGATATTTATGCGTGTACCAAATTTAATTCAAATTGGAATACGGTTTTAAGAAATATGGGCGAATAAACCACCATCCCGATATAGATGAGAACATTAATCAGATACTAGAGTGACCTGTGCGAATTATTCGCACTAAATAAGTATAATAATTATCACTTTACAAAATTATTTTTTAAATATGATTGTAGGTATTCAATTCGTTTCTAATTTTGCACACTGCTTATAACGTTCTTCTTTTTGTCGTATTACAATATGAAGCTCAGATGACAGATCGAAGAAATATTTTACTAAAATTGTCATATAGAGGCGCCAGTCGCAAATGCGTTGAGCTAAGCCGTCAGATGGCATCATGCAGCATTGCTGTGACGTTGTTCAGCGTTGCTCGCTGTTTCAAAATTAAAGCCGTTAGATGGCAGACGTTGTTCAGCGTTACTGTATTTTAATTAATTTACAAAAACAAAAGCAATAATACATTTTTTAGTTGTCGATGTCAGTAGAGCAAGCAATTATTATCTGTAAAATGATATATAATTTATGTGGAGAAATTGTGAGGTTTTTTCTAAAAAGGGAGGCAAACATCTTAAACCTTAGCGTATTAATATATATTATGATAGATAGATAGATAGATAGATATACATCTTTATTTTCGACAGACAAGGCTATGTAATAGCGTCAACAAATACATGGTAAAAGATAAATACAAAACATAATCAACAATTATTCTAATTAGTGGATACACAAACTATATAACAGATGTACAAATACATATAGGGCTGTCAAAAAATATATGATGAGCAGCAATGTTTCTTTTCATTGCAGCAAAACATATTATATAGATTACTGATTTACTGATGATTTAAAACGTTGGGTTTTTGTAGAGAAAACGGTAAAGACGCAATCTGTTTTGTCCATTCCTCTAAATTCAGTATGATAACAAACATGGCATCTCGCACTCCGAGACATGACTGAATGTATAAAAGAAAGGTTCGAGCCACTCTGCTAAATCACACTCTGTGACTTGCATTGATTTATTTACCACTCGGGCGTTGAGTGACACGCTTATATTTCGCGCATCTCGTGCTACGGCCGACGAATTTTCACAAATATAATATTTGTATATGGGCTTTTCTTATGTAATATACTGTGGTCTATTTAATTGTATCGTTCTTTTTTAAGATACATGTTATCTATAGATTAAATATATGGTTTTAAAGCTGTTGCAAGTACTATAATGATGCGAATGCTAATTTTTAGACCTACGAATTATTCAGTTAGCGTCATTTTTAAAATTTGACAGCTGATTGGTCGCGCAGGTCGCACGCACACATTTGAAGTGATTCTGGGTAGTAGATTGATTAAATAAATAAAATTGTCGACCAATTTTTTCAGACTGAATAATTTTATTTATTTAAAGAGTTCTATTCAGACGTTAATCTAAGATTTGACTAGATTTATTAATTATTAATACTAAGTCATTATTCAATAAATAAAATTATCGACCAATTTTTCAGACAATATAAAGATTCACATTATATTGTCTGAAAAATTGGTCGATAATTTTATTTATTGAAGAGTTCTAATATGACGTTAATCAAAGATTTGACTATGTCATTATTACCTGATGTTAAAGTACCTAAAGACTGATAAAAGATATAATTACAAGGTTATCTTAGCAACGCTCATTTTTATTAAAAAGGAGTGAGAAAAAAACTTTTCTAATAAAATGAGAAAATATTTTTTTGTCTTTGATATTATTTCCATATTTAAAAAAAATATTTTGTCAAAAAATATGCGAATATTCGCTTCCGCGAATATTCGCATATTTTTTGACATCACTAGTAAGTACCGATACATAAGTACTTTTAGTACTCAGTGCTGCAGCTCTGTGCGCTCTAAAAGATCGTATCTAAATAGTGAAATATTTAAAATATTTTTTATTTTTCGTTTTGAGAAGGTTTTCGGTCTAATTATAGGGGAACATAGAGAAAGACGGACCTTTTGCTTAAACGTAAAATATTCGTTTTAAAAATTTAACCGTTTTTAAAAATAGATTTAAAAAAGAGAAAAAAAAATGTAAGTCGTCGTGGGATTTGAAACATAAATTCAAGCGAAATTCATAGTAACTATATTTCGACCTGTCATCTAACGAAATTCTAGTAACTCTAAATTTTTGCCTGGCATCTAACGAAATTCTGGTAACTAAATTAAACGTATCAAAAAGCGCCACTCCAACACACACACACACAACAAACACTAACACACAGCTGTCCAACACATACCTACAGCAAGCGCAAATAAAACGTAACGCGTCCCGTGAACCCGTGAACAACTTCACGCCAATTGTACCTACGGTTTTACTCCCAACCAAACGCGCCATTAATTGTTTCACATGAAAAAGAGAAAACTAGTTCTGTTCTCTTTTTACAGTCACCTCCCCTTACTACAAATTATTATTAATCTACGCCGAATTTTAATAGAATATAGGCGATTGTAAAACGAAGAAAAAAATTAATGTATCCTTTTTTTATTCCCTTGTTGAAGTCTGTTCGATTTTTTTTATTTCGCATTTTTTAGTGTATAGATACTTATAACGGGTTGTTTTTTACGGTAAAAGTTTGGGTACAGCGGTTCTTGCTTTAAATGGAGAGAAAAACGTTATAACAAGATTTTAAACATTTCATCGTTATTTCATCCACAGTATGAAAATAAATAGATGTACCTACGGGAGAGAAAAGCATTTTTTGTCGTCACACACGCATATTCTAGCTTTATAAACTTCAAGATTCTATTGTGAGGGTAGAAAACAATAGCGATTTATCAGCCTTAAAGTTATTATCTTTATAAAATAAAATGAGTATTTCATAATGTGAATTTAATACAAAATTGATAGACGGAATGTTTCCAGTGAATTTTACAAAATATGATTGTATTTTATTCATTAAAATTTTCAATATAATATGCTTTATATCATAAAGCAGTAAATATACAGAATGTTTTGCAGAAAGAAATGATGACTTTCACTTACTAAAATTCTTATCTAAATTTAAATCTTTGTGATTTTCTTTATTAATAGCGCTCAACCTTTGCCTCGCAATCGATTTTGCACTTTGTCATTAGATTCGGGCGCAAAAACATTCGCCAAAACATATTTCTCTTCATACTTCAGTTACATCCGGCATCAATTTTAAGGCAGAAAGTCTAACATTTATGCATTGGTGGGATTACACGCACTGATGCCAGAAGTACATACTTTCGACTGGCTATAAATGATAACAGGAGGTAAAAAAACTTTTAAGTTAAACGTTTTTATTGTACAATCGATAATGTATTAAAAACTAGAAAATAAATATGATTCGCCATTGAGGGCTTTGATAAAACTAAAATAAAATCGTGGGGGCCGAAAAATTTCATTTGTTTGAGATTTGAAAAAATATTTAGCTTTCGACTGTCTTCTTCGATCAAAATGTAACTATATAAATGCCCCGCTACGAATTTATTTTAGTTTAATAAAAGCCCCCAATGGTGACTCATATTTATTTTACATTATATATATCTATTTTACATTATATATTACATTATCGATTGTACAATAAAAGCGTTTAACTTAAAAAAGTGCGATTTGCATCCGGACGAAAGCCGGACCAGTCAGTTAGTTATTATAATATTGTATTGTGAACAAAACTAAACTACCTTTTTTTATTTTTAAGTTTTTAGTGTGCTTTAGTGCGATTTGCAACCAGACGAAAGCCAAAACGGTCAATTAGTTATTATAGTATTGTATTGTCTACATACCTATGCAAAATTTCAACTCAATCGGATAATAGGAAGTAGTTGAAAAAGCTGTCCCAAGAATTGAATAAAGATATAAAGAAACATATAGCATCACTTTGTTTTTGAGTAGTGAATTAAAAATCCAATTAACTACTTCTCGAATAAAAATCTGAAGGTTTGTAATAAAGGAGCCATGGGAACGCTATATTATATAAATTATACAAATAATTTAACTGAACCAACGTTATGTTGTATAATAAACAAAACTCCGTACCTATTTCATTTTGCAACAGAGCTTGTATTATATAACTCGATTTTTGGTATAGTTGAGTCTTTTGATGTGCTTGGAAGATAGACGGGTCTATAATATTCCCGAAGCTTTTAAAGTTAAATGTTATTGTTTCCGCAATCAGCAAAACATCCGTTATGAAAATTCAGTGCTGTTAGATTATTTATCGCACAAATTTTCCACAGAAAACTGTATTTTTTCAGCGTGTAAGCGAGCAACGGCACTGGGGAGGGATGGGTGGGGGGAGACGATCACAAAGTTAATAACATCGTTCAGTCAAAAGACGCAGAACGAGGCCGTGCAAGGCGATCGTAAAAAAGTAGGTGGTTTTTCAATCGCTTCATCGTCTACACCGCGTGCACACTCTCACACTACTGCACTGGTAAATGTGTCAGAGTCCTTCTTCTTGCACCAAGGCTCCCAAACACACCGTCAGGTAATACACAATAGTAGCTAAGTAGATTCTACACCTAGTGTTGTAATGTGTTATTTTTACACTCATGCGGGAAAAGTGGTATCTTTACGCATGCTGTTACGGTTGAAAAGTAGCTATTTTCATTTGCGTGCGGAAACTTTATTTGTCGCACTGAAATTATTGTTTGCCGCACGCATATTCAGAGAAAAAAACAAAATAATAACGGTGTTAATGTCAACGAAACAGTCATTTGAAGCAGATTTGAGGTTAAAATTTTCGATTATGGACTTTTATTATTGACAATTTTAACTGAATTTTCAACTTTTTAATGATTTAATTTTAATTTTTATTACTTCTAATTGCTTTTTTTCATTCGTAATAAAATTTTAATTTCAATTTAATTTAATTCGTAATAAAAAATAGTATGTGCAACTCGTGCGGCATTGTCGCACTAGTTGCACAATATACTATATCACGACTTTTTTACACGACCCCCTGTAAAATAACGGCTGCTTTTCATGCGTGTATAGCGGTAGTAAAGTGACCCATTTCGCACTAATGTGTAAAGTCAAACTTTGAAAATACGATTTTATCAATTCAATAGTAATTTCTCTGTCAGTAATTAAGGTTCTTATATGGATTTCTCCTGAATCGTTTTTACCTGTGTTAATTCGTACATATCGTGATATATTGTCCATTTCCCCTCATTAAAACGAAGAGAACGATGCATCACAATGTCTGCGAATTTTTACACACTCAAATCGGTGCCACACATTTTTTCCTTACCGTATTTATATCTATTGGTACTAATATTATTTTTCCGTTTTGAGGTCCCCTGAATCCAAAAAACACATTTTTGGAAAAACTCTGTGCGTCTGTTAGTCTGTTTGTCTATGAACACGATACAGGTCAAACGGATGAGCGGATTGAAACCAAATTATGGGAGGAAGTTTGGTATGCAAATATGAAGAGCACTATCGTTTTTGGGGAAAATCGACGCATGCGCAGAAGAGATATATGCTAAAATGGTATTTTTTATATAATAATGGTATACTTTTCATAACGGCTTATTATTCTATTTATTTTTCAAGAAAGTTTTGTTTAAAATTTTTTTTTTAAACTTTACAGTTTTGGAAATATTTTGAAAATAACAAAAAATCATCCGCTCTTTTGTTTTATGGATCTGTCAGAAATAAACTAGTTAGGCATGCTTTGATTAATTTTTACATGACGTGGAACATACTATGTAGGTAACCATGGCAACGAATAGTTAATATCATATTGAATACTAGCCATTACCCGCGTCACCTCACGCGATATCAGAAATTTTCTTTTCTTTATTATAATCAAATGTCAACATTTTGAAGTTGGAATGATCCCGTCGCCCAATTGGCTGGAATTTTTTTACTATTAATTTTTAATATATTGCGGCAATGTGTGGAATTTTAGGTTTTACGAACGATTTTCGTCCATAAAACGCAGTTCTGGTAAAATTGTGATGCTGCCTCACCTATGTAAGAAGGGAAGCCTTGGTCTGCATATAAAGCATCATCGTCACTGCAGCATATTCATCCCACTCTCATTCTACACACGGCGCGGTTGCGGTGCGAATCCAATTTTCATTTCATCACTTTGAACCAATTTTTGTGCCTCGTCCCATATACACACATATTATGCGGGTTCTATTATATACATATACATACAATATTTTATGCAAAATGAAATAGCCTTATGAGTAAATGATTCAATCCTACGTTTATGTCGCCTTTGAAGTGTATGTATATAGGTTTCCTCTGCAGATATCAACTTATTTTACAATTCTCCTCATCTTGTGAACGTTAATTGGAATCATTATTATTTCACTTAATTATTTAGATTGTAAATAAAACTAAGGCATCACTCACAAACTGTAACAGCAATATATAGGATGACCGGTAATTGCTCGTATTCCTCTCGGGAAAAGAAACTATGACTAACTTGTAATGATTGAACTTTATGATTTGGGGATCGGAAACGCGTCAAGTTTTTATAATAATGGCACTTCTGTGAAGAATTTTTATTTAATTTTTGAAGTGAAAACTTCTTTAGCGGCGTTGTACACTTTTTTTGTAATGGGTAAAAAATGTTAAACTCGCGTCAGGGTCACGTGTCCTGATCGAAAATGCGTAAGACGAAAACTTTTATTTATACAACGTTAGACAACTAGCGTTGAAATATCGTACATAAAAATGCAATATATGATACAAACCATTTTGATCGAAAATTCGTAAGACGTTAATATTCAAGTTTTCACTTCTGCCGGCACTCCCGGAGTGCAACCCGTCTTTTTTTATTATTAAGTTTTAACACACAACATAAAGTCTAACAGTTAATTTCGTGGTTTTTAGCTTTAGTAAGGTTGGCCAATCAGTAAGCTAATCATGAAAAAATTCAGGTCAAGAGTAAGAATATTTTTTTTTAATTTTATAACTATCAAAATTCGGATTTTTGTAAAAAGTAAACCGAAGTAGATTTTCTCTAAAATGAAGCATTTCTGACCCCCAAGTGATAGCTGAGGTTAAGTCATTCCAAATTAGTCATGGTTTCTTCTCCCGGGAAGAATACGAGCAATTACCGGTCACCTGTATAGTGTACCTATTTGTCATTATAGGCACTGTGACTTTATTATGTGAAATTATTTGTTTTTGGGACAAAATAAAAATTTAACCTCTTCATACACTCCTCAAAATATTATTTTTTTCTTTTGATTTGCAATATTATTATCAAAATAATCAGCATCTGCGCCAAATTTAATACACGCCCTTCAGTAAGTAAATCCGTATCCGCAAACAAGTTTTTTCATATAAAATTTGGAAGTCCGATCCTATCGGGCCGATTTAAGCTACGCATTTTAATCTTTACTATAAAAAATAGGAGCCTTCGTAAGACGCCTGGCAAATGTGAAACATAACTTTAAACTCGCCAAATGCAACTTTAAGTTACACTATACGGACACTTCCTGTAGCCTTATGGACATTGCAACTTTAAGTAACTAGCAGCGCCACTTAAGTGACTATTCAAGTTACTAATAAATCTCAGTTAGATGTCGTCGTGTTATAATCCAACGCATACACACAGCAAGCGTTACGCGCTGTTATCTAACGAAATACTAGTAACTAAATTTCGCCCTGTTATCTAGATGTCGTCTTTATGCCATGTATAACCCAGCGCACACAAACGTAACGTCCTCCCATAAAAGTGTCGCGCTAATTGCACGGTTTTACTCCCAACCAAACGCGCCATTAGATGTTTCGCATCAAAAGTTTACTTGCGATCTGGATGTTATGTTCCAAAGCTGCATTTTATAATGGAAAACTCATATCAGATTTAAGACAATATTCAATCTATATAGTGACAACAAAGAAGCGTAAATTTTCAATCTCATATTTTTTTTATCTTAAAAACAAATCAATTTACTTATTACAATTTGTTTACACATGTTTCAGACTGATGTTGTTAGCTTGTTACAGTTTTTTTTCTTGTTATGTAATGTGAAACGCTGCAGGTGGTTTATTCACACTGTAAGAATTTCACAGTCCTTGTATGATGTTGGCCTCCCGTCATGTCGATGTTAAAATGCTTTATGGTGTGCGCGCTGCGATATTTTTTATAACACAGCCAGGCTTGATTCACGATATATTCTTTATTGTGCGACTTCCATAGGGGTACAAATTTGTGTTATGTCTTTTTGTGAGGAAAAATAAGAACAAAAAGTAATTTTGTTGAATTTATTATTTCCTCTTTTTATACGAATTACATTTTAAACGATAGTTTGAATATTTGAAGGGGATTTTTTTAGATTTCTATATTTTTTTATATACGCATGTGCCCAGGATGTGTTAATTCATATCTGAAAAATATGGTAATGTTGAAAGGACGCACTTTTATCAATAAAAAACGGGATACATAACTCGCATTTAAATATTAAAATATCGGATGCTGTTAATATTTTATAACAAACTAGTTGCTACCCGCGGCTACGCACGCGATTGAGATGAAACAGCGACAACGGCTGCCACTTTAAAAAACAATGTTTATACACTTTGACATTTTTGCCAGCAGTCTTTGCGTGCTATATAATTATATAGGTACCTACATTAATACGTGTGAATTTTGAAATCATCCCCAATTTTACCCTGTTGAGAGATGATTTTGCAAAGACGTGGAACACGTAATTCTTTATTTCTTACCAAAAGCCTAAATACGAATTTTCATATCCCTAAGTTGAGAAATGATCGGTACTCCATACAAACTTTGATCCCCTATTTCACCCTTTCCTCAGGATGCAATCTATCTCCTTGCCAAATTTTAATTTGTTCAGCGATTGTGTAAAAAATATGCGTGGATTTGGACCTAGAGTCTGTTTGGCACCCATCTTTAAATAAATAAATAAATAAACTAATATAAACAGCTACAAGTAAACAATCTCTAATTATTTATTGAAGTGTTTCAACAATATTTTTGTATGTAGGCAACAGTTTTTACTATTCCAAAACCATAAGTGGAGAATGGTACTAATTTAGGTCAAAATTCACTTTTCAAAAATTTTTTCGTCTTGACGTCTCCTCAATCTAAAAAAGATATTTTTGGAATAAATCTGTGCCTCTAATTATGTTAGTTTGTTAGTCTGTGAACACGATACAGGTCAAATAGATAGACGGATTGAAACCAAATTTTTAGAGGAAGTTTAATATGCAGATATGAACAGCCCTATTGTTTTTGGGGGAAATCGGCTATAACGTTGTTTTTTATATGTATAGATATAATGGTACACTTTTCCTAGCAATTTATTATTCTATTTAATTTTTTAAGAAATTTTAGCTGGAAATTTTTTTTTCTAAACGAACAGTTTCGGAAATACTTCGAAAATAAAAAAACATCAGCTGTTCTTTTGTTCTGTAGATCGGTCAGAAAGAAATTAGTTTAGCATGCTTTGAGTAATTTTTACATGACGTGGAACATATTATGTAGGTAACTATGCCAATAAATAGCAAATATCGTATGGAATACTAGCCATTACCCGCGTCACAGCACGTGATATCAGAAATTTGTTTTTCTTTATTATACCATATCAAAATGTCACTATTTTTGAAGTTGGAATGGTCCCATCGTCCAATTGGCTGGAATTTTTGTTTTGTTCCATATTTGGTGACTTTGATGTCAAAATGCAGGTTTGAAATACGATATATTTTATGATCATAATCTTTCTGTTTGACAGTCATCCTGTTGTCCTTTTTTGATCTACGAAACGACATTTTTTTTCTATCTGTATAAATTTTATAGTCACAGAAATGTTCTTTTTTTACAATGAATGTAATCCTTTTAGGTGTAACATCCAATTTGTGCAGTTTGATATGTATTTTTCTTTCACCGTATATTTCGTCTAACATTTGCAAACACAGGTAAACTGTGTTACCGACGTTTGCGGCCGGAATTGTCAAGTCAACCATAAATTGTCGTATAGCTATACAAAAGCTATTTTCCTGTGAATGCTATTCAAGCGCTAATACGTAAGTAAGCGTGAAGTAGTTTCAATTGAATCAGAACTATGAGTTTGTCCATTGACGTTAGAAATACATAGGTAACTGTTTGTATACTATTTTCGTCTTAAAATGGTTAAAGATTGTAGAGGATATTTACAGTGGTACCTCGACATACGAGTTTAATTCGTTCTGCAACCTTGCTCGTATCTTGAATTACTCGTATCTTGAAGCAAATTTCCCCATACAAAACAATTACCATTAATCCGTTCCAACCCCCAAAATGTCACCCCAGTTTGAATAATAAAAATGTATTTATAAATGACAAATATTTATTGTACAAAAAAAAAGAGAATGTAAAGAAATAAATTAGATATCCTCACTGGTCTTTGCCTTTTTCGCTACATTTTTCTCGCTTTCACCTGTAGGCCGTTTAGAAAAAAAACATGTACAAGGAGGTTTGTTTCTTCCTCCCTCTCAGAATGTTCCGGAAATGAGTTAGGCAAGTGTCATTAAACCTGCTAAAGCGAACTCGTATCTCGAATTTCGCTCGTAACTCAAAGCAAAAAATCACTCGCTCGCCGGCTCGTATCTCGAAAAACTCGTATGTTGGGGCACTCGTATGTCGAGGTACCACTGTATAATCATAAACGAAAAGTATAGACATTTTATCCAGGCAAGATTTCATGCCGATTGTATTAACGTATTTTTTTACGTAAAATTCGTCTTTCTTCGGAGCTAGTTTACGAAAATTGAACGCAACGAATTTGGAGTCATTTTCAAATTACAGACCATAGATAGATATATAGATAGATAGTTATTTTATTTGCGGGGCATAAAAAATGCTATAAATACGTCATATATTATACATACACGAAGAACACAGAGTAAAAAAGAGACGGGTTGCACTCCGGGAGTGCCGGCAGAAGTGAAAACCTAGATGTACTTAAACTAAATTTCGCTAGTAGCAATATAAGTTACATGCAGTGCAAAAAATTATAAGCTATAAGCTTTGACAAAACATTAAGAGATGTCGCTATGCATCCAGGTTTCGTAAAACTACACATTTATAAAATTACATGCAGCCAGTCACTGGATGTAATTTTTTAAATTTGTAGTGTTACGAAACCTGAGTACATGGCGACATCTCTTAAGGTTTTGTTAAAGCTTATAGCTTATAATTTTTTGCAATGCATGTAACTTATATTGCTACTAACATCTAGCGAATTTTAGTATATGTACTGCCGAAGCAAGTACGGTAGACCGTCTCAACAACTCGTCAGGGTCACGTGACCCTGACGCCTGACGCGTCAGATCTGACGCGAGTTTAACAGTTTTTACCCATTACAAAAAAAGTGTACAACGCCGCTAAAGAAGTTTTCACTTCAAAAATGATATTAAAGGTTACATTAAAATTAAAATCAAAAAAAATAAACACAAACTCAAAGAGAGCAACCTAAGATTATTTTCGTTATATCCGTTAGTAAACAGAAAATCGACCTTGGACACAGAGTGCGGACTCCTGATAACGATGTACAAAAGCCCGATACAACGACCTCTATTCACGTACGCATGTCCAGTATGGCAAGCATCATCAAAGAGCAACCTACAACGCCTCCAGAAATTTCAAAATAAAATATTGCGGACAATTATTAAAGCCCCCTGGTTCATCCGTAATTCACAAATACTCCGCGAACTATCTATTCCTACATTTGACAGCTATATAAAAACGATAACGAAACAATTTCTCACAGGAATTTCCTCATGCCCTGGTGCGCAACATTACAAAATGGGTACAAGAACGGTTAAACCAGGACTTAAAAAATCAAGATTACCTCAGGACCAAACGCTCTAGTCAACTATTTTTATCTATTTTTTTCCTCTCCCTTGTCATCAAAATTGCATGTTAAATTGTACCAACAGTAGGTATACCCTATTGACATAAATTTTTCTAAATAGTTACATAATTATTAGATACTGATTTCTATTATTATCTACACTGTGAATAGGTAGCTGATTATTAAAAAATATAAAAAAAGACCATAGATATACGCGTGATACTACGACTTATCAAGTATTTATATTCTCGTTTGATAAAACAAGTTAATAGGTATATAACGATGAATGTGTAAATAAGAAATCTCGTAAACAAATCTGCGATTAATAAACCACTCTTAGCGCGACACTTTTATGGGACGACGCTTTAGTTGAAGGCGACATTTAGATACCAGTTACCAGTTGAGTTACTAATATATCGTAGATGACAGCGCGTGGCGCTTGCTTATATTCGTTGAATTATAACTTGACTTTTTTTAAAGGCGACCACTAACTGACAGGGCAAAAAGTTACATAGTGAAATTTAGTTACAGGACGATATTTAGTTACTAAAATTTCGTTAATAACAAGTCCAAATTTATGTTTCATATCTACCAGGTATGTCACAATTGTGTTGCTATATTTTATTTTTTAAATGGACTTGGTTTTTTTTTACCTCGTTTTCTGTCTTTGACCAATTTATAACGACACTACTATATTTCGGAATATAATGGATTCATTTATATGTAATATGGGTGCTGTACATGTAAACCGTGCCTTTATGTAAGGATGGGTAATCATTTGTTTTAATTATTAAGTCATAAACTATATTTAAAACATTTGTTTTATTAATGAAAACAGACATACGCCACTTGAGTTCGGATTCTTTGATTTTGAGCTAGGTACCTTATTTAGATGAGTTATTTTACAGTTAGTAATTATTATAATATATTACAGAGTAGCTACTGTTTGCTACAATTGTTAAGAAACACTCATTGTTACAACGCTATCAACATAGAAAAAATTAGTTAATTTTTTTTAAACAATGTGACCGTCGGGATACGAACCCCGAATCTTTCCACGCTCGCGGCGGACTTACACCACAGTGACACAACTATCATTCTAATATTTATAGCATTGGAAACTAATTTTTTCACATCATGCGAGAGCCAATGATATTAGTTAACGTTAGATGTGAACCATCACAGTAGTGAGAGCTAGGTACCTTAGTTCATGTGGGAAAAAATTGAATCATTTTCTATTGTTATTAGAACAAACCTGGCCAGTCACAAAAATAAAGTTTTCGGGTTCAAATCCCCGTAGTGACATATTATAATTTTTTTTTCTTTTTGACTAAATCCTAATTAATGCGTATATAATTAAGAAAAAAATATGTTAAGATTTCATCAATAATATTTTGAGTGTGATTTTTGATTATTCTACTTGGCGTAATTGCTGTAATTGATCTAAGAAAGAATATGCCATCCCTGATTTGTAAGCAAAGGTAAAATACAACACAATAGGCTAAGGGAGATTTCTGGTTTCTAGTCGATTGGTTTGTCCGCGCCGCTAGATTCTTGGGTTTCTGGATCGCATATAAAAACATTGATCTATTCTCTGCATTTGTATATAATGTGCATTGAACCTTGGGTAATTTAAGCATGTCTATATGGACTGATTCGTCATAGACGCTACAATAGATCAGTTGTTAATTATATCAAAATATCTATTTACTATGTTCACTGGCAGGGAATAGTCCGAGACAATATTAAGGAATACGGAAAAACATTGCACGCAACCGGAGCTGAGAAAATATTTGTATTGTGCTTTTTAAAATTGCGACGTTTGAAAAAACAATTGTTTTTAAATATCAGTCTAATTTGACCACATAAAAATATGTAATTTTACAGCTTCCAGTCCATAAGTTTGGGGTTTCATATGCAATCTCAAGGCATTCTAAGCGAAACGGATGATTATTTTGTGAAAGTTACTCCAATTGTTTTTTTTTTCACTTAAAATAACTTATTTGCCTAATCTTTTGAAATAATAAATGATGGAAGTTACTAGATTTAATAATAAAAAGAATATTTTGAAATAGAATTGGATATAAAAAAATACATTTATAATAAATAAAATTATCGACCAATTTTTCATACAATAAATTAACAAAAAATATCTGAAGAAGATCCAAATCCGGATCGAAACGTTAATGTATTATTGATATTTTTTGTTAATTTATCGTCTGAAAAATTGGTCGATAATTTTATTTATTGAAGAGTTCTAATCAGACGTTAATCAAAGATTTAAAATACATTTATATTTAATTTATTTTTTGCTAATCAACATAACTATTATTGTAATTACACTGGACGTTAAGAACTTAACGCATTGCTATTTAAATTTAATTTTGAGGCAGTACCGTCTTTAGGGGCGGGCCTAGGACCAGAGCCCCGCACTCGTCCAGGAGCGCCAGCCCAGCGCAAATAACCCAAGATTTTATCTAATTTTTGTGATGATTTGAAATAAATAGAATGCAAAATTTATTTATAGATACCGTTATTAAATAAAATATACAAAAATAATATATATTTTTAAAATCTTTGATTAACGTCTGAATAGAACTCTTCAAGTAAATAAAATTGTCGACCAATTTTTCTCAGACCATACGATAATTATTGACAAAAATGATAAAAATACAAATAAAATTAAACCCTGATAAGCATAATGTCGTTACTAAGCATAAAATTGACTATGACCACAAAATTAATTGGAATAATGTTAAAATTTTAGATAATGAAAGTAATTATTTTAAAAGAAGTATTTCGGAAATGTTATACATAAAATCTAACAAAAACTCTCTTAATGCTCAATTAGATACCGAAAATTTAAGTAAAATTTATGATATTATTTTGAAATAAATTTTTGTTTTTTAAATAACTTTTTCTTTATGGGTACTTTGATATCCATGACTACGTATTAAAAAATTGTTTGTTATTAATTTTTCATTAATTTGTTTGATTCTTTAAACTTCATCATTCGTGTAAATAAATAATAATTAATAATTTAATACTAATTAATTTTTATATTTTTAGATTTTTCTGAAGAAGATCCAAATCCGGATCGAAACGTCATCTTATGTTATATTGATTTGTATTTTTATCATTTTTGTCAATATATCGTATGGTCTGAGAAAAATTGGTCGACAATTTTATTTACTTGAATATATATTTTTATTTAACCTTATCTGTTTATACAGTAGAACCTCGATAAGTTATAAACCTCTGTAACTTGAAAATTTTTTGAAACCTCCATTACTTAAAGCATAAAACCTCGGTAACTTAAACAAAATTTTGAGCGTTGGCCCTCGATAACTTGAATCATCGTGAATAAGAATACAAACAAAAGGTTTTGCCAAGAACTTTATTTTCACTTCAGTCTTTCAGTAAATCGCTTTACGTATTTCTGTGCGCATTAAATATTATTTAACGAGTAATAAAATGAAGTGAAAATTGAACATACTAACTTATTCTGACAAGTTAAGAGCAATCCAAGTAGTGAAAAGTGGTTCAAGTAGCAAAGATGTTGTTGCTCAGTTTGGAAACCTCATTTAGTTAAAAATTGAACTTCCAAAACTTCAACTCTCGATAAGTAAAAAACTCGTTAACTTAAATTTGTCAACGTTTCCCTTGAACTTTAACTTATCTACGTTCTACTTTGTTTTTTTTTCTGTATATTTTATTTGCTTAAATAATAAAAATTGGAATAAACAAAAAAATAACTTGTTAATCAAAATTACCATTTAAATATCAAAACTGATATTTAGCTTATTTGTATAAATATAATATCGGTATAAATCGAATTCTTTAGAGGAAGAGCACTATAATTGACCCAAGGCCTGCGAAACTTCAAAGAGGGCACTGTGTTGAGTTAATTGCCGAGCATCTTTAATCTGCAATGTGTCTGTCTGTCAGGCGTTTATGACGTAATTTATACATTTCCCAGTGCAACAGCAAAATCACCAGTTCACACCTTTCGAAGTGTAAACGTGACATTTTTCCGACGAAACTTTAGTGATTTTGATCCGATTTAATTCATCCATGCAAAACACACACATGCCCGTCAGTTGTCTACAAACACGTTACGGATTAGACACAGTTTCTGCTACCAGGGTGGCAACAAAATTATAGAATGTTCATTGTACCGTCGGGCAGTCTTAAAATTGTGAGCCATCGTGGGACGTCTGGCCGATGTAAAACATTTAAATTTATTTATATATTTTTCACGTGATAACGTCTTATAAATTGATGAAACACCGGCTGCATGCACGAAAAAGTGTAACGTTCCGAAAAGTGTAACGTTCCGAAAATGTAACGTTCCGAAAAGTGTAACGTTCCGAAAAGTGTAACGTTCCGCCTGAGCGTGAAACACCAGCTGCACGCACGAAAAAGTGTAACGTTTCGCCGTAACGTTCCGCCTGACCCTGTGCGTGCAAGCGAGAGCGCAGTAATGTATTATTAAATATGATATTCGAGCGGAATACGTTATCGCGTAAAACTATCGTCCGTAAACCGACTTTACAGACAACCAATTTTTTTGAAGTAAAACTTCTTTAGGCACGCTCGACTTGGGAGGTAAGCTGGTGAATGCCTGACGAGAAAGTTTACGGAAAGTGCGTGATCGGGCGAGGCGAACGGAAGTTGAGAGGGAGATATAAGTTAGAGAAGATAGAAAGTTACGTTTCGTATATTACTGTAGGGGCAAGAGAGAGAGGTGCGCGCACACATTTTCTTTCTCTCTTCCTCAACAAATACTTCACTGGCTAGTGGCGCCATCAGGTGGCCGAAAATATAAGCAGTACTCTTTACTTGCCAGTGGCGCTATCGGGTGACTAAAATCCAACGAGAGCTAAGTAATTGCAATGTATTACTTTTGTTTTCATTATCTTTAAGTAATATTTTACGTTTAAAGTGAATAAAATTGTAAATTCATTTTAAAGTTCATATTTTGTGAATTTTCGGGTGAATATAACAAATTATGGCAGGAAGAAGTTTTACTTCAGTCGTGTGGTCTAAAGCACACTCATGTTTTTTTTTATATTGAAATGTTTTTCTTTGAACGAATTTAAATGATTTGACTTATTTATTTTTCGTTTTATTAAATAGTAAATGTAAATGTATAAAAATTTTGAAATGCTTCAAGGACTTTTTTGCAAATAAAATCTTGCAGAACTAAAAATTCAGAGCTACCCTTCAGCCAGACTCAAATACCTACCCAAAAATGTTTGATAGCTCTTCTACTATTATGACACATGATCTAAAAAAACTGATCTATAATGCATTTTAAAAATTACATTGAAATCAGTCTGGCCGTTTAAGCGTAAACCAAACAATGCTTCACTTTCATCTTCCAAGGAATACTTTTTTACCGACTTTAACGTGTTTAAGCCAGTTACATATATTTATATTTTATTTATATAAACAAGTCATTTTCTAAGCCACACTCGTACAATTAATGTAATAGGTATTTTAATGAATTCGGGAAAGTCATTGAACATAGCATAGTAAATAGGAGTAGAATGTACATATTAACAATGTAGGTAACGTACAGATGGACCAGTAACAATGCACGGAGAACAATAATAACTAGGACGAGACCCGAAGTAAGCCTGTTACGCTAATCACCGTGAATTTACTTTCGGTAGCCCGTCTGTTTTGTCGCCGTACAACCAGAATGATCGACTTGTGTATTCCGTAAAGCCGTTTGTTTATTTAAACTTCCTTCGCATCAAACATACGCTGCAGGTCGGCTTTAAAAAGTCGGGATTAATGAAGAAAAAAAAATATCAGCGCTTAACGTACATTTATTCCATTTAGTTTTTTTGTTTATATAATAATAATAATAATAATAATAATAATAATAATAATAATAATAATAATGCATTTAACGTCCGTTTCTCGACTTTATGTCATAACAGACGCCATTCCCACGATTACAATTTTTTTTTCTACCACAGTTCCTGTTATTTTCTACAATTTTTAAACTTCAACTTAATTAATAGCAATGGGCGAACGAAGGAATTTTTAGGAAATTAGGATAAGGTAGGCAAATTTTGAGCATAGGAGTTTGACAGGTTATCGGCCATAGCCTTGAATAAAGAACCATCTCGATATTTATCTGGAATTGTTGAGGGAAGCCATGGAAAACCTCAACAAGATGACCGGTTTTTTCGTTTATAGTAATGGGAATTGGGAAATATATTAACGACCTTTTACCATTCCAACCCACAAGTAGGAAATTTAAGTACTTACTTACAATATTTTTTAGTTTTGATGTCCCCCGAATCCAAAAAACATATTTTTGGAAAACCTCTGTGCGTCTGTTCGTCTGTATACACGATACAGGTCAAATGGATGAACGGATTGCAATCAAATTTTGGGAGGATGTTTGATATGCAAATATGAAGTGCCTTATTGTTTTTGAGAGAAATCGGCGCAACGCAAAAGAGATATATGCTGTAACGTTGTTTTTATATAATAATTAATGGTATACTTTTCATAACCGCTTATTATTCTATTTACGTTTTCAAGAAAGTTTCGTTAAACATTTTTTTCCTAAATTTTATAGTTTCGGAAATATTTTGAAATTAAAAAAAAATCAGCTGTTCTTTTGTTTTGTAGATCTGTCAGAAATAAACTAGTTAAGTATGTTTTTATTAATTTTTACATGACGTGGAACATATTGTGTAGGTAACCATGGCAACAAATAGCAAATATCGTATTGAATCATATTAATACTAGCCGCTACCCGCGGCTACGCCCGCGATTGAGATGGAAATCGACTTTTGACATGCATATCAGGGGTTGAGGTATTGCACATATTTTGACAAACAATTTTCTTATTTTTCGTAAAAAATTTTTATTTTTTTTTAATAAAAAGTATCCTATGTTACTTCTAATACCTTCAAGAGTGTATGTGCAAAGTTTCATGATGATCGGTTAAGTAGTTTTTGCGTGAAAGCGTAACAAACAAACTTACATTCGCATTTATAATATTTCGTTTTCATAAAATTTGTAAGTCCGGTCCTGTCGGGCCGATTTTAATGAAATTTTAATAGCACATTTTAATCATTACTAAAGGGTTAAATTTCAATTTTGAAACGATTCGGAGAAATTTTTCGGTATTTTTGGGCCCAAAAAATGTTTTCAACCCTTTCTTATTTTTCGTAAAAAATTTTTATTTTTTTTTTAATAAAAAGTATCCTATGTTACTTCTAATACCTTCAAGAGTGTATGTGCAAAGTTTCATGATGATCGGTTAAGTAGTTTTTGCGTGAAAGCGTAACAAACAAACTTACATTCGTCAAAATATGTGCAATACCTCAACCCCTGATATGCATGTCAAAAGTCGATTTCCATCTCAATCGCGGGCGTAGCCGCGGGTAGCGGCTAGTATATTATAATATTGCAGTCGATCGAATAGCGGAACCTAGCGGTCGAATCAAAGTTTCTCGACGTTTCATACTCTCTTATAAACAATTTGACGCCCGAATGTTTTTTTTTTAACTTGCTATGAAAATGTAAATTTTACACCGGCGCCAAATAATTAATTGAAAATTAACAGTAAATTTATTAATTTTAGAACATAGATTTAATTTTACGTTTATTAAATAGTTTAATTTATAGGAAAATATGTAAATTACGCAAGTTGCACAAACCGATAGATTATAGACGCTTCCACAACTGAGGACATTGTTCACAAATCGATTTACGTCGATATCAGTAGGTATTTAAAAAAAATCGTGAGAATAAAAATTGAAAATACAAATTACTAGATTCTAGTAGAGAAAAATTTTGTTTTTTGTTATTTAATGTAGTATATATTTTAAATTATTCTTTGTTGATGACACAAAAATTAGTATATTAGGTTAGAAAAATGATTCTGAATATTTTTTATTGCAAATACGCTGCATTCGGAAATAATTTAAAATTGTAATTAAAGAAACTCTATCAAAGCTAGAAAATTCTTCAATTTTGACACTGAATGAGCTACCAAAATAAAGGTACCTACACAAAATGTCAAAACCGAGCACAGCCTGGCATAACGATATAGGTTTTGGATCAAACTGTCGTGGGTTCGAATACCACATCCACTCGTGGATATTTTGAGATGTCATTTAATTTAATTTCATGTAATCAAATAGTCTTTAGTCGTCGAGCGTCTATAATCTGCAATAAATAAATAATGATAAAATAACATAGTAACTCATCAAGCACGATACTAAAGGTTAAGTCCCGATAGTGCCGCTTAATTTTAAATATACCCAGAATTTGAAACAAATTGGAGTAGAATGGTTAATTTCCAAAACTAACATAACTGCATAATTAACAAACGTTGAATTAACTTTCGCTACAAATCCCTCCACAATATAATACTGTAACGTTACAATAATTTCAAAAACATTAAATAGACAAAGGACGATATTATTAAACTAGAAACCTGTATAAAATGGAAAGTTTTCTTCTTATTAAAAATTAATAGAAATGGGATTGATATTGTTGAAAGTCTTATTATGGATACTATTTAAATATGCAATTATATTGCACGATGTTATAGAGGGGAAAACTAATTAGTAAACTGTACGTCCTACGCCACATCAACGTAACTTATATATATACACAGTGCCGCTTTGTTAATGTTAGTAATTCTTGTTGACATTTTTAGTCAAGTTATTTCTTATATGACTTCAACATTGAATGAAATCGGAAAAATCTCGAAAATTATCTTAAGACTGCTGCACACGAGGCTGGTTTGCACTAGAATCGTCGCTGGGAGGATAAAAATGATGTCACTGCGGGCTCGCGTGATGGTTACAAATTAGATTTCAAAATTAGAACCGGAGTTCAAAACAAGCATCGTGTAAAGCGAACACATTAAAGCTATCATGGCATCCAGAGCCACAGTACGCTTGAAATCTAGCAGCATCGATTTATTTAGTCCATAAAAGAATTCAACTGTGACAGACATACGGACGGTTAAACAAGTGAACCTACAATGGTTCCATTTTTAATTTTTGCAGATTTGAAATTTTTAAAAATATTAAGTTTATAGTACCAGTATCTACTGAACAATTTACTGATGTATTTATAATACAGTAGTGCTAATGACTCTGGTAGTCGAAGCACACTTTTTTTCATAAATTAAAAAAAAAAAATATCTGGACAGATAATTTCACTTTAAGTTAGTGTGTGAAAGTATTTATGAAAGGTAACTCAGTGTTTCAGGGTGACTTGAAAATTCTTCATATTTTCTAATGACACCGTATAGAAAATTCAGTGGAATCTACAACCGTATGCTTGGTTTCTCGAGGGGGAATATGCTTTGTTTATCTAACTAAAATATTCATAATAACGCTGTATACTGTTATTACAATTCCTTTTTTTAATTAATTTTTTTTTCTTTCTTTTGTACCTAGTAGCTTTAAAATCTTTGATTAACGTCTGAATAGAACTCTTCAAATAAATAAAATTGTCGACCAATTTTTCTCAGACCAATATCTATCTAAAAAATATATATTATGCACGATGATTGAATATTTTTGATTCTTTCAAAAATATTCAGCCATAGTGCATTCTATATTAAATAATAAATAACTAATACTAATTATTTTTATATATTTTTTTAGATTTTTCTGAAGAAGATCCAAATCCGGATCGAAATGTCATCTTATGTTATATTGATTTGTTTTTTTTTTTATTTTTGTCAACATATTGGTCTGAGAAAAATTGGTCGACAATTTTATTTACTAGTAGCTTTAAGTTTTTGTCGAAAGTTTTCTGAAATTTCAGTTAATTAATATATGTCTACACATTTGTTATGTATGCTACGCTACCCCCTATTTCATGCGTGTATAGCGATCGAAAAATGATCCATTTAACACTAGTGCATAAAGTAAAATTCAATGACAATTGACTATTAGTACCTAATTATAATATCCTATTGTAACAGAAATTTGCTACACAAATGGGAAGTCAAACATTTCGAAAATACAATGAAAGTGAAGTGAAAAACAGCTATTTTGTAGAGAGTAATGCAAAAATATAGTATATAGCGGTTCGGCCTGGTTTCACCCGGGTGCGATGAATATAATTCTGCAAAATGTATTTCGTTTGCGACCCGGCATCTGAACTAAATAGCTTTGAGCAAATTCTACCAGATTTGCTTCTAAACTAATAGCTTTAAGCAAAGTCTATCAGATGTCGCTACTTGGTATTAAAACCATTTTTTTTGCTTGCTTCTGAACTTATAGTTTTGAGTAAATTCTATGAGATGTCGCTACAGGTTACAAAAAAAATTTTTTTTTTAAACATCATAATTTTGTACAAAATATTTAATAAACACTATCCTATAGCGTAAATTGGACCATGCAAGACTCGTTTATCAAATTTAATTAAAATCGCTTCAGTGATTTTGGAGATTAGCGCGGATGAACATCGTGACACGAGATTTTTATACCTACATAAAAATATAAAGATATGTCTCGTGTGACTATAAACTCGATGACACTCGTTATAACATAGTGTCACCTAGTCGTCGATAGTCTCATTCAATACGTTCTAGATACATACCGCTAAACTAGCGGTCGTGCTCTATTATCGCTTTGCGCTTCAGAGCTGACTTTCGTTCATACAAGAAGTTATATATAATTTATATTTAATCTTTTAATCTTTTCAACTTTTTTTTAAATATTATTTCAATTGTTTTTTTTTTAATTTTATTATTGAGTGGAAAACTTGCGGGATGTGCATTTTTGGTTTTGCCAACTATTTTATTCTTCAACTATATATTATCGGTGCTTTATTTTTCAACCAAAATACTCTTTCGATAGTGATAGCGCGCTACCAAAAATCAAAATGTGTTGATTATACCATCACATTTTAAAGTTATGCCTGTAATAATTTTCCAGAGGATATTTTTGAAGTGAAACTTCTTAACGCACCGTAGAATGATACTCTGCATGATACTCCCGCATTCCTCTGCTCCATCCAACTAGATTGAAGATTAGAACGCTGGGAAGGCTGTTCGCTGCTGTTGACACGATATGATGGTTATGAAATGCACGCTATAAAGAAAAACAAATAATATTTGTAATACTCGCAATCTGCGTGTATACGGGTATGCTTTCGGTATAACATCTAGAATAGCTATGGACCTTAGGATGTCCCTGGGGCAATTAAAACTATATTCGTGTGCACGGAGAACCCCTCACATGTAATCGGTATAGGAGAGGAAGATATAAGGACCCTAGGCGATAGTCGATTGTCTTTCATATCAGTACAGATTGCTTTACTGTACCTTGTGGCCCAGCCTGCATGACACTGTAAATAAAATAGGTTGACGTATTCGTGCAGTGGGAAGCAGTAATAACGAATACTCGCATTCAGTATGCATGCGAATATTAATATCAGAAAAAAATCAACATTTTTAGTATGAAAATAACATTGAATAAGATAAAAAATATAATTTTGCTATTCGAAAAGTTTTTTCGTAAATGTATCTACCTAACTTTGTAATTATATCTCTTATCAGCATTTACTTTAATATTAGGTAATAAAGTTTTAGACTTATTCACCGAACACTATTAAAGATAGAAGTTACTAATCTTGGAACAAATTTATTCGTTAGAATAAAATTTACTTTCAATTCACCAAGCAAATTATCAGATAGAAAAGTTAGTTAAAGAATAAATATACACTGCACTATACTCCTTTCTCTTTTTGTTGTTTCGTTGAATATTATGACGTTCACCCAAAAATCCAACCGATGGCGTTAGTGTAAGCGTGGAAAAAGTTTCAGAGAATAATTTCCACCAACTTTACTGTTTTACAATTACTATACACTTTACAAAAGGTTACATAATAAATATTAATATTATCCATCGATAATAATTAATAAGAAAAAATTCGCAGGTTTGTGGACAAATTTTTTTCTTATTAGTTACATAATAAACAACACGTAAATTATTTACAAGAGCAAACTATAGATATAATACTTCACGTTTATAGGTTAGGTATTATGATCTATGTGGCGGCCATTATTATTTTATCAGGCGAATAAACATTTATATCCTGGAAGTAAGACAGAATAGATTTATACCTGAAGTAAACATAATATTATGGTTGATGAATTGAATTATCGCTATTTATTTAGAGGAATAGTTACCTGAAGAATAAATGAACCGAATAAATAACTACTTACGTTTGTTGAATATGGCCATTAGTATTAATAATAATAATCAGCCTAGTACACAGAAATACTACAAATGCGTGAGTCGAATGGCGCGGCAATCAGCTGCCTAGCTTTGGACAAATGGCGCCAGATTTAAAACCTGAATATTTGCTTTCGTGAATATCGGCGACAGATATTCTCATTGGCGGTCATTTTCGAGAATACCTAAAATTGATATTCGTTACATCACTAGTGGGAAGGTATCTAGAAGAGTGTGATGAACAATGATGTCTCCATTGGACAGAAAAATATATTACTGGATAATTATCATATGAGATGATGCCTAAATATATGCGACTAGCGGTGAATAGGCTATCCTCTATTGTAATCTTCGCGCCCACACGCTGGTATTTTTCTTCTTTTTTTTTGAAAAATGGGCGTCGTCACTTCATTAGTTCATTACAAAATCATAAATTCAAACTTTCGTCTAATATATTATAAAAAACTTTACGAGTTCGTTAAAAAAAATTACATCCTTTTCGACAAAAAAAAAAGCAGAAACCGTTGAGGCGTTAACAAAAAAATATTATATAGGAGAGGAGCTAACTAACTAAATCCAGCATGTGCGCATAAATAATGTCATTAAATCAAATCTGTCTGCATTGACTATAAAAATATGCCTTGCATCCTTTTAGGTGGAAAACGGGTGTACAAGATTCGAACCTATAGCCTATTCGTTTCAATTACATACCTAAAACCTCGTCTTTAGAGAACGATACATAAACCACGATCTAAGTTATACTGCGTTCATTTATTTATTGGATTATTTTAAAATATTGTCAAAGCCAAAATACCACATAATTGAGAACTACGGTATTGTTATATTAAAAATGAAATTGTTTTAATAAGGGCAAAATGACAAAGACAGAATAACTTCGACACTTAATCCCATAAAAAATAAATTTCAAAAAAAATTGTTGAACAAACGAAAGGCAAAACTTTTTATTTTATTAAAACTTTTCGTAATATGAAATCTCATTTTTTGTTGTAAACAAATATTGACAAATATCACGGCTACTCGATACAATTCTTAGGAGAAAAAAATGTGTTTTTTTTTTATTTTTAAACAGCGAGCCAAATTTACTCAGTATTTAATTACAGCAGGCTAATTAAAAACTGTAGTATAGTGCCTTTTGCGACCATACGTTGAAATTCTCGAAAAGCATTTTTTGCTATCGGAACGCTCTGAGATTACACACAAAATAGGGCTTCGGCTTCCAATTGATTATTGACTTATTAGTCAACATTTTGCCAAAATTATTTTTCTATAAGGAAGATAAAAGGCCAATCTGGGTTCCTAGTACTTTTTTAATTAATGTATGAATTTCTAGAAAAAAATTGACAATGATTGCGCGAAAAATGCTAATTTTGAAAGTCATGCTACAGCTTTATTAATACTTATTTGATAAAAATGTTCCATCAGACATATTGTAATACAACAGACACAATACTGCATACTGCCATCTAACGGCTTTAATTTTGAAACAGCGAGCAACGCTGAACAACGTCACAGCAATGCTGCATGATGCCATCTGACGGCTTAGCTCAACGCTTTTGCTACTTGCGCTACTATATGACAATTTTAGTAAAATATTTCTTCGATCTGTCATCTGAGCTTCATATTGTAATACAACAAAAAGAAGAACGTTATAAGCAGTGTGCAAAATTAGAAACGAATTGAACACCTGCAATCATATTAAAATAATTTTGTAAAGTGATAATTTATTATACTTATTTAGTGCGAATAATTCGCACAGGTCACTCTAGTAATATAAATAATATCCATCAAATTTTGCCAAATTGTATTAATATAAATTTTAATGAATCAATTTAAATGAGAAAATAATGCGCCCAATTATATTATTAATAGTTTATAATAAAGTAGGATGATTCGAATCGGTTTAGTTTCAAAACTACTCATATGTCGGCTACCCTTGTGTTGCTTATTCAGCGCCCTCAACTTTAAACGCGGTTCATTGCAGAGGGCGACTCTCTTCTCAGTGCAACAAAAAAGGGTTCAGCTCATTGACGCAACTGGCGCACGGTACCCTCTGGCATCTAATGAAGAGGATGATAAGGGATGCTTCCCAATATTGTAATCAGAGCCACTATCGTATGTTGTTCTGAGTACTCACTTCTTTATACAAATACAAATGACATTTAATTAGTAGATACGTTTGCTACAAACTGTTTCAGTAAAGGAACTAAACTTTAACGTTGATATTTAATGGTTTTTTACGGTTTCTTAATAAGCATCTTTAAGTCGTGGAATATTATACAGGGTTACCATTTTACCATACCCGTCCTGAAACGGAAAATGATTCAACTTTACACTCACAAAGTAGTTTTGATTAAATATTTTACAATAGGGTTATTGACAGTGATTAAAATTAAATATAAAACTGTGTTATAATGAAAGTTTATGGTCTAAAATATCGTTTAGAATTATTATTTTTATTAAATAAGTGCGTTAAATGTATTAAAATAAATAAAATCACGATTTTTAACCTATGTGTCACGTGATTTCAAACACCAATCACAGCGCGTGACGTCATTAATCAGTCAACATGGCCGGTAGCTGTGTGCCACTGACTGCCATGTGTATTTGTTGTCTCTGTTCAGTGTATTCATTGTACTCTGTCAATCATATTAAATGCAACACTTTGTTGGTTATAATGCTATACCTATGTCACGTTGTACCCGCTTGCTAGGTGTTTACTGATTGCCTACTGTGACGTAGGCAATCAGTAAACATGGCTGTCAAGGTCAATTGACGTTTTGGCGCAGAATTTAAAGTCAAAATAAAAAACAACTAATAATGAGTCAAATCTGTTATATTTATGAGAAAAAATATTTTTTACGGGTACATATACCTTTATTCTTTAATTTTAAATACTTTGTGAAATTTCGTCAATAACCCTATTACATTTAAAGTTTTTTTTTCCAAATGTGAAAAGGTCGTACTGATAGTTTTTATTATAACCAAATACTTATAGATACCATTAAATTAATTATGATATCTTTATTCTTGAATGCGCTGCACTAAATTTTGTGGAAAATAATCCTTCACTTTTTCTCGAGAATAATTTTGAAAACGTCGACCTGACAAAAAATAAAAACTGTAACAGCTTTACTTATGGTAGTTCAGAGAGGTGTCTGCAACTCTATGATTTAGATAGGTACCTTATGGTTGCCAAGTTTTGCTCACGTTCAGTGCCGGATTAAGCTATATAAGCAAATTAAGCAATTACTTAGAGCATCACGTCTCAGGGGGCACCAAGAAGCACCACTCAGAAATGAAAAGTACCTCACTAAACCGTGTCAACAATCTTTTTTTCTTCTTGTCATGTTCTCAAAAATTTTATTTACTGATATAAAACTGTCTTTAGAAGTATAAAAGTTAAAAATAAATAATAATTTATTTTTGAAAATGAAAATGAAAAAAACATTTTTCAATTAGTTCAATTTTTCTAGTTTTAAAGTTTTGAAACTTTTTTTCTATTAATTGTATAAAAATGCCCGATTTTATAGACAGCCAAATTTTGAATAGGCGAGCATTGATTGTAAAATTCAATTTTTTTCTTAAAAATCAATTTGAATTTTTTTATAAACTAAACATATTAGAGATGGGGCCCATAAGCAAGAAATGCTTAGGGCATCAAGGAGTCAATCCGGCAGTGCTCATATTAAGTAAAAAGCTAACCAATGAATGAAGATAAAGACAATATAAAAATTGCTCAGAATTTTCTTAGTCACGGTGTGTCATTAAAACAGCGTTGGGAGAGGACATATTATTAAATCGTTTATTATTAAACAGTGGCTGGCATCTGTAAGTAATGAATGGATAATACTACAATATGCTATACTTAATTATACCGGGTCACTTGAAACAGTGCACCTAACGTACGTATAGAAGACGATAACTAAAAAAACATGTTAAAAACATTTTAATTATAGAAACTTTGTACAATTTAAATGACTATTTTAAGATAGATTTTTATAAATACCCATTGTAACTTTAATATGACGCATTCTACACTGTATTTACACTATTCCAGAATAAAGCTACATTATTATTATTATTTATATTAGAAATCGTGTCCATCGAGACAATTATTAATAAGACTCGCAGGATTGTGGACAAAAAGTTCTTTATTCAGTGTACGACGTTTCGTCTATAAATTTAGACTTTTTCAAGTACAAATTGAAAATTATTTAAAAAACAATAATTATGAAAATAAACATTAATTAATAAAGAATAAAGAACTTTTTGTCCACAATCCTGCGATTCTTATTAATAATAATAATAATTATTATTATTATACTAAGAACATTACAAACTCAGGACGTCAAAGGAGCAAAAATTGATTGACTGCAAATGAGATGATTCGGCTGTCATATATTTCTGAGATACTAAAATTGACACGTATGTCAGAAATAAAGCCTTTCTTACATTTCAGTCTATGCATAAAAATTCGGCAAGGATGCTCATTTGACATAGATACTGGCATTTAGTAAAATCCCTTAAAAATTGAAGGTAAAGAAATGTCACCATCTTGGAAAAAAGCGCACACTGCAGGGCCTCGAAGTGATTGGTTCGCGTGTTTTTATTCAATAATGATTATTGATACCAAGAGTTAATCATGACTTCTACCATTCCAACCCACAAGTGGGGAACGGTACTAGTTTTGAAGTCCCCCGAATCGAAAAATCATATTTTTGGAAAAACTCTGTGCGTCTGTTTGTCTGTGAACGCGATACAGGTCAAACGGGTAAGCGGATTGAAACCAAATTTTGGGAGAATGTTTGGTATGCAAATATAAAGAGTCCTATTGTTTTTGGGGAAAATCGGCGCATACGCAGAAGAGATACATGCTATAACGGTGTTTTATATATAATGGTATATTTTTCATAACGACTTATTATTCTATTTATTATTTGAAGAAAGTTTTGTCCTAATTTTTTTTCTAAACTAATTTCGGAAATATTTTGAAATTAAAAAAAAACTCAGCTGTTCTTTTGTTTTGTTAAGCATGCTTTGATTATGTTTTACATGACGTGCAACATATTATGTAGGTAATAGGCATGGTGACAGATTTTGAAATCCCGTTCTATGATGTAGGTACACGTCTACTATTTCCGAAAAAAACATTTTTTCAACAATAAATTAAATTTTAACCCAAATTGTTGCATTTTTATCTTTCTATTTTGACTTACGCGCGAAAACGCTGGTAAATGTCATGGCGTTGTTTCTGACGTCACGAATGCGTGGCATTGCCTCGTGCCTATGTTCAACAAAGAAAGTCAACAAATATTTTGTGTGTTGAAAATGAATTCCAACGGTTATTATATTGTTGTGCGGTCCCTCTGTGCAAAAACACAACAATAACAACACCTACAAAGTACAAATTGTTTGTTTACGTTCCAAACAAGAAAAAAAGTGAGAAATACGTGGCTAAAGCTCGCGCAGCGAGACCCAAAAGATGTAGCTACGAGTTCGAATATGTGTGAAGACCACTTTGATGTAAGTAATTAGTAATTACTATAGATTCATAGAATAGATATGTAACTCAAAATCTTTGTTTCATATTAAATAATTAAAGTAATGGATAAGAAATTTACTGAGGTTATGTTTGTTTTGGACTTAGTTGTCATTCTTGTTATGTATCAATTTTTATAGACTTATTATTCTCCTTTCAGCTGCCTAATGATATGGAAAACTATAATATGAAGTATCATTTGATGGGGTCGGTATCACAAGTGCGTATGAACCAACTGTGTATTCTCAAAAAAATTGCATGCCAAATTGCCAACAACACGGATATCTGACCATACATAGAAGCGAAAAACGATGGCTCTTGAATTATGTGAAAAGCAATTAGAAGAAAGTAGTATGGTTACAGAATGTATCGATTTTGAAGAAGTTGCTTCCGGAAGTTCAGGTATTACATGTTTTTCTAAGATTTATGTATGTAATTTCATGCCAGGATTTAATGCAATAAGAGAGTTTAAAATGTTATTATGTAATTAACAAAATAATGACAGAAGTTGGTAATTTATTTTGGACGTTTGTTACTTTTCATAAAATCTATAAGTGATGCGATTCGAACCATATTTTTACTCGAGAAAAATTAAATTTTACTGCAGAAAATACAATATGTTTTTTTCACTGCGAAACGTTATATTGATGTTTTCCGATGCATATTGAATAAGAACATTGACACATATATTTTTTAATAAAGATTAACAAAGTAGAAAAATGAGGCATTTCTTTGAATTATATTATTATATGTTTAATTAGTTTATATTCTGTTTCTAGTTCTGCACAATCTTGAAGAAGCTCAGCAAGTAACGTAAAAAATATAGGTATATGACAAATACATTCAGAAGTAGGTAAAGCTAAACAAACAGAAGTCAAATTGATAAAATAGATGACATCACCGTTGAGAAGAACAGTTAAAATATGTTATCGATTGAAAAAAATTATATTGTATTTTTTTTATTTTTGAATAAATATTGGTAGAATAGATGTTCAACTATTAGAAAGTACCCCCCCAAACTTCCTTAATACCTATATGATCAATTGAAAAAAAATCCTATTATATTTTTTTCCTTTTTAAATAAATATAGAATAGATGTTCTAGTAGAAAGTACCACTTTCTTATAAAGAACAATCAGAATGCGATACTTTTAATATACTTCCTCTGTAACTCGCGCAGAATTATCACTATCGACAATTGACAAAATCTTTTCAAATGGAATCTGCTTCTGACTGCAGCGAGATGATAGAAGCTGGTAAAAAACCAGGATTTAAAAATTTTAGAATGTACGTTAAAGAAAATCAAAGAATCCACGTTCTGGCATACCTATAAAGTGTTATTACTTAATTAATTTGATTCAAGAGCAGACAAATATCTTCTCTAACCTTATTTTAATCTGTCTAAAAAAATTAAATTAAATATTTCTTTCCGTGAACTTGCTTTTGCGAGACCTTGGCCGGCGCACTCCGTGCGCTATGATTGACTGAATTATTATACAAATTTAATACAAAAATTGACAACTGATGATTTATTAGTTTAAAATAAACAATTAGATATTGTATTTATGGGTTTGTTTTTTTAAAAGTAGGTACCTACTTTGACTTTGTAGTAAAAACTGTGTGACTTTCTTTAGCTGCGAGTTAACTAACCTCAAAAATAACAGCTATGACAAGTGTTATAAAGGGTTGTGTGAGTTAAATTATACCTCGCACTAAAGATTAATAACAATGTAATTACAATGAAGTTTTTACATTTCTAAATTCAGATGAACAAAAATCTTTATTTGATGGAAGAAACTCTCCCAACATCAACAAATCAATTCTGGGCAAATTAGAACTATTCACCTTAATAAAACCTTGTTCCATTATATTTATCACACGAAGACGAATAAAATAAACAACAAATCAACTAATATATTGCAGAAGTGAATGATATTAACAAAAATTCAAGCGACACACGTTGATTTATTACTTCAAGCGTATACAAATGAATTATATTCTTTTTGATTCTAGCATTCGTGACGTAATTCACTCTGATTGGTGTTTCAGTCAACATGGCCGATTGTAGTATTTTATACTTTTATTTTATTAAAAATCTTATTAATCTTAATGTTTATGTTAAAACTGAGTCATTTTTTAGAATCTTCTCAACATATATTTTTCTCTAAGACCATTTATTCTTTGATTCTTTTATACTGTCCTCACGCCTATTATGACAACGGATATCAAATATAACATTGAATACTAGCGATTACCCGCATCACCTCACGTGATATCAGAATTATTTTTTTTTATTATACTATATTAAACGTCAATATTTTTAAGTTGGAATGGTTCCGTTACCCAATCGTCTGGATTTTTTCATAGAGGATTGTGTGGTGTATATTTTACGAAACATTTGTAAAAAGTCATAATGCACCCCTTCTCCAAGATTTGACGTACCTCACCTACAGTTTTTGGGGAATTTACACAATATTCAATAATGTACTACTAAATTCACGTCTCCCGACTTTCAAATCTTTTGGATAGATAGATGGATTGTAGATTATAGACTCTAAACAGCTGAGGTCATCTGCGTCTTTTAAAATCTTTTGAAACTATCGTTTTTTTTTAATTTTAATTAATTAGACCAGCCTACAGTTACACTATTTCATATTATGGGTTAAGAATTTTGCAAACTTTGTAAATTCACCTTGTATTATTTGTGTATAATAAACTCTTGTCTCCAAGTGCTTACCATCGCGTAGCTCACAGTACAAGAACTTAGCACAGCAGGCACTCTTGACATGCACTACAAGCTGCTCCAAAACGCTTCTGTTGGACGTCAAGTCTTTCTGAAATTATGTGTGCATCACCATTCCCGTATAGCCAAGAACTCCTGTGTGGAAATATCATACTGGCTCGCGTGCGTGGTTACAAGCTGGATTTCAAAATTAGAACTGGAGCTATTTTTTGTGCTTGTTTCTCTGCTTATTTTGAGCAAAAATCAATCTGAAAATAGTATCTTGTCACGTGGGCTACATAGACAAACTCCCACAAACAAACATGGCACAATAGTGTTCGTTCTGTTCAGAGACAATAAACGTTCGAACTGTCACTGCGCCAAACCCATCGACAAAGCCAGCTTTAAAACACACGAAATCCGGCGCCACAGCGCGCTTGAACCCTAGCAAAGAATCTAGTGGCAAAACCAGCCTCTTGTGCAGCGACTTTTATTAAGAATTTCAATATGCAACTGTGATTGTCGAATCTGAAAAAATAAGACAAAGAAATAATAATATGTAACCTTCGTCTAACACTACGCTCTAAAGAACTTTTGAAAAACACTTTTAAAATACACGCTGTGTATATTGCATATAAAGTAAATGCTCGAGATTAAAATTTCATAGATATCATGATGGGAAGTAAGTAAAAAAAAACGACACAGCCAGTAAAAAGTTCACTTATGCAAATAGTTAAATGGCATGCATTTTAAAACATGTGATGAAACAGAATCCTGCTATTCCGTGAATAGCTAAATGCACTTTACGTTTAGACAGGAAGTGTACAAAGCTATATACTCTTCAAGACCACGTTCCGGTTTGTCTACCGTTTTGCACTTTTTAAAACGATTTTATTTCATTTTATTTATTTATTTTTTTCAGAGTGACCTTTCAATTTAAGCTGCGTGTTTGTAGGTTAAAAGATAAAAATAAACTTTCATTATACAGCATTCGTTTATATTTACTACTTGACTAGTTTTTTATTTTTTTACTGTTTTTCTTATGAGCAATTCACGTGACTATATGGATTTCGTATTTTTGTTTAATTTAATGATTGACTTAAAAGTTCTATGTACTAAAAAATAAGTAAAAAAAAGCTCGCGGTTGAAGTGGAACTTAATTTCATTTTGAGGGCAAGTTGGTCAGTCAGTTATTCGTGTTGTTCATGTGTTAACAGTGCTCTGGCATTACGACATAAATTGTTCAGTTATACTGTGAAAATAAATAAACTTTAGTGAGTGGTTTTACATAAATGATGTGCTGATAAACTTTGTGTTGTGTTCCTGTGTTGTAAATATTTTGTTTACATAATTTAGTGACTCTTTACTCTCTGTTACTTAGTCTTTTATTTTATTATCTAGAACTATTAGTTTTGTTTCTGTTAACGTTATTATTTCTGTTAAGCTAAAGAAGTACGCTTTCGTTTGTGTGTTTTACTGTTTTGTTAAACATTTACCTATTATTGTAAATAAATAATTTCCGTCACGGACTACAGCAGTTTTGTTACAGTATTCAAATTTTCGATGGCTAGGCGGCTTCGAGTTTTCGTTTAATTTATTTCCATAATCGAAAACGTTTGTTCACAGATATAAGTAGATCCAAACAAGCATTTCAATGCATTTATTCACAATACTTTATACGCGTTTCTATCAATGCATCGGTAGAAGTTAAGTAAGTTATCTTTCTTAAATTGTTGCGTATTGTCCATTTTTGTGGTTGCTGCGGACCGCACGTACATCTACAGCGGGCCGCGGTCTGTGCACTCTGCCTTATCTGAAGAATAACGGATAGCACCCATCAACTTTGTAGAGAAAAAATTATACAAAACTTGATATGCAATAAGAAAAAAATTGCTGTTCTTGCATCTACGGAAGCAACTATAGAATATTCCATAATATCATCCAGTACCGATTTTTTTTGTGAGGTGGATCTCCTCATGCCACACAAATTTTCATAATACAGAAAAAAGCCTTGCGGATAATAGTCCACGTTGGTTATAGAGATCATTGTGCTGACTGCCATAGTCAAAACACCAGAAAAGTGTTTACCTTCCCCGGTGTAGGCTGACTCTTTCGCAAACGGCCCTTAAAATGTATGCTGCCTTACTTAAAGGCACCAGAAAGCTACCGGGAAATGTTTTTAAAAATCGTATTAAAAGAAAGCTGTTGTAGAATCCTTTGTACGATAAACGAGAATTTTTATCAACTACATGCTTAAACATTTTATGTATTTGTTTTTTACTTTTCTTTATGACATAAGCTCACACGTTTATAGTAATGTTTTTATCTGCTAATAAAATTATCTATCTATCTGCCAAGCTCTAAAATTCTTTAATAATATCATAAGACCACGACATTATTTAAACATTGAATATAATCATTAGTTTTTATGGAAATTCTAACAAAACTGAAATATCCAGAGATCAAATCTTTGATTAACGTCTGATTAGAACTCTTCAATAAATAAAATTATCGACCAATTTTTCAGACAATATATTAACAAAAAATATAATTAATACATTAACGTTTCGATCCGGATTTGGATCTTCTTCAGAACGGATCTAAAAAATATAAAAAATAATTAATAATTAATTTCTAATTCGCTTTATGTAAAATTCTTTCAAAATAATTAATTAGTATCAAAATATCGAAACGTTAATGTATTAACTATATTTTTTGTTAATATATTGTCTGAAAAATTGGTCGATAATTTTATTTATTGAAGTATCCAGAGATCAATTATTGATTATAATATATCTTAAGTTTGCTAAATTTTAAGATGCAGAAGAAATCATAATTGTTTTATTGGAACGTCAAGCATTAAAGACTTTGTTATTCTTTAGCTTTTGTATTGCGAAACTTCAAACGCAAGATGCTTTGAAAAAAATTAGAATTGATATTGTCCATGATAATTAATGGATAGTAGGATAATGGGAACTTGGACTAAATAAAGCAAATGCTAAATTTTAAAAATTTGCAACGTTTCGTAGATTGTTTGTCTACTTCTTCACGCAAGTCCAAGTTCCCATACTCCTACTATTCGTTAATATATATAATAATTTAGCTATGATGGGATCCAGTAAGGTCAGACATGTGTTTTTGATCCATTCCGCGTACATTTTAATGTATCCTTTACTGAATAGGCCTTACATAAAGTAGGTACCTATACACACATATAAGCCGATGGGGTTTATAATAGCTAGTAAAGCAAGGTGGCTAGGCATTAGCTTCTATCAGAAGCTATATTCTCTAAGTGGATTTGAATATTAGATATATTGTGTACCTGGAATGTTCGCGCAATATAATATAACAAGCAGGGGAAGGAAGATGTTGTACGCTATCTTGATCTGAACGTTAACGCGAAGTCGAATGTCGTATGATATAACAACATCTGTTGTTCTCTAACCCTGTATATAACTATCCATGGAGGATAGAACGAAAGGAGACTCATCCATTTTACCACCCTTGTCTAAAGTGAGGAAAATAAAGGTTCCAATTCTGAAGACAGGCACGCTGAAGCTCTATAGTAACTAAATTTTGCCCTTTCATCTACTAGATTTCGCCCTCTCAATTAACGAAATTCTAGTAACTAAAATTCGCCCTGTGATTAAATTGTACCCTGTCATCTAGATGTCGCCGTCAACGAAAACCATGTTATAATCCAACGCATACACGCGAAAAGCGTTACGCGCTGTCATCTAACGAAATACTAGCAATTAAAGAACGTATCGTCGTGCCAATTGTACGCGAGTAAATGTTTCACATCACAATAGTTCATCAGTTAACATTGTCGCGCGGCCGTGGATTTGTTCTTCAGGTTTCTCCGAATAAATAGCGATAATTCAATTCACCAACTATAATTATGTTTATTGCAGGTATACAGGGTGAGTCAGACCACCCGTATCAGTCGTTTTTTTCGAAAACGGTTAGTCGTAGAGAGTTGTGTCAAAAATCTGTATTATAAAAGCCCTAATGAAGAATCGAATGGTGATATTTTTTTCCCCCGGAAAGGTCGGCTTCCCTGTTAGTTTGCTCCGGAATGTTCAGAACTCCGGAATGTTAAATGGCACGATAGGTCGAAAGTGGTATTGTTGAAAAGATCTTTAAAAAATAGAAAAGTTTTGTAGGACATTTTTTTTTTGTTACTGCCACCCCTGTTAAGTAATATTCGTTTGAAATTATTAAATTAACATGTCAGAACAACATTCTTAACTAAAGTCGACATTTTAATCTAGTTACCTAATTAAACTATGTCACAATAAGTTTTCAATAATTGCAATTGTTTTTTTTTTGTCGGAAAATACTTCCAGGTACTCATAACATATCTAGAAGAGCTCCGCAGTGTTTAGAAGTAAATTGAAGTCAGTTTGAACATTTGTGACATTGTTTAATTAGGTAACTAGATTTTAAATGCCGACTTTTAAAATTAAGTTTGTTATTCTGACATGTTAATTTAATAATTTCAAACGAATATTACTTAACAGGGGTGGCAGTAACAAAAAAAAAATGTCCTACAAAACTTTTCTATTTTTTAAAGATCTTTTCAACAATACCACTTTCGACCTATCGTGCCATTTAACATTCCGGAGTTCTGAACATTCCGGAGCAAACTAACAGGGAAGCCGACCTTTCCGGGGGAAAAAAATATCACCATTCGATTCTTCATTAGGGCTTTTATAATACAGATTTTTGACACAACTCTCTACGACTAACCGTTTTCGAAAAAAACGACTGATACGGGTGGTCTGACTCACCCTGTATACATATTCTGTCTTACTTCCAGTGTATAAATATTTTTTTAGCATTATAAAATAATAATGGCCGCCACATCTTAATACCTAACCTATAAACGTGGAGTATTATATCTACAGTTTTGCTGAATTTATTTATGTGTTGTTTATTAACCTTTTGTGAAGTGTATAGTTGTAAGTTATAGTTGAAGTTTTGTATGAAATTTTGTTAGGATAAAACAACATTATTTTCGGAAACTTTTTGACGTTTATACTAACGCCATCGGTCGGATTTTTGGGTGAACGTCACAATATCCAACAAAAAGAGCAAGGTGTATAGTTCAATGTATATTTATTCTTTAACTAACTTTTCTACCTGATAGTTTGCTTGGTAAATTGAAAGTAAATTTTATTCTAAGGAATACAATATCAAGATCAGTAGCTTCTATCTTTAATAGTGCATTAAAGATACAGCGCTGCACTTAAAGTTTATACGAACCCTCAGCGTCATTTGTTCTTTCGGGACCCACTCTCTGCATTGCGGCCTGATGAGATTAGTCTCCTTTCTTTCTATCCTCCATGATACTAGCATTACAAAACTCCCACAGCTTTACCATACTCTGTGTCTATTATGCCTATCGTAATAATATGAACTTCAACGCTCGAGTCCTTGTCTTTGCCAACTCAATATAATCTACTAAACGTAATTTGTACGTCAAATTTATACATTAGTTATTATAGCGCCAGATAAAAAACTGGTGCCCTTATTGCCAAGATTGAAACTCTTAAGTTAAATTGCAAATTCTGAAATATATTGGTTTTGATACAAGCGTGCTACTGCTAAGGGGGCGTTCACAAGTTACTTGATCCAAATTTGGCGATTTTTTGACCACCCCCTTTCCCCTTGGTGAGATTTTGCTTAATTCTTTTTTTTCATTAAGGACTAGTTAAAACTGGTGACTTCTTGCGGGAAAAAAGATTATGTGATATTTGCCGAGATCTTTATTTATTTAATTTAAATCAATTTTCATATAAAGGTAATAAAAAGGGTAAAATGTCCTGAGCTTGAGGATCCAGACACCTGAGGTCTCTTGTTTTTGATAAGCTCATTAATGTCAGTTGTCATATTTGAGGTAGTTATTTTCAGAATAAATTAGTATCTTTACTGAATAGATTCTGATCGCGGGCCGCATTGACAGAGCCGGATTTAGGAGGGGGGCAACCGGGGCTGAAGCCCCGGGGCCTCCACAATAGAAATTTCTAGATAAAATTTTAAAAGTGATTTACTTCGGGAGCTGGATTTCACCGAAATCATCAATGATTTTTTGTCGAAAAAAGCTCGCAAGGTTCCATTCGTTAACTCTATAATTTAATTTGGTTTATTTCTTGTATTTTACATTTTACTATTATCTATACGTATGTTTTTGAAAAGAATTTGATTTGTTTCGCAATAAATTATTGAAACACTTAAAAGAAAAAAATGGTTTAATTTGTTTGGAAAATAATTAGGGGCCTCCACTCCTTCGTTGCCCCAGGGCCTCCACACCTTTAAATCCGGCCCTGCGCATTGAGATGGCTTGAGGGCCGGATGCGGCCCGCGGGCCGTATCTTTGACATCACTGCCCTACAACTACACCTTTGATTTGAGATGATCGTCGAATTGCAATGTCCAAGGATAGGGTTAGCTCAAAATTGCGATTAGTGTCTCCCGTTTTTGTGTTTCTATTTCCATAAATCTGCCCGGCGAGATATTAAAGTCTTTAAAACTTACAAGATCTCGTTGAACAGCGCGTGTGGTACGTGTGGAATGTGCCGACTATTTGTAACAATAAAGACACGTAATATGCATATATGTATGTTAGATAATATGATATATATGTACGTATATAGGTGCACCAATTAATATAATGAGCGCGGTGCAGTGAAGCGGCTGGTCAATGCATATATACCAAAGCGACGATCCGTTATGCAAACGTGCCACTGCGGCTAATGCGTTGTGAACGTGATCACAGACAGTTTGGCGTAAGCGTGATTTTATCAAACAACGGTATAAAGCGCTTTATAGTCTACGCACTTGAACACAAAAATGTTACGTATTAAAGAGCCTGTGAATCTTTGTTCCAAGCAGGGCCGTGACTAGATCTCATCACTGGGTTCCCTTACACTGAATTTTATGAACTAAATAAAGTTATTTTGTTGTTAGTACAGTAGTAGGAAGAGGAAAGGTGGGCTACTATTTTCGGACAGGTCCCTAAAAAGTTGTTGAAAGGCGTACAGTTGTTTTTAATATAATGCGAATTTTTCGATCTTTCTGAGGCCTTTCTGGGACTTCCCTTCCGTCTGGGTCCTGGGCACGTGCTCCTGCCTGTTATACGGATCTGCTTCCAAGTATAGTTTTAAATATTCTTTGCTATGCGGAGTTGCAGAAAGTATCATCACAAAATCTGATTTGAATTTAAATCGATCTTGATCGGAAAATAATTGATCGATTGAAACATCATTTTTTTTAAACTGTGTACAGTTGATGCTCGATAACACATTTTTCTTCACATTTTGTTCGGAAGGACCCCGCACCAAATACATGGGAAAATGGATTTCGGTGAAATTATTTCTAACTGCAGGGAGGAATGAATCAGTCATTTGATGCTGAAAAAAGTTTCCAATACAACTTGGGTCTGAAAATCCCATTTTATATATAGATATACATATCTCCACGGGTGCCTACATTTTTAACTTTGGACACCGGGATTTTCAGACCCGAGATGTATTGGAAACGTTTTTCAGCATCAAATGATTGATTCATTCCCCCAGTTAGAAATAATTTTACCGAGATCCATTTCCCCATCTATTTGGTGTGCGGTCCTTTACTCCGAAAACCTAATTTAATGTTATGGAATAAATATAAAATGTGGTCAAATGATCACAATTTTAAGGTCAATGTCGAGTCAGAACTAATGCCAATGCGTTCTGAACCCACCACGAGTCTCCGCACGAGCCAACATCGTAGTTCGTTACATGTATAATTTTCAATACACCTTCTAAGTTAATATGACTCTTTAAGGAGGTTGAGCCGTTTTGCGAAGATAATGAAAAAAATCTGACATTAAGTTTTTTTAATAGATTTTTTTTATGACAAAATTTTCTGTAAAAAATCCAAAATCATTAGGAGATTTATAAAGTTAAAAATTAAAAAAAACTTTTACATGTAGTCTTATGGAAAATATGTCAACCTAGCATGCAAACGGTACATTTAAATTTTTTGCAAATAACCAAATAATGTCAGCAGTTTCGAAAACTAACTATGTAAAGCATCGATGTATTACGCATATTTTAATATTTTTTCCAATTTAATTAGGAGACTTTTAATCAATAAAAAAAATTATTAAACCTTAGAACTTTTCGATTATGGACTTTTATTCTTGACAATTTTAACTGAATTTTCAACTTTTTAATGATTTAAATTTTTATTTTTTCTAATTTCTTTTTTTAATTATTTACTGCAAAAAATATGTAAAATACAGATATATTAACATAAATTTATTTTTTCTAACCTAACTTTGTACAAAAAATTCAAAAGCTAGTCCATTAAGTAAAATAGTGAAATAATTAATTAATATTAAAAAAATATATTCATTTATGTCTTAATGATAATAATTTATTGATATCATCGACTTATAACCTTTTGTAAAAATTTATTATGGAAAAGTACCCATTTAGAATTCGACTTATATTTGATTGGGACTATAACGCATCAATCTCCCCTGTCTGGCAAATAGTGCTTGGTGTTCAGTTAATTGTATATCATAAAAATAGGATACTGTAGTTTTTATTTCAAATCAATAAAAACAGACTTAATTTTTTACTTGTTAATCATTTTATTTTACAAAATAAACTGAAACTTTTTTCTCTACAAATTTTTAACATAAAAATTTTGTTACATAATTAGAATTATTCAAAAACGTTTACATTCTGTTGGCTGAAGTCGCCACAATACTATTTGGGTTTGAAAAGAACTGAAAATTTGTTTAAATCGTAATTTATCCTGTGATAAATCATCATTAAACTTGAGTTGAATGACGAGTTGGCATAATCCCGCTATGAACTTATTCAGGGTGCGACAAGCCGCGGTTACTGCTAGTTTTAAATAATTTGTCAATTTTCTCATCCCTTGTAGACATTTGCACGTGTTGAACTGAATTTCAAAATGTGTAGATAGCATTATTAAAGGGTTTAATTGCCACAATATTCGTGGACTTGTTAAAGTACATAGACGTTTCAACCCTCTATTATACAGAAATAAGTTCGCATGGATGGAGATTTTGTAACACGGTTGGGATTAAAATTATATTTTGTAAATTAAGTTACATTAGAGTGAGTCGTGTTTAGAGGCCGGATAGTGGTGTCCTTAATCTCTTATTTGCGGTAAGCGGCATATGCCTTGTTCTACCAGGAGCTAATATCGTAACTTACCGAGCGCATACTAGAAACGAGGGATCAGAATATATGTTCGGACCCTAATCGCGATAATTTTGAAACAAAGTAGAATACATTTTGAAGTCAAATTTCTTTAGTCGCGATGAGAGCGAGTGGGGAAATGAACTACTAGTGGAAAACCGAAACCGATTTGTTTTGTGTTTGCTTGGTTGTAAATGTTTACTTCATATATCTGTTTTTTTTTATATCTGCATAAATATAAATATATTATTGTTTGTAAATAGTCACTAAAAGTATCTACTTAATTTTTGAATACGTTTTTTTTGTTAATTTTTATTTAATTTGAACGCCTAATCGAAACAAATAATATATTACACCACAAGGGCCGAAAGTGCGATATCCTTGCCCTGCGTGGCTTCGCCTCAGGCATGATGGCGCGAAGGGCAAAGTATCGCACTTTCGGCCAGTGTGGTGTATACTATTTTTCTTCATACCTCGGTCGCAAATACATTAATTAATTAATTACTTATTAATTACATACCTAAAAACACAGATAAATTCCAAGCAAGAAGCTTTTGCAAGGAATGCATCTGTGTTTCGTCCTAATCGCGTGCGAACCCGCGGGTAGCGGCTAGTAATAATATATTGATAATTTAAATTTTAAGAGGCGAGTTCGCACGAAGACTTAAAAGTATTACGTCGTAATATTTTATGCTGCCGCAATCAAGTGAATGCTTTTTGAAATCGATTAGCACGTTCCAATAAATCGCTTGCTATTTAAATGCTATAAAATTTAATTGAAAAAGATTTCACGTATTAAGTCGAATGATAACGATTCTGGATATTCGTTGAATTTAAAATTTGTTCACGTTTAATATAAATTGATGGAAAAAAACGAATATAGGTTATAACAATATACTAAAAATGTTGTAATACATTTTGACCTAGTTAAAAATTTCATTTCATTTTTTTTTTGTGAAATTGTGTACCTACCTACCGAATAATTTATTGATTTTTCAATAATTTTTTTAGAACTATATAATTTTAAAATGGCAAACAGCTTTAGAAAATTGGCCTAGAAATTTTTCGGACTATAAGATGCACCCTTAAATTTATAAGATGATTTTTAGAAAAATATATTTTAATGTTACTTTCGGATCATAATTTTTATTTACCTACTGTTATCAAAAATTTAGAGAAGATTTATTGAAAAAAAATATTTTAATGTTACCTTCAGACCTTAAGACGCACCCAAAATTTGAGTCCATTTTTCTATGTAAAAAGGTGCGTCTTATAGTCCGAAAGATGTGGTATTTTACAATGGCCCTAAATATACTGATAAATTTGAGACCCCGCCGCAGTTACAAAAAGAAAAATATGTGTAGGTATATCAATCGCACCAAACTGACAAAAATAAAATGCATTGAAATTAATATTTGGAAAAAAGTATATTAGATATCTTGTCCATCAAGATGATTATTAATAAAAATCGCAGGATTGTGGACAAAAAGTATTTATTTGGTGTACGAAGTTTCGTCTATAAATGTAGACTTTTTCAAGTACAAATGTGAAAATTTAAATTTTCACATTTGTACTTGAAAAAGTAAATTTATAGACGAAACGTCGTACACCAAATAAGTACTTTTTGTCAACAATCCTGCGATTTTTATTAATAATTTGGAAAAAAGGTTATAAAATTTTGTATTTTGTTCATCTCCATCTCAGTGCCTAGTATAGTTGTCCTTCTAGTTTCTTTCTGTAAAAACTGTAATGTAAAATCTTTCAGCAATTAAATATAAAGAAATTTTCACTTTTTCAAAAAGATACAAATTGTCATGACGTGTTAAAACATACATGATAGCGAGAAAGAAAATGGGGCCGAGTTGTAAAGGTATAGCCGCAATCGCAGGCACAAAGGAACCGCGGAACAACTATATAGGTGACATGAATATAGTCTTTTGTGGTATACATCCCCGGCGGGGGGGCTAAGCAAAGCGGCTTCTCCTTACAGGGTAGTCCTGTCTCTCACCGGCTTGCCGAATGCCGACCCGTCCCTTCATTGTCACCCCGGCTGTCCTTACAATAAGGATATGAATGGCCAAGAAGTATTTCCTTGTGCCAGCACTGGATAACTTAAAAGTATAATTCGAAACATATATGGCATATCTATTTGTTCGAGGATCGCACAAAAACGAGAAGAAACAAAAAAACCGCCCAACGCGAGTCGGACTCGCACACCGAGGGTCCGTACAAACTTGTAGATATGTAAATAGTTCGTCCATCACGGCAATCAAGTCTCGAAGATTACTGAACTGTATTGTAGCTCGTGGCTATATCTGATAGCCTAGTTGTCGTACCGTGTGTGTGAGAGAGTTCTCATATTGTGTTGTATAAACGCACCGGTAGCGGACGCTTGTTTTGTATTAGAACTGTTACTGTGTACGTGCGTAGCATGTTGTTGCGGTTTAAAAACATTATTTTCTTTTGTGATGTAACTACAAATTTACGGTTTTAGGATTTGCGCTATAAGATATTGCTTCTTGCCAAATTTCATGATTCTAGGTCAACGGGAAGTATCCTATAGAATTTGATTCCCAAAAGTCTTCCCAGACAGAAAACAAAGTGATTCTATAAGGGTTCCTTTTTTTCCTTTTGAGATACGGAACCCTAAAAACGAATCATCCTTATCCATAATGTGATAATTTATTTCCAAGTGACGTTTAATGTTTAACGTGGAAGTGCTAAATTGTTTCACACTCCTGCTGCAATCCGTTGTGTCGATTTCCTTTACACCTTTTCATGACAAGTTAACGTAATGCATCATAATATAACTGCAGTAATAAAGAAATACAATAACTCACCACACAATTCGAGTTGCACGCAAAGGAACAATAATGCTATGTATTGTTGAAATAATTATCGAATTTCATATCTTTTGATGCATTTATGTTAAATGGTTCAAATTATGTTTCCTGACATTTCGTCTTTGATGAAATACAAGCCGAGCTACGGAAAGTTAAACATACTTTAAAAGTAAATATCTCATTAAATTTTTGAAATTGTTTGAATGTTAAATATTTGCAAAGATTCATCTGAATTAAATATTTAATAAGACTAAACTGTAGCTTGTTTTACATGAAATACCTTTTTGAAACTCAAAAAAGTTACATTTTCTACAAAACAAAAGGAAATTCATGTAAAGAAGAAAACTGGCTGATAAATGTAGGATTCATATTTGTGTAGGTTCTTGAGTACACACAATGCAAATATAGTATATGAACTAAAATTCGGATTATATAATTTGAATCTTTGATTAACGTCTGAATAGAACTCTTCAAAAAAATAAAATTGTCGACCAATTTTTCTCAGACCAATATATTTTGACAAAAAATAAAAAAAATAACAAATCAATATAACACAAGATGCCGTTTCGATCCGGATTTGGATCTTCTTCAGAAAAATCTAAAAAATATAAAAATTATTAGTATTATAGTTATTTAATATTTAATATAGAATGCACAATGATTGAATATTTTTGAAAGAATCAAAAGAATTAATGAACAATAGGTCATATGCATGCATTTTTTTATATTTTTAATAGATTATTTAGTCAACCATAATACGGAAAAAAATTGATAATCATTTAAAAACGTAATATTATCATAAGAAAAAAATATTAAATTTCACATTCAAAAATAGACAGTTTAAACAATCGGCCATGTTCGCGGGCTTATGTGACGTCATGATATACGATGCATGCCAAACTTGATGTCAAATTATCAATGTTCTAAATGAAGTTTATTTGTTGTTTTCTCTAAATACTGACATAATCTTACTGTGAGACGACACAGTCGTCATGAAAACTGTTGTTGATATATACTCTGACGTCACGATGCGTTTTGAAAATTCGAAAATAGCGCTTATTTTCTACATTTCTTTTTTATTATTTGTATTATTTTCAGTGATTAGATTAATAAAATAACCATTACGTTATGATCAAGAACTAAAATATATTTCGAAATAAAAGTTTTAACCAATTTGGAGTTTTATGCATATGACCTATTATTAACTTTTCATTGATTCTTTTGATTCTATGTGGTGGCCATTATTATTTTATCAAACGAATAAATATTTTTACCCTCGAAGTAAGACAGAATAGATTTATACCTGCAGTAAACATAATTATGTTTGGTGAATTAAATTATCGCTATTTATTCGGAGAAATAGTTGCCTGGAGAACAAATGAACCGAATAGTTAACTATTTACGTTCGGTGAATTCCGTCATAGAAACTAAGCTTTAGAAAAGTACGCTTCAAATTACCATCACTTAAGTCAATGGCTATTTGATATATTTATTTAGTTGTTTCTGTTTTCAAACTTAGACGTGACAACGTTAAAATGAAATTCGCAATTCAAATAGCCGTGTCAGCTAAAGGAGAGAGCTCTTTTATAATGCTGTAACAATGTCGGGAATGTGTAAATATTTCTGTCGTCATTCCTTGTGTAAATCACATAATCTTCATTATTATTCTCGCAACCAATATTCTAAATTAGTCGTCACACACAGAGAGAGGGACTTGAAGTCGTCATAATGTTTCATGAATACAAACATGAGCTGTAAATGTTAAAATCATGTTTTCGTTCGATGGGAGTACGATGTGATGTTTGTTCCAAGTAAACAGACTTTTCCGCATCTCTTTGCGTCTTCTCGTGTCTGGCTAACTTCACTCTAGTGCCAGTCAGTCAGTCACACAGTCAATATGTCGCAAAAAGTTCCTTTCACAGTCGACTCGCCTCATAGTCACTATTCAAGCACCAGTCATTATTACGTGATTTTTAACTTGAAACTTTTCCGCTGGGTGTGTTAGTTGGACTTTTTTTAAAGAGTTTCGTCAAAACGATGAGATGCGCACGCGCACTGTCTATTAAAGTGAACTTTTATTCTATCGCCCCGAATTTTTCTGGCCGTCTGTTGCATGTCGCATTACAGGCGGCCGCGGAGTAGGGATAAAGTGAAAGGCGCTCGGAGTAGGCGCTCGGTAGAGCAGCCAAGGCCAATATGGCGGCGCCCATGGTTAGCATCAGCTGACCGCGTAGTATGTATAACACATAGTTAGTCTGTCATGCAAGTGCTGTACAGTGTTTACATGTTTTTATTCGTGTATTCATGTGAATATTGTTGTTTATAATTAATCGTGATGGATAAGTGTCTACAATCCAACGCCTACAATCCAATAAAAGTTTCACTTGCGTCGTGGTTTCTTAAAACAACACAACTGTTTTTTTTTTAAACTGCCTGTGCGACTGCGCCTCCCATCATTTTGACGGAAATATTCAAAAAGAAAAGGTCAACGAACCAAAAAGCGTTAAATAAACAGGGTATACGTATAATATGAATTTGGTATTAATCTTTTTTTTGCATTTTTTTAATGACTACATAACATTTGACGAATATTGTGTCAAAATTTCAAGTCTATCGGAGAAAAATTAACGGAACTATGAATATTTGAGCGTCCGTTGCTCCAGGCCAGTTTTCCAGACCTGTAAAACCTTAATTAGTCGGTGCCTGCTGTAGCTCAAAATCTACTGCATCGATCCTTTTAAAATGTTCGCATTCTTTCTTTACACAAATGGAGAGGTAATGACGTCGAGTTTTTTTTATTTGAACGTATTTTAAAATAACAAATTATTTTATTTTTTTTTTAATGAAAAATAGGCATTTTGATGACCCTGAATTTGGCTGACATCCGACAAAAAAAAAGTTTGTCTACGGATATCAAGAGTAAAAATAAAGTTACCGAAAACGCTCAAAGTGGATGTTGTTTGGTGACTCGACATCTTCATGTGGTTAATTTCAAAATATTGTTTTTTTTTATTAACAATTTTTTTATAATCAAAAATAATTTTGTATTGGCTCTCCAAGATTTATGAATTATTAACAATGAATCCACATTTACTTATAGGAATTATAAAACAATTTTTTAAATGTGGATTATCTTCGTTTTTGGAAATTTGTTTTAGATTTTTTGATAAGAGATATCTACATGAAAAATCACTAAAAAATAAATTTGAAGATTTTTTAAAAATCTACATGTGGATTTTTTCATTTTTTTAAGTTTTTAATTTTTTTCAAAGATATTCAGAAAACTAAATTTTTTTATTACGGATAAGGGACGTTCACTAATTGCGTAACTTGTCGAAACTAATCTATCTATCAATTGCGAACTGTGTTAAACTGCGGTCCGGAGATAAATTCTAGAACCTCAAAAAAACTAATCTCTTAATAAAGAGAAAGTTGTAAAAGAATAGCATCTTTGAATAATCAGCTCTTCTGCCAAACAAGCTGCATGTGTGCATGCGTCTTTATTTATTTATCGCAGTTTGAAGCTTACACCAGAATTGAAAATCACTTTCTTCCTGCGCTCCATTTTGAAATGAAATGCCACTACATTCAGTTCACTTAACATTACAGCGGATGCCGGATTTGCACGAATTGATTATGTCACTTGTATTAATGAATCGTTAATGACTACGCACGTTCATAATTTTCTGTTTTCAAAAAAATGAGTTCTATATTTTTTAATTTAAACACAAAATATTTGATATGAACAATTACTGGTACACTGCACTGACTTTCTCTCCGAATCTACATTGACGGCAGATTTTAATTCACCTTCTCAGAAATAAACAAATAACTGCACATTGTAGAGTCACCAGTGACGTATCAATTTACGAAACGTTTGAAAAAAAAAATCAGCCAATTGGGCGACGGTACCATTCCAATTTCAAAAATGTTGACATTTGATATAGTATAATCAAGAAAATAAAATTTCTGATACCGCGTGGGGTAATGGCTAGTAATAAATATGATATTCGTTTTTATGGTTAGATACCTACATAATATGTTCCATATCATGTAAAAATTAATCAAAGCACGCTTAACTAATTTATTTCTGACAGATCTACAAAACAAAAAAACAGCTGATTTTTTTTATTTTCAAAATATTTCCGAAACTATAAGGCCTAGTTTATATGAGAGGCGTTCAACGCGCGTTAGCCCAACGCGCGTTTACAATTTCTATACAATTGTATATAACTGTTTATATGATAACGCGCGTTCAACGCGCCGCCAACGCGCGTTATTATATAAACAGTTACCTATATATAATTGTATAGAATTATTGTAAACGCGCGTTGGACCAACGCGCGTTGAACGCTCTTCATGTGTGCTAGGCCTAAAGTTTAAAAAAAAATTGTTTCAGGAAAATTTCTTGAAAAAATAAATAGAATAATAATCCGTTATAAAAAGTATACCATTATTATACAAAAAACAAAACACAGTTATAACATATATCTCTTCTGCGCATGCGCCGATTTTCTTCATATTTGCAAATATCCTCCTAAAATTTGGTTTCAATCCGCTCATCCGTTTGACCTATCTCGTGTTCACAAACAAACAGACTAACAGACTAAAAATGTGTTTTTAGGATTCGGGGGACCTCATAACGAACAAATATTGTAAAATTGTGAAAAGTAATTTTTGACCTAAACTAGTACCATTCATTTGTGGGTAGTTGGAATTATAAAAATCTCAATTTTCGATATTCGTTCATCTACCCCCCCCCCTCCTCTAAAACGCTTTGCTGTATAAAAATGAAATTAATAGAATCTCTTTTATCAGAAATGTGTATTTTGATTTTGTTGTAAAACTTTTAAGTATAAATTATAGTGATATTTTTCCTTGTGTTTCAGTTTATTGTTAAATTGTAAGCTCGCTTCTGAATAACGTTGTTCGCAGCAAACATGTTATATATATATCTACAATTAGAAACATCGCAGAGTTTTAAGTTATCACTCAACGTTATTACAGTGCATTATGGTTTCAAACAGTTGCTCTTCTTAACTATTCTGTTTAAATCTCACGTTTTGTTGTTCATTAACTAATTTAAACATTAATCTGTATGTACCTAGTGCAGTGCATGCTTTTCACTTATTACAGCGAAGTTCGTATTGTCTGAATCTTCTACATTTTGAGTTTGTAATAATTTTGAAACTCACATTAAAATGAAAAATAAATAATATTAGTAATTAACTGGAATATTTAATATACAAAGCGAGCAGAAACGAACTTTTCACAAACAATTCTAAAATATGCTTTAATATATCGACTTTTCTATAATTTTAAAATTACATATTCTTTAAATTTATTCATTAATAGGGTTCTGGTCCGGCTTCGCCCGATTTTGTAGGCTGCCACCGTTTTTTCGCCGACTTACGTTGTAAAATTGATCTTCAACTTGGTCACGATAATATATTATAGCCTGAAGATCCATTCTGCATATTGGTGAATATTTTTGAAATCGGTTGAGTATAGTTTTGAAGATTACCTCCTAAATGCAAATTACAAACTTTACCTCTTTATAATCTACTAGCGGTCCGGCTTCGCCCGGATTTGTGGATTACCTATTAAACATTGACATTATTATGAGGTATCGGACTCTTTTTATAGAATTATTGCGGACTCGGTAAAACAATGATACACAAAAAACTAAACGCATGCGTTGTTTGTCTATGAAACACGCGACGTGGAACTAATTGTAGCTATCCGATTTGTTTTTGAACTAATAGCTTTGAGCAAATTTCTAACAGATATCGCTATTTGGTACTAAATCAGAAACTCTTTAATCAGGAGACCTAGCTTCCTTTGCCTGCTGTGTTTCGAAATGGACTGTTTTATCGAAAAATGCGCTATAATTAATTGTTTACAAGTCGGATGATTTTCACGATTAAGGTGTGATTTTTCAAAATATATTTCAGTTACAATTTTTTTTTATTCTCGAAAGATTTTTCACCAGAACCGTGGAATGCACGCATGCAATATATTAGCGTCAATATTTTGTTGTTTGTAAAGTTTCTTTGTAAATATTAGTGTCTCAGCACATTTGTGAATTCCATAGCTGGAAGCGCTACCGCCAAATAACAGTTGACATTTCTGGCACATCGGTAAACAGGGAAAGAATTGTGTGCTAAACGATGTCAAACAAGGTGATGTCTGGCTCACAAATAAGGACACGTAGGTACCTTGGTTTGGTATACGTATAAAATAAATGCACTGGAGTGTATGAACCTTCATAAATTTTCTTATTTTATAATCGTCCAACAAATATTGGTATCTTTTGACGCAAAAACGTATATTCGCTCGAAAAATTATACAATTATAATTCAATTAATTGACGTTTCGATCCGGATTTGGATCTTCTTCGGAATTGAGCTAAAAAATATAAATATACAAAAATTTGTTAGTAATTATTTTGTAAAAAAATTTAAGTCAATTTTTTTCAGAAATGAAATACTGAAAAAAATGACAAACTCTTTTACAAAACAATTGCTAATAAATTTTTAATGTTTATATTTTTTAGCTCAATTCCGAAGAAGATCAAAAGCCGGATCGAAACATCAATTAATTGAGTTATAATTGTATAATTTTTGTTAATATATTGTCTGCAAAATTGGTCGATAATTTTATTTATTGAAGAGTAATCAGACGTTAATAAAATATTTGTATGATGAAATTAATGGGATACAAGGCTAAATTTTAAAACAATTTTTTATTTAATAGAACTTCATTTAACAGTCAACGTTTCGGCAAGCAATTATTGCCTTCTTCAGGACCTATAACAAACAAATAAAACTCTACACATACTAAACATAAATTTCAAATTAAAAATTTTTTTTCTTTTTATAAAATTTTGTATATCAAATAATTATTTATTACGGCTTACCTTAAAAATGTCTATTAAAAGTCACAAATTAAAAACATAAATCAATTTAAAAGCAATATTGTCCATCATTTAAAAACTTTTTTTAAAATTTTTTTTATAAAAATATATGCTTACTTTGTAAAATTTTAAGATTCTAAAATTAAAATTAAAATCATTTTATTTGATATACAATTATATATTTTTTTAACCTTTTTAACCTTTATATTAAATTCGTCCTTCAAAAATTAAAAGTTCAAAAATTATTAAAATGTCTGTCTACATTGGTTCTTTTATTTTAGGATATTGTCATACACATTGCTTAATTTTTCGATGTCTGTTTTTTTGTTAACTGCATTGTTATTTGTTTTAATATATATATTTTTTTTATTTTAAATTTTAAGTTTATGTTTAGTATGTGCAGAGTTTTATTTGTTTGTTATAGGTCCTGAAGAAGACAATAATTGCTTGCCGAAACGGTGACTATTAAATGAAGTTCCATTAAATTAAAAATTGTTTTAATTTAGCCTTGTATCCCGTTAATTTCATCATACCATAATACCAAGGTGTCTTATTTTATTTTATAAAATATTTGTATGACAAACTACATATTTTTCGTTTGATATTGATATTGATATTTATTTTTGTCAGTCGAGAATTTACAAAAAAATCTATTTGACATTGTCATTAAACACAAAATAAAACTTTAAAATACAATAAAACATTTAAAATACAATCACATACACATTAAAACTTAGAGGATAAAAACTCATCAACACTATAAAAACATTTTAATAATAAAAAACATTTTAATTTATTTTTAAAATTTGTTAAGGTTTTAGTATCCTTAATTAAAATAGGTATTTTATTATAAATAATACCGCAAACATACTTCGGACTTTTTTTAAATAGGCTAAGCCTGTGCTTTTCACTGTGTAGTGTGTATGCTGTCCTTACCTCTAGTATTATGCTGATGTATGTCAGAATTTTTTTCAAAGGACAGTATGTGCTTACGTGCATACAGAGCAGCCTCGAGAATATATATACTGGGAAATGTTAAAATTCTTTGTTTTAAGAATGTTTGCAGGATTCTCTAGGTTTTAAATCATACATTAATCTAATAATTCTTTTCTGACTAACAAATAGCCTGTGCCAGTCTACAGATTGACCCCAAATCACGACATTGTATCTAATAACAGAATAAACAAGTGCATAGTATACTTGCAAAAGTAAACAAATATTAGTAGACGATTTTAGTACTCTGATGGCATAATAAGCACTATTTAATTTTTTGAGATCCTAACAATTTTAGAATATGCAGTTACCGGCTCAAAACAAAAAAAATATACTAAAATTTTTGTTATGATTCTATAATATTTTATTTGACTAGAAAGCTTTTTTTTAAATTACGTCCCAAGGTAGCGGTTTACCCATAATAGTTCAGCACAACACACTTGAGTGCTTTACAAAACACCTTTGATGGTTATATTAGGATATCGGTTTCTTCCTTCTTTTCATTAGAATTTGTCCAACACTAGGGCAGATGTTTTCCCTTTCTCTTCCAAACACAATAAAAACACGGTTAAATGATTCGATGTTATTGTATCTGAATGACGTGATGATTTTTTTGCTCTGATCTTTTCAACCCTTTTGCGGTAAAATGATGAATTTTTAATAAGCGTATTCAGTGACTTAACAGTTTAATTTTAATTTTATTTTATGGTTAATCTACTTGATATTAAAAAATTATTTATAGAGGGTAATTCAAACCGACATGACGGTTTCATTTTAATAAATAAACGAATAAATGCACGTTGGAGCAATTTTTTGGTTTAATATTAAAAATAATAAATCTAAAATAGGAATTGCTACTGGACCTACATAACCCAAGCGGTTGGTGTCCTTTAAAAATAAATTCCAGCCAATTTTGTGACGGGACCATTCCAACTTCAAAAATATTGACATTAGACTTATTGAAGAAAATAAAATTTCTGTTTGCACGGTTATCTATATAATATGTTATCACATCATGTAAAAATTTTACAAAGCATACTTATCAATACCTAACTAACAGATCTACAGTACAAAAGAACAGCTGTTTTTTTTTTATTTCTAAAATATTTCCTAAACCTTAAGTTAGCAAAAAAATTTTACATATTTTACTTGTAAAAATAAATAAAATAATAAACCGTTATGAATAGTAAAAGAAAAGAACGTTATAGTATGTATCTCTTCTGTGCATACGCCAATTTCCCCTAAAAACAATAGGACTCTTTCTTTTTGCATATCAAACATCCCCCCAAAATTTGGTACAATCCGCTCATCCGTTTGACCTGTATTGTCTTCACAGACTAACAGACGCACATACTTTTTCCAAAAATATGTTTTTGGATTCGAGTGGCCTCAAAACGAAAAATATAGTTAATATAGTTGAAAAGTGAATTTTGATTTAAATTAGTACGATTCCCCACTAATGGTGTTGAAAAGAGGAATTGGTACTGCACTTATAAAACCCTATCGGTTGGTGTCTTTGAAAAAAAAAGTAGTGATCGTAGAATTGCTCTTCTTTGTCGACCACATTAATTTATTAAAACATAAAAGCGTGAGATAATTCAAATTGTTTAAAATATCCACTCTTAATAATAAATAAAATTTTGTCTTTCATGGGTGGTAACGACTTAAAAAAATTGTTTCAAGCATTTTAATTTGAAAGTTAATTATGAAAAGAAATAATAACATAAGAATCAATTTATTATATTAATATAAAAAAGTTAAACCCAATTCGTGTATCATTAAGACAGGGCTGACAGTCAGTCAAGCATTGTGACAGTCAGGGCGGATGTGGACAAACATTTTTCGTGGAAGTACGCGGCACATCGCAACTGTACGTCTTGGCAAATGAGCTCAGTATTCAAACCATGGAGGATAGAGAGAAGGGAGACGACACTCCCATGCATTCGTCTTTGTTCAAAGAGTGAAGAAATAAGACTTTTCTGTAAATAAAATTCTCGATCAATTTTTCAGAAAATGTTTTAACAAAAATTATATAAATATAATTTAATTAATTGACGTTTCTGTCCGGATTTAGGTTTTCTTCAGAATTGAATTAAAAAATATAAAAATTAATTAGTAATTAGTTTCTAACAAATTCAACTTGAGATCTTTTTAATATTGAAATATTAATATTTCGATATTAAAAAAATCTGTAAGAAACTTATTACTAATTAATTTTTATATTTTTTAATTCAATTCTGAAGAAAAATCTGGACCCAAAAGTCATTTAATTGAATTATAATTATATAGTTTTTCTTCAGTATAAAGTAGTGTTGATCCAATAGAATATTAAGATGAAGTTTTTAGTTGAGGATCATAAAATAAGCTTGACCAGCTTGAGGTATGTAATAAGATTTTTAATATTATGTAGTAGCTTTAACAAAAACTTATCTTTTGAGCATGGTTTCTTTTTACATTAAAATTGTGATATAATATGTTCTAAATTATATACATATATACATGTTCATAGGCCCTGAAGATGAAAATAAATTTTTCGAACCGTTGGCCACTTGCGAAACACTGGTAAAGCTTATTTTATGATCCTCTACCAAAACCTTCCTTCATCTTTATATAGTTTTTGTTAATATATTGTCTGAAAAATTATAATTTTATTTATTGAAGAGTAATCAGACGTTAATCAAAGATTTGTATAAAACTTTTCTATTCCGGCTGTAGAGGCGCCGAAAACAGAAAAGTAAAAAAAGTAAAAGTGTATAACTAGTCGATTTGTATGTCGCATTTTTTGCAGAATAGAAATACACTGAATTTTTATATTAAATAATCGATAAAATCCGTGAATTAGCAAGTTTCCACTTAATGAAAATACTGTCTAATAATGATGGTATCACATCACTATAACCTTGACGTAGCACTATTTTGTTAGAATAGACAAAGAAAGTAGATAAGAAAGGATCTAGATTTATTTTTATTTCTTTAGTCACATTAAAAATGAATAGATAATATAATATAATCCACAAAAGTAGCTCTTTAGCATTTACAGGTTAATGCATAAAAATTTATGTTGGTTGAAGAGATACCCTTCTAGATTTGAGATGGGCAAAATCGTTAATCACTTCTTCAAAGTCTATGTTTTTGAGCACATCACATTCTATGGCCATCAGCGATAAATCGGTTAATCTCTCTTGAAGCATTGTACTTAAATAATTGTTTATGTCTATACTAGCGGCCCGGTCCGGCTATCGTGTATTTTTTTCGAAATAAATATGTTTTTCGGTAATAAATATCGGTTATCGTTTGGTGATTTGGCAGGAACTAGGGGGCCTCTATCGATGGCGGGGTCCTGGCCACGTACCCAGAGTAGATATGAGCGCCGCGCCGGCGCGCCGTCGCCGCCGACGATTCCCCCCCGCCGCCGCCGCCGTGAAAATGTAACGGCGCGCCGAGCGAAAAGGCATATGTTTAAACGTGTATGTAGAAAGCTAAAAATGTTGAAAACATATTTTTAAAGACTACTTTATAGTTTTTTTGACTTAAAAGAAACATCTTTGTTTTCTCTAAGATTTATTTTCTTGTTAATTGTTATTAGAACTTTATGACAACGTTGATTTTTTTCTGCCAATCGAAGTGCCAAAAATATTTTAGCTCTAGGCTAGAAACCATTTCCTTATAAAAATAATTTGTGTTAAATAAATAATAATTCAGATTGTTAAACTACATGTTTTGTTTTATTGTATCCTGCCCATCATTAAAAAATGCTCCTAAGGTCACGCCGCCGACTACGCCGCCGCCGCCGACCTCAAAAAGTCGGCGCGCCGCCGCCGCTCCTTTATCCATCGGCGCTCATATCTAACCCAGAGTGCCCAGTAGGAAAGAGGGGACTATTTGTAGTTACAGTGTCGCGCGTTAAACTTTTACAAACCCATACAGTCATCGATTTTCGGAATACGCTCATCGAATTGCGACCTTCAATAGTTAGTCTCCTTTTCGTCTATACTCCATGGTTCAAACAGTTATACAAAGCCCATGTCTACATGAATGAACACATACATCTAGTATAATGTGACAGATAGTTAATTGATTTAATTTCAGTAGGCATGCCGTCTCTTTTAACTCGACACAACTACATTACAATATTTTGATCAAAATAACAATGTAGTTGAGTCGCCTTCAATTATTATTTACGTCGTTTTACTTCAAAGTTGAAAAAAGCAGAATTCGGATTTCGTCTTTTAAATACTGTCTAATGATATTTTATAAAAGTGTTTTTTTTTTGTATGGTCGCCATTTAATAGTCTTCGGTAATTTTATAAAACAAAATTAATCTTGAAAGTGTCCCGAGGTCAGAGGTTCCAACCGCTGTCTTGCTGACGTAGTTATTTACACCCTAAATAGTGGCTATTCTGAAAATAATAGCCATCATAAAAATATTGCAATTTTTGACGTTGAACTCTTGACATGTACTATTGCAGTAGGTAATTGATATAAAAATTTAATATGAATAGATAGAGTGCCGGTTTAGAGAAATTTGAAATATTAGAGCTTGTTTATGAATGCTGTTTCTGTTATAAAATTTATTTTTTTACGCTTATTTCGGTGTTTTGAAAAGTTTTTTTTATTTTCAGATAGAGTGCACTTAAGGTAGTACGAGCACCAAGGCAACTTTAAATAAAAGCCTTGATTTTTTTAAAATTTCGGTAGATGGATGATATGTTTTCATTGATTTCTGCAAAACTAGTCGGTGGAAATTAAAAAAAACTATTTAAATTAATGTTAAAACCTTAATAAATTATTGAAAACAAAAAAAGCCGTTGTGCCCGACTAGTTAATAAGATATTTAATCTTTTTAATTAAAATCATTTTAATTAGTCGGGCACAACGGTTTTTCTTTGTTTTCAATAATTTATTAAGGTTTTAGCTTTAATTTTAATAGTTTTTTTTTAAATTTCCACCGATTAGTTTTGGAGAAATCAATGAAAACATATCACCCATCTACCGTTTTACCATAAAGCCAATGTTAAATATGCCAACTTTTGAAGTCATTTATTTATTTAAATAATCGGGCAACCCTCCTAAAATTTTCAGAATTGGTTTAGACTTAGTCCAACTTCATATAAAAAAAAATCAAGCCATTTATTTAAAACTGCCTTGGTGCTCGTACTACCTTAAATCTGGATTGGAAAAAAATTGCATAGTCGAGTAGGATATGGCCTGTCGTCAGTTTACGCTTTGGTAAGTTTGAAATTTTTGAATGGTTATAGGAGATTATATTTATTTGGCTAATATTCCCGTTAATTTTTACTATCTAGTTTACGATATAGCCGTTATTTTATAAAAATAAAATATTATTTAAATGATAAACATGACTTCTTGAGCTTAAGCTTTTACGTTAGAATGGCGACATGATTTCCTGGTTCAACCAATTAAATTTTAAAATGATTAAAGCTAGTATACTGCCAAATTTTTTCGGAATGATAACAATATGTGAACTCATATTGTTATCATTTGTGATCACCACGTCTTTCACATCTATTTTATAAATTAATTGAAGAGGAATGCGAGAAATATAATTGGTCAAAATTTATATTCACAGCTACGGTCTTCGAAATACTTTGGAGAGATTAGAAAATTATAGTTTTTTAAATTTAGCTGCAAAGGAAACGTTTTTACCGACTGACAAGAAACTGTCATGCTGTTGGAAAATTAAGCCATAATGAATTTAATAATTTCTAAGTTTAAATAAACTTTAATTAATGTACACCGTGTTCTAGATGTTTCTAGATAGATTATTATGAACGTTATATACATGTGATTACGAAATGTGACACATATAAAATGTTTTTCACTTTCACAAAAAAAGTTTTTCCTTATTATCTTCTTTTATACAAATATAAAAACTGCTGACATGAGAGTAAAAATTCAGGTAGTACTTTCATAGTATGTGTAAACATATTGTATATGTGTGTTCAGTTAGTACTCTCATAGTATACGTACAAATAATTTTTGTGTGTACTGTTTAGTGGAATATCTGACATGCGCACTGGAATTGCTGTGCATGAGATATATCCGTTCGGTTTTTTCAATTTTCTGAGATTATTGTCGTATATGAGGGGGTCGTAAATTTATCATCATGATATTAAATATGGTACATATTTCTGTAATAATAATAATAATTTTATTACTCCAAGAACATAGGTACTACATGTGTAGCACTGTAGGAGAAGTCATTCCTTCACATAAAGTTTACGTAAAATTGAAACAATATAAAATTTACATATTAAAAAAGTCACTTATCGAATAAACGCATCTATTGTTCAAAAAAAAAGCTCTAAGTCTCTTCTTAAATTGATGAATGTTAGGAACGTTTTTAATATCGTCTGGAATTGTTTTGAATAATTTGCTACAGAAGTACATGGGACTTTTTTGATATAAACTGAATTTTGGTTTATTAGACACTAAATTAAATTAATTAAATTATAAAATCATTATGTATGTATATTGACACGTAATATTAATGAAAAAATTGGTTGTCTGTAAAGTCGGTTTACGGACGATAGTTTTACGTGATAACGTATTCCGCTCGAATATCATATTTAATAATACATAACCTAAATTTTAGTAGCTGTCAAACTATATTTTTACCGACTCTCTATCGCTTATACTGCGCTCTCGCTTGCACGCACAGGGTCAGGCGGAACGTTACGGAACGTTACACTTTTTCGTGCGTGTAGCTGATGTTTCATCAATTTATAAGACGTTATCACGTCAAAAATGCATTTTTTTTCCTATTTATCAACTGTATTACAGTCGGGAGTCGTCAATAATTTGAAACTACCAAACCAATTCGTTCCATTTATCGCATATTCGAATGATCACTCTGTATAAGTGACGACATGATCTTGACAATGTTATGAACATCTTACGTTATATTTCATAATTAACTGTTAGAAGTTGACTACCACATTGTCACAAGATTTGACATTTGCTTTTTCAATTTTGGGTTTGTCTCAACAGTTCATTGAATTTACGAACTGTTCCTAAAAGTGTAAGGAAGTGTAAGGTTTAGAGTTAGTAAATATTCCTATAGTATTTATATTAAATAAAACAATGCCATCTGTGGTCTCGGGTTGTCAACGTTATACCAACAATTGCCTCTTCTCTAATATTCTCCAAATTATTTTCCTTTGCCACGTAGGAAAATTGAAAACATCTTAGAAAAAAGTTAAAAACGCATTTCGGGTTCGCGTGGTAGATTTTTCGTGAAAACGTCGGAATAAAATCATAACAAGTGTTTTGGTATCGCCCTCCAATCCAATGAAGCCCGCGAAGCGGTGCTAGTGTTACATCTTGTCAATTTTAGGCTAGGGTTGCACGTATACGGAGCTGTTAAAAATATCCTTTATTTATTCATTTATTTATTTAAAAAAAAACAATAGGCACAACGGAACAGAAAGTTCCAAATAGTGTACAAAATAAACAAAAACAAAATCAAAATCAAAATAATAATCCAAATTGAAAGACGACAGTCACAGTAAATGATTCATTAATTGTTTTAATGTAGCACAAAAAATGTCAATATTCAATTCATTGGCAGAACTGCACATATTTAACAGAGGGGAGTTAGCCATTTGGAACGTTTTTGGGAAAGGAAGATAAAACGTGGGTTCTGAATGATGTTGCATTGAAAGGGATAACGCTAAGGAGATGCAGATCATCGACGTAGTTGTGAATAATTTTAAATAGGAATGTAACTGCAACATTATTTTAATAATTTGTTTACACTAATATTATGACCATATATTCTAACATGTAGATTGTACGTGCAGTGGGAACTGGTACTAGGTTGATACGTAATTGTCAGTGGAGTGGCACAAAACAGACAGACAGTTGCAAGACGTTCAACTTAATTAATGTCATCGTACAGAATACAGAGCAGTGATAGCTGGTGATAGTAATGTCTCTCTATACCACAGAACCACGTCACCACCGCAATACCACATCAACCACAGTCTATGTAAACTGTTGTTGCACCACATCTGTCTGGCACGATCATTGAATTATGATGCTGGAGAGATATCGCAGCAAAAAACAGATCCTTATAATTTTGAAAAGACTTATTTAAAGAAGAAATAATCAGCTAGATTCTGATTTCGTGTCCTCAAAAAAAAAAAAACTCTTTTATAGCAATGTGGACTACAAAGTAAAAAATAACTTTTAAACATAAACATTTTGTTCACATGCGACTGAAAGCCCCCCAAATCGATATAATGAAATTTTTATAATACCTAATCTAAAAATAAGAAGAGTTTATTTAAAAAATTAAACTATATTAATTTGGGCGGTTTCCTATCTCTGTTGAACAAAATCTTATTATTTAAGTTATTTTTTTTACATTTTAGTCCACATTACTACACTGTTGTTTTTTTTTTTGAGTTTTTTTAAACTACAAATTTTTGTATTTTAAAAAGTGCGTAGTATTACAGTATGTTTTCTAAATAGCTACTTTTAATACAGGGGAACCAGGTACGATCTGAGTTGGCACAGTGTTCAACAAAGCTTTTTCTATAGTCTTGTTCAGTCAACTGTTATTCAATTATTGGACGTAATCAAATAAAGAGGAAATCACCGATTCAGTGAACATTTCCTATTCAGTTGAGAAAGAAAACGTATCTCTTGAAAGGATTTTAAAGTGATTTAACAGCTTGGTCAAAGATCGCATTAAAAGCACGTCGAGCTTTAAATACTGATGGCTGCAAGCAACTAGAAAATAAAATAGCGAATTTAATGATGACAAGTTTTTAAACACAATATCATTTTAATCGCTTAACAGCGGCTACCTTATTTCAAATTTTGTTAACATTTATGCAATTGGGCTTTTGAATGAAATTTTTTTTTGTCATAAATGGAAAGATCGTATATAAGTTTTATAACAAAACTATTTTTCTTTTTTTTATTTTCGTTATAATTCAAAAGTTATATCAAATTAAAAATACATTTTTGTACCCAGTTCCGAGAACGCGCCGACATTTCCCGAACATAATGTGACGTCATAATGTTTTAGTCAATACACATGTAGAAGCCATTGATAGTATACTGCGTATATACATTTTACCATTATGACGTCACAACTGTCAAAAACAATTTTAGTGCGTTTGCAGTCACGTGATTTTTTTTAATATATTATCAATTTTAAATTGCTTATAATTAATTTAAAAAAAGTTTTTTGAAAGTTTTTCGCATCGATTATCAATATTATTTATAATAAAGTTTTAAAATACAATAAAAAAAATCGATAATTATTTTTTTTTCAAAAGCCTAATTGTACCTACGCTAAATTTATACAAATATATAATATTGAAGTGTCTGTAATGTCAAAATAACAGCTTTTTACTAAATCCATATCTAGGTATACTAATATACGAGTATAAAGCTGAAGAGTTTGTTTGTTTGGTTGGTTGAACGCGATAATCTCAGGAACTACTGGTTCGAATAGAATTTTTTTTTGTCGGATAGCCCATTTGTTGAGGAAGGCTGTGGGCTATACAATATCATGCTATGACCAATAAGAGCGGAGCATCAATGAAAAATGTTGCAAAATGTAACTCAAAATTTGTCCGTCCGACAAAAACTTTTAAACGATAACTCCGATCATCATGAAATTTGGACACGATATTCATCTCGGTAAACTAAGATGAATGTGCGTACTCATGTACTTCACCCCCCCATTCGTTCTTTTGCACCCGGATGAAACCGGGCGGGACCGCTAGTAAAAGTATATACTACGCGGTCATAATCCTATAACAGCAAACTTAAAGACGACTTAGGTCGTATTTTTATATAAACTTTCTGTGGAAGTACAGAAGCGAGTGATAACTGAACACAGTGAGCATTTCGTCTTACGCACTTGCGAACACACAAACGCGACGCGAATTCGGAAGCGCTTTCTAGCGTGCATGAAGTTTGTCGAAGAATGAAAGGTGGCCTGTTCGACTTTGCGGTTTTCTTCTAATTAGTAAACACTACATAGTTGTGTTTAACTATGAGTATTACAATGTCCCATATTATGACCAGAACATTAGAAATCGCAAGATTAAGTTGTCTCAACTATTTCGTATAGTTTGATATAGTTGTACGGTCTCGAACTAAAAAAAATATTTTTTTCTTGAAACCTAAGAAACAATAAAATGATATTAAGCTGCTTCATAAAAAATTATCTCAAGTTTTATGCCATATGTGCAGTGCAAATGGGATTAAAAAAAATCTAGCAAATTGAGTGACAGGACCATTCCAACTATTCTAAATATTGACATTTGATAATATGGTATAATAAAGAAAATAAAATTTCCGATATTCCGTGAGGTGACGCGGGTAATGGCTAGTATTCAATATGATATTTGCTCTTTGTTGCCACGTCATGTAAAAATTAATCAAAGCATGCTTAATTAGTTTATTTCTGACAGATCTACAAAACAAAAGAACAGCTGAATTTTTTTTATTTTCAAAATATTTCCGAAACTATAAAGTTAAGAAAACAATTTTTTTTTGCAACGCAACAAGATAAATTTCAGATGGTAATAATTTTTATCGAATTTGTGTCGTATTTTTTGGATCATTTGCAAGAAGTATATTAAATGTAGAAGTTTAGAGCCTATCCAATGCTCATATCTCAAAGAAAATGTTAAGTGCAGTACTGAATATTCCTTTTTGGAGAATCTAGAAGCAAATCTAACACACACACACACACACAGACATTTTGCATATATAATAATAGTGTAATGTAGTTTTGAAGTATAAAGGAAATAAGAACTTTTGAAAACGTGCTCTTTATTCGTCTTTTTACGTACAAAAAGTTAAATAGTTTGTATTCGTTTAAAGTCGTTGTTATTTGCAAAAAACAAACACTGTGATCGTATACACAGTGTGTTTGATTTCAACCGAGATATTGACTTTCCATGTTAAATATACTTTCGAATAATAAATTTTGGAATATCCTGACTTAATATATTTTTGTCTTTCTGTCAAAAAATACGTTGGAGTTGCCGCATTTCTAAACAATTGACTTTAGACATATTATGTCTTTTGTAGAAAATGGACTTTACAAAATTGTCGATATGCAGTTTTTATCATATTGTTCTCACAGTTGAGTGAGACCTGAAAATGTTTTCAACATGAGGATGCAATTTAGGAAGATTCCCTCACTGGAATTAAGCATATAAATACTAAATACGTTCTGAATAACACGATTTATCGATTAGTATCAATGTCAGCCGCTCACTAACGATTCAGTGAAGGAAAAAACTGAGGCTGTCTTGCTCGTCTAGAAACCAAATGGAAATTTAAGTAAGTCTACTTCTAATATAATATTAAACAAAGTCCCCTAGCCGCGTCTGACTGTCTGTCTGTTTGTCTGAACGCGATAAACTCAAAAACTACCAAAATGATTTTCATACGGTTTTCACTAGTAGGAAGAGCGATAAACGAGAAAAGTTTTGTGTATATAATTTGTAAATATTTTGGACAAAACGAGGGTGCTTTGTAAATAAAAAATGTATTCGTATCATGTCGCGATATTACGTAGGCGGGCGCAAGCTTCTGCAATTGACTGCGTCAAAAGGCGCGTCACTGCAGCGCACCAGGCGGGAACTATCGACAAGAGTTAGCGGGCACTGCCACCAAGCTACATCAGCTCAAAGCTATTTGTTCGCGCATTTTTGTGCTGTAGTCGTTTCTTAATGATAAATTTTGCAGAATTTTCCAATAACACAAAATATATCTATCGTACCCAGTGAAACCGGGCTAGGCAGCTAGTATGTGATATAACTTAAATTCAACGGTAAATCAATTGGAGAGTTTTAACATATAAAGTCAACATGTTGCTTGAAATCAAACGCTTTGTATAAAACGCTTACAGTATGAGCTACTTACGACAAAATCTTTGAGAAAAGTATTTAGAAAAACGGACAGAATTATTGTATGTGAAGGAGATAAGAAATAAATCTTGCAGGTGTCCAAATCAGAACATTGTCTGAGAGGTCTAAAAAAAACTATAAAAGATGGAAATCGAACTGATACCGATTATATAACACGTATAATATTTTCAAAAATATTTTAAATGATTTGATTTTAACTAAATTTTATAAGATAAAAATGAGACGAATTTAGAAATACATTTTTATTCTAGGCTATCGAAATAGTTCTGCTATTTTTAGGCGTTTTTATCCGAAAAGAAAATGAGCTCCGAAGTCTTAAAATGCTCCGATTGCGGCTACATCAAAATGCGTTGATAAAGTAGAATTTTTAAGTCAGCACCTACAGGGCTGACTTATCTATATCTATAAAAATCAATGCCACTTTTCGTTGTAATTTTATAACTCAAGAACGGGCTCACCTATCCAAACCAAATGTTTAGGCTTTGTTCGGACTATTTAGTACTTAGATGGTTTATGTGAAGTTTGCACAAAATCGGTCGAGCGGTTCTTCATTTATCACATTTTTTGTAACAAATGAATTCAAATGTACTATGTATATGTGTGCGTGTACTTTTCTCAGTTTTATAGCGAGCCGTCGGTGTTTCATATCGTTTACAGGCTTTTTTTAATTAAATTGTCAAACGCATTTACATCAACGGTAAGTTTTGAACTGTTGAAGTGAATTACATGTATGTATGTGTGTTTCTTTATTTGAAAAAACATATTGTGTGCATACGGGTGTTTTATTCTTTTGTAACAGATGGAAGCACGTCGATTTAAAAATGAATTATTTAATGACATTTTTATATATTAGGTATATTGACGTATACAGTCATATATTTCCATACACACATATACGCACATGTATATTTTAAAATAGCTAGCAATTAATAAAATAATTTTTTATTTGGATAAATGAATTTGATGTTCCAATTAATTTTTTTTATTATTTCACTTTATACGTAGCGAAGCACGTACAGGGCCGCTAGTTCTTTATATTTCTTCGTATCCGAAGGCAAACTCACTATGACATCTAATTTATTACAGTTCTATGACAACATAGAAAAGTAAGGCATTCCCAACGGTTGAAAACCGTTTGGAACAGAATAACGGAAAGACAAGAAGCGCTGACTTACAGAGAGACGTACTGTGCTTTAATCTGAGAACGATTTTAACTTTCAATAAGTTGAATTATGAGTTATGTCAATAATAGATAACAAATTGGAAGCACATTCGCTGAGAAATACTGCGCAATGTTATACATACATGCATATGGAATATGTAGGAGTAAGGTACGCAGCAGCGAACTGTGTACAGTGCTTTCTGATTTCAGTTTAGAGTCGACGATAACGAAGAAGTGAAGAGGTTGACGTCTGTCACAAGTGTCAGAGACGTCTTTTTCTTCTTCGTAGCGTCGTAGCGTCACTGACAACACGTTCGCGCAGTCTGTTCCACGTCTGCAGTTCTCAAACAAATTCAAAATCGCCCTTCCAAATTAGCAATTAACAGTGGCCCGGCCCGGTTTTACCCGGGCGCGATAGATATATTTTGAGTTGTCGGAAAATTTTGCAAAATGTATTTCATTAAGAAACGCCTCATCATCATAAAGTTTCTTGTACTTTACAGGATGTTGGAAACCACGTTTTTCCACCTCACTTTGTTTATATAGCTGTCGATTTTAGATCACTAAAAGATTTTAAATTTGTCAACTTTTTTAAGTTCGCCCAGGGCCCTCGCGCCCTATAGTGCGATGTGTGCGATGCACGCGGGCGGCACATTCAAGGGGCGGCAAATGGCCTGGTTGTGTTATGTTTTTTGTACTGTATAGAAAAAATATGTAACTGATATTATATCAATTTTATTTACATACTCAAGCCTGCGTGAAAACTCTTACGAGTAGTTATTTATTTTTTAATGAAATTCGAATTCTAAATATTTCGCGCGCAATTTTCGATTCGATAGTTAATTCACATCAGCGCGTAGACAGGGCGCCCCTATCGGGAAACTCCCGCGTATATTTAAATCTTGAATTTTCCTGTCGATTCCTGCAAGAGTGCGAGTGAAGTAAAGTATTTTTTAATCAACAAATACTTTTTTACGTATGACTTGTGCACCTGAATGATATAATTGATAATATATTCTTTCCCTCATGTGAGTGTAGTACGGAAAAAATTGCAAGTTAATTCCAGGGGATTCACATTCAGTCGTAATGTTATTTATGTTTTTATTAATTGCACTGGTATTCATTTTTCCTAATTGATAAACTAATGATTATTTTGACTTAATGAATTCTCTTAGCTCAGCGGTGAAACTAAATTTTTCTCTCATTCATAAGTACGACAGGAGAAGAACGCCGTGAAAAATCGCACGGAGTAAACTGTTTTTGTAGAGAACAGTTTACTCCGCGGAGTGATTTTTTTAACGTGAAGAGAGAATTTTTGAAATTCACTCTGTACGAGTGTTTTCAAAATTCACTGTTTAATGTGTTTCATTTTAATTGAATATATTTCAGAATCAAATTTAGCTCTATGTTTCAATGATTGTGTTTCGTTTGAATTATTTTACATAACAATGTTTAAATATTTTTTTTTACAGTTTATTTAAATTTATAAAAAATAAAGTTTCTATTAATTGCACTTACAGTATTAGTTATTTAGGATTTTTAACGTTTTTCAATTTGACATATCGTCTAGTGAGTTTATCCCCAATAAGGGGCGTCAATTATGAACCCGCACGCGGGCGGCGTGAGGCCTTACGAGGGCCCTGAGTTCGCCATCCATATGATTCTTTTCCTACCTTTCGAAACATGTCCCTCCAGTTTACCACACATAATTAATCTTCCTCTTCCTCTACAAATATGACCAAAGTATTGTAAAGTCCTCTTCTTAATTGCACTTAATAAACACCTTTTATAAACAACTCTACGAAACACATAATCGTTTTTTAATTTGTCCGTCCACTTTATTTTTAACATTATTTTGATGCACTATGTTTCAAAAACCTGCAATTTGACTTCACTATAATTGATATAAAAAAAGAAGTAATTCATTTTAAACGCTATATTAGCATTACTGATTCACACTGTGACAAATGTTAAATAAACACATAACAATCAACATTTTCTGAAACTACATAACGATAAGAGATAATTCTAAATTTTTTTTCTTAAATCTATGTGAATAGGTTTATGATAAGAAAAGTTTTGAAATGTGTGCAAAGAGATGCAACTGTTTAACATTTCACTTGAAGTGTTTTATTTTCAAGATGTTAAGATTTTCGTCTTTGTATCACCATCGCAAACTGTCGAGTACTGCCAACATGTCAGTTTCAATAGTGTCTCATTGTTGCCAATCTAACGTATAATCATATTTTTTAAATGAATCAAATCAAATGAGCGTGTATATTTTTATCGAGAATTACATTTCGAAGTAACATTTGTTAAATTCGTGTTTCGTAAAAAAATTGGTTGTCTGTAAAGTCGGTTTACGGACGATAGTTTTACGTGATAACGTATTCCGCTCGAATATCACATTTTATAATACATAACCTAAATTTTAGTAGCTGTCTAACTATATTTTTACCGACTAATAATTTGATCAACTAAAGCCAAATACATATTTTTAAGCAATTATAAAAGACATTTAAAAGAATGTATTATATTATATATTTGTTAACAAACCGTATAATTTATCTGCTGTTATGGAATGCAGATATCTCCCAAGATTTGTTTTTGATACAAAATGTAGCTGCGTTTGTGTACAAACTATCAATTGATTAATACATTTCCATTCGTTGTGAATAATATCATATTTTATCCATAATGACGGCGATCAGTTATTTTTAACAAAATAAAATGACATTTATTAATTATTATTAGCGCCATATTGCCATTATCGTGCGTTCAGTTATACTTTGGCTTGGATGAATCGGTAATAATTATATGACACAAAAAATATCCGTGCAAAAACGAACAAATAACGATGTATTATCTGAAAAATTGCTTTAAAAATTCGATAATTTATGACATTTTTATTAGATATCTTGATTTTAAGTCTTAATTTCCACGGTTTATAAAACAAAGGCCATCTGTCAGATGTAGCTTTCGCTGGAAGAGCCGAAAAAAATGTTGAACGCACACTACTCTCTGACGTCACGCGAGAAGAGTGAGAAATGCATACAAGCCGACGCCGATCGTGCTTCTCTATCACTTATACTGCGCTCTCGCTTGCACGCACAGGGTCAGGCGGAACGTTACGGCGTTACACTTTTTCGTGCGTGCAGCTGGTGTTTCATCAATTTATAAGACGTTATCACGTCAAAAAGTAGATGCTTAACAGAAGAGGAATGGTATATCAACCGAAGAGATTCAATTATTTTAATTATTAGATTCGTTCTTATCACAACAACTTTTGCTTCTTAGTACAGTTTGACGATAGAATGATTCACCTGTGCAACATAAGAGAAAAAAAAAACTAAAAAATGTCATAAAGTTTGAAAACATATAAAATTTATTTGCTGTCCTGTGATATCAGATATTCTACAATTGTTCAGAATGTGTTTATTCAAGCTATGTGCATCACTTCGAAAAGTAAGTTTAATACTAAAACTTTAATATTTAAAGTTTATTTTCACACTTGCAAACCGCAAACTATAACATTGTACAATATAATATAATATCTATTTCCTATTATTATTTGATACACGTTAGTTCTGCATCAAAGTTCATTGATACAAAGACACACAAAGCATACAAATTATATTTGTTGTAAAACGTTACATGTAAATTCTCATCATATCATTCCTGTCATGAAATATTCTGTTACGAGATTTCAATTGAATAAATACACTCGTATATAAGAAAAACTACCCCGTCTCAAAAATTTATTTTTAACATGCTTATATTAACTTCACTTTTATTTTCTAAATAAATGTATTAAAAAAATTTGCAACTCGATTTCCACACCCTTCTAAATGTCCAATTGTTTTTCTTTCATTAGACATTTTTATTTAATATAATATTTTTATTTAATATAATAAAATTAAAAGGGGTTAATTTTTGTATTTTGTCCAAACACAAATTTAAAATCAACATATCAACAATCATGATTTGGTTATTTTTATTTATCATATACAGATTGTATCAAATCAAAACGGTCCATAGAACATTCTGTGTGTAAGACAGAGACGATATATAAAGATCTAAAGCAGTAAGTAAGAATGAGATAAATGATCGCTAATAGTTACTGTGGTTACGTAAATAAATAATTACGTACACTGTAAATCTTTTTACCAATTTATTAATTAAAACAACAAAACTGTAATATTAATTCGTATTATTATTTATATCTGGTACAAAAGTTTTAACAATACTTTTAATAATTAATTTATTAAATGTTCAAAAAGACCTCCACGTTCTGCCAAACAATATCCTAAACAAAGACGATACTATCATATTGTATAACCACAGTAACTAGCTATTAGCGATCATTTATCTCATTCTTACTTACTGCTTTAGTGCTTTATATAATAGCGTCTCTGTCTTACACACAGAATGGTCTATGGACCGTTTTGATTTGATACAATCTGTATATTAATACCCTAAGGTTAAGATGTTTGCCTCCCTTTTTAGAAAAAACCTCACAATTTCTCCACATAAATTATATATCATTTTACAGATATTTGCTTGCTCTACTGACATCGACAACTAAAAAATTTATTATTGCTTTTGTTTTTGTAAATTAATTAAAATACAGCAACGCTGAACAACGTCTGCCATCTGACGGCTTTAATTTTGAAACAACGTCAACACTTCGATCTGTCATCTGACCTTCATATTGTAATACAACAGACACAATACTGCATACTGCCATCTGACGGCTTTAATTTTGAAACAGCGAGCAACGCTGAACAACGTCACAGCAATGCTACATGATGCCATCTGACGGCTTAGCTCAATGCTTTTACTATTTGAGCCTCTATATGACAATTTTAGTAAAATATTTCTTCGATCTGTCATCTGAGCTTCATATTGTAATACAACAAAAAGAATAATATAAGCAGTGTGCAAAATTAGAAACGAATTGAATACCTGCAATCATATTTAAAAAATAATTTTGTAAAATGATAATTATTATACTTATTTAGTGCGAATAATTCGCACAGGTCACTCTAGTTTTTTAATATACCTATTATATTTTTATTTGATAAAGCTAAAAAAATCACAATTCAAAGACGAGTTCCTTTTTTATTAACTAAGTGTGGATTAACCCAATCTTACAATTAGTTTGCGTCGGTGCTGCGGTTAAATGAAGTTTTGTGTACGAGAGAGATGCAAAGGACAGTAGAGAGAAAGAGAGAGAGACAGAGAGAGAGAGAATGTGGCGAAATGCGTTGGCAGAATTCGTTGCATGTCGCTGGAGTTCTCGCATTGCTTCCGTTTCAAACGAAGACATACAGTAATTCTTGTTCTTGTATTGTGTATGTATGTATGCCATATTAGTCCAAGAGCTCTTCGCAAAAAATATACTTACCGTATACTTTTACCGACTGAAAACGAGGTTCGATCGTCTTTGTCATAACTAAATTAACGCTGTATCAAATTTCAGCATTTGCAAATCACTACGTTTTTTTACATCCTTAATTGAAGCGTCTCGACGCCAGGTGTCCCGACCGCTGACTTTTTGACTGTAGCAAAACTAGCAAAACTGCTCTTTGTTGTGGTAAAAATATTTATTTACAACAATAAAATGTTAACAAAATAAATAAACTAAAAAGTACTTTTCTTCTACAATGAAAAATTAAAAAAAATAATAACGAAACAAAACTATATAGACTAGATTATTTACAAGACAGGAACACACCAAAATTTTATTTAGCATAGTTATTTATTAACTATTTACAGTTCTATTTATTTCGTACAGTATTATTTACACAGTTCATTTATTTATCTATTTACAGGAGATTATTTATGTTAAACTATTTATTTCAGCAGTTACCTCAGCACCGTTCACTGACTGTCAATCCATGTCGAATGTATGTATCACTCGATGCGGGTCACTTTATGACTGTCCCTGTGTGACTGTACCCGTGAGACTGTGTCTGTCCTAAGCTATCCCGTGGTTCTCATAGGCGCCGGACAGTTCCTTCCCTTGTTGCTTCCATTGTTGTCTGGAACCTGACAACAAAGGCTCCCTTACCTACGCATATTATTGAAACGACAATCAATCCAATTGTTGCCTCCCACAACAATCGGTGTGTCCTTGTTAGAATGACGAGTCGATTATTGTCTCACGAACTTCCTTGTCGTCCCAACGGGGAGTTTGTAACAGTATTTATTTACACCCGAAATACTAGCCTTTCGTTACAATAATTTTGATATTTTTGATCACGAGCTCTTGGACTATCTGTGTGTCGTATAGTTAGAAAATGGTACGTGGTTCCCGTATCCAGCAGCTGCTGTGATACTGTCTTCTCATACCCTTCGGGCCAGTCTTCCGTGATACACGGAGACACTTGAAATATCGTTGAAAGAGAAATGTCTCACTTTAAAATGACGCCATTATTTTATTAAACGAAAGCGAAAGAAACATTTGAAAATTTTTTAGCTTTTATTAGTTTTTGATGTGAAACATCTACTGCCGCGTTTGGATGGGAGTAAAAACGTGCAATTGGCGCGACGCTGCGATGTCGTCACATTACGTTTTTTAGTTACTAGTATTTCGTTAGATGACAGCGCGTAACTCTTGCTGTGTCACTGTGTGTATGTGTTGGATTATAACATGGCTTTTGTTGAAAGCGACATCTAGATGACAGGGCGACATTTAGTTGCTTAAATTTATGTTTCACATCTGCCAAGCGTTCCAGGACGGCTTACAATTTTTTTGTTTACTAGAGATGCAATAAGGGGCCAACGAACACTTTATGTCGCGCGAATTTGCGATTGAATAGCTTGAAGATTGTCAAATATAGTCTAAAGCCGCACACTTTTTTCTAAAATGCTCTGCCAATATATCACAAAAAATGATCAAAAGCTGAGTAATCGTTAAATCGCGATTTAAAATCTTCAATCGCGCGGTTGCGATAAAAAAAATTGGTTGTCTGTAAAGTCGGTTTACGGACGATAGTTTTACGTGATAACGTATTCCGTAATACATAACCTAAATTCTACATATAATAATTATAATAATTCGAATCTATGATATTGCATCTTTCGCTTCAAATTTAGGTTAATTTTATGTATTAAAATACTCACCACCTATAATAATAATTGTTTTTTTTTTAACTTTCTTTCTTTCGTATTTATTTTAAGTCTCAAAGATTAATTGTCATAATATTTTGAAAACAATTGTTTCACTGTTTATATAAAATTCCAAAACCTACTTACAATATTTAAGTATTTTCATACGTCAAAAAATTGATTTTTATAATGATAAAATTTGTATGAAAACGATTTTTTCGAGAGATGAGACCTAGCTAAAACGATTTTTTGCCCCCCAAAATCCCTTTTCAGTAAATTTCATCCAAATCGTTAGGGCCGTTTTCGAGAAAAGCACGCACAGGGTCAGGCGGAACGTTAGGAACGCTAGAAACGTTACACTTTTTCGTGCATGCAGCCGGTGTTTCATCAATTTATAAGATTGGTGATTCATCAATTTATAAGACGTTATCACGTCAAAAAGTAACATGTGGCCTTTCGCTATTGCTAACCAACTTAATCGTATGCTTAGAAGGGGGGGCCAATTAAGTGCGGACTGTAAATTAAAATATCTAATCTTCAAGTATATAAGAAAGCCTTTCATGTTCAATATGTGCAAAAGTTTCGCAGTGACGCTGCGCTGTCTTCTTGCATAATACATGCTGTATTATGTTTTCAGCGTACTTTTCTTGACATCTGACATTGTCAGAGTCAGCTGCTTCTCTCTGTACAACAACATAATACTGTGTGTAATTTATTTCTTCATATATGTTCCGCTTTACACGACTGAAGATAATAACAGATTTTCTAACTGAATTATTTGACGACAGCAATATTAATCTTACTGCATAAGTAGGTACAAACTCTTGTCAATAGAACAGAGACAACTGGCTTAATTGTCTCTGTTGTCTTAGGGAATTAATTTATTATTTCAGTTCATTAAGGATCTAGTTGCTAAAATATTCCCGAGCTTCGTGTAATACAACATAACTAGTGTGACCTGTGCGAATTATTCGCACTAAATAAGTATAATAATTATCACTTTACAAAATTATTTTTGACGTGATAACGTCTTATAAATTGATGAATCACCAATCTTATAAATTGATAAAACACCGGCTGCATGCACGAAAAAGTGTAACGTTCCTAACGGTCGTAACGTTCCTAACGCGTAACGTTCCTAACGCGTAACGTTCCGCCTGACCCTGTGCGTGCTTTTTGCTAATTTCTCGCTCAATTTAAATCAGATCGGTTTGAAACCAGTCTTAAACGAAAGAGGAGAACATTTTACATAGATTTCGTATAACAGAATTTGCCTAAACAGTTTTTTTATACAAATTTATATAGAAAAATAGTTGTATAAATGCAATGTTGTCTAATGCATGGCGCGACGCGGTCGGTCGTCTTTGTTTGCCGTACATGGAAATTAGAAAATAACGTATGTTTTGTCTTAACATGAAAACGGCTGCATTTCTAATGTTTAATTCAATTTTTTGATATTAGTATTTTGTGAAATGCAACGCCTTCTAAGTTAAGTATTGGAATAACTAATTATTATTAGAACATAATACTTTGACAGTTGCAAACGTCACTTTTGACATTTCTTATCATTCCGACACAAAGGATAAGCGGATTGAAACCAAATTTTGGGAGGATGTTTGATATGCAAATATGAAGTGGCCTATTGTTTTTGGGGAACATCGGCGCATGCGTGAAAGAATATATCTCTTATAATGATGTTTTATATAATAATAATATAGTTTTTAAAACGGTTTTTACTCTATCTATTTTTACTAGAAATTTTTGTAAATTTTTTGGGGAAAATCGGCGCATGCGCAAAAGAGATACATGCCATAGTTGTTTTTTATATAATAATAGTGTACTTTTTACAGTGTTTTATTATTCTACTTAATAAAATTTACCTAAATTTGAAGCGAAAGATGCAATATCATAGATTCGAATTATTATAATTATTATATAAATTTAGGTTATGTATTACGGAATACGTTATCACGTAAAACTATCGTCCGTAAACCGACTTTACAGACAACCAATTTTTTTTTTTTAAATACGATTGCAGGTATTCAATACGTTTATAATTTTGCACACTGCTTATAACGTTCTTCTTTTTGTTGTATTACAATATAAAGCTCAGATGAGAGATCGAAGAAATATTTTACTAAAATTGTCATATAGAGGCGCAAATAGTAAAAGCGTTGAGCTAAGCCGTCAGATGGCATCATGCAGCATTGCTGTGACGTTGTTAAGCGTTGCTCGCTGTTTCAAAATTAAAACCGTCAGATGGCAGTATGCAGTATTGTGTCTGTTGTATTACAATATGAAGGTCAGATGGCAGATCGAAGTGTTGACGTTGTTTCAAAATTAAAGCCGTTAGATGGCAGACGTTGTTCAGCATTGCTGTATTTTAATTAATTTACAAAAACAAAAGCAATAATAAATTTTTTAGTTGTCGATGTCAATAGAGCAAGCGATTATCTGTAAAATGATATATAATTTATGTGGAGAAATTGTGAGGTTTTTTCTAAAAAGGGAGACAAACATCTTTAACCTTAGCGTAATGAACCAACGTGTCGCAATGTATACTATAAAAACCGGCTGTAGAACATTAAGCTAAGTTGGCTCCGAAGTAGTGATGTGTCCACATGACTCTTAATTGGGAGCTGACTCCGTGCACTAAGCTCACTAAAAAGAGTCGCTCAGAGGAAGTCGTACAAAGGAGCGACACTAGACAGTACGCACTAGTGCAGAGGTGTGAACTGTCACCATGCTCAGGAGTCACGAAGCGTTGCACAGCAATCAATCGATTCGTTATTATGGCCCGGGTAATATAACTAGGCTACATTTATTTTTGAATTTTTGTCCCAGGGTTGAGCAAATGAAAACAAATAAAAAATAAGTTCAAAAAAATTATATAAATAAAAAATAAGTTCGAAAACTAAAACCCGACTAACGGAAAGAATGAAAGGGCTACATTTATTTTTGAATTTTGGTCCCAGGAATGAGCAAATTGAAAAAATAAAAATAAAAAATAAGTTCAAAAACTAATACTCGACTATTGAAAAGTATGAAACAAGAAAATATTCTGATCTGAGGATAGCCGTGGTCGTATGCCATCTCATATATATGAGGCTCCTCTGGATGTATAGCGTGATGCACTTTGCTCTGGAGCTTATGATCGCTTACTACTGTTCAAATGTAATGTTTTGTTAGGATAGATGGGCATATTATGACCACGGCTATCCTCAGATGAGAATATTTTCTTGTTTCATACTTTTCAGTAGTCGGTTTTTAGTTTTTGAATTTATTTTTTTATTTTTCGGAAATAGTAGGTAGACGGGATTTCAAAATCTGTCATAATTCACTTATTGACAAATATTGTTATAATTTTTGAATTTGAGAGATGTCATTAGGTCTGTTTAGCTCCTAAATGAAATAAATTAATAAATATCTAGGAGATTTTTTTGTCAGAACTTGAAACCAGTCCAAATATTTGAATTTACATTTAAATATTTTTAGTACAGTAATATACACAGACTGAATTAGGAATTGTGATTCAACATACGATATAACAAACGTACATAGGTACAGCATACGAATATTTCTGTGTCATTGATATTTTAAATTTAATCCGGATTTATTTAAGTCCTTAACAATTATTCTATTATATACATATGCATGTTGGTCATGTCCTGTGTTTGTATTTCCATCAAAAATATTTTGTGAAATGATTGTCACATAAGTACCTAACAATAGAATGCAAATAAATACAACAATTTCAATAAACGAAACATCAACTTATTTTTAAATAAATAAATTTCTTCGAGCAATACACAAATCTTACAGATGTCCTTCTTTTTTTTACAAATAACAATGGTTTACTACCTGACATAACGCTAAATTAAACAAGTATAAATAAATGTATTTTATATTTGCTACCTTTATTTAACTATCAGTGACATATCCGACCATAAGGAAAGATTATTATTTTACTATTTTGACGAAATGTTCGACAAACACCAATACTGTTTGATACTGAAATTGAGCAAATAATTTATAAAAAAAGCGGTCAATCGTGAATGAAATTCGCGCTTTGAATGTTCCGTGCCGTTATAACAAGTTAGTATAGTGTTGCGTGCCTCCTGTTGGGACGATAATGTGTTCCATAGAATGTTCCAGACCACGGCAACAACAACAATGGAAAGCAAGTAAAAACCCGACCTTCTTAGAATTGCCTGGAAAAGGCAATGCATGTCTAGAACATTCTCCAGGCGGGGGATGAAGCTATAAAATGCGAGCGGAGTAGTCAGTCAGTTGGTTAGTTGCAGCGTAAGTACAGTGGATTACAGACAAGCGACTGTGTGATATAAATTGTTCAGTGTCGGTACAGCAAGACCAAGGTAGCTGCTAAGATAGAAGATAAATGAGCTGTGTAATCCATTGAGTGCAATTATATAAATCTGGTTCTACATAAATAGCTTCTGTGTGTAAATAATCGTGTGAATATAGTTAATAGACAAGTGCGAATAAGTGTACTAGATAAACTTCGGTGTGTTTGTGTTGCAAATATTTTGTGTACATAATTAGGACTTTATATTCTTCTGTTACTTAGTTTTTAATTTTATTATTTAGAACTATTAGTTTTGTTTCTGTTAAGGTTATTATGACTGTTTTGTTAAACATTTGTTATTGTAAATAAATAATTTCCACCACGGACTAGAACAGTTTTGTTACAATAGTTTACAATAATCGCGTAGGATGGCCTCACCTTCGCTTACTTTTGCCACTTTCAATGATGCACGTATTACAGAAACTAATTGTCATTAAAGGCGATATCTTTTTAATGAATTGTGTGTTTATATTTGAACTGTCACTGCGCGCGCACCGAACCTACTTTCGACAAGCTTGAAAAGACGTCTCGTGTGAAGCGAGCACAGAAAAGCAATCAAGAAAAGCAGCGGTAGAAAACTAGTAGTCAAATCTAGCAAGGAATCTATCGGAAAATCCAGCTTTGTGTGCCTCACTTCTTAAATTTTGAAATGACAGTATAGATTCAATATCTCATTTAAATCAAATATTTTTCACAGGCTGTATCCAAAATGGGAGCTAAAAGTTTCGAGTTGATTTTTTCACCATTACTGAAATGTTTTCATATTTGCGTCGACTATAAATACACGCAGCCTTACGTTAACAGTGTATAAAAATTATTTGGCAGTCCTTATAGTAACGTCACTTTATTTCACGTTCAGCTGCTTGGACCCCCAGTTAATTGCGTAAAGAAATTTCACTTAAAAAAATAGTAGATGAATAAATGTGTTCTTTAATTAAAAGTATGGTACACTTTCAAATATAAATTATATTAAAAAATTGAAATCTGCAATTAAATTTAACCCCAAATGATGTTAAAAGCTTTTAAAGCTTCATTGAATAGACGTACAACTTGAATAATTTCATAAATTATCAATCGATTACTAATTAATTTGAATTGATGGGAGCTTTTTAAAGCACTGCATGACCGCAAATCTATTCAGTAAGGTAAAATGGGAAATTCATTGTCAGTTACAGCTGTTCTCATTAGTGATTAGCGTAGTTATGAAAGACTAAACGCGCGTCCGTCGATTATTAAATCAATAAAGCGTTCGTATTGAATTATTACCGTTGTAATCGGCTTAGAGTTTAGACTATGAATAGAATTTTACTATTTACAAAAGCACTCTACTGGAAAAAATGGCGATTTGAATAGGTAGTGTATTAAAAGTTTCACAAATTAATTATTACATCATGATGAACTTCAAGCAGAAGTTTTTTTGCAAGCTTTTATTTCACTTCTTTGTTTGTCAATCAGTCAGTTTGTGTTAAATTTTGCAATCAAAATTTCGACTAGTTCTTTGAAATTTTGCACACGTGTGGATGTACGCTGACAATGCAATGTGCTATCTCTAATACCGTTTTAATTCCAATATGGCGAACGCTTCAAGATAGCGGATATTGTCTGTTTCTTTATACAGCTCTCTTGACATGGATATCAAATGAGCAGATGCCCCAAGATAGGCCTGTGATAATAGGAGAGAAAATTGAAAAAAAAAAAATTCCCCATTCCACCCCGGATAGCAGCAGACTGTTCGATTTATTTTTCCCTCTTTTAGAATATTTTATTCTACAATATCCCGGTGTCGGATTGCTGTAACGAATTTTTTTGTTGTTCGAACCCTATTATGACTGGCCTAAGATGGAAGATTACCTTTTTTCCATTATTAAAAATGCATAAGTCAACTTTTTAAAGATCAGCTTTGATTACAGTGTACTAAAAAGAAAAAAAAATAACAATTTAGGTTCATATTATTATAAAAGCGTGGGTTGTGCGCTCTATGATAGTTCATTAATCACGACCCACGCCTTAAATAAAATATTAGAAAAAAACTTTTCTAAGACAAGCTTTGATTGCAGTGTAGCTACTAAAAAGCAAAAAATAATTTTTAATAAATTAGGTTCATAATTATAAAAGCGTGGGCCATGACTATTGAACTATCATAGAGCTTACAACCCACGCTTTTATAATTATAAATCTAAACTATAAAAAAAATATTTTTTAGTACACTCCAATTAAAGCTTGTCTTTAAAAAGTTTTTTTTTCTAATATTTTATTTAAGAATAAAATCCTTCCAAATATTTATATATAAATCACATCCTTAGGTCATTAACTTTTCGAAAAATATTTTTTCTCAGGCGTTACGCTAATAAATCGTAGAAAAATAATTAATTAAATATTGCGTTCTAGATGCAGTTTAGCATTCAATTTTAATTTTGTCAATTATTTCATGTCTTGTGAAAAGAAACTCGCGTAACAGCTTATAAAACGTTGCAACTTTTTAATCCTCTTAAGTTATGTTGTTATCTTCAGTTATTGATGTCATTACGAAATGCAGTGTACGAGTGTTGTGTTTACGACGATAGCTTTTTACTTGGTGTTATTGTGGGGCAAAAGGGGGTAATGATGTCATATTCGTGGAAGAAACTTGCGGCAGAAGTTTTGTTCAACTTTATTATAATATTTAACAACCCACCACTATACCGTGCAAACTCACATTTTATTAAGCTTATTTAAATTAAGACAAATAAGAAAAACAAAACAACTCTTTGTAAATTCATTTATATAATGCTCGTTTGTTTCAAAAATTTTTTTAAAACTTTTTGTTAAAAAGCTACGTTGTAAATATTTGGTATTGTTTTGAAATAAAAATTAAATGATGCCTGGGGAAGATAATTTGCATATATAAACGCCAGTGAAGTCGCGGGTACAGGCTAGTTATAAAATAAAATCGAAACATTTTAACAAGAGAATATTTCTGCAAGTTTTGAGCGTACAAACTGTATACCCTTAATTTGCATTCAGTCGAACTATATCCTCTCAAAGATAGGTAGTCTGACAGAAACAAACATAGCAAGAAACGGAAACAAGGCAAGGTGGCTTATGTTGCATTTTTAGCATTTTTTTTCCTGAAACGTTCTTATGTTTTTTTAACTCATTTTTGTGTAATACATAGTAATATATATTTCTATTTATATATTTTTTTGTTATTTAATTTTTAAAATTGCATGGCCAATAATAATTTGACTTTTTTTTACTCTAGGGAAGCGATTTTTTTAATAATGTGGCATTTTTTGCATTTTAAAAATACGACTTCCAACAACAAACTCAAAAATGTGAATCATTTTTGAAATAAATTAAAATAAAGATCCTTTCATAAATACATATATAGGGTGAACAATTTAAAACGAAACATAGGAGATCTTCCTACATCTATTTTCTTATATTTGGAGCTTAAATTTTTGTTGTTGGGCAACAGACATAAGTTGACAAAACTGTCGTTGTTTGGCGATTGAAACGTGCGAGTTTGAAAGTTTCTGGTTCGATTCCAGGCAGCTGCATCTAAACTAATGTCTTGTGGTAACATTGAGTTTCGCCGAAAGTTCGGTTGTAGATTAGGATTATAAAAATTGACTAATTATTATAAACTACCCTTCACTGTTATCCACTTGTTCTCTGAGTATCTTGAAGTTTTTTCTCTCTCTAGGAAATTATCTTATGGCGACATAAATGGTCAAGGAACACTGGGTGGAAGAAACGCTCTCTTTCGTATAGTCTGAGTCCCTCTCTACAAATCCGATTGCTGGAGTAGGAGTCTAGCGCGATGCGGTACGCCGCTGAGAAGCTTAAAAAGATGGCAAAACTCAAAAATCTTCTACGAAATGGAATAAAATGATTGAACAGCATCTGGGGTACCTCCTTGTTGCAGAAAAAATATTTTATGCCAATTTACCCCCTGCAGAAACTTTTTACAAATTTTTTTCTGATTTTATGAAAATATTTCTAAAGTCTCTGCAGGGGGTAAATTGACAGAAAATATTTTTTCTGCAACAAGGAAGTACCCCAGATGCTGTTCAATAATTTTCTTCCATTTTGTAGAAGATTTTTGAGTTTTGCCATCTTTTTAAGCGTCTCAGCGGCGTACCGCATCGCGCTAGACTCCTACTCCAGCAATCGGATTTGTAGAGAGGGACTCAGACTATACGAAAGAGAGCGTTTCTTCCACCCAGTATTCCTTGACCATTTCTGTCGCCATCTTCCTAACTATTATTTCCTTCCACTGTAACGAAGAATAAGCAACGACATTACTGTTGTTTCTATATGTGTGCTTAGTGGAGAATTTCAATCATGTTAATCTGACATAAGTCACATTGCCGCGCAAACCGCAAAATTCACCTTGCAGTTTGCATCTTGCAAACAGAAAACTCTCACACTTTGCCTGCGAGACGCCGCCTCCCGCCCACTTGAAATGCACCTAACATTATGATAATATTCAGCCAGCCGCGTCTAAAACCCTCTTTATACAATGCCCGTTTCTTCGCCTTCTTGAGACACTATGAAAAGTTTTTACTGTGTAGTACTTGTTTATTTGTTTTTGACATTTAATAACAAAACACGACATCGGACTCTTGTTTAACTTCATTGAATTTGATATTGTTGCTGATCTCGGTTATTTATTTTTTAAGAAAGTTTTAATTGAACTTGAAAACATATTTCCGTTTCATATAATTCTTCTCGTATATTTTTTATATATATTGATTTGGATATTGATAGAATCAAACTGAAACAAATTAATTTTTTACGAAAGTTTTAACTGAAAACTTGGAAACATGTTTCTTGTCCATATTTTTCTCGTTTATTTATGCGTATAATTTTCCTATAAAAAAATATGTGTAAACGTCATCGTGAAATCTGATTTGGTTAAATACCATTATAGTTAAAATTAGTACTGTAACTTTTTGATTTTTGTAGTCAGTTATCGTCTAAGAAAAATAGTAACCGGTAATACCGATTAACTGATTTTTACTTTTCCATAACCAGGGTTTTCACATCCAACCGGTCGACCGATTAACCCACTTTCATGCCCAGCTTTATTTTAAACTATTTAAATTTTTATTTGTTTTTTCTGTTATAACTTCTAAACTAATTGAAATCTGGACTTGCACTTTGACCTAATCGATTCAAAGTACTTTTTTCTATCAAGTGTTAAGCACATTTTAGATATTTTTATATTTTTCCAAATTTCACAAATCTTTTTATGTCTTCGTGCGTTTTGCAAATCTGCAACTTTTTATGACACTAAGCTTATAAAGTCAAGCTGAATCGATTCTGACCATCCCCAACCTGGTATCTCTTTTAGTTACAGACATTTGAGCATTTATACATATTTTTTTAGAAAAACTTAAAAAGGCCGCAACTTCTAAATGAAAAAAAATACAGAGGCGTGATTGGCGGAATCAATTCAATGTAGAATCTGAATTTGCAAAAAAGTAGAGATTAAATGATTAGGGGCTTGCTTTTGGATCAAACTTCATGGGTTTTAATTCCGACTCCTCTCATGGAATAGTTGGTTATTTTTTTTAAATTTTTTTTTTGCCAATCTAATTGATTCGAAATTGATAAAAACAAATAATTAATCATTAATTCTTTCAGGTGGGCTATAGCAATTTTGCTGAAACCCCTATATTAATTTGTACATAGCTGTAAATAATTATTATTGTAAATAAAGATTTCTTCTTCTTCTTCTTCCTCTCATGGATCTTTTGTGACGTAATTTTAATCTTCATACAAGAAATAGATGAAATTAGTCTGTGAAAATAATATTGCAAGCTTCCACGTCGACGAGATATCCGAAACTCATCGCACCATGAAATGAAAGTATCATAAGAGAGTAAGTGTGTGTGTAGAGAGTGTTTGATTTATTTATTTGGTTTCATATTACATAAGAAATGCAGAACGAATCAAAGCATCGGACGTGATTCAGAATAGGTATTGAATATAACAGATGAATGACAGTCCCCCGGTTTTGTACAGGGACATACATAAGTAAATGATGGATCGTCTTATTGTACGTTGTATCCAAAAAGGCATTTAACGCGGTGGCATTTTTAATAACCCGACCGTGTACAATAAATGTTTTAGTTCCTAGAGAAAAAAAGTCTAACCTAGAATGCCAGCCCTGAAAAACTGAAACACTTACAATCAAACAAAATGGCCTGAATTAGTGATTTTTAATACAGTGTAAACTCCATTTAACGTCACTCGATATAACGACAAACTCTTTAAAACGTCGAAATTACTTAACTCTAGTTGGTTTACTTTGTTGCTCATACACTGATACATTCTAAACCCATTCTAAATAACGACAACAATACGTCATCATTAACAGTACTTCTTTGTTATTTTGTTGCTTTGTTGCGGCATCATGCGTACCGAAAATTCTAAGAAATTCGTTGGTCAGTTGTAAATTTTATATATTATGAGTAAATACATATCGCACGTTGAAAACAAAAGTGGCATTATTGTAGTGTTGATGGTTACCTGGCAGGGTCGCCATGTAGTGTTGGTGGTTATCAGGTTCTTTTAAATTAGTAAAACTATTTAAATTTGGTTTAATATTGCTTTATTTACGATGCCAACGTTGACCTACGCCAGCTAGCGCTGGCATAGCCACGTGCGTCCACCACCTGACTTCTTCCTTCCTTCCAAATACACATATATTTATATCATTCAAAATGCAAACGTCGCGTTATTAACTAGAACGATTATTACTAACCGTTTTAAATTAACATATCTTGCAGTTCTACATTTCAAATGATATACGTAATTATAGCCTACTTACTGATGTATCCACTACAATATGTTGAAAATGACATTTTACAGTAGAGCATTTTTTAGTTTTAATATTATTGTTTTGTCCTAAAAAAGTTACTATTAAAATACTGCTTATAGAGATTCTTTTGTTAATAATGAGACAATTTATTATTGTTTTAATTTATTTTTTGACCACAATGTTAAAAATAAAGTTATAAAAAAAAGACCTTTTTACAATAATTTGTTGTTTAGTGTCATTGTTGTCATAACCTATAATCAGTAAATTGGAGACTTCAACTGCGAAAAGTGTCACTAAACAAAATGTGTCATTTTATGTATTTACTTACTTGCATTAATTTTTGTAGCAACTGTAATCAGTAAACTGTCGTTTAACAAAATGTGTCACTTTTTCACTTACAGCGACGTGCGTACCAAACAACTGCTTTGACACAATTAAAATAGTGTCGTTATATCAGTCATAACCATGGGCAATTCTTTCAAAATATAAAGTGACACTAGCTCAGTCTAGCGGAAGTAAGTGGGTTTATGAGCAAACGAAAATTTTCGTATAGTGACACTTTTGCAGTAAAACGTGAATCTTACAAAAGGTGAAAAGTCAACTTTTTTATATAGTGTCACTATTGTTTTCAACGTGCGATATTATAGTAAAAAAAAAATTTAATGAATTATTTTTTCGCTCCGTTTAACGACAACTCTCTATAACGCCACAAACTGCAATCTCTCGAGTGGCGTATATTCGCCACTATCGTTAAGCTATTGTTGGATGGTAGAAGACTTTTTACTACCCAATCTTGGATTCTTTAAAATCATTTAAAAATGTTTTGATCGATATTTTTGAAGGGTTTGCAGATCAATGAGCAGATGGATGCGCAAACATTTTTGAATCATGCACGTTTTGCTTTTATAATAGAAGCAATAAACAATTTATTTATTTATTTTATTAAAGGCTTAGCTGCGTGAGCAGCATTGAATTTTAAGTTTTGAACATTATTATATTGTCGAGCTTGACAATAGACAAGCGTGCAGCAGTGTTGTTTTCTGTATGGCGTTTCCAGGACCCAAATCTCAAGTTACCATCTTATAATCCGTGAACTGGCAAAAGTAATTAATGTTTAGTAAATTGCAGTGTGAAAACTAGTTTTACTAATTTAACTGGAATTATGGAATGAGCTCGTCATTCACAAAAAATAATTCAAATCGATAAATTACAACTAACTTTTTGAAGACTTACATTACCAAACCTAAGACCTGTCGAGAGTCTATAATTTATTTTCACTATCTGCATGTCTACACTATAAACCAAAAGTGATAATTTTTTTTTCACTTGCTAATCCGATTCGAGTTGTTTTTGACCAAACGAATAACGAGTCTCTATTTTATTACAAATTTTTTCTATGGTAATATAACATTAAGATGTTTATAAATTCTCTTTGGTATAGTCATCAAAAAAAATCGGGTTTACAATTAACATAATATTTTACAATGCAAACTTTAAAATTAGTATAATATTAATCTCAAAAATACCTTCAATTATTTTGACATGCATTTACAAAATTGGCTATTTGAGTTTTTTTTCAAAATTTTTCATAGATAATATTTACTCATTTATGCCAAAAACAATTGAAATTCTTGATTAACGTCTGATTGCTCCTCAATGCATAAAATTATCGACTAATTTTTCAGACAATATATTACAAAAATATTTAATTCATTCAATATATAAAGTGTCCAAATGAACGTTGGCTAACTTTGTTATTAGTGGAGATAGAAAGTCGGTTAAATGGGCAAAGTAGTGCAGAAAACTGGGCTTATTAACGTCTTGTCGAAAAAACAATTGAATTTTGACACCCCATGAATTTATTTAGAAATTAGTGAAAATTGCCGTTTTTGAAAACTGGTCATAACTTTTTTATTTATGAAGATATCTAAAAATTTCTTATATCATTTTTTTGATAACTTTTTAAGTACTTTTCAGTGGCGTAGATATATTTTTTTAAAAGAACAAAAAATGGTACTAGACAATTTCAGATATCTTCATAAATAAAAAAAAATATGACCAGTTTTCAAAAACGGCAATTTCCATTATTTTCTAAATAAATTCATAGGGTGTCAAAATTAAATTGTTTTTTTGACGGGACGTTTAACCGACTTTCTATCTCCACTAATAACAAAGTTACCCATGTTAGCCAACGTTCATTTGGACACCCTGTATCAATGACGTTTCGATCCGGATTTGGATCTTCTTCAAAATTGAGCAAAAAAAAATATATAAAAATTGATTAATAATTAGATTGTAATAAAATTAAAAATGATTGAGTTTAAATCGCAAAATCTAAATATTAATATCAAAATTATATTGAAGGAGATTTATTTGGTTGAGGAACAATTGAAAAATAAGCTTTACCAGAGTATCGCTTGTGGCCAACGTTTCGAAAAATATATTTTCATCTTCAGAGCCTCAATGCAAGTTGAGATGGTAAATTGTGCAAATTATTGTAATATACATGATCATTTAAATCATGAATTTCAGCAGTTTTTAAATTTAAAAATATCATAAAACAGTTTTTTAGATAAAACTGTTCTGTCCAATGTGAAAATAAATATTGTACTATCTTATGATTAAGGTAATTAATCTTTATATATAAAAATTACGTGTCACATGTTTGTCCGCGATGAACTCCTAAACTACTGAACCGATTTTAAATTTGATTTGCACACCGTGTGCAATTCGACCCAACTTGAAAGATAGGATAGCTTACATTTCAATTTATAGTCGCAATATTATTTTATTGCAAATTATTTGTCTATTCCTTGACAGTCATAATTATCTGTTGACTGGATTGAGTGAATATTCAATAGATGGTGCAACGTTTCATATAAGCTAACAATTCAATAGCATAACCACCACGTGTTGCTGAGGTTAAGGTATCGAGCACGACGGCGCAGCCGGAGTGCTCAGCTCCAAAGGATTCTAACAGATGGCAATACCTGTTGACTGGATTGAGTGAATATTCAATAGATGGCGCAACGTTTCATATAAGCTACAATTCAATAGCATAACCACCACGTGTTGCTGAGGTTAAGGTATCGAGCACGACGGCGCAGCCGGAGTGCTCAGCTCCAAAGGATTCTAACAGATGGCAATACCTGTTGACTGGATTGAGTGAATATTCAATAGATGGCGCAACGTTTCATATAAGCTACAATTCAATAGCATAACCACCACGTCTTGCTGAGGTTAAGGTATCGAGCACGACGGCGCAGCCGGAGTGCTCGAATATATATATATATTATCGCGTTAAAATAAAAACGCTTTTCGTGGAAATCTACAAATTCGAGCGAAGCCGAACCGGGCCGCTAGTATAATATTATATACTATCTTATGATTAAGATATATAGTACAATATTTATTTTTATGTTCTCTATCTGGACTGAACGATTATTATCTTAATTTTTTCGCCGTATTCTATATTCAGACATAATCTCGTATACACATAAAGACTATTAAAAGGTCCCTGAGTAGTACATATCTATATAATACATGAGTAGCTAATAGGGGAAAGGAAAGGGGAGACATTCTTCTGCTAATGGCCCTGTCAGAAGAACGGCCCCTCGGGGACTCCTCCGTAAGATGGATGACGTGATCAATTATCGCCAAAGGTCACTGATTCTTTATAACTTAGATACATGCGTATTATATTATCTACATATTATTTCCCTATATCTAAACTTTAAATCCGTAAATATTCTTAGTGCATAGCCACTGATCTAATACAGCGTTGTGTATAACCAAGTAAACATTTCAAAACTTTTTATTTACACAAAACACATCAAAAGACGTTCTATGTTTACTCATAAATATTCGTATCACTTTTAGCACTAATCCGTAAAAAATATTTTTTAAAGTGAAACTTTTATTCTATCGCCCCGAATTTTTCTGGCCGTCTGTTGCATGTCGCATTACAGGCGGCCGCGGAGGGGTAAAGTGAAAGGCGTACGGAGTAGGCGCTCGGTAGAGCAGCCAAGGACAATATGGCGGCGCCCATGGTTAGCATCAGCTGACCGTGTAGTATGTATAACACATAGTCAGTCTGTCATGCGGACAAGTGCTGTACAGTGTTTACATGTTTTTATTTGTATTCATGTGAATATTTTTGTTTATAATTAATCGTGATGGATAAGTGTTTATAATCCAACGCCTACAATCCAATAAAAGTTTCACTTGCGTCGTGGTTTCTTAAAACCACACAATTATTTTTTTTTTTGTTATAAAATCGATTTTAAATTTTTGTGAATGTTTCCCAAAACTAACATACCTCACAGGGCTCAGAACAAATCAGTGCTTACATTTTCATACAGTAAAACAGCTTTCAAATTAATTACGTTTTTTTGTAAAATTTTTAAAAAACCCTATCATACAAACCAATAATAATAAAAAATGGAAACAAATACCCGGAAATTGAATTTGCCGTGCTCGATAAATTTTACCTAGCTGTCCTGTTACTGCTAAAATCGAGTAAATTTATTTATGCAACTCTTTTTTTTTGTCCCAAAACTGGCTGTTTCCCAAATATTTCTAAATAGCTGTTTTCTAAACGCTTTGCAACCCACTTGATTCATGTTTCATAATTGTTAAGTTGCGACTTTAGACAAAAAGAAATACCTATTTAAAAGTAAAACTTTTCACTGAAAATATGTTCTTCCTTTTTATCTTGTTTTCTTTTCCTTTTAGACATATAGGCCTAGCACACATGAAAAGCGTTCAACGCGCGTTGGCCCAACGCGCGTTTACTATTTCTATACAATTGTATATAACTGTTTACATGATAACGCGCGTTCAACGCGCCACCAACTCGCGTTATCATGTAAACAGTTATATACAATTGTATAGAAATTGTAAAATTCATTTGTCGTGGCTAAATGTTACAAAACAAAAGCCAATAAAACCCATATTAAAAAAAAAAAGAAATTGTAAACGCGCGTTGGGCCAACGCGCGTTGAACGCCTCTCATATAAACTAGGCCATATTATGTACCAATTGTTTTTCCAAAGCCTGCTCATAATATATCATGTTGTTAAAAAATGCTTTTTAGAAAATCGATTTCAAACCTCAAAATCCATTTAGCGCAGTTCTGACACCCTATTACACATCTGTACGCCGAGCCCTTTCAAATGACACCTTGATCGTCAAAATCGGCCCAGTAGTTTAGGAGAAGATAGCCGTACAAAAAAAGTACTTGCCTATTAATATGATGTAGTGCTTTAGAGCTTAAAAAAGTATTCAACATACATTTTTTGTTTCGTTAATTATATTTTTAATGCACTGTGCATGTTATGGTGTTATCTCTTGATGAGATAACAATTAAAATAAAATATCGCTTAACTTTAACATTAAATCAATTTCCTGAATCGAAAGTCTGGGACAGTTCGTTCCTTAGATTAGATAGAAGTGACATTTTACATTAATCTCCTCAGTAAAGATATAATATCTTTTACTGGAAATTTATTGTTAGATATTAGCGCATTTTTTAATTAAAAACACATGACGGTAATATCACAGCTTGTTTTTGTTTTAAAAAACGAACATCGACGATACGGTGCATGCGGTGCTGTCATCTGCGAGTAATTAAAAACACAAAAAATATGGAAAAAACTTGCATGCAAAAATTAAAAATTAATCAAGTCTTTTACTATAAACGAGATGCTAATTAAAGTTTGTTTTTGTGCGAGTTGAGGTGCAATACTAATTTTCTGAAGTCCGAGTAAAGTACTGTACAGTTATCACAGAATGAGTCGTTTGGCAAATCAGATCCTTGTATTTATTATAATAAACTAGCGGCCCTGTACGTGCTTCGCTACGTATAAAGTGAAATAATAAAACAATTTAATTGGAACATCTATCTATCTTTCTATCTATTTTATTAATTGCTAGCTATTTTAAAATATACATGGGCGTATATGTGTGTATGTCGAGCACTCCGGATACGCCGTCGTGCTCGAAAAAAAATAGCGTACAGTATTCGTGGATAACTGGTCTTTAAAACAGTTGCTCTATTTCGAGCACTCCGGCTGCGCCGTCGTGCTCGAAAAAAAATAGCGTAAAGTATTCGTGGATAACTGGTCTTTAAAACACTTGCTCTATTTCGAGGGTTCACTCCCGCTGCGCCGTCGTGCTCGAAAAAAAAGCATTTGTTTTAAACGATATTCAGTTTTTTTACATCCTCGATCTAGATATATGGTTGTTAAGTTTTCTTAAATAAGGATTCTTAAATTTTCTCTTTTTCCGCGCAATTTTTTTAATTTTTTCTGTCATAAGAACCTTCTCCTGACAATAACAAACACAACAAAAAAAAATATTGAAATCGGTCCAGCCGTTCACGCGTGATGGCGTGACCAAGGGATATAGGGATTCATTTTTATATATATAGATAAATAAATTTTGCAATAAAACACTCTTTTCAAAACTCCAAAAAATACCAGGTTAGTAGTAGGTTACCTCGTTCCACGAATAACGTCAGCTGGCAGACCGTTCATATTTTTGTCAAACACGCAATATAAATTGACAGGTACGCTGGATGACGTCATTCCCCCACTACTATCCAGCGGAACGAGGTCACCTTTGTATCCATTAACACCTGTGAAATTTATTGCATCAATTTTGCTAGAATTATAATCAATCTTTAACTGAAAGACTACCTTAAAATTTAAGGTACAAGTCATTATATTTGGTGTCATCAGAAAACAATAGAATCCTGTTATGTACCAATGGAGAGCGAGCGAAACCGCGAGCACAGCTAGTTTAGAAAATAATGTGCACATTATTGTTTATAAATATAGATAAAATCTGCGGTAAATAGTATATTTTAAAAATCTACAAAACAAAAGAACAGCTGATTTTTTTTTATTTTCAAAATATTTCCAAAACTATATATATTACTCCACAAGGGCAGAAAGTTCAAGGCTCTCAACTTTCTGCCCGTGTGGTCTTTACTATTTTACTTCATACCTCGGTCGAATGTACACTTATTAATCACATTTTTTTTATATAGGTTTTATTGGCTTTTGTTTTTAGTAACATTTAGCCACGACAAATATTTATTTATTATTTAACCATTCCTTTCTTATACCTAATTAATGAGACAGGGACACAATAGAGGGATGGACCAGGGAGAATAGTAAAAGGTTTAATTGAGAGCACGAGCCAAGCGAACAGGATGATACACACAAGACGGCTTTGAACCATGGATCTATGGGTTTTGAAGTCACACGAAAGGTAAGTGTTAGTAATGATTGATTGTTTATTTAATTTTTCCCCAGTTAAATTTGTAATTTTATATTATTAAGAAGGTGATGTATTGCTTTAAATATTTTTATGTTAATAGCGCCTAATAAATAGGGATACCACACTGGAAGAGGAATTTTGCACTGGATTAAATGTTGAAAAATAATAACACGTTCCTTCTATTTTGGAGAACCACGGTGTCTTAGTGACTTCCGATTGTATATTAATCACATTAATTAATTAATTAATTATTGACTTGTTAATTACGTAAAAACAGATAATTTCCAAGCAAGCAGCTTTGAGGTTATACGTAAAAACACGAATAAGAGCTGTTCGCGACTATTGGCTGGCGGCAGTAGCGGCAGTTTCATGGAGTAATGTACATGATAACTATTTTCCTTTGTAGCCGGTCGAAAGTACGTACTTCCGCCATCAGTGCCTGTAATCCCGCGAATGCATAAATGTTAGACTTTCTGCCTTAAAATTGATGCCGGACCGAGTTAACATTCTGTTTCAGATTTATAATTCTGTGTATTAGTACCTTCCACGAGAAATGAAATAAAAAAGAAATAAAAGTTATTATGAAAATTATATAATTACGAACATTTTTATGACATGCAATGATCATTTGTTAAAAAGGATATGTTCTTTTTTGTTACAGCAGGGAAATGAATAATAATAGTTTATAATTCTTTATTATGGCAATAGAAAATATATTGCAATTTTTTATAGAAATCTAATCAAAATTAAAACATCTCGCTTGTTTTAGAAGCAACAAATAGAAATATTTATTTTAAAATCATTGTTTTTATATTTAAATGATTTCTAAATATAATTAATATTAAATATTCAATTTTTATTTCTGTCCTGCTATTTGTTGCTAAATCCCATTTTTTTTTTCACGGACTAAAATTATTGATTTGGTGTGCAATAAACATTTAGACTTGTCAAAGTCTGATTAGAAATGCGTTTTTAATATTGGTTGAGAATTTCTCTTCAGAGCGCTGGCCATTATAAATGTAGCTTACATGTATACTTGGTAAATATTATTCTCTAGCTCATGATTATTATCTTCATAACCCAATTAGCGATTTTTTCTGGAAACAAAGTGTTCACTGGATAGAATTAGACGGAGAGGCCACCGTCAAATTTGTTGAATGCAACATACAAGTTTGCGTGATTTACCATTGGGTAGACAAGTAGGAAGCCATAATTATTATGTTTGTTTTTTGAATTGATTTTCTTATCTCATTAATTACATAAATAAAATTAACCTCAAAATCTTGATATAAACGAATTAGATTTATTTGGGGTGATAAGACATTGTATATCTCACAAACCTAGAAGTTCTTTTGTGCATCGATATAAACGAATACTTTTATATACGAGTATATCCCATCGACCACATAAAAGTGAAAAAGGGAACCAAGTTCAATATTCAATACAAAAAAAAATGAGATCTAAAAAGGTGCCAAGTTTTCACTTGACAAATTTTCACACATACATATAAACATGAAGTTTAGATATAAATCATAGTCTTCAGTTAAAGTAGTGTTGATCCAATAGAATATTAAGATGAAGGAAGGTTTTGGTTGAGGATCATAAAATAAACGAAACGTTGGCCACTAGCGAAACACTGGCAAAGCTTATTTTATGATCCTCAACCAAAACCTTCCTTCATCTTAATAAACCATAGTATAAAATACGAAAACTTGGCACCATTTTAGATCTCACGTATTTTTGTATTGAATATTGAACCAGGGTCACTTTTTCACATTTATGTTTTTGATGGGATATCATTACTTTTTCCTTTCTCCTGTACCTATATAAACTATATAATAGCGCTAGGTATTAATAAAAATCGATTGCTTGGAAAATACTTCAAATCTTAAAAATTCACCATTTTCTGATTTTTTTCCTTTATATACACACAATTATCTAGCTGGACGCCAAATTTCCACTTTCTAGGTCAGTGACAAAAATACCGATTTTTAGACGTTAATATCTCAATAACCGTTTGAGCTGTATTTATGAAATTTGCTGTACTATTTAACCTAAGGGGTTTTAATAAATACACCAATTTTCATGTGTTTATGTTAAATAGATTTTGAGTTTTCTTTGTTGAACTTGGCTTGACACGCTGCCGCGTGTCAAGATCATACGGTACCAGAGTGAATCACGCCACAACCATTAGGCAGACCTATTTTTAAAAATATTATTTAATGTCATCGACTACATACACAAAATAAACGTCAATATGTCGATCGCAACAAAAAATACTATATCAATATAGGGTGCGAGAGTGTTCTTGGCGGACTTGTTATTTATTTAAATTTCAAGCAGATTAAAATTAAAAAATATTGTAGTTCCCTATATAGTCAGAGTGCCCGTCGGCAAAAATTTTATTGATACATACTCTCCCCAAACTTTGTATATGGCTTCATTAGGCCTAGTCTGACACCTATTTCCTCTAAAACTTTTCTTGATTTTGGGGCGTTTTCCCTCTAAAGTTTTCAAAAGATGTCGTTTTGACGACATGTAAAAATTTATAGATACTGTTTGATTTTTTAATTGGATAGCTTAAAAACTTCAACCAAAACGCTATAATGATGGTCTTTGACAAAAAATAAAAATGTCTGACACCTCGAATATATTCGAGGTGTCAGACATTTTAATTGGTTCATGTTATTTGTCAGAGAACATTATTTCAGCGTTTTGGTTGAAGTTTTTAAGCTACCCAATTAAAAAAACAAACAGTAGATATCTATAAATTTTTACATGTCGTCAAAACGACATCTTTTGGAAACTTTAGAGGGAAAACGTCCCAAAATCAAGAAAAGTCATAGAGGAAATAAGTGTCAGACTAGGCCAAATGAAGCCATATACAAAGTTTGGGGAGAGTATGTATCAATAAAATTTTTGCCGACGGGCACTCTGACTAATATGTCTCCCTGCTAATTCGATACATAGGCAATTGTACGACCGGCTCTGGGACTGAATGGTAGGGAAGGAGAAAACGGTGCCCTCTACCATAACTTCGTTAAGTATGCATGATAATATCCGAGTAGGCCGTGTCCGCACTGTCTAATGACTCGATTTACATGTTAATTTAAAAATGTTGAAAAATATAATTTAAATAATGCGGCCAATATAAACCTAAAACACTTCGCTAAAATTAAATGAGAAATTTAATTTTAAAAATTAAATTATGAATAACGTTTCAAAATAAGTGTCTATTACAAATTCGCGTTTAAATTTCAGAGAGAAAAAGGTCTTTAATGCTGATTATTTAAACAGAGATTTTATTCATCTCTTTAAATGCAAGAACACGTCAGAGGTGAGAAAATATTCATTACTTTTGGAAATTATGGATTATTAAATGCAGACTTACCTAATTTATAAACTTACCGGACTAGATTAAACACTTACCGTTAATATCAAATGAATTGTAATTTATTTTCTTCACTTTATGTATTTTTCTTTTTGTAGTGATAATGGCCTTTGAAGCCGATTCACTTATTTGTTATTAAAAAAAAAAAAAAATGCAGACTTGTAAAAAATAAAGCGAAGATTGACTAAGCCTGAAATATAAATAAAATGTTTTTTTATTGCACAACTAGCTATAACCCGCGTCTTCATCCGCGTGGAATTTATTTTTGTTCAGTTCGCAGAGTATACGAAAAGACTTCCCTATTTTTATAGCCTAAGTTACTCCTTATAATATCAGATTTCTACCAGTAAAAGTCCCGTCAAAATCGGTCCAGTCGTTTCGGAGATTAGCCGGAACAAACAGACAAAGACTTTAAAAATTGGTTTTTGCTATAATTGCCGTATATACTTTCATATGCTGTTATTTCGACATTATACAAACAGACACTTCAATTTTATTTATATGTATAGATATAATAAATAATAATTTGAATATAAATCAGTTTTTTATCAATTATCGATAATTAAAAATTTCGAAAGAGGGATATGATATAACGAAAAATTATTTTTAACGGAAAGTAGATAGCAAAAAATCGATATTACATATCTCTTTTGGTTTTTCAAAAAGTTTTTGGGTATGCTATAACACCTATGCTCAACGTTCCTATTCGTTTGTTCTTAACAGATGATGTTGGGTTACAGAAATCAGTGTCAAAACATCTGATTTGACAATGACAGATTTTTTACATGCAGGAACAGTCTATTTCCACTGTCTAATTTTCTGTCAAGTATAACATTTATGTAAGTACTATATAGGTACTCACACAAAAACAAATAAAATTGTTCTACATCATAATACTTGGAAAAATATTGTTTCGCAGTGGAAATTGTACAAAATTAGCTCTATGAGTTGAAGAGCCAGTAGCCGGATGAGAATATATATTTTAACAAACCTGATATTTTTATAGTAATATTATAAGCCTATATTTATGATGGCTGACATTTCCTCCGGTTGTAACATCCCGGCAGACACTATAAAAAGTCCGCTGTATATTATTATGCAAACATATGAGTGCGATGACTTTTTTTGACAGCTTCACGAAATTTACGTTGTTTATTTGTTTCCATGGAATTTTTCTCCCTTAAACTCTGCGTGTGCGTGTAAACAAATAAATTTCATAAAGCTTTCAAAAAAGCCATCGAATGCTCTCACTCGTACTCATATAGCGGACCTTTTATTGTGTCTGCCGGGATGTTACAACCGGAGGAAATGTCTGCCATCATAAATATAGGCCTATAATATAACTATAAATATTTCAGGTTTGTTAAAATACGTGTTGTTGTCCGGCTACTGGCTCTTCAGCTATATGTTAAATAGACAGTTTTAAAATCGATCAATTATTTCTCGTACAGGATGATTTAAAATTCTACAATGATTTTCTCATGGAGAAATATGCTCTTTGTATAATGCCGACATTAACGCGATACATTTTATAAGTGCGGTTATATTTCAGTCGACATAAGCACTGCATTATAATATAACGAAGCAGACAAACAGACAGACAGACAAGGTGGAGAGTTGGAGTCGGTGACAATGGAGTAAGCTTAGTGAAACCGCATGCTGCGCTATCATCGAATTCCATACACTTCTAACATTCGCGTATGAAGGAATGTCACGAATGTCGCTCATGTGATGCAGTTGCGTCCGACAACACATTAATTACGCCGAATTTTCACGCTGAAATGTTCACTGAAAGGTTAAGTTTATAACCGTAAAGGTAAAACTATGACAACTGTGTGTTTCATCGACAGTCAAGGACACATACGCAACAATCACCGCCGGGAGGAGGGGGCGTGGCCAAAGATTATAAAAGTAAACATGGACATGCTGTTATCATACTGCAAATATAGACGGAGAGCTGGCTACGGAGGGGTAGGGGTCACTCGGTGCAAAGCTGAAAATTTGCAGAATAATAGGAGATAGTATAAGTAAGTAGGGAAAAAATTGCCAGAAGGCTAGGCGGAAGATAAAGAGCCGCCAGAAGGCGCTAATGTTGCGAAAAATCAGTGCACTTCTGGCAATTTCTATACTTATTCTGTAATTCAAAACTAGATTATATATTATATATATTATACATTATATAGTTATAAGGGCATACTGAAAATTCAAACATGATATAATAATTACATTCGATAAATATTCAAAATTTGTCATTTTAATAGAAATGAAATTAATCGTCATATATTTTCATTAATAAAATTACGTTGTTATAACAACGTAATTTTATTAATGAAAATATATGACGATTATACTACGTCCTTTAATAATACTGTAAAAATATAATTGTATATGGTGGACGTACGGGCTTATATGGCGGGAGAGCGGGTTTATATGGTGGGAGTACAGGATTATATAGTGTGAGTACAAACTTGATCAGATATCAGAGCAGATTTTCAGTCAATCCATACGATAATTATCCTAAGTTGGAAAATTTGCAGCGATATTATTCCAACCGGAAAAGAAAAATTTTCATCAAGAACTGTTTGACCCAACATTTGCAGATTCAATGGATGTGATTTAACTTTAATTTACTATAGGTATCTATGTATTCAGAAATTACAACACATCTGTGTCTAATCACACAATATTTTAATTTCGATTTTACAATTTTTTATATAAAATTTATAACTAATGATTAAACACGTAACCGTTAAAAATCGTTTTTCTAAGTAACCGAAATCGAAATCACTATTTGAGCAAAACAAATCAAGGCAAACGCGTCGAGGGGAATTGATTTTCATAAAAAAATTATTATTTCGGGGCCCTACGAATGATAATTCTTATAAATAAAAATCACGAGGTATATATACCTACTACATAAAGATATAAAAAAAACACTAAACACGAAAACTTTTACCATTCCAACCCACGAAGTTATTTATATATATTTATATTTTTCTTGCAAAAGTGAGTAAAAAAAAAATTGGTTGTCTGTAAAGTTGGTTTACGGACGATAGTTTTACGTGATAACATATTCCGCTCGAATATCATATTTAATAATACATAACCTACATTTTAGTAGCTGTCAAACTATATTTTTACCGACTAATAATTTGATCAACCAAAGCAAAATACATATTTTTAAGCAATTATAAAAGACATTTAAAAGAATGTATATATATTATATATTTGTTAACAAACCGTATAATTTATCTGGCCATCTGTCAGATGTAGCTATCGCTGGAACAGCCGAAAAAAATGTTGAACGCACACTACTCTCTGACGTCACGCGAGAAGAGAGAGACTATCGCTTATATCGCGCTCTCGCTTGCGGAACGTTACTCTTTTTCGTGCGTGCAGCCGGTGTTTCATCAATTTATAAGACGTTATCACGTCAAAATAAAGTTTGCGACAAATCAATAAAGTACTCAGTGTGTCCAGTTTTGAAAATAAGTTTGCGTTACATTCCCAAATGTCCTTAACGACCACTTTAATAATGTGAGAATTTCTGGTCATATCGACTCAGTGTACGCACCAGCGCTCTAATGGAATGATCACGGTCAAGTTGGCTTTGAGTGACGCTTTTCATTGTTATGTAACCTGATTAAAGGTATTTAACACCAGCTCAGAGGATTTCATTGTCATGAAAGAATAATATTTTATTCTACGAAGTACCTTGCATTCGAATTACAACGTTAAAAAAAATTAAATAAAGCGCCAATTACAATTAGTTGTAATAATGGAACCAATATGTTTTCTTCTGTTTATTGTTTGTCGCGTATTATTTACACTAGGGCTTTTATTGCTATCTATGAACTAAAGCCTTAGTATAAATAATACGCAAGAGTATCATATAATATGTATATTAATACGTTAAGGTTTAAGATGTTTGCCTCCCTTTTTAGAAAAAACCACACAATTTCTCCACATAAATTATATATCATTTTACAGATAATTGCTTGCTCTACTGACATCGACAGCTAAAAAATTTATTATTGCTTTTGTTTTTGTAAATTAATTAAACTCTGAACAACGTCTGCCATCTGACGGCGTAACGTTAACACTTCGATCTGTCATCTGACATTCATATTGTAAATACTGCATACTGCCATCTGACGGGCAACGCTGAACAACGCTTTTCCTACTTGCGCCTCTATATGACAATTTTAGTAAAATATTTCTTTTATAACAAAAAGAAGAACGTTATAAGCAGTGTGCAAAATTAGAAACGAATTGAATACCTGCAATCATATTTAAAAAAATAATTTTGTAAAGTGATAATTATTATACTTATTTAGTGCGAATAATTCGCACAGGTCACGCTAGTATAGATTATAGACACTCGACAATTAATATATAGGAATTGAGCAAATAAAAACTTCTCGATCGTAGACCCAGTATTAGTTTTTGTGTATAAAAACTATGTAATTTTATAAATAGAAAAAATAAAAACCAGAATATTCACAGAAGGTATCCGTATAATTATTTAATGTTCATATTTGTTGTAATCTTACATTTACTATATTATCTGACACTGCATTAAAATTGCGAATGTCCCGTGAAACACAGAAATGCTTTTTGAAATGCATTCTGAAATAATAATAACATTGCAGTGGAATAAGTTAAATAGTATTTCAAGAAAATGCATTATAATATACTAAATTAAACATGAAAATGCATATTTTGAGCAACAGCGATTTTGACATTAAAATTAATTTCACTTGAGAAAAGCTTTTAATATAATATAAGAAGTAACTTTATATGATATATCGTGTCAATCGTGAATTTTTGTCGACGATATGCATCATTGTTAAAAAAATTATAGTCAACATATTCTTGTTTCCACAATTTTTGTCTTATAAAATGTTAATTGCTATTGTTAGTAATTATTGTTGATTTTTATAATTATTGTTATTTATTTTGCTGTAGGTACCTGACAAAGTCTAAATATATAGACGAAACATCGTACAATAAATATATTTTGTTCCACATACCTGTTATTGAAATAACAAACGTACCTATATTGACTTGAAAATATATTGAAGCAGCAAGGCGAATTTTACATGGAATAATGTCTGTCAGTTTTTCATCATTTTTTTTATTAATACTGTCAATTCGTCAGTCAACCGTTCATTTTGGGGAGGCAACGATTTTTTGTTTGGAATCTGAAGGTGGGGTCGGTGATAAATTTTAAACCGAGTTTTCGGGACCAGAACTTCTCCCAGTCAACCGTTATCTTGAAAAGAACGGGGTAATAATTTTTTGCAAAATCTTCGTAACAATGGATCTCACAAAATTTTCGTAGACAGTAATTTTGTGGAAAATAAAAATCTTTACAATTTTTAATAATAACTTTTTGATGTTCCGTTAATAAAAAAGAATTATTAAAATTTTTATGGCTTTCAAATAAATATTTCATTATTTTATATTGAATGTGATATAGGCCGCTTAAAAGCTTATTTAGTAATTTTATCCGCTTTTTTTGTATGCTATATAGCCTTCCTGCAAAAATATTTTATTTAGAACCCAAACCTCTCCGAAGAAATTTGCCAAGCAGATGATGATTTATAAGTTTCATTTCAGCCGTATTGGAGATACTGACATTAAAAAATTATATAAAAAAATTGAATTAGTCTGCCCCAGATTGTTTTTCATAATACCCGTTAGTGACCGTACAAAAGTGTACTGACCAACGCGTTGGTCAGTACACTTTTGTACGGTCAGAGCTTATAAATAAATAAAAATGTATAATGTTTGTTCAAAATCTAAATTCTCCGAAAGTACTTCACCGATTGCTTTGAAATTTTGACCCAGAGTTGCATTCGAACACGCGCATGTTTTTATATACCTATTATATAGATGTCATACCCGCGACAAAAAACAACGGGAGCGCCAACTGCTGAATACAGCTCCATCTGTTCGACGTTAAAGCAACACACGCTATACTAAATATTGTACTCCAAGCGGAGCGCTATCTGTTGAATAGAGTGCTATCTGTTGGACGTTAAAGCAACACACGCTATACTAAATATTGTATGGCAACCGGAGCGCTATCTGTTGAATAGAGCGCTATCTGTTCGACGTCAAAGCAACACACGCTATACTAAATATTGTACGGCAACCGGAGCGCTATCTGTTGAATAGAGCGCTATCTGTTGGACGTTAAAGCAACACACGCTATACTAAATATTGTACGGCAACCGGAGCGCTATCTGTTGAATACAGCGCTATCTGTTGGACGTTAAGGCAACACACGCTATACTATATATTTTACGGCAACGGGAGAGTTATTTGTTGAACTTTAAAGCAACACACGCTGTACTTAATATTTTACTGCAACGAAAACGCCATCTGCTGAACGTAACGGCAACACACTCAAACCGGAGTCACTGTAACGCGTGGCCGGGTACAGGTAGAAAGAATGACCTCAATTTTTGTTTCGTTTCAATTTATATCTTTTATGCAACACTCGGCGAAATGATAACCAAACCTTCTTAAATTTTTGTATACGAGAACCAGTGGAGTACAGCCAGTATGTAATATATTAAGTTTTTTTTTTGAGAACGTATACCTACAACTATATTCTACTACATGTGGCAATATCCAGAATATTTTCAACATTCCGCGAGACCCACATGTTACTATGTAGGTAGGTTAGGTATAACTTCTTCATGTTTATGTCTACTTGTGTCCCATATAGGAAACCAGAGACGGGACAGAAACTCCATCATACTAAAAATATTTTGACTGCGAAATTGCTAAAATAAAACACTATTAAAACAGACGAACAGTGTTGTATATACGGCAACAAAATATTTCTTTCCGTATTCTTAAATCACAAACTTTTATATTTGTTTTATTTTTAAAAGTCTTAAATAATACTTCAATAAATAAAATGATCGATCAATTTTTCAGACAATATATATTAACAAAAAAATATATAATAAATACATTAACTATTTTTATATTTTTTAGATCAGTTCTGAAGAAGGTCCAAATCCGGATTGAAACGTTAATGTATTAATTATATATTTTTTTGTTAATATATTGTCTGAAAAATTGATCGATCATTTTATTTATTGAAGAGTTCTAATCAGACGTTAATCAAAGATTTGGCCTGAAATAATAGTCTTATTTACTAATAAATATTCCTTTACAACCGGCAAAACTTTTTTTGTTTAGGGACCAAAAAATCTATAAAAATTAATTTAAAAAATTGTGTACCTCCGCTTAACTGTGAAAATAACCCGCACGAGATAACTGTGCGAAACCGGTTGCGTTCACAAAAAACGGCAAAAGAAAAATTGTCGATAGTCACGCCCGTATAGAGTCGGTTGTAAAGATTCATTGAAAATTAAAATAAATCGGTTATATTAAATAATTAAAGTACCTAACTAGTTTTTCAGTTTTTTTAATTGGTTTTTAGGGTGACATTTCTCCAAAATTTGAGCTAGTCGTTTAGGTTCTAGATGCAATCACAGATAAACGGACATCGAAAAAATATATTTGTTTGAGATTAGGAGACTTAAAAACATGTAAATTCAATCTCACAAAACTATGTGAAAATATGAGCTCTAAATTCGAGCCCAAACAGACAGACAGACGCTAATAATAATAATAATTTTATTAAATTTCAGAAAACTCTGGAGAGCATGAAACATTGTCCAAAAGTACATAGAATGTAAAAAGTACCTACATGGAATAAAAAATTTAGTCATTTAAATAATTCTTGCACATTATCAAAAAACATCTTTCAACGAGATAGTTTTTTTTAGTTTAATTTTAAAATTATGATGAGATGCAATGTTTTTATGAAGTATGCGATATAGCATTATAGATTTTGGTAGCCAGATAATTCCAGAGATGCTTTCGGCAACAATAAATTATTTTTATTCAGCACGCGTGAGTAATATGTAATTTCGGGGCCCTGCTAAACTCGGGAGAAATAATAAATTACTTCATGTTGACGCGTAGAGTGTAATAATGAATTTTCTAGACCAATAGAAACTCAGTAGCAAGCCCAAGCGTGAAATAATGAAAAAAAAACTGCACGCAGCTTCTGGACCAATAGGAACGTGGTAGGCGGTATTGTATATATGAAAACAGCATCGCAATTCAGCGAAGTCATGGCAACCTTGTGTGCATAGACTGACGGTGGGTACGTCAATCAATGAAGTGATTTATTATTTTTCCCTCTTTTATCAGGGCCCCGATTACATATTACTCCCGTTAGTTGAATAAAGTATTATGTGCGACCATTGATCGAAGGAGAATATTCCACTCGCGTGCGTTTTACCGCACTCGCTAAGCTCGTGCGGCAAATTTCACGCTCATGGAATCTTCTCCTTCTCTCACTAGTCGCACAATATACTATTATTTCGTGTGGAATACCAAAGTTCCAAAAATATTAGAATGCGTCTTAACTAAGGCATAAATTAAAATCGATGGTAAAGTTAATATATTGTGCTTTTTAAAAATATTTCTGTGTTCAGTCATTGATACTCTAGATATCTAACATAACTTTTCATATTAACTTTTCCCCTAGAACCGGCCCCGTAAAGAACTGGCAAGATGCAGAGCGCCACGCTTCTTTATACATTCAGACATTTATTGCATATTGTTTTCTATTATCATATTCTGCATTATACGTACGTATTTATATTTTATATTAGATAGGTACATATTTTAACAGAAAAAACCACTCGGAAAATTTGTTAAGACGTTTTTATTTTTCATAAAGTCAAAATAAAAGAATATATTATTAAACAATCCCCTTCTTAAATTTCTCTCTTTGCTTTTTATTAAAATGTCACAACTGTATTTAGTAACTTGATAATAACATGTAGGGTTAAAAAAAAAAAAAATCATGTCGAAACACCTTTATACTTTTAATTAAAAAAAAAAAAAAAAATATTCAAGCTTTTTTTGAATAAATATTCTGATTTAAGCTATAACTTTTATTTATAAGTAAAATTAATATATTATTTTAATACACTTTAATTTTATCTTAACGTGATCAATAATAAGAATGAAATTTTTTTTTTTTTTTTTTTATTTAAATATAAAACGCGCAGCAACTAGGGCTATATGCGTAAACATAAGATCAAAAAGGTAAGTATGATAAAATATATAAGTATGATATGAATATCAATAACACTAAAGTTTACACCAATTATGAGACGTGAGCCCGGACGCCCCCTGACAACAACGGTTGTTGTGGCCAAGGAGCGGCCAAACTCACGCCTCACACGAGAATGAAAAATTAATTTAATATTTTACACACATGCGTGAAGTTTTCTGGCATGCAATAGAAACAAAACAAAGTCCAGTAATTTTCTTTTATAAAAAAAAATAATAATCGCTTTTATTTCTGAGAAATACACAAATTACAATACCTATTTAAACACGAACAAAAAAGTAGTACATAAATGTTATGTAAGCTTACAATATTCTTACATAATACTAAAAGTTAATCTATAAAAGTTCAGTTTAGCTGTTCTTAACCTACATTAACTCCCCCGACAGTTTTATAAACTTCTCATCTGAGTTTAACGGTACTATAAGTTAATGAATTCAAAACGCGTATAAAAGTTTTGAAAATCGATTAGGATATTTATTTGTTTTGTTTTTAAACACGTCTGAACAACGTCAACGATAACAGACTTGAAACTATAATAAAAATATACTCTTTTCAAAAAACCGTTCACATATAGCAAGTAAAAGTTTTCATATCTCATAAATCTTTTAACGTTATTAAACGCAATCTGTTCATGCTTTAAACAAGATGCATTGCGGCAATTCATTTTAATTTTAATTTACCAAACTATTATTTCTATTAATTTACTTCCGTACCAAAATGGTAAAAAATGGAACGTTATGGTAAAACTTGGTTGACTGTGATTTAATCAGGACATGTTTTAAAATTTAACATTTTTTTATTAAGCTTGCATGATTACAATCTATTTCAATAATTATAATCATGTTTTGGACCGAAAATAGAGAGTATTTTTTTGTTTTTACCTGATCGAGTGGGGCACTTGCTAGAGATTTCATAATTTTTATACATAAAGCAAAAAGTAAAATAAAAGAAGGAGGACACTTTGGAGATGCACACGATTTTATTCTCTGAAGAAAAAAAATTCCAGCCAATTGTTGACGGGATCATTCCAACTTCAAAAATATTGACATTTGATATAGTATATTAAAAAAATCGCGTGGGAAGACGCGAGTAACGGCTAGTATTAAATAATATATTTGCTATTCGTTGGCATGGTTATCTACATAAAATATGTTCACGTCATGCAAAAATTAAAGCATGCTTAACTAATTTCTTTCTGACAGATCTACAAAAATGAGCAATGATTTTTTTTTATTTTCAAAATATTTCCGAAACTAGAAAGTTAAGAAAAAAATTTTTTAACATAACTTTCTTGAAAAAATAAATACAATAGTAAACCGTTGTCAAAAGTATACCATTATTATATAAAAACAACGTTATAGCATATATCTCTTTGGGTATGCGCCGATTTTCTGCAAAAACAATAGGGCTCTTCATATTTGCATATCAAACTTCCTCCCAAAATTTGGTTTCAATCCGTTCATCCGTTTGGCCTGTATCTTGTTCACAGTCAAACAGACGCATAGAGTTTTTCCAAAAATGCGTTTTTTGGATTCGGGGAACCTCAAAATGGAAAAATATTATAAAATTTTGTAAAGTGAAATTTGACCTGAATTAGTACCTACCTATCCACATTTATGAGTTGGAATAGTAAAAATCGGTTGAAAGTTTTTCAATTTTTTTCTTTATCGGTATGTCCTGAAAAGCTGTAAATGGGAATTATCGTTAAATATTAGTAGATTATATTTTGTTGTGTGTTTTTGTGTTGAATATACAATACATTAATGTCTAGGTTGATATTGTTGCTGCGGGAGTCCAGTGGAGCTGTATAACCCGGTTGCCTACATACGTTTGTGCATGCTCTTCCCGTATATCCAGCGCTCCTCTTCCAATTTACTTCCTGGTGTATAAAATTTATACAGGACGTTCTATTCTATCTATATCTATACTAATATATAAAGCTGAAGAGTTTGTTTGTTTGTTTGAACGCGCTAATCTCAAGAACTACTGGTTCAAATTGAAAAAAAAATTTTTGTTGTATAGCCCATTTATCGAGGAAGGCTATAGGCTATATAAAATCAGACTACGACCATTAGGAGCGGAGCAGTAATGAAAAATGTTCCAAATGTATCTAAAAAATAAGCTTCTATTCAGGTGAAATGCACTAACTAAGTATACTCATATTAGCGATGTAAGAATACAACGCCGGCTAGCGCAATCGGTAGGGCACAAGGCTGTCAATAATAGGGTCGTGGGTTCGAGTCCTACGTTGGGCGAATGCATTTTTATTTTTTTTTTTATTTTCTACATTGCTTTCTTCTAAGGCTTACATTAAAATTTATTTTAATTTTATTTAATTAATTAAAAAAAAATTGTAGTTAAAAAAAGTATAAATACTGCTTTTTATCGACAAAAAAATTTGAACGGTAACTCCGATCATCATAAAATTTGGACACAACATTCATCTCGGTAAACTAATATGAATGTGTGTACTCATGTTCCTCCCTTCCCCATTCGTTCTTTTACACCCGGGTGAAACCGGACGGGACCGCTAGTATATTATAAATGTGACAATCTGTTTGCTGGAAGAAGATTATATCAGCTATTGAGCGTCAATTATCTACAGTCTCTCTCTGTCTCCTCTCTCCTTCAGTCTTCTCCCTCTTCTCTCTTCCCCTCTTTGTTTTTGTATGTTTGTTACTCAATCATGCCTTTTTAAGACACCGATGTAAATTAAATTTTGCACACTCTATCAAGAACAAATTAAATTGAAATTACAGCACTAAAGGTATCAAATTCATCCTATGAAAAGTTCGTGTCACATGTACTGCCTAGCTCCCTTACCTTAAAAGTATGTGATTTCCTGATAACATTCGAATTCTCTCAGAATATTTTGAAACTCAACATGATTGTACCTACACAAAAGACATGCTATCTCCAAAGGGCACAAGCAGACGTCTATGTATCTCTTCTGGTTTAGAAGTTGTATCCATTATTTTACCATTCCAACTCACAAGTGAGTTTTACAATATCTTTTCGTTTTGAGGTCCCCCGAATTCAAAAACATATTTTTGGAAAAACTCTGTGCGTCTGTTTGTCTGTGAGCACGATGCAGTTCAAACGGATGAGCGGATTGAAACCAAATTTTGGGAGGATATTTGATATGCAAATATGAAGAGCTCTATTATTTTTGGGGAAAATCGGCGCATGCGTAGAAGAGATATATACTATAACGGTGTTTTTTTTATATATAATGATGTACTTTTCATAACGGCTTGTTATTATATTTATTTTTTCAAGAAAGTTTAACTAAAAAATGTTTTTTCCTAACTTTATAGTTCCGGAAATATTTTAAAAATAAAAAAAAGTCAGCTGTAGTTTTGTTTTGTAGATCTGTCAGAAATAAACTAGTTAAGCATCCTTTGATTAATTTTTACATGATGTGGAACATATTATATAGGTAGCCTTGGCAACGAATAGCAAATATCATATTGAATACTAGCCATTACCCGCGTCACCTCACTCAATATCAAAAATTTTCTTTCTTCGTTTATTATATCAAATGTCAATATTTTTGAAGTTAGAATGGTTCCGTCGCCCAATTGGCTGCAATTTTTTTTTTTAATACGCAGAACAATCTTCGAGTAGTATCTACATAACTGCTTTATTTACCTTTAATTCGATTAAGTTTTTCAATGCAAAACTGAGACACTCTGTACATATAATAAGTACAGAGAGTAGTGTTCCAGTAGTCAGTATAGTGTTTCCATTATTTCAAACAGAACTCCCTGACGTCGTTAGTGTTTGCTCCGTATAACAGGCATCGTTATATGGCTTTATGGTCAGTAAGATATCGCTCATTTCTGGGATAATACTCCGTGCAAACAATTTGTGTTCTGCTTATTATTTGCAAATTTATTTAACGATACATACATGCGGTTTCTGAAGTAAAACTTCTTTAGGCGCGGCTTGAGAGTAATTCAGGTCTTTTTTCGGACGCAGTTTTAAGCATCGACTGACAAATGGCGGCATCAAAACGCATCTTTAAAAACCATCTTGAACGAAAAGGGAAATATGACTACGGACGCAAACCAATTTTGTGATCGCTATTTAAAAGCATCGATTGATAGATGGCGGCATCAAAAGGCATCTGTAGGAAACATATCTACGGACGCAAACCAATAAGCATAGCCAATGTAATTTATATTACGAGTGATTTAATTTGTGCGTGAAAATTTCCCATCAAATGAGAGTGGTAAAAAAATTAAAAGAAGTGATGACAAATCAGATTACATAAAAAGAGGAGCCGTCGTGGGAGGCCTGGAAGTTGTGAAACATAAATTTAAGCTTACCAAATGCAACTTTAAGTTACAAGCAGCACCACTTAAATGTCTATTTTAGTAACTTATAAATGTAGCGCCACTCAAATGATTATTCTAGTAATTAATAAATGTAAGTTACTTGTCGGTATCAACAAAAGCCGTGTTTTAATCCAACGCATACACACAGCAAGCGCTAACACACATTTTCGCATAGTCATCTGATGATAAGTTGTCTAAGAACTAAATTAAACGTAACTCTAGAAATTAAATATTAATTATTTTTTATATTTTTTAGATCAGGTCTGAAGAAGGTCCAAGTCCGGATCGAAACGTTAATGTATTAATTATAAATTTTGTTAATATATTGTCTGAAAAATTGGTCGATAATTTCATTTATTGAAGAGATCTAATCAGACGTTAATCAAAGATTTAAACGTAACACGTGTCATAATTAGCATCGACCATCCTTAGCATTTGTACGTCTCTACTCCCATCGGAACGCTCCAGTAGATGTTTCACATCAAAATGTATCTCCTTTTAAAACGGTTTTATTTTAAGTAATATCCAAATTATGATAACAATAAAAGACGTAATTATTTTGAACCGGGCGTAGTTGGTTTTGTGCAGCTACCTATATGAGTTGCGGCACTACAGAGTACAGTGGTCTGTCCTATCCGTTCATAATATGAATACGGAAGCACATTTCAGAGATCCCAGTGATGCAGGTACAGTCCCTGATCAAATTATTACGACTGTCTAGCAAAGTAGATCAAATTGTTTTAGCCGTATCACAATGCAAATAACAGTTGAAGTTGAAAAAAAAACGAGAGTTATGTCATTAGTGAGATAAATTGAAATGTCACATTTCTAAAGAGTATACGACGTACCAAAAATACACCGATTTCTAATGCGCTTCCGATTGTATTTTTAAAATAAAACCAAGCAAACAACTAGCCTTTATTTGTTATCTATGTTGTTATAATAAAAAAATACTAGTGTGACCTGTGCGAATTATTCGCACTAAATAATTATAATAATTATCACTTTACAAAATTATTTTTTAAATGTGATTGCAGGTATTCAATTCGTTTTTAATTTTGCACACTGCTTATAACGTTCTTCTTTTTGTTGTACTACAATATGAAGCTCAGATGACAGATCGAAGAAATATTTTACTAAAATTGTCATATAGAGGCGCAAGTAGCAAAAGCGTTGAGCTAAGCCGTCAGATGGCATCATGCAGCATTGCTGTGACGTTGTTCAGCGTTGCTCGCTGTTTCAAAATTAAAGCCGTCAGATGGCAGTATGCAGTATTTACAATATGAAGGTCAGATGACAGATCGAAGTGTTGACGTTGTTTCAAAATTAAAGCCATCAGATGGCAGACGTTTTTCAGCGTTGCTGTTAATTAATTAATTTACAAAAACAAAAGCAATAATAAATTTTTTAATTGTCGATATCAGTAGAGCAAGCAATTATCTGCAAAATAATATATATAATTTATGTGGAGAAATTGTGGTTTTTTCTAAAAAGGGAGGCAAACATCTATTAATGATTGTTTGTAATTTACTCTCTCTTTTTTGAATCGCTGACGTCATGTTGAAATATTATACCCTACGTCACTCCAACAATTACGACGAAGCTAACGACACCTAATTATGTTAAAATCCATCAAACCGTTTTGGCTACAAAGCTTTTCAATGAAATAGATATACGCATACATATCCAGTATCCACTCACTTACGTACCTGCATTCACACATACGTACACTCGAATAAAAAATAAGTTCAAAAACTAAAACCCGACTACTGAAAAGTATGAGATTAGAAATCATATTTAGCTTTCGACTGTCTTCTTCGACCATAATGTAACTGTAAAAGCTCCTCACGATTTTATTTTAGTTTAATCAAAGTCCCCTTATTGTCTAGTTTTTAGTACATTAATTATCGATTGTACAATAATTATTACCTATTTTTTTTGTCAACGTTATGTACTAATAAAAACCACTTTATCACTTCATGTCGACTTGTTTTGAAGCATTCTACAGTTTAAACATTTTCCGCAAAAATATTAATGAACTATGCAATATTAAAAATACCTAATGTTTACATTATTTTGACAGGTGAACTGTATACCGTGCGTGCATTAATCGAATTGCCCAACTGTAAGCTATTTATTAAATATATTTGCATATAACGCGAAGATTCATCGACATCGTTATTTGCATGTATGCATGTTGCACTGACATTTAATTTGAAATTAGATGCATTTCTATTAAAATTTCATCAGGAACACCTGTGTTGTTGTACGTCTATTTCGGTAAGCCACTGCGGGTTTTATCAAAATAATTAACTCGCGGTGTATTATCACTGACGCTCCTCTTTCAGATAATTTATATTATAGACGAAGAGCCCACCGTCATATTTCCTGTGCATGTTCAAATTCCACACGAATTAGTATTATGATTATTAATGAAAAATGTTGCAAAATGTATCTCAAAAATAAGCTTCTATTCAGGTGAAATGCATTAACTAAATATACTCATATTAGCGTTGCCAGAATACAACGCCGGTTAGCTCAATCGGTAGAGCACACGACTGTCAATATCAGGGTCGTTAGTTCAAGCCCTACGTTGGACGAATATATTTTTTTTTCTACATTGCTTTCTTCTAAGTCTTACATTTAAATTTATTTTAATTTTATTTAATTAATTAAAAAAAAAATTATTAGTTAAAAAAAGTATAAATATTGCTTTTTATCGGCAAAAACTTTTGAACGGTAACTCCGATCATCATGAAATTTGGACACAACATTCATATCGGTAAACTAAGATGAATGTGTGTACTCATGTTCCTCCCTTTCCCATTCGTTCTTTTACACCCGGGTGAAACCGGGCGGGACCGCTAGTCATTGACTAAAATTACAATACCTTAGTCAATGGTATAATTCCATTTTTCTAACTGAGCCACAACAGCATGTGGCCGGGTACAGCTAGTTTTCTATAAAGCGCCAGAGGAGTGCATTTTCGGATTATAGAGTTAAATTTTTTTATTACCATTAAAAAGCTGCTCCTCTTAGAATCATCCTGTAGATACGTAAACAAAGGAGTTTATCACTGCTGTCAAACAATGGTGGATTAAGTTTAATTATAACATGTCAGCAATTATTATAATGGAATATAATATAATTATACTGAGAAGTTATGAAACATTCAACAAAACATAATTATTGTAGTTTATTTTCTGAACGAACTATACTGTTTACAAACTATGAATGTATACAATCAGACCTCTGAAATTCGAACCTCGATTCGTTAAAATAGTAGCATAGTACGACCATTTCTACAATCATAATAATTATTTCTTTAAACCAAATTGATGGAATCTTTAACGGTGTAATTGTGGAATTCACAATGGTCAACCATCTATTTTAATTATAATTTTGCGTTTTTATTTTAATAAGTTGGAACTAAATTAAACAATAACTAACAAACAATAAATAAATTATCGCCAAATGACTGCAAACTAATCAGTGCAAAATAAGCAGGTAGGTAAAATGCAATTTTGAAATTATTTCTTCCGTCGTTTATTGACTCCTATCTATCTATTAATTAAAAAAAAATTCAATCAGTAGATCGTTATATTGCAAATACAAAAACGTGACGTGTACTACATCGAAATTGTTATACCCAGTGCAAGTGGTATGTGTAAGTTGACAGTTTAAAAAAAAAATTCAATGTACATACAAAACACACGATTTTTTTGTGAATCTATGAAAAGTGTATATTAATTGTTTACTTTATCCTCTTTCAACATCTTGTGACTGGCACATTAAAAATCTTTGAAATATTAAACACACACTGTAGTGATTTATTGACGGTGTTAAGGTAAAAGGATGTAACCGTCAAGTTTTACAGGAAACACAAGAAATGTTCTATTTAAAGAGTTTTCAGACATCTTGTGTAAAACCTTTTTAATATAGTAACTACGCTTTTGAAAGTTAAAAATGTTCCAATAAAAAACTATGCTTGTTTGGAGACAATAGTGTTTCCTACTGAATATACGCTGCTATAGGCGCGCGATATAGTATATAATATAATTATATATGCACTATCATTCGGGAATTAACGAATATACATACTGTGACCGTTGTCAAACTTGACGAGCGTAAACAGATCTCATTATTAAAGGACCCGCACAAACCCTATTTGGTTCTCAATTAAATTGATCGAAAATGATTTTATTTTATAGTTTAAAGGTCACTAAGAAAAAGTGTCCATAGGCGCACAGCCTAAAAAAACAATAGATTTGTAGCTACATATATGTTTAGCGAGATTTTAGATAATGGGATATCCATTTAATTCACAATCTTAAAAAATCCTAAGCTCTAGAAATATGTTTTCGAGTGCGCTGAATTCGAATATGACATTATTTTTTTATACACGGTAACACCTTCCAATACTACCTAGTTTTCAACTATTTTTCTATTTCTCAAAAAAAGCTCTAAAGTTGAACATGAAACATGTTTGTGAACTCAATGGATATTCATTTATTTAAAATCTCGCTAAACATAATATCTGTAGCTAAAAATGTATTGGTTTTTAGGCTATGCGCCCATATGGACACTTTTTCTTAGTGACCTTTAAACTATAAAATAAAACCATTTTCTATCATTTTAACCGTGAACCAAATACCATAAGATTTTTGCGGGATCCTTTGTCTACTTATATACTAGAGCAGGGGTCGGCAACCCGCGGCCCGCAAGCCTATACCTTGCGGGCGCGTGACTGTTTTATAATTAAAAGTCTTATATACCTACCTGCATAAATAAATAATTAAAATAATTTTCACAAATCCTTTTTCTTGTGATATTGAGGATGTACCTAGTCATTTACAAATGAACGTGATTGATCTCCAATCTAATGATACTCTCAAAAACTGTTTCTGAAATTAAAGATCTTGTTAAATTTTATGTCAGTTTGCTATCTAATTCAGACGAATTGAAAAGATTTGCTCTGCAATCAATTACAACTTTTGGTAATACTTACTTATGCAAACAAGCCTTTTCGATTCTCAATTACAGAAAAAATAAATATGCTTCTCGTCTCACAGATGAGCATTTGAGAGCTATTCTACGAATTGCAACTACAAACCTGGAAGCTAACGTACAACAAATAGCCACTCAAATACAACCTCAAACGTCACACTAATTTTTGTAAAAGAACAGTTCTATTTTGAAGTTCTCAGTTAAATTTTTAATAAAATTCAAATAAAATGTTTTCGAATTTTTAATATCACAATTATATTATAATTATGAACAAGTGCGGTTTATTTCAATTTGCCACTATTTGGCCCTTGCTTGCCAAAAGGTTGCCGACCGCGGTACTAGAGTGTGACTATGTTAAAATGCGTTCTAAGGAAATAACCAGGTCTAGTTGGTGGCCTTAAAAAACAAAAGTTACAAGTCTATGTTTGCACACCGTCGATTTAAAGAAGCAGCACGTATTGTTTAAATATTGCAGTCGTCGCCAAGGAATCCAACACACACACCAACACACACACACACATGGCTAAACATAATCATTTTTAACAAACACTTGAGAGTGCATCTCTTCACAAGGACCTCTTGTTAAATTGTGCTACAGCCACGTCGACACTTTTTCACAACAACTGAATTGACAAAATAATGTACCGAAATTCTTTGAAATGTTGCCAACTTCCAATTACTGAACGTGTATGTCTTGTTGAACGACGTTACGTAAATTGTTTGGTTATTGGTTCCGCTACTCATCCAGAGTTGATCTCGTTTAGTTGGATACAATTCCGTCAAAGCTTCGCTTATTTTTAAGTTGAACTTCAATGTTTATCGACCAATTTTTCAGACAATATATTAACAAAAAATATAATTAATACATTAACGTTTCAATCCGGATTTAGACCTTCTTCAGAACTGATCTAAAAAATATAAAAAATAATTAATATTTAATTTCTAATTCGCTTTATATAAAATTCTTTCAAAATATTAATTAGAAACAAAATATTGAAAAAATAATAACAAACAATTTTTTATATTTTTTAGATCAATTCTGAAGAAGGTCCAAATCCGGATTGAAACGTTAATGTATTAATTATATTTTTTGTTAATATATTGAAAAATTGGTCGATAATTTTATTTATTGGTAATAATTAACATTTTGATTATGTATAACTTAGCAGTTTCATGATGTAAGCTATTTTTCTTGTGCAGATATTTATTTTAATTTTATGATGTTAACTTTACTGATACTTCAAAAGAAATTAAACAGCCTATGCTAGTGATTACCGTAAAAAATAAATTGTTTTAACCTGCTGTTCATTTCAACGGACATTGGATATTTCAAAATTCTGTAAATGTTAAATTTAATTTTTCACTGAATATATCTTAATTACAACATAAATAAGCCCAACACCCTAAAAACTATTTTGTGTTTCAAAAATATAAAATTCAGAAGGTGTGCATACTTTTTGAATATGGAAATTTTATTGCAATCGGAGCAGACGTTTACAAGTTATGACGAAACAATCCCCTTTCACAATTTTATTATTAGTATTGTTGACGTTATTATTATGACTTCAGTAAACTATGTTATCAGATTAAATGTCAAAAAAACAGACCTGCATACAATAATTTTTGTTTGGAAGAACATCAAATTGTGTTGGTTACTTTGTTAATTAACAAATGTTGTTTTAAAAACAATAATTATAATTCTGTTTTGTAAATATTTGTGAACGGTCTAAATTATTATCAGATGGGACGTCGAAAACTTGTGTTTGTATACAAGAAAATATGCCAGCACGTCCATAAAATGTTTGATGCGGGGGATGAAAGAAGAGAGCGGCAAACCACAATGTTGGTTGTTAATTGACAAACAGATGTAGCTTGTCAAGATGACTAAAGTGCGTTTAAGTCACTAAAAACCACCCTCGACGACAGTTACTTGGTTTACATTCACAGATATAAAGTCGAACTAAATTTATTTTGTTGTTTTTTAGAGTTCCTTACCTCAAAATGAAAAAATGGAACTTGACAGTGTTGTCAGTCTGTCCGTCAACGACGCAGTACAAAATTCAAGTTTCTAACTAATAATCAAAAGTAAGTTCAAAAATGAAAAACCCGACTACGGAAAAATCACGCTCGAAAAAGTATGAAACAAAAAAATAACCGCGGTCGTATGTCACCTACCCTAACAAAACAATACATTTTAACAGTAGAAACCGATCATAAGCTTTAGGGCAAAATGCATCACGCTATATCCAGACGGCGCCATATTATAACCATATATTATATGAGGTGGCATACGACCACGGCTATTTTCTTGTTTCAAATTTTTTAAAAAAATGATTTTTCAGTAGTCGGGTTTTAGATTTTGAACTTATTTTTTATTTAAATTATTTTGGGGTTAATAATTTCGTGATTATTCCCAATTATCGGGTGTATGCAAGCAAAGCCGCGAGCAACAGCTTACAATATATATATTTTTGAAATGTACTAATTAAAAAATACTTTTTTGGATTCGGGGGACCTCAAAACGAAACACTATTGTAAAATTTTGAAAAGTTATTTTCTACTTGCGGGCTGGAATGATAAAACTGAATTCAAGATTTCGATAGATTTAGACGATTCATGGTCACTACATACCGAAATAAAAAAACATGTATTGGATGTCCGTCCGTCTGTGTGCGCGTCATTTTTAATAAATATGCATACTTAACAAATATTTTTTAATTAAATTTATAAAAGAATATGTACATACATTAGTTATACTTTACTGCAGATGAAAATTTAAAAGTTAATTTTGTAGTTCGTTACGTAATTAAAAATTAAATTTTCATTCATATAGAGGCAAGCGATAACATTGTAAACATATACATTAAGTAAATTTATAACTTTAGTTCTAGCGTCACTCATTTTAGTTTTTTATTGTTCATAGTGTAAAAGTTGAAAGTTAAGTGCCGTCGAGTTTTGCACATATTAGCAAAAAACCGAACAAAACGTTCATAATTGACATGTCGCAGGAACTCATTTTGTGTTATCGTTGCATTAGGTACATTACAATTTTTCGACAAAATAATCAGCAAACAAAAACATTCAGTTGTATTTTTTCTTTTTAATTAAATGAAATTTACACGTTAAAACTTTTTTTTTTTAAGTGAAACTTTTATTCTATCGCCCTGAATTTTTCTGGCCGTCTGTTGCATGTCGCATTACAGGCGGCCGCGGAGTAGGGGTAAAGTGAAAGGCGCTCGGAGTAGGCGCTCGGTAGAGCAGCCAAGGCCAATATGGCGGCGCCCATGGTTAGCATCAGCTGACCGTGTAGTATGTATAACACATAGTCAGTCTATCATGCGGGCAAGTGCTGTACAGTGTTTACATGTTTTTATTCGTGTATTCATGTGAATATTGTTGTTTATAATTAATCGTGATGAATAAGTGTCTACAATCCAACGCCTACAATCCAATAAAAGTTTCACTTGCGTCGTGGTTTCTTAAATCCACACAACTGTTTTTTTTTTTAATATAAGTATTAAAAACAAGCTTTTATCGGTATGTTTGAAACAAAGAAAATAATTGCACAAATAAAATCATTTTATTATCATTTTTGAGCTGACCTAAAGGCTTTTCGCTAAAAGTCTAAATTATAATTTTTTATGAACATAATCTCGTATTTAGCTCAGGTCAACAATGATGTTTTATTTGTTTTACTGAGAATTTTCTTCGTTTGAGTACATTTTTAGAAAAGTTTTTTAGTTATATTTTATTATTTTAGTTTTAGTCATCTCTATATAAGCACCGTTTGCCTACCATAGAGGCTGTTAAAAAGTTGCATAATGAACCATCATGACTGCACCGTCATATCATGGTCATCAGATAATTGTATTGTCATCGATACTACATAAGTGTGCAGAATTTCAAAGAAACAGATCAGGTTTAAATGGTTCAAAATCGCCTTGCAAGATTTCATCCAAATTGGCTGACAAACGTATGAAGTTGAATAGAAGCCTGCAATAAAACCCGAATACTGAAAAGTATGAAACAAGAAAATATTCTTATTTGAGGATAGCTGTGGTCATATGCCACCTACCCTAACAAAACATTACATTTTAACAGTAGGAAGCGATCATAAGCTCTAGGGCAAAGTGCATCACGCTATACATCCAGAGGAGCCTCATATATATGAGATGGCATACGACCAAGGCTATCCTCAGATGAGAATATTTTCTTGTTTCATACTTTTCAGTAGTCGGTTTTAGTTTTTAAACTTATTTTTTATTTAAATTATTTTTTTTGAGCTTGTTTCTTATTTGTTTTCAATTTGCTCCCCTCTGGGACCAAAATTCAAAAATAAATGTAGCCTATGTTACCCGGGCCATAATAACGAATCGATAGACATCTTATTCATTAAAATAGGATGAATAGTTTAGACGCTACGGTGGAACATCCGTAAATACAAACATACATACATAGCCTGCTAAACTCATAACCCTTCCTTTTGACTTCGCCGTAGTCGGGTAAAAAAAAACCTGCGCTGTCTTTTCGACACCACGCGAACACTCCAAAGATATATAAACTTGTATAATAATCAACAAGTCGACTTATATAAAAGTAGTATAAACAATCTACATTATGTACGAGAATTAAAGTAAACTTCGGTTGGTAAACACTGTTATGGTCTGTCTCAAATTTTCTAAACGATGTTTAACCTCGCATATCCGCCTTGAGGGTGTCGCAGGTAAGACAAGGACAGGCCGATCAACTATAGATATATATATATAGGAAAGAGAGTGATGTAAGACTGCGCCAAACCGATCTATGCTGCAGTTATTTAATACCCGGCAATGATAAACATATATCATATGACTTAAGACCATCCTTCTGACCATAGATCACGAAACTGTCGGTTCGTTCTCTATAGCCAACTTCCGTTATGGCGCACACACGAACCGGGCTTTTTAAATTTACTGGAACGCTGCGGTAAAATATTAGATGTTTGGAAAGGGGGCATTCGTTTTCTAAATACAGGATGCTCTGATATAGCACCCGATCGATACATGGATTGACTGTTTTTTTAGACCTTAAATATCTATATCAATAATTTTGCTGATGAGTACAGCAAAATTTCTTGAAATCTATCAAAAGATATTAAGCATAAAAAATTCGAATAATCACGTTTTTACAATAATAACAACAATGAATGACCATTATTTCATACGCCATGACAGCTTACACGTCACTGTAAATAAAACCGTTTACTGTCGAATGCTGTGTTATTTACTTAAGTCGTTGATAAACCGGATCATAGATGACGCTTCGGCACGCTAGACACGATTGGAATCTATCACAGAATTACTATTCTCGTTGTCAAAAAATACGTTTGCTATATTAATATCAATTCAATTCAATTCAAACTTTATTAGTCAGAAACACAATTAAAATTGTACAGACATTGTCAATAAAAAAGTGATACAAAAATATATAAATGATACAGAATTACAGTAAATTTGGATATATTTTTTTAAAACTTTGTGTCATATTGCACATATAATATTCGTCAAAACTGTAAAATGGTTCTAAGATCAAAAATTGCTTTGTGAATTTTTTGAAATATTTAAAAGAAAGTCCTTTTATTTTCTCCGGTAAAAGGGTAAAAAGTTTATGTCCCATAAAGTCTGGGCTTTGTTGACAAATTTTTAAGCGGTGATACATCACAAGAACTTCATTTTTGCTTCTGGTATCATAGTTATGGTGATCGGCACCGGTTGGTAAATTATCAATATTTGCTTTAAAGTAACACAACACGTTAAAGATATACAAGTTAAAGACAGTCATAATTCGTAATTCAGTAAATTCAATCAAGTCAATATCTACACCTACTCAGACTCTAATTGCAATTTAAAGATTGTCTCAACACAGAACTTGACCCGAGAGAAGCCGGATTTTCGATTTTCTCCCCCGGTACAGAACTAAAGGGTTTTTCGAAAACAAAACATGTTATAATCGTAACTAATTTATTATGCTCAGTTGCAGAAGACGTTGTCAGAAAATCTGATTTGACTATGGCCCATGTAGATATATTTCTCCATATAAAAAGCATTGTAGAACTTTAAATATCCTCCTCGAAAAATAATTGATCGATTGAAACGATATTTTTCTTAAACTGTTTAATATACATATATTTAGCATAATTTTTTATACAATTTCTACTTCGATACAACGTTTTTCGTTACATTTTGATCAAAATTTAACTTGAAAAGCGATATTTTTCTATTTAGAACTATTTTTGTTTTTGCACAATATATTGTTCTAGCTGACAGGGAGTTTGAATACGACATTATACTGCTCCTGATATATGGAAACTGTAATTATATGACGACAATCTAAGGCCATTGTCCAATCAATTTTTTTGACAATCCTTTCTGCAACCCAGCCTTAGTCAACTTATAAAATCGAAAAATTGTAATTTTAAATTCGAAAAAAAACTATGCTTACACCGTTTAAAAAATGTTCTTTAAAATTGAAATAACGAACTAAATTTTTGTTAAAGTAGAAATGTGAAGAACTGCTGTTTGAACTGAAAGTCTTTTACGGTATTTTATGCACCTTTTTAAAATATTAGCTTTAACTCATAGAATATATTCGCAGTGGTACAGAATTCGAGCAACGGATAACTCAGTGTAGAAATGCCAGACAGAATTACGGCTGGCGTTATATTACTTTTACGAAAACTGTTATAGCGAAAGCTTTCATAACGTGTATATTGTAATGTTCCTAAATGTGTCTGAAACATATTGTGTAAGGTCAAGAGACCTAGCCATTCCGACTTAAGATTAAAATGTCTTTTGTTAAAAATTTTGACATTTATCAAAATGCTACATTATTTATTATCTACATGTTCAAATATTAAAAAAAAATTGGTTGTCTGTAAAGTCGGTTTACGGACGATAGTTTTACGTGATAACGTATTCCGTAATACATAACCTAAATTTATATAATAATTATAATAATTCGAATCTATGATATTGCATCTTTCGCTTCAAATTTAGGTAAATTTTATTAAGTAGAATAATAAAACACTATAAAAAGTATACTATTATTATATAAAAAACAACTATGGCATGTATCTCTTTTGCGCATGCGCCGATTTTCCCCAAAAAATTTACAAAAATTTCTAGTAAAAATAGATAGAGTAAAAACCGTTTTAAAAACTATATTATTATTATATAAAACATCATTATAAGAGATATATTCTTTTACGCATGCGCCGATGTTCCCCAAAAACAATAAGCCACTTCATATTTGCATATCAAACATCCTCCCAAAATTTGGTTTCAATCCGCTTATCCTTGGTGTCGGAATGATAAGAAATGTCAAAAGTGACGTTTGCAACTGTCAAAGTATTATGTTCTAATAATAATTAGTTATTCCAATACTTAACTTAGAAAGCGTTGCATTTCACAAAATACTAATGTCAAAAAATTGAATTAAACATTAGAAATGCAGCCGTTTTCATGTTAAGACAAGACATACGTTCTCTTCTAATTTCCATGTACGGCAAACAAAGACGACCGACCGCGTCGCGCCATGCATTAGACAACATTGCATTTATACAGCTATTTTTCTATATAAATTTGTATAAAAAAACTGTTTAGGCAAATTCTGTTATACGAAATCTATGTAAAATGTTCTCCTCTTTCGTTTAAGACTGGTTTCAAACCAATCTGATTTAAATTGAGCGAGAAATTAGCAAAAAGCACGCACAGGGTCAGGCGGAACGTTACGCGTTAGGAACGTTACACTTTTTCGTGCATGCAGCCGGTGTTTTATCAATTTATAAGATTGGTGATTCATCAATTTATAAGACGTTATCACGTCAAAAGAAACTATACAGAATGATTTAAGTTGATTCTTTTTTTAGAAATCAAATAGTTCAACAATTATTTCAAGTAACTTTTTTATCAAAACTGAAAAATGAAAGAGAAACGGGCTTTCAAAATTTTATTAAATTTTATCAAATTTTGAGGTCAGTGCTGGCGTTATGTTATGTTACTATGGTAATATGTTATGTCATTATCAAGTATTCACAGATATTGTTCGAAGTTGTCTCCGTTTTGTTTGACACAAATAATAATAATAATAATAATAATATTTATTGGTTAAAAGACCAAAAGGCAATAAGGGCCTTTCGCGAATTATTTGGGATATATTTCCGATTCGTGCTATCATTTCTTCGCGTGTGTTAACAGGCTTTTGAATTAAATTTATAAAATTTAAAAACTTTAAATAAACTTTGAAAGGCTGTTTCTCTCTTATTTTTGAGTTTTTATAAAAAAGTTACTTAAATTATTTGTTCGTCTATTTGAATTCTACACGCTGTTAAAAAAGAAGAATCAACTTAAAAATCACTCTGTTTATTTTACACTGCACGCGTCTACAGAACTAAAACAAGCAAATAATAATAATGACATCTACCGACAAGATCGAACCTAAGAGCTTAGGTCACGAGGCAGCCACTATATACCTATGTCACCCACGATAGCTATGTTGATAGCACAACGTTGCACGCCCAATTTTTATATTGTATACGGTATATGAGCACTGCAACGTTCCGTTACACTTTTAATCGCATGAATCGACTTAACCCTACAGCGTCAAAAGAAGTTTTACGTAAAAAATATTAAGTACCTATTACCTATAATATTTTTACCTGTGTATTAAAGAAATTGCTTTGTTCTTGATACATTATTGAATTTCTTTCATATCGATTTCTAAAGTTTCGTCGATAAAATCTTGATAATTTTGAACAATAAAAAAGTTTTGAGTCATCACCTCACTTTTAACGTTAATTGTTGGTAGGTGACCACAAAACCACAATAATTTATAATGCCAACACGTTGACGCATAAATCATAATATTAATATATTTATAATAAATGACCTGCGTTGCAGTCGACAATGGTTGTTCACGAGGCAAAAGAGAGATCTGAAATAAGATACACACCTTGCGGTTAGGGTCAGTGTCATATCAATATCTTTATAAATTCTACACTGTCATTTCCTATTGCTGCTTCATTACTGATGCCTTGCTGTATTGATTACGTTATTGTTGCCCACATGCTTGTGGTTTCCATTTAATTACTATATCGATCCACGAATTTGATAGTTATGCCTACACGAACATATCGCAGGATTATTCTGATTGCATTAAAATATATGTACAGAGAATAATTGCAGGATCATTTAATGAGCCTTTTTCCTGAAGTACGAAAAATCACTCACTAGTAGCGCTAGTAGTTCGGTAGGGACAAACACTGTCAAATCCCCATATAAACACACATTAAAGTGTACTTGAAAAAAATGTTTTTAACAGAAGATGATGTTCCTGGAGCAAAACTAAAATTTGCAACTGTAAAAGATAACAATGTAGTAACATTAAAACGTTGGCTTGCGTGTCGTAATTTAAAAGTATCTGGAAAAAAAAATGAATTAATAGACAGGTTAGTATGCAGACTCTAGTAAAATATTAGCGATAAATTCAAACTGTAATAAGAGAAATTGAAAATAATTATGAATTTCAGATTTATTTCCAAATGAAATATGAATCAAAAATATATGGTAATAAAATAAATTTAATTAAATATAATAAATGAATATAATTTAATAAAAGATTGAGGTTATATCTCATTCTAATCAATGGTAATAAACTGTGAAAAATTTACTATTCATTTTTTATTCATTTAATTAATTTTAAAAATAATTTCGATAACATATGTAAATGATGACTCTCAGTGATAAGTTTATCAGTTCAAATTTTTTTTTATTTCAGATTTATATTTTTAAATAATAAAATAATATCACGTAAATAACATTGGTTGGCATGTAAATATTTTATGTTTGTCCCTACTACTAGTGCTGCCTCTCGTGACACTTTCGCTGCATTGTTCTCAGGAAAAAGCCTCATTAGAATCTAGGATTCAAGTAAAAATTTTTGGAAGGTAGACAAATATTTAGATGTGTTCCTAGACTGAATGTTCAGAGCAGCCTGGCTACTTATGAAAAACGAATGAAATAGTAGGCTATTAAAATATGATAAATATATTATTGGCCTCTTTGAATCCTGATCATTCAAAGATGCCAATAATATATTTTACATATCTTAATAGCCTATTATTTCTTTAGTTTTTAGGTTAATTCCGAGTTTTAAACTAAAAAGATTATAAAAATATTTAAATTAGGTACATGAAATCATACCCTTTTTTGTGATTTCTTACATTTGAGAACAATGTTACTTTATAACTAAATATATTATTAGAATGCCTATGAAAATAATTAAAAAAATAAATAAATAAATGACGGTTAGATATAAAAAATCCGAGTTTAGAAAAACTAAAAAAATTGGTTGTCTGTAAAGTCGGTTTACGGACGATAGTTTTACGTGATAACGTATTCCGCTCGAATATCCAGGCGGAACGTGACACATTTCAGAACGTGTCACATTTCGGAACGTGACACTTTTTCGTGCGTGCAGCCGGTGTTTCATCAATTTATAAGACGTTATCACGTCAAAAACTTTGATAGCAACGTGGACTAAAAAGTAAAAAATAATTTGCACATTGCCATAAAAATGTCTTTTTTTGAGTATTTTTAAACTCTGCTTTTAATTAGGTATAATATTTAAAACTAACCCTCAAATAGCTATGTTTATATAAATTATTTATACACTATTTACAAATATTTATATAAATTATTGTATTGTTATGGTTTCTTGATACCTACGTGTGCAAAATTTCAAATTATTCAGATGTCTGGAAGTGGGTGTAAATTAAATTGAAAGATTCCATTCGTTGGCGTTCATAACAAAATTTGTCAATTCAATTGATTATAATATTGGTCATAATAAAGTCATTGTTTATCGGCTACATAACATATCAAACTTATGAGATTATTTTTATCGACGTAATGCTTAATAAGAAAATGACACGTATACATTTTTATACTGTACCTACGAACGAATTTCATTTCGATACATTTTTATATTCATTAACTCAGACGACAGCAAGTGAATAAGAACAAATAAATAATAATTCTAAACTTAAAATGACTTGTATTATTTCAATTCCCTTAATCCTTCTAACGCCATTAATACATACATAGATACATACATACAAGTGAAGTTAATAAAAGAGTATTATAAAGATTAGATTTTATTGGTTTGTTTCTACACCGAACCCTACTGCACTTGCATAACAAGAAATCAGTTTTATTTCAGTTTCCTTTATTTGTTACATATTTTGAAGAATATAATATACGTGCTTTATTAAAAATGTAAGGTATTTGTTTAAAAATGGAATAAATTGTTTTCAATAGAAGGTTACCAAGGCGTGGTTTATCGATTGGTAGATATTGCATCCGTTAAAGATTAATCACCTATCAGGGTACCCTTCGGGCTGTGGTAGAGCTACTAAGGTATGCAGACAGGAAGAGAGGAAACGGTAAGATGAGTTTGGTCAGGAATACTACAGTGCAGTACATATACCTGCATACATAGGTTGATTCAATACACTTTCTGTCAAACAGAATAGCTAGATCAAGGAGAAGAACAAAAAAAAAATGCGTGACTTATCATATATATTAATACGCTAAGGTTTAAGATGTTTGCCTCCCTTTTTAGAAAAAAACCACACCATTTCTCCACAAAAATTATACATAATATCATTTTACAGATAATTTATTATTGCTATTGTTTTTGTAAATTAATTAAATTAATTAAACTCTGAACAACGTCTGCCATCTGACGGCGTAACGTTAACACTTCGATCTGTCATCTGACCATCATATTGTAAATACTGCATACTGCCATCTGACGGGCAACGCTGAACAACGCTTTTGCTACTTGCGCCTCTATATGACAATTTTTGTAAAATATTTCTTTTACAACAAAAAGAAGAACGTTATAAGCAGTGTGCAAAATTAGAAACGAATTGAATTACCTGCAATCATATTTAAAAAATAATTTTGTAAAGTGATAATTATTATACTTATTTAGTGCGAATAATTCGCACAGGTCACGCTAGTTTTCTAGAAAAAAAGTTGACATTGTATAGTATTTCTTTCTGTAGACGGGGACTGTGTTTTAGCCGCTGTTATAAAAAAGGACTTTTAAATCATTTCATCTTTAAAGTCGGTAAAGAAGTTTCACACCAAAAATGCATAAAACCATAATTTTATAACAGCTTTAAATAAACAATCTTATTATTCGCCAAAACTTATTTTTCAATTATTTTGTTTGAAACATCTATTGGCGCGTTTGGTTGGGAGTAAAAACGTACAGTTTTCACTACTAGTTACTTATATCTCTATGCCTTGATTAGTAACTATTGTGAATCATACTGTAACTATATGTGTATGTAGGTACGCTCTGTTCCGTCTAGCGGTCGACTGGCACTAATTAGCAAACTGGCTCATTAGCTGGTATGCTACATACGTATAATACTATACTAGACTCAATGGCGTGAAACCTCCTTTCAGCTGTCTAATAACTATAGCTCGAATAGACCATCGTGTACGTTGTTAAAACATTCACTTGACAATTTTTAGTTTCAAACTAACCTAAAAATATTAAACAATTTAATGGATGACTATAACAATAAACATAAACATAAGTAATTGCCTCATATATCACGCACAGATTTTAATTAAAATTATTAAATTATAATATCAAGAACTTAGCATTTGAATAACTTTTTATATTTTCAATATAGGTAACTACACGTTTTTAGACACATTTTGGCGTCACCATAATTATTACATACTCGGCCTGGTCCGGCTTCGCCCGAATTTGTAGAATGCTACCGTTTTACGTCGACTTACGTTGCAAAAGTCTCCACGAAAAACGCTGTTATGTTAACGCGATAATATATAGTTTATGTCCATCCTAAGGTCCCTTCTAAATATTGGTGAAATAACTTTTCAAGTCGGATGAGTAGTTTTGGAGATTACCTCCTACACCCGAACTTACAAACTTTACCTCTATAATATTAGTATATAAATAAACTATAAATGAAAATTGAAAAATTAAAAATTTCCGTTTAAAAGATGTAGCTTTTAATATGAACTTGTTAATATGGAGACATACTACTAATTTTCCCTTTTACAATTGTCAAAATCATAACAAATATTTTTGAAGTAAAACTTCTTTAGGCACGCTTGACTTGGGGAGTAAGCTGGTGAATGCGTGACGAGGGCGTTTACGGAAGTGCATCATCGCGACGGTGCGTGATCGTTCGAGGCGAACGGAGTTGAGAGGGAGATATAAATTAGTGAGTGCGACAAAGACGGAGCATTAAGTTGAGAGGGAGATATAAGCTAGTGAGTGCCACAAAGCCATTAATACAACTATTTGACGTTTAAAATGAAAACAACTGTTTTTTTTTGTATCAAAAATACATTTTATCGAATTTTGCTGCATTTTGTAACGGGAAATAATGTACATTAGTTAATAAATGCTTTTAAATGTATTATAAATTATGCTATTAAATATATATACATATTTTACCTATTAACTAATCAAAAATTATATTTTAAACATTTCGTTTTTGTAGATAATATGCTACAGAGTGAGGTTATATTGTGTTCGATAAACTTTGAGACGAACCGACTGCATATTATTGTTCGTTTATGAATTTAACATGAGCAAATTTGAGGTATTTACGAATTATGCTTAATAAATATATTTAAAATAATTATGGCAGGAAGAAGTTTCACTTCAGTCGTGTGGTCTAAAGCCCACTCGCTTTTTTTGAAGTAAAATTTAGCGACATATCTGCTTATAACTTTCTGTAACGTTAAAGGGGAAATAATTCAACGGCGGGGATATATAAGAGAAAACTTACTAACGCAAAATGGATAACGCATCACTGAAACGAGTTCATAACTTTTAAGAAGTTTCACTTCCCCCGTGGGCTTTTGTGGATGAGGCACACACGTTTTTTTAAAAATAGTTTGTTTAGAAAAAAACGTGTTTGTTGAAGTATTCGAGTACAATTATCAAACAAATAAATGGGCAACTAAATAGCCACTATTAGCAGTTTAGACTGTCAGTGTTAATCTGACTTTAAGTTCACTTAGGTGACTTAACGGAGGGAAATCGTTGAGTCTAGACTCAAAGGCTGTTAAAATGTACATCTGACGTATAATCCAGAGGAAAGTGCTGTATAGTTTCAGAAATTCAGCAATTGTATTTGTCATTCAAGAATGTCTTCTCAAGTAATTTGTAATATTCACTGCAATGACTTTAAATTATTCACATAACTGCACATCAACCATCAGTTTGGAACTCTAATTATAACACTTAATTTATAGTAAATTATGGATACTAGACTGGCCTCCTCGAAATTCGACGTAGTGAAGATAATAATTGGAAAAGTAGCTTTAAAATGAGAGAATTATCACTCATAATATGTAAAACAAAATTCCTGTTCGCGTCTACCTGTTTGTCTGTTTGTGTGTTCGCTAAAAACATAAGCACTACTGAACGAATTTGAATGCGATTTTTACCATCCGATCACTTATTTCTTGAAGAAGGCGTACGGCTCTAATAATCGGATTAAATTCGCTAGATATATCATCACACACTGCATAGTACAGTTTAGAAACAAGTCGACCAGATAGGAAGTCATAGAGAAGCAATGGTATTATTTTCATAACTACATTGTATGAGTATACAGTCAAATGGTAACATGAAATACACGCGGACAATTGTGTGAGCAGGCGCAGCGGTAAAATGGAAGCGGTCACGAGACTATAGGTTTGTTCCAAGCAGTCACAGAACGGCAACGGTACCGTCAGAGTCTTGTTACTGCGCAAGACTGTCTTGCGCACTAGCTAAAAAATCTATATAGGTAAACAATTTCGTTTTAGCTAGTGCACAAGACTGTCACGGTTCTGTTACCGTTCTCTGACTGCTTGGAACATGTCGTGTGAGAAAATGGTCGCGCGCGATACTATAGCAAACACTAATCCTTGTCAATATAATAACAATAAGTCGTGGGCAAAAACTATATTATATCTATATTATAATTTTGCACCCGGGCGAAGCCAGACAAGTAGACAGGCAAAAGAGCGGGATTAGAACGGTTCCGTCTTTAGATAGGGAATCCAAAAATAAGAAGAGTATAAGTCTTTAATAATAACTTGATGAATAATTAACATAAAGGTGTGTACAAATAATTAAATTTAAAGATTTAGATGTAGCAAAGATTTTGTGTACTTACTATAGATGTATTAAAAAAAAGATAATCCGGCTTAATTTTGCAATCTCTGAAAACAGCATTATTTTTATTTACCTGAAAATTACCTGGGTGAAAATATATGACAGAAAAATTTACTAATTTTTTCTATATTTAGGAGCACTCGGAAGAGACGGAAAATGATACAATTTCCACCTTGTTTCCGTCTCTTTTCAGGTTCTTGTTCGTCATCAAGAGTAACTGATTTTCAGTTTCGATTCAGCCTGTTTTTCGACACAGTTATTCTATAGTATAAAACTTTCAGCTTTACTTCAGGATACAAAAATATTTCCGCCTCAATTCAGTCTGTATTCCGACTCACCTTCTCCGTGTAAAACGTTTTCAGTCTATTTTCAGACAGTTTTCAGTCCAAATAATATAGGTATGTAGTTGTATTTCAACAACTTTTCGTGCATAAAGCCAAAGTTGCTGAGCACGTAAGTAAAAAAAAATAGGTATGTTCCAAGCAGCCAGAAAACAGACAAGAAACCTTCACCCGCATGCGCAGTAGCTAAACCGAAACTGTATTGGTTTTGGAACACGTTGTGTGCGTTTGCTGGCTGCTTGTAACATACCAATAATTTCGCCTTATTTCAGACTGTATTCCGTCTAAAATTTATTTTTCAGTTTCTTTTCAGTCATATTTTCAGCCGGGTAGAGGGTTTTTAATTATTGTTCTTCTTTGACAAACAGCTTCATAGAACTTTGATTTCCGTTTATAAATATGAACAGCGATGCAAGTACTTAGACAAAATTATGTAAAGAAAATTTGGCAGAGACAACTATAACAGACGTCAAACACATGTCATTACCTGGAATGTGAGCAGGTTTGTCAGATATGCTTACCATAATTGTCTCTTGGTTTGAATTTAATTGAATTCTGTAGTATCTAATGTATTGTCGATTTCTATGCACAGATGTCTGTAATATTCGAATTTATACAGAATGTTTAAAATCGCCGCACACGAGGATGGTTTTGTCGCTAGAATCATTGCTAAAACTTTTGCTGGCTGGCGCGCTCACTGCGAATATGGAAATGACGTCACTGCGGGCTCGCATGCGTGGTCACAAGATGGATTTCAAATTTTGAACCGGACATAACCCAAGCCATCGGTCAAATTCAGCCTGATTTATGCGCCAAAGTCATGAAAAACTGGTAATTCCGGATGCGCGCCACCCAGAGAAGCCGCGGCGGACATTTAAACAATGTTATACTCCACATACAAAGGCATCGATAGGCCTTTCACAGGAATAAAAAATGTCGATGATATCTCACACACTCTTTGTTTTATTTAAATTTAAAAACTAAAACCCGACTTCTGAAAAGTGTGAAACAAGAAAATATTCTCATCTGAGGATAGCCGTGGTCGTATGCCATATATATGATCGTATGGCGCCCTCTAGATGTATAGCCTGCTGCACTTTACCCTAAAGCTTATGATCGTTTACTATTGTTAAAATGTATTGTTAATTTGTTTTGTTAAGGTGGGTGGCATACGACCACTGCTATCCTCAGGTGAGAACATTTTCTTGTTTCATACTTTTCAGAAGTCGGGTTTTAGTTTTTGAACTTATTTTTTATTTAAATTATTTTTTTAACTTATTTATTATTTCCAATTTGCTCACTCTGGTACCAAAATTAAACAATAAATGTAGCCTATGTTACCCGGACCATAGTCGGGTTTTAGTTTTTGAACTTATTTTTTATTTAAATTATTTTTTTTTGAAATTATTTTTTATTTATTTTAAATTTGCTCACCCCTGGAAACAAAATTCAAAAATAAATGTAGCCTATGTCACCCAGACCACAATAACGAATCGATTGACACCTTATTTATCAAAATCGGATGAATAGTTTAGGCGCTACGGTGGAACATCCGCAAATACAGACTTTAATAGACTGCTATACTTATAACCCTTCCTTTTTGGCTGCGCCACGGTCGGGTAAAAATAGGAAGCCCTTAATGAAAGATCCCTTACTACTTATAAACACGTATCAAAGCGATTGATTCTCTTTCTTGCTGACAATTTAATGACAAATATAGAAAACCAATCTGAGCTTTTTAAGACAGTCTGTATTTAGCTCTATAATTACAATATCCACAGAATTCCGTGGAGACATAAACTATTAAACTCATCAAGTCACATCAAATACATCAGATCTTAGCAAAATTGATAGCTTGGCGTGTGCCTGTCTATCTATATCTTGTCATAAATGTATGTAAGGTATATTGAGTTCAATTATTTTGAAATCTTTTATTCATATCTTTAAATAATAATTTGAGAAACATATTTTCTTTTTTAATGCAATTGATGGATTTTTATGTGTTCGTCTCACACGATGCGTGTTTTAATGTTTAATATAAAGATAATGAGTCTACAGACATTCAGCCTAACAACTCACAAAGATTAAAAGTATTTTTTAATGATCTTAAAGATATATTCAAAATATCAATACTATTCTCTTTAACTAAATTGCACATAACCTATAAAGATGAATTTGTCATTCTCACTGTTTTGGCATTATCTAAATAAAAAGTTTGAGTGGTTCGTATCCTACTAACACGCGAATCAAACGGTATATTTGAAGCTGGGTTTGTAGCTGATTTTGATGCGCGCGCAGTGACATGTCTCATGTTAACAAAAATGAACGTATATTGTCTCTGAACAGTACACACACTATGACGCCATGTTTGTCCATGTCTCCCACGTGACAATATACTGTATCATGATTGATTTTTGCTCAAAACAAGCAGACAAAATAGCACGAAAAATAGCCCAGGTTCTAATTTTGAAATCCATCTTGTGACCTCGCATGCGAGCTCGCAGTGACGTCATTTCCATCTTCGCAGCCAGCGCGCCAGTCAGCACAAGTCCCAGCAGTGATTCCAGCGATAAAACCAACCTCTTGGGCAGCGGCCTTAATACTCAAAATTCCATTGAAATCAGGTCAGCCGTTTCAACGTGAAAGAAAGATAACCAGACAACATTTCAGTTTTATTTAAGGATTCTTTTCGATAATAAATGTCACTACTCCCACATCCCTGCATGTTACCTTCTTTAGTGGGTGCTCGACCTAACTCTTCTGTAGCAATCTTTATACAATATCTTTTGATGAATGTTTAATACAAAAGTCTGCGGCTATGTCGATGTCACGGCTCATTATCACAGCCCGTCGCGTCTTGTACAATGGCCTGTCAGTTAAACAACGCGGCATTAAATTTCATTACAGTTCGTCGGTTTTGATTTTTGTGGTTACACTTTTCCCAATACAACATTCAACACTTTATGTATCACTTACAACCGATTCATCATTCGCATTTACTGGTTCGAATTATTTCGTATTTGAACATGGTCTTCCATGTGAAAAGATAGCAATTTATTGCTGTTAAATATAGGAATGCCTTCAACAAATATAACTAATTGGCATAATAAATACGTATGGTTGCGTGAAGTATTAAAATAGCCGCATTGTCGATTGTTTTTTTTTTTTTTTTTTTATTAAAAAAACAGTGTGCAGCAACCAAGGCTATTTACACTGAACTAAAAATAAAAAATATGAAGGTAAGTATAATAATAATAATAAGTACATATAATAATTAATTGGCTATAATATAATAGAATAGATAGGTTAAATTAATTTATATTTTATTTTTCAGGTTTGAAAGTTCGAGGAAATTCATTATATAGTAACTGCGTTTTCTTCTTCATTTAGTATCTTGGAGAGTTGGTCAGGTAAGTTGTATCTATATTGTTGATATTTAGTGCAGGTTGTTAGTATGTGTTCTATTGTAAGCTGTTGATTGCATGTTTCTATTTAGGATTTGTGAGTGTGTTAATGCTGTATGTCCGATTCGGAGCCTTGTTAAAATAATATCCGTTCTTCTTTGGCTGTGTGTTTGTGTACATTTGATTTTGACATAATCCCTTATTTTTCTTAATTTATTGTCCGTTAAATTTTTCCATTCATTGTTCCATTCTGTATATATATTTTTTTGCTGGATATTTAGCATGTCATCTTTGATTATATGGGTAGCAATATGGGGGGATTATTTCTGTGAGTTTCGGCTTTGGCGTCTTCATCAACAAGTTCGTTGCCCTGAATACCGCAATGGCTCGGAACCCATATGAATATTATTGTAAATTGCTCGGACAGCATTTTACATAATAGATTACGTATGTCCTGTAGGATTGGATGTTGTATACACTTTTTTTCTCAAAACCGTATTATATCTGTCCCCAAAGAGAAAATCAAAAATCCGGTTCCGTTCTTATGCCCTATGCAATGTGTTTAAAGTTTCTAGGCCAACGTGGACCTTCTCTATGCTGATAGGTACCTATTAAAGGAACGTTTTCAAAATTATTATATTTGGTGTGAGGTTCAAGTTGTTTAATGGTTGCATTAAATATTTAACAACAATGGTATAACTAAGGCAACGGAAATCATCTTAATATATATTTTTTCTAATATCAATTAAGTGTATAATATAAAAAATATAACTTTTTGTTGAACGACGCTCACACAATTTTGCCGTCACACCCTTAAATACAACCCTGTCAAAGACCCGATTATAAATAAACTTCCTACGGTGATGGATTCCGGTAAGAAGCCATTCATTACGTAAGCAGAATTTTAGTAATTTTTGACCGTCCCCCTTGTCAGCAAAAGTAAGCATTGTTAGTAAGCAAAATAAGCTAAGCCAAGACCCCCCCACCCCTTGGTGCTTACGTAATACTTAAATGGCACGGGACTAATGGGTTATATAGAGAATAAAATTCTGAGACAAAAACTCTGCTATTTTTTCACCCGACGTACAGGTAATGAGCAAAGTCTCTCTGTCTCTCTCACCTACTTACTGCTATAGCGCGCATATGATTGGCTACTCACTTAATAAATTATTCATTACCAGACGCCGGGAAAAAAAATGGTAAAGAGTTTTCGTCTCAAAATTTTATTCTCTCTCCAACCCATTAATCCCGTGGCCGTGCGGTACTTACCAGACACTCTGTATATACCAAATTTATTTTGAATGAATTACGTCTTTCGAGAAGTGCCCTGCTAACATCACATATTTTGTGGTCCGATCCCTATAGGTTCTGCTATCAGACCAACGTTTATAAGCTAATGTATCATGCAAGTAATAACTAATAATAATTTAAAATATTTGTACATAAATTCAATGACTTGATTTTGTGATATAACTTATTAATGACTGAAGGCATTTTTAATGACATGCAATGTCACTGAATAGATAAATTGTGACATAATCGATTCTTATTGAATTGTATTAAAACAAAAAACGGTGTAGTTATCGTTCAGCTGTGAAACTGTAATGCTCCAAATATTTTACGAGGAAATTTGTTGTTTATGTAATGCTTCAATGAATGACAAATTATTTCACCAGTTTTTTAACTTTAATTAAAATCTTGTTTGTGAGTGCATTTCTACTGTTTCATTTAAAAAACTTGCGTTTATATTTTTGACTTGAATTAAAAATATTTTTGAACATATTACAAGGAACTTGCGGTTTTGGCAAGAGTCGGTTTTCATATATCGTATTTTTGAAATGACGTCATCAGATGCAGCTTGCGTTTTCACGGAAGAGCAAATACGTTACGGACCACCTGGTAACCGGGTTACATTTTATGTACTTGTCAAACATTTTTTTTTTCAAAATCTAAAATTAATTGTGAACTTGCGTAGGATCTGTTATGACTTTTTTTTCAACTTGTGTGCGTACAGTTCACTAAAGATATGAGGTCGGTGAGTTCATGGAGCACTTCCCTGGTCGTTTTGCTGAACTTTGAAAGGTAAGCAATTAATTATTTTATTTTTAATTAATGTACAAAATAGTAACTATAATTCCTTAGCAAAAGCAATACTTTGATTACGTCTTAAATCAATTATTAGGCGTAACAATTAGTTTTCAAATTTTTAAGGAGTCTGTCAAAAAAAACAACAATAAATGAGGAACTATTAATGAAAATAATTTTTGCTGCTCATTATTAACATGCAGATATATTATCCCGACTAAATAATAAACACTTTCTTAAATTTAATATTGAGAAAACACTATATTTATGTGGATTTAGAAAATTAGAAAATATTTAATGCTCATTTTCATTATCTATCATAAATAAGCTTTCGGGTCTTTAATTTGCTAAACATTACAAAAAATCTTTTATACGATAAGTAGCAATTACTAGTCTAATTTTATGATTAAAGTAAGATATCCCACTAAAAAACTCCTCAGGGGAAAACAGGGAAATATTGAAATGTAATTAAAAATCCAATGTTATGGGAATTAACACGCCCAGGAGCCTGAGCTCTCGTACCACTCGGTTTGTGTATGCCGCCTGGCAGATCCTTTAATACACGCACAAATCCCACGCAGAGATCCTGATAACCTCAATCTATCTAAACCACTAAAATACTATTCTCCTTTTCTTAAATTTTATTTCTCAATTTTTTGTGAATGATATAGGTACCTAATACATTTTCTTTTATCACCAAAAATTGCATATTTCACTGATAAAATGACATCATAATAAGTGTTGAAGCAGGAATTTGTTTTTCTGTTTTCAAATAAAAAAAGACATCATAAGTAGATAATATTTTTTTTCCATATTTGTAAAGTTTTGGTGCTCAGTCAGTTCTCGTTAGGCCGAGTTTTGTTTGTAAAGTGGAAACCTCTTACTATAATGTGGGTATGTTATAGGAACTGAAGCTGAACGTTTGTATTTTTGAAGAGATCTGTTTATTTTGTTTAGAATCTCGAGTGGTTTCCGTTTGTGTTGGCTTGTATTTGTCTGTCAACTTAACAACGACGTACCAACTTTTCTGTTTGTGACACTGATTATTTCAATGCGTACAGATGCGACGAACCTCAGTCAAAACTCGTGCCATTATCGCGGTACCAGACGTCCTTCACTAAATTCTTACCTGTTATTTCTTCAAATATTAATCCTTGAGTAAGGTTAGTTTTTTTGACATTAATTTAACGGTTTTTTTAACTTCACGTTCCGTATATTTGTTTGTTTATTTATTTCAAATCTTGCGATCAATTTTTCATTTACTTACCGTATATGGATCTGAAACTTGGAAAGTGACGAAAGCCATAACAAGTAAACTGCAAATCTTCATAAACAAATGTCTAAGAGCAATCCTCAAGGTGAAATGGTATGAACACGTCTCGAACAACGAACTTTGGAAGCGTGCATGTCTTGAACAAATCTGTGTAACTATAAAACGTAGGAAATGGAATTGGATAGGACACACGCTTCAACAGACAGATGACATAGCGAAGAAAGCCTTGAAAATTTTATATGAATTTATAGAGAAGAAAATAAAGATTTCAAAATTATAAAAAAATATGTTGCCATTTGAAAAAATGCTTGTACATTTACGGTTAAGTTTGAAGTACAAAAAAATATACCTTAGTAGTACTACATATTTAAACTTTTTTTTGTCACAATGAAAGAAGGTTGATTGAGGCTCAAGAAATAAGCTTTACTAATGTTACGGATATGGATAGCCCATTTATCGAGGAAGCCTATAGGCTACGACCAATAGGAGCGGAGCTTCAATGAAAAATGTCGCAAAATGTCCGTCCGACAAAAACTTTTGAACGGTAACTCCGATCGTCATGTATTTGGACACAACATGCATCTCAGTAAACTAAGATGATTGTGCGTACTCATGTCCCTCCCTCCATTCGTTCTTTAGCACCCGGGACAGCTAGTACATAATAAACTGCTTTAAAATCACAACACTTCTTTTTTGCTTTGACGTAGTCGTGTAAAACAGTCCGTGATAGTCGTCAATAATCTCAAGGAAAAACTTTGCTAACCAGAACATCAGAGTGTTGCTTCTGCTATAGAAATACGTGTTCGTGTATAGTCGATGGTGCGACATAACCCTTATTCTAGTTTTCTTGTATTGTACATATAAACACATCTTTTACTTATAAACGCATTACAATGCAAACTCTAATGTGTCCAAATGTCCCAGGCGAACTGTTAGTGGACATGACCCATGTCAAACCGTGCGGCACTTGTCACTCTGCTGTGATGCGTTTGTCCCGGAGCTACTGGTTCACTTTTGTAAATCGAAAACTCTTACGTACTCCGATTTCCGTCTGATACATTCACTTAACGTATGATTGTTGAAGCGAAATACGGAGAGGAATGCATTTCGATTTTACGTTTCTTTCACCTTTTTATAATTTTGTTTGTAATATAAACAATTATGACTTAAAAACGCACAACAAATTTATTGCCAATGTATTATTGATGTGAAACATCTAATCGCGCGTTTGGATGGGTGCAACTGGCACGACGTTTTGATGGCGCGACACTGTGATTAGAATAGAATAGAATAGAATACTTCTTTATTTGTAGAGCCAAGTATGGATACAGTCGTCAAAACAATTAAGTAGATGAAAAATCAAAATATATCTGAGATATTATAAGGCACAATTTCTACAAGATGTGCTTTTAACTTTTTTTTAAACTGATTGCCTTTGAGACATTTTAATTCCTGCGGTAAGGAGTGAAACATTTTGAGTCCTGTATAAGAGACTGATTTCTCAAAGAAGGCTGTTTTATGTTTAAGAGTAATCTGTGTGTTGTGGGTATCATATATTTATTTGGCTCTTAAACGCCAAATGAGTCATAGTTCTTACATAAAAAAGTTAAAATTTCACAGGCATAAATACCGTAATAGGTTAAAAGATCATTATTTTTAAAAGTTGGCCGACATGAGTCTCTATTTTTAAGATTAATCATGAAATTTGGACTCAACATTCATCTCGATAAACTAAGATGAATGTGCGTACTCATGACTTTCCCCTCTCATTCGTTCTTTTGTACCCGGGTGAAACCGGGCGGGACCGCTAGTCTTAAATAAATGATGATCTTTTTCTGGGTTACTATATATTATTCCAACATTTGCCACAAGCAAAACATCGGTATAGTTTCTTTTTAATTTGTTGTTCAGCCAGACTTTTCCTCAACGTTTAATATTTATTGGAACAAAACTAATTACGAACACCAGCAGATTAAAGGGAATGGTTTCTGAAATTTCAGTTGCACCTCCGGAACCAGCATTACACAATGTTTGTAGTTAATTTAACATCTCATGTATTACATATATACATTAAGATCAATTCATGATGTATGACTGTACGAGTATACAACATAATGTAGCATTATCTAAAATAGGAAGGAAAAAACCTCGTCTATATAATAAACATATTAAATCTTCCCTCGTTAATGCACACATATACGACATTATTTAGGGAAAAAACGGCACACGTGTGCAGCGTATGCTCTAGTATATGCATACACGTGTAAAGTACGGAACAGCAAGCAGTGTCTGAGATAAGGATGGGAAAAAACTCGATATCGATCAATAATTACAAAATGCGAAAAACTAAAAAAATTTCATTCACACGTATAACATTAAAAGATTGATCGCAAAATCGTAGTTTATTTATTCTATCTAGAATCTCGACACAATGTATCGAGATAGAATGTAATGGATATTATTATGACGAGTGAGTAAGTGACACTAGTGTGACCTGTGCGAACTATTCGCACTAAATAAGTATAATAATTATCACTTTACAAAATTATTTTTTAAATATGATTGCAGATATTCAATTCGTTTCTAATTTTGCACACTGCTTATAACGTTCTTCTTTTTGTTGTACTACAATAAGAAGCTCAGATGACAGATCGAAGAAAAATTGTCATATAGAGGCGCAAGTAGCAAAAGAGTTGAGCTAAGCCGTCAGATGACATCATGCAGCATTGCTGTGACGTTGTTCAGCGTTGCTCGCTGTTTCAAAATTAAAGCCGTCAGATGGCAGAATGCAGTATTGTGTCTGTTGTATTACAATATGAAGGTCAGATGACAGATCAAAGTGTTGACGTTGTTTCAAAATTAAAGCCGTCAGATGGCAGACGTTGTTCAGCGTTGCTGTATTTTAATTAATTTACAAAAACAAAAGCAATAATAAATTTTTTAGCTGTCGATGTCAGTAGAGCAAGCAATTATCTGTAAAATGATATATAATTTATGTGGAGAAATTGTAAGGTTTTTTCTAAAAAGGGAGGCAAACATCTCTAACCTTAGCGTACTAATATATATGATAATATGAGAAAATGAGCGTCAGCTAGTTTTAACAGTCACACGAGTCATATTATTAAGTTCGAGACACACACTACATTTTATGCACGTACGCTCAATACAATAGCTCATTTTCACATAATTTTTAGTTTTCAACATTTTCTATAGTTGTTTGTGAAAAATCAAGTTTAGGTACTATGTATTTTAAATATTATATTTATTCAATCCCGCATTTTACCATTCCAACCCACAAGTGGGGAATAATACTAGTGTAGGTCACAAATCACTTTTAAAAATTTTACAATATTTTTCGTTTGAGGTCCCCGAATCCAAAAAAACACATTTTTGGAAAAACTCTGTGCGTATGTTAGTTTGTGAACACGATACAGGTCAAACGGCTCAACGGACTGAAACCAAATTTTGGAAGAATGTTTTGTATGCAAATATGAAAAGACCTATTGTTTTTGACAAAAATCGGCGCATGCGCAGAAGAAATATATGCTATAACGATGTTTTTTATATAATAATCGTATACTTTTCATAACGGCTTATTATTATATTTCTTTTTTCAAATAAGCTTTTTTTCTAAACTTTATAGTTTCAGAAATATTTAGAAAATAAAAGAAAATCAGCTGTTCTTTTGTTTCGTAGATCTGTCAGAAAGAAATTACCTTTGATTAACTTTTACATGACGTGGAACATGTTATGTAGATAACCATGGCAACGAATAGTAAATATATTGAATACTAGCAATTTCTCGCGTCGCCTCACGCCATATCAGAAATTTTATTTTCTTTATCGTCATTATACTATATCGAATTTGAAGGCATTTATACTCTGAGGATGAAAGTAAATCCTTCGAAACGTTAGTCAATATCTGTAATTGCATTTTTCTGGATCCTTTGGCCACTGTAGACGTTGTCTTCAAAATTGTTAGCAACTATATCAAATGTCAATATTTTTGAAGTTGGAATGGTCGCGTCGCCTAATTTGCTACAATTTTTCTTCAACCCTGACTATAGGTGCCATTATATTGTACAGCAATGATCAGCAGTCCCTTAGCCCTTATTACAGCATACTTTATTACAACCACCTCGCGTGTACCATGCCCATAAAACTACTTTTATGATGTATTATTAAAGCACCATAAATCTAGAAAATTATTTCTATATACACAACAACCTTGTTACATAATATTAGAATGCAACGTGTAACATTGTTTTCTATGTACCTATACTCAAAAAAAAACTAGACCATATTTTAAACGAACAGGACCATCGAAACAAAACCACTATTAAATATTACTTGGTTAAGTTTTTTTTACGTTTAACTGACACCTAATCTCAATCAATGTTTAAGGAAAAATCTTTTTAAAAACTTAAAAAATATAAATCTTTTAAAACACTGTTATTTCAATTTAAGAGTTTGGTTTTAACTACAAGTCGTTAAAATTAACAGTCACAGGTAGCACGTGACTAATTTGAAAAGAACAATATTGTTGCCACCACAGCGCCTTAGCACGCAGTAAACGCACCGTAGAGAACAATTTTTGAGATGATGGCTATAACTGCTTCAGCGCTGTATTCAGACTAGATGTTACAATCACTTGGTATCGTTCATTGTATAGAAAAATGAGTTATTTGGCATCATAAAACGGAATAGACTATAGTGTTTAAAATACACAGTATCTGTACTTTCTGGAATCAATTTATTACCGTGTTCAAAACATAACCTATAAAATAAAAGAACCGTTTTATCATTTTGTGGAAATATTTAGAATAAGGTAAAAATTGTAAGAAAAATGAAATATGGGGAAAGAAATAACTACTATATTTTATAGAGTGATACAAAGTAATTTTTTTTTATCTTCGTCGACGTTTGACGAAAAAAAACAGGAGTTGTTCTAAAAGATATGATTTGCGAGATTTCATTAATTTTGAATTTACAATGTGTAACAGCATTTGCAGATCTGTAACTTTTCACCGGTTCTGCAAAGAGATATCGTTTTTCTCGTGACTTCTAAACAGAACAGATGAACATTTTTAGGTAGGTATTTGCGACACCATGAAAATTTGTGTAACACTTCTTTTGTAATGTCTGAACAAAAAAATCGAAGACCTGGTGGAAGGGTCTATAGCTAAGCCATGAATTTTTAACTTTGTGAAATTTTATTTGAAGAAAATATCCTTGAGGCGTTTTGAAATTTTAACACTTTCAAATCTAGTAGTTAATTAAATAAAAAATAGATAAGCCAGGCTATTTAGACACGTTTAAATGTTTGCCAGGCGGTTTGTATTCAAACATTACAAACTCAAATTCAGGTACTTACCCAAAAATGTTTGAAGACGTGTTCCATAAGGAGTAAGGCTAGGGTTACATGAGAGGCGTTAAACGCGCGTTAGCCAAACGCGCGTTTATAATTTCAAAACAACTGCATATAACTGTACATATGATAACGCGCGTTGGTAGGCGACGCACGTTCAACGCCACGATAACGCAAATACCCTGTCTACGCGCGTCAACGCGCGTTTAGATCATGTCTAACTAAACATTGATTAGCATTGATGTGTTCAGTTGCAACGCGCGATTTGAAGCGATAGGTTCCTGCTGTCCAATTTTTCGATTATTTTTTCTAAAAAGTTGGCTTTAAAATAAGAAATGGATGGAGAAGAATGTATGATCTATTCATCGACGAAATAGAAATTTACAGATTGAATTGACATCGTAAAGTAGTTGAAAAATTTAGGTTCATAATTCCTGAGACTCGGATAAAGCTTGAGGTAAGTCTATTTTGGAAAATAGTATGAACCCAATATTTTCGATTTTTTCTATGACGCTGTCTTCGATATAGTATCCATAAACAGATTGCATATGCAACGTCCATCTTCGACAGAATACAACACTCGACTAGCGTATAAACTGTAAAATAAACGCGCCTTTAACGCGTAAAATCGGTAACCATGTGAACAGTGGTATAAATGTCAACGCGCGATTAACGCTCTTCATGTGAGCTAGCCCTAAAGGCTGACATTATTTATTCCGAATAGACTATAGATACGTTATAACCACGGACGCATATTGAGTATAAGTTTAGGTAGCTAATGGTTTTATTACATACATTTAATTGCCCATCAAAATAACAGCGTCGTTGGAAAAAATTGTTACCCGTAATAGTGTTGATATCGTAGCGTGTTTCTGGATGTTTACCTTGTCAACAGTTTTCGTTTAGTATAAAAGCACGTGGCAAATAAATCTTTGCGTAATTTACCTATCGAATAAATACGATCTTTATATAGTATAATCAAAACTAAAATATAAAATTGAAGTAGAATTTCTATCAGTATTTTTTTTTTTTTATAATGTCTACCGCAGTGTAGACGAAACATCAGAAAGAAATGCCAATGGACCACGGCATACAAGCCCGGAAACCAAGAAGATTTGAAACAAACTCATATTCGCATTTATAATATTAGTGGTAAGAGTACGATAACTTGCTATGCAAAATATCCACTGGAAATTCACAATTATTGTTTTATATAACATATAACAGCGTTATTGGTCGTTTTAAGTGCGGAAAATTAATTTTTATAAATTAATTTAAAAAAATTAAATATGAGTAAATTGATTTGGAGTATATTATTTACTATAGCGATCGCTATCTTGTCTTATATAGTGATAAGAAAAGAGAAAGTTATATATACCTGTATCTATGATAAACAGAGATAGAAATATCAATTGGTTGGAATGAAATTCAATTGAACGTTCAGGGCAGAGTCGTATTTGGAAATTTTAATTTATAAAACGAATTTTAAATTTAAAACTCACATTTTCATGAAGATTGAAAACTATCGCTTTTTTTGATAAAGGGGTATGCGAATTGTCTCGCAGTGAAACGGGAAGGCGAATTTTTAAAAAAACAATTCCGGGGTGAACGATAAACGGGTATGCGAATTGTAATTCTGAGGTGAACGATAAAGGGGTATGCGAATTGTCTCGCAGTGAAACGGGAAGGGGCAAATGTGGAGTTTTTAAAAAAACAATTCCGGGGTGAACGATAAACGGGTATGCGAATTGTAATTCTGGGGTGAACGATAAAGGGGTATGCGAATTGTCTCGCAGTGAAACGGTAGTTCCATTTTTTCACGAATTTTTGAGGAAATTTGTGAATAATCCGCAAAGTTTTTTTTTGAACGTCAAATTTTAGCGTTTTTTATGACTTAAAAAAAATTTTCAAAATTTGGGTGCATAGTGTTATCGAACTGGATCCATATTAGTTAAGATAGTAGGATTTATGTTGTCTTCTGATTTAAAACTAGTTTTTAATTCAACAGCTCCAATTTGTCATGCGGATCGTTCTTCTATTTCATAAATTATAAATTCAAAATACCAAAGTAATGCGATCAATTACTAGTTATAAGATAATACGAAATTATATCTTTCCAGTGAAGATGTAATAAATTAATAACTATTTAACGTTTTGTTAATTGCCGTCGACTAATTAAGCGAAAAAAAATCCTAATAGGCAGATACATTTATATATTATAATCTTATCGAATAACATCCATTTTACAACGTTATAATACGATATTTATATCCATAACATAACATGAAGTGTACTTAACAACGCTATCATAAAATATAATACACACTTAAATTCATTTTAAGTAATAAAACAGTCATTCCAAACAACAAACTGAAATAAAATAAATATGTTGTGTTGTGTTCAACACAGTAGCAACCAGTTCACTTCACTCATTCACTTACAGCTCTGTATTCACCCGCTTCGCTCAGTTATTTACGACGTCATGAGTTAGTAGCAATACTTGTCTTCAATATAAAACTCTTTCGTCTTCGATGATCGACTTTTTAAAACCGTAACATGTTTCATTTTATTTTACCGCACGACGATTCGTCAAACCAAGTTTCCTATTTTTTCACTATCTTAATCTCTTCCCATATTGAAACACAAAATATTTTTTAGTTTGTCAGGCTTATTTAAGGTGTAATTAAGCTATATTCAGTGAAAAACTAAATTTAACTTTTAAAGAATTTTCGAAAATTCGATGTCCATTGAAATGGGCAACAGGTAATAAAAATTTATTTTTTACGGCAATAACTAATATAGGTTAGTAAAGTTAACATCATAAAAATAATAGTACCTATATTGTGCAACTAGTGCGACAACGCCGCACGAGTTGCACATACTATTTTTTATTACGAATTAAATTAAATTGAAATTCAAATTTTATTACGAATTAAAAAAATAAATTAGAAGTAATAAAAATTAAAATTAAATTATTAAAAAGTTGAAAATTCAGTTAAAATTGTTAAAATTGTCAAGAATAAAAGTCCATAATCGAAAATCCAACCTCAAATCTGCTTCAAATGACAGTTTGTTTCGTTGACATTAACACCGTTATTATATTTTGTTTTTTTCTCTGAATTTGCGTGCGGCAAACAATAATTTCAGTGCGACAAATAAAGTTTCCGCACGCAAATGAAAATAGCTACTTTTCAACCGTAACAGCATGCGTAAAGATACCACTTTTCCCGCATGAGTAATAAAAAATAAATATCCGCACGAGAAAAATAGAGAAAGTGCGTAAGTTATACTAAGTAATACATAATCAGAATGTCCACTTTTACCAGATTTGCGTAAAACCATGACTGCGGTCAACACTTGATTCAATATTTCTACCTACATACACAGTATTTCTTTGTTTTGTTTGCCATGCCCACATCTCAGATAAGCCCCATGCACAATGAAATGTTTGTATTTGATATTTAATTAAGCTGACTTAAATTGCACGCGTTAGAAATGACCGCCAAGAGCGAAGGGCCCAAGTGGTTAAGTTCGATTCATTAAGACCCTGTAAAAAATCGAGCCTTTATTTCAGAACGTCTGATAGACACAATATGTTTTAGAAAATCATAGATTTTGACACTGACTGACTTACAAAAATTCAAATCTTTGATTAACGTCTGATTAGAACTCTTCAATAAATAAATTTGGTCAATAATTTTATTTATTGATGACTTACAAAAATCTATAAGATAAGTACTTCTAATGCATTTAAAAACTGGAATTAAGTAGAGCTTTGGGTACGGAAAAAAAACGTCAAAAGACTGTATTACAGAAATGTAGATTTTAAAAATGTCTATAAGGTTATGTTCGCTATAGCATCTGACTATCTTCTAAGGATGACCCATAGTAAACATTTTTTTTTCAATTAAAAAAACAAAGTGCAAGAACTAAGGCTATTTACACTGAACTAAAAAATAAAGAATATGAAGGCAAGTATGTACATATAATAATTAATTGGATACAATATGTTAAATAGAATAGATAGTTCACCTATCTATTAATGTAAACATTTTTATCTATTAAAAATTTGATCATAAATAATGAGTCATTTGCGAAGCTATATAAATTCTTATCCAATTTAAATTTAAATGAATATCTTCAAAAAGATCATTGATTTAAGAAGTATTCACAACAAAATAATTATACAATTGGCATCCCTGCAACGAAAATGGTTATATAAATGTCGTAATAGTTCGATTGTTATAAACGCACTTCCATAAAATGTAGACGTAACCATCATTATTGTTGTGTTTCTTAAAGACGTTGAATGTGATGATCGGATACTAAATTATTTAATGATTTATTATCGGCAGTAAAAAATATTCTTTTAATGATTCTGTCTATAACCGTTTTATGGTAGCCGTATTGCGGTTTGAAAACAGTTGTTATTTGCAGTTGGTACTACTTATTCCGCAGCCGTTAAAACTAAAGACACGCTAATACATTACAGATATTTTTACTCGAGAGCCATTTTCAAGATAAATATCAATAAAAATACGGTAAAGTTATCTGCAATTACTTAAGTTTAAAAACCGATTAAAAACAGCTTCAACTATAAAATAAATTTCTTTTTAGTGCATTTGCCATAAGGCACTTACACTATTGGCGTCAGTCGGATGGCGAGACCTAAGGATCGGACCAAAATTTCTCGACGTATAGTGTATATGTTACGGTTAATACAAGAAAGTAGTTTATTCGCGAATTAACCGGCTAATACCCGAATTAACCAAACGTCAAGGATTGTTTAAATCGGGTATTAGCCGGTTAATTCGCGAATTAACTACTTTCTTGTATTAACCGTAACATATATATTACATATATACGTACGGGCAATAACTTTCGAAGAAGCTAATTGATTTTAACTAAATTTGGCCCACATATAGAAAACCATCACCGTACGAAGTCTATTTAAAATGGGCCCAAATGGGACATTTTAAAGGTGAATTTTAGAGGTTGGGTTTTAGGCCTAAAAGTATCGAAAAAATTCTCAGAATCGTTAGAAAATTTAAATTTAATCCGTTAGTAAAGATTCAAATGTGCTGCCAAAATTTTATTAATATCACCCCAGAAGGACCGGACTTTTAGAAAAAAACACTAGTTTTCGAATAAGAATTTAGTTACTAAAGGGTTTAATTTGGTACGGATGTTGGTTTAATAATAATGTCGCCTTTAAGAGAAAAAATATTATTTTAAGGGATGTAAATTTTTTTATTTTATCCAAAAAATATGTTCACATAATAAAGCCACACTTTCTGTATTGGCAGGAATTGGCACTGCGGCCCGAGTTTTTGTTTTGTTTTGAAAACATCAACCTTAAGATTCAAATGGAAATAATAATCACGATTTATTTAAAAGTGCAAATCTGTTAAATGTCAATAAGGAGGTGTATAACTAAAATGATGAATGGCAGGCCAATAAATCTACTTTCAGTCATTTTCACTTTGTTCTGTTGGTCTCGTCGCTGTCACATTTACCGGTCCATTGTCATAAATCTGTCACAAGAAATTATAAGGGATGGTCATGCTCGATTTTAGTGCCACAGCTACTGCGATCGTTTGCTGAGATAATATAATCGACAACTGAACGCGATTTGTGAGTTCATAACGGAAATTTAGTTTCGGAACATTATGTCTTCATTACAGAGTAGCTACTGTTTGCTACAATTGTTAAGAAACACCCATTGTTACAACGCTATACAATTGTAGCAAACAGTAGCTACTCTGTAATATATTATAATAATTACTAACTGTAACTAAACTCATCTAAAAAAATTGGTTGTCTGTAAAGTCGGTTTACGGACGATAGTTTTACGTGATAACGTATTCCGCTCGAATATCATATTTAATAATCACGCACAGGGTCAGGTGGAACGTTAGGAACGTTACACTTTTTCGTGCATGCAGCCGGTGTTTCATCTTTTTATATTGACGTAATTCATCAATTTATAAGACGTTATTACGTCAAAAAAAATTATGTCTTCATTTTTGCACTGCAGATTGTATAGGAAACATGTTAACTCTTCGTTTAAAATAGAGGAAAAAATATAGCATGTGCTTTAGACAATACAGAAGTGAAACTTCTAGACTGCTTTGCGTACCCAAACATACAGTGCAGTGCCAGCCAAACGCGTCGTGTAGTTCATAAATAGTGTACAAGTTGTTGATTATAAAAAGTCATCCAATTTTTACCATTCCAACCCCACAAATGGGGAATTTTACTAGTTTAGGTCAAAATTCACCTTGAAAATTGTACAATATTTTCTCGTTTTGAGGTCCCCCGAATCCAAAAAACATATTTTTGAAAAAACTCTGTCTGTTAGTTTGTGAGCACGATACATCAAACGGATGAATGGTTTGAAACCAAATTTTGGGATGATGATATACTTTTCATAACGGCCTATTATTTTATTTATTTTTTCAAGAAAGTTTCGTTAAATTTTTTTTCTAAACTTTATAGTTTCGGAAATATTTTGAAAATAAAAAAAATCAGCTCTTATTTTGTTTTGTAGATCTGTCAGAAAAAAACTAGTTACGCATGCTTTGATTAATTTTTACATGACTTGGAACGAATATTGAATACTAGCCATTACCCGTGTCGCCTCACGCTGTATCAGAAATTTTATTTTCTTTACTATACTATATCAAATGTCAATATTTTGGAAGTTGGAATGGTTCCGTCGTTCAGTTGGTTGGAATTTTTTCAATTATATAGGATGTTCTCTCACGTCTTACTATGAATCCAACTTGTTTATTATTGAGTTTTTAAATTTTCCATAAAATTATAGCCAAAAAAATGTGAAACTTAAATTTAATCGAAATTCTAGTGAGAAAACTTCGTCCTGTAACTAAATGTCACCCTGTAAAAAATGTTGCCCTGTCATCTACTTGTCGCCTTTAACAAAGTTATAATCCAACGTATACACAAATTAAGCGTTACGGGCTGTCATTTTAACGAAATACTAGTAACTAAACTATTAACTATATTTCTCCTTGTTATCTAGATGTCACCTTCAACTAAAGCCGTGATTAATACAACGCATACAAACGTAACGTCATTCCATATAAGTGTCGCGCCAATTGCATGGTTTTACTCCCAACCAAACGTGCTATTAGATGTTTCCCATCAAAAGTATTTTATAGTGATAAATCAGAAAATAGTAGGTACTGTGCTACGAGTGCGGAAAGTTAGGGATTGTGAACGAGTGTGACGTTTGTAATAATATCGAGCTCCGTTATGAACGCACAGACATCGATCACAAAAGGTATGGCAGTGTCGCAAGAATCTACAACATTTAACTCCAAGATGAAGGATGAAGCAAGTTAACAGTCAATCTTATCCGCACTGTGATCTATTTTTAATGACAGGAAGAAATGGTCCGTTTTTATAAAATGTTGTCTTTAACATGTTAGGCATTGGAACGTGTAGAAAATATTACCTAGTCTTGTTGACATCAGAAAAATAATCTTTTGTTAACACCTTTGATTTATACACGTTGTGGTATGGAATTAAAGCTATTTTTAAACAAAGTAAATACTCTGAATATTATGTTACTTAAAAGATTGTATGGTGTCCTAAAAATTGTAAATAGATTTTTTCAAAGAAAAATATTACTTTTCAGGTAACAACGTGCACTGCATATATAATTTAATTTTTTAAATAAGCTTAAAATGAGAATAGCTTATTCAAAAATTAATTTATAGCGAGTTATAAAATCTTTATATAAAATAATAAAAAATACAGTAATTTAAAATTTTCGCCATTTTTACAACTTCATGTCTAAATCTGTGAACATCTCTACACATAAATGAAATGTATAGCGCATTGTTTAATTAAGCAAGTTTTTCCGTCAAAACTGACATTTATACAAGCAAATCTGACGTCAAGCCATTTTAAATCAATGATCATATAATATATTAATACGCTAAGGTCAAAGATGTTTGCCTCCCTTTTTAGAAAAAACCTCACAATTTCTCCACATAAATTATATATCATTTTACAGATAATTGCTTGCTCTACTGAAATCGACAACTAAAAAATTTATGATTGCTTTTGTTTTTGTAAATTAATTAAAATACAGCAACGCTGAACAACGTCTGCCCTCTGACGGCTTTAATTTTGAAACAACGTCAACACTTCGATCTGTCATCTGACCTTCATATTGTAATACAACAGACACAATGCTGAATACTGCCATCTGGCGGCTTTAATTTTGAAACAGCGAGCAACGCTGAACAACGTCACAGCAATGCTGCATGATGACATCTGACGGCTTTGCTCAACGCTTTTGCTACTTGCGCCTCTATATGACAATTTTAGTAAAATATTTCTTCGATCTGTCATCTGAGCCTCATATTGTAATACAACAAAAAGAAGAACGTTATAAGCAGTGTGCAAAATTAGAAACGAATTGAATACCTGCAATCATATTTAAAAAATAATTTTGTAAAGTGATAATTATTAGGTATACTTATTTAGTGCGAATAATTCGCACAGGTCACACTAGTTAGTGCACTATAATTGTATTATTTAAATCAAAAACTATATTATTTTATTTAAAAGGTTAAAGTTACTTTTTACCAAATTTAAGCCAATTTCGATTATTTAACCGCTACAGCGAGAACAAAATGTCAATACACAAAGTTGTAAGTTATATCTATTGAAAGATTTTAACATTGTAATAAAATACATTTATTTAAATACAACAAAAAATACATTTATATCTTTTACAATTCTGTGATAAAGTGTCTTTTACAAAATATATCGCGAATTGAAAAGAATTCTTTGGAAATGTTTTTTATATATTTATCACCGTGCTTTTAACTCCTTGCGCAGCTGCACACCTTTGAAAATAGCAACATATCAAAACTGTGATCTCTATCAGTTCGTAACTTTTTCCAATTCAAAAGAATCTGTATGGATTCTTTTCAAAATATTTTATAAAGTAAAAGAAATAAATAAACTAATATAAGTGAGGCTCTATCCTCCCTATTTTTTTCAAAATTTCGGGCCTAGTAGTTTCGGCAATAGGGCAGGGGGATTGTTCGATTTTCGTATATTTTTTATCTCTTTTAACTATGCGTTTTAAAATTATAAAAAAAATCATATATATTAATACGTTAAGGTTAAAGATGTTTGCCTCCCTTTTTAGAAAAAACCACACAATTTTTTCACATAAATTATATATCATTTTACATATAATTGCTTGCTCTAGTGACATCGACAACTAAAAAATTTATTATTGCCTTTGTTTTTGTAAATTAATTAATTAACAGCAACGCTGAACAACGTCTGCCATCTGACGGCTATAATTTTGAAACAACGTCAACACTTCGACTGTCATCTGACCTTCACATTGTAAATACTGCATACTGCCATCTGACGGGCAACGCTGAACAACGTCACAGCAATGCTGCATGATGGAATCTGACGGCTTAGCTCAACGCTTTTGCTACTTGCTCCTCTATATGACAATTTTAGTAAAATATTTCTTTGATCTGTCATCTGAGCTTCATATTGTAATACAACAAAAAGAAGAACGTTATAAGCAGTGTGCAAAATTAGAAACGAATTGAATACCTGCAATCATATTTAAAAAATAATTTTGTAAAGTGTTAATTATTATACTTATGTATTTAGTGCGAATAATTCACACAGGTCACACTAGTATATTTGTATTTCTCATAACAAACCCTTTCATTTGCTATGTCTCATAATTTTTTTATTTTCTAAAACTTGCAAACAGGTTGCGGATCCATGCTATAAGGGTTCCGTTTTATCATCGGATGTACGGAACCCTAAAAACGCTAACAAAAATACTTCGGCCTTCTAAAGGTAATCAATTTAGTTTGCCACATAGATCGCTCTCTTAACTTCAAATGTATATTTTAAAGACGAAGAAGAAGAAGAAAACGTACTCTCAATAAATTATAAATAAAAACGTACGACTTGTACCTACATTCGACTATATATACAGAGGCATTATTTCCCCTGTCTAGTGAAATCTCTTAACCTCTTTAAGGTAACTTTATATTTCCGTGCAGAGTTCTTGTGTAGTCGCATTAATCGTAATCTAAACAGACAACTAGACATCCATAATGTAGTTCGTGTTATCTTAAACATTTCACGTAAAACTGTTTGAAGAAAAAAATCACCTCTCAGGCTCCGACTTCCTCCAAACTAAACGTGCCACTGACTTCACGCTCCACGCACTTTCTGATTATATTCCGGAATCCAATGAATGCCACAAACTTCCGCGCTGTCGTCTGTCAGCGCCTTCCACGCCATACTGCGATTTATTTCTTTATTTTATGTCGCTTCTATTTTTACAATGTGAAATTTTATGTCGAATAACTGTACATTGAGAAAAAAATAAAAAAGGAATATTTGAATATGAAAAAAACCAGCCAAGTGCGAATCGAACTCGCGCACCGAGGGTTCCGTACAAACTTGTAGGTATGTAAATAGTTCGTCCATGACGGGAGTCGAGTCTCGGAGATTTTTCCCGCCTTGCCGTTGGAAAACTGTTGTTTTGCATACATTGACATAGATCGCGGTCAGTTTACCAGCCAAGTGTATAATTTAGTGATGTGGCGGATATCCGTATCCGTATCCGCGGATATCCGAGGGAGAAGAAAGATCCGTATCCGTATTCGTTAGTTTATGTGCGGATCTTTTACCTTATTAATTTTCAATTCATAGATAAAATTTTATATATATAGGTGATTAGGTAATAATGAAAAACTGTTAAATTCCATTCAGATTATTTTTTATTTTTTTAAAATCGTATTTGCACCTTTATATTGCAAACATTTATCGTAGTGAGTACCATACCAATAGTACATAACTCAAAGGTGCTAGAAAACTATCTTTATAATGAGATATTGCACATCGATCTTTGGAAAGAGACAATCTGTTATGAGAGTTAACTCTTAATGAGGTCAATAACTTTTTCCCATAACAGATAGTCTCTTTCCAAAGGTCGATGTGCAATATTTACCGCCGGGTACTCTAAGAAAGTTAAGATCCGTATCCGCGGATCTTGAAACCAAAAATCCGTATTCAGATCCGTATCCGCGGATATACTTTTTTAACGATCCGGCACATCACTAGACTATAATTACAAATAGTTCAGATGAACTACCCGAACTGTACTGTACACCGCGGTCGTACCGTGCTGTATGCGAAAGTTCTCATAATTGTATTTAAATAAATGTTCGAGTACACTGCTGTATAAACGCACCGTTAGCGGACGTTGTATTTGAACTGTTACTGTGTACGTGCGTATAGCGAGAAGTTGCGGTTTGTGTATGTATATTAAAGGAAAAATCTTGGCCGGTTTTTGTTTTTGTTTTCATTTCTCTCAGCGCCAATTTATCTGTTACGTATTTAAAATGTAAATTAGATCAAAGCCAATTAATTAGTTGTCGTAATCTCACACACATGCATACTACTATTTTATTTATCTGTATTGATGTCAGCGTTGCCAGACGTCCCGATTTTGGCGGGACGTCCCGATTTTTAAATCAAAATTAAATGTCCCCCGCGGGACAGCCTCAGTCCCGCTTTTCGGGGATAACTCGGAGATAACTTTAAAAGAAGTTAAATCTTCACAGAAATATCATGAATAAGTAATTCTTATAAATAATAATTATTCTCTTATTGTAAGTTGCAATTTGTAACACTCACTCCACAGACTATTGTTTGAAACGCCATATTTTCCTAATGAATAAAACTTTTTTGATTTTGATTTCTGTTTTTTTTTTTTTTTTTTTTTTTTTATTCTGAAGACGAATAAGACTCAACTATTTATCGATAGGGTAAATCTCATTTAAAATATTATATTTTTATTAAAATACATTTTCTATGGCAATTTTTGCTATCAATTGTCACGTAAACGTAATTTTAATTCAAATAAAAAGATAAATAGGTATTTGAAAACTTCTGATTATATACGTTTTTTTACTATGTCCCGCTTTCGATGAAAGAATCCCGGTGTTTTCACTCAAAGAGTTCCAAAATCCCGACTTGGCAAAAGAAAAAACTGGCAACGTTGATTAATTATGTATTGATTGATCAAAAAATATCCAAACCAAACTAGTGAAGTTTATAAATTTTCTATCCTTCAGAAATTCCGTTTTCAATAAAATGACATCACTTTTAGACATTGAGATTTAGCGGCACGGATGTCAACGCTCGAGATACGGTTTTTATAAGGGGCAGAGAGAGGCACACAAGACTATATACTTCTATCAGCTAATGGTGTTCACATCAGCTGTTTAACCCCAGTGACCCCTTTTTGCAGCACAACGACTACTAAATTGTCTTCGGTTTCACTTTCTTGCCGTCTCTTATTTTATGACAGGACTCACATTTCTGGCTCATCGCTTCCTGAAAACAACACGTGTTGGGAACATTGCAGTCATGCGTATTCCTGTATTTTAACTATTTTATGTATTAGGTATCTGACTTGCACAAATGCAAATCATTTGTTAGTAATACAGTAGGAACCGTATGTGAAGAAGCCATACGTTAATTTATATGTTCGCACTAATAAACAATAAACTATCACACATTTTTTTTGGAAATTAAAACAAAGAATTTGGGAAAAAATATCAGTCCGAAAAAGTAGTTTAAGCCAATCGTTTCAACAATTTTGATTTAAACAATTAGCCATATTCTACTATTTGTGTTCTTAATATTGTTCTTACGTAACCACAATGATTATAAAATTTATAAGCACTGTTTGACTACAGTTCTTATAAATCTCTTTATCATGCGATTTAGGTATCAAACATAACAAAAATGATTACCCAGATAATCACCTTGGTTATCATTAGTAGAATAAGCCTGGATAGCTGACTAGGTTTCATAACCAGTATTTTATCCTGAAAACGCGTCTATGTTCCTATATAAGAAAATTTCCTTTACAATTTTTTTTTTGATCATCAATAGTTTAGTGTCAATTCATCTTTTCAGTTTATTATTTTGCCATTCTAGCCCACAATTGCGGAATGGTATTAGTTTATAGGTCCAAATTAACTTTTTACAATATTTTTCCATTTTGAGGTCCCCAATCCAAAAAAACATATTTATGGAAAAACTCTGTGCGTCTGTTTGTCTGTGAACACGAAACAGGTCAAACGGATTGAACCCGAACTTTGGGCAGATGTTTGATACGCAAATATGAAGAGTCCTATTGTTTTTGGGGGAAATTGGCGCATGCGCAAAAGAGATCTATGTTATAACGTTATTTTTTATATAATAATGATATCCTTCTCATAACGGTTTATTATTCTATTTATTTTTTCAAGAAAGTTTTGTAAGATTTTTTTTAAATGTATAATTTGGAAAATATTTTGAAAATAAAAAAAATCAGTTGTTCTTTCGTTTTGTAGATCTGTCAGAAAGAAATTAGCTAAACATGCTTTGATTAATTTTTACGTGACGTGGAACAAATTGTGTAGGTAACTATGCCATCGAATAGCATATCATATTATGTAATACTAGCCGCTTCCCGCGTCACCGCACTTGAAAAGTAAATTTAATTTCTTTATTATACTATATCAAATGTTAATATTTTTGGAGTTTGAATGGTCCCCTCGCCTAATTGGCTGAATATTTTAATAATAAATTTGAAAATCCAATTGACACTTTAACCAGGGCTGTCAAATGTTCTTTTCACCAAGGACACGCTAGATACTTCTAGATACAGCTCTGCAATAAAAGTAATCCGGTTGCATTTTATAATTTCATTAAAATAACCGACATAACAGTTTGCTTATTTAATTAAACTACATCGCGCATTCGTATGTTACTGTCATTTGAGATTATTAAAATTCATTTGAGTATAAAATATTCTGATCCAGTAAGTTTATGCACTTGTATTGTATGTTCTGGCCGCTACTGCAAGTACGTGAGAGGATAACGATAATAATAAATGTAAATATTCAGCGGGGCAGTAAAGTTTTACTGTCCGGAAAACTGGCTTATCCTGTATTTAAATCAACGAATTGAATATAAGATATACAGGTTCGTTCATTAAAATAATAACTTTCTATTTTGGAAGGAAAACGAATCATTTATTTACAATTATTTTTAGGCTTTCGCCCCTGAAAATGTAAAACCATTACGGAACTATAAAGTTAAGAAAAACATTTTTACAAAGAGGACATAGAATAGTTTCAATTTTTTGTGTCAACGTAAACCTTGTTTTCGAGCCCCCTCTCTCCTGTACCCGGGTATAAAATCAAAAAATCCGGCTCCGTTAGATTTTGTCTCGTTTCCTATACTTTAAGTGTGCAAAACTCCAGCTTCCTACGTCAACGGGAACCATCTGGAACGCCTGGAAAGACAGACATACATAAGGAAAGTATATATTATGCAGAAATGAATTTACTACATGTTTGACGTCACACATGAAACCATCATGGTTAGGCAGCGTTTTCAGACATATGAAAAACATACTGTTTTAATTTGAAATAATATCTGGAAATCACTCAATTAAAAGCGCTGATTTGAAGAATACCTAAAAAAAATAAATAAATAAAGTTAACAGTGCGATGTGTAGGTACCAGTTCGATCTGATAATAATATATCTCCACGCAAATAGCTTTAGCTGCTGAGTGTGTAAAATTAAAATTAAAAAAAAAAATTTAATAATAAATCAACATCGTTCTTTTTGTGAATACAAACTAATCATTTTTTATTTCTTCTTCAAAAAATTATCGTATTCTCATAATTTAATCATTTACAGTGTACACTCCATTTAACGTCACTCGATATAACGACAAACTCCTTAAAACGTCGAAATTACTTAACTCTAGTTGATTTATCTTTTTGCTTATACCATGATACACTCTAAATAACGGCATACCCACTTCAAATAATGACAACAATACGGCATCATTAAGCAATAAAGTGTACTTGTTTTTGTTATTTTGTTGCTTTGTTTTCGGCATCATGCGTACAGAATATTCTAAAAAATTCGTTCTTTTGTGTGTTGGGATTATCTTTCATATGTTTAGCTCAGTTGCTTATCGATAAGTTATCATCTTAGTTGCCCACAAACTTGCAAACTGTGAACAAGGCGATTAAAAGAAAATCTTTGAGTATTGACGAAAAAGTTTCATTAATACGTGCAATAGAGGCGGGAGAAAAGATAAGTGATGTTGGAAGACGCTTTGGATTCAGTCGCTCGACCATATCGAAAATATTATTCATTGAATATGACGTTTTGTATCTATATTGTATATATATAGCTTCACAAATAAATTGTCTATCTCTCTATCTATCTATCTATCTATGGATTATTGGAATAATGGATTATTTCTTCTTTCCGTTTAACGACAACTCTCAAACCACAAAGTGCACAGTCCCTTGAGTGTCCGCTATATAGAGTTTACACTGCTGTTTTACAGTGTCAAATACCTTACTTCCAACAACTGACAGTTCTGAATTAGTTCTTACAGTCCAGTTCGAATTGTCCGAACTGTTCTAGGAGATAGAGAAATTGTAAATTATAGACGCTCGACAACTGATCCCGTTCAATTATAAATACACCTGAACATTTGGTTTATGAACAGCTGTATAATATAGCACACACGGTGTACAAAATATAACGGAGATACTTTCATACTTTTATGCGATGGACAGCACTGAGAGTGTCCCATGCGGTTTATCCGTATGTTGTGGAGGGCGCAGGCACCCCATGCGACATGACGACGTCGCTTATGGAAATACATAACTGCTTGGATCATAAAAACTCTCCAGCTTTCACTTTGCGTCATTAAATTAACTATATAATGTCAACGGCTTTTAAAAAAAATTATATACCTTATTATTATTATTACGTTTTATAAAACGAACAAACAAAGAAATTAAAATGTTATTAACACATCTTTAATTTCTAAAATTAAACAGTTAACACCGGGAATTATTTTTGATGAAGACAAATTCGCTATGGTTGTTAAGTGAAGCTAATTCAGGTTTTTATTTCGCAACCGGTAACAACTACCCCGATTTGAATGATTATTTTTAAGTAATATGCAGCTGCGATTAACGTAAGGTAGCATACTATTCGTCGAAATACACATCTGATACGTCAAGAACGTGCCATTGTCAAAAGCACATAGCACACTGAACACTATTAAAGATAGAATTTACTAATCTTGGAACAAAATTCGTCAGAATAAAATTTACTTTTAAATAAATAAAATAGTCGACCAATTTTTCTCAGACTAATATATTTACAAAAAATAATAAAATTACAAATCAATATAACACAAGATGACGTTTCGATCCGGATTTGGATTTTCTTCAGAAATATCCAAAAATATAAAAATTAATTAGTATTAAGTCATTTATTATCTAATAGTAATCACGAAAGATTGAAAGTATGAATGATTTTATTTATTTGAAGAGTTCTATTCAGACGTTAATCTTAAAGATTTAAAATTTACTTTCAATTCACCAAGCAAATTATCAGGTAGAAAAATTAGTTACAGAATAAATATTAACTGCACTATACACCTTGCTCCTTATTTTGACGTTAACCCAAAAATCCGACCGATAGCGTTAGTGTAAACGTAAAAAAAAGTTTCACAAAATAATAATGTTTTATCCTAACCCAATTTCACACAAAACTTCCACTAATTTTAATGTTTTACAACTATACACTTCACAAAAGGTTAATAAACAACACATAAATAAATTGAGAAGAGCAAACTGTAGATATAATACTCCACGTTTATAGGTTTGGTCTTATGGTGTGGCGGCCATTATTATTTTATCAGGCGAATAAATATTTGTACCCTTGAAATAAGACAGAATAGATTGATACCTGCAGTAAACATAATTATGTTTGGTGAATTGAATTATCGCTATTTATTCGGAGGAATAAATGAACCGAATAAATAATTACTTACGTTCGGTAAATATAGCTATTAGTCGCAAGTTCACGCTACATCAATTCCTACATGACGCTGCACTCTTCAAACGTAGGCGCGCGACTGCGAAACAAACGCATTGATCGCTAGATGGTACAAAATTGCGATAAGAGTTTTCGTGTCAAGTCGCGCGATCGAACGAGAAATTGCGAGTAGCTGAGTAATCGTCAAATCGCGATACAGTTGTGAGGTCGCACGTTTTCGATACAAAAAGTAGCGTGTATAGGGCGGCGTGTAAAGAAATCTCGCAATGTTTGCACTATTTTCTGAAAACTACTGACTGAAAAGAAACCTAACATTTATGCAGTGCAGATTTCCATATTTCATATAAAACTTTATATCTTTGGTCTTTTCCCCAGCATTGCCCCAACTAGTGCGGATTCTTATATAAAGAGTACGGTATTAAATTGTGTACCTTACATATATTATTTTGTGGCAGGTAACCCATTCAAAGTAATATTGTGAGCGATAAAAATATTATTTTTTTTTAATTTTAAGTAAGTATTTATTTTTAACTGAAATAGTAAAACGTGATTGCTACCACTGAAAAATTTTGAATGTTTGAGTTATCATTCCAACACAAGTGGGAAAATTTAGGTCAAAATTCACTTTTCAAAATTTTATAATATTTTTCGTTTTGAGGTTCTTTGAATCCAAAAAACACATTTTTTGGAGAAAATCTGTGAGTCTATTTGTCTATTATTATAACAAATCTATAAATATCATAAAGAGAGAATGCGAATTTTGTGTTTGTGTGTATGTGGTGGGTAATCTCTATAACCACTGCACGTATTTAAAAAGTTCTTTTACGACTATTTAGTATTTAGAATGGACCTTCAGGGTGGACAATTTGCAACCTAAATCGACGAAAAAAACGGTGGAAATCTATAAATTCGGGCGAAGCCGAACCGGGCCACTGTCACTACATATTATAAAAAAAATTCCCCCCACCGCGTCTGTCTGTCTGTCTGAACGCGATAAACTCAAAAAGTACGATACAAATTTTCATACGATTTTCACCAATGGACGGAGTGATTCAAGAGAAAGGTTTATGTGTATAATTCATAACTGTTTTTTTGTAAATTGGTTGAAATATGACGATGATTGTTGAAAATGACGGAAAAGCCGACTGGGAGCTTTCATTGAAAACGCTGCCTAATCCCTTTGAGATATAACAAAACAATGCATAGTGGAATTGTTTTTTTTTCATAGGTCTACAGAAAAGTCAGCGATGGTAGGTACATGTCCATCTTTTAAGGATAGCTTACCATATACCCATTTTTTATCATACATTGTAACATCCTGTAAAGAGATTTCTATCTTAAATTGAGTCTAGGATATCCTCACAAACAAACTCATATTCGCTTTCATAATATTAATTAGGATAATTTTTATAATACGTATATCTATATATCTATACTAATATATAAAGCTGAAGAGTTTGTTTGTTTGTTTGTTTGTTTGAACGCGCTAATCTCAGGAACTACTGGTTCAAATTGAAAAAAAAATTTTTGTTGGATAGCTCATTTATCGAGGAAGGCTATAGGCTATATAAAATCAGGCTACGACCATTAGGAGCGGAGCATTAACGAAAAATGTTCCAAATGTATCTAAAAAATAAGCTTCTATTCAGGTGAAATGCACTAACTAAGTATACTCATATTAGCGATATAAACACAGCGCCGGCTAGCGCAATCGGTAGAGCACAAGACTTTCAATACCAGGGTCGTGGGTTCGAGCCCTACGTTGGGCGAATGCATATTTATTTTTTTTTTATTTTCTACATTGCTTTCTTCTAAGGCTTACATTAAAATTTATTTAATTAATTAAAAAAAAATTATTAGTTAAAAAAAGTATAAATACTGCTTTTATCGACAAAAAATTTTGAACGGTAACTCCGATCATCATGAAATTTGGACACAACATTCATCTCGGTAAACTAATATGAATGTGTGTACTCATGTTCCTCCCTTCCCCATTCGTTCTTTTACACCCGGGTGAAACCGGACGAGACCGCTAGTTATATTATAAAAATCTTGCGTAGGGTTTTTTCAAACTTTTCCCTACATAAAAATAAAAAAGAAGCATGGGCCTAATATAATGTAATAACATACAAAAAAGTTAGCAACTGGGTAAAATAACAGGAACCAGTATTGTTAATTTATTGTAATATTTTTATAAAAGTGACAATAAATCTTTTATCTATCTATCTTAAATACAGTATATATTAAAAAAAATACACATTTTAATATTAAGCGCTTTTCGCGGATATAAATTTCGCAACGTAAGTCGACGACAAAACGGTGGCAATCTACAAATTCACTATACAGGGTGAGTTTTAAGTTGACGCTTTTTTTTAGAGCGTGTAAAAATCAAATAGACGAGCAAATATTTCAAATAGTTTTTTTATCAAAACACAAAAATAAGAGAGAAACAGCGTTTCGAAGTTTAAATAAATTTTATTAAATTTTCTTTAATTTTGAGGTCGGTCCTGGGATTATATTATGTCACTATGGAAATAAGTTGTTATTATCAAGTATGTGTATTGTTCTGTTTTTGAGAGAATTGTGTTTGCCTCAATTATTTTTGATAATAATAACATTTTTCCATAGTGACATAATATAACCCCAGGACCGACCTCAAAATTAAAGAAAATTTAATAAAATTTATTTAAACTTCGAAAGGCTGTTTCTCTCTTATTTTTGAGTTTTGATAAAAAAACTATTTGAAATATTTGCTCGTCTATTTGATTTTTACACGCTGTAAAAAAAAGCATCAACTTAAAATTCGTCCTGTATATACCCATTTTTTGTCATACATTGTAACATCTGTAAAGAGATTTCTATCTTAAATACAGTAGGTATCTATTAAAAAAAATACCCATTTTAATATTAAGCGCTTTTCGCGGATATAAATTTCGCAACGTAAGTCGACGACAAAACGGTGGCAATCTACAAATTCACTATTGTATAATACATTGAAATACATATTTTGTTGTATAATAGGTCACCATGATTCCTTCTAACACATGTCAGCATTGCGGTTTAGCGAACCCCCGATATTACGTAATATGTGACATATCGCATTTAGTTGTAAATGCATCTTTAGATGCTATTTTATGGAACAATAGTTTGTTACTTTTGCCCATTTTATATACACATTTAAGCAAATCCCACCCACAATTTATTCATATGCAATGCATGTTACTTTGCACAATAAGTTGTTACATTAGATTGTACGTTTTGTTCTTTTGTTTTTGACAGCGTTTTCAATGGAGCATAATAAGTTTAATGTACAAAATGTTGACCATAAAACATTCTAAATATTATTGGATTTACAAATTTAAGTATTTTTGTTCAATGCTGATTTTTTGGATTATATTTCTTCGTACTAGATTACACATAAATTATTTCTTTATTCAACTATCATCCACGTAAAAATAATTTTGCTAAGAATTATCAGAATAGTGCAAATCAATTCGTCATTTATTCGTGCATATTGGGTAGACAGCGGTTTTTTGGATTGGGAGAGGGTTTAAAAAAGTTTTTGAGACGGGAATACCTCCATTTAGCCTATAGCAAAGAAAGGTGCAAGCAGTATTTGCTATCTTTAGAGCTGTGAGCATCACAAAAATTTTATAGAAAGCAATTTTGTTGACAATAAAATAGGGATGAGATTATTAGCTACTTTCAAGTAACAGGTACTTTGGCGACTGCGACTTCCAAATACCTGTGATTTTTAACTGCGACCCGTGATCGCTGGTAACTTATGCGCATTCAGTGCAGATAATATATAAGCGACCAGCGTTCGCCGATCACATGAATGACTGTGCACGTGCAGAGCAGAGATATTAATATATTGATTTCAGCGAACAGTGATCACAGGTAAAATATCGTTCGGTGCTAAAACAGCCCATGCACAATATTTTTATGTATTAGTATAACATTACACCTAAAAAATGCATGTAATGATGCATTATTGAAAGGTACGACTAAGTTATAAGTATATAAAGTATATTTTACATTAGTGATCACATTTCTTTATTAAAATGGGTAATACATTTAGTTAAAAAAACCGGTAGTGAAATAGCGCATGTGACGATTATTTTTTTGCTTAGCCGCTGGTTGGTAACAGGTAGCTACTCTGAAGTCACTGCAGTGAACCGTGAAATCTAAATATTAGCGACTAAGTAACAGGTAGTGAAATATCACTCATCTCTACAATAAAATTCTCTACACTTAATACTTATGTACTAGTACGCGAGTAATATTTTGTTTATTTTAAGTATACTTAAAATAAACAAAATATATATATATATATATATATATATACAACAATTATAATTATTAGTTTGTGTCGATAATGCGTTGTTAATATTTTGTCTGAAAAATTGGTCGATAATTTTATTTATTTTATCTTTATAATATTAGTATAAATATATTATTTTGTCGGCAAGTTTTTGCAGTGACCGGCGTCTTTTTATATAGATAAACATTTTATAAATAAAAAAGTGACATTTCAAGAAGATAAAACAAGTTTTTATTAACATATTTTACAAAACATTTTTTTAATTTTTTAACAAATAGAATGAATTTGGCCAATAGCTAAGTTCATTATCACAATAATATTATTGAAGTTAAAAAAATATGTTTTATACTAAGATTACACTAAGGTATTGCAATCGAGACTAAAAAATATATATTTTTTTAAACTGTATAAAAATTCAAAACATATGACGTTTTTTGTTGGACGTAAAGCAGATTTCCGATTTAGTTTTTTCTTTGAAAATAAGCAAAAAAATATATATGAAAAATAAAAAAGCCAAGCGCTATAAGCAGCTTATGCGCCCCTTATGTATATATGTATGATAAATAAATAAACATGCATAACAAACCTAACAGAAATTCTAAAGAATGTATTTTTACAGAGACTTAAAAACATTATACAGCATGTGTACAGACTGTTGTATAACAATTGACTTCACAAAAAAGAGGTGATCAATTCGACTATATTTTATTTTAAGTTTTGTTCAGCCATAATTTCTTGAAGGGTCAAACAATATGAAAAATTTCAACGGCATTTTGTCAGTCAGTGAATCATTTCCAATAATACTCATTACCATAAAAAAAAAGCAAAACATTGTCATGTTTTCCCCGGCACGCTATTTTTTCATTTTCTTTTTTGATTTGAAAATTAGCATTTTTATATACACAGGAAGTTAAAGTGGATGAGTCACTGAGTGCAATAGATATTGTGCAGTGTAGGTACCTGCTGCACTGGGTCGGACAAATAAGTATAGAACTTACACCGTACCTTCCGTTATTCAAGTATTTATTCCACAACATTTTCAATTAGAGCCAGATAAATCCTGACGGTATGCTGGACGCACGCTTTAGACAATTTGTCATGAACACATAGAACAGAACAAAACTAAGGGGGTTAGCATTATGTTCTTATGTTGCGTAGATATCATTAGCGTTCATCGTTTTCTCTAGTAGAATTTGTAATAAACGTGCTTAACATCAAAAAAAAAAATATTTAACAAAATGTCCAAGGCGTTTGGTTTGGCAAGCAACTTTATTCTGTTAATTTTGATTTTTCAAAATAGTCACTGCGGTACTAGATATGAGCGCCGATGGGTAAAGGAGCGGCGGCGGCGCGCCGACTTTTTGAGGTCGGCGGCGGCGGCGTAGTCGGCGGCGTGACCTTAGGAGCATTTTTAATGATGGGCAGGATACAATAAAACAAAACATGTAGTTTAACAATCAGAATTATTATTTATTTAACACAAATTATTTTTATAAGGAAATGGTTTCTAGCCTAGAGCTAAAATATTTTTGGCACTTCGATTGGCAGAAAAAAATCAACGTTGTCATAAAGTTCTAATAACAATTAACAAGAAAATAAATCTTAGAGAAAACAAAGATGTTTCTTTTAAGTCATAAAAAAATATAAAGTAGTCTTTAAAAATATGTTTTCAACATTTTTAGCTTTTGTTTAAACATATGCCTTTTCGCTCGGCGCGCCGTTACATTTTCACGGCGGCGGCGGCGCGCCGGCGCGGCGCTCATATCTATGCGGTACACGCGAAACGAAATACACTCATTTTAATTTTTTTCTTTATTCACTTGCTTATGGCCATATTCACGGAACGTAATTAGTTATGTATTCCGTTCATTTGTTCTTCAGGTAACTATTCCTCCGAATAAATAGCGATAAATTAAATCTGTGCCGGATTAAGATTTTTTGATGCTCTAAGCATTTCTTGCCTATGGGCACTCATTTCTAACAGCAGTCTAAAAAAAATTGGTTGTCTGTAAAGTCGGTTTACGGACGATAGTTTTACGTGATAACGTATTCCGCTCGAATATCATATTTAATAATAAATAACCTAAATTTTAGTAGCTGTCAAACTATATTTTTACCGACTAATAATTTGATCAACCAAAGCAAAATACATATTTTTAAGCAATTATAAAAGACATTTAAAAGAATGTATTATATATTATATATTTGTTAACAAACCGTATAATTTATCTGCTGTTATGAAATGCAGATATCTCCCAAGATTTGTTTTTGATACAAAATGTAGCTGCGTTTGTGTACAAACTATCAATTGACAAATAACGATGTATTATCTGAAAAATTGCTTTAAAAAATCGATAATTTATGAAATTTTTATTAGATATCTTGATTTTAAGTCTTAATTTCCACGGTTTATAAAACAAAGGCCATCTGTCAGATGTAGCTTTCGCTGGAACAGCCGAAAAAAATGTTGAACGTACACTACTCTCTGACGTCACGCGAGAAGAGGGAGAAATGCGCACAAGCCGACGCTTGGACTGATCGTACATCTCTATCGCTTATATCGCGCTCTCGCTTGCGGAACGTTACTCTTTTTCGTGTGTGCTGGCGGTGTTTCATCAATTTATAAGACGTTATCACGTCAAAAATTCTAATAATATTGTCTCTCTGTCATGTTAAGTTTATAAAAAAAAATTCAAATTTTGGGGCCTAGGGCGGCTAAGACTGCAAATCCGCCACTGCCTACGCCACTGTTTTACTTGTAAAGTATACCCACGCACTAACGCACAGTATTGTATGTGTGTACAGAAGGCCGGAGATAATGTGGTTACCTGGTCCCCTTGTTGTGCTATATTGTGACACACGCAGGGAAGAGATATGACGCGCGCTCTGGTCTGGAACTAATAGGACTGTGTACTGCGTCTGTCTGTCTGTACTGTGTACACCTCCGCAGAACACATCCATGGCAACCCGCGTGTGTCTGTTTGCGTTAGAGATTGTCAAATGAACCGTCCTATCACGACACATCTTACTGGAATGATTCCGCACTTGGGCTAGTCGAGAGCCCATCATTTAGTAGAAATAACTTGAACGACCTATCTTTGTAAGCATATCGCACGGCCTGCGCTGGCCACGGTCTCGCACTCACTATATTTATACACAAAACATTTCGAACTCTTTTCGACTCAGCTCGTTCTGCGCGGCTAGTTGCGTTATAGAACTGAATTTTTTCAGGGATGCTAAGGTTGCCATAAAGAAGCAGTATTTATTTTAATAGATAATTTAATTTAGATAGATAGATAGATGTTTATTTGCTTAAATTACAAAGTAATTTAGATAATTTAATTTATTTGGATTATTAATCTCAGATTATAATCCACCAACAAAATTACGGAATTATTAATTAAAATAAAAGAATTCGTAGTTTAATATATGGAATTATTAAAAAAATACCTAATCTATAATGCAAATTTTAAGATTTTTTTATTAATTTAGTCCGTAGTACAGATTTCAGAAGTATTACGTTGAAAAAAAAATATTTCCGAACTAATGCGTTATCTGCAATCTTGGTCGAGAGCACATAAAAAAGTAAAAATAAATGAATGACCTATGTTTGTAATTTTGTTTTCTTGAAACTTTTTTGGATATTGCCTAGACGAAATGTGCCTCGAGATATATTTGTAATATCCTGCCAGAACATTGATCGAATTGCTCGAGATATCGCAAGCAACTTCACAATAGACAGATAAACAGTGTTTGAGATACACTAAATTATATTAAAATCAAATTATCAACTCTCAAATTTGTGCAGACTGCAGTTATCCTCATGTAAGATTCCACGAGAGAAGCATTAAGGCCGCTGCACACGAGGAGGAGGCTGAGCAGAATGACGCCATGTTGGTTTGTGGGCGTTTGTTCATGTTGCCCGCGTGACAAGATACTGTTTTCTGATTGGTCTTGCTCAGAGAAAGCAGAGGACCTAGCAAGAAAAATAGCCTCTGTTCTAATTTTAAAAGCTATCATGTGAGTCAGTGACGTCATTTTTCAGCCTTGTACCCAGCCTACCGGCCAGCAGAATTCCATGCAGTGTTTCCAACCTCATGTGCAGCGGCCTTTAGTATCGCAATAGGCATTGTGTTTGCAGGCCATCCGTTTGCTAATAGTTATGGAGGTAGAAGAAGAGAGCCGCATGATGTGGATCACACATTTCCTTGACGCGGACATTGAACACGTAAGGCTATCATTTTAAACTCTACAAATGGGTCTCGTACACCATTTTGCAGTTAAATTTAAGTGCGCAGCAATCGTAGTAAATCGATATAATATATTCTGATGAGTATTTGGAAAGAATTCCGTGGCATAAGGATCGAAAATGAAGCAATACTGGGATTTTTTTAAACTTGCGTTTAATACTAACGTTTCGATACGTTTTGTATCATCTTCAGAGTGACAGCATTTGAACACTCTGAAGATGATACAAAACGTATCGAAACGTTAGTATTATCCGCAAGTTTAAAAAAATCCCAGTATTGCTTCATTTTCGATCCTTATGCCACGGAATTCTTTCCAAATACTCATCATTAACTTCAACGGATCACAGTTACTCTATTTATTGAATAGACTCAATCTTCATATAATATATTCTACAAAAAGTTCGCGTCGGCAGAAGCCTATCCAGGTACAAACTCGTTCGAAGCCGGATATATGATTACGCCTTCCGATGTTTTAAAATTTCTTAAAATACAATGTTCAGTTATTTAAACCGTGTTTTTCTGAAATGCATGCAGCGTTCCTCATGTAACCGTTTACGGTTTGTATCGATTTTTTGGACCAAATTATTCACATTTTATGACGGTCAATGACCATGAATATTTATTCAACCCTCGACATATTGTCCTCGAGTACAGCCGGTGTCATTCGACCCTTTCTGCCCCAGCAAGGTTCGAACACCGGTTTGTTGCATATTTACCAATAGATACGATATATAAGGCTTGAATAGGCAATTACCAATAGCATCAATGTGGATAATGGATTTTGCAATTATATAGGGGCTAGATAAAATTTATATAACATTTTATAATAATAGCCATCTATGCATCACAATAAGCCTTTAAATTACATAAATAACACAAAATTATTCAAAGATTTTAACACAAAATTATATTTAGCGTTATATGAAAAATCGTTATAGAAATTTTTAAATGGAAATATAAACAAAAGTTCTTATAAAATTATTTATAAAAAGATGTGAAATAATAGGCTAGACGGTGAGGAGGTAAAAACATTAAAAGGTGTATTATTCGGGCACAGGCGAGATTATTGTTGAAATCGCTTCGTTTTAGGGTGTAGTTCAATCTCCTAAGTTTTCTTACAAATTGTTGGCGTGCTTGATTTTATAATTAACAATTAGTGACGAAAATAGTTGTTTTTTTCTCTATTTTCTTTAATATCTCCGTTCCTCTTGACTTTTAGTATAGCATATGCATTGAGAAAGTTGTTTCTTATGAAATTTCCTAAAAAATTAATTAATTTTTTCCAAAAATTCCCGTTGGGATACTAAAGTTGAATGGATTTGTGATTTTTCTGGCTTGGTCCAACCAGCGAAACTCGTTTGTGAAAAAAATGACGCAATTTGCAATTAAGGAAACAAAAAAAAGTGATCGTTAATTACTCGAGAAGTAATTGACCGATGACGCTAAAATTATTCATGCATGTTTGGGTCAACATAGACATCATTTTTGAGAATTTTCAGCCATATATGTGCGGTCATGTTTTAGTAAAAAAATAGTGAAAAAACGTGTTTTTTTTAACTTTCGGGGCTATTTGCAAGTTAACAATTGCACTTAGCGACCTCTGTCAGTGCTCATTTTTTTAGGAAATTTCATAAGGAACAACTTTCTCAATGCATATGCTATACTAAAAGTTAAGATGAACGGAGATATTAAAGGAAATAGAGAAAAAAACAACTATTTTCGTCACTAATTGTTAATTATAAAATCAAGCACACCAGCAATTTGTAAGCAAACGTAGGGGGTTGAACTACATCCTAAAACGAAGCGATTTCAACAATAATCTCGCCTGTGCCCGAAAAATACACCCAAAACTCCTCGCCGTCTAGTCTATAAATACATTAACCTAATTGCAACAGCTATTGCTATTTGGGTCTGGTACGAATTCAGAGTTTCAATTTTTTATTATAATGAAAATCCAATTGATACTTTTACCATAGAAAAACTTCTTATATAATACTTTTAATCTCATGGTATTCAGAGTTACAAGTTAAAATTTAGTTTTTTTTTTCTCTTGTAAAAGTGGAGATGTACCTACCTCTTCAAATAGTTGACGATATATTATGTGTGTTGACTAACTAATCACACTTAAAATTAACATCAATAGATATATTAAATTCGATTTAGAAATTCCGCAGCCAACTCCTATTCATGGATATTGTTTAATAATTTTGTTTGCTCGAAGGAAAAACTGTATTCAATAGCAAACAAATTCGTGTCGGGAAAAGAGAAAACGAACTGTTTTATGTATGAAAGGAAAGTAGATGTGTGCTTTTGTTGGAAATAGAAATACCTGCTTTTTTTCCTTTACATAGGCACCGGTGACGAATTGAAATGAACTAAAAAAGCTATCTTATTTGTTCATCATGTATGTATACGTGCACCTATGTATGTACCTTACATGTCAATAAAAGCAATATCTGTGCTTTTACACTTGTGAGTCGGCAACGACATTCGCGTCATCTATCTCTTTCCACCTTGTGTTGGCAACCATGACGCAAAATGCTGAATAGGTAGTCTCTCGGTTCCACCAAAACATACAAACCCAAAGTGAAATCAAATCGTTCATAAATAATTTTCAAAGATCTCTCATTCTGAGTAACGACAATATTGTCAAATTTTAAAATCTTTGATTAACGTCTGATTAGAACTCTTCAATAAATAAAATTATTATCGACTAATTTTTCAGACAATATATTAACAAAAAATATAATTCTTCAGAACTGATCTAAAAAATATAAAAAATAATTAATATTTAATTTCTAATTCGCTTCATATAAAATTCTTTCAAAATTATTAATTAGTATCAAAATATTGAAAAAATGTTACATAAAGCAACTTAGAAATTAAATATTAATTATTTTTTATATTTTTTAGATCAGTTCTGAAGAAGTCCCAAATCCGGATTGAAACGTTAATGTATTAATTATATTTTTTGTTAATATATTATTGTCTGAAAAATTGGTCGATAATTTTATTTATTGAATTGTCTCTTTTATAATTATTTATTTCTACTTTTGAGCGACCAACATTTGTGAAGAAAGCTTTGTAATGACGAAGAAAAATTAATATCGAAACGTTGACGGACTTAAGGCCGGATTTCACCAAACTGACCTAGGTTAGCGCCATAGTAAACCAGTAATTCGAAAATTAGAAGAATTTTTCCATGGTTACAATATTATTTTGACAATATACAAGCAGAAAACTTATGAAACACAGTTTTTTAACTCTTTTTTAAATTCCAGTGCATTGCACTCTTTTGCGATTTTGTGGAAATGTTAGGGTCTAATCATCTTCATTTTACTAGCCTAATAGAATTCGGCGGCTTTCACTCAGCCGCAGGGGCAAAATAATGGAACACTCCATTCGGCACGCTTCTATGCGATTCCGATGACAATGAGTGTAACAATACGCGCATTGTTGTCTATGCGGTTCCGACAACAATGCAAGTATTGTTGTCTACGCAGCTCTGACAACAATGCACTGCTCCAGTGGCGTCTCGTTACAATAGGTATTTTGTCTACATTCTACACTGTTAAAAAGCCGTCAGTGAAAAGAACCCTCCTAGGCATGACCTTGTCTTTGAGCTCTTGTTTACCGACCGAAACTACCGAAAAGTTCAAAGTTTATAAATTTATTTTTGAAGTGAAAACTTCTTTAGCGGCGGTGTACACTTTTTTTGTAATGGGTAAAAAATGTTAAACTCGCGTCAGATCGTCAGATATGCGTAAGACGAAAACTTTTATTTATACAACGCTAGACATCTAGCGTTGAAATATCGTACATAAAAATGCAATCTATGATACAAACCATTTTGATCGAAAACTCGTAAGACGTTAATATTCAAGTTTTCACTTCCGCCGTTGCTTTTTTTTTGAAGAAGAGATTATTTTTTTGTTCGTACTGTAGATAATAAATCCATAATGTGAACATATGTATATATGCTGTATGAACGTGAATAGTAGGTAGGACGTTTGACGTTAGCTTTATGAAAAACGTTCATAAAGTATTCATGTGTCAACACAGTGCATCCGTGACAAGGAGCTGTCGTTTGTTTGGCACACTTTGGGTACATAGTCCATGGTCGAACAGTGAACACCTTCCATGTGTTCAGCTAAAAAGAATCAAGTCATGTTTATTAAAATTGTCAGATCGATAATCAGACAAATAGTTTTGTTTCATCCAAATCTTCTTGGTTTTCGGACTTGTATGCCGTGGTTCATTTGTTCTTCAGGTAACTATTCCTCCGAATAAATGGCGATAATTCAATTCACCAACAATAATTATGTTTACTGCAAGTATAAATCTATTGTGTCTTACTTCCAGGGTATAAATATTTATTCGCCTGATAAAATAATCATGGCTGCCACATAAATCATAATACCTAACCTATAAACGTGAAGTATTATATCTACAGTTTGCTGTTGTGAATTTATTTCGGTGTTGTTTATTAACCTTTTGTGAAGTGTATAGTTGTGAAATATTAAAGTTAGTTGAAATTTTGTGTGCAATTGGGTTAGAATAAAGCATTGTTATTTTGTGAAACTTTTTTCAAAAGAACAAGAACAAAGAGCAAGGAGGATAGTTCAGTGTATATTTATTCTATAACTAGAATTAACTAGAATTAAAAGTAAATTTTATTCTAACGAATAAATTTGTTCCTAGATTAGTAACTTCTATCTTTAATAGTGTTTAGTGAATATGGGTATTAATGAAATAAAACCAATACTTAATAATAGATTGTATATACCTAGTGTCGTAATGAGTTTTGACAGTCACACGAGTCGTAATATCTTTCCGCACGAGGCATAAATATATAGTACTTTTTGCTCGTATCGCCTATAAAATAATTACTTTTCACTTCATTTTCAAATTGTTTGACAGTTCACTTTCGACCAAGCGTCATACCTAACAGGTTAAATAACAAGGTTATAAAAAAGCATCTATGAAATTGTCACTGAAAGCAGTTTTATTTTACCGCACTAGGGCGTAATGAGTCACTTTACAAGTTAGTATGCATAAATTAGCTATTTTAGAAGGAGAAGTGTATAAAAAAGTATTTTTTTTTTACTAATAAGTAAAACAATTTTTTATATTTGAGAGACGGATAAATCTTGATTCATTAAAAATAACTAAGGCAATCCTTTTGTTTCATCTCCAGACAATCCAATGCTCACAGTTCGCTGAATACAATCAAATATTCCTTTCTTGTTTAGAGTCCGATTCAAGATACCATTTCCATGTAAATCTTTAAAATGTATTCCGATTCTTTTTCTACCTTTGCTTGGCTTAGTAGTGTATAAGTATAGGTATATAAATCATATCGACTCAGATAGTTTTAAAAACGGTATAAATATTCTTTATAGTATTTTAAATTTGTTGAGTCTTTTTGAGGCAACATTAATACACTGCCTCGTCGGGAACAACATAGTTTTGTTATGAATCAAATGTGTATAGTCTATACTTCTATACTAATATATAAAGCTGAAGAGTTTGTTTGTTTGTTTGTTTAAACGCGCTAATCTCAAGAACTACTGGTTCAAATTGAAAAAAATTTTTTTTGTTGGATAGCTCATTTATCGAGGAAGGCTATAGGCTATATAAAATCAGGCTACGACCATTAGGAGCGGAGCATTAATGAAAAATGTTCCAAATATATCTAAAAAAATAAGCTTCTATTCAGGTGAAATGCACTAACTAAGTATACTCATATTTGCGATGTAAGAATACAGCGCCGGCTAGCGCAATCGGTAGAGCACAAGACTGTCAATACCAGGGTCGTGGGTCGAGCCCTATGTTGGGCGAATGCATTTTTATTTTTTTTTTTTATTTTCTACATTGCTTTCTTCTAAGGCTTACATTAAAATTTATTTTAATTTTATTTAATTAATTAAAAAAGATATTAGTTAAAAAAAGTATAAATACTGCTTTTTATCGACAAAAAATTTTGAACGGTAACTCCGATCATCATGAAATTTGGACACAACATTCATCTCGGTAAACTAATATGAATGTGTGTACTCATGTTCCTCCCTTCCCCATTCGTTCTTTTACACCAGGGCGAAACCGGACGGGACCGCTAGTTCAATTATAAATCTTATTGTCATGTGTTTTTACGTCTGCCTTGAGTAAAAAATATTTTATTGTGTTTCATTTTTAATATAACCAAAATCTTTACACTAAATAATTAATTGTTGTTATTCAGTAGACCGCCGGGATAGAACTTACGACCTTTCCGCCACCTTATCTTAATGTTCTACAGTGGTTATAGTATACGGTATATCTACATTGCAACACGTTCGTTACATTTTCAGTGTCATGAATAAATTTTACCCTACCGTGCCAAAAGAAGTTTTACTGTTATAATGTCGAATTAGCCCTGAAGGTTTCCCTTCTATCTCCTTCAGTAGTTCAGACGGTAAGAAAATTCTGATAAGTCAAAGTTTTTTTTAAACCATCAACATCTAATTATATCAATTGGTATTTTCAAATAGTTATGTTTTTGTAATAAACCGAAAAAAGTCAACTGATATCCTAGCCGTTGATGAGATCACATTACAGAAGTAAAACTTCTAGCTGCAACTCAAACGATTGCATTTGGACAAGTGGGAAAAATTAAAAATGTGTTACGAGAACGCATTACAGAAGTGAAACTTCTAGTTGCAAATTATACGATTGCATTTGGACAAGTGGAAAAAATGTGTTACGAGATAGTTTTACGTTCAGATATTTCATCTGTACAAGTTAATCTGAACGTGAAACTATAATTCCCTTGTCCAAATGCAATCATATGATTTGCAACTAGAAGTTTCACTTCTACAGCGTGTCCACGGAAGTTCTTTACAAATGGAATTTTTTTTTATTAATTATTGGAGCAAAAATTTTTTGCTGTGGAAAAGTTCTGCTTCGTCCAAAACCTCTAAAACACCAAAGAAAATTTTTTTCGGCCTAAAGTTATACGAGGGAAATCAAAAAGTTTTATTTTACTAAAAATAAAAATTATCTGTGATATTCAAGATTTTCGCAAAATTAGTTACATAATCAAATTTAATTTAAAAAAAAAACAACTAACTTCTAAGTAATTATTTATTCAGAATTATAAATCATAATTAAACATGTCCTCCATCTTTCTCCATTCAAAGAAAAGTTCTCCTTCTAAAATTTTCTTTGGTGTTTTAGAGGTTTTGAACGAAGCAGAACTTTTCCACAGAAAAAAATTTTTGCTCCAATAGTTAATAAAAAAAAATTCCATTTGTAAAGAACTTTCGTGTACACGGTGTATAATGCACTTTTTTAATTTTTTTTCGCAGGTTGAACAATTATTCGTATATTTTTTTTAAATATTTTTTTTATATATAATAGGATTATTAAACAAAAACTAATCGTATGATTTGCAACTCTGAAACAAAATTGTTACGCATACACCTGACGGTATTCGAACTTGGACCGGCCGCGTGGAAGGCCGGGATTCTACTACAGAGCTACGGATGCTTGATGAGAACTACTCTTCATACAGAGTACAATTTTGTGAAAAATTCATTTACATAGGTTTCATTACATAAGAAACGAGTTTACCCCCGTTTTGACGTGATAACGTCTTATAAATTGATGAAACACCGGCTGCACGCACGAAAAAGAGTAACGTTCCGCAAGCGAGAGCGCGATATAAGCGATAGTCTCTCTCTTCTCGCGTGACGTCAGAGAGTAGTGTGCGTTCAACATTTTTTTCGGCTGTTCCAGCAAAAGCTACATCTGACAGATGGCCAGATAAATTATACGGTTTGTTAACAAATATGTAATATATATGCATTCTTTTAAATGTCTTTTATAATTGCTTAAAAATATGTATTTTACTTTGGTTGATCAAATTATTAGTCGGTAAAAATATAGTTTGACAGCTACTAAAATTTAGGTTATGTATTATTAAATATGATATTCGAGCGGAATACGTTATCACGTAAAACTATCGTCCGTAAACCGACTTTACAGACAACCAATTTTTTTAAAGAAGTATTCACTTCAAAAATAATATTCTAATTTAGGATTTAACATATTTTTCAGAAAATTTTCCATCTGTATCTATTCCGAAATACATGATCTGAGTAGGCTCAGGCCATGTATAAATGTGTTTGTATACGTTTGACTAGTTTTTTCACAGATGTCGGCTTTTTAAGTATAAATGTACAAAGAAAACTTTTTTCTCAGACATATCAACAATATCAGAAAAGTATAAAATACAGCCTTTAGAAATATATTTTCTTTTTGAGTTTGCAGATTATAGAATTTTGGTTATAAAAACAGACACTATAAGTGCAGGTTTAGTTTCAAAATATTTTTTTTAACAAACAAATTTTTTTGCTATTTTAGTTGGACACAACTAAAATTTCACTTGGATTATTCATTCGTTTTTATATAGAGAAAATAAGGGAAGTTATAATCTACTAACGGTCCGTCCCGGTTCGGTGCTATAGATATAATTCTGCAAAATGTATTTCGTTTACGGTCCGGCGTCTGAATTAGTCAACCAGATTTGCTTCTGAACTAATAGCTTTGAAAAAGTGTAAAAACGGCGCCAAAAAGAGTAAAAACGGAGCCAAAAAGTGTAAAAACGGCGCCAAAAAGTGTAAAAAAAAGCGCCAAAAAGTGTATAAACGGAGCCAAAAAGGGTTTTTTAACGCGAAAAAAGCATTTTCCGGACTTTTTAGAATTTTTTAGGTTAACTTAACCATTGATTTTTTTATTCTACAACAACGTATTTTTTGTTTTATTAATAACACATGTCAAATTTAACATTGAGCCTTCGCAGGTTGATTGGATTACTAATTGAAACGTAACACGTCCCTTTTGCACGGTTTTACTACCATCCAAATGCGCCATTAGATGTTTCACATCAAAAACCATACCAAATGCTCCTTTTATAAATCGGGTTTTATTAGAACTAGTGTTGCCAAGTCGAGTATGCCAAATTTCGTGGCGGAATAATAAAAAATATCAAGATTTTTGTTTTGAGATCGGAACAACTAAAAGGTTTTTATAAATCAACATTAATTTTTTTTATTTGGGATTAAAAATAAACTCAAAGGGAAGCCTCGCTATTTTAAGTGACTCTTCATTTTTGCAAGTTCAATGATAATGGAGACGTCAAAGTCTGTAGTTCAATTTGTCAAAAATCTTATGTGAGCCACTTAGTCTTGTGACCGTACAGATTTTTCCGTGGTCATATGACAGCAAGTGAATATTTTTCTCACAGAACCAAACCGATTGGGCGTGCAGATAATTCGTCTAAAAGCGAATACAGAAATCTAATATTCCGTGAGCGTGTTTGCCGAAAGTAGGGTAAGTCTGTCCGTTTCCCTGTGTGCACTATAAGTTCCGGGGCAGAGTGTCACTCAGTTTAATCGTACGGTGTGTTCGAAAATAAATTGATCATTCACTTTCATTCTTGACTATACCGTCTTGCCCGAGTGCAGTCACACAGTATAGTGCTTATAAGATAAGATAAGATATTCCAAATCTTTGATTAAATTTGAATAGAACTCTTTAAATAAATAAAATTGTCGGCAAATTTTTCTCAGACAAAAAAATAAAATAACACAAGATGACGTTTCCATTCGGATTTGGATCTTCTTCAGAAATATCTAAAAAATATAAAAATTAATTAGTGTTAGGTTATTTATTATCTAATATAATGTACGAAAGATAGAAAGTTTGAACGATTCAAAAATTTTTGTGTTATATTGATTTGTTATTTTTTGACGTGATAACGTCTTATAAATTGATGAATCACCAATCTTATAAATTGATAAAACACCGGCTGCATGCACGAAAAAGTGTAACGTTCCTAACGGTCGTAACGTTCCTAACGCGTAACGTTCCGCCTGACCCTGTGCGTGCTTTTTGCTAAGTTTCTCAGATCGGTTTGAAACCAGTCTTAAACGAAAGAGGAGAACATTTTACATAGATTTCGTATAACAGAATTTGCCTAAACAGTTTTTTTATACAAATTTATATAGAAAAATAGCTGTATAAATGCAACATGAAAACGGCTGCATTTCTAATGTTTAATTCAATTTTTTGACATTAGTATATTGTGAAATGCAATGCCTTCTAAGTTAAGTATTGGAATAACTAATTATTATTAGAACATAATACTTTGTAAGTTGCAAACGTCACTTTTGACATTTCTTATCATTCCGACACCAAGGATAAGCGGATTGAAACCAAATTTTGGGAGGTTTAGGTTATGTATTAGGTACGGAATACGTTATCACGTAAAACTATCGTCCGTAAACCGACTTTACAGACAACCAATTTTTTGTCAATATATTGGTCTGAGAAAAATTGGTCGACAATTTTATTTATTTGAAGATATTTATTCGTATGCAGACCATAAAGGGTATATACACGTTAGCAACATTAATTTACATATTAATTAGTAATATTTAATTGTGAATCATATAGACAGATATTGATAAGGTATTTATTTAGTTCAATTTTATTTTTTTTATATCCTTAACGTTTTTAATTGCTTCAGGCAATTTGTTGTATAAATTGTTGCCCTTACTGATAAGGCTTTGATTGAATTTTGTAGTTTTGTAATTTTTTGTATACTATTGTTGGTTCGAGTATATAATTTATATTTATAATTAATGCTAGTATTTTGTTTTACTTTCATTTCCTAGTTTTCACCAAAAAGTTAAAACTATGTTAATAAATAAAACTATCGGACAATTTTTCAAACAATAAATTAACAAAAATTATATAATTTTAATTCAAATGACGTTTCGGTCCGGATTTGGGTGTTCTTCACAATTGAGCTAAAAATATAAAACATTTATAAAACTGAATTCTATTACAAACTAATTACTAATTAATTTTTATATTCTTTGGCTCAATAATTCTGAAGAAGACCCAAATCCGGATCAAGAAGTCAATTATTTTAATTATAATTATATAATTTTTGTTAATATACTGTCTGAAAGATTTGCAATATAAATTGCATTAATAATAAAGCCTTTTTTGTTCGCCGTTTTCATTTTATTTGTATTTTTTGAAAAGCCTGTAAGTGAGGGTGACATTAACCGTAGCACATTCCCATTTACGACACGTGTCTTTTCCAGAGACACCCGAAATTGACCCATTCGATAGTTCCACAAATAACAAGAATTTGGCATGTGCGAAGCCTCACTGCAATGCTTTTATTTATATAAGTTGCATTTCAATACAGGACTGGACTGAAAAACAAATGTAACAAAGGTTTCTTCACACTTATTTTTTATGTTTTTATAATTCCGTTTTAGATTAGTATGTCTTTTTAAAAACAAAGGACCGCGATGAATTAAAAAAAAAATACTTTGGTTCGTTTTCAATGGACTTCGCAATAACCGCACTGGGTACAATCCTGAAGAATCGATCAGTTTCCCGTATTCTGTGAAGTATGATGTAATCACAAATATTGACAACTTGTCAATAGGGGTGTAAAATGCACACAGAGGCTTTTATGTGGACAGTGACGACCGTCGTCCAAACTCCAAACATACCCCACTGCTCTACTGAGTGTACTTATATGTCTCCCACATCACTGACTTGTGGGGTAATATGTCATTGTACACATACAGGCATCGTCATGCAAGTATCCCGTTAACTGCAAAGATTCGACAATCAATAGATTAATTACCTAAAATTAAAACAGCTGCAGCTATGTTGGAGCAAGCATTGTCAAAAAATTTGATGTGACAATAACATTAGATTGTGATCATATAATTACTGTTTTTTTGTATACAGGTGCAGTCTAATGTTGCTGTAAATCTCTGTCGTGTAAGACATTAGAATTTAGATTCTACTCTTACAAAAACAAATATAGAAAAAGATTGATTTTGAAGCTATATTTTGATTAATATGCGTAGTGCTAATGAGCCTGGTAGTCGAAGCACACTTTTTTTTCCATAAAATGTTACTTCTATCTAAGATGATAGTAGGAGAGCTATCAAACATTCTTTTGTAATGTTTGAATACAAAATCGAAGACCTGGTTGAATAGTCTAAGATTTGGTATTGGAAACATAATATACTCTCATCTGATATTTGATGATGACAAAGATATATTAAATAATATATTCATTGATAAATTGCAAATGGTTTGCCTAGCTAAATCGCGTACCGATGCTGTTAATTTATTTTGTTTAACAGCATCGGTACGCGAGAAAGTTGATCCAAAAAAGTTAATTTATTTTGTTTAACTTTTTTGGATCAACTTTCTCGATTTGTTAATAAAAAATATCGAGCATTAGCTGAGAGAATATGACACAAAGAAATGGAAAAAAATAGAGGTTACCTAATTTCCTCGCAGCACAACTGTGAAGTTGCCAGATATAAACAGGTAAGCAAGCGTTATTAGCATAACCTCATCAGTTATTTAATCAATTTTTTTTATGAAATTGAAGGTTATTTCATTTCCTACCCAACAGTATTATGTTGCCTCAGCAAAAGTTTGTCACATTCATGGTTGCCTAAAGTTTAGAGTTCTTCTGAAGGAAGATTTTTCTGATTGTTAATATTTAATCTGACTTGAATCTAGTATTTGATACACAATCAGAAAAATCTTCTTTTAGAAGAACTCTAAAATCTATAAAAATTTGTTTTGCAAAAAAGTGGTCATATTAATATAGCCAGAGTGCCCGTCGGCAAAAATTTTATTGATACATACTCTCCCCAAACTTTGCATATGGCTTCATTAGGCATAGTCTGACACCTATTTCCTCTATGACTTTTCTTGATTTTAGGGCGTTTTCCCTTTAAACTTTCCGAAATATGTCGTTTTGACGACATGTAAAAATTTATAGGTACTGTTTGTTTTTTTTAATTGGATAGCTTAAAAACTTCAACCAAAACGCTAAAATAATGTTCTCTAAAAAATAACAGGAACCATTTAAAATGTCTGACACCACGAATATGCTCGACATATTCGAGGTATCAGACATTTTAAATGCATGAAAAATGTCCTTCTAACTATTTACAATTTGCTTATGTGGTGGATACTGTATAAATATATTGCGAAGGGCGTTGCATTAGATTGCGTTTGACGGCTTACCAACCGCATCACTTTTATACGCTAGAAAAAATCCGCGACATGGAACGTGAGTCGTGAGCTGGCGACGCCGTTTGGAAAGCAATACGCGTGAATTCACTGCCGCACTTCATGATCTGAATTTTAATATATTGTTGCAGCGCATATTATATTATGTCATATAACACAACAATAAGAGAATATTGCGGGTACTGCTTTTGGCGCACTAACATAATGGCTATTAATAATAATAAATATACTTTATTAATGGTACATGTACACATGTATTAATAGCGTCAGGCTTGTCATAATAGATATCATTGTCAAAGATAATTTTTTAAATCATAATTTGTTTCTGTAAATAAAAATTCTTTTAGATTTTTTTTTCAGGTTAACCCCAGCTTTTATATGTGCAGGTACTTTATTATGTATCCGAATCATAGTGTTGCGGACACCTCTCTGAATTACAGTTAGCAAAGATGCTACCGTTTTAAATAATTTTTTAAAATAATTTAGTAAACGAACACGTTCTTGCAAATATGACTCGAACAAGTCTTCTATAAATGTTTGTTTGAGAGTCTCACAGACTATAAAAAATCCAATATAGCTTCCATTATCCGTCATCTTGTCTCATATTATATAATAAAACACTCTTTTATAGCAATGTAGGCTAAAACGTAAAGAAATAATTTTAAATACAAAGATTTTGTTCAACAGCTATAGGACCCCCCCCCCTTCTCCAACTCGATATAATTTATTTTTTAAATAAGCTTAAACTGAGAATAGCTTATTAAAAAAAAGCTTTTATAAACTCCTAATGTTAAATAAATTATTATAACCCTAAAAACTAACACTCAAATGAATATGTTTATTATAAATTATGTATACATTTATTAATATTTGCCTATATAAATTCTTGTATTGTCATGGGTTCTTTACGTGTGCAAAATTTCAAATTATTCAGACGTCTGGAAGAGGATGAAAATTAAATTGAAATATTCCATTAGGTATATACTAGTGATGTGCCGGATCGTTAAAAATGTATATCCGCGGATACGGATCTGAATACGGATATTTGGTTTCAAGATCCGCGGATACGGATACGGATCTTAACTTTCTTAGAGTACGCGGCGGTAAATATTGCACATCGGCCTTTGGAAAGAGACTATCTGTTATGAGAAAAAGTTATTGACCTCTTTAAGATTTAACTCTCATAACAGATTGTCTCTTTCCAAAGATCGATGTGCAATATCTCATTATAAAGATAGCTTTTTAGTACCTTGGAGTTATTACTATTGGTATGGTACTCACTACGATAAATTTTTGCAATATAAAGGTGCCAAAGACGATTTTAAGAAATAAAAAATAATCTGAATGGAATTTAACAGTTTTTCATTATTACCTAATCACCTATATATATAAAATTTCATCTATGAATTAAAAATTAATAAGGTAAAAGATCCGTAAAAGATCCGCCAAAAACTAACGGATACGGATCTTTCTTCTCCCTCGGACATCCGCGGATACTGATACGGATACGGATATCCGGGACATCACTAGTATAAACATACATTCATAGATACATAATCCACACATACAAGTGAAGTTAAAAAAAAGTGTTAAAGTAGCACTGATCAGGGTTGATTTTATTAATGCTTTATTATTTTAAAAATTTTAATACTGGCAGCCTGGTCCAGTGGCAGTATCGCTCGAATTTGTAGACTGCCACCGTTTTTTCGTCCACTTACGTTGCAAAAATGATATCTACGAAAAGCGCTAAACATTAAAATGGGTATAGTAAGCTATCCTTAAAAGATATTATACATATGCCATCGCGGGACCTATAAAAGAAGAGGAATTCCGCCATACATATTGTTTTGTTATACCTCAAAGGGATTAGGTTAGTGTTTTTGACGAAAGCTCCCAGTCGGCTTGATTTTTTCCGACACCTTCAACAATCGTCGTCATATTTCAACCAATTTACACAAAACATTATAATGAATTATACACATAAACTTTTCTCTTGAATCACTCCGTCCATTGGTGAAAACCGTATGCAAATCCGGTCGCTGGTTTTTGAGTTTATCGCGTTCAGACAGACAGACGCGGTGGAGGGACTCTGTTTTATAATATGTAGTGACTAGACGAAGTCTAGAGTTGGGGAAAAAATAACTTCACGATGAAAAAATCACTGTGATCTGACAAGAGATATCTACGTTCCAAAGTAACGTATGTCGTTCCATGTCACCGCAGTCACTGTCGCTCAAACATGACACTATGATCTGACGAGATATCTACGTTCCAAAGTAACGTATGTCGTTTCATGTCACCGCAGTCACGACGCTCGCTCCAAGTTCCAATAGATCTACGTTTCAAAGTAACGTATGTCGTTCCATGTCACCGCAGTCACTACTCAGTACTCACTGTCGCTCAAAGTCAAACATGAACGGAGTAGGCAAACAACGCCGTTGTGACGTCAGACCGTGCGGGCTTGTGATGTGAGTGATCGACGTGACAAAGTCACGATGATTTTTCACTGTGATTTTTGTGTAACCGGAATAACAGTCCCTGTGATCTCATAGTAACGACTTTTCCCATGTCTAAGACGAACTATAAGAATTAAGATAAGTAAGTACGTAAAGTTTTAAAGCCAGGAGTAAGTTTACAGCACTAGAGTTGAACGTGTCATTTTACTACCGCTAGACAATAATATACAGGCTCTATTTTATAAGGGACTGTGCAGAAATAACTGTAAAATATCCGTTTATCTATTTAAACGTTTAATGTTTCTACTCATCGTTTTATTGTAGAGTAAAGAAAACAATTGAATATAATAAATAATAGGCCATTTTGTTGATTTATTTATTTACAGACATTTAAAATTAATTGGCACATAAATAAAGTAAAGCTATTTTTCGATAATAAAACATTCGTTTGCCGCAGTAACTATGGTAATAATGATTATTGGTTTCGTTACAAAATGCAATAAATAAAAAAGTCTAAACTGTCGACACATGTTTTGCATTGTACGAGAGGTTGTTTTACCCGCAGTGGTACAAAACCACTACAGGCCACTGTGAAAGTTTGGTGGGGAGGAAGAACAGATGACCGAACGACAATGTGACTATAAAAGAGTTTAATAGCTTCTAACACTATATAACACACAGGACTATGTGATATTCTGCATGTATAACGTGCATGCACACATATTATGTGATACGCGTTTAATGTCCTGTTGGCTTTGCTTCACGATTTTTTTGATGTGAAACAATCTAATGGCGCCATTGGTTGGGAGTAAAACCGTGCAATTAAGCTTTTGAAAAAAAAATAATTATCGATTTTTTTATTGTATTTTAAAACTTTATTATAAATAATATTGATAATCGATGCGAAAAACTTTCAAAAAACTTTTTTTAAATTAATTATAAGCAATTTAAAATTGATAAAATATTAAAAAAAATCACGTGACTGCAAACGCACTAAAATTGTTTTTGACAGTTGTGACGTCATAATGGTAAAATGTATATACGCAGTATACTATCAATGGCTTCTACATGTGTATTGACTAAAACATTATGACGTCACATTATGTTCGGGAAATGTCGGCGCGTTCTCGGAACTGGGTACAAAAATTTATTTTTAATTTGATATAACTTTTGAATTAGGTATAACGAAAATAAAAAAAAGAAAAATAGTTTTGTTATAAAACTTATATACGATCTTTCCATTTATGACAAAAAAAAAATTCATTCAAAAGCCCAATTGGCTCGACACTTTTATGGGACAGCTTTTTATGAAAGAACGTTACGTTTATTTGCGCTGGATTCAACATGAGTCTACTTGAAGGTGACATCTAGATAACAGGGCGAAATTTAGTTACTAGTATTTCGTACGCGTACGCTTGCTTTATAACTTAGCTTTTTTTAAAGGTGGCAACTAGATGACAGGGAAAAATTTAGTTACAGGGCGATATTTAGTTAGGGGCCATTCAAGTATTACGTAAGCACCGAAGGGGGGAGGGGGTCTTTTTTTAACTTATTTTTTATGATATGGGGGACGAGGGAGTCTAGATGGTGATTACGTCAGCAATATTTATTTATTATCTTCTTCTGATTATTCTGCAAAATTTAGTTCTAGATTTAAAGCTGAAAGTTGTACCAAGAACTGAGCACAAAAGTATCTACTTTTATCTTTGAAAGTCGTACCAGAAACCCAACATTAGAAAGTTGAAATGTTACAGAGCGAGATCCTCTAAACCAGGGGCGGGCAAATTTTTTGATCGTCGGGCCACATTGCTGATGAAAATTAGACCGTGGGCCAAAAGTTTGGAGAGCAAAAAAAAAAGGTCCTTTCATTTCCGCAACAAAAAGGTCTTTTTGCGTCTGTTGTGAGCCTTGCTATTTACTATTTTTCTAAAAAAATTGGTTGTCTGTAAAGTCGGTTTACGGACGATAGTTTTACGTGATAACGTATTTCGTAATACATAACCTAAATTCTACATATAATAATTATAATAATTCGAATCTATGATATTGCATCTTTCGCTTCAAATTTAGGTTAATTTTATGTATTAAAATACTCACCACCTATTCAATAATAATTGTTTTTTTTAACTTTCTTTCTTTCGTATTTATTTTAAGTCTCAAAGATTAATTGTCATAATATTTTGAAAACAATTGTTTCACTGTTTATATAAAATTCCAAAACCTACTTACAATATTTAAGTATTTTCATACGTCAAAAAATTGATTTTTATAATGATAAAATTTGTATGAAAACGATTTTTTCGAAAGATGAGACCTAGCTAAAACGATTTTTTGCCCCCCAAAATCCCTTTTCAGTAAATTTCATCCAAATCGTTAGGGCCGTTTTCGAGAAAAGAACGCACAGGGTCAGGCGGAACGTTAGGAACGTTACACTTTTTCGTGCATGCAGCCGGTGTTTCATCAATTTATAAGATTGGTGATTCATCAATTTATAAGACGTTATCACGTCAAAAATTTTTATGCGACAAATTATATTGGCAAACAATTTTCGCTCTTAATCATCATTTATAAAATGCTTCGCGGGCCGGACAAAAGTCTACTGTGGGCCGGATCCGGCCCGCGGGCCGCCATTTGCCCAGGCCTGGTCTAAACTGATTCTCAAAAATAACACTGATAGTGATATTGAAACCATCACGCATAAAAATTGTAGATTAATGGTAACAGAAATTTGACGTAACTGTATGTTTTTGGATCACCTGTATACACTATTCGCATATGTAGGTACCACGTATCTAACCGTAGCCCACAGCGATGTATGCGTCACGAATTAGAGGTGCTTTATTGGTTATTAGCAATAATACCCATTTCCGCAGTAAGCTTATAGCCTCTCTAACGTAATGACCATTTCCTTCTTTCATTCACTTATCGCTTTCGTCCTAATCTGAACTATTCCTGACAAAGACAGCAATACTCTGTCTACATTTTTGCTACATATCGTCATCCCCTTTCTTCAACTACCAGACTCGTACGTGTCACGTTGAAAACAAGGACAAATGTATGATTTTATCAGCTCGGGATATAGCTTCGTCTTTCTTTACAAACCGGTGAATGGATACGAAAAAGTTGCAGCGCATGGGGTTGAGAGAGTTAAATGTGTTTAAGTGTGACCATGAGATCACGTGTAGTGAAATTAAGGCCTAAATTACATTTCGACAATAGGCTGAACCATATGACACAAAAGTAATATTTCCAAAGGGGCTTTCTTAATGCTCACGGCATACGTGCCATGTCTAGTTTTGTGTTTAATTTATTACATTTTCACACTATTGTTTCGAATAAAAGTGCAGCTTCCGAATAGCAGAGTTGATAAACCATCGATTGAGAACTACTGACGTCATTGGTTATTATTTCAATAGGTAAAGGCCGCTACACACGAGGCTGGTTTTTTGACGTGATAACGTCTTATAAATTGATGAATCACCAATATTATAAATTGATAAAACACCGGCTGCATGCACGAAAAAGTGTAACGTTCCTAAATCCTAACGTTCGTAACGCGTAACGTTCCGCCTGACCCTGTGCGTGCTTTTTGCTAATTTCTCGCTCAATTTAAATCAGATCGGTTTGAAACCAGTCTTAAACGAAAGAGGAGAACATTTTACATAGATTTCGTATAACAGAATTTGCCTAAACAGTTTTTTTATACAAATTTATATAGAAAAATAGCTGTATAAATGCAATGTTGTCTAATGCATGGCGCGACGCGGTCGGTCGTCTTTGTTTGCCGTACATGGAAATTAGAAGATAACGTATGTCTTGTCTTAACATGAAAACGGCTGCATTTCTAATGTTTAATTCAATTTTTTGACATTAGTATTTTGTGAAATGCAACGCCTTCTAAGTTAAGTATTGGAATAACTAATTATTATTAGAACATAATACTTTGACAGTTGCAAACGTCACTTTTGACATTTCTTATCATTCCGACACCAAGGATAAGCGGATTGAAACCAAATTTTGGGAGGTTTAGGTTATGTATTACGGAATACGTTATCACGTAAAACTATCGTCCGTAAACCGACTTTACAGACAACCAATTTTTTTCGCTTGAATCGTTGCTGGTACCCGGGTGAAAATATAAAACTGAAAACAGACTGAAAAATTTACTAATTTTTTCTATGTTTAAGAGCAGTCGGAAAACGAACGGAAAATAGACTTCGATAGTGGACAAGAGACGGAAAATGATAAAATTTCCGCCTTATTTCCGTCTCTTGTTCATACTCATCGCGAAGTCATAATAAGAAGAACCAGCTCGAGCGTTGTGGTGGACCGATATCTGTCGCATGAACCAATATGGCGTCAGCTGCTGGGTAACGCACACACGTTCATGGCTTGCATGTGTGTAGTGCCTGTGAACCTTGGTAACTATGGCTAAAACAGACGGAAAGAACCGAAGTTTTTTTTTAGGTATTGATAAAAGTGCCGTCTCGCGTGCGCCAGAAAACGGCCCGTCTCGAAACACAGCAAGCATAGGAAGTCAGGTCTCCTGATTAAAGATTTCGTGATACTCAAGGGTAATTACTAATATTTCACATTTATACAGTTTTTAGTAAAAATCAAGTCGTTTTTCAAGAAAAATAGTAACTTTAATACCTTTTGATGACATTTTATATTATAATTTATTTTATACTTAACAACAATACTGAGAAAACAGACAGCATTGATTCTCCGAAGATGACATAAAGATTGCCGAAACGTCAGACATAATAAAATGCAATAAAAACCTTCAGTATTTGCTTTGTTTCATCGATCCTATGCCACCAGGATTCTTCCTTTTCAATCTTCCAACATTGAAACAGGATCATTATCACTCTAAATTATTAAAGTTATTTTTTCACTAATATTTCAGTTTCGATTCAACCTGTTTTCCGACACAGCTATTCTAATATAAAACTTTCAGTCTCGTTTCAGTTTCACTTCAGGATGAAAAAATATTTCCGCATCATTTCAGTCTGAATTCGTCTTCATTGAAAACATTTTCAGTCAGTTTTTAGTGTAAATAATATAATTTTCGCCTTATTTCAGACTGAATTCCGTCTAAAATTCATTTTTCAGTCTTTTTTCAGTCCTTTTTCAGTCTTATATTTTCACCCGGGGATTTGCGCTGCGAAAATGGAAATGACGTCACTGCGTGGTCACAAGATGAATTTCAAAATTAGAATCAGGGCTATTTTTAGTGCTTGTTTTGATCAAGAATCAATCAGAAAACAGTATCTTAAGAAGGTTGAGCCGTTTAACGAAGATAATGAAAAAAATCTGAAATAAAGTTTTTTAAATAGATTTTTTTATGACAAAATTTTCTGTAAAAAATCCAAAATCATTAGGAGATTTATAAAGTTAAAAATTAAAAGAAATTTTTACATGTAGTCTTATGGAAAATAAAAATCTTTGATTAACGTTTGAATAGAACTCTTCAAGTAAATAAAATTGTCGTGTAAATAAATAATAATTAATAATTTAATACTAATTAATTTTTATATTTTTAGATTTTTCTGAAGAAGATCCAAATCCGGATCGAAACGTCATCTTATGTTATATTGATTTGTATTTTTATCATTTTTGTCAATATATCGTATGGTCTGAGAAAAATTGGTCGACAATTTTATTTACTTATGGAAAATATGTCAAGCTAGCAAGCAAACTGTTCATTTTAATTTTTTGCAAATAACCAAATATTGTCAGCAGTCCCGAAAATTATCTATGTAAAGCATCGATGTCTTACGCATATTTTAATATTTTTTCCAATTTAATTAGGAGACTTTTAATCAATAAAAAAAATTATTAAACCTTAGCACTTTTCGATTATGGACTTTTATTCATATGACAGATTTAACAATTTTAACTAAATTTTCAACTTTTTAATGATTTAATTTTAATTTTTATTACTTCTAATTTCTTTTTTTAATTATTTACTGCAAAAAATATGTAAAATACAGATATTTACATAAATTTATTTTTTTTAACCTAGCTTTATACAAAACATTCAAAAGTTAGTCCATTAAAGTATAAAGTACTGAAATAATTAATTAATACTAAAAAAAAATATTTATTTATGCCTTTATGACAATAATTTATTGGTATCATCGACTTATAAACTATAAAAGTTCCCATTTAGAATTCGACTTACTTTTGATTGGGACTGTAACGGATCAACCTCCTTAAGCATGTGTTCTGTTTAGAGACAATAAACGTTCACTTTTGTTAACAGTCGAACTGTCACTGCGCACCAATTCACCAAACCCATCTACAAAGCCAGCTTCAATACGCGCATTGTGTGAAGTGACCACAAAAAAACCATCGCGATATCCGGCGCAAAACCAGTCTCGTGTGCAGCGAACTTTATACTTCTGGTTATTTATTCTTGTGCCCAAACTTTGATCGGGCAAAACTTTCGCCACATTTAAGTTAAGATCTTTTTCGACACACTGTATAATTTACCGTGCAGATAAGTAAAGTACAGGTCACTGTATTAATAGTAATAGTTTGGAGGGAAAACACAATCTTTGTGTACAGATCCTATCTGTCAACAATTAAGTCCATAAATCAAGGGCATACTCCTAAAGGATTATATTTAACGCTATGGCAATGGTCTGCGTTGCACGAAGTCCTCATTACAGTGGAGACTCGATTAAACGGAGTTGTAGGTCATTCGGATCACCGAATGTTTGTGGGAAAACAAATTTTAGGTATCTGCATAATGTTAGATATTGTAACAAAACTGTAGTCCTTGGCGGAAATTATTTATTTGCAATAATAAATGTTTAACAAGACGGCTAAACACACAAACGACATCGTACTTCTTTAACTTCAGAAATAATAACGCTAAGAGTATTCGTCCCTGCAAACACCCCCTGCACCCTTCATCTCAAATCTTTTCCCCTCGCCTAAAAACGGTTCGCGCTCTCCCGACGCTATTTTTAAAGCTAGAGGGTTTTGGTAAACGCCAAATTAAAGACAAAGAATCAGACTACAGATCCTTCAGGCGAATTTTTTGAAAAACAGTTTCGCCTACGGGTGAAATATTACGTAACTTATTATTTTTTTCAAAAGGTTGTAAGTTTTTTCAGGAATTTTTTTTCAAAAAATTCGCCTGAAGGATCTGTAGTCTGATTCTTTGTCTTTCATTCGGCGTTTACCAGAACCCTCTAACTTTAAAAATATCGTCGGGAGAGCGCGAACCGTTTTTAGGCGAGGGGAAAAGATTTGAGATGAAGGGTGCGGGGGGCATTGCAGGGACGAATACTCTTAACAGAAACAAAATTAATTGTTCTAAATAATAAAAATAAAAGACTAAGTAACAGATAATATAGAGTTACTAAATTATATACACAAAATGTGACTACCCATACATTCTTAAAACTGGGCGCGGTTGTCAACACGGATAATCGCGAATCTGTACAGCTGACGTCCGCATAATCGTGTTTACACTGTGTTATGCTTTGTTATTCTGCGATCTGTTTACATTCACTAAATAATTTCAGGAAATTATTGAATAAAAGGTGGCCTTGCATGTCCAGGCAGTTGAATTTAGGTCAATCCAATACTCAATAATAAAATTGTAGAGGGGAGTTCTATCTGTCTTTTCCGTCATAATTCTTAAACGTCTGATTTCTAATCGGATTTCAATGAAATCTGATACACGTACGTAACTAGGGCCTAGCAACCAGAGTTCGCTCCAGGGGCGCAAACCCGGAAGGACGCAGTCTGCAAGGCTATTATTATTTTGAGGGCGTGAAATCATAATCTTGCCATGGGCATCGATGAATTTAAGTGTAGTACTGTATATAGACTCGTTTATATCCGGCTTCGGTCTCGTTTAAAATGTATTACCATTCCGACACCACAAGTGGGGAATGGTTTTAATTTAGGTCAGAATTCACTTTTCAAAATTTTATATGTTTGTGTTTTGAAGTCCCCCGAATCCGAAAAACATATTTCTGGAATAAGTCTGTACGTCTGTTTGTGAACACAATACAGGTCAAACGAATTATCGGGTTGAAAGTAAATTTTCGGAGGCTGTTTGGTATGCAAATATGAAGAGCCCTATTGTTTTTAGGGGAAATGGGCGCATACGCAGAGGAGATATATGCTATAACGTTGTTTTTTTTTATATAATAATGGTTTAATGTTTATGACGGTTTGTTACTCAATTTATTTTTACAAGGAAGTTTTGTAAAAAAATGTTTTTCTAAACTTTATAATTTTGGAAATACTTTGAAAAAAAAATCAGCTGTTCTGTTGTTCTGTAGATCTGTCAAAAAGAAAAAACTGGGCATGCTTTGATTTTTACATGACGTGATAAGATATATAGATAACCATGCAAACGAATAGCAAATATCATAAGATTTAATACTAGTCGTTACCCGCGTCACTGCACACCTTAACAGAAACTTAATTTCTGTGTTATAACAACATGTCAAATGTCAATATTTTTGAAGTTGAAAATGTTATTTCCTTGTTAGGTATTGATAGTAGATATCGATACTCTATAACTCGAATTTCAAAAAGCAGATTCCGTAAATCGAAGGTAGTAAAATATAATGACGTCTTACTTGGAACTCCCCGACCTCATAGCACTAAAATCCAATTGTGCCTTTCTAAGTCGAAATTTTAGCAGTTAAAAATCCTTTATATCTTTAAACCTCATTAGCTCCAACTTTCACTTGAAATTCGAGTTATCGAGATTCAACTGCATATTAATAAAATACTTATATAATAATATATTGATTCTTGTCTCTCTATCAGACATTATGCACGTATGTTATTATTCTGTAGCTATGTAATACGAATATCCGCATTGTAAATATCCCTGAACTATGTATAAGGTTCTTTGTAGACACGTGTAGAAGTTTTTACAGTTCAGTCAGTTCTTTGAAGTACTAAAGCATTGCACTATATTGAACCCATTGCATTTTGCATCAGAAGGTAAGTTCCCCAAGGTCCCAATACACAAACGTGACTCCCACTTGATCTGCTAGTTTTTAACAATTCATCCGATGACACTTTGATGCTTCGACTTTTTCTTCCAACATATTATGCATCATACTTTTACAACCACGCCATTCTTCTGTTTCTTTTAAAAGGCCTGGATTCACTACATTTTCCAGGAAACACAGATGTTACCTTTTTTATTCTTATTTTGTAATATTTCCACATGAAATATTCTAAGATACTGTTTTTTACAAGTACTGTTGACGTTTTTTTGATCATAAAAAACCATAAAATTTGTGATTACGACCTCAAAAATATTTTGGCAGAATTTTATGTTTCGAAGTTTTAGAGATTTTCCTTTCAACCGCATCACCCCCTTTGTAACGCTTAGATGTTGAGCGACCTTAATCTACAATCTAATCCTTTGTAATCAAATCTAAATTAAAAAATTGGTTGTCTGTAAAGTCGGTTTACGGACGATAGTTTTACGTGATAACGTCATAAAGAAACATTGATGAACTATCTGACGTCACGCGAGAAGAGAGAGAAATGCGTACAAGCCGACGCTTGGGCCGATCGTGCCTCTCTATCGCTTATACCGCGCTCTCGCTTGCACGCTCAGGCTCAGGCGGAACGTGACACTTTTTCGTGCGTGCAGCCGGTGTTTCATCAATTTATAAGACGTTATCACGTCAAAAAAAAGTATGATGTAACGACGGTGATGTTTCTAATAGCTATATTTTTTTTAAATTTAAAGGCAAATACATTAACTAATCTTACGGAACGTCCGATACGCGAAACGGACATACATTTGTCCAAGATGTTTTAAAAAAGAATCTTATGTCAAAAGTTCAATGAAAAGTGTTAAAAAGTTCGTTTAAATAGTAATGTCACATTATTGTCTGCATGATTCTGCAGCAACAGCGAATCCAGTTAACTGGTATAATGGCTTGAAAATCGAACACCAGATTTCCAATGTAATTACGCGAAGTATAATATATATATCATTCAAAATCAGCTCTCGCATAAATCTCGATATTCGTGCCAAGGAGATTACAGCATGCACTTGAAGTGTGTGTAAAATGTACCAAATGCTGAAGTTCTGGCTATAGAACCAGAGAAAACGGGTTATTACCTTGTGCTGTGCTCGCACTGCCAGTATTAATATTTTTGTTGTGTAAATTTTCTTATGCACTCTTAAACAACTTAATAACCTTTTATCAAGGTTGATATCTCTAGTATAAATTAAAATTTTAAATATAATTTAAACAAATTTGAAAAGAAGTTTGACCCTGCAGATCATTCTTAAAACTTCCCGCTATTTTCGAATTCAAAACGCTCAAAAATATATAAAGTATAGCAAGAAGTTTATTTTTTAGCTCTTCGAGCTCAAAAAAAATCACTTTCTTACGAATTTTTCGTTCACGATATCTCATGAACAAACGAACCGATTTTGATGCGGTTTGGGGCGTTCGATGCACTTTTTTTAACCTAAGAAAGTACTTTATTACAAAAAAATCGATTTGATAAGAATTTTTCGAATAATGTTAAAAAAACGCTTTTTTACGAATTTTTCGTTCATGATATCTCGTGCACAAACGAACCGATTTTGATGCGGTTTACGGTAATCGAAGAGAAGAGCAGGATTTTGGAATTAACCGGTTTTGTAGTTTAGAAAATATTCCAAAAAACAAATTTAAAAAAAATTTTGAATCTTGTATTTTTGAGATTTCTCAAAATCTATTGGGCCGAATAATTCAAAATTTTCAGGAAATCTAAGTTCAGCAAACTCACGTCATATGGCGAAAACCGCGTTTCAATCGGACACTCCGTTCAAAAGTACTAAAGAGATTTACATACATGCATACACACATACAGCCCTTCGGACATCATCGCCAAAACAGTCATAATAGCTTCCTAGGACCTCAAAACGTTGCGATCTGACGAAAACTCGATTTTCGAAAATCGGGGTGAAAACAATAACTTCCTGCTTTTTTTGAAAAAAAATCATCATTTTTTTTATAGCGGGAAGTTGAAAAACGGACCAGCACAGCACGGAGCAAAAAACCTGTTCGTAAAGGTACTTATGGACTTGTGCACATTAGACCAGCACCTGCAACCAGCAACGACCGTCAGAGCAAGTCGTGTCGGCTGGGTTACAATTTTTACCTGCAATTTCTGTTTGGCCTCTACTGGATCGACTTAATCTTATGTTTTGCTACTGTTTTTGTACTGTGATGAGGAGACAGAGCTCATAAAATTTGTGTTGTGACATTCGGAACGATTCAAACAATTTTTGTTGATCTCTCTCGATAATTCAGAAAATAAATGACGAAATTCGTCATATTGCTTCATCTTTTCATTGATAAGATGAACCTAAAACCTTCTCTTTTTGCCTGGCCTTTTTCACTTCATTCTCTTCACACAACACCGTCAAAATAAAAAAATCTTCCACCCATACACACAAATTACCTGCTTAAAAACTTCAAAATGTCTGCAGCACAAGAAACCTGTACTAAAAGTTGCCTTACTGTGCTAGTCCGTGCAGGTATAGTGTGCGAAATCGTGCTGGCTGCCAGTTCGTGCTGTCCTAGTCGTGTTAGTTTAGTGTGTGCTGTCTTTTATGCCCATTCTAACTGTTAACTTACAAAAATAAATTGTTATTTAAACGTTCAGGTGTTTATTATTATTTTCTTTTTACGAAAAAGATTCGTTCTAATTTCGAGGTGTTTTTTGTTTTATCTGTAAAGCTTTGCAAAAATAAGTTAGAAAGAAGGAAACGCATGAGTGGGTGCGGAAAGAGGGTATATTTTCTTTACAATGCATACAGAGAACTGTAATTTGAGGGCAAGTAGGCCAAGCTATAATACTCTTCTTTCGGGGTGACATATTTACGGATGAGATGCTTGCATTTGGCATCGGAGTTCGTTTCTTATATAACACACTGCTCTATTTTCATTTCAGTCACTTATCCACATACAGTGTGTTCTCAATGTTATTCATCAGTTGAACGGTTTGTGTAGATGTTTTGGACTTTCATTTGAGCACCGGACTACTAGATGGACGTCACGTCACTATCCAATCTTGAAACAATCAGATTTAAATTCAAATCTGGAGAAGATACTTGAAAAAGTACTAGATACCCAATAGTCTACTCAAAAAGATAAAAGTTATTAGTAGATGGTGAGCCCGCAGTCAGATTTTGTATCTATCGAATGCACAAATAAAGTCTGTATGAGACTAAGAAGGAGCCCCAATTATTATTATTCATGGAATACTGACGCTCGTTCCGGACACATTTTTTGATTTGTCTTTTTACCCCAGCAACTACATAAATAATAATAAAATAAATTAAAAAAAATTAATATACCACATTTTTAAACAAACTAAAAAGTATAAATTAATGTTTGATAACTTGTAGGAATTGAAACGAAAAGCGTAGGGCGCATTATTCGTTTTATCTCATAAATAGATATTTGCATTGATAGCTACTCTCTACACTTCTTATATATAACTGTCGCATGCGCCCCACGTTTTTTGTTTCAAAGCCTACAAGTTAAAAAAATTATTTTATACTTTTTAGTTCGTTTTAAAAACGTGGTATATTTTTTTCTTTTACTTATTTTATTATTTTCTTCTTTTTAGTTAATACAAACGTGGTAAAATACATAAACATCGTAAAAAAATAAAACATTATATGGGCCATGGGGGTCGAACACTCTAACCAATTGAGCTACGACCAACGGTTGCAATGTGTCGTACGACGGTAAATAAATATAAATGAATTATATGTATTTATTAAAATTTCTTTATTTCTTTTATTGTTTATTTTAATATTATTTTCTAATATTGTCCTCTAATTCTGAGTTATGTTAAAAATTTCAAGTTTCTATCTCATCAGGAAGTTAGTTTAAAATCAATTATAAAGCTCCGCCCGACATACACGAAATGCAAGTTAATATTAACCGTGGTAAAAATTACATCAAAATGTCACTCATAACATCCTTCCGCAATCCGTTGGCAGAAAAAAAAATCTGACCGTCGTGGGGCGCCTGGGAGAGGTAAAACATAAATTTAAGCAAAATTCTAGTAACTAAATATCGCCCTGTAACTAAATTTTGCCCTGTCATCTAGTTGTCCTCTTAAACAAAAGCCAAGTTATAATCAAAGCAAGCATCACGCGGTGTCTTCTAACGAAGTACTAGTAACTAAACTAATATCTAAATGTCGCCCTGTTATCTAGATGTCGCCTTCAACTAAAGCTATGTTTCATCCAACGCACAAAAATTTTAACGTCTTCCCATAAAACGTCGTCTCATAAAAGTGTCGCGCCAATTGCACGATTTTACTCCCAACCAAACGCGTCATTAGATGTTTCATATCAATAATAATAATTGTGGCCCCCTCTATGCTAATTAGTGTATTCGATTCCGGGAAAATCTCGAGTCGGCTTTGGAACTAAAGATACTTTGTACGAAATTTTCTAAATTAACGTGTATATGGAATAGATATGAGCGCCGCGCCGGCGCGCCGTCGCCGCCGACGATTCCCTCCCGCCGCCGCCGCCGTGAAAATGTAACGGCGCGCCGAGCGAAAAGGCATATGTTTAAACGATCAGAAAATGTTGAAACATATTTTTAGAGACTACTTTATATTTTTTTATGACTTAAAAGAAACATCTTTGTTTTCTCTAAGATTTATTTTCTTGTTAATTGTTATTAGAACTTTATGACAACGTTGAATTTTTTCTGCCAATCGAAGTGCCAAAAATATTTTAGCTCTAGGCTAGAAACCATTTCCTTATAAAAATAATTTGTGTTAAATAAATAATAATTCTGATTGTTTAACTACATGTTTTGTTTTATTATATCCTGCCCATCATTAAAAAATGCTCCTAAGGTCACGCCGCCGACTACGCCGCCGCCGCCGATCTCAAAAAGTCGGCGCGCCGCCGCCGCTCCTTTACCCATCGGCGCTCATATCTAATATGGAAATACCTACATAAAAAATACGTTATACCGACAGAGACTCCGAAGTAAGTTATCTAAATTAGTTTTGAAAACATCACAGAAAAAAAAATGAAAATTCTTAGCGATGGGAATTAATTCAGTGCACAAATATTTGGTATTGTTTTTTACACAATTTTTCTATGATTATAAAATCTAAAAATGTCTTTTTGTCTTAAACTCGTTCAAATAAATTGCCTGCATCAGTGAAGCGGCAAATCTATATTATTGAAATCGTTGAATCAATGGAATCGCTTTTTCACTGGCAAATTGAAATGCAACGGTTCACGTTTATCATAGCCTTGTTGGATGCATCAGCGCTGCCATCTGTGTTCTTCATTTTTATGTGTTCTGTAAACAAAAGATGTAGGTTGAACTGAACAGTTGAACTACTTCTTTACATATAATCATAATGTACAATAGAACTTTTTTATAAGCATTTTTTAAAGATTCATAATTTGACCCGGTACCGCCACCATCTAAAATTGAACTTTTGCCCAGCACTTCCACCATAATACATTTTTGTAGTATTTACTTTATATTACTATGTAATATTATGAAACGTTATTTTTAAGATTTTTTTATAGTCGTAGTGATTTCAAAAGAAACGGAAGTTGCCGTTTCTATAGTGATAGGAAACCGGAGACGGAACGGGTGAAAAATAACAAAAACATGAGAGCTGTCGATGTTAATGCTGGGTTGCAAAAATCATTAGGAAAAATTTTGATTTGATAATGACTTTAGATTGTGATAATATAATAACAATTTTTATACATGTAGGAGCAGTCTAATGTAATTGTGAAATCCCTGCCATGTAGATTAGATTGAACTCATGCTAAAGCAAATGTTTGATCTACATAGAAAAGGATCACTTTTCAAGCTAAACTTTGATCAATATGCAGAGCAAATGCTGTTTCGAAATGGAAACTATACAAAAAAACTATGATGATGACAAAGATTATATCCAAATCTTTGATTACCGTCTGAATAGAACTCTTCAAAAAATAAAATGGTCTGAAAAAAATTGGTGGACAATTTTTTTATACAAAGATTATATGTTAGATAACATTGATAAATCGCAAATGGACTGCCTAGCTAAATCACGTACCGATGCTGTTAAATTAAATAAATTTTAATTAACTTTCTTAGATCAACTTCCCCAAATTGTTTAATCATAAAAATCTAGCGTCAGATGAGAGAGTATGACACAAATAAAATTTTAACAATATACAAATAAACTCAAAGTACACTACAGAACTACTTACTATTTACAACGTATGTTTATGAGGATGATCTATATTATGTGTAGAATCAATAGTATATTCCAATTCCTTGTGTCATAGTCTCTCATTTTAGGCTCGATTTTTATGATTAACAAATCGGAGAAGCTGATCCAAAAAAAATAATTAGAATTTATTTAATTTAACAGCATCGGTACGCTAGATAGCTAGGCAATCCATGTGCGATTTATCAATGTATATATTATCTAACATATAATCTTTGTCATCGTCAAGAAATCATTTTCAAGAAATGCGCGTAGTTTGTATTTACAGTTTCCCAAGTTTAATCACGAAATTAACGCGCCTATTTACAAAATGTGCTCGACTGCGAACAACTTGCTATGTGAGACAAATTTTAATATTTTTGATATAAAATTTGGCGAATATAGAAAGCTTTTAACTGTTTACTTACTTACTTACTTACTGAATGCACTGTAATACTGTATCAATTTTATATTATTTTACAGAGTAGCTACTGTTTGCTACAATTGTTAAGAAACACCCATTGTTACAACGCTATCAACATAGAAAAATTAGTTTATTATTTTCAAACAATGTCACAACAATTATTATAATTACTAACTGTAACTAAACTCATCTAAATTTTATATTATGTACTATTATTGAATTCAACTGCATATTGTCACATTACGTAGCTGAATTATCTTATAAGTATAATTTGTAATTGCTCTTGAATTATTTTTTATCTCTTTTTTGTATTAGCTTATTTAAGGCTTTCTTTATATTTCTGTATATTTGTTATGGTGTAATCTGTTATTGAGTTTTTATACCGGTTGATTACTATAATAATAAATAAATAAACAAATAAATATATTTCCAATGCCGGATCTTAGACTAAAAGTGAGTATTCATAGTGATGCTATGATTGCTATGACTACACCATTATAGCTTTTCGTTTCGGCTTTTCATTAGATGATTAGATGAATTCAATTCACTCTACAATGCATAAAGAAGTTCTACTTAAAAAAATTTAGCATGTTGAATTAAGGAGTAAAAAAATTTATCATTGGTGCTCTATTAAAGATGTTTCTTTATAATGAAGCAGTACTAATTGGGTGGACATCAATCTTGAGTTGATTTAATGTTGTCAAGAGCAAAGCAGCTGCTGCATCGATGAGTTTAGGTTGATTGGCAGTTTTGTGGTGTGGTTGGTCGAACGATTGAACAAGGGGTGACTGCGACAAGCCATCGTGGTCATATTACATCTGCAATTGCTGTTCTATTCGTAGAGTACATTAGATGCATTATTATCAGTATCCCGTGACATCAGTTTTAGATGCATCATTGCGTTTTAGTCCGTTGGTTTCTAATTTTATTGTTTGCCTGATTTATTTATTGACAGTTGCTGATGAAAGAAAAGTAATCAAATCCTATTGGATACAGCTTTTTGACAGCTTTAATAATTGAGCGTCTATAAATTAAATCCATCGATAGCTATAAAACCTTAATACCTACAATTCTTTAATTACATTATTTTGTCATTAGATATATAAAAGCCGTTATTTTTTTAATATACATATAGGTATAACTAGGATGTTTCTCACTTTTTATTAATTATTATTAATCATAGTCCTAAAAATTAGAAAATTAAATAATGCTGAAAGAATAAAAATAACAAAATTTCGCTACATATTTCAAAATTAGAATTTAACCATTCTACTTTATCGTTCTATAGTAACTATAGTAACTATTAATATAGCAAAGCATGAAGGTAGCAGAGAATTAACAATTGAATAGATATGGAAATTAATGTAATGTCAGTTACGAAGTTTGACATATCATCTGAATATAAATTCATGACTATAATTTACTAATATGACACAGTGTGCCGCGTGACGTCATAATGGTCGATCAAATCGTCATTTAGTATAAAAAATTTGCGGCCCCTTGTACAAGAAATAAAAAATTAAATATATCCAAATAATTCTTTCAGCATTTTTAAAGTTAGTCTTGTCATCATGGTGTAACACTAATCATTATTTGTATTTTGTCCAGTGGAAACTTCATAATTACTTAAAAAAAGTTAATTGCCAATATAAATTTGCAATCTTGTACATCATGGGAACGTTAGTTGTAATGAAAATGTCCTTTGATAGAATTCGCTGCATAAAGTAATAAGACACGGATGCCTTCTCCACGCCATAGGATAGTTAATTAAATCTTGCACATTAAAGACCAGATACGTAGACAGACTTTTAAACAGTGTGATCGAAAAAGCGTGCAAAGGATAATAATATTTATATGTCCAATTTTCAAAATTGTTCAAAACATCTCATGAAAATTATACAAACTTTTTGTATTGTCCTCGAAATGTTTGTAACATATTCGTAATAACTTTTATGCAAAAAACTTTTCCAAAAATAAGTTAAAAAAAATTAAAGTTTCCTAGCAAATTGATAATAATAAAATAACCCTACTTTTCGTTTTCAAGATTTTTTATGATAATTTCATTGAAAAAAAGTTTTTTGTGTATGTTGTACACTATCTGGTCTTCACTATACACGACTTTTGCGAACAAATGTATTTCAACGTAAAAGTTTAAAACATATTTCCGATATTATTGTACATAGGTCACCTCATCCTGTAATGACAATATTTTTGTAGTTAAGTAAATGTGATGATTTTACGTTAAACACAAATTATCCCTCAAAAAAAAATTGGTTCCTATTGAATAGAAACCTATGATCTGAACACATAACACCCCTCTTTTTCATGGGTCGGGGTTTGAAACAACCGCTTAGCCTGTATAAACGGTTTGCCGTGACCGGTCTTCGACGACAAGTGGTTAAGTTTGCTAATGGATATTGTTATAGAGTACTCGAATTGTCAACTGCACTATGCTAATTAATGCCTTCAGTAATTTATTTCAAGATACGTTTTGCCTTTGTATTCTGTTGTTTACTTTTATGCAATAAAATAGTATTGATTTGAACAAACACAACACAATATTTTGAAAATAAGAACACGTGTTAGAGTCAGTATATTCAAATTAAAAAGTTGTGAACCCGACTTTGCTCGGGTCGAGATCTGTGCGAATACAATTTTTAAATTGCAGTTAGAAGTGAAAGTATAGAGTATAGACCATTGGCTTATATTAATATTAATGTAGAAAACGTATTTTATGACAAAGAGAATAGGCATGATGACAGTAACTATAAAAGAATCAAAGAATAAATGGTTTTAGGGAAAAATATATTATGTTGAAAGGTTTCTAAAAAATGACCCAGTGTCAATATAAACATTGAGATTAATAAGATTTTTAATAAAATAAAAGTATAAAATACTGCAATCGGCTATGTTGGCTGAAACACCGAATGACGTCACGCCTTCTTAAATTAAAGAGAATATAAACACTTGATGTAAATAATTATTGGGCGTGTTTGGCCGAAGTAAGTACTTACTAAATTTAGTAAGTCACTCACTGTACTTAAAAATTTTCGGCCGGGACACAAAATAAGTGCTATAGCAGTAAGCATGGCTTAATATAAGACGCCATTTTGCTTATTGTTGATGTAAACAAAACAGACAGGAACAAACCTGTCATTGTTCAGATACACAAGCACTCAATATAATAATTTAATACGTAAAAATTAGTTGACAGTGAAAAACTGGTGTGTATAATAACGTATCATAGAATTTTCTAAAATGAGTTATAATGTTACGTTAAGCCAGTAAGTCTGTCCTGGCCGAAAAGCGCTATAGTCAGCTTGTAAGATTTTAATTTTTTTATGCTAACTGGCTTACTAAGTTTAGTAAGTACTTACTTCGGCCAAACACGCCTAATGTGTCGCTCAGATTACGAGTGATTTAATTTGTGTTGAATATTTCTCAAAAAGTGTGAGTAGTAAAAACAGATTAAATGAAATTGTACTTCAACCGCGTGTAAAGGTTACACGCACTCATTTTTTTAAGGTGTTTGCTTAAAAATGAAAAGTGGTCGACTAAAAATATAATATATACAGTTTTAGTGTGCTAGTTTGTTTGCTTTCGCGCAGTTGGGTATTCAAATTAGGCTCTATTTTTTCTGTCAAATGCTGTACACATAAAAACTATAATACCTTTGTACTGTTTCAATGAGTCGGTTTTGCATGTGAATAATTGTGCATTGCTAACAATAATTATTAAAACACGTATGTGTGTTTATTTGTTGTATAAAATTTTCGTTAATGATTAATTTATCTTGATCAAGTCTGACCTCTCTAGTATGAACATTGCATTAATTTAGTGTAATTTAATACTGTGATTTGATCTAATTAAAGTCAACTAGATCTGTTGGCACTGAACCAAACGCTAATGCGTGTTTCCGAATAAGCAAAAAATAATAAGAAGGTACATACGTTGATTTCTGGTGACTTGTACGCCAGTTTTTCTAATCATTATTATATGTGTACGCAGGGCCGTAACTAGGCAGGGGCAATAGGGGCACTTGCCCAGGGCCCAGAGCACAGGGGGGCCCCGGAGGGGCCCAAGAAGACCCCGATAAAAATTATCTCAATTATTTTCATTCGTATTTTAATGAATATTACAAATCACATATATAAGTAACACCACTGCATGGTGGCTCAGATAGACGGGGCCCAAAAAAGCCAGAATATGCTATTAGAATTTTTATTTAAAAAAAACATATTTATTTAATTCTCAATACTTAGGCCCGGTATTATAAAATAAGATTAAAACTCAATCTTGGATTAAACTAACTTAACTGTCATCGATGTCATCTGCTTCATCGGTATACATGATTTCGAATTAGTCGAATCGTACCAAAACATCGTTGTTGCTTTAAGAATATTTCTAACCCCACCAGTCACCACCGCTTCTTGCGAGAGAAGTTTTAGTAAACTAAAGTTAATTAAAAACTATTTAAGATCGTCGCTCTCACAACAGCGTTTGTCGAACCTGTCTATTATATCAATTGAATCTAACATAGTGCAAGAAATAGATTTTAATAATATAATTGATGAGTTTGCGGAGAAAAAAGCAAGAAGAATGCAATTTAAATACATTTTTAATTCGTTTTTCTTCATAAATATAAAATTAAAAAAAAATTACAAAAAATATGGACAGGACCAATTTAAAGATTCCTTATTTTGTGTTTATTTATTAAGTGATAGGTATACCTACTAAACTTTAAAAATGTGAAAGAACAGGAACTATAACCATGGGAAGTTTTTTCTCAATTTATTTTTATTGAGGGGGGCCAAATTTGAGGTCTTGCCCAGGGCCCACAAAATCCACGTTACGGCCCTGTGTGTACGTGTAACTTTACCACGAATTTGACTTTTGAATTAGAAAAAAAGTCTTAAACTTACGTGAAATTGGTTATTTTTTTGTATTTTTTCAACCTTATTCGAAGGATGTATTGGCAAATAATTGTAGAATTTCATAAAATCATGGCACCTCGTCTTTTTCAATATGAAAGTTCTTAATTTGACCTCAGATATTTCAGAAACTATCCACGATATTATTATCGTATTACAATACGAAGCTCAGATGACATCGCAGAAATATTTTACTAAAATTGTCATATAGAGGCGCAAGTAGCAAAAGCGTTGATCTAAGCCGTCAGAAGGCATCATGCAGCATTGCTGTGACGTTGTTCATCCTTGCTCGCTGTTTCAAAATTAAAACCGTCAGATGGCAGTATGCAGTATTGTGTCTGTTGTATTACAATATGAAGGTCAGATGACAGGTCGAAGTGTTGACGTTGTTTCAAAATTAAAACCGTCAGATGGCAGACGTTGTTCAGCGTTGCTGTATTTTAATTAATTTACAAAAACAAAAGCAATAATAAATTTTTTAGTTGTCGATGTCAGAAGAGCAAGCAATTATCTGTAAAATGATATATAATTTATGTGGAGAAATTGTGAGGTTTTTTTTAAAAAGGGAGGCAAACATATTTAACCTTAGCGTATTAATATATATGATATTTTAAGTGTCGGATTTGGAAAAATTACAATTTCACAAATCACTAACATCCATAAGAAATTCAATTAGCATTCGCTGGCATCTATTTGCCCACTGTGCATTTTGAACTCAAACACGAAGTGCAAAGTGTATATTATGAACAAACACATTCATGAAGAGCTATATTATTGCTGTCAGTTTCATTTAAATTGTTATTATACTAATAACGCCGTTGGCAACGTTTATCGCTCACATTGAGCACGCTTGGCAGTGCATCGAATCATCTATATTATACATTTTAAAGTCAACAATAAGTACCGAGCAGGAAACTGCACCAGATCTTACATCCACACTTATCAAAATAACAACCAAGGAACTACACTTTGCAGTGCAGTTCCAAGAAAACGGTCCAAAAATATATAGGCTAGTACTTTTTGACGTGATAACGTCTTATAAATTGATGAATCACGTCAATATAAAAAGATGAAACACCGGCTGCATGCACGAAAAAGTGTAACGTTCCTAACGTTCCGCCTGACCCTGTGCGTGATTATTAAATATGATATTCGAGCGGAATACGTTATCACGTAAAACTATCATCCGTAAACCGACTTTACAGACAACCAATTTTTTTTTTAATTGTTTCGGGGTGTTTCTTGAGTATTTCGTCAAGTTAGTGTTGTCGAAAAGGTTATGCAAACGCCGCGTATTTATGAAAGCATCAATGCTAAATATATCGCGCCTCGTTAATGCTGCGCAAACATTATAAGGACCGTTTTTTGGAACATTTAATTCCCTGCAACCTGTATTTATGGAGCGATTTTTGTAATATTAACTGTTGAAGAGTTGTAGCAATCAGTTAATATAAAACTTCATAAGGTTACATAAGAAAATATTCGAGAAAAACGTTAGGTTTCAATTTATTAAACAAATATACAGTAATAACTATTATTGATAATTAATTTACACATTTGTGAAATAATAATTATTACTGTGTATTTATTTAATAAATTGATAACGTTTTTCTCGATTATTTTCTTATGTAACCTTATGAAATTTTGATATTAACTGATAATTATAGCTCTTCAACGGTTAATATTACAAAAATCGCTCCGTAAAGAAAGGTTGCAGGAAATTAAATGCTTTAAAAAACCCTCCTCACAATGATAACGTTTTTCTCGAATATTTTCTTATGTAATCTTATGAAAATTGTATATGAATGTATAGAGAAAAAAATGGACATTGAGAAAACGTAAAAAAATATGTTGACATTTGAAAAAAACGAATGTAGACTTCCGGAGGAGTTTGAAATACAAAAAAAAATGAAATTGGGTTTGGCCGGTAACATATATATATATTTGTATTTACTGTTGGTCTTTATCTCCATTCTTTAACACCAAACGAAAATTACACGTTATGGTCAAGATTTTATCAGTTTCTAAAGTTTTATTGAATCTTATTTTTCCTAATTAATTCTTTATAAGTGTATAACAGAAGTTATATTTTAAAAATGTCCGTTAAAACATTTTGAAAAGTTATAAGGTTGATTATATCACAGTTTTTAAACATTACAGTTGTAACGAAACACTTTTAAATTCAATTTTTTTAACATTAATAATCGGTTTACATTTTGTGATGAATATATGAATTATCTGTAGCGTGGATCAAAGCGTTGTGCAAGGATTACATTTAGAAAACAAGCCTGTATTAACTACGTGCTTAGTGTAGTGTTGAAATAACAGTTCTTAAAAACAAATTTTCGTGTGTACAAAGTAAATTTTTCGTGAACAAGTGAAACGGAAAAATCATGTTTTTATCACAAGATTGATGCGTTTGTTGCGTTTTCTGTACTCAGTTCAGCGGTTACCTTAATTTAATGTGAAATTTTATGTCAAAACAATGATTTTTTTATTGTATATTTTTCTTTAAGTTCTCCTATACTAGGTAGCTGAAGATTGATACTAAATAATAGTACTATATTGTGCGACTAGTGAGAGAAGGAGAAGATTCCATGAGCGTGAAATTTGCCGCACTCGCTACGCTCGTGCGGTAACACGCGAGTGGAATATTCTCCTTCGACCAATGGTCGCACATAATATTTTATTCAACTAGCACGAGTAATAAGTAATCGGGGTCCTGATAAAAGAGGGAAAAATTATAAATCACTTCATTGATTGACGTACCCACCGCCCTCGATGCACACAAAATGGCCCTGACTTTCGCTGAATTGCGATGCTGTTTTCATATATACAAAGCGCTACCGCTTTCCTATTGGTCCAGAAACTATGCAGTTATTATTCATTATTGTACGGCTTCCGCTCTCTACTGCGTTCCTATTGGTCCAGAAAATTCATTATCGTACAGTACGGCTCATTATTAGCACTCTACGCGTCAACATGAAGTAATTTATTATTTCTCCCGAATTTAGCAGGGCCCCGAAATTATATATTACTCACGCGTGTTGAATAAAAATAATTAATATACACCTAATAAAATATAACGTCATTAATTTACTTAGAAACATTCTTACGAGTCAAAGTATTAACAGAAAACATAACTATAATGTATTCGATCACATTGACGTAAATCTGTCATAGGATATTGTAATATTTTTTATCAAATATTTCTACAAAATTCGACTCAATTCAAATGTAAATTTAGATCTGATGTTACACCTGCTTGTATATATTTTTGACGTTACTATAATAAATACAATAACCTGAAATTGAGTAGTTTTGTTGTGAATATCTACAATATTTTGCATGCGGTGTCACATTTCTTGTATGGCTATGTCACAGATTTGAATATAATTTCGTTTATCCGTGTGTATTTTCTTAAACGTATAAAAAGTGTGCAGCGTTTGTCAACATAACATTTGGTCATCCAAAAGAGTAAACCATCTGTCCTAATTATTATTATTTAAGACTAACATATAAAAATATATTTTGTCATTAATTATAAAAGCTGAAAGCAAGCAAACAAGCATATTTAAAAGAAGCGTTCAGAATTACGACAGATCATATTCTGCCCGAATGGGTAATTAATCTGGGATGGAAGAAGATGTAGGTATATGGAGGAAAAAAAGCACAAGGAAATTTTACATACGTATAAATTATAAAGAAAACTGAATTGTTGAAATCTCCTGTCATATTATTTCTTCGTATTAACAAGAAAATCATTACATTCGGTACGAAAACTTAATTGCGCAATGCAAAAACTGCGCTGCGCTTTTCATTTTACGAAACAAACAAAATTATCAGTTTTTCCAAATCGAGAGTTTCTCGGTTATGTCAGAATATAACAGAGCAATGTTATTGAGCCGATCGTGCACCATTGTTCATCTTAAAGATGTTTTGAGTCGACGGAGACAGGGCCGATCCTAGGGTGTCGGCCGCCCGCGTGCAAAAATCTTATGTGCCGCCCTTCTAGCCACGAATTTTGCTAACAAATGAAGAATGTGTGTAAAGAGTAGACATTAATGGACAACGGACCCACACACTGTGCACAAACATTCTATTTTTCTTAAAGTTGTTAAGAGTGCTATCGGGAAATTGGGACTTATTTTGGTTTTTCAATAACTGTTTAAAATTCAGCATATTTATTCGACTTATTACAAGTTTAAAAAATTTGCTTGATTGATAGAATTAGTTATATACGGTCTGCTGCCGCTCCTTGATTTGGCCGCCCGCGTGCGGTGCACACGCTGCTAGGATCGACCCTGGACAGAGAACAGAAAAACTGATTCACTCGAACATAAAGACACTGAAATCGTGATAAGCAGACTAACTCTGGAATAAGTCTTCTAATCCATTCCTCGAGTATATAATCTATACTAATATATAAAGCTGAAAAGTTTGTTTGTTTGGATGAACGCGCTAATCTCAGGAACTACTGGTTCGAATTGAAACATTTTTTTTGTTGGATAGCCCATTAATGAAGGAAGGCTAGAGGCTATATAATATCACGCTACGACCAATAGGAGCGGAGCATCAATGAAAAATGTTGCAAAATGTATCTCAAAATTTGTCCGTCCGACAAAAACTTTTGAACGGTAACTCCAATCATCTTGAAATTTGGACACAACATTCATTTCGGTAAACTAAGATGAATGTGCGTGCTCGTGTCCATCCCCCCATTCGTTCTTTTGCACCCGGGTGAAACCGGGCGGGACCGCTATAATAATATAAAGTTGTATCGGAATACATATTTTCACAAAATGCCGTCTAATTCCAAGTGGATATTTTCTTGCCGGGTTGAATATAAACAATTGCAATTATTTTCTAAAATGTCCTCACTCCATCAAATTTCGAAAGGGTTAGTCTATTTAAAATTTAAATAACAATTCTTCCGTTAGAACAATAATTATTATCAACATTTGCAATTTAAAACCTACGAACCATAGGTTGGAAGACACAGTGTAACCTTAACACTGATATCCAATAAGCTATCATCAACAAGATCTCTTTGCAGTCTCGCAGAGATATATTTACCTGATGTTATCATTGTCAAAGAAATACCTAAAAGCACAAGACAAGAACATAGCTTTTTCGTTGATTGTGTAATCTTAATAAATTACTACGCGCAAACTGTACATCTACATTAGTACAATTTCAAAAATCACCAAACACAACAGATCTTCTCTGGCTTCAGAATTGAAATCGTTATTTACCAAAAACAGATTGATTTTGCACGTTTTTGTAAAATATCACTCGTTTATTTAAATCATATTGAATGCAATAATTAAATAATTTTTCAAATGCTTAATGATGTCCCTACTTAATAATTGTTTTTATCTCCCAGACATTGGATAACTTATGACCAGTAATCCTGCATTGCAGATCTATCATAACGTAGTCTTTAACAATAGCAATAGCCATGATGACAGATTTTGAAATCCCATTCTATAATGTAAGTAGGTACACGTCTACTATTTCTGACAAAAAAAAACATTATTTGACCAATATAAATTAAATTTAAACGCAAATAATAGTATATTTTTATCTTTCTATTTGCAGTAATCGAGAAAAAACGCTTGTGACGTCACGCCTCAGTGACAGCCGACATTAGATGTCGTATTGATGGGTGTAGAGCTGTGGTTCAGAGGTATTTCTTATATTTACTTATTGATATGATTTTAAGTATTTTCTTAAAAGTAGGTACTTAGTAGTAAAAATAGTACGGTTTTCTTTAGTTGCAAGTTAACTGATCTCAAAAATAACCTGTGATATAAGTGTTATAAAATATCACAGAAAAAACGAATAAACAACAAATCAACAAGGTAATAAAATGTTGCAGTAGTGAATGATCGCAACAAAAATTTAAGCGACACGGTGATTATTTACTTCAAGTGTTTATATTCTTTAACTTAAAAAGGCGTGACGTCATTCAGTGTTTCAGTCAACATGGCCGATTGCAATATTTTATACTTTTATTTTCTTAAAAATCTTATTAATCTCAATGTTTATATTAACACTGAGTCATTTTTTAGAATCCTTTCAACATATATTTTTCTCTAAAACCATTTATTCTTTGATTCTTTTATATACTGTCTTATCATGCCTATTATTAACTTTGCTCACGGGACGTCATTTTTAAGGACAACATATAAATCAAAAACATAAATGCATTGTGTTGAACGTTTCGTCACTACATTAAGACTTCCTCAGGAACTTAATAGGTATGTAATATAATATGTTGTTCCTGGTGTAATAATAATGCGCCACAGTTGAACGATTTTTCGTCACTGAGGAAAATGGTTCTTGGGTCGTGTTGAGTTTGTGATAATTTGAATTACATTCCTTCTTGCACAACCGAGTATAATGTAGCACGCGAATCGTAGCCATACAGCGGCAGATGTAACAAATGGATGCGTCAGACGCTGTCCATTATTCCTGTAGCTTTTTATTGGACCTTTTGCTTTATGATTCCTTATTCCTGCATCCACGCCACACGTCGGTTTGCGGCTTCACTCGCAGTCCGCAGAAGCCAACATGCCAACAGAGTCAGTTAACTGAGACTGGACCGGAGTTAGGGTTGCCACCTCGCACCTATAGAGATCTTACTCGGAGATTGTCCGGCGCGGGAGGAAAGGGTAAGCGGGATATTCAAAGTCTCTAATTCATTGTATGAAGTTTTTGAACATTTCATATGCTAATAATATAAATAATTACAATTGGAATATACAAACTCAAAAATAATCCTTTATTCACAGCTATAATTGAATATAGTCGGGAGTCGGGTTTTTTGAATTTTTTGCTTTTTTTGTCAGAACACCAATCTAGAGACTCCTTTTCGTTTTTGAGGTCGCTGAACACGATGGTGAGGGTCCCACAATTTTTTTTCGGCAATCCCTTCAAACTGGCCTCCCTGATTTCCATCCCTTGGAAAAATTATAATAAATTTTGAAATCAGTTGTGCTAATTTGAAGGGGTTTCCAAGGAAAAAATTTGTGGAACCCTCACCTTTGTGTTCAGCGACCCCTTTCGACTCCTGATCTCGACTAATACTCGAAAGTTTTTCATACGCCCCCTCACTTTTCGAAAGGATCACTACTTATCTTCGCAGCTCTACAATAAATTTAATAGTATATTATACCATAAGGGTCTGAAGTGTGATATAATTGCCCTGCGCGCCATGATGCATGAGGCCAAGACATCACACATTCGACCAGTGTGGTCGAAAGCACGCTTATTAAATACATTAATGAATAAATTACATATTAATTACATAAAAACACAGATAAATTCCAAGCAAGAAGCTTTGAGGTTATACGTAAAAAACACTAATGACAGTTGTTCGCGACAATTAGTTAAAATGTAATAGGGTTGCTATGGAAACGACATCTAAACAACAGTAGATTGTTTTTTTTTGCTTTACTACCGCCCGAACGTACGAGCTTCCCGCATTGGTGCGTGTAATCCCACCAAGGAGTAAATGTTACATTTTCTGCCTAACAATTTATCCTGAAAGTATGCACTTTCGATCGAGGTATGAAAAAAAAATATTTACAAAACCCCTTGCGTTTGACTGGAGACCCGGAGATCGTCTCCACGGCCTGAAGAGGTGGCCCGGTGTTGTCACATAACTAATTTAAATAAATCTGTTCTTGTAAGGCACAGCTAATTGTATCGGTGAATAATTTTCGCGTTCGTCGAGTAAGAATCGATTTATTAAAAACGTGAGTAGCAATGCGACTTCTTTTAACGAATGAATATTGAAATACCTTTAGAATTTACAAAACATTCATAATTCTGTAATTACGAAAGAAAAATCCAGAGATTGTATTCTAAATTTCGCAACATTGGACTGGGAGAAAGCTATATGCTTAATGTGAGCCTTGGCACGTGATAGATCTTTCTAAACATGGCTAGCACATTTGTATTATTATGTGTATTTGACTATTTTAGCAGTGCAAATCAATAGAAATGAAATTATAAGATTAGTATTATTATAACTTGCAGGTTTCGCTCGTATTATACATGTTATATAGCTTTTGCCTACGGTGTGCCAAGAAGAGAGATGGCTCAAACAGAAATGAAATTTGTTTTTTTTTATTAGCAGAAAAACGTTAAAAGCAAAATTTTAAAAAAATCACCATAAATTTTCCGCGTACTTTTCAAACCATTTCAGTGAAAAGTTAATAAAACGAAAAAAAAAGAGAAATAATAAAATCATGTTTATAATTTAACAAGTTTAACAGATAACAAAGTTTTTATTACTCGATATATAAATTTAATGAAATTTTTCAACCTCTGTTAAAGTCTTCATCAAGATACTTTTCCTGCCAGTAAATTTTAATAAGTCCGGAGAAGTTATTAGTAAAATTCTCTTTGATGTGTGAAGTTTCAGATAAATAATATCCTTCCTCTGGAAACACGAAATGAAGTATATATCAACTATTTCTTATTTCATCTTTCATGGAAGTAATCTAGCAGGTACAAACAAAGTGCAAATTGAAATATAGTAAGCCATATATGCTCAGGTTCTTGAATAATTACCTTATATTAGCTGGTAGGTAACGTTCTCCGTGTTTTAAGGTGACGTAATCAACACGTAGTTACAGAGATCCGCTGCTTTTCGTCGGCCGGGATAGACTCGCCGGAAACCAGGGCACTTATTAGCAGCGGTATACGATGAATTGAATAAAGAGAAGTTTAGCGTATTTTCAATGTCGAGTTAAATCGACCTTTATTAACAAAACCTTATTATCTACTTTTACAAAAATCATTACAAAATCTATACAATACTGCGGAAACAAACAATACATATACACTCTATAAATCGGCACGGTGAGGTAGAGGTGACACCCGGACGGTCGCCTCTCCTCCTGGTTAAACGGTGGGGATGAGCGGTAGGGAACATCTGGCGTCCCCCCAGGATAAAATCGTTGCTATGCTTATGGTAAAATGGCTTATTTAATACTAGTGCGTGAAATTCAATGGTAATCTCATGACTATACCAAGATATTATGTATGAAATTTGCTACACAAATAAAATATCAAACATTTTAAAAATATAGCGTCAATAAAATTAGTGTATTCTCGGACATAATGATATGACTGCACGTCATAAAATACGTAATATATTTTCTGAAATTTTTCTTCTCTATGTCTTAAAAATAGTTGTCTTTATCAATCATCTCGTAATATTTTAAAAACAGTGCAGCCAACAGCGAAATAAAAACAATGTATATTGGGGATTGACTCTATATGGATCAAATTTTAAAAGTGTTCACCGAAAATGGTTACATGGCTACAGTGAATAATTTGTTTATCCAACAAAATATACAAGAAGTTTAAATAGTTTTTAGGGTTCCGTACCCGAAGGGTGCTCATCGTCCATCCGTATGTCTGTTAGCGGGCTGTATCTCAAGAACCGTAATAGCTAGAGAGTTGACATTTTCACAGAGTGTGTATTTCTATTGCCACTAGAACAAATAATGAAAAAAAAACCCAAAACTTCCAAAAGAGGAGCAAACTAAGTTTTTTGCTTATACCTAATTCGCTCAATTTAAATCAGATAGTTTCGAGAACTGTCTTAAACGGAAGAGGAGAAAATTTTACATAGATTTTGTATAACAGAATGCGCCGAAACACTTCTTTTATACAGTTTTATATAGAAAACAAGCTGTATAAATTCAAATTGGTCTAATAAATAACGTACACGGATCGGCTGTCTTCGTGTGTTGAACACTGTTATAAGGGAATTTAAAGATTGCGTATGTTCTGTCTTAAAATAAAAAGATTGCATTTGTTCAAAAACGGCGGTATTTCAAATATTAGTCAGTCTTTTGACATTAGTATTTTGTGAAATGCAACGCCTTCTGAGTTAACGATTTGAATAACTAAATTATTAGAACATAATATTTACTTTAACAGATGCAAACCTCATTTTTGACATTTTTTACCATTCTAACACCACGGAATAGCGGATTAAAACCAAATTTTGGAAAGATGTTTGATATGCAAATATGAAAAGACCTATTGTTTTTGAGGGACATCGGCGCAAGCGCAAAAGAAATATATATTATAATGTGGTTTTTATATAATATTGCGTATACTTTTGTTTTACAGGAGTTTTGTAAAATAATTTTTTGAAAAAATTCGGCGCATGCGTAGAAGAAATATATACTATAAGGTTGTTTTTTAAATAATAATGTACACTTTCGATTGAGGCTGAAGTACAATAAAATATACTTCAGCAGTTTCCGATAGTAAATCTCGAGTTGAACAAAAAACTATTTAAACTTCTTTTTTTGTATCTAGTACGATACACGAGTTACTACCTACTTTCGTTGATCACACTGTACATCAACGCTATAAAATTGACTCCTGGAGTATTCTGTGCTCCTAGTTTACCTTATAAATAATTGCACCATGGCGTTTCCAGATATCTCTCATACCTTCCACTTTTAATAAATTCAATTTCTTATTCGCGTCGACATGCAGACATAAAGTAACAGATGCTTTCAGTTGCAACAGTTGTTCTTTAAAGATATAATTTGTATTCTTGAAATTGCAATATAAAACTTTTTAACAGACACATATAATAACATCGGTATAACTTTAATGCTCACTTTACATGAAAATCGCATCGCAATAAGTAGATTTGTGCGTCGTCGCTTAAAACATTGTGTTCATCTTCATGTCTTTCAAAGTGTCGTTTAAAGCGTTTTAAACGAGTCCTTTTCCTTGTATTTCATAGTGCATTATTGCAACCATAGAAACATTTATGCAACTATACAAAGAAGGCTGTAACCAGGAGACCTATCTTCCTATGCTTGTTATGTTTCGAGACGAACCGTTTTCTAGCGCACGCTAGATGGCGCTGTTATCACTACCTGGGAAAACTTCGATTCTTTCCACCTGTTTTCGCTATAGTTGCCAAAGTTCACAGACACTACACACATGTAAGCCATGAACGTGTGTATATTACCCAGTAGCTGACGCCATATTGGTTCATGCGACTATACTCGAGATGGATGTCCTGATTAAAGCCGTTGAAACCAAATAATCCTAATAGACCGACAGCTCTAATACTGAACTTCTTGGAAGTTGACTTAGGGATGGAATTGACGTGCTTTCTGTTCGTTTTTACGGGTTATCAATCTGGCTGAGCTTTTCACATTATTTCAAATAACCTTTTCTGAACTGTATTTAAAAAGGCAAAACAAAATTCCGGTCGGAACACCCCGGCAGACTGCTTTGAACATTCCTTCAAGGCATTCTGACCGGAATTTTGTTCTGCCTTTTTAAATACAGTTTAGAAACGATGTATTTGAAATACTGTGAAAATCTCAGCCCTATCAAAATGACGTTTTCAACCCTACTAGTGCATATTTAGGGTTTGATTATCCTTAAAAACAGCTGAGCTTGGTGACTTAAAATGTCATTTTCGTTGTTTACACTGATTAAACTGCACTAAAGCATGTCACTTCCATGCTTAAAGGTCAATTCACACATGCGGTACTGTGCGCCGACTGTGCACCGACTGTGTCGATTTGAACTAAATCGATCACCTGAAGTTTCCATTGAAAATGTATTGAATTGCACTGTTTAATTCACACATGTAGGTCTAGGCACAGACTGTGCTCTGACTATGTTGCTTCCGACCGCTCTGAAAGCGATTTCTCAAGGTTACGGTCCGACACGGTAGGAGCACGGTACGTGCATAACCGCTCTAGTGAGAACTATTGGAAGGCGACCAGAGGGCGGTCGTCATGTTTCGGCCAGTGCTCGTTCATTTTCGGGTGTCACGATTTTGCCACTTTGTGTTCTTTTTTTGTATGTCTGGTTTTACAAGTTTCAGCAGATTGTCAAAATTCAAGAAAGTCATGCGAAAGTATCGAACAAATTGTTCTGGATCATCTTTGAGTCGAGCAAATGCTGTGTGAAATTCTCCTCCCTAGCTCTCCATAAACGGTTAATCCAAATCTTCCTCTTTCTTTTTTTCACCTCTTCCGTTAATACTAGATACGCTCCGCATGCTATCACCACGTCCTCCTCTCTTGAATCCATGATACAAACCACAAAACACACAGTTTTGTGATACAAACAACCAACTGTGGCACGTAATAACATGGTTGGTGTGAATATGCACAACACAACACAGTCGGTGCACGGCTACGACACAGTCGGCGCACAGTACCGCATGTGTGAATTGACCTTAAATCTGCTTCCATAAAGGTCAGTAGCTCTTGGACTATAATGTTATGCGACGTAATAATACGTTTAAAAGTAAAATATCGACTTCGACAAAAAAATTACTGTTTGGCTCGATAAGAACTAGATATAAAATGCATAAGTTCAAAACTAAATTATTTACGAATCATTGGAAATTGAAGGAACATAACTGGCTTACTATTTTCGAGTGTTTGATTTGATAAGGACTTGACGCAATCGCCCTTGAATCAATTACTTTCGATTCACTGAGATGAATCAAATTTCCCTCCGTGCACAATGAACAACCCCTCGCCATTTGAGAACGAAAACTATCTCCCAGACTCCCGCACAGCGCAATATGAAAAACACACTAGCACGTGATTTACTGTTGTAGATGCTGCATCCCCTGTTTTTGAATTGGGTGGAATTGTCTACACGGCTCAAAACTTGAAACTAAGCTGAAGGGTTGACGCTTCTGCCACCCATCGGCATTCCTGCTTAAGGTTATGGACATAGTTTTCGATCTTATCTATTTCTGTACCGTATGTTCGGATGTCTTTTTACCTGTCATTCCAGGTCTTCCAGAAGGCCTCAGTTAACTTAACTTAACTTGACATATTTACGCTAAGTTGCAGAAAGGATTGTCAAAAAAACTGATTTGACAATGACCTTAGATTGTGAACATAAAAATTTCAGTTTCCATACATCAGGAACAGTCTAATGCCGTATTCAAACTCCCTGTCATCTAGAACATTAGATTGTAGGTACTTACACACAAACAAATGATTGTTCTACATAAAAAAGATCTAAATTTTGATCAAAATGCGTAGAAACACCTTGTTTCGAAGTGAAAAATATCGTTTCAATCGATCGAATTTATACGCAGTGTTTATACATGTTTTTCTATGTATAAAAAAAAGATTTGCGCGAATTCTGTTATATGAAATCTATGTAAAATTTTCTCCTCTTTCGTTTAAGACAGATTTCGAACCGATCTGATATAAATTGAGCAAATTATAAGCGAAAACCTTTTGTGTTTTCAATTTGTTCCCCTCTGGAATCAAAATTCAAAAATCCGGCTCCTTTAGGATCTGACCCATGCCCTATATTATAAGTGTGCCAAATTTTAACTTTCTATAACTACAGACAGACATATAATAGGTAATTTCGTTACAGATTTTCTTTACGCTTTTTTCTTAGCGTTTTTTCTTCTAGCCCTCTCCATTTATATCTATAACGTCCCATAAGGAACTTCGTTCCAAAACGTGTAAGATTTCCTTGAAACGCCTTGATAACTTATATCAACACCCTACATATATCTGTACCTCTGTTAATGCTCCCTACTTTTCCTAACTACTTTACTTTTTTCCCTCCTCCCTTCTGCCAGAACCACAAAAGCAAATTCTTTACTTATTGCATGTGTATAGACATTCACGTGAAAAAGTTTCTCAACATGAACTCACGAAAGAGATTTGCATTGATTTTACGCTTTTATGAAAATATTCGGCTTACGAGAAGCGTGAAAATTTTACCTTATTGCGTACATTTCACAAGTTTTCTTTGCTTTATGCTCGAATTATATTGTAATATGATAAAAACTTTGAGACCTATTCAGTCAAAATTATTTTTTATTGTTTACAGAAATGATAACCTTACTTTCATCATGATAAAATGGGATTATTCATTTTTACTATTATATAAATTATGGATCGCTTGTGTCGACAGTTTCCTGCATTGAGATATAGTTTTTTTGTTTACTTGGAATGTTTAATTTAGTAACTTTTGATAAGGAGTGTATATAAAGAAGCTTAGAGTCTTCTGAAAAAAGACAATGGAATAGAGACCGACATTTTCATCATGATTGATGATCCGTGCAAAAGCACAAAGCAAAGAATTCTGTGTTTGATTTCGAGGCCAGCTCTCTTCCATTCTCTAAAATAATGATGAAAAACTTTCTTATAATGTCACAATCTTATTTTGCATAGTCCTATTGCCCCGTTCTGAAACAGAGAAGAGTTTTTTTTCGTCAAAATTTTGTAAGATCAGATTAATTAAAAAGTTAACTGTCTTCATGCTGGGTTGCAGAAAGTATCGTCAGAATATTTGATTTTTGATGTGAAACATCTAGTGGCGCGTTTGGATGAGAGTAAAAACGTGCCATTGGCGCGACGCTGTAAGGACGCGACTCTGTGATGATACCTAGTTACACTGTTTAGCTACTAGTATTTCGTTAGATGACAGCGCATAACGCTTGCTGTGTGTATGGGTTGCGTTATAACATGACTTCTTTGTTTATAGTTTTTGCTGTGTGTATGGGTTGCGTTATAACATGACTTCTTTGTTTGTAGTTTAGCGTGGGTAAATAATAACTATTATATTGGTAAGTTACATGACGGGGCGAAAATTAGTTACGGAGCGAAATTTCGTTAAAGGGTGAAATTTGGTTACAGGACAAAATTTAGTTGCTAGAATTTCGCATAAATTTATTTTTACATCTGCCAGGCGTCCCACGACGGATCACATTTTTTTAACTATGACCTTAAACATATTTGTCCATAAGAAAGGCACTGAAAAATGTTCCACTTTGAAATAATAGGTACTATGTCCTAAGCAGCCGCCAGCAAACGGTAACGAAACTGTTCCCCGCATGCGCAGTAAAAACAAATCTGTGTAGCGGTTTTGGAAGACGTTTTAGCTACCTGCGCATGACAGAAATGGTTTCTTTACCGTTTGCTGACTGCTTGGAACATACCTAATAGTTTTCTACGTATTTGGCTTGGAAAGTGGTCTTTTCTATGTAGATCAGCCATTTCTCTAAAAAAACATCTTAAAAGTTTGTAAACGATTTAAACTACGGTGTTTGATATAACACGTTGATGTTATAAGGGAGAAAATAATTTCGTGCAACACAAAAGAGGCACTGAGATAAATTGATGGCTGGAAAATTGGGAAAATCGAAAAATAAAATTCATATCCATAGAGAAATCACGTAATAATTTAATATTAAATGGTTGTTGTTTATTTACTGATTATTTAGCTTCCTTAATGTTTGTCTTATTCTGTTCTCTGACAGTTTTCAATTCCATATAGACTATAGCAGTAACATTCAGATCAGAAATTCAAATTACATTTGGTGTTAAGTTCTAGTTGCACTATTCTGCATAATATATACATAAATAGTCGGAGAGTTTACCGTCAGATTTCCTATGTGTTAGCATTAGCAATTATTATTATTTTTCTGACGCATAATACGATTGGTATCACAATTTTTGGGGTTCCGAGCCTAAAGGGTGCTCAATGGAACCCTATTAATAAGCCTCCGCTGTCCGTCCGTTTGTCAGCGGCTGTGTCTCATGAACCGTAATAGGTAGAGAGTTGAAATTTTCACAGAGTGTGTATTTTTATTGCCGCAATAACAACAAATAATAAAAAACCCATTTTTTTAATACACAATACATTCTATACTGTAACAAAACTGTTCTAGTCCGTGGTGAAAATTATTTATTTACAATAATAAACGTTTAACAAAACAGTTAAACACACAAACGAAAAAGTACTTCTTTAACAAACAGTAATAATAACGTTAACAGAAACAAAACTAATAAATCTAAATAATAAAATATAAATCTAAGTAACAGAAGAATATAAAGTCCTAATTATGTACACAAAGATTTATAACACACAAAACACACTGAAGTTTATCTAGCACACTTATTCGCACTTGTCTAATAACTATATTCACACGATTATTTACAACATAGAAGCTATTTATGTAGAGCCAGATTTATATAACTGCACTCAATGGTTTACACAGCTCATTGATTTATCTTCTATCTTAGCAGCTACCTCGGTCTTGCTGTATCGACACTGAACAATTTATGTCACACAGCTCTCTGTAATATACTGTACACAGGCGCTGCAACTAACAAACTGACTGGCTCGCATTTTATAGCTTCGTCCCGGCCTGTCGAATGTTCTAGAAGCGCCGAGAACCTCTCTCTTTACCTGCATTGGCTTCTCCAGGCAATTCTATGAAGGTCGGGTTTTCTTGGCTACCTGTTTTCCATTGTAGTTATTGCTAGAAGATTCTACAGAACCCATAGTCGTCCCAACTGGAAGCACGCAACAATACTATACAAACCACAAGAACGTGCCACGCACGTACACAGTAACAGTTCTAATACAAAACAAACGCTAATTGCTAACGGTGCGTTTATACAGCAGTGTACTCAAACATTTATTAAAATACAATTATAAGAACTCTCGCATACAGTACGGAACGACGGCTAGGCTATCAGATATAGCCGCGGTGTACAATACAGTTCGGGGAGTCTATCTGAACTCATTCTAATTTATACTGTTGTTTACAGACAATTACATCTGTGTATTGAGTATTCGATAGACAGAAAATCCGACGGCCAGCTCTGATACTAAGTAGGTATAGTTGTGTATAGGTTGCGATAAGTCGCTTGCCACAAGCAGTTGCATCTGACGGCGGTGAGTTTACCAACATTTTTATGTTGCATTCAACTGGCGTCGCTCCGTCTGCACCGGCGCGGCGTTAAGTCGTGAGGCTTGAGAAAAATGTACATAATAGTGGGAGCAGGGTTGTGGCAAAAATCATAGCAAAAAAAATATTGTCCCAAAAACCAAACATAATAGAACGACTTCTTATAACTCAGATAGTTCTTTAAAAATGTTGATTAAGAGTATTCGTCCCTGCAAATACCCCTTGCACCCTTCATCTCAAATCTTTTCCCCTCGCCTAAAAACGGTCCGCGCTCTCCCGACGCTATTTTTAAAGCTAGAGGGTTCTGGTAAACGCCAAATGAAAGACAAAGAATCAGACTACAGATCCTTCAGGCGAATTTTTTGACAAAAAATTCCTGAAAAAACTTACAACCTTTTGAAAAAAATAATAAGTTACGTAATATTTCACACGTAGGCGAAAGTGTTTTTCAAAAAATTCGCCTGAAGGACCTGTAGTCTGATTCTTTGTCTTTCATTTGGCGTTTACCAGAACCCTCTAGCTTTAAAAATAGCGTCGGGAGAACGCGAACCGTTTTAGGCGAGGGGAAAAGATTTGGATGAAGGGTGCAGGGGGTATTTGCAGGGACGAATACTCTTAAATAGAAATTTAATAAATTAAGGGTCGTATTCATAAAGAACCAATAATTAATTTAACAGTTAGATTGTACTAATAAACCAACTAATAGACAGATTTGGTATTCACAAAGAACATATAGTAATTTAATAGGTAGAAGACCCACCTATTAAACTATTTATTAGACGATTTAACAAGGACAGAAATATATTCTATTTTATTTCTTTTTGGTTTTTGACAATTCAATATGGCTGTTGTGTTATTGCTCACATGTTTTGGTTATTAGGTATTATTCCAGATAATTACAAAGTTCGGATAATGTTTTTCATTTTTTTTTTTTTGATCAAATATTGTTTTGAACTAATTTTTCAGACAATATTTATTAAAATCATGAACAACTTAAGTTTTTGACAAGGAAAGAAATATATTCTATTCCAATTCTTTTCGGTTTTTGACAATGAATCCAATATGGCTGCGTTATAGTAGGTATATTGTGCGACTAGTGAACGAAGGAGAAGATTCAATGAGCGTGAAATTTGCCGCACGAGCGTAGCGAGTGCGGTAACACGTGAGTAGAATATTCTCTTTCGATCAATAGTCGCACATAATACTTTATTCAACTAGCATGAGTAATATGTAATCGGGGCCCTGATAAAAGAGGGAGAAATAATAAATCACTTCATTGATTGACGTACCCATTGATTGACGTATCCCTGACAACAGCATATTGAAACCATCGCCGCAATAACTAATTGCTGCGTTCCTATTGGTTCAGAAACTTTTGCCGCGTTCCTATTGGTCCAGAAACTATACAGTAATATATTACCGTGCAGTTTCGGCTCATTCGCACTCTACGCGTCAACATGAAGTGTAATTTATTATTTGTCCCGAATTTAGCAGGGCCCCGAAATTATATATTACTCACGCGTGTTGAATAAATAAAATTATCGATTAATTTTTCAGACGATATATTAACAAAAATTATACATTTATAATTCAGTTAATTGACGTTCCGATCCGGATTTGGATTTGGAATTGAGCTAAAAAATGTTTTAATCTCAGAGATTAGCTCCTACATCCAAACTTTAACTCTTCATAATATTAATATAGATTGGCGTTATTTTTCATTCCTGTTTACACATCCATGTTTGCGCACACAATCGAAAATAGAAAAGCACGTAAAGTAAACGCATAAAGTTATGTGTCTTGTAAGTTCCAAACAAAACAGTCACCCCAAACACAGCACCCAAAGGACGTCCGTGTGATTCTCGAGCGATATCTCAACACACACCACTCTACCTCTTACACGTGCATTTTCACCACGTGCAGTTCATTGCATTTTCCGCACGTTTATCTTGATTTTTTCTTCATTTATTGCACTTTTTGTGCACTTTCTGGGATTTTTTTGTGCGAGCAAGTAAATAAATTTATGTGTTTGTTTATTTGAAAATATCACATTTGCAGTAGTTGGTCACATCTGCGGTTAATTGTTTATTTGATTCACTTGCGCGTCTTTATTTTATAATATTTATTGCAAAAAACATTGTGCGGTGTTTTTAGATTACAGTAAATATTTCTTTTGGGAGTTAAAATAATAAAGTGATAGCTAAAATTTGCATAATTAGTGTTGCTCTTAAAAAAATGTTTTTTTTCCATTTACTAATTCACCTAAAAGAACAATGGTCCCAAAACACTTCCCTGTGGCACGCCCAGGGTGATTGTGTTCAAATCCGAATTGCATTTACCATTATCTCTGATTAATCTTACGTATTGTTGCCTACTAGTAAAATACTACCTAACTTACTCCAGAACTCGTCCTATAATCCCATATCTGGATAATTTACCAATCAATATGTCGAGATACACACAATTACCTTTCAAATTTCAACTTTCTGGGTCGTCTGGAAGTGGATTAGGTTTTTGATCTTTGTCAGTGAATCAGCCAATCAGTGATAAAAATTCCAATTTTTAGACGTTAATATCACAATAACCGTTTGATCTGTATTTATGAAATTTGGGGTTCTGGATAATCTAAGGGGTTTTAATTAATAAACCAAATTTCAAGTGTTTATTTAAAATATATTTTGAGTTATTAAGGGCCAAAAGTGGCTCCAAATGGTTCGTGTAATATAACACATGGCAGCTACTTCCTTTTTCTTGGTTGAACTTGGCTTGAAACGCTTTCCGTTACATTCAACTAGTTGATAAAATACTCCTCTCATTGTTTACTGATATTATGGAACATTGGACTGATTTTGAGTGAATATATATTTGGAAAAGATGAATCGCCAATATTTGAAACCGCGAATAACGAGAGGGATTACTGTATTTGGTGTTTTATCGTCGCGTTCTTCGGTATGCCGCCGACTTGACGCGACGGAATGAAGCAAGTGAAGCAATAGACCGTTGGTAATAGGCACGTATTACAGTCTCTCGGAGGTGTCGTGCTCGCTCTGTCCACAGCAAACAAGTTTGCAGGTGAGTTCCCATAGGGTGTGTGTTTTCCAAGTAATGATTTCCCATTGGAAATGCCTTGGAAAATGTGCAGAAACATGTAAGACTATGTACTCGCTTTTTAATACTGTTACATTTCGTAAAGAGAAACTTTATAATAGGTAATACAACATAGTGTTATTTATTTTGTAACTCCACTAGAATGTAATCTTCGATACAAACAATTCTGTTTTTTTCGCTATTTTGCCACTACAACTCCACAAATGGGGAACGGTATTAATTTAGGTCCTTGGAGTATAAAACACATACTTTCTGAAAAAGTCACGTTACCAGTTAAACGGCTTAGTCAACTAAAACCAAATTTTGCTTGGAAGAGCCCTGTTGCTTTTGGGAAAAAAGGCGCGTGCGCAGAAGATATATGTGTTACAACTTTATTTTTTTCTATTATACGATGATATAGTTTTCTTGACGATTTAATTATTTATAGCTTTTTTTAAAGAAAGTTTTGTAAATCTTGTAGTTTCATACATATTTTTAAAAAAAGAATCCGAGATTACTTCAGATAAAAATATGATAGTCTGGAATCGTAAAGAAGCTTGTAGGAATTTAAGCCGATTTTTGTTCGTAATGATAATTGAATTAAAGATATTTGCTAGATAGAGAGGATTTGATGTGTTTGTTTTTTTCATTCAATTCTCCAAATGTTTCTCCCCATGATGCCGCCGCTGTCTGTTCATAGATGCGTCCGTAAACAATATTAATTATCATATGTCAACCGTATCCGTTCCTCGAAAGTGGGCGTCTGTCTTCACATTTAAATATAGATGTGAAATTAGTATTTTAATAAAATTTGATATTTACATATGAGGACCGGTTTTTCTGTTGTCTAATAAAATATTATTATATGTTAATTTGTACTAAATGGCGTCAATAAAATAGTTATACATTTTTTACTGCACGGGCTAAAATAAATGTAAAGAAATTAACTGAATAACCTATTAAGTGCTCGAGTTTATTACAATATGAAAAATTCCAGCCAATCAGGTGACGGGACCATTCAAACTTCAAAAAATATATTGACATTTGATAACGAGAATAAAATTTCTGATATCGCGTGAGGTAACACGGGTAATGACTAGTATTAAATATGATATTTGGTATACGTTGCCATGGCTACCTACATAATATGTTCCACGTCGTGTAAAAATTAATCAAAGCAACAGTTTATTTCTGACAGATCTACAAAACATAAGAAAGCTGATTTTTTCTTTATTTTCAAAATATTTCCGAAACTATAAAGCTTAGAAAAAATTTTTTTGGAAAACCTTCCTTCAAAAAATAAATAGAATAGTAAACCGCTATGAAAAGTATACCATTATTATACAAATAAAAAACACCGTTATACCATAATATTCCCCAAAAACAATAGGGCTCTTCATATTTACGTATCAAACATCCTTCCAAAATTTGTTTTCAATCCGTTTGACCTGTATTAGTACAGACTAACAGACGCACAGAGTTTTTCCAAAAATATTATCAAATAATTGCTTTAATGAGCACAAACACATTGTTAATTGCAACAGCTATAAAATGAACAAAAACTTAAAAAATATACGCTAGAATTGCCCTAGAAGTAAATTTCAGTTTCGGCCGAAACTGGAAGACACGGAAATTCGGTTTTAAAAACTAGTTTGGTTCGGACTATACTTCGTAGTGAGGTTAGCCTAGAAAGGAATAAAAAAAAGATGTTCAACGTTTATTCTGCTATTCTAAACATAATAGTAGGACATATACCCTGGGGCCTCGACAAATATATGAATATAATATACAGCGCCTTGATGATACCGTATTATCTGTGTTATATAATCGGATCAAAAAATCCAAGACATTAACTCTATTTGAGCTCAAAAAATTTACTAAATTTTTTTTAAACTATCGAAGCTTATTTCGACGATTCAACAAAATATAATTAGACCAACAATAAACCAAATAGTCTTGGTTCCTGGTCGCATTGTGCTCGAGTTGAAAAATGTAGATTTTTTTTATTTAAATTGAATAGACGATTGAAAGTTTCGTCCTGATAGGTTTTTGTAGTAATGCGAAATAAACTAATAAATATACATCAAGTAGGTACATCTTGATAACCATTCGAATTTATTGAATCTACCAAAAATGCCGACGTGATTAGATTCGAATTGTTTTTATGAAATTCTTTATCCGAATTTGAATGTAAATTAACATATAGTTGGTTAGGTTTTATAGGTTCTGAATTAATAGTTTTGTTTTGTGTGGGCGGTTCTTAATAGATATAGACAAAAGGAATGTAATGTGTTTAACATACACATTAAAAATGAAATATTAAAATGTAAGCAATATTATGAAATCACATTATTATTTATTTCTAAAAATCTCCTGTAACTTTGTTTTCCGAAACTTGTTTTACAAAGCATGTTACATTTTTATATTTTTATTTATTGAGTGTCATTTTTAACGATTTCTGTTTGATGGCGTTCTTTTTAAGGCTTTGATAGCTTTTAAATATTTTTAAATTTAATTTTGTAATATAAAGGCGAACGAAGTTAATATTTTCTATATGATGTATGGCTCAAAAAGTTGAAAAATAACTGAATTTCTGCTCTTGGAACTGTTGTTTTGGAATTACAGATGTTGCGATAGCACTTTTTTATTTTTGCGAAAATTTCAATATCGCTACGAAAGTATCTGTCTCAATGAGGTTACAGCATCTAGGGAGCGCTTTAGCCTTCTCAACACGTCCCTCCACGAATCGTGCTCCCTGATTCTCCGAATTTCTAGAAGTCGGAGATCGTCTTCTACTTCATTGAGTCATCGCTTCCGCGATATGATACTCTCCTATCTTCCGGCCGTCTATGGAAAATCTGTAATGCTGTTTCCCCTCCAACGTTCTTTTCATGTGCCCAATTCATCGCAACCTCGTCCTCCTGTCTTCAATTGAGATAGAGGGAGGTTCCCCCTACCCCTTTACGCGATATGAAGACAATTCCCCCCCCCCGGGTGTCTTTATGTCGCCACATTCCTAGTTGTAACCGATAAAATTCCGCACGTAACTAATGTATTCAGTTCGGACTTTGACAGTGGCAAACAATATTTTTCTTATTTAATACACCTTATGCAACAATCAGTCAAATAATTCATGAAATTTGTTCAAATAAACGGTTCCTCCAATAAAAATGTGAGCCATCGTGAAAAATCTGGCAGATAAGAATCATAGATTTAAGCAAAATTCTAGTAACTAAATTTCGCCCTGTCAACTAACGAAATTCTAATAACTAAATTTCGCCCTGTCATCTACTAAAATTCACCCTGTAACTAAATTTTGCCCTGTCATCTACTAAATTTTACCCTGTCAACTAACGAAATTCTAGTAACTAAATTTTGCTATCGCCTTTAAAAAAATCTAAATTATAATCCAACGCATACATAAAGCAAGCATTAAGCGGTGTCATTTAACAAAATACTAGTAACTAAATTTCGTCCTATCAACTAACGAAATTCTAGTGACTAAATATTGCCCTGTAACAAAATTTTGCCGTCATCTAGTTAACGTCTTTAACAAAAGCCAAATTATAATCCACCGCATACACAAAGCAAGCGTCCCGCGCTGTCATCTAAAGAAATACTAGTAACTAAATTTCACCCTGTTATGTAGATGTCGCCTTCAACTAAAGCCATGTTTAATCCAAAGCACTTCCTCCCATAAAAGCGTCACCCCAATTGCACGGTTTTACTTCCAGCCAAACGCGGCATTAGATGTTTCACATAAAAAAAAGATAAAATATTTCCGGTCGATTTTATGATAATGCATTCGGCAACTCAGTACAAGACGCTACGATTTAATGTGAATAAAATATTTGTAAATCTCGAATTTGGTTTGTGAGATAAATTTTGTCTCATCTTGTATAGATATTTGTGTGGAACCAACACCTTGATTTCTGTATATATATTTTATTATATTATAACGATCCAATGTTATTTATTATAATGTTACAATATGGGAACGAGTGTAAAATAATAATAATAATAATATAATATGTGTGTGTTTGTGTGGATGTATGCTCACCGATACGCGGCATGGAATCGTGACTGGTGGGAAGTTAAATGACCTTTTAATCATATTATCTTTCTGTGTTTAAGTTTAATGTACACTGCCAGTGGACAGTTTTAGATAAATCAGAATATATTTAAGGAGGTTGAGTCGTTTTACGAAGATAATGAAAAAAATCTGAAATAAAGTTTTTTGATAGATTTTTTTATGACAAAATTTTCTGTAAAAAATCCAAAATCATTAGGAGACTTATAAAGTTAAAAATTAAACAAAACTTTTACATGTAGTCTTATGGAAAATATGTCAACCTAGCATGCAAACTGTTCATTTTAATTTTTTGCAAATAACCTAATAATGTCAGCAGTTCCGAAAAATAACTGTGTAAAGCATCGATGTCTTACGCATATTTTAATATTTTTTCCAATTTAATTAGAAGACTTTTAATCAATAAAAAATATTATAAGCACTTTTTGATTATGGACTTTTATTCTTGACAATTTTAACTGAATTTTCAACTTTTAAATGATTTAATTTTAATTTTTATTACTTCTATTTTCTATTCTTAATTATTTACTGCAAAAAATATGTAAAATACAGATATTTACATAAATTTATTTTTTCTAACCTAACTTTGTACAAAAAATTCAGAAGTCTAAAAAATGAGATGTGGACCGCAAGTTAAAAAAAAAATTAAAACAATGTCACCTTGTCAGGCTTCTACTTCGCAAATTTTAACATCTACCTAAAAAACTTTTAAAAAATTGTAAATGGAGAGTTTACAACTTATTTCGGAACTTAAATGTTCCAAGTTCAATTTTTAGAGTTTGAAATTAAAATAAAACTTGACAGTGTTTTAGATTTCAAAATCTTTGGGTGGCTCATTTTTACACATTTATGCTTTTGGTAGGATGTCAATAGTTTTTGCGAAACTAACTAATTTTCCTCATACAAAAGTCACTGATATCCCTTATCCATACTATTATTACAAATGCAAAAGTAACTCTGTCTGTCCGTCTGTTATTTTTTCAAGAAGGCTCTTCTACTATTGTCGCTGCCGTGTTTCATCTCAATCGCGTGTGGGGCCGCGGGTATCGGCTACGTATTCGCTGTGTTTTAAAGACTAAAGACTAATCAATTACCTTTACTTTTCAACACTAGTGTACAAGTACGTATGTATATTATGTACACTATTTCAGTGTATGTATGACAGATAAAAAAGGCCAGTTTATCTGTCCACGATAAAACCATGTACCACGAGATCATTATGGTATTTCACTTCGTTGTAAAAAATGTCTGGCATGTTATTATTGCAGGTTGCTAAAAGCAGATATTCGGTGCCAACAATTCTGACGAAGTAACGACTGGTTTATTGTTCAGTTACTTTCTTTATAACACTGTTTATTTTAACTTTCCTAAATAATCGAAAAAATAGCCTTGTTTTCATAAAAATAAAACCATTTATTAATGGCTTCATAAATTGATATAATTGTTCGGACGCAATGTATGTTTGCACGGATTTAACTATTTGGCAATTATTTTGATGGATTTTTTTAACTGCTATGATTCAAGAAATGTTATACACGATTATTAATAAAAATCGCAGGATTGTGGACAAAAAGTTATTTATTAATTAGTGTACGACGTTTTTATTAATAACTAGCGGACCCGGCGAACTTCGTACCGCCTAACAGTATAATATATATATATAGCGGCCCTGTAGGTGCTTCGCTACGTATAAAATGAAATAATAAAACAATTTAATTGGAACATCTATCTATCTATTTTATTTATTTTAAAATATACATGGACGTATATGTGTGTATGTCGAGCACTCCGGCTGCGCCGTCGTGCCCGGTGCAAAAGAACGAATGGGGAAGGAAGAAAAAAAATTTAGGGGTAGACTACCCCTAACATTTAGGGGGATGAAAAATAGATGTTGGCGAAGTGACACCGGTAGACATCTGGCGGGGATAACTAATTAAATGACGATTGATCAGTTTTCGACCGGAGAGGAAAAATGATTAAATTACTAAAATGGCTATTAAAAAATAAGGGTTGATCGTAGAAGGGTGAAAATTGAGGATTGTATGTATTTTTGTATGTTGTATCATAAAAAAATAGAAATTAAAAATTTTGTCTAAAAAATAAAAAAAAAATTTAGGGGTGGACTACCCCTAACATTTAGGGGGATGAAAAATAGATGTTGGTCGATTCTCATAGATACCGGATAAGCACAAAAAATTTCATCAAAATCGGTCAAGCCGTTTCGGAGGAGTATGGCAACGAAAACTGTGACACGAGAATTTTATATATTAGATTATCTCGATGAACACGATATCTAAGTTATACACGATGTTCTATTTCACTATTTAAATTAATTGTCGAGTCAATAAATTATTACATTATTTTATGTAGGCTTCCAATTACTTGAGTCGTCACCATAGACATAAAATTCTGGTCGTCACTACCCAACCACGTATTCGTATCCCGATATCGCTTAGTGAAGTCAAAATTATTGGTCGGAGGGGGTGTGGGAATAAGTATGAGAAGCGGCTCTGTCTGTTATGCGCGAATGGGAATGCTATGTGAACCACTTCTTGAAGGCAAAAATGTTTCCTAATGAGAATTTAGAGTAATTATTAGTAATAAATTATTAATGTATTTATTAATAAATAACTTCATTAATAAATTAATATTATAAAAACAACGTCGGGCAATCACAACTATTATTCTGTAGGAAAGTTCACTGCATAATAATCATAATAAATGTCTATCTTTTATAGGCAACCTACAAATCCGCGCGAAGCCTGATCGGGCCGCTAGTAGTATATACAAACCCGTTCGTGACAAAATACTTAAATTCCGGGGCACGGAGTACGCCGACAAATTCCGGAACATTCCCGTGAATCTCGACCATCTGCAGGCAACGAGCGTAAGGATAACTTTCTGGAATCTGGTTTTGGGAACGAACAGTTTAAGTTACAGAATCAATTCCAGCGTCTGGTCTGCGAGTCTGAGACAATGTAAAGTGTAATATGTAAATACTTTAGGTACATCACGGTGTGGTCTGTAATGTGTAAACACAGACATTGCTTCAGAGCTGTATTTGTCTCGTTTATTGTGTGGGAGTAGGATAAATGCATGATTAGATGACTTGCATCTGTCTTACGCGATCCTGCGAAGCTGTTCTTTGTTTACAAGCACACAAATATAACTTAAAAGTGTGATTAATTCTTTTATTCTTGAAAATAAATTAACTTGCCTAAAACTTAAAACTTAAAAACTACAAGTTGCACTTAACATTAAAAACAAAAACATCCTTTTGTATCAATTTGGCATTTCAATAAAATTAATCTCGTCTAAAATACCTAATAATATTGTTGTTAGAAACAGTTACCTACTTAAATATGTAAGAAATTATTAGATTCTCTGTTTCTAAGTAATAATTTTATAGTGTTTATGATCACTTATAATAAAGGCCAGTAAAATGACGGACTCAATTTCCACTAATTCGAATTAAAATGTCTGACATCTCGAATATGTCGACATATTCGAGGTGTCAGACATTTTAATTGGAATTAGTGGAAATTGAGTCCGTCATTTTACTGGCCTTTATTATAAGTGATCATGAGTCTGTCATATGTCGAACATATTCGAGGTGTCAGACACTTTAAATGGTTCATGTTATTTGTCAGAGAACATTATTTTAGCGTTTTGGTTGAAGTTTTTAAGCTATCCAATTAAAAAAAACAAACAAACTATCTATACATTTTTACATGTCGTCAAAACGACATCTTTCGGAAAATTTAGAGGGAAAACGCCCCAAAATCAAGAAAAGTCATAGAGGAAATAGGTGTCAAACTATGCCTAATGAAGGCCATATACAAAGTTTGGGGAGAGTATGTGTCAATAATTTTTTTGCCGACGGACACTCTGACTAATACAACGAGTATTTATATCATAGGACACACCAAAATTTATATAGCACACTTATTTATTTACACAGTTCTCAATTTATTTATCTTATAGATGTCTATTTATGTCGTTAGCGCGCTGTTCACTAAAATGACTGACTGCCCTGACTGACCGTTTGTCGCTGTTCCGCTTATATAGATTCTTCAGTCGCATTCTCAAAACAACGGCATATATTCTATGCGGTTTCGACAACAATGTATGTATTGTTGCGTACGCGGTTCCGACAACAATGTGCGTATTGTTGTCGCTCCAGCAGTGGCGTCTCTACACTATCTTGAAAAAATATAGATTGTAGATTTTAGACACAACCAAAGCCTTCAGTGACTATTATAGAATCACCTTGTGGATATAAATTGTTATCGAGATATTTGGTATGTGGTTGATAATATTCTAAATATTGCCATTCACTAGCTATTGAAATAGGAAACAATTCGCGTACTGATGAAATTCTTATAAATCTTTTATGAATTTTTAATAAAACACGCGATAATATGTCACGGAGGTACATAATATGTTAATCTAGAGAGCTATTTCTGTCATAATAATTTACATTTTATATTTATTCGTTACGTTACCGTGCAATATGAAACTCCTTACTTCAGAGCGCAAAGTTTGCTTATCGACGTGAACGCAAGAAAATAACAAAACGGAATATAAATCGATTTTATATCAACAGTGTACTTCGTGAAATCAGATTTAATATGAACAACAAATAGATACAAGTTTTTCTATCGATCCTTTCCCAAAATATGTTTGTATTTTTTATCAATTTGTATACAAATCACAACACTTTTAATTAATATATTCAGTTAGACACTAGTAGGGTTAATTTAAAATAAACATGTTGTTCTGAATCGATCGTAAGGACAGCAGGAAAGCAATTTGTATCTTTTAAGAACAAATGCGAAAGTTTTTAATGTCTTTATCTCGATGGGAATGCGATTAATATTATTATTTAAAACTTGATTTTCAATAACGAACTAAAATCTCATTATAATTTTAAATCATTTTGTAAATAAAAGGGGCCAACTGTCGGGCAATTACTACGAGTTGTAGACAGAAATTTCACTATCAAGTCACTTAACTATTTTACGGTTAATAGCCAGCTTGCTAATTATTTTGTTTCACTACAAAAAGAATAATTATAAGGCGTTATTACACTATCAAAAATCTTTTACAAACTCCTTTATTTTATTTTTTTTAATAAATAAAATTATCGACCAATTTTTTTCAGACTATACAATTGACAAAAAATATAAATCAATATTTCACTAGATGACGTTTCGATTCGGATTTGGATCTTCTTCAGAAATAAACTAAAAAATATAAAAATTAATTAGTATATCTACTTATATTTTCTAATAGAATGGAGTTAAATTATCGAAAATTAATGAACATTAATAAAAAATTAATAACTAAAAACTGTTATTATTATTAATTTTTCAAAAATTTTCGATAATTCAAACTCCATTCTATTAGAAAATATAAGTAGATATACTAATTAATTTTTATATTTTTTAGATTATTTCTGAAGAGATCCAAATCCAGATCGAAACGTATCTAGTGAAATATTGATTTATATTTTTATTATTTTTTTGTCAATATATAGTCTGAAAAAAAATGGTCGATAATTTTATTTATTTGAAAATTATAAATTGCAATATGTATTGGTGATTTATTTTCTTGCGTAAAAATAGCATGAAAATGTACGAATATCCTACAAGATATCGCACAACAGGTTACATATTTATAGAAAAGTATTTCAGGAGGTTGAAGGTTTTCATATTCAGATATTCAGAAAAGAAAAATAAATGACGAATGACGATAGAGTGTCTTGAATGCGCATATATTCGTTCAACAATGGCTTCTTTTAATGTGTTATATGTGTGTGTCCGTATAAACACCTCTACATTCCATGAATAAAACTATAAATGTCCAACAAGAGACAGAAATCCTGTAAAGTGTGTTGTTTACAACGCCTTCGCGATCTACCTCGAGATAATCACACACAAACAAACTCTCACACTCTTCCAAATTGCTGCGCAACGTCATTTGGTCGCCGATCCCTTTGATAGGGGCTACGCGTTCAAATATCAGAACCAAATTATTATATCAAAAATAATTGATAACAAAATGCCAAACGACATAATATTCGATACTGAAATATACAATATAGCAGAAGAGCCGAACCTAAATCGACCTTCACCGAGCTGATATAATAGAATGAAACATATTTTATCATGAATTTAGTATATTAGAAAATATATTAAAATGGGTTTGCTAAAAAAATCCTGGACAGACTATTTTTAATTATTTTTGACGTGATAACGTCTTATAAATTGATGAATCACCAATCTTATAAATTGATAAAACACCGGCTGCATGCACGAAAAAGTGTAACGTTCCTAAATCCTAACGTTCCTAACGTTCTTAACGTTCGTAACGCGTAACGTTCCGCCTGACCCTGTGCGTGCTTTTTGCTAATTTCTCGCTCAATTTAAATCAGATCGGTTTGAAACCAGTCTTAAACGAAAGAGGAGAACATTTTACATAGATTTCGTATAACAGAATTTGCCTAAACAGTTTTTTTATACAAATTTATATAGAAAAATAGCTGTATAAATGCAATGTTGTCTAATGCATGGCGCGACGCGGTCGGTCGTCTTTGTTTGCCGTACATGGAAATTAGAAAATAACGTATGTCTTGTCTTAACATGAAAACGGCTGCATTTCTAATGTTTAATTCAATTTTTTGACATTAGTATTTTGTGAAATGCAACGCCTTCTAAGTTAAGTATTGGAATAACTAATTATTATTAGAACATAATACTTTGACAGTTGCAAACGTCACTTTTGACATTTCTTATCATTCCGACACCAAGGATAAGCGGATTGAAACCAAATTTTGGGAGGTTTAGGTTATGTATTACGGAATACGTTATCACGTAAAACTATCGTCCGTAAACCGACTTTACAGACAACCAATTTTTTTTATTTACAAAGAAGATGGTATTTCAAAAAAATGATTTAGTTAACAATAGCCCCACTGTTTTAAAAATAAATTTAAACATTTTTTTTCAACGGAACTTTATTCTTTCAAGTGTTAATAATTTATTCAGATTTTTTTAATTGTTATTTATTACTATAAAAAAAGTATTTTGTTTTGTACTCTCTCAACAGGAGGGGTACTCGAGCTGCAACATCAAGATAATAAGAAAATTTTGTCCTGACTTGAAGTATAAAACGTATAGAATGTGCAGCCGTTGGGTTGTCTATTATTTACCTGTGTGAACTACTGGGTTGTCAGGTATAAACAGATATGTCGATGCAAGTTACTTTCACTTGATTGGATAATAGAAAAAAAATTATATCATCATAAGCGCTGTTTTATTGCGAACACGTTGATATAATTTTCTTTTTATCTTGATGTTGCAACATTTAATAAAAAATCGTTTTTTAAAAAATAATTAAAAATAGTCTGTCCAGGATTTTTTTAGCAAACCCATTTTTAATATATTTTCTAATATATTAAATTCATGATAAAATATGTTTCATTCTATTATCAGCTCGGTGAAGGTCGATTTAGGTTCGGCTCTTAGACTAATATACTATATTCCCAAAATATTCAGACACCGAATTATACAAACAAAATCTATACTAACTTATATAAAAATCTCCACGCTAATCTCCGAAACCACTGAACCGATTTAAGTGAAATTTTGTAAATGTGTCTTGCTTGGTCCAACTTACAGTAGGTATAGGATAGTTTTTAATTTTTTATTGCAAGAAACAGGGAGAGAGAGAGAGTATCCTTTTATGTAAAGTATATCTATATCGTGTCACGATAAAATTTGCTCAAAACTATTAGTTCAGAAGCAAACAAAAAAACTATTTTAGTACCAAGTAGGGACATCTGATATTATTTGCTCAAAGCTATTAGTTCAGACGCCATGCCGCAGACGAAATACATTTTGCTGAATTATATCTATCGCACCCGGGTAAAATGGGGCCGGACTACTAGCTATCAATAAAATCGATTTTTTGACGTATAATTTAACAAATAATATCAATTATTTAGTTTATTTTAATAATCCAGACGAAGTCGCCACCCGCGCTTGAAAAAATATTCGGGTCCAATTTTTTTTTTTTTGCAAAAAATGCGTATTGCCGTTGAGTAATCTGATGTGGTATAGTGTTTGGATTGGCATTGTTTAAACGCTCATGTATTTACTTTGAAAATATTCTTTTTATATTTTTTAGTATAATAATTACAACAAAAATTATTTAATGAATGTCGATAGTTTTGAAAGTTGAAAATCTACAAATTTATCTATTTATATCTCTTTGAAGGTACCTAAGTTAAAAAATTATATTTTTGATCGGCTACTATTTTTTTACTTTTTTCAACTAGATATATACTAAATTATCTTTGAAAGAGCAATTTCATAATATCATATTCTTAACCGTCGGTTTTTTAATGCGCAGAACTTTTTTATGTTCATAAAAAATAGAAAGTTAGATACTGAAATTATTGAAGTCTTTCTCAGAAAAAAATGTTGCACTACAATTTTCCCTCTGAAGTTTTATACTGATAAATAAGAAAAATGGCCTTTTTTTAGTTTTTAAATGGAGGTGCGTACGTCTTCGAAGGTTCCCACAACATAAAAAAAAATAATAATAATTTGAAAATATCTATATAAAAGCAATTTGTTTTCAACTGGTATAGAGGTGTGAGGTTTTAACTGATTTAAAATTCAAGCAGAAAAAAGTCAAATTAGTGCACTTTTCACTGCGCCAATGTGATCTTAACTTTATCGCTTTTTTATTATTTATTTTAAACGCGTCTTAAACATTTCCGGGCTTAGAGTTGTTTTGTATCGATTTTTATGTACAGCGTGCATAAAACACCAGAAACAAATAAAAGAGCAAAGATGTGCAAGCGTAAGAACTTGCGCTTGTGGCATTACTTAGGTAAGCTTAACCAACGACATAACACTTCCTACTTCACTTTGGAAACAAATAACAAATGTAAATAGAATGGAAATATATTTTATACTTACGAAAAATTAAGAAATCAAAGCTTAGGAAAAACATTACTGCAGAAATGTCAGTCTTTTAAAGCCAGCCAGTATTCGTCCTTGCAAACACCCCTTCATCTCAAATCTTTTCCCTTCGCCTAAAAACGGTTCGCGCTCTCCCGACGCTATTTTTAAAGCTAGAGGGTTCTGGTAAACGCCAAATGAAAGACAAAGAATCAGACTACAGATCCTTCAGGCGAATTTTTTGAAAAACAGTTTCGCCTACGTGTGAAATATTACGTAACTTATTATTTTTTTCGAAAGGTTGTAAGTTTTTTCAGGATTTTTTTTCAAAAAATTCGCCTAAAGGATCTGTAGTCTGATTCTTTGTCTTTCATTTGGCGTTTACTAGAACCCTCTAGCTTTAAAAATAGCGTCGGGAGAGCGCGAACCGTTTTTAGGCGAGGGGAAAAGATTTGAGATGAAGGGTGCAGGGGGTGTTTGCAGGGACGAATACTCTTAAATAAACGAATTTAGAAAACTGATAAAACATTCTAGAATTTTAATGACATTCATATTTAAAAACAGCAACTTCCGAGCCTTTAAGATTCGTGGCGAGTATATTATACGTAAATTACGTGTAGTGCAGACTTTGAACACAACGGACAAACAATAATTAAATTTTGTTTGAGTCGTCATTTTTTAATGGACTTGCAACATTTATTCCAATAAAGTCTCCCGCATGTTGTGCTATTCCACGATACTGTAACAGTTTCTTTTTCTCTTTTAATTGTGGCGTCTTAATGACCGGATCGTTAATTCATTTGATTGTCGATTGTAAATAATGAACCAATTAAAGCGATGAGTCGCTGCTTGATAAGCATCTGCCTGTGTCTCGGTAATATAATATACGTACAGATATTACGAGATACAGAATGGTCAATATACAGTGTAAACTCTTTATAACGTCCTTCGTTATAACGAAAAACTCCCTATAACGTCGAAATTTTTACGATTTGGTTGGTTTACCTTAAAACCTATACATTAATACCATCTTTATAACGCAACAGCCATTCTCTATTACGAAGAAATATGTTCATATTTAGGCGTCAGCAAATGTTTACAGACATAAAGAGGACCATTCTGAACCATCACCATCTATTCAACAAGCACTTGATGACGCCAAACTATAGGTATATGTGTTTGTATATGTGTTTGGAATGAATTAATTTAGTGAAAATTGGTTATTTTTCTTTCTTCCCTTCATATAACGAAAATTCTTTATAACGAAAAAAATGTTCGGTCCCTTAAAATTCGTTATAAAGAGATTATACAGTACATTGAAGATTATTGTTAATTTGGTTGTTTGTCTTTCTTCACTCCATATAACGGTAACTCTCTATAACGATAGAAAATGCTCGGTCCCTTGAGTTTCGTTATAAAGAGTTTACACTGTATAGAAAAACATTTCTGAACTTGGTTATGAGATATGATAGCCATGCTGTAAAAATAAAAATCAGAAAAATCATACAAGTGCCGAGAGCTCCGTACAATCAACCATCTTGTTTGTCTTTGAATGTTTAAAACAATAATAGTTGCCTCTAAAGTTTATACCTCTAACACCACTGTTTTTTTCGAAATTTGACCTATATTAGTTTTGGGAATAGAGGAGGAGAATGAGGTACTTTTTCAGGAAAATCACGGAAATCTAAAAAAAAAGTAGTTTTGAGATTTTGAATAGCCTATTCAATGATAGCCCACATGACGATAGAAAACATTATTAGTATTACAATGGTACTAGTTTAGGTCAAAAATCACTGTTCAAAACTTTACAATATCTTTTCGTTTTGAGGTGCCCCGAATCCAGAAAAACTCTGTTTTTCTGTTTGTTTGTTTGGCCGTGAGCACGATACAGGTGAACGGATTGGAACCAAGTTTTGGAAGGATGTTTGGTATGCAAATATGAAGAGCCCTATTGTTTTTGGAGAAAATCGGCGCATGCGCAGAAGAGATATATGCTGTAACAGTGATTTTTTATAATATTATAATAATGGTATACTTTTTATAACGGATTATTGTTCTATTTAGTTTTTCAAGAAAGTTTTATCAAAAAATTTTTTTTCAAAACTTTATAATTTTGGAAATATTTTGAAAATAAAAAAAAATCAGCTGTTCTTTTGTTTTAAAGATCTGTCAAAAATAATTTAGTTAAGCATGCTTTGATTAATTTGTACATGATGTGGAACATATTATCCAGAAAACCATGGCATATTGAATAGTAGCCATTACCCACACCACCTCACGCGATATCCCTTTTATTTTCTTTATTATAATCAAATGTCAACATTTTTGAAGTTGTAATGGTCCCGTCGCCCAATTGGCTGGAATTTTTTTGTATGCTTGATCTGTACGGGCGGCCGACGTGATTATATCGTATGTTTGGAGCGACGAAGCAACTCAAAACATGAGGAAAGTCGTAAATAGCCGGGCAATAAACGCCATCTCTAAACGTCAAAACGCTGCCGGGAGCATCGTCAGAGGTATCTTGACGACCTACCGCCCGTTGAGCGCGTGCGTCTTATAATATTGATATCTCTATTTACAACGCTTATGTCTCAACGGCACTAAACCATATACACACATACAAAATATACACCGCGCCGCGGACAAGTATATATACATAAATATATATAGATAATAGTGTTCACTTCGAATCAACTTATGATCAGTCCGGGAAAATAGCTTGTTTCATTTTTAAGGAGGTTGATGCGTTACAGTCCCAATCAAAAGTAAGTCGAATTCTAAATGGGAACTTTTCCATAATAAATTTTTACAAAAGGTTATAAGTCGATGATACTAATAAATTGTTGTCATAAAGGCATAAATAAATAATTTTTAATTAATTATTTCAGTATTTTACTTATTGGACTAACTTTTGAATTTTTTGTACAAAGTTAGGTTAGAAAAAATAAATTTATGTAAATATCTGTATTTTACATATTTTTTGCAGTAAATAATTAAAAAAAGAAATTAGAAGTAATAAAAATTAAAATTAAATCATTGAAATGTTGAAAATTCACTTAAAATTGTTAAAATTGTCAAGAATAAAAATCCATAATCGAAAAGTGCTAGGGTTTAATAATTTTTTTTTTGATTAAAAGTCTCCTAATTAAATTGGAAAAAATATTAAAATATGCGTAAGACATCGGTGCTTTACATATATAGTTTTCGGAACTGCATTATTTGGTTATTTGCAAAAAAAATGTACTGTTTGCATGCTAGGTTGACATATTTTCCATAAGACGTGGTTTTATTTATTATATAATTATATGACTTTTAATTCGCCATTTAATTATAATAAATGTATTTCATTTTTTTTCGAAATGAACCTGTCCATTCTTTTCATATTTTAGGATTGTATTTGTAATTATTTAATCTCATTTGAATTTTTTTCTGCTCTTATTTCCGAATCGCCTGTACGTATAGCTGGTAGTAAGAACTTGAAATTTTTTTTTTGAATTGAATTGTAAATTATAGACCCTGAACATTCTTCCTTTAAAGTATACCTCTAGAATTACTGTTTTTTTAGAAATTTTAACTGCACTAGTTTTGGAAAACTACCGCGTATCATAAATTTTTGAAAGGATGACCAAATATACTTTTTTGTTTCCAACCTTGGCCTCATCCCCCTCTAAATTTACGAGTAGGTATTTTTTGTAGATTTTGACTATCGGAATATCAGAAAATTAAACTTTATACAAATCTTTAATGTCTGGTTAGAACTCTTCAATAAATAAAATTATCGACCAATTTTTCGGACAATATTATATTAACAAAAAATATAATTAATACATTAACGGTTCAATCCGGATTTGGAGCTTCTTTAGAAGGTCCAAATCCGGATTGAAATGTTAATGTAGTAATTATATTTTTTGTTAATATATTGTCTGAAAAATTGGTCGATAATTTTATATTTATTAAACTTTATAGCAATCCCAAATTTCAGTTTGATTCCTTTATTTAATTCAGATGAAATTCTGCAGTGAACAGATAACGGTGTGTAGGCTTTCTTGGTTTCCGGGTTTGTATGCTGTGGTTCATTGGTATTTCTACCTGACGTTTCGTCTACAACTGCGGTAGAAATACCAATGAACCACGGCATACAAACCCGGAAACCAAAAAGATTTGTATATATCGTATAGCGGTTCCGTAAAAACGTGTATAGTGAAAACACCTGCTAGGCAGACGCGTTTTGAATATTATGACAGTACTGGCAATAGATTGAGTCATAGTTGAATGTTTTAAAATGACTGCCACAAATTTAAAACCATCCCAAAAATTGTTAGGTCATATATTGTAAACGTGCAAATGTGAATATTTCTGTACAGTTTTTAATAATATAATAATCTAAATTTGTATTCGCTTGTATATGTTTATTTTGGTTATTTACCTCGTAAACTGTTTATATTATTACAACGTATGCGCAATATTTTATTTATTTTATCGAAAATTAGCGTATGGCCTTATGTGATATACATGTTTTTTTTTTTATTCACTGAAACATTTACATATTATATTATGAATTTAAATAACACTCAACAGCGGGAAAGTTTTTATGAGCATTATTAAATATATTAAATACAACAATTAGATAATTGCATAGTCGTTAACACAAAATAATATAACAAAATTAAAAAAACTGTTTATACGAATATTCTATAAAATAATTGCATTGCATACATGTACATTAGGCTTTTTTTATTTTTTCTGTTTTCGGTCCCATTGGCTAATATTTAAGCATTGGACCTAAAAAAATTATCCCATAATTTCAACTTCCTACATCTTAACATGGGAAAAACAACGTTTTTATTCAAACATGAATTAACTGGTAGAAATTTTTTGACGTGATAACGTCTTATAAATTGATGAATCACCAATCTTATAAATTGATAAAACACCGGCTGCATGCACGAAAAAGTGTAACGTTCCTAAATCCTAACGTTCGTAACGCGTAACGTTCCGCCTGACCCTGTGCGTGCTTTTTGCTAATTTCTCGCTCAATTTAAATCAGATCGGTTTGAAACCAGTCTTAAACGAAAGAGGAGAACATTTTACATAGATTTCGTATAACAGAATTTGCCTAAACAGTTTTTTTATACAAATTTATATAGAAAAATAGCTGTATAAATGCAATGTTGTCTAATGCATGGCGCGACGCGGTCGGTCGTCTTTGTTTGCCGTACATGGAAATTAGAATATAACGTATGTCTTGTCTTAACATGAAAACGGCTGCATTTCTAATGTTTAATTCAATTTTTTGACATTAGTATTTTGTGAAATGCAACGCCTTCTAAGTTAAGTATTGGAATAACTAATTATTATTAGAACATAATACTTTGACAGTTGCAAACGTCACTTTTGACATTTCTTATCATTCCGACACCAAGGATAAGCGGATTGAAACCAAATTTTGGGAGGTTTAGGTTATGTATTACGGAATACGTTATCACGTAAAACTATCGTCCGTAAACCGACTTTACAGACAACCAATTTTTTTTTTCTAAGTTTTGATAGCAGCATTATGCAGAGAATTAAATTTCCCACAAAAAAGGTCCTTAGTACTAAATCCGTGAATTCATTATTTTCAAATTAATTAAATGAAACCCCATTTTTATGAGAATATTTAAACGAACATATATCTTTGAAAATAATGAATTGGCGGATTTATTACTAATGATCTTTTTTATGGGAAATTGAATTCTCTACTAAATGCTGCTATCAAAAATGTCTCCCAGCTATCCATGTTTGAGTAAAAACGTCGCTTTTCCCATGTTAATTAAATGGGATACAAACTGGTTTTCGCCGTTCATAGGTTTGATTTAGGAAGCTGAAATGTTGGAAGAATTGTTCTTACGACACTTATAGTGTTTAGTTGTTCGAAAAATTTGATTTGACGATAACCTTAGATTGTGATCATATAATTAGAGTTTTCATACATGCAGGAGCAGTCTAATGTCGTATTTAAACTCCCTGTAATGCAGAACATTAGATTGTACTAACACAAAAACAAATGAGTGATCTAATTAGAAAAGTGTTTTTTTGAAGTGGAATTGTGTAAAACGCTTTTTACTAGACAATAAATTATAGAAACTCTTCTCAAAGTTCCTGCTAAGAAATTTTAAATAATGTAGTTATTTTATTATTTTGTTAGTTTGTAAAATATATTATGAAGATAAGTTGCAATTTGTTCTAGTTGAAATTAAACTTTGTTTGCATGAAAATATAAAAAAAAAATTAAATTCACAGTTCAAAAACATTCTCGGTACTAACTTTATTTTAAATTGACTTTGTGAAAAAATAAGTATGAAACTTTTTTTAAAAGAAAGACAATAAATTCAATGTGAGTTTAGAAATATTCATTTCGCTTTAATAAATCAAAATAAACGTCTGGACATGACAATTTTAGAGCGAGCTTTTCCAATGAAAATCGCCGTTCTGCACGTAAACGGAATCCACTTTAAAAAACATTTTTCCACAGGTACAGTACTACACAAACCGTAAGGGATTTTCATCGACAAATCGACTTCGCCAATGAATTTTCAACAGTTAAAGAAGTTTATAGATAGATATTCATTTATTTGCATTTATAAAATAAATGGGTGCAATACGTCAATACAGTATAGTATAGTTTCTTCGTAATAGTTTTTAGCGTTCTGAGGAGTGCATACCAGAAATGGTTAACTGAATTAATTATTAAAGACATTTTGATACGACTTCGTTCTACAATAAATGTCTGTTATATCGTATTCATTTTTTTTTAAGTTAAATTTCTTTTGATAAGGTAATGCAAAATCGTATCATGAGATTGAAAGTGTAACGAAACGTTACAAAGCACGTATACAGTATATTACGGAAATGCACAATGATGAGTAAAAGGTGTAGTGCGGCTGCCTCATAACCTAAAAGTCGTAGGTTCGATTCCAGAGGTTGGTTTTTTTAACCGACTTCAAAAAAAAGGAGGACGTTACATGTTCGATTGTATTTTTTTTGTATGTGTGTCCGTCGATACTTCGGCAGCTGTGAACCGATTTAGATGTTTCTTTTTTTATTCGGTAGTTTTAAAATTGGTCCCATATAAATTTTAGCAAAATCGGTTCAACAACTATTAAAAAAAATATTTTTCAAAAAAAATCTAATACTGACTTTAATACTTTGCCGTACACTAAACAGTTAAAAATAAAAAACTTTTAAAAAAATTGTACCTCCTTCAAAGAAGGATCACTAAAAAGCGTAAAATAAAGTTTTGAGGTCTGCGGATATTTGATTACAATCACGTTTTATATACGGTATATTAAATTGGTGCTAATCTCAAAACTTTTGTTATTTAACGTTTTTTAGTGACCCTTTTTTGAAGGAGGTTCTATTTAAAAATAGAAAGTTTGTTATTTTGTTCACAATTATGAAACCAGACTGTACTTCTGTAGTGTGTTCATAAATTAAAATTATATATAGTTTGCATTTTAAGACCACCAACTGCTAGGATTATCTGAACCTAGTTTATATTTTTTTAATAATCATGTGAAAATCCAATTTATACTTTCAGCAGTTCTCAGACTAGAATCTAGAACATGGGAGCTTCGAATAGAAGAGCCATGGAAACATCTATACTAATATATAGAGCTGAAGAGTTTGTTTGTTTGTTTGGTTGAACGCGCTAAACTCAGGAATTACTGGTTCGAAATGAAAAAAATTTTTTTTGTTGGCTAGCTCATTAATCGAGGAAGGCTATATGCTATATAATATCACGCTACGACCAATAGGACCGGAGCATCAATGAAAAATGTTGCAAAATATAACTCAGTCTGACATAAACTTTTGAATGGTAACTCCGATCATCATGAAATTTGGACACAACATTTATCTCGGTAAACGAAGATAAACGTGTGTACTCCCCCACATCCGTTCTTTTGCACCCGGGTGAAACCGGGCGGGACCGCTAGTCATATATAAAACAACGGCATCGGTACGTGCTCGGCTGTTCTCGAGTTCTTTAAAAAATCAACTTAACATTTTTGATGAACGATAAACAGCGCGTTCATGTTGGCCAGTTTCGATTGCATGTCGTTGCTACAGATATCACGTTATCGACTTTTTACTATACACGTCAACGAGTATATTAACGTAGAACAACTGTCTCGACTTTGTTGAAATATCATTTAATTTTTCCGTTTTGATTATTAAAGTGAAACTTTTATTCTATCGCCCCGAATTTTTCTGGCCGTCTGTTGCATGTCGCATTACAGGCGGCCGCGGAGTAGGGGTAAAGTGAAAGGCGTTCGGAGTACAGCCAAGGCCAATATGGCGGCGCCCATGGTTAGCATCAGCTGACCGTGTAGTATGTATAACACATAGTCAGTCTGTACAGTGTTTACATGTTTTTATTCGTGTATTCATGTGAATATTGTTGTTTATAATTAATCGTGATGGATAAGTGTCTACAATTTTTTAAAAGTATTTAAATACAAATACTCTTGCTTCGTTGAGTATTTAAATACAAATATTAGAAAAGTTCTTGTATTTGTATTTTGAAATCTTTTACTCAAATACTTTACAAGTCTGGTTACCTTAGCGAAAAAACTTGTTATTTTTTAAAAAGTAGTAAAAAAAGCATTTCTGATAAAAATGTTAAGAAATTGGTATTTTTTGTCTTATTTACTATCTTGTTCACTTTTTTTTTAAATATGATTTTTTCTGATATTAATATTCATAAAATATTCGCATGAATCCGTCTGTCAGAGCGTCTGCTTATTAGAAAGCTTTTTGTAAGTGAAATAGTATCGGAAAAGTTAGTTTCGCAAATTTTGTCTATTTACGGGAGTTTTCCACTCCACAAGGAAGGCTTTCACTATAGCATATTTGTGTGTCTATATTTATGACCATACAGTTTTAAAATCAAAAATAATTCAACTTAATTTTGTTTTGTTGCGCCTTGTATAACGTTTCTAATTTATCAATTTTTTTTCCATATAAAAACTGTTATTATAAAAAGTGGTAAAATAAATATTACCTTCATCGTAATTACACCCTATGCATTATTACGTATGGGAAATACATAGGTAAATTGGAGACTTTGAGACTAGAGTTTGTTCTTATCACATGCAAACTCGACTGTACAAGTGTTTTTTTTTTTGTTTCTCGTTCCTCAAGTCGTTCTGAAGTAAAACAACAGCGTTTACGTATTAATTACACAGCATATCGGTGTCACGAATGTATATGCAGTATGTAAACACGTAAGGTACACATAGGGAAATTAGCATTGGGAAAAAATACTTGGATCAGAGTTAGCCATGACTGCATTAATTGTTATTTCTATTGAATTATCGTGGTAATCTTGAGGATTTCTATTTTATTTTGATTTATTTTTATTTTACTTGGCTTTTTTAATAATAAAAAGCTCTTATAAATCATTATTTTAATTTTTTTGTACAGAAATATAAAACAAAAAAACAGCTCCATCTGTTTGGAAACATTTCATTCAAAAATTGTCTGTATAGTCGAGTTTTGTTAAGTAAACAAGCAAATACAAACTGGTACAAATATAAAATATTTCAGTAATACTTAGCAAAATAGGGGTAGTCATAGTAGGAATGATGCGTGTTTACCGACACTAATCCTGACTACAAACCTGTTCGTGATAGTTGCGTAATTATTGTAACAGAAATGTTACTGATACACATACACACACACATTCGTATCTGATTTGTACATTTTGTAATATTTATGTAATTGCTGTGACGATATTAATTATTTCATTTTTATTGTTAAATGCATTCTGTCATGAATTGTAATGTTGATTTAGCACGATTTTAATATCGTTCCTGATAAATTTTACAGTCTTCCCACTTGCGATCGTGCCATTTGCGTCGAAACAATTTTCGTCCCACTTGCGATCAATCAATATGATAAAATGAAAATTATATCAGGGGTGATCTCACTTGCAGTCAAGAAAATAACTTTATAAATCGGAAATTCTAAATTTCCGACAGAAAGAATAAGTCATTAAGTCATCTAAACAATTCGGAAAACAATCTAACAGATTTTTCCAAACATCAAAATAATATGGCACAACTAATTTAAATTCTTATTACTAATGCCAATATTTATTGTCTTTTATTTTTTATTTAATTCTACATTGTTGATGTGATGGTGTTTTTGTTGCGCAGTGAAAAACGAAGGGGGTATGGGAGAGTTCCTTAAAAAAGATTACGGATTGCTGTTGATGCGAATTAGGTGTTTTAGAAATTATCTAATTCTCACTCCTAACATTATTTTCTTTTAATGATATCGATTGACTGCAAGTGGAACGATAATTATTCTGACCGCAAATGGCACTACCGCAAGTGGCACTATTTCAAAAACTGAAGTGCTACATTCAAATTATGTGATATACTAGAATTTATACCCTTATATTCACTCTTGTAGTAGAGTTGGAGTGAGACGACAATTCTACACCTCAACACCAGTTTAGAGTAATTTGTTTTATTCATTGATTATTTTGAGTTCAGATTGAAAGTGACGGACAAGTTGATTGAAAATTGTATGCTTTTCGTGATCACGTAAAGAGTCCGATTAGAACTCTTACATTATGTGTAAACATCTTGTGTTTGGAATAGCCGGTTACTCTCACCCGTGTATGCCCGTTCGGTTTTTCGTCACACTCATTTTTGAGATTACTGTCGTATAAAAACTTTCTTCGGGGTCGAATTTGATGAGTTTTGATATTTAAACATCAAAAGAACAAAAATATGCATCATTGAGTAGAAGTCGATACAAATACAAGTTCTGTTGTGATAGCTAAATAAATGCGTCAAATTAATTTCTCTGAGAGATATGTCGATTTAAATTTTCAAGCTTTCTTTAAAGATTATCCAAAGTTAGGAACTCATATCTTACTGTTTCTTCCTTAAATCTAAGCATTGTGAGTTGAGTCTCAATTATATTTAGGTTTATCTAAAATTTTTACCTTGGAAAAAATTGGCTAAAAAAGACATTTAACGCAAAATACATATTTTTGGTGATATTAATATCGAATTTGATTTTTTGCTTTAATTTGAGCGAACTATGTGCATAGCGTTACTGTCAAAGCATTAACCAGGAAGTTTTCTGGAGTACAACAAACTGTAAATTTGCAGACTTAACCAAAACACGCTGCGGTCTGTTGTCTGTATAATGTGTTTGTCGGTTTTGCCACCAGGTGAGAACGGAAATGAGAAAACTCGGCTCTGCACCAGTTAAATAAATCTGTTTTCATCTCGCTTCCACCAGCTTTATCAACTGCGAGTTTGTTTTCGTCTGCCTGAGGTGTACCGTGTCTCTCTATAAGGTGGAAAAGCACATTTGCAATTGAACTATACTCGAAATCCTTGAGTAGAAAATACAGGCTGTCTGTAAAAATATGACTTTAATTTTATTACAAAAATTCAAGAGCTTTAAAACTTGATATTTTTCAAATGTTTCTTTTTGATGTGAAACATCTAATCGCGCGTTTGGTTGGGAGTAAAACCCGTGCCAGTGTGACGTGTTACGTTTCAACTGACGGGACTGTTCATGGGATGTGTTACGTTTAATTTGTGCTTGCTGTGTCGAACATAGCGTTTGTTGATACGTTTAACTTAAGGCCGCTGCACACAAGGCTAGAAACACTGCTTGGACTTCTGCTGGCCGGTATGCTGGGTACAAAGTTGGAAATGACGTCACTGCGGGCTGGCCTACTAGCTCACAAGATAGGTTTAAAAATTAGAATGGGGGCTGTTTTCTTGCTAGGTCCGCTGCTAAGTAAGAGCAAGAATTAATCAGGAAGCAGTATCTCGTCACGTGAGCGACTTGAACAAACGCCCACAAACAAACAGTGTGTGTTCTGTTCAGAGACAATAAACATGCACTTTGTTATCGTAAAATCACTGCGCGCGCAACGAATCTATCTGCAAAGCAAGCTTGAAAAGACGTCTCGGGTGAAGCGAGCACATAAAAGCAATTAAGAAAACCAGAGCTAGATAACTAGTAGTGGAATCTAGCAAGGAACCTAGCGGCAAATCCAGCCTCGTGTGCAGCGGACATTAGTTATTAGAATTTCGATAGATGACAGGGCGAAATTTAGTTACTAGAAATTTATGTATCACATCTGCCAGGCGATGAATCACACTTTTTTTTAATTTTTTAGAGAATATTCAATTTTTCAATAAATAAAATTATTGACCAATTTTTCAGACAATATATTAACAAAAAATATATAATTAATACATTAACGTTTCAATCCGGATTTGGAAAGATTCTAGAAAAAGCGAATTATATTTTAAATATTAATTATTTTTTATATTTTTTAGATCAATTCTGAAGAAGGTCCAAATCCGGATTGAAACGTTAATGTATTAATTATATATTTTTTGTTAATATATTGTCTGAAAAATTGGTCGATAATTTTATTTATTGAAGAGTTCTAATAATAATAATAATAATAAAATTTTGGAAAGCTTGTCTTTGATAATTATTTTCTTTTTGAGCGAAAACTTAAATAGCTTGGCCAAATCATAAATTCGCCACCAAGTTGAGCTATGTAAATCATTCTACTTCAGTCGATTCAATATACTTTTCATGACTATGTCTATAAACGTTGTCCAGTAAAATAAAATTCCGTTCTCCTCGTTATATCAAGAGATCCGGAACTATTACGTAATTCATTTCATTTCCTGATTGCGAGTATAGAAACAGAGCAAGCTCGCGAAGAGAGCCAGTGTGTGTATTCTCGCGCATGTACATTACAAACACAAATCGCGCTGTACATCCAGTGTTTCTGCACCGGCGTCGAACTAGTGGTCTCGTGAACGCTGCACCGTCAACCGTATATTTCGCGTTTTATTACATTACACGCGCGAATCTTTACCGCTGGAACAATATGCGACGGTCTGCTGCTGTGAGCGGGCCGTCAGTATCGCGAAAGCGTTGCGTCAGGTCGGTCAACCCGCTGTACATCTCCTCCTGAAAACGGTCAAATACGACAGTTTGTTGTTGTCAATTGACTGTTGATAATTTAGACAAGTACTTCCTTACTTACCATTGTGATCATTCAATGTCATTTTGTACGTGAGTTGAATACCAAAGTTACTAACTTTGTCCCCGCTCCTTGTCAGTAAAGACGCGTCTCTTTCCATTTAGAAGTTCTACAAATATATTTTATAATGCAATAACAAACAATTATATAAGGAGTGAACGTTAAATAACATTCTTTTGAACAGCTAATCATATTTTGTAGGTGACAAACTTATTAAGTGTTTAGTTTCAATAAACAATTCAAAACTTTTACTTTATTTAGTAACGCAAACTTATATATTAGAAGTGAACCTATTATTATTTTACAGGTGACAGACTTAATTTATTGTTATAAATTATATACATAAACAACAATCGCCAGTTGAGACTTTTCAGGGCAATATTAACAAAGTTGATGATTATTTTAATAAAAACTGTTTTGAAAGTGAAAGGCATTTAAGAGCTGGAAAATTGATTTTTTTTTTACCAAAGAATGTTGATCATGAATTAACTAAATATATTAAAAGCAAGTGACTTTTTGTATAAGGTTCATATTTCTGTATGGTGTGACAAAAAGTTCGACAATTTATAGACGTCAACTGCTAATTTAACAAACTGTCTGATGATCTCATGACCTTGTCGAGCTCTGTCTGAAGATTGAAGAACTCGACGAGTAAAAAAGAAAGATCTTCTCTAGAGGCTCAAATTCTCGACGAAGAACCGAAATCTGCGTTGGAAATGTGCATCATCTGTAACTGTCAACGTGGGGTGCTACACCAGCATGCTACTTCACACACCAAGTGCATCCCATAAACTGGAAACTTATCTCAAAGGTTGGCAACTTAGAGTTATTGCTCTGTAGATACACTTTATTATATTTTTATCTCGACGAAAAAGTTTTTTTTTTATCATTATTGACCATTCATAATCATAAATTTATTGTATGGAACATACAAAGAACTGTAGAGATATTATTAATAAGAATCGCAGGATTGTGGACAAAAAGTTCTTTATTCAGTGTCCACATTCCTGCGATTCTTATCAATAATTGTCTCGATGGACACGATTTCTAATATGTAGAGATATTATTATAATCACGAAAAAAAGATACCAATGAATGATAAATTCATACTGCCGTACATGATTTAGTATGTTGATCGCAATGTCTACATATTTAATTTAGTTTTTAAGGCCGCCAACTATAGCACCAATTCAGACTTCCAATATAACCTAAAAATCCAAATTAATATTTTTTTGTTACTTTTTGTACATATCTTTCACGGAAATTCAAAAAATCTAATATTTTTATGCTGCTCAAAAGATGCATCGGTATAAAAGAGCCGAGCGTGTAGTGAGGTCCCATGCCTCTTCTAAATACAAGCCCCACGTTCCCAAATTTTAAACTGCAAAGATTCAATTTATCACTATCAAATAATACATTGAAAATATATGAATTACCACTAGGCCTAAACGATCTGCCTGTGACAACAAAAAAGCAAACTTTAACAAAAGTTTTCGACTGCAATTTTTATATTTTGAAACATAATTAGCATTTAACTAGTAGGTACTTGACATTAGCATATGTGATATCTTCACTTGCATGCTTCGTTAGTAATCGAAACAAACTAGCATAAAATTTCTAATTAGTTTTACTAACTGGAACTAAAGTTTTTCTTTCGACATTATAATTTATTGACCATTCAAGCATGATTATTATACTTCTAAAATAATGCGTAAACACGTTTTTAAGTAAGCGTGATAATAATAATTAAATGATTTTCAGAAGCCATATCTGTGTAGGTTATGCTACTGTGAGGATACAATGTCAAAAAACTGTTTATAATTAAAAAAATTAAACCTCAATAAAAAAAACAACGAAATAGTTAAATTTTGAGGTTGGTACCTATGGAATTAGTAAAACTTTTATATTCTTTTATTAAATTGGCTGATCAAGCATACAAAATTTACGTGTGGAATTCATAACTTAAAAATATTAAAGCGGCCAAAGTACCCACCTATCAAAAAGTGTGATAACTTACACGAGTCTCAATATTACTCTTTTTTTTTTTTTTTTATAAAGTTAGTAAAACTTTGGATATGTTAACATTTTAACACCACAAGTGGGAAATTATACTAATTTAGGTCATAACTCACTTTTCAAAATTTTACAATATTTTTCGCTTTGAGGTTAGTTGAATCCAAAAAACATAGTTTGTGTGTCTGTTAGTCTCTGAACACGATACAGGTTAAACGGATGAGCGGATTGAAACTAAATTTTGGGAGTATGTTTGAAATGCAAATATGAAGAACCTTGTTTTTAGTGAAATCGGCGCATGTTGTTTTTTGTTTAACAATGGTATACTTTTCATAACGGTTTATTGTTCTGCCATTTTTACAAATTTTTTAATAATTTTGTCATAATTTTGGAAATATTTTAAAAATTAAAAAAATCTGCTGTTCTTTTGTTCTGTAGATCTGCCAATTTGGTAGTTGACAAGAACGCTTTGATTAATTTTTCATGATGTGATAACAGATTATATAGATAATCATGCAAACGAATATGATAATATTTAATACTAGCCGTTACCCGAGTCACCACAAGGGTTAACAGAAATTTTATTCTCTTTATTATATTTCAAATGTCGACATTTTTTTTTAAGTTGGAATGGTCCTGTCGCCCAGTTGGCTGGATTTTTTTTTACAAAATCTAGTGCACGTGTTGCATTATGAATTTTATAAACCAATTTTTAAAACCTAGGCTCCATTTTTATAGGCTCCAGCTTACTTAGGAATCTTTATTAAAACTACTTAGCTTAAAATTGGCCATTGAATCACCCAATGAAGCTCGTCTATGCACTTTAAACACTGGGTATATAATATTACAGAATATATTTTCTAACTGCGACTATATTTTCACAGAGTTATGCATTTCCAGTGGCGTATTGTTTTTAAAAATAAACATTTTCAATATTTGTTTTCGTTTTGTTTGTTTTTTCAAACAAAACAGATTGCATTTATGGAATTTTGGTTTTTTTCAATACAGTTTTGCGTGGGAAATAACGTATAACGGTATAAGGTACTTAATCACCGAATAGGTTATGCCTTAGAGGGCAAAAGAAGTTTTTTTAAATAAAATTTTAGAAGAAATTCAAATAAAAGTTAAGAGGTTTTTTAACGCTGTTCTTTTTAATAAATGTTTACTAGCATTTTTCATGTTTATAATGCGATATCCCCACACATAAAGCGGTTAAAACTATAGTGCACAATATAGGCAATAATAAATCAGCTTATCATTATTACAGTTATAATTGAAATTGACGATTTCAAATTGCCGTCGAGTTATGATACATTTATATAGTTCAAATCGATGCCGTTAAGTTAAAAGGATGTAAAAAAGTCTGAATAGGCTATTGCACCATTTTTTGAAGTGTTTTAAATGAATCCTAAACTGATAAAGAAGCACTACAATTTTTATAGTAATAACGACTTTTAATTTATTATCATGAATTTTCGCGCGAAAAAGACTCGTGATGTCACTATGATTATAAATAATAACGATAGTGCGACTGCAGTAGCCACAGTAACACTTTACAATTTAAAATTGCTATGATTATTACGTTAGCAGTGTATAAGTACTTTCTGCTTTTACGAAACCGTCTTCCATGATACGAAATCAATATAATATGGGATAGAAGTCTTTTAACGTGATAATAACTTGAAATAACTTCAAAATAACACACAGCACAACATAAATGTAGACGTAGTTTACAGACGAATTGACGTCACGCCGGAATCCAACATGGCGAACAGCGTTTTGACTTTTGAAGAACAGATTAAAAAATACAATTGTTAGAATTGAATGATAAAATTTATATTGCATTATTATGAATAGATATCAACATTTCTCGTTTGTTTTTTACAAAATCTATCAAGAATATGTATTTTTTCTTACATAGTGCAAAATACCTATTCTGTAACAGATTGAGCTTCAATGGTATTTTTTCGTGAACTCGGATGAAACCAGATGATACTTTCATCAGATCTGCGTTAGAGAAACTATTGTTAAGCCCTAATTTTAGATTTATCACGCGCAATAAAATATTTAACAAAAAATTCTATGGTCGTGTGAACTAAACGTAATAATAACACACAGGATCACGGGTATTTGGAATATAAATTGTTAATCAGTTTAAACTATCATTGATTAGCAACGTTTCGTCTTTATTCTCAAGACTTTATCAAGCTCTGAAAATACAATACATTTAACATTTAACATTAATATATTAATATATTCCAAATACCCGTGATCCTGTGTGTTATTGTTATTTACGTCTGGAATTGAATTTAAAAAAAAAAATAAACGTAATAATTTGTAATCGATTTTAATAAAATCAATATTTTTGTAGTTTGTACATGAACATTAGCTGCAAAGTGAAATGTATGTTTAAAATGATATTTTATAATTTAATTCTTGTAAACAAAGTTTGACTGAACGATTGCATAATATATGATGCTCATAAATCACCTATGACAGAAAACTATGTAGTATAAACAAAATCGTGATATACAGTTATAAGTATTCCAGATTATAAAAATCGACACTAATATTTCTCTAGGGCTTGAGAATGGATGAGCGTGTAACGATTATCGATGCCGTTGTTTTATAAAGCGTTGTAATATAGGACAAGCCCGCGGTTCTAATCCGAGAACTGGTAAAAATATTGGATTATTAAACAATAATCAGTCGAAACTATGATTTGATGCTAGGCCCAAATAACCCTACGTGTTGATAGCCTTACAAAAATCATATTAAATATTATCATAACGAATTATTATTTTAAAGAAGAAGGATCATTTTTAATAATTATAAGTCGCGTGACACCTTTCGTAACATTTTCATTGACTAACAGTTGTTGAAAGTTCCATCTGTATACATATAATAAATCCACCAGCTTTCTTTGGAAAAATTATAACAGCTTTGTTTCGCTTGGTCATCAATACAATACAAGAAATAGGGACAATTTGACGAGCATTTAACATTATATCAGAAAAGTTCATTATACTGCAGCACACAAAATATACAATACTAGTGTGACCTGTGCGAATTATTCGCACTAAATAAGTATAATAATTATCACTTTACAAAATTATTTTTTAAATATGATTGCAGGTATTCAATTCGTATCTAATTTTGCACACTGCTTATAACGTTCTTCTTTTTGTTGTATTACAATATGAAGCTCAGATGACAGATTTTACTAAAATTGTCATATATAAAGGCGCAGATGGCATCATGCAGCATTGCTGTGACGTTGTTCAGCGTTGCTCGCTGTTTCAAAATTAAAGCCGTTAGATGGCAGTATGCAGTATTGTGTCTGTTGTATTACAATATGAAGGTCAGATGACAGATCGAAGTGTTGACGTTGTTTCAAAATTAAAACCGTCAGATGGCAGACGTTGTTCAGCGTTGCTGTATTTTAATTAATTTACAAAAACAAAAGCAATAATAAATTTTTTAGTTGTCGATGTCAGTAGAGCAAGCAATTATCTGTTAAATGATATATAATTTATGTGGAGAAATTGTGAGGTTTTTTCTAAAAAGGGAGGCAAACATCTTTAACCTTAGCGTATTAATATATATGATAATGAATGTTAATAAGAATTGTCAACAGTTTAAGAAAAGACGTAAGGTCTTCTTATGCTAAATGTTTTTATAATATAAATGAATTTTTTAACATGTAACTTTTTCTATGTAATTAACTTCTATACAATTTCATAACATTTACCTAAGAATCACCGCTGATGATTTACAAACCCTTTACAGAAAACTGCATCTGAATCAGTCGGATAGTTTTGGAGATAAATGGCAACATTCAATTTTTTTTTGCAATACAACTCCCCCCGGCGAGTTACCATCGTTACATCTAAAAACAATCGCAGATGAATTACAAACCGCATCTGAATCGGTCGAACCGGTTCGAGATAAATGGCAACATTCGAGTGCACACACGAACAAACAAACACATAAACAAACAAACACACAAACAAACAAATACACAAACAAACAATCTCTCGCCCTAACCTCATATACCTTCTCCGTTCGGTCGTGGACAAAAATTATTTAATGATACGAGCTCTTTCTAGAATTCCATCGATGAAATAATCTTACCTATCAAATCGTACACATATAAAACAAATATAGCTATGATTAGCTGTGCATAATCATTATGTAAGATCGGTTATGTTGTTACTTCTACAATACAACAGAAAGTATGAAGTTTTATACGAAGTCAACTGTTGATTGTTTTGTGTAAAGAAAAGTTGATCGATGACTCTATCAACATTGTACGCGATCACGAACATTGATTTGAACTTTTGTAATTTATCACATAGACAGGTTTAAATATTAAAACTGCTGGCAAGAATTCCTTCTCTGAGAAACTTTCTCGCGCTACTTCGAATCTGTCTATTTATAAAACTCGTACACGTTCCATCAATTCATCCGATAATTGCCGATAATTAAAATTGACTGTTTGTAAAATGCCAATTAATTTTCCGTTCAACTCTTGGGAAAAATCGATACAATAAGAACCTTGAAAATTTTGCAACAAGTTAATTTTATTTGAAATAATAAATACTGAAAAAATCAATTCGATTACAAATAATTCATTGGTTTTTTATGCTTTTTCATGCTTTTTAATATAATTTTGTCGATCATGCATTTTTTTTTATATTTTATAAAAACATTTTATTAATGTAACTAAATTATTCATACCAATGATAAATGAAATTTGGGCACTACCTACTCATTTTTTTTCAATAAAAGCTTAAAAAAATAATTTGAAATCGCATTACCAAATTAAACAGTCCAAGCTTTAACCGTATAAAATTTTACTAAAAAATTCTCAAAAATGTTAGTATTGAATTTAACAGATAATATGATGAAAATATCAAAGCGGTGGCAGAATAGCTCACAAGATAGATTTTAAAATTAGAACAGGGGCTATTTTTCATGCTAGGTCCTCTACTTGCTCTGAGCAAGAATCAATCAGGAGACAGTAACTTGTCACGTGGGCGACATGAACAAACCAACATGGCGTCATTCTGCTAGAGTCAGACAAAAGACACGTTTTGCTCTGTGTTTATATTTGAACTCTCACTGCGCGCGCACCAAATCTACTCACAAAACAAGCTTGAAAAGTCGTCTTGTGTGAAGCGAGTACATAAAAGAAATTTAAAAAAAAACAACGCTAGAAAACTAGTAGTCAAACCTTGCAAATAATCTAGCGGCAAATCGAGGCGCGTGCGCAGCGGCCGTAATTCAGTTTTTTTTTATCAGTTTTGTTCTAAGTTTTTAATACGGTTCAACACTACTTGATGAAATTCATACAGATTATAGAGAAGTATCAATTTTTCTTTCAGTTATCGCCTATCTTGGCAAAACTCATAAGGTCTACCATTTTCCGGGTACGCAAAAAAAAAAATCAAGGCAGGCGCTGATAATCACAAATAATATTATACTTTTGTATAATCGGAATAAATTTCTTCTAGTAATGTTGAATCGTATTCGAGATACTGACAACAGAAAATGATAAATAGTACAGTCAATCTGGCAAAAACCTCAACAAAACCAACCAAAAAGGTGAAACTTGGTGAGTCGTTAGAGAATGATGAAAAAAAGGTTACCTGGCAATGGCCACCTGGTACCTGTTCAAATACCTGTTCAAATAGTCAAAAAAAACTCAAAAATATTTTGAAATACATTTTTCTCGAAAACTATCCATTTTACAGAAAAAATTATTGAACAAAAAATGTAGAGGGCATCGTTATCTACAATTAATGTCATTGGTGCTATGTTGTACAACAAAAAATGTGCGCAGTAGGTGGCGCTTAAGTGCCAAAAAAAGTGTTTTTCCACTTTTTTGCCCTGAAATTTTCATTTTTCAGTTACGATTCAAATGGAAAAATTGTTCCATTTATTTTATAAACAACTTTTATTTCAACATTTTTTTCATACAACTTACCGTTTCAGAGCTGCAGCTTGTTGAAGTGAAAATAAGTTGTATGAAAAGTAAGTTGTATGAAAAAAATGTTGAAATAAAAGTTGTTTATAAAATAAAAAGGAACAATTTTTCCATTTGAATCGTAACTGAAAAATGAAAATTTCAGGGCAAAAAAGTGGAAAAACACTTTTTTTGGCACTTAAGCGCCACCTACTGCGCACATTTTTTGTTGTACAACATAGCACCAATGACATTAATTGTAGATAACGATGCCCTCTACATTTTTTGTTCAATAAATTTTTCTGTAAAATGGATAGTTTTCGAGAAAAATGCATTTCAAAATATTTTTGAGTTTTTTTTGACTATTTGAACAGGTACCAGGTGGCCATTGCCAGGTAACCTTTTTTTCATCATTCTCTAACGACTCACCAAGTTTCACCTTTTTGGGTGTTTTTGATACGAAATGATTTTTTTTTCGCCAGATTGATTGTACTAAAACTAGATATTTGTTATCATATTATCTCTTAAATTCAACAATAAAATTCTAGTCTAGTAGACTTTTGTACGGTCAGAGCTTGGACTGAAGCCACTGAAGGGAATCTTGAATATATAATTTTAAAGATATATTTGCATCTTGCGTACAAAAACGCTGTCTAATAAGATTTTCTTAAATAGGATTTTATTTAATCTGATTGTTATTTCTTATACCATAATACTAAGATGTATAATCGTTCTTACAATTTATTTTCATTTTTATACGTGTTATTAAAATCATGTTCAGTTTCAAAATATATACAATTATTATTAACTTGTACACCAAATTTCAATAGTATTAATGACATTGATGTATTTCAATCATACAGGTGATTTTTAAGTTGATTCTTTTTTTTTAAACAGAGTAGAAATCAAATAGAGTATAGACTATAGACGAACACATATTTCAAGTAACTTCTTTATCAAAATTTAAAAATAAGAGAGAAACAGCCTTTTTTTTTATTTTATTTATTTACTTTTGAGGTCGATCCTGGCGTTATGTTACCTCACTATGGAAATATCTTATATGTCATTATCAATTAGTATCTTGGTGTGTATTTGAAACTGTCTGTTTTCTGGGGATAATTTCGAACAACTTCCGTGAATACTTGATAATGACATAACGTATTTTCATAGTGACATAAGATAGCGCCAGGACCGACCTTAAAATTTAATTAGACTTTGAAAGCCTGTTTCTGTTTTATTTTCGAGTTTTGATAAAAATGTCATCGAAATATTTGTTCTATTTGATTTTTACACACTGTTAAAAAAGAATCAACTTAAAAAATCACTTTTTGTATTATTTACTTACTTTGGTTGATCAATTTGACGTAAAAATAAATTAATTGAAACTTGGTGATCTCACCAAATATTACACTTAAACGTTTTAATCAAAAATAAGTACCTACATTTATGTTTCTTGACCTAACCTATATTGGAACTGAATTCGAGTTTTACGACGAAACGTGAAAGAAGCTAAAGTAAAATAAATGAAAAACAATATGCTTATATTATTATACATGCACTGTTTTTCTGTGTAAATCCTTACAAAGTAAGATAATTTAAAATTGATTCTCTATAACTTCATCTGCTATAAAAATAAAAATAAAGAATCCATAAAATTCGCTCACAGTCTAGTGGTACGAAATATACTTGAAACATTCTGTTATACTGAGTGTTCTTTGGAAATGATTAATTTATACAAATATTAATAATTTACTAATATGCATAAAGGTTTATGGACCAAAATACACTGAAATGCTTAAATTTGTGTAAAAATTATGTTTCTGTGCGACTTCCGGTATAAAAAACCTGCTTCTCATATAGTAAAATGATCCTTTTTCACACTATCAAAACAAAGGTTACAATATGATAACTCTATGTGCAAAATATCGACTGGAAATACACAATTATTATTTTATAGGTAATTTGCCGTTTTAAGTGTGGAAAATTGATTTTTATAAATTAAGGAGAAGGCGTTTGGGGGGAGTTCATTACAAAAACCATTACAGGGTGTATACAAAGTGAGATAGTAATACAGTAATTCTACACAAGTTGCTATGATGTGTGTATGTAATTTCTGATTGGATAATTTAAAAAATGACAGTGAAAGACCAAAAGTAGGTCCAGTTTTTTTACGTATTTTTGAGGAATTTTGTGAATAATCCGTTCGGAACTTTAAAATTTAACGTTTTCTATGACTTAAAAAAAAGTCAAAATTTGGGCACATCGAGTTATCGTAGTAGATACTGGACCCCAAAACAAAAATATGGTCGAACGTGAACTGTCAAAAATGTTACAAATTAATTAATTCTTACGTTTTAAAAGTTTGCTTTTTGCGTTGAAGGTTTTAAATATTTTAAATTATTTTTTTTTTTCAACAGTGGTTTTGTAACTGATAAAATGGTCAAAGTATACATTATTGAAATGAAGATATCAAACGTTTGTCAGTATTTATTTGACATTCTGTATAATGAAAATATAAATATAGCCGTGCTGGTACTCCGGGAGAAAGAGTACATAAGAATAATCTCAATCCTATATTCGCTCGTATTAAAACTTCATTAAACACAATAAAACTGGCGGAAAAGAACTCAGCTATTCTATCTCCCTCTTCGTCTTTCTACACTTCATCCTCTGTCCCATTCGGATACACTCTGTTGCTTTTATCAAGGTTGCGCAAGCCAAAAAAAAAACATATTGAAGCTGTACTTTTTGAAATGGCAAAATTGCATCAAGTCAAAAAAATGTCAAAAAAATAGCAGGTACATACTATTGGTAGAGTCTGTGAGACGGGAAGTGAAGCTCGGGTAAATCATAAATCCCAGGTTTCATTTCGCTACATCAATACAAATATACATGCATTTAATCTTAATAAACTTGAAAAAAGGAGGAGCCGCGGTCGTGGGACGGCAGATGTGAAACATAAAATGTTTGTCAAATGCAACTTTAAGTTACTGACAGCGTGACTTCAATGACTATTCTAATAAATAATAATATAATTATGTAGGCTAGATGTCCCCACCAACAAAAGCCATGTTATAATTCAGCGTGTACACACTCAGCAAGCGCTAACACGCATTTTAGCGCTGTCATCTAATTACTTTGATTGTCGTTATGATCATCATCATAAACTTCATTATTATCTTAGTTTTCAACAATAATAATAATAATAATAATAATAATAATGAAGTTCTAGTAATTAAATTAAACGTAACACGTGTCATGAACGTTTGACTTCCTTACAAACGCGCCAATAGATGTTTCACATCAAAATAAGAGAAAATTGTGGTTTAACAACAGAAAATAGTTCTTTTTTAAGTACTTGTGGGGCGCAAAACTCGTACAGAACTATTCTATTTTCAGTCGTGACTACCAGTTAGGAAACTTATGTGATCAGTTATTATCAGAATCTATGATGAAACCAACTTTTTTAAAAATACATATTATAGTCTGAAATCTAATCTTTAATTAATTAGGTTAAAGAGTATTTTTCAAATGAATTATTATCGTAAAAAGTTAAGAACCCTTAAAGCTTCAAATTGTTAAAAAACAAATACCAACTTTGTATACGAAATGTATGATCTATGATAAAAAATAGATCACAGAATTACATTTCAGAAAATAGTTTTACAATATTTCATGTTTTCTTTTTATTTAAGTGGCAATTTTAATGCTCTTTGATAATAGAAATTTTAAAGCAACCCGTTTTTAAATATTGCAGAATTTCACTCTCAAGGGCAGCCTTGACTTTTAAAGCAAATGATAAATAAAATTTCAAATATGTAGGAAATAATTTGTAATTGAATATGACGTTATTTATCATCGAATTTTAAATTTTAGAAACATGAATAGTATCGGTTGGGCAAAGTACATTTTTGCCATCCCTGACCAGAATGGTATGCCGCGCCTGGTTCGACGCCATTATGCTGTGCCATTGTGTTAAATTATTTGAAATGCACCTCCTGTAATGACGCTAATAAGAACAAACTTTTATGAACTTGCTGTTTCCGCTTCCTATCCATTCTTTCTCTCTCTCTCTATCAGCATGCCTTAGTCTTGCCCATACCCCCTCTCCCCCGCCCTGATTCGCCTTTATGTGCTATTCGATTATCGTGCCTACTATAGAATGATGTAAATATATTATCGCAAATTTGATTACAAACGTTTATTACGGGAATAACATAAACTGTGGATATAATTACGTCTTACTAGATTTGAACTGAAATTTTAAAAGCACAACAATTTGGACTCTGTGCATCAGCGTTGCCAGTTTTTTTTTTTGCCAAGTCGGGATTTTGGAACACTTTGACTGAAAACAGCGGGATTCTTTCATCGAAAGCGGGACATAGTAAAAAAACGTATATAATCAGAAGTTTTCAAATACCTATTTATCTTTTTATTTGAATTAAAATTACGTTTACGTGACAATAGATAGCAAAAATAGCCATAGAAAATGTATTTTATTAAGAATATAATATTTTAAATCGGATTTACCCTATCGTTAAATAGTTGAGTCTTATTCGTCTTCAGAATAAAAAAAAAACAGAAATCAAAATCAAAAAAGTTTTATTCATTAGAAAAATATAGCGTTTCAAACAATAGTCTGTGGAGTGAGTGTTACAAATTGCAACTTACAATAAGAGAATAATTATTTATATAAGAATTACTTATTCATGATATTTTTGTGAAGATTTTACTTCTTTTAAAGTTATCCCCGAGTTATCCCCGAAAAGCGGGACTGAGCCTGCCCCGCGCGGGACATTTAATTTTGATTTAAAAATCGGGACGTCTGGCAACGCTGCTGTGCATCCACCACATGGAAAATTTTGCGTAAAGATCTTCATCTACACCCATGCAAGATCCAACTGGTTCAAGCACTAAAGCCACTTGACCATAATACGCATCGTTTGTTTGCTGATTGGGTCCTAGAAAGGCCTGAAGTTGATCCATTTTTTTTCGAAAAATTATGTTTATGGATTATTTTCTTTGGTGTTATGTAAAGTCATAGGTTTATGCTGATAAACCAGAAAGAATAGACGCTTTGGAAGCGAACATAACTCGTGTTATTGATGAAATAAGGCCTGAATTACTCGAAAAAGTGGTCCGTAATTGGTCTGTTCGAATGCGGTTAAAACTAGTCTGAAATTATTTTTAAATGTCATAAAATTACCTTTCAAATAAAAAATGGCTTCAAACTTAATTTAATCAAATGTTTATTTCAATTTAAAGTTTTATCACTCAAAAAATCCGATAGCTTAACGTCACTAATCAAATTTCATCAGTTTAGTGGACGATCCGATTAAATCTTTGATACGAAGTCATTTAGGTTTATTCGCTAACAAATCTTAATATATAAAAATTACGTGTCACATGTTTGTCCGCGATGAACTCCTAAACTACTGAACCGATTTTAAATTTGATTTGCACACCGTGTGCAATTCGACCCAACTTGAAAGATAGGATAGCTTACATTTCAATTTATAGTCGCAATATTATTTTATTGCAAATTATTTGTCTATTCCTTGACAGTCATAATACAACCATATAAGATGGCGAACCTGTTGACTGGATTGAGTGAATATTCAATAGATGGCGCAACGAACTTAACAACCATATAAGATGGCAATACCTGTTGACTGGATTGAGTGAATATTCAATAGATGGCGCAACGAACTTAACAACCATATAAGATGGCAATATTTCGAGCACGACGGCGCAGCTACTGCTGGCCGGATCCGGCCCGCGGGCCGCCATTTGCCCAGGCTTGCTTGTTATGATTTTATTCCGACGACGCGGACCCGAACAGCGCCTTTAACTTTTTTTTTAGTCATGCATGCATTTGATATCCGTACTTGTTCGCAATTAAAAGCAAAGTGCATAGTGCCTTATAAACCAAAGCATATTAATTTACTCCATAATTTAAATAAACTTTAAATTGTATAAAACGAAGCCCGTTAAATTAGTTCATGAAGGTAAATTGAAATAAACTATAACTTCTCACGCTAATTATAAAATGTAATTTTAGATTCTTACAGATTGCGTTTATTTAAATTTTTGTAAAGCTTTACGCTTTCTAAGATCTATTTATTTACAGTTTTTTTCTGAACGAATTTTGTTTGAATAATCTTAATGTTATGAACTTACAATCTACAAAAAGTAGGAGTTGTTTAGAAATCAGACGCCAGCTAGTTTACAAATTAAAATAATATTATGTGCTCAACATCTGTTGGTCTACAATAAGTCTGACTTCACAATGGCTTATTGTCACCGAATGCTGAACATCTAAATGGTACAAATATTTATTTAATTTTTTTAATAATATTCTAGATTATAGCTCTATTTGGTGGTAAATTAATGTTTCAATTTATTGTTTAATTCATGAAAAATATGATTCAATAAACTTAAGATGGACGAAATATTTATTATAACTACTACTTAAGGAGGTTGAGCCGTTTTACGAAGATAATGAAAAAAATCTGAAATAAAGTTTTTTTAATAGATTTTTTTATGACAAAATTTTATGTAAAAAATCCAAAATCATTAGGAGATTTATAAAGTTAAAAATTAAAAAAAACTTTTACATGTAGTCTTATGGAAAATATGTCAACCTAGCATGCAAACAGTACATTTTAATTTTTTGTAAATAACCAAATAATGTCAGCAGTTCCGAAAACTAACTATGTAAAGCATCGATGTCTTACGCATATTTTAATATTTTTTCCAATTTAATTAGGAGACTTTTAATCATTAAAAAAAATGATTAAACCTTAGTACTTTTCGATTATGGACTTTTATTCTTGACAATTTTAACAATTTTAACTGAATTTTCAACTTTTTAATGATTTAATTTCAATTTTTATTACTTCTAATTTCTTTTTTTAATTATTTACTGCAAAAAATATGTAAAATACAGATATTTACATAAATTTATTTTTTCTAACCTAACTTTGTACAAAAAATTCAAAAGTTAGTCCATGTAAAATACTGAAATAATTAATTATTAATAAAAAAATTATTTATTTATGCCTTTATGACAATAACTTATTAGTATCATCGACTTATAACTTTTTGTAAAAATTTATTATGGAAAAGTTCCCATTTAGAATTCGACTTACTTTTGATTGGGACTGTAACGGATCAACCTCCTTAAAAATTGGAGCGACAAAAAAGATCGAGTAGGTATATTCTGTTTTCCATCGACTTCTCACCGACCCGATTGTCACCGGCGGGATAGGTATCCCATATTCAAACGTGGATATACAAGCTTCAATAAATCACATTAATCGGGAGCGGTTATTCATTCAAAAAATTCTAATAGATCCACAGAAATTTCATGAAAATCATAAAATTATCTACTATTAGTTAGGGAGCACACGCACAAAAAAACCATGTCATCTCAACTTTCTGCCGCCTGGTATTTAAGTAATTTAGAGCATTTTTTGTTATATAATAATATTTAGGCGGAATCTGGACTCATTTTAATAAGGGGGATACAAAATTAGGAGTGACATGGGGAGGGCGCAATTAGTCAAAAATTTCTGCCGTTGGTATTTTCCGCTCATTTGGCTTTAACAGAACCAAAAAACGAAGCGACAGATTTTTTTTAAATTTTAACCATTTTTTTACCATCTTTGACATTTTTTATCACTCTAATCTTAAAATGGGTCCAGATTCCGCCTATATATCATATAAGAAAAAATGCTCTAAATTATTTAAATAGCTTATGTAGATACCAGGTGGCGCAGAGAGTTGGGACGATATGGTTTTTTGCGCATCAGGTCCCTGACTAAGTATATATCGATTGTTTGCCAGACTTTCGATCGTATCTATGCGGTGTCTGACCGACATAACTGCCAATCGCCGACTGTCGGCTGTGTGAGATAGATAAAAATTTGAGTCTCCTGCTTTAATTTTAAATTTTGAACAAAGTATCACGTTACTTATTAGTGTGAAGACGGTCCTGAAAACGGATTTAACTGAATTTTAGTAGGCAAAATACGCGCTTAACTTTCTTTATAGACACACGCGTATATAACATAAAAATAAAACAGAGACAAATAAACAAAGGCATCTTTTAACATAACCTCATTCACCAGAAAATTGTATTAGTGTTACCTCGGTGCCACATCAAAGGCGCACGTTTTTATTCCGTTGTAAAATATACATAATAATATTATTATAATGCCCAGGAAATAATCCAGCTCAAATAGTATACAAGGAAATAGCAGTGTTACGACAAAGCTGAATTACATAATATTCTGGAAAAAATATATAAATACCTCCAAGTAATGAAATATAAAGTAGGTAGACATGTATTTTTATAAATAAATATAGTTTAAAAAAAAAACTAAAAAACACGCTTTATGTCGAACTAAAAAGTAAAAAATGTTTTTTTTAAAATAAGCTTACAACAATAATGAATAAAAAATATTGTGAAAAAAGCGTGTGGCGCTCGATGTACGAAAATGTGGAACAAAGCGCCCCACGCTTTTTTCACAATATTTTTTATTCATTATTATTGTAAGCTTGTTTAAAAAAAATGTTTTTTACTTTTTAGTTCGATATAAAGCGTGTATTTTAGTTTTTTTTAAACTATAGGTATTTATTTTCCACTTTTTAGTTTGATATAAAGCGTTGTCAAAAATTTGCCGAAAAATGTTTTATTTCGGCGTGGACGGGATTAGAACCCACGACCGGTGAATCCGAGAGTTGACGTTAGCGAAGACTAGCGCCTTAGACCGCTCGGTCAACGATTGCTCTCACAGTAGTGGCATAACATACTAACAGTAATAAACCGCTTGCTATAGTTCAAACGAGGTTACAAACAAACATACATATACAAACTTACAAGTGAAACTAATATAAAGCGTGTAAAAAAGAAAAATATATTTAGATCAACGCACTAATAAATAGAAATTAAATTTCTTTCTCTTCTGTATTGTTTAAAAGCGAGGGCGGCACCCGACAAATTATAGTGAGTGTCCCACGCTTTTAAACGTTAATAGAACAGAAAAAAATTCATCCAAAGACATATACGAGCGTCTAGAACTGATATTATATTCGTAAATTGACACGCTTATAAAATTGAAAATAGCACTTTCGTTCAATAGATAAAAAATTGTCTTGGAGACGTTTTCTAAAAACATTTAAGAAATTGTTTTTCGTAAATCATTCTTGTTCTTATTAAACTTTCATTTATATTATTTTATATTATATTATATTATATTATATTATATTATATTATAAAAAATAGAGAATAGTTACTTCTTACCACAACAAGTTTATTAGTGGATGTACATTTCGAGAGCTATGCTCTCATCTTCAGCAATACACTAAACTCAGTTTAGTGTATTGCTGAAGATGAGAGCATAGCTCTCGAAATGTACATCCACTAATAAACTTGTTGTGGTAAGAAGTAACTATTCTCTATTTTTTATTAGATTCAAACCACAGTGCTCCTAATATTTTTGTTATATTATATTATATTATATTATATTATATTACATTAGACAAATAAATTATATCCCTACATACAAATTTAATAATGTTCTTTGTTGTGTCTACGCAATAAATATTATTAACAAAATAACAGTTGCGAAATCATTTTGATATTTTCATTAATAGTTTAGGCATTCGTTATGAATTAATTATCAGAAATATTAATTTGTGTGGGATGTAGATGCATTTGAAATCAAAGCATTCAATAAACAATAATTATTATGCACTTAAATGCAGGTACTTATGTGATTAAATCGGCAGATTCATAATTATTAATTATTATAATGAATAATTTATGGCTGCTTTGACTGCAGAATAATAATTACACAGAACAATAAGTGTCTTCTACAGATATTACCATGAAGGTATTACATTTATACTTTACCTACCTTCGGAATGGTTGTGAAACGTTCAAAGTCTTAATTCAGTGAATAATTGAGAAAGAGACAACTGCGTGTCTTATCGACAGTTCGTATTAAATTTGATGAAAATAAAAATCACAAGCAATTTAAACCATATAGTCAAAAACTCCGAAATCATAAAACGTTTAACGAAAAAGTAATCGGTTCACCCGGAATTTTTCTTTGAGAGTATTCGTCCCTGCAAATACCCCCTGCAAACTTCATCAAAAATCTTTTTCCCTCGCCTAAAAACGGTTCGCGCTGTCCCGACGTTATTTTTAAAGCTAGAAGGTTCTGGTAAACGCCAAATGAAAGACAGAGAAGCAGACTACAGATCCTTCAGGCGAATTTTTTGAAAAACAGTTTCGCCTACGTGTGAAATATTACGTAACTTATTATTTTTTTCAAAAGGTTATAAGTTTTTTCAGGATTTTTTTTCACAAAATTCGCCTGAAGGATCTGTAGTCTGATTCTTTGTCTTTCATTTGGCGTTTACCAGAACCCTCTAGCTTTAAAAATAGCGTCGTGAGAGCGCGAACCGTTTTTAGGCGAGGGGAAAAGATTTGAGATGAAGGGTGCAGGGGGTGTTTGCAGGGACGAATACTCTTAAATAGTTGAACGATATTTTATGTTGAATATTTATAAACATTATTATTGCATTCGGGACGTCTTTTCGACTTAAATGTGATAATTATCGTAATTCAAAACCATATTTTTTCAGCGTCTTTTTCAGAACAAATAATATGTGCAGTGTGTAGTGTGTAGGAAAATTTGTAATTTGGAGCAGCCATTAAAGCTCTACAATATCCTGAACACAATCTGCAATGGTTTCCTTTTAAATGGGAATATATAATATATCGAAAACGTTTGGTTATTCAGCTGGAACCCTATTTACCTTAAATGCTTTTAATCACAATTGATTGTCTACATACTAGTGATGTAACGAATGTTAATTTTTAGACATTCGCGAATTTTCAGTTTCCAAATGTGGCGTCATTTTTTGAAGGTTAAAATTTGACGCAAATCGCACGCACACATTTAAACGGGTATACTAGGTTGATTATTATTAAATAGCTGCTCCCCGCGGCTTCGCCCGTGATTTTGATGAAACACGACAAAATGTTTGTCCAGTTTATTGAAAGAATTCCTTATTTTTAAAAATTTGTTTTTAGCCTAAATTACTCCTTATAACATTAACTATCGCCCAGTGAAAGTCCCGTCAAATTCGATCCAGTCATTTCGAAGATTAGCCTGAACAAACAGACAGACAGACAAAAACTTTAAAAATTGTTTTTTGTTTTAAGTACCGTATACACTTTTATATGCAATTAGTAAAAAGCTGTTATTTTGACATTACAGACACTTCAGTTTTGTTTATCTGTATAGATACTAAGTCAAAAGCTTTATTACCTGATGTATAGGTAAAGGCTGATAAAAGATATCATTGCAAGGTTATCTTAGCGAGAAAGCTTGAGTTATTTTTTAAAAAAGTACAGTAAGAAATAAACTTTTCTAATAAAAAGGCCAAGAAATTAATAGTTTTTATTTTAAATCACTTTCTCATAAAAAAAAAATACGTGTGGCACTCGGGGACTGCCGCGGTAAAGCTATTGCATATTCTTTTTAGCTCTTTAAGTTTTTCTTCTCTATAAAACAGAAATAGCTAGGTATAAAATAATAAGGTATAAATAGTGTAATCACACACCAAAACAATTATTCATTCAAAAAATTTGAACAAAAAGAACGATATTAAGAGTTTGATCATAGAATTTCGCGCGATGTACATTTATATAGATATAATATCATAATATATACTTTCTCTGCACATAACCTAAATAATTTAGGTTATTTTTATAGCAGTATTATTTATAAATTCATTTATACACAAATAAACATAGAATCAGTTATGAGCAGTTATGCAGTTATGAGCACACAAACACCGTGCCGAAGTCTGCCGAACTGAAACGACGTTAGACGATGCACGGCTTTCAACGCCGCACCGCTGTGCCGGTCGGAGTGGGGGGTGTTAGGTTTTTTTTTCGTTACGGAATTTCTTGATTCGGTCGCCGCGCTCAAAGCCCGCGATAGAAGCTATGCAATAGCTTAAAAACATTTGTTATGGTGATATTAATATTTATAATGAATTTTGTGATTGCGAATGTCAAAAAAAGATGCAAACATTCGCAAATATGAATGCGAATATTCGTAACATCACTAGGTACTATAATTTGTATAAGCGGGTCAAGAAGAGCAGATTTTGCGTAATATAAAGGACTATGGTGTTATATAATACACCAGAAAATTGAATATTGTAAAAGCGACCACCTGCTAAGTTCAAGTCACAACAAAACCATCAGTTCATAATGACATCCTTTGTATACAATGTGTTTCACAAATAGTGTAATCAAGAAAGCCGAATTGGACGCAGCCCCGAGGTAAGAGCATAATACGGTGCAGCCGAAGACTCTACTACTGTTATCGCTGTCGTGTTCCATCTCAATCTCGTTCAAAGCCGCGGGTAGTGGCTAGTAATAATTCAATTAATATTTTCAGTTCATGAAAAATACATGAGAGGATTGTTTTGCAATGGAAACGAATGGTAGTTATTTTACCATTCCAACCTACAAGTGGGGAATGGTAGGTACTAGTTTAGGTCAAAATTCACTTTTCAAAATTTTACGATATTTTTTCGTTTTGAGGTCCCCGGATCCAATAAACATATTTTTGGAAAAACTGTATGCTTCTGTTTGTCTGTTGGTCTCTTAGTCATGTTAGACTGTGAGCACGATACAGAACAAACGGATGAATGGATTGAATCCAAATTCCGGGAGGATGTTTGATACGTAAATATGAAGAGCCCTTTTGTTTTTGGAGAAAATCGAAGCATTCTCAAAAGAGATATATGCTATAACGTTGTTTTTTTATATATTAATGGTATATTTTTCGTAACGGTTTATTATGTTATATATTTTTTTAAGAAAGTTTTTCTAAACTTTATAGTTTCGGAAATATTTTGAAAATAAAAAAAAAATCAGCTGCTCTTTTGTTTTATGGATCTGTCAGAAATAAACTAGTTAAGCATGCTTTGATTAATTTTTACATGCCCTAATTTTTACATAACCTAATCGAATATCTCTATGATTCATAGAGATATTAGATTAGAGTACGCGAGTGAACCGTGAAACTGTCTGCAATTAAGGGAGAGAACAGTTCCTTATCTCTATGGTAACTAATAATACAAAGCAATGTTGATTTGAGTTAACAAATATCTCGTACCTATTCCAAGTTTTCTGCAGCGTTCTCTTTCAACTGATGACACCTTCAATTATGGCGAGCATACGAACTAGCGTACTCCAGTTACTTATACCTCTATGCATGGAACAATATTATGTAGATACCCATGGCAACGAATAGCAAATATCATATTGAATACTAGCCATTACCCGTGTCACCGCAGGCGATAAAAGAAATTTTATTTTCTTTATTATACTATATCAAATGCCAACATTTTGAAGTTGGGATAGTCCCGTCACCCAATTGGCTGGAATATTTTTATTTCAGTTGAATATAAAGTTCGCATCTGATTCTCTTCTTACTGAGCAGAACAAACAAATTATTAATTTTAAGCGCGCAACAATAAGTGACAGTAATCACGTACAACGCATGTTCTGTTTTCTGAAATATTACCAAGGGAAAGGATGCATACGACCTAAGAGAGACACTTATTCTCGAGTGGAGCCACATGTCTGTGCGGTCGAATGCATGTTCGTGGCGTTAAACATCACTTTATTATAACACTAATTTTTCATCTTGTAGCCCTATCTCTTTTTTAACTGTAAAATACACCCTTGCGAACATAAGTTGAAAAGGGATAAATATGCTGAATATCTAGCCAACCGAGTCATTCAGCTTATTAAAAAATTGGTTGTCTGTGAAGTCGGTTTACGGACGATAGTTTTACGTGATAACGTATTCCGTAATACATAACCTAAATTTTAGTAGCTGTCAAACTTGGGCCGAAGCATACTGCGCTCTCGCTTGCACGCACAGGGTCAAGCGAAACGTTAGGAACGTTACACTTTTTCGTGCGTGCAGCTGGTAATTCATCAATTTATAAGACGTTATCACGTCAAAATGGTATACGTCTAATAGTCGTTGTAAAAATTGCAAGAATTTTGTAAAAGCTAATATACCTATTGGGATTAGCTAATTATTTAAGGTGTAAATAAATAACAGTCATCAAGTTAACAGAGGGCCTAGCAAGAAAAATAGCCTCTGTACTAATTTTAAAATCTATTTTTCTTGCTAGGTCCTCTGCGTTTTCTGAGCAAGAACTAATCAGGAAACAGTATCACGTGGGCGACTTGTGAGCTAGCAGGCGAGTCTGCAGTGACGTCATTTCCAGCCTCGCCACCAGCGTGCCGGCCAGCAGAAGTCCCAGCAGTGTTTCCATTCTCCTATGCAGCGGCCATAAAGGCTGGTTTTGCCGCTGAAATCGTTGTCGGGACTTGTGCTGCTGGCCCGCGTGCCTGGTCACAAGACGGATTTCAAAATTAAAACCGGGGATATTTTTTGTGCTAGTTTGTGTGCTTGTTTTGAGCAAGAACCAATCAGGAAACAGTATTTTGTCATGTGGGCGACATGGACGAACGCCCACAAACAAACACTGCCATTTTGTTATGTTCAGAGACAATCGACGTTCACTTTTGTTACCGTTCTATCACTGCGCGCGCACCGAACCTGCCTACAAAAAACCATTCAAGAAAACCCGCGCTAGAAAACTAGCAGTCAAATCCAGCAAGGAATCTAGCGGCAAATCCAGCCACGTGTGCAGGAGTCTTTATTAGAGAACACCATTGCAGTCTAACGCGTTGCAGTTATCTCTGTTTATCATGACGCCGTGACTGTGACGATGACGTGTATATTCTAATTAAACCGCAGGCTGTATCTAATATAAGTCAATTCAGTTTTATAATGTCATAGAAGTAGTTGTGTGCATTTGGACCGTTATTGCATTGCTGAGCCAGGGCTGCCATATGAACGGATTTTTCCGTTCCAAACGGATTTTTCGAGTAGAAATAAATTTGAACGGATAATGGAACGGATTTCATGATCTGAACGGATTTAACGGATTTTCTAACTTTTCCGAATTTTTTACCTTTTTTACTACATATAAATTCAAACTTCACTCGATAATCGATAATTTGGGGACATTCGGGTATTTTTAGCACATTCGAGCATATCTGAGCACGTTTCTTTCACTACCTCTGTCCTACTCCTCTCTCTATTTGGGTAGAAAAAGATAAGAGAGTGTATGAAGCAATGTGTTCGCGAAACACACACCTATATCGATGAATATCGACTCGCTATCTTTGTTTGATGCGTTTTTTTCACACAACTGGAGTCAAGTGTTTCGAGTTACACGGATTTACGGAACACATTGAGGATTTAACTGATTGTACTGCCGCGTTTGTTACTATCGCAACATTCTAACAGTCAATATAATATTTTTATTTCATAAAAATGTGAAAAATCTACGAAATAATCGATTCATTGGATGTGAAAAAATGAATCATTTCTATTCAATTTAAAGTCTGTTTGTAAGTAAAAGTAAATTCAACGTCTTATACGAAATTCATTTAATAATGTTAATAATAAAGCCATAATGAAGGTGGAAACACGTCGATGTGTCGTTTATGGTACCACATACTTCACTTTACTCTCTATCTCTCTAACACTCATTGCATTAATGGGTGAACCGGGCGAACGGATGGAAACGGATTTTTCAGACCACTTCCCCCACCACTTTTCGCCTTACCGACGGATTTCTGAGGAGAGAAATCTGGCAGCCCTGTGCTGAGCCACGTCATACTGTCAAATATGAACTTCAGAATGCACCCTTTTCATTATAGCATTCCGCGTCTGTATTTATATATACTACAGTTCTTGTCATATGCATTTGGTCTTCCAGTGAAACTTCTGGAAATAATGAGCAACAATCGGGCCTACTACGATTGTACTGTGTGACCAACCAAAGAGCGTCTGTGCAGTAAAACCCTAGACCTAGTTGTAATTCGATACAAAGAAAATCTCTTGTAAATAATATCGAGACACACGGCAGCGTGTCAAACCAAGTTCAACAAAGAAGAAGGAAACAGCAGCCGTGCGTTATATTACACGAACCATTTGAAGCCACTTTTAACCCCTTAATAAGTCAAAATCTATTTAACATGAACAAATAAAATTTTATTTATTTATTAAAACCACATTAACTAGAACCCCAAATTTCATAAATACAGCTCAAACGGCTATTGAGATATTAACTTCTAAAAATCGGCATTTTTATCACTGACTGACTCATTGACATATAAATCAAAAACCTAATCCTCTTCCAGATGATCTAGAAAGTCCAGCGAGATAATTGTGTGTATACAAAGGAAAAAATCAGAAATTACAAATCGTTCGTTTTTTTTAATGCCGCTTTCCCTACAGAAGTGATCCTACGCACAGTCTTCTGCTAGACTTTCTTTGATTGATTGGAAAAATTGTCACTATGTTTAGCGTGTCGTCTCGCTGTGCTTATGATAGAAGCATATATAGCACAGCGACTCAAGTCGTTCGCTAAATATATAGTGACGTGTCTTAAGTGGTTTCTAGATACATAAAAGCTTTTTCTCCTATTAGTGTAGCTTGAGTAAATCACAGAATAGTTCCCTTGTCAATAAAAACGTGAAATTTGGTATTATGAATGGACATAACTACTCTAAAATCTATAGGCCGCTGCACACGAGGCTGGATTTGCCGCTAGATTCCTTGCTAGATTTGACTACTAGTTTTCTAGCGCTGGTTTTCTTAATTGCCTTTATATGCTTGCTTCACATGAGCCGTCTTTTCACGCTTGTTTCGTGGATAGATCAGTGACAGTTCAAATATAAACACACAGCAAAACGTGTCTGTTGTCTGTCTCTGAGCAGATTGACGCCATGTTGGTTTGTGGCACGTGACAAGATACTGTCTCCTGATTGGTTATTGCTCAGAGCATGCAGAAAACCTAGCAAGAAAAATAGTCCCTGTTCTAATTTTAAAATCTATCTTGTGAGCTAACAGGCTAACAGGAAATTTGTGAAAAGAGCTTTGTACGTGGTTCTACGCTGCGGATCGGATTTTATTTCTGTGCTATCACAATTTTCATGAAAAAGCTGGCCCAAAAAGTTTAATTGGTTTTTGTTTTCTTTTTTTATAAAACTTCTCTAACTTATTTTTATATTTAATTTTATACGTAAAAAAACTCCCAAGTCAACTGGAATAAACTTTATTTTACGAATTAAACGTAACAGATGTTCAATAAATCTCTCGGCTACATGTTTTTTAATTTAGCGGGGACAAAGATGGAACATATTCGTTCTCTCAAATATTTATGTGTTTCTTTCTTTAAAAAATGATTCCCTTTGAGAAATATTTCATAAAAAGAAGCACAATACCTGTTTCATTACATGACTATCTATGCTGACGCGATGCTTACATTTTTTTTTCTATTTTTAAAACTGAAAGAGTAAATGTGTAATGCACGTTAATCACATAGGTTATCTTTGTCGCACAACCATTTATTTTCCAAGAGAACGTGTGCCGTGTTTGAGGTTGTGTCACTCTGTTTAGAGTTATATATTTTATGTTACGAGTTTAATATATACTCTGATTGCACACAGAAACAGTTACAACCCTAATCCTGTCGCGGATAGCATGGATGGGTTATTTCAGATTTTTTGAAGTGAAAACTTCTTTAGCGGCGTTGTACACTTTTTTTTGTAATGGGTAAAAAATGTTAAACTCGCGTCAGATTCAGATTGAAAATTCGTAAGACCTGATCGAAAATGCGTAAGACAAAATTCGTAAGACGAAAACTTTTTTGTTTTTTTTGCTTAGCTATTTTAAAATAAATACAAAATGTAATCACATATTTTAATGGAGTAAACAATTGTCTTTCAAATGCAAGACACAGTTTTTTGATTTAATGAATATATTTTGACAAAATCAAATGTTTGTAAAAACGATTCTCACTAGTAGTGGATTTCTGAGTAACGCTCAGTATATATTATACGAGTTGTTGAGGCACGTCTACCGTACTTGCTTCGGCAGTACATATTATACTAAAATTGGAACGATACAGAGAAGATTCAAGTTTCCACTTCTGCCGGCACTCCCGGAGTGCAACCCGTCTTTTTTTTAAGTAAAACTTCTGTTTGCGCGGTAGGATAACATCGATTGCATGCATATGACCTACTGCTTTGATGTTATCACTGATTTGTTATCAAGCGTAAAAAATATATACTTAAAACCTGACCGGACAGCGTACCTGTAAATTTATAAAAATGCATGCAAATCCGGTCAGTGATTCTCGAGTTATAAGTCTAAAACGGACAGACGACATACAGAGAGACGTTGCGTTTGAAAATATTTGCAGTAGCGAGATTCGAAATTAAATACTCACAGTGATAACAGATTAGCTGACCTAATGAGCATACACTGATCGTTTGTTACACTCATTTAATTGATAACTCAGCCCTGAGCCATAGTTCATCATTGCACATTCACTGCATTATCTTCACAGCGGAGTGTATAGGGTTAGTTAACTTCATATATTTGCACTGCAGACGTATTACCAGTGGATGTAAATTTTTTTTTTTATTTTTAGAGTTCATAACTTTTCTTAATTGAGTCTTCTTTACGCGCAGTAGAGTAAATTTGATTCATTCAGCTTAATGTGTAAAGAAAAGACCTGTGTGAATGTATGTGTGCTTAGTTTATGCATCTAGATCCCCACTACGCTTGTCTCGAAAACAAGTATTCGTGTTTTTAGTGTTTTGTAAATATATTATATATTAATTGTGTTTGTAATGAACGGAATCAGCATTATGGTGAACTCTATCTTCTTTTTTACGGAGGTTTATTCGACTTATAAAACTTGAAAACTTATAAATTGAAAAATAGTCGAAAACTAGGTAAAGTTGGAAGGTGTCACCCTGTACAAAATAATAATGTCATATTCGGATTCAGCGCACTCGAAAACATATTTCTAAAGCTTAGGATATTTTAAGATTGTGAATTCAATGGATATATCCCTCTATATCTTAAACCTCATTAAACATATCTGTAGCTAAAAATCTATTGATTTTTAGGCTATGCGCCCAGGGATACGTTTTCTTAGTGACCTTTAAACTATAAAATAAAACCATTTTCGATCAATTTGATCGAGAACCAAATTCCATAAGGTTAGTGCGGAGTCCTTTCCTTGATAAAAAGTTGAATTTCCGTTTTGTTTGTTTCATTTTTTGTAAATACAAAAGCTGAATTTTATTACCTGTACGACTGATCACTGAATTGGTAAATATTCACTTTGTAATCAAATTATATTTCTATATTAGGTAGACCACAGTTTTTCGACCACTGCACTATTCCACCGCCATATGTGTCTGTCCTCGTAAAATGCTTGGAAGGGCGTATTATTTATGTATAGTTTACTGTAGCTTGGGGAGTTAATTTTAATTTTCGGTTTAAATTTTGAATATTTTTACATTTTTTAATTTATGAAAATTTATTGCCTTTTTACTTTACGCCTGGTATTAATTTTTTTTGTGAGCTAGCACAATGCACATGTTTAAGTTTTAATATTTAGAACGATGATCTATTAATGGCGTATAATATTATATAATGCTCGTTTTCTAGTACGACTTTAATCATCTATAATATAGAATAATATTATAGATGATTAAAGTGACAACGAATAATTAATATCATATTGAATACTAGCCATTACCCGCGTCACCTCACGCGATATCAGAAACTTTATTTTCTTTTTATTAATTATTATAATCAAATGTCAATATTTTTGAAGTTGGAATGGTCCCGTCGCCAATTAGGCTTTTGAAAAAAAAATAATTATCGATTTTTTTATTGTATTTTAAAACTTTATTATAATAATAATATTGATAACCGATGCGAAAAACTTTCAAAAAACTATTTTTAAATTAATTATAAGCAATTTAAAATTGATAAAATATTTTAAAAAATCACATGACTGCAAACGCACTAAAATTGTTTTTAACAATTGTGACGTCATATTGTTAAAATGTATATATAAAAAAATATTGTTGACAAGCACGATAACATTTAAGATTCGACATTTTTGATAAATTTCTTAATATATTGACTGTATTCAATCAATGAAGGGTTAAAAGTGTTAAAACACTGTGTCAATTGCATGTGATGATAATAGAAATTAACATTATGACGTCACATTATGTTCGGGAAATGTCGGCGCGTTCTCAGAACTGGTAACAAAAATTTATTTTTAATTTGATATAACTTTTGAATTATAACGAAAATAAAAAAAAGAAATATAGTTTTGTTATAAAACTTATATACGATCTTTCCATTTATGACAAAAAAAAATTTCATTCAAAAGCCCAATTGGCTGGAATTTTTGTTGTTGTTCAAGTGTAAAAAATTTCAGAACTGATTACATTTACGACAAACCTTGAAAAGGACACCCATGTTGATTTTTAGACTATTTACGTCTTTTCACCCTCTGAAGGGGTTATTTCTGAAAAAGCATGAAACACGTGTTTATTTATTTGTCGACATGAGTAATCCTGCGCATTTTCGAATTGATACATCTATCTCATATGATTTCTCCATGCAAATTTTGAACCCCCGTTATACCCTTTTATGGGTTGAATTTTCAAAAATCTGTTCTTAGCGGATGCCTACGTCATAGTATGTGCCAAATTTCAGCCCAATCCGTCCAGTGATTTGAGCTGTGCGTTGATAGATCAGTCAGTGACGGTTTTGCACGGTTTTACACCCAACCAAACGCGCCATTAGATGTTTCACATGAAAAAATATGTATATTTCTAACTGACAGAGGTGTGAAGTAGAACTATTGTGAATAATAAACTATCTAGCAATATTACGAAATAGTTGGCAAAACCAAAAGTGCACATCCCGCAAGTTTTCCACTGTATGATAAAAAAATAACAATTAAAAAATATTTTTAATAAATTTAAAAAGATTTAAAAATTTAAAGAAATAAATAATTAAAAATTGAAAAAATATTTTTTTTAAGTTTGCAAAAATAAAAAAAATTAAGAACTATACATAATATAATATATAATTAATATCAAGTGGAATAAAATAAAACAAAATAAAAAGAAAAAAAAAAGAAAAAAATCAATGATTTCGTAAGGAATCGAACCCAGGACCTTGCTCTTGGGGATCCAACGGCATAACCATTACGCCACGGCGGCCTAATACGTGTAGTGGTGTTATCACGGTATAGAAGTGTAGCACTTGTTTTATGGATTACACTATATTTACACAGCAATTATTATATTGTTTTTAAACTATTAGCTGTCAAAAATAATAAAAAATAAAACTGTTTATAAAAATTAAACTACTGAACACATTTTAGTGAATTTAAATAGGGTTCTGGTCTGATAGTAAACAAAGTGAATAAAATATAACCCAAGGCAATCCGACCAAAATTGCGATCTGTAGAGTCGTGACGTACGTACATACGTACGTACGTACGTACATACGTACAGACCAACCGACAACTGCTGTTTGTGATTTTCAATTACAATTTTAATAGTATTTATGAACTCGAATTGATTTAAAAATGGTTCTATTTTATAGATTAGAATCTCCTCTTTTCAAAAAGCTTCAATTTGAATGGATTTCGTGTGAAATTAACTTAGATATAACTTCTTATATGAACGAAAGTCAGCTCTGACGCACAAAGCGATAATAAAGCACATACCGCTAGTTTAGCGGTATGTGCAATTCTAAAAAATAATATATTGTTGTTTAATTCATAAAACAGAAGCTTGTAAGTGGTTTAGATTTAAAATTGCCTCCGGTGCTTTGAAACGGTATAAACCTTCACAATCCAGTGGGCTCTGCGTCGAGTCATCAGTTTATTACAAATATTAAATTCTGTGACTTGCAGTTATAACCGTTGTAATTAACGGAATTAAAAGTATAATCCCGGGATACCAACATTACAACGTTGTAACAGGTCCATTAAAATAACAATGCAAATCTTTATATGCAAATCTGCATACACACACGTGGGGTTTTTGTATTGGGAAAGCTTAGAGAGACACAAAGGGTTCACTACATATGAAGGTATAAGCTAGTCAAAGACAATCGAATATAAAATTATACTGTATCTTATTTTATTTCATTTGTTGAAAAATGGTTTATACACTAGAATCACAAAAAAATTAAGTACCGTCTGATAAATTTTATCATTCAATCTCCCCAAGTGAGAAAAGCTACTAATTTAGTTCAAAAATCACTTTTCAATAGAGAAGTAAAAAAATACTTATACGAATTATTCTTCGCAAACGTTTTCTTTATCTTTATTTAGAGATTTTGGGGTCCTGAATGTGCACCAATTGTATGCCAAAAACATTCTTATATGCATCGACGTCCAGAACTTCTAAATCCAGCAACCTATTCTCATTAAACCCGAGCCCAATCCCTAAATCTCTTCCAATTTCCAAAAATTCAGAAGACTTTTGGCCAGAACTATATCTTATTCCTTGCTCCCAAGCTATTTAATCTCTTACCCATTGAGTATAAAAATGTCTCGAATATAAAAATATTTAGCAGGTTCACACGATGGCTACAGCAGGATGATAGCGCACAGATCGCTATATGCGACATAATTTGTTAACTAAAAAATAAATGATTTTTTTTAATATGTATTATAAAACCTATTTTTTTATTTTTTTTCTTTACTCTCTCTATTTTGTTCTTTTATGTCCGATCATAAAAAGCTTGAGCTCCCACCCAAGCACTGGCTTCCCAAGTTGCATGGGAAAATTCTTAAATTTTATTTTGTACTTGGCATTACATAGTCCGGTCAAAATAGACAAAAAAATAATGGTAGGTTTACAGTAATTCGCATAGAGCTGAAAATTAGTACAGGTCTTAGGTAAACTATTACAAATAAAATATCAAAAGTTCCCACCGATCCTACATCTGCTAAAAAATTTACTTAATGTCAAAGGTTAAAAGTATTGGATTTTTGCACTTTTCTCGTGAACGGTAAATGTTATCTAAAAATAGGTCAGACAAAAGTTGTAGATCGTGCAATTGTCTACAAGAATGGTTCTTATAATTTTTTTTCCCTACGAATCACCATTCTTTTGAAGTTCAATACGTACAAAGACATTTTGATCCCATATCCCAGGAATAGTGATTCTTAGGAAAAAAATATAAAAACAGTTTTTGCAGACAATTGCATGATCTCCAACTTTTGTCTGGCCTATTTTTTGATAACATTTACCGTTTAAGACAAAAGTACAAAAAACCGATACTTTTAACCTTTGACCTTGAATAAATATTTTGAAGCAGATGTAGGATCAGTTTAATAGTGTACTTAAGACTGGTACCAATTTTCAGCTTTATGCGAATTATAGTATTTTGAAATGTTAATTTTGACTGGACTACATAATTTATATAGGTACTTGTTAGTTGTTATAAAAAACTAAATAAATAAATAATATAAGAACATGTTTTTGGAAAAAGTCTGTTAGCTTGTGTGTCAGAAAGTATATTGGAATACACGGGATAACTTTTCTTTGGCATGTTTAAAAGTACACCAACGTACGTTCAGTACAATTAAATTAATTGTAGAATTTCTCCAATATTATTTGTGTTCTACCTTGTGCCAATTAATCGAAGAATCGTTTGGTTTATTTTAAACGAGATGTTCTCAATAATTATTCATACTTCACACAGGTCATAAAATCTATTACAATGATTTGTAATATGCCAATAAGTTAAATGTTTTTAGCGCAAGTATCTCTAATAATTGTTCGGTATTTATTACCTTTGCACTTTGCAGTATCCTTCAGTGGAACGGAGTATCCTCTTTAGAAGCATAAACGTTTTTATTTCAGCGGTCTCTCAACATAACAATTACTTTTAACGTTCGTATAGAATACACAGTGCAGTGAAAATGTAGGGTACCTAGATTTTTATAGAAGAAGAAAATGTCTTCAGTGCGTGTTCGAGGAGTGGAAAACATTTTGGAAACAATGAATGTCTTTTTTAAGACGAACCGCAACAGATATGGTTATTTAGGCCTGGCACCAGTTCAAATTTTTAATTTAATTATTTTTTTATTTAAAATATGAAATCCAATTGATACTTATTAGTTTTTAGTAATTCTTAGATTAGAATCCGGGAACTGGAGGCTTGTATATTATATACTAGCGGTCCCTTCCGGTTTCACCCGGGTGTAAAAGAAAGAATGGGGAAGGGAGGAACATGAGTACACACATTAGTTTACCGAGATGAATGTTGATGATCGGAGTTACTGTTCAAAAATTTTTGTTTTTTTAACTAATAATTTTTTTTAAATTAATTAAATAAAATTAAAATAAATTTAAATATACCTAAGCCTTAGAAGAAAGCAATGTAAAAAATAAAAAAAATAAATAAAAATATATTCGCCCAACGTGGGGCTCGAACCAACGACACTGATATTGACAGTCGCATGCTCTACCGATTGATCTACCTGTAGTTGTGTTCTCACATCGCTAATATGAGTATATCTAGCTAGCATTTCACATGAATAGAAGCTTATTTTTGAGATACATTTTGCAACATTTTTCATTAAAGCTCCGCTCCTAATGGTCGTAGCGTAATATTATATAGCCTATAGCCTTCCTCGATAAATGGGCTATACAACAAAAAAAAAAATTTTTTCAATTTGAACCAATGGTTTCTGAGATTAGCGCGTTCAAACAAACAAACAAACAAACAAACTCTTCAGCTTTATATATTAGTATAGATTTCACACCGATTTTGAGAGTAACCTGATTCCAGTCCTAATTGGAATCCTATTTCGATTTACATCCGGCCGGAGTCGGGCCGAACAGCTAGTAAAGACTTGAAGTAAGCTAGCGAATGATAAAAACAATTCGTCCAGCAGTTTTCATGATTAATCGGTACAAACAGACAAACATCTACTGAGATTTCCTTTTATACTATGTAAGACGTAGCGAAGTTTTCCACACCTGGTGTCCTTACAACTGCACCTACGTTCTACACACAGAAGAATAAGCAGAAGCGGCATTGAAGTTTCGATTGTACCAGAACAATTATTGACATTGCTTAGCTTCAGCCGTACTTTGTCTGGGATAAAGACTGTCGCATAACAATATAACGAGTGATCAAAACGGCTTAGTGTTGTACTAAATACTAGTGATGTGCCGGATCGTTAAAAATGTATATCCGCGGATACGGATCTTAATACGGATATTTGGTTTCAAGATCCGCGGATACGGATACGGATCTTAACTTTCTTAGAGTATGCGGCGGTAAATATTGCACATCGACCTTTGGAAAGAGACTATCTGTTATGGGAAAAAGTTATTGACCTCTTTAAGAGTTAACTCTCATAACAGATTGTCTCTTTTCAAAGATCGATGTGCAATATCTCATTATAAAAGTTTTTTAGTACCTTTGAGTTATGTACTATTGGTATGGTACTCACTACGATAAATGTTTGCAATATAAAGGTGCCAAATACGATTTTAAAAAATAAAAAATAATCTGAATGGAATTTAACAGTTTTTCATTGTTACCTAATCACCTATATATATAAAATTTCATCTATGAATTGAAAATTAATAAGGTAAAAGATCCGCCAAAAACTAACGGATACGGATATTTCTTCTCCCTCGGATATTCGCGGATACGGATACGGATATCCGGAACATCATTACTGAATACTATGGGTATATATAAATAGAAACAGTGACTGATTGACCAACTGTCTCACAGCTCAAACCAATGGACGGATTGGGCTCTGAAATTTAGCAAGAACAGATTTTAGGAAAATCAACCCCTAAAAGGGTGTAACGAGGGCTCAAAATTTTCAAGGAGAAATCATATACGATAAATGTATCAATTCGAAAATGCGCAGGATTACTCCTGCCAATAAATAAATAAACACGTGTTTCATGTGTTTTTAAAAACAACTCCTTCAGAGGGTGAGTAGAGATAAATAATCTAAAATTCAACATGGATGTCATTTTCAAGGTGTATCGGGACGTTGATCACATTAATGTCATCAATTTTGAAATTTGTTAGCGGCATTTGCACGTTCTTACTCCCTTCCAAACGCGCCAGTAGATGTTTCACATCAAAAAAAGGGCGCCTTACATGTTATCTGATCTCACTGCTTCAACTGATCACTCTATAATCGCTATCTATACGGATGAATCCTGTTTTATTCTTATAGAAAGGATATATTATACGAATTGTTCTCTGTTTCAGCTTATCCTTCTCATGCTCCTAAGTTCCACTTCAGAATGACACTGTGTTGCTACCTTTAACTTTTATTAACTCAATGCGTTACCGCGGACATACAGTGTGAGACTTCAAATTTTTATTCATCTAAAGCCCTTTAGAACAAAAAACAGAGTCACTCCTAAGAAAGTGAATTTATGATCTTTAATCCACTTTCTATTAGCAGTGACTTGGGGAGGGTGCAATTGGCAAAAAATTTCTGCCGCTGGTATTTCCCGGTCATTTGGCTCTAACACAACCTAAAAACGAAGCGGCAGAATTTTTTAAAAATTTTAACCCTTCTTTACTACCTTTGAAATTTTTTATCCCCCCTATCTTAAAATGGATCCAGATGCCGCCTATATATTATATAAGAAAAAATGCTTTTAATTACTTAAAAATTTATGTACCAGGCGGCAGAAAGTTGAGACGACATGGTTTTTTTGCGCGTCAGCTCCCTAACTATATTCACTTTATAAAAAATTGTATTTCCTGCTTTTTGATTCGTTATTAAATAATTAAATAAATAAAATAAACAAGGAACTATATACGGCTATTAATCAAAAAAAATGTTTTTCAGTCATTTGTTAGATCAATTCGTTATCCAGATCTTACAAAATAAAGAAGAACATATTATAGTTTTAAGAATTCAAAATGGCATGTCACCTCTCTCAAGTCCTAAACTTATCTATACATATATAATTTTTTTACTGACATCAAAAAGAAGAGGTTATCATTTCGTATTTTTTTTTTCTTTTTCATGTTTGTGGAGAGGCACAGGAGTAGTTTGGATTATCCATCTTTAAATAACGCAAGTAGACCAAATCCAAAAGTTTTTATAAATTTTTGGATTTGGTCTACTTGCGTTTTTTATGTTTGGTCAATCACAACTTTACGAAAGGTTCATAAATTTGAAAAATTTGGACACCATTTTGTTCAGCATTAATCTGAATGCTGAATAAAATGGTATCCAAATTTTCAAATAATTTTTATGTTATTTTACGTTTTTTAGTGCTTTTTCGAAGGGGTTTCAATTTTTGATTTCAAGTTTTTTTTTGTCTTTAATAAACACATTGTATCTAAGAAGGAGCTAAATCGCTGTTTTGAATTGAGTCAAAGACGTCTATAGTTATTGCCAACCTTCACTTTAACCGGCTATACATTATAAAATATATATTGAGTTTTCCCGATTTTCTTTGCTCCTCTTCATAAAGGATCAAATAAATCTGAAATTGCTTCTTTGTATTTTGAAATATTTTATCTCCAAGAAAAAATATAGACGTCGTTCATCTTGTCAAAATAATGTTAGTCAGTTAGTAATTGCTCGTTAAACGATTAAAATAACTGATTATTTCTTTGAAAGTTTTGTAAGAAAATTCTCTACATTATAGCTTTTAATCTTCTTTGGAATTTATTGAGAGTAATAAAGCAAATTTAATTTCTTAACACAAAAGTGAAATCATATCATTTTATATAAATTTCTTCGACTGTTTTATGTCTCAAAAACCGATTTAAGAAATAATGAACGTTTTATTTGAGCATTTAATGTTTTTTGACAATAATCTAAAACGTTCTTTAATGACCAACGTTTCGGAAATATTTTTTTGCATTCTTTAGGTATATACAAAAATGTATTTTAAATTTTAAGAATAGGATTTAGATGTGTAAAGTATATTATTTGTTTTTTATAGGTCCTGGAGAAGGCAAAAAAATATTGCCGAAACGTTGACCATTAAAGAACGTTTTAGTAAATAAAAATTGTTTTTAAAATTTTTAAGCTTGTATCCCGTAAAATTTTATCATAAATTATAAAGAAACATCGATCGCATTCAACAATAAAACAAAAGTCACAGTTCTAGTTACTGATAATTTTGAAAAAAGAGGTCACTCTGAACTGTTACAAAAGCAGTAGATCTGTTTCATTCAAATCTATTCATCACAAAATAATTTGTAGATACACGTGTTTGAAACAGCGGCTGACATGTTCTGCAGCTATACAAAATAAAAATATTTTTAAAAAGTCTTTTGTATGAGCGGCTCGTTCGATATAAAGGAATCGCTTCGTCATTGATAAAAATTGGTCCAGCGCAGTTTTGGATAGCAACTTTGCATCTATTCTACTAGATTTTTAAACGAAAAAAACATGAGTTTTTTCTTTCTTATACTCTCATAACTCTACCTCTATGCAACAACAGAGCAGATATCAAAAATTTCAACTACACCCTCGGAGCGTTCTTTTTTTTTTTTTTTTTATTATTAACAAACAAGTGAATCGGCTTCAAAGGCCATTATCACTACAAAAAGAAAAATACATAAAGTGAAGAAAAAATAGGTCCTATCTTGATTGTCTGTTTTGTTTCGCAATTTCGGACTTTAAATATTAAAAAAAATGTTGTAGGTATTTTGGTCAGGCAGACAGATATCGAAATTGAATCATTCAACTGCTTTTGCGGAGCGTTCTTAAAGCTTCAACATTGAAAAATTACGAAAACATAAAAAGAGTGGGGAAAAAAGAATTTTTAAAAATTGCACCGACCTTAAAAAAGTCGGAGTGTTTCTGCAAAAGATAAAGTAAAGTTTTCATTCGCTTTACGACCACCTTTCCTATCTTACATTCAGTAAGCAGTAGACGTAAACAAAGTATATTGTAACTATAATAGATTTTAATTGCTTGTAGGTTAGGAACGATAACTGAATGTGTAAAATATCCATTGGAAATATACAATTATTATTTTAAATAACATATAACATTATTAACGGTTTTAAGTTCGGAAAATTGATTTTTAAAAATTATTTTTTTTCGCGCAGTCGCGGGGTCGTGTATACAAAGTGAGATTCTACACCAGTTGCTATGACGTGTATATGTGATTTCTGATTGGTTAGATTAAAATAATGACAAAGAAAGACGAAAAGTTTTTACGTATTTTTGAGGAAATTTGTGAATAATCCGCAGTTTTTTTTTTGGAACGACAAAATTTTGCGTTTTCTAAGACTTAAAAAAAGAAAATCAAAATTTGGGCACATCCAGGTATCGTACTGGACCCGGAAATGTTATTGCAATACGAAGGAAAACTATATTTTTTTCTTTTCAGGAATTTTAGATTACTCTTTTGAAGTCGCCTGATTCCTGAATTAAATAAATATCTATAAGGCTACGTATTTTACACCACACGTTACAGAAGTGTGACTGGTATAATTATAAACAACAAAAGAATAATAATAATAATAATAATGGCACCGACCGCCAGAATCGAACCTGCGATATTCAAGTTAAGAGGCAGCTACTATATCTCACGCCCACTATAGTCACAACGTTGTACGGCCGATTTTTATAATAAACGTTGTACGTGCATTGCAACGTTTCGTTACACTTTCAGTCTCCAGATTCGATTTTATCCCATACCGTGCCAAAAGAAGTTTTACTTCAATTAACTTATACACCTAATATTTCACCAAGTTTGAATATTACTACAGTTTTTGAAAACAAATTACGCACGTAGAAAATAAAGTTCAGATAGTTAAAATTTAGTGAAATAGATATCATTAGTTGGATGATGGTTACCCCTTGGTGTGAAGACACATGTCTGCTGGACGTAGGTGGTCCTTAAACTGTAGTAACGACTGACTGTGATCCTGTTATATTATAAAGGCTACAATATATCAAAATGTTTCACAGTTTTATTCACTGTTGTTCCAGTGTCGTATCATAAAATGAAAAAAAAATTAATAGTTTAGGTGCATAATTATCAAAGTAATTGAACTGTCATACAACCCACGCTTTTATAATTATGAAAATAAATTATTAAAAATTGTTTTTTCCTTTTTAGTACACTGCAATTAAAAAGCTGTCTTTGAAAAGCTTTTTTACCAATATTTTTTTTAAAACTTTATCAACTGTGACAGCTCTATATGTTTAGGATCGCTTTTTTATATTCAAGTGTTAGAGCATTTTATATAAATCAATCCAGTGGAATCGAGTGACACTGATATTCGCAAGTTACGAGCTGATGTTATTTTTAGCGCGTGGCTTCCAAGAAAACTAGGACCAATTTTTACATCTATATATTTAAAACACATGCCCTATTTCTCTAGCCAATCCACCAGCAATCTCTACTCAACTGATTGACACAATTTTTTTTTAAACTGAAATCCACAGATGTGTTATCACTATTTTTTTTTTTGTGAAATTTCGTTAAAAGAGGTGATTTCAAGCAATAATAGTAAAAAAGACAAGGGGGTTTCGGGGTGAAGAGGAATGTAAACAAAGAAAATCCATCGATGTTCACGATACATGAGTTTGAGAGAAATGACAATATGTACGTATGTCGGAGATTATGCAAACATTTTGACAAGTCGACTTTGACAATTATTGAAGGGTATATTTAAATTAGTTAAGTTTTAGCGCGAATATTCAAAATATTAATACACAATTAAAATTTTATTTTATTTTCCAAATAATTTAAGAAAGTATAAGTTTATGTTAAGTTAATGCCAAACTAGAGTTTTTAAAGTCTAAAATGTGGTCTCAGATCAGAAAAAAATAGTTGAAATCGTAAATGTAACAAATGAGGTTAGATTTTTTAAGAATTAATTCTGACAGCTCTTGGGGGATAACCATGACAACAATAAACAGATCTCACATACATTAAACATTTTATTTGAATTTATAACCAATTAAATATAGGTAATCTAGACAACTTGATAGATCAAGCTAAATCAAAAGAAAAATAACTGTAAATGGAAACTAAAGCAAGAGGAATAAAATTATTGTCGTAGGTTTGTGTCAAAATATAAATTTTTTAAAACAATATGAAGATACATGCATAACGTTTTACACGGATACACTAGTGATAATACTAAAATTCGTTTTTCATTTTGACACGCCAATGTTTTCTGCAAGAATAACGGACAATATTAGGCCTCGCATTGTACAGAACGCGGGTCTGTGATGCGGCACTTTTGTAAATTAGGGTAACGTGTCACGCGGCTTCAGGATGTGATAATGATGGCCGCAATAAAGACGATAATAATAATCGTTACTGGTATAATATCATTGGAATTATTTAATTTGCCATGTGTCAAGTTCAGCCTTCTCTCCTTTTAACATTTAATCTGGTTCATAACGTACGATATAACTTTTATTACAAGCTTTTATTCAACTTCACATATTTGTCATCAGTCAGTTTGGGTGGAACTTTGTAAGTCGATTTTTAATCACTTCGTCTTGATCTATTACTTTGAAATTTTGTAAACTTTTGTAGTATTGATGACAATACAATAATGTGATAAGCATGACCTCTGCTGATGCAGTCGGGATAGTCAGCTCACTATGCAACTTTTCAACAGCCCATGGGCTAGTTTTGGTCGGCAGACGGTTCTGTGAAAAGAGCCCCATTACCCATGCTGTCTGCTAAGAGAAATAATTGTCTATGTTTTAGTACGTTATAGTTAGAGAATGGTGACAGAAATGGTTGGTGGCAGATTTTCGATTTTTCTCTATCTCTGCAGAGGGAACATTGGCAGAAAATATTTTTTCTGCAACTAGGAGGTCCCCCAGATGCTGTTCTGTCATTTTTTGCCATTTTGTAGAGGAATTTTGAAGTTTGCCGTTTTTTTTCATAAGTGCCTCAGCGTCGTACCGCAACTCCACTAAGCGGATTTGTAGAGGGGGCTCAGACTACACGAAAGAGAGCGTTTCTGCCACCATCGTCTAACTATATATATATATTTTTTTTTAGATAGATAGATGAATTTTTATTTACAATTTTATATTTACAAGTATTTACATTTGCTCAGTGTATATTTACAAAATTTTCCAACTGATTTTGTGTTGTGTTTAATTATTAATTACAAAAATGATTGTTTTGATTTTAATTTGAATGCTGTAAAAAAAGCGGAGAAAAAAAACAGTACTTCTAACTATATTAATATACAGTATGTAAACACGTAAGGTGCACATAGGAAAATTAACATTGGGAAAAAATGACTGGATCATAGTGAGCCTTGAAATCTTGTTTTTCAATTTGACAGATAATATTCTTTTGCAAAATGAATTTGTATACTACCGAAGAAAATATTCAAATGATTACAACATAATCGGAATTTTTTTTATTAATGGGACATTAAATTCCCAAAAATACTTGAATATGGTGTAAGATCAAATATCTCCGCCTATTCGTGTTAAACTTAAAGACATTGGGTCACTGAATTACCAACGCGAATACGTAATACCAGTCAAAAAATTTTTGAATGAAATGTTTCCAAACAGATGGAGTTGTTTTTTTGTTTTATTTCTGTACAAAAAATTAAAATAATGATTTATAAGAGCTTTTTATTGTTAAAAAAGCCAAGTAAAATAAAAATAAATCAAAATAAAATAGAAATCCTCAAGATTACCACGATAATTCAATAGAAATAACAATTAATGCAGTCATGGCTAACTCTGATCCAAGTATTTTACCTAATGCTAATTTCACTATGTGCACCTTACGTGTTTACATACTGTATACGTGTTTTTTAATTTTTTTTTTTTAAATACTTAATAATTTTTTGTCGTGATAACGTCTTATAAATTGATGAAACACCGGCTGCATGCACGAAAAAGTATAACGTTCCGAAAAGTGTCACGTTCCGCCTGAGCGTGCACTTGCAATTTTTCATCAATGTTTCTTTATGACGTTATCACGTAAAACTATCGTCCGTAAACCGACTTTACAGACAACCAATTTTTTAATGTAAAAAAATCAATTAAGAAAATGCTATTTTCTTTTAAGTGCCACCCTTTTTTTCTAAAATCAATAGTGTCCGCAGTGTACACAATTATATTGTATATTAGGGAGAACAGTGATTTTAACGGTTTGTTATATCCGTTTTGTCAACATACGAACTGATACAATCACTCGATATGTCACGTATATCATTCAAAGCACGGCCTATGCCAAAAAAATACAATGCGTATAAACTTTTGATTATGTATGGGTACTGGCTTTGGAGTCTCTTTTCTCCAAAGTGAAGCGTATCATTAAAAATGTAATTTATAGATTCATTGAAAAGTGAAAACGAACTAAAAAATATAGTTTAAAAAAAACTAAAAAACACGCTTTATATCGAACTAAAAAGTAAAAAATATTTTTTAAAATAAGCTTAAAACAATAATGAAGAAAAAATACTAGTATTATTGTGAAAAAAGCGTGGGGCGCTCGATGTACGAAAATTCATTATTGTTTTAAGCTTATGTAAAAAAAAATATTTTTTACGTTTTAGTTCGATATAAAGCGCGTTTTTTAGTTTTTTTTAAACTATATTTATTTTCCACTTTTTAGTTCGATTTATTGTAAAATTTGCCGAAAAAAAACAATTTTTTTTTTCGGCGTGGACGGGATTAGAACCCACGACCCGTGATTCCGAGAGTTGACGTCAGCGAAGACCCGTGCCTTAGACCGCACGGCTAAACACTGTTGTTACAGTGCTGGCATATTATACTACAGTAATCACTTGCTGTAGTCCAAACGATGGTTACAAACAACATACATACATACATACAAACTTACAAGTGAAGTTAATATAAAGCGTGTAAAAATCAACGTATAGGTATATTTACAAACTTTGGTAGCCACTAAAATCGGTATAAATTATTATTTGGCGTGAAAAAACAATCTTTTTTTACTAAAAAATAATATTTTGAATAAAGAATAAGAAATTTTAGTGTATAAGTACCTCGAAAAATGTCATTATCCATAATAAAAACCACTTTTATCCGATTTTGTATCATTCACCTGGGTCTAGAAGCATTGAACTGGAAGAAAACAGCCCCTCAGGGGGGACATTGAATTTTTTATAACTTGTAAGTACAATTTTGTATTATACAAGCAAAAAATTTTTTATGTGAAACATCTAATGGCGTGTTTGGTTGGAAATAAAACCGTGCAGTTGGTGTAACACTTTTATGGAAGGATATTACGTTTTTGTGCGTTGATTAAACATGACTCTAGTTAAAGGCGACTTCTAGATAACAGGGCGAAATTTAGCTACCAGTTTAGTTATTAGTATTTCGTTAGATGACACTTGCTTGTGTATGCGTTGAATCATAACTTGGCTTTTGTTAAAGGCGACAACTAGACGACAGGGCAGAATTTAGTTATAGGACGATATTTAATTACTATAATTACGTTAATTTACAGGGCGAAATTTAGTTACTAAAAATTCGCTTAAATATGTGTATCACATCTACCAGGCGTCTCACAACGACCCACACTTAAAAGAATTTTTTGAGCTAATGCTTCAATGATAGGAACTGTGGCTACATCTTGTTCCTTTTTAATATTTTTGTCTACCCTGACGCTTCACCACAATTTTTCTCCCTTAATCCAGTTAGCATGTTCCAGCATTATAACATTTATAACAATACTACCTTATTCTCGTTTAAGCACATCTATTCTCTTTTCTGTTTAAATGCACACTTTTTGTGCATAAAAAAGAGAGAAAGAAGAGCAGTGTGCTTAAACGAGAACTAGTTCTGTATTCTGTCTATATCTAGATATACCCATGACAAGCGATACCCAAGTGTGTATTGTATTTATCTACTGTGTAAGCTTATACACAATTTATACCCGTTTGTTTTTGATGACAGATTCGGATTAGTTCGGTATTTTCTTTTATTCATTTTGAACTCACATTTTTACACGTTTCTTAAAAGTATTTTTAAACAGATTGTACTCTTTTTGATGTACCTACTGCGTGAATGTGAATTTTGGTGTCCATCATACTATATACAATAAGATGTTTCGTGTTTAAGCACCATGATCGATAGATCGCCAAGTTTGAGAGACAGACGATCTTCTAAAAGCCTTACTTAACGTCGTTCAAAGGCAGTTTGAATTTTCATTTTTATATCGAGACTAGCGGTCCGTCCCGGTATCGCCCGGGTGCGATAGATATAATTCTGCAAAATGTATTTCGTTTGCAGCCCCCGGCTTTGAGCAAATTTTATCAGATTTGCTTCTGAACTAATAGCTTTGAGCGAATTCTAACAGACGTCGCTCTTTGGTACTAAAACAGTTTTTTTGGTTTGATTCTGAACTAATAACTTTGAGTTAATTCTATCAGATGTCGTTACATGTTACTAAAACATATATTTTTTTTTTAGCAAACACCGTAATTTTGTACAAAATATTTAATAAAAACTTTCCTATAGCGTAAGTTGCAGCAAGCAAGACGAATTTACAATATGTCATTAAAATCGGTTCAGTGGTTTCGGAGATTAGCGCGGCCAAAATTGTGACACGAGAATTTATTATATTTATTTATATACCTAGTTGGTTTTAATATAATTATATAATAATCTGACTATATTATTAAACGAGCTTTTTTTCTTGAAGACGACTTAGATGAAATTTACTGAAAATGAGTTTCGAGGAGCAATTGCATCTTACTGATAGAGAAGTTGTCTTTGTCGATAAAAAAACTTGAAACTCAAAGGATGTTAAAAATAAATATAGTTTAAAAAAAACTTAAAAACACTCTTTATATCGAAGTAAAAAGTAAAAAATATTTTTTTTAAAATAAGCTTATAACAATAATGAATAAAAAATACTAGTATTATTGTGAAAAAGCGTGGGGCGCTTTGTTCCACATTTTCGTACATCGAGCGCTCCACGCTTTTTTCACAATAATACTAGTATTTTTTATTCATTATTGTTTTAAGCTTATTTTAAAAAAAATATTTTGTTACTTTTTAGTTCGATATAAAGCGTGTTTTTTAGTTTTTTTTTTAAACTATATTTATTTTCCACTTTTTAGTTCGATTTATTGTCAAAAATTTGCCGAAAAAAAATCAATTTTTTTTTCGGCGTGGACGGGATTAGACCCACGACCCGTGATTCCGAGAGTTGACGTCAGCGAAGACCCGTGCCTTAGACCGCACGGCTAAACACTGTAGTTGCAGTGCTGGCATATTACACTACAGTAATAAACCATTTGCTGTAGTCCAAAGAAGGTTACAAACAAACATACACACTTACATACATACAAACTTACAAGTGAAGTTAATATAAAGCGTGTAAAAATGAGTTACGAAGAAAGAAACACCTATAATAAAATTGCCTGCAGATCACATAAATAAAATCAAATTTAATGGCCGGTAAGAGTATAAAACATGAAATCAAATGGAACTGAATTCATCTCTGTTAATACGCATCTATTCATCAAAAATTGCAATTTACTTAAACAAGAAGCTTGCCACCAACGCCAACGTGCATCGACAACGGCTGTGGCGCGCGGACGGAAAGAATTGGGGGACATTTTTTAAGCCAGCTGTGTTATTATATCAAAAGAGGAGGAGGTGACATGGAACCTATTCCACCCAACTCCACCCGCCGACTGTTACCCTATAATATTGTATACATCGTACCTTCCCCTATGTCAGTCGCGACCCTGACTGACGGTACTGCGTCAAATGTCACTCTCCTATTCTGTCTCGCTCTATCATATTGTTGTTGGCTCTTATCTGATCTCAAGATTATATGATGTTGTATACAGCATGACATAAAATACGTATTATGTCAAGGATAGGCAAAATTTCTTTATTTTTGCTACTGTTCAAAGAACAAATATTGCTATACATACTCAATAATCTTTATGTTTCTCCTCCCTTGTGAGTAAGAATAAAATAAATCATATATATTAATACGCTAAGGTTTAAGATGTTTGCCTCCCTTTTTAGAAAAAACCACACAATTTCTCCACATAAATTATAATATATCATTGTACAGATAATTGCTTGCTCTACTGACATCAACAACTAAAAAATTTATTATTGCTATTGTTTTTGTAAATTAATTAAACTCTGAACAACGTCTGCCATCTGACGGCGTAACGTTAACACTTCGATCTGTCATCTGACCCTTATTATTATTATTATTATTATATTGTAAATACTGCATACTGCCATCTGACGAGCAACGCTGAACAACGCTTTTGCTACTTGCGCCTCTATATGACAATATTAGTAAAATATTTCTTTTACAACAAAAAGAAGAACGTTATAAGCAGTGTGCAAAATTAGAAACGAATTAAATACCTGCAATCATATTTAAAAAATAATTTTGTAAAGTGGTAATTATTATACTTATTTAGTGCGAATAATTCGCACAGGTCACGCTAGTTTAGCTTAATCTAGCTGATGACGGAGTATTAAATCCTCCATATTGAACATCAACTTTCGGGAATATCTTGATTTGGTACAATTGATGGTCAAAAGGACAGCATAAAGCACTGATGTGATACAGTAGAATCAGGGACTGTCTGAGCCTTTGATGTCTTGTCATTAAAACCGTGCAATTGGCGCGACACTTTTCTGGGAGGACGTTACGTTTGTGTGCGTTGGATTAAACATGGCTTTATATGAAGGCGACATCTAGATAACACGGCGAAATTTAGTTACTAGTGTTTTGTTAAATGACAGCGCGTGACGCTTGCTTTGTGTATGCATTGGATTATTACTTGGTATTTGTTAAAGGCGACAACTAGATGACAGAGTAAAATTTAGGTAGTACAGGGTGAAATTTAATTACAAGAATTTCGTTAGTTGACAGGGCGAAATAATTTAGTTACTAGAATTTCGAATATTTCACATCTACCGGGCGTCCCACAACGGTTCATATTTTTTGAAAACGAATTGTTCAGCCAATCATATGCGATAATGCGAGTGGCTGAATAGAATTTCAACCAAACGAACTGGATTACCTAAGACTTGGATGACAAAATGGCTTGCTACTGTGATAACTGTTAGCGTGCTATGACCTTAGAATGAGACTCGTAGATTCGAATCCCAACTCCGCTCATGGATGTTTTGTGATGTCTTTTAATTAAATTTGATGTAATTAAACACTCACGACTTAAGTTATTGAGCTTCTATAATCATATACATATATTAATACGCTAAGGTTTAAGATGTTTGCCTCCCTTTTTAGAAAAAACCTCACAATTTCTCCACATAAATTATTCATTTTACAGATAATTTCTTGCTCTACTGACATCGACAACTAAAAAATTTATTATTGCCTTTGTTTTTGTAAATTAATTAAAATACAGCAACGCTGAAAAACGTCTGCCATCTGACGGTTTTAATTTTGAAACAACGACAATACTTCGATCTGTCATCTGACCTTCATATTGTAATACAACAGACACAATACTGCATACTGCCATCTGACGGCTATAATTTTGAAACGGCGAGCAACGCTGAACAACGTCACAGCAATGCTGCATGATGCCATCTGCCGGCTTAGCTCAACGCTTTTGCTACTTGCGCCTCTATATGACAATTTTAGTAAAACATTCCTTCGATCTGTTATCTGAGCTTCATATTATAATACAACAAAAAGAAGAACGTTATAAGCAGTGTGCAAAATTAGAAACGAATTGAATACCTGCAATCATATTTAAAAAATAATTTTGTAAAGTGATAATTATTATACTTATTTAGTGCGAATAATTCGCACAGGTCACACTAGTCTACAATAAACAAATAAATAATGGTCAAAGTCTTCTCGAATCATTGTCTTGCGTAGTAAGTCCGCCAACCCCTGCGATTTGACGTTTACAACTTCAATCAAGCAGTAGATATACGTAGACAATATGCGTAGGAATAGACGTCCGTGATCCTGCGGGAGACACGACATACTCCAGAGACATAATCGTTGTCCTGTGGGATCGCGAGTGGAGGTACTTGAGCCCTTCAGTACGTGTGTGTAGAGTATACTCTACCAACTATGTGTATATCCTATAAGGACGGTGGTATATAACAGTATAGTGGAGGACTGGAGTATTGTTAATTAGAACTACACAATGTCGGAAGTGTACATTATAGGTTTGATCCTAACCGTGTGCCTCGCAGTTCTACTGTATTATTCATGATATCAGGAGCCATTAACGTGGTGTTTTACACGACTACTGCTGGATAATAGCTATTGTTTTAGGATGATACACTTATTATCAAATTAAAATGTTGTATTTAATTATCTTTAATACTTACTAATTAATGAAGATTGACTCTATTCAATAAATAGAGTAACTGTGATCCATTGAACTTAATGATGAGTATTTGGAAAGAATTCCGTGGCATAAGGATCGAAAATGAAGCAATACTTTTAGATATATAATTGAAGAAACCCATGTTGTGTTTGAAAGTTGTCGATAAGCCGAAAGATTACATGAAGATTGACTCTATTCATTTTCGATCCTTATGCCACGGAATTCTTTCCAAATACTCATCACTTACTAATTAATACTTATAGGTACCCTTTCATTTATATGAACGTTTTTGTCCAGTACAGTAATACACCCTGCACAGTTACGCGATAGGTGGGACTGAATTCTCGTATATTTTGGTTTCATTAGGACCAAGGGCCAACTGAAATATTAAAAGAAAAGTGTGTATAAACGGGTGTCTAGTATCAAAGCATCAAAGAACAATTTACTACGCCTCCAGAAATTTCAAAATAAAATATTGCGGACAATTATTAAAGCTCCCTGGTTCATCCGTAATTCACAAATACTCCGCGAACTATCTATTCCTACAGATGACAGCTATATAAAAACGCTAACGAAAAAATTTCTCACAGGAATTTCCTCATGCCCTGGTGCGCAACATTACAAAATGGGTACAAGAACTGTTAACCCAAGACTTAAAACATCAAGATTACTTCAGAACCAAACGTTCGAGTCAACTATTAATATCTATTTTTTTCCTTTCTCGTAGTCATCAAAATTGCATGTTAAATTGTACCAACAGTAGGTGTACCCTATTGACATAATTTTTTCTAGATAGTAACATAGTTACTAGATGCTAATTTCTATTATTATCTACACATAGCTGATCACAGCTGAACCAATGATATTAAAAGTTAAAAAAGTTGTGGTTCTTTATAAAAATGTCTGATGAGACAATGCTTTAATTCTTTTCACACAGAATTAGTATTCGGAATGGGGAGATGGTTATTAGGAAATTGGACGGTACCAAATGATTTATATTTTACTTTGTAAGGACGAAACATTGACGAACAAAAAATATTAAAAGTCGTCGTGGGACGCCTGGCAAATGTGAAACATAAATTCAAGCTTTCCAAATGCAACTCTAAATTACAAAGCCCTATGGAAACTCTACGAACACTTTCAAAAGCCATATATGGATACTTCATAAAGCCTTATGGACACTGCAACTTTACGTTATCTACTAGCAGCGCCACTTAAGTAACTATATTCCAGTATCTAATAAATCTCATTTAGATGTCTCCGTTACACGCTGTCATCTAACAAAATTCTTGTAACTAAATTTCGTCCTGTTATCTAGATGTCGCCTTCAACTAAAGCCATGTTTAATCCAACGCACACAAACGTAACGCTCTCTCATAAAACATCATCCCATAAAAGTGCACAGCTTTACTTCCAACCCGCGGAATTAGATGTTTCACATATGTCATTTGATACCGTTCAACTTCCCAAAAATCATAATTAAATTTGATGACGGAATATGGATAATATAGAATAGTTATATTGCTGAAGCAATCTGATCAGATTCAATCCTTTAAGGATTGGTCTTCCATCTGTCCTTATAATTACATAAAAATAAACAATTAAAAATAATAAAAAATAGAGAATAGTTACTTCTTACCACAACAAACTATTCTCTATTTTTTATTAGATTCAAACCACAGTGCTCCTAATATTTTTGTAATTAAAAATAAAAAAAAGATTAAATATTGTGCTAAGTAATGACCAATAGATTTTGCCGATTTAAGAGCTCCATATTAATAATAGCTTTCATTTGATTATGATGTGAAATGGTCTGGTTTAACATGGTGCTTTCAAGCTCATTAGTAGTGTAGGCGCCAGATAAGCAAATGCTTCTTTAATATATATTTTTTGAACTATAATAAATTTTTAATTAATAAATTTTGAAAAATAAAGTCTGTTTCGATATTGTTTTAATTTTTCTGTGTTGCTAGGTGGATTTAAAAAAGTCTACCTTGACGAAATATTTCTCGTAATATTATTCGTACTTTAAAGCTGTAGAGGAATATAAAGTCATTATTGATATAATTTGAGAAAACGGTGTACCTGCAGCTGTTCTTAACAACTTACTCCGTATAAATATATCTATAGTAATGATAGGGTATGGTTTATACCAGTCCATCGAAAATCCATTTCTTGTATCTCCAATATCAATGCTGGAAGTCAGTAACTGTATATTTATCGTGTCAGATTTCATGTCTCAATCAAACTGTAACACTGATATTTTGTTTGACTGATGATTTATAATTATGACTTGTACTAATCTGCTTTTAATATTACATTTTCTTGTACCCTCGGGGCCTGTCACTTGCTATATGATACATTTTAATATCGAATTTAATTGATACAAAAGTGGCAAGAATTTATCTGACAGAAAAATATTGATTTACTTTATGCACACTTGAAAATGTATTTTTACGATGGAAAAGTCACTATTTTATATATGTATGAGAATTATTACAATGTAAAATTAACCGTTATTAAGTGTATTTGATGTGATCCAGCTTAAAAAATGTTGACACTTTTGACATCATTGTGTTTGTAATACAAAAGTGTAGCCATGGATTGTATAGCTAACGTACAATTTTCAGTATAAACACAGTTAAAACAATTTAAGGTTATACGCTCTCGACCGTATTAGTAAAAACTGCGTCCGTATTTTGTTGTAACAAAAAAATGTTATATGACTTGGTAAATTTATTATTTCTTATGGAAATATTATATCCTCTTTATCATAGCTTTATTTTTTAATATTTAAGAAATAATATTTAAACATTTGACAATATCATAAAATTGTGACTTAAGCAGTATATTTAATTAAGTCCAATGTACACGAATGATTTTATCTTACGTTTTGGTTTTAAAAACCTTTGAACCGTTAGACGTATAGTTTTTGAGTTATTGGATATTAAATGCAGTTTTTAAAACACGGTAAATGAGATAATATCCAATTTTCAAGTTTTAGTTATTAGCTACGTCAAAAAAATTATTTACTAAAAACAAAATTTATGAAAAACTTTTCGTGTAATCTGGTTTTCATGGTGACATAATTCAAATCTAGAAAATAGAGATTTTGAGAGTTGTTTCGAAAATTTTTAATTAATATTTCTCCAAAACTGCACGAGAAAGTATAGTTTTTTTAATTTTTACGTTATTTAAAAGAGTCAAACTTTCGAATAATCAGTTTTTTTTAAATTTGTCTATAGCCAATTTGGTTTAATCTTATTTTTATATACACTTCCGGGCAGTCTTCTCATTTATCACTGTGTTAAAAATCGCATTTTTAATAATTAATATCTTGAAAACTAGACGGTCAATGTTTTTTAAAATATGCAGTTGAATGTATGAGATATCCATAATTAACATATTAAAATTTCAGCGTATTATCTATACATTGCTCTATCGGGCGTATAACCTTAAGTATATTAGACTAAAATACAGCCTAAAATGAATAAGAAAGAAATTTTGGAATAATTCTTTTTCTAGGTGACTCATACAAAATAATATTTTCTATACATAAATAACAATACGAATTTTCTCTTAGATAGTGTAGGGGAATACGAAATGTTGAATATCATTTATTTCATGAAGAGTGTTGATTAGAGAGTTAGACCAAAATAATACTGAAATATCTTTTGAAATTTTAAACTCCATCATAGACAACAAAAGAACTCCAGAATTTCATTAGTGTATTTTTTGAAATAGGTTCATTAATGTAAGTATTATGTACAGTGTAAAATAAATTAGTTTTTGTGGCGTGTACAGTACATAACATAACTGTCCATGTCTAATTTAGGCTCGTGTTTTTACAGCACCGGGCATTCGTCGGTACCGTCAGCCAAAGCCAAACCCCCAGCAACATGCACAAGTACTCCACTATCATTAAATGAAATTGTATTATTACAGCTTTTATATAATAAATAACAATATGAATGGCTGGCTGTACCTTTCAGTCGGCCCTCGCAACATACTCGTGCCCATCTTTAAAGGCGGATTCAAACCATACTGGCCAAAAAGTGAACATTGAATATTATGTGTGATGGATCTTAACACAACATTAGTCTGTCTTTTTTGGCTCATATAAATATTTAACTAATTGTTAGTAGAAGTTTTGTTCCAAAAATATGTATTGAAGCAGATTTATATTAGAGGAACAATTGAAAAATAAGCTTTACCAAAGTATCGCTCGAAGCCAACGTTTCGAAAAATATATATATGATGATGAAAATATATTTTTCGAAACGTTGGCCACAAGCGATACTCTGGTAAAGCTTATTTTTCAATTGTTCCTGAACCAAATAAATCTCCCCTAATAATTATTTAACCTATTCCGTCTTTGTATATCGTATACTATATTTATACATTATTTTGAATTCTTATATTTTCAATCACTACGAAGTATATTAACAATGACATTCACAGTTACCTGCAAATACTAGTGGTGATATATAGACTATTTGCAATAGCCGTTCAATTACATGTAATAGGTCATATGCATGCATTTTTTTAATATTTTTAATAGATTATTTAGTCAACCATAATACGGAAAAAAATTGATAATCATTTAAAAATGTAATATTATCATAAGAAAAAAAATAATAAATTGCACATTCAAAAATAGACAGTTTAAACAATCGGCCATGTTCGCGGGCTTATGTGACGTCATGATATATGATGCATGTCAACCTTGATGTCAAATTGTCAATGTTCTAAATGAAGTTTATTTGTTGTTTTCTCTAAATACTGACATAATCTTACTGTGAGACGACACAGTCGTCATGGAAACTGTTGTTGATATATACTCTGACGTCACGATGCGTTTTGAGAATTCGAAAATACCGCTTATTTTCCACATTTCTTTTTTATTAGTTGTATTTTTTTCAGTGATTAGATTAATAAAATAACCATTACGTTATGATCAAGACCTAAAATATATTTCTAAATAAAAATTTAAACCAATTTCGAGTCTTATGCATATGACCTATTGAAAACGGTTATGCATAACCGTTTTCCGGTAAACATTCATAATAAAAAAAATAGTTCAAATATTTCAAAACAAACTGTATACAATTTGAATGCATACCTGAATTTCATTTCATTGCTAATTTTTTTATCTGTTTGACTTGTCATTTTATTTAAAAAGTATAACTATTAAAATTAATAATCAGATACTACAGACAATTTTTTTTGAAAAACACAAATGTTGGCTGTGTGAAAGATTATGTAATTTAATATTTTTTTAAAAATGCAAGCGTTTCCAGGATTTGTTTTTCAATCTTTTCTTTGTAGGATCTGTAGTATAATTCTTGGCTCTTCATTTGACGTTTACCCTAACGTCTTAAGCTTTAAAAATGGCATCGGGAGGGCTGTAACAAGTTTTTTGGAGGAAGGAAAAGAAATGAAGCTAAAGAGCGTGGAGAATGTTTGGAAGAAAGTTTAGAACATATGTTCAGAGGATAGTAGTTTGAATCCTCATTTACATCCGACGGACTTTAATGACTATATCAACCATTTCTTCATCATCATCAGAACTGAACACCGTGCCGTGACAAATAAACAACACACATGTCACTTGCCTTCTCTCTTTCCCTCTTTCACTTCTTTCTCTTTCATTTCATTCAATTTATTGCTGTTTGTGTGAAAAAGGTAGACTGCTGTACAATTTTGTGTAGGCAAACAGAAGTTAATTAATATCATAAATAGAGCACGCTTTTTCTGAATGTTTGCATGCGGAATTAATTAATGCGTCTTTTAATTGCTTTACATTTCTCCAATTTCACATTATTCCATATTGAAATTAAAGCTAATAGCCAAAAGTTCGTGGCCGAAAATTGCAAGATTTTTGGAAAGGCTATAAATTATCTTAAGGGAATTCCCTCCATATATCAAAATGATCAGAATACAGTGAAATTGAGTTATAATTAACCAAAACATGTCATTAAAATATAGTAAATATTCGGAGTTGAGTTACGAAGAAATTGGAATTTGTAATTGCATGGACTCATGGGAAACGCCGAAATTTGCCCTTTTCTGCTTATTGTGGATTGTATGAGTCAGATCTTAGTAAAACTTTGCAAATATTGAAAGCAAATATTTACGAAATCTCGTGCAAAATGCGTACTAAATTCGGAGCTTTGGTAAAAATATGTAATTGTACGACGGGCCGGGATTATGAAGATTGAGTGAAATATGGAAACGTCGTAAGCGCAACTAAGATTTTAATTAAAATGTGTCACGCACATAATTCTCAATTAATAACTTTCCAATAACTAATAGTTTACTCGGTATACAAACTATTACTTTTACTAATAAACTGCAATAGTTATAGTAAAATATCCGTATTCAGGTCCGTATCCGCGGATATACATTTTTAACGATCCGGCACATCACTACTTGTAGTTTCCTGATGTTACAGATATATTTTTTGTGACCTTGTCAAGGTCACAAGTAATAATCTCCAATACAGAGGCACAAATATTTTTTCAGTCGTAGTTAGTAAGCAGTCATAATTAGAAGTAAGTAGTTTGTAGTCAATCGTAGTTAATTAGTTATAGTTAATTGATAAATTGTGATTTATACTTCATGAAAAGGTATTATAACTGCATTTTTCTTTATATTTTTGTTTGTAAAGAATAATTTTTCAATATCGATCAATATAATTATTTTGTTAAAAAATCCAGAATTGTATTTACTTAGATTAAGTTCAGTAACGTCACAGAGTCGAGCGTCCAATAAAAAAAACCCCTTTGTACTCCGGGAGTGCCGGCAGAAGTGAAAACTTGAATATTAACGTCTTATGAATTTTCGATCAAAATGGTTTGTACCATAGATTGCATTTTTATGTACGATATTTCAACGCTAGATGTCTAACATTGTATAAATAAAAGTTTTCGTCTTACGCATTTTCGACCAGGACACGTGACCCTGACGCGAGTTTAACATTTTTTACCCATTACAAAAAAAGTGTACAACGCCGCTAAAGAAGTTTTCACTTCAAAAAAATTTCACCAATATTTAGAAGAACCTTCAGAATGGACATAGGCTAGGTATATATTATCGCGTTAATTTCGTGAAAATCAATTTTGCAACGTAAATGGACAAAAAAACGGTGGTAATATATACAATTTCGTACGAAGCCGGACTGGGCCGCTATTAGTAATCAATAAACTTAGTCTATTATAAACGTTGCTTATTTAGCACAGTTTATGACAATAATTTTGCATACCTGCTAATTGATGTCTTATTATAATTTTGTGGCAAAAATACGATCCATATTTGTTTTATTTTGCGGTTCCGGTTCCAAGTAACCCGGAGCTGTTGCAACATGTAATCTCACGGTGATAATGTTATAAAGTTGTTGATAACAATTGTAATTTAATATAACGAAATTAAAAAGTAATTATCGAGTTTAATGGTGTCGTTAAAATCGACCGTCTTTTTATTCTCGGAATCCATTTAGAGTGTCAATAATGTGTCTGACATATTTTGTTACAACAAAACATACACCGTTTCTGTAATGAAGCTCATTTTAAATCGTAATTAAAATACTTTCAAATTGAATACGCGTGTATTATTCCGTGTTATATTCACAATCATTATAATTATAATTTTATGTACAGCTGTACTTTTTTTATAATGAATTTGATTGATGAATTTATAGAGTTCAGTACATATAAATAAAACAAAAAGTTATTATGAAAATACATTTGATTTTTTTTTCAACAAAAACGTAGACAGTCTTAAAGAAAAAAGGAAAAATAACTTATTAACCAGCTATAAATATAAACATATTTATTTCGCTTTTTACAGAGAGAGATTGTAAATTATGTAGACGCTCAACAGATGAGGTCATCAGCGTTTAGCTTTTTACAGATTACTTGCATGTCATTATAAAAATTTAAAAAAAACTATTAAAATACATATTTTTTATTTAGGGACAACGATGATACAAGAAAAGAAAAGAAATGATTATGATATTAAATTCAGTTAAAAATTCGTCTATGAAATAAAAGGCTTTTTGCAGCAAGTATATAGTTTCGAATAACTAATTTAAATTTTGTCTTTGGCAGTGACTGCATCTCATGGATAAAGATTAATATAAAACATTTAAGGTAGTACGAGCACTAAGGCAATTTTAAATAAAAGGCTTGATTTTTAAACGAATTCTGAAAATTTTGGAGGGGTTGCCCGATTATTTAAATAAATAAATGACTTCAAAAGTAGGCATATTTAACATTGTCTTTATGGGAAAACGGTAGATGGATGATATGTTTTCATTGATTTCTCCAAAACTAGACGGTGGAAATTAAAAAAAAAACTCTTTAAATTAAAGTTAAAACCTTAATAAATTATTGAAAACAAAAAAAAAAACCCGTTGTGCCCGACTAATTAAAAAAATATTTAATCTTTTTAATTAAATATCTTTTTAATTATAGACTTTTATTCTTGACAATTTTAACAATTTTAACTGAATTTTCGACTTTTTAATGATTTAATTTTAATTTATATTACTTCTAATTTCTTTTTTTAATTCGTAATAAAATTTTAATTTCAATTTAATTTAGGTAATTCGTAATAAACAATAGTATATGCAACTCGTGCGGCATTGTCGCACTAGTTGCACAATATACTATTTTAAAATAGGTGCAGTGGTTCTGAATATTATCCTTCACAAAATTCGCACTCTCTCTTTATAATATTAGTACAGATGGTTGCATTATAACCGTAATTTGCAATTAACTTCCATAAATGATTGTATAGAAATCTGCGTAATAAAGGTTACATACCTTAATAATGTGTATTGCCACTTAATGTGAACATAAATAAAAAAAGAAAAATGTTTGGGTATTTTAAGTGATTCACCTGATTGATCAAATATGTTATGTGATTCACGTGTGATGTATTTTAAAGTAAACAATTAACAGCATTAAATCAACAACTAGTCATTTGACTATTATAATATGTCTGGCACCGTTATTTTATCAATACAATGGTTTTATATGTACATGATTGTATGCTTGTAATTAAATGTTTACTGTAATTGAAGTTAATAATTGAATATGATCAATAATGAACCGGTACATAATTTGTTTATCTTGATTCTATAATCAGTAGTTTCCCACGAGCACTATGTGAATATTGTCATTAATTAATTAATCGTATATCCTGAGGCTACAGTTTTTTAGACGAGATTGTTTTTGGAATGTTTTATGTCAAAATTAACAAAAACCCAGTAAACAAAAGCCAATAAAACCTATAATAAAAAAAAAAAAAAAACCCAGTGCAATTTTGAAACTTTTTAGACGCAATGTCGACTGCTAAAAAGTCTATGTTATATTATACTTTGCTTTGTCTGTTAGTATGTTAGTCATGTTTTTTTGTATCAGGCGTATACAGTCCAAACAGCTAAATCGATTGTGAAAAATTATTTTTTTTGTTGAATTCCTTCAGAGATTTAGTTATGTACGAAGTCTGATTTTAGATTTTCCATCTGAGAGGAGAGAATTTAAAAAAATTGTATTTTTCCGTTATAGCTCCCCCAATTAACGTCAGATCTATTCGAAACTTTGATAAGAAAAACAGTTCTGTATAGATTTTGTCTAAAAAAATTAACTTAAAAATGTATTTTTAATATCAATAGATACTAAATTGTATCTCTTTGTTACAGGTGAGTTTTTTGGATTTTTCAACTGGACTCTATAGCGAGTAAGTTACATGTAGTACCTATATAGGCCAGTAAAATGAAGAGGATTGGACCCTAAACATTTCCACAAAATCGCAAAAGGGTCAAAATTTGAGGGATCATTTATATAAGTATGATACACAATTTTACATTACGCAACTCTAAATGTGTCAATTAGTCTTTTGAAAAAAAAATAATTATCGATTTTTTTATTGTATTTTAAAACTTTATTATAAATAATATTGATAATCAATGCGAAAAACTTTTTTTAAATTAATTACAAGCAATTTAAAATCGAAAAATTAAAAAAAAAATCACGTGACTGCAAACACACTAAAATTGTTTTTGACAGTTGTGACGTCATATTGTTAAAATGTATATACGCAGTATACTATCAATGGCTTCTACATGTGTATTGACTAAAACTATCCTAAATTTAGTATAAAAAAATATTGTTGACAAGTAATTCTATTTAATAATGTGTGACAAAGCTTTTATAAAAGCCAATTCTGCTAATATACTTACCGTAGATATTATTTATAATCACAGATTTTCTAAAAAATGATACATTTTCGGTTCAATTTAGCTGAGGTTCGAGATGCTAAAGCATCAATGGAAGTTTGTTTTTTTCAAAAATAATAATGCACGATAACATTTTTGATAAATTTCTTAATATATTGACTGTATTCAATCAATGAGAGGTTAAAAGTGTTAAAACACTGTGTCAATTGCATGTGATGATAATAGAAATTAACATTATGACGTCACATTATGTTCGGGAAATGTCGGCGTGTTCTCGGAACTGGGTACAAAAATTTATTTTTAATTTGATATAACTTTTGAATTATAACGAAAATAAAAAAAGAAAAATAGTTTTGTTATAAAACTTACATACGATCTTTCCATTTATGACAAATAAAAATTTCATTCAAAAGCCCAAACCGCTATACAGGCTTGAAAAGCAGCTATCTTATGATAAAATTGTACGGGATACAAGGCTAAAATATTAAAACAATTTTTATTCACTAGAACATTATTTATTGTTCAACGTTTCGGCAATATTTGTTGGCTTCTTCAGGACATTAGAAACCTTTAGTGAAAAGTCACAAAAAGAAGAAAGCAAGAAATATTGCCGAAACGTTATCCAATAAATAATGTTCTAGTGAATAAAAATTGTTATAATATTTTAGCCTTGTATCCCGTATAATTTTATCATATCATAATATCAAGGTGTCTTATTTTATTTTGTTTACAGCTATTTTATGAAGAGATGTGCAAAAAATAATTATCCATTAGAAATAACGTTGCTATAAATACAACGATATGAATCTGGAGGCTTGTTAAAAGTAAATTTTAGGGGTTAATTATTAGTAGTTATATTTATCTTTAATTTCAACTTGACAGTGTAATTTCCCAGCTGTCGTATTTATTCTGCAATATTAAAAATAAACATTCGCAAATTTGTGCGTAAAATCAGAAATGTCCTTAGAACGATATCTTCATTTGAATACAGCTTCGCACTGTACTGTTTACATTTCACATTATCAAATTAGAATATTTACACCGCACGCTTTCTTGTAAGGTTTACATTAATTCTTAGCAGAATAAGATTTCAAATTTTCATACTTTGTCATTCCGAGTTGCAATAGGAGCGTTCCACTTTTTTTTGGAATCATTACAAATAGGTTATGAAACAACTGTTGAGAATGTTTCAGAAGCTTTCCTTATAATAAAAAAAAATTCCGAAAGTGTATTTTTTCGCTGTTTTTTCTTCGATTTGCGATGCAAAATTCGTCTCCACGAAAAGCGCTTTTATCTAATCGCGATAATATGTATCAATTCTGAAGGTCCATTCGGAATATTGGTGAAAATTTTTTTTTAATCGGATGAGTAGTTTCGGAGATTGCCACCTATATCCAAACTTACAAACTTTAGCTCTTTATAATATTATAGCGGTCCGTCCCGGTTTCACTTGGGTGCGATAGATATAATTCTACAAAATGTATTTCGATTGCGTCCCGGCGTGTGAACTAATAGCAAGTTCTAACAGATGTCGCTATTTGGTACTAAAACAGGAGATCGGCTCCCTACTCCGTGGAGTTTGTTGGGTGAGAGGTGACACATGTAGAGGCCTGGTGGGGATAACTGATCGATAGATAATTAATTGATAAGTTATCGACGTGAAAATATAGGGTTATAAGTATTTTTTAATGACAAATCATAAAAAAATTTTAAAGAAATTGTCAAAAAAAAAAATTCTAAAGAGGGCCACCCTTATCACCTAAGAATATAAAAAATAGCCTACGACCTATTCACAGGCCTACCAAGTACACACAAAAAATTTCATAAAAATCGGTCAAGTTGTTGAGGAGTTCGATAACAAACACTGTGACACGAGATTTTTATATATATACTAGCGGCCCTGTACGTGCTTCGCTACGTATAAAGTGAAATAATAAAACAATTTAATTGGAACATCTATCTATCTATTTTATTTATTTTAAAATATACATGGACATATATGTGTGTATGTCGAGCACTCCGGCTGCGCCGTCGTGCCCGGTGCAAAAGAACGAATGGGGAAGGAAGAAAAAAAATTTAGGGGTGGACTACCCCTAAAATTTAGGGGGATGAAAAATAGATGTTGGCGAAGTGACACCTGTAGACATCTGGCGGGGATAACTAATTAAATGACGATTGATCAGTTTTCGACCGGAGAGGAAAAATGATTAAATTACTAAAATGGCTATTAAAAAATAAGGGTTGATCGTAGAAGGGTGAAAATTGAGGATTGTATGTATTTTTGTATGTTGTATCATAAAAAAATAGAAATTACAAATTTTGTCTAAAAAATAAAAAAAAAATTTAGGGGTGGACTACCCCTAACATTTAAAGGGATGAAAAATAGATGTTGGCCGATTCTCATAGATACCGGATAAGCACAAAAAGTTTCATCAAAATCGGTCAAGCCGTTTCGGAGGAGTATGGCAACGAAAACTGTGACACGAGAATTTTATATATTAGATGGATATTACTTGTGAATTTTGAAATCATCTCCTATATTTCCCTCTTGAGGGATGATTTTGCAGAAACGCTGAAATACGTAATCTCTTATTTCTTACCAAAAGCCAAAATATGAATTTTCATATCCCTAACTTGAGAAATGATGGATTCCCCATACAAACTTTCATCCCCTATTTCACTCCCTTCAGAGTGTTTTTTTTAGACAAAAGATATACTATTTCCTTCCTCGGGATGCAATCTATCTCCTTGCCAAATTTTATCGAAATCTGGTCAGCGGTTTACGCGTGAACGCGTAACAAACAAACAAACAAACTCACATTCGCAATTGTAATATTAGTTATTACATAATATGTTTCTTGAATTCTTATTTGCAATTAAGAGAAAAGATATAAGAACGAAAAAGTTGGTTTATATTATTTGTTTACGTATGCGACTTTCAGCTGAATGTTTAGAACGGAACTTTAGATGATACTGAAACGTATCTGTACAGTCGGTTGTATATATTAAAGCTTAGCTAATTAAGTGTTTATGTAGCAAGTGATGTACAGATTAACGCTTGAGCAATTGTTCGTTGTGCTATACCCAACATTATTAGTGTGTCTATGCACTATACAGTCTGTCCAATATAAATGGACCGCAACGAATTGGAGGTTGTAACTTTGCTACAAATATGTAAGAGATTACTTATAGTTTAAGCTCCCATGACAGAAAAAGTTACCCCAAAGAACACCTCAAAATTATAAAGTGAAAATGGCTGAAAAACATGTCAGAAACATGTTACGCCCGCCAGACTAGTAAAAATTTGTTAATTGTTATTTTTTATGAATTTTTGAATTAAAAAAAAAACATGATTTTACTTTCCAAAACACCTGCTTGAAATTTATACAATTTGTAGTAAATAATGTACCATTTTTGAAAAAATTTGTCAGGCTAACAATTTTTGTTAATAAATTTGTCAGACTTCATTTATTACAAATTATTTTTTTTATGAAAATACATTTCATAACACCTTGAATTTTTTTTTAAATAAAGTTTAAGATCTCTTCTATCTAATACAACTTGTCTGGCTGACAATTTTTGTTAATAAATTGGTCAGACTCCATTTGTTATAAAATTTTTTTTTATGAAGTCTGTCATAGTAAAAAACATTTTTTCGCTGACAGACCAATTTTTATACATAAAATAGATGTCAAACCTTCTTTCAGAAAAAATTAAGGTGGTGTTTTGACACGGCCTTTGTAAAAGCTGATTTGTTTATGAAAAAACGCTGCCACGGCGCTTAAAAATTGAATCTGGCACGGTAAAAAACAATATTTTGATGAAAAATGTATTAGAGTATATAAAAGGGATCTACCGTATTAATTTAGAATAAAAAAAAAATTTTTTTTTCTAGTTAGCAACGATTATACCATATTTTTTCATTAAATGCGACCACATTTTTTAATGAAAAAATATGGTATGTCGTTGCTAACTAGAAAAAAAATTTTTTTATTCGCTGTATCGAACTTTCTTATAGAATAATAGCCATATTTGCAGGACGTTGTCATATATTTATTAATAATAGTCGTTACCACGCTATTGAAACAAAAAACAGCAGCGACAACAATAGTGGAGCCTTCGATTCCACCATTTCTTATATTCAACTATCACGAACATTAAAAAAAATCGATCCAACCGTTCTGAAATGATGCGCTTAGCAACGAACGTTATTTAATTTTTTATTAATATAAGCTCTCTGCGAACGGAATTCCGTCACAGTCGTGCGCAGTAACTAAAACGAAGCTATTTGTATCAAACTTGGAACAGAGCTACAGAGAACATTTCTTGACGACTTTTTCTATCTAATTACCGCAAATGGCATAAGTATTGCGTCAGTCGATCTGTTTGTATAATGTCGCTTTTTCGTTTCATCTCCCCACATCTCACGAACTGACAGACAGACACCTACCATGACTTCCTTTCATATATTGTGTAGATAAATTATCTCACTGATTTACACAGTACGCCACTGTTCAATATAGAATATTATTTAATATACACTTGTACAATAATGCATAGTTATATAGAATCTCTATATATTATGTTTATTCTGTTTGTCATAGAATCCTCTTTTGAGCTCTCTTGCTCCTTTACTTTAAGGAATTCTCTCTGACTCTCTCTATTTGTGCCCTCTCTCGTCTTTCTCCTGATATCTTTGATTGCCCTTGGCTCCGTGTAGATAGTCTTATTGTCATGTTGAAAGGTAAGGTATTGATTATTTCAATCTATTACTTGGGATGAACATAATTTTGTGTTTTAATCAAAAAGCGGATATTTGTTAAGAATTGCGATAAATCGGACGTACATAAAAATGAAAGTTTAAAAAACTCAAGCGCGACTAAGAAAACAAGCTTTCAATGTGAAAGGTAGTCGGGTGAAAAGATGTTAATTTTAGTTACCCAACTAGTTTTTACAATTTTACAACACACACACAAATAATTTCAACCGCGAAGACGAAAGTTTGACTTTAAGTAAAACCTGGACACCAGCACTGTGCAATAACCCACTGAATGGAACGACCAATCACAGAAGAGCATACTACGACCGAGTAGAGAACACGAGCACGTTAGCTATAAAAGACGGAAGTACCACACTTGTCGACACACTTACCTACGAGCAGCCTAGAAGGAAACTTCGCCCGCTACCACATTGCCTTTGATAATGTCTACCGCAGTCAGGTAACAGTAATACCAATGGACCACGGCATACGAGCTCGGAAACCAAGAAGATTTAGATCAACACCGGCCGTGAAAGCCTACACACTTGGATAAAAGAATTTATAATTGTGTACGCAAGAGAGCAGTGAAAGTGTCTGCGATAAGAGAGAGAGAGAGCAATTTCTTAAATAATGATGCAAAACAATGCTGATTTGAGTAAGCAAATTTTTGTAGCGTTCTCTCTTAACTGAGGACACTTTCATTTATGACAAGCATACGCACTAACGTATGGCCTCAAATGATGATTCACACAGACAATCTGTGTAAAACTTAGGAAATCCGACGGTCGACTCTGAGCCAAAACTGATACACCCAACATTCCCGGTTATAGTGTTATCGCAACCCTGTCGGTGTCTGAGTCTGTACTGTAAATACACGGGGCGATATCGTGAGGGCGTCTGCACAGCATTACACACAAACGCACACCCGTAACTGTGTTCGTATGTAGGTATGTATATGAATGTTACAACAGTAACACACAAATGTATAACAGCAGCTTTGACAGCCACCTTCTTCGCCATAACCGGTAACTCGATTTCCTTCTCTATTCCCAATCGACATCCTCCTGCTTTTATATTATGTACAATATCTACAATCGCCATCCATGTATGGCATTGAAGCTAATGGAATACCTATCCCCCTTGTCGTCTGTAGCAACCATGGTTACGAGACATACCGGTGATCTCAAACTCGATATCGACAGCATAATAACCGCGAGGAAATCGTAGTTTAAATTATAGACAAACGTTATTCATGTATGATATTGGAACAATATCTATCAATCGCAGGGCATCGTTTACACGATGGATAGATATTTATTTAATGAATAGCTTAAAAACTGAGGAATAAGAAGCAATTAATCTCTAAATAGTATTAGAAAACAAATCCGCTTTCCGCGTCTTTCTGATTCTTCTAAGCTACACAGTGGATTTTTTGATACGGTTTTCATAATCATTTAAAGAATTTCATCCGGAAGATTCCTGTGTATAATACACTCGATTTAAATTGAAAAATTGTAGAAAAAATCTCGATCTTTTGTAATCAAGTCTAAACCACTAGCGGTCCGACCCAGTCTCGACCGAATTTGTAAATTTACACCGTTTTTTCATCGACTGACGCTGCAAAATTAGTCTCCACGAAAAGCTTTTTTTATTATAATGCGATAATATATAGCATATGTCCATCCTAAAGGTCCATTTTAAATATTGTTAAAAATAAATTGAAATCGGATAAGTACTTTCAGGGATTATCTCCTACATCCAAACTTACAAACTTTACATAATTAGTATAAGTAAGAAAAAACATCTAATTAATGTACTGCAGAATTGTAGGTCTCAAAAAAGTGTACCTACAGAAAAGTTTTCGATAGCATATATCTATATTATCTTCTAAGGATGACCCACAGTAACCGTTTTTGTGACAAAAATTATGAAATTTTAATCGACATGGTAGTAATCCTTATCCAATTAAATATGCTATCTTTAATAGGCAATCTAAAAATCCGGACGAAGCCGGCCTGAACCGACTGTTTAAAGTACAAATAAAATCACAAATCGTTATATAAAATATCTCTTGTTAACTTATATATTATATAATATAATATGTATTTATAGAAATTCATATATGTAATAGAAATAGTTGGGCAACATTATTAGTCTAGACATAATAATAACTGAGAATTATAGACGCGCGCTTTAATTCGTATCTCGTAGTTCATATTAAAATACAAGTATATTACATTTTTACATAAAAATTTATATACTGTTCGGTCTTGCGTATGTTTGTTAATACACCTGCATCGCCATAGATAGTACAATACAATGCTACCTGCACAAACATGCCTGTAAAACTAAGCAGCTTTTGTACATAACTGATTAGATTAATCAAAACTTTTTTAATTAAAAACAAAAAAAAATATGTGCTTCGATTTCTGAGGTTATTATGTTTTTTTAAAGGTATATGTATATCTTATTACATGTCCACATATACAAGAAAATATCATTTGGGAGTGGCTCTACCATATTAAAGCTTGATCCAAACGACATCATAAAATATCCTTGAGAAGAGGTGGGATTGGAAGCCACGATCAGGTATTATTAAATGTATGGAAATAAAAACCATCAAAAATGCCATTAAAAAGTACATATTGGATTAATTGTCAAAAATCAAAAAGAAATGGAATAGAAAATATTTCTTTACTTGTTAAAAACTTAACTCGGTTAATGATTTTAATAAAGATTGTCTGAAAAATTAGTCCAAGACAATAATGTTTGATCCTAAAAAAATGGAACTTCAAATAAAACATTATTCGAACACTGTAATTATCTGAAATAATATTAATCAAATGAGCATGTGGTCAATAACACAGCAGTGATATTGGATTAATTGTCAAAAACCGAAAAGAAATTAAATAGATTATATTGCTATCCTTGTTAAAACTCTCTAATAAATAGTTTATTAGATGGGTCTTCTACCTATTAAATTATTTGTCGATTTAAACATCCAATAATTTGGTTTAAATCAAAGCCCCCTATGGTGACTCAATTATTTTCTAGTTTCTGGTATATTATCGGTTGTACAATAAAACCGTTTGAATTAAAAGTTTTTTTTTTACCTTTTTTTATTTAATATAAATCTTCAAGTATAATATATTGTTTCCCAATGAATGAATATTTTATTTTATTTTTCTGTGTTCTTAATGAACTTTAAAAATCTCTATAATCTTTTTGGAAATATTTTCTGATTTTGAATTTGATTGTCTCTTTTTCTTGGACTTTTAAAAATGTTTCTTGCAGAATACATGCACAAACAGTTAGTATTTCGATACTATAGAATGCCGGTTGCATTGTGTAGAAAATATAATGCAATTTAGTAAATATCTCATTATATTTCCAGACACGTTTCAGATGCTAAAAATAATTGGAGAATGGTTCTTGGCTTTTGCACTATCTCGACACAAAGCATTTTTGTAAAGACAACCAGAACATTATAATGTGAACTTGTGTTATTCCTTATACTTTTTTTATACTTGATTGAAATGCTGCATGGAAAATATTTCATAACTAGATTTACATTTTAAAACAACTGCATTCAAATAAAGATTTGTAATTGCCTTTGTAATTTTTCAAGTTTTCATCCTATTTAGTCTATATGTTACGGTTAATACAAGAAAGTAGGTAATTCGCGAATTAACCTGGTAATACCCGAATTAACCAAACGTCAAGGATTAGTTAATTCGGGTATTAGCCGATTAATTCGCGAATAAACTACTTTCTTGTATTAACCGTAACATATATACAGTATGTACGATTATACTGCCCTAAAAAGACAAAGGGCAGTAAGTGACATTTGTTGAAAAATGAGTTCATACTGAAACCGACAACAGCATATAAGTGCTGCAGCAATAATTTTATTGTCTTTAAAAAATGTTTCCCCCATGTTTTGGTTTCCATAATCTAAAATTCTGGACGGTCAATACATTTTTAGTAAATCTTGATTTACTCAAATTCATAAGTTGGTCACTTCCTGCCTTTTGCCTTTTTACGGCAGTATATTATATCCAAGTAAAAAATCTGCGACCAAAATCTTCGGACAGGTCCATATTATTTTTTTAAACTCGCATCTTTTTTAATAACCTCATCTTTTTCCAGTATGGCGTCTTTTTGACTGCGCGCTGTCAAATTTTCTTGCATATTTGATTATTAATAGTTCTTAGTCGTTACAAGTTGTGTCCGACCGAAGCCGAAGTCGAAGCCGAAGACTTAGAAACCCTAAGAAATTCAGTTTAAATTGGCTATAACTGCAGCTACAAGCTACAATTAATAATATAAATGATTTTAACACTTTACATTGCCTATTATAATATAAAAAGGTAATTTTAATCATCTCTAGAAGTTTCCACGTCCATCGCGCTCTCGCTCATTCGAGCTTTCGGAGTTTTTAGAAACATTCGGCTCAGGCCAAAACTTCGGCCCATTTTGACCGAAGCTGAAGGTGGTTTTTTTGGCTGAAGGTGACTGAAGCTTTGGTCGGACACTAGTTACAAACGAACAAAAATTCGAAATTGCTGCGGAATTTTCAGCAGTTTATTTGAAACAAATGATTAACGTGCCAAAAAAATAAAAACTCAATGTTAAACACAAATTAGATCTTCAAAATGGATTCCGTCTACTCTTGGCAGGTAGATCTCGATTTTTTTGTATTTGTTATTATAAATATATTTTGAGATCGACAAACTATGGTCTTAATTTTTTCTCGCTCCAGAAGCTTGCAAGCACAAACAACAATTTATATATATATGTATGCATATATGTACAGTTCAAATGTACAAAGAAAAAGTTTATACAATTTTCTCGCTTTGTGAATTTCCTGTGTGTATTTCTATGTATGTAATTTATAAATCCTTTTATATCAAAGGAAATTTATGTAAGCATGACTAAAATCATTTTAAAAGAATATAATGTTGTTAGGCAAATATATTATTAAACAAACAAGGTTTTCCTTGTGAAGTATTTATGTTAAAAGTTGATAATGTGCATTTGCTTTATTGGTAGCAACTTAAACAAATAACATGAAACGCTCACATTAACTGTAAGGAATTTATTGCAAATAGTTAAGTTCAGACCGTAAATCAATCATATGCAAGTAAACTTACGAAGGGCATTGAGATTTTAATACAGGTTGTTTATATTTGATCGTGTAATCCCTGCAGTATTTAATTCTAATTAGCAGAGAAACAACTTTAGAACTCTCTTACTGAAGATCCAATACAACTTTCGCACTGCACACAAAATTCAGATTATACAACGCTGTCAGTGTTGCCAGTCTAGTACAATTGTACTAGATCTAGTACTTTTTTGTCATTTTCTGTACGCTAGTACGTTGAAGCAAAAATCTAGTACTTTTTAATACCCAATGTCCACAACAAAGGAAAAAAGGGAAATTACCAAAAAAAGACTTTTTTGTTGTGGAAATGAAAGGATCTTTTTTACATTGTGTTAATATACGATAAAATTTGTGAAATTAGGTTGTTTAAAAAAAAGGTCATTTGTGGTTGGCAAATCTTAAAAAAATTCTAGTACTTTTTTCACTTTTTTCTACTTTTTTCAACCGTAATCTAGTACGCAAAACAAAAAAGTTCTGGCAACACTGAACGCTGTACCTACCTAAAGGCCGCTGCACACGAGACTGGAAACACTGCTTGGACTTCTGCTGGCAGGCAGGCTGGAAATGACGTCACTACGGGCTCGTCTGCTAGCTTACAAGATAGGTTTTAAAATTAGAACAGAGGCTATTTTTCTTGCTAGATTCTTTGTTTGCTCTGAGCAAGAACCAGTCAGGAAACAGTATCTTGTCACGTAGGCGACATGAATAAACGCCTGCAAACCAACATGGCGTCATTCTGCTCAGACTACACGTTTTGCTCTGTATTTATATTTTATATATTACTGTGCGCGCTTCAGTTCTATCCACAAAACAAGCTTGAAAAGACGTCTCTGTGAAGCGAGCACATAAAAGCAATTAAGAACACCAGCGCTAGAAAACTAGTAGTTAAATCTAGCAAGGAATCTAGTGGTAAATCCAGCATCGTGTGCAGTGGGGCATTGAGTTTAGGTATTTCTATCAGTATCATATGAATTTACGAATACGATCGATTAAAAAAAAACTAATTCAATTAAAATAACTTTCACTATAAAAGTATTTAAAATCGTAATTTAATTACTGGGTAATTAATACCGCCCAGCTCTGTCACCCATTAAATTTAAAGCAGTCTCTTCCCGTCGCGTCGCAATAAACACAATAAAACACTGTGAATGTATCTCTCGAGACGAGAAACTAAGCAACTCGACTGTTGAGCAACCTGCAGCTGGTTACTAACGCGTTGCTGACCGCTTAGTAATCCTTTGGCAGTGTCTCATTCAAAAGGTTCTGACTCATCGCGGACTGGTTAGTGATTACTGATTTATTCAACTCATGCGCGTTATTCATGTTTTATCATGCCTAAAAACCGAACCCTAAATAGCCATTTACCGACTGGTAACAATTACTTGTCATAACTCAATGAAGATTCCTACTAGCTCGGCCATTGTGGAGTAATGAAAATAAACTTAACTATTTTCTGAGTCGTAACGAAATAGTAGATAACAACAACTCCGTTGTTACCCATTGAGACTAAAATTGAGAGGCCGAATGTTTTCGACATGGAGTTTATTCATAACCGGCTAACCTCAAACCAAAACATTGAATCGTGCTGTTTGGTGCTGTTAGTATTGACAGTTTTTTTATAAAGAAATAAATAGATATTTACAACATCTCATTATAATTAAAACATGAATAACGCGCAATTGTTGAATAAAATTATGGGCGCAACTTGTAGGCTAAGTCATGACCTGTCAGCGCGATGAATGACTTAGACTACTAGTTACGCCAATAACTATTGTGTCACTGATCTGCAGTTTCTTTTGAGTTGCTCTGTGTACATTCAGCCTTAGAACACTGTTTTTATTTTAAATATCGATTGATTTGAAACTATTTATGTACACCTATGACATTTTAAGCCATATATATTTGTACAATGCGCGAACGGTAGTAGAGGAGCGTTCGTCGAAGCGATATCAGTTTCTGGGTCACAACACGACATGAATTCAAGTCAAGAGTGTGTACGCTTCGTCGAACTACACAACTTAAAGATCGCTCGGCCACTCTTGCCTCGCTGCATGCCTCGTGTAGCTCTTACGCTATTGAAAGCTTTCACTGGGAATGCTGAACACCGCCTTTTAGTTTAAGTTGCTATATATACAGAATTCCCCATATTAAACTACCCATTTTTGATATTTTAATTAAAAAAATTGGTTGTCTGTAAAGTCGGTTTACGGACGATAGTTTTAGATAATCATATTTAATAATACATAACCTAAATTTTAGTAGCTGTCAAACTATATTTTTACCGACTAATAATTTGATCAACCAAAGCAAAATACATATTTTTAAGCAATTATAAAAGACATTTAAAAGAATGTATATATATTATTAAAAAAAAAACTTCGGAGAAGTAAAAACTTCGTTCTGTGCTAAATTCAAAAACTTGAGGCGACTGAATCTCAGAATTATAACTTAAAAAAAAAAGAATTTCGAGGCAGACAAGAAATTGGAATCAAGCTCGAAATTCTGTGCCTAAGACGTCGAAAAAAAAATGAATTTTGAGGCAGACAAGGAATTGAAATCCAACTTCGAAATTCTGTGCTTATAAAAGCTACAAGAGCAACAGCAAAAAAATGCAAAGACGGTGTTCGCATAACTCCTTTAGTTACCACTAAAAAAACGCCGTCTGTGCACTTTTTTTTGCTGTTGCTCTTGTAGCTTTTATAAGCACAGAATTTCGAAGTTGGATTTCAATTCCTTGTCTGCCTCAAAATTTTTTTTTCGACGTCTTAGGCACAGAATTTCGAGCTTGATTTCAATTTCTTGTCTGCCTCGAAATTCTTTTTTTTTAAGTTATAATTCTGAGATTTAGTCGCCTCAAGTTTTTGAATTTAGCACAGAACGAAGTTTTTACTTCTCCGAAGTTTTTTTTTTAAGATTTCACGTCTTTTTCCAAAGTGTGAGACATTATTTTTATTTTTCTCCAAAAAATAAACATATGTGCATTTTTAGAATTCAGAGGCCACAGATTCCATGAAGGCCAATTTTGAAGGCATGAAAAAAAATCAATGAACAAGGCCAACCATTAAAAATACAAAATTTTTTTCATATCATTTGTAAAATACTTATTTTGCATTAAAAAAAGAAGTTTCACTTTGAAAACTTTCCTCTTTTTAATGTTTGTTGCACTTTTTATGATAAACTAGCCGCTACCCGCGGCTACGCCCGCGATTGAGATGGAAATCGACTTTTGACATGCATATCAGGGGTTGAGGTATTGCACATATTTTGACAAACAATTTTCTTATTTTTCGTAAAAAATTTTTATTTTTTTTTAATAAAAAGTATCCTATGTTACTTCTAATACCTTCAAGAGTGTATGTGCAAAGTTTCATGATGATCGGTTAAGTAGTTTTTGCGTGAAAGCGTAACAAACAAACTTACATTCGCATTTATAATATTTCGTTTTCATAAAATTTGTAAGTCCGGTCCTGTCGGGCCGATTTTAATGAAATTTTAATAGCACATTTTAATCATTACTAAAGGGTTAAATTTCAATTTTGAAACGATTCGGAGAAATTTTTCGGTATTTTTGGGCCCAAAAAATGTTTTCAACCCTTTCTTATTTTTCGTAAAAAATTTTTATTTTTTTTTAATAAAAAGTATCCTATGTTACTTCTAATACCTTCAAGAGTGTATGTGCAAAGTTTCATGATGATCGGTTAAGTAGTTTTTGCGTGAAAGCGTAACAAACAAACTTACATTCGCATTTATAATATTAATATGATATGTTTTGGTCTCATATACACGGCGTTATATGGGAGCTAGGCAAAATCAATGTATAAGAATACGTTAGAGATACGTCGGCATTTAGCACAGAAAAGAATCTCCAACGAGATTCTTCGATATATTTGTTAACAAACCGTATAATTTATCTGCTGTTATGAAATGCAGATCCATTATCATGCGTTCAGTTATACTTTGGCTTGGATGAATCGGTAATAATTATATGACACAAAAAATATCCGTGCAAAAACGAACAAATAACGATGTATTATCTGAAAAATTGCTTTAAAAATTCGATAATTTATGACATTTTTATTAGATATCTTGATTTTAAGTCTTAATTTCCACGGTTTATAAAACAAAGGCCATCTGTCAGATGTAGCTTTCGCTGGAACAGCCGAAAAAAATGTTGAACGCACACTACTCTCTGACGTCACGCGAGAAGAGTGAAATGCGTACAAGCCGACGCCGATCGTGCTTCTCTATCACAGGGTCAGCCCGAACGTTACGGCGTTACACTTTTTCGTGCGTGCAGCTGGTGTTTTCATCAATTTATAAGACGTTATCACGTCAAAAAAAAACGAGTGTGCTTTAGACCACACGACTGAAGTAAAACTTCTTCCTACCTCCAATTATGATCACCTCTTTCTCTATAGAAACTAATTTATTATACAAATATTCGGGAATTATTCTTTATCTCTATGTACCCAACGAACCAAATCACTTAAGTAATTTTTTTTTTGTACTAAACCCTGATATCCTCGGTAGTTTATGACTTAAAAAATTATAATGAAAGAATATTTAGATGTTAACACAAGTGTTTAGTAATTATTTGAACAATTTGAATATTTTCGGATTTAAATGGTAAAAACAAATGTTTACTTTATATTGTCATTCATTTGTTAATAACGGCCGCAAAGAATACTTAATGAAATAGCATGTGAATGTTAATGAAACCTTTTGGAAACAAGTGAATCGAATAGAATCGTGATTTCGTTGTTTATTGTTTCAATTACTAAGGTCATTGTCCATAAATGTACAGACTTGAGGGTATGCAAAATAGATAACTGATTTACACATAAAGTTAATAATTAGTATTGCTGAACTAAATATATAGTTATATACTTATTTTGTTATGCATATCTACTCGCTTTATAGTACTAAATGCATTTAATAAATGAACCATTCAGTACTTGCACATGTTTTGTACAGTACTGGAAATAAATACGTCCTTTTTATAGTAATACGTCAATATTGTAACAGAGACCCCCCAGCAGGTGACGACAAAGAATTTCGTGAGAGAATAATCGACTCGTAATTCTAACATGACACACAGATTGTTGTGAGACAACAATCGACTTGTTGTTATAACCATGATACACATATTGTTATGGGGCAACGGTCGGCTTGTTATTCTAATAATGAGTCAGACCACTCGTACCGGTCGTTTTTTTTCGAAAACCGTTAGTCGTAGAGAGTTGTGTCAAAAATATGTATTATAAAAACCCTAATGAAGAATCGAATGGTGATATTTTTTTTCCTCCAGAATGTTCACAACTCCGGAATTTTAAATAGCACGATAGATCAAAAGTGGTATTGTTGAAAAGATCTTTAAAAAATAAGCAAATTTTGTAGGACATTTTTTTTTTGTTACTACCACCCCTGTTAAGTAATATTCGTTTGAAATGTCATAATAACGAACATAATTTCAAAAGTCGACATTTAAAATCTAGTTACCTAATTAAACATTGTCACAATAAGTTTTCAATAATTGCAATTCTTTTTTTTTGAGGTACTCATATCATATCTAGAAGAGCTCAGCAGTGTTTAAATGGAAGAGAGTTTGAGCATTTGTGACACAGTTTAATTAGGTAACTAGATTTTAAATGCCGACTTTTAAAATTAAGTTCGTTATTATGACATGTTGATTTAATAATTTCAAACGAATATTACTTAACAGGGGTGGCACTAACCAAAAAAAAAAATGTCCTGCAAAACTTGCTTATTTTTTAAAGATCTTTTCAACAATATCACTTTCGACCTATCGTGCCATTTAAAATTCCGAAGTTCTGAACATTCTAAAGCAAACTAATAAAGAAGCCGACCTTTCCGGAGGAATAAAATATCACCATTTGATTCTTCATTAGAGCTTTTATAATACAGATTTTTGGCACAACCCTCCATGACTAATCGTTTTCAAAAAAACGACCGGTACGGGTGGTCTGACTCACCCTGTATATTGCTAGATTCCAAGAGACGCTTATAAACTCAGTTGTCGGACGTCTATGAATCAGTTGCCATATTCAAAAAACGACAAATGTTCTCCAAAACGTCAAAGAACTTTTATCTATCCTTATTTAAGTCTGTCAGTATAGAGATATTTTATATAAATACACACTCCAAATAAAATACTTTTTTTTTTCATATAGTGTAATAGGTTACACAAAAAATATATTGCATAATTTACAAAATACACATTTATATTCTGTATTTAAGCATGCACATGTAAAATGAAATTCACATTTAATAATGTGGTAGTTTATTTCGAAAATATTACACGTAGGTATTACAACTAGATATTATTTAATTTAATCAACAGACTGGAAAAAATTGGTAACGTGGAAAATATTATCAACTAGCGATGTACGAAGCAAGTTAAACAACTCATATATTTTGTTTGAAAATATTTATTGCTGAAAATATGGAAAGTTATATAAAATTTTGTACTCTGCGAAATCTACTGAAAGACTCGAGTAGTGATCGAATCGAAGATACTCCACAACGTTGGATTCGCCTATTCAATATGCGTAAAGATTAAAAATCTACTTACACTATACAGGGTGTTTGGCACATGAACCGACACAATTTTTTGGGGGATTCTCGTGGTCATTGTGATCATTTTAACCCCAATGACTTTTGCGCTAAGTGTCATGGTTATCGAGATACAATTTTTTTTAGTTATTTTCGAAAATTGGCCTAAAAATTGCCTTCAAAAAATCGTAACCTGTTTGTTTTTGGTACTAGAGCCACGAAAATACATTTATTGAGTTCTCGAATGACTCCTTGTTCTAAATGAATCATAATTTTATGCTAATAGTATCAGGAAAAAGACCCTATGGACTTTTAAAATAAAAACCAGTAGAAAAAAATAATTTAAAAATCATTTAAAAAAAATTAACGGATATTTAGAAATTAGTCATTGGAGTTAAAATGATCACAATGACCACGAGAACCCCCCAAAAAATTGTGTCGGTTCATATGCCAAACACCCTGTATATAGAAATGAAGTCGTTCCGAAAAGTCGATAATAATCCCAACTTCACAAGAAAACTGGTACTTTTGAAACGGTTATAAAACCGCATAACTAAAACTATAATGAACAAATATTTGATTAACGTCTAATTACTCTTCAAAATTAATAAAACTAATAAACTAAAACTAGTAAACTAAAAATATTTTAACCGACTTCAAAAAATGAATATGTACACGATATATTTATGTTTGTTCAGTCATACCTTCCTAATCATTTCTACGCCGTTTTGTTCAGAAAGCTGACGCAATTGCCCCAAATAAGTTTTATTGAAATTGATTCAGTAGTTTAGCAAAAAATTGAACCATCTTCACAAAAAAATCACTAAAAAGGGTAAAAACTTTTAAAAATATTGAAACTCTTCTAAAAAATATTTAAATTTTGAAAACAGCGACAAAGTGTTAGAAGTGGCATCAATAATAAGCTCGTCCAAGCAGCCAGTGAACGCGATTTCGAAACCATCACCCGAATGCGCAATAGCTAAAACATGTTCTAAAATCGCCACTAACAACTTCGTTTTACCTACTGCGCATGCGGATGACGGTTTGGAAACCGTTCACTGGCAGCAGGTATCTAATAAACAGCAATCGACCTCAAAATTTAATAGTAACTTTTTCAGTTTTTTCTAAAAAGTTTTTGATTTGTGGTATAAGAAATTATATTTTGCTCGAATTTCGTACACTAACCCGACAGCATATAACACGTGTTTATTAATGCATTGCTTATGTGCACTGCATATTATTTTTCATGCATGCATTTGAATTTTGAACCTACATACATCACGTAGGTACATGAAATAATGCACACGAATATCCTTATGGTGTGCTTTTCATGTTTGTTTACCAACAAAGCTTACACCTTTGTAGACACTACTTTCAATGTTTATCCATATTATAGACGTCAATGGCCTTAGTTGTCGAGCTTCTGTAATCTACTATCTGTCTCTATCTGCCTATCTGCATTTATTTGCTTTTCAAACCACTGTAAGGGCTAGCGCATATGAAGAACGTTCAACGTTCAACAATTGCATATAACTGTTTATATGATAACACGCGTTGGTGGCGCGTTGAACGCGCGTTATCATATAAACAGTTATATACAATTGTATAGAAATTGTAAACGCGCGGGCTAACGCGCGTTGAACGCCTCTCATATAAACCTGGCCTAAGGGCGATTATTAACATTTTGATTTATTAGGCCTAGCACACATGAAGAGCGTTCAACGCGCGTTGGCGCAACGCGCGTTTACAACTTCTATACAATTGTATATAACTGTTTACATGATAACGCGCGTTGGTGGCGCGTTGAACGCGCGTTATCATATAAACAGTTCTATACAATTATATAGAAACTGTAAACGCGCGTTGGACCAACGCGCGTTGAACGCCTCTCATATAAACTAGGCCTTATACTTCACAGAGGCTATTTTTGAGAATCGCGACTGTGAGGATGATCATCTCTTAAACGTTTGCATTAAATTAATTACGTTTAAAAAGCTTTCTCGTTAAATCGTTAAAAAAACATTTTTTTATTGTTTAGTATAAAAAAAATAGGAAATATTTTGAAGTTTCTAAAAAAATATTTCTATTTCATTTTTTAAGCAATTCATTTTCTTAAGTTGAGATAAAGTAGCATATTTAACAATCATGTCAATGTTTAAATATTGAATTTTTAGCCTCATATTTTATTTTTTTTTCTGGAATATACCTTACAAATAGATTATGATACTTTGGGAATATCTCGGAAGCTTTTTCAATGGAAAGTAAAATAGAATTGTGCCGCTAAACCGAAATGCCAGATAAGATTATGAAATTATCAGCCTGTGATTGACTGACTATATCTGCTGTGTCACGCCCACCGATCTTTCAGGTTGAAAGCGATCACGAGGAAGGTAATAATTACTGTAGAAGCGTTTAAAAAAACTTTTTTTTAATTCTTGTTTGCAATTAAGAGAAAGGATATAAGAACTAAATATACTAAATATATTTTCAATGTCCCAAAATATTAAGCAACGCGGTGTAAAATATATAGTGTAGAATGCACACAAATATTTTGACGGATTTTATAATCAACGAAGCTATTGTTAGTTATTAATGAAATGTAGTGCAATTTCATTGTTATGCTGTGGACAGACACATCGACACTTTTGGTACTGACTGCCATTTGTCAAACAAATGCTTTTTTAATTATTTTTAGATGAAATTCAAACCAGTGGATAAATTCATTAATGAATTTAAACAATTGAATGCATTGATAAATTATTTGATACAAATTCCTTTTTCAATTAATTTATACAAATTTTATATTGAAAATTATAATTGTTACGCGTTGGAAATGTCAATTTTATTTTCAATAGATGGAAATAACTTTTTTTGAAACCATCAATCGCGAAATTTATTTCATAGATAAGCGTATTTATAAATTTATTTCACTTTTCTCGAAAACTTAGTCAGAATATTAATTAAGTATGTAGATACGTAATTAATATTAGATTTGTATAGTTATATAGAGGTAACCGATATTGCTCATATGCCTCTCGGCTAAAAAAAGGAATGATTTAATCTCTATCACACTTGGGGTCGGAAAGCGTCATTTTTGACGTGATAACGTCTTATAAATTGATGAATCACCAATCTTATAAATTGATAAAACACCGGCTGCATGCACGAAAAAGTGTAACGTTCCTAACGTTCGTAACGTTCCGCCTGACCCTGTGCGTGCTTTTCTCGAAAACGGCCCTAACGATTTGGATGAAATTTACTGAAAAGGGATTTTGGAGGGCAAAAAATCATTTTAGCTAGGTCATCATTATAAAAATCAATTTTTTGACGTATGAAAATACTTAAATATTGTAAGTAGGTTTTGGAATTTTATATAAACAGTGAAACAATTGTTTTATAAATAGTATGACAGTTAATCTTTGAGACTTAAATAAATACGAAAGAAAGAAAGTTAATAAAAAAAATTATTTTTATAGGTGGTGAGTAATTTAATAAATAAAATTAACCTAAATTTGAAGCGAAAGATGCAATATCATAGATTCGAATTATTATAATTATTATATAAATTTAGGTTATGTATTACGGAATACGTTATCACGTAAAACTATCGTCCGTAAACCGACTTTACAGACAACTAATTTTATTTTATAATAATGACACTTATGATTAGTATTTATATATTTTTTTATTTAAGTTTTAACACACAAAATAGAATCTAACAGTAAATTTCGTGGTTTTTAGCTTTAGGAATGTTGGCCAATTAGAAAGCTATTAGATCATGGAAAAATTCAGGCCAAAAAATGAGAATATTTTTTTTCATGAAATTTTCAGCAGACTTACCTTTCTATGTCCTAAATAAGCTGTAATTTGCAGGAGAAAAAAATTAAAAACGAAAAACACGGTTTTTTCAATATTTCTTTGAATCTTTAAGGTTATGTGAAAAAGTTATATTCATAAAAGTTATAGGAACCTTTCAGGAAAATAGTTGGACGCGGTATGATTATTATATTGTTCAGTCACTTCAATCGAAGTTTACGACCGAGGACCATCTGGATATTAAGATTCAACGTCCGGTGTTGTAAAGTTTAAATTAATGTTGATCATACCATATCCAATCGTAAGGTTTTCAAAGTTTAACGCTGGAGGTTTCGTAACTCATTATCCGCACTCTTATTTTTCGAGGTTGGCTACCCTGTGCCAGTTTGATGAAATTTGATTAAATTAAATTTGATAATTATAGACACTCGACAACGCAGGTCATATTGCGTCTGTTGTAATAATGTTGGGTAATTACCCTGTATACAAAATGTGCTATAGAATTTGGATTACGTACTCATTTATTATACAAAATGAAACGACACAATCAAATGAAAGAATAAATATGTAAAATGCATTTAAAAAGTTTTTATTGTATTTTTGCAGTTCATAGCGGGATTCGATATACATAAATATAAACAAATGTCATTACAACTGAAAATTGAGTTTAATTATAATTTGCAATTTATATTCGATAGGTTAAAAAAACTCCACAAGAATGTTATTTTTTTATTATTTAAATTTTAGGCGATAAACCCGACCAATAATATTTGTTCAACCATCGGTTCCCAGATGTTCGTGAATCGTTAGACGGGTGATCGCATGGCAAAGTGACTTCTGTCAGTGTTTTTGTTAAAGTAAAATCTATAGCGTTTAAATCTCTCAGTCACGCAAGAAAACAACAATGTTCTAACATTGTAAATTCTTTGTTGCAACGGAAAGCGATAGCACTGCGTCTTTTTGCACGTGTCGTAAAACGAAATTAATTAACCAGTGTCCATTTAATATGCAAAATAAATTAAAACCCCAGAGGCGGGGGTTGCCTCACTGTTTACGCGAGTTTATCTAGGTCAAAAAGTTCCTCGGTGGATTTATTTCTTTAACTAGTCATTTGACGCATTTATAGTAGTGCAAGTCTCTAGCCTTGAGGCAACTTTCTGTAGAAATGTACACAGCAACGAAAGCAACAACTAGATAATCTATCGTTCTACGTGCCCTATAGAGATTTCAAAATTAACCGTATTGAAGATCAATGAGTATATAGAAATGTAACAAAATGTAGAGAATATAGGAATTTAATAAAAAATATTTCAAATAATTATACAACACGAGAAAATAAATAGAACTCGGAACAACAGCAATCCTGGGTGTCATTTAGAAAACGAGTAATAAAATTTATGATAGCATTTCGTTAGATATAGACAACCTAATACTGCAGTATACATTTAAAATAAATGGTACCGTGCTGTATGCGAGAGTCCTCATAATTGTATATTAATAAATGTTCGAGTATACTGCTGTATAAACGCACCGTTAGCGGACGCTTGTTTTGTATTAGAACTGTTACTGTGTGCGTGCGTAGCACGTTGTTGCGGTTTATGTATGTATAGAATGTATTGTTTATAAAAAATTAGTTTTTCATTATTTGTTGTTATAGCGGCAATAGAAATACACACTCTGTGAAAATTTCAACTTTCTACATATTACGGTTTACGAGAAAAAGCCCGCTGACAGACAGAAGGACAGCGGAGACTTAGTAATAGGGTACCGTGGGGAGAACCCTAAAATACAATTGAAGGCACACCGTCTGATAATTATAAAATTAAAAATGTTTGTATTTTATTTGTATGGACAATTTCTATGTTTGGCACAAAGCAGAAAATAATTAATATTCTGAAATTTCACTTAAAATACTTCGCCTTGTGACCAGAAATATATATTGTAGGTAGTGAAGTTAGTAAAATCCAAACGTGGTTTCGTAGCCTTGTTTAAATAGCGATTATCGGTTACATTTTGGACTAACAGATTTGGTACAACTTTCAAATGAATATTTGATGGTTTGTGTAAACGCTTTCGTAATAGAAGATTAGAACGCATTTGCGTACTCTAAAAATATTCTTATTAAATGCTATTTTTAAAAACCCTAAATCTCTAGAAAATTTAGTATGTTGCACACGAGATTGGATTTTCCGCTAGATTCCTTGCTAGATTTGACTATACCAGTTTTCTAGTGCTGGTTTTCTTAATTGATTTTATGTAGTCACTTCACACGATACGCCTTTTCAAGCTTGTTTTGGGAATAATCTGGTGCGCGCGCAGTGACAGTTCAAATATAAAGACAGAGCAAAACGTGCCTGTTGTCTGACTCTGAGCAGAATACTGTTTCCTGATTGGTTCTTGATCAGAGCAAACAGAGGGGGACCTAGCAAGAAAAATAACCCCCGTTCTAATTTTAAAAACTATCTTGTGAGCTAGCAGGCGAGCCCGCACTGACGTCATATCCAGCCTCGTATCCAGCCTGCCGGCCAACAGAAGTCCAAACAGTGTTTCCAGCCTCTTGTGCAGCGGGCTTTAGACAATCTTCCGCAAAAGCCCCATTGTTACTTCGTGTATTCAAAAAAAATGCCACTTTTGTCTCTAATTCGTCTATACTCTATAGTCTATACCGTGGAACTAATGTCTATAATATTAGGTACAGATAAAACCATTTTCTTTCATTTCTTTAATCCACTCAAAAAAGATTATGTATAAAGCCTATAATTTAGATAATATTTAAATTTGTATTCTTATGTAAATGTCCGAAATCAATTCACAATCATTCTGTAGTATACGACGTTGTAACGGATGTCGAGCGGTTTGCTTGTTTGGCTTTTAGATATGTAGTTCAACACACAATATCGGATGTTCTCTCAAGGTATCGTACACCAGATGGTCAGCTTCCAGATTGTAACGTAAATCCCTGACCGTAAAGCAAAATCGCGTATGTCGAAGTTGTCCTTTATTTATACAGTTCATCTAATAATCCAGTTCTCTATTTTTTAATCCCACATATCAAAATTTGGCAATTTTAATTAGTGAATATTTTTCAAAAATAAACAAATATTGTAAACCACATTTTTATATTCATCATCTTTGCATCAAAAATAAAAGAAATATATATTTTTAGAAGTTGAGTCATATGATGACGTAGACTGTAGAGGACAGTCACACTTCTTTATCTATACAAAGATATGTATATAAATTATCTTCTTCGTGGTTTGATTTTATTTTGACAGTTCAGTGGGGGTGACACTGAAGATTTGTCAGTCGATCACAGGCATAATTCCACTGACAAATACTTTCGGTATTTCTTTTATTATAGATAAAACTTCTAAAAATATTTAAAAAATAGGTACATATACCTAATCTATTTGTGAAGTCCAAGTGTCCAACCAAAATTAAAAGAAATTGGACGATTCTATTTCAAAGGTATGTTATTTCCTATCTAGGATTTTTCTGCAGAACATTAATGTACAAAATAAACATCTATTAAACATTAGGCAATTGAACTAAAAACCGATTGTAAAAAATACATTTAGTTTTAGTACAATGACGCTGTGTAAAATTGATCAGACTAACACCCGGTATGCGCGTTACAGTGAATATTGAATTTCCAAAGCCTCCTGTTTAGTCCCACAAGACGTTCCATGGCCAATCTCGATTCCTGCAGAACTCTAAAATGTACAAGGATTCTAAACTATAATAGCTTATGAACATCAATATGCAATTTTTGCATATAGGCTCAGTGTAATTTGATAATATGTGTTCACCAACTTGCAATATTTGGAAACAAATCCGTAATTGCGTTATTATTAAATCGTTTCACACAAAAGTTTCCCTGTGTGTAATGTTTCTAGTAATTAATCATTTTATATTTGAGTCGTATTTCTAAAAGCATATTTATTTCTATTTTATACTAGCGATCCGGTCCGGCTTCACCTGGATTTGTTGATTGCCTATTAAAGATAAACATATTTTGCTGCATCGGACTTATAGAATAAGAGCCGTATTTGCAGGGCACGTTGTCAAATAATAGCCGTTGCCCGCAGCTTCGCACAAAACGCGGCAGCGACAACAGTAGTGGAGCCTTTGGCTCCACTGTTTTGAAATCGCCCCGCTCGGTAACAACCACAGTAGTGGAGCCACCATATTTCAGGCAACTTTTCCAATTTTTCTTTAAAAAAAAGAATATCATGAACTAAAAAAAATAGCCAATTCAGTCTAGCTGATGTGCTGGCAACGAACAGCATTTCATTGTTACATAATATATATAGATACAAAATTACCAATTTCGATTTTTCGGCTGTTCCTTTGCGTTTTTCCTATTTTTTTTTCTAAACCATCCCAGTATTGACGCGAACAAAACAAAGAAAAAAAAAAAACAAAAAAAATATTCAAATCGGTCGAACCATTTTTGAGTTTTTGCGAGACTAACACACGGCAATTGATTTTTATATATATACATAGGTATATAATCTATAATAATCTATATAGTAGGACAAAAAAAAATTTGTTGTCTGTAAAGTCGGTTTACGGACGATAGTTTTACGTGATAACGTATTCCGCGCGAATATCATATTTAATAATACATAACCTAAATTTTAGTAGCTGTCAAACTATATTTTTACCGACTAATAATTTGATCAACCAAAGCAAAATACATATTTTTAAGCAATTATAAAAGACAATTAAAAGAATGTATATATATTATATATTTATTAACAAACCGTATAATTTATCTGCTGTTATGAAATGCAGGATATCTCCCAAGATTTGTTTTTGATACAAAATGTAGCTGCGTTTGTGTACAAACTATCAATTGATCAATACATTTCCATTCGTTGTGAATAATATCATATTTTATCCATAATGACGGCGATCAGTTATTTTTAACAAAATAAAATGACATTTATTAATTATTATTAGCGCCATATTGCCATTGCCGATCGTGCATCTCTATCGCTTATATCGCGCTCTCGCTTGCACTCTCAGGCTCAGGCGGAACGTTACACTTTTTCGTGTGTGCAGCTGGTGTTTCATCAATTTATAAGACGTTATCACGTCAAAATCGCAGAAAAATCGTTTAAATACAGATTAAATATTTTAAATAATTTTATATATACGTACTAACAACAATTCCTGCCAATTTTTTCTTGTCTAACTTGATTAATGTATGGCTAATGAATTTGTTCGCAAAAAAAAATTTACAAGCACTAAAAATATCCACAATAGTTGAGTATTATAAAATTTGATACGTCATGCTGAATAAATAATTTAGTGAGCGCTTAAATAATTATTGTTTTTTTAAAAACTCGACGAATTCAAGTCGTAGGAAGCCGGTGGTGTTGAAAGGCTAAGAGCTTTTCTCATCCTTCGAACTAGCGACGATGTGAGCCCTTGCCAACATCATACTTTACATAATCCGCAAGCTCTGCACACTCCTGCCCTACCTCAACCCCCATCTGTGTAGGATGACAGTCAGTGGGGCCATTCACATAGGACCTTAAAGTACCTATCACACAATTGCATACAATCGTGGATATATATGTCGTTAGTCGCAAATATATATATATATGTTATGCTTTAGAAGTATTGTTGTAGGTCTATTTTCTGGTTCAATTATAATCTTTATTCATAGTTGCCAATTTTATGAACCTGAAAATACGTAATTACAAAAAACATAGATTTCATTTAAATTAAAATCTGCGTTATGTAAAACTCAAAAAATATATTAAAATTATAATTTGCACTGATTTTTCACTCGGCACTTGATAGAACATGATTAATCATATACATATATTAATACGCAAAGGTTAAAGATGTTTGCCTCCCTTTTTAGAAAAAACCTCACAATTTCTCCACATAAATTATATATCATTTTACAGATAATTGCTTGCGCTACTGACATCGACAACTTAAAAATTTATTATTGCTTTTGTTTTTGTAAATTAATTAAAATACAGCAACGCTGAACAACGTCTGCCATCTAACGGCTTTAATTTTGAAACAGTGAGCAACGCTGAACAACGTCACAGCAATGCTGCATGGTGCCATCTGACGGCTTAGCTCAACGCTTTTGCTACTTGCGCCTCTATATGACAATTTTAGTCAAATATTTCTTCGATCTGTCATCTGAGCTTCATGTTGTAATACAACAAAAAGAAGAACGTTATAAGCAGTGTGCAAAATTAGAAACGAATTGAATACCTGAAATCATATTTAAAAAATAATTTTGTAAAGTGATAATTATTATACTTATTTAGTGCTAATAACTCGCAGAGGTCACACTAGTAACAAATAATAAATCACTTTAAATTCTACATAATATTTTCTTTCTCGACGATCGTTCCGAACAATCAATTACTCCTGAATATGGACTGATTGTTCGATACGATCGTCGGGAAAGAAAATATTTTTTAGAATTTTCAAGTGTTTTATTGTTTGATATTAAAATTATGCTGAACTTTTTATAATGTTGCTAAAGAAATACATTATTTAAAGTAAAAGCTTGTAATAGACACAAAAACATGGATTATTTGTTAAAATGTAAACAAGAAACAAACCAAAAAATATTAGGCTATATAAGAAGTGTGTGCAGTTGGAATGGTTTTGTCACCCAATCGTCTGAAATTTTTTATAAAAGTAATTCAGGATAAATCTAATAGTTTCTGCAGCCTTTACTTGATGAAAATCTAAAATGGTACTTAATAATGCGTTAAAAGATGTCATGCCCATATCTAAAGAACAATTTAGTTACAAATCTTAAACATTCTTAGGAAAAGTTAGTGATAATATTAAACGGTTTCTTAATAGACATAAAATTAAAATAGCTTATAAAACTAACAATAATCTAGGCTCAATCATTAAAAACAATAAGGATAAAACTATCAAAGATAATAAAAGTGGAGTTTACCAATTAAATTGCGGTTCGTGTCCAAAAACTTATATTGGCCAAACGGGTCGGACATTTAAAACAAGAATAAAAGACCACCAAGATTCATTTACTAAAAATAATAAACACTCTACTTATGCTGATCATTTAAAGTTAGAAAAACATATTTTTAATAATAATTTTGATATTTTACATATAGAACAGAAAGGTTTAAAATTAAATCTATTGGAAACTTTGGAAATTAACAAACGCAAAAATTCATCCAATCTATTAAATGATCAAAAAGACATCTCCACATCACCTTTACTAAACCTAAAGTTTAATTTTTAATGAATATAGTGTTCTTCCTTTGTTCTTTTTCTATGAGTTGGGATTTCCCACCCCACTATCCTCCCCCCTAGTTGTATAAAATCTAGCTAATTTAGACCTATATAGATTATTTTTGTAAACTGTAATACTGTATATCTGATGAAGCTGCTGTGATAGCGAAACATATGTCATATTTTTATAATTAAAGTGAAAATCTCTTTTAACTTAATTGTTTTATTTATTTAATTTAATTCAGGATAGTTTATACCATTGTAAAAATGGAGAAATTAATCACAATTAGGTAAGTAGCTTTTATTGTTGATTTCGCTCTACGCAAGGCAAGACAATGTCGACGTTAACATTATTGTTGAAGCTTCCAAATAAATCAAAGCATTTGCGATCGCGTCTTTAGTGACCCACAATATAGTTCATATCAATCGTTCACCAGTGTTTACCAAAGTAAAAGTATTTGATTAATCGATAGCTCCCAGTCCCAGGTCTCTTATTTAACCCTAGCTAAGCTCAGGTTATGTCAACAGAACCTCTCCTCCTCGCCACGACCGACGACCGCCTATGTAAACACACACACTGCAAGCACGTTACTCGGTCTCTCTTTCAAATACGCTTAATTTGATAAGGATTTACGTTTATTAGATTGCTTTCTCGTTTAAAATAATTAAATTACTACTTAACTGATTTTTATTTGTTCTATTTACATTAAAGAAAATATAAACAGACAACAATATTCCAAATCTTCTTGGTTTCCGGGCTTGTTGGCTGTTTTATTTGGTATTTCTATCTGATGTTTCGTCTACAACTATGGTAGACATTATCAAAAGAGGCAACTTCGTCCGCTGTCACAGCGCCTTTGATAATGTCTACCGCAAACGTCAGGTAGAAATACCACAGCCAACAGGCTCGGAAACCAAGAAGATTTGGAACAACGCCGGCCATGAAAGCCTATGGGCTATGTGCAAGTAGGTGGAGTTACAAATTTATCGATGCGAGCGTTTGTGGTGAGCACTAGGGGAAACTCAAATTTTTCGAATGTCAGTGAGCGATGCTTATATTAAAAGTGAAAATTGTTATAATTTTATAAAGTTTTTAAAATTAAAAAAGAAAGCATGGACGATTTGGAAATGCTTGTGTTCCGTGCTGTTGCGCTGATGGCGATTTAAGTAAAGTCATTGGCACCATAATTTGACGTTACGCTGTTAGTGTAAACAAATTAATTATTTATATATTGTACGTCATAATTGATAAATATATAATTTCCACTTACCTTTTATGTTATGCTATTTATATAATGGTTTACCTACAATCTGAATTTTATTGTATATATAAAATTAACAGCAGTTTTCCTTATTGCATTGTTTTTACACATAATGTAACTTTTATATTTTTAAAAACTAAAAAATATTAATACATTATTTTCCCCCCATTAAGCTAGTTCAATAATCAGTAAAAAATAGGACAGTACCCAATCATACAGGATTTCTTTGTTCATTATGTTCTACTGACTAATTTATAATTCGATAAATGATAAATAAAAAGTTATCCATAAAAAACCAACCTAACAAACCATAAATGATTCCATTAAATGCACGCTATATCCTATCCTATCAGACAGGATTAAAACCTAAAACTGCTGTGAACCAGAACACATGTCATGTTGTGTAGTGTCTGCCAATAACCCCTCAATAGCATACAGTTCGTGCTGTTCTCTGAGACGTCAGCGCAACGAAAGCGCAATACAATTCACCGATCTGCTCGGGTTTCTGTTTTATCAATGTAGGATTAACCTTTATATAGTCCAGGAAGCAGTGAATTTTTGACGTGATAACGTCTTATAAATTGATGAAACACCAATCTTATAAATTGATGAAACACCGGCTGCATGCACGAAAAAGTGTCACGTTCCGAAATGTGTCACGTTCCGCCTGACTTAATACGTTATCACGTAAAACTATCGTCCGTAAACCGACTTTACAGACAACCAATTTTTTTTTGTACTTATTTTCCCAGTCGGTGAATTTGAAATAGTTTGTTTCGATGGTGACACAAAACGACAATTTTTGAGTCTGGCAGCTGGCTAAAATTTTCGGATGGGTTCACTAGATAAAAAAAAGACAAGTCCACTTATTTTCCCAGTGATATAAATATTTGACATTAATTAAAGTGAATCATTTTATTAATGGAAATAACAGTCTGGCACATCCCAAGTGGAGGAAAGCCAGTCTGTCTGAAAATTTGCGGATGAAAAAATTTGACCCATTTTTGAAATCCGCAACCCTTATTTTTCCAAGCTTAAAGAACGTGTCATGTGATACTATCAAAAACTATAATCAATATATTTTATGTATCTATTAAATATGTATTTTATTTTATCTTTATTTGAGGAAATAAATTTTGAATTTGAAAAAAAAAAAAAAGTAAGTCCGGCTGATTTACGAAATTGGCAAATGAGTCTGGCGGCATCTTGAAAATCGTAAATTTAACAAAATTTTTGCTCTTATTTTCCCGGATTTGAAAATTTGTCACATGATAAATAATACTATAATTTCATAGAAAATACACGTCTGACTGTCATTTACAATCACGAAAGCCCCGCCAGACTCACAAGTCAGATAGTTAAATGTATGATTGAACATGCCGAATTTAGCGCGCCTGATAAGCGTTGGACGAGTCTGGCAAGGCTTTCGGGGTGTTCCATATTAACCAAACTATATTTGCAGCTGTAATTATAATATAAACTATCATCTGACAAATTTTTAGAACTGAGATAACAAGGACAATGGTTTTGATTATTTTTTTCCAATTTTTTCCCTGCCAGACATATTACCCATACTCACTACGGACAGTTAGGCAGCGTGTCCTGTTCGGAACTAGCCCCAAGTTTATGGTCGACAGTCTCTGTGAACAGAGTTAAAATTGCATTGCGTGTGTTTAATCCGTCTATAAGTCTATGGTGTCTATAGGTATTACCTATGTACAGGGTGGTGTACGTAGTAGGTGTGTGTGTATGTATATAATGGGTGTTACGTTAGCGTTATCGGAGAACAAGGGTGTTTAATTTTTAAACACGATACGAATTACGTGTATGATCACACACCCGTTTTGAAAAAGGATTAAACGAATGGATTATAAAGGGTCTCTAATGCGCCGTCCATCTCTCAAATATCACGCTTTTCCTATTCTGGATTGAGTGAAAAGTTTTTGATGTGATAAAATCTACTCGCGCGTTTCGATGGAATTAAAACCGTGCAATTGGCGCGATGCTGTGATCGCACAACGTTACGTTTTTAGTTACTAATAGTCCGTAAGATGACAGCACGTAACGCTTGCCGTGTGTATGCGCTGGATTATAACGTGGCTTTTGTTCAAGACGAGATCTAGATGACAGGGTGAAATTTAGTTACAATAGAACTTTGTTAAATGACAGGGCGAAATTTAGTTACTTGAATTTCGCTTAAATTTATATTTCACGTCTCACGGTGGCTCAAGTTTCTTTTAGTCACTTGTGCATAAGAGATAATTCGATAAAATTTTTGGTTTTCAAATTCGTCGTTTTAACTTATAATTTTATATTGAAAATTATAAAAATTTCAACCGATTTTTTTGGTGGTGGAAGTGACGAGAGTTTGTTGTAATTTTAAGGTTAAAAATATTAATATTCAGTAATAACCTCAATTGACGATTATATAAGGACAGCTTGCAATTGATTCAAATTGTCATGGAAGAATTACCAGATGTAAAAATTAATGTAATGTTAATTCATGACTCACTATAGTATTAATTATTAATAATAACAACTACTAGTATGACACATTGGAAAGCCAGTCTCATTAACGACCCCACGTACAGGAAATTGAATATCTCCGTATAATTTTCAGCAATTTTAAAGTTTTCATTATCATAATGGGACACTATTATTATTAGTATTTTCGTCAACTGAAAAATTCCTAATTGTTAAATTTTGTAGATAATCAGAGACTCGTTAGTACTCTGAAATAATATCCGTTCTTGTAGCTATGCGGTTATTTAATACGCTTCCATGGCTCTGCTATTACAAGATCTTAGTTCCCAGGTTATAACCCAAAAACAGCGGAAAGTGTCAATTGGATTTTTAATGTATTTTTTAAAACAATAATGAAACACTTGAATATTCCACAAAATATTTTCCGTCTCGATGATCGTTTCGGCAATCAGTCCATCTTCAGGAGTACAGACATAATATGTATATAGGTACTGAATGTTTTGAATATGCAATTGTTTATAAACGGTAGGCAGACCGAAAATATAATTTTCAGTTAACCTGTTTATAAACAATTGCATACCTATTCAAAACATTCAGTACCTATATACATGTCTGTACTCCTGAAGATGGGCTGATTGCCGAAACAATCGTCGAGACGGAAAATATTTTGAAGAAAAGTGTTCTAATATTTGTTATTAATCATATTCGACCAAGTTCCGAGTGAAAATTGTATTTTTAAAATTATTAAAAAATTAAAAATATGGATTAATGCTTGGAAAGAATAACCCTAATTGTAGACTTAAAGCAAGTGAGATTTGCTATAAAGTTTGGCTTAGATAGTAATTTTTTTGTAAGAATAGAAGGCCCAATCAAGGAAAAAATCGACCAGATATAGGTATATTTATATTATTTATAATATATATTTGTTTTCATATTTTGTTTCTTTTCGCAATTCTTTGGGTTTTTGACGTGATAACGTCTTATAAATTGATGAAACACCGGCTGCATGCACGAAAAAGTGTCACGTTCCGAAATGTGTCAAGTTCCGCCTGACCTTCGAGCAGAATACGTTATCACGTAAAACTATCGTCCGTAAACCGACTTTACAGACAACGAATTTTTTTTTACAATATTCTAGTTTCTATTGCTCCCAAAAACCACGCAGATATTGTATACACGATCAGCAATGCTTTGTGTATAAAACATCAAATTTATGTAGATTATTCGTTGAAAACTTGGTCAAGCGAATGCTGTACACACAAATCAGCTTTTGTTGGAATAAATTGGCCGATGTGGAGGATCGCACGCATGCTTTCTGATTTTATCACATTCAGATTATACTGTTATATGCCTGAAAATATATATACACACAAACTCTGATACAAAATACTAGTAGACTGTAGGTATCGAGGGTGTATCTTCATTTCCCATATTTTTAACATTTTGAGCACCCATTTTTGATTTACACGATTTTTTGGCATTTCGCTTGTGTAGCAAACTTGTAGCTCTTTAAGAGTGTCACCTTGTGTGATAGATTGAGAAAATTGATTTTTTTTTAATAAATTAATTCATAAGGTACAGCTGTTCGGAGCCCTCAGTTGAGCACCGAGCCTATTGTGACGTGTCGGCTTGTTACTTAAGAGACCTTCTAAAACAAATAAGAAGCAAACAAGGAAACACCGATAAATCCATTTTATTTCGTTTTTGAGTTATACAGATTGTATCAAATCAAAACGGTTCATAGAACATTCTGTGTGTAAGACAGAGACGATATTATATAAGTAAGAATGAGATAAATGATCGCTAATAGTTACTGTGGTTATACAATCTGATAGTATCATCTTTGTTTTCTACAGTAAAAATCACAATTTTATCAAATGTCAGTATTCACTAGTGAAATTATTGATAAAATGACTATTTATACTTTTCGGGAAAAAATCCAAATAATTAAATTATGGGGATTTGTAAAATCCAAAATTTATGGCTTTCAATAAAAAAGAGCTAATGATTTGAACGAATTGAAAATACAGATTTCCAATGCATGTCAGTCCGTTGAACATGAGATGTTAGCCAATGTGAGGGAAAATATTTATAATAATCGATTAGGATATTGTTTGGCAGAACGTGAAGGTCTTTTTGAACATTTAATAAATTAATTATTAAAAGTATTGGTAAAACTTTTGTACCAGATATAAATCTAATACGAATTAATATTACAGTTTAGTTGTTTTAATTGATAAATTGGTAAAAAGATTTACAGTGTACGTAATTATTTATTTACGTAACCACAGTAACTATTAGCGATCATTTATCTCATTCTTACTTACTGCTTTATATATCGTCTCTGTCTTACACACAGAATGTTCTATGGACCGTTTTGATTTGATACAATCTGTATATCAATTTTAGTTAATTTTGGTGAGCTTTTTGCAGATTAATGGAGAGTTAATATTTCATGGTTTAAAGCGTACTTGAATTTTTTAAACACGTTTTTCTCAAAATTGTGTTTTTATAATTTGTCTCCACGGTATCTCAAAAACGGTTTGACCAATTGCTTTGAAATTTTAATGGTAGATTCGGCACATGTATAGTCGCAGGATGATCTAGGATCTTTTGGAAATTCCGAGTGGCTCTGTTTTTTTCGACGCAAAATTATTGAAAATAGTGATTTACAAATTAATTTTCAAAAGTGTGTCAATTATTCAATTTTCAAATTATCCTAGTTCATCTTATTGCCACAGGCTTACATATTAAAATGCCGTTTAATTTTTTTATTTGAAATAAGCCAATCAGTCGGAATCATGGAGACCAACAACCGTTTTCTCAAGATGGGTGTCTTCGGAGTGGTACAACTCAGATTTTGTGGATATTTATGCTTGAAAATGTTTTTATATATGGGTAGGTACTACTGAAATATTAATTTTAACATACGCTGTCATTCACAAGTTACTCAATTTTTTTATTTGGCATAAATAATTTTGCTCTAAAACCTTTGACGTCTGATTTTATTATACAAATGAATAAAATGTCCGATTAATTTTTCAGATATTATTAATATCAATAAGATAAGATAAAATTTATTAGAAAAATTATACATATTATGTACAGAAAAATAAAACAATTTCTAACTAAACAAAAACAATAGAATACTTATTAATACAGAACCAACAGTGATTTGAATTGGGAAAAATTAAAATAAAAAATATTTTTTTTCCAATCTACTATAGTAGTAGAGGTGTGATCTGTATATTTATGACGTATTTGGTTAGGAAAAATTTCCGTGGCTTTTTGGATCAAAGAAAGCAGTACTTTTTATAATTTTGCTTTATTCTTTATTAATATAAATATTGTTATTCTATATAAGAATAAACCAAATTACAAAAAAGTACTGCTTTCTTTGATCCAAATAGCCACTGAAATTGTTCCCAACCTAATATACAGGGTGAGTTTTAAGTTGATGCTTTATTTTTTACAGCGTGTAAAAATCAAATAGACGAGCAAATATTTCAAATAGTTTTTTTATCAAAACTCAAAAATAAGAGAGAAACAGCCTTTCGAAGTTTAAATAAATTTTATTAAATTTTCTTTAATTTTGAGGTCGGTCCTGGAGTTATATTATGTCACTATGGAAATATGTTATTATTACACATGTCAGTTTCAAATAAGCACCAACATACTTGATAACAACAACTTATTTCCATAGTGACATAATATAACCCCAGGACCGACCTCAAAATTAAAGAAAATTTAATAAAATTTATTTAAACTTCGAAAGGCTGTTTCTCTCTTATTTTTGAGTTTTGATAAAAAAACTATTTGAAATATTTGCTCGTCTATTTGATTTTTACACGCTGTAAAAAATAAAGCATCAACTTAAAACTCATCCTGTATTATCAATAATCAAATCCGGACTGAAACGTAAATTGATTATTGATATTAATAAAGATATACCTGAAAAATTGTCGAAAATTTTATTTATTTGTATAATAATGTTTTGAATTATGACAAATTTTTATTATAAAATCAACATGACTTGGACTTTTAGTTAAATTATTCATTCATTAATTTTCTGGAACAGAGTTTATATCGTAATATTTGTACAATATAGTCAGTGAATATGAATTTAAAGTATGCTATTTACTTTTATATTGTACATATTTTATTTTTCGTATAAAATATGTTTTATTTTAATTTCATATAGAATACAATATAAAATGTTAGGTTACTAGGATTTGGCTTGACCATTTCGTATATGCGTCGGCCCGCCGCGTCGTTGCGAATTTTTAATAACCATAAAATATGCATAAAAATTTGTTTCATTTGAATATTTTTATTTTCGGATGTTTATATCAAACTAAACCGGAAATGCGTTATACAGAGTGGACATTTGAAACAAAATATTTTATTATTTTGAAACCAGTTTAAATAGTTACTGATAAGAATGCACAGAAACCATTTTTTTCCAACCCTTCGAGGATTTTTTGTCTCCGCTAAAGCTATACCCCGCGGAGTCAATAATCCCTTAAAAAAAAACCAAGTTTAAAATTTAACTATAAATACTAATGGACACAACGGACAATTACCTACTTCTGGAGTTGTGACTCTGCTCTACTTTATGCATAGGTGTATTATCATCAGAATCGTCTGCCGATCAAAACGAGCCCAAAAACACGGTACGTTTACCATAGGCTGTTTTTTTGATATAAACATTTTTTGGCCTTTGTACAATCAGCCATCGTCGGTGTCGTAGGCTGAACTGACTTAGTTATCAGATTATTGTATTGCCAACGATACTACATATAAGCAAGGCCGTAGGCAGGGGGGGGTGTTTTGGGGGTTCAAACCCCTCCCGAAATGCCTTAGCCAACCCACCATTTTATACACGCTCACTAAAATATGTTCGACTCTTTTTTCGGATTTGTGATACGATAATTGGAATCCACGTTTTTATTCTTTTTTCGGATTTGTGATACGATAATTGGAATCCACGTTTTTCGGAACGAGTAAAATCGAAATGTAACTCTTTGTTAATAAATTAAATGAATCATTAAACTCTTTCGTCGAAATCTACGTCGGCTGCCTTTTAATTAAATTTGTATTTATGTAAAATTATAATATATGTATGCTTATTTTCAAATAAAGTTATTACTTATTGTCTCGGGTCCAGAGCTCGACTCCCCCCGAAGTGAATTTCTGGCTACGGCCTTGCATATAAGTATGCAAAATTTCAAAGTAATAGATCAAGTGGAAGTGGTTCAAAATTGACGTGTAAGATTTCATCGAAACTGACTGATTGACAAGCATGTGAAGTTGAATAAAAGTTTGTAAAAAGTTCCTGCTCCTTAATAGTCTAAGATCCGGTATTAGAAATATATACCCTCATCTCGTATTTGATGATGACAAAGATTATATATTAGATAATATATACATTGATAAATTGCACATAGGTTGCTTATCAAAATCGCGTACAGATTCTGTTAAATAAAATAAATTCTAATTACCTTTTTTGAATCAACTTCCCCGATTTGTTAATCATAAAAATCGAGCCTTAGATGAGAGAATATAACACAAGGAACTGGAAAAATACAGGTTGTCTACTTTCCTGCCGCTCACTAACGCCACTGGAATCAACCGAAAGTTCTGGAAGTATGTTATGCGGATGATCTATATTTATGTATAGAATCAATGGTATATCTCGCACTGTATCCAGTGCACTCGGTTACACTGTCTGCACTGTTCGCGCTCCAGTCCCGTTTCGCGATACTTGCAGAACTTTCGATTGATTCCAGTGGCGTTAGTGAGCGGCAGGAAAGTAGGCAATCTGTATTTTTTACAATTCCTTGTGTCATATTCTCTCATCTAAGGCTCGATTTTTATGATTAACGAATCGGGGAAGTTGATCCAAAAAAGTTAATTAAAATTTATTTTATTTAACAACATCGGTACGCTATTTAGTTAGGAAACCGATGTGCAATTATCAATGTATATATTATCTAACATATAATCTTTGTCATCATCAAATAACAGATAGGGGTATATATTTCTAATATCGTATCTCGCACTATAAGTTATCTAATTGAACTTTGTAATTTGACTTCAAAAAGCAGACGTTCTGGTACCTATCTGAACTTTTTGTGAGCAAATTTGTTCATATAATACATAATAATTAATTGTAAACACATAATCTTTACATGCTTCATAAAAATGATTCTAATATACATATTAATTAGTTGTAACGAACATTTGTATAAATTTTTAATTAAAACAGGTTTCTGACGAAATGTTCATTAATAATAATAATACACCTGTAGGCTGTAACTAGGTTGGGCACGTTATGTGTACAATAAGGGTTGTTTTTAGAGAACGAATAAACAGATATGAAGGTAATAACAAAGTGTACGTAAACATTGTGGCTTGCGCATGATACACTTCGTTCGCGTTTGATTTAACACTGGTTAAGGCCCGACACTTGTCAGAAAATCACCTCCAAATGTGGCACTTCACATAGCTATTTGTGTTCGCTATTGGGTGTTTTTTGTATTTGGCAAAATATATGACGTTCAAGACAAACATGCAAATAGAGGCAAATATGACCATCCACACATGGCAGTCAAATAGCAAACACACAAACATTTGGCAGCAGAGCGCAGGTTCAAAATTCCAGGAATTTTAGCACTGTTTCATTGTCCCAATTCATTTTCAATAGTAATTGTTCCAGTTCTCGCTCATAGCACAGATACAAAAATACTGCACGTCCGTACAGGTTCACGGCGCATGCGCTTCTGAATATGGCCATTGTGTGGACGGTTTATTTGCCTATTTGACTCCTTTGATGTGCCTCGAAAAACCGACAAGCGCACGGTAACGCGTATTTGGTATTGGCCTTATTTGTCAAATAGGCAAATAAGGCCAACACTTTGTCAAATAGGCCCTCCACACTTGGTAATTGTTTGCCAAATACACAAATACAAATAGCCATGTGAAGTGCCGGCATAACAAAAGTTTATGTACAATTATGATTTGTGATGTCAGATTTTGATTCGATATTTATATAACAAAAATAAATTCGGCATTACTTAATTACATTTCGACAAATAATCTTTGAAAGTAAAGCAGAAGTAGCAATCACTAACTGACCACGAACCTTTTCCCTTGTTTGTCAATATTTCTACGATCACAAGGCCAAGTAATTTATGCCATATTTTCAGAACAATAAGATCAGTAGTTGTGTAGATTGCAATATTGCTTCAGTAATCTATTTGCTGCTTCAGTGACTCGACAAGTACTATGATCTCAAGAGATGTGATTATCAGAGAAATTTCTTTAGAGTTATGGACAGGTTTCATTGATGCGTTATCCATTTTGATGTTTTTCCCTGCTTTAAACCATTTAAAGTTGCAGAAATTTTCAAACAGACACGTTGCTAAAAAAGTTTTACATCAAAAAGAAACAAGAAATGAGAAAAGAAGTCTCAACTTCAAATCAATTTAAAATAATAAGTTTTTTCCATCATTTTTTAGTGCATTACACAGTATTTTGGACTTTTATTTTGGTCAAAGATAAAAAAATTGGTTGTCTGTAAAGTCGGTTTACGGACGATAGTTTTACGTGATAACGTATTCCGCTCGAATATCATATTTAATAATACATAACCTAAATTTTAGTAGCTGTCAAACTATATTTTTACCGACTTAAAAAGGGCCATTTTAAAATGTTTAAATGCTTAGAAACTGTATAAAATTTTTTGACGTAAAATTACACAGAACAAAAAATCTGATCTGAAGACATCACATTTTTGACGTGATAACGTCTTATAAATTGATGAAACACCGGCTGCACGCACGAAAAGGAGTAACGTTTCGCAAGCGAGAGCGCGATATAAGCGATGGTCTCTCTCTTCTCGCGTGACGTCAGAGAGTAGTGTGCGTTCAACATTTTTTTCGGCTGTTCCAGCGAAAGCTACATCTGACAGATGGCCAGATAAATTATATGGTTTGTTAACAAATATATAATATATATACATTCTTTTAAATGTCTTTTATAATTGCTTAAAAATATGTATTTTGCTTTGGTTGATCAAATTATTAGTCGGTAAAAATATAGTTTGACAGCTTCTAAAATTTAGGTTATGTATTATTAAATATGATATTCGAGCGGAATACGTTATCACGTAAAACTGTCGTCCGTAAACCGACTTTACAGACAACCAATTTTTTTTCTTGAATAATCAACATAAGCCACTCTACGTTGCGTCTACTTATTTTATACAAGCACTCGTGATACAAACTATATTTTCGGCACAGACAACGTGAAACGTCAACAAACATCATCAAATTCACTAACAAGTGTGTACTTAACTCATAACCTAGCGTAATAAAAGGTACCTGGCAATATAATAACAATATACTTACCTTTGTATCGATTGTCGCAAAATTCTACACTAAGGACATGTTTGTGTATTTGCTTATAAGTACTATAATATACGTCGCCACTGAAACCCCGCAATACTAAATAGTGCTCAAAACAAGATTTCCGAACTGACGGTATTTGTTTTATCATTGGTCATAATAATTGAGGCTATATCATGAACTGTGTTTCATATAAATAGCCAGTATCTATCAACTACCATTGCAATACAAATTACTAGTGTGACCTGTGCGAATTATTCGCACTAAATAAGTATAATAATTATCACTTTACAAAATTCTTTTTAAATATGATTGCAGGTATTCAATTCGTTTCTAATTTAGCACACTGCTTATAACGTTCTTCTTTTTGTTGTATTACAATATGAAGCTCAGATGACAGATCGAAGAAATATTTTACTAAAATTGTCATATAGAGGCGCAAGTAGCAAAAGCGTTGAGCTAAGCCGTCAGGTGGCATCATGCAGCATTACTGTGACGTTGTTCAGCGTTGCTCGCTGTTTCAAAATTAAATCCGTCAGATGGCAGTATGCAGTATTGTGTCTGTTGTATTACAATATGAAGGTCTGATGACAGATCGAAGTGTTGACGTTGTTTCAAAATTAAAGCCGTTAGATGGCAGACGTTGTTCAGCGTTGCTGTATTTTAATTAATTTACAAAAACAAAAGCAATAATAAATTTTTTAGTTGTCGATGTCAGTAGAGCAAGCAATTATCTGTAAAATGATATATAATTTATGTGGAGAAATTGTGAGGTTTTTTCTAAAAAGGGAGGCAAACATCTTTAACCTTAGCGTATTAATATATATGATTATAAATTGCATATCGACCACCGAGTGCAATTTTATGATTTTTTCAAAAAAATTTGTTATTAAAAAATGTTTCTTCGTGAGGTAGGTGTATAGAAGCTATTTCTACATTTTTCGTATTATATAAACTGTTTTCTATATAATTTATCCGAAAAATACATGTACCAGAATTTAAAAAAAAAATCATGAACCCACAACTTCTTTGCAATTTTATTTTCAGTTATTCGATTCTAAAGGTTTCTGTATAGTCACATTCAATTAATACATTATTTTGCAAGGAAGTTGCGGGATCAGGAATTTTTACAATTCACGTACTTGTATTTACCTCGGATAAATGATATCAAAAACAGATTATAACACTCAAAAAAGTTGAAATAGCATCTACGTATCTTCCTCACGAAGAGATATTTTGTTTTTTTTTTAATAGTAAACAATTTTGAGAAAATCATAAAATTGCACTCGGTGGTCGATATGCAATTTAAATAATAATTTGTATTTTACTAAACTTTTACACAGTCTGTCACTACATTGATAGCTAATAGATACTGACTATTTATGAAACAAAGTTCATTATACAATAAATAAAATTATCGACCAATTTTACAGACAAATATATTAACAAAAAATAATAATTAATACATTGACGTTTCGGTCCGGATTTGGATCTTCTTCAAAACTGATCTAAAAAATATAAAAATAATTAATAATTAATTTCTAATTCGTATTTAAAATTATTCGCTTTAAGTTTTTAAATTAGTGTCAAAAATAAAAACTTAAAGCGAATAATTATAAATACGAATTAGTAATTAATTATTAATTATTATTATATTTTTTAGATCAAATCCGGACCGAAACTTCAATGTATTAATTATTATTTTTTGTTAATATATTTGTCTAAAAAATTGGTCGATAATTTTATTTATTGAAGAATTCTAATCAGACGTTAATCAAAGTTTTAAAAGTTCATTATACCCTCAATTATTATGATAAAAAAGTTTTAAAAATACTGTCATTTCGAAAATCTATATTGTGAGGTTCGAGTGTGCGTCGGTCGGATGACGGGATCAAAAAATCTGGAAGATTCACGTCATTAACCATACTTGCTGAATAGGTTGGTCATCACTTTGACTGTCTGTATTACTAAAACCAATCATATAGGTACTCATGTTAAATTTTTTCCGTGATTGCTGTCTCATCGTAACTAACTAATCAGTTGGCATCTGATTCGATTCTAAATTCAAAGACTCAAACACAGGCGCTTATGGCACGCCGTTTTACTATTTAATAGTAAAATATTTTTCCAATAATTATAAAAATATTTAACAATTTTAATTTCAGAAAAAAAATTTTGAGTTAATTTTTTTATGTGGTGACATAATAAAAATACATTATTATTATGTCATGACATAATAAAAATACATTATTTTTATGTCATAACATAATTATAATTCGTCGTTTTTCCTATCTCTTCCTATGTATAAGCATTTAATTTTATGTCATGACATAAAAATAATGTATTTTTATTATGTCATGGCATAATAATAATGTATTTTTATTATGTCACCACATAAAAAAAATTCACTCAAAATTTTTTTTCTGAAATTAAAATTGTTAAATATTTTTATAATTTTTGGAAAAATATTTTACTATTAAATAGTAAAACGGCGTGCCATAGGCGCTTTTTCCCATCATTTTGAACAGAACTCCTTGAACTGTTAAACCTGCAAGTTTGTAGGTGTAACTCTCGGATTACTTGAATTTGGTTCCAGCAGTTCCGGGTCTAGAGTTACTATTCTTGGGACTGATTATTCAGAGTGACTAAGTTAGAAACTGGTGATCAAATCTCAAAGAGTTACGGTGTTGGCCGGTATTTTCGGAGGATTTTGACAGTTTCAATGAACCAGTTTGTAGATACAGCTCACCTATCGTAAACCAAACGCATAAACCTTAACGTTAGACCGTTATCAGAGGTATGTAATAAGAGATTTTATTGCGTTGTTAATATTTTAATATGTTGGTTTAAACATAGCTTTTACTCAATTTAATTTTGTGTGCTATGAATATACACACGTCATATTGTGTTATGTTCCTTTTAGGAATTATAGAATGGCGCAAAATATGTTGTAAATCAGACCGGGCCAATTTCGATCACCTTTATTTTATATAATAATAGTATGGCTTTATTTAGCTAATCTCAAAAATAACCTATGACATAAGTGTTATAAAATATCACAAAACCACGAATAAATAAAAAATCAACTAATTAAATGATGCAGAAGTGAATGGTCGCAACATAGTGATTATTTACTATTTATATTCTCTTTGATTTACTTAGGCGTTACGTCATTCGGTGTTTCCGTTAATAAATAATAAAATGGCCGATTTCATATATTTATTTTATTAAAAAATATGTTATTAATCTCAATGTTATATTAAACCTGGGTCATTTTTAGAATCTCTTAACATTTATTTTTCTCTAAAACCATTTATTCTTTGATTATTTTATACTGTCATCATGTCTATTCTTTTACCATTCCAACCCACAAGTGGCAGGTACTAGTTTAGGTCAAAAATCACTTTCCAAAAATTTTACAATATCTTTCCGTTTTGAGGTCCCCCGAATCCAAAAAACATATTTTTGGAAAAACTCTGTGCGTCTGTTAGTCTGTTTGTCTGTGAACACGATACAGCTCAAACGGATGAGCGGATCGAAACCAAATTTTGTTTGCTATGCAAATATGAAGAGCCCTATTGTTTTTGGGGGAAATCGGCGCATGCGCAGAAGAGATATTTGCTATACTTAACGGTGATTTTTGTATAATAATAGTATACTTTTCATAACGGCTTATTATTTTATTTATTTTTTCAAGAAAGTTTCGTTAAAATTTTGTTTCTAAACTTGATAGTTTCGGAAATATTTTGAAAATAAAGAAAATAAGCCACCCTTTTGTTTTATGGATCTGTCAGAAATAAACAAGTTCGGCATGCTTTGATTAATGTTTACATGACGTGGAACATATTATGTAGGTAACCATTGCAACGAATTACAATATCATATTGAATACTAGCGATTACCCGCGTCACCTCACACGATATCAGAATTTGTATTTTTTTTATTATAATCAAATGTCAACATTTTTGAAGTTGGAATGATCCCATCGCCCTATTGGTTGGATTTTTTTGGCTGTGATCGCGGTTGGTACATCTTGTATCCCATGACTAAGGCATAATATACTTTATATTCTAAATGAAAAATCAGCATAATGTGTACTGCTTTATTATCTGAGCAATGAGTATAACTATTATGTAATATTATGTTTGATGATAACATTAAAGATTTTATTCATCTCTGGTTATGTGACGTTTTCTATGCAATAGTCCTTTCTGCAAAATATATTGTATATCGAAAGCTGGTTCGTCATTTCATCATCTCTTGGTAGCTGGGTTCTGAAATAGTGGAGAGTGAGTCATTGTTTGCCACTCCTGAATTAAAATTACATTACCTATATACAATATGCGTCAGTGATGTAATGAATATTCGCATAATTTTTGACATTCGTATTCGCTTACGCAAAATTCATGCCAATATTTTGCGAACATTTATATCGGAAAATTTCATTTTTTTATTGTCAAAATAACATTAAAAAAGACAAAAAAATATTTAAATCTAAGCATTTGTTCTTATAGTCCGGGAGGTGAGGTCAAAATTTATCAGTGATTTATCTCCGACTCAAATGTAATTGATTGAAGAGTTTAACCATTACTCTGTTCGAAATCGAAAGTCAGTCAGCGCACCCGCGGTGGGTGTGGGCGTGGGAGGTTGTGAAACTCGTCGGAAAAACTATGAAAAAAAGTGATAAATCTGCTGATGAAAATTTGTTAGATTGTAAATAATTGATGATTAAACGTGAAAATACACGTCAGTCACTTTCCCGACGGGGGAAACATCGTCAGTCATGAATGATTTCCTTTAAAAGAATATCAATTGCTCAGTGTTTGAATTTAAAATCGATATTTTCAGAACGAATAGTACGAATAGAATGTTTCAGTTCCTACTATTCGTTCTGAAAATATCGATTTTAAATTCAAACACTGAGCAATTGATATTCTTTTAAAGGAAATCATTCATTACTGACGATGTTTCCCCCGTCGGGAAAGTGACTGACGAGTATTTTCACGTTTAATCAATCTGACAAATTTTCATCACCAGATTTATCACTTTTTTTCGTAGTTTTTTCCGACGAGTTTCACAGCCTCCCACGCCCACACCCATCGCGGGAGCGCTGACTGACTTTCGATTTCGAACAGAGTAATGGTTAAACTCTTCAATCAATTACATTTGAGTCGGAGACAAATCACTGATAAATTTTGACACCACCTTCCGGACTATTACTCCTTTTTAAAAAGTAACTGAAGTTTTTTCGCTAAGCCTTGCAGTTATATCTTTTATTAGCATTTACTTTAACATCAAGTAATAAAGTTTTGGTATTTTATTTATTGAAGAGTAGTCAGACGTTAATCAAAGATTTGAATATACATTATTAATATTAATGATCAACCTAGTACCACTACAAATAGGTGCGCGCGAATTGCGCGGCCAATCGGCTGTCAAATTAAAACTTGGACAAATGACGCCAGATTAGAAAACTGAATATTCTCATTCGCAAATATCTTTGACAGATATTCGCATTTGAATTCGAGGATGTCTAAAAATTAACATTCGTTACATCACTAGTATGCGTATTATATACTCTCTGTTAGTTCGCTTATAGTTTGCGCAATATTTTGGCGTATGGCTGACGTAAATTATTGTTTTAGTTTCTAAAGTTTATGGTATTACCGGCTCAGTTTTTAGTTGGCGAAACACGACAGTCGTTTACACACAAATAAACATTGTAAATTTTCTCCACACTATCTCTTCAGCTGTTACAGATCGCTCAGTCGCCACTTTCTAAGATGAACAGAGATAGCATGTCACGTGTTTTTACGAAGGATAAACAGAGAAAGATATATTGAACAACACCCCGAATGTTCAAGACTGTAAAATATTTGTTTTGAGAAATTAAACTAAGTTATAAAACATGTTTATAATAGGGTCGACTTAAATAATTGCACAATGAATGGGTATCTCTTCGTCATCAATTTTAGGGAATATTATTACTAATTTAAATAGGTTAATTGTACAAAAAATTGTTCGTTGCAAATGGGATATAATTATGTAATAATGACTGTATCGATGACAAATTATTATAGACTTCTGCGTGTGCTCATTCGAATCAGCGCAATTTTCACTAAGGCCTAAGTCTTTTCTAACTATATATTCAATAAATTTCTGGGCTATACTGTCCGTTTTTAAAAAATGAAAATAATATGTGTGGCCCTCCACTACTGTAAACAAAATCGAAAAATTTTCAACACAAAAAAAACTTTTAGATCTGGTTGTTATTAAGAGTATTCGTCCCTGCAAATACCCCCTGCACCCTTCATCTCAAATCTTTTCCCCTCGCCTAAAAACGGTTCGCGCTCTCCCGACGCTATTATTAAAGCTAGAGGGTTCTGGTAAACGCCAAATGAAAGACAAAGAATCAGACTACAGATCCTTCAGGCGAATTTTTTGAAAAACAGTTTCGCCTACGTGTGAAATATTACGTAACTTATTATTTTTTTCAAAAGGTTGTAAGTTTTTTCAGGAATTTTTTTTCAAAAAATTCGCCTGAAGGATCTGCAGTCTGATTCTTTGTCTTTCATTTGGCGTTTACCAGAACCCTCTAGCTTTAAAAATAACGTCGGGAGAGCGCGAACCGTTTTTAGGCGAGGGGAAAAGATTTGAGATGAAGGGTGCAGGGGGTATTTGCAGGGACGAATACTCTTAAGGATACTTTATAGATTCACGCAAATCCGCGACTATTTTACTTACAGAAAAAGTCGCGTTTCTAACATAAAAACGAATAAAATAATCACTAAAATTTTTTTACCGCGGTTATTAGTAGTCAATGTATCTAGAACGTAATGGATGTTATTATGACGAGCAAATAATATGTTAAAAACGAGTGAGATATATTAAAGCGAGTCGGAATATCATTTTAGGAAACGGTATGTTAAAGGATTTTTTTAAATGCATTTAAAATACTGGTTTGTTATTTGTGTTAAATCCGACATTGCCCGAAGCTATGTACGAAGCGTGCCTCTCGCTGTGTTCGAGACGTAGCTTTTTCTTATTATTAATAACCACGACGAACGCCCTAAGTACTGCAGTGGCACTGTCTGCAGTTAAAAGGAACTCTAAGAGTTCAACTAACGACTGAACATTTTTTTCGTTAGACAGCAGTTAGCGAGACGCATTATATATCATTTAAGATACATAAATACATAGACACTTATAACGGGATTTATATATGTGAGCTCCTTAATACAATAATTCACTTGTCAACTACACTTAGCCCAAATTAAAACTGTTTATACTATTCAAAACTCTTTTTAAGGTTATGTACTTTAAGGAGGTTGGGTCAAAAATTCAAAATGATTAAAGTTTGTTAAAACAGAAATATTCTTCTCAGTGATATACAGTCTAACTCAAATTTTAAACATTGTGGACTGTCTCATTGCTGACAAAATAAAATTCAAAATATATTTTTAATACATGCAATCAAATGGCAGTCAATGAAATAGTAACATAAAATAACAGACAACCCATAAAATTAAATATGTCAGGATTAATAATAGTAAAATAATTATGCTATGAAATATACATTTTCGAAGTTGATAGAAAAAAAAGACGGGTTGCACTCCGGGAGTGCCGGCAGAAGTGAAAACTTGAATATTAACGTCTTAATTTTTTGCATTTAGAAGCATTGTTTATTTATTGGTAACATTTGTAAATAAAATGGTTTGTATCATAGATTGCATTTTTATGTACGATATTTCAACGCTAGATGTCTAACGTTGTATAAAAAGTATCTGGCAATTACTATCACTTAGAGAGTCTCACCCAGTTCTTACTTTTCCTGACGCGAGTTTAACATTTTTTACCCATTACAAAAAAAGTGAACAGCGCCGCTAAAGAAGTTTTCACTTCAAAAAAACTAGAACTTTTCTCTGTATTAATAATGATAAACTAATTAAATAAAACACAATGATCAAGATTGAGTGAGTTTTATATAAATTCTCAATAAGTAAATAGCAACCGCGCTTGCTCTTCTCCGCTTGTGTTCTCTTGAGGATACGGATAAAAGTCAGTAAGTGGGAGTGTTTCTCTCTTGCACTGTCCAATAGTACGCTAAGTGAAAGCAAGAACGATCTATGCGTAAGTGAGAAAGAAAATGCAATGTTGCCAATACCTTTGTCCAAGTTGAAATGTATCATCTCAGAATAAATCTAATTGTTATAGATAGCAAATATAAAATTAGGAGGCCTATGCATAAGCACACAGAAGTAAAACTGGTATAATTGTAAAAAAAAAACAAAAAACAAAAAAATAGTAATGTCACTGACTACGAGGCTAGTGTTCTACTTCACAGCCATCTTACCTAAATGTTCTACAGATGGTTTTTATAGTATAACTAGCGGCCCTGTACGTGCTTCGCTACGTATAAAGTGAAATAATAAAAAAATTTAATTGGAACATCTATCTATCTATCTATTTTATTAATTGCTAGCTATTTTAAAATATACATGTGCGTATATGTGTGTATGGAAATATATATGACTGCATACGTCAATAAAAAAATAGCGTAAAGTATTCGTGGATAACTGGTCTTTAAAACACTTGCTCTATTTCGAGAACTCCGGCTGCGCCGTCGTGCTCGAAAAAAATAGCGTAAAGTATTCGTGGATAACTGGTCTTTAAAACACTGGCTCTATTTCGAGGGTTCACTCCGGCTGCGCCGTCGTGCTCGAAAAAAATAGCGTAAAGTATTCGTAGATAACTGGTCTTTAAAACACTTGCTCTATTTCGAGGGTTCACTCCGGCTACGCCGTCGTGCTCAAAAAAAAAAATAGCGTAAAGTACTCGTGGATAACTGGTCTTTAAAACACTTGCCGGTACTTGTAAAACTGATTCGCCGTCATCTTGATCTATGATATTGCATCTTTCGCTTCAAATTTAGGTTAAAAATTTATTTATTAAATTTATTTATTAAAATTACCCACCTATAATAATAATTGTTTTTAACTTTCTTTCAAATACGTATTTATTTTAAGTCTCACTTGGATAGTAATTAAAGATTAACTGTCATAATATTTTGAAAACAATTGTTTCATTGTTTGTATAAAACCTACTTACAATATTTAAGTAGGTATTTACATACGTCAAAAAATTGATTTTTAAAAAATGCCACTTTCGTTGTAATTTTATAACTCAAGAACAGGCTCACCTATCCAAACCAAATTTTTAGGCTTTGTTCGGACTATTTAGTAGATGGTTTATGTGAAGTTTGCACAAAATCGATCGAGCGGTTCTTCATTTATCACATTTTTTATATATCTTGGCATTGATTTTTATAGATATTTGTTACAAAAAATGTGATAAATGAAGAACCGCTCGATCGATTTTGTGCAAACTTCACATAAACCATCTACTAAATAGTCCGAACAAAGCCTAAAAATTTGGTTTGGATAGGTGAGCCAGTTCTTGAGTTATAAAATTACAACGAAAAGTGGCATCTATATGTATAAAAATCAAAATGTCACTATTCGTTGTAATTTTATAACTCAAGAACGGGCTCACCTATCTAAACCAAATTTTTAGGCTTTGTTCGGACTATTTAGTAGATGGTTTATGTGAAGTTTGCACAAAGTCGGTTGAGCGGTTCTTCATTTATCACATTTTTTGTAACAAATATCTATAAAAATCAATGCCACTTTTCGTTGTAATTTTATAACTCAAGAACGGGCCCACCTATCCAAACCAAATTTTTAGGCTTTGTTCGGACTATTTAGTAGATGGTTTATGTGAAGTTTGCACAAAATCGATCGAGCGGTTCTTCATTTATCACATTTTTTATATATCTTGGCATTGATTTTTATAGATATTTGTTACAAAAAATGAGATAAATGAAGAACCGCTCGACCGATTTTGTGCGAACTTCACATAAACCATCTACTAAATAGTCCGAACATAGCCTCAAAATTTGGTTTGGATAGGTGAGCCCGTTCTGGAGTTATAAAATTACAACGAAAAGTGGCATTGATTTTTATATATATAGATATGGTGTACGTACATTGCGATATATTATCAGTCTGATGCGAAACAATTTTACCCTACCGTGCAAAAGAAGTTTTACTTCAAAATATCATATGGGATAAAGTTAACAATTATTACTTTTTCTTTTATTTTAAAGAAAGTAATTTAGATTATGTACATAAAAACACAGATATGGATATTAGAATTCGCAAGAAGCGATCAAAATTTAAAATAAATATAAATTTTAACACACAGATTAAATTATTGTTTGCACAATGATAGTTCCAGATCGAACCAATAAATCACACAAACACATGCGTGACATTTGAAATAGTGTCTCTACTTCTGTGATACACGCATTCCTGATGAAAAATTGGTGCTCTTGGGAAGAAAAATTACAGTTAAAATCTTTAAAGACATTTTACATATTTATACAGTGCTAATGGGAAGGTGGAGTTTGCAGTTGTCGCCTTTACCTTTTGATGTTACAAAGTATTAAATATTTGACAAAAAATGAAAAATGAATATTATTTCGCGCTTTTAAAAATACCTTAACAAGAGATATTTATTATTAGTTATTTCTTATTACCATTCCAACCCACAAGTGGGGAATGGTACTAGTTTAGGTCAAAAATTACTTTTCAAAATGTTACAATATTTTTTCGTTTTGAGATTCCCCGAATCCAAAAAAAAAAACACATTTTTGGGAAAACTGTGTGTCTGGTAGTTAGTTTGTCTGTGAGAACTATACAGGTCAAACGGATGAACGGATTGAAACCAAATTTTGAGAGGATGTTTGGTATGCAAATATGAAGAGCCCTATTGTTTTTGGGGAAAATCGGCGCATGCGCAGAAGAAATATATGCTAAAAAGGTGTTTTTTATATAATAATGGTATACTTTTCATAACGGCTTATTATTCTATTTATTTTTTCAATAAAGTTTCATTAAAATTTTGTTTTTCTAAACTTTATAGTTTCAGAAATATTTTGAAAATAAAAAAAAATCAGTCGCTCTTTTGTTTTATGGACCTGTCAGAAATAAACAGTTCGGCATGCTTTGATTAATGTTTACATGACGTGGAACATATTATGTAGGTAACCATGGCAACGAATAGCAAATATATTGAATACTAGCAATTACCCGCGTCACCTCACACGATATCAGAAATTTTATTTTCTTTATTATAATCAAATATCAACATTTTTGAAGTTGGAATGGTCCCGTCGCCCAATTGGCTGAATTGTTTTATTTAGAAGTGATCTCATCATGGTGGCAACTATTAATTGCTATTGATTAGTGTACACAATATTACGATAGTTCAAGAGATTACGTAGTTTTTATGTGGGTAATTAAATTATTTAGGATGATAATATAAGAAAATAACAATTTTCAAACGACTGATTAAAGATAATATCTTTATTGTTAGAATGATGCATACAATCGAATAAAACTAATAGATCATTCTTTAAGTACCTACCATCACAAAAAATATTGAGCCACGGAACTCTCAAAAAAATGTGTAAAAATACGATGATCGACATGTAGCTCCTCATATTTGTAGCTCGATAGTTGGACGCCGCGTTCTTCTCTGACTCTCTTATCTGTACGTGTAAAGCCGCTTGACGTACTTATGCTGACGGAATAACAATGATACTTTCAGTCAACTGGGTCTGCGAGCTCGCTTGATAATGTCTTGTACAGACTTTCAACTGAGCCTTTTTAAAGTTGGAGCGTTTTGGCACACACGTATCACAATTGCGACATTATGTAAAAACATAGATAAAATACAGACGAACATTTTATTACGACTGTACAGTCTTGTGACAACAGTAGTAGCCTTTGGCACCACCGTATTACTGTTTTGCCTTACAGGGCACCGTCCCGCTCGGCTGCGACAACAGAAGTGAAGGCTTTGGCAACGCTCCTTGCTCGCTATGGATGGAGTTATCAGCGAACAGACGTTTTGCAAACGGTCACTGCTGTCTCGTCGGCCACGGATCGGCTCGCCGGATCTCCAGGGTTCAAAATAATTTAGCAGTGTTAACTATTTCTTTTCTTATCGTTTAAAGAAATCAAACACCAATCGTACGTTCTACTATTTTATTTCGTTCTCTTAAACTTAAAGGTAACAATTTGATACAGAGAATAGAAAACACATTTACGTGAGAAATACAAATAATAAATTACATCAATGAAATGCGAAATGAAATCACTACTACAAAAATAAGAGTATTACATTTTTGCCTCACGGGGTTGTGCCCCGCTCAGCAAAGACAACAGTAGTGGAGCTTTCGACTCCACCGTATTGCAGTACCACTTTAAAACAAAATGTTTATACACTTAGATTGGAGGGGGGGGAGCAAAAACATTCGCGGACGCGCGCACAACTCACCAAAATTTCATCGTAGTCGGATGAATGGTACCAAACAGACAGACGACAGACGAACGAACAATTATTTTTATATACTATAGCGATCCGTCCCGGTTTCACTCGGGTACGATAGATATAATTCTGCAAAATGTATTTCGTTTTCGGCCCGGAGTCTGAACTAATAGCTTTGTACAAATTATTTAATATAGAGCCTATATCCTATAGCGTAAGTTGCACCAAGCAAGATACATTTACAAATCTGTTCAGTGGTTTCGGAGATTAGCGCGGCCAAAATTGCAACACAGGAATTATATATATATAGATAGATAGATTATACTAGCCACTACCCGCGGTTGAGATGAAAAACGGCAGCGACAACAGAAGTGATTAAACACAATCTATAAGGTCATTGTCAAATCAAATTTTTGAAGTGAAAACTTCTTTAGCAGCGTTGTACACTTTTTTTGTAATGGGTAAAAAATGTTAAACTCGCGTCAGATCGAAAATTCGTAAGACATGATCGAAAATGCGTAAGACCTGATCGAAAATTCGTAAGACGAAAACTTTTGTACACTTTTTTTGAAATGGTTAAAAAATGTTAAACTCGCGTCAGATCGAAAATTCGTAAGACCTGATCGAAAATGCGTAAGACCTGATCGAAAATTCGTAAGACGAAAACTTTTGTACACTTTTGAAGTGAAAACTTCTTTAGCGGCGTTGTACACTTTTTTGTAATGGGTAAAAAATGTTAAACTCGCGTCAGGACACGTGACCTGATCGAAAATTCGTAAGACGAAAACTTTTGTACACTTTTTTTGTAATGGGTAAAAAATGTTAAACTCGCGTCAGGACACGTGACCTGATCGAAAATTCGTAAGACGTTAATATTCAAGTTTTCACTTCTGCCGGCACTCCTGGAGTGCAACCCGTCTTTTTTAACAATGCTTTCTGCAACACAGCATACATGTGATTTCGTTTCCTTGGTTACATCGTTGGCGTTAAATATTTAACACACACTTCAAAAGTGAGTGTTCAGCATCGTGGCGCTTTGCAATGCAGCGGAAGTGTGGCGCAGTCACAAAGCGTGGGACGGGTTAATATGACAGTTTAAAGATAGATATAATAAGTATACCTCTGTTATTTTGATATGTTTTAAATGTTTTATGACTTTTATGTCGTGCAGCTGTGGTATTTATACATCTGCAGTGTGTTTGTGAGTTAAATTATACACATTTATGAATTATTGTGTTGTTAAAGATGCTTAGACAACCTACTGAACTTGTGTTTTTATTTAATTTGAACTCATATAATCGTTCTTCACAGCAGTTTGTGATGTTGCGTTCATATTTTATGCTATTTAAATGCTCATCTCCATGTGTGGGAAAAAGTGTAGCTATTTCTGAATCTTGCGATCTTTGCATCAGTAAAAAAACATAAATCGCCTATTTAAAAGATGCTTCTAGATTTTAAATTGTCGTAAATATGAAATAAACTTCATCTAGATTAAAATTCGCATTGACACGTTTTAAGAACGTATAGTTTATTTTTTACGGTGCGTTAGATATAAAAAATTACTACTTCAATAAATTAAAAGAGAATATGCCAAGTTTTTTTTTCATTTATGATCATTTATATAAACATGTCGGCAGTCGGTCTAGAACCCGGGTCCTTGGAGTGAGAGACTCACTGATCTATATACTAATTGCGTGATCGGAAGTCTTTAGATATAGTACATACAGCGCCGGCCCTAGCCCTTGACCAAAATGGAGCGAGATTGTCTTTCGACGCCCTTTGATCGACGCTTTCACATCATATAAATTGTATTTCAGTTTATAGTTAGCAACGATTACCGTAATATAACGAATAAGCCCGCCACTACTGATGTGACTTGGTTGACTACAAACAGTATAACAAACAACAGTATACCTCCCGCCTGTCATGCCGCCCCCGCCCGGGGCCTCTCAACAGACATCAAAATTTTATTTTTTGAATTTGGCATTTTGGCGTCTTTTATATAATGGAAATAAATAAACGGGACACTTTTATTAAATTTAAACCGGATTTCAGATTCAGCTATATCTCATTATGAAAACTTACATAAATGCGCATAAAAATATTGTTGATTTCATATAATAACTAGCGGCCCTGTACGTGCTTCGCTACGTATAAAGTGAAATAATAAAACAATTTAATTGGAACATCTATCTATCTATCTATCTATTTTATTAATTGCTAGCTATTTTAAAATATACATGGGCGTATATGTGTGTATGTCGAAAAAGAATAGCGTAAAGTATTCGTGGATAACTGGTCTTTAAAACACTTGCTCTATTTCGAGGGTTCACTCCGGCTGCGCCGTCGTGCTCGATGAAACGTTGCGCCATCTATTGAATATTCACTCAATCCAGTCAACAGGTATCGCCATCTGTTCGAATCCTTTGGAGCTAAGCTCTATTTCGAGGGTTCACTCCGGCTGCGCCGTCGTGCTCGATGAAACGTTGCGCCATCTATTGAATATTCACTCAATCCAGTCAACAGGTATCGCCATCTGTTAGAATCCTTTGGAACTAACAGATAATTATGACTGTCAAGGAATAGACAAATAATTTGCAATAAAATAATATTGCGACTATAAATTGAAATGTAAGCTATCCTATCTTTCAAGTTGGGTCGAATTGCACACGGTGTGCAAATCAAATTTAAAATCGGTTCAGTAGTTTAGGAGTTCATCGCGGACAAACAACGGACAAACAACGTGACAAGTAATTTTTATATATAAAGATAAACTTCAAAAATACACATTTCCTCCTGAAACATGACCATACGTACACAAAAATGTGAGGTAAATAACTAAATACAAACGTATATTTCTTTCAAAAGGAAAAAAAGGTATAAGAAAATATGGGGTGTACATGGGTACTTCATTCAAGTGTCGAAGATTGATTGGTCTCGTATATACACAAATATTCGCTCTTCTCTGGTGAGCTACCTTCCTTTCTCTCTCACTGTGTGTGTATCTCTATACGAAGTGTCTGATTTTTGGGTAATATCCAAATATATAAATTGATGTTAGGACGAAATAACCCTAGCTGTTGGTGCCTTTTAAAAATTTACTTTTTCCAAAATTCTCGCGACTTACACTACGAGCAATGTTCATTGAAATTGTGCTATCTTGTTGATCATGCGTTACTTCTCTCTAAATTAGAACTGATAGGTTTTCGTGGGAACAGTCTATCCTGGATTGCAACATTCTTGAAAAACAGATCTCAGCGAGTGTTCGTTTATGGTAAATTTTCAGACTCGCGTCAAATTAATACTGGAGTTCCTCAAGGGTCCGTGTTAGGTCCGATATTTTTTCTCTTATATATAAATGATCTACCTCAGAATATTAAATCTGCTTCGTTTTTAAGTATTGCCCAGAAAATTACGCAGCTTATGTATACAATAGACTACCTGAAAGGTGTAAAAATAATACATATTCCATTTTTAAAAGGAATGTAAAAACATTTTTATTAGAACGGGTCTTTTATAGCATTGATGAATTTTTATGTTGCCAATAATATTTTATTCTGTAATATTTTATATTGTGTAATTTATACATTGTAATTTATAATGTTTAATATTTTGTTGACGTGTCAAACAGATTTTGTATATCTCGACTGACAAAATATCTATCTATCTATCTATCTATCTATCTATAGAGTTAGCCCATGTTAGACTTTTTACAATTGTTGAAGTAACACTAACTTTAAGACACAGTGTAGTTGATACATCCGATATACCAAGCATGGGTATCGTACTAGTACTATACTAGCTAGTACGTGAGAATGCGTGTGTGATAGTATCGTGCACTTGTAATTCGAAATGTGAACGGATCAGTACAGTGTGATTCCGCATTATTAATACGGATAACCTGTCATCAATGTAGTATAATAATCATCATGAAATCATGGCGAATTATTCAAATCAATTCAATTTTAGTTTTCATTTCCAATAATGGTGGTGTAAAAATAGTCTACGTTTTGTTTTCCTGTGTTTATAGAGTCCGACTGAAGATCAAAGTTTTAGCTGAAGCCGAAGGTGGACTTTGGCTTCTTTTCTTACCTTCGGCGGAAGCAGTTGTATAATACAGAAAAAAAAATCCAGCCAACGACGTGACCATTCTAACTTCAAAATGTTGATATTTGATATGGTATATAATAATATAATAAAGAAAAAAAGTTCTGATATCGCTGACGTGACGCAGGTAATGGCTAGTATTCAATATGATATTTGCTATTCGCTGCGATGGTTACCTAAATTATAAGTTACACGTCATGTAAAAATTAATCGAAGCATTGCTCTAATTTATTTCTGACACATTTACAAAACAAAAGAACAGCTGATTTTTTTATTTTCAAAATATTTCCGAAACTATAAAGTTTTTAACGAAACTTTCTTGAAAAATAAATAGAATAATAAGTCGTTATGAAAATTATATCGTTATATAAAAAACAGCGGTATAGCATATATCTCTTCTGCGCATGCGCCGATTTTTCCCTAGAACAATAGAACTCTTCATATTTGCATATCAAACATTCTCCCAAGGTTTCAATTCGTTCATCCTTTATGCCTGTATCATCTTCGCAGACTAACAGACGCACAGAGTTTTTCCAAAAAGATGTTTTTTGGATTCGGGGGACCTCAAAATGAAAAGATATTATAAAATTTTGAAAAGTGATTTTTGACCTAAACTAGTACCACTCCCTAATTGTGGGTTGGAATTGTAAGAGGGAAAACACTTATTTGTAAGTGGAAGTTTTTTTCGTCACATTTTTTTAATACCTTTTGTTTGCAAAGTTGTGTGTGATTTAAACAAAAAAAAACCAGACACATTCTTTACTATTTATCAGTAAAATCAACTTTTGACTATACGAGTATAATCCGAATATTTTGTCGAATGTCTACTTTTTGATAAATTCCGAACTAATCTAAAAATTCAACGAAAATCACACACACTGTAAAACCGTAAAATGTAAATGTAAATTGCTAAATTGATTGCTATTCGTCATGTTATAAATATTGGAACTTTATTGTAAAATCCAAGTATATGATCATGTTGGCAATATTGAGTTTCGTTAAAGGCGTGTGAGGTCTGAAATAAGATTTCAGAAAATTCAGTTATCACAGATACTTGAACTGCTAACAAATAAATAATTGCGAAATCAACTTATTACGAGTTGAAATTACGCGATTTTCGTTCAGAATAGATATACGTCATTCAAAAAGAAATTTAAATGAAAATCTTGAACGATTGAGCTTACTAAATTTTATTTATACATAGGTATTTACAAAAAAGGATATAGAATGTACATAATACCATATTATCCTGATATTTATTTATTTTTAAATAATTTTTCTCATTATATTATTTCATGTTTTATTACCAAGTATACAAAAAACTCCAATTAGTAACTCGATATCAAGCACTCCTTTTAACAGGAAATATTTTATTATACCTACGTTTTAAGGTAACCAGGACTTAAGGTTTATTAATATTTTCAGTTTATTATTTTTTATTTATAAATTGAATAACCAATTGATACCAGTTGAACCTGGGAACTGAGGGCTTGTAATACAGGAACAGTTTTGTTTTCTGATGAAACTAAGGTAAATAGCCGGGAACGAGTTCGAGTAGGTGTGGTGAAGGCCTGAAGAAAAATTTGCCACCTGCAACATCTCTCCAACTCTGTGCCGACGTCGAAGCAATTACCTGCCCTGAACATCAAATGATTCCCTTGCAGTTATGCTAAGATATTTGGTGTTCTGGGAAGGCATAAGTATTTGTTTCAATTTTTGTACAGAAACGATATTACGTGCAACAGCGTTGCCAGACGTCCCGATTTTGGCGGGACGTCCCGATTTTTAGATCAAAATTAAATGTCCCGCGCGGTACAGGCTTAGTCCCGCTTTTCGGGGATAACTTTAAAAGAAGTTAAATCTTCACAGAAATATCATGAATAAGTAATTCTTATAAATAATTATTCTCTTCTTGTAATTTGCAATTTGTAACACTCACTCCACAGACTATTGTTTGAAACGCCATATTTTTCTAATGAATAAAATTTTTTGATTTTGATGTCTGTTTTTTTTTTTATTCTGAAGACGAATAAGACTCAACTATTTAACGATAGGGTAAATCTGATTTAAAATATCATTTTTATTAAAAAACATTTTCTATGGCTATTTTTGCTATCTATTGTCACGTAAACGTAATTTTAATTCAAATAAAAAGATAAATAGGTATTTGAAAACTTCTGATTATATACGTTTTTTTACTATGTCCCGCTTTCGACGAAAGAATCCCGTTGTTTTCACTCAAAGAGTTCCAAAATCCCGACTTTGCAAAAAAAAACTGGCAACGCTGACGTGCAACCAGAGATATTTAATATCTCTGCGTGCAACAAAGCTTTCTTCAGATGATTTCATCAAAAAACGAAACATGCTTCCTGTCTAATTAGTCCTTTAGCCCTAAAAATATAGCAGAAAAGCGTAGTTAATTTTGACCAAGAGTTATATACCAAAATTAAAAATTTGTTTACCTTCTCCCTCAAGAGTTACATAATTGCGGCTCTCATTTTTCCGGTATTGATCTATACGTATCTTGAATTTAGGAAGTGCGGGTAGATAACTGTTCCAAATTAAGGACGCTCGACAACAGAAGTCGTAAAAATGAGGGGAGTACACATAATCGACTTGATGGACTTGTAATGACCACTAACATCAAAATAAATATTTTGATTGACACAGACTTGCTTGCATCTTCAGAAGACGCCATTCGACAATATGGTTCCACTTTCGAAGCGTGTGTGTCGATCAGTAAGTTTGAATGAGTTGAAAATGCAATATCATAAATGGCCACGGATATTCTCGTGCATATGTGTGTACATATGTTGTAAAATCGCACATTTACTTTTACGACCAGTCAATATGTGGAATCGGAAACGGAAAGAAGATTGTATGACGTCGTTGGTTGTTGTGTAGGTATGTATCTGTGAGATGTTGCAATACCATAGGTAACGTTATTTAAAGTTGTGGGTTTACACACTGTACATTGTCAAATTACATACACATTGTTTGACTTATGCAGTATGCACCCCTATCGTTATAAAGTATGTAAACACGTAAGGTGCACATAGAGAAATTAGCATTGGGAAAAAATACTTGGATCAGAGTTAGCCATGGCTGCATTAATTGTTATTTCTATTGAATTATCGTGGTAATCTTAAGGATTTCTATTTTATTTTGATTTATTTTTATTTTACTTGCCTTTTTTAATAATAAAAAGCTCTTATAAATCATTATTTTATTTTTTTTGTATAAAAATAAAACAAAAAAACAACTACATCTGTTTGGAAACATTTCATTCAAAAATTGTCTGACTGGTATGACGTATGCGCGTTGGTAATTCAGTGACCGAATGTCTTTAGGTTCAACTCGAATAGGCGGAGATATTTGATCTCGCACCATATTTAAGTATTTTTGGGAATTTAATGTCCCATTAATAAAAAAAAGTCCGATTATTTTGTAATCATTTGAATACTTTCTTCGGTAGTATACACATTCATTTTGCAAAAGAATATTATCTGTCAAATTGTAAAACAAAATTTCAAGGCTCACTTTGATCCAGTCATTTTTTCCCAATGTTAATTTCCCTATGTGCACCTTACGTGTTTACATACTGTATGCATAGAATGTATTTACTTATAAACTTTTGTCAGTCAGTCAGCTTGGATCAAATTTTGCAATCAAAATTTCGACTAGTTCTAATTAAGCTAGAGCTTTGAAATTTCGCACACGTCTTTATGTCCCGTGACACTGCAATACAATGTAATATCGTTCTAAATCGAAATGGCGGACGCCACAAAATGGCGAAATATCTGTTTCTTCGCAGTTACCTTGATATGGACGTCAAATGAAAGGTTTAAGCTACCTGACAAACCGTCTAAACCCGTCTAAACCCAATATGACGGTTTTTCTTTTTCTTCCATTAACGAGTATATTCACCGACCGTAAGTAATTATTTATTCGGTTCAAGTGTTCCTCCGTATAAATAGCGATAATTCAATTCATCAAGCACTGCAGGTATAAATCTATTCTGTCCAAATTCTCGGGTATAAATATTTATTCGCCTGAGAAAATAATAATAGCCGCCACATAGATCATAATACCTAACCTATAAACGTGGAGTATCATATCTGCAGTTGCTCTTGTGAATTTATTTATGTGTTGTTTATTAACCTTTTGTGGAAGTCAGTGGAAGTTTTGTGTGAAATTGGGTTAGGATAAAATACTATTATTTTGGGAATTTTTTTTACGCTTACACTAACGCCATCAGTTTTATTTTTGAGTGAACGGCACAATATTCAACAAAGATACCAAGGAGTATAGTGCAGTGTGTTTTTATTCTTCAACTAATTATTTTACCTAATAATTTGGTTGATGAATTGACAGTAAATTTTATTGCAAAGAATAAAGTGTCAAGATTAGTAATTTCTATGTTTACAGTCAAATCAGTTGGAACGGATCACAAATGCGATAGTAACTAATTACTAAACAGTAGCGCCGTCTGTTGTGTGCCATTGAACAACATAGTTAGTGACTAAACGTAGACTGGTTAGTGATTTGCGTCAGTATTTAGTTTCTAATGAATATCTCCGTGTGTAAACGGCCTAATACTGTTCGATGAATATGGTCATAAGAGAAATGCATAGGTGAAGACGTAACTAAAATTTCGAAAATAAATGATTGCAAAGTTTAATGTTTTTGCATTGCGCGCCATGATGCCCGAGGTGAAGCCGAGGGCATCATGACCTGCAGTGAAAGGATATCAGACTTTCGGCCAGAGTGGTGTGTACTATTTTACTTCATACCTCGATCGTAAATACGCTTATTAAATACATTAATTAATTACTTATTAATTACATAAAAACACACTTAAATTCCAGCAAGCAGCTGTGAGGTTATACGTAACAACACGAATGACAGCTGTTCGCGACTATAAGGTAAAATGTAAACGACATCTAAACAACAGTTGATAGGTTATTTGTCCTTTACTGCCGCCCGAATATACGTAGTACTCGCATAAATGCGTGTAATCCCACCAATGCGTAAATGTGAGAATTTCTGCCTTACAATTGATCCCGAAAGTATGAAGAAAATAATTTTTAATAATTGTGATTGTATAAGATCTATGATATTAATTAATTAGTCACGGTCCACGCTTTTAAAATATCACGGCCTTAAAAATTATTTTTTCCTTTTTAGTACACCGCAATAAAAACTAACCTCCAAAACGTTTTTCTTTTAATATTTTTGACGTGAAAACGTCTTATAAATTGATGAAACACCGGCTGCACGCACGAAAAAGAGTAACGTTCCGCAAGCGAGAGCGCGATATAAGCGATAGTCTCTCTCTTCTCGCGTGACGTCAGAGAGTAGTGTGCGGTCAACATTTTTTTCGGCTGTTCCAGCGAAAGCTACATCTGACAGATGGCCAGATAAATTATACGGTTTGCAAATATATAATATATATACATTCTTTTAAATGTCTTTTATAATTGCTTAAAAATATGTATTTTGCTTTGGTTGATCAAATTATTAGTCGGTAAAAATATAGTTTGACAGCTACTAAAATTTAGGTTATGTATTATTAAATATGATATTCGAGAGGAATACGTTATCACGTAAAACTATCGTCCGTAAACCGACTTTACAGACAACCAATTTTTTTACTATTAAATTACATGTTTTTAACGCAATAATAAACACGTGTCAGCAGTCTAAAATGTATGTGTATATAAAAGCGTTTCATTTACTATGCGTTTGATAAAATTAAATAGTGTGTATAATTTGATGTGTTTGCTTTCATTTTGAATAGTCATTGTAAAGCTCTGACACTCGGACACGGAAAGAGCATAGTTGAGTATACATAAAATGCTTAACGTGGGTCAATTCTTGAGGGATTGAAAGTGTATACCCGAAGCGCGAAAAGCGGAAACGTGGTTTCAGTGGTTTGCAGCCACTTCCTGGTTTGAAACCCCAGTTGTACAAGTACCTATGCATGTAGATCTGGGCAAAGAACGGGAGACCACCGCGTGAGACGTCTCCGCTTGGTACCTATAGAAGGCCTCCACGAAATGTACCTCTGCTATGCGCCGCAGCGCCAGCCACCAAGTCAAGTCCCTGTAGAACGTCCCGTGGTTTCGTAATCTCTGCCACGTACTTATTTTAGGTCGTGTATCAAAGATCGACATTTAAGTTTAAAGTTGATATATCACCAAAAAATGTCTAATCTATACTAATATAATATAAAGCCGAAGAGTTTGTTTGGTTGGACGCGTTAATCTCAGGAACTACTGGTTCGAATTGAAAAAAAAAATGTTGGATAGTCCCTTTATCGAGGAAGGCTATCGGGCATAGGATATTACGGTACGACCAATAGGAGCGGAGCATCGATGAAAAATATTGCAAAATTTAATTAAAAATGTATCTGTTCGACAATACCTTTTGAACATTTACTCCAATCATCATGAAATTTGGACACAACATTCATTTCGGTAAACTAAGATGATTGATAAAGATGCGTTTAACGTCCGTTTCTCGACTTTATGTCATAACAGACGCCATTCGCACCATTACTATTTTCCATTTATCACACTTCCCGTTATTTTCTACATTTTTAAACTTCCACTTAATTAATACCAATGGGCGAATGAAGGAATTTTAGGGCATTGGGATAAGGTAGGCAAATTTTGAGCATAGGAGTTTGACAGGTAATCGGACATGGCCTTAAATAAGGAGCCATCTCGATATTTATCTGGAATTATTGAGGGAAACCATGGAAAACCTCAACAAGATGGCCGGTACAGGAATTACCGTTTCTCGGCGAGAGGTAGCAGGAAAAAGTCCCAGCCACATCTGGCCCCGCCGGGATTCGAACCCGGTACCTCCCGAATGCGAGTCTAGTGCTCTCACCACTACGCTACACCGCTCAGTGAAATATATATTTAGTTAATAATAAATCAAATCAATAATATTAAACTCAATTTAAATTCATTTAAAAATATATCCCAGTTTAGATTACCAATACCAAACATTTATTTGTAGTAAATGATTTCTACTGCTATATTTATTTAACTCAACAAATATTTTTTGCTGGATATTATTTAAATTTTCACTCTGTTATTATAATCAAAATTGACATACTGCGTACAGTCGGAGCCGGATGTGTAATATCATAGCGTTCTGAACACAAACTTTTATAGATACGTTTACCAGAAATTTGAAATTGGTGTTATGCTAAAATTTTCAAAAATTTTTTTGTTATATTATTATTATTCTGAAAAAGAATATTGAAAAATTACAAAGTTCAATAAAATGGATTAATGTTTCCCGTTCGTGTTGATTAAATGAATAAAATATCTAAATACCTACTATTTTAATACTCGGTGTATTGTTTATTACGAACGCGTTGGTTACATTTTTCCAAGACGATATATATTGCAATTTTATTGAAGATTTCTTAAAAATTCAAGAAGTTTTTATGCGAAAACTAGCTCAAGCACCTTAAAAAAAACAGAAGCGACAAGTCTATGTTTTATGGAGATAAAGATCTCTAAAGTCTAAGAATAATAATTGTTGATTATGACAACAATTTTTATTTATTTGTCAGTAAAAATGATATCTTCGTATTTTAATGGTTTTATTATATTACAAGTTTGTTGGCCATATTCTTAGAACACTGAATATAATTATATATTTTGACTACTGCTCGTCATTTACCAATAAATTAACAGCAATATTTGGTATTTTTTAACTTGGTCAGTTGTTATTTTACAGAATACATTTATTTGTTTTCTTCATACCTCCGTCGAAACTCGAAAGTACGTTCTTCCGGCATCAATTTTTTAGGCAGAAGTACTTTCGACCAGCTATAAAGAAAAATAGTTACCATGTACACCGCTCCATTAGAGAGCCACCAGCCATTAGTCGCGAGCAGGTGTCATTCGTGTTTTTACTTATAACCTCAAGGCTGCTTCCTTGGAATTTATCTGTGTTTTTATGTAATTAATAAGGAATTAATTAATTAACGTATTTAATAAGCGTACTTTCGATCGAGGTATGAAGAAAAATAGTATGTACACCACACGCGTCATGATTCCCGAAGCAAACTGAGGGCATAATGGCGCGTAGTGCAAGAATCTCAAACTTTCTGCCCTTGTAGTGGTGTAATATACTATTAACAACTAGTGTGTAACAATGTGAAATATCCTAAATGAGAACATCTCAGCATTCAGATCAAAAATGTGTACACACTAGTTTACTAGCAGGCGTCATTTGGTACACGGCCATGTACTTACACTAACCTCGCATATCAGGGTGTGATACACGAACACAATTTCACATTGCACAAGTCAAAATGTAACAAAATACAGGTGAGTACAATTTTAAACAAGCTTTTAATAAAATGTACTAAAACGAAGAAAATAACAAACAATAAAACAAATAAAATCATTTCATCGTTGTCGACCTGACCTAAAAGCTTTTTGCAAGAATTGTGATTTTTTTACGCGACAAATTTTTAGGTCAGGTCAACTGACAAAATGATTTTATTTGTTTGATTGTTATTTTTTTTGTTTAAGTAAATTTTAATAAAAGCTTGTTTTTGTAAAGATTTTTACTTATATTTTATTATTTCCGTTTTAATCACCTACTCTATCAGCACGTAGCATGGATGTATTATCATCAAAACGATTTGCCGACCAAAACAACCCCAAACACGGTACGTCTACTATTGACTGTTAAAAAGTTGCATTGACGTCAGATTATCGTATTGTAACAAAACTGCTCTTGGCGGAAAATATTTATTTTCAACAATAAAACGTTAACAAAACAAATAAACCAACAAACTAAAAGTATTTCTCTTATATAATGGAAATGAAATAGAAATAATGTAACAAACAAAACAACTTCTAAGTAGTAAAAATAATACAATCACTAGATACACAGAAATATATACAAGACATTTTTATGTAAGCGCTCTGGAAAATTTACATATGATTTGTGTCTGGTGACTGAGCACTGTATGTTAACACTATAGCGTCTTAACTGTATCTATCTGACTGACTTGTGAACTGCAGGCGCGATTGTATTTATACTTCTGCTGCCGCATGATCGAACATTCTGGAAAAAATCTACCTGTGTCGATATATTCTTCTTACGCAATTATTCGGGCTTTTTCTCGAATGTTTGAAAACCGTTCTCCACCTGCTACCTGCGCGCAGTATCATTGTCGGCTGGCCTGCGTAACAGTATTTTCATCGATACTATATACATAAGTATGCTTAATTTCAAGAATATAGATCAAGTAAAAGAGATCAAAATTGTCTTGCAAGATTTGAACCAAATTGACTGACTGTCAAATATGTGACGTTGAATAAAATACGTTCAAATGTCTTTTTGCACGCTTTATATTAGTTTCACTTGTAAGTTTGTATGTATGTTTGTTTGTAACCTCGTTTGGACTACAGCAAGTGGTTTATTACTGTTAGTATGTTATGCCACTACTGTAAGATCAATCGTTGACCGAGCGGTCTAAGGCGCTAGTCTTCGCTGACGTCAACTCTCGGATTCACCGGTCGTGGGTTCTAATCCCGTTCACGCCGAAATAAAAAAATTGTTTTTTTTTCCGGCAAATTTTTGACAATAAATCGAACTAAAAAGTGGAAAATAAATATAGTTTAAAAAAAAACTAAAAAACACATTTTTTATCAAACTAAAAAGTGAAAAATAAATATAGTTTAAAAAAAACTAAAAAACACGCTTTATATCGAACTAAAAAGTAAAAAATATTTTTTTTAAAATAAGGTTAAAACAATAATGAATAAAAAATACTAGTATTATTGTGAAAAAAGTGTGGGGCGCTCGATGTACGAAAATGTGGAACAAAGCGCCCCACGCTTTTTTCACAGTAATACTAGTATTTTTTATTCATTATTGTTTTAAGCTTATTTTAAAAAAAATATTTTTTACTTTTTAGTTCGATATAAAGCGTGTTTTTTAAACTATATTTATTTTGAAAAGAGTCCTACGGAACCAGAGTTGAACCCATTCGATTGCTGTGTTAGCACACGTTTCAATGATGAGAGATTGTGTGCGCTCCGCTTAAGAAGTGCGATGCGCGTTTATGGAATCTGGATTGGCGTCGGACGTCGACACTAGAGAGCGTCGTTGTTGTCTCATATTGCGTCATCATTCACGCTCGACTCACCCCGGCTGACGACACACGCGCGTCGTTCCCGTTCGCACATTGCGTCGCGCCGCGACGCCCGCGCCGCCGTCGGTCTTCCTTATGCAAGTGACGAACTGTTACGTACCGTTTAGTAAATTGCTGTGGCGTCTGTGTTATTACAATTTTCGCATCAAAAATTACATTTTTCTTCTGCAAAGTTTTTCGATATAAACACAAATTATTTTTTATACAAGCTTTATAAAAAAATGACATTAGGATATTAAAAAGCTATTTTCTCAAGATTTTCAGTTGTATTTTGATTTTAATGCAATTTTCGAAGTAAAAATTCTTTTGACACGGTGGAGGAACTTTGTTTTATATATCCACATATTTTTTTGTCTAATGTCAGTAGTCATGAGCACAACACTCGTAATAAAGATAACTATGTACTGTCTCTTACTCGCAACAATAAAAATGTTTGCAATCATTTGGTAAAAATGTACAATCACTTACCCGATTCTTTTAAAAAACTTTCTTTAAATGCTTTTAAAATTAAGGTTAAAAGCCATCTATTAAATGTAAATAACTACTCACTTTTAGACTTTTTTATGCTTAAATTTTAAAAATATTTATTAATTATTAATAATGATGTGACATGTTTTTTATCTTTGTAGTATGACGCATTCCATACCTATTTGGGTACCAACGGAAATAAAGTTCTATTATTATTATTACTAGCGGTCCCGCCCGGTTTCACCCGGGTGCAAAATAACCGACATGAATGTTGTGTCTAAATTTCATGATAATCGGAGTTACCGTTCATAAGTTTTTGTCGGACGGACAAATTTATATTTAGCAACATTTTTCATTGATGCTCCGCTCCTATTGGTCTTAGCGTGATATTATATAGCCTATAGCCTTCCTCGATAAATGGCCTATCCAACAACATTTTTTTTTTTCAATTCGAACCAGTAGTTCCTGAGATTAGCGCGTTCAAGCAAACAAACAAACTCTTCAGCTTTATTAGTATAGATATAGATAACGGTTAGCGGGCTGGTCTTTGAATCCAAAATATCGTGGGTTAGAATTCTACCTCCGCTCATGGATGTTTTGTTGTGTCGTTAGTTTAATGTAATTAGACTCTAATTATCTTAATTGTCGAGCGTCTGTAATCTACAATAAGTGGGGATGGAAATAACAGAGCGTACGTCGCATTTTCTGGTGACGCTTGTCGAACCTACAACGTCCTACGTACCCTACATTATTATTTCGTACATACATTTCACGTTCCACAGTCATTGTATGTAGGTATGTAATATCTGGGACCATTGGCTTTTCCATTTTCTAACCGATGTGCCACATTATGAGGACCCTTATGTTCCTATAAGACGACTATGCGAAGGTTTCTGCGACCTTATTTACCTCTATATGTACATTGTACTTCACCACCTTCTCCTACTCTTACTTTTTTTAGTATTTTTCCAATATAAAACGAAGTGAGGTACTTACTGAGATTTAAATTTTCATTTATATAAATTTTGTATTTTTGCTGTTGATTTATTTGCAATTAAATGAAAGGTCTAAAAAAATAGGTAAAAAACTTTTAAGTTAATTTTTTTTTTCAAATATTATTTGAGAAAAATTATTGAATAAGGATTAAATTTTATCCGTCGATATATTATGACTTCGATAAACAAAAAATGTAGTTTTTTAGTTACACATTAATTTTAAATTTATTTTCGTCTCTGAAGATGGCCTAAACTAGATTGAAACGATAGTTATAAATTAATTTTTTTTTTTTTTGGATTTGGTCTAATCTATTTTATTTTATTTACAAAAATGTTTAATCCAAACTATTGTTAATCGCTTTTATTGTACAATCGATAATGTACCTACTAAAAACTAGGAAATAAATATGAATAACCATAGCTGAGGCTTTGATTAAACTAAAAAAAAATCGTGAGAGGCATTTAATAGAAAAGTTTCATTTGTTTGAGAATGCAAACCATATTTAGCTTTTGACTGTCTTATTCGACTTTAATGTAACTATAAATGCCCCCCCAGTTTAATTAAGGCCCCTATGGTGACTCATATTTATTTTCTAGTTTTAGTACATTATTGATTGTGCAATAAAAGTGTTTAACTTAAAAGTTTTTTTAGCTAGTTTTAATTTTAAATCTTTAGTGTGCTTTATTAAAAGTGCGATTTTCAACCGGACGAAAGCCGGACCGGTCAGCTAGCTACTATAATATTATATTGTTATGGGAACTAAATACGTGTGCAAAATTTCAACTCAATCGGATAACGAGAAGTAGTTGAAAAAGCTGTCCCATGAAATTTGAAACAAAGAACGACAGTAACGAAGAAAATTTTTATCGGAAAAAAACGCGAGCCATCGTGGGATGCCTGGCAGATGTAAAACATATATATAACTTGCCAAAGGCAATTGTAAGTTACAAAGCCCTATGGACACTCTACGGACACTTCCTAAAGCCCTATGGACACTGCAACTCTAAGTTACAAGTTACGAGCAGCGCGACTTAAATGACTATTCTAGTAACTAATAAATGTCAGTTAGATGTCGACATCAACAAAAGCCGCGTTATAATCCAACGCATACACACAGCAAGCACTAACGCTGTCGTCTAACGAAATTCTAGTACCTAAATTAAACGTAAGACGTGCCATGAACAGCGTCGTGCAATACGGCATCACAGAATCGAGCGTCACGGCATTTGGAAGTTTTTACTCCCATTCAAACGCGCCAGTATATGTTTCACATCAATATTAGAAACATGTAAACTACTTTTTACAGAAATTACATATTCAGTACCGCGACTGTGTGTAATCTGGGAGCTTTGCCTTTATAAAACCCAATCTTTTAGTTTTAAATATAACGCAAAACAATGTTTAATTACTGTTTTTGATCATAATTCTGATAAATATTTTTAATCTAAACTTGACATTTGAATACACCTTCTTGTGAGATTAAGCCGGAATGAATATTTTTCGTAGCTGAAGTCGGTTAGACAAATAAACATACATATGATTTTAACGTGAATAATATTATAAATTCAAACAGAACCATTGCTGATACCATCTCATGTCTTGGTTGTAATTTAAAATGTGATATTTAGTTGAAGTCTGTTCTAAACGTCTGAATGTGCTCAGTGACATAATCTCGTATATGCGACAAGTTAAGAGTTGAGACAACTCTCGTACATGTTAAATATCATAGACAAAATTATGTTCGAAGCTTACGTAGAAGATTGCTGGCAATGGTGCAAGTGTAAGAAAATTATATACCGACAAACTTTACCAGTCAATCTTCAAACGCAATATTTGGTCAATTTTTTAAAGTGAAACTTTTATTCTATCGCCCCGAATTTTTCTGGCCGTCTGTTGCATGTCGCATTACAGGCGGCCGCAGAGTAGGGGTAAAGTGAAAGGCGTTCGGAGTAGGCGCTCGGTAGAGCAGCCAAGGCCAATATGGCGGCGCCCATGGTTAGCATCAGCTGACCGTGTAGTATGTATAACACATAGTCAGTCTGTCATGCGGGCAAGTACAGTGTTTAAATGTTTTTATTCGTTTATTCGTTTATAATTAATCGTGATGGATAAGTGTCTACAATCCAACGCCTACAATCCAATAAAAGTTTCACTTGCGTCGTGGTTTCTTAAAACCACACAACTGTTTTTTTAAATCAGTGTTTTAGTAAATTAAGGAAAAGCAATACTTATACAACTTACTGCAAGAAAATATCAACATGTTCGATTTTGACATTCATTAATTAAAAAAAAATTGTATAAAACAAAGTCGCTTACGCTGCATAAACCGTAAGAAATACGTCAAATAATGTACTACAGAATTTTAAGTCTTAAAAAAATCCACGACAGCATAATATTATGTCTATCAGATAAAACACTTTAATTTTTCAAAATTTTGTTAAAAAATAATGAGTTATTTGCGAAGCTATTTTGATTGATTTGGTTTTTAATTCTTACTCAAATAAAAAAATATATTAATTACCTTAAGAATTTAATTAAGATCAAAAATTATCTTTAAATCATCTCATTTAAATGAGTATTTTCGAAGATATCAGATTTAAAAATTACTCGCAACAAAATAATTATGGTTTACCTGCTTGAAAAGACTTGCGAAACTATTTTGACCGACATAGTATTAATCCTCATCTTTAATAGGCAATCCATAAATTCGGGCGAAGTTGGACCGAACCGCTATAAGTTAATAATGTTCATCATATATTAAGTGTAGATTGGAACCTTACAAATCCAGGAACTATGGTCCCTAGCACACATCTTAGTATATTACAATTTCATTATAGGATTTATTAAAACCAATCAATTAGGGGCTCATTATCTGAATTTAGTTTTAAACACTTCTAAAAAAAATTGATAAAGAAAAAGAAAGGATTGAAATATTTCCTATCACAATTAGAACTACAGAAGAAGTAGGAAATCCTTTCTTTCTTCCAACGCAAGGATGCCAGTGTAACACTAAAACTAGTTCCGCGGATGTATTTCCTCGAACTAGTTCCGCTTAACAAAGAAATCATTCCAAATTAATTCCATCTTTATAGGTCTGTTTTGCTCTATCAACAACTTTAAAATTTATATAGCAACTATTTAATTCAATTTGTTGATTGTTATTTTTCGTCAATTATGTTACATGCCCGATCATAAATTAATTAATTATTATTCACTGATTTGACAAAAAACATTGTCAGTTTGTAGACCTTCTGTACGTAATACAACGATCTATGATAAGTGTGTAACGTCGGGCCGGCTCTATCTTTCTTCGTAGTTCGTTACTCGCGTTGAGCAGGGAGCGAGTTTCTTGTTTAAACTGCTAATTATAATATCTTATCAATTATCTACGTTCTCTATAGAGACTATACTACTTATCCTGTGACACTGATGTCTTTCTTAAAGAAACGTTTTTTATAAAGCAAGGATGGCGTAACATCAAAACGCCATCTGACCGGCGTTCCGCAACAATCGAGAAACACGCATATTAAAAAAATTGCGACCCGTCGTAAGATTTTCGTGCGAAAACGGCTCGTAACTTCACTATAATCGTAAATAAATAACTAGTGCACAATGACCATAGTAACGTACTGTACAATTATTAATAAGAATCGCAGGATTGTGGACAAAAAGTTCTTTATTCAGTGTACGACGTTTCGTCTATAAATTTAGACTTTTTCAAGTACAATACATTAATTGTACTTGAAAAAGTCTAAATTTATAGACGAAACGTCGTACACTGAATAAAGAACTTTTTGTCCACAATCCTGCGATTCTTATTAATAATTGTCCCGATGGACACGATTTCTAATATGTACTGTACAATTAAAAATATTTAAGATTGCTGTGGTTTTTACATTACCAGTGTAAGTAAGCATACAAGTGAGGAAAACTTTATTTATTAAACGTTTTTATCCTTGGTAGATTAGTACATTCTGCTTTTATCAAACCGTCTTCCATGATGCGAAATCAATAAAAAACAGGAGAGAAGTCTATAAACGTGATAATAACTTCAAAATAACACACAGCACAACATAAACCTAGGTAGTTTACAGACGAAGTGACGTCACGCCGGAATCCAACATGGCGAACAGCGTTTTAGACTTTTGAAGAACAGATTAAAAAATACATTTCTTAAAATTGAATTATAAAATTTATAGTGCGTTATCATGAATAGAAACCAACATTAATTCTTGTTGGCTGTTTACAAAATCTATCAAGAATATGTATTATTAGATTTTTTCTTAAATGGTGCAAAATACCCTATTGTGCAATTTTCCTCATCCTTACATAATATTTTATTCTCATATATTTTATAACAAGTGTAATATGTATGTATATTATATTATCACTTATCTGTGCAATGTGCATGCATGCACGAGTACTTGAACTAGCTACAGGAAAATTTAACCCGTTTGTGTTTGATAATTAGAGTCTAATAAATTCTCTATCGCGTGTTTCGAACAATTAATTTAAATTACGATAATACGGAGTTAATAAATGTAACGTAATTAAATATATAAATCGGACTTCCCTAAACCTCTCTCGTTTACATAATCTGGCTATTAATATACCTACTCTAAAACTAGACAAATGCTCAGGAAGTGTTTTAATTCTAATGTCTATCTTTCCATTGAACTATATCAATTAAACTGAAATAAAATCTTTCACAAATTGAATAATTGAAGTTAATCTTCAAAGGCTTTGTTTATAAAATTGCGCCCGATGTGATATTAATAATTGTTTATACTCTCTATACAGGGTGTCCCTAAAAGGTCTTTACAAAAGCCTACCCACATATTCTTCAGGCCAAAACAACTCGATACAAGCAAACTTACCTCAGTACAAAGTTGTTTAGTTTGGGCGCTAGACGGCTCTTAAGTTACAATTTTCAAATCGTTTTTGCTTTATAACTTTGAAACGGCTCATGAGATTTTACTCAAATTTGGTACGTTGGCATAGCTTAATTGGGCAATAAAATCCATATCATAATAATGATGAATATCATTCCATGGGCGTAGAACTTGATTTTTTCGATAATTAAACATCTAAAACTTCTACGCCAATGGAAAAAAATCAGTTTGAGTATGAAATCTGGATCACGCGACTCATTTACTACAAAAAAGGTACCTTTGATAAAATTCGATTACTCTCATAGTTTCGACAAAATTTTAATTTTAGTAATTTAGAGCATAATTAAATATATAGCGATATCTCGAGGCGCGCGAAGGATCCAATCTATACTAAATAGTAAAATTCGATTTGACTAGTATGACTGTCAAAACATCCAATTTCCATTGCACTGTCGTACTGTGGAATTTAAACTCGAAACATGGCGTATTATAACAAATAAAGGAAACATAACCTTTAAACGGTTGAAATGTAATTGTGTAACAACACTAAATATAAACGACGTTTCCCCACATTGTTAAAATAAATGAGCATGTACCGTGCGCATTACTGCACACATTATACATACTAGTCCCAGCAGGACCCCCGCGCCGCACCGGCCGACGCCCCACTACATATTCTTTTCCCGTCATCATCTCGTCGGTATCTACAGCTATCCCATGTTAGATAGAGTTGTACTTATTTAAGACTTAGCTGCACTTGATATGCAACTTTTAATAAACAGGATCATCCTCTCTAAATAGGATGATCAAAACCACATCCTTCTCAAATTTATTGTTTAATGTAAAAATTTAGTTAAGCTGTTCTTCTATAAGACTATTTTTATTGTTTATTATATTGCAAAAATATTGATTAACACTAGGTACAAAAAAAGTCATGACTTCTCTAAATTGGGGTAAAATATTTTATGCACGATCAAAAACAGAAAAAATGCTAAATATTTTGAAACCCCATAGCTACTATTATGGGAATCGACAGGAGAGCATTCAATCATTTTTTTCGGATTTTTTTACCATAACCTAAAAATGGATATATTATAAGTTATTATAAGCGTATTTCCACATTTGATATTTTTGATGCACCAATAATAATTGTAATATACATAATAAATGTCTATTTATTTCGTTTTCTTTTCACTGATTTAGTGTCGACATTTTGGGGTAAAATATCTTAATTGTGTTTAGGTGCTCTCAAAATATCCGACACGAAAAAAGCATCAAAAAAGTGTGTTGAACATGTGGAACGAGCACAGACTTCATTGAGTTAGCATATCATTTTGAGAGTGCTTTGAATGGCGTGCGTTCAGTTGTTTCCTGCTTTCATTTATTTCCTATCTCTACTATCTTGTGTCTCCATTCAGCATTCACTTGTTTCCTTTCTACCCAACCTTCTCATTCACTTAGTTCCTATCTTTTTGTACATACATATTTTGTTTCCCATTCATTTTACCACAGATTATCATCGATAAATTATATACGCTCAAAAGTAAAATCAAAGTTATTTTACGGTCATTTCTTCTCATAAAATGATCATCCAACACGTTTCTAAAAATTATATCTGTCTGCATTATATGAAATTGGTGATTGCAAAAAAGTAGATACAAATAATATAGGTTCTGTCACTCCCGCTGGGACTAGTGCTAGGTTGCAGGAAGCGGTGTCAAAAAATTTAATTTGACAGTGACCTTAGATTGTTCATAGATAGATAGATAGATAATTTATTGTGTAGCCCAGAAAAAGATACAATAAGTCATGCAGAATACATAAATAAATACTTTAAAAATATAGAACAAAAATAGTTTAAAATACTGTACCGAGTACACTTTAAAATACTAATCTACAATAAAATTTAATTTAAAAATACAATAAAAATATACGGTGCAAAAACACTTTAAAATACAAATCTCCACTAAAATTTGATTTAAAAACACAGCACAAAGATACTTTAAAAATACAGGACAAAAACACTTTAAAAAATACAAAAGCATTAATATAATTTATAGAAGCAGGAGTAGTCTTATGTCTACTACTACAGCGACCAAAACGTGTTTTCGTACTGGAATAGATGACATTTCCAGCTATCCAACGCTGCCTTCGTTTCCTTCCCTACTCCTTTAGGACGCCACTTCACAATCTATTATAAGCGGCATAGTTTTTATGCATGGTCCGTTTCACCGTTGAATTATTTTCTCTTTAATTTTGCAAGGTTTGTCCTATATTTCCCTGCCGTTAAATTATTTCTCATTTAACGTTACGAAAAACTTCAATATAAGAGCTTAAAAACGAAACTCCGACAGCGAAAAGTAGAAAACTATAGTTTTCAATATGAAAAGTAGTTGGATAACTAAAATTAACATCTTATTACCCGGTTAGTTCTCATATCGGAAGTTTGTTTTCTACTTTTGCGTCTGCGGTTTTAGTTCTTTAAACTTTTATTTTCATTTATTAAAAATTACTAAGTATACGTAGCTCTTAACGTTAAATGAAATATTTATTTTATACTAGCGGCCCTGTACGTGCTTCGCTACGTATAAAGTGAAATAATAAAACAATTTAATTGGAACATCTATCTATCTATTTTATTAATTGCTAGCTATTTTAAAATATACATGGGCATATATGTGTGTATGTCGAGCACTCCGGCTGCGCCGTCGTGCTCGAAAAAAAATAGCGTAAAGTATTCGTGGATAACTGGTCTTTAAAACACTTGCTCTATTTCGAGGGTTCACTCCGGCTGCGCCGTCGTGCTCGAAAAAAAAGCATTTGTTTTAAACGATATTCAGTTTTTTTACATCCTCGATCTAGATATATTATGGTTGTTAAGTTTTCTTAAATAAGGATTCTTAAATTTTCTCTTTTTCCGCGCAATTTTTTAAATTGTTTCTGTCATAAGAACCTTCTCCTGACAATAACAAACACAACAAAAAAAAAATATTGCAATCGGTCCAGCCGTTCACGCGTGATGGCGTGGCCAAGGGATATAGGGATTCATTTTTATATATATAGATGTAAAGATGACTTTCTGTATCGATACTGTTTTATAATCTGTGATCTTTTACGCAATTCTCGAAGCCTTTGTCGGGCGTTCGCTTGATTCTCTTCGTTTCATACATTTATAGACGCACTCCTTCCCTCTCAGAGCTTTCTACGATACTTGTAAATGATCTTTTATAGGGCGTCGAATCGTTTACGTTTTAAAAGAAGACCCAGAAACGTTTTTGTATTTTGTCTTTTTCATTGTGCCGGGAACCAGAATCGATTCTCTTTTACATTTTATATTTGCTTTGACATTATAAAAGATATCAGCCATTTCTTTTGCATTTCAATAGTTATGTTAACGCATACACACCCGGGACTTGATAAAAGCAACGCTGAATACTTCTTGCAAAATCATTACAAAGAAGTTAAAATTATCCTTTAAGGAGTGAATGTATCTACTTCAGAAGATTTAGATGTGAAACATCTACTGGTGCGTGCGGATGGGTGTAAAAACGTGCAAATGCCATGACACTCGACGCTGTCCATGGCATGTGTTACGGCGCACACTGGGGCCAAATGTATAAATTGTTCGCAGAAATTATTTTAATATTTTTTTTTGTGTTTTTCTAGGTAAATAAAACATTTATAACGAACATTATAAAGATATTTAATATTTTTATGCTATGATTACATTGCCAAAAATAATTATTACATGTATTGGATTTATGCAGCAACTTTATAGGGAAACGTCGGAATCATTATCACTTAATGATTCGTTGCTATCTATTTCTTTAAACTACTGACATTTGGTGGGTTTAGTGTCCATGAAACCTGATCCTTAAAAGAGAAGAAAGAAATATTATTAAAAATGACAACTACCATAGTCTCATTTTTCACTGAAATTTTCTTCAAAAGGCGCAAATATGCGCAACATTTTGTTCGTGATTCTACAAATACAAGTTACAAAGACTGATTCAGAGTTAGAATTAGGAACATGATCTGCCCTAATGACAAGTAAAATCATATATATAGATTCAAGTAACAAGTTCAATTAACATATTTATTTTGGTTATATAATTAGAAGATCCTATGTACCTAAAAACCGTAATAACAATTAAGAAACAAAAGACCAACCTGAGGGTAAACACTCCATGCTAAAAGCAATTTTTTATATAATAACACTGAGGCGCACTGTTAACACAAAGTAATAGCCAAATTTCATTCCGCTCGTATAGCTGCTAGGATAACCAACAATTAAACTGGTCTGAACTGGATGACTGCATGATCTGCGCTCGACGCTTGGTGGTAGCGAGTACACGCACTACTCAACATTAGTATCTAAGTATTATTTATTACCTGCTGTCGATTTCTGCCACAAATTAGTGTACTTGGCCCCACTGTGCGGCGTTTAATTTAGTTACTAGAGTATGTTAGATGACGGCCCAATCAGTGACGTCACATCCAACAGCGTAGCGCGTAAAGCTGCCTGCAAGACTTCAAGCAAGTTAGCGAGCTAGAAATCCTGCATCGTGTGAAGGGGTCTAAATACTTTTAAAAATCAGGATATTATAGTAAATTTACAATTTTTAGTGTATTTGCCATAAGGCACTTACACTATTGGCGTCGGTCGGATGGCGGGACCTAGGGGTCGGACCAAAATTTCTCGACGTTTCATAGCCTCCTGAACACTTTGGCACCATTTTTGGAAAAGTATGTTTATATATGTATATATATATATTTATATATATATATATATATATATATGTGTTAGCACGATAACTCTCTACAGACTTAATCGATTTAAACGAAATTTGGGCCACATGTTGTAATCCATCACCGCACGAAGCCTATTTAAAATGGGCCCAATCGGGCCATGTTAAGGGTGGTATTTAGGGGTTGAAAAATTTTTTCGGGCCCAAAAATACCGAAAAAATTTTCGGAATCGTTTCAAATTTGAAATTTAACCCTTTAGTAATTATTAAAATATGCTGCTAAAATTTTAAAAAAATCGGCCCGACAGGACCGGACTTACAAATTTTATGAAAACACAAGTTTACTGATATAGATTTACATACCGAAAGGTGTATATAATTTGGTACAGATGTTGAATTGATATGTAGTATTGAAATTAAGTAAAAAATGTTGTTTTAAGGGGTGTATTAAGGGGTAATTTTTTTTTATTTTGTCCAAAAACAAAGTTAAGTTCATACAATAGAGCCACACTGCCTATAAAAGCAAATACACTATATTGTCGGCAGGGTTTGGCACTGCGACCCGGAGTTTTTTTAAATACGTATCAACCTCAATATTTTACTATTAAAATTTTATATGAGTAAGTAAAACTTAAAATTATACAATAAATCTTAGACTCAGTAGTTTAATTACTTGAATAATGACAAACAAAAAGTATAAATATTCTACATAAAATAGTCGTAAAAAATTTTTAATTACATCCAAGTTGGTTTTGCGAAGTGATTTTTAATTGATTTTAGCATAAAACTTGCTGTGGATAGGAATCTTAAATTTCGAGCACCCTTAAAAATTTAATATTCGTATTCAAATGTTACACATAATATTATCAACTTTTTTACGATAAGTCATAAAGTTTTTACGGTGTAATTTTAAAGTTGCATTTGACGGTTCCTTCCAATAAAATTAAAATGACAAAAACAACATTTGAAGACGTGATTAGTAAAGCGGCTTGAAGTTAAATGTTTCAAATATATACAGTATGTCTCCGTGCTTACATAAAACATGCAATAAAAATGTGCTTTCTATATTTTAATTTTCTTTTTTCAAGATGGCGTTTACTGCGCTTATCCGACGTCTCTTAATTAGAAGTTACTATGTTCGAGTTTAAAAAAATCCTTATAGTATCTAACAAACTTGATTCTTACTACTAAATTCTTATACAGTGCGTTTCACAACAAACGACAGTTTTATTTTAATACTAAGTAATAACAAAAGTTGTGAAAAAAAATTAAATTTGTCTCTCAGCGATTTGATGTCATTATATTATCTGTCAAGTTAATTAAAAAATTGGTTGTCTGTAAAGTCGGTTTACGGACGATAGTTTTACGTGATAACGTATTCCGCTCGAATATCATATTTAATAATACATAACCTAAATTTTAGTAGCTGTCAAACTTGGGCCGATCGTGCGCGGAACGTGACACATTTCGGAACGTGACACATTTCGCAACGTGACACTTTTTCGTGCGTGCAGCCGGTGTTTCATCAATTTATAAGACGTTATCATGTCAAAAACTTTTAGTAGTATTGTCCAGTAGGCTTTAGTACGGTCCTAGCTTGAACTAGGACACACGGTATGGACTATAGATATATAGGGGACATAGGAAAGAAAGATATGGGTATTGCCACCTTTTATTTCATTGTTATTCAAGACGATAAATTAAGAAAATTTTTCCTTTTTCCCTAAATTATAATATTATACGCTTTTGACAGTGGAACAGATAAGATTTTTTTTAATTACATACTTTGTTAGATTGTCTTTTTTCTGTTGCAGCTTTCTTTTTTTTTCATTATTAGATTTGTTTTAACTTTCTCAAGTTTCATTTTGAATGATAATTAAGTTTTATAAAGATTGCTATATTGTTTTTATTCCCATTTGAATGCTGAAGTTTGGTTAGGTTTGCATCGCTATATATAACGAATATGTACTAAACGAGGTCGTAGCAGACATAACGCGGTGGAAGTTGTTTTTTAATATTATATATATTTTTGCTTTTTCATTTATGAGAACAAAAGAAGTTGTGTGTTGGTTTCTTAAGTACATTTACATTTTTATAACCTGTTAATAAAAGAATTTTCATTACTCTGCGTTACCTTTTTGTTCTAAATTGCATTTTGAATATCATTAAAATCTCGCTTATTTCTAAGTTACCTGGGTTTACTATTCGTTCCAGAAAAACTCACAGGTACCTAATACTTTAAAACTAAACATACCATTAATAAGTCAAAAGAACGGTTTATATAACATACTAGCCGCTACCCGCGGCTACGCCCGCGATTGAGATGGAAATCGACTTTTAACATGCATATCAGGGGTTGAGGTATTGCACATATTTTGACAAACAATTTTCTTATTTTTCGTAAAAAATTTTTATTTTTTTTTAATAAAAAGTATCCTATATGTTACTTCTAATACCTTCAAGAGTGTATGTGCAAAGTTTCATGATGATCGGTTAAGTAGTTTTTGCGTGAAAGCGTAACAAACAAACTTACATTCGCATTTATAATATTAATATGATTACAGTGTTATAAGCCGTTTTAGGTGCGGATATTTTTTTTTAAATTATTTTTTTGCGCAGTGAAAAGGGGAAGGCGTTTGGGGGGAATTCATATTCATTCACAACAATCCGTGTGTCATTATTAGATAAACGAGCCGATTGTTGTCTCACGAATTTCTTTGTCGTCCCAACGGAGAGTGTAGCAACATATATACCTACACTAAGCTAATACACAAAATTATTTAAAACGGAAATTTTGGTACCAGTTATTTCATTTCCACGTTAAATAATGCTGAACTGCTTCTTTTTTCGACCATCAAGCTCTTTTTTGTTTTTCCCTTTTTAGTCATTTTCTTTAGTCTCTTTGTCATTGCGTAAAACACTTATGCTGATTTTCACGTTATTATTTCAAGTAATTTTTCTTTTCAAATTTGTACTTGTGTATATTTTGTTTAACATGCCATTGTCTTTGTTCCATGCAAGTGAGAAATTGTTGCCTGTTTTATTTTGTTCCTGAAAAGAGAATAAAGCATACTTTATTGTAATCGACTGCTTGCTTCCAGAAAATCTACATTTATATTAAATTGTGACCACACAATAGAAGTTTCTCAAACTATTACAACAATTACAAAGTCAAAAATCATAAATTTTCAAACGTATGTATGAAACTTTGAAAAAAAATCTAATAAAATTTAGGATACAGCATTTTAACGGGAAAAGCCTCACCTTTCAGCCCCTGGTCCCAAGGGCATCCGGAAAACAAATAGTTCTTAACTTTGAGTGCCCCAGGGGTTAATAAATAAATATTAATTTATATGTAAAATAAAAATACAACGCTTAATTTGTAATACAGGGGTATTATATTTTTTTGAAATAATTTTTGAAGTTAATATTACGATAAATTTGTTAAACTGGAAGTGATCGGCGATAAAACTTATTAACAAGAATAATTTATAGAATATTTAAAAAAGAATATTACATTTATTGTAGTTCATCACTTTATTGTCTCTCTAAAAGAGCGCTTAATACATTTCCAGTACATACGTAATAGCCGAGCTGATGACACGATTTTGGGTACGTGTTTTAGGCAGGTTGAAATAATGAAAAAACAGTAATTTATCAATGGCTGAATCTGGAATGGTGAGTCTGCCTGAGCGTTTGCGGTTATTTCGCGCCTGCGCAGCATATGACATCTGCAAAAAAATATCCCCAAAAAACATGTTTTAGACAACTTGAAATTTTTATAATCTTTGAGTTCAGCATTTATATAATCCAGAAATGAAAATGACAGAACATTTTGTCGGTTATAAAGTAGGGGCAGAACACCCCGAAGATATTTTATTAATATACGCAATGAGCACGATACAGGTCAAACGGATGAACGGATTGAAACCAAATTTTGGGAGGATGTTAGCTATGCAGATATGAAAAGCTCTATTGTTTTTGGGGAAAATCGGCGCATGCGCAAAAGAGATATATGCTATAACGTTGTTTTTTATATAATAATGTTATACTTTTCATAACAGTTTATTATTCTATTTATTTTTTCAAGAAAGTTTTGTGAAAAAAAAAATTCTAAACTTAATAATTTCGGAAATATTTTGAAAATAAGACAAGAACCAACTGCTGTTTTGTTTTGAAAATCTGCCAGAAAAAAAATAGTTCACAAAACTTTCTTGAAAAAATAAATAGAATAATAAACTGTTATGAAAAGTATATCATTATTATATAAAAAAACAACGTTATAGCATATATCTCTTTTGCGCATGCGCCGATTTTCCCCAAAAACAATAGAGCTTTTCATATCTGCATAGCAAACATCCTCCCAAAATTTGGTTTCAATCCGTTCATCCGTTTGACCTGTATCGTGCTCATTGCGTATATTAATAAAATATCTTCGGGGTGTTCTGCCCCTACTTTATAACCGACAAAATGTTCTGGCATTTTCATTTCTGGATTATATAAATGCTGAACTCAAAGATTATAAAAATTTCAAGTTGCCAAAAACATGTTTTTTAGGATATTTTTTTGCAGATGTCATATGCTGCGCAGGCGCGAAATAACCGCAAACGCTCAGGCAGACTCACCATTCCAGATTCAGCCATTGATAAATTACTGTTTTTTCATTATTTCAACCTGCCTAAAATACGTACCCAAAATTGTGTCATCAGCTCTCCGGCTATAATGTCTGTAACCGCAAGACAAAGTGGCTTATATCGATTTAAAAGAGCATCATTAATGGCATTAATTACCTTAAGGTCACGAAGCAAATATTCTATCCCGCCGCCAACTTAACATATAGTATGCAGTTTACGTACATTTTGACACGTTCTTTACATTTTCAGTCTCTAGAAAAAGTATCAAAAATGTTTAAGAGGTCTCTTTACACAAGTTTATCGATTTACACTGTATTCTAGAGCTGGATAGAATAGAATAGAATAATTTGATTTCTAGAGCCCATAGTATGGATACGCAGTCGTCAAAATACAAATTAAGTTAACAATTAGAATATATCTAAATATTTTAAGCCACAGTTTTTGCAACATTTTGATGTGAAATGCCGCGTTTGGTTTGGAGTAAAACCGTGCAGTTAGCGCGGCACTCTTATGGAACAACGTTTTATGAGAGGACGTTATTAGTACGCTTGCTGTGCGTTGAATTAAACAAGACTTTAGTTGAAAGCGACATCTAGATGACATGACGAAATTTAGTTACTAGTATTTTGTTAAATGACAGCGCGTGACGCTTGCTTTGGACTGTTAAAGGCAACAACTAGATGACAGGGCAAAATTTAGTTATAGGGTGAAATTTAGTTACTAGAATTTCGCATGTTTTATATCTGCCAGGCATCCCACGACGGCTTACATTTTTTTTTCAAATTGATTGTCTCTAAGACGTTTTATTTCAGGTGGTAATAGTTATTGGCGTAACTAGTAGTCTAAGTCATTCATCGCGCTGACAGGTCATGACTTAGCCTACAAGTTACGCCCATAATTTTATTCAACAATTGCGCGTTATTCATGTTTTATTTATTGTTATTAATGAGATGTTGTAAATATCTTTTTATTTCTTTATAAAAAAAAACTGTCAATACTAACAGCACCAAACAGCACGATTCAATGTTTTGGTTTGAGGTTAGCCGGTTATGAATAAACTCCATGTCGAAAACATTCGGCTTCTCAATTTTAGCCTCAATGGGTAACAACGGAGTTGTTGTTACCTACTATTTCGTTACGACTCAGAAAATAGTTACGTTTATTTTCATTACTCCACAATGGCCGAGCTAGTAGGAATCTTCATTGAGTTATCACAAGTAATTGTCACCAGTCGGTAAATGGCTATTTAGGGTTCGGTTTTTAGGCATGATAAAACATGAATAACGCGCATGAGTTGAATAAAGAAATAAACATTTTTAATCCCGAAACGTTTTCTACCTTTGCCTAGTGTGTCGTAACATGACCAACGTGTCCGACCGAAGGTCGATTTCTGGCCGCTATCGCCATAACCTTTAGCCGAAACCGAGGACTTAAAAACCCTAATAGGTAAATTTAGTTTAAATTGGCTTCAAGCGCTGCAAACTACAATTAATAATATAAATGATTTTAAAACTTTTAAATTGAAGGTTTATATTGACTATATAATAAAAAAGGTAATTTTAATCATCTCTAGAAGTTGCCATGTTCATCGTAACAGTTCGTTCAATTTCGACGCGTGTTAGAAACATTCGGCTTCGGCCGAAACTTCGGCCCATTTTGTCCGAAACCGAAAGTCTCGCCGAAGGTGGCCGAAGCCGAAGTTTTTCTAGTTTTGATTTCATCACACTTTCTAGGATAGCGGTACCGTAATATGACGGTGAATGACGTCACAACGAAATGACGTTACTGTGTTCATTCGCTGTCTAGAAAAAAACGTAGCGGCGCGAGACTGACGCGCTCGGTTAAACTCGGAGCTTACCGACATCTTGCCGACTCTGTTGTTATCACAGATATATATATTTAATAGATTGCGGATACACTAGCGCCTCCTGTACCTTTAAGAAGCCATTTTGTACGTGGAAAACGCCGTAAAAAGCGCGCGAGATTGAAAAATATTAATTATTTTATAATATGATTTTATTGATAAAAACGACAAAACTCACAGTAAACAGTGATATTTCGCTCCAAAACCTATTTTTATACTGAAACGTTTCAAAAATTACAAAATTGAGCATAAATAAAATGTAAAGCTTAGAACATTGTACATTGTCAATTTGGCATCAAGGTTGACAAGCATTGATGCCAATCTGACAATGTAAAATGTTCTAAGCTTTTATATTACATTAATTATGCTCAGTTTTGTAATTTTTGAAATGTTTCAGTATAAAAATAGGTTTTGGAGCGAAATATCACTGTTTATTGCGAGTTTTATTGTTTTTCCATTAACATCATATTATAGAATATTTAATCTTTTTGAATGCCGCGCGCTATTTACGGCGCTTTCCACGTACAAAATGGCTTCCATATGGCTTCGAATTGGAACCATTCCGTACAATGCTCAAGGATAGGCATCCGCTATCTATTAATATATATATATATATATATCTATGGTTGTTATACACGCAATGAGAACGATGGGCTCCAATTTTTCTTAGTCCGCCACTTAGGTATCTCAAGACATGTGACCAGCGGTGTTACCTCTTTTCCTTGGTGTTGAAAATTGACATCGCTATCACAATTACCTGACATCAGCCACATTTCTTTATGACCAAAGATATTACATATACCTACTCGTATATATTCTAGCAACATAAAGATTTCACACTCTTTGCAATGTAAGTACTTTTCTTTCTCATTCCCCGTTTTCTATTATAAAGTCGAATGTAAAATTTCTGCTCGACTGATTTTTGAAAGCTCTTATACACTGGCAACTGCAGTTCCACTGTTCAATAGATAAAAGTCTCCATTGTCTGATTCGTACGACATCGCGTTGTTGCTGGCGGCGCGACGAGATCCAAATACTAAGTGCATTGGAAAAGTTTTGTTTATGTATGAACTTTTGATACTTGTATTTCACGTTTACTATACATGCAATAAGTTTATTGCTTCATTTCAATATTCTTTTACAGCTTTCACAAGTGTTTAGGGGGATATTCAAGATCAAACCTAAAATTGTTATTGCTTTTTAAGTTTCGTCAATGACTTTTCTATAAATCCTGCAAATGAAAATTTTCCAGTATAGAATAGAAAAGAGAAAGACACTGTTCGCTATTTATTCGGAGGAACAGTTACTTGACGAACAAATGAACCGAATAAATAACTACTTACGTTCGGTGAATATGGCCATTAGTTTCTTATACAAAGTTAATTTCAATTATTTTCCATTTAAAGTCCGTAGTATTTATTTTCAATAATTATGAATAATGGGAATGCGGACACATAGGTATATAATTCTTTCCTTTATTGCTAACGTTTCGTCAAAAATATTGACTTTTTCAAAGCTCAAAAAAAAAACAATTTTTTTAAATTAGAAAATAAAATCAAACAAAAAATTATAATTTATTTTCCACTTTTTTATGTCAAAAAATTAAATAAAAATTGTGGACATAAAAAAGTGGAAAATAATAATAATAATTTTTTATGTTTGATTTCATTTTCTAATTTAAAAAAATTGTTTTTTTTTATTTGAGCTTTGAAAAAGTCAATATTTTTGACGGAACGTTAGCAATAAAGGAAAGAATTATATACCTATGTGTCCGCATTCACATTATTCATAATTATTGTTAATTTCAATAATGATATTCACAATTATAATACACGGAACAACAATTACATTCATATTAATAAATATAACAGTACAAGTAATAGCAACAGTCCATTATGTAAAGGGGGACAATATTTCAATATGTTACCAGAAAATATAAAACAAATACAAAATTTAAATACTTTCAAAAAACATGATAAAGGATTATTTTTCTCAGTTATGTCTTTATAATAAGTTTGAGTATAGTACCAGTTCATAAGCATACATTAAGGATTGGTTAATATAAATTTTAAATCTTAATGTAACTTTTAATATCATTTTTTACTCAATATTATGTGTATGTATATGTTACGGTTAATACAAGAAAGTAGTTTATTCACGAATTAACCGGCTAATACCCGAATCAACCAACGTCAAGGATTGGTTAATTCGGGTAATTAGCCGATTAATTCGCGAATTAACTACTTTCTTGTATTAACCGTAACATATATATGACGTATTTATAGCATTTTTCAATAAATAAAATTATCGACGTTATCGAATTATTAATCCGGATCGAAACGTTAATGTTTTAATTATAATTTTGTTAATATATTGTCTGAAAAATTGGTCGATAATTTTATTTATTGAAGAGTTCTAATCAGACGTTCATCAAAGATTTGATTATAGCATTTTTTATGCTCCACAAATAAAATAACAATCTATCTATCTCTATGTATACGGTATAGATAATAGTTTATTTGTGCGCTACACTGCATAAACGGACTTAGTATGACACACAAAAACGTCACGTATTTGTTCGTAACGCCAACACATCGAGTTGCCCCATCGCGGAATTCATGAAACGCAACTGGAACGTCCCTCGTATTATACGTAGCTTAAGTGAAGTCAATGTAAATATTAGACTTTGCTGGTAAAAAAAGGGAAGGACCTTTTATGTAAGAGCTTGAAAGCTGGCCACCCTCGTTGTTGCTGAACTGACCCGCTGGCCTTTCTAATGCGTCGGTAAAGGTGAATGTTTGGCGCCGGCATATTTGGTACCCAGCCAAGCGTTTGTTCTGGAAAAATGTACGTTATTATTTATTTATAAAATGTCGCCTGCATAAAAATCGCATATCACAAATATTGCCACTGAAAAATATTGATATTGGCCAATTCATTTATTTATTTTAGAGCAAACATACATACCACGTAAGTATGCTGCTTATTTCTTGTCTCGTGGTCGTAGGTAGGTATCAAAATATATATTTTCTATTTCATAAAATAAGTATTGTAACAAACAAAGCATTTTAACACGAATGAACTTTTGCCGAGTTTTAATTTGAAAAACGCCGGCCAAGTGCGAGTCGGACTCGCGCACCGAGGGCTCTGTACTTGTAGGTATATAAATAGTACGTCAGTCAGGGGATTTTTTCCATTTATGTTATCCACATACATAATCTACCAATGCCGCGGTCAGTTTGCCAACTAAGCATGTAATTGCAATGAGTTCAGATGGACTACTAAACTGTAGTGTGCCTCGTGGCTACATCTGATAGCCTAGTTGTCGTACCGTGTTGTATGCGAGAGTTCTCATATTGTGCTGTATAAACGCACCGAACGCGAACGCTTGTTTTGTATTAGAACTGTTACTGTGTACGTGCGTAAAATGTTGCGGTTTAAAAACGTTATATTGATGTAACTACAAATTTACGGTTTTTTCCCTTTATTTCTGCTATAATACATTGCTTCTTGCCAAAGTTCATGATTCTAGGTCAACGGGATAAAGTACCCTATAGGTTTTGATTACCAAGAGTCTTGGCAGACAGACAGACAGACGGACAGCAAAGTGATCCTATAAGGGTTCCTTTTTTCCTTTTGAGGTACGGAACCCTAAAAATAACGAATTGTGTAGTTTTGTATAAATGCATGAAATTTTGAATTATTGAAGAACTACAGGAGTTTTTAAAATCAAAGCTGCAGATGACCAAAATTGCAATATTCTCTAATTACGTATATTAAGGATAAAAGTTTTTGAAGTGAAGCTTTTTTAGTGACGTATCTGTTTGAAATTATCTGTAACGTTAAAGGGGAGATGATTCACGGTGGGGAAAAACGAAACCTTGGTAACGCAAAATGGATCTTTAAAACTAATTAACGACTCTAAAAAAGTTTCGCGTCCACCGTGAGCTTATGTGAATGAGGTTCACACGTTTTTTTAATGAAATTAATACCTTCAGAGTGCGGTTGAAGGACAGTTTTAAAAATAAATTATCTTAGATACATCCTGAACTTGATATAATTTAATGAATAACAAAAAGTACGAATTTTTATTCCAAATGCCGCACAGTTCCTCTTCCACAATATTTTCGAATAATTTTGTGAGATGAGTTTATGCGATATTAAAAATAATGAAACAAATAAAAGTTGTCAGATTTTTTATGTCTTGTTTCTGATTTTATTGTACAGATCGGTGGATACAAAACTATGTTCTGAAGATAGGAACACCTGAAACACGATGTGTATTGCTCACTAAAATTGAGTTTTTTATTGCTCGATACGTATATATTTTCTGTAAAATTACATAGATGATGTACACTTTAAAGGCAATTTCGCTTTTACGATTTTTACCTTTATAAATAACGTTGCTATAGTTTTATTAGAAAAGGTCTTGGCACGTTTCACCTGAAGAATCTTTTACAACGGGGCGTTTTAAAGTCCGATATCCACAACATTCAAGAAAATGTACCTACATTGTACATGCAAAGTTTTGATTTTCAAATTAATGAATGCTATTTTTTAGCATTTCATTTATTATACGACACATAAATATAGCTACTAAATTTGTGATTAAAGCTGAAAATTGCAGAAACCAATTGAAAATATTAACATCTCTTTTATTTGTTAAACGGTTATTCCTACGAAAATATTGTCGTTGAGAAAGCTGTAGGGAATTTAATGCTCTACAAAAAGAGATCCTAAGGTTTTTGTCGCACAATCAACATTTCGTGAAATTTCCTGGCTTCGCTGGTCGGTAAACCTAGAGTACCTACGCGCAAAGAAGTTTTTTTAATAAAAGTGTTTTTCAAGTTGGTTTAGTAGTTTTGGACATTACCCTTAACATACAAATAACCCTGTGTCTTTATTAAATTAGTCTAGAACACCGTTTCCCAAAGTGTAGGTCCCGACCCGACACCGGGTCGTAGAAAAATTTTGCCGGGTCAGCAAAAAAATTGTAAAAACTAAAAAAATTATTTTACTAAACTTTTAAATGAATATAATTGTTAATTTTTTATTTACATATATTTTTCTTATATAATTAATCATTTTGCAATTTGTGTGTATGAAATCAGTAAACAAACTTGATTTCTATTAAAAAATTAAATTAGTTTTGTAAATAAATGGGTTTTTTTTCATAAGGTGAGTCGCGAAAATTTTGTAACCTCGTACCGGCCCGCGGTCAAAAAAGCTTGGGAAACGCTGGTCTAGAATAAAGACACGTGAAAAATACTCTTGCATTATTATTAAAGGTCAGTAAATATAATAAACTAACGCTACACGGATGCCATTCTAGAAATATGATTTTCATTATTTTTAACCTATAAGAAATTGTTCGTAACTGAAAATTCATCTGTATACAGTGGAATCTTGATAACTCGAATCTCGTTAAGTCGTAATTTCAGTAAGTCGAAAAAAAATGTCATTCCCTTCCGCTGAACCTCTAAATACGCGGTATCTCTAATAATTTAGACTCTGTAACTCGAACAAAATGTTATTTCCCCGTGAGGTATTGATACTCTATAACTCGAATTTCAAAAAGCATATTCCGCAAGTCTAAGCTAGTAAAATATAATGACGTCTTACTTGAAATTCCCTCATAGCACCAAAATTACATTTTAGTAATTAAATCCTGGTCTCGAAATTCTTGTCGAAAACTCATGAACTCGAACTTTTTAGCATTTCCCTTGGAGTTCGAGTAATCGAGATTCCACTGTATTTAAATCAACTGATTGCGATTAAACTTCAATAAAATAAGTACATATCTAAAGTGAATCCTTATCGTTTTTTTTTTAAACTAAAAAAGAAAAAAACTAATGAATAGGATTTTATTCAACTACTTCATGAAAGAAAAGTATAGCTTTCAATTAATTCAATGTATTTTTCCTAACTGTGTTTTTCTTCAACCAAATCAGAATGAAAAAGGATTTTAAGATTTTAATGTTGGCGGATTTTGATTAAGAGTATTCGTCCCTGCAAACACCCCCTGCACCCTTCATCTCAAATCTTTTCGCCACGCCTAAAAACGGTTCGCGCTCTCCCGACGCTATTTTTAAAGCTAGAGGGTTCTGGTAAACGCCAAATGAAAGACAAAGAATCAGACTACAGATCCTTCAGGCGAATTTTTTGAAAAACAGTTTCGCCTACGTGTGAAATATTACGTAACTTAAAATTTTTTTCAAAAAGTTGTAAGTTTTTTCAGGAATTTTTTTTTAAATTCGCCTGAAGGATCTGTAGTCTAATTTTTTGTCTTTCATTTGGCGTTTACCAGAACCGTCTAGCTTTAAAAATAGCGTCGGGAGAGCGCGAACCGTTTTTAGGCGAGGGGAAAAGATTTGAGATGAAGGGTGCAGGGGGTTTTTGCAGGGACGAATACTCTTAAAGAAAACATGTTCAAATAAAATAATTCATTGTATAACAATATTAATAATTAAAATAGGTAACAGCTTAGTGCAATGGTTAGCGTGCTGGTCATGGGTTCGAATTCCACCTCCGCTCGTGCATATTTTGTGGTAACGTTTTAATGTGAATAAATAGACGTTACTAGTGTTAATTGCCGAGCGTTTATAATTTACAAGAAGTTTTAAAAAAATATATATTTCATAATGAAAACAGAATAACGAGATTTTAAACTAAATCTTTACAAAATTTTGTTAATAAGAATTCTAAATATGTAGTTAAAATTCCGTTATAAGATTTCATTTATATACAGCTAACAAGCAAAAAAATTGCATGGTTAGTTATGTCATAGGTTGTCCATATTTTTCAATAGACACCGACCTTCATCGCCCGTTCAATAATAGAAATTTTTGTTGTAACTTGCAATAGTATCGTTTCGTCAGTCGCAAAGTTAGTTACGCAGATTGTTTTATTGATTAAATAATTTTTTATGAACTTATTTAAAAATATTGTTAATTTGATCATTAGTGCAGTTTTTTAAATGTTAATAATTAGTGAATATTCCCATTGATCTCTATCTCGTCATCTGTCCGAGCTGAATCATCATGACTGTAATGGAGAAAGTTAAGGCAATGGTAAGTTAGTTTTTTCGTTACAAAAATCCAGATCGCTGTCATGAAAATTTCCAAGAATTTTAATATTATACATTCAATAAAGACAGTAAAAAATTTAGCTTATATTGTTATTTTTTTGAGATTTCATAGTTATATCATCTAAAATTCCTGAACTAACTTGTGCAGTCGAAATGGAAAAATAAATAATATCTAACAAACTAAAATTTGATCTTCAAATAAATAAAATTGTCGACCAATTTTTCTCAGACCAATATATTGACAAAAAATAACAAAATTACAAATCAATATAACACAAGATGACGTTCGATCCGGATTTGGATCTTCTTCAGAAATATCTAAAAATATAAAAAATAATTAGTATAAAGTTATTTATTATCTAATAGAAATCAGGAAAGATTGAAAGTAGGTATGAATGATTCCAAAAATTATGAAAAATTAATAATTTTTTTAATCATTCATACTTTCAATCTTTCGTGATTTATTTTAGATAATAAATAACTTAATACTAATTATTTTTTATATTTTTAGATATTTCTGAAGAAGATCCAATAATTTTATTATTTTTTTCAATATATATTGGTCTGAGGAAAATTGGTCGACAATTTTATTTATTTGAAGATTTCTATTCAGACGTTAATCAAAGATTTAAAATTTGATCTGCAACCGTGATTTAAAGATATTTCGAAAAATATATTATGTGCACACGATGTTCTTTTTTTTGCAATTAATCTGTCTGCAGTATTTATTATACTTTTCGCGGACCCCTGCCATGTAGCTGCGGACTCCCAAAGGCGTGCTGTTTGAGAAAGGCTGACTTATGTGTGAAATTATAAGCCAGACTGACTTTATAGATGCATAAATTAAAATCGTAAAATTATTTTACTTGGTGTTTAAATATTATTAATTTACCCGAAGACAATGTTACAGTACCTATATGAAATTGTGAAAAGATTGGCTTGGCTTCAACGCGTTCTGAACCCATTACCTCCCAAGTACTATAAGATATACAGTTTCTGTGTGAACATATACACTCAATAAATAATGTATATTCGCTTGCACGGGATTATATTTTAATCCAGCATAAATAATGCGCCCGTATGCATATAGAAGCAGTGATGAATGCAACGCTTAGAGAAGAATGTTTTTTTTGTACACTGCGCATGTTCAGAAGTCGTCTGCAATTAGTTATAATTGATAAAAAATATATATTAAAAAACGCATGTGCATAAAAATAATTAACATGTATAAAGCTTATATACATATATTAAACTGGCTGAGTTATTACTTATTATTATGTATATTAAATGAAAAACAAAAAAGCGCAACGAGAAAAATTATATTATACGCTTATGAACTTCTGTTGGCGCTCGACTTGCTCTCCAGTAATTTAACGTTTCCTGCATTTAGAGGCCTTAGAGTGAGGGCTGTCCATATTTCTGTTTAATCAAATTTCAATTGATTTCTGTCTGTAGGTACTTATAGTCCGGGTGGTGGTGTCAAAATTTATCAGTGATTTATCTCCGACTCAAATGTAATTGATTGAAGAGTTTAACCATTACTCTGTTCGAAATCGAAAGTCAGTCAGCAGAAAAACTATGAAAAAAAGTGATAAATCTGCTGATGAAAATTTGTTAGATTGTAAATAATTGATGATTAAACGTGAAAATACTCGTCAGTCACTTTCCTGACGGGGGAAACTACGTCAGTCAGAGGTTTGAAGCCTTTAAAAGAATATCAATTGCTCAGTGTTTGAATTTAAAATATCGATTTTAAATTCACTAAGCAATTGATATTCTTTTAAAGGCTTCAAACCTCTGATTGACGATGTTTCCCCCGTCGGGAAAGTGACTGACGAGTATTTTCACGTTTAATTATCAATTATTTACAATCTAACAAATTTTCATCAGCAGATTTATCACTTTTTTTCATAGTTTTTCCGACGAGTTTCACAGCCTCCCACGCTCACACCCACCGCGGTCGCGCTGACTGACTTTCGATTTCGATCAGAGTAATGGTTAAACTCTTCAATCAATTACATTTGAGCCGGAGATAAATCACTGATAAACTATTATAGTATGGGGCAAGTGCGACCGAAAAAATAAAAAATGTGATTTGCAATCGCAAAAACGTCAAGAATATTCTCTTGACAGTATAGGAACTTGGGGCGTACTTTGTATAACATAATATACAGTATAGAATATTGATATGTCAAAAACCTCCAAAACTCGAAAAATGTTTTGTTCCCTTCCCTTCAAGACCCGAAACCTACATTACTCGAAATCTCTCGAAATAATCAGTGAATCCCTATAAGCCATTTCGGTACATATTTTCCCTTCATAACTGGAAAAAATAAATTGGACATCTGTATCTCGAAAATAGCAATGTATGATTTTATAACCTATATAACTCGATCATTAAAATTATTTAGAATGATTCTTAACCTCTTACGAGTCTCTACAAGTCTAATATTTCCTTACAAAACTCTATAACTCGAATTATTTAGCGTCTCCCTTGAAGTTCGACTTACAGAGGTTCTGCTGTATTTGTTTTGATTAAGTTCTGTGGAATTAAATATTTTTATTTATATCTATTATGGACACACTTTCCTCCTCTATAGTGGACAAAGCGGCAATACCTATTACTTTGAACACTGATTAACAAACGGAGCAAGTGCAGCAAACAGAAAACCATTAATTTGCAAGACATAGAAACTATTCAGTATGTTTTAGCTGCTCAGATAATTATCCGAAATTATCACCACCTCGTTTCCCAACCGAAAATATCAGCGAAATTTAAAACATGTCTTTCAACAATAATAATGCAAACTGAAAATCACCTGTGAATAAAATACAGAAGAATTAATAGCAGGGAGTGTAAGATATTCAAGTATGTCAAATATAATGGCTGTATTTGCCTCGAAAATGCACTTGCCCCAACTTCCGTTAGTTGCAACTAGTAGAAAAAATGTCAGGACTTTACTGTTTGTGTTTTTTTTTTTAAGTGAAAACTTCTTTAGCGGCGTTGTACACTTTTTTGTAATGGGTAAAAAATGTTAAACTCGCGTCAGATCGTCAGGGTCACGTGTCCTGATCGAAAATGCGTAAGACGAAAACTTTTATTTATACAACGTTAGACATCTAGCGTTGAAATATCGTACATAAAAATGCAACCTTTGATACAAACCATTTTGATCGAAAATTCGTAAGACGTTAATATTCAAGTTTTCACTTCAGCCGGCACTCCCGGAGTGCAAAGGGTTTTTTTTTACATTTGTTGTTCGTTTCAGCGAACCTGTCTCATACGGATTATTTAATTTGCATTTTTTGACAAAAAGTTTTTAAAATGTATGCAATTTTTTAAGCTGTGAAAACAAAATTTTTAAAAAACCCCTACACTGAAATAAAAAATCACTATAAGATTTTAGTTACATCTTGGAAGATACCGTTCTCTTTTCTTTTTTCAATTTCACTGTAATAAAATGTTAGTTCCACATGTTTGATCGGTCCATCCCTGACACAGCGAACATATGTCCAAGCAGCAGTTAACTATTAATTACACGTTAGTGGTTGAATGTCTTAATAACATCCACAATATATACATTATACATACTATAAATACGGTGTAAAGGCTGCTTCACAATACCTGACCGGAATTGTTCAGTAATTACTTTTTGACGTGATAACGTCTTATAAATTGATGAAACACCAGCTGCACGCACGAAAAAGTGTAACGTTCCGCCTGACCCTGTGCGTGCAAGCGAGAGCGTAGTAATGTATTATTAAATATGATATTCGAGCGGAATACGTTATCACGTAAAACTATCGTCCGTAAACCGACTTTACAGACAACCAATTTTAGTTTTTCATATTTTTTCAATCCGTGCTTTTTTTATATTCAAATTCATTCGGTTAGTTGAGAAAATATCAGAAATCATATTTTCAGAATTTAATTAGTTTATTATTTATTGGGTTCTTATATTATTATTATTATATTAAACATTTATTTAGGGTCTTTATCTATTTTGTGCGAAAAATTTGCCATAAAACTAATGACGCTATTCTGTATGGACAATGTTAAAATTAGCAGCGCTGTTAAATTTCTGTCTCACTTAAACTTATGTGATGTTAAATTTATGAGAAAGTCGCAAAAATTGACAGCACTGTAGCAAATTCTTACATTAACCATACAGAAGAGCGTCATAAGTGGAGAAGTGTTAATTATTTAAAACGTGTTTTATTTAATTTTAAAAAGTTATATTCTTGTCAAAACACAGGGAATTTTATTGCGGTGAAAGGCGATGTCATGGATTTCAATATTTGCAACAAATTTTTTTTAACCGACTTCAAAAAAGGAGGAGGTTCTATGTTCGACTGTATATATATATATTTTTTTTATGTATGTTCACCGATTTCTCCGTCAATTATGGACCGATTTTCAAAATTTTTTTTTTATTCGAAAGAGTGCACTTCGGAACCAAGTCAGGATCTGATGGTGGAATGCGGAGAAATCGAGGGAAACTCTCAAATTTCAAAGGCACGCATACTTGGCCTACCCATTGCAATACTTTATCTAACACTAAAGAGAGAACAATAAAATATTTTTAACAAAAAAATTGAACCGACTTCAAAATATGCACTAAAAAGTAAAAAATAATAATTATTGTTATTTTTGGAGTCGGTCTCAGTCAAAATGAAATCTATTCCGAGAACTAGAGACATGTAAGATTAAAATTGCTACTTTCGAATTCTGATGTGACACCGACTCCAAAAATAACAATAATTATTATTTTTTACTTTTTAGTGCATATTTTGAAGTCGGTTCAATTTTTTTGTTAAAAATATTTTTTTAAATTTTTAATTCACATAACAAAGTTATGCTTTCGGTTAATGTTTCGGCCACGTTATTATGAACGAATCTTAACACTAGATCGCGGATCATAAAAACGGATCATTGTGCACAAAGTGGATGGTACGGACAGGACACAAGCCATCTGACTGCTCATTGTTATTATTTTATAATACGATAATTACATTAATTAAAAAAATGTAACTTATGGGGTGTATGCAAAAGATATGTTTTTGCTGGCACATCATAAAGCAGCTGTTCTAGAACGACTTATGCTCTTTTAGTTTTAAATCTAGACTTACAAGGAGTCTAGATTTAAAAACACTTTTATCTTTTACTTTACATTACATTTAAGGGTGTCCCAAAATTAACCCAAGATTTGAATTAAATAGAAAACACAATTTTTAATCTTTAGAACGTTATTTATTTATTGAATAATAAAGTGCATAGGATAGGTTTATTTATGGAATAACATATCGGGCAAATGGCCGCCACGGCTTTGCTGGCACATACGCACTCTTTTGTCGAAATTTTCCATGACCATTCTGCATAAATGTGGCTGCATTTCGTTGATACAGCGGTTAATTTCCTCCTGTAATGCACGGGTGATTGTGGGCATGTTGATAGAGATTTTTGACTTTAAATAACCCCATAAAAATAAATCTAATGGTACGTTAAATCACACGATCAAGGGGGCCAATTCTGATCACCGAAACAAGATAGTACACGACCAGGAAATGTTTCATGCAATATAATTGTTTCACGGGTAGTATGACATGTGGCACCGTCTTGTTGAAACCACATATTGACCACATCGATATCATCCAATTTAGGTAGAAAGAACTGTGTTATCGTGTTAATTGAATTTTGTAAGCATGGAGATAGACCTTTTGTGAGTATGCGCTGTAGAAAGCTTCTTGAAATTTGCAATTTTTGTCCTTTGCGTCAATTGATGTTCTGGGGTTTTCACCAACACTCTCACGCACTGCTTCGATATTGACATTTGAACGACCAGTTTGTTTAGCGTCTCCAACTGATCCAGTCTCCCTGAATTTTTCAATTAATCTCTTCATTGTTGACGAAGTTAAAACACTATATTTTGTATGAAAGTTTCGAACTATGTGGCCGCCAAATTTTCATTATTTTTGAGATATTGTTCAATAATGAAAACACGTTGTTGTACCGTGTAATCGTTCCGTTTTTACACCAAACTCTCAGGGCTGCCAACAAATTACTGCACAAATAGCAGCAAATTAAAATCTTGCGTTAATTTTGGGACACGTCGCCGTTACGAAGTTACGAACAGCACACGTTCTCTTGCCAGAAAATACGCATTCAAAATCTTGTCGCGACCGACCAGTGGATCATGATCGACAGTTTGGGAAACGCTGTCAGCTATAGGGCCCGCCACAAACCTGTGCCAAGGGCCCCAAAGCAGTTACGTTACTGTATCTACCTTTACAGTTTAATCAGATTTATGTTATGTGTGCAGGCGTAAGTCGCATAATGATTTGGACTTTGTTAAGCACTTAAGATCTACTTTGACATCATAATGCATATACTGTTATAATTTGATCCCCTTCAATAAGAGAACGACCCTTTTAGCGTTGTATTACATTACTAAGCGCGTAAGAACATTATATTTCCTTAGAAGAGATGAGTAGATACAGTAAAGAGAAGCAAAGTTGCTTCGCGCGTTAACTCTATTATAGGGATGAAGAAACTTGCGTCTGCATGTCACATTTACATACTATATGGGGCATTAATCTTTGACCTTTGTACAACCATATTTGTTTCAGTTCAAAAGTTTCTTAATGTCTTCTGTGAGTACTTATGTTACGTAATATTCTTTTGTAATTATCCTTCTGACAGGGGTGCCACTATATAAAGTGTTAAAGTTATAGGTACAGCTAAGTAAATTAGCAAATTTCGAAACGGAGCGTTACTTCTCAATGCACAACTTTTATTTTTAATTTAATTAATATGTGCGCTCTGCCCTTTCTTCTGATACCCCACGTCTCGGGTGAAAAAATTTCCTTCAATTTTTAAGCATCCAAAAAATCGACAAACATGTGTTTGTAATGCTGACTCAGTATTATAACTCCTATACAGGGTGACTGGTAATTGCTCGTATTCCTCTCGGGAGAAGAAATTATGACTAATACTAATTTGGAATGATTTAACGTCTATCATTTGCGGTTCGGAAATGCGTCATTTTCAAGAAAATCTACTTCGGTTTTCTTTTTTGCAAAAATCCGAATTTTAAGAATTAAAAATTAAAAAGAAGTATTCTCACTTTTTGGCGTGATTTTTTCCATGATCTGATAGCTTACTAATTGGCTTACCTTCCTAAAGCTAAAAACCACGAAAACTGTTAGTTAGAAATTTATGTTATGTGTTAAACTTACAATAAATAAAAAAAATAAACTTCTTCACAGAAAAGTCATTATCATAAAAAATGACGCATTTGCGACCCCCATAGTGATAAAGTTAAAGAATTCCAAATTAAAATTAAAAAATGCTTTTTTTTCGAAAAAATCGTTTTTTGCAAAAACTTTTCATTATTTTTCAAATTTTAAAAAACGCTTTTGTTTGGATTGCAAAGGGCTACACTTTCACCAAGTATCGCTTAAAGATTATTTTTTTCCAAAGAGATACAAGCGTTTCAAAAAACAGCGATTTTTAACGGTTTTTTAATAATTGCCACTCCATTTTCGAATTTTTTAACATCGGACCAAGCCAGATCGATCCGTAATAATTATTTCTATAACTTTTGTATTAAACTTTTCTCAATCTAAAGAATATTTTTTTTAAAAAACGCAAAAAACAGTTTTTGACCAACTTTGGCCCCAATTTTCGGTAAGACCCATCACTGTCAGTTGTTTTAAAAATACAGCATTGAATTCTACGGACAATTTACGATTTTTTACATATTTTGGTTTGCTGTATAACGGTTACAAAAAATTAACATTACGTTCAAAATAGAATGACTGGTCTAATAGGCTTTATAATATTACGCTACGACCATTAGGAGCGGAACTTTAATGAAAAATGTTTCTTCTCCCAAGGTGAATACGAGCAATAACCGATCCCCTATATAAATAAAAATATCGATTAGTTTTTTTTTTAATTTTGCAATCTATAGTTTTTATTTATATAGAAATAGATTTAGACGTTAACTAAGTATTAAATGATAATGTGTAATTCCTGACAAAATTGACTGATAGACAGACGTTAAAGTTCTGCTATGAAGGTTCCGTTTTTTACCATTTTGGTACGGAATCCTATCTAGCTTTTTCTCGAATGTTCGAAACCCTTCTCCTACCTGCTTCTACTAATACCAGTGGCGGCTGGCGTGCATAACAATATATAGGCACAAGAGCAGGAAAATTTATAAGGGCGCAATTTTGTATTAGTACGTTGTATGTCTTAGTCATTAAATAGTTAATATATCAATGAAAGTTTGGAGAGTATTTAATGGTCGGATAAATAGTTGGAGTGCGTGAAATGTTGAATCAACCCGTTTATTTCATTCGTTAACCGTTCAGCTACAGCTGTTCGTGTGTGCGTGCGTGTGTGCGAAACCGTTCTAAAGTACTTATGAGACCTCAGGGACACATTGTGTGCCGGCCATAATGGTTATTATAACAGCCCCCTGCACCCTTCACAAGGTGTAAAGTATCCAGGGCTATCCGTCTTCGTTCTGTACCCACATTCTGGCGTGTCATTTCGTACACTTCCACTTTCTAACCCTGTAACCCTAAATTGTCTCGTAATCAACTTTATCGTATCTTAAAAGATGCGATTTTCGGTGAAGTCCGAAATCTCTCAGAACTATCTCAAGTTCACTATATGTGTATTTTTAGAAAATTTTTACAAATATCGATTAGGCCGCTGCAGTTTGCAAAATGTTTTCATTTTGTTTCAGTGCATCCTAAATAAAAAAAAACCGCGTGTTATCCTCGTGTAACGTGTTGGTGCTGACACAAATAGAGCTGTGTACGCAGTGTTTTATAACAAAATTGTATTTTAGTTAATTATATAAGTACTGCATTCCTTTTATATAATTAATATCAGGTGTTGTTTAAAGTGATAGAACTTTAAATTGAAATAAATATTTAATTAAATAAGGATTGAAGCCAATTCTTTTTTTGACGTAATAACGTCTTATAAATTGATGAAACACCAGCTGCACGCACGAAAAAGTGTAACGTTCCGCCTGACTCTGTGCTTGCAAGCGAGAGCCCAGTATAAGCGATAGAGAAGCACGATCGGATAATTGCTTAAAAATATGTATTTTGCTTTGGTTGATCAAATTATTAGTCGGTAAAAATATAGTTTGACAGCTACTAAAATTTAGGTTATGTATTATTAAATATGATATTCGAGCGGAATACGTTATCACGTAAAACTATCGTCCGTAAACCGACTTTACAGACAACCAATTTTTTTTTACGTAACTATTCAACCAGAAATGAGTTCCATCACTAAACACAATTTTTCGAGAAAAAAGTGGATCAACTTCAAGCTGTTCCCCCTTCAAGTTGTACATTTTTTCATGTGATGTTCAGTTTTCAACATATTTAAATGGACACCCGGTATACTAAATTTATTTAAAAAAGTCATATATAAAAATATCAGGAATTAAGTCTGGAATTATATAAATCATAAATGATTTATTATATAATATTTTTTTTACTATTCATTATTTATAAATTTATTGTTGCGTGTACAGTAAACAAATTGAGATGAAAAGTTAATTTAAAATTTTCCCTCTTTGGAGATGAAATTGTAAGCAATATCTTTTGGGAATGTGCGCCAAGTCACGCGAATGCATCTTAATTAACTGGATGAATTAAACGCACCGTAGAAACAAGTAATGTGAAAAAGAGTTTCTTACGGTTGGAAGAGAACTGCGTTCAGTTCGCGGAGACAGTTTTAAAAGATGTCCCAAAGTTCCACAGGTCGTTATGTTGGAAAATGGTGCGAATGACCCCGTCGCGACCCCGGCGCCCGGATTGTGTCGTAAACACAACCGCACAATTTGTTGCTTTGCTTTCTGATTATAATAAAACTTGACAAAATGTGAAATCCTCATATTATAATCAAAACGCGTATTACAATAATAATGTAATAGTTATCGGCGTAACTAGTAGTCTAAGTCATTCATCGCGCTGACAGGTCATGACTTAGCCTACAAGTTGCGCCCATAATTTTATTCAACAATTGCGCGTTATTCATGTTTTAATTATAATGAGATGTTGTAAATATCTATTTATTTCTTTATAAAAAAAACTGTCAATACTAACAGCACCAAACAGCACGATTCAATGTTTTGGTTTGAGGTTAGCCGGTTATGAATAAACTCCATGTCGAAAACATTCGGCCTCTCAATTTTAGTCTCAATGGGTAACAACGGAGTTGTTGTTACCTACTATTTCGTTACGACTCAGAAAATAGTTACGTTTATTTTCATTACTCCACAATGGCCGAGCTAGTAGGAATCTTCATTGAGTTATGACAAGTAATTGTCACCAGTCGGTAAATGGCTATTTAGGGTTCGGTTTTTAGGCATGATAAAACATGAATAACGCGCATGAGTTGAATAAATAGAATTGAACACAGTATACAGTGGATAATTCAGGGTCGGCCTAGAACTCGAAAAATTACCGGGAAAATTGTCAAACGCTTCTACGTGATCGTGCAGCTGAGAAGTAAAAATTCCGGACTGGTATTATATATATAAGTCCTGGTATTCCCTGAGGTCAGACCGACGCTGGTGGATATCTTTCTGATTGGCTGTTTGTCTGTCTGTACCGGTTAATCTCGAGAACAAGTGAACGAATTTCATTAAAGATATCGAGCGTCTATAATATACACACTTCTAGTTTCGCCAATCAAACGATGTTTTAAAATCTTTACAAAAACCTAATTGAAAAAATCTTTGAAAAATTTGTGTTACAATATTAAGGACATTTATGTGAAAATACGCTCTTTTATAATTTTCCATTTTCTTGTCTCGCGAGATATTCTAATATTCCTTCCCAACTTTTTATTACATACACATATACAACCACAGGAATAACGGGCTGTAGTAAATATACAAAATAAGACGGAGTACCATAGGCGTACGTGCGGGGAATATAATCATTATACCTATGCCCGCGTATTCTTCACTGAAAATTAATTAATTATTTGTATCTATAGGCAGTATTCATTGAAGTATTTTTTAAACTGTCAGTTTAAATAATGATTTAATACAACTCGTTTATTTTTAAACAACTACAAAACAAACGCTGCATACGCATTTGGCGTGGTTTTTTCTTACTTCTTTGCTCTACGCAAGGTATAAAACGCAACAGGTAAGGGTTATTCTTGGTCTGATCTTGTTTTAAAATTGTGGACGTTTTTTCATTTCAGTGTGCAAAGTTGGTTTAGTTTGTTTTTCCGGACAACCCGAAATGAAGTCAAATACGAGGACGCGAAAAATGTGAAATAAAAGTTATCTTAATTTTTTTTTATCGAATTCAAAGAATAGGTCATTCTATCAGTTTTACAATTCCCTAGCCTACATTTAACTAGAATTCGACGTAAATAAATTGGATTTTGTAACGAATGATTTTAGTATTATAATTTGCTACATAATCTGTATCACTTGTGACTTGATGTTCATTGAATAAAGAATTGAATATTTAGTTTAAAACGTTGTTCTTCTTATCAAGAATGATACAATTACTAAGTATAATATTTTAATGCGTTTGGCACTGATTCTATTAAATTAAATTTGAATTCCTGAATACTGTCCAACTTGGGAAATCAGTGCTAAGGCAGAAGATCAAAATTCAAAACAGAAAGTACAGCAAGTAAATAATTATACAATTTTAAACACGAAATATTTATAACAAATCTATATATATAAAAATCAATGCCACTTTTTTGTAATTTTATAACTCAAGAACGGGCTCACCTATCCAAACCAAATGTTTAGGCTTTGTTCGGACTATTTAGTAGATGGTTTATGGGAAGTTTGCACAAAATCGGTCGAGCGGTTCTTCATTTATCACATTTTTTAAAAATCAATTTTTTGACATATGAAAACACTTAAATATTGTAAGTAGGTTTTGGAATTTTATACAAACAATGAAACAATTGTTTTCAAAATATTATGACAGTTAATCTTTAATTACTATCCAAGTGAGACTTAAAATAAATACGTATTTAAAAGAAAGTTAAAAACAATTATTATTATAGGTGAGTAATTTTAATAAATAAATTTTTAACCTGAATTTGAAGCGAAAGATGCAATATCATAGATCAAGATGACGGCGAATCAGTTTTACAAGTAACGGCAAGTGTTTTAAAGACCAGTTATCCACGAATACTTTACGTTATTTTTTTTCGAGGATGACGGCGCAGCCGGAGTGCTCGAAATAGAGCAAGTGTTTTAAAGACCAGTTATCCATGAATACTTTACGCTATTTTTTTTTCGAGCACGACGGCGCAGCCGGAGTTCTCGACATACATATACGCACATGTATATTTTAAAATAGCTAACAATTAATAAAATAGATAGATAGATAGATAAATAGATGTTCCAATTAAATTTTGTTATTATTTCACTTTATACGTAGCGAAGCACGTACAGGGCCGCTAGTACATTATAATAATGACATAATACACGTATGTGATTTCATATTGCGAACGTCAAATTTTTGTAAACTTATGCCCGCTACTGGTAAATGTAGACATTTTTTAGTCTTGGAACATATTCCATAGGGGTTAGTAAAAAGAAAGCTTTAACGATAAGCTTGCGGTGTAAGAAAAAAAGTAAGGAAAACTAGTTCTGTTTCAAGATTTTCTTTTTGTTTCTATATCTTCACGAAAATATAGTTATTACATGTTGGTTTTCCACACAGAACGCCTCGTGACAGAAAAATGAAGTTTGTAATATGTGCAGCTCTATTTTTCTTACGATATTTTTTCGCACTATTTCTGTATATTTACTTTGTTTTGTTTGGGTGATACAGAAAAGATTTCATTAAATATTTGTGTAATATTTTTGCTTTATATAATTCCGTAACACAATAAAAGTAAAACTGTATTGTCCGCTTGTCTGTCTGTCCATCAAGACCCTTTTTCTAATGAAAGACTAGTATGAAATTAATATGAAACACTAAAATCTACAACTCACAGTCGTTCAAAAAAAACAAGCTTCTCAAATCTATGTCAATTCAATAGAAAGATGTTCTGCGTCCTTTCAAAAATTATATATTTTGATACCGAGTCACACATCAAAACCTATAGGATACTTTCCGTTGACCAACAATCCTTAAATGTGGCACGAAGGTGGTGGTCTCATAGTCCAAGTTAAAATAATTCTAAGTTGTGTGTTGGGATTATTTTGTCAATTTCAACAAAGTAATTGTCAAATTTTTACAAGGGTACGGATTACGGAACCTTCGTGGTACGTGTCGTACTCGCACTTGTCCGTCTTTCTTTACAAAATTTCTACTATCAAGCCTAAGAAGGAACTGTTAGTAGAAGTTTTGTTCCAAAAATATGTATTGAAGGAGATTTATTTGGTTGTTTTTCAATCAAATAAATCTCCTTCAATCTAAGAAAGAACGTTCAGAATACAGTGGTACCTCGACATACGAGTGCCCCATAATACGAGTTTTTCGAGATACGAGCCGGCGAGCGAGTGATTTTTTGCTTTGAGTTACGAGCGAAATTCGAGATACGAGTTCGGTTTAGCAGGTTTAATGACACTTGCCTAACTCATTTCCGGAACATTCTGAGAGGGAGGAAGTAACAAACCTTCTTGGACATGTTTTTTTCTAAACGGCCTACAGGTGAAAGCGAGAAAAATGTAGTGAAAAAGGCAAAGACCAGTGAGGATATCTAATTTATTTCTTTACATTCTCTTTTTTGTTTTTGTACAATAAATATTTGTCATTTATAAATACGTTTTTATTATTCAAACTGGGGTGACATTTTGGGGGTTGGAACGGATTAATGGTTGTTCAATTGTTTTGTATGGGGAAATTTGCTTCGAGATACGAGTAATTCAAGATACGAGCAAGGTTGCGGAACGAATTAAAATATGTCGAGGTACCACTGTAGTTAATAAATAATATGTCTTCTAGTTATTCAAATAAATAAAATTGTCGACCAATTTTTTTTTGTCTGAAACAAAAAAAAATTGGTCGACAATTTTATTTATTTGAAGAGTTCTATTCAGACGTTAATCAAAGATTTGAATCTTCTAGTTATTGGTTAATTTAATATAAGTTTTATTCATTTAAATTTCGATGCATATTCAGTTATTCGTCACTGATTTCAAATTATATAATAATTCATAATTAATATTGAGCACACAAATAATTATATATAATATAAATAAAAATTAAACATCTGCCCTGTCACGGTGTCATACATACGTACATTTTGATTAATGTTTTGTTTCGTTTTGTGTGTTGTTGTATGTAGAGTCAAGTCCTTGAGAGAAGTTTAATCATTTTAAATACACGTTATAAAAGAATGCGCTTTGTTAAACAGAAGCAGCAATTAAGGTATGTCTTCATGTTGAAGATCTCCGTTTATAAAGGGATTGATATATTTGTATAATGTGTACATTAATAACCATTAAAATTATTGCCAACTATATCTACTGTGCACTCTGATCGGATTTATTATCCTGACAGATACTGCCAGTTGATGAAAATATAACTGTACCTATAATATATACTTATTTTAGAGAAGAAAAAATAAAAAAGTTGGTAAAACCAAAAGTGCACATCCCGCAAGTTTTCCACTGTATGATAAAAATTGAAGAAAAACATATATAAAAAAGCAATTGAAAAAATATTACAAAAAATATTAGAATAATTAATAATAAAAAGCGGAAGATTGTGAACAAAAAGTTAGATTTATTAATGTACGACGTTTCGTCTGTAGATGTAGACTTTTTCAAGTACAATATGAAAATTCAAAACAATAATTATGAAAAAATCAAATCTATCGACGAAACGTCGTACATTAATAATTCTAACTTTTTGTCCACAATCCTGCGATTTTTCTTATTAATTATTATCTCGATGGACACGATATCTAATATACCTATATTAGAATAAGTTTAAATAAAAAAATTGAAAAAATAAATAATTAAATATTGAAAAAAAAATAAAAAAATTGAAAAAGAAATAAAAAAATTGATAAAGAATAAAAAAAATTGAAAAAAAATTGAAAAAAATGTGAAACAAAATATAAATAAGTGGAATAAGAAAAAATCAATGATGTCGGCAGGAATCGAATCCAGGACCTTCTTCTATTAAGCTAAGGAATTATCCACTACGCTACTGAACTCCGGCGGTTAATCATAGAAGTACAGCACTTATTCTACCGTAATTTACTACAGTAATTATTATATTATATAATATAAAAACCTAGCTTCTCTTGCGACCTTCAAAAATAAAATAAAAGAATTTTTAATTAAGAACGAATTTTACACTATAACAGAATTTTTAAACTTATAGCTTTAAGCTTCTTTTTTTGACATGTCAAATAAATGTATTGCATTTCTATTGACAAAATATATTCTATTCTATTCTATTCTATTCTATTGTTTTTTTAAACTATTAGCTGTCAAAAATAATAAAATAAAATTGTTTATAAAGATTAAACAACGCATTTCAGTGAATTTCAATAGGGTTCTAGTCCGATAGTAAACAAAGTGAATAAAATATAAACCAAGGCGATTTGTCCAAAATTGCAATCTACAGAGCTCGGACGTGCGTACATACGTACAGACCAACCGACGACGGGTGTTTGCGATTTTCAATTACAATTTTTGGAATAATTATGAACTCGAATCGATCTAAAAATAGTTCTATTTTATATAACAGAATCTCCTCTTTTCAAAAAGCTATATTTGGTTTGAGTTTTGTGCGAAATTAACCCAGATATAATTTCTTGTATGAACGATACTCAGCTCTGATACGTAAAGCGATAATAGAGCACATACTGTCAGTATAGCGGTATATGCAACATCATTTTAAAAAAGGCCAACATAACATAAATAACCCTTTGAAAAAATCCGGAAAAGTGCAAGGCCGAGTTCCGCAGTGTTCCGTATACCATCAACCATATTATTTGAATTTCGAAAATTATAGCCGTTGAAAATATCAAAATAATTTTTCTGTAACGTTGACTACTAAATACGAAAACGACTTTTTATGATACGTGGTTAGATTTATGTGTCTACAGAGCCGTTTTTATCTAATTTTAATTAATTGTTTCGTTATAAACAAAGTTTTGAATGTCTACCAACCACAATGTTTTAAAGGCCAATAAATTTCAAGAAAAAATAATAAAAAGCACACAATAAAAATTAATACTGTTGATAAGTATAAAATTTCATTAAAGCAGAATTATGGCCAATGAAAGTACGTATTGGATCATACCATATTAAAAGTCAAAGCTAGCGTTGATCGTACATCACTTTCTACATAAAAACGCGCAACATCTTTATACATGCAGCACATATACTACAGGGTTTAGAATCCACTTCGACACATTGGGAAATAACACGGAACTTTTGTGAAAATAATTAAAGAAAGTGGATACATTTTAGTCAATCAGAACCAAAGTTATAGGAGATTTAAAAAAAATCGTTTTTCTCCTCTTCTGCCGGTTCTAATTGACCCATCGCGTCCAGCTTCCGGGCGAAAGACGAAGTCTTTAGTACTTTAGCTATAAAAAGAAAATTAAGCTCCTAGCTGCAATGCTCTTTTAAAAAATGGCATTCAATTTTTCCAAATTTCGCGCACGAAAATGGCGATATCTCGCGTACGGGTTGTCTGATCAGACCCGGTCTGAAACGAGCTTGCGCGGATTATCTTTCTCTACAACTTTTGTTGGAACATTTTTCCCCCCTCCGATAATAATGGCCGAGTTATGGGGCAAAAACGGGTTTTCCGAAACTTTAAAGCGGCATATTTCCCGCCGACATGCGGTCACAAACTATACCAAAATGTTGGGGGAGCTCGACTCTACAATTTTTGTAAGAAACATTTTTCGATTCGAGACATACCGGTTTGAAATGCCCAATCCACTCCACTAATTATTCTATTCATTTTTACAAGAAAGTTTCGTAATCTTTCTTCCAAAACTTTATATTTACAGAAATATTTTGACTTAATGCACTAATAAAGTCCACAATTGTTTTTTAATCATTATCCCTTTAACTAACTTTAAGTGAATCTGTCCAAATAACGAAACAAAAATCCAAACTGGAATGAAAACTTAAATTATATTATGAGGTGAGCGTCTTTTTAAAACAGTTTTATCATTAGCTCGTTTTTTATCAAATAGACCAAATCGAAAATACTTAGATGCTATTAAATGTTAGCAATTTTATCCCTGTGATTTCTTAACCTGAAACATTTAAGAGAACTAATAAGTATGTTTGGTCAAATCTTTGATTAACGTCTGATTAGAATTCTTCAAAAAAAAAAAATCTTTCACGAATTTCGTTAAAAATAAATAGAAACTAAATAAGTATTAATTTTTTTTTTTTATATTTTTAGATCCATTCTGAAGAAGATCCAAATCGGGATCGAAACGTTAATGTATTAATTATATTTTGTTAATATATTGTCCGAAAAATTGGTCGATAATTTTATTTATTGAAGTATGTTTGGTATTGTGCTCCAGTGTAAAAAATTTTGACACTTTTGACACTAATGCATTCGTTGTACAAAATTTGTAACTATAGATTATTATAAACGTAACGTACACTTTTCAGTGTAAATTTCACTGAGTTGTCTACACTGCACCAATATAACAAATACATTTATTATATTACCGTACATGTTAAAAACGATTTAGCACCCTGTATTGCAAACATCCAGATTGAAAGCGCTTGTGAAAAGCTTTTAAAATATATGCATGGCGTATAAAATTTATATCTCAACATAAATTTTAATTAAAATACACCTTCACATCATATCTAAATACCACACATTGAAAAATGAAAGAAAAATTCTCTGCAGGATTGCTAAGTATATACTAATTATAAATTACAACCAAAGATATAATTTATAAATTTTAAATGCTATTTTAACTACGTGTAGACTTTCTTTTATGTTATTGCTAATTGTGTAGGTATAAAGTTCTTATAAATAATCTTCAAAAGAATGTTCCACATTTTCATTTATGCATAAGTTTATTCAGTCTATAATAACATTAATAATTCTGAATTTCTCGTATTGTCATTTTTATTGAAGTATTATGTAAGTCTCCCTAATTATGTAACGTGGAGCAAATACCAACAATTTCGCTAAAGAGTTGTGATCCAGAAATCTCGAATTAGATGACGATTGACTATGAAGTCTTCGCGTGGCGTAAAACACGTTAGATAAATAGCAAAACGTGACATAATTATTGCGTTTTTATTTTGAACTTTACACCATGTGAAAACTTCCTTTCAACTACTTCTTAGTGCTTTTATTAGTTTTTAACTTTGAAAATTTAAGAAGCAATTTCTCGGTAACAAATCGATCGAATTGAAAAAAAAAACAAATACGGTTGTGTAAGTAATGAAAAACCCTTCATCATTTGACCCCCTCCCATTAAAAAATTTTGATGGTGTTGCAGCCCCGCGCACAGAGCTAGAGTTGCAGGAATGATTTTGACGTGATAACGTCTTATAAATTGATGAATCACCAATCTTATAAATTGATGAAACACCGGCTGCATGCACGAAAAAGTCGTTCCTAACGTTCCGTCTGACCCTGTGCGTGCTTTTCTCGAAAACGGCCCTAACGATTTGGATGAAATTTACTGAAAAGGGATTTTGGGGGGCAAAAAATCGTTTTAGCTAGGTCTCATCTCTCGAAGAAATCGTTTTCATGCAAATTTTATCATTATAAAAATCAATTTTTTGACGTATGAAAATACTTAAATATTGTAAGTAGGTCTTGGAATTTTATATAAACAGTGAAACAATTGTTTTCAAAATATTATGACAATTAATCTTTGAGACTTAAAATAAATACGAAAGAAAGAAAGTTAAAAAAAACAATTATTATTATAGGTGGTGAGTATTTTAATACATAAAATTAACCTAAATTTGAAGCGAAAGATGCAATATCATAGATTCGAATTGTTATATGTAGAATTTAGGTTATGTATTACGGAATACGTTATCACGTAAAACTATCGTCCGTAAACCGACTTTACAGACAACCAATTTTTTGCATAAAAATTGGTCCCATTTGATATAAAAAGCGACGTGTTTTTGGATTTTTGTCAAAACGTTTATTTTGCCGAGTACAAGTTTTCGTTGAGACACCGTGTATTGAAGTGCTCTGTGTTTTTTCATTATTATTATTATTTTGTATAAAAAAGTTATACAAATGTCACGAAAGAAGACACCTTGTGTATACAAAATATATATATACGTGAAAAACATAAGAAAGAGTAAAAAATGAAAGAATGAAAGAAAGAAACAAACGCAGCCCATCATACGTAGAAAGCCACTACACTAATTTCATACAACAATGCGTTTAATAAACCGAAACCAACAAAAAAACACATTAGCATCACATAATAATCATTTGCTACTGGCATTCGTCGGTTGGTCGGCACCACTGCGCTGTCCCCGCACGTAATAAACAAAACTACTGGACTATAACACCACGAGAGGCATCGTTTTTGACAACTTAATCTTCACTGGTGTCACTCAGTGTTTTTAAAACATTTTAATATACACTGGGCTAACTGTTAGTACAGGTAATAGAGTCCACATTGCACTATCCTACGACTTTTTCTCGTTTTCTTAAATAGGTTCAGTATCACGTATTGACCCTAAATGCACAAAATCCTTACAAATTAGGCGGGCGGAAGTGCCGCCATTTTGAGAAAAACCGTCTCAGCCCATATCTCCGTAACCGTGCACTTAAGGCCAAAAAAGGTAATAACCTTTATTGTAGATAAATAAATTTACTATCTTTTTTGTTCAATAATTTTTTTTGTATCACTTACCGTTTACGACTTATTCAACTATTACGATTTGTTTAATGACTTTTGGACCCATATCTCTTCTAATAATTGTTTAAACAATAAAATGCTAATGACATGTTTTAAATCTACTAATTTTCTACAGCTTTTATTTTAAACTTTATTTTCTAAAATTAATGTTTTTGAAGTTATAACGCGCTAATGTCAAAAATCCTGTGCCTAGGCGGTCATATGCACGGATAGAACATTTACAAATGGTTCATGTGTTCGAAAAAAAATGTCTGAAAATCAATATTTTCACTATTTTTTAATTAATTATATTGATTTTTGTCTTCTAAAACGTGTTTGTACTTCTTCTATATAATTCTAAACAATAAAAGTATCTCGAAAAATCCACCCTCCTGCCGTTCACCTGTTTCTGCCTTTTGGAAAGCGAATATCGAAAATTCATCGAACATTATATTTTAACAAAGAACCTATTTCTAGCTCAGACTTCGAAGTAATTATTATTTAAATGAGTACTTTTAACCCTTACTTCACACCCAATGTCGTGATAATTTACAGGTTTATATTTTTTTCCGTCCGTTTAGGGACACTTTTTCTAAGTACACCAAATTTCAACGCTCCAGTTCATCCGAAATCCATACTAATATTATAAATGCGAAAGTAATTCTATCAGCCTGTTACCTGATTTCGATAAAATCTGGCAAGGAGATAGATTGCATCTTGAGGAAGGACGTAGGCTACATTTTGTCTAAAAAAACTGAAGGGGGGTGAAAGTTTGTTGTTTCTCAAGTTATTGATATGAAAATTCACATTTAGACTGTTACATGTTTCAACGTTTTTGCGAAATCATTCCTCAAGTGGATAAAATAGGGGATGATTTGAAATTTGACAGTCTCGTGAGGCAAAACTGTAATACGGTGGAGCCAAGGGCTCCATTACCGTTGTCGCTGCCGTGTTTCATCTCAATCGCATACGTAGTCGCGGTTAGCAGGTAGTTTCATATAAACGTACACCGAACTTAGCATAAAAAAAAATTGGTTGTCTGTAAAGTCGGTTTACGGACGATAGTTTTACGTGATAACGTATTCCGCTCGAATATCATATTTAATAATCACGCACAGGGTCAGGCAGAACGTTAGGAACGTTACACTTTTTCGTGCATGCAGCCGGTGGTTCATCTTTTTATATTGACGTGATTCATCAATTTATAAGACGTTATCACGTCAAAAATATACAATACTAGTTCAGGAAAGAAATGGTTTGGTCACATTTTGAGCAGCACTGGGATTTGTATGATTGGGTAAAGTTTTGTTAAATGTAAAAAGTGGGTACGTGTATACACGTCAGATTGTAATAAGATATACGATTGTATTTTTATTAAACGCTTTATATTAGTTTGGGTTGTAACTAACTATGTAACGGAATCTTTGAGCATAATTTTCACCAATTTCCCGAAGTCTGATTAATTTGAAACTTTGCATACGTATCAAGGACCGATGACAATGCAATAATTTGATAACAGTTTCCCATTATCCTTATTAGGACCCCCAGGATTAATAAATTTTTTTATAGATCCTCAAACTAAAAAGTGAAAAATAAAATATAGTTTAAAAAAAACTAAAAAACACGCTTTATATCGAACTAAAAAGTAAAAAATAATTTTTTTAAAATAAGCTTTAAAAGCGTTGGGCGCTCGATGTACGAAAATGTGGAACAAAGCGCCCCACGCTTTTTAAGCTTATTTTAAAAAAATTATTTTTTACTTTTTAGTTCGATATAAAGCGTGTTTTTTAGTTTTTTTTAAACTATATTTTATATACATATTATTACCTATAATGATATAATTTTGAATACAATGACTCAATCATATCATGTTTTGTGTAATACTTCTGTATACCTGGTTGGAAGGAAGTTGCTGTAATTTTGTTAACTATAAAAAATGTACATGTAGATTTATATTTTATAATCTTAAAGGAATTATTTTTTGTTTGTTTATTTTTTAAGTGCATTTTATAATACTCCTTTTCTTTGTTACAGGTAAATTATTATTTAATATGTCTACCAAATTCGCCGATTTTTAAAAGTGGGTGAGTAAACTTCAAATATAACATGCAATTTTGTATGTACATGAGTTTGTTGAAAAAAATAGTGTTTTTTAAACAAACCAATTTCGAATTTAATGCAAGACTTTAATTTTTCTGTAAGTCGATTACTTCCATAATAAAATTATGATGATGCAATTTCATATTCTTGGCGGTTTTTCGGGTTCATCGGATACCTAAGGAGGAGAACGCGTTTCCAGACTTAATAATCGTCAGACATAATATAATGAATAATGAATCTCCGAATAGGAGGCCAGTTCATGGATATTTGAGAAATTTAAACCTTGCTTAAAAGAAAAATACAATGGTGGGCCGAACCGTGAAAATCGGGTCACTTCCGGTCACTCAAAAAAACGGTTATCCGAATAGAATGTTGTTTACTTTATTTTGAAGTTTACGTTCTTAACGTGCTTAAACTCGGTAGGTTAGCGGGCCCGGTGGGCTGAAACCAGGGGCGTAGTTACCGCCGTATCTGCCGTATCAATTATACGGGGCCCCCGAACCACGGGGGCCCTCAACGTGCGTAAGCAGAAATTAATAAAAACTTCCCAAATTTTTGTCATTATTGTTCGTAGAGGCAGAAACTTTAGAAAAACTAAAGTCATCATCAGCTATAAATGATTTAATAAATCAGTTTTCCGAAAAAAAGGCAAGGAGAGTGTATATTTAATTTGAATTGTTTGTAGAAATTTTGGAAAAAGTGACAGATAGATAATTACCGACCAACAAATTCATAATAATTAAAAGCTCTAGCTCTGTATGACTATAGTAACTATCTATACACAAAAATGAATACCGGTCAAGTGGCATTTCCCACTGTCAAATTAGGTTCTCGCAAGGTTGCCTATACACAAGTGATTGAAGTAACTATTTGTATTAGCTTTTCTTTTAGTTTTATAAAGTTGGAACCATTTTTAACGTCCGCCGCTTGGGCTATAATATATTATCATTAGTAAAATGAATAGTTTATAAATAACAATTCTTAATGAGTTATTTACCAATGAATTGCATAGGTTTCATCGAGTAATGCTAGAATATTGCATAACTACAGAGAGTGGAGCAGGGAAACGGTTTACTCTGAACTACGCAGAACACAAATACATCGACACATAAGAGGGATGTAATTAGAAGAGCCGGGTGTAATTGGGGTGAAATAGCTGTGTTTAATTCCTAGCAGGCAACGCGTTCAGAGAATTCTAATTGTAGATTTTAAACTGTGTATTTCTTACGTAACGCATGCTAATCAAAATAACGGAACAAACCATGTTCTCAAAAATATGACCAAATTCAAACAACAGTGCAAACTCCATTAAAGTCACTCGATATAACGACAAACTCTTGGGAACCTATTCGAAAATAGTAAACCACCTCCCACCTCTCTACTTCTGTCCTAGCAATATATAGTAGCTAAAAAGATCAAGAAAACACGTAAATTTAAAAATTGTTCGTAGATATCAGTGGAAACATACCTAACTTAAAAACTTGTAGCTCTCTCCACAGTTAGTTTTTTTTGGTTGTACTATTGGTTAAGGGGGTATTCTAGTCTATACACACTAATTTCGGGCGTTTTTTCGAGCTTTAGAAAACAATATTTTTACTCTCCATTTTTTTATCATTTGGTTATTTATATTTTAATAATGCATAGACAAAAAAAAATAAAAACTCGAGAAATTATCGGTTAGTAAAGTGGAGGGTCCAAAAAACAGGGATGTCCTGGCGTACATGATTCCAACCCTTTTGGTTATATGAAACAAAAGAGTCCAACGGATTCTCAATCAGTAAAGATGTCGCCATCACCATTTCAACCTCGGAGAAGTAAAAAAAAATGTTTTCACAAAATGGCAGCCGTTTGAAAAAAAATATTTATAGTTTTTTTAACAGGTTCAAATTTTTTAGAAATAGTAAAATTTAAAAAAAAAGGAATGTATAGAGAGGGTACACACAGAATTTCAAATAAAATTATTAAATAATTAAAATTTTGAAATGTCCTTTTGAGGACATACCTACCTACTATTGAATATCTAAACTTTGGAAATATGTATAAAAAAAATATGTATAGATTTTTTCAAATTTCTAGACTAGAATACCCTCTTAAAACTATTCTTTTGAAGAAATATTTAGCTTTATTTAATTCATAAATTTTAGTGTATAAGAGGGCCCAGTGATCATGTCTTGCCCAGGAGCCCAAAAAAGTTAGTTACGGCCGTGCTTGTGGATATAAAATTACTCAGCTAAACCTTCCTCAAGATCGCATCGCATGATAAAATCACAGTCAAATCCGTTCAGTAGTTATTGAGATTACCCGCTACAGACACCCAGTCTTTACCGAGACGATCCTTTCATATTATTATATTATGTACATTGTAGGTACATATTAGTGATGTGCCGGATATCCGTATCCGTATCCGCGGATATCCGAGGGAGAAGAAAGATCCGTATCCGTATCCGGTAGTTTTATGGCGGATCTTTTACCTTATTAATTTTCAATTCATAGATGAAATTTTATATATTATATAGGTGATTAGGTAATAATGAAAAACTGTTAAAATCCATTTAGATTATTTTTTATTTCTTAAAATCGTATTTGGCACCTTTATATTGCAAAAATTTATCGTAGTGAGTACCATACCAATAGTACATAACTCAAAGGTACTAATAAAAAACTATCTTTATAATGAGATATAGCACATCGATCTTTGGAAAGAGACAATCTGTTATGAGAGTTGACTTTTAAAGAAGTCAATAACTTTTTCCTATAACAGATAGTCTCTTTCCAAAGATCGATGTGCAATATTTACCGCCGCGTACTCTAAGAAAGTTAAGATCCGTATCCGCGGATCTTGAAACCAAATATCCGTATTCAGATCCGTATCCGCGGATATACATTTTTAACGATCCGGCACATCACTAGTACATATAGATATAACCATCATAATAAAGTGATCAGATCAATGAACCAACACAACTTTAAACTTGGATTAGTGGTTTCTTGTCTTCAATTAGCATCGAGTAGAATTGCGACTTTATTGTAATATGTACATACATAAAGTGTATATATTATGGAGATTAGTTTAGAGAGTGTTCTATAATTATGGTTTATGCTGTGTGATCTATTGTTTTCAAATATTAGATTTACCGAATGTAAATTAAACGAGACGTTAATACCTTGTAATAATACATTTTAATTTGCGTTTGAGATTAGTTTATGATTTATGGGCCACGGGTTAGGTTTATAACGAATTAATATTTTGTTTGTAATTTCACAATAATTTATGTTATCTGTTTAAATTATTGTACATTGTTATTAGAAGTTTTTGAAAATTATTACGCTCAACGTATATTAACATATCAAGATTTCAGGTATTTACATAAGTATAATGAGGTCCCTAACAGAAGATTTATAAATATTGCATATGTTTTTAAAAAGTTCTGTTCAGATTTATTTTATCTGTGCTTATGTTAAAGTCATGCTTTGTTAAAAACGGCGGTACCTATTTAAATATAATTTACAATTAAATCTCGTATCAGAAATATGGAAAAATTTAATCTTATTCTCTTTATACGAACTTGTTTTCCTAAATATCTACGTATTATGACATCTAATATTTACACAGACGAATTTCCGAAAAAAGTTGACGTTCGCGAAAACGATGCTGCGAGAAAAATTAGGTTTTCTTCATACCTCGATCGAAAGTTTGACATTTACTCCCTGTTATTTATTATATTAAATGACATTATATTAAATTCTTTGGCTGCTTGTCGGCACTACATGACTGCATTAAAATTTTTTGAAAAAAAATGGCACGAAGATGTAAGATGTTTTCCACTCCTGGCTTAGGTGAACAAAAATCGCGACTTTTTTGTTTCGCATTTTAGCTAATTTTTTAGATAGATAGATATTAATTTATTGTATAGCCAAAAAACAGAATACAGAAAGTCAGGATTACAAATACTACAAAAACACTGTAAAAATACAGATCTACAATAAAAAAAATATTTTCTATAACTCTAAAATCATGAATGTAAATAAATCTCCAAAAAAATAGTAATAGATGGTACGGTTAACATTTTAAAAGTTATTATTGTTTATATCAGCTTAAGAGTATTCGTCCCTGCAAATACCCCCTGCACCCTTCATCTCAAATCTTTTCCCCTCGCCTAAAAACGGTTCGCGCTCTCCCGACGCTATTTTTAAAGCTAGAGGGTTCTGGTAAACGCCAAATGAAAGACAAAGAATCAGACTACAGATCCTTCAGGTGAATTTTTTGAAAAACAGTTTCGCCTACGTGTGAAATATTACGTAACTTATTATTTTTTTCAAAAGGTTGTAAGTTTTTTCAGGACCTTTTTTTTAAAAAATTCGCCTGAAGGATCTGTAGTCTGATTCTTTGTCTTTCATTTGGCGTTTACCAGAACCCTCTAGCTTTAAAAATAGCGTCGGGAGAGTCCGAACCGTTTCTAGGCGAGGGAAAAAGATTTAAGATGAAGGGTGCAGGGGGTATTTGCAGGGACGAATACTCTTACTGTTTCACTCAGGTGTAATTTTAATATTTAAATTTTTTTTTATTTTTTCACCTTTTATTTAAAAAAGGTAATTTATTATACGTCTGATTCAAGCAGCTAGAGAACAGAAATAGAACCGTCACCGTCTTGCGCAGTAGCAAGACTGTGACGGTTCTGTTACCGTTCTCAGACAGCTTGGAAGTAATTTATAGCCTGTGTAGACTGGGCACTTTTTATAAAAACTTATGTTCAAAAAAGAAAATTTCTCATTAGCTTTTAGTTGATTAAGTTTAAAACGTTATAAAATAATAGGAAAATCCTATTAAAGACTTTAAGAAAAGAAAATTAGCTACGTATTCTTTTCGGAAAGAAAACTTTATTATTGAGGGAAAAAAAGTAAACTGCACATACTTGTGTGTATGCGACGAAAACTGCTAACAATCGTTGTCAATAAGTAAACGTGAAAAGGAGAAAAGTAGTTTGTCTGGAAAACTCTTCGATAGAAAACTAATTGAGTGAATTAACTTGCAACTTGATAGAGCAGAGGTATTAGTAAAGCACTTATTTTTCTATCTCCTTATCCCTACGTTTCATTTCAACTCCACTGTAAAGAATTATTAAGTGCAACATATTTTTCTGTAATTTAATCTTCTATGCTTAATAAAAAATTATATGAACTTATTTAAAAGCAGCAAAAACAAAACTGATAAGATTTTTTTCTTCAATTAAATTTGTTTCTATATGCAGAATATTTAGGCGTAAATTATTTTAGTTAATTAATTTTAGAATATCAGACTTGGAAACTTTATAAAAGACTATTCTCAAACCCAATGAAGCACCTTGCATAGAAATAGATTATTAAATAAGAAATTAATTATTAAACATCGCTATACTAATATATCAAACTGAAGAATTTGTTTGTTTGGTTGAACGCGCTAATGCTAGGAACTACCTACTGGTTCTAATTTAAAAATGTATTTTTTGTTGGATAGCCTATTTATCGAGGAAGGCTGGCTATATAATATCACGCTACGACCAATAGGAGCGGAGCATCAATGAAAAATGTTGCAAAATGTAACTCAAAATTTGTTCGTCCGACAAAAACTTTTGAACGGTAACTCCGATCATTATGAAATTTGGACACAAGATTCATCTCGGTAAATTAAGATAAACGAGCGTAATCATATTCCTCTCCCCTATTCGTTCTTTTGCACCCGGATGAAACCGGGCGGAACCGCTAGTCTTCAATAAAGAGAAATTGTGAATGATTTACTTTTTTATTTTGTGTCTTACATGACTTTATTAAAAAAAATGTACATTTTAAGTCGTATCTTCACAAAAGCAGTACTGTTGGTTTCTATAAGAAAAAACTTTTCATGTTGGTTTTTCGTAAAAAATGCGGTATTTTTTAAAATTATAAATTATTATTATCTGAGTTTTTCAATTATTCGAGAGATAAGGTCAGTCTACAATGGCTCATATTATTATAACTAATCGATGTTCTATACGGTACCTATATTTTTAGATATTAAAAAATCTCGTGTCACGATGTTCATCCGCGCTAAGCTCCGAAACCACTGAGCCGATTTTAATGATATTTTGTAAATATTACTTGATTGGTTTAACTTACACTATAGGACAGTTTTTGTTAAATATTTTATACAAAATTTTGGTGTTCTGCGAAAATAAACAGTTTTAGTAACATGTAGCGACATTTCATTGGATTTACTCAAAGCTATTAGTTCAGAAGCAAACAAAAAAAACTGTTTTAGTACCAAGTATGATAGAATACGCTCTAAGCTATTAGTTCAAAATACATTTTGCAGAATTGTATCTAGCGCACCCGGGTGAAACCGGGCCGGACCGCTAGTATTGACATGAATTCTAGACATAAAGTTCTCTCTATAGCATAATAGAATATTCAGATTTCATCAACTCTCTTGTTTTATCAGAGAGCGAGTTATAAAAGCCAAAGAGAGAGAGAGAGAGATATAGAGAGAAACAAAAGCAATCGGTGTGTCAACTATATACACATGTAAGTTTAGTTTAATTGTTTTCAATAATGGCCACACTGAAAGTACACTTGAGAAACTATTCAGAACTGCAAAATTGCAACGGTGCAGTTGGAGCTAACTATTTCTGCGCATGCCACTCTGTAGTCTATACGCTGTTGTATCATCTATCTATCTGTACACTATTATATAAATCTATCTGTACACTATTATATAAAACGAACATTTTTAAAATTTTTATTTCAAGTATCTATATTTATAGAAAAAATCACATTTCGCACGTTGAAAACAAAAGTGGCATTATGCAAAAAATGGCATTTTACAGTAGAGCATTTTTTAGTTTTAATATTATTGTTTTGTCCTAAAAAAGTTACTATTAAAATACTGCTTATAGAGATTCTTTTGTTAATAATGAGACAATTTATTATTGTTTTAATTTATTTGTTGACCACAATGTTAAAAATAAAGTTATTAAAAAAAGACCTTTTTACAATAATTTTTTGTTTAGTGTCATTGTTGTCATAACCTATAATCAGTAAGTTGGAGACTTCAACTGCAAAAAGTGTCACTAAACAAAATGTGTCATTTTATGTATTTACTTACTTGCATTAATTTTTGTAGCAACTGTAATGAGTAAACTGTTGTTTAACAAAATGTGTCACTTTTTCACTTACAGCGACGTGCGTACCAAACAACTGCTTTGACACAATTAAAATAGTGTCGTTATATCAGTCATGACCATGGGCAATTCTTTCAAAATATAAAGTGACACTAGCTCAGTCTAGCGAAAGTAAGTGGATTTATAAGCAAACGGAAATTTTCGTATAGTGACACTTTTGCAATAAAACATGAATCTTACAAAAGGTGAAAAGTTAAGTTTTTTATATAGTGTCACTATTGTTTTCAACGTGCGATTTAATCGATTCTGACCATCCGCACAACTGTATGTCGTTTAGTTTCGGATATACCTATATAGCTATTTTAAACTATTAAAATTTTTATGCATTTTAAACCATCATTACTTCTAAACTAAAAGTGACACGGATCTCAATGTGTTTTGGAAAACCTTTGAGATTACTAATTATGTTGTTTATTTCAGTATTCAGTTTTTCGGTACTGATTTTTAAGGGGGCCAGCGTTGATGGAACACTTTGATACATTCACTTCGTTGAAAAAAATTCTATAATGGCCATATTCACCGAACGTAAGTATAGTTATTTATTCGGTTTATTTGTTCTTCAGGTAGCTATTCCTCCGCATAAATAGCGATAATTCAATTCACCAAATATAATTATGTGTACCTACTACAGATAAAAATCTCTTCTGTCTTACTGAGAGGGTATTTATTACTGCAGGTATAAATCTATTTTGTTTTACTTCCAGGGTATAAATATTTATTCACCTGATAAAATAATAATGGCCGCTACGTAGATCATAATACTTAACCTATAAACGTGAAGTAGGTATTATATCTACAGTTTGCTCTTGTCAATTTATTTATGTGTTGTTTATTATTAACCTTTTGTGAAGTGTATTGTTTTAAAACATTAAAGTTAGTGGAAGTTTTGTGTGCAATGGGGCTAGTAAAACATTATTATTTTGTAAAACTTTTGACGTGATAACGTCTTATAAATTTATGAAACACCAGCTGCACGCACGAAAAAGTGTAACGCCGTAACGTTCCGCCTGACCCTGTGCGTGCAAGCGAGAGCGCAGTATAAGCGATAGAGAAGCACGATCGGCCCAAGTTTGACAGCTACTAAAATTTAGGTTATGTATTATTAAATATGATATTCGAGCGGAATACCTTATCACGTAAAACTATCGTCCGTAAACCGATTTTACAGACAACCAATTTTTTTTTGACGTTTACACTCATGCCATCGGTAGTATTTTTGGGTGAACGTCAAAATATTCAACAAAAAGAGCAAAGAGTATAGTGCAGTGTATATTTATTCTGTAACAAACTTTTCTACCTGATATTTTGCTTGGTGAATTGAAAGTAAATTTTATTCTAACGGATAAATTTGTTCCAAGTTAAACTTGTTAATGTTCGGTGAACATGGGCATAAAACTAATAATTATAAGCTGTGAAAGATTGGTCTTTGAAACCTACCTGTTAGCTATTTCATGTAAGAAGTAAAGTTTATAAAATTTAAAATAAACAGTGTCGATGTACAGAAGCTTTTAAGCCTTTGAGTAACATCTTTTATCTTCCAGACATCTATTATATATACACAAGCAAAGTCAATGTAAACATGGTTGACTTATCTATCTTCGTAATTCACTAAATATTCACTAATGTATAGACTTAAGTCTTAACCGTGTTTATGAAATGTTACGGAAAATGCACTGTATTAACAACCTCCCATAACCAGCATTCTCATTAACCAAGTAGCATGAAAATTATGTATGTTGTTAAGGTGCATTTTGTTATGACCCCATAAAAATTTCAAGCTTTTATCTCAACGGGTCTCATAGATAAGGACCCTAGAAATTCTTAAATTTTATAACATTGGCTCATCAGAACCATTTCTTTATACCTTGGTCGTAAGTACGCTTATTAAATACATTAATTAATTAATTACATATTTATTACATAAAAAAACAGGTAAATTCCAAGCAAACAGCTTTGAGATTATACGTAAAAACACGAATGACAGCTGTTTGCGACTATTAACTAAAATGCTATAGGGTTGCTATGGAAACGGCATCTAAACAACAGTTGATAGGCTGTTTTTTCTTTACATCCCGCATCATTGCGTGTAATCCCACCAATGCGTAAATGTTAACTTTCTGCCTTACAATTGATGCCGAAAGTATGCACTTGTGATCGAGGTATGAAGACAAATTATTTACGGAGTTCTTCCTTCTAATAATGGTAATAATAATAGGATTTGATTAATTATTGCCGGAAGTACTTACATGCAAATTACCAACTTACCTTAAACTATAACATATATATTATATTATATATATAACGCATATATTGTGAGGATAACGCATAACATAAACTGTAAATAAATACTGTGAAGGTATAGAAGACGAAGATAGAAGCAGAGCTGTTGAAGCTTTGCTTATATAATCACTACATACAGATATCAAAGTAAAACATCGTTTACATGACGTGTTGTAATACTCTTTGTGTACAGAGCTGGACTGATTTTTTTTTTCATTGGCGTTCTGTCAGATATTCTCGCGCCGAATTGTAAAACGCATTGTCAGGAAATTTTTTGTTCAAGTTCAAAATATAATAATTGTTTTTATTTATGCATGCACAGAAGGTGGCTATCAAACGTTTCTATTGTGTAGTTTCCTAAAATTTTTCGCGTAAAGAACATTATTTTTTTTTTCTAAATGAAACTTTTTTGAATCGAAAAACAAATCATATATTATTCTGCACCTAAATGTTAATTTATAACATTATTATAGATTTATTTATTTATTTATTTATAGATTATTATAGATTTTACGTAGGCTAGTCTCACTTCTGTAGAGTGTAGTAAAACAATTTGGATCTAAACTTTTTTAGGATTATGCTATCGAGCTTAAAATACAAACTTAAAAGTTACGTATATTTGTTTCCAGAAAAATCAAACCAACCAAAATTAAACTTAAATCGGTTAATGCAATATTATAGGCATTTCAGAGACAGTATGTTTAGCTGTGAACAATAGCCCCTGAGCTGTATTTTTGAAATAAATATGCAAATTCTAGATGTTCAAAGTGGTCGGATTTATCGATAACTTTAATACTTCTACGCATACATAAGGTGTACCATAAAATCAATATAACAACTAGAAACTAATTGGATATTTTCTTATTTGAACAAAAAAATAGAGTTTAAAAAAACTCAAAAAAACACTTATATCAGTGTGGAATAAAAAGTAAAAAAAAAATTTTAAATATAAAGATTTTGATCAACAGCGATAGGAATTTCTATATCGAGTTCGGAAACTTCTTATCGCTGTTGAACAAAACCTTTATATTTAAAAATTATTTTTTTTAGTCCACATTGATATAAAAGAGTGTTTTTTTGAGTGTTTTTAAACTCTAATTTTTTGCTCAAATAATTACTCTAATGGCCATATTCACCAAACGTAAGTATATTTATTTATTGGATTCATTTGTTCTTCAGATGACTATTCCTCCGAATAAATAACGATGATTCAATTCACCAACCATAATTATGTTTACTGCAGGTATAAATCTATTCTGTCTTACTTCCAGAAATTTCCAGGGTATAAATATTTTTTCGCCTGATAAAATAATAATGGGCTACATAAATCTATAAATGGGGAGTATTATAATATCTACAGTTGCTCTTGTGAATTTATTTATGTGTTGTTTATTAACCTTTTGTAAAGTGTATAGTTGTAAAATATTAAAATTGATGTAAGTTTTGTGTGCAATGGATCAGGATAAAAGATTATCATTTTGTGAAACTTTTTGACTTTTACACTATCCCCATCGGTCGTATTTTTGGGTGAACGTCAAAATATTCAACAAAAAGAGCAAGGAGTATAGTGCAGTGTATATTTTATTCTTTAACTAACTTCCCTACCTGATAATTTGCATGATGAATTGAAAATAAATTTTATTCTAACGAATAAATTTGTTTCAAGATTAGTAACTTCTATTTTTAATAGTGTTCGATGAATATGGGCATAATTCGATTGCAGCTCCACAATTTTTAAATTAATCAAAGCGTTACGCGAAACGAGACAAACTCGACTTGCAGAGTGAACCGATAAAATCGATCTGCAAGTCGACTTGCATCAAAGATCTAAGTCGGCCGAGTGTCTCTCCTTTGTGACAACCTCTAACGTAGTGCTACGGTCTTCTTGTTTACATGTGTGTGTGTCTGTTGTAAAACGAACGCTCGATTTCTGTATCGAAGTATCAAAGACAAGCTGCCCGTTTGCTCGTTTATAACAAAACACTGTATCTGATCGCTTTAAACTATACGGTTACACGAATATTACATACAAGTATTATAGCGCAATGTTCGCGGTATCGCTTCACTGCAGCGCAAACAGTTTCTCTCTGTGAGTCTGTGTTTAGTTGTCTGTGCTGCTAAAAGCAAATTTAATGCAAAACTGATTGCTGGGTCACAGCGGCGTAACAACCAAAATACTCCTTGTTGATTTTGAGAAAAGGTTATTTCTTCTCCGCCATATTACATTTGCTTTCAAAGCAGTAAAATTTTCTTACTGCTATGTAACAACCATTGTTGACGTGCAATATCAGAAAAATGTTTGCAATTTCACCGTCGTCGGGACTGCTGTTGCTCTTGTAGCTTTTATAAGCACAGAATTTCAAGGTTGGATTTCAATTCCTTGTCTGCTTCGAAATTCATTTTTTTTCGACGTCTTACGCACAGAATTTCGAGCTTGATTTCAATTTCTTGTCTGCCTCGAAATTCTTTTTTTTTAAGTTATAATCTTAAGATTCAGTCGCCTCAAGTTTTTGAATTTAGCACAGAACGAAGTTTTTACTTCTCCGAAGTTTTTTTTTAAGATTAAATATACAGAAAAAAAACTAAAATTTAGAAAAATACCAGCACAATGGCCGGACCAAAAATTATATTTAATTTTTTTCGAATACTGTCCGTCCGTCTGTTAAATTGGTCAAAACTTAAAAGTAATTAACAAATTAAACAAATACTATTGTTGTTTAATATTTTTAATTAACCTTAAATCCTCCCTTAATAATTATACCCTACGCATTATATACCTATCTATGATTAATGGCCATATTCATCGAACACTATTTAAAGATAGAAATTACTAATCTTAGAACAAATTTATTCGTTACAATAAAATTTACTTTCAACTCACCATCCAAATTATAGAGTAGAATAGTTAGTTGAAGAATAAATACACACTGCACTATATTCCTTGGTATTTTTGTTGAATATTGTGACGTTCACCCAAAAATCCAATCGATGGCATTAGTATAAACGTCAAAAAAAAGTTTCATTAAACTATATTATCCTAATCCAATTTCACACAAAACTCCCACTAACTTTAATGTTTTACAACTATACACTTCACAAAAGATGAATAAACAGCACATAAATAAATTCACAAGAGTAAACTGCAGATATAATACTCCACCTTTATAGGTTACGTGTTACGATCTATATGGCGGCCACTATTATTTTATCAGACGAATAAATGTTTATATCCTCGAATAAGACAGAATAGATTCATACCTCTAGTAAACATGATTATGCTTGGTGAATTGAATTATCACTATTTGTTCGGAGGAATTAAACAAATAAACTAAATAAATAACTACTTACGTACATTCTATTACGAATGAGCGTGTTATCGAAAAATTGTGACTGTAGTTTCGTAAACTGGATTTAATAGCGAAGGAAGAGAGTAAAACTTTAGATCGAAACTGTATGAATAGAATAAATAATTTTGATAGTGTAATAAATTTTATAGTAATTCTATTTGGTAAATAAATCTTTTGTAGATGAATTGGCATAGTGTAGATTTGTTAACATCGTGTTCCAATAAATATTATTATCAGCCACTGATAAACACCGTGCTGACAGAACCTGCGGTATTCGAGGTTGCTGGAAACTCGCTCCTGCTGTTCTCGTTCTATAATAAAACATTCCTGACTGTAAAAGCTTTTCTACCCTGCTAGAGCTTTGTATCCATGAGTCGATACTGCAGGAAAGTTAATTAAAATTTTATATTTTATATAAAATTCGAAACGTCCAAATTATTGATGTTGTATATATTTGGAACATATTAATAACCAAAGTTATTTTTTTTATTCAAAAGCCTGAAAAACTCTTTCTGAAAGTTGTTTTTAATTTTAAATTGAGCCTTTAAATTCAATAAAAATATTTGCCACGAGTTAAATTTTAATTTCTCTGTTACAAATTAATTATGAATTGTTTGAAGTTATTTCAGCTTCTGTTTATATCAGAATGGAAAATAATAAAACAGTTTAATGTTCTACACAAAAGTTAACCAAAACTTTTATCTCGAACGATTTTGGAATTCCTGAGATTATTTGTAGCGTAGGTAGAAATGCACAGAATGAAACAGAACAAAAATTGAACTTTATTCAAAAAAGGCCACTAAAAAGCGTGAAATAGTAAAGTTTTGAAGTCGGCGCCAATTTTAAACTATATTTTTTATGTATCTATGCACTTTAATTAATTAGCACTGACCTCAAAACTTTATTTTACGCTTTTTTCCATAAGTTCAATTTTTTAAGTTTATTTCTCTTTTTTTTTTCTTAGTGGTTTGCAATACGTAGCTGGTACGTTATTAACCGCCATCTTTATTTAACTAATTTTATGACTAAAATAGAAAAAACTGCTGAACTGATTTAAGTAAAACGTACCTATGTGATACCACCCTGAAGTATGCCCTATTTAAATAGAAAAATCATCATTAAAGTCGGTTCATAAATATCGGATTTATAAGCTAAAAACAACTGAACCGAATTGAAAAATTTTACACTACCAATCCGTAAACATTCTGAACAAAATGGTGGCGATTTTTTTTTAAATTGTTTAACTCTTCTATTGTTGAATTGTATATTCTGATTATTTAGAGACCAAAGAACCTAGAAAAATTAATAAAAAAAAATTGTGTATCCCTGCTTAACTGTGAAAATAACCCGCACGAAATAACCGTGCGAAGCCGGGTTGCGTTCACAAAAATTAATCTGTTTCGCGGCAAAAAAAATTGTCAATCGTCACGATCGTATAGGGTTAAAAAAATATGTATACGTGTCGATTTGATAACCTTTTTTCTTGACGTCGGTAAAAAACTATGATAAAAACAAACGAAAAATATATTTAAATTTTTAATACAGCTTCGGCTACAAAAATACTTTCAATGTAAACAATGATAATGGAATGATTTTACGGTACAACGATTTCGCCTTTTAACAAACAAAATGGGCATTCAATGGCACAATGGTTTTGACATAAATAACAGAAAGATAAATTTTAAATTAGTTCAGTAGGCATTAAACACATCAAAGCCGTGATATGTGAACGCTGAGATTTACAAGAAACGCGAATTAACTGGAACTTCTATAAATTTGAATAATTCTCCTAAATTAACTGTACAATCGCATCCATAATAAATAGAAAACTATTTTCCTTCGACTGATTTACATAATTATTTCTATTAATTGAATATTTTTGTCCTCAAATGAATCATCACTATTTTTCTTTAATTTTTCTGGATCTACTGATCAGAAAAACTCTCTCATGGCCATATTCACCAAACGTAAGTAATTATTTATTCGGTTATTTTGTTTCATCCCTCAGAATAAATAGTGATAATTATGTTTACCGCAAGTTTAAATCTATTCTGTCCACATTCTCGGGTATAAATATTTATTCGCCTTAGAAAATAATAATGGTCGCCACATAGATCATAATATCTAACCTATAAACGTGGAGTATTATATCTGCAGCTTGCTCTTGTAAATTTATTTGTGTTGTGAAGTGTATAGTTGTAAAACATTAAAGTTAGTGAATGTTTTGTGTGCAATTGGGTTAGAATAAAACATTATTATTTTGCGAAACATTTTTTTTGACGTTTACACTAACGGTCGGATTTTTGGGTGAACGTCAAAATATTCAACAAAAAGAGCAAGGAGTATAGTTCAGTGTACATTTATTTTTTAACTAACTTTTCTACTTGATAATTTGCTTGGTGAATTGAAAGTAAATTTTATTCTGACGAATAAATTTGTTCCAAAATTAGTACCTAACTTCTATCTTTAATAGTGTTCGATGAAAAAATGTAAATCCCGCAAGCGACCGTGAGCTAAAACGGATGTACCTCACCACTAAACTATAAAGTGGTATAATATGTTGTTGTTCTTAATTATTGCGTTGCCAATCCAAAATTCACTCGGGCCAAACCGGACCAGAAAGCCAAGATGTTGAAATGTCAAGCAACCTCTGCTCATAGATTTATTTTTTTTGACGTGATAACGTCTTATAAATTGATGAAACACCAGCTGCACGCACGAAAAAGTGTAACGCCGTAACGTTCCGCCTGACCCTGTGCGTGCAAGCGAGAGCGCAGTATAAGCGATAGAGAAGCACGATCGGCGTCGGCTTGTACGCATTTCTCACTCTTCTCGCGTGACGTCAGAGAGTAGTGTGCGTTCAACATTTTTTTCGGCTGTTCCAGCAAAAGCTACATCTGACAAATACCCTTTGTTTTATAAACCGTAGAAATTAAGACTTAAATCTAATAAAAATGTCATAAATTATTGAATTTTTAAAGCAATTTTTCAGGTAATACATCGTTATTTGTTCGTTTTTGCTCGGATATTTTTTGTGTCATATAATTATTACCGATTCATCCAAGCCAAAGTATAACTGAACGCACGATAATGGCAATATGGCGCTAATAATAATTAATAAATGTCATTTTATTTTGTTAAAAATAACTGATCGCCGTCATTATGGATAAAATATGATATTATTCACAACGAATGCAAATGTATTGATCAATTGATAGTTTGTACACAAACGCAGCTACATTTTGTATCAAAAACAAATCTTGGGAGATATCTGCATTTCATAACAGCAGATAAATTATACGGTTTGTTAACAAATATATAAATATATACATTCTTTTAAATGTATACCTCTGCTCATAGATTTATTTTTTTTTTCAAAACATCAGTAGGTGCGAAGTATTATCCCAAGGACTTTTGTCTTTGTCGATCGATTCCCGTCGATATCTTGCAGACTTCTTCACCTTATTTCGTGTGATCTGTATGCGTGATTACACGCATAATACATGACGTTTACCTCACCCTGTGCACATAAATATACGTATGTAGCAGAGCGTAGTTATATATGTACAGTATAGGAGTTAGAGGAACGGGTGTAGGTGTTATGGTGGCCGTAATGGCCAGTGTGGCGAAACGGTGATACATTTTTCATCATTCTATTCATTATGCAATCCACGAGCGTATCCACGATAAAAGACAACATTGAATTACAGCATCCCTTCGCAATCACATACAATGGCATTATTCACTATACACAAACAAAAAAAAACTCACCTATCTACCCTACATTACTGATAACATAGTGTCTGTGGAGTAGAAGTGACACGCCACGCTGTGCTACCGTGGTCCGAGTCTACTGATACCGTAGATATAGTTGCTCACTTATAGATCGAACCCCGCCGTGAAACACTCTAGGGCCGTTCGCATACAAGGCAACGCAGTGGTTCATATCTTAGCAATAGAAAACAGCTAGTAGAAATCAGTCATATTAATAACAATGGATACAAAGCTTATTACCATTCAGATCTAACTGACACTGTAATAGGTGTCCCACAAGGATCAATTTTAGGTCCTATACTATTTACTATTTATGTAAATGACATCTCCAGGTACATTTCAAGTAAAATTCCATCTAATGTGACACTTTATGCAGATGATACTTCTGTTTTAATTGAATGTGATAATTTTTCAAGTAATTAAAATTGTCGACCAATTTTTCTCAGACGTTAATCAAAGATTTAAATGTGATAATATCGAGCATGCGAATTTGAACGCGAAAGTAATTAAAGCTACTAGGTGGTATTGGCGATGCAGCCGATATCGATGATCTAAGCAACAGAACAACATTTTTACGCGCTTTATATTAACTTCACTTGTAAGTTTGTATGTATGTATGTTTGTAACTTTCGTTTGAACTACAGCAAGTGGTTTATTACTGTAGTATAATATGCCAGCACTGTAACTACAGTGGTTAGCCGTGCGGTCTAAGGCACGGGTCTTCGCTGACGTCAACTCTCGGAATCACGGATCGTGGGTTCTAATCCCGTCCACGCCGAAAAAAAAATTGTTTTTTTTTTCAGCAAATTTTTGACAATAAATCGAACTAAAAAGTGGAAAATAAATATAGTTAAAAAAAAATTAAAAAACACGCTTTAGGTATGTCGAACTAAAAAGTAAAAAATATTTTTTTAAAAATAAGCTTAAAACAATAATGAATAAAAAATACAAGTATTATTGTGAAAAAGGCGTGGGGCGCTTTGTTCCACATTTTCGTACATCGAGCGCCCCACGGTTTTTTCACAATAATACTTTTTTTTATTCATTATTGTTTTAAGCTTATTTTAAAAGAAATATTTTTATTTGTTCGATATAAAACGTGTTTTTTAATTTTTTTTAAACTATATTTATTTGACATACAACTCGTGAATTTCAAAGAGAAGCCACAAGTAAATGCATTTTCAATTCATCACTTTTGACTGCGAACACGTTGATTCCAATGAACACAAGCACTTTTTCTTTTGGTTTATCAGTTATATTGTGCTCTCAAAAATTTGTTTTTATAATTTCGAGATACCGCTTCTAAACCAGAAGGAATATAGACCTTAGCTTGATAATCTTGGTGTCTGCTTTGCTTCCGATGTCACCCGACATTGAATCGGGAAAAGTACGATCCAATTATGACGAATTTATTTATCACAATAAAGAATCTCAGTCATACAGACATAGACGTGAAAAACATAACCCTCTTTTGTTTTCGCGCAGTCGGGTAAAAAGTAATCTATTTTGTTCTGAAATCAATGAGAACCTCTGTCATGTAATAAACTAGTATGTAGAGTATTCGTCGCCATGGCGTGACAGCACCAGCGGACGACCCTTTTTTGTTTTCACAGTCACCTACGTCGATCCTTCCTGCACGTTATGTACAATATAACCCGATTCCTGCCGATTTTACAATGTGTTACGAACGGCTAGCCTCACCGACAGCAATGATGAAAAAAAAATACTTCTGTGTTGTGAAACAGCAAAAACTATATCGACATATGGTCAGTTTACATGAAGACATAATAGACCCTTGAACGGAATAAGGCAAATGACATGTTCACCGCGAACGACTGAAAATTTTTCAATTCTTTCTTTAAAGATTCGATTCGGAAAAAAATATCATAAGTATAACGTATTTTTTTAGTTCTATCAAGACGAATTTATGAACGAATATTTTGAATGATTAAAAAAGAAACTAATCTGTAGGTTCAATTTGTTGGTGATATAAAAAAACGGTCAAGTGCGAGTCGCACTAGTACACGAAGGGTTCCGTACCATCGTACAAGATATGCACTTTTTGCACGGGCCGTCTTGGTTTTACTTTTTCATTGTCGTTTCATAGCCTCCTATGTGACCCGAAAAACTTTCGACAAACAATATCGATTTAAACTAAATTTCGTCCACATGTTGGAATCCATCACCGCACGAAGCCTGTTTAAAATGAGCCCAATCGGGCCATGTTAAGGGTGGTATTTAGGAGTTGAAAAAAGTTTTCGGACCCAAAAATACCTAAAAAATTCTCGGAATCGTTTCAAATTTGAAATTTAACCCTTCAGTAGTTATTAAAATGTGATATTAAAATTTTAATAAAATCGGCCCGACAGGACCTCACTTACAAATTTTATGAAGAGTTTACTGATATGGATTTACATACTGAAGGGTGTATATAATTTGGGACAGATGTTGAATTGATATTAATATTGAAATTAAGTAAAAAAACTAGCGTGCCCTGTGCGAATTATTCGCACTAAATAAGTAAATAATTATCACTTTACAAAATTATTTTTTAAATATGATTGCAGAAATATTTAATAAATAAAAGAAATATTTTACTAAAATTGTCATATAGAGGCGCAAGTAGCAAAAGCGTTGTTCAGCGTTGCCCGTCAGATGGCAGTATGCAGTATTTACAATATGAAGGTCAGATGACAGATCGAAAAGTTAACGTTACGCCGTCAGATGGCAGACGTTGTTCAGAGTTTAATTAATTTACAAAAACAATAGCAATAATAAATTTTTTAGTTGTCGATGTCAGTAGAGTAAGCAATTATCTGTAAAATGATATATAATTTATGTGGAGAAATTGTGTGGTTTTTTCTAAAAAGGGAGGCAAACATCTTAAACCTTAGCGTATTAACTATTAATATATATGATGTTGGCTTAGTATTGATGTTCGATTTGAGCAAGACGCGTAGACATTGTACTATGCCGGACAACATCGATTATTTAGATGGTTTTTCGAATCGCCATTTGGCATTTCACCTGCCTGTTAAATATTTAATAAATAAGAATAATTAGTGCTAGTTGCGTCTATTTTGTTATTAATTATTTAATCACACGTACTCCGTGACACTGATCCGACACTGAATTATCTATTCCTTAAAAAGTAGCTATTTTAAATTCATGACAAAACTTCCCTTTTACTAAGTGCATGCTGATCGTCAACCGCTTTTAGCACTTATTTCAAAAGTACTTTTAACAATTACAATTCTCGTAATGAAGAACCTTTTTTATTACCCATTGTTAATATTTAATTTCATTAAAGGTCCACGAACGGTACTTTCCTGCCACTAATACTTTTTAATGCTGTTCATATTAAAGCCCAATTTACAAGATACACTTTTCAATTTTACTTCTTTTAAAATTAATTATTTAAAATAAACGTAAGTGTAGCCTATGTTACCCGGGCCATAATAACGAATCGATTGACACCTTATTTATCAAAAGCGGATGAATAGTTTAGGCGCTACGGTGGAACATCTGAAAATACAGACTTTGATAGACCCTTCCTTTTTGACTGCGCCGCACTCGGATAAAAACATAACCCTGCCTTTGCTGTCGCCCAGTTGGCTAAAAACAGAACTTAATTCAGTCTATCTAAAAAAGTTTCAAGACTACCTTTAATATTTTTGGCTTTCCGTATTTAAAAATGTGCGCTGTTTAAGTATATTTTTATAAATTAAACTTTGAACATTATCTACATTGCCTCGAAGAACTTCTCTTTAGATTTGCGTCATAATGAAGCCAGTTTATCATAAAGAGCTACAACTTGAAAACGAAAACGTGTGACTATTTTTCCTTCATTTTTTTTCAAATTATTTGTTTTGTAAATTATTCATATTTTCAGATTCTTAAAAAAAAAAATAATTTCAGTAAATTGAAAACGTTTTTAGCAGAATTACTAAGTTTACAAACTTTAACATCAAAGCCCTAAGCAACAAGTAATTGATTCTAAATATTTGTTTACTTCAATTAATTAACGAAACTTTCAACCAAGTTTTCGGTGATTTGATTTTTTCACTTCATCGCTGGATAAGCCGAGAGGCGCACTCCATGCGCTGTGATATAAATTCATTCAAAACTGAGTTAAGATAAAAATCAATCAGTTTCTGCACATATTTTTAAGTGCAATATCACCAGTTTAATTTGTGAATTCAAATCTCCTTGAAATAAAATTTTAACACGCGTATACATGGGTGCTAAAGAGAGTCAGTGAATCTAGATTAAATGCTTTTGAAACTTGGTGTATAAGAAAAATGCTAAAAATAAAATGGACTGAAAAATTAAAAAATGAAGTAGTTTTCCAAAAAGTTAATTATAAACGGTGCTTAGTGAACACAATAAAAAAAAGAATTACGGGATATTTTGGTCATATGTGTAGAGGGCCTAGCTATGAATTGCAAAGACTTATTTTATGTGGAAAATTAAAAGGTTGTGCTTCAAGAGGCAGAAAAAGAATTACCTGGATCTCTAATATTAAAAACTGGCTAAATATTAGCACATTTAATGACTTAAAATCACTGGCTATAGACAGAATAAAATGGAAACAAGTGGTCTCCAACATCCTGTAAAGGATATGGAACTTCATGATGATGATGATACAAACTAGCGGTATGTGCTCTATTATCGCTTTGCGCTTCAGAGCTGACTTTTGTTCATACAAGAAGTTATATCCAGGTTAATTTGCACGAAATCCATTCAAATTGTAGCTTTTTAAAAAGAGGAAATTCTGTTCTATAAAACGGAACCATTTTTAAATTTATTCAGGTTCATAATTAGTCCTAAAATTGTAATTGAAAATCTCGAATAGCAGTTGTCGGTTGGTCTGTACGTATGTACATACGTCACAGCTCTACAGATCGCAATTTTGGTCGGATCGCCTTGGTTTATATTTTAATCACTTTGTTTACTATCAGAGTAGAACCCTATTGAAACGCGTTCAGTAGTTTAATTTTTATAAACAATTTTTATTTAATTATTTTTTGACAGCTAATAGTTTGAAAAAAAAATAATATTACTATGTAAATAGTAAATACTGTGTAAATTACCATAAATCAAGTGCTACACTTCTATACCGTAATAACACCGGTACATCTAGCAAGCTTCGTGGCGTAATGGTTATGGCATTAGATCCTCAACGGCACGGTCCTGGGTTCGATTCCTTCCGAAATAATTGATTTTTATTTATTTATTTATTTTTCTTTTCCATTTTATTCCACTTGATATTTATATTTTATATTAAGTATACTTCTTAATTTTTTTTAAATTTTTTCAAACTTAAAAAATTATTTATTTTCAATTTTTAATTATTTATTTATTTTTAAATCTTTTTAAAAATATTTTTTCAATTGTTTTTGACGTGATAACGTCTTATAAATTGATGAATCACCAATCTTATAAATTGATAAAACACCGGCTGCATGCACGAAAAAGTGTAACGTTCCTAACGTAACGTTCCTAACGTTCGTAACGCGTAACGTTCCGCCTGACCCTGTGCGTGCTTTTCTCGAAAACGGCCCTAACGATTTGGATGAAATTTACTGAAAAGGGATTTTGGGGGGCAAAAAATCGTTTTAGCTAGGTCTTATCTCTCGAAAAAGTCGTTTTCTTACAAATTTTATCATTATAAAAATCAATTTTTTGACGTATGAAAATACTTAAATATTGTAAGTAGGTTTTGGAATTTTATATTATAAACAGTGAAACAATTGTTTTATAAATATTATGACAGCTAATCTTTGAGACTTAAAATAAATACGAAAGAAAGAAAGTTAAAAAAAACAATTATATTATATGGTGAGTAATTTAAATAAATAAAATTAACCTAAATTTGAAGCGAAAGATGCAATATCATAGATTCGAATTATTATAAATTATTATTATATAAATTTAGGTTATGTATTACGGAATACGTTATCACGTAAAACTATCGTCCGTAAACCGACTTTACAGACAACCAATTTTTTTTTTTTATTTTTTCAAACTTAAAAAATTATTTATTTTCAATTTTTAATTATTTATTTATTTTTAAATCTTTTTAAAAATATTTTTTCAATTTTTTTTTTATCATACAGTGTAAAACTTGCGGGATGTGCACTTTTGGTTTTGCCAACAATTTTCCCAATATGAACTAAAAATTAACACTTTTTACGAAATCCTGAAGATAATATTATCTGGTGGAGGCGGAAAGCTCGCCGTTACTTACTTGAAGCTTGTAAAGAGCGTTGAGACTGTTGAGAGCTACCGTACTTTAATGCGGTTGGATTAAGCTTGAGCACATGATATAGATCTAACTCTAAGTAGAGCTTTACCTACATACATACATACTTGCTTACGTATGAATGTGTGCATCTACGAGTATGTGTACATATCTAATGCCCTACCCAAATATATAAAACATGTCTTATTTTCAAGCCGAAACGTCCTATACGTACAATTCGTAAAATGGATTCAAAATTACCTTAGTCTTAGTTTAGATCAGAGATTCTCAAATTTAATTAGTCTGTCGGTCCCTTTTCAGAAAAAAAAAACATTATTCGACGTCCCTCTAGCACTCTACCGTCTTTAAGCTAACAAACAGAAAGATGCAGAGGAAAATAATATTAGAATTCAAAAAAACTCACAAAAAAAACACTTAGAAATTTGTACACTAAAAAGTAAAAAACAATTTTTAAATATAAATATATTTTAGTCGATATTGCTATAAAAGGATGTTTTTTTAATCTCTAATTTTAATTACAACTCTAAAAACCAACAGTCTAATGACTATGTCTAAATAAATTATTCGTATACTTATAAATATATTTATATAACGAGCGGGGTACGGGATTCGAATCCCGGCGGGGGCAGATATGGCTGGGACCTTTTCCTGCTGCCTCTCGCCGAGAGTTATTCCTGTACCGGCCATCTTGTTGAGGTTTTCCATGGTTTGCCTCAATAATTCCAGATAAATATCGAGATGGTTCCTTATTCAAGGCCATGGCCGATTGCCTGTGAAACTCCTATGCTCAAAATTTGCCTACCTTATCCTAATTTCCTAAAAATTCCTTCAATCGCCCATTGCTGTTAATTAAGTGGAAGTTTAAAAATGTAGATAATAACCGGAAGTGTGATAGATGGAAAATAGTAATGATGCGAATGGCGTCTGTTATGACATAATGTCGAGAAACGGACGCTAAACGCATTATTATTATTATAAATATATTTAAATAAATAAAATTGTCGACCAATTTTTCTCAGACCAATATATGGACAAAATAAAAAATAACAAATCAATACAACATAAGATGACCTTTCGATCCGGCTTTGGATCTTCTTCAGAAAAATCTAAAAATATAAAAATTAATTAGTATTAAATTATTAATTATTATCTAATTACACGAATGATGAAGTTTGAAAGAATCAAACAAATTATTATTTATTTATTTGAAGATTTCTATTCAGACGTTAATCAACGATTTTATAAATATATTTATATAAATTATTGTATTGCCATAGGTTCTTAATTTAAAAATTTCAAATTATTCAGACGTCTGGAACTAAAAGAAAATTCGCTTGAAAGATTCCATTAGATAGATGCATACATACTTAGATACACACATACAAGTTAAGTTTATTAAAAGAGTGTTAAAAAGATGTTGGTTGTAAATAAAGCTAATTGATGTATAAAATTATAAAACTGATTATTAAAAGATCGGTTATAACTAGTATTTTACACAACAGATGAAACGGATTTTCAAAATTTACATCTTCTTTCTTTGTGCTTCAACGGTCCCCAATTGCTTCCAAAAGATTTTTCTACAGTACCGACATCGGCAAATTTAACAAAGCAATGCAAATTATTTTGTCATAAGAAAACTCATTTGTGTTTTGGGTAGGGCATTGTATGTTAGTATTTCCATTTGCTGCTTCATCTGCAGTGTGTAAAAAGTGAGTGTAGATGTACTCGGTTATATAACCTAGCGTAGCTGTAAGTCAAGTGTTTTTACATTACCTAGAGAAAGATATTGTGATAACAACGCGGTCATTAAATGTTGATCTTCTTTACTTCTGTGCTGTCCAATACAGAATGCCAAGCTAAGATTACAAATTTTTGATAAATTTATTTTCATTAACGTTTACCTTCTTTTCGAATAACTCTTTCGTCCCGAGGGGAGTTCAAGAAAGTACGAATCATACTAGAGTTCGCTAGTTCGTATGCTTGCCATAAGTGAAAATGTCCTCAGTTGAGAGAGAGAACGATGCAGCAGGTCCAGAAAATCAGACATATGTTTATTCAAATCAGCATTGTTTTATATCATTAGTTACCACAGAGATAAGAAACTTTTCTCTCTCTGAATTGCAGACACTTTCACGGCTCACTCGCGTACTCCAGTATAATATCTCTATGGTACGAATGCACCTCCCTAGTGCCTTTTAGCTCTGGATTATTTTTGCAAAATCTAATGAATTTGTATACCTGTAGCGTATAAGTAAATTACCTACTGCAATATAGACTTCTAACGTGCTTGTTTTGCTATGCCCAATTTTTGCAGTGTGAATAACGAAAAGGCCAATCGCGACCGAGCGTCGATGGTTTTCTGTTCGTTACGTTTTCGTCAAACATTATTTCGTAATAGCTGCATTTACCCGGCTACCAATCCCTGTTAACGTCGGGTAAAGGGGAGTTATATTTTTAAAAAATATATTAAGTTTTTTTTGTGATTCTGTTTTGAACCGATCTAATTATTTCTGCAAGTCAATTGAATAGAGCTTGAGTATATTTTTACACACTCCCATAAAATAAAATTTCACACTAGTGCGTAAAGTAAAATAAACTTTGCGTACTCGCAGTTACCATTTTAAAAGTGCATACAAGTTGACAGCAACCTACAAATTACAAGTGAATTTACTCAAAATTGGACTGTCAAAAAAAATGTAATTAGGTGAAAATCAGCTATTTTATGTAAGACAGTAAGAGGCACAGTGTCAAAATCATATATATTAATACGCTAAGGTTAAAGATGTTTGCCTCCTTTTTTAGAAAAAACCTCACAATTTCTCCACATAAGTTATATATCATTTTACAGATAATTGCTTGCTCTACTGACACCGACAACTAAAAAATGTATTATTGCTTTTGTTTTTGTAAATTAATTAAAATACAGCAACGCTGAACAACGTCTGCCATCTGACGGCTTTAATATTGAAACAACGTCAACACTGCGATCTGTCATCTGACCTTCATATTGTAATACAACAGACACAATACTGCATACTGCCATCTGACGGCTTACATTTTAAAACAGCGAGCAATGCTGAACAACGTCACAGCAATGCTGCATGATGCCATCTGACGGCTTAGCTCAACGCTTTTGCTACTTGCGCCTCTATATGACAATTTTAGTAAAATATTTCTTCGATCTGTCATCTGAGCTTCATATTGTAATACAACTTATAAGCAGTGTGCAAAATTAGAAACGAATTGAATACCTGCAATCATATTTAAAAAATAATTTTGTAGTGTGATAATTATTATACTTTTTTAGTGCGAATAATTCGCACAGGTCACACTAGTACCATACTTATATATCTCGTGTGTGACTGTTATAGCTCGCTGGCTCTCGTTTTACCATTAATGTCACACTGCGTCATATAAGAATAATAATTCAATTTATTGTAGATTATGATTCTCGACAAGTACCTACGATCATCGAATTAAATTAAAACATGCGTGGGCGACGGCGTGAATCGAACCCACGATTCAAAGGCTAAACGTTATATTAAACTGTTCTCAAGAGCTTTAATAGTCGTTCGCTATTCCTATATTTATTAAACGTAGTACCTAGTCGTGCAGCAGTGTAACGTCTGTCGGTCAGTCTGTCCTTCCGTCCATCCGTTCGTCGTTCCGTTCAAAAGGATTAATACGCAATCTCCGTTTAACGGAGCCGGAAAGTGACCCGTTATGCCCTCTCACACACATGCACTGGACTTCGCATTCCAGCAGGAATATAGAGAGTGGAAAACTCGTCTCCTGCCTATCCCGCTCAGGACTACATACATGCATGGCGATATCCTATACACTGTGTCTCCAGCCTGTCCGGAATATAATATAAGGTCATATCCCCGGATCCTCGCTCACTAAACTTTACTATTGTGACGGGAAATACGCCTCAGTTCTTCTTATTTCAATTTTATTATATTTAACTCTATTGGTTTAGTAAACCAAGTGAATTTACAAACTGAAACTTCAGAGGCACAGAATCATTCATTCGTTTCGGGAAACGCATTAGAAGTTAATATATTGTTATATGTAGACTAGCTGTTACCCGCGACTTCCTCACTTTTGAAGAACATACGTTTCAAAAGGCAAACATCTTTCAAATGACATATATCTCAGACCAGTAGAATAAAATTACTAAGAAAATAACCGTACTAGTGAAATCATATTTATTCAACTCATGCGCGTTTTCATGTTTTATCAAGCCTAAAAACCGAACCCTAAATAGCCATTTACCGACTGGTGACAATTACTTGTCATAACTCAATGAAGATTCCTACTAGCTCGGCCATTGTGGAGTAATGAAAATAAACGTAACTATTTTCTGAGTCGTAATGAAATAGTAGATAACAACAACTCCGTTGTTACCCATTGAGACTAAAATTGAGAGGCCGAATGTTTTCGACATGGAGCTTATTCATAACCGGCTAACCTCAAACCAAAACATTGAATCGTGCTGTTTGGTGCTGTTAGTATTGACAGTTTTTTTTTATAAAGAAATAAATAGATATTTACAACATCTCATTATAATTAAAACATGAATAACGCGCAATTGTTGAATAAAATTATGGGCGCAACTTGTAGGCTAAGTCATGACCTGTCAGCGCGATGAATGACTTAGACTACTAGTTACGCCAATAACTATTGGGAAATATTTTCGTTTTCAATTTACTTAAGGTCACCGACTATGAACTCTGTGCCAAAAGGGCGCTGCACACGAGGCTAGAAACACTGCTGGGACTTCTACTGACCGGTAGACCGGCGACGAGGCTGAAAATGACGTCACTGCGGGCTCTCCTGCTGGCTCAGAAGACGGATTTTTAAATTAGAACAGGGGCTATTTTTCTTAGTAGGTTCTCTGCTTGCTCTGAGCAAGAACCAATCAGGAAGTTGGTCATCTGGACCTCAAGGGTCGCACTCGCACTCTTAGAATCCTGATACACGACTCACCCCACGGCTTGTTTGTATCGCTTAAGATGGTTCGGTGATTTGAAGTCATTAGAATAAAACGGAATTAATTACATTACGTGCATGTAATTAAACTAATGAAGATTTGATAATCATCTCTAGGTAATACATGGCATACATCCGCGTTTGTAAAAAAGGACGTACGCTATATTATCACAGCAGGTTCCGTCCACTTAAAGGGATAGGACAGAGAGAAATCGCAAACGTTCCGTAGATACATAATATACACGATGTAACTAAATATCATAGACAAAAAATATTGTACTATTTTGCAATAAAAAAGTATAGTTTATTTCAAAACTACAGTGTAAACTCCATTTAACATCACTCGATATAACGACAAACTCCTTAAAACGTCGAAATTACTTAACTATAGTTGCTTTACCTTGTTGCTCATACAATGCTACACTCTAAATAACGACACAGTCACTCTAATAGGCCCCACTCACGATCACACTTCATGCAACAGTTCAGTGTTCAAACTTATAGTTCAGTGAAGCATGATAGTGTGTGGGACAAATAAACACTGAAACCAACACTGAAGTCAAGCATGAACTCATCAAATGCATCTTGATTTTTGAACGACTTCAGTGTTCAGTGTTCAAGTAAACTGTTGTGTGTGTGGGTGTTTTTCAGTTCAGTTTTTGGAGTTCTGTGTTTTGTACAACCAGAAGCCAAAAATCTCAATGTTGCTGCCTTTCTTGTGCAGAAATAGATTTTCACATATTTGTGTCCTGGTTCTTAATAAATAGGGTAACTAATTCCAGTAAATAATTGTAAGTTAATTCATTCATTCGTAAATAATTATTGCAATCAAGCGGCTCAAGATGTAATTCATTAATCAAATAAACATGACTTCTTGAATCACGCATTTCTAACCAATTTTTCACCCATATTCTTCTTTTCTTTTCTTATTTCTCTGTTTTAAATACAATCCCATAGCTCTGAACAGCCAATCCTCACCATTTAAATTACTCATTTAGTTCTTATTAAGGAACTATACTCTATAGTATAATATTATAGTGTGTATATAATATAATATATCTTATGTATCTATACTCGACGAGTGTATGCCAACAACTGAACCAAATTGAACACAAAAAATTTAAAAAACTGAGCAGTTTGCATGAACTGTGTGTGGTGCCAGTCAGTCTTTCGATTAATCTGTCCAACTTCACTGAACACTGAACTGCGGCATGAAGTTTGATCGTGAGTGGGGCCTATAACTAACGATAACAATACGTCATCATTAAGCAATAAACAGTACTTGTTTGTTATTTTGTTGCTTTGTTGTAAATTTTATATATTCTGAGTAAATACATATTATAGTAAAAAAAAATATTAATGGATTATTTCTTTGCTCCGTTTAACGACAACTATCAATAACGCCACATAGTGCACAGTCCTTTGAGTGTCGCTATGTAGAGTTTACACTGTATTTGATTTTTAAACGTGAAATACAAAAAAAAATGTGCTTTCGGCGCCAAGAGACGGGAATATTTAGATATAAAATTAACTAATTAAAGCAAGTTCCTAGATATTTATTATTCGAGGAACTACTTTACATGTTTAGCTAAAAACTTGAAACGTAAGGCTAAGTTATAAAATGAATGTGAACAGAACTATGTAGTACTACTATATTTTGCTTGTAACTGAACTATAGACATTTTCTGATCTCGAAGCTAATTTAGTATTTTCAGCTTTTGTCAATGTCTGTTTGTAACAGCTTGTAAAGAGAGATAGTCTTTATTATAACACTCATGGGTCGCTTGTTCGATATTATTATGGGTATATAGAGCTTGAAACAGCCCTCCTCTGTGCTTTTATCCTGCCGATGTCGCGTTATATCATATTATTTATGCTTGTTATACAATACCTCTAGCAAGCTCAGATAGACTTTGTCGTTTACCTATCACGTAAATAATACGTGAAACAAAAATTTCTGCACACGCGTATTTCGAAATGTTAATTAAATACATATAAGATTGATGTGTAACATCTAATGGCGCGTTTGATTGGGAGTAAAACCGTGTAATTGGCGTGACACGTGTTACGTTTCATTTGCGCTTGCTGTGTGTGTGCGTTGAACAACTGTGTGTTAGTGCTTATTGTGTGTGTAAAAAATGTGGCGAACACGGCGCTTGCTCATACGTTTAATTTAGTTACTCGAGTTCGTTAGATGACAGGGCGAAATTTAGTTAATACAATTTCATTTAAATTTATGCTTAAATGCCAGGCATCCCACGACGGCTCTAATTTTTTGTTTTAATTATTGTAGCAAAACTGTTCTATTTCGTGGTGGAAAATATTTATTTACAATAGTGAAACGTTAACAAAACAAATAAACAAACAAACAAAAGTACTTGTAACACATAAACACACTTAAGTTTATTTAGCACACTTATTTATTAACTACAGTGTAAACTCTTTATAACGAAACTCAAGGGAACGAGCATTTTTTATCGTTATAGAGAGTTACCGTTATATGGAGTGAAGAAAGAAAAACAACCAAATTAACAATATTCTTCAATGTACTGTATAATCTCTTTATAACGAATTTTAAGGGACCGATCATTTTTTTCGTTATAAAGAATTTTCGTTATATGGAGGGAAGAAAGAAAAATAACCAATTTTCACAAAATTAATTTATTCCAAACACATATACAAACACATACCTATATACCTATAGTTTGGCGTCATCAAGTGCTTGTTGAATAGATGGTGATGGTTCAGAATGGTCCTCTTTATGTCTGTAAACATTTGCTGACGCCTAAATATGAACATATTTCTTCGTAATAGAGAATGGCTGTTGCGTTATAAAGAGGTATTAATGTATAGGTTTTAAGGTAAACCAACCAAATCGTAAAAATTTCGAGGTTATAGGGAGTTTTTCGTTATAACGAAGGACGTTATAAAGAGTTTACACTGTAATTGACGATTAGCTAAACAATACATTATATGATTATAGTATTAACCACCGATTTTGTGTAGTACTTTTTCATCTAAATAAGGAATCCTATGAAATGATCAAATCCATACCCTCAGTTCTGTTACTGAATCGGATTAGAGAAGCATAGAGAAAAGCTCTCTGATATCCGAAACTTTATGACTTGCCTTGCGGCTCGATCTACCGGTATTTCTACGAGTTTTATGTCAGAGATATAAGGGATACAACATATTCTCTGAAATATATCCGGATCATGGTTTGCCGTTACATCATATTTACTATATATATTTCTTGCACGTGCGTCCATATCACGAGAAATGAAACTTTTCCAAATGAAAATGCATTTTGTCAATATTTGATTGCACACATACTACATCCAAAGAGTATCGAAATTAACAAGTATACCTATACCGGAATTGAGAAGTTATAATACTAATGTTCAGTTGCAGAATGCATTGGCAGAAAATTTGATTTGACAAGGACCATATATTGTTGCTGTACATAATAATAATAACAACCTTTATTCCATAAAATACTGCAACACATATGAAAAGCATTGTAGAGTTGAGACTCCTGCTCGAAAAATAATTGATTGATTGAGACCACACTTTTTTTAAACTGTGTATACGTGTAAATAGCATGGTTTTTTGTACTGTTTCCACTTCAAAACAATGTTTTTCCACGCATTTTGATCAAAATTTAGCTTGAAAAGTGATCTTTTTCTATGTAGAATAATAATTTGTTTTTCTGAGAGTACAATCTAATGTTCTAGATGACAGGGAAACAATTTTTCTTAGTGTCCTTTAAACTATAAAATAAAACCATTTTCGATCAATTTAACTAAGAACCAAATTCCATAAGGCTTGTGCGTAGTCCTTTCAAGATACGAGTATCCAAAAATCACGACGTTAAGTGTTCATTTGGCAAGTTTTTATAATGAATGACTCGTATAGGCTGTGTGCACGAAGCCTACTAGCGCCGCTAGTGGGTAATAGAGAATTATTTAACTCACTTTTAATGGAAATCGCGTCATGTTTCTATGGTGATAAGTCAAAAATTTTAGTTGGCCATGATGTGTCAAAAAATGTAATAAGGAAAACTTTTATTTTTTATATACCATAAAATTCAGATTGTAAACCATTATATAAATAGCATAACATAAAATGTACGTGTTAAGTATTAATTTATCAATTATGACGTACAATATATAAGTACATAATTAATTTGTTTACGCTGATAGCGGAACGTCAAATTATGGCGCCAATGGTCTTTATTTTACTTAAACCGCCATCAGCGCAACAGCCTGGAACACAACAAGCATTTCCAGATCGCTTAGTTTTGCCCATGTTTTCTTTGTAATTAATAAAAAACTTCATAATATTTTACTATTTTCAATTTCAATAAACATTGCTCACTGACATACGGAAAATTTGAGCTTGAAGTTTCCCCTAGTGCTCCCCACAAACGCTCGCATCAAAAAATTTGTAACTCCGCCTCCTTGCACACAGTCCATATGTAAACTTGGTAGCTTCTTAAATCCCATTTCTTTCTGTCGGCAAATTGGCAAAGCCACTTGTTCTTTTCATCCAACTTGGCTCTTTTTTCACATTTGTGTGTTTGTTAGAATTGTTTTATTTCTTTAATTATATGTAACTTTTAATTCGAAACTGTTGAAAAAATCTTAAATTACAGCGTACTGTAACTTGTTAAACTTTTTTTTATTTATAGCTAATAAATCAGAATGCTTTATTGCTTAATTAATTAAAAAATATAAAAATCCCGTACAAAAAGGATTTGCTTGCCTTCGTTATGTACGTGTCACGGTACGTGTAATATTAAATATAAGTGCAATATATTTATTACACGCTACAGATCCTTCCTTCCCCTACTCTCCTGCAGTTGTCCTCCCGGGCTGTGTCTTGTCGCCGGGAGGGAGTAAACACTTTCTCATATACGTTTATTACACCGTTGACTTTTAGGTCATATATCACTGTAGCAGCATGTAATAAACTCATGTACCATCAGCTCCTCTGTCCCTGTTACCTCTGCCCGACCCTTCGCTGCTTTGCCCTTCGTCTTGAGTGTATCGCATGCTGCTCTTTGAACTGTGACGACACAGAAATGGGAAAATTACTCATAAAAAATAAAATTAAAAAAAACACAATATTTGTAACTGCGATACCTATCAAAATAACGAATCGAATTATAAAAAAAAAAATACGTGTGGCACTCGAGGACTGCCGCGGTAAAGCTATTGCATATTCTTTTTAGGTCTTTAAGTTTTTCTTCTCTATAAAACGAAAATAGCTAGGTATAAATAGTGTAATTACACACCAAAACAATTATTCATTCAAAAAATTTGAACAAAAAGAACGATATTAAGAGTTTGATCATAGAATTTCGCGCGATGTACATTTATATAGATATAATATCATATATACTTTCTCTGCACATAACCTAAATAATTTAGGTTATTTTTATAGCAGTATTATATATAAATTCATTTATACACAAATAAAGATAGAATCAGTTATGAGCAGTTTTATGAGCACACAAACACCGTGCCGAAGTCTGCCGAACTGAAACGACGTTAGACGATGTACGGCTGTCAACGCCGCACCGCTGTGCCGGTCGGAGTGGGGGGTGTTAGGTTTTTTTTGTTACGGAATGGGTGTTAGGTTTTCTTTCGTTACGGAATTTCTTGATTCGGTCGCCGCGCTCAAAGCCCGCGATAGAAGCTATGCAATAGCTTAAAAACTAGCCCATAATGTTTGCATGCTGCCTTTTCAACAATGCTGATACTGTGACAAGTAAACAAAATTCATCAATAATTTCGTACATAAAATCGTAATTATAAAATAGAAAATAATTGTATCACGAAAAGTTTTCAACGTCCTGAAATTTTTACAATTGATTTGCGAATTCGGATGATTGTGACTGTTTTTCAACTCGCAATGTCATCCCGATTTATGTTAGAGTATTTTATCTCTGTCCGGGTAAATCCGGGCCGGGCAACTTATAACAATAAAACGTATTTAGACCTATTCCTCCCACAACTTGCAAGACATCCAATCTTAAAGTTTTTAAACGGTTTTATTTAGCTTGACTCCGTATATTTCTTTTTTTTTTTTTTTTTTTTTATTTTAAATTTTATCTTGTTAAATGCAATAAATTACAATAAACAACGAAAGAAAATAATATTGTTTTTTTTCTTGGTGCGTACACGGGCCCCTAGTCTTTGTTTGTGTGTTTCTATTTTTCTTCGTTTCAAATCTTTGGGACAGCTTTTTTCCCCTTTATTCTGACAGTCTGGTTTTTGTTAAACAGTACATATGCGTTTTTCAACATTTAAAACACTCCAAATAAGAAATTTGAGTAATTTATGGATAATAAAATTAATAAATGTTAATTACTTATAAATTAACTTTTGAAACACTTCTGTAATATCAACAAATTTTTTTCAACAACTACTATTATTCATAAATTTTACACATCCTTACTTTCTAACAATACTCTTTTAACTCCATTTTCTCATACGTTCTCAACATATTAAGATGAATTATGTTTCTATTTTATGTACGCAGTACACTACCTTTTGAAATTTTACTTTGGCCCTTGTGTTTTAGAAACAGTATGAATATATTCTTAATAGTTGCTTGTCATTATTTAGTGCATTTTAAAATCCCACCAAAAACATTTAATATGGAAAAGGGGACAAGTTCCCATTCACATTTATGTTTTTGGTGGGACTCAATGCTTTTTGTAATTTTATATTCTTACTTATCCTTTTTAAATATTATCTAGACGCATATTATAGTTGTATACCATCTTCATAATATCAAAGTTCATTATATGTATCGCCCCGACTAGACGCAAATACTCTTCGGACGACCGGTCGATGCAATCGGGTTGATGCTCCCAGCACCGACTAGATGCTTGTGATTTTATGATGATCAGACTCAGTCAATGAATGCTCAAAATCGTTTTTTTAGACACTCGTATCTTGGAAACTATTTCACCTACACGTATGATAATTGGAAAACTGCTTCTTTATGGCAACCACAATCCCTCTGAAATAATTCAAGTATTCCAGAGGTAGAGGGGGTCGAAAAAACTAATACTTTTAGATTAGCTAAGATTTAGGCTAGTCATGGCTTCAAAGCGTTTTAAAAGCTGTAAAAAATCTTGTGTTTTGTAAAAGTTTGATATTGTTAACTTATAATCATATATATTAATACGCTAAGGTTAAGATGTTTGCCTCCCTGTTTAGAAAAAACATCACAATTTCTCCACATAAATTATATATCATTTTACAGATAATTGCTTTCTCTACTGACATCGACAACTAAAAAATTTACTATTGCTTTTGTTTTTGTAAATTAATTAAAATACAGCAACGCTGAACAACGTCTGCCATCTAACGGCTTTCGAAACAACGTCAACACTTCGATCTGTCATCTGACCTTCATATTGTAATACAACAGACACAATACTGCATACTACCATCTGACGGATTTAATTTTGAAACAGCGAGCAACGCTGAACAACTTCACAGCAATGCTGCATGATGCCATCTGACGGCTTAGCTCAACGCTTTTGCTACTTGCGTCTCTATATGACAATTTTAGTAAAATATTTCTTCGATCTGTCATCTGAGCTTCATAATATTGTAATACAACAAAAAGAAGAACGTTATAAGCAGTGTGCAAAATTAAAAACGAATTGAATACCTGCAATCATATTTAAAAAATAATTTTGTAAAGTGATAATTATTATACTTATTTAGTGCGAATAATTCGCACAGGTCACACTAGTTGATTATAATTTATGAAATTGATAGAACCGACCTAGTCAGGCTGACTATAGCAATAATGGAATCTAAAATATTATTTGAATATTTGACAGTAGAGCTCTTTTAAAACTGTGTGATTTAAAAAAAATACTGCTATTTTATAGGGCATTGCCTTATTTCTGGCAATATGAGCAGTATGTTCAATATGTCGGAGTGGTTATTATAAAGTACAGGGGTGCCAATACACCTTCACTCCCTCCAACATAACACAGAGTACATTATGATAAGTGCAACCCCAAGCGCTGCAGGGGGTGAATTAATCTAATACATATATCTGTACATGGTGTAGCTATAATAATGTGAAAGGAACAATAGCATTGCTTTCGCTAACTAGTAACTACACCCTGTAGATTGATGCCAGTCGGATACATTTATTATAATATTTATTCTGTCGAACTTGCGTATGTTAAGGGGCTTAGCTTGTTAAAGCTGGCGGGAGACCGCAATGTGTTAAATAAATCTTAACAAAAGTTCATTTTTTATTTTGATAAAAACTTTTTTTTTGATTCATTTAACATTTATACTGTATATTGATTCGTGGACGGAAATATCATTAAGAAAGATTTATTATATTTATAAACTAAATTAATACAATTATTATTAAGAGATATTGCATCTCTTTCTCTCTCTAAATATGATCTTCTCGCTCACTAAATTTTCTACGACTCATGTAATATATGTAAGTAGTTATTTATTCGGTTTATTTGTTCTGCAGGTAACTATTCCTCCGAATAAATAGCGATAATTCAATTCACCAACCAGAATCATCTATTCTGTCTTACTTCCAGGGTATAAATTTTTATTCGCCTGATAAAATAATTATGGCTGCCACATAAATCATAATACTTAATCTATAAACGTATTATATGTAGTTTGCTCTTGTAAATTTTTGATATGTATTGTTTTTTAACCTTTTGTGAAGTGTTTATAGTTGGAAAACATTAAAGTTAGTGGAAGTTTTGTGTGCAATTGGGTTAGGATAAAACATTATTATTTTGTGAAACTTTTCTTTTTGACGTTTAGTCTGACGGCATCGGTCGGATTTTTGAGTGAACGTCAAAATACTCAACAAAAAGAGCAAGGAGTATATAGTGCAGTGTAGATCTATTCTTTAACAAACTTTTTTTTATATAATATTTTTTGCTTGATGAATTGAAAGTAAATTTTATTCCAACGAATAAATGTGTTCCAAAATTAGTAACTTTTATCATTTCATAACGTCTCGAACATACTCTCGCTATAAAACTAAAGGTTTGCTGCACACGAGGCTACACACGCTGCTAGGAGGTCTGCTAGCCGGTAGGCTGAGAACGAAGCTGAAAATGACGTCACTACGGGCTGACCTGCTAGCTCACAAGATTGGTTTTAAAATTAGAACAGGGGCTATTTTCCTTGCTAGGCCCGCTGCTAGATATGAGCAAGAACCAATCAAGAAGCAGTATCTTGTCACGTGGGTGACTTGAACAAACGCCCACATCCCAACATGGCGTCATTCTGCGTAGAGTCAGACAACAGACACGTTTTGCTCTGTGTTTATGTTTGAACTGTCACTGCGAGCGCACCAGATATATTCACAGAACTAGCTTGAAAAGACGTCTCGAGTGAAGCGAACACATAACAGCAATCAAGAAAACCAGCGCTAGAAAACTAGTAGGCAAATCTGGCAAGGAATCTAGCAGCGTTTCTAGCCTCGTGTGCAGCGGCCTTAAGTGTTCAAGAACTACATTTCATTAACGAGACAAAATTAGACACCTATACCAAGGCCCTTAATAAAACATTAATAGGGGAATGCTGCACGAATTATTTTATGAATTGTGAGCAATGAACGTATATGTACTATGTTTTTAAAGCTGTCCAAATATTAAACATGTCAATGAGATTGTTGTCTAAACTCTAAACGATGTGACATTTTCGTTTCGCTGCATTTGAATATGAAAGAACTAGCTCGATACGGTGTACCCAGCACTCATACAACTTGCTGTGAGAATAATATGTACGAGGGTCCATCAAAAAATTCCAGCCAATTGGGTGACGTGACCATTCCAACTTCAAAATGTTGACATTTGATATAGTATAATAAAGAAAATAAAATAGGGCTCTTCATATTTGCACACCAAACACCCTCCCAAAATTTTGTTTCAATCCGCTCATCCGTTTGACCTGTATAGTGCTCACAGACAATCGCACAGAGTTTTTCAATAATATGTTTTTTTGGATTCGGGGGAATCCAAATACACAAATACAAATAGCCATGTGAAGTGCCGGCATAACATGTTTTCATTACAGGAAAACACAGACGCGATTATTATTAATACTGTATTAAGCTAATAACCTTAAACTAAACAATTGAATAAATCTAAAACAGTATCTTCATATTCAGTTTATATTAATGATTCTGTTATTTATAATCGTATATTTTTTACCGATCCTCGTTTTTTAACAAAAGTATATCCGCGTGTTCGTACCTTTTGTACGAAGTGTCAATGAGCACACACACACACACACACAATATGTATAAAGTACATGCGCCCGGTTCGCCAAAGAACAACCCCCCGTCTGTTTCAGCCCCCCTCAGCACATAAAGTACTTACCGATCGCACTTCTACATATTACACACATATATACACATACGTAATATACCGGATGTACGTTCCGCTTTATTGCTTTCTGAGTTCAAATTACTTTTGCTGAACTTTCCAATAACTAATAAATTTTATGTTTCTAAGGTTTTTATATAAGTTGCAATTCTTTATTTTATAACAGACAATTAAAAACAAATTCACATGTCTAAAAAATTTATGTGATCATTTTTCCCAAAAAATGCGGCATTCTGTACTTCAAACATATACTTGGAAAATTGGAAACGCTAAAACTTTCCAGGAAAAAATTATCATACATAGCCATATAAGAAAATTTGACCACATATAAAAAACCGGCCAAGTGCAGGTCGGACTTGCGCACCGAGGGTTTCGTACAAACTTGTAGGTATGTAAATAGTTCGTCAATCACCGGAATCGAGTCTCAAAGATCACGATCAGTTTGCCAACTAAGCGTGTAATTGCAATGAGTTCAGATGGACTACTGAACTGTATTGTAACTCGTGGCCAAATCAGTTGTCGTACCGTGTTGTATGCGAGAGTTCTCATATTGTGCTATATAAACGCACGAGTAGCGGACGCTTGTTTTATATTATAACTGTCAGTGTGTACGTGCGTAGCATGTTGTTGCGGTTTAAAAACATTATTTTTATTGTGATGTAGATAACTACAATTTACAAAACGGTTTTCGGATTTTTCCCTTTACTTGTGTTATACGACATTGCTTCTTGCCAAAGATGATTCTAGGTCAACGGGAAGTACCCTATAGGTTCTGATTCCCAAGAGTCTCGGACAGACAGACGGACAACAAGGTGATTCTATAAGTGTTCTTTTTTATGTCATTTTAAGGCACGGAACCCTAAAAATGACAGCGACAAACTACTACTCCTTATCTGATTTTAAGAAAAAAAAAATTGGTTGTCTGTAAAGTCGGTTTACGGACGATAGTTTTACGTGATAACGTATTCCGCTCAAATATCATATTTAATAATACATTACTGCGCTCTCGCTTGCACGCACAGGGTCAGGCGGAACGTTACACTTTTTCGTGCGTGCAGCTGGTGTTTCATCAATTTATAAGACGTTATCACGTCAAAAATTACTGTGTAAGGAAATCCGAAAACGCTTTGCAGTCCTCTAAAAGTTTTGATTTTTTAAGCTTAAAAAATAAAAATGTTCAAAATACTGTTTATAGCGTTAGCGTTACATATTTAACGCAAACGACGGCTCGAAGTAAGAAGCTACGCTTTAAAAAGAACAATTTGGCACTTTAGACAATCACTGTTCTGAAATTTCCGACCGTAAAGTGGACACACAGTAAACACCGCTCCATACATAATATACGTGTTAACGTTCCCTTTATACATTTCTCTGGTTCCTTTTGTTCTAAAGTGTTGGCTATGCTGATTTCATTTTATGTAGTACGTTATATGTGCGTTTTTTATACATGCATATTATATTCCAGATCCGGTTTCACTTGTGTTGTACTGTTTGGCACTTCAAAAAGGGTTTTGGATCGTGTGACGATAATGATGATGGGGAAGAGATCATTTGCGAAAAATAGTTACCTAGCTGCCTATATTGGGAATTATAATTCCTGAATATAATATGTATACGCCGTCCTCTGAAAATGAGCTTTGATTTTTGAAGTTACAGCTCTGTTATGTAACTTGCCTAAATATATCGTTTTAAAAACACAAAATATAGGCAACATATTGTAAAGTTTACTATTTTGAAGAAATTATAGATGATCTGTCGCTAAATTGCTCACAAAATCCTAACAATAATGAACTGAAGTAAAAACGCTACGGAAGCCGGGTTGGCTCATTGGTGACTAGTGGAGTAGTGGCACCGCACACGGCCACTTCCAACATGTTAACGCGTGCACGCGTTAACATGTGTCCGTGTGCGGGATAAATGCAGATTTCTACCTTATCCTGGAACGGTAATCGAGCTATCTCTGTCTTGTAACTGTCAAATTCTGTGAGCAGCGTTACTTTTTGCATTGAGGTTAGGCGTAGCTGAAGTTTTGTTTATAGTGAAATAAAGTAATAAAGAATTTCAAAGTAAACATTAGAAATGAGTTTCTTAAAATTAAAAATGAAAATGTTACCGTAAAATTACCTGTGATGAACAATAAACTCTTTTCTAATGTTTACTTTGAAATTCTTTATTACTTTATTTCACTATAAACAAAACTTCAGCTACGCCTAACCTCAATGCAAAAAGTAACGCTGCTCACAGAATTTGACAGTTAAAAGACAGAGATAGCTCGATTACCATTCCAGGATAAGGTAGAAATCTGCATTTATCCCGCACACGGATAAGGCAGAAATCTGCATTTATCCCGCACACGGACACATGTTAACGCGTGCACGCGTTAACATGTTGGAAGTGGCCGTGTGCGGTGCCACTACTCCACTAGTCACCAATGAGCCAACCCGGCTTCCGTAAAACGCTATAGGTACATCTAATTAGAAATATAACGGCGTAACCATAAAAACGAAAATAATTGTCATTTACCGTATTTTTCGGACTATAAAACGCCATCGGACGATAAGACGCACTTCTTTATAGGATGATTTTTTGAAAAAAATATTTTAATGTTATTTTCGGATCATAATTTTTATTTATTATTAACATAAATTTAGAGACGATTTATTGAAAAAAAAAATTTTAATGTTACCTTCGAACCATAAGACGCACCCAAAATTTGAGTCCATTTGTCTATGTAAAAAGGTACATCTTATAGGTATTTTTTATATTTTTCAAAAATAAATTTATCTCGACCATATCTCGAAAAGTATGCCTCAGAAAAATCTGAAAAATAGCGGAACACTTCATGCAAGTTCAGCTTGCATTTAGCCGATTTTTTTAATTATTAAACTAGAAAACGTAGAAAAAGATCAATTTCTCAAGCTAAAACGTCTAGGACAATCAAAGAGAGAAATTGTACAGAATGTTAAAACGAGAAGAAAAAATGCCTATAAGTACGTGTGATCACAATCTAACGTCATTGTTAAACCATATTTTGTAGCAAAACGTTTAATAACTCAGCTTCAGTCACAGTGATGCCGCATCGACAAAATAAAGAAGGTAGATATATATATGTTTCTTACTTTCGATTCGAACTGTGTCGATTAAGAAGAAGGGCGAATGTTATCAAAATAAAAATAAAAATGATGATGCACGACGTATATTACACCGTTGTCTATTGGAGAAATAATAAGTTATAAGTTGAAAAGACGAAACCACAGTATATTGTATCTCGGCAATACACAATGCCGCCTCATATATTCCCATTCCGTATATTATTATGTGAACTGTTTTCTGGTTGGAATATGAATGTTGTAGAGATGGGAAGTATTTTCGCAAACAGGTATTTTGGAATTACCTATTGTTACGAGATCTGAAAAACACATGTTATTGAAGTCATGGTTCATAACCGAAAATGGACGGACCACGGATAACGAAATTATTATTCAATAAAATGTAGATACTAGTAATAATTGGGATATGGCGACAGAAAGAGAACGTTTCTACCACCAAGTGTTCCTTGACCATTTCTGTCGCCATCCTCAACTATAACCAATGTTCCCTCTAATTGTTTCGCTGACTGCGCGGTACAAACGTATATGGAAACAAAAATGTTCAAAACGGATGTAGAAGTGTGTCCACGGGAGGAGGGGTTTTTATGCCTTTGTTTAAAGTCAAATTTTTTTAATAAACTCTTCAAAATTACATTTAAAACCTTTTAATATAATACAATAACTTTGTTCACCGTAGACACAATTGTGACCATCGTGGACATAAGTGTGTCCATCGTGAAAATAACTGTGTCCTCCGTGAAAATAACTTTATCCACCCTGGACATAACTGGAATTAGAACAAATTGTTACGTAAAAATGTAACGGTGCCCCCATCTCTAGAATGTTGTGAACACCGAAGAGGAATAAACAGACAGACAGACAACGAAGCCGAACACTGGCAATGAACGAACGGGCGTGCGTTATATGACTGCGTTTTGCTTACGACCGACCATCGAATCGAAGGCGAAAGTAATATATTACATGCGTTATATAAGATCGTATTATATTATATGAGGACGGTTACAAGCTTTGCCAACTAAGAACTTGCTTTCGGAAATAATACGACAATTTGTACTTCTCGCTAATGAAATTATTCATTTAATTCGCTAAACTTTTTATTTCCATATATAGACTCCTTGCAGAAACGCGGATCCATAGAGATATTACAGTAGAGTAGTGAAAGTGTCTGGAAAAAAATTGGTTGTCTGTAAAGTCGGTTTACGGACGATAGTTTTACGTGATAACGTATTCCGTTCGAATATCATATTTAATAATACATAACCTAAATTTTAGTAGCTGTCAAACTATATTTTTACCGACTAATAATTTGATCAACCAAAGCAAAATACATATTTTAAAGCAATTATAAAAGACATTTAAAAGAATGTATATATATTATATATTTGTTAACAAACCGTATAATTTATCTGGCAATCTGTCAGATGTAGCTTTCGCTGGAACAACCGAAAAAAAATGTTGAACGCACACTACTCTCTGACATCACGCGAGAAGAGAGAGACTATCGCTTATATCGCGCTCTCGCTTGCGGAACGTTACTCTTTTTCGTGCGTTCAGCCGGTGTTTCATCAATTTATAAGACGTTATCACGTCAAAAAGAGAGAAAACTGTTGTCCCCATACATCGACAAACATCGCACAAACGTTACAATGAGTTCAGATGGATTACTGAACTGTACTGTACCTCGTGGCTATATCTGATAGCCTAGCTGTCGTACTGTGTTGTATGCGAGAGTTCTCATATTGTGCTGTATAAACGCACCGGTAGCGGATGCTTGTTTTGTATTTGAACTGTAAACTGTGTAGGTACGTAGCATCTTGTTGCGGTTTAAAAACATTATTTTTGTTGTGATGTTACTACAAATTTACAGTTTTCGGATTTTTCCCTTACTTGTGCTGTAAGAGATTGCTTTTTGCCAAGATTCAACGGGAAGGTTTTGATTCCTAAGAGTCTTGACAGGCAGACAACAAAGTGATCCTATAAGGGTTTCTTTATTCCTTTTGAGGTACGTAACCCTAAAAATATAAAATTGAATATATGAATTGACCAAAATAACTCGGGGTACATTTTATCATAATAATCGATAGTTTATATGTAGTAATAATCGAAAGGATGTCATTTGATCGTCGCGCGGTGAAAAAACCCTCTTTAGGTGAAATCTTGCACAAGATGAACATTATCCATAGGAGAAATGGATGTGTGTTGTCGGCGGTATGTTATATATGCCGATGTAGCAGGATGCGCAATATTCAAAAGGTTCTCTGTTTCTCAAAGCTAACACTCGTCGTTTGTGAATTGTGATATTGATCTAACGAAAACCATAACGAAATGAAATACTTGTCTTGTTACAATGTCGTCACCATTCAGAAGATTTCCTAGAAAATTATAGATATAATTGTAATTAATATTTACGCGCATTAACATTGGTTTTGCCCCCCGAATTGCGAAGTCTGTGACACACCTCTTAGTGTTGAACATATTTTAATTACATGCCCTAAATACATAAATCAAAGAAGAATTAGTGTAAACTTACCTTATTCTCTCGAAGAAGTTCTAATGAACGATGATTCTAATATTTCAAAAGTGCTGAAGTTTTTGGACCTTACGTGCCTAAAAGAGAAAATATAATATAGAAATTGTACTTACCTACTACCTACTAATTTTAGAGTCATACATGTATGTTACTTACCATGAATTGAAATAAATTAATATTTAAGTCCTTGAGTATCAAGTAGAAACCAAATTCTTCATTCGTCCCAGATTGTTAAAATTTCTTTTAACGCGACATGGTATAATCGATTAATGATATTGAAAATGTTTGTTTCAATCATATATCAAGCAGAATTTTTTTAAACGCTTTATTAAACGCTTTATATTATATTAGTTTGGGTTGTAACTAACTATGTATGTATGTATGTATGTATTATGTATGTATGTATGCATGTAACGGAATCTTTGAGCATAATTTTCACCAATTTCCCGAAGTCTGATTAATTTGAAACTTTGCATACGTATCAAGGACCGATGACAATGCAATAATTTGATAACAGTTTCCCATTATCCTTATTAGGACCCCCAGGATTAATAAATTCTTTTATAGATCCTCTGTAGTAAACGCTTTATTTTCACCAATTTCCCGAAGTCTGATTAATTTGAAACTTTGCATACGTATCAAGGACCGATGACAATGCAATAATTTGATAACAGTTTCCCATTATCCTTATTAGGACCCCCAGGATTAATAAATTCTTTTATAGATCCTCAAACTAAAAAGTGAAAAATAAAATATAGTTTAAAAAAAACTAAAAAACACGCTTTATATCGAACTAAAAAGTAAAAAATAATTTTTTTAAAATAAGCTTAAAAAGCGTTGGGCGCTTTGTTCCACATTTTCGTACATCGAGCGCCCAACGCTTTTTAAGCTTATTTTAAAAAAATTATTTTTTACTTTTTAGTTCGATATAAAGCGTGTTTTTTAGTTTTTTTTAAACTATATTTTATTTAGAGATGTAGATTGTCAGACTGATCTAGTTTATATCTAATTCACGAGAAACTTGAAATAACTAGTTACACCATGGTATGAAAAACGTTTATAAATTGAGATATATATTATATAACCAATCATTTGCTTTTCTATTTTAGTTTTAGGTACTCTATATTATTTTATTACATTTTTATTGTTTTACGAACTTTATCTGAGATTAAATAACTACGTAGGTATAGGTATACAGGTAATAAAAATAAAAAAATACAAATAATTGAAACTGCAATTCTCATATTTCTAGATTTTATTGCTTCAGTATGTGCTATTAATTATTTTAAAACATTTTAAAGCCGAAATAATTTTTTTATGGATTTTGTAAACAATTTATTGTCGCAGTGTATTTTTTATATTTTGAAAAAATACATAGGTATGCTATAACATTCCAGTTAGCTGTTTTACATGCATGTATACAGGCATCCTTAATTCACTAGTGCTGTAAAGTAAAACAAAAATGGACGCGCTATTCTAATCCATATAGTAAATTATTATTTGTGTGTCAGTTATTTCTTTTTGACGTGATAACGTCTTATAAATTGATGAATCACCAATCTTATAAATTGATAAAACACCGGCTGCATGCACGAAAAAGTGTAACGTTCCTAACGTTCCGCCTGACCCTGTGCGTGTTTTTCTCGAAAACGGCCCTAACGATTTGGATGAAATTTACTGAAAAGGGATTTTGGGGGGCAAAAAATCGTTTTAGCTAGGTCTCATCTCTCGAAAAAATCGTTTTCATACAAATTATATCATTATAAAAATCAATTTTTTGACGTATGAAAATACTTAAATATTGTAAGTAGGTTTTGGAATTTTATATAAACAATGAAACAATTGTTTTCAAAATATTATGACAGTTAATCTTTGAGACTTAAAATAAATACGAAAGAAAGAAAGTTAAAAAAAACAATTATATTATAGGTGGTGAGTAATTTTAATAAATAAAATTAACCTAAATTTGAAGCAAAAGATGCAATATCATAGATTCGAATTATTATAATTATTATATGTAGAATTTAGGTTATGTATTACGGAATACGTTATCACGTAAAACTATCGTCCGTAAACCGACTTTACAGACAACCAATTTTTTTTTTTTAATTATGTGATGTTTGTGAAAAGGCGAACTTCAAAAATGTTGAAAATGAACAGAAACCAGCCATATTTTACAGAAGGTACGTATCTACTAGATATTATACTATGACGGTATGCATACATAATAGCTATTAATGGCGATATTGTTTCCAAATATGATTGTAAGTTTTCTCTCATATATTTTATTAGTTTTAGATTATAACAGAACCTAGAACACACCTTAAAAACGCATTTCACAAAGATTAAATCAATATGATAAGCAAAAGTCGACAATTTTAAGAAAGAAACAGCTCTCCGTTTGAATAGTTAGTTTAAATAGCAATAACTCTTAACAAAGAATCGACCTGTCAACAATTTATAAAAAAAAGTTTAATGAAGTTATCAGTTTTTTTATTTCGATCTTTATAAAAGTTACCCCGTTTCAACAATATACTCTATACCTGTATACTTTTTTATATAACAATATTACAGCTTCATAAAATTGATTTATTGGACAGTCTCACAAAAAACACACAAAATAAAGGTGATATAATTTTTTTTAGGTTAATCGTTATGGCCTGATATTTTATAGTTTCGAAACCATAAATGCCTTTTATGTACGAATAGCTCCGAATAGGTTTTATACCTTCTACATTACATTCATAATAATGTTCATGTATTTAAATGGGGTAAAAAATCATACACAGGTCTAATAAAAAATGATATATTACTATAAACTAAAATGTTTTGTATATTAGAAATAATGCAAGGCGTGTTCAAACTATAGAAAGCAAACAAATCCATCAGCATTTTTAAACAACACTACATATTTGATACATTGGACTTCAGTAGACCCGAGTACAAATCAGTGCATTTTTTATTATTTTTCAAAATAGATATAGGTATTTCGATTAATTTTTTTTATATTTGTTTGAAACCAAGCAAACTTGACTCCACCGGGTTCGAATGTAATGTGTAAGGAAATTTTTCGAAATTTCTTTAAAAATCGAAAATGTATTTATACCAACATCTAATAAGCTGGGAACTTGCCTAAAGATATGGCAGTGTCTTAGATGTATTTCAAGTTGCATTTTTCGAAATCGGAGTTGGATTGGAACTTTTATCGTCATAAATTTAAATTAGTGTGATGACCGAACAGACCAGAAGACGAGTACTTGACTCCGTTTTTTATATTTATGTTTTTGGTAGAATGTTTTACAGGACTATGTTAAACTTCAAGTTGGTATAGAGAGACAGTTATAACGGAGAATATAATATGTACGTACAGAAAAATGAAAGTAATATTTTTGATAAAGGGTCGATAGGTATTGGCAATAGGTTGATCGTACGTGCTTTATATACAGATACAGTAGGGCTCCTCCCAATTGGTACAGTTGAATCTATTTACATTGAGCATTGAAAAAGAATTTGAGAACCTGAAAACAATAATAATAATTTTATTGATCCAAATTGATAGAAAAAAAGTTAAAAAGCATAGAATTTTAGAGAAAAAAAGTTAATTTTACAATTAATGCTTTCATTGAAAATTTGAGTCTATAAAATCAGTCGTTAGCCATTTTTATACAGGTAATTGAAAAAAGTAAAGTTAAAAAACATTACGTTTTCATTTTCAAAAAATAAATTATTATTTATTTTTAATTTTTGTATTTCTGAAGACAGTTTTATATCAATAGATCACATTTTTGAGAACATGTAAAAAAATTGCTGGTGACTGGTAAGGTACTTTTCATTTCTGAGTTGTGATTTTTGGTGCCCTTTGAGACGTGATGCCCTAAGCAATTGCTTATTTTGCTTATAGGTTAATCCAGCACTGTCTAGTGACTATATGAATGTGTAAAATTATTTGAAAATAAATTCCGATTAATTTTGCCGGAACTGTTAGTAGTCTAAGTGTTTTAAATGTAATTTGACAAGTTTCTCTGTAATTTAAATGGATAATGATTGTAATAACTTTTTTTCTGAAACTGGAAAACTATATTATATTCAGATCGATCGCCCCCAATACACAATTCCATAGGATAATAACGAATAAACATATAGCCATAATAGGCAGCTAAACAAACTCACCTTTCACAAATGGTACGAAATCTGTAGAATTACTCGCTACAAAATAATTATGGTTTACTTACTTAGCGAGAATTGCGAAGCTATTTTTACCAACATTGTAATCATTTCATGAAGATTGACTCTATTCAATAAATAGAGTAACTGTGATCCATTGAAGTTAATGATGAGTATTTGGAAAGAATTCCGTGGCATAAGGATCGAAAATGAAGCAATACTGAGATTTTTTTAAACTTGCATTTAATACTAACGTTTCGATACGTTTTGTATCATCTTCAGAGTGTGACAGCATTTGAACACTCTGAAGATGATACAAAACGTATCGAAACGTTAGTATTAAATGCAAGTTTAAAAAATCTCAGTATTGCTTCATTTTGATCCTTATGCCACGGAATTCTTTCCAAATACTCATCATTGTAATCATTATCCAATTAAACATGTTATCTTTAGTATAGACAATCTACAAATTCAAAGTAAGCCCAACCGAACTCCTAGTAATCAATAAAAGAATCAAATAGTTCATTTTGACAAATGTTAGTTCATTTTGACGTATGCTCCCAACAGCCGAAACTCCAAACAGGAATCACGATTCGAACGAAAGGGATGTATTCATATTACGCCTAGAATTGAGGGTTGAGCGTTTGAATTTTGACACCCCTTCTCCCCGGAAATGTGCTATTGGTCATTTTTATTGATTTAACCCTCAGTTAATCTGGTGCCTAGATATACTTTAATTTATCTGGTGGAGTCCAGGGGACTCCTTCTCAACAAGTCGTTAATATTTTTTTAATAAAACGATATCCAGTATCAAAAAACTACATATTTGAGTAAGGAACATTACAGTATCAGACTTTTATATCAGACTGATATTAGTTAACATTTAAGCTTTATAACAATAGAAAAACAAATTACCCTCCATATAAAATTAACAAAAAATTGTACCATCTTCTAGCTACTATAAAAATTCAAAATTAAGTATATTTATCTTTTCACTTATGAACAATGCCAATAATATAGTGAAATTAAGAGCAAAATAAAAAAAAGATAGTGTCTCATATTAAAATGAAAAATGTGCAGCACTTAAATATTTTACTGTCGCAACAAAACGGGCGCAAATCTTTTTCGTACACCCCAAACATACTGGCTTCTTACAGCTAAGACACAAATATGCAGTCTTTCTTTTTAGGCGCTTAGGACATAATGTGACAGTATTTACTTTGATTTCTTGGCACTCATCTTCGGAGTCGGAAAGTAATTCTTCGGGTATAAAAGGTCGAGGCACATTTTGTGACTGTTGAGATTCATCTTCATCGTTTAGCCAGCCCATTATGATATATTCAGCATCTGGTTGATTTAAATTTACTACTTGTTTATTGGAAGCCATTTTGTAGTTTAAAACAAAGAAAATGTGTCATTAAACCCAAAAAATGACATTTATAAAATTAGCAAAAAAGTTACACAAATGCTCTGGTGTAGTCCCGTGGACTCCATGAACGTAATATCTCACCGATATACAAGCGTAGACGCACATCCTCTCTCCCCCGAGCGTCGCACACTATTTCAGGAAGGTACTGTGATGCACAAACTTCTAAGTGTAATATTAAAGTTTTTTCAACACTTTGAAAATCGGGCGGAGTCCCTGGGACCTAACAGATCAATTGAGGGTTAAGTAAATATGTGCCATAACTTGTGTTAATCTGCCTAGCATAGGTATCTCATATGAAAAATAATAAATAAAATAAACAAGATTTACCACAAAAGGACAAATCGCGATAACTGTACAAAGTTACATAATCTGTTGTGTACTGAGTACGCTTTTGTTTAGTATAAGAGAGTGGAGGGAAACCGTCAGGATATTATGAGGGTTGGTTTTTTTTTTTTTATTATATTTCATATTATGGATATTGTTATTTTAAATTGTTCAGCCGTGACCACTACGTTTGATTATCGTTTTTTTGTTCAGGTTTACGGCACATGTATTAAATATTGTTCAAATCGATTCTTCGCAGTAAAATATGTTAAATTAAAACATTTTATTTTTCTCGTATATATTTTACAGTAGACTGTAACGATTCCTGTGGGACAATAAACTGCGGTTATTTATTTATTTTTTTATTAAGGCTATATACTAACTAATGTGTCCATATGGGAACAATGTTGTATTCTCACATTTAGTCGTATTAATAGCAAATAATAAAAAAAAAAACATTCACCTGCAATTTCGGACAAACTAAGCTGGCTTATTAAACCGCTTTTAATTTTACATATTTACTAGCTGCTCGATCCGGCTTCGCTCGGATTGTCAAATCCCACAGATTTAATAATAGTATAGGGAATAGAGACATTAATTCAGAGTAGAAAAATTAGTGAAAAGCTGGATTTTGCATGAACCTTCCTTTCGTGGTTCTAAACAGCTTACCAAAAGCCCCCACCGATACCTACATGTTTTTCCGAAATTTGACTTATTTTTTGTCTTTATTCCCTGAGCTATAAGTCATGAACATAAAAAAAATATTGAATTAAAAATCATTCAGAGTTGCTGGGAGGCTGAAAATTTGGGTTTATATCATTATACGTTTTTTTCTGTGAGAAACCAAAAAAAAGTACACAAAAAATTTGTAAAAAAAATAAAATTTCTGAATCTCGACAATAGCGTCAGCTACCAGGTTCAACTATAGCTAAGAACCATCCAGATGATCCCATAAGTACAAAAAAATTTCATCAAAATTAGTCAAATCGTTTAGGATGAGAAGAATTGCGAACAAACGCACAGCGGAATTTTATATATAAAAAAAAATTTAAATAAGCAAGAAATACCTATAATTATTTTTTTAATTTATAGCGAAGTGTATCAATGCGAAAGATATAAACATACAAATTCTTAAGTTTCCAGAATGTTATGTATTTTTATCGTTATTTAATTGTAGGCACGGTTCTGGATGGTAACTAATTGGAAATTAATTACATTTGTGTTGTCCAAATATCCGGAATAAATGAAAAAAATGTTTTTCAAGCGAACAAATTATCTGGAATTTAAATATGAATTTTGATAACAAATTTTATATAATATAATTTAGTAAAGAGCAATCAACTAATTATTATTAAAAAATCTTAAGGTAATTATACACTTTCACGGTCACCTGGTTTTTTGGCTCTAGAAAATCGAAAAATAGATGGATTTCAATGATCTCGGTCTCAAAAAGTTCCATTTTACGGCGCATTTATGAAAAAAATTAGTTCACCCCGGAATTACAATTCGCATACCCGTTTATCGTTCACCCCGGAATTGTTTTTTTAAAAACTCCACATTTGCCCCTTCCCGTTTCACTGCGAGACAATTCGCATACTTACCCCTTTATCGTTCACTCCGGAATTACAATTCGCATACCCGTTTATCGTTCACCCCGAAATTACAATTCGCATACCCGTTTATCGTTCACCCCGGAATTGACGTCAGAAACAGTTATAAAGAAGTCAATTTTTTTTTGCATTTAAAGTCATGAAACTGTGAGAAATATTGATTTTTTCAATTTTCGTATTTTTTTCCATAAATCCGCCATAAAAACGAAGATTTTAAAAAAAAATTCATCGAAATCGGATGATTTTTCGATTTTCTAGAGCCAAAAAACCAGGTGACCGCGAAAGTGTATAATAACCAATCTTAATCGCATTATTTAATAAAAATGTCAACATTTGCGAAACTTTATTAGTTAAATAAACTGGAAATAACTCAAGGCTAATTCAAAATTGGAAGGTTAACATATGAAAAATAAATGAAAGACGTCTATAAATTACTTTTGATTTAACAATGTTTTCAAAGCGTTCTTTCGTTGTTTCCCAGCTTATGAACATAATTCACACAGAAAGTGATTCGTCAAATAAAAAAAAAAAAAAAAAATAAGAACAAACAAAAACACGATGCAGTACGCTTACACATAAACAAATAACGATCACAGTTAAGTAGCAAAGCGGCGAACATTTGTTATAAAGCTGCGGGAAAGTCGGTCTATCATAATAAATCGTGCTTGCTCGCTGACTTTAGTCAGTGTACACTACTGTAGTCCTGTACGGCGGGGATACGACAGATCGCCTCGCAACTCCGACATTCTCAACCGGCTTGGCAGTCGTTACACGTCGATGTGAACGTACGTCTCAGACCACAAAGCAACATCGCTTATGTATTTTACTATAATTAATACTATAAGTTTAATGCCCGGTTTACATTATTCCAGTCCAGCGATCCAGTCCAGTGCTGGACTGGATCGCTGGACTGGATTCGTTGTCTACATTATTCCAGTCATTTAGAAGCCGTTTTCATTGTGAACACCACAGTGACAATGATTTCAAAAAGAGATCAGTTTCGAAAATGTTTCAAACGTGCTCAATCACTCTTGCTACAAGAAGTTATTAATGAGGTTGATAATGAACTAAGAAAAAAGGAACGGAATGGCACTGGATTGGCCGTCTACATTATTCCAGTTGCACTGGATTGATCGCACTGGATTCAAAAGTAGACCGCGAATCCAGTTACTGGACTGGAATGCTTACTGGATCCAGTGCATTTCAGTGAGGGTTTACATTATTCCAGTTGCAATCCAGCACTGGACTGGAATAATGTAAACCGGGCATAACGTTCGTTTCTCGACTTTATGTCATGCATAACAGACGCCATTCGCACCATTACTATTTTCCATCTATCACACTTCCCGTTATTTTCTACATTTTTCAACTTCCACTTGATTAATAGCGATGGGCGAATGAAGGTATTTTAGGACATTAGGATAAGACAGGCAAATTTTGAGCATAGGAGTTTGACAGGTAATCGGCCATTGTCTTAAATAAGGAACGATCTCGATATTTATCTGTAGTTATTGAGGGAAACCATGGAAAAGCTCAACAAGATGCCCGGTACAGAGATTACCGTTTCTCGGCGAGAGGCAGCAGGAAAAAGTCCATGTCACATATGCCCCCATCGGGATTCAGACCCGGTACCTCCCGAATGCGAGTCTAGTGCTCTCACCACCACGCTCGGTATAATTAATACTATATCTATACATATAAAACAAAGCCACCGCGCCGCGTCTGTCTGTCTGAACACGATAAAATCAAAGACTACCGAACTGATTTTCATACGGTTTTGACGTGATAACGTCTTATAAATTGATGAAACACCAGCTGCACGCACGAAAAAGTGTAACGTTCCGCCTGACACTGTGCGTGCAAGCGAGAGCGCAGTAATGTATTACTCACAGAACTGGTTGTGGTATTACTAAATATGATATTCGAGCGGAATACGTTATCACGGAAAACTATCGTCCGTAAACCGACTTTACAGACAACCAATTTTTACTAATAGAAAGTGTGATAAACGAGGAAGGTTTCTGTATATAATTTGTAAATATTGTAACAAAACTATTCTAGCTCGTGGTGGCAAATATTTACAATAGTAACACTTTAACAGAACAAATAATCAAATTAAAAAACACTTCTCTATGACGTAACAGAAACAAAACAACTAATGAGGCAATGCGTTCTGCAACCCAAAATAAGTCTTCTGTTCCGGAAATGAATAATTTAAAATATAAATAAGTATAGCTTGAGAAATGAACTGCTCCAAAAACAGATAAGTAATACTCGCTTACACTCGAAAAAGTAAATAAATCCGACATACGCCATTTTCTTTGTGACCATATAGTATTTAATGCGCTAGTAGTTTGTACGAAATCAGACCAATACTTTCTTGTTAAATTGTATCGTAATGGCAATATATAAGTCATGAATACTCATCCAAAATACTTCCTAAAAAGCTCTGTTCTGACTATGCCGATCGGCAATACCGATCGGCAAAGCTGCACTAGTGTGGACGTGACTGTCGGCTTCGTTATCGGGCCGAATGCGTTGATGATCGTAACCCGAGCGCTGTCGGTCTACATCAGGGGCGGGCAAATATTTTGATCGCCGGGCCACATAGCTGATGAAAATTCGCCCGTGGGCCGTAAAGCTGATGAAACATTTGCAGAGAAAAAAAAATATTTTTAACAAAAAAATTGAACCGACTTCAAAATATGCACTAAAAATTGGTTGTCTGTAAAGTCGGTTTACGGACGATAGTTTTACGTGATAACGTCATAAAGAAACATTGATGAACTCTCTGACGTCACGCGAGAAGAGAGAGAAATGCGTACAAGCCGACGCTTGGGCCGATCGTGCCTATCTATCGCTTATACCGCGCTCTCGCTTGCACGCTCAGGCTCAGGCGGAACGTGACACTTTTTCGTGCGTGCAGCCGGTGTTTCATCAATTTATAAGACGTTATCACGTCAAAAAGGTCCTCACATTCTATTTCCGCATTTGCAGAGCAAAAAAAAAAAGCTCCTTTTCGTCTGTTCTGGCGCCCTTTCTATTTCTTTGTGTGGAGTGTAAAATACACAGTTTTTTTATAAACATTTTTCACGTGAATATAGTTTATTAATATTACAAAATACCGAAAAACTTGTTTAAAATTTGAAATAATGTAGCGTTTAGATTGTTGTCAGCTGTTACCGTCCCTCGTAGGTCAGATCAAACAGCGGGCTTTTGACGATCGTGGCAACGGCGGTGCAAGCAAAAGGACTGCGACTAACATTGCGTGAAGAGATAATTAAAACATCTCGGTCCAGCGAAGGCGTGACCATCTCTCTATTCTAAATGATTGCAGAGCGCACTCACTGTTCTCCTGCTGTTTTGACGCAATTCACAATAGCGCACTTTTGCCACCGAACGCTTGTAAATTTACCAATAAATTCTAGCAAAAACTATAAATCAATACAGAAAGATTTCGTCATTTAACAGTATTCATCTCTGTGATTTATAATAATCATTAAGAAGTTAGAAGAAAAATTGTCAAAATTTTAAAAATAATATCAACTTGACGTAAAGATTTTTAAATCTTTGATTAACGTCTGATTAGAACTCTTCAATAAATAAAATGATCGACCAATTTTTCAGACAATATATTAACAACAAAATATATAATTAATACATTAACTTTATGTTCAAATCCGGATTGTAACGTTAATGTATTAATTATATATTTTTTTGTTAATATATACCTATTGTCTGAAAAATTGGTCGATAATTTTATTTATAGTAAAGATTTTCAGTTCGATCCGTAAGTTCCCCCATCCGACTGACATCAATATTATGTTAAAGCCGTTGCACAAGAGACTGGAATCAGTGCTGGGACTTGTGCTGGCTGGCGCGCTGGCTGCGATAATGAAAATAACGTCATTGTGGCCTCGCGTGAGTGATCACAAGATGGATTTCAAAATTATCACCGGAATTATTTTTCGTGCTTGTTCGTCGACTTGTTTTGGGCAAGAACCATTCAGGAAACATTGTCTTGTAACGTGGTCGACTTGCGCAAGCGGCCAGAAACAATTATCAGAGTAAATAGACGTTCACTTTTGTTAATATTCGAACTGTCACTCCGCGCGCACCAAACTCATATAAATCCAGCTTTAATACACGCATCGTGTGAAGCGAACACATAAAAGCCATCACGAAACTAAGCGCCACAGCACGCTTGAAATCTAGCTGCAAAATCAGTCTCGTTTTCAGCACCCTTTACATAGTCCATTATACCCCGTAATTCCTTCGAATTCCGGCAATGACATTTATTTCCTACAAGCTGCTTTTTTCATATTTGTAATAATGGCAATGACCAAAGCCAACAATAAGTATTTTTTAAAATCGATATGTCTGTAATTTTTTTTAATATAATTCATAGCGGCCCGGTACGGCTACGCCCGAATTTGTGGATTGCCACCGTTTTTTCGTCGACTTACATTGCAAAAATGGTTTCCACGAAAAGCGTTTTTATTTTAACCCGATAATAAGTAAGTAAGTAAAGTTCTGTATTTCGAAAAATAATTTTCATTACAGGAGGTTACATAGCGCGAAATTTGTATAATATTAAATTATTCCACAGATGAAATGCTCTTAATCTTAAACTTTAACTTTAACGCGATAATATAATATAGCCTATGTCCATCCTGAAGGTCCATTCTAAATATTGGTGTAAACAAAATTGAAATCGGATGAGTAGTTTCGGAGATTACCTCCTACATCCAAAGTTACAAACGTTACCTCTTTATAATATTAGTATAGAGTATAGACTATAGATGAATGACTTAGTAAGTTTCTAGATATTTTTTCATAACAAAAACAACACATTTTATATCATATGGGTAGATTTTAGAATCAAATAATCACAACGATGGTACTTAAAAAGTGTACGGAATTATTATCAGCCTAAGAAACATCATCCAGACGTCTATGAGGGCATCATTAAGAAAACCCAACCCAAATAATTAAACTAATTATAAAACGTATACCTAATATAATACTGTCTGATATTTTGAACCGAGATGATTTTAATTGCACCACTGCCATCAACTCTATTATATACACTCTACCACATAGTGCTTATAATGTTTTTAAATTATTTCATTTGACTTCCATTATCCGTAATTAAATAAAGTAAGAAAATACAGCCAAATATAATTCAGAATCAAAGTTATCTACTGATCACAAAGAGTCTATTCATCTCTGTTTCGTTAATTGTAATTATTTTCAAAATTTCACTATAAAAGACAATTCTTTGTGTTTACGAGAAACGGAATTGAAGTAAACACAAATGATTGTTTATACTTATTCCGTTTTAATTAAGAAATTGAATATTACATGAAACAGATACAATCTGATTTATAACAAATAGGTATTATCTGATGATAATTTAAATTTATTCTATTGTGTATTTTTGCTTCATATAATAAATCAGCTTTCAATTTTAATTAGAGAAGGAATAATTTGTATTGTTTGCACAACCCTTATCAAATAGTAGTTTTTTATGTTCGTACAGTGGTTATAAAATGACCCATTCAAAACTAGTGCTGTAAAGAAAAACAAATAAATGCCATCTAATCAATCCAACAACAATTTCCAAAGGTGATCTGTCAGTATATGAGAAATGGAGAGGCGTAGTTTTCGTACACAACCCAAATAAATTGCAAATGAACACTCTTAGATTTGTCAAAAATATTAAAAATAGTGGAGCAAGGGGCTAATTGTAACAATTTTTCGTTTCTTGGCTATGGAAGCTTATTTGAATAAGGGTATTTAGGAAATGCAGCAGTACTGTTCGAATGGTCGATTATTCAACTATCGATTTCAAATGAAATTTTGATCAAATCTGTGACGAATTCTTGTAAAAATGGCTTAGAAAAAAAAGTGACAAGAGTTACAACATACCCCGTGATTGGGGTGGTTGTAACAGGCTTGGGGCAAATTGTAACAGTAGGAAATGAAAACTAGTTTTCTATTTTTCATAGCTTTATTTAGCATATTTAGCATTTAGGCACGTTATAACAGACATAGACTTTAAAGTTTCATTCTTTATCTAATAGAAAAATATTCAAACATTAACAAAAACATATATGTTCTTTCTTTTTTTAAACTATAAAGGAACTTTAGGCTCACAGCCATTTATAATCTCAACTACTTAATAATCAGACTTTTATTTTCCAAGACTTCAACAGAAGCCAATTCATATACATCTTGGCTTTGGGAAGCACGTTCAGTTTTTCTTTTATAGTGTCTCATTCTGAAATAGATAAAATCAATTAAGTTCAATAAAAAAGTATTAAAAACATGAAAAGAAAAAATTTAAGTATGTCCCACGTAATTTCATAGAAATAATGAATCAATAAGGGGCAAGTTGTAACTTGTTACAACTTGAAAGTGTTACAACATACCCCACTGCATGGTTTTTTAAAAATAACGGGTATAAAAAAATATATCCCTTATTTGGTGTAAAATTGCAGTTAACATAAAGTAAACAAATGCTAAATGTACTATTTGAATAAATCAACAACTGCTGAACAATTTGAAATCAACAATAATCAATTTTGTACAAAAAAAAAAAGTCCATTACCTGATCTTATCGGAGCGCCTGCACAACACCGCCTCCTGGGCCGTCTAGCTCATATAATAGAATAGGTATTAAATAGTAGGTTACGTTGAAAAACAAATGAATATTCTTTTATTAACTAGGTAAAAAATACTTGCCCCTGTTACAACTAGCCCCCCGCTCCCCTATTCTTATTGTAATATAAAAATTAACTATTTTTAGGAGGCATATTATGCAAAAAAATGTAGAATGTATCTCGACCGTAATGATATTATGAATCGTGTGACTGCTAAAAGTAATATAATTTTTCCAATATAATTTTTCTGTGTGAAAATATAGTTGAATATTTTTTTTATTCAAAAATTATGAACCGTCTCTTTTTTTCCAATAACTTTAATATTCTACTCGCTTCAGATTTCCTGCAATCAAATGTTTTAAATTATAATAAAAATGAATGGGTAATGTAAATGGAGCTATGAATCCTTTCATTATGATATGAAATTAAAATTTTCATTGCAATTCAGTGAATATATAACCTTTTCCTAGTCTAGTATTCGACTTAATAAAACTATGCGACGGTGCAATGTAATTGCATAAGTTTTCCAAATATGAAAATTAGTTTTGTATTTAATGTAAAGGAGTATAATTTTCTCTTTTCATTGGCGTCGTCTTCAAATAGCATATTATGTTGATTTATGGGAAATTAAAATAACAGTTCCAAACAATACTACCTAAAACAAGTGATTCTCGTTCTAAACTATTTTTTGCAAAGCTTTAATGCAAAAATTAATAGTGGTCCAGTTCGACTTTGTCCGAATTTGTAGATCGACTTACATTGCAAAATTGGTCATTTTTACGCGATAATATACAGCCTATATACATCCTGAAGGTTCATTCTATAAATAGTGGTAAAAGAATTTTTCTAATCGGTGCAGCGGTTCCGGAGATTACTGTCCGAATACACACAAACTCACAAAATTCGCACTCTCTCTTTATAATATACAAGTATCTAGATTAAGGAGGTTGAGCCGTTTTACGAAGATAATGAAAAAAATCTGAAATAAAGTTTTTTTAATAGATTTTTTATGACAAAATTTTCTGTAAAAAATCCAAAATCATCAGGAGATTTATAAAGTTAAGAAATTAAAAAAAACTTTTACATGTAGTCTTATGGAAAATATGTCAACCTAGGATGCAAACGGTACATTTTAATTTTTTGCAAATAACCAAATAATGTCAGTAGTTCAGAAAACTAACTATGTAAAGCATCGATGTCTTACGCATATTTTAATATTTTTTCCAATTTAATTAGAACACTTTTAATCAATAAAAGAAACCATTAAACCTTAGCACTTTTCGATTATGGACTTTTATTTTTGACAGTTTTAACAATTTTAACAGAATTTTCAACTTTTTAATGATTTAATTTTAATTTTTATTACTTCTAATTTCTTTTTTTAACTATTTACTGTAAAAAATATGTAAAATACAGATATTTACATACAATTTTTTTTAACCTAACTGTACAAAAAATTTGAAAGCTAGAAATAATTAATTAATATTAAAAAAAAATATTTATTTATGCTTTTATGGCAATAATATTATTGGTATCAACGACTTATAACCTTTTATAAAAATTTATTATAGAAAAGTTCCCATTTAGAATTCGACTTACTTTTGAATGGGACTGTAACGGATCAACCTCCTTAAAGCTTCAATATGAATTCTATAAGTGCTGATGATATTTGACATTTGTGTACAGTCGAATCTCCTCATTCGCGGTTCCCGTATTCCCGGACCAAAAAATTGTGACAACTTCCCGTATTCACTGGTAAAAATTCTGTATTCGCGGATCCAAAACTAACGATACATATTGTATTTTTAGAATAGTGTGTATTTATTTGTCAAAATAAACAATAGGTATCAAAATCAAATGAGCTTCATTTGTGATTTCTTTATCGAAAGAAGTCTTGCTTTTACAAGGCACATTGATAATGCCATAGGTGAACATCAATTAGCTGCAAAAAGAGAAAAAATTCTTTAAACCATCGCCAAAACCTGATAACAATAAGTATTATAGTTAAAATTTAACTCAATAAATTAGTTTTATTATGTTGTTATTTAGGGTTCCGTACCCGAAGGTTGCCCAATGTCAGCGTATTATCTCATGAACTGAAATAGGTAGAGAGTTAAAATTTTCACAGAGCTATAATAACAAATAATGAAAAACTAATATGGCGAATTTCAAAATGGCCGCCATGAAAATTAGAAAAAATCTCCGATTAACTAATAATAAGCATGCGTGTTCAATCCTATTAACAATGAAAGAAAAAAAGACGACAAATTTCAAAATGGCCACCATGTAAATTAAAAAAAAGTTCCGATTAAGCTGGTGTAGTATTGCGTGTAAAAAGTGCCTAGTATTTAGAGTTGGGGAAAAAATAACTTCACGATGAAAAAATCACTGTGACAAGCCGTCTAAAATAATCACTGTGATCTGACAAGAGATATCTACGTTCCAAAGTAACGTATGTCGTTCCATGTCACCGCAGTCACTGTCGCTCAAACATGGACACTATGATCTGACGAGATATGTACGTTCCAAAGTAACGTATGTCGTTTCATGTCACCACAGTCACGACGGTCGCTCCAAGTTCCAATAGATCTATGTTTCAAAGTAACGTATGTCGTTCCATGTCACCGCAGTCACTACTCAGTACTCACTGTCGCTCAAAGTCAAACATGAACGGAGTAGGCAAACAACGCCGTTGTGACGTCAGACCGTGCGGGCTTGTGATGTGAGTGATCGACGTGACAAAGTCACGATGATTTTTCACTGTGATTTTTGTGTAACCGGAATAACAGTCACTGTGATCTCATAGTAACGACTTTTCCCATGTCTACTAGTATTATATCTTGTACGATGGTATGGAATCCTTCGTGTGCAAATTCGACTCGCATTTGACCGGTTTTCCATTATTTTGGAACTTATCTTCTATATTTCCATGCAAAATGCCACTCCGTATTCGCGGCACATTTTTGTAACGTGTCCTCCGCGAAAAAAGAGCTTTGACTGTATTTAAAATGCAATTACACGTTGCAATTCTAGAGATGATCGCGTCATTAAGCATCGCTGCAATCTGTTTTCGATGTCGGGGATTATTTCTGGTCGCGTGAAAGGATCAAAGAGCGCCATTCGTTACATCAGTGCTGCTGCATCGTGTTCTAGTTGTCAGCTCTGCTCTTTGTAAATCAACTGCAAAACAACGTTTGATTTCAAATTAAAAGAAATTATCATCTGCTGAGTTAGCGACAGTCGTCGCAAAATTTATAATTTTGTCAATTTTTATTACAGGTATTATTAGGATTATGACGATTTTTTTTTGACGTGATAACGTCTTATAAATTGATGAATCACCAATCTTATAAATTGATAAAACACCGGCTGCATGCACGAAGAAGTGTAACGTTCCTAACGTTCCGCCTGACCCTGTGCGTGCTTTTCTCTAAAACGGCCCTAACGATTTGGATGAAATTTACTGAAAAGGGATTTTGGGGGGCAAAAAATCGTTTTAGCTAGGTCTCATCTCTCGAAAAAATCGTTTTCATACAAATTTTATCATTATAAAAATCAAATTTTTTGACGTATGAAAATACTTAAATATTGTAAGTAGGTTTTGGAATTTTATATAAACAGTGAAACAATTGTTTTCAAAATATTATGACAATTAATCTTTGAGACTTAAAATAAATACGAAAGAAAGAAAGTTAAAAAAAAACAATTATTATTATATGTGGTGAGTATTTTAATACATAAAATTAACCTAATTTTGAAGCGAAAGATGCAATATCATAGATTCGAATTATTATATGTAGAATTTAGGTTATGTATTACGGAATACGTTATCACGTAAAACTATCGTCCGTAAACCGACTTTACAGACAACCAATTTTTTTTGCTTACATGAATGTTGTCTTAATTTACGCGGCATTTCCATGAAACGTAATTCCCACAAAAAGCGAGGCTCTACTGTATTCCAAACCCTTTCAAGTTATTTGCATATACAGTCTACAGCAAATATACTAAAAGAACTGTCGCGTGCTGCAAGATACTTGATATTATGCAAATTTGCAGTTTGCTAGATTAGACGTTACTGAAAAGAGTAAATTGCATAAATCTAGACGAGAATTGGATGGCCGTACCTTTATTGTTGTAGAACTCCCCGCGGGAGGCGTCTCCTAATGTTCCATCGCGACGTCTGGTTACAGCGAGTTCGACGTGGCATGCCGCGGTGCACTAATGTGACGTATGTACATCTCCCGGTGATCTATAGCTGCCAGACGTCTATATCCTCCACATGCGATCTGCATATTTGCAATCTCTAAATGGATGCAGTTTTACAACCGATATGCTACGTCTGACAGATAAAATAAATGTGTATAAGCAGTTCTTTAACGTGAATTTGCTCAGAAGTTAACCATACAAATTTTAATTGTTTTTGTTCTTTTTTTTGACGTGATAACGTCTTATAAATTGATGAATCACCAATTTTATAAATTGATGAAACACGGGCTGCATGCACGAAAAAGTGTAACGTTCCTAACGTTCCGCCTGACCCTGTGCGTGCTTTTCTCGAAAACTGCCCTAACGATTTGGATGAAATTTACTGAAAAGGGATTTTGGGGGGCAAAAAATCGTTTTAGCTAGGTCTCATCTCTCGAAAAAATCGTTTTCATACAAATTTTATCATTATAAAAATCAATTTTTTGACGTATGAAAATACTTAAATATTGTAAGTAGGTTTTGGAATTTTATATAAACAGTGAAACAATTGTTTTCAAAATATTATGACAATTAATCTTTGAGACTTAAAATTAATACGAAAGAAAGAAAGTTAAAAAAAACAATTATTATTATAGGTGGTGAGTATTTTAATACATAAAATTAACCTAAATTTGAAGCGAAAGATGCAATATCATAGATTCGAATTATTATAATTATTATATGTAGAATTTAGGTTATGTATTACGGAATACGTTATCACGTAAAACTATTGTCCGTAAACCGACTTTACAGACAACCAATTTTTTTTATATATAAATTTTGGTGTTTACACCTTTGTGTATTCAGCCACTAACTAAACTAAAATTTAAAACTGACTAAATGTAAAACTAAAACACAAACAACACAATTATAAACGGGGACACGAGATGGATGGACCAAAGGATAAAGGATTCAGGGCCACGGAAGTGCCTCGGACCCAACTCGGCAGGCAAGTTTTTGTTCTTCATCTTCTACATTGGAGAGCATCCTATTGAAAATGAAGAACATGGAATATGGTATCCTCCCCGTCATATGAAGTAAAATGAATCGAGTCTCGATTTTTTACTTTGCCGTTGGAAAACTATTGTCCCCATACGCATCGACATAGGTAGGTTGCGGCCAGTTTACCAACTGCAAATAACTTTATAATCGCAAAACAAAAACATTTTTTGATGTAACTACAACCTTACGGTTTTCGGATTTTTTTCCCTTTACTTGTGCTATAAGACATTGCTTCTTGCCAAATTTCATAATTCTACTTATAAGATTGTGACGATAAGTTTGGAAAATTGTAATGAAATAATCAGTTGATAAAACAATTCCAAATTTTAATATAACAATTGAGCGCTTTCGGGAATATGTCCCATCATCAGAATCTACAATAATTTATAAATAATGATAAAATTAAGTTATCAACTTAAAAGTATAATTTATACTTACAGAATTAAAATACAATTCATACTAAAATGGATGCATGAGGAATTGACATGAATTGTATTTAATTCTGTAAGTATAAATTATACTTTTAATTTGATAAACTTAATTTTATCATTATTTATAAATTATTGTAGATTCTGATGATGGGACATATTCCCGAAAGCGCTCAATTGTTACAAAAGAAATATTAAAATTTGGAATTGTTTTATCAACTGATTATTTCATAATTCTAGGTTAACGGGAAGTATCCTATTTAATTAAAATTAGTTAAAATATGCGGCATAAACCATCGTAACTTTTGATTGCGTTGACTTAGAAGTTTGATTTTTTCACAGCTCCAAGGGATTGCTGACCTGAGTATTTGATACATTCACGCGCTCTTTAGAAAAAGGGTCTTGACAGACAGACAGACCAACAACGAACTGATCCTATAAAACTTCCTTTTTTCCTTTTGAGGTACGGAACCGTAAAACTGTATTTCCAAAGAAAATGTTCGCACTTTTACGCTTTTATCTCTAGAACGAATATGTAGCACGCATTTTCTTATGAAAATTTTAATAAGATGACTTTAATCAAATCTTTGATTAACGTCTGATTAGAACTCTTCAATAAATAAAATTATCGACCAATTTTTCAGACAATATATTAACATTATTTTGACAATCATAATTAATTTTGAAAAATTCTATAAAAAGCGAATTATATTTAAATATTAATTATTTTTAATTTTTTAGATCAATTCTGAAGAAGGTCCAAATCCGGATTGAAACTTTAATGTATTAATTTTATATTGTTTGTTAATATATTGTCTGAAAAATTGGTCGATAATTTTATTTATTGAAGATGACTTTTAATCAAAAGTAGTTTGTGTATTTCAATTAATTTTGACTGAAGTCATTTTGTCATTACATTTTCGAAAACTCTGGACAACTTTGATTGCCAGACATGTCTGGAAAAATTCAGTTTCAGACTTATGACAATAATAATGAAATCACAATACCTAAATGACACCAATTAATAACAATCGGAAAACATTAAAAAAAAATTGTATACGTCTTGACTTTTGTTACTAATTAATTGTATTTATTTTGGACAACAGTTAAACGGTCGATTAAGTATTGACTGTGTTTAGCATGTAATTAATCTTAGATGAGATCTTGAAGACGGGTGTTTCCTTTAATGTATGTGTATAATGAGGACGTTAAATGAAGAATATGCTTTTGATAAAAACCGCTCACTGCGCCGCGTATGCACGTGAAGTTACAATGAATCCAATACGAAAAAGATTCTTGGACACGGTCCAATTGACGGTACCAAACGAATATTTAGCGGTCTTGCGGTGACGGATTATAACTTAAGCAATTAAAATAATTCGCCGACATTTTAGTTTAAGATTCATGATTGTCGTCTCTCAATGTAAAAGGCAAATGTTCACTTTCCCGTCGTCACATTCTGACAATAACATTACATTGTTGAATTTTATGGATTGGTTTTACAACATTTGTACCTACAATGTGAATATAAAGGCCAACGCACACATACTATGTTTATTAGTACGATTTTGCGATGAAGTCGCTAAAGGATATCGACAGACAGTTACCGCAATAGCGTAAATCCGTCAGGCTATTTGAGTCTTATTTTTAAATTGTCTTAAAAAGTTAAAATGTTCATATCTTTAAAATTATAAATATATATGTTGGCGCGAAAACTCGAGCCTCCATGTATGCCTACTGTGACGTCATTTTTGTACTAACAATCACAAATAATGAAATAATGCTCTGTATCATTTACCCGAGGTTCGTATAGTGTTTACTCACGAGTGTGTGTCGTGTGTTTATTCAGGTATATGTGTATTTACTACAAGTCTGACGTCACACTTCAAACCTTTATGGCGGATTGCATTTTTTGACATTTAGAAAAGTTGTAATTTTAAAATTGAAATGATAAATCGATATCATGTTTTTGTGAATGCAAACCGATAATTTATGATTTTTTTCGATAAGTTATCGTAATTTAAACATTTTTTTATAGTGATTTCGCAAAATATTATTATTAAAGAAAAATTCAAGGCTACAAAAATTCTTACGAAAAAAAAAACATTATTATGAAACCAATTTTAAGGGTCGTATTTAGAGGTTGAAAATTTATTTTTGACTCTGAAATTACGAATTTTAATTTTGTCTGCTGTTTTATTTATTTGAACTGGGAACGCTAGCAAAGCCGATCTTTTAAAACAGCTGCTTGATTTTTTCTTGTTTCATTTTTGGATAGTGCAATAGGATATTCATTTTACATAGTTCTTTAATGTGACAAAATTGTTTATAGTTTTGTTAAATTTAGAATTCCTATTGTGATTTTTTAATGTCTTCTATTCTAAGATATCGTTATGACTCACTTTTTTCAAAGACGTCACAAATATGTTAATTTTTACATTATTTTGTCAAAATTAAATCCCAGTATTTTTTTTTCTTTGCAGTATTTATAATAATTATTTTGTGTTTGAAAAAGAGCGTAGTTAAGGGAGCAAGGGAAAAATCGACAGTACTGAAGATATATACTGTTTTCATTTTTTTATCTTGAGAAAAAGACTCACTTTATGTATCTGTCATTAAATTGTTTCGTTACTTTGAAAATATGTCAGTTCTACTAAACATTTTGTTTATCTCTAATCGGATTACCGAAATTGAAACCTTGCGTGGCTGATCAGTTGGCCGGTTGCGCCCCCTTCCTCCAGGAAAACTACCTGGCTATGCCAATGCTTCTAATAATTTATATTTTATGTTGTTATCGTTCCTCTTATTTGATTTTGATAATATAATAACGGAGATAATAATGGAGCCCTTATTCTGTACAATATATTTATTTTTGTTCCTAATGTTTCGTCTATAACTTAAGACTTCTACAGGGCTCAAAATGGCAACAAAAGTAAATATATTATACAGAATAAGGTTCCATTTTTCCCGTTATTATATTAATATTATCAAAAGCTTTTAATAATATTACATTGACGACTCCTTATTATGTAAAAGTATTAAAGTCTTTCCTTATAAAAATCGTCTAGCTGGAAAAGTCGACATACAGTGTAAACTCTTTATAACGAAACTCAAGGGACCGAGCATTTTTTATCGTTATAGAGAGTTACCGTTATATGGAGTGAAGAAAGAAAAACAACCAAATTAACAATAATCTTCAATGTACTGTATAATCTCTTTAAAACGAATTTTAAGGGACCGAACATTTTTTTCGTTATAAAGAATTTTTGTTATATGGCGGGAAGAAAGAAAAATAACCAATTTTTCAATGTGATGGAATAATCTTCATTAAATAATAGGAATTTTTCGATTAGTTTGGCGTCATCAACTGCTTGTTGAATAGATGGTGATGGTTCAGAATGGTCCTCTTTATGTCTGTAAACATTTGCTGATGCCTAAATATGAACATATTTCTTCGTAATAGAGAATGGCTGTTGCGTTATAAAGAGGGTATTAATGTATAGGTTTTAATGTAAACCAACCAAATCGTAAAAATTTCGACGTTATAGGGAGTTTTTCGTTATAACGAAGGACGTTATAAAGAGTTTACACTGTATTTTAAAACTTTGTAACAAAATAAACTTAAATTTGATTATTTTATCTATTGATATTTTTATGTAAATTTTTAGGAAAATGGCGCTTAAATGTGAAAATAAATATGAACAAGTCAAACCATCTTAAATACTCGGTCAATTGTTTTTTCGTTTTGAAATCTTTGTCTTACATAGTACTGGAGAAAAATTTTGGAAAATTCATGTTCGTCGTTATAACCATACATTTTGCACGTTTCCTGGCGTGAATATACAATAAACCCGACATAAATCCTGTATATTATAATCCTTATAATTATTATATGAGTCTCGGCACAACAAAGGATAAGCGTATAAAGCGACTCTATGAGCTTTACAAGAACGTATAATATACATATGTGTAGAGGTACATTTCCATTTTAAATTAATTTCGAGAAATAAAACAATTTTTGTGCTCAAGATGTCGTATGAGGATTACATACAAGCTAAAGTTATTCTTTTTATGAGTTATGTATACACAAGTTTTGACGTTGATTAATTGAATTTTTCTAGCGAGAAATTATTCTGTTTTATACTTATTTTGTTGGTACAAATGGAAAACTAGTTTATAATTTTAATGTTAAATATTAAGCGCATGTTTGTTTAATAATTGCAAAATTATTTCCTGTATTAAAATTAAAAATCTATCTATTTATATCAACTTAAGACCACAAGACGAGCGCGCCTGCTTACGCACGGTAACAACCATTTTATATGCTGTTCGTGTAATAAAAAATACATATTTGCACGACCCCCTATAAAACAGTCGCTCTACATGCATGTATGCGGACATGTAAAGTGACTCATTACAAAACTAGTGCTGTAAAGTAAAATAAAACATGGTCGCGCTGTGGCAATTTCATAGTAAATCTGTGTTTACCTGTCGGTTTTTGTTTTTTATAACCTACTCTCGTATTAAAAGTGAGCTTTTCTCATAAATGAACTGTCAAAATTTGTGAAAACGAAGTGAAAACTCGCTATTTTATAGGAGGTACGTGCACAAAAATACCGTATATACCTCGTGAGTAATGGTATAACGATTCGTGAGACTGTTAAAACCTCGCGTGCGCTCGTTTTAAACATAATATCACCCATTACACCAGACATACATTGTTATCTACATTGAAAGTTTGACTCTGTATTTATATGGGAATTTGTTTAGTGGATACTGAAAAGACAATAGTCTGTTTGTCTGGAAGCTTTCTGTACTGATGCTAGTAATGCTAGCAATGTAAAAGTAACCATACTGACGCGTGTGTGAGGTTCACATCTCAAGTATCAGCATCTCACAAATAAACTGCATATAAAGTCGCGTTTTTTGTTAACAAGTTGATTTTTTGTTTTTATCTTTTATTCTATTTTTATTTTTTTTATTTATTATATATTATGTTTTTTTATTATATAGACTCTAATGACCTCAGCTGTTGAGCGTCTATAATTTACAATCTCTCTCTCTCTCTCTCTCTCTTTCTATAAAGTCGCGTCCCGTATAGTTCTACAGTTCTTCTTGACAAGTTTTAACAATATTTCCGTCGATTTTACTATCGAAACTGCATTTAAAAAAAAATGAGATGCTAATTTCGCAAATCGGATTTTAGCATCTCATCGGATTTCACAAATTAGAGGATCCTAGAGGCGAAATTAAGAAAGTTCTACATCCTAAACTTATTCTGTCTATACATCCTAAACTTATTCTGTACATAGTTAAAATAATTGGGATCGCTGATAATCGTAATAACCAAAATATCCATAGAGAAGTCAGTTCTGAGTTGTATGGAGATTGCGAAGGATAATTAGTGGTTCCTTATATAAATCCAGGAAGAGTTATGGTCTTTTGAGCATCCTGAGAAATTACAGTTTATTGAAATAAACAAAAAATATCCATGAAAAACATGAGTTACTGTGTTATAACTAAGGTTTCTGCATACTTTTCACCTCTAGTACCCTCAAAATTGTGAAATCCGATGAGATGCTAAAATCCGATTTGCAAAGTTAGCATCTCAATTGTTTTCAAAAGGCGGTTTCGATAGTAACATTGACGGAACTATTATTAAAACTGTGGAACTATTCGGAATGCCAGTTTATATGCAGTTTATTTGTGAGATGCTGATATTTAAAAATCCGATTTACGAAGTTAGCATTTCATTTTTTCAAAATTCGGTTTCGATAGTAAAATCGACGGAACTATTTTTAAAACTTCACAGGAACTGTAGAACTATGCGCGATGCCAGTTTATATATTGCAGTTTATTTGTGAGATGCTGACAATTGAGATGCTAACTTCACACACGTCATACTGACTAGTAAAAGAAGCAAATGACATGCTCCGTTAGTTTGTCGCTTCATTTACTCACTAACCTACAAACATTACTCACGCCAAACACAAGTTCTTTTAAGAGAGCGCCGCGCGCGCTCGGTCGACACGACGCCAAACATTCACGCAAAATATGTTTATTTCGTTGACTTTACATATTTAAAGCGTATCGCAGAATTTACCGCAATAACCGCGTCCTACATAAACAGTTTCTTTAACAAAAAATGTTGCGATAAAGCTAAATAATTACGTCACAAACGCTGATTTAAAATGGCTGCCTATGAAAATTAATTTTTTTACGCAACTTTATAAATCATTTCTGAACTAGTTATGTTCCTTTTTTAGTCCTTGGAAAAAGTACATTGAAGCTCTTTTAATCGTGCTAATCAAACTAAGAAAAACTTTGTAAATTTTTAAATCAGTGAATCCAAAAAAAAAAAAAAAAACCAAAATAGCCTTTTACCATTCCAACCCAAAAGTGGGGAATAGTACTAGTTAAGGTCAAAAATCGCTTTTTAAAAATTTTATATTTTCTCGTTTTGAGGTCCTCCGAATCCAAAAAACACATTTTTGGAAAAACTCTGTGCGTCTGTTTGTCTGTGAGCACGATACAGGTCAAACGTATGAACGTATTGAAACCAACTTTTGGGAGGATAATTGGTATGCAAATATTACAACTTATTTGGTTTCAAAAAGACACCTCAAACATCTTTATATATCTTTAGGTTATAGGGATTCTGCCTGTTTTCTATAAGGCGTCGCCTGAATAAGTCGAAGTGTCAGCGCTGGGCAATCTCAGCTCTTTGAGCTCCTAGGAGCTCTCCAGATAGCTCCCATAAGCGAGGGTAAGAGTGAGAGGGTACACAATTGTTATAGCTGTCTCTTTATATCTGAAAACTATACTTGTCTCACTTGGGGTCGTAAATTTACCTGTGCGTAACGAACAATATAGAGACCCTTGGAACAATAGAGATTAGTTCAATAAATAAAATTATCGACCAATTTTTCAGACAATATATTAACAAAAATTATTAATAATACATTAACGTTTCGATCCGGATTTGGATCTTCTTCAGAACGGATCTAAAAATATAAAAAAATAATTAATAATTAGTTTCTATTTATTTTTAATGCAATTCGTGATAGATTTTTTTAAAATATAAATATTGAAAATATTGCATTAAAATTAAATAGAAACTAATTATTAATTATTTTTTTATATTTTTAGATCCGTTCTGAAGAAGATCCAAATCCGGATCGAAACGTTAATGTATTATTAACAATTTTTGTTAATATATTGTCTGAAAAATTGGTCGATAATTTTATTTATTGAAGAGCTCTAATCAGACGTTAATCAAAGATTTGAATAGAGATTAGTGTTGGTCATAGGTTGCCCAGCGCTACCCTACGTCAATGTAAGCAAATTCATTGTTTTTGTATCTGTGCCATATTTACAAAGAATTTAAGAACGTTTTTTTAAATATCGTAAATCCAACATGAAATGTGTTCTTTAACAAAGCAATTATGTAACTAAAAAACTGAATTTAAAACAGGTCATTTCAAAGTAAGTTATCCAAGCACAAGCCTTGCGTTTAACGAGGCTGCTTTTTTCCCTATAGCATATTACATTATAATGTGTATAGTGTATTGTTTCATGCAACTATTCTCGTTTTTAATCATAGAAAACATTTTTGCTGTTTTTTCAGTTAATTTTTTTTATACAATGTGTGCTGTACATGTGTAATATTTCAATTTAGCGGACATGCATAGAGATGTCAGTTTTAAATAGAGTTTATTGTGGTTATACATTTGCAACGGGTATAAATATCTGTGGTCACAAGATAAAACGGCGTAAGTATTTTTTTAAGTAACATTAATTCATTGTAAATTAAATCACGTGGAATAAAATAGTGACATAGTTGATGAAATTGTTAAAGATGTCACTAGCTTTTCTGTCCGTATTATTTATAGTAAAAATTCTAAAACTCAAACTTCCAGGGAAATTAAAAAAAGTTCGAGTTAGGAAGTTTTCGTCTTATATGTACCGGTAATAATATAGTAGAATATATTTGCACACAAAATATATAATACAGGCGCGGAAGAAGAGGGAATACCGGTCTGCCCTGACAAAACTTAACGATTTTTTATATAGGTATTTTGTATAGAAGTATATGGCAAAAAAGAAATTAGATTACATTGATTAACTTTTCGATAAAATATTGAAATAAAATAAAGCCTATATATAGCACTTCTGGAATCATAAGAAATATTTAAAAAAAAAAACGATTCACAAAATCCGATAAGGCCGCTGCACACGAGACTAGAAATACTGCTGGGATTTCTGCTGGCCAGCAGGTTGGCTACGAGGCTGGAAATGACGGCTCACCTGCTAGGTCACAATTTTCAAATTAATACAGGGGCTGTTTTTCTTGCTTGGTCCTCTGCTTGCTCTGAGCTAGAACCAATCAGGAAACAGTATCTTATCACGTATGTGCGACATGAACAATAAACGTCCACTTATGTTACCTACCTACAAAACAAGCTTGAAAAGACGTCTCGTGTGAAGCGAGCACAAAAAGCAATCAAGAAAACCAGCGCTAGAAAACTTGTAGTCAAATCTAGCAAGGAATCTAGTGCCAAATCCAGCCTCGTGTGCAGCGGCTTTTAAATTCATTCAAACACTAATACACATATACAGGGTGTCCCATTAAGAATGGGACATAGAACAACCGCAGATTCTCCAATTCAAAATAAAACGATTAAGCGAAATATGCTTAGATAAAATGTTACTCGTTTCCGAAATACGGGGTGTTGAAGTTGAAAACTGAAAAATTATTAATTTTTTTAATACACCGTATAATTTTACTCAAATCGGCACACTTGTTAAATATCATAAAATGCACTTAACAATAAAAAAATTAGTTCAGTACGCTCTACCAGTGGCGTACGGCAGGAGTAAGTAATGCTTGTACCCCTTCTAAATGTTACGCCGCTGTCTAAATTTTAATTTTGACTATATAATTTTAATTTTTTTGATATTTTCTAAGTCAATAATGTACACTTGTTAGTTTGTTGTAAAGTCATTGGTTTTCGAGATATTCGCAGTTTTTTGAAGACAAAATTGTAAAAATGAATATTATTAATAATAATACAAATAAAAAGTACATGCCTATCTATCTTTAACTGCGAATATCTCGAAAACCAATGACTTTACAACAAACTAACAAGTGTACATTATAGACTTAGAAAATATCAAAAAAATTAAAATTATAGTCAAAATTAAAATTTAGACAGCGGCGTAACATTTAGAAGGGGTACAAGCATTACTTACTCCTGCCGTACGCCACTGGTAGAGCGAGTAACATTTTATCTAAGCATATTTCGCTTAATCGTTTTATTTTGAATTGGAGAATCTGCGGTTGTTCTATGTCCCATTCTTAATGGGACACCCTGTATATAAAGAATTTTATATATTAGTATAGATGTGGTAAAGTGATGATACAGGCACATAAAATACATCGGAGACGTTTCTACAGATGACAAATAAGTCCGTGATTTTTTATTGTCCAATCATAGTTTACCAATCCCTGCCATTGTCAGCAGAAGGAGCAACTTCAAGTCTATGTAACCTTCTCTCGGGAAATCATATAAGTAATATCGCAAGACATAACGATACTATTTTGTCGTTGAAAGCGCGTGAAAATTTCAAAATAAGGTTTGTGTAATTGAAATCCATGCAACGAAACACCTTACATCATAAAAAAGATAGAAAATTATCCTCGTGAGAATCTGTAAAACGTATGTCCTCAAATATTTCCTGCATACGTGACAAACATGCGGAGACGACGTCACTGTGTTGGAAACGTTTTACTGAGTCATAACTTTTGATATTTTTCTTTATTTTTTTCATATAACAATATTTTTTGGATACAGAGTGATTCGTGACCTCACCGACAAAATATATTGGCGAATGAAAACTCATCTAATTTTTACGGAAAAAAAATTGTATGAACAATGAGCGTATGTCAACAAGTTTACTTACTCAAGGAATAATCAGCTAGCCGATATACAGGGTGTCCCTAAAATGTCTTTACAAAAGACTACCACATATTCTTCAGGCCAAAACAACTCGATACAAGCAAACTTACCTCAGTACAAAGTTGCTTAGTTTGGGTGCTAGACGGCTCTTAAGTTACAATTTTCAAATCGTTAAATTAAAATTTTGTCGAAACTATGAGAGCAATCGAATTTTATCTAGAGTACCTTTTTTGTAGTAAATGAGTCGCGTGATCCCGATTTCATACTCAAACTGATTTTTTTCCATTGGCGTAGAAGTTTTAGATGTTTAATTATCGAAAAAATCAAGTTCTACGCCCATGGAATGATATTCATCATTATTATGATATGGGTTTTATTGCCCAATAAAGCTATAACAACGTACGTTTGAGTAAAATCTCATGAGCCGTTTCAAAGTTATAAAGCAAAAACGATTTAAAAATTGTAACTTATGAGCCGTCTAGCGCCCAAACTAAGCAACTTTGTACTGAGGTAAGTTTGCTTGTATCGAGTTGTTTTGGCCTGAAGAATATGTGGTAGGCTTTTTTAAAGACCTTTTAGGGACACCCTGTAAGTTTCCTTTTATAAATAAAATGAATAATTGAAAACCAATGAAAAAAAATGTAAATTTAATTATGAAATGACATTAATAATTTTGAATATTTGTCGCATGTAATTATTATATCATGTTTGAATTTTCAGTATGACCTTATAACTATATATATAATATATAATCTAGTTTTGAATTACAGAATAAGTATAGAAATTGCCAGAAGTGCACTGATTTTTCGCAACATTAGCGCCTTCTGGCGGCTCTTTATCTTCCGCCTAGCCTTCTGGCAATTTTTTCCCTACTTACTTGTACTATCTCCTATTATTCTGCAAATTTTCAGCTCTGCACCGAGGCACCCATTTTTTCCGTAGCCAGCTCTCTGTCTATTAGTACATAGTAACAACTATAGTAGAGTCTGGAACTGTACCACTATTATTTTAGGAATGAAACGAATATTCTGAATCAACGTTATAATTGACATACTACTTATAAAGTAATACGATTTGATAGGCTGTCACAAACAGATGCAGGATAACAATATGTCTGTCGAATCAATTATCCAAATATAATTGACATCAGCTTGCCGTCGCGCCGTTCGTAAATGCAATGCATTTGTTACCTTAACTTCTATATATTATGTACTAAACTAGAAAGCTTTCACAAAACTTGTTCAATGCGTATTCTGGTACATATTATATAATTTTAAACAATTTAATAAGCTAACTTTTAATTTCATTTTATTGGGGTTTACTCCTTAAGAAACGATTTTGAGTTATAAGGCCCGGTACGGAAAATTTATGAGTAGTAAAATCAATTGGTGAGTTACGTTCCACCGTTTCAAGTTTAAAGTGTAGCGTTACGCTCGTCCGCTTCAAAAGAGACAGACATATCTGAAGGATTTAACGTGCGAAAGAATGAGATGGAATACATTACACAGCGTATCTAAAGAAAAAACTCCAGTCGTGCGTCGGAGCTGACACACACACTTTTTTTTAAAGTTACTAACTCTGTCAGGGTTATCAGAGAATCTACTCATTCTTGTTTTCAATTTACGATAGAGATAAGTAAACTACCATTAAGATGCTATTTAGCCTATGCAGCCAAAACCTTTTCTATATTATTCAATCAAAACTAAACGTAATTTTTGTGAAAAACTCTATATAGCGACACTCAAGAGACTCTGCACTTTGTGGCGTAATTGAGAGTTGTCGTTAAACGGAGAGAAGAAATAATCAATTAATATTGTTTTACTATAATACGTATTTATTCATATAATATATTAAATTTACAATCCCCGCCTCTATTGCGTGTATTAATAAAACTTTTTCGTCAAAACACTAAGATTTTCTTTTATACTCGACATATTCACAGTTTGCAAGTTTGTGGGCAACTTAGAATATTATAACTTATCGATAAGCAGCTGGGCTAAACATGTGAAAAATAATCCTAATAAACAAAAAAAAAAAAGAATTTCTTAGAATCTCCCGTACGCATGATGCCGACAACAAGGCAACAAAATAACAAACAAGTACTGTTTATTGTTTAATGATGACGTATTTTTGTTGTTATTTTGGAGTGAATCATTGTAGGAGCAACAAGGTAAGCCAACTAGAGTTTAGTAATTTTGACGTTATAAGGAGTTTGTCGTTATATCGAGTGACACTGTACTTTGAAATCTCTAAAAATCAAAGAGTACAAATGAAATTAATAGATCGTTTACTATTTTAAATTCGAAAAAAAAATGTAATAAAAACTAAATGGATCACATTAAACACAAAATCTTCGTTGTCACCGCTCGATCATAACTTTTGATAGTGCAGATAGAACTTTTTCTATCTTAACCACAAGTTCTTGTAATTCAGTCTCAGCCATGACTGGCTGCACAGTTATATGATATACGTTATAGTTTTCCGGCGCTTTCATTTTGACAGAAATTGCTTTTAGCGAAACCCGTCGTCCTGTTCTCCCTTGCCGTCTACCTCTCCCCCCGCAGCCCCTTCTTCTCTCGTCGCATTTGACGACATTTATCTGCAACAGAGTCTCAGTTATTCGTTCTCTTTATGTGTTACTAACTGTTCTACGCGGCTACGGCCCGAGCGTTTAGCTCACTCTAAACATTGAAAGTATCCTTAAAAAAACGTCGGATCCTTTTTCTGTATTACTCGACTGTATCTTTTTTGGCTTAGAAGTTCTCTCCGTTTAAAGTTTCCCAAAATTCACTACACAATCTTCAAATGCGCGTAACTTCTAAACCAAAGAAGATCCAGAAATTGACCCCCCAAACCTCATGATTATAACAATAATGCCATACGCTGCAAAAAATTGTTGAAAATCCTTTTCATGACAGATCTTTTAAAAGTCCAAGCAGTAGTTAAATATTCATTGAAAAGGATTTTCAACAATTTTTTGCAACGTATGGCATTATTGTTATTTTCATGAGGTTTGCAGGGTGGCTAAATCGGGGTTAATTTAACAGGATTATGTTCAGATCGTATACGATTATATAAATATTTTTTAATGCCGTCCCTGTGTAAAGATAAATTGAGTACACTTCTATTTCTGTATTATAGAACCCTACAACGATAAAATCCAACAAAGCATCAAAATCATTGAGGATGGGCTCGCACTTACCAACAATTTGATAAATTTATATGCATGTACTGCTTTTAATGTCAAACACAACAACTGACCAAACGAAGCCAGACGTAAAACCTACATGGAATAATTTTTCCAGAAACTAATGACCTCAATTGTCGAACGTCTATAATCTCTCTTGTCTCCCTCATAAAATATTTAGCTTCTTTTATAATAATAATGTTTATTTAAATAATCAGTATTTGTCTTATATTAAAAAAAACATCCAAATACATATTGTATAACATTAACACCTCATTCAAGATGCTAGAAGCATTCAGTTTTGCGACGAGAAATACTTGTAACACTGTTACCCCTGCCGGGCTTTGAACTCAATACCAATCAACTTCGATTTCACCATTATTAGTCACTAAGCTACTTGGCGAATCACTTCGTTCCGTCAAAAATATCTATTTAGTATATTATATAAAAGAGGTTTGTTTATATAAAATTGTATGTCCTTGATCATATAATGAGTACTTATATAAATACTTCATTCTTTATTTCCTCTTCAGTTCTGATCAAAAGAGAAGATAAGATGGAGGACGTCATTAAAAAATGTCCAAATTTTGTGACAATAATTACGAACAAAGAAAGAGCGACTTTACTACAAAAGATTGCATCTCTTATGTTTTGAGTTGATTGTGCGAGATTTGTAGAAAGTATAGAGTGCACTAGAGTTAACTACAACGTTATTAACCTAATTTTTCGTAACTATATAGCTGTATCATGTTGTCGAACGTCTATAATTTACTAAATCTATCTAACTAATGAAATGTTCTCGCAGTGCTATAATATTACTTGTTATTTAGCAAATAATTATTTGGGTTTACATTTTACACCAAATTAGCTATTCCTTTTTTTGATATGAAACATCTAGTGGCGCGTTTTGTTGGGAGTGAAACCGTACAATTGGGGCGACACTTTTATGGGACGATGTTTTATGGAAGGACTTTACATGTTTGTGCGTTGGATTAAACATGGTTTTAGTTGAAGGCGATATCTAGCTGACAGAGTGTTTAGTTACATGGCGATATTAAGCTACTAAAATTTCGTTAGTTGACAAGACGAAATTTAGTTATTAGAATTTCGATTAAATTTATGTTTCACATCTGCCAGTCGTCCTCCGAGGGCACACATTTTTTTATCCATCCTGCTTATAATATTTTGAAAATAAAGAACCAGAATTGACAGAAGAAACATTTTGAATCATTTATTGTGCCAAACACACAAATAATTTTATAATAGCTGAATATTGTATTGAGTGATATTTCGAAATAACAACAAAATGTCTAGTGTATTCTTGTCTGTCTCATTAAAAAAGATTAACAAAGTCTGTAAAATCATGTGACCTTATTATTATTATCAAAAGACTAACGAGACAGGGTTACCACCCTCTTATGTTAAAATAACCCTCAATTGCGGACCACTCCTTTACAATATAACTTTCATGTCATGTTTAAATGATTTTTTAAATCTTCATTACTTTGATAACATCTGATTCGTAAATGCCCTGGAAAAAGTCTCTCGATTAAAGAATATTTCCATACGAATGAATTTTTGAAACGGATTCATTATAAAATACAGACTGAAATAATATATTACTCTCTTTTTCTAATTAATATCCTTGATCCTTGTTAATGAAAGTAATATACATAAATATATCATAGAACTCACTGTTTTTCTAATATTAGGTTTTATTAAATTATTTACCTTTTTGTCTAACTGTGAAATACAATAAAAAATCAAATTCTAATAATTAGTATAAATATTGTTATTATTAAAATAATTGAAGGAGTAGGTATGTTAATTTTAATTATACAGTAGAACCTCTGTAAGTCGAACATCAAGGAGACGCCAAAAAATTCAACTTGTGGAGTTTTCGGATTAGGCGGATTTTGTAAGGAAATATTCGACTTGTAGAGGTTTTATTCTAACTAATTATGAGTTGCTATGTTCGAGATACAGAGGTCCAATTTTTTTTTTTTTTGAGTTATGGAGAGAAAATATGTACCGAAATGGCTTGTAAGGATTCACTGATTATTTCGATCTATACAGGGTTGAGATTTCAAGTACTGGAGGTTTTGGGGTTTGAAACATTTTTTTCGAGTTTTGGAGATTTTCGGCTTATCGAGGTGCGACTTAAGGTTCTGCTGTATTTGTACATACATATTTAAAGTACATATTATAGTTTTAGATCTCACAATTAAATCTTTATATGCTTTTATACCATAGCTTTGTTCTGAATGTAATTAAATTAGCTAAGTTCATTTGTACAGATTATTTAGTTCTTGTGTAAGCTTAGTACAGTGTTATTATATTCGATTCAAAAGTCAATATTATTTTGTGGAATTTTCAAGTGTTTCTACTATTTGTTTGTAATTTTTCAAAACTTTGTTATTACTCCAAATTTCAGAAAAAACCCAATACAATAATATTTATGGGAAAATCGATATATTTCAATTGCATGATTTTTAAGACAAAAAGAAGTATCCACGGTTCATTACCTAAATAGGTGAAAAAATCGTCCGAGTAATAATATGCGCATTTATACAAAAAAATAAATTTTAATCGAAAATTTTCTTTTTTCAGGTTAGTGGCAGTATTTTGATTCATCATCAAACAATGTAAGTTTTTTACTTCTATAATTTCATTATATGTTTAAAAAGCCGGGTTTTGATTATCATATTTCTACAGTATGTAATTAATAGTTTTACTTACTTATCATCCATATTAGATAATATTATTAGGTAAATAATTTTGGTGCGATAGAAAAAGTTTAATTTATGTCAGAATCATTTTTACTCTAGTCTGGGCAAATGGAAACAGAAAGCAAAATACATTCGCTTAGAATGAATTCAAAGAATTTTGTTTTCTCTCGCATAGCTACTTACCTAACTATTCGAGATACTATTGCATGGTACACTATAAAATACATTTACTAACGTCTAGGGATGTGACATTGAATGAAAAAAATCGATTACTTAATAATCGATTTTTTTATATATAATAACAAAACTAAGAGAAAAATATTAACAATTTATAAGTATGAAAATCATTTAAAATGATATAAGTATAATAATAATAAGCAAAATGACAACCTTATGGTTATTGATACAGTTTAGAATTGTTGAAATAATTTCTAGTACTTTTTGAAATTTTATTACAAATTGTAATTTACAATAAAAATAAAACCAAACGATAAGAATCAAAAGTAAAACAAGTTTTTGGTATGAAAACTAAAATACAAAACAAATCATGCTTTAAACTTTGAATTTAAAGAATCAAAAAACTAAAAAGAATCGTCTGTCGCTCAGATGGCATTATTTACAAAAATCGATTAAAATGTGTAATTTTTATAATCGATTCATTAAAAATCGATTATTGTCATAAATAAAATCGATTACAAGAAATCGATTATAAGAAAAAAATAATCGATTAAAATAAAAATCGATTATTTTTTCACATCCCTACTAACGTCTTTTATTTGCGTCTATACCAAGCATTTGTATGTAAGTAAAGGCCGCTGCACACGAGGCTAGTTTTGCCGCGAGTTACAACACGGCGTCATAGCGTGTGTTCTGTTCAAACGTCCAATTTTGTCAACATTCTATCACTGCGTGCACACCAATCCATCTACAAAACAAGCTTCAATTCATGCAACACATAAAAACTTGAAAACTAACAGTCAAATCTAGCGACCAAATCACCCTCGTGAGCAGCGACTTTAACTCTCTCAAAACCGATAACCAAAATCGAGCACATATTCGTTCGAGAGTCGAAACATTAATTTATTTACATCCCATCCTATTACATAGCCCCCACATTCGATTGTGGGCCCTGTAACCAGGATCTGGGTCGGGCCCCCCCCCCCCAACATATGCCTATTTTTCTACCCTTTTACAAATTTTATTTACACTGAAAATAAATTGTAAGGTATAATTAAGCAATAAAGGAATCAGTTCTATTTTAAAACCAAACTTTATTGATACAATTTTAAAAAATGACAAAAAAAAGTGGGTGGGGCCCGTGCGTGCTGTTGTATACTAAACTGTTTTTATATTTAAATATTTTGATAATAAAGCTATGGTCAACTGCAAATACTTCTTGAATAAAAAAACCAGGGCCCCCTCTGAGCCCGGGCCCTGTTACCAGAGTTGCACCAGTCCCCACAATGTATCATACATCATTCGGTTATCAAAATTATTCGTATAATCAACATTATTAAAATCATCGGTTATTCCCAACTCTGGATACGTATGTCCTATCACAAATACACGTAGAAGTCAGTCAGGAGATTCTCGCTGACGATAGTTCTGAAGTTCGTGATAGTCACAGGACTCCCGCGTCTGTATAATATAAGGATACTTGAAACACAGACCACGGCGCGATGAGACAAAGACTTTCTTCTCTGCACACCTCGCTTCCATGACAATGGTTGGTGAATCTCGACAAGAGCTAACCCAACTTTATAATGCAGTCCTTGTTGTGTGGATATTTTCGAAAGTAGGTTACCACTTTCAGGCTCGAGCTGGACACGTCAACAGTATTTTAAACATCAAAGACAAAGTGATTCCGAGGTTATAAAACTGACTTTTTTTATCCTCTAATGTTTATTGCTTCAACAGAACAGAATAATTTTCTTTTTAACATATTAACTGTTCCATCTATTTGAAGAAGTATATTAAGTAGGTATTCAACTCACAATCATTGCATAGTTACCAGACGCGTAACAATAACTCAATTCTGGTTCCCAAACCTAATCTAAGTCTTTTTTCGAAATAACCCTGAATTGAAAACAAAAAAAAATGTTTAAATAATTGCTGATAAATTTTTTGCTTCATGGTGCCCTTTTTACACGCTTTATATTAACTTCACTTGTAAGTTTGTATGTATATATGTATGTATGTATGTTTGTAACTTTCATTTGGACTCCAGCTAGTCGTTTATATAGCGGTATAATATGCCGGCACAGTAAGTACACTGGCAGCCGTGCGGTCTAAGGCACGGGTCTTCGCTGACATCAACTCTCGACATCACGGGTCGTGGGTTTAATCCCGTCCACGCCGAAAAAAAAATTGTTTTTTTTTTCGGCAAATTTTTGACAATAAATCGAATTAAAAAGTGGAAAATAAATATAGTTTAAAAAAAACTTAAAAACACGCTTTATATCAAAATAAAATGTGAAAAATAAATATAGTTTAAAAAAAAACTAAAAAACACGCTTTATATATCGAACTCAAAAGTAAAAAATATTTTTTTTAAAATAAGCTTAAAAAGCGTGGAACAAAGCGCCCTACGCTTTTTAAGCTTATTTTAAAAAAATTATTACATATACCTATACTTAACAAGATTACGTCGTATAATTATTTAAAAGTTATTTATTTTGTTTATTTAAATTTTTTGTATTTGGAATATTTTTCCAAAATATTTTTTGGATTATTTTTTGGAGACTTGGGTCTAATCTTCTCAAGAATCACAGTTTTGACTAGGTTATGTATGGTAGAAGCAAAGATATAATAATTATAAAATAATTTTATTGATTCGTAAAAGATTATAATGCATTAAGACGTAATTAATTGCGCTATTAAAATCGGACCATTATTTTCATTCAATTGATACATTAATGCCGAGTTAATGGGATCATTAAAAAACGGGACAGAATTACATAATAATAATTAAAATCGAGCATTATTTAATTTTAGTAGGTATATCATTAAAACAATTTAAAGCGGCTCGGTAATGTTTTATAGAAAATATGCGTAAAAAAGCAGAATGAAAAAAGTCTCGACACAATAACATCTTATTCTTTCTCCTCCATTACACAGAGTTACTTGCAACAGGACTACCACCACAATATAACACACACCACTTTAGTCCCTATCCCATTCCATTGATACCAACCACCAGCAACTAAACTCACCAGAGCGTATAACTGTCGTCCATACATACATGGTATACAACTGTGCCACATTTTTTTTTGTTCTTATATTTTTTATTGAATATATTTTTTCTGTTCCTAGACACAATATTTTAATATGAGTTTTGTTTTGATAAATGTGTTTGGACCAGTTTTTTTTCTCATATATTATGTGATGAAATAATTGTAAATCGCTCATTCTTGCCTCACAACAACCACGAGTTGCCACTGATTCTGTAGCTTTTCTATGTTTTTCACGTATGTAGTAATATGCAATCATAACTTTATCTTCCTTTATTTGATCTGAATAAACAAAACAAATACGTTATTATGGGAACACCAGAAATGACACATCACAATGTCCACCGAACTTTTCATATTTTGATTTATTATAGTACTAACTACGCAAAGATGTTCTAAATTCTGCATCCCTAGGCTTTGGCGTACTCCGGTCTATTGGTAAATTCTCCACTGCCAAAAACATGGCAGAGAGTCGGGTGATTGAGAGCAAAAAGATCAAAGGTTTCGGACAAGTGTGGAGCTGCTTGTTGTACTGAGATGTCCGTGAGACAACATAAAACAGAAACGCTTTTCTACAGTAGAACCTCAAAAAGTTAAAGTTCAAGGGAGGCGTTGAAAAATTTAAGTTATCGAGTTTTTTACTTATCGAGAGTTGAAGTTAGAGAGGTTTTGGAAGTTCAATTTTTAACTCAACGAGGTTCAACTGTTCTAATAGTGGAAATTAATTAAGTTCTTGGCAAAACCTTTTGTTTGTGTACTTATCCACGATGACTCACTGATAATATGGAGGTCACCAAAATATTATTTTAAGTTATCGAAGGCCAACGCTCAAAATACCTATTTATTCAAGTTACCGAGGTTCTGTGCTTTAAGTGGAGGTTTTAGGCTTTGTGGGGAAGGAAATTCAACAAATTTTTAGGTTACAGAGGTTTTTAAGTTATCGAGGTGCTACTGTATACGGTCAAAGTTAAAATTAACAACACTGTTAAATTTCTGCCTTATACTTTAATTTATGTCGTTGTCGTGTTTAATTTCTTAAAAAATATTAATAGTGCAGTCAAATAAGCTGAAAAAAGGGGACAACCTCGGAATGAAACGGAAAAAACTGAATGTTTGTATGAACCTTTATTTTAGTATTCTAAATGTTATCTTAAAAGTGTCATAAGGTCACGTATGAGCATTCTTAGATATTCAAGGTCAAAGACTGTGAAAATCAGTTTTTTAGAAATATCTTGCTTCATTTGCCTCAAATCGTATTTGCATTTATTATTAAAGTTGTAGAGTATAAAATTCTCTACAAATTTTGTCTCGAACAATTTTAACCGTTTTTTGAGATAAAACTCGAAGAGTGTTGAGCGCTCAGCCAAGGTCAATCGCTAATCTCAGTCCATACTACGATTTTTGAACTTAATTATTCGTTAAATATCAGTTAAATAACTATTTAATACATTATATTTATAATTATAATTATAAAATTTATATTTATATGGACTGGGAAACGCGGTTGACATTGCACTATGGCATGTATGGCTATCTCAAAAACGATTAAACGTATATAAAAAATTGGTTAAGACGAAATTTGTAGAGAATATATTATACTCTATCTTTTATAGTAAATGAAAATACGATTTGAGGCTAAGGAAGTGAGATATTTCTAAAAAACTGATTTTCGCAGCTTTTGACCTTGAATATCCAAGGACGCTCACACGTGCCTTTATAAGACTTTTGAGACAACATTAAGAATGCCAAAATAAAGGTTTATACAAATATTCAGCTTATTCCGATTCATTACGAGGTGAAACTCTAAAGTGACAGGACTATAACAAATTAACAGCACTGTAAATTCTTAAATAAATAGTTCAGCGTAAAATCGACACTAAATGATGATACTTAAATTGTTTTGTATAATTGCCTTTAGTTAACTAATTTCATGTATTACATAACCATATACACCGACTTATATAACTTATCTTCTTGAGCATCAATTAATAGTACTCTTCCTTTGCTGGATCTTGTTACGAACTTCAGATTATTATATTAGTTACAGCACTCTAACTTGTGCAATTTTTTGTTGCAATTAGTAAAGTTTTTACTTCATAAACTCTTCAATTGCATCAAAACTAGAATGAACAAATTAGATTGCAAGTTTAAATAGTATCATTTATCTTTTTGTTATACAAAAACTTGAATTTTTGACGTGATAACGTCTTATAAATTGATGAATCACCAATCTTATAAATTGATAAAACACCAGCTGCATGCACGAAAAAGTGTAACGTTCCTAAATCCTAACGTTCGTAACGCGTAACGTTTCGCCTGACCCTGTGCGTGCTTTTTGCTAATTTCTCGCTCAATTTAAATCAGATCGGTTTGAAACCAGTCTTAAACGAAAGAGGAGAACATTTTACATAGATTTCGTATAACAGAATTTGCCTAAACAGTTTTTTTATACAAATTTATTTAGAAAAATAGCTGTATAAATGCAATGTTGTCTAATGCATGGCGCGACGCGGTCGGTCGTCTTTGTTTGCCGTACATGGAAATTAGAAGATAACGTATGTCTTGTCTTAACATGAAAACGGATGCATTTCTAATGTTTAATTCAATTTTTTGACATTAGTATTTTGTGAAATGCAACGCCTTCTAAGTTAAGTATTGGAATAACTAATTATTATTAGAACATAATACTTTGACAGTTGCAAACGTCACTTTTGACATTTCTTATCATTCCGACACCAAGGATAAGCGGATTGAAACCAAATTTTGAGAGGTTTAGGTTATGTATTACGGAATACGTTATCACGTAAAACTATCGTCCGTAAACCGACTTTACAGACAACCAATTTTTTTTTAAACTATATACCTTTAAGATGCAATGAAATTTATCGATTATACTGACAAAAGTACTTGAAAAGAGGCGCTCGCGATTGAGATGAAATACGGTAGCGACAACAGTACGACTCCACCGTATTAAAGTATTGCTTCACGAGGCTAATTTGATCGACGTGATATTTTATAGTCTAGTTCACATGTCCTTTTTTGATGAATTCCAGTCCTCCTTCACCGAAAATTATGATCATGGTGTCATTCGATTCGGAATGGCATCTAGAAACTTTTTGAAAAATTGAAGTAGGGGACGAAAAAGCTATAAACATTTTAGTAAAAGAAAAAAAGTGTCTGTTTTTTTTTAAAATACCTCATAAACTATTGCAAATATATGAAATCACAAAAAGGATTCTGAAAGAGCAGGAAATTTCCTACAATAAAGTTCCATCTCCCGGAACTCTAATATTTCTAATTTTAATGTAGCGGTGAAAATCGGGGCAAAAAAATAGTTTTTCTGTTTATTATACGATAAGCTAAAAAACACGAAACTATTGAAAACTATATAAAAATAGATAAAAAATGTTTAGTCCTATTTTCATCTCTAAATAAAATTAGAAATATTGGTGGTAGAGTTTCTGGAGATGAGACTTTTTTGTAGGAAAAGTCCTGCTCTTTCAGAATCTTTTTTGTGATTTCAGACATCTGCAATAGTTTCTGAGATATTCTCAAAAAAAACAAACCCCTTTTTTTTACTAAAATGTTTATAACTCTTGCAATTTTTTCGTCTCCAACTTCTTTTTTTTCAAAAAGTTACTAAATGTCATTCCGAGTCGAATGACACCGAGATCATAATTTTCGGCGAAGGACTGAAATTCATCAAAAAAATTGGTTGTCCGTAAAGTCGGTTTACGGACGATAGTTTTACGTGATAACGTATTCCGCTCGAATATCATATTTAATAATACATAACCTAAATTTTAGTAGCTGTCAAACTATATTTTTACCGACTCTATATCGCTTATACTGCGCTCTCGCTTGCACGCACAGGGTCAGGCGGAACGTGACACTTTTCGGAACGTTACACTTTTTCGTGTATGCAGCCGGTGTTTCATCAATTTATAAGACGTTATCACGTCAAAAAAAAACACGTGAAACTAGACTATTAATCCTTATCTAATTAAACATGTTTATCTTTAATAGGCAATCTATACACCCAGACTGAACCGCTAGTTTTAAAAATATATCAAAAACATCAGGCACTAAAAAATATCCACGAAACTAGGGATGATGTTATATTAGATATCACTTTTTGAACAAGTTGTAGAGAAATGTAGTAGGTAATTTTTTTTTTATTACTCATGCGGGAAAAGTGGTATGTTTACAGTTGAAAAGTAGCTATTTTCATTTGCGTGCGGAAACTTTATTTGTCGCACTGAAATTATTGTTTGCCGCACGCAAATTCAGAAAAAAAAAACCCTTTGCCCTCCGGGAGTGCCGGCGGAAGTGAAAACTTGAATATTAACGTCTTACGATATTTCGATCAAAATAGTTTGTATCATAGATTGCATTTTTATGTACTATATTTTAACGCTAGATGTCTAACGTTGTATAAATAAAAGTTTTCGTCTTACGCATTTTCGATCAGGACACGTGACCCTGACGCAAATATATGCCCTGACGCGAGTTTAACATTTTTTACTCATTACAAAAAAAGTGTACAACGCCGCTAAAGAAGTTTTCACTTCAAAAACAAAATAATAACGATGTTAATGTCAATGAAACAAACTGTCATTTGAAGCAGATTTGAGGTTAAAATTTTCGATTATGGACTTTTATTCTTGACAATTTTAACTGAATTTTCAACTTTTTAATGATTTAATTTTAATTTTTATTACTTCTAATTTCTTTTTTAAATTCGTAATAAAATTTTAATTTCAATTTAATTTAATTCGTAATAAAAAAATAGTATGTGCAACTCGTGCGGCATTGTCGCACTAGTTGCACAATATACAATTTTAATTCTATAATTAAAAATCAAAAGACAACCTCTGCTTAACCTGTATTTTGGAAAAGAGACGAAACAGAGAGAAAAATACGGGAACACTACGGTGTAGAGAGTGCTTTGTTTTTAATACAGTCTAAATAAAAGTTAAGTTGTGGTCAACTTTTTACAACACCCACCGGTGCGTGCGGTAAAGTCGTAATACAGACGACGTTCACAAATGTTCAAACAACCGGTTGCGGGGCAGTAAAATGGTTTCAGTGCGGTCGACCGTTCACACACTGTATATACGCGCGGAACTGGGGCCAAGGCTTAAATTATAATCAAAACGACAGACTTATGTAACACTGCAGACAGGAAATTTCATCGGTCGAATAGAGAGAGTTAATAGGTGCCTTTACACTTACACGCAATCCCGAGTGATTGGAGCGCCCCGTTCCAATCGCGCGTATTTTCGTGCGGCCAAGAACGTGGCGTTCCAAAATTTGTTTCTTTAAATTTGCAACACTCCAATCGCACGGTTTTGGTGTGTATCGTGGAACGTGAAGGGATCGAAGTGTTAGTGTAAATGAAAAAGCGTCAAGTTTCCCTCGCGATTGGCGTGAACCGTGGAATTTTAAAAATTCTAACAGTTTTGAGACGGTTTTAGGTTATTTGTGGCATTTAGTAGCATGGATAAAATTATTTCAAAACGCAGAAAATTAAAAATTGCTTTGTGCGTGACCTTTATGCCTTTTCACAAACAAAAAAGGAGGTGTTGGGTAAAAGCATGGAAAAAAAATCGCAACAAATATGGGTATATGCTTCTATTACATGAGTTGCGTGATAATTTTCCGTTGGATTTTAAAAATTATATGCGGATGGCTCGGAATCATTCCGTATTTTGGTGGAAATGGTTGGTCCAATAATTTCAAAACAAGATACACGAATGCGTGAAAGCATAGGTGTCGAAGAAAGGTTGGCAACGACTTTAAGATATACTTAGCTACAGGTCGATCGTTTGAAGATTTGAAGTTTGTATCGTCAAAATTAACTAAATATAAAATAAACAATTAATCAAACGTCAAAACGTATACTTACTAAACTGCACAAGGAAGAACGCGTGAAATAAATTTTGCACTTTCTAACTACACGCGAATTCGCTCGTGAAATGCCTGTAAGGTTATCCTGCAGATTTTAATTCGTTCCAAAACCGAGCGATTATTCCTATGTACACTGGCATTCTTTCGCGCGCGATTGGAACGGGGCGCTCCAATCACTCGGGATTGCGTGTAAGTGTAAAGGTACCTATTATTATACACAATCAAAGATGTTTCAGGTTATGTAATATATTTAATATCCACTTTTAAGTACCTGGGTGACCGAGCTTTGCTCGGAAAGTTAAATAAAATACTGATATGCTAGGTGGTAAGCTTTTATCGGAATTGTTAAAAACAATTAATACAAACAAATGAAAATTTTCAACTAAATGCGCCCCACGATTTTATTTTAGTTTAATCAAGTCTCCTACGGTGACTCATAATTATTTTCTAGTTTTTAGTACATCATCGATAGTACAATAAAATCGTTTAAATTTAAAAACTTTTTACCTATTTTATTTTTAAATATTTACTGTGGTTTATTAAAAGTACGATTTGCAACCTGACGAAAGCCGGACCGGTCAGTTAGTTATAATAATATTGTGTTGTCATCGGAACTACATACCTGTGCAAAATTTCAACCCAATCGAATAACGGGAAGTAGTCAAAAAAGCTATTCCAAGATTTGAAACAAAGAAAAGATAATATAACATCGGAACTAAATATGTGTGCAAAATTTCAACTCAATCGGATAACGGGAAGTAGTTGCAAAAGCTGTCGCAAGATTTGAAACAAAGTTAGTAACAAATATACGGGGTCAAGCCGTTTCAAATAGTAATAAATTGAAAATATGATTGGATGCTGGGCTCAAATGAATCTGCTGGTGGCCTAACGAGTAAAATATAGTGAGACCCTGTTTCAACTGACAAAAATCGAAACAATGTATATCACACTAACAAACAACAACATAACATGTTTACAGTTAAACTTTTGTCATTTGCTGTTTGAAACAGATGCGTTTACTTCTTTTGCAAGTTTCGTGGCTACATACAACACAGCGTAGTATTTGTTCGAATAAACTCGATATAACAAACATGTTAAAAATATCATATCGACATGACATATCTCTTTGATTTCAAATAAAGTTATAGCCATTTTACCCGACCCAAAAACTATTTCTTGTGCAATTTCAACCAAATTGTTGGATTGTAAAAATAATCTAGGAACTGACAATTGGGCTTTTGAATGAAATTTTTTTTTGTCATAAATGGAAAGTCGTATATAAGTTTTATAACAAAACTATTTTTCTTTTTTTTATTTTCGTTATAATTCAAAAGCTATATCAAATTAAAAATAAATTTTTGTACCCAGTTCCGAGAACGCGCCGACATTTCCCGAACATAATGTGACGTCATAATGTTTTAGTCAATACACATGTAGAATCCATTGATAGTATACTGCGTATATACATTTTAGCATTATGACGTCACAACTGTCAAAAAAAATTTTAGTGCGTTTGCAGTCACGTGATTTTTTTTAATATTTTATCAATTTTAAATTGCTTATAATTAATTTAAAAAAAGTTTTTTGAAAGTTTTTCGCATCGTTTATCAATATTATTTATAATAAAGTTTTAAAATACAATAAAAAATCGATAATTTTTTTTTCAAAAGCCTAATTGCTGAAACAAGGGCGGCAAAAATTTAAAAGCTTATACTTGAGAAATGTGTAAATCTGCCACTGGAGATCCTTCTTTTAAGATTAGGACAACAATGACATACAGTCATCATTAAGTATTCTCTAAAAAAAGTTCTCTATACATTTGTGTTATTTAAATTTGTGTAAAAAATAATCACTTCCGTGTCGGTGTTTCCGCAAAGCTAATAAATCATGCGCCAAATTTATATAACTTAATTACATTGTTAAACGTTTGTGCAGATCGCAATGTAAACATACATATTTTGTTTTGTACTATATTGTTTACTTGAATAAAACAACGACATAAATTGCTCTAGACTTTAAACAACTTTTTCATTGATCTGATATTCAATGTTTACAAAACACTTGATTCATATTGTTTTGTATTTCATGTAAAAAGTTTAAGAAGATTGTAGTATTGGAATTATTATAAGTTTTTATTAAGAGTAGATAGCTATGTAATTTTTGACGTGATGAAACACCGGCTGCACGCACGAAAAAGAGTAACGTTCCGCAAGCGAGAGCGCGATATAAGCGATAGTCTCTCTCTTCTCGCGTGACGTCAGAGAGTAGTGTGCGTTCAACATTTTTTTCGGCTGTTCCAGCGAAAGCTACATCTGACATTCTTTTAAGTGTCTTTTATAATTGCTTAAAAATATGTATTTTGCTTTGGTTGATCAAATTATTAGTCGGTAAAAATATAGTTTGACAGCTACTAAAATTTAGGTTATGTATTATTAAATATGATATTCGAGCGGAATACGTTATCACGTAGAACTATCGTCCGTAAACCGACTTTACAGACAACCATTTTTTTTATTACAAACCGAAATAATATTGCAACGTTCAGCATTTTTCAGAATATATTCTGAAAACTCGGGATTTATAAAACTGTTAATCCGATCAATGATAGCACAACGTATTGTCTAATGTTGATATTATTATAGACGCTCAACAATTGTCTATTAGTGTTCCGTATCTCAAAAGGAAGAAAGTAATCCTCGTAGAATCACTCCGTTGTTCGTCTGTCTGTCAAGACTTTTTTTCTCAGGGACGCGTGGAGGTATCAAGTTGAAATTAATATCAAATACTCACGTCTGCAATCCCTTGGAGCTGTGAAAAAATCAAACTTCTAAGTCAACGTAATCAAAAGATATTTTGACACTCGCAAGGGATGTAGGGTACTCTTCTCGCTGACCTACAATCATGGACAAGAAGCAATGTCTTATAGCACAAGTAAAGGGAAAAATCCGAAAACCGTAAATTTGTAGTTACGTCACTATATTTTTTTGTGATTAAGTATAACCTTATTTGCAACTTCGATTTACAATGCGGTACTATTCATTCCTTTTCAGTCACTACTTACAAGTCTGGTTCAAAAATACTTAAATAATAATAAAATAACTTCCAATTTTGGTATGAACTGCTACAGATCGTTTGCCCGGGACCCTCAGGGCGCGAGTTCTACTCGCAGTTGTCCGTCTTTTAATTTATTAGTGTATCGGAACGATTAAATATCGCGAGCACAATTTTTTTATCTAATAGAGAAACTGCAATTGCATATTATACTTTAAAATAATAATTTTGTTTTTCAATTTTGTAATTTTCGATCATTCATTACAGCTTACAAACCTTAGTTTTTTTTTTATTTAAAAAGAAAGAGACATTATCTGTAAGTTTTTTTGTGATCGGCTTTTAAATACTTACAAGTAGATCAACACGTGAGAATTTAATTGATCAATTAAAAACAGGATGGATGCATGCTTAATTATAGTATAACGTTTTAAATTTGACTTGATCATATATATTTAAAGATGTTTTCATCAAATAATTAGAAATGGTTGAATGACATTTCACAACACAAAAAAACATCCGTTTAGAATATTCTAAACACATACACCAATTATTTAAATATCTAACCATCAAATATTTCATTTCCTTTTACTTATTTGATTCGTGACTCGTGTAAACGTTTAACTTTTTACATAAGAAATAAATATAAATTCGTATATCGTTATAATTTCATTTCATAGGTAGTCAATTTTGTGTCCAAGAATATTTTTTCCATTCTAACACACAAGTGAGGAATGGTACTAGATTAGGTCAAAAATCAGTTTTCAAAATTTTATATTTTGGTTTTGAGGTCCCCCGAATCAAAGAAACATATTTTTGGAAAATCTCTGATCGTCTGTTTGTGAGCACGATACAGGTCAAACGGATGAGTGTATTGAAAACAAATTTTGAGAGGATGTTTGGTATGTACCTTATACCTAATTTCGGAAATTATTTGAAAATAAAAAAAAATCTGCTGTACTTTTGTTTTGTAGATCTGTCAGAAATAAACTAGTTAAGAATGCTGTGATTAATTTTTACATGGTGTGGAACGTATTATGTAGGGAACCATGGCAACGAATAGCAAATATCATATTGAATACTAGCCATTGCCCGTGTCACCTCACACGATATCAGAAATTTGATTTTCTTTATTATACTATAATCAAATGTCAACATTTTGAAGTTGGAATGGTACAGTCGCCCAATTGGCTCGAAATTTTTTGTATAGCAACAGCGACACTTAAAACATACAAAAATGATTACAACAAATTAAACAACGACGAGAAAACATAAGAGAAATCTTGGTAACGCAAAAAGAACCCACCAATCAAACGCGTTCATATAACTTAAAAGAAGTTTCACTTCCGTCGTATGCTTATGTGAATGAGGTTTTCGATATTCTGACACCTCACAGCCTGGAAAGAGTGCACAGGTTATTCTCAAGACCCATCATTAGTCATTAAGCTTATAAAGTCTGAAAAAAGCCTGCAGTATAAGGAAAAAGTGAGTTGTAGCATTCTATACCAAAAAATTGTGGGACGTCTGGCAGATGTGAAACATAAATTTAAAAGAAATTTTAGTAACTAAATTTCGCCCCGTCATTTAACGAAATTCTAATAACTTAATTAAACGTATCAACACACACACACAACAAGCACTGGCGCAGCTGTCCAACGGATACACACAGCAAACGCAAATGAAACGCAACACGTCTCATGAAAAGCGTCGCGTCCCACTTGCACGGTTTTACTCCCAACCAAAGGCGCCGTTAGATGTTTCACATCAAAACTATTCAATTTATCGCTAATGATTTCGGTTGACGAGCGTCTAATCTGTTCAGTTTATTTTGGAAAGTTTCAGTCCTGTAATCTTTATGATATTTGACAAATTTTTCTTCTATAATTTCACATAATAATTCTCGTATAATATGTGTATTTGTCAATTCAGTTATTTAAAGGATACATTAAAGAGACACATGTTCTTGTAGTGTTAAGTCAGCTAACAAATCATCTTACAAATAATTTAACTACTGTATTTTGTTGTGAAGGAAGTACAGTTTAACATGTTAATCCATTCTATTTATTACCCTGATGATGTTCAACGTGCTTTGGTTATTACAGAATATCATTCCTAACCAGATTCATTCAAAATGTTGTAACTGTTCTTTATTATTTTCAACCCTTTTTCTGATTCTTCTTCTTTGTTGTGTCTTACTAACCATTCAATTTGTTTATGGCAATCCATTCATAGATTAAAAAAAAATTGGTTGTCTGTAAAGTCGGTTTACGGACGATAGTTTTACGTGATAACGTATTCCGCTTGAATATCATATTTAATAATACATAACCTAAATTTTAGTAGCTGTCAAACTATATTTTTACCGACTAATAATTTGATCAACCAAAGCAAAATACATATTTTTAAGCAATTATAAAAGACATTTAAAAGTATATATATTATAATATATTTGTTAACAAACCGTATAATTTATCTGGCCATCTGTCAGATGTAGCTTTCGCTGGAACAGCCGAAAAAAATGTTGAACGCACACTACTCTCTGACGTCACGCGAGAAGAGAGAGACTATCGCTTATATCGCGCTCTCGCTTGCGGAACGTTACTCTTTTTCGTGCGTGCAGCCGGTGTTTCATCAATTTATAAGACGTTATCACGTCAATAAAACTGTTTGTAATCTTTATCTTAAGTCTGTTTATTTTCCTTATCTTATAGAAATCCCAGACCTAATGTTTCGAAAATAATTACTTTTCTTGACACACTTTTGTAAAATTACCTATGAATGATATTTGGTATATCTTCGGTTAGTTCTTTTCATGCAAAAATTTTAATTGCCTCAAAAGACTGACTTGTTTGTAAAATGATTCCTGAAATTTGCTGTATTTGTGACTGGGGCACTTACTTATTTGTTGTATCGTAAATGCTAAATCACCAGCCTGCTGAATATCGTGATTGCAAAATTACAATTAGAGCTCACTACGTACATTATTACAATTTTTGCGCGTATTTTGACGATCTCTGTTTTACCAACACGGAGGACTCAAATCCTGCGATACAAATGAGCTGAGAATATACGAACATACATTATGTATAAATACAAGCGTATAACTTTTTTCGGCGTGCATGTTTTTTAACATGTCACAGTCTCCACGCGGCGATAAATATGTTTATTTTCACTTAGTGCCGCGCTCGTCGAGGCGGCGATGCAGTTCTTGCGAAGTCGTACGGCTTAACGCCCGCTTGTCGCTAAAGCTTCCATTACCCTGACGACACAAGCATGTCACCTACTTTTTTTTCGTAAAAATTGTAATGTTTTAGCCCGCGATGCAAAATAAAGGGTACGTTTTAAACTGAAAGTAAGCAAAAGCGTTAGAGCTATTTTTGAGCAAAATATATATTCCAGTTTTTTAAACTGTTTTTGGGAGACTTCTCCCGCATTTGAGCTAAGACAGGTTCCGTTCTGAATTTGAGAAAAATCGATCAAATGGTTTGAGCTCTAGCAACGATCACAGACAGACAGCTGATGTCAAATGCCTGCAGTACACATTCGCCGAGAGATACCGAGTTAGTGGTTGTTCACGTTGACTCGCGGGCGCGATCACGAGTGGATACATCAGTAAGTAGGATATAGTTACGTATATCATTTGAAATGTAGAACTGCAAGATATGTTAATTTAAAACGGTTAGTAATAATCGTTCTAGTTAATAACGCGACGTTTGCATTTTGAATGATATAAATATATGTGTATTTGGAAGGAAGGAAGAAGTCAGGTGGTGGACGCACGTGGCTATGCCAGCGCGAGCTGGCGTAGGTCGATGTTGGTAATGTTAATAAATGATTATTAAATCAAATTCAATAGTTTTACTAATTTAAAAGAACCTGATAACCACCAACACTACATGGCGATCCTGCCAGTTAACGGCAACACTATATCAGACATATATGCTTGTTCACATAGATACGCGCGGGCGCGGTGGCGGGTGCGGGCGCGGTAGACGTGGCGAGTCGTGTTCACATTGGCCGCCAGGCGTTTGCGCGAGTGTGACGTGTTGTCAGAGGTTGAAAAGATGGACGACGATCTTTTATTTTTAACCGAAAAGTTCAAGCTGGTTGAACTTACCTGACGTCGCGAGTGAATAGCGCGCTCCGCCGCTAGTTCGACGTGAACACACACAAACGTCTCACGCGTTTGATACTGCGCGAGCGCGCGCCAGTCGCTAGCTTGCCCGCTACATAGACCGCACGTGCGTTTCGTACGTGAACACTTGGATATTACGTCATATGTTTGAATTTTCGTGACCGCGCCCGCCACCGCGCTTGCGAGTCAACGTGAACAAGCACTAAAGTCGGTTTTTCTACCGCGAGTCAAAGGAACCGAGCGGCGAGTACGAGCACAGTCAGTAGCCGAGCCACGCCGAGTGTGTACACATACGTATTCGTAGACGCTCGCTTTATATACCTAATCTCTCGGCGAGACCTCTCGGCGAGCGCGCTCAGCGAATGTGTACTGCAGGAATAAAAAAATCACTTTTCTGAGCTCAGAGAACTTGAAAACGTGTCAGTTCACGAAAAACTCGAACTCCAATTTTTACACGATCACGAAACTTTCCGTATGTAATTCATATACGAGAAAGTAAAAAAGAGTTCCAAACGGAAGGATCTGTGGTTGTCTTATTGTCGCCACTAATTTGTGACATTGTAACTCCAAAACGGAATAACCGATTTCATTGCGTTATTGTTTGTTTGAAATCCGGTAATGCGAGATGGCTGTTAGCCATGTCTTTTCTCAAACATAGAATCGATAGTGATTTAGCAACTCTTTCAATAATACATGTTCAATATGTTTCCAGCCCATTTATTGTTGTATATTTTTGTCTAGAAGAGAATATTATTGAATGTACTCTTCTTGACTGTAAAGCATCCCGAGTAGCATCTGCCAAAATATATAAATTAACTGCTCGGCCATTTGGCAAACTAGTTTATTACAAGTTTGATAATAAACAAGTTAGAAATTTTGTGTCTTCTTGTTATAAATAATGTTAAAACAAACGTAGTTCACGACACGAATATATTTATAAAAATAGTTTGAATATATTTGTATATTTTTATGTAGTATTGTATTATTTTTATTTTAATTCGTTGTTATATTTAGATTATTTCCACGTATTTGTGATGAGAAAAGATAATTTGGCTCAATTTGTAATGTAAACAGTCTATTGTTTATTTAATTTTCCAGTTATGAGAGATTTATTTGTACAAAGGCCAATTTATTTTTATCAACATTTAAGCGTACTACAGACCGTTAAAGAAATAGGTAGTTTTTCAATTAAACACGTTTGTAAGAGTTAAGTTTGGAATAGTCACAAATTAAAAAATTCGTTTAAATGAAAAGTAATTTTCATATGCACACATGAATGATCTACATAAAAATATCAAGAATTAATCGAGTTTTTTCCCCAATTTGTTCGGAACAATCAAGCCACATTTTTCGTTTGCGCAACAAATAAAAAATAATTCAGCTGTTTGTGGTGATTAATATTATCACCGTCTACAATAAAATAATAAGTATTTTTATCTTTTAGAAAATTAGTTTTTTTTATTGAAAACGGAAAAAGTAGATTTCTTGACTTCTAATCTTTTAATTCACTAGTAATGTTCTTAATAATATCTCAATAGGGTCGTCCCACGCATAAAAATTTAATTTGAATAGTACATATTATATTCCTCACACAAACAATTAATACTGTAAACCGAATTTTCCGTTCTTATAACTTTTAATTGCAAACAAAAACTAAAGAAATAAATAATTTTTAAACGCTGAGAATAAACCGACATGTGATGACGTAAAAGACAGTCACACTTCTTTATTTATAGAAAGAGATGTATGTAGGATATTTTCGGCGCGAGTGTATTCCTTAGGCAATTTAAAATATATCAATGTCCGAAACTTAATACATATTAACGGAATTATCGGCGATGTTAAAATGTAAAATAGCAAACGCTTGTGACATAACATTTTATTAACAAAAACAAGTGGTATTTGTTATCCTTTACATTTAATATCGCCGAGAAGTCCGCTACTGAGTTTTGTACAAATATACATAGAAAATATTTTCGACTTGAAATTGTCTAACGAATACACCATTAAGCTATGTCATTCGCATCGAAGGCATTCCTGACAAATTATCTTCCTCGTGGTTTTCTTCTAATTTGACAGATTAGTGGGCGTACTAACGCACCAGATCTTGTTAGCCAATCACAGCCTGAATGTTATCTACGTCGTTTCTTTGGCCATAATTATAGTTTTAAAATTCCATGGAAAACACACACTTTTGGCATTTTTTATCATACAAAAAGTTTTCAAACAATTCTCTAGAAAAATATTTCATAACCTAGGTATGTGTAATGTTGATTTCAATAAAAAAAAATGTGGGACGACACCATTCTTCATAAACTTTAAGCCCTATAGTTAAAAAAATTCTTTGTATACAATACGTACTATTTTTGTTAGAAGCGACAGCCTGAATCTAAATTAAATAATTCAAACACTAGAGCCGATTCTTCCTACTCGTTCTGTCACAGTCTGTCGGTCCGCTCGCAAACGGAACAACCGTATCTAATTTTGACTGATATTTAGATTAAGATTCTATCCATTTGAACATGACAAGCGAGGTCAATTGTGATGTCCAAAAAACAGGGAAAGAAAATATACAGCACGACACTATATGTTGGTCGCGTCTTCGTCTGAAAATAGTTTGTATAAATATTTAGATGTTTGCTCGTGTATATTATAGAAACTAAATCTGGATAGATTTAAATTGTCAGTATTAAAATACAACTAGAAGACAGTTGAACTCTCATAACACGTGACCCTTTACTTCACTTGTCACCGAACAGCAGGAAGAATTATTATTGTATGTTTATAAACTTTTACAAACCCCACGGATACTTTAAAAATCTACAATCAGTATGTAGCCTTCCTAACCAGGAATGGTCAACAAATAATTTTAAACCGAATTTTTAAAAGCACCTTTTTTCTTTCTACATACATTATAGAAACTTTTTTAGATAAAATCCGTATAATTAAATATTACATATTTGTCTCAGATACTGAACAAAATATAAACTTAAACCAAATCTCCTATTGTTTTATGAAAATAATATATTTTGATAAAAACACCTTGAAAAAAATATATAGTGTTTATGAAAAACAGTTTAGAGGAAGCTAAAATCAATTTCATTTTACTTTAAAAAAATTGAAAGCTATACAATATATCTTTTTAACCGACTTCAAAAAAGGAGGAGGTTCTATGTTCGACTGTATATATATATATATATATATATATATATATATATATATATATATATATATATTTTTATGTATGTTCACCGATTTCTCCGTCAATTATGGACCGATTTTCAAAATTCTTTTTCTATTCGAAAGAGTGCACTTCCGAGGTGGTCCCATCGGAACCAAATCAGGATCTGATGGTAGAATCCGGAAAAATCGAGGGAAACTCTCAAATTTCAAAGGCACGCATACTTGGCCTACCCATTGCAATACTTTATCTAAAACTAATAAAAAGAGAAAAATAAAATATTTTTAACAAAAAAATTGAACCGACTTCATAAAATATGCACTAAAAAGTAAAAAATAATAATTATTGTTATTTTTGGAGTCGGTGTTACATCGGAATTCGAAAGTAGCAATTTAAATCTTACATGTCTCTAGTTCTCGGAATAGATTTCATTTTGGCTGACACCGACTCCAAAAATAACAATAATTATTATTTTTTACTTTTTAGTGCATATTTTTTGAAGTCGGTTCAATTTTTTTTGTTAAAAATATTTTATTACTAAAGCGTATTTCGTAAGGTTCTCTGGATTTATATTTATAAATTATTTTTTAAATTGAAAACAAAATAAAGAGGCTATGCTCACGTCTTCAGCAGCCAATCTAAAAATATAAAATTAGCACTGAGCAACCGCAATTTTCAATTTATAAAGATTCCCTAAAATTACTGCAATAATTATACTTAATTATAATTCATTTATTTATCTTTCACGTCTTTCCGGGAATACTCCGCGAGAATGAAATCGAATAGATTTGACATTAAACACCACCATATTTATTAGTAACAAGTTGCTCTGATCGCGTTTCCTTGCAGATCGCGCGAGTTTTTCAGATCGCACAAGTCGAATATATCGCCGATAGATTGCTTCCATATCGCCCGTTGGTAGGTCTCCACTTCTTTGCCTAGGAAGTAACAGCGCGGCCGTTGAATTTCTTTCGTGTCGTTTCGTGTGCGCACAGCTTTACAAATACGACGCAACCCGTTTACGTCTTGCCTACGGTCAGGTTCGACTGTAATAATGAGCCACATGATTGCTTTCATATCGCCCCGTTGGTGAGTCCTCGGTCCTTTGCCTAGAAAGTGACAGCGAGGGGATATCGTATCGCCGTTGAATTGCTTTCGTGTCGTTTCGTGTGCGCACAGCTTTACAAATATGACGTAACCCGTTTACGTCTTGCCTACGGTCAGGTTCTACTGTAATAATGAGCCACAGGATTGCTTTCATCCTCGTTGGTGAGTCCTCGCTCCTTTGCCTAGAAAGTGACAGCGAGAGCTATCGTATCGCCGCGCCGTTGAATTGCTTTCGTGTCGTTTCGTGTGCGGACAGCCTTACAAGTATGACACAACCCGTTTACGTTTCGGCTACGGTCAGGTTCGACTGTAATAATGAGCCACCCCTGAAATTGTAACGTTAGTCCCACCTATCCAATGCAATAATATAATATAAGCAAGCCTTCTGTAGATGGATTAAATCGCTTGACCAGTCACAAGAGTCAGAATGTCGGAGGTAAAACTGACAGTGTCTGACCATTTCATGGCTTACTTGATCACGATTCCATCTGACAGATGAACATGCGTACGTTAACACCGTAAAGACCAACCGAAACCTTTCTGACACATTTGAATGTCCGAACCGAACCGTCTCTCCAGTCAGCGTTCTTTTTTTTTGGCTTTCGATTATTCAATTTTAATCTGATAGAAGTTTTCTTTTTTATTTGTGTAGTTATGTATGCATATACAATATACATAAATATTATTTGTATGGGTTCTTTGATTTGTGGTCTCAGTAAGCAAACATAATATTATGAATTCTTAGATATTAAAACGTTTTTGAGTTATCATTTTTAACTTTTCGATTTTATTTCTTCTTCAACGTTAATAAGGAAGATTTTTGAAATATCATTTATCTTCAACACTCAGCAGCTCGTATATTCTTGAATTTAATATCAATTATTACCCAATGAACTCGTAAACGGTCAAGTGCAAGCCAGATTCGCGCATCGAGGGTTCCGTCAAGGCCGTAGCCAGGAATTCACTTCGGGGGTGGGTCGAGCTCTAGACCAGAGACAATAGGTAACAAATTTATTTATGTAAAATAATAATATAATATGCTTATTGTAGTATAATTTAACATAAATAAAAAATTTAATTAAAAGGCAACCAACGCGGATTGTCACCAGAAATAAAGCGCATGACAACGATCTCTGGACTGATCTCGACATCACGATGAACGCTCAAGACTAATCCAGTCAGTCGTGACTGGCCCATGCTGTTTCTCAAAAAATTTTTAGCCTCCTCAACGAGGAAAAAGTACGCTTTGGTGTCGCCTTTGACACAGATAGCGTCACGAGTATTGACAGTAGCTTTTTCAATTGTAGTTTTCAAGTTTTCATTTTAAATAAAGTGCAGTATCGACCGGAAATTTATATAATATATGGTTGAAAATGACTTGCTCCTATGCAAAAAACCATGCTGAATCGAATGAGCGTATCTAAAAGTCTGTAGCTATTGTAGTTTTCAAGTTATAGCGTTTTTAATTTTTTCAAGAAAAATTTATAAAAACGCGTCTAACTCCTAAACCAAAGGAAATACAGAGTTGCGGATTTTAAAGTTTTTTTGCAAGATACTGTTCTCAATATCTTCACTCAGTCGAATTTCGTCAGAGCTTGTCAAAATTGGTTTTTTTTCTATACCTATGAACGTAAAAAATTGTCATTTTTTCAATTGGAATGTTACAACTAATATACATAGATTCAAAATGAAGATTTGCCTATTGATATATTTTTGTTTTGATTATTCTTCAATACGAATATGACATTTGAATGAAACCAGTAAGATAGGAATCTGTTATGCCGAAGACATAGATTGTAGATAAAAAGTATCTGAAAATATAATATATTCATGTGTCATGAAGTTTGGAATTATCTTGAAGAGCAAAGACATATTTTAATAGTTGATCTATTGAATTGATCTAAAATCAATAATAAGGACTGTATATTATGGTAACATACATGTCCGTTTACTGTATTGATTTGTATAGATAAAATACTTGAAAGGAATTTAAAATTTCATTAAAGTTTTGAAGCGGCTTTTTTGAAGTAGAAAAAGGTTAGATTAGCATAATTTTAGAGTATTGGAAGCAAAATCGAATATCTCAATTAATTACGTATTTCAAGAGGCAATACTTATTTCAAATTAAATTAAACTCATTGCTAAGATGGCTCCATACTGATGGCCAAATCATCATTTCGATTAATATTACATATACAAAATATACCTTATGGACAGGGACGGATGGGAGTTTTTTTCGGTAGCTCGGGGTCCGCCGAGGCCGGGAGGCCGATCGCTTATATTAGTTTATATATATTTTGTTTACTAGAATTATTTGAATTTTATTAAGTAAGGTCTTCTCAACGGTTTATTGGTCTTTAATTAAAGATAAAAGGTGCGTTTAGGCGCGCTACCGGGCAGCTTTTAAGTAATCATGCTATTTGATGTGATTAAGACGCTAATGACTTAAGTTGTCGAGCGTCCATAATCTACAATAAGCAAACATATTTCTAAAGCGTTACTTTATACGATTCAAATATATATATGTATTTTACGAATGAATGTTTGCAGTATGTTATGATGGGTGATGAATATTCCATGAACCACCACGATCAACCAGAATGATAGATCGTGCTGTTGTGTACATGCGTTGCTTTACTGCTTATCGAAATGAACGGTTAATTGTATTATAGCATGAACCAAAGTCCATCAGTTTTCAAATTATTTATCAATTATTCTCGATTCAATTTCACTATGCGCAGTGCGTACATTATCAATTGAAAATGATCCATTGAAATCAAAAGCGTGCAATATGTAAATGGTTAAAACGGATACAGGACCAAAAAAACTAAAAATCAGAATACCAAACTTGGATAGGGTATTTTGTACCATGTAACAAACAATCTATTAATACATATTCGTGATAGATTTTGTAAAAAGCAAACGAGAAACATTGGTTTCTATTCATAATATTGCGCTATAAATTTTATAATTCAATTTTAAGAATTGTATTTTTTCGTCTGTTCTTCAAAAGTCTAAAACGCTGTTCGCTATCTTGGATTCCGGCGTGACGTCACTTCGTCTGTAAACTACCTACGTTTATGTTGTGCTGTGTGTTATTTTGAAGTTCTTTCAAGTTGTTGTCACGTCTATAGACTTCTATCCCGTATTTTATTGATTTCGTATCATGGAAGACGGTTTCGTAAAAGCAGAAAGTACTGATTCACTTATTTTGTTTTTTAAAATAAAAAAAAAAAATAAAAATTTGTGAAAATTTTAAAATCGCATACAGATTTACCTTTATTATATCAATAGAAATTATCGCAATTTAAAGTTTGCAGTGGTAAAACATTTCGAACACCTATACTCGATTCACTAGAAATACATTTATACATACGTCATATGTATACTAACACGTAAACACGATAATGTATATAAATATATTATGTATCTGCACTGTCAGTCAGTCACCTGGTTTGAGGTTTTATGTACATTTGGAGTTAATATTTGATTACGTCATTCATGTTTATGTAACAGTTATTCTATAGAAATCATATATTGCGTCAAACTAGAAACTAGCAGTTTTTGGGACCCTTAAAAAACAAAAGTGTGAGAAGTTGCGCGCGGATGATTCTTTACGAACGGTCATATTATTTGCCAATAAAGTTTGAAAACTGTATACCTGTTGGAAACAAAGTATTATAGTTTTCCTACAAAATATATGTGTAATATAGGTATCTCGAGCATCGCTAATTTTTTCGAAATTTTAGCTGTACTAGTTTTAAAAATAAATGCATTTTCAAGAAAATATCGCAAAATACGTATCGTAAAACTCTGAACAAAATATATGAGATAATATTGTAACAAAACTGCTGTAGTCCGTGGCGGAAATTATTTATTTACAATAATAAATTTTTAACAAAACAGTAAAACACACAAACGAAAGCGTATTTCTTTAACTTAACGAAATAATAACGTTAACAGAAAAAAAACTAATAGTTCTAAATTATAAAATAAAAGATTATGTAACAGAGAATAAAGAGTCACTAAATTATGTACAAAGAAATATTTACAACACACAGGAACACAACACAAAGTTTATCAGCACACTTGTCTATTAACTATAAGTTATTTAAACCGATTTATATAAACTGCACTCACTAAAGTTATAATTTATTTTCGCAATATAACTGAATTTATGTCGTAATGCCAGTTGTGTCAACACAACGAACAGCACCAATAACTGACTGACTGACTTGCTCACTCTGCTTCCTTATATAGTTTCGTCCCCCGCTTCTATCGAATGTTCTGGACGAATCGAGATTTCTTCTATTGTTCACTCCAAGCGATTCTAAAAAATCGAGGTTAACTTCGCTACCTGCTTTACGCACCGAGTTCCTTTCCTTTACATGGTTGTGTGTCTCCAAGGTCGGGTGTTTTGACCTGTTTCCATTGTTGTTGGTTCTAGTAGTTTCTACCGAATTCCATAGACGTCCCATCAGGGCACGCAACAATATGCTGTAAACAGATAAGATGATTGAGATTCTGAGAATAGCTGGGAAATTTTCGTTAAAGGTATCTTCAATTTGCGTTTTTATTTGGATCCTTCAGCCAACAAAGATTTCTAAAAACAGCAAATTTGAAATCGATAAATCACGTGATTCATATATTTTCTAACAGCTTGTACAGGATCAAGTAAGGGAATGGATCAAAAATGAGTAAAAGACACTGGAATTACATTTGCGGGCAGAAGAACTACTACAACAGGAACAGGACATTGTGCCCTGACAGGACACCTTCAAAGAATCGAACTGTTTAACGGGGGCTTAAAGTGCTAACAGTGCAATAAGGAGACGGGAACAGCGTATCATATTCTGTGTGAATATGCGAGACTTTGGATTTAATTTATAATTTATAGACAATGTAGAATGAGTCTAGAAGACTATATCAATCACCCAGTTCACGGACTGCACAAGCTAGTGCAATCAACAAGGATATTGGATCGAGTGATATAAGAGATTGGGAGATAGCACAGTAAGCCCAAGAGCTTGCGGTGCCCCCGGTGACAAGTCGACTCCCCTTAATTAAAAAAAAAAAAAAAAAACAACTCGGAACCAGTTCATAGTCTCTTTTTACACGGTTTATATTAATTTCACTTGTAAGTTTGTATGTATATATGTTTATTTGTAACCTTCGTTTGGACTACAGCAAGTGATTTATTACTGTAGTATAATAACTACAGTGATTAGCCGTGCGGTCTAAGGCACGGGTCTTCGCTGACGTCAACTCTCGGAATCACGGGTCGTGGGTTCTAATCCCGTCCACGCCGAAAAAAAAGTTGTTTTTTTTTCGGCAAATTTTTGACAATAAATCGAACTAAAAAGTGGAAAATAAATATAGTTTAAAAAAAACTAAAAAACGCGCTTTATATCGAACTAAAAAGTAAAAAATATTTTTTTTAAAATAAGCTTAAAACAATAATGAATAAAAAATACTAATATTATTGTGGGACGCTTTGTTCCACATTTTCGTACATCGAGCGCCCCACGCTTTTTTCACAATAATACTAATATTTTTTATTCATTATTGTTTTAAGCTTATTTTAAAAAAAATATTTTTTACTTTTTAGTTCGATATAAAGCGTGTTTTTTAGTTTTTTTTAAACTATATTTTATTATTGCGAGACGACATTTTACTAAAGAACCATTCTAATCAAATTTTAAATTATTTTCAACTCTATAATATGCTCTATTTGAAAAGTATCTAGATTCGCACCCTCAACAAAATTTAATGAATTTCAAATAGCACGTACAACGTTTACACGGTGCCCGTTACTGACTTGATGTAACAATGAGTCGTAGTAGTAATGCAAGGTTTGAACGCGGTTGTCCGATTGTTGAAGATGACGCCGTACATGGATCTAGGCAGACAGGGGTTCAAGCTTTTATATTAACAGGATAAACTCGCTTAGTACACGAACGGTCGAGTGATTGACAGGCCGCGGCCACGAAATAATGCGCGACCTTTGACTTGAATACATTTTTATGATTACATACGACGCGCCTATGTAAAATAAAAATATGATAGTTATGATATTACAAGTATCTTGGATTTCTATTGGAATATATTTTAAAAATTTGTATTTATTTGTAAGTTTATTAAAAATTATTTTTAGATTCTTTATTCTCATGTAGACGGAGTTAAAAAATGAGATGTCGATAGATACGTCATGGTCTCACGAGTGACACTGGGTATATGACGTCACGGACACTAGACGTCATGTTGTCAGTAAGTGAAACTGCAATAAAACTCTTAGTGTGGGATATTAAATAACAATGCCTGATTAGTAGATACTAAAAATATCAAAGTATATATTTTGTGAGTATTATAATAAAAAAATATATAAAAAGCAAAAATCCGACTTTGTTAATGAAATGACTAACAAAAAAATTGGTTGTCTGTAAAGTCGGTTTACGGACGATAGTTTTACGTGATAACTTATTCCGCTCGAATATCATATTTAAAATTCACGCACAGGGTCAGGCGGAACGTGCATGCTGCCGGTGTTTCATCTTTTTATATTGACGTGATTCATCAATTTATAAGACGTTATCACGTCAAAAAAAAAGGAAATAAAAAACAAAAAACCCGACTGCGCAAAAATTAAACTAAAAGGAAGAAAAAGAATCGGAAAACCTCAACAGTAATTACACACAGCGGGAGCAGAGCTAGTTTGTCTCTTTCTTTTGTTTTTGAATGGGTCTTGATCTTGCCGCATGCTGAGGTTTTCCGACTCGGTTTTAGTCAGTTTAATTACTTAATTTAATATTATACCATATTTGACAAAATAATAGTAAAAAACATCCATTCGATGATCCAATATTTTTAGAAACTTTAATGGAGACTTTTGAAAGATCCTGTTTGTATATACTTACGTTATGTACATAGTATATTATACTGATAGGTACTTTAAGCGCTTCAGGGTTGATTGATTTGGTGTGGTATTTTTAATTTGGCTGTCGAAATCGTTGATGTTTTTGATTAATTTATCATGTTGGCTATTAACATTAAGGTTGAAAGGCCCCATATTTGTATATATGTTGCCACTCAACTGTTTATACACAACACAACATTATCTGGCCGTCACGTCGCTTTTTTCTTTCATTCATGAGCGAGTCCACAAATCGCTGTTGACAATTATTATTTTTTTATTTTGAAGAAAGTATTGTAACGAAATAGTACGAATAGTTTTTTGTATAACTGATGATAGAAAATAGCTGTTCTAATATATAAAAGTTATTAAAATGATTATGTTAAACAACAAGAAGTTCTGAAGAGCATTCCGTTCTAGTTGTCGACTATTGGTCTATTACTGTGCCTGATACTTTTAACTAAATACAGTTTAGTTCTTTCCAGGATGAAAAACCGTATTTTTTTGAACGTATTTTCCATATGGCCACAACTTTGATTGAATGAGGAGATCTGGAGGTCAGACTAAAATTTCTCGACTTATCATACCCCGTAAGTCTATAGCATAACCAGGCAGATGCTAAATTTTTTAAGCACTTCATGGTAAGTGCTCGGTGCTTTTAAGAATTTTTGAAAATCAAAGTGCTTTTTGCCTAAAAAAATCGAATATTTATGAAAGTGCTCGATGCTAGGTGCCTCAAACACTTAGGTTCGCTGCTGTCTAAATATACATTGGGTACTAATTTTATATGAACTAATTTTAAAAAAATATTATTTTGACTAAGTTACCGTATATTTTACACTAGCGGCTTCGCTAGAATTTGTAGATTGCCACCGTTTTTTCGTCGACATACATACGTTGCAAAATTGATATCCACGAAAAGCGCTTAACATTAATATGGGTATAGTAAGCTATCCTTTTCTGTACACCTATAGAAGAGGAACAATTCCACCATACATTGTTTTGTTATATCTTAAAGGAATTAGGCAACGTTTTCGATGAAAGCTTCCAGTCGGCTTGATTTTTTCCGACATCTTCAACAATCATCGTCATATTTCAACCGATTTACACAAAACAATAATGAATTATTCACATAAATCTTTCTCTTGAATCACTCCGTCCATTGGTGAAAACCGTATGAAAATACGTTCGGTAGTTTTTGAGTTTATCGCATTTAGACAAACAGACGCGGCGGGGCGACTTTGTTTTATAATGTGTAGTGATTTTATTGCATAATAATAAACTATTTCTATTTCTAGTTACTTCTGTCTTCCTCATTTGAAATCCATGATACATGATATTTATAAAGGTACAATGATCTTACTAGTATCTGCAAATAATTATGAAATAATGGTAATCATCGAAAATTACCTACTGAAATCTAAATTATACTAATTAATTTTTTTTTTTCAAAATTTACAATTCATAATAAATTATTATTTTCATCCTTCAGGCAAGGAAGTTTCACTTCAAAAATAAATAATAATAATAATAGTTTATTATCCCTGACATCAAAAAATCTGTGTGGAATCGTCATAAAATTACAAATTACAATAAAAATTACACATCATTAAAATTAAATGAAAAATATTCGTCAAGTGAATATATCGTATTCCTTAGCAGTAGTGACATTATTTTATTTTTGAATACTTTTAAACTTTTAATTTCTCAAATCACTTAGGAAGATGGTTAAAACATTTTATGGCAACAATTTGCTGATTTTTAGCTGATAAGTTCAATCTTTCCATACAGTATCAGGTAGCATTTCGTAAATAAATTGAAAGCGTCTCGTCTGTCAAAAATTCTCAAATACAGATATGAAAGCGGTTTTGTATTTTTGTCGGTCCATATAAAACAAATCAATATACATTATACTCAACAGGGATATGAAATTGGGTACACATCACACTGCAGGGGCTTAAAGTGAGAACACTTCATTGCATATCAAATACATCTTGTAAAACTAAAAATACTCCCACGGCAAGACAATTGCATAAAGTAAGCTTAAGTGAAAAGGACACAATATAACCAGTCATCCTGCCTGACTCGTCACAATCGAATATGTCAAAATGGACGCAAGAAAATGAACTTAAATTTAAGGTACAAGTGACAAAAGACAAGTTTGTTTCAAATTTAAATACAGGAATGGTTACCACATGTAAGAATTCTTAGCTCTGCTATTAAGGTAGTACGAACACCAAGGCAATTTTAAATAAAAGGCTTGATTTTTTTTATATGAAGTTGGACTAAGTCTAAACCAATTCTGAAAATTTTAGGGGGGTTGCCCGATTATTTAAATAAATAAATGACTTCAAAAGTAGGCATATTTAACATTGGCTTTATGGTAAAACGGTAGATGGATATGTTTTCATTGATTTCTCCAAAACTAGTCGGTGGAAATTAAAAAAAAAAACTATTTAAATTAAAGTCAAAACCTAAATAAATTATTGAAAACAAAAAAAACCCACTGTGCCCGACTAATTAAAAAGACATTTAATTAAAAAGATTAAATATCTTTTTAATTAGTCGGGCACAACGGGTTTTTTTTGTTTTCAATAATTTATTAAGGTTTTAACTTTAATTTAAATAGTTTTTTTTTTTTAATTTCCACCGACTAGTTTTGGAGAAATCAATGAAAACATATCATCCATCTACCGAAATATTAAAAAAAATCAAGCTTTTTATTTATAGTTGCCTTGATGCTCGTACTACCTTAAATTATTGCAAGAGCATTTGTTGTACTGTCAGATGTAAATAAACACAGATCATTTTTCAAACTGCTCTGACAGTTTATTTGGAAGTATTTAAATGTTTTATATGAGAAAAGACTTTTTGTTTCTCACTGTGAAAACTTATACTGGAAAGTAAACATATAAATTGGCTACTAACATATTTACGTATGTCGTCGCCGTTTACAATAAAATTGTACAAATTAGTTATGAAATTGATGAAGTTTGTTTTTTAAAGAAGCTCTCTTATTAAATTTCAAATGAGACCGGAATATTAATAATGAACTGAATGCTTACACCGCTTTACTCTCTCTCTCTTGTGTATTTTAATGTCATCAATAAATGTCATAAAAACTCAATCGACAGTTATTGGCTACGACATTGATACGGATTTTTGATACTGTTTTTGAAACTGAATTTGATATTCGTGCTTTGATTTATTATTTGACAGTAATAACGAATTACAGCTTTCTCATTAGAAAATAAAAATATAATGTATTCGGTCACATTACAGAATACATTCATAAACTGCACTCATAAGTCATAACTAAATATGTACGTTTAGTAATAACAATTAATTATTATATGTATTATATTATTATTATATAGTATGTAAACGCGTAAGGTGCACATAGGGAAATTAGCATTGGGAAAAAATACTTGAGTATGAGGCGTGAGTTTGGCCGCTCCTTGGCCACAGCAACCGTTGTGGTCAAGGGGCGTCTGGGCTCACGTCTCATAATTGATATTCATATCATACTTACATTTATGATACTTACCTTTTTGATCTTATGTTTACGCATATAGCCCTAGCTGCTGCACGTTTTATATTTAAATTAAAAAAAAAAAAAATACTTGGATCAGAGTTAGCCATGACTGCATTAATTGTTACTTCTATTGAATTATCGTGGTAATCTTGAGAATTTCTATTTTATTTTGATTTATTTTTATTTTATTTGGCTTTATTAATAATACAAAGCTCTTATAAATCATTATTTAAATTTTTTTGTACAAAAATATAACAAAAAAACACCTCCATCTGTTTGGAAACATTTCATTCAAAAATTGTCTGACTGGTATGACGTATGCGCGTTGGTAAGTCAGTGACCCAATGTCTTTAGGTTCAACACGAATACGCGGAGATATTTGATCTCGCGCCATATTTAAGTATTTTTGGGAATTTAATGTCACATTAATAAAAAAAGTCCGATTATGTTGTAATCATTTGAATATTTTCTTCGGTAGTATACACATTCATTTTGCAAAAGAATATTATCTGTCTTTAAAAACAAGATTTCAAGGCTCACTCTGATCCAGTCATTTTTTCCCAATGTTAATTTCCCTATGTGCACCTTACGATACTGTATAAACCTTATGAATATTAATATAGCTATGTTTGATACCGTGCTCTAGTGCATTTGTTTTTGTATAAGAAAAGTGTAACCATGGATTATATACCTTAAACGTACACCTTTCAGTACTGCATATAGGTACATTACACCAGCGGTGGCCAACTGTTCTGTCTAAATAAGATCTACTTTTTATCTTAAAAGTGTATCGCGATATTGTTGTAATAGGCGTAGTCCAAGGGGAAGAAGGGGTGTGAAATGCATACTATGTTTTGGTTTATAGATTTTGACTAACTTAAAATTTAATTTTTTTATCAACTGCAATGTATACAATTTGTTGTACTATTACTAGGAATTTATGACCTTGAATACATTAAACTATTGCTAGACGGCTTACATTTTTTTACGACTTATGGTCATATTCAACGAAGCTAAGTACTTATTTATTCGGTTCATTTGTTCTTCAAGTAACTATTCCTCCGAATAAATCGTGATAAATCAATTCACCAACCATAATTATGTTTACTGCAGGTAAATACCTAATCTATTCTGTCTTACTTCCAGGGTATAAATATTTATTCGCCTGATAAAATAATAATGGCCACCACATTGATCATAATTTCTAACCTATAAACGTGGAGTAAATTATACCTACAAATTGCCATTGTGAATTTATTTATGTGTTGTTTATTAGTGTATAGTTGTAAAACATTAAAGTTAGTGGAAGTTTTGTGTGCAATTGGGTTAGGATAAAACATTATTATTTTGTGAAACACTAACGCCATCGGCTGGATTTTTGGGTGAACGTCAAAATATTCAACAAAAAGAGCAAGGAGTATAGTGCAGTTTATATTTATTCATTAACTAACTTCTCTATCTGATAATTTGTTTGGTGAATTGTTAGTAAATTTTATTCTAACGAATAAATTTGTTCCAAGATTAGTAACTTCTATCTTTTACAGTGTTCGATGAATATGTGCATAATTCGATTGCCGCTCCACAATTTTTAAATTAAACAAATCGTTACACGAAACGAGACATAGATAACTCGACTTGCAGTGAACCGATAAAATCGATCTGCAAGTCGACTTGCATCAAAGATCTTTTTTGACGTTTACACTAACGCCATCGTTCTGATTTTTGGGCGAACGTCAAAATATTCAACAAAAATAGCAAGGAGTATAGTGCAGTGTATATTTATTCTTTAACTAACTTTCCTACCTGATAATTTGATTGGTGAATTGATAGTAAATTTTATTCTAACGAATAAATTTGTTCCAAGGTTAGTAACTTCTATCTTTAATAGTGTTCGGTGAATATGGGCATTAGTTGTATAATTCAATAGTTAAAGCCAAGACGCATTATACGAACTGTAGAGATATCATATTATTCATAATACAAATGTTCAGCTCTCTGTATGGTCATGATGTGTACTGAATATTGATATACTTATTAAGGCAAACGATGGCTCTTGATCATAGATATCTGTGAACGGGCGGGCTCAGTAGTAAAACAAAAGAGAGACGACGCTCTTAGCTCTACACTCACCGGGATAAAATACGTAGTATGTAAATGCATCTGAACCTAACCAAGCACCCTACTATATAATATTATCTGCACATGAACAGGGCTGTGGATTTTTTTCTAATCTTATACAGAAGGCATAAATCAGGTGTCTTGAATCTTTCGGTTTCTTTAACGCCGCCGAAAATTATATTAGGCCTTAGTGCCAATTCGTATTTTCAATTTACTTATATATTGATAACTAGCAGTCCCGCCCGGTTTCACCCGGGTGCAAAAGAATGGATGGGGACATTAGTACGCACGTTCATCTTAGTTTACAGAGATGAATGTTGTGTCCAAATTTCATGATGATCGGAGTTACCGTTCAAAAGTTTTTGTTAGATGGACAAATTTTGAGTTATATTTTGCAACATTTTTCATTTATGCTCCGCTCCTATTGGTTGTAGCGTGATATATAGCCTATAGCCCTTCCTCGGTATTCAACAATAACAAAATTTTCAATTCTACCAGTAGTTCCTGACATTAGCGCGTTCAGCCAAACAAACAAACAAGCTCTTCAGCTTTATATTAAAAATCCAATTGATACTTTTACTAGTTTTTGAATTAGAGCCTGGGGATTTTATAATAAATTTGTAACTCGTGGTAAATTAAAATACAATAATAAAAAATATATTGTTTATAATCTCCTACCTAAGTGGGATAGAGAAATATCAAAAAGTGTTAATGTATAATATTTTTTGTGGTGTAAATACTTTGCGTTAATAGTTAAATAATAGCTCATCCTTGGCGGAGGAAGTTGAAATCTCCGTTTTATACTAGAGAATTTCCACTAGATACATTTATTGCTGATAAAGCATATTAGTTTAGAATTTGAATATTACGTACGTTTTCTGTGTGCACACAAACACGCATATAAGATAATAGGATCAATTCTGTTAATCTTCGAAACAGCAATTTTGCTAGTTATTATCTACTGATTATGGATGCAGTAATAATTATTAACGGTTATAAAAGTAGTAGTTAACGTAATTTAACAGTTTGTCATTTCTTTCAATTTTTGCGCACTTAAAAAATAGATACTGGATTTTATAGAAGCATACAAGCAGGTAAAAGACTCTAAAACGTGTTTTTTCCTAGAAATTCGATTTGATTTCAATTTCAAAAGGTTTTCCAAATTAATGTATTCTCTAGCTTCAACTAAAACGATTTTTATGATTTTTGTAAAAATTTAAGTAGGTATACGTAATTTTTTCAAAAATCGTAAAAATCATTATTTGTGGAAATATATTTTTCTGCCACTCGTCAGAAACATTTCTAGACTACTTTGTCTATCTATTATAGATGGCAGTTCCAACCAAAAGTTTTGTGTATTTTATAAATAGTGCGTTAGTTGTTGATTGTGCTCTATTCAACATCCCACTGACATTTTTATAATTCAAAAGAAACTGATTCGAGTCATGTTTGAACTAAAGTGGTTTGATTCGTGCAGAGGTCTATTTAGGAACAATAATATTTTAACCGTACCGTGTATTTTTTATATTAACAGCTTGGTATGGCCGTATGCATATTCATTTCTATATATGTGCTACAATTACGATACCCGCAATTATCATCTTTTAGTAACACCAAAAGAGCACATAAACGTTTTTTTTAAATAGTCCTCATAACTTTGATATCTGAGCTTATAATAAATTGCCGTCGGAATATAAAAACCTAACTTCTCTTGCGACCTTCAAAAATAAAATAAAAGAATTTTTAATTAAGAACGTATTTTACACTATACCAGAATTTTTAAACTTATAGCTTTAAGCTTCTTTTTTTTTGACATGTCAAATAAATGTACTCATTTCTATTGACAAAATATATTCTATTCTATCTCTTTCTTTCGCTCTTCAATGTATCATGTTCGATTCGCTGCTTCCGAAACTTACCCTAATTATAAAACTTGAGTTTCACTTCGAAAATAGATGTGACATAGAATACAAATATAGAATGTATTTAAATGATAGAAAAACAAGATTTAATAGAATGAGGCCACATATCTAGATGATATTTGTTTGTGGGGGGTGTGTTACAGTGATAACGCAGTAAATACGTATTGAAAGTTCAAAGGGTAACCAGGAAAGGTTTACCTATATGTTTATCTACTAGAATCAGTTTATGTCCTAGATTAGCGTCATAAATACCGCAAGCATGAATAACAAAGCTAGGATTTTGATCATAATAATCAATAAGGTGTATAGGAACAATGACCTTATTTGCAAAAATAAATCGATTTTTATTCTTCAAATGAACTGTAAAACGCTACCCGAGCACAATGTTCACATTTTACCAACTGAATTATATAAATTCTTGATTATTTATCTTTTATTGTTTTATTCATTTTTTTATGTTTTGATGTTCTCAAGCATTTATAATCTACAAAGTATGTATCTGTTATAACACTATTCCAGTTGGGCTTTTGAATTTAAAAAAATGCAACTGTTTATTTTTTAAAAATAATTTATCATAATAATATTGAATACCGAAAAAGAATAACACTAAGTCAGATAATTAATTAATAACAAATTAATTAAAATGTTTGAAACTTTGTAAAGTATCACGTGACTATATAAAACGCTCCTAGTATCAAAGTTAGCATGGATACAAGGACCATAAAAAACATTGTGACGTCACACGCAAAAAAAAAAATAAAAGTAGTTTTGTTATTAAACGTCTGTAATCTTTCCATTTGTTAAAAAAATCATTCAAAAACCTAATTAGAGTATAAAAATACTCTAATCAACAATTTTTAGGCTCTCAAAAGAAGAAAAAAAAATTGAAAAGTTGTATAATTATACCAAATCAAGTTTGTGAGAAAATCGACTGACAGACAGACAACAAACATAGGGACCATTTACCATTTTGGAACAAAACTCTCAAAATGCTATGCCTATAATATATATATACCTACAGAGTAGGTATCTCAGGCGACGTTGGCCAACATGAGTAACTTTGTTATTATTAGTGTTTTTATCAGTGTGGTCATTAACAATTTTTTGTTATTTGTAAGGCGGCCATTTTGAAATACGCCATATTTTTTTTTTCATTTTCAGGACTGAACACACATGCTTAATATCAGCTTAATCGGAGATTTTTTTTCTAATTTGCATGGCGGCCATTTTGAAATTCGCCATCTTGATTTTTCATTATTTGTTGCTGCCATAGAAATACACACTCTGTGAAAATTTCAACTACCTACCTTTACGGTTCATGAGATACAGCCCGCTGACAGACAGACAGACGGACGAACGGACAGCTGAGGCTTAGTAATAGAGTCCCGTTGGCCACCCTTCGGGTACTGAGCCCTAAAAATGCTCTCAAGATATTAAAAAACGAATAAAAATTTTCTATGCACGATTTTTGTGCAGAACGGTTGCGGCAGCAACAGAGGCAGCCCAAGTGTATTCCAAATGACAATTTGCATTGAATGTAATACTGTTTGGTACACACAATGCATCTCTGCACTTGCGACGACAACATCGCAACAACACGTGTAATGTATGTATGTTGCACGTACTAAACTACTATACCTACAGCTGCAACTGATTGTTACGGTATCTTAAAAGACACGTAATATATCCTAAATACGCGAGCAGTACGTTATACAGTATGTAAACACGTAAGGTGCACATAGGGAAATTAACATTGGGAAAAAATGACTGGATCAGAGTGAGCCTTGAAATCTTGTTTTTCAATTTGACAGATAATATTCTTTTGCAAAATGAATGTGTATACTACGGAAGAAAATATTCAAATGATTACAACATAATCGGACTTTTTATATTAATGGGACATTAAATTCCCAAAAATACTTAAATATGGTGCGAGATCAAATATCTCCGCCTATTCGTGTTGAACCTAAAGACATTTAGGTCACTGATTTACCAACGCGCATACGTCATACCAGTCACAAATTTTTGAATGAAATGTTTCCAAACAGATGGAGTTGTTTTTTTGTTTTATTTTTGTACAAAAAAATTAAAATAATGATTTATAAGAGCTTTTTATTATTAAAAAATATTGTCTGAAGACACAAGTAATTCAAGAATTACAAGGCGCGAAATTCTATAAAATATACCCCGGCGTTATGTTTGAAAATTGTTGTATATTTTTAACGACACTTTGAGCTTAATAATAATAATATAATTTAATTAACTTAATCTACGAAAAAAATTACAGTTGAAAATATTGAAACACAGAAAGGAAAAAATCATTTTAATAATTTATTAATAATTAGTCACAACCAACTTTTTTATAATTGTTACCCTAAATTATTAAAATAATTATATTTCCATTTTGGTACATTTCAATAAAAACTTTCTTTTTATTATTATTTTATTTTTCTTGTAATAACATATACTTATCTCTGATGCGCATGCGCCGATTTTTCCCGAAATAAAATGCAAAAATTTCTTGTAAAACAGATAGAATAATAAGCCGCCATGAAAAGTATACCATTGTTATATAAAAAACGTTATAGCACATAATATCTCTTGTGCATGCGCCGATTTTCCCCAAAAATAAATTACAAAACTTTCTTGTAAAACAGATAGAATAATCAACCGTTATGAAATGTAAAGCATTATTATATAAGAAACAACGTCATAGCCCATATCTCTTTTGCGCATGCGCCGATTTTCCCCAAAAAATTTACAAAACTTTCATGTAAAAATAGATAAAATAATAAGTCTTTTTAAAAACTATATTATTATTATATAAAACAACATTATAAAAGATATACTCTTTTACGCATGCGCCGGTGTTCCCAAAAAACAATAGGCCACTTCATATTTGCATATCAAACATCCTCCCAAAATTTGCTTTCAATCCACTCATCCGTGGTGTCGGAATGGTGAGAAATGTCAAAAATGACGTTTGCATCTGTCAAAGTATTATGTTCTAATAATTAGTTATTCAAATTGTTAACTCAGAAGACGTTGCATTTCACAAATATTTGAAATGCCATCCGTTTTTGAACAAATGCAACCGTTTTATTTTAAGACAGAACAAACGTAATCTTTATATTACCATATTAAACCGTGCAACAGAGAGAGATAACCGAAAGATGTTTGCCATCGATTATATCAAATTGAATTTATTTCTAAATAAATTTGTATAAAAAACCTGTTTTGGCAAATTCTGTTGTACGAAATTTATGTAAAATTTTCTCCTCTTTCGTTTAAGACAGGTTTCGAACCGATCTGATTTAAATTGAGTGAGTTATAAGCAAAAAACTTCGTTTTTTCTTTAATGCTCCCCTCTGGGGTCAAAATTCAAAAATCGGGCGACGTTAGGATTTAAGTTACCCGGAGACGAATTGAACAAAAAAAAGTTTTTTAAAATCGGTTAAGGCGTTTGGGCTGTACGCTGGATACAAAAAACGTGACTCACAGATTCACAGACAAAGCGAGTACATATAAGGCGCTTTAGCTTACGCTAATCGCGCCTAAAAAGCCAAGTAAAATAAAAATAAATCAAAATAAATTAGAAATCCTCAAGATTACCACGATAATTCAATATAAATAACAATTAATGCAGTCATGGCTAACTATGATCCAAGTATTTTTTCCCAATGCTAATTTCCTTATGTGCACCTTACGTGTTTACATACTGTATTCATTTGTTCACAAGTATTAAATATCGTTTAAAAAATCGAGCGACAATAGAATCTAAGTCACCCCGAGACGAATGAAACAAAAATCGGTTCAGGCGTTTAGGCTGCAAGATGAATACAAAAAACGTGAAGCGAGTACATATTATATAGGCGCTTTAGCTTACGCTATGCGCACTAATACAAATTCCCGATCCATCTATGAACTTTTAATAATTTTTTATGCGACACTTCTAACAAGTGGGACGTGTAATGTTTCAATTGGCGCGACGGTGTTCATAGAACGTGTTACGTTTTATTCGCCCTTGCTGTATGTATGCGTTGGACAGCTGTGCTTGTGTGTGTATGTGTTGGAGTGGCGAACATGGCGTTTGTTGAAACGTTTCATTTACTTACTAGAATTTCGTTAAAAAATACAGCGAAATTTAGTTACAGGGCGACATTTAATTACTATAGAATTTCGTCAGATACAAGGCGAATTTTAATTTTTAGAATTTCGCTTAAATGTATGTTTCACATCTGCCCGGCGTCCCACGGCGGCTCACATTTTTGTTAAACGTTTATTATTGTAAATAAATAATTTCCACCACGTACCTACTAGAACAGTTTTGTTACAATATTAAAATCATCTTGCACCCCTATAGTATAAGAGCCAGTGATCGGCTACCAGTATGTATTTGACAACAACAACAAAATTAAAAAGTGTCAAGTGAGAATAAAAATATTGTTTATAGGTATAGGCATAAATAATTTTTTATATTCTCTTGACATTTTTTATTTTTGTTTTGGAACAAATAAAAAATTCCAACCAATTGGGCGACGGGACCATTCCAACTTCAAAAATATTGACATTTGATATAGTAAAATAAAGAAAATAACATTTCTGATATCGCGTGAGGTGACGCGGGTAATGGCTAGTATTCAATATGATATTTGCTATTCGTCGTCTTGGTCACCTACATAATATGTGCCACGTCATGTAAAAATTAATCAAAGCATTCTTAACTAGTTTATTTCTGACAGATCTACAAGGCAAAAGAGCAGCTGATTTTTTTTTAATTTTCTAAATATTTCCGGAACTATAAAGTTTAGAAAAAAATTTTATTTACGAAACTTGCTTGAAATAATAAATAGAATAATAATCCGTGATGAAAAATATACCTTTCAAAATTTCATATTTTTTAGTATTAAAAAATTGTCTGCCACGATGATTGTCGCGCGATAATGGTCTGCCATTGTTATTTTTCAATAGCAATAATAATATATTATTAAATTTCCAAATGGCAGACGTGGTCAAATACTTTGAAAATTAGTCAAATTTTGTACCTGTCGCACCTGAGTACGGGCCGCGGCGGCCACTCCGGACTTAGTGAGTCCCCACTCCATGTATGGTAGGTATAGGAGACTCACTGTGTAAAAATTCAAGTCTGGTCAAATACATACTGGTAGCCGATCACTGGCTCTTATACTACTAGGTACGATGAGTTTTGGAAATACATATCAACATTGTTATATAAGTAACACCTTGTTACAGAAGTTATTATATAATATAGTTTCAATTGTAAATTCGAACCAGATTGCGAAATGTATGTAATTTGACCATACACGTGCATAATATATGTATGAAAGTGTGAGTGCAGACCATTTTGTGTATAATATAATATTGTAGTCAGTTGTGAGATTCACACGTCAAATCTAATATGTGCAAACAATACAGATATGTAGTATATAAGCCCAAAAGCTCAGCCCACTACTTTTCGCGTCTTCAGTCCCATGTAACGCCCCCCAGAGATTCAACTGCAGGACCCCCTCTGGCGACGCTAATGTGTTTATCTATTCATGGCGAGTAGACAGCCTCACGCGCGCTACTCGACTCCTCTCAATACCCAGTTTCCCTCACGCTTTCTATATGTCTGTTACAGTTGCAGTTAGTGTTGCTGTTACTATTTTAATCTCGCTATCAAAACAGAACGTTTGCTTTCAGAATCAAAAATATTTACAGAGAACTCAAAATCGTCATAATGTTTTTCGAAAACTATTTAGGCACGACTAGAGGGTAACTAAGGACTTTTTTCGGACGGAAGTGTAAGCAAATATGCTTAAACGAATATTATTCAATATGTTATTGTTTTATGAATTGTTTAATGTTTATGAATTATGGTTTACATTATATAAACCGCGTATCGATATGAATCACGGTATTGTATGTGACATACTAAGCAATCTTTGAGACGCGGTACACTTATTGTGGAGATTGGATGGAGATCACAATATGTATATTGTATATTGAAGAATAGAAATATATTTTCTTGAATTATTAATTATTTATTCATATTAATCTAACAGAAGTTATGTGTTTATGCAAATTCCGCTATTTAAGGGCATCCATACACAGATGACCGAACAAAAGGTGAAACAGTGACGGAAACCAATTTTGTGATCGGTTTCCGATATCTTGAACGAATGGTGAAACATATAGATACGGGCTCAAACCAATTTTGTGATCGGTTGGCGTTAATTAAAGGAATCGACTGATAGATGGCCGTATCGTAGAAACCATCTTGAACGAAAGGTGAAACATAGCTAAGAACGCAAACCAATTTTGTAATCGGTTTCCGCTGTTTAAAAGTATCCGACTGACAGATGGCGTCATTAAAACTCATCTGTACAAACATAGCTACGGATGCAAAGTAATAAGCATAGCCAACGTAGTTTAATTTACGAGCGATTTAATTTGTGAGTGAATAATTCTGAAAAAGTGGTAAGAACAAATTAAAACAAGCCTTCAACTGTGCAGCGTAAAGAATACACGCACTCATTTTTTTCCTGACCTTTAAGGAGGTTGATGCGTTACAGTCCCAATCAAAAATAAATCGAATTCTAAATGGTAACTTTTCCATAATAAATTTTAACAAAAGGTTATAAGTCGATGATACCAATAAATTATTGCCATAAAGGTATAAATAAATATTTTTTTTAATATTAATTAATTATTTCAGTATTTTACTTAATGGACTAACTTTTGAATTTTTTGTACAAAGTTAGGTTAGAAAAAATAAATTTATGTAAATATCTGTATTTTACATATTTTTTGCAGTAAATAATAAAAAAAAGAAATTAGAAGTAATAAATATTAAAATTAAATAATTAAAAAGTTAAAATTGTAAAAATTGTCAAGAATAAAAGTCCATAATCGAAAAGTGCTAAGGTTTAATAATTTTTTTTATTGATTAAAAGTCTCCTAATTAAATTGGAAAAAATATTAAAATATGCGTAAGACATCGATGCTTTAGGTACATAGTTAGTTTTCGGAACAGCTGACATTATTTGGTTATTTGTAAAAAATTAAAATGTACCGTTTGAATGCTAGGTTGACATATTTTTCATAAGACTACATGTAAAAGTTTTTTTTAATTTTTAACTTTATAAATCTCCTAATGATTTTGGATTTTTTACAGAAAATTTTGTCATAAAAAAATCTATTAAAAAAACTTTATTTGAGATTTTTTCATTATCTTCATAAAACGGCTCAACCTCCTTAAACAGTTATAAAAGTGAATTTTTTATTGTCCGACAGACTACAGAGTGAATTGAATTCAATGTAACGAAACACACACACATCTATACGTCATCAGAGCGCATGAGTGGTGGTATCGCTAAGTGTCTTCGACTTCCGTTAGATACATATAATATGAATCCAATTCACTGTACAGTCTTACAAGAGAGTAAAGAAATTTTGCTTCAAAAAGCTAACTTTGCTGGCTGCACGACACAATAAAACAGAAGTTTCATAGAAAATAGATTTGCTAAAAGATTCAAGTGAATCAAGACCAGAGATATGAAGGGTGGACTATAAGCATACGCGTAAATATAATGTGTATACTGTGTATATTGTTGGTACACGGGCTGATATAGAAGACTCATATTTCGGAAATACATCAAAACATTGTGTACTCTCCTCGTCTGATAGGTTAGCATTAGATGAATAATCTTCGATGTAAGATGGATGAAGATAATATACAACGAAGCTACCAACTTGTCATGGATGACAAAATACAACTCTGTTATCACTCACAGTCAGCCTTTGTGCTGCCAATACTCATGTGTGACATGGCATTATTGTTGTTTATTTTTTTTTTATTTGTTGGTATCTTTGAAAGCTGCGAGTTTCAGTTTATTATAGGTACGCGTTTGCATATTTAAATATTTAATGAAAAGGCGACTGGATTACAGACATTTATATAAACATTATTTGCGAATAATCTTACTGATTTTTATACTTTAAGCCAGGGGTCGGCAACCCGCGGCCCGCGCGCCTATGCCTAGCGGCACGTGACTGTTTTATAAATAAAAGTCACCTACATAAATAAATAATTAAATTAATTTTCACAAATCTTTTTTCTTGTGATATTGAGGATCAGCGTTGCCAGACGTCCCGATTTTGGCGGGACGTCCCGATTTTTAAATCAAAATTAAATGTCCCGCGCGGGACAGGCTCAGTCCCGCTTTTCGGGAATAACTCGGGGATAACTTTAAAAGAAGTTAAATCTTCACAGAAATATCATGAATAAGTAATTCTTATAAATAATAATTATTCTCTTATTTTAAGTTGCAATTTGTAACACTCACTGCACAGACTATTGTTTGAAACGCCTATTTTTTTAATGAATAAAACTTTTTTGATTTTGATTTCTGTTTTTTTTTTTTTATTCTGAAGACGAGACTCAACTATTTAACGATAGGGTAAATCTGATTAAAAATATTATATTTTTATTAAAATACATTTTCTATGGCTATTTTTGCTATCTATTGTCACGTAAACGTAATTTTAATTCAAATAAAAACATAAGTAGGTATTTGAAAACTTCTGATTTTATACGTTTTTTTACTATGCCCGCTTTCGACGAAAGTATCCCGCTGTTTTCACTCAAAGAGTTCCAAAATCCCGACTTGGCAAAAAAAAAACTGGCAACGCTGATGATCATAGTCATTTACAAATGAACGTGATTGATCTCTAATCTAATAATACTCTCAAAAACTCTTTCTTTGAAATCAAAGATCTTGTTTCTTATGTCAGTTTGCCATCTAATTTTGACGAATTGAAAAGGTTTGCTCTGCAAATAATTACAATTTTTGCTAGTACTTACTTATGTGAACAAACCTTTTCGATTCTCAATTACAGAAAAAATAAATATGCATCTCGTCTCACAGATGAGCATTTGAGAGCTATTCTATGAATTGCAACTACAAACCTGGAAACTAACATACAACAAATAGCCACTCAAATACAACCTCAAACGTCACACTAAATTTTGTAAAAGAACAATTCTACTTTGAAGTTCTCAGTTAAATTTTTAATAGAATTCAAACAAAACGTTTTCGAATTTTTAATATCACATACTAGCTATTATTAAAATTATGAATAAGTGCGGCCCGCCTTTATTTCAATTTGCCACTATGTGGCCCTTGCTTGCCAAAAGGTTGCCGACCGCTGCTTTAAGGTCAATTCACACATGCGGTACTGTGCGCCGACTGTGTCGTAGCCGTGCACCGACTGTGTTGTGTTGTGCATATTCACACCAACCATGTTATTACCGTGCCACAGTTGGTTGTTTGTATCACAAAACTGTGTTTTGTGGTTTGTATCATGGATTCAAGAGAGGAGGACGTGGTGATAGCATGCGGAGCGTATCTAGTATTAACGGAAGAGGTGAAAAAAGAAAGAGGAAGATTTGGATTAACCGTTTATGGAGAGCTAGGGAGGAAGAAGGAGAATTTCACACAGCATTTGCTCGACTCAAAGATGATCCAGAACAATTTGTTCGATACTTTCGCATGACTTTCTTGAATTTTGACAATCTGCTGAAACTTGTAAAACCAGACATACAAAAAAAGAACACAAAGTGGCAAAATCGTGACACCCGAAAATGAACGAGCACTGGCCGAAACATGACGACCGCCTTTCTGGTCGCCTTCCAATAGTTCTCACTAGAGCGGTTATGCACGTACCGTGCTCCTACCGTGTCGGACCGTAACCTTGAGAAATCGCTTTCAGAGCGGTCGGAAGCACAGTCTGTGCCTAGACCTACATGTGTGAATTAAACAGTGCAATTCAATACATTTTCAATGGAAACTTCAGGTGATCGATTTAGTTCAAATCGACACAGTCGGTGCACAGTCGGCGCACAGTACCGCATGTGTGAATTGACCTTAAGGGTTTAAGATATGTATAAAAATTCCTGTCAAAGGAGCGACAGGACCATTCCAACTAATAATGAATGTTTGGATCCTCCTGTGCTCACGGCGCTCTCGGGGCGGGGGCCCCCTTCGGTCGGGAGCCCGTGGCATTTTTCCCGTCCTGCCACCCTATTGTTATACCGCTGACTCTTGGCAGGAAACAAAAGTAATCTATTAGAAGCATAAAACAATTTCGTATCGCTTTGTTTCCAACATTGCGTGTACAATCTATATGACACGTCTTTTGTTGATGGTAATGTGACACACGAATTAAACTGTGTATTAACTAAGTTCAATGAAGCCTGGAGGCACGCTTGAAAGGTTAGTCTGTCAAAATCTCAGATTACATTTAGTTCTGGCGTTCGGTTTAAAGACGCCCGTCGCTTGCGCATGTACATATTATGAACTACGCCAGACATATGTGCACTATTAACTCACATAATATAATCGATTTACTGTGCCATGTCAGCTGTGAGGCAGACTTAATAAGAACCCTGCGTATACTAACAAAACAAAAGTCGCGAACTTACAAAGGCTTATCTATACTAATATATAAAGCTGAAGAGTTTGTTTGTTTGGTTGAACGCGCTAATCTCAGGAACTACTGGTTCGAATTGAAAGCTATATAATATCACGCTACGACCAATAGGAGCGGATCCGGGTTTTGACCTTCACAGAATTGAGCTAAAAAATAAAAAATTAATTAGTAATATTATTAGTTTATAACTGAATTAAATTCGAGTTTTTTTTTTATATCGCAATATTTTTTTTCATTAATATTTCGATACACAGAAAAAAATCATAAGAACAATGACTTTTAAAAATAAAAGTTTCTCGTGTAGAGAACTCTTCAAACAACTAAATATTTTAACTGTCACAGCTATGTATATTCTTAATTCGGTTGTATATGCAAAGAAGAACGTTGGTAAAGTTTCCCAATACAAGGCTGTCAATAACTACAATCTAAGAAACGAAAATTTAACGCTACCACAGCATAGACTGGCTCTTTCAGCAAAAGTGCCTTTGATTATGTCTATAAAATGCTTTAATCATCTGCTCCTTGACTTAAAGAAAATAAACAATTCTACTCTTTTAAAAAGAAAAGTTAAACTACTTCTATTAAAGCATAGCATTTATTCTATGGACGAATTTTTTAATATTGTATTTTAAATATATTGTATTTTTTCGACTTACTTTTCACTTTTGGTGTACACAGAGTGAAATAAATATTATTATTATTATTATATTAAAAAAACTCAAACTGAATTCAGTTATAAACTAATTGCTAATTAATTTCTATAGATAATAAGAAAAAATTCGCAGGTTTGTGGACAAAAGTTATATTTATAATTGTACGACGTTTCGTCTATAAATTTAGACTTTTTCAAGTACAAAATTGAAAATTATTTAAAACAATAATTATGAAAATAAACATTAATTACATTTTTAGACACATTAGTAACACGTTCAGCTTCAGGAGAATTAAGAACGAATTGGTATATGAAACCATCTCATTCAGGCAGGCTTCTGAATTATCGCTCAAACCATTCAGTACAGCAGAAAATTAGTGTTATAAAAAGCTTGTTACACAGGGTAACAAGATTAAGTCACCAAGATTACCATAATGACAATTTTAAGAAAGTTGAAAATATCTTAAAAGCTAATAATTACCCTGTCAAGTTTATTCATCAATGCATCAATAAGTTTATACAAGACCAAAATCACCTGAATAACACGTTGGATACTGTGGCTGAAAGAACTAACTCTACCAAGATGTATGTTAGATTTCCATTCGTCAAGAACTTATCCTACAAGATCAACAGACTATTTTCTAACACAAATATCAAGTTGGTGTTTTATAACTTAAATAAATTAGACAGATTATTCACAAGTCTTAAAGATAAAACACCTATTTTACATCAATCTAATATCATTTACAAAATACCTTGTGAATGTAGTAAGTGTTATGTGGGGCAAACAAGACAGTTACTAAAACATAGAATTTACCAACACAGAATGGACTGTAGAAACAATAATTTATTAAGTGATAATAAGACCGCGTTGTCATCTCATCATTTCGACACTGGACATAAATTTCTATTTAACGAAGTTCAAATATTAGATAAAGAGTCAAATTGGAAAAAACGTAATATCAGTGAAATGTGTTTTATTAGAAAAAACAATTCTATTAATTATAGAACAGACACTCAAAATTTAAGTAGTCAGTACAACTATATTATGAAATTGAACTAACTTACGAATTTTTAATTTTTTATTTTTAATTTTTATTTTTATTGTTTAAAACATTTATACATAAATTAGTTGCCATGTTTTTATCTTATGTACCTTAACTTTTGTTAATTGCTATGGTTAGTAATTAATGTTTATTTTCATAATTATTGTTTTAAATAATTTTCAATTTTGTACTTGAAAAAGTCTAAATTTATAGACGAAACGTCGTACAATTATAAATATAACTTTTGTCCACAAACCTGCGAATTTTTTCTTATTAACTATTATCGATGGACACGATATCTAATATATATTTCTATAGATATTTTGTTAATATTTTTTAGCTCAATTCTGAAGAAGATCCAAACCCGGATTGAATTATAATAATATAATTTGTTAATATATTGTCTGAAAAATTGGTCGATAATTGTAATGTATTTCGAATATTTTTTGATGAATTTATATTAATTTATTATATAAAATTAACTATAAGGAGTTATGTAATTAGTTCATTTTGTTATATTAAAATCAAATAGTAGTTCAGTTATAATTTGTAGCTCTAAGAAATAAAACATTATTTAAAATAAAATTTATCATTTTTTGTATTTAAAATATATTAAATACATCACACTGGCGACGAGGATGGGATTTATTTATTGAAGAGTTATCAGACATTAATCAAAGATATTTTGAAAATATAATTTTATTTAAAATTTTCCCGCGCAGTCAACGTCTGGCAATAGCATCTAATTTACGATTATGTGCCGATGAACGCATCTGGTGGTCACTTTCACACGTCATCACCAGAACAGGGGATCTTTGATGTGTGCATGCATGCAAATATTTAATATACTTAGACCTACGGATGTGTGAGACCCTGTGTTTGCGCAATGTGATTGTGTCCATAATGACACGGTCCGATGTGTCAGATGTGGTCATTTATGGTCGCTTCTTATTGCAGCTACAGGCAATTATAGTTACTACGAATTATAGTTACTACGATGCATTGATTTGTTTGTAACTTGATGTCTTTACCCGGCGATGCTCGGGAAAAATGGCCTCCTGTTATGATCGTCTTTAGCCGATGTAAATGCTGAATTTTTCAAGAGTAAGATATCTTTGGATAATTGTCCAACTATTTGATAAAACTAATAACTATTATTAGATATCTTTAAAAGATTTAATTAAAATTAATTTTTTTAATATCTTTTCTAAATCCTGTGTAAGATTTGGATCATTAAACTAATTTATTTTAATATGGAATAATCAGTTACCATAATGTCGTAGTATTTCTAATATTATGTTTTAATTTTTTAATAAGATATTCATTAACATAAACATATTTAAGATTTTTGGATAAACATGTGAACTTTGAATTAAAGTAAAATACCTAATTTAAAAAAATCCTGCCAATTGGGCGATAACTTCAAAAATATTGACATTTGATATATTATGATGTAGTAAAGAAAATAAAGTATCTGATATGGCGTGCGGCGACGCGGGTAATGGCTAGTATTAAATGTGATATTTGCTATTCGTTTGCATGATTATCTACATAATATATTCCACGTTAAATGAAAATTAACCAAAGCATACTTAACTAATTTCTCTCTGACAGATCCACAGAACAAAACAACTATTTTTTTTTATTTCAAAATATTTCTGAAACTATGAAGTTTAGAAAAAATATTTTTAACAAAACTTTCTTGAAAAAAATAAATATAATCAGTGGCGGATCCACGGGGGGGGTTTTCGGGTTCAACCCCCCCCCCCTTCCAGAGAATCAAAAATCCCAAATTAAAATCTTACTGCGCAATTAAAAAAAAAGCTTTTCATGTTTTTCATGAATTCTCCGCAAAAGGAGTAAAAAATTTTCAAGACCCCCCCCCCTTGCCGTAATCCTGGATCCGCCACTGAATATAATAATAAACCGTTATGAAATATATACCATTATTACATAAAAAAACAATATTATAGGATATATCTCTTTTGCTTATGCGCCGATTTTCCCCAAAAACAATAGGACTTTTCATATTTGCATATCAAACATTCTCCGAAAATTTGGTTTTAATCCATTCATCCGTTTGACTGTATAGTGTTCACAGACAAACAGACTTTTTCGAAAAAATGTGTTTTGGATTTGGGAAACTTTAAAACAAAAAAAATTGCAAAATTTTGACCTAAACTAGTAAAACACGTGAACCACATAAGCTCACGGGGGAAGTGAAAGTTATAAACTCATTTCAGTTGCTCTTATATTTCTCCACCGTTGTCCGTTGAATCATTTCCCCATTTAACTTTACAGAAAATTTCCAATAGATACGTCGCTATAGAAGTTCCACTTCAGAAAATTTAAAGCCAGATAGGTTTGTAAATACAGAAGCCTATATTGGGTATGATGTTTCATGTCTGTCAGAATAGCCGTGAAAGGGTGCATTTTAATCGTTAAAGGAAGGTACACAACAACTGCTATTGACACCGGACACAATCGGCTTGTTTGCTGTGTGCCCTTCTCCCATTCCCCCAATTCCTTTATCTACCGACTGGGCGTCATCTGTCAACCACATTGGCGCCGCTGCTATCTGGCTACTTTGATCCATATGACACTTGTGTTCTCTATAGTCTGATAGCCCGAACTTCATATATATTATAACCCGATTTGAAAACAAACAAACGATATAAGCCTAATTTGCACACATTTTAAAAACTACAAATTGTACGTATTTTTTACACTTTTTACACCCTGTTTCATATTTCTCTATACAAAAGGAAAAACTAACTACAGGCCGCGCTGCACACGAAGATAGAAACGCTGCTAGGAGTTCTGCTAGCCGGTAGGCTGGGTACGAAGCTGGAAATGACGTCACTGCGGGCTGCCTTGCTAGCTCAAAAGATAGGTTTTAAAATTAGAACAGGGGCTATTTTCCCTGCTAGATTTGTTGCTAGGTATGAGCAAGAACCAATCAGGAAGCAGTATCTTCACGTGGGCACTTGAACAAACGCCCACATGGCGTTATTCTGCCAGGCAACAGACACGTTTTGCTCTGTGTTTAATGTTTATATTCGAACTGTCACTGCGCGCGCACCAGGTCTATCCACAAAACACGCTTGAAAAATAGTCTCGTGTGAAGCGAACACTTAACAGCAATCAAGAAAACCAGCGCTAGAAAACTAGTAGGCAAATCTAGCAAGGAATCTAGCAGCGTTTCTAGCCTCGTGTGCAGCGGCCTTACTATCGGTGTTGACACTGAGGTAGATTGGGAGCAAATTTTATTGAAGCCAAAACGTTAGTTCCTGATAGCGGAGCTGCAACCAGGAAGCCAAATTATAGACAGACAAACATGTGATAGAAAGAAATGAGCTACATTCTATTTGATGTTCGTCTTTCCTTTGATCTTTTATTTCTTTTCAATAAAACGATGTCTTCATTCTACTTTTGTCTTCCTGATTGCAGCACCGCTATCATGAACTGAAATTTTGACTTTAATAAGCGTTCTACCATCACCAATGGTAACCATATTACGGTGAGTAGATCGTGCGACCTTGTTGACCTCAGTCGGGAACAAGAGAGGTTAATCCGTCTTCTTCTGAAATCCGGATATTCGGAACACAGTGCACGCAGTACACTGAATAAATCCGATGAATGAGATGTTTGCAGAATGCGGATTAGTGGACGTTTAACTTTAGTTTTTGCACGGGACTAATCCAATATGATAATTTTTAACAGTGGTACACGTTATGTATATTTGTTTTCAATAAATTTCGTTATTTAATTCACACAAGCCATGTCAATACTAAATCCATATTGAAGTGTCTGCTTAGGCTCGTCAGTGTAACATTATTTAGCATTATCTCGATTTTAATCTTAATACTTTTATTGTTACTGTTAGAGGAAAGTTGTCAAATCTAATTCAATAATACAGACTATTCAGGCTATTTCGAAAAGAAACTTCAGGGAAGTATTGATGTATTCCTCAAGGCTGGATTTGCCGCTAGATTCCTTGCTAGATTTAATTACTAGTTTTCTAGCGCTGGTTTTCTTAATTACTTTTATGTGCTCGCTTTACACGAGACGTCTTTTCAAGCTTGTTTTGTGGATAGATCTGGTGCGCGCGTACTGATAGTTCAAATATAAACACTGAACAAAACGTGAATCTGAGATTTGTGGGCGTTTGTTAATGTGGCCAAGCAGCCAATTGTTTTTTTAAATATTATGTCATTGTAGAATATAGAATAAATGATAACTCATCCGTTGCGATAATATAAGTTTTGAGTTTGATTCCCGACAGAGACATTGTTTGATTAATATATTTTTTTAATATTGCATTGTAACGTCAATAATGGGTGTTTCATAACCTAATAGCAAACTGCAGCTAGTAACGAAAATTATTAATATAAAAAAGAATAATTATTGTTTTTATTATGACTTTCATTATTTTATTAGCGTTTTCGTATATTTTATTTGAAGCGCGCTCTAGTGCAAAGTGACTCCATCACTCCAAACATTTAGGAATACTGAAATGTTACAGAGTATGTAACTGAATATGTTTATACTAGTGTGACCTGTGCGAATTATTCGCACTAAATAAGTATAATAATTATCACTTTACAAAATTATTTTTTAAATATGATTGCAGGTATTCAATTCTTTTCTAATTTTGCACATTGCTTATAACGTTCTTCTTTTTGTTGTATTACAATATGAAGCTCAGATGACAGATCGAAGAAATATTTTACTAAAATTGTCATATAGAGGCGCAAGTAGCAAAAGCGTTGAGATAAGCCGTCACATGGCATCATGCAGCATTGCTGTGACGTTTGTTCAGCGTTGCCCGTCAGATGGCAGTATGCAGTATTTACAATATGAAGGTCAGATGACAGATCGAAGTATTGACGTTGTTTCAAAATTATAGCCGTCAGATGGCAGACGTTGTTCAGCGTTGCTGTTAATTAATTAGTTTACAAAAACAAAAGCAATAATAAATTTTTTAGCTATCGATGTCAGTAGAGCAAGCAATTATCTGTAAAATGATATATAATTTATGTGGAGAAATTGTGTGGTTTTTTTTCTAAAAAAGGAGGCAAACATCTTTAACCTTATAGCGTATTAATATACAGTGTAACCTCTTTATAACGAATTTCAAGGGACCGAGCATTTTTGTTCGTTATAAAGAGTTTTCGTTATATGGAGGGAAGAAAGAAAAATAACCAAATTTCACTTAATTAATTTATTCCAAACTTTGCCTGACGTTTTTTGCTATGCGCAAACATTTGTTTTGTATTTTATTAAGTATCTTATGCAAGTCTTCGGAATTGGGATGTGGTGGAATCATCTTCATTAAACAATAGGAATTTTTCGATAAGTTTGGCGGCATCAAGTGCTTGTTGAATAGTTTGGTGATATGGTTCAGAATCGTCCTCTTTACGTCTGTAAATATTTGCTGACGCCCAAATATGAACATACTTCTTCGTAATAGAGAGTGGCTGTTGCGCTATAAAGAGGGTATTAATGTATGGGTTTTAAGGTAAACCAACCAAATTGTAAAAATTTTGACGTTATAGGGAGTTTTTCGTTATAACGAAGGACGTTATAAAGAGGTTAAACTGTATATGATGATGCTAATCGAATGCTCTACACGAAAACGTTTCCTGGTAACTTTCCTTTTAAATGTTATGCATAAAACCTATATATATATAAATAAACATAAAACAAGTAATATATCTTGATAAAAATTTACATAATAAAAAAAAAACAAATACCACTCGTAGACAATCGACAGTGTGTTGTGTAGAGATGTAGATAAATGTCATTGTATATGACAGCTACATGATATTTCGGTCCTAAATTACTCGAAATCCGTCGAACTTAAATTTATATAGTAACAGAGAACAATAAATATTTGAATGAATTTATCCCTTAATAATACTATTAAAAGATTAGGCAGATGCGCTAGAAGCCACATTGCTTGCGCGACACCAAGCCTTCTTCTCATTATTCTTTATTCTCCGCATTTGTTGGCCACGACTAAAAGAGATTACCTCTTAAGGCCACTCGTGACCGGAAGTCGTCAACATATTAGAAAACAAGTTTGCTAATATTTCTTGATTTAAATTTTGTTGTGGGTGAAATAAACTATCTTACGAACTCTGAACCACAAGAATTTATTCTTGTGTCACAACATTGAAATATGACAATTTCAGAATAAATACCTACATTTGGCTATTTACATGATAAGCGTAGACAGCTTACAGTTTTTTAGAATTCTTGTTTATTGTGTTTCACACTTGACAACAGCGCACTCATGGCGTATACAGAGTGGTATAGAACAAACTACATTGCATAGCACCCTTAATACAGAGAATCTTAACAATTCTAAAGGCAACAAACAGAACCAATTTGGAGTTTTTGAAGTGAAAACTTCTTTAGCGGCGTTGTACACTTTTTTTGTAATGGGTAAAAACTGTTAAACTCGCGTCAGATCTGACACGTCAGGGTCACGTGACCCTGATGAGTTGTTGAGACGGTCTACCGTACTTGCTTCGGCAGTACATATACTAAAATTCGCTAGATGTCAGTAGCAATATAAGTTACATGCAATGCAAAAAATGATAGCTATAAGCTTTAACAAAACCTTAAGATATGTCGCCATGTACTCAGGTTTCGTAAAACTACAAATTTAAAAAATTACATCCACTGACTGGCTGCATGTAATTTTATAAATGTGTAGTTTTACGAAACCTGGATGCATAGCGACATCTCTTAATGTTTTGTCAAAGCTTATAGCTTATAATTTTTTGCACTGCATGTAACTTATATTGCTACTAGCGAAATTTAGTTTAAGTACAACTAGGTTTTCACTTCCGCCGGCACTCCCGCAGTGCAACCTGTCTTTTTTTTATTAATAATTTAGTTTTTTATATTTTAAATTTAATAATATCGTGAATAATTATAATCGAAATAAAGGTTGTCATTGTATGATGATAAATATAATTCATTTGTAAAGAGAAACAATATTAAAAACAGAGATTCAACGTCTCTGCCTTAAGAATTCTCTTTGTTGAAAAGAGAGCCATCGGAGCCAAGAGGAGAGATATTTTTAAAGGAAAGTACTTAAAATTAATCCGCTTATACTTCACTTCGTATTCTTAAAGTCGACGTCTGTATACCGTAAGAGAATGGGACTTACCTCTTACCGGCGATGCTAGCATTTGCTATAGATTGTTGGTGGCTGTTATAGCGCGACTAAAAAAAAATGTATGTACACTATACTACGCTAAACAGTTAACAAATGTCAATATTTAACAAATTTTGTTTCAAAAAAGGTACCTATATAATATAATATTATGTATTAAAAATAAAATCAGTTCATTTATTGTCAATGTATTTCTTTGGAAAATTATAACAAAAATTCGAAACGTTAAATGTAATGTTTTATTTTTTATTTCTTGCAATAAAACACATCTTTAATTATTGGCTGGCATCTAATCCAAAATTTTACTTTATTTCCTGCAAATCAATCGTATTAATATCATAAATTACAAAAAGTGTTGCACAAATTTTCACGCTGCCATAATGGTCTAAGAGCTGGCTATGGATAAAATGGGTGACTCGGTGCAGAGCTGAAAATTTGCAGAATAATAGGTGGTAGCACAAGTAAGTAGGGAAAAAATTGCCAGAAGGCTAGGCGGAAGATAAAGAGCCGCCAGAAGGCGCTAATGTTGCGGAAAATCAGTGCACTTCTGGCAATTTCTATACTTATTCTGTAATTCAAAACTAGATTATATATTATATAGTTATAAGGGCATACTGAAAGTTCAAACATGATATAATAATTACATTCGACAAATATTCAAAATTATTAATGTCATTTTGATAGAAATAAAATTAATCGTCATATATTTTCATTAATAAAATTACAACGTAATTTTATTAATTTATTTAATTTTATTTTTATCAAAATGACATTAATAATTTTGAATATTTGTCGAATGTAATTATTATAACATGTTTGAATTTTCAGTATGCCCTTATAACTATATAATGTATAATATATAATCTAGTTTTGAATTACAGAATAAGTATAGAAATTGCCAGAAGTGCACTGATTTTTCGCAACATTAGCGCCTTCTGGCGGCTCTTTATCTTCCACCTAGTCTGGCAATTTTTTCCCTACTTACTTGTACTACCACCTATTATTCTGCAAATTTTCAGCTCTGCACCGAGTCACCCTTTTTCCCCGTAGCCAGCTCTCCGTCTATAAATACCTGCCCCAAAAATGTTTGATAGCTCTTGGTGAACTATAATGTGATCGGATCCATTAAAGTGCGCATTACGGATTATAAATCATTTTTAAAATAATTACACAATAAAACAGAGAAAGGTGTACAGTACGCGGATGTGATGAAATATTATATCTGGCATGTATAATAAATCCATGCACCATCAATTGTTATGCTAGACTCGGAATGATCATGTATTTAAAAATTAAAAAAAGATAGAAGGCAGGGTGTACAGATCATTAAATGTTAACTGTAACCTGTAATTACGGATGAACCTCTCTCTCTCTGTCTCTCTCTCGTGTCTGTGTGTCCGTTTTGCCGGTCGTTTTGTGTGATGTCCAACAACAGCGTAAACAGCCATGTCCATTGTTTGCAAATATGTATACAGACTTATATATAGGTACTTAAAGTTCGAACTTAACTACCATACGAACAAACTGAATATTAATAACAAAGCTTACTAACCCACATATATTTCAATAGTCAAAAACTAAAAAACATTTTCCCGTAAATTTGGAGGAGGGAGAAAGTTATACATCCAAAAAAAATATCTGCATTCGGTTGTTTGGGATATCATTCGAGAAGGTTTTTAAGGACTATTTTTATTTAAGAATTCTATATTTCGCAGTTTTTCAAATTAACCTACAAACGCAACTCACAAACAATTGTATTTCTATGTCTGACATTACTTAAGATAAACAATTTTCAACAGAAGTTTGACCCTACAGGCCATCCCTGAAACGTTCCGCTATTTTCGAGTTGAAAAATATATAAAATATAGCAAAAAAGTTTATTTTTTAGCTCTTCAAGCTCAAAAAAGACACATTCTTACGAATTATTTGTTCACGATATCTCTTGAACAAATGAACCGATTTTGATGCGGTTTGCGGCAATCGACGCAGTTTTTTTGAGGAGAAGAGCTGATTAGATTTTGGAATTAATCGGGTCAGTAGTTTAAAAAATATTCCAAAAAAAACAAATTCTAAAAATTCTTGAAACTTGTATTTTTGAGTTTTCTCAAAATCTATTGGGCTGAATCATTCCAAATTTCCAGGAAATCTAAGTTCAGCAAAGTCACGTCAGATTCCGCAAACCGCTTTTCAATCGGACACTTCGTTCAAAAGTAATATTAAGTTTACATACATACACACACACACACAACCCTACGGACATCATCGCCAAAATAGTCAGAATAGCTTTCAAGGACCTCAAAACGTCGAGATCTGACTAAAACTTGATTTTCGAAAATAATTGATTTTTTTTATAGCGGGAATTAAACGAATGAATGAAAAAGAACAGCGGTGTTTTTTTGTTTATACAGAATCGTATTTAGTAAAAGCGCGAGCTTTACACAAAATATAACCTTATCATCTGTCAGATGTAGCTTTCGCTGAAACAGCCGAAAAACATGTTGAACGCACACTATTCTCTGACGTCACGCGAGAAGAGTGAAATGCGTACAAGCCGACGCCGATCATCGTGCTTCTCACGCACAGGGTCAGGCGGAACGTTACACTTTTTCGTGCGTGCAACTGGTGTTTTCATCAATTTATAAGACGTTATCACGTCAATAAACGACTTTGTCGTGTGGCCTTAGATACTACAAATAAATGGAGGCACACAAACTTCATTTCCACCGGTGTATTTGTGCTTCCAATATATTCAGTTCATGCTGATTTGGACGCGTTTCAGGTACTTTACCTAAAACGTAGCTTACAATCACCCAATTAGTGAAATAATATAGCTTTGATACCACAAAATTACTGTAGATTCTGCGAACATTAATTAATGTACAATATTAAAGGAACATTTACTTTTGCTTGACCAGATTTCACGTAAACTTTTGAACTTTGAAACTATATGAACTCACTGCTGTTAGGCCCACATAAGAATGCAAATATATCCAAAAATCATGTTTCTAAAAAACTGTTTAATTTCAACGAATCAGATATTATTCGGTGAGATCAAACAAATTTTAAAATAGGAATGTAAATTGTAAAAAAACTGTTTCAGTAGGTAATTTGGTTAAAAAAAATCTTTTTAGATAATTTTTGCTCTTTTAATGCGAAGAGTTATAATTATAATTACATATTCTTTTTAAATAATTTATATAAACATAATTATGTTAAAATCTTTGATTAACGTCTGATTAGAACTCTTCAATAAATAAAATTATAGACCAATTTTTCAGACAATATACCTATTAACAAAAAAAATATATAATTAATACATTAACGTTTCAATCCGGGTTTGGATCTTCTTCAGAACTGATCTAAAAAGTATAAAAAATAATTAATATTTAAAATCTAATTCGCTTTTTATAGAATCTTTCAAAATTATTACTGATTATTAAAAAATAGTGAAAAAATATATTTTGATAATCAGTAATAATTTTGAAAGATTCTATAAAAAACGAATTAGATTTTAAATATTATTTTTTATATTTTTTAGATCAGTTCTGAAGAAGGTCCAAATCCGGATTGAAACGTTAATGCATTAGTTATATATTTTTTTTGTTAATATATTGTCTGAAAAATTGGTCGATAATTTTATTTATTGAATAATTATGTTAATATAAAAGAAAGCGTGTTTTCTTTTTAAAAAATTAGAGTCTCTACGGACGTAACCATCTCAAAATTGTAATAATAAATTCATTTTTACCGTTAGTGAGCCATTATTGCAACTGTGACAAAATAGTGTAAAAGCGCCTTTAAATGTGAAAATACATGCAGTCTTCATGCAGCATGACCAAATAGTCCGTACATGGGATGATACTTTACTCTCTATTGTGGATATGCATCTCTGCCGACGCAATAAATCTAAATTATTGCTGAATCCTGTATTTATCTGCAATTGTTGTTGAAATAATGCACAATATAATGTGTTCAACATGCGCGTGTTTAAAGGAAACACGTCTCTTATAATAAATAAAACCTTTCAACCTGATAAACTTTTCTTTATTAAATTGCACTATCTCAGAAGATGTTTGCAACGCTACCATTACGTTTTAGCATTAGATTGTTTTCTGATTTGACGAAACAAAAAATCTATTTTTGGAATATGGTAAACAAAAAAAATTGCATAAGAAATAAAAATGCAATTGATAAATTGAGAAAAAAATGCATGTTTTGGAGTTAATTATTTGGTTTAATCAAACGAAGATTTTGTAACAAAGATTTATCTGTAATTTCACTAGCTAAGTATTTTTTGTCTTCAGCTTCTAAAGTTGTTTGGGCCCAGTAGAAAGTAATTTCTTCCCCCCTCCGCAATTTATGAAAACTTAAACTGATCAGATTGATAAATTATAGGTCTCGAATATAGTTTATGAAAATTAATTGCTAACTTGAAATTAAAACCCCAATAAAAACTACCGGTTTATCCTGACAGACTCATAAATGCTTTTATTAAATATAATGATATTGATATAACAAATATCATTAAATTGTGAGGCATGAAAATACAAAAAAAAGTTTTAATGAACTTTCCTTTTATATCAGTTCAATGTACCTCTGGCGCAGGTATTTACAGAGTGCTATAAAATGTTTCTGTATTAGTCGTATAAAAATGTCTTCCAGCTTTGACGTGAGTACGTACCTCTATACATGACCCTGATGTTGGATTGTAGAATCAATGAAGGATAGTTCGTTCTATTTCTAATGACACCAATTTCGTAGTCCTCTTCTAAGTTTCACTGCCCTTAATCCCGCTGGGCACCGTAGAATTTTATGGTGTTGTAGATTCGGTTGGAATCTCATCTTAGATACGGACATTCTTTGTCTACTCGACGCTATAGTTTGGATGTTGCTTTAATTTTGAAATTATAAGACGAAACATTGTCTGTATTCGTAAAAATATAAATTAATATGTATCCAAACACTATAATCATATTCCTGGTCAATTAAAATCTTTAAGTTTTAAAATCATCATTGGTCAGCTAAACGTGAATTGAGATAAAGTGTTATTGGTTTGATGTTTTATGGTAAATTTCTTAATTATCAGAAATAAATCAGGAAATCCAATTGTGTAGGCTTTCACGGCCGGTGTTGATCCAAATCCATTCAGTAGATTGGTATTGCACAATGCTGGTGTCCAGGTTTTACTTAAAATCAAACTTTCGTCTTTGCGGTACACAAATAATTTCAACCGCAAAGACGAAAGTTTGATTTTAAGTAAAACCTGGACACCGGTACTGTGCAATACCAACCCACTGAATGGAACGGTCAATCACAGAAGAGCATACTACGACCGAGTAGAGAACAGGAGCACGTTGGCTATAAAAGACGGAAGTACCACACTTGTCGACACACTTACCTGTGAGCAGCCTAGAAGGAAACTTCGCCCGCTACCACATCGCCTTTGATAATGTCTACCGCAGTTGTAGACGAAACGTCAGGTAGTAATACCAATGGATCACGGCATACAAGCCCAGAAACCAGGAAGATTTGGATAAATCAGGGAATGCTTCCAAAACACACGCTCAACATTTTGAGGATCAATGTCATGGTCACTATTCAAAAATGACGGCATGTACTTCTTTCTAACACATAATAAATAGCATTCAATACATTTACAGGTCGTTATACGTATTTATAATATCAGATGAAGTAGCTGTAATTAAAAGTAACAAGTAATAATTATTAATATACAAACTCTCATTAGTGTCTTCATATCTTCCGATCCTTTCATAAGATATCATCATACGTATAAAGGTACAAAAAGAAATCGAATATATTCAATCAAAGCAAATAAAACATCATCATCACAGAATATAGATATTGTATATGCCGCGAAGGGCTGTACAACATTCGATGCCTAAACCTCAGACGCCGAATAGAGGTTGAACGATGTAAACAAGAGCATGTCCTCTAGTCTAAAAAGAATCTTTTTAAAAAGTTTCTCCCACTTGCTATTTTCACTTTTTTAGAATATCTGTTTATCCATGCATTTCTTGAATGATGGAACCTTTGGTATGAAGATACTGCAAATTAATAAATAACAAAAAATAAAAAACACACGTTTCCACAAATCATGACAGCCATCGTCAGGAGAGTTTTGATCGTCTGCTAAAATGCTTCTACCTAAAGTGTTCTAAGTTGTGGTTATTTTTAAGTAACTAATTATATTGTGACGTGAATCACCTTAACACTATGATTTGGTATACTTGCTGAAGCAATAAGAAAGAAAATAGATTTTGAAACTAATTATGTTCGTAGATTGTAGAAGCTCGACAATTAAAAGCATGCGTCTATCACCCTATTCTTGATAAAACCCTATATTCATCCAAATATTTTAATAATTTAAAAAATTCTAACGGTCGACAACTGAGAACATTAGAGTAATCTCACTCTATTCTTGATGAAAATCAAACCCTATGTATTCCTGTTTACACTCACATGATTTAAAGAATTCGAACAGTCCATGAACTTACTACACACATTCGTCTAGCCATAGTATTCCATTGAATAATAATTATCTAGAATAAGGTATCTTTTCATTACGTGATGAACCTTTGCCTTTTTCAATACATCAGCACACTATCTCACCTTAAAGTGGCTATGTGCATGGGTATTTTTATTTTGACGTGAGACAGGATATAAAAGGCAGCGCTGTTGTTATGTTGACGATGTATAGCGTATGACTTGTCAGGATTTATATGACTAAGCATTATTTTATTACTCTGTAGCCAGTGTCTCTGAAGTGGAGGTCTGTATATCGAAGTCTCAGATTAAGTGCTATATGATCGATCATTGTAGAAATTTTTTCAATCATTTGCATATTTTCTAAAAAATAAATAAGAATAATAAAAAAAAAAAAATGGTTGTCTGTAAAGTCGGTTTACGGACGATAGTTTTACGTGATAACGTATTTCGCTCGAATATCATATTTAATAATATATAACCTAAATTTTAGTAGCTGTCAAACTATATTTTTACCGACTCTCTATCGCTTATACTGCGCTCTCGCTTGCACGCACAGGGTCAGGCGGAACGTTACACAGGCGGAACGTTACACTTTTTCGTGCGTGCAGCTGGTGTTTCATCAATTTATAAGACGTTATCACATCAATAAAATCCTGCTGGTACTAAAATGAAATGACTTATCTACTTTTAGAATAATTACTACAAAATGGAGAAAACGCAATAAAACCAACGTTTTTTTTGGTTTATCATCTGTTTCATTGTATTTTTTCATATTGTAGTGATTAAAATTACCCAAAGTTCATATTACTCCTAATCCTGATTATTTATTAAAACAATAAATTTAAAAAGATAGTCTTCATATTTGTTTCTTTATAAGAATTGAATTCTTGGCATTGGAATTTATCTAATCTGACAATATGCAGACAGTAATTATAGTTCATTGACTTACACTAGTGAAAAAAAGTGTCCTCCCTCCGAAAGAAAAAAATAGATCGATAGTTTGGTTAATCTATATCTATCTCAAAATAGTATTTAAACCTCAATCGTTTATTGGTTTTCAAAGATTTCCGCAGTTCTTTGTCACTAATTTATTTGCTGTATTATATTTATAATAACTTTAATATTTTATATCTTATAAATAATAAAAAAATCGTTTACATTTCAAAATGAACAAACAGCGTCAGATCGAGATATAACGTCATCAATACAGAGAGTAAATAGCGCGTAGAGAAAAGGATAGAGATGGAAACGCGCGTACTCTATCACTCAGTGAACTCAAAAACAGTACATCGATTTTTGGCGAAGACATTGTTCATAAGTTTAAGTCAATGGTATAGTTGATTGCAGTCGGTTCGAATCCTACTTCCGCTTCCGCTCATATGGGATTGCACGTCCATAAAAGGTAAACTTCTTCAGAAACACGTTGTCATGATTGTGTCGACGAAGACAATAGTCAATCGACTGATAATAAAAAATTTAACACCACTGTTTTAGAGTCTATAGCAAGAGAATAGAATCAAGATTTTTTTATCTCACTCATCACATCAGTGGCTCTCTTACAACTATAAAGAACAATGATCAAGTATTTAGTCATTTATTTAATTATATTTACACTTCATTATATGAGTTTTAACAAGAGAGCTGGGAGGTTTTAAGCACTTCAACGTTTTCTTATTTTTACCATTCCAACCCACAAGTGGGGAATGGTACTAGTTTAGGTCAAAAATCACTTTCTAAAATTTTACAATATCTTTCCGTTTTGAGGTCCCCTGAATCCAAAAAACATATTTTTTTGAAAAACTCTGTGTGTCTGTTAGTCTGTGAACACGATACAGGTCAAACGGATGAGCGAATTGAAACCAAATTTTGGGAGGATGTTTGGTACGCAAATATAAAGAGCCCTATTATTTTTGGGGAAAATCGGCGCATGTGCAGAAGAGATATATGCTATAACGGTGTTTTTTATATAATAATGGTATACTTTTCATAGCGGCTTATTATTATATTATTTTATTTTTTCAAGAAAGTTTCGTCAAAAATTGTTTTTTTCTAAACTTTATAGTTTCGGAAATATTTTGAAAATAAAAAAAATCAGCCGCTCTTTTGTTTTATGGATCTGTCAGAAACAAACTAGTTAGGCATGCTATGATTAATTTTTACATGACGTGGAACATATTCTGTAGGTAACCATGGCAACTAATAGCAAATATCATATTGAATACTAGTCATTACCCGCGTCACCTCACGCGGTATCAGAAATTTTATTTTCTTTATCTATTATAATCAAATGTCAACATTTTTGAAGTTGGAATCGCCCAAAAGATACTATTGCGAATTAAAAAAAATTAATTAGAGATCTTTTGCAATAATGTCTTACAGTTGCTGTTTGTGTATCTAAATCATATTAAATAAATAAAATATTTCATTTTCCAAAATTTTTCCTATATTGTATCTAATGTATACGATATAGGAAAAAATTAGGAAAATGAAATATTTTATTTATTTGATATGATTTAGACACACAAACAGCAACTGTAAGACATTATTGCAAAAGAAATTAGCAGGTTATCTCTAATAATTTTTTTTTAATTCGCAATAGTATCTTCAATGGGGGCTGGGGGCCCTTTATATTTACGGAGCCCTGGGCTGCAGTCCAAAAAGCCATTATATAGATCCGTCCCTGGTTATAAAGATGCGTTAATTATCTTCTATGGAGATTGATCAATCAATTTCACTTCCAATTTACATATTCAATTTGACTGAATCAGTTGATCAATGAAAATGTGTCTAAATCGGCCTTTATGCTGCTTTCTTTTAAGATTTGATTCATAATTTTAATTGCTTCTTTTTTTGTTACAGGTGTGTTAATTCTTATGGTCAGTTAATGGAGGGGTCACCAAAAAGAGACAGATTTAAGGTATGTAAAATATATTGCTTCCTCGCAAGGTAGTATTATCATCAACAAAAAGAACGCTAGCCAACTGATCACCGAGCTCCTTTCAACTATCAATGTGATTAATTTCCGTCTCGACTCACTGCCCTCGCTAAACAAGTTTCATTTCAAAATTAAAATATATTAAGTTTAAAAAATAATGGAGCGGTATAAAATATTTCAAAATGCAATTTTTAAAGAAATTATAATTTTATTATTGATCTCGTCAATTGCATTCACGTTTCTTGCGATGTTTTTTTTCTTTTTCTTTTCTTATTGATATTAAAAATAAACCTAGGTAAATATTTCAGAGAATGCTACTTATATCTATCTCTAATAAAACTGCATAATATGTAACTCCAAACTGAAATTGTAAGAAGAAATTCAGTCTCACAATTTGATTTAGAAATATACGATTTGTTATATTATACCTACGTTAGTTTTATCGTAAAATAATATTGATACGTTAAAATGAATTTCTAAATATTGTTTTATTTTAATGCTACTTTTTATTGGAAGATTAAAAAGGAAGAATCCCGGTGGCATAGGATCGATGAACATACTACTTTTTATACTTTCGCAAGTTTTCAAAGAATTAAAGAGTACCTACTCTTTGAAATTGCATCTTTATTTTAATTGAAAATTTTACTTTCGTAACGCACTAAAGAAAACCAACAAGTCGTTTGTGCTTAAAAAAAAAATGAAAAAAAAACGGAATGTATGCCATCACTCCTTTGTGGGAAGCAATTTTTACGTTTCGCTGATATTTTAATAACACGACATTTAACAGTCACTTGTTTTGAATAACGTCTAAATAGGCTAAGAGATCGTGGATAAAAATTATAAGAATGTTGTAAACATTCATATTGTGAAATTAGCTAGTATTTAGGATGTATATAAAAATACTTCTGTCAAATGTTTTACAACTATACACTTCACAAAAGGTTATTAAACAACACATAAATAAATTCACAAGAGCGACTGTAGATATAGTACTCCACGCTTATAGGTTAGGTATTATGATCTATGTGACTATTTTATCAGGCACATAAATATTTATACCCTGGAAGTAAGACAGAATAAATTTATACCTGCAGTAAACATAATTGTGGTTGATGAATTGAATTATGGCTATTTATTCGGAGGAATAGTTACCTAAAGAACAAATGAACCGAATAAATAACTACTTACGTACGGTGAATATGGCCACTAGTCATCAGTTGATATAAGTTCTAGAATAGATCGATTTTACTAAAATAAGGTCTAACTGTTTTTTGACGTGATAACGTCTTATAAATTGATGAAACACCGGCTGCATGCACGAAAAAGTGTCACGTTCCGAAATGTGTCACGTTCCGAAATGTGTCACGTTCCGAAATGTGTCACGTTCCGAGCGGAATACGTTATCACGTAAAACTATCGTCCGTAAACCGACTTTACAGACAACCAATTTTTTCATAAATAATTATACTGAGTTCCTTCTGAACCAAACCTCAGTTTTTACAAATCACCGACGTCAGGTGTTCCGGCCGATGGCTTATTTTTATACACCCAAAATACTAGATACGCTCAAAATATTAGCCCTTACAAAATGCTTGAATTTTTGGCCACGAACTCTTGGACTAGTAGGTGTATTGATATTTACAAAATGCAGTTAAGCATTCAGTCGATAGTAAACAGTTCAATGCAGCTGCAAGAATTGTCAACACTGAATAACGAAAATGATTTTAATTTAAAATTCCCGTAGGCCTTTGTGTTTAAAAGTAAATAACATTATCAATGGCGGTTTTTGGTCATCAACTCTGCGGAAACTAGTGTTTTCAACTGTATCTAGTAGTTGTTTTGTAAAATCTAGTGTTGGAACTTTTTGATTTGTTGGTCGGTTATCGTCTGTTAAAAATCGTAATTAATACTATGGGTGGGGCAAGACAGGGTACCCCCCTGAGGACAAAATGGGGCACCTAACAACAAACAGGTATATCTAATTATTTATTGGCTAGATAGTGGAGACATAATATATGTATGACTTCATCGTCGTCATCTTCTACATCGGCACACAAGCATTGAGCCCATTTACCACATGCCTACCAGATTTTTATTTCAAAATTTATGAAGGGAAGATGGGGTCCGGTCTATTTTCCAAAAACTCCATCATGCACCTTCTCGTTTTACTCAAATGATTTAAATACTGTCAAAAGCGTTAGTAAAAAAAGTATTAAATAAAATATGTACTTTAAAAATAACGAAATTCTGCTTCAGAAACACTCACAGCTGTTTACGATATTTTATTTATTTAATAACGTTATTGTCGCGCGTAATAAAAATTAAAAAAATATTAAGATTATCGTGAATATGACAGATAGTGCTCTAACTCTGTCATTCGACGACTCGTTTCGGTCACTCGCCGTACCCTGGCGGCGGCAGTGGCAGCACATCTGACGCGTAGGCTCGATTCTTACGAAACCATACAGCCAATACTTTATCTTGCCCCTCTCCACGTCTTGCCCCACCGTCCCCTAATCATGTTCTACCAAGTGCCGAGTGAAAAATCAGCGCAAATTATACAATTTATTGTGCCTGGCAAATCAGTATGATTGTGACTTTTTTCAGCTCTCGTATAGTCGCTGCATTGGAAAACGAAGGAAAAAATTATCTTATCCTTTGTAGAAACATCTGGTTTCTTTTTTGAAGTCGGTTCAATTTTTTTGACGTGATAACGTCTTATAAATTGATGAAACACCGGCTGCATGCACGAAAAAGTGTAACGTTCCGAAAAGTGTTACGTTCCACCTGAGCGTGCAAGCCATAACGTCTTATAAATTGATGAAACACCGGCTGCATGCACGAAAAAGTGTAACGTTCCGAAAAATGTAACGTTCCGCCTGAGCGTGCAAGCGAGAGCGCGATATAAGCAATAGAGAGGCACGATCTGCCCAAGCGTCGGCTTGTACGAAGCTCCGCCCACCTAGACGGATGTCATTATCTGTAGCATGACGTGTTGAATACGAGACAACGTGTTTTGTGTTTATTGACGTGATAACGTCTTATAAATTGATGAAACACCAGCTGCACGCACGAAAAAGTGTAACGTTCCGCCTGACCCTGTGCGTGCAAGCGAGAGCGCAGTATAAGCGATAGAGAGTCGGTAAAAATATAGTTTGACAGCTACTAAAATTTAGGTTATGTATTATTAAATATGATATTCGAGCGGAATACGTTATCACGTAAAACTATTGTCCGTAAACCGACTTTACAGACAACCAATTTTTTTTTTTTATTAATTTATATTTCATACGTTTTGATATCGCCCAAATAAAGATGCATATCGACTTCCATAACAAAATAATATATTTCTTTCATTTAAAATATTTTTTCGAGCGTCCGTAGAAACTATAACAGCATAATACACACGTAGGTTGCTGTTGTATTCTTTCAACCAGAAATGTAAATTGAAATATAATTAAATTTTTTCCATTGAAAACATTTTCTGTTCACATGCGAATGGATCACGCTGTAAACTCTATAACATTTACATTCTGTTTTGTCGTTGAAAATGCACAATTTGTACTCTTTTTATTCCCTCTTTTAACATAAAAAATGTTATACAACGCCGCATACGAATGATGTATTCACAAGTTGTTTTTGTAATGAAAATGGCAATCTAAAATTAATTACCAAAAGCCACAACGATCAACATTAATTGTATTTTTGTTTACGTTTCAAGCCATTTATGATTTTTACCGCAATTTAACCTGCTGTTGTCATCAGCAACTGCACTGGAATGGCGAATATATCGGGCATGACGTAACAGCATCACTCCCGTGTTTAGGGATTCAATATATGCACTCATTTGCATATTTTTTATTGCCTTCATTTGCGTTGCTCTTGCAGCGTGTTTTATCTAGTTTGAAAAATTCAACACAAGGAATAGTAAACAATTCATTACTTGATGGATGCTTGTAATCATGGAAGAGCTATTACATTTTTATTTTTTGAGCGCCTATATTAATTTTTTTGCAACGCCATCGATTAAATTGAACTCTAGTCACTTGGCCAACTTTTATGTCACAGTTGCGGGAGAAGAGGGAATGCCGATCTGTCTTCACAATACATTACGATTTTTATTATAGATGTTTGTATAGAAATATGTGCCCAAAAAGAAATTAAATAATTAATGTCTTCAGCATAAAGTAGTGTTGATCCAATAGAATGTTACGATGAATGAAGGTTTTGGTTGAGGATCATAAATAAACCATGTGTTTTACTTGGAGATAAAAGACAAAAAAATTTTTATATTGTTTACTGCAGAATTTATTACAATTTTTACTTCATTAACAAGGAATACATTTTTATATGTGTTTGGTCAACCGTTTCAATATAATGTATAGTTTTTACAACAATAACATCTTTCAGCTAAGTATCTGAAGAAGCTGGGATCTCCAGCGAAACGTCATACAAAGCCAAATAAGGTGTTTGATTTTTGTACCTGCACACTTTCCTGCTATCATTTACAAACATAAACATCTTATTGTAAAAACCATTAAAAAATTATTCAATTTTTATAATAATATGATCATGTATATTGTTTTAACAATTTACCACCTTTTGACCAGCTTGAGACCCTGAAGATGTAAATAAATTTTTCGAAACGTTGGCCACTAGCGTAACATTGGTAAAGCTTATTTATGATCCTCAACCAAAACCTTCCTTCATCGTTAAATAATTAACTTTGCGATAAAATAGTGATATAAAACATAGTCTATAGTACTTGGAATCATAAGAAATATTTTTTTTTTTTCAAAAATCATCTAAATGCAGCAACAATACGCACAATACTGCCTTCATAAAATTCGACAAATAGTTTTTGACGTGATAACGTCTTATAAATTGATGAATCACCAATCTTATAAATTGATAAAACACCGGCTGCATGCACGAAAAAGTGTAACGTTCCTAACGTTCCGCCTGACCCTGTGCGTGCTTTTCTCGAAAACGGCCCTAACGATTTGGATGAAATTTACTGAAAAGGGATTTTGGGGGGCAAAAAATCGTTTTAGCTAGGTCTCATCTCCCGAAAAAATCGTTTTCTTACAAATTTTATCATTATAAAAATCAATTTTTTGACGTATGAAAATACTTAAATATTGTAAGTAGGTTTTGGAATTTTATATAAACAGTGAAACAATTGTTTTATAAATAGTATGACAGTTAATCTTTGAGACTTAAATAAATACGAAAGAAAGAAAGTTAATAAAAAAAATTATTTTTATAGGTGGTAAGTAATTTAAAAAATAAAATTTACCTAAATTTGAAGCGAAAGATGCAATATCAGAGATTCGAATTATTATAATTATTATATAAATTTAGGTTATGTATTACGGAATACGTTATCACGTAAAACTATCGTCCGTAAACCGACTTTACAGACAACCAATTTTTTTTATGTTGAATCCATTCAAACATTCATTAAGAATTTTATATAATTATAAATGTTTGATTGAATTAGTCATTTGAAGCAGTTATTACGTTTTGAAAAATTAGATTAACTCTCATGAGAAATCATTACAGTTATTTTAACCTAGAAATCATGGTGGAAATTCTGGGGGTGACTGCATATGTTATTCAAAGTGTATTTTATGTAACAACGTGACAGAATATCAAATGAAGGTGTAATGTAAACTTCTCTATACTGGAGTATATTTTTAATTTGTACATCGTTTTTGCATTGAACTTCAAGTTCGTTTCCCTGTTATTTTAGATTGACAGGAATATAATACATTTATGTAACAGGAATGGGACAAATCTGTTCCATGAAAATTTGTATCAATATAAATATTTTCATAGATTTATTTTAGTTACGTATATTTATTTATGTATGTATAGGTAAATGGCGTCGATATTTATGCCGTCGACAATTTTTTAAACGATTATTGTTTTTTGACGTGATAACGTCTTATAAATTGATGAAACACCAGCTGCACGCACGAAAAAGTGTAACGCCGTAACGTTCCGCCTGACCCTGTGCGTGCAAGCGAGAGCGCAGTATAAGCGATAGAGAAGCACGATCGGCCCAAGTTTGACAGCTACTAAAATTTAGGTTATGTATTATTAAATATGATATTCGAGCGGAATACGTTATCACGTAAAACTATCGTCCGTAAACCGACTTTACAGACAACCAAGGTTAAACCGTTCTGAAAATTTAAAAAAAGAACATCAGCTGTTTCTTTTTTCAAATATTTCCGAAACTATAAAGTTACGAAGTTTATTTACAAGACTTGTAAAAATAAATAGAATAATAAACCGTTATGAAAAGTATAGCATTATTATACAGGATGTATCACAGGAAACCGTACATACGGAAAGGTACACAGTACAAATTAGTTAAGATCAGAGATTGCTTTGCCCTCTATTCAGTCGTTACCATGGTTTACACTTTACATAATGAAATCTATTCGAGATGATGGCACCGTCTGGATGAACTTAAATCGCCGAAGTATGTTTCAATGTGACTCCTGTAATGTTAGACTAAGTGACTAGTGAGACAAAGTTTTTATAACCGATTAAGCTACTGCTTAATCAAAATGAAGGTTTATTTAAACATTTGCTTTAAATTTGATTTTAACTGTTTGTTTAAAAAAAATATTTTCTAAATAAAAAATTGTTTCATTAATAAAAATAAATTTATTTAACACTGAAGAATTTATTTTAACTGATTATTCATTATTAGCAATTATTGTTATTAAATAATGGTTAGTCAGCGTTGCCATAGTACCCATTCTAAAATGTGGCCAAAGTAACCGTTGATCCTAACTAATTTGCACCATGGAGTTTTCCCTATGTACGGTTTTCTGTGATACATCCTGTATATAAAAAACAACGTTATAGTATATATCTCTTCTAAATCTAAATTATTTTTCCAAAAATATTTTTCTTCTAAACTTTATAGTTTTTTAATATTTTGAAAATAAAAAAAATCAGCTGATGTTATGTTCTATATAGATCCGTCAAAAGCTGACAAGCTAATTTTTAGATGGCGTGTAACATTATTATGTACATAGGTAATCATGCAAACGAATACCAATTATGATAATATTTAATACCTACTAGTTGTTACCCGTGATACCACACACGCTAACAGAAATTTTATTTTCTTTATTATATTCAGTCAAATGTTAATATTTTTGACGTGATAACGTCTTATAAATTGATGAATCACGTCAATATAAAAAGATGAAACACCGGCTGCATGCACGAAAAAGTGCAACGTTCCTAACGTTCCGCCTGACCCTGTGCGTGATTATTAAATATGATATTCGAGCGGAATACGTTATCACGTAAAACTATCGTCCGTAAACCGACTTTACAGACAACCATTTTTTTTAAGTTAGAATGGTTTCGACGGCCGATTGGCTAAATTTTTTTTATTATTTTAAAAAGTTTCTTCATCCTTGACGTGAAATTTTGACAGAGAGACGGAGAGATTGAAAACACAAAGCGATATATTGGTACAGGGTTTGTTCATCAGCGCGAGGGGTTGTCATAGAGCGTAATGGAGGTGTACAAATTCATTTATGTAGTTACGTATACCACCCCAAATGTAGACCTACGTAGGAACATGGGGGATGGCAAAGTGGAATGCCTGATTGCATTGACTGGTACAACTCTGATTTTAAAAACAAACACACTTCACGTTAACCTTACAGATCGTACGAACATTTATGGCTCAAGTTGAGCTTTTGACCTTATCGCGTCACATCTTTTTTCATTGATGGTGCCTGCACATCTTCGATTTTAAATTTCTAACAATTTTGTACGAGCTCTCGATTTTACAATTGATTTAGATAAATTCCCCTGTAAACAGTTTCCATTGTATGTTATCTGGAGATCAAAAACTTGCGTTATTGGACCGTAATTTTAATTCAAATAGAAATGATAACAAAATACTTTACTTCGAGCGTATATAACAGAAAGCCGTATATTATCGTTTTATTAAACATATTTTTTCCCGTTAGTTTAAATTATTATTATTTATCTGATTTAGTACCGATTTAGTAATTTTACTAATCGAAAATTATGCAGTTGGTTGGCCTGGTACACTGTAATAAAATTGTATTACACTCTATTTTTACTATTTCTGACAATAAAGTTTTATTATTATCAATAAGTACATTCGTTTTTACACAATCTATAAAAACACTGTTCAGAATCGTTTTAATGCATTTCCACGTTGTCATAAACGTCCAGTATGAAACCTATCCAATTATGTGTTTTATTTTTGTGTCATTAATCTCTACTAATCTAATATATAAAATTCTCGTGTCACAGTTTTCGTTGCCATACTCCTCCGAAACGGCTTGACCGATTTTGATGAAATTTTTTGTGCTTATCCGGTATCTATGAGAATCGGCCAACATCTATTTTTCATCCCCCTAAATGTTAGGGGTAGTCCACCCCTAAATTTTTTTTCTTCCTTCCCCATTCGTTCTTTTGCACCCGGGTGAAACCGGGCGGTCCCGCTAGTAATATATAAAATCCTTTGTATATGTTTGAAAGAATTTAACTTAAAAACTATTGATTGAATTTTGAAATGATTCTTACGAATCCAGAAGTGCTATAGGGCTACCAACTTCACTATTTTATGGCAAAGTTAATATAATTTATTTTCTGGCATATACTTCTACTAGCGGTTCCGTCCGGTTTCACCCGGGTGTAAAAGAACGAATGGGGAAGGGAGGAACATGAGTACACACATTCATCTTAGTTTACCGAGATGAATGTTGTGTCCAAATTTCATGATGATCGGAGTTACCGTTCAAAAGCTTTTGTCGATAAAAAGCAGTATTTATACATTTTTAAGCTAATTTTTTTTTAATTAATGAAATAAAATAAAAATAAATTTAAATGTAAGCCTTAGAAGAAAGCAATGTAAAAAATAAAAAAAAAAATATTTTCGCCCAACGTGGGGCTTGAACCCAAGGCCCTGATAATGACAGTCGCATGCTCTACCAATTGACCAATCCGACGTTGTGTACTCACAACGCTAATATGAGTATATTTAGTTAGTGCATTTCACCTGAATAGAAGCTTATTTTTGAGATACATTTTGCAACATTTTTCATTAATGCTCCGCTCCTAATGGGTGTAGTGTGATATTATATAGCCTATAGCCTTCCTCGATAAATGGGCTATTAAACAAAAAAAATTTTTTTTTTAATTTGAACCAGTAGTTTCTAAGATTAGCGCGTTCAAACAAACAAACAAACTCTTCAGCTTTATATATTGTATAGATATGCAAACATCTACATAAAATTAATGTGTTGTCAAAGCGGACCGGTATTCCCTCTTCCACCGCGCCTATGTTATATGTTACTGGTACATATAAGCCGTAAAACAGCCAGTTGGAAGTCATTCGACTTTTTACCACGCGACGTGCAGTCTACAAGTGCTCTTTGGCAGAGACTACCACGAATACCGAAATAATCTATGTGGAAAGGTTTTACACTCATTGTGCTCTCATAACAGGGAGCTGCTTTTCTCGGGCAACGCCGGATAAATACAGCTATATTCCATTAAAAAATCCAGGAAAGTTTTATATGTCTGTCTTTAATAGGTAGTCTACGAATCTAGGCGAAGCCGAACCGGACTACTGGTACGTTATCTAATATATAAAGCTGAAGACTTTGATTTGTTGAACGCGCTAATCTCAGGAACTACTGGTTCGAATTGAAATTTTTTTTTGTTGGATAGCCCATTTATCGAGGAAGGCTATAGGCTATATAATATCACGCTACGATCAATAGGAGCGGAGCATTCATGAAAAATGTTGCACAATGTAACTAAATATTTGTCCATCCGACAAAAACTTTTGAACGGTAACTCCAATCATCATGAAATTTGGACACAACATTCATCTCGGTAAACTAAGGTGAATGTGCGTACTCATGCCCCCCCCCATTCGCCCTTTTGCACGGGCGGGACCGCTAGTAATTTTATATAAAAATATTTGCTATCTAGTCAACCAGTGTGTAACGTTGTTATCTACACACGACCTAATATTATATAGGGGCATACAAACCTCGATGACAAATAACGTATACAACAGTTGGCAAGCCTGTATACACAACGGCAACGTCATAATATGAACGCCAGTTCGACTCGTGTGTTATTGACACAATGAATGAGCGGTTTTATTGTTGAATCAGCCAGTTCGTTGTTGGGCTGATGCTGGCTTTTAGTAAATCCCCTCTCATCTACGCTGTTTACAACAATACTCATAGAACACTAGATTAATTTCAAAGAAAATACACCTTGTTAACCAAAAATTATCCTCAGAAAAAAATAAGATTGTGTATTTTACACGGCACACTAGAGAAGTTAAACTTCTAGAGGCGTCAACTGTAGACACATACATATACAGTATGTAAACACGTAAGGTGCACATAGGGAAATTAACATTGGGAAAAAATGACTGGATCAGAGTGAGCCTTGAAATCTTGTTTTTCAATTTGACAGATAATATTCTTTAACAAAAAAAAATGTGTATACTACCGAAGAAAATATTCAAATGATTACAACATAATCGGACTTTTTTATTAATGGGACATTAAATTCCCAAAAATACTTAAATATGGTGCGAGATCAAATATTTCCGCCTATTCCTGTTGAACCTAAAGACATTGGGTCACTGATTTACCAACGCGCATACGTCATACCAGTCAGACAATTTTTGAATGAAATGTTTCCAAACAGATGGAGTTGTTTTTTGACGTGATAACGTCTTATAAATTGATGACACACCAGCTGCACGCACGAAAAAGTGTAAGGTTCCGCCTGACCCTGTGCGTGCAAGCGAGAGCGCAGTAATGTATTATTAAATATGATATTCGAGCGGAATACGTTATGACGTAAAACTATCGTCCGTAAACCGACTTTACAGACAACCAATTTTTTTTTGTTTTATTTTTGTACAAAAAAATTAAAATAATGATTTATAAGAGCTTTTTATTATTAAAAAAGCCAAGTAAAATAAAAATGAATCAAAATAAAATAGAAATCCTCAAGATTACCACGATAATTCAATAGAAATAACAATTAATGCAGTCATGGCTAACTCTGATCCAAGTATTTTTTCCCAATGCTAATTTCCCTATGTGCACCTTACGCGTTTACATACTGTATGTCCATCAATAAATACACCAGAAATGTTAATGGATTAAATCGGAATCGAATTTAAAATTGCATATTATGTACCTACTATTTTTTAGTTATCTTTTTATTCATCCACAGTTTTAACTTTTAATTAAACAATCGTAGAATATTATTTGTCCTGATTTTTCACTCGGCACTTGGTAGAACATGATTAATAACAAATATTTCTCCAAAATATTTTCTCTCTCGAGGATCGTTTCGGACAATCAGTCCATCTTCAGCAGTACGGATAGATTTGTAGAATTTTCAAATGTTTTATTATTATTTGTTGAACGATAGTAGTTTTAGAAGTGAAACTTTTTTGCCGATGTATCTGTTAAAGGGTTAATGATTCAACGGCTTGGAAATATGCTTTATAATAATAAGTTCCTTTAACTCCTAAGTGGAGCATAGGGCTTCTACGAAAATTTTGAATCTAGCCCTATCTTTCGCCATATAGGTAGTTCCTTGTTCCATAACTTCTTCACGAACAGTTCTTCTCCAGGATATTTTTGGTCTGCCTCTTTTTCGGTATCCCTGTGGGTTCTAATCCAAGGCTCTCTTTGCTATGTCGTCATCTGTCTTTCGTAGCGTGTGTCCTATCCAATTCCATTTCCTACGTTTTATAGTTATACGGATTTGTTCAAGACATGCACGTTTCCAAAGTTCGTTGTTCGAGACGTATTCGTACCATTTCACCTTGAGGATTGCTCTGAGACATTTGTTTATGAAGATTTGCAGTTTAGTTGTTATGGCTTTCGTCACTTTCCAGGTTTCAGATCCATATAGAAGGATCGATTCTACATTCGAGTTAAAAATACGTAACTCCGTTTTTTTCATAAATCATGCTTGAATGCCAAATACGATTTAAACTTCCGAACGCTTGAGATGCTGTTTTGATTCTACTGTCTATATCCACTTCTGCTCCTACATCATTGCTAATTATACTGCCCAGATAACAAAATTCTTCCACTTCTTTAACAGGTAGGTATATCTTTTATTACCAGCTTTTGTCGACTCACCTTAGCGACTTTCATAGCATTATGCCTTGGTAACACAAAATAGATATCGTATCATTGAAACGAATTCATAAGTTTTACTTCTCTCGTGAATGTGATTAAGGCTCACGCGTTCTATCTTTAATGTGAAAAAATATTAGCTTATCCATAGTTTTGGTACATTCCTTTTCGGTACATTCCTACGTACGTACAAGCTGCCTGTAACGATCACTGCAGCGATGCCTTCCCACTCTAGCAGCATTTCGTTACACGTTCAGCTGAATGAGTCTTATTTATTCGACAATATAGTGAAGAGGCGTCACTTTATAAATCGTTTAAATTTCATTACTTATATGAAGACAATGTTGTTTATCTGTAACATTTAAAATAAAGATTACTTTTTGCTTAATGGACTTTATCTCTCCCACTTTATTGCAACCGTAATACAATGTTATGGAAACTATAAACTTGCAATCGCGTTGACTCGATTATCATAAAAATGTAATTAATTTTATATTGGCTATTAAAATGTGTCGCATTACAGAATTCATGCGTACATTTACACTTATTCTATTAAATAATAACAACAATGACTATCAGATGTCGTTACATGTTACTAAAACAGTTTTTTTGAGAAAACACAGTAATTTGGTACAAAATATTTAATAAATACTATCGTATAGTGTTAATTACACCATTCAAAACATTATTTACAAAATTTCATTAAAATCGGTTCAGTGGTTTCGGAGATTAGCGCGGCTAAAATTGTGACACGAGAATTTTTTATATATATAGATTTTCAAAAGACCGGAGCTGAATTAACTCGTTTTTTTCTAGTTTTCTACAACGTTATTTAATTATTGAATTTTTTGTCGATACAGTTTCTATAAAAAGATATAGCAACTAACAGAGAATTGATCCCGTTACTCCGTCGCATAACTTAACTGTGTTAGTATCGTGGGTGCGTTTGCAGCTCGTACATGGTTCAGAAATATCGTTCATTAAGTCGAGGTATAAAGGTAAAAAAGGTTTTGTATGTTCATGGCTTACATAACGACATATAAACCAACATTAACGCCCATAATTCACGTTAATTTACACTAGCGTTATATAATATCTGCACTGGCCACATAACATTACATAACATCCTACCGTATTACACATTTCATTCGAAAATATGACAACGCATTCAAATGTTTTTACACCTGCATCGAAAAAACTGACAGTCTCACAATTGAAAAACAAATTTAACTGGAATATTCAAATTAGGTACTTTTTCGTAATATTATATTTTATAATAACTGTTTAAACGTGGATATTATTGTAGTTCTTACAAAGATAAAAAATCTTTAAATTCACTTTACATCTACATTTTTTGATGCAAAGACATTTTCTAGGTCGTTTGTATAAGGTTTGAGGCTCGGAATCTACTGAACGGTTTTGAATACGATTTTTACCATTCGACAGCTTATTTCTTGATGAAGGTTTAGTTCTATAATAACTGTCCACCTCCGGCTCGGGTGCAAATCGGATTGAATCTAGAAGGGTAGAAAGGAGAACACAAGAGTGAAGTTGCCGTTTCTCCCCACATAGGCAGTCATTCCCGTCCGGCTTTACGAACTCCCGATTGATTCCATTTTCTATCGTGAAGTTGCTTGCAATATCCCAAGCAATTCAACCCAGATTTTGGCAATATTACAAGGAAATCTCGAAGCACGCAAACTATTTTATATCTTCTGTACTGTTGTATGTATGCTCGCTAAAACAACCGTAAATTAATGGGCTAATAGCGTCTGCTTCGTACGCAAAAGATACTGGTTCGATTCCAGTCGGTACTATTATTTTTTACAGGAGTCCTATAATTCCACTTGATATTTATTCATATATTTAAAAAAACAGATTGCCTTTTTTATCATATACAAAACTTAGCAAGATGGGCAATTTTTAACATGGCCAACGATTTTGGAGTTGTTTTTCGGGGGAGGAGAGTGTTGGTGCGATAAAATAATATACACCCGCATGGAACCGTACCGGATTGCTAGTTTTAATTATATAACCATTTTATATATTAAACCGCTAAAAGATTTTTAATCAATTTTGATTTACACAATAAAAGATAGACGCAAATTATATCAATGTGTATACAAAATATATTTATAATAAAAATTGAGCACATAATATATTTTTCAATAAGAAATTATCTACATTTTATATTTTTATGCCTAATTAAAATATATGCCAGTAACTACGCAAAATACGTAGGTATACCAACTACCAATACCAACCAGACAAATTATTATAAAATACAGGCTTTTAAGAAATAACTTAGGGACGTGGTTTCTCAGTGCATTTTAAGAAAAAAAAACAATCCAAAAACGTTTCGTTACAAAACTTCAGGCAAATTAGAATTGTTTTGTGTTGTATGGATGTAACATACGCTTTCAAATTTTTAGAGCGCTGCAACTCCGTAAAAAGACTTTTCGGGTCAACATCTATAGAAACTGTTTTTCTTAAAATGAACTGAGGAATCGCCTCCCAAATCTTGGGGCACAATTTTTTCGCCCTGTGTTTTTTCACCAATCTATGTGAAATTATACGTTGAAATGTATATTTAATAATAATAATAATAATACTTAAATTTTAATTTTTATTAGAGTTTATCAAAATGATGAAACTATACTACCCTCTTTACGTTGGCGTAGCAAAAAGGGGGGCCAGGTGGGCCCGAGCCACTCTACAATATTAATTGTTCTCATACAATTAACAAGATAAATCTAAAATAATCTATGTTTTCTTTGTCGTCAAATTTTTTCCAGAAAGTCGTGTTGATCGATTTCGCTTCTATAAACAATTTTCAATTTATGTATGAGTGGCAGCTATGTAGAGTTGAAAATTTGGCCCCCTAGGATAAAATCGTTACTACGCCTATGCCTCTTTATCATAAATATAATGAAGCGCGTCGCCAAAAATACATTTTTCTATATTTTAATTTTAATCTATTTAAAGTTTTATTTAAAACAGCTCCATTTCGAAGTAATACTGCTAGTTTGTCTGATATCTCTGTAGCATGTTTTCACTGAATGTAAAAGAGAAGGTACATATATTTTGGTCAAAAATACATAAAAATATTTTTACAAGCACAAGCGCAACTGGCAAAACACAAACAAAACGCATTCATTGTTCACACATTAAAATATGACCGATGTGTGAAAAAATGGACGACGGAAATTGTACTTTATCACGCGAGCTGCAGACATTAAACCATAAGTTAAATCTTAATATACATCATGATACATCGATACATTTTTGCACGTACCTACTATAAAATAGCCAATCTTCATATTATAGTAATAGTCCGAGAGCCGGCGGTATAAATGTCCTGTGTATAAGATACATGTACGACTTTGTGATTAAGTAGTATGTACTATCACACCTATAAGGAGCATTCTTTAGAATTGTCAAATTTTGCCCGCATGATAAAATATGACGTCACTTCCGGTTATGCCATCGAATACATCGACGATAGTTATACCAAAATGGAAGTTTAGAGGTGCAAAATAATAATATCGAAGGCTGCCAGACTTGCTTCTGCAGTCTGCTTAGTTTGGGTTTCGGCTGCCATCCGGCCGAAACAGGAACTATACATTCGTAAGATTTCGCGCTGAAATCAGACATGTTCTTGTATTTGGTAGGTAAGTACTTATTAATTTAAATTTTATTGTAATTCGTTAAAAAGACTAACATAAAAAAATGACCAAAGTTTAGAAGAACTAATTTTGTTCTTAAGATGAAAGATTGTTTTTTTTTTTTTATTTGTGTACATACCTAAACATATTTCTTAGGTAAATACTTTTTACTAAAAAGTAATTTTGTTTTGTAGCTTTTATTTTATTTCATAATATTAAAAAAAAAGTATATTAGTTGTGCTTTTTGAAATAAGGGAGGTAATAATATGATATGATAAGTTAATGATTAGTTAAAATATCAGAGACTATAAATGATTAATTATATGATTTATTTAAAAATAAAAAAAATTAAGACTGATTATGGAAATGTTTATACTTTATTTTTCCCACGAAAACATGAAATTTCGGTTTCGGCCGAAACTGAGACTAAAGCCGAAATTCGATTTCGGTTTCGGCCGTAAAAACAAGTTTCGGTCGGACACTATTTTATGTTTATTTGCAATCTATTTTGATTGTTTATGAAAACTACGTCTACTTTGCTTTCTTTGTTTCTCATGTACCTACTGCTAAATTTTAAACAGACAAGTCTCCTTGTTGGATTGATTAGAAGGCTTTTATTTGCTAGCGTTAAATGGGTCATTTTACTCATACAGGCATGAAAAGCAGCTATTGTGTAGGGATGTATGAAAATCAAAATAAAAAAAATATATCTATCTAAAAAGCGTTACAAATTCTGCAGATAGTATATCAATTCAAAAATTTATTGAACATTCCAATTTCTTATGTTTTGATTTAGCTATTCATTCATTTAAAAGCTTAAATCCTTTTTTTTGCGTCACTGTCCTAAAAAAAGACTTGTAGATACGTAACCAAAAGTTAGAAAATTGTTTTAAAACTAAATGCATAATAATGTTTCTCTTTAAAAAACTTCACGGCTAACTTTTAAGTAAAGGGTTGTAAGTTTTATGTGTTGTTGCGTGACGTCAGAAACTTTGCTCATATATTACGTAATCCGTCTCTCTCTTTTGCTATTTCTACTTGCTCTCTTCATTCGCATCGTGTACATAAAAACAAAATATTACATCTGCAACATTCTTTCGCCAACATCCTATAAAACTATGTTTGTATAAATCACTCTTTAATGATGATCAAAGAAACTACAACTTTCTTTGGAAATTATTGCTTTATCATCGAAATATTTTTCACTTTTTTACAATACCGTTGCTATATTTTGTGTTTCATTTTTTAATTGTTAAATCTCAATATTTTCTTATTAGTGTAGCGTTCATACATACGAATTATCTGTAAATATAGGTATACATGTGTGTCTTAAATTACGGGGCGGTCAATTATTTCGAATACTGAACGTTGAATGAAAAATTGGTTGTCTGTAAAGTCGGTTTACGGACGATAGTTTTACGTGATAACGTATTCCGTAATACATAACCTAAATTTATATAATAATTATAATAATTCGAATCTATGATATTGCATCTTTCGCTTCAAATTTAGGTTAATTTTATTTATTTAAATTACTTACCACCTATAATATAATTGTTTTTTTTAACTTTCTTTCTTTCGTATTTATTTTAAGTCTCAAAGATTAGCTGTCATAATATTTTGAAAACAATTGTTTCACTGTTTATATAAAATTCCAAAACCTACTTACAATATTTAAGTATTTTCATACGTCAAAAAATTGATTTTTATAATGATAAAATTTGTATGAAAAGGATTTTTTCGAGAGATGAGACCTAGCTAAAACGATTTTTTGCCCCCCAAAATCCCTTTTCAGTAAATTTCATCCAAATCGTTAGGGCCGTTTTCGAGAAAAGCACGCACAGGGTCAGGCGGAACGTTACGTTAGGAACGTTACACTTTTTCGTGCATGCAGCCGGTGTTTTATCAATTTATAAGATTGGTGATTCATCAATTTATAAGACGTTATCACGTCAAAAACAAAAAAACACGTGTCCAATATTTTTAAAAGATCTGTTCAGAGACACTAGTTTTGTCTAAAATATTTTTTCGAATTCTGAGTAGATGGCGCTGTATTTGACGGTGCGCTTGCACAAGTGTACCGTTGTCAACAACGGTGCAGTATTCGAAATAATTTTAACGAAATTTTATAAATGTGTCTTGCTAGGATAGTTTTTATTAAATATTTTGTGAAAAAAAAAACTGTTTTAGTAACATGTTACGACATCTGATAAAATTTACTCAAAACTATTAGTGCAGAAACAAATAATAAAACCAAATAGCGACATTTGCGATAGAATTCGCTCGAAGCTGCTAATTAAGAAGAAAATCTGGTCGAATTTGCTCAAAGCTATTAGTTCAGAGGCATACATTTAGCAGAATTATATTTTTCGCACCCGGATGAAACCGAGACGGACCGCTAGTTTATTTATAAAATAATGATCCTGAATCAACTATGTATGAAGGCTAAAGGTTTCCAATTTTTTTTTCAATTTCTCAGCTTCTGCTAAAGCAATTAAATAAAACTCCTGCAGAAGCCATAAAAATTTTAACAAATCATATTTCGATAAAGCAATCTGCTAAGAGATTCCGTTTAAAGTTCTTTATTTTTGGCTTGTGTTTTACTAAATACACCTGTGCACTGGACAGGATCTATCAGTTATTTATCAAATGTGTCGATAGACACTCGAAGAACATCCGAATGTAATTGACATTGTCATTTTGCAACATTGTATCGATCGACAGCAAAAGTTTTTTTCAGTCAAAACGTTATTTTTATTTTGTGTAATTATAAAACAAAGTGTTGTTCATTTTCGTTATTTTAGTCTTTTGTCTTTTTAAAACACAAAAGCTTTTTTTATTAACAACATTGTAACTGCAAATACAAACTCTTTTAATCACCAATCAAGCGAAACGGATTTTTCACAATCGAGTGAAGCCCCAAGCGACACTCTCTATGGATTCGATATCAATTATTAACTCGACAATGAACAGGAAAAAATTCCATGTACGTATATGTGCACCTATGATATAAAATATACTATGTGTGCCCCGACCTGCTACCGTGTTATTTCCTTCCATTTGTTCAGTGGCGTACAAACTGCTTATCAGAGAAAACATTCAGCTGTACATCTAGATTCTAGGCCAGTAAAATGACGAACTCAGTTTCAACTAATTCGAAAGTTAGAAGAACTCGCAGCAGATAAGGAGATAGTTTTGATCCGATTTTTAATAATCAATAAAAAATAGAAAAATTTAAATAATTAATAATTTTTCGCATTTTTAAATGTTGGGTGTTTTTAGACATTTTCTTAGCCGTGGAAATTTTCAACTTCTCTATTTTAATAATTTTTTATCAATTTTTAACAATAGGTAGAGAATTTTTTCGCGAATCATAATCTCATAAACTCTTTTTTAACAAGTTCCAGTTATCACACGAAGGTGAAATTTTGACAGATTGTGTATCATACTTATAAATGTTCCCTCAAATTTGCATCCTTTTGCGATTTTGTGGAAATATTTAGGGTCAAATCATCTTTATTTTACTGGCCTATACAGTGTTGCTTAATAATAGTCATTAGCTATTTTTGAAATACAACTTCTTTTGCAAGTTCGGAACGTTTTCTTGAAATACTTTTGAAATTGTAGACATATTTTTTTTATTTTTGGGAAAATTTAAACGCTTACTACATCTGAACCAGAATAGATACAGATGTTTGCTTGTAGTAATTGGGTATCATCTTCTACAAGCATTGTCGGTTTGAAAAAATTCCGCGTTTTTATAAGATAATCTATAAGTATGAAAATCATAATTGTGTAACTAGTAACAAATAAATGCTTTTGCTGTTATTAAAAAAAATATATTTTTCAACGTTTAAAATTTATTTAGAAATTGGTCACGTAATCGTTTTTTTGACGTGATAACGTCTTATAAATTGATGAAAACACCAGCTGCACGCACGAAAAAGTGTAACGCCGTAACGTTCCGCCTGACCCTGTGCGTGCAAGCTAGAGTGCAGTATAAGCGATAGAGAAGCACGATCGGCGTCGGCTTGTACGCATTGCACTCTTCTCGCGTGACGTCAGAGAGTAGTGTGCGTTCAACATTTTTTTCAGCTGTTCCAGCGAAAGCTACATCTGACAGATGGCCTTTGTTTTATAAACCGTGGAAATTAAGACTTAAAATCAAGATATCTAATAAAAATGTCATAAATTATCGCATTTTTAAAGCAATTTTTCAGAAAATACATTGTTATTTGTTCGTTTTTGCACGGATATTTTTTGTGTCATTTAATTATTACCGATTCATCCAAGCCAAAGTATTACTGAACGCACGATAATGGTTCTGCATTTCATAACAGCAGATAAGTTATACGGTTTGTTAACAAATAAGTATATAATATATATACATTCTTTTAAATGTCTTTTATAATTGCTTAAAAATATGTATTTTGCTTTGGTTGATCAAATTATTAGTCGGTAAAAATATAGTTTGACAGCTACTAAAATTTGGGTTATGTATTATTAAATATGATTTTCGAGCGGATTACGTTATCACGTAAAACTATCGTCCGTAAACCGACTTTACAGACAACCAATTTTTTTTAATATATTGCTTTTTTGGCTTAATTTTAGGCGTAATTAGCCACGTCAAACTCAAATTTATATTAAATCTATGTGTGAAAAACTAACAACTATTCTTCTTTTATCCTTCTCCATGCACGTCCCATTCATTCTTCCATTCATTCCGTAATTATTATTTAAATAAACTAATTCCACCGTTACTTAAACAAATAATATATAGACGGGGATACAATTCCGTGATGGTGCACATGGACAGTGAATATAATTAACAGGAAAGCATCGAGTCGAGCGAGCAGGAATTTACACACTAGATGACTGGGATCATGGCACGTAATCGTTAGAAATATAGATTATAAACTGAATAGTTTAGATTATTACTTCATCTGCATTCTACAGTATCGAGACTTTAAGAGCGCCACTGTTATCCATTTTCGCTCCACGTCACAATCGAATCGGCCAGTTTGCACGTTGGCGTTTTTTTATGCGGGTGGTAAACCTGATGAATACATCTACGTTTATCAATTCTCACATGCGTTCATATACAGAATTCATTCTTTTGCATAATTTTTTTTTGAAAAATCATATACCGTGTTAAAATGAAAAAGGGCTGTCTACGAAACACTGAAAGAGTTAACTGTATACTAAACTTCTGGAACATACAGGGTGAGTCAGACCACCCGTATCAGTCGTTTTTTTCGAAAACGGTTAGTCGTAGAGAGTTGTGTCAAAAATCTGTATTATAAAAGCCCTAATGAAGAATCGAATGATGATATTTTTTCCCCCCGGAAAGGTCGGCTTCCCTGTTAGTTTGCTCCGGAATGTGCAGAACTCCGGAATGTTAAATGGCACGATAGGTCGAAAGTGGTATTGTTGAAAAGATCTTTAAAAAATAAGCAAGTTTTGTAGGACATTTTTTTTGTTACTGCCACCCCTGTTAAGTAATATTCGTTTGAAATTATTAAATTAACATGTCATTATAACAAACTTAAATTTAAAAGTCGACATTTAAAATCTAGTTACCTAATTAAACAATGTCACAAATGTTCAAACTGTCTTCAATTTACTTCTAAACACTGCGGAGCTCTTTTAGATATTATGTTATCTGGAAGTATTTTCCGACAAAAAAAAACAATTGCAATTATTGAAAACTTATTGTGACATTGTTTAATTAGGTAACTAGATTTTAAATGTCCACTTTTAAAATTAAGTTTGTTATAATGACATGTTAATTTAATAATTTCAAACGAATATTACTTAACAGGGGTGGCAGTAACAAAAAAAAAATGTCCTACAAAACTTGCTTATTTTTTAAAGATCTTTTCAACAATACCACTTTCGACCTATCGTGCCATTTAACATTCCGGAGTTCTGAACATTCCGGAGCAAACTAACAGGGAAGCCGACCTTTCCGGGCGGAAAAAATATCATCATTCGATTCTTCATTAGGGCTTTTATAATACAGATTTTTGACACAACTCTCTACGACTAACCGTTTTCGAAAAAAACGACTGATACGGGTGGTCTGACTCACCCTGTATATCGACAAGGAATTTTGTCAGTGAACCACAAAAAATTAGCCCCCAGAATCAAAATTGAACTTTCCACGTATGTACTTGGGCCACCACACTCTATCTGTGTACCAAATTTCAAATGTTTACGTCAATTAGTCTCAGAGTAAATCGTCTATGACAGACGGACGTACGGACACTGAAGTAATTCCTTATATGTTCCAGTTGGCACAGAACACTTAAAATTTAATCGATTGTGTCAGGAGGGACACGAACCTCGACTAATAATATTTAATATTGCATTGTTCAATGAATGACTAATGAGGTAGACAAAGTAAGTTCACGATGATTGTTCGCTAATATTATTTGTATCTACTGTTCGATTTTAAAGACGTAATCAGATAAAAAAACTAATAAATATAGTTTAGAAAAAACTAATAGGCCCCACTCACGATCAAACTTCATGCCACAGTTCAGTGTTCAAACTTAGAGTTCAGTAAAGCATGATAATGTGTGGGACAAATAAACACTGAAACCAACACTGAAGTCAAGCATGAACTCATCAAATGCATCTTGATTTTTGAACGACTTCAGTGTTCAGTGTTCAAGTAAACTGCTGTGTGTGTGGGTTTTTTTCAGTTCAGTTTTTGAAGTTCTGTGTTTTGTACAACCAGAAGCCAAAAATCTCAATGTTGCTGCAAGTCTTTCTTGTGTAGAAATAGATTTTCGCATATTTGTATCCTGGTTCTTAATAAATGGGGTAGCTAATTCCAGTAAATAATTGTAAGTTAATTTATCCATTCGTAAATAATTATTCCAATCAAGCGGCTCAAGATGTAATTTATTAATCAAATAAACATGACTTCTTGAATCACGCATTTCTAACCAATTTTTCACCCATATTCTTATTTTTTTTTTCTTATTTCTCTGTTTTAAATACAATCCCACAGCTATGAACAGCCAATCCTCACCATTTAAATAACTCATTTAGTTCTTATTAGTTATCTATAGTATAATATTATAGTATGTATATAATATATATTTTATATATCTATACTCGACGAGTGTATGCCAACAACTGAACCAAACTGAACACAAAAAAATTTAAAAAACTGAGCAGTTTGCGTGAACTGTGTGTGGTGCCAGCCAATCTTTCGATTAATCGGTCCAACTTCACTGAACACTGAACTGTGGCATGAAGTTTGATCGTGAGTGGGGCCTATAAAAAACACGCTTTATATCGAACTAAAAAGTAAAAAATATTTTGTTTAAAATAAGCTTAAAAAGCGTGGGGCGCTTTGTTCCACATTTTCGTACATCGAGCGCCCCACGCTTTTTAAACTTATTTTAAAAAAATATTTTTTACTTTTTAGTTCGATATAAAGCGTGCTTTTTAGTTTTTTTTAAACTATATTTATTTTCCACTTTTTAGTTCGATTTATTGTCAAAAATTTGCCGAAAAAAAAACAATTTTTTTTTGGCGTGGACGGGATTAGAACCCACGACCCGTGATGCCGAGAGTTGACGTCAGCGAAGACCCGTGCCTTAGACCGCACGGCTGCCAGTGTACTTACTGTGCTGGCATATTATACCGCTATATAAACCACTTGATGTAGTCCAAATGAAAGTTACAAACATACATACATACATACAAACTTACAAGTGAAGTTAATATAAAGCGTGTAATATTACTGCTGCAATGGGTTAGAACGGTAAGGAAACTCATATATAAATTTTTAATTCGAAAATTTGAAGAGAAACATAATATTTGAATCCGGCAACGAGTGATATGGCTTAGCAATAATCTTCGTTGACACCCCTGGATTATAGACGCATTCATGTACAGTATATGTTCGTAGACATAGACGGAAGAATGGAGGGGGGAGGGGTGATTCAACAGAGCGTGAAGTCCCGATAGCCCTTCTGGATGGAGACAGGTCTAATGGTTACGTTATAACGGACACACCACTGTTTTATTGTTCGAACTTCATCGAATAATGACTCAAATGATGTACTACGAAAAATTCACTTGTAGACACTAAATATATGCAAAAGTTTTTACCATTGCAACCCACAAGGGGGAAAATATTAAGTCAAAATCACTTTTCAAAATTTACAATATCTTTTCGTTTTGAGGTCCCCGAATCTAAAAAACATATTTTTGGAAAAACCCTGTGGGCTGTTAGTCGGTTAGTTTGTGAACACGATACAGGTAAACGGATGAACGGGTTGAAACCAAATTTTGGGAGGATATTTGATACGTAAATATGAAGAGCCCTATTTTTTTTTGGGGAAAAATCGGCGCATGCGCAAAGGAGATGTATGCTATAACGTTGTTTTTTATATAATAATGGGATAATTTTCATAACGGTTTATTACTCTGTTTATTTTTTAAGAGTGTTTTGTTAAAAAATTTTTCTGAACTTTATAGTTTCGGAAATACAGTGTAACCTCTTTATAACGTCCTTCGTTATAACGAAAAACTCCCTATAACGTAGAAAATTTTACAGTTTGGTTGGTTTACCTTAAAACCCATACATTAATACACTCTTTATAGCGTAACAACCATTCTCTATTACGATGAAATATGTTCATATTTAGGCGTATTTAACAGTGTAATTATTTTTATACAACAAAATGAAGATGAAGAAGATGATAAAGAGGATGATTTTTAACCATCATCAACTATTCAACAAGTACTTGATGCCGCTAAACTTATCGAAACATTCCTATTGTTTAATGAAGGTGATTCCACCACATCCCAAGAGTCAAAACATGCATAATACTTAATAAAATACAAAACAAATATTGGCATAGCAAAAACGCCAAGCAAAGTTAACAGACTACATGGAATAAATTAATTAGGTGAAATTTGGTTATTTTTCTTTCTTCCCTCCATATAACGAAAACTCTTTATAACGAAAAAAAATGCTCGGTCCCTTGAGATTCGTTATAAAGAGGTTACGCTGTATTTTGAAAATAAAAAAAATCAACTATTTTTTTGTTTCGTAGATCTGTCAGAAATAAACTAGTTAACCATAGCAACGAATAGCAAATGTCATATTGAATACTAGCCATTACCCGCGTCACCTCTCACGATATCAGAAATTTTATTCTCTTTATTATACTAAATCAAATGTCAATATTTTATTGAACTGAATAGGGATATCTAGTTATAAGTTTGAAATGTTCCGAGGACATTTTTTTATAATCCGAGTGAACATTCCACGTAACAAAAGGGTCGGAACACCAGTAGTAATTTATTTTCAACTTTATTACTCGACGATTACCCTACGTACGTGTATATATTAAAATCTTAAAAAAAAACTTCGGAGAAGTAAAAACTTCGTTCTGTGCTAAATTCAAAAACTTGAGGCGACTGAATCTTAAGATTATAACTTAAAAAAAAAGAATTTCGAGGCAGACAAGAAATTGAAATCAAGCTCGAAATTCTGTGCGTAAGACGTCGAAAAAAAATGAATTTCGAGGCAGACAAGGAATTGAAATCCAACCTTGAAATTCTGTGCTTATAAAAGCTACAAGAGCAAGTGTGAGACATTATTTTTATTTTTCCTCCAAAATAAACATATGTGCATTTTTTATATTGTTGTATTTAAATGCAATAAAAGTGTTCATATTGTTGTATTTAAATGCAATAAAAGTGTTCATATTGTTGTATTTAAATGCAATGAATCTCCGAAATTAGAATATGTATTGTAAAAAACAACACGATCCTTACTCCATGCAACTGTGGTTTCGAGCGCGTCTCTCATGTATTTTGTTAAATAAGAAGTAACAATCAAAAGTCGGTTATGGAAATTGCAATAATCGACTTTTGATTTTTACTACAAAAGTGCATTTATATTTTGCCGCGTTCAATTTGTAAACAATCCAATAATATCCATGTGAAGTCTATTAAAAATAAAAATGAGCTATAACAAGTCTATGCTCTGTAATACATGATTCTTTTTTATTAACCGACGAAAAACAAAAACGGAGGAGGTTCTCAAGTCGACGCGTATATATTTTTTTTTTTAGTTTTTTTTTTTATTTATATTCATTTGAAATATGGATATTCTTGAAGATTCCATGAAGGCACATTTTGAAGGCATGAAAAAAAAATCAATGAACAAGGCCCACCATTAAAAATACAAATTTTTTTCATATCATTTGTAAAATACTTATTTTGCATTAAAAAAAGAAGTTTCACTTCGTAATCTTTTCACTTTTTAATTTTTGTTGCACTTTTTATGATAAATATGTTTTTTAATAAATTAATTTATTTAAATCTAACTTCAATCATATATTTTGCTATTTTTAATAAAAGATTTGACGAGTGAATTGTTCAAAAAAAAAGAAAATAAAAAAAATTAAAAATTAAAAAAGAAATTAAAATATATGAGAAAAAAATTGAGAAAATAAATTAAAAATTAAAAAAAACAATTAAAAACATAAAAAAATTAAAAATTGAAGAAAAATTTCTTCCAATAATGCTGGCGGGGATCGAACTCAAGACCCTGTTATTAGTTATTACTAGCCTACGTCGTAACCCGCTCGTCCACGAGCACTCACACAGTATACGCTGTTATTATGGTACAGAAGTATATATGGGTGATACGAAAAATCGGTCCTATGAAAGTCACGTGGTCACAGAACTATAAAACTTGGAAACTTGCTTCATATACACGGCGTTATATGGGACAAAGGCAAAATCAATGTATAAGAATACGCTAGAGATTCGTTGGCATTTAGCACAGAAAAGAATCTCTAGCGAGATTCTTCGATGTAATTTACTATGCCATAGTAATATTGCATTGAAACCCACTCAGTTACATTTAATACGTATAGCCATTGCAATTGTACGGGTTGCAACGACAAGAGTTATAGCAACATTCTGTTGCAATTGCCATTCAACCTGGGTGGGTGGACGGCGTCATGCGGCACCAGCCATAACCTCTCTTCCCATACAATTACATTCCATCTCCGCATTGTACAAAATGCGTGTATCTGTACGTCACGTTTCCACCAACATTTTCCATGAAATATCTGCAACTTGAAGGTAAAACCGTTTATATCGAATTTTTTATATCTAGGGTTCCGTGCCAGTTCTCTTATGGGATCATTCGTGTGTCCGTTCGTCTATCTTTTAAGTCTAGTGGAATTTCTTAGAACTAAATAAAGGTGCCAATTATCTTCGCATAATAATAGATTTTAATAAAAATTTCCTTGTTTCGTCAGGATTTGGTATTGTCCCATTTTTCACTGATTATTGAAACGAATTAAAGCGGAAAAAAAATTCCAGCCAATTGGGCGACGTGACCATTCCAACTTTAAAATGTTGATATTTGATATAGTATAATAAAGAAAATAAAATTTCTGATATCGCATGTAGTGACGCGGGTAACGACTAATATTAGATATATTTGCTATTCGTTGCCATGGTTACCTACATAATATGTTCCACATCATGTAAAAAATTAATCAAAGCATGCTTAACTTGTTTATTTCGGACAGATCTACAAAACAAAATAACAGCTGTTTTGTTTTTATTTTAAAAATATTCCCGAAACTATTAAAAAAAATTTTAACGAAACTTTCTTCTAAAAATTAATAGAATAATAAAACTTTATTAAAAGTATACCATTATTATATAAAAAAACACCGTTATAGCATATATCTATTCTGCGCATGCGCCGATTTTCTACAAAAACAATAGGGCTCTTCATATTTGCATACCAAACATCCTCCCAAAATTTGGTTTCAATCCGCTCATCCGTTTGACCTGTATTGTGCTCACAGACAAACAGACGCACAGAATTTTTCCAAAAATATGTTTTTCGGATTCGGGGGACCTCTAAACTAAAAAATATTGTAAAATTTTCAAAAGTGATTTTTGATCTAAACTAATACCATTTCCTACTTGTGAGTTGAAATGGTAATAGAGTATCCATTTTTTTTCATTCTTCAAAATACCAATAAATTAGTTATAGTTAATTTAAAACAGACCACCTATCGAACAAGGCGTGACGTCATTTGTCTGCAGTCTACGTACAAGCAACAAGAGATTGAGTAACGACACCAGTTTTTTATATTATAGAGTACACATACATTGCTACACGTTCGTTACATTTTTAATCTCAATAATCTATTTTACTCTACCGTGCCAAAAGAAGTTTTACTGCAAAAAATGAATTCGATTTGTGCCCAGGGAATCTGGACCGGGCAGCTTTTATGTTGTTTTTCATAGAGATTTTTTTATTTGCAACCGATATTTTGATTTCTGTTCAATTTGATCAGTCCGATTTGTACTCGGTCGAAAGCGGGCTGGTTATAGCTAGTCTAATAATCATTTGATTCGAAAACTTGGACGTTAAACCATACAATAACGAATGGAGTGTCGTATTTCTCGGTGCAAACATGATCCTAGACAAGTTGGCTGGTGTTATTCAAGTCGAAGGGCTGGGAAGAGTGGAGTTCGCTTCGCAGCTCGAAGTCAATAAATCTTCAACAAGGCAACACGCATACATCAGACGTGCGACGCGAGCGACTGTTCTCTGTGTTGCATTGTTCTGCTGCGTTGTGATGTTGCGCCTCCTCCGTGATGCGGTGCGCGTATTGTTGTCCGCAGCAAACTGCGGTCTCGTTTCTCGCGCACACCAGCATCCTCCTCTGTCTGTTTGCATTTCTGTATTTACACATACGTGCATTTGTACATGCGATCCCTCTACAAGCCCGTTACGCGTCTGTGACAAACAAACGACGAGGATATAATAATATATACAGTGCGTAAGTTTAGCCTGGGACAATCCATACTAAAAATAAAAATAGGTAAAAAAACTTTAAGTTAAACGATAATGTATTAAAAACTAGAAAGTAAATATGAGTCACCATAGGGGGCTTTAATTAGCAATGATGAAGGAGCAGAAGTGGATATAGACAGTAGAATCAAAAAAGCATCCCAAGCGTTTGGAAGTTTAAATCGTATTTGGCATTCAAGTATGATTTTTGAAAAAACGAAGTTACGTATTTTTAACTCGAATGTAAAATCGGTCCTTCTATATGGATCTGAAACCTGGAAAGTGACGAAAGCCATAACAACTAAACTGCAAATCTTCATAAACAAATGTCTCAGAACAATCCTCAAGGTGAAATGGTATGAACACGTCTCGAACAACGAACTTTGGAAACGTGCATGTCTTGAACAAATCTGTATAACTATAAAACGTAGGAAATGGAATTGGATAGGACACACGCTACGAAAGACAGATGACGACAGCGAAGAGAGCCTTGGATTGGAACCCACAGGGATACCGAAAAAGAGGCAGACCAAAAATATCCTGGAGAAGAACTGTTCGTGAAGAAGTTATGGAACAAGGAACTACCTGGCTTCAAGTCAAACATATGGCAAAAGTGAGGACTAGATTTAAAAATTTCGTAGAGGCCCTATGCTCCACTTAGGAGTTAAAGGTTATTATTATTATTATTATTATTATAGGGGGCTTTCATTAAACTAAAATAAAATCGTGGGGAACATTTAGTATACCAAAATTTTATTTTTTTAAGATTGGAAATCATATTTAGTTTTCGACTGTCTTCTTCGACCATAATGTATAAATTACCCTCACGATTTTATTTAATCAAAGTCCCCTATGCTGACTCATATACTTATTTTCTAGTTTTTAGTACATTTTCGTTTATACAATAAAAGCGTTTGACTTAAAATTTTTTTACCTATTTTTATTTTTAAGTTTTTAGATGTGCTTTATTAAAAGTGCAATTTGCAACCGGATGAAAGCTAGACCGGTCATCGGAACTACATATACTACGTGTGCAAAATTTCAACTCAATCGGATAACGGGAAGTAGTTTTTTTGTTTTCAAAATATTTTTGAAACTATAAAGTTGTGAAAAAAAATGTTTGTACAAAACTTTCTTATAAAAATAAATAGAATAATAAACCGTTATGAGAAGTATATCGTTAATATATTAAAAAACAACTTTATAGCATATATCTCTTCTGCATATGCACCGATTTCTTCCAAAAACAATATAGGGTTCTTAGCATGTCATAGATCTTCCCAAAATTTAGTTTTAATCCGCTCATCCGTTTGTCCTGTATCGACTAACAGACGCTCAGACTATATTCTAAAATATGTTTTTTGAATTGAGTGACCTCAAAATGAAAAAATATTGTAAAATTGCATTTTGATCTAAATTAGTACCCCACTTGTGGTGTTGGAATGGCAAAATATCTTGAATATAATTAGATACTCTATACTAATTTTTAAACCAATAAATTTAGTATTTTTGTAGATAAAATTGAATTATTAATTGGGGATAATAAAACACCGCCGACCAAATTAATTTAACTAATTGCGGAATTTACTTCTCGTTTACATTTTCTACTTACAAATTTGTATGCCAGTAAACACATTATGTACCTTAATTATAGCGTGTGTCGTTTTCAAGTAGGTTAGGAATCGTCACTACCTACTTTTGATGTAAATTAGCTAATTTCAGTCGTCTCTCACAGAAAAAAAAAACAACAGGAAGTACAATGTTTTCGAATCTATCAATAAAATGTATTCTTTATGTTTCGTGGATTTTTTGTTTATTAATAATTAAATCTTTTTTTCAACTGAAAACACCAGTTAAAAAAATATTTAATTATTTATGAATCAAAAACCCTCTACGAAACATAGAGAATACTTTTTATTGAATTTTTTCTATCAGTATACTACACCTAATAGTAGATTATGTATCAAGTGCGTGAATTACTATTTCATGACGCAGTGTGATATTACGCTAAAATAAGCACGAGATATATACAGTATGTAAACGCGTAAGGTGCACATAGGGAAATTAGCATTGGGAAAAAATACTTGGATCAGAGTTAGCCATGACTGCATTAATTGTTATTTCTATTGAATTATCGTGGTAATCTTGAGGATTTCTATTTTATTTTGATTTATTTTTATTTTACTTGGCTTTTTTAATAATAAAAAGCTCTTATAATCATTATTTTAATTTTTTTGTACAAAAATAAAACCAAAAAACAACTCCATCTGTTTGGAAACATTTCATTCAAAAATTGTCTGACTGTTATGACGTATGCGCGTTGGTAAATCAGTGACCCAATGTCTTTAGGTTCAACACGAATAGGCGGAGATATTTGATCTCGCACCATATTTAAGTATTTTTGGGAATTTAATGTCCCATTACTAAAAAAGTCCGATTATGTTGTAATCATTTGTTATTTTCTTCGGTAGTATACACATTCATTTTGCAAAAGAATATTATCTGTCAAATTGAAAAACAAAACTTCAAGGCTCACTCTGATCCAGTCATTTTTTCCCAATGCTAATTTCCCTATGTGCACCTTACGTGTTTACATACTGTATAGATTTTTTTGCAAATACCTCATATAGAATGGCTGATTATAATTTATAATAAGTATTTTATGTATAATTTGCTTCTCTGTCTGGATTGGTAAAATCGCATTACTTTCGTTTCATTTTACGCACTAGTGCGAAAAGGCATGAAAAGCAGCCATTTTAAAAATTACTAATACAACTTCGCAGCTCGATTTGTAAAAGAAGAAAAACAAAAACAGTGTATTGTAGCTATTAGCGATTATTTTTCCTACATTTATAAAACCAAAATCGTATGACATTCTGTATATCATGCAAATGTAATGAATATTGCTATACTTACAAACTCAGTTATAGTATAGGACATCTAGGTACCATGTTGAAGTTTTATTGTACTGCAAACGATTCCTTTCCTTATTTACCTGTATTTCTATCTCTTTTTCTCTTCATTTCTCGTATTTTCATCGAAGCTAATTAATTTTACTTTGCTTTCTCGATCATGGCAAATGTGCACCATCATCGCATTACAATAAATAAATTTTATTTTGCATGTCGGAAACGAAGAGAGTACAGCTACGACTGAAATACTGAATGTATTTTTTGTTTTGTGGTATTTCTGGTATCTAACACTTTGCAGCTATGATCTCCGAACAATAAATATTAGGTTAATTTAAAATTCGAACACGCTAATATACATAATATGAAAAATGTTGGCACCTAACCAAGGAGTGTAGAACATGCTAATGCGCGTCTCGATCCCCCGACCAAATATCCTCCAACATAATATCCCTCGACAAAATATCATCTTGAAAATATCCTACGGGCAAAATATCTCCCAACATTTGTGGAGAGTACTTTAAAAAACAATTACGGGATCGCGTCGATGCGATGGCGTTTTTTTTTTGCGCAGTGAAAAGGGAAGGTCGTTTGTAGGGAGTTCTTTAAAAAAACAATTAGATGATAAAATTATCGGGGTACAAGGCTGAATATAAAAACAATTTTTATTCACTAGAACATTATTTTATTAGTCAACGTTTCGGCAGAAATTTTTGGCTTCTTCAGGACATATAACAAATAAATAAACTTAATAAACCCTACAACATCTAAGCCATAAACTTAAATTTTTTTTTAAATATTTGTATATCAAATAATTACTTATTCGGATTACCTTAATTATTTGATATGCAAATATTTTTTAGAAAATTTTAAGTTTATGGTTTAGATGTTGTAGGGTTTTATTTATTTGTTATAGGTCCTGCGAAACGTTGACTAATAAAATAATTTTTTAGTGAATAAAAATTGTTTTTATATTCAGCCTTGTATCCCGGTAATTTTATCATACCATAATACCAAGGTGTCTTATTTTATTTTGTTAAAAACAATTAGATACGGGGTCGTGTATACAAAGTGAGATAGTGATGCAGTATTTCTACACCAGTTTTGCTGATAGGATATTTTGTCAGGGGATATTTTGCCCGTAGGATAATTTGTCGGAGGATGTCAAAAATTTGACATAGGTATTAAAAAATGGAAAATAAATTATAATTTTTTATGTTAAACTTTATTTTCTAATTTAAAAAATTGTTTTCTTGAGCTTTGACAAAGTCAATATTTTTGATGAAACGTAAGCAATAAAAGATAATAATTATACCTATATGTGTCCGCATTCCCGTTATTCATAATTATTAAACTTGCATTAGTCCAATTAAAATGCTATTTTTATATAAGAAATTAAATTTATTTAATACTAGCGGTCCCGCCCGGTTTCACCCGGGTGCAAAAGAATGAATGGGGAAGGAAGGGACATGAGTACACACATTCATCTTAGTTTACCGAGATGAATGTTGTGTCCAAATTTCATGATGATCGGAGTTAAAAGTTTTTGTCGATAAAGAGCAATATTTAAAGTTTTTTTAACGAATATTTTTTTTTTAAATGAATTAAATAAAATTAAAATAAATTTAAATGTAAGCCTTAGAAGAAAGCAATGTAAAAAATAAAAAAAATAAAAATAAAAATATATTCACCCAACGTGGGGCTCGAACCCACGACCCTGATATTGACAGTCGCATGCGCTACCGATTGATCTACCACAGGTTGTGTTCTTTCATCACTAATATGAGTAGATCTAGTTAGTGCATTTCACATGAATAGAAGCTTATTTTTGAGATACTTTTTGCAACATTGTTCATTAAAGCTCCGCTCCTAATCGCCGTAGCGTAATATTATATAGCCTATAGCCTTCCTCGGTAAATGGGCTATCCAACAAAAAAAAATTTTATTCAATTTGAACCAGAAGTTCCTGAGATTAGCGCGTTCAAACAAACAAACAAACAAACAAACTCTTCAGCTTTATATATTAGTATAGATTTAAATAAACAATGCAGTATTGTAAATTACAAACATTAAAAAAAATGATTTACGTAAATGTCCAAAGTCCATTATGTACTTCTTTATTGCCATTTCATCATTTGTCGTTACTTCGATAAAACATCGATAATAATCATTTAGTAAACGCATGAACGATTGCAATCTCGAGCACCATAATTCTTTATCAAAAAACCTGCACAACATGCGTATCGTATAATGTACAAATGTTATCGCAACCCCTGTGCATATAATGTTTGTGTTACACACTTCTCTACCTGTGTACCAATCCACCAATTAATAAATTACTAAGAAATATTACCAATTTCCGCGACCGCTTTGTTTAATGTTGGAATTTATTGCTGGTGGGTCGAAGTTTAACATTAAAATACCTATTCAGGCGTTGGCAACATTTAAACCGTGCACATAGTGGCATTGATGGCCGGTCACAGAACTAACTTTGAACCAACTTGAATCAAACGAACGGAAAACTTTGATCAAAGTAATTATGCAAATCGACGTTTCACGAATTTTCGTGAGAATTCGTTTGTGAGTATGGAACTTTTTAATTTAAACATAGGTACCTACTGCTAAGGGTATTTGCAGTTAATAGTCTAAAGATCAGTGGATGAAGAATCTTTAAAAAAGCCTAAATTACATTTTTTGGTTATTTTTTGACTTGTGTGACTTTTAAAACTCGCTGTGTGCTCGTTTTTCCATAATGCCATGCTGCGTCATAATAATAATAATATGTAAAATCTTTGATTAACGTCTGAATAGAACTCTTCAAATAAATAAAATTGTCGACCAATTTTTCTCAGACCAATATATTGACAAAATAAAAAATAACAAATCAATACAACATAAGATGACGTTTCGATCCGGCTTTGGATCTTCTTCAGAAAAATCTAAAAATATAAAAATTAATTAGTATTAAATTATTAATTATTATCTAATTACACGAATGATGATGTTTGAAAGAATCAAACAAATTAATGAAAAATTAATAACAAAATTAATTTGTTTGATTCTTTCAAACATCATCATTCGTGTAATTAGATAATAATTAATAATTTAATACTAATTAATTTTTATATTTTTAGATTTTTCTGAAAAAGGTCCAAAGCCGGATCGAAACGTCATCTTATGTTGTATTGTTTTGTTATTTTTTATTTTGTCAATATATTGGTCTGAGAAAAATTGGTCGACAATTTTATTTATTTGAATAATAATATGTATTTAACATAAAATATTTTTTTAAAAATAAGCTTAAAACAATAATGAATAAAAAATACTAGTATTATTGTGAAAAAAGCGTGGGGCGCTTTGTTCCACATTTTCGTACATCGAGCGCCCCACGCTTTTTTCACAATAATACTTGTATTTTTTATTCATTATTGTTTTAAGCTTATTTTAAAAAAAATATTTTTTACTTTTTAGTTCGATATAAAGCGTTTTTTAGTTTTTTTTAAACTATATTTATTTTTCACTTTTTAGTTTGATATAAAGCGTGTTTTTCATTTTTTTAAACTATATTTATTTTCCACTTTTTAGTTCGATTTATTGTCAAAAATTTGCCGAAAAAAAACACAATTTTTTTTCGGCGTGGACGGGATTAGAACCCACGACCCGTGATTCCGAGAGTTGACGTCAGTGAAGACCCGTGCTTTAGACCGCACGGCTACCCACTGTAGTTACAGTGCTGGCATATTATACGACTATATAAACCACTTGCTGTAGTCCAACCGGAGGTTACAAACAAACATACATACTTACATACATACAAACTTACAAGTGAAGTTTATATAAAGCGTGTAAAAAGTACAAATTGATAATTAATAGAAACAAAATTAGAAGTTGTGCTCCAGAAATGTTGTTCTCTAGTACTATAGAGGGATGCTTTTGATAAGTTTTGTAAATCTGACTTTTCTTCTTATGCCAGACGACAGTATTTTTATAAATTAACTAGCGGCCCAGTCCGGCTTCCCCGGATTTGTAGATTACCTATTTAAACATAGACATATTATGCTGCATCGAACTTTCAATATTAACTGTCAGTATTATGAATGAAACGCCCATTATTTAATAAGTCATGAATATAAAAAAAAATTTGAATTAAAAAATATTGAGAGGTGCTGGGAGGCTGAAAATTTGGGATTTTTATTTTTTTTTTTATGTGAAACATCAAAAAAATACCTATTTAAAAAAATGATCCAAAAATTTAAAAAAATCTGGATCTTGACAACAGCGCCACCTACTTGGGTTCAAGTATAGCTAAGAACCATCCAGGTGACCCCATATGTACAAAAAAATTTCATCGAAATCGGTCCAGCCGTTTAAGAAGACACGGACACCGGAATTTTATATATAAAGATAATTTACGCACTCGATACACATTACAGAAAGAATACTAGCCAATCACAAAATATTAGCCTTTAACAATTTCTTGCAATTTTGGAGCACGAACTCTTGTACTATCTAATCAATTTTGGAATTATTATCTGGCATACGGATTCACTTAGAACGAGTATAGTTTTGCGTTAAGTTTCCGATGTAAATATATTCTACCCCATTCGTATTTATCTATCTACAACTTTACTCACAGTTGTGTTGAAATTAAACTAACTGAAATATGTACCTGCCGTACTTATTTCGAAGTTTTCACTTTAATTAAATTCTAATATTTTTGTTTTTTACAATTATATGATTGCATGTGCACTATCTAAGATTTATTCTGATTACATACGAAAGTTTATGTATGCCTTGGGATTGAGTTTACTGGTAATTCTCGTCTTGATCCCCCGACAAAATATCATCTTGACTAAATTACAAAGAAGGCGTTTGAGGGGAGTTCTTTAGAAAACAATTACGGGGTCGCGTCGATGCGATGGCGTTTTTTTTGCGCAGTGAACAGGGAAGAGCGTTTGGTGGGAGTTCTTTAAAAACCAATTACGGGGTCGTGTATACAAATAGTAATACAGTAATTCTACACCAGTTTTGCTGATAAGATATTTTGTCAGTAGGATATTTTGTCAAAGGAAAAAAACGCGCGGATTAAAGATAATTTTTTTTATTTTACAAAAAAAATGTTAAAGAAACAAAGAATCTTGCTTGACTTCAAACAATTCTATATTTAAATAGGTAATACTACTTAGAGAAACAGTATACAAAACAAAGAAAGTTTTTATTCAATTTGATGAACAATGGTCAAATATCAAATTATTCAGTTAATCTCGCACTTTTTCAGTATAGAATTTTATTCTACGGCGCGCTTTTTTTAAACTGTTTCTCGCTTGTTGTCGCTTATCAGCCTTGGCTCACCAGTGCTGGCAGCCAGTCATCCAAGCACAAAATTAAATAAATAACTAAAAGTATAACTTTATTACGCGCTTTATACCTTCCCGTAACCTCGGTAGTCGGTTAACATGAGATTCTATCCTGAACCGGCCAGTGATGTACCCTCTCGAGTGTTGATAGGCTTACAGCGAATTGTTTCTTACGTATCGGGTTTAATAAGACATTTTATCTAGTTAGGTACTTTATTTAGGTACTACTTAAGTTTTTAAAATCATTTTAAAATTGTACTTGCTATGACTGTAAAACATATTTTTTAAAACCGTAAATATTTATACTAACATATAAAGCTGAAGAGTTTGTTTGTTTGGTTGAATGCGCTAATCACAGGAGCTACTGTTACGAATTAAAAAAAGAAATTTTGTTGGATAGTCCATTTGTAGGGTGTATAATATCACGCTACGATCAATAGGAGCGGAGCATCAATGAAAAAGTTGCAAAAAACTCAAAATTTGACTGTCCGACAAAAACTTTTGAACGGTAACTCCGATCATCATGAAATTTGGACACAACATTCATCTCGGTAAACTAAGATGAATGTGCGTACTCATATACCTCCCCCCCTCATTCGTTCTTTTGCACCCAGGTGAAACCGGGCGGGACCGCTAGTGTAACATAATTAGGTAAGTACGCCTATGGAGAATTAATTTTATTTTATCTTGAAACCAAGGTCACTAATTCGATCGACCGACGGACATTGCACTATCAAATTGCGTTCGATTTTGTCGTAGGTATCCAACAAAATCGTACTGGAGCGTGAGTGGCGGGCTTGAAGATAAACTCTATAGATTTAGGAGTTGGGTTATATTTGATGCACTGTATACCTGCGTAATTTAGTATGCAAATGTTGTAGGAAATAAATTGAAAAATGAAGAAAAACAGCATCATTACAATAAAATTTACTATTTAAATGGTAATACATTTTGGTCGTATATATTCGTTTATCCCGGTATCCGCATCCCTGTTAGTCACTGGAAAGTAATTAATAAAATGCATTCTTATTCCAACTTAAATAAACAGCAATAAATTCAAACGCCACAACATCTAACGTTGGGAAAAATACGGCTGAAATACCTGCACCCACGACATCATTGTTTGTTTGGCAAATAAAAGCGCCACATAGCGAGTTCAATTTTTAATTAAATTTCCATAGCCATCTTCTTGTTGTGCGTTGAAGCAGCAAACCATCTGCCGTATATATTGTAATGATGTACCTACTTTAATATTTGTACTGCACAGAACCACACCCCCTCGTCGATTGATTTATCGCGTACACGTTCAGAAGCGCACGCTGTACTATAGATTTGCTCGCTTCGAAAAGTCTAGTCGGGAAAGAATTAGGTATGCGTAAGGGAACAGTGAAAACACAAAGCAGAATTTTAAAGTCAAACGCAAAATTAATACCTAGTCGCTGTTAGATGAAACTAAAGATAAACAATTTGCTTGGTTCAAAATATTGAGAGAAATTACTATCGAAAAACTTGATCCAATAAATGTGTATAAGTAATATTGTTGTATACTGCTGTTTAAATTAATAAAATTGCTAAAAGCTAGTTTATAAATGTTTTCAAAGGGCAAATTAATTTTGTAGTGATGTTTAAGACAAACCAGGAATTCGGCGTCTACTAAGCGTCGCTGTGTCACTGACAACACTTTCAGGACGTGATGTTGACGAGCTAATGTGTGATTTGAGTCACCTCCACTGGTTTTATTGATTATTGAACAACTTAACAGTATTAAATAAAATTTATCTTACGGATAACGGAAATTACAGTCAAATTATATCAAATACTAGCGGTCCGTCCGGTTTCACCCGGGTGTAAAAGAACGAATGGGGAAGGGAGGAACATGAGTACACACATTCATCTTAGCTTACCGAGATGAATGTTGTGACCAAATTTCATGATGATCGGAGTTACCGTTCAAAAACTTTTGTCGATAAAAAGCAGTATTTATACTTTTTTAAACTAATTTTTTTTTTTAATTAATTAAAATTAAAATAAATTTAAATGTAAGCCTTAGAAGAAAGCAATGTAAAAAAAAATAAAAATATCTCCGCCCAACGTGGGGCTCGAACCCACGACCCTGATATTGACAGTCGCATGCTTTACCGATTGAGCCATACGACGTTGTGTACTCGGAACGTTAATATGAGTATATTTAGTTAGTGCATTTCACCTGAATAGAAGCTTGTTTTTGAGATACATTTTGCAACATTTTTCATTAATGCTCCGCTCCCAATAGTCGTAGCGTGATATTATATAGCCTATAGCCTTCCTCGATAAATGGGCTATCCAACAATATTTTTTTTTCACATTGAACCAGTAGTTCCTGAGATTAGCGCGTTCAAACAAACAAACAAACTCTTCAGCTTTATATATTAGTATAGATTTGGATAGAATATGCAAGACTGTTGAACTGATAAATTGTGATTGTTATGTGTAGATATTGTTGAATATAATTCTAGGCGAGATTGTTGTGTTAAAATTATTTTATATCGTTCTATCAATATAAGCAACATTCTTATGTAGATAAGAACTTTAACTAATCACTTTTCTTTGGTCTTCACTGCGTCCAAAAATAGTATATTGTGCGACTAGTGAGAGAAGGAGAAGATTCTATGAGCGTGAAATTTGTCGCACGAGCGTAGCGAGTGCGGTAAAACGCACGCGAGTGGAATATTCTCCTTCGATCAATGGTCGCACATAATACTTTATTCAACTAGCACGAGTAATATGTAATCGGGGCCCTGATAAAAGAGGGAAAAATAATAAATCACTTCATTGATTGACGTACCCAGCGCCCTCGATGCACACAAGATAGCCATGACTTTCGCTGAATTGCGATGCTGTTTTCATATATACAATACCGCCTACCACGTTCCTATTGGTCCAGAAGCTGCGTGCAGTTTTTTTCATTATTGCACGCTCGGGCTTGCTACTGCGTTTCTATTGGTCCAGAAAATTCATTATCACACTGTGCGGCTCATTATTAGCACTCTACGCGTCAACATGAAATAATCTATTATTTCTCCCGAATTTAGCAGGGCCCCGAAATTACATATTACTCACGCGTGTTGAATAAAATATTTTTATGTACGCCTGTGTGCAACTAAGTTGATATATTATGTATTGATAGAACATAAAGACATAATATTATTATTAATCCATGTAAATGTGTATTATCTATCTTCATTTTAATATACCTACCTACTGCCATAGCAAATTTTATTAAGGAAAGTTACATAATAATTGAATAACAATGCAGTGGGTGTAATAAATAAACAATTATATTCACGAAGTATTTGTGCCTTTAGGATACATTTTGTATATTCCTTTATATTAAAAAAATATGCACGTTATTTTATTGTGATTTATTGTTTAAAGTTAACAGATATTGCTGGTTAATAATTATACGTTGATTCAAATGTATGAACATCCTACGACCTACATTAACAGCACATCTGCAATTTCTGTAAACTGGTTTGGTGCCTCACTGACAACATTTTATACTAACGGACGTTGTGCTAAAATAATTTGGTATTGCAATTTGCAACGTCTATAAAAGGAAAAAAATTCCAGCCAATTGAGCGACGGGACCATTACAACTTCAAAAATGTTGGCATTTGATTATAATAAAGAAAATAAAATTTCTGATATCGCGTGAGATGGCGCGGGTGATGGCTAGTATTTAATATGATATTTGCTATTCGTTGCCATGGTTACCTACATAATATGTTCCACGTCATGTAAAAATTAATCAAAGTATGCCGAACTAGTTTTTTTTCTGACAGATCTACAAAACAAAATAAGAGCTGATTTTTTTTATTTTCAAAATATTTCCGAAACTATAAAGTTTAGAAAAAAAAATTAATGAAACTTTCTTGAAAAAATAAAAAGAATAATAAGCCGTTATGAAAAGTATACCATTATTATATAAAAAACACCGTTTTAGCATATATCTCTTCTGCGCATGCTCTTCATATTTGTATACCAAACATCCTCCCAAAATTTGGTTTCAATCCGCTCATCCGTTTGACCTGTATCGTGTTCACAGACTAACAGACAAACACTAACAGACGCACAGAGTTTTTTTCCAAAAAAATGTTTTTTGGATTCGGGGGACCTCAAAATGGAAAGATATTGTAAATCCCATAGCAATATATATATTCATACACCATCTGAAAGTTTTAACGAAGAAAACCCCATACTACGATTTTTGAAAATCTGAAATTTTTATATTACTTTTTTAGGTTGAAGTTAGGGGTAATTTTTCGGTTTTTTGTTAATTAACTCTTTTATTCGAAAAAATTACAGCTTATTTAGGACATAGAAAGGTAAGTCTCCTGAAAATTTCATATAAAAAAAAAACATTTTTGCAGGAGAAAAAATTAAAAGCGAAAAAAACGGGTTTTTCGATATTTCTCTGAATCTTTAAGGTTATGTGAAAAAATTATATTTATAAAAGTTGTAATTCCTTTTAATACCTACAACAAATTGCCATACAACATTTTTCGATTGGAGGTCAACTTTCGCCGGAAATAACGAAAAACCGCGTTTGACCCCTAAAACGCGCCCCCCGCAGCACCCCTGCCCTTTACGCATTTGAATTTTTGATTTCTGTATTACTGACGGCAGTTTCTTCCCTTCCTCATCAGTCGTTTTCGGCTATGAAAGTTAACTTCACTAGTCTATATAGTATTTCTGTCGGATTTCAATAAATAAACATGTCACTCTGCGAAAAAATATGACAAATTGAAATGATTTTTAATATTCGAGCTTTCAATTATTAATCCCAATTGCAGACGATCATATTAAATTATTAATTATTGAGGTCCAGGTATTAATAAAACGGGACTATAAACTAAATATCGACGTGTTTACTTATACACACACACAGCATTCCGCATTATAATGAATAGATATTATAGCGTAGTACAGTAAACAATTTATTGGTTTTACAGTACAATAAAACATACATTAAATTGTGACAAATGGCTAACCCAATTATTATCATTTGACGATATTAATACGTGTATATATGATCTCTGTCCGCAACGATAAAACGAAACCAATGTTTTGCATCTATTTATATATATGTTGTGGACAATCACTTTACCATTCATGAAGTATCAATCTCACCAAAAATATGAATATGGAAAAAGAGTCAAGTTCGATACAAAGAACAAGTGAAGCAACAGAATCAGATGAGGTTTAAATAATATTAGCACGTAACTCATTGCTGAATACTTTCTACACTTGGTGAAATGATCCCCGTAGTGCGATGGTGATGGAAAAAACGTATAAGAGGACAATGACAGTGAGAGCATGGACGTGAACGATGATGACCAAAACAAACATGAACGAATATGGCAACGTAAACAATGTCTGAGAAAATTTGTAAATTACCAGTAACATTCAAATCTTTGATTAACGTCTGATTAGAACTCTTCAATAAATAAAATTATCGACCAATATTTCGATATTAAAACATTTTTAGCGAATTTTATTAAAAACTAATTAGAAACTAATTATTAATTAATTTTTACATTTTTTAAATCAGTTCTGAAGAAGCTCCAAATTCGGACCGAAACGTTTATGTATTGAAGTTATATATTTTTTGTTAATATATTTGTCTGAAAAAATGGTCGATATATTTATTACCAGTAACATGTTATAAATGTAGACACACTTGCATTCTTCAAGCAGAAAAAGAAATATTGTGACAACTAATGGTTCGTTCCTATAAAAGATTATTTCAATAAAGATTAATACTATGTTGATCAAAATAGCTTCGCAAACGACTCATTATTTTTGATCAATTTTTAAAAGATAAAAACAGGGCTGCCAGATTTCTCTCCTCAGAAATCCGTCGGTAAGGCGAAAAGTGGTGGGGGAAGTGGTCTGAAAAATCCGTTTCCATCCGTTCGCCCGGTTCACCCATTAATGCAATGAGTGTGAGAAAGATAGAGAGTAAAGTGAAGTATGCGGTACCATAAACGACACATCGACGTGTTTCCACCTTCATTATGGCTTTATTATTAACATTATTAAATGAATTTCGTATAAGACGTTGAATTTACTTTTACTTACAAACAGACTTTAAATTGAATAGAAATGATTCATTTTTTCACATCCAATGAATCGATTATTTCGTAGATTTTTCACATTTTTATGAAATAAAAATATTATATTGACTGTTAGAATGTAACGATAGTAACAAACGCGGCAGTACAATCAGTTAAATCCTCAATGTGTTCCGTAAATCCGTGTAACTCGAAACACTTGACTCCAGTTGTGTGAAAAAAACGCATCAGACAAAGATAGCGAGTCGATATTCATCGATATAGGTGTGTGTTTCGCGAACACATTGTTTCATACACTCTCTTATCTTTTTCTAACCAAATAGAGAGAGGAGTAGGACAGAGGTAGTGAAAGAAACGTGCTCAGATATGCTCGAATGTGCTAAAAATACCCGAATGTCCCCAAATTATCGATTATCGAGTGAAGTTTGAATTTATATGTAGTAAAAAAGGTAAAAAATTCGGAAAAGTTAGAAAATCCGTTAAATCCGTTCAGATCATGAAATCCGTTCCATTATCCGTTCAAATTTATTTCTACTCGAAAAATCCGTTCGGAACGGAAAAATCCGTTCATCTGGCAGCCCTGGATAAAAATGGTTACTGTGGGTCATCCTCAAAAGATAGACATACACTATCACGAACTTTTCTGTATATTTCTCTACTAGTCAATTAGGTTCGTTCCAAGCAGCCGCGAACGGTAATAGAACCGTGCACAGTCTTATCACCGCGCAAGACTAATTTGCGCACTAGCTCAAAAATCGATACTGCGCAAGACAGTCTTGCGCAGTAACAAGACTGTGTACCTACGGTTTTATTACCGTTCGCGGCTGCTTGGAACGAACTTATATAAACCATGTTAGCGCTCTAAAAGCGTTCTTTCCTGGTTTCAAAACATCGAAATTTGTTTACATTTAATATGAATGCATTATACACATAAACCTTTCAGAAGAAATTCTCTACATGTTGGTGACAATCGCATCAAAATAAATTGCGCATAGCAGAACTAAGCGAACAGAGACAGACGTGGATAGCTACCTTGTTTTTATACTATTTAAAGATTTAGAGATACAAAGATAATATAAAAAAATGTATCGCGTATCTCAAATTCTTTAGCGAATATTGAATTTGATTCGCCAGCTTTCGGCCAATACTCAATAGTACCTTTTCCTTCGAATAACGGATATCATAATGTAATAAAACTGTTCTTCGACAAATAAACAAACAAACTAAAAGTACTTCTCTTCTATAATGGAAATGAAATAGAAATAATAGAACAAAGAAAACAACAACTTCTAAATAATAAAAATAATACAAAGTCACTAGATACATAGAAATATATACACAGATATATAGCGCTCTAGAAATTTATATCCGAACTCAATGATTTATGTCTAACCACTGTGTGTACTGTTGGTACATTGGCGTGGGATGCATATTCCCATTGTAGCTTTTTCTCGAATGTTCGAAACCCTTCTCAACCTGTTTCCACAAAAACTCTTCTACCGGCTTCTACCAATGCGCGCAGTGTTGATGGAGTGCGTCACAATAATAACAAAATTATACATACCTACATTAGTCATGATAATCGGACAAAACAATCGAAAATTATGTCAGTGTAAGCGGTCGATCAAATTAACTGTAGACATTCTAAGCTGATTAGGTTCATGCTAGTTTATATTAAAAAAAAAAAAAAATAAGCAACTGAATACAAATACGACATAATAAGCGATTGGTTATTATAAGCGAAGTCATAAAATGAATGAACTCGCCACCGTAAATAAGTAGTAAGTCAGTTTAAACAATAAGTTTATGTATTATAATATTTGCACAGCTTTATATATTTATGTTATACCAAACGGATGCTAATTACAGTCATTAATTCGTTTAGCGTGGAAAATAATGACTTTCATTAAAATGAAATGTGACTAGCTGGAACTATCACGATAAATGAAATCCCCCAAAAAAAAACACAATTTAAATTCGAGCAGCCTGTTTTTATACAATGTGATCGAAGTCAAATATTTATATTTTTAGCGTTGATATATTGTGCCTTCAAAAATTAAATTCTTAAATTTTCCGGTGTCCCTAAAGTGGTTGAAATCGATTTATAGGTTAATAAAAAAAAGTCGAAGTGGATCGTACATACATAATTACTTTAAAAAATGTCACAGCTTTTATTTGAACTCTCGAGAGAAATGTTTTTTTGAAACCGTTTTTTTAGTTTTTCTTGCGTTTGAATATTGAATGCATTTTAGTTCTGCATACTATTTGTACACAGGATCCGACATAAATAATTGAATGCAGATAACAGTAATTAAAAACAATGTTTAAAATTTTTGCACGAGTCCTGCAAAATAGCTGCTTTTCCAGAGTAGGCGCTGAACGCTGTACACCAACAGTACCAATATGACCGAACGTGAAATGTCAATAATATTACAAATATGTACCTACTAGCGGCTTGGTTCGCTCGAATTTGTAGATTGCCACCGTTTTTTCGTCGACTTCGTTGCAAAATTGATATCCACGAGAAGCGCTTAACATAAAAAGTGTTATAGAAAGCTATCCTTAAAAGACAGACATATGCCATCGCGGACTTTTCTGTATGCGTGTGCACAAAGCCTACTAGCGACCCTAGTGGGTAATAGAAAATTATTGAACTCACTTTTTGTGGAAATCGCGACATGTTTCTATCGTGATAAGTCAAAAACTTTAGTTGGCCATGATGTGTCAAAAAAAATTTAATCAGGAAAACTGATGTTAATTTGTTTACACTCACAGAGGAACGTCAAATTAGGGCGCCAATGGTCTTTATTTTATTTAAATCGCCATCAGCGCAACAATCCGGAACACAACAAGCATTTCCAGATCGATTTGTTTTCTTTGTAATTAAAGAACTTCATAAAATTATAACTAGTTTCACTTTTAATAAACATTGCTCACTGACATACGAAAAATTTGAGCTTGAAGTTTCCCCTAGTGCTTACCACAAACGCTCGCATCGAAAAATTTGTAAATCCGCCTCCCTGCACATAGCCCATAAAAAGGAACAATTCCACCATACATTGTTTTGTTATATCTCAAAGGGATTAGGCAGAGTTTTCGATGAAAGTTCCCAATCGGCTTGATTTTTTCCGACATCGTCAACAATCATCGCCAATTTACACAAAACATTAATGAATTATACACATAAAGCTTTCTCTTGAATCACTCCATCCATTGGTGAAAAAAGTATTAAATTCCGTTCGGTAGTTTTTGAGTTAATTGCGTTCTGACAAACATTGATAATGATGTAAAAATCTGCTATTTTATATGCAGTATGTATCTTGTGCTATTATGACTCGTGTGACCGTGAACTAATGTTACAGCTCGTAACATACGAGATACATAAACTAATATTTTGCACTACATCCTAAAAAATAACTGCTTTACAGGTTTTTAAACTGACTCGTTACACACTAGTGCGATAAATTAAAACAAAAATCCATAGTATCCATGATCTTTTATTTTATTAAAAAAAAATACGTGTGGCACTCGGGGACTGCCGCGGTAAAGCTATTGCATATTCTTTTTAGGTCTTTAAGTTTGTCTTCTCTATAAAACGAAAATAGCTAGGTATAAATAGTGTAATTACACACCAAAACAATTATTCATTCAAAAAATTTGAACAAAAAGAACGATATTAAGAGTTTGATCATAGAATTTCGCGCGATGTACATTTATATAGATATAATATCATATATACTTTCTCTGCACATAACCTAAATAATTTAGGTTATTTTTATAGCAGTATTATATATAAATTCATTTATACACAAATAAAGATAGAATCAGTTATGAGCAGTTATGCAGTTATGAGCACACAAACACCGTGCCGAAGTCTGCCGAACTGACGATGCACGGCTGTTAACGCCGCACCGCTGTGCCGGTCGGAGTGGGGGGTGTTAGGTTTTTTCGTTACGGAATTTCTTGATTCGGTCGCCGCGCTCAAAGCCCGCGATAGAAGCTATGCAATAGCTTAAAAACACGTTTATCAATAAGTAAAAGTGCAATTTATCAATCAGTTTAATTTTCGATCGGATTGGCGAGGCAGTTTAAGTTTCAATATCGATATTTTCAATTTTCCTTTAAAGCGGAACTAATTTTGTCAGATCCTGTGGTGGTCGTACACTCGTATGCATGAAGTGTGTATGACAGGTCACATTATAACGACTGGGAGTCTCTGCACGTTTGAAATTCGTTGATTGCATTGTTCTGTCTCAGTCTTCTTTAGCAGCTATCTCTGCTTAAATGTATGTATACCATCATTAAAGTGGCTATAATATACTAGTGATGTAACGAATATTTTTTCACATTTGCATTCGCATTTTCCAAATTCACGCGAATATTAATATCAGAAATAGTATATTACACCACAAGGGCCAAAAGTGTGATATGCTTGCTAGATTGTAATCATATGATTACAGTTTCCAAACATCAGAAGTAGACTAATGTCGTATTCAATCTCACTGTCATCTAGATTCTAGAACATTAGATTGTACTCACACAAAAACAGAAATGATTGTTCTATATAGAAAAAAAAAGACGGGTTGCACTCCGGGAGTGCCGGTAGAAGTGAAAAGTTGAATATTACCTCTATTCTCCATCCGTCTTACGAATTTTCGATCAGGTCACGTGTCCTGACGCGAGTTTAACATTTTTTACCCATACCTCTACTCTCCATTCGTCTTACAAATTTTCGATCAGTTTACCCATACCTCTACTCTCCATCCGTCTTACGAATTTTCGATCAGGTCACGTGTCCTGACGCGAGTTTAACATTTTTTACCCATTACAAAAAAAGTGTGCAACGCTGCTAAAGAAGTTTTCACTTCAAAAATCGCTTTTCAAGCTAAATTTTGATCAAAATGCGTAGAAAAACTTTGTTTTGAAGTGTAAACTCTACAAAAAACAATGCTAAATACATGAATTAATATATAGTTTAAGACTAATATCGTTTCACTCGATCAACTATTTTTCGTGCAGGATTGATTTAAAACTCTACAATGCTTTTCGTATGGAGAAATATATATATTATGTTCACAATCTAAAGTCAGTGTCAAACAAAATTTTTTGACAATCCTTTCTGTACCCAGAACCACTACAAATGTGTGCGTAAACTTGCTGGACAAAATAATGTCACCAGATTTGAAAACTGAATAATCGCATTCGCATGTCAAAAATTGGCATTCGTTACATCACTACTATATACGGTTCTCTCGGTAGCTTATATCGCTGAATGCAATCGACATCAAATATACAAATGTAAATTCGAAAGCCAAACGAAGATTTTAACTGTAAGAGGGTTTCTGTGTGATCATTGATCAACATCCATATTATAGGAGACCATTTAACTCAGCAGTTGTTTCAAGTCCTTGAGAACAGTGATTTTTTTATGTGAAAACGTCTATTCGCTCGTTAAGTACAGTGATAGCCGGTCGGACTTTCTTGTGTTATGAAATACCGTCAGATTTAAATCGCTAATAACAACGAGACTAATATTGCGTTAACAACGATTACGCTCACAACGTGTAGAGAATGTCTTGTACGAGTTCGTCGCGCAGGATTTGTTTAGTCAGTGACGTCGTTGTATGAGCGTAGACGCATGCGCGTAGTCACGAATTAGCGTTGTATATAGTTTTAAGTTAATATGGCGTCTAAAAACGCGTTTAGCTAGGACGTTGATTCGGGTGTCGTATGTACTTCTACTAATCGAAAACAATAAAGTGAAAATAGCCTTAGCTGCTGCTCACTGTTTTTTGTTAAAAAAATAAATAAAAAACAGTTGTGTGGTTTTAAGAAACCACGACGCAAGTGAAACTTTTATTGGATTGTAGGCGTTGGATTTTAGACACTTATCCATCACGATTAATTATAAACAACAATATTCACATGAATACACGAATAAAAACATGTAAACACTGTACAGCACTTGCCCGCATGACAGACTGACTATGTGTTATACATACTACACGGTCAGCTGATGCTAACCATGGGCGCCGCCATATTAGCCTTGGCTGCTCTATCGAGCGCCTACTCCGAGCGCCTTTCACTTTACCCCTACTCCGCGGCCGCCTGTAATGCGACATGCAACAGACGGCCAGAAAAATTCGGGGCGATAGAATAAAAGTTTCACTTTAATAAAGTGTAAAACAGGAAATCTGAAAAAGGTTTAAGCAGTAAAAATTATTCATAATCAGATAATATTATATCAACTAAAAATTATTAATTAAATATCAAATATTGCATTAACTTCTAGATCAGCTTTATATATGTAGACACGTTGAGTTCCACTGTATGCACTTTCATTGGTTAGACAGTAGAGCGTGTGTGGTTTGTGAAAATGAACATCACAAAATTTCCATGAATATTGTGTGGTCACGGAATGGCTTTCAAATCGAAAATGAATACGAAATGTCATTTCATGTTTTAGTACTTGAAATATTGTTTATAGGATTGTGGTTTTTGAAATATCGGCTATATTTTGTATTGCGATTGGGATGTCACGTTAAAATATTTTTATCGCGCCTTTTGTACGTTTAAAACCAATAACAATTAATTGTTAAAAATAATACAATTACTAAAATTATATTTTTGTTTATGTGCTTACATTATTTATGATTTATTGCATTTTAAATTTTATAATTAGCTATTATATCCCACGTACATTAAATTGTAGTTTACGTAAATGCAGTTTTTATGTACGAGCTATGACATTATGTTAAAACGGGCGACCAGGTAGTTTTAACAGTCACACGAGTCAATTACGTTAGAGATATGTACTATATTTTTGGCACGTACCTCCTATAAAATAAATTTTATAAAATATTTTACCCACACGGGTGGGTATTGCTACCCAAGATGCTCACATGACTTCCTTCATGATATCGTTCATCGAAAGATAGTGAAATAGTTTTGAGTAGTGTTATAATATCTGTTTGAATATTCCTAGCTAGAAGTTTTGATTAATTACTTATAACATCCTTAAGCAGAAAGAAGCGACCAACTAGATCTATCAAACAAGTTTACAACATTATATCAGGCGAGTATCAAACATATACATACCCTTCAAGGGCATAGTTCTGATAAACTTTACCAATATTGTGCTTACAATTGTCAACACAGTGGTGGCAATAGATTTGAAACATATTTTAAAGTAGGGATGTCCTTTTAACTCGAACATTCGATATTAAACTGTACCTACCTGTACCAAAAGATATAGTCCGGGTGTGTTGTCACAATTTATCAGTGATTTATCTCCGACTCAAATGTAATTGATTGAAGAGTTTAACCATTACTCTGTTCGAAATCGAAAGTCAGTCAGCGCTCCCGCGGTGGGTGTGGGCGTGGGAGGCTGTGAAACTCGTCGGAAAAACTACGAAAAAAGTGATAAATCTGCTGATGAAAATTTGTTAGATTGTAAATAATTGATGATTAAACGTGAAAATACTCGTCAGTCACTTTCCCGACGGGGGAAACATCGTCAGTCATGAATGATTTCATGATTTCAATATCAATTTCTCAGTGTTTGAATTTAAAATCGATATTTTCAGAACGAATAGTAGGAATAGAATGTTTCAGTTCCTACTATTCGTTCTGAAAATATCGATTTTAATTCAAACACTGAGCAATTGATATTCTTTTAAAGGAAATCACTGACGATGTTTACCCCGTATTATATTATATATTTTTTTCGTTTTGAGGTCCCCTGAATCCAAAAAAAAATATTTTTGGAAAAAGTCTGTGCTTTTATTAGTCGCTGTTTATTATTCTATTTAGTTTTACAAAAAAATTTTGTGAAAATTTTTTTTTCTCTAAGACTTATAGTTTTGGAAATATTTTGAAAATAAAAAAATCAGCTCTTTTTTTGTTCTGTAGATCTGTCAGAAAGAAATTAGCTATAAGCGTGCTTTGATTAATTTTTACATGACGTGATAACATATAATATAGACAGCCGTTAGCAAATATCATAATATTTAATAGTAGCCGTTACCCGCGTCACCGCACGCTTTAACAGAAATTTTATTTTTTATAGTATAAAATGTCACAGGCCAATATTTTTGAAGTTGGAATGGTCCCGTCGCCCAGTGGGCTGGCATTTTTAGCGGGACACTTGAAATGGCTTCATGGAACACCAGTGTTCCGCGGACCGCGGATCGACAGCCACGGATCTACACCACTGTACTCCAAACATTTCGCCTTTCTCAACTAAACTATAAACTATGATGCATGTGAAATGTGGTGGAGATGACGGGTTGAGTCTGTTAGTAAACTTATTTAGTCTATAAAGTTCTTATTACATTGGTCTTAATTCAATAGACGCCACTGAATCTGTAAGGTCATATCAAAACTAATTATTTTAGCACTATGAGTGCTGTAATTAAACATTAAGTAATAAATCTAAACGAATCAGTACAACGTCGTAAATTCACATGTTATGCAAAACAAATTGTTTACCTAATATGTATTTCTATAGTGAAATATGTGTAGTTAAATCCATAGAGATATTACAATAGAGTACGCGAAAGAGCAGTTAGTGTCTGCAATTATGAGAGAGAACAGTGCCTTATCTCTATGGTAACTAATGATGCAAAACAATGCTGATTTGAGTAAACTAATCTCTGGTTTTTTGCAGCGTTCTCTCTCTTAACTCTCTCTTAACACTTTCACTTATGACAGGCATACGCACTATACTCTAGTTACTTATATCTCTACGTTTTCTAAGCTTACGAGCGAGATGGAACTTCTTTAGAGTTATGAACTCGCTTCATTGATGCGTTATCCATTTCGCGGTACCAAGGTTTCACTTATATTTCCCAGCCGTTGAAGCATGTAACAGAAATTTTAAAATGATTTTACAATTTTATTCACTTTAAACGTAGAATATTTAATGTATTGAACAAAATATTAATTTATAAAATTGTTCAAGAACGAAATGAACAGTCTAATGTAAGAAGAAAGAAAAATAAACATAAAGATAATGAAAACAAAAGTAATACATTGCAATTACTTAGATCTCGTTGGATTTCAAGCGTAAATCTTTATGAAATATTATTTAAAGTAGGTTTACAAAACTTTTTTCGGCCACCCGATAGCGCCACTGGCAAGTAAAGTATGTGTCATTCTGTTGTTAGTACTGATTATATTTTCGGCCACCTGATGGCGCCACTAGCCAGTGAAGTATTTGTCATCCTCTTTCTATCTTCACTAACTTATATCTCCCTCTCAACTTCCGTTCGCCTCGCCCGATCACACTTCCGTAAATCTCTCGTCAGGAATTCACCAGCTTACTACCCAAGTCAAGCGAGCGTAAAGAAGTTTTACTTCAAAAAGTATTTAAAAAAATTCCTTATCGAAAAAGTCTTTATATCGTGAATGATTTATTCAATATGTGATTTTTAATGTAAATTTTATTTATTTTTTATGACGACTCACACACATTTCTGTCACTCAAATAAAGCTATTCTATTCTCGAACTCTACACAGCCTTAAAATATTGAAAACAAGAGGACGCATTCAGTATGGCACTAACTGTAGAGCTATGAGCAGTGGGACTGCACCGAATCAAAAGGAGGTTTAATGTTAGGGTTACTAACGTGACGTGCGATACACGAATTATATAAAATTAATCATCGGTGTAAGTTCCAGAGCTAATTAATCAGTGGCGAGTGGAACTGTCGCCTTGGGTGCTCTGCAGGGAGCGATCTTATGACCTCATACGTTCTCTTGACGGCCCTCACGAAAACCCACTACTCTTCCTACTCTAACTACCCTTCTTCGCCTGCCCACTTCATCCTTTACATGTTTCACTTTCTCCCACAGAACTCTCGATTTCTCCTTTAAGCGTAAAGCTACGGTCAGAAAATTATTTTTTAGTGATGTGAAACATCTAATGGTGCGTTTGGTTGGGAGTAAAGCCGTGCAATTGCTACGGTCAGAAAATTATTTTTAGTGATGTGAAACATCTAATGGTGCGTTTGGTTGGGAGTAAAGCCGTGCAATTGGCGTGATACTTTTATGGGACGACGTTTTATAGGAAGACGTTACGTTATTTTTTACAAGCTTTTATTTAGTTTCACCTGTCCTGGTGTCTGTCTGTATATAATCAAATCTTGCAAGTTAATTTTGACCCACTTCCCGTTATCCGATTGAGCTGAAATTTTGCATACGTATGTAGTTCCGATGACAATACAATATTATAATAACTAACTTACCGTTCGGGCTTTCTCCCGGCTGAAAATCGCACTCTTAATTACTTCTACTTGTACCATGGAGTTGAAATTTGGCATACGTATGAAGTTCCGAGACCAATACAATATTATAATAACTTACAGGTCCGGCTTTCGTACGGATGCAAATAAAACACTAAAAACTCAAAAATAAATGAACTAATTTTTTTTAAAACAAGCTTTTATTAGTTGTTAATAAAAATGAATTAAAAAGTTAAAAATAATTTTATTCCGATTAGAAATCAGTCGTTTTATACGTACTTATCACAGTCTCAAGTTTTAAAATAAAAGCGTGTCACATTTTAGTAACAAGAGAGAACAAAAAGACGGTGTAACTTTTATTTGAAAACTTGAGACTGTGATAAGTACGTATAAAACGACTTATTTCTAATCGGGATTAAATTGTTTTAAAGTTTTTAGTTCATTTTTATTAAGAACTAATAAAAGTTTGTTTGTAATTTTTTTTTTATTTTTGCTAATATTTTTTACCATATTAATACAATTTTTTGTTTGTTCCAGGTAAATATTGCATAATGTCTACAATTGCAGAAAGTAGTAAGTACGTATGATTAAATATTATTGATTCCTTAAGGCCTAGCACACATGAAGAGCGTTTAACGCGCGTTGGCCCAAATAATTTATGCCTTCAATTTGCCTGAATTGCATTTGATTTGTGAATTATTTTGCCCATATAAAATTGTGAAACAATATAAATTGTTAATTCCGTTGTGCTTTTGATGTTTAGAATATTATTTATGGCTATAAAGCTTCCAAAATGTCAATTTTATTTCAAAAGTTTTTAAATGAAACAAAGATATGATGAATTCTAAAATATCCATTGCATTAAATTTTGAAAATCTGCATTCAGGAAGTTCTAAATTCATATACAATCTTTGTTCTTAAATAGTACTTATAAAGTGTCCGAAATTAATAAGTTTCCATTATATAAGTTGACTTCGAGTTCAGTGTACTGTGAATATAGCATGTAAACTAAAGCACACTAAAGGTTCGTCGGTTTGTTGGACAAAGATAACGCGGAACCCTAGGTTAGAATCGGTGGATAGAACCGCGATGTGGATCAATTTTAAAGCTACCAAAACCAAATCGTTTGCTTAAACTTAACTTAGTCCTTAAACCGTCGTAATTGCATGTTATAGAATATTGGTTATCCTAACCTCTTTTACAGTCGATTATGTGTTACTGGAACAAGTCTAATTAAATATTCTTGGAAATTTCAAACATCAGAATGTTACGAGAATACTTGGCCAATGACTTTCTTAGTTCTGAAACCGACGACGATATAATATATTGCGCCGTATACTCTTGTATTTAACCTCCCACGACCTACTATTTGCAAGTAAAGCGTAATTAATTAAATGTTCGCAGAAACTTGAAATAGAAAATTGATTTGTGAACATTTAATAACAGTCATTAATATTCTGTTATACTGTGGACATGAAAAATTTACCCTCTGCTATACCTAGTGCAACCATAACCCTTCTATATGAGGATACATTTTTTGATGTAAAATACCCGATTTATTAAAAATATCTTAAATTATTATTTTTTTAATATAGGTAGGTACTGATTTTTGGCTTCTGTATACACTATTTAGTATTAGTCTAAGAGCCGAAACTAAATCGACCTTCACCGAGCTGATAATAGAATAAAACATATTTTATCATGAATTTAGTATAGGTATTAGAAAATATATTAAAAATGGGTTTTCTAAAAAAATCCTGGACAGACTATTTTTGATTATTTAAAAAAAATGATTTTTTGTTAAATGTTGCAACATCAAGATAATAAGAAAATTTTGTCTTGACTTGAAGTATAAAACGTATAGAATGTGCAGCCGTTGGGTTGTCTATTATTGACCTGGGCGAACTACTGGGTTGTCAGTTATAAACAGGTATGTCGATGCAAGTTACTTTCACTTGATTGGATAATAGAAAAAAATTTATATCATCATAAGCGCTGTTTTATTGTGGTATTTTTAATGTGCTCCAATATTTACACATGGATTGTGCTGATTCATTATTGTACCCTTTTTTCTAAAAATAACCTAAAGTCATTCGAAATATGATTTTAAATTGAAAATTTAAAATTACGTCACGGATAGCTAATAGCTATGATAAAATGCCTGTTAACTGATTAATCGTCGTTATATAGATATTCAACTGCGTCGCAACACTGTTGACGCCTTTCCCAGAGCGTCGTATGTGTCTGTCTATGTCTTTCTCTGTTTCGCGCGCACACTACGGCTCGCTCCCGACGCCTCCAGGGCGTACCAGAAGCCACATTGTCATCGGATTATCGAGGTTTATCTTGTGACACCGTTTGTTTAGATAACGTGTATATCGTTCATCCACGTCTGGTTTTCTCTCAAGTTTTTTGTATTCCCGCAATCGGATTGTAATTGATTTTGATTTATATAAATCAATTTTTTGCTTTATTCATTTAATTTTAACACATGTATTATATCATGCTACTAATCATTATACGAGAAATCTGACTACAATTGATTTGTAACAGCTGTTATTCATTACAAATTGTTTCAGCTATTATTTAGTTTTCACACAAAATTCGTATTTTTACAAAAGTCACAACTGAATTAATGTCACTAGCGTCAACAAAAGTTCTTTAAATCACCATTTAATATTTAAATTGTTTATATTAACGCACATTTTACTATCGAAATAAAACAAATCACACACCTATAAATTCATCTGACAGCTAATCTTTTTCTTTTTATTAACTGAACAGTTCGCAATATGTGACCAACCTAGGCTGCAATTAGGGCAATTGAATGTCTTTCATTTTTATGAGTTGGTCACATTGCTAACTGTTCAGTTAATTAAAAGAAGATTAGCTGTCAGATGATTTTTATTAGTGTGTGATTTGTTTTGTTTCAGTGGTAAAATGTGCGTTTATATAAACAATTTAAATATTAAATAGTGTTTTTAAGAACTTGGCATTCGTGAAAAGGACGTAGTCTGGTGTTCAGGCTCGTTTTCGATCCTTATTTCAAGATTTTTTTTATAACAAAATAATATATAGTCATTTTCATTTTGTTTTTGTTACGTGTTTTTATTGACAAGGTAAACTAAGAAAAAACATTTTTTACTTAATTTTACGCCAATTTATAATTGTTTTTTTAACCTGAAGTAGACAACTTTAAACACCTCATTTTTTTTCCTCAAAAATAAACAAAAATGACTAGTTGTGGACACACAAGTTTTATAATTGTGCCAAATTTCGGGTTTGTACTATTACTTACTACCCATACCTATTTTTTTACAGTTACAACACAGCACCGACGATACTGATCCCGGGGGATCAATTGGGCTTTTGAATGAAATTTTTTTTTGTCATAAATGGAAAGATCGTATACAAGTTTTATAACAAAACTATTTTTCTTTTTTTTATTTTCGTTATAATTCAAAAGTTAGGTATATCAAATTAAAAATAAATTTTTGTACCCAGTTCCGAGAACGCGCCGACATTTCCCGAACATAATGTGACGTCATAATGTTAATTTATATTATTATAATAATAAATAATAAATTAATTAGTTATATTTAATGAAAAATATTTAGTTTCTCATAAATTACAGTCACATTATTATTTTGTGAAAAAAAAACTTCCATTGATGCTTTAGCATCTCGAACCTCAGCTGAATTGAATCGAAAATGTCTCATTTTTTAGAAAATCTGTGATCATAAATAATATCTACAGTAAGTATATTAGCAGAATTGGCTTTTATAAAAGATTTGTCACACATTACTAAATAGAATTACTTGTCAACAAAATTTTTTTATACTAAATTTACGATAGTTTTAGTCAATACACATGTAGAAGCCATTGATATTATACTGCGTATATACATTTTAACATTATGACGTCACAACTGTCAAAAACAATTTTAGTGCGTTTGCAGTCACGTGATTTCTTTTAATATTTTATCAATTTTAAATTGCTTATAATTAATTTAAAAAAAGTTTTTTGAAAGTTTTTCGCATCGATTATCAATATTATTTATAATAAAGTTTTAAAATACAATAAAAAAATCGATAATTATTTTTTTTTCAAAAGCCTAATTGTCGTCATACGTGCAATTAAGGAAAAAAAAACTTCTCTGACTACTTTTACTTACTTAGGGACCAAAATTAAGTTTATTTATGTTATTTATTTTTGTGTCTCGCCCAAAAATAAACGTAGTTTCTTAATGATTTTTCAACTGTATTCCATAATGTCACAAAAATCTATGTTTGTAATTGTTTAAAAAATACATTAAAAGCCGGGTAATACCTTTATAGGCATGTACAAACGTAAAACAATTAAAATATTGTGTATTGAGTTCAGAAACGTTTGCAATCTCAACGCAACGATTCTTGTGCATTATTTGTCTATGTGAATTTTTTGTTATTTGGTTGATTAAACGAATTTTGAACAAATAAACAATAGATCAGATAATCTAGCGATAATCTTCTTAATATTGTATAGTTTATAGAAATTTTAATCGTATCAATTTTGACCATCAACAATTTCGAGATATAATTCATATAGGTATTAGTGGTCTTTTGCCATTTACACTTCATACGTTTGCTTTGAAATGCAAATATTCATTAACAAGTTCGAGTGTAAATGTGCTTATACTTATCTTTATACTTATGCATTCAGAACAGCATCATCTCCATAATAATATCAAAGTAGAAACACCAGGACCGTAACCAGGTTAAATCCCTTGAGGGTTCGTTTGTATGTGTGTACAAATTTTGTAGAAACTTAATCTCTCGTAGTGTCCCTCCTGGTTACGATCCTAAAAAATACAATAGAGCCAATTAAGCGATACTCTTTAAACAGTGTCTATATATAAATACGGGAAGAAAAAATAGAGTATGGTACCGGCACACATTGCAATGAAACATTCGTTTTAATGAGGGAAGTGCACAATATATGTTTCACGACGGTGTGAACTAATTACCACAGGTAAAATCGATTCAGGAGAAATCCATATAAAAACCTTAATTACGCTCGAATTTCGATCACTTGACGACTACTAATTATAATAAGAATATAAATATTGTTGTTCAATAATTCTTATTGAGTTCTGGTATTTTTTGCAAACTTTTATTCGATCAAAATACAAGTAGATAGAAATAACTTGGTGTCTAAAATTGATCTGATATAAAAAACCAAAAACTAAGACTAGGATTAGAATTGTTCGAAGTAATATTTCGGTTTAAAGACAGAACATGCGCTGCTTATATTTACAGTGTTGAAAATATCAGTATTGATATTGTTGAAAATAAGAAATAATTATAAATTCTACGCAAGCTGGTTCGATTTGTAATTAAGTGTCCCCTCATAATGCATTACGATTTTATCGGAAATCGGATAAGAACTTGCAGTACGATTTTTGCTTTCGAAAAAAAATATACTTTTAGCGACTCTTGTGCTTTGTATCCCCAAAGATATAAAAAAACTCACACTATCAAATCGAAAATTATAAAGGTCGCTGCACTCGAGGCTGCTTTTTTTTCGCTAGTTTCATTGCTAGATTTGACTACTAGTTTTCTAGCGCTGGTTTTCTTAATTGCTTATATGTGCTCGCTTCACACGTGACGCCTTTTCAAGCTTGTTTCTTGGATAGATCTGGTGCGCGCACAGTGACAATTCAAATATAAACACAGAGCAAAACGTGTCTGTTCTCTGACTCTAAACAGAATGACGCCATGTTGGTTTGTGGGCGTTTATCCATGTCGCCCACGTGACAAGATACTTCTTCCTGATTGGTTCTTGCCCAGAGCAAGCATCAGGGGACCTATCGAGAAAAATAGCCCCTGTTCTAATTTTAAATCCATCTTGTGAGCTAGCAGGCGAGCCCGAAGTGACGTCATTTCCAGCCCTATACCCAACCTGCCGGCCAGTAGAAGTCCAAACAGTGTTTCCAGCCTCGTGTGCTGCGGCCTTAAGAGTATTCGTCCCTGCAAATACCCCCTGCACCCTTCATCTCAAATCTTTTCCCCTCCCCTAAAAACGGTTCGCGCTCTCCCGACGCTATTTTTAAAGCTAGAGGGTTCTGGTAAACGCCAAATGAAAGACAAAGAACCAGACTACAGATCCTTCAGGCGATTTTTTTGAAAAACAGTTTCGCCTACGTGTGAAATATTACGTAACTTATTATTTTTTTCAAAAGGTTGTAAGTTTTTTCAGGAATTTTTTTCAAAAAATTCGCCTGAAGGATCTGTAGTCTGATTCTTTGTCTTTCATTTGGCGTTTACCAGAACCCTCTAGCTTTAAAAATAGCGTCGGGAGAGCGCGAACCGTTTTTAGGCGAGGGGAAAAGATTTGAGATGAAGGGTGCAGGGGGTATTTGCAGGGACGAATACTCTTAAAACACAATCAAATAGACGATCCAGCCAATGGTGTTATACTGTTTCAGACTGACATGCTTGTCTGCGATCAAATCGCACTGACTTGGTCAAATCGCGTTCAATTTTGTCGTTATCAACGAAATCGTACTGCGGCTATTGATCGTGGGTGGCGGGTTCAATATTACCTATACAGATTGTATCAAATCAAAACAGTCCATAGAGCATTCTGTGTGTAAGACAGAGACGATATTATATAAAGCACTAAAGCAGTAAGTAAGAATGAGATAAATGATCGCTAATAGTTACTGTGGTTATACAATCTGATAGTATCGTCTTTGTTTTCTACAGTAAAAATCACAATTTTATCAAATGTCAGTATTCACTAGTGAAATTATTGATAAAATGGCTATTTATACTGTTCGGGAAAAAATCCAAATAATTAAATGGTTTTATGGTGATAATTCAACCGCAAACATAATTTTATTTGTAGTTGTTTTAATTATTGATAAATTGGTAAAAAGATTTACAGTGTAGGTACGTAATTATTTATTTACGTAACTACAGTAACTATATTAGCGATAATTTATCTCATTCTTACTTACTGCTTTAGATCTTTATATATCGTCTCTGTCTTACACACAGAATGTCCTATGGACCGTTTTGATTTGATACAATCTGTATAGTTGCAAAATGCAATGCTCCTGTTTTGCTTTCGCCACATGGATTATCCGCCCTCAGCACACATTTATTGTACACAAGATTATGCACCTCGGCACATGTGAGTTTACTTTATATCGTCGAACTTCCACGGTTTGTTGTTATGCAATGGAGAGCCACAACAACAATTTCATGACAATATAATACCACTGTTGCACATTCATCGAATTTCAGCTTTTGCGTCAAAACATAAACTCACTCGTAGCAGTCAGTAAGTTAATCGTTAGTATAATGCCCATATTCACATGAACACTATTAAATATAGAAGTTACTAAGCTTCGAACAAATTTATTCGTTAGAATAAAATTTACTTTCAATTCACCAAGCAAAATATCAGGTAGAAAAGTTAATCAAAGAATAAATATACACTACACCATACTCCTTGCTCTTTTTGTTGAATATTTTGACGTTCATCCAAAAATCCGACCGATGGCGTTAGTGCAGACGTCAGAAAAAAGTTTCACAAAATAATAATGTTTTATCCTAACCTAATTGCACACAAAACTTCCACTAACTTTAATGTTTTACAACTGTACACTTAATAAACAACACACAAATAAATTCACAAGAAATTGCGTAGCCTTTGGTTACACCATTTTATAAAAATGTCTGCAAATTCAACAGCGACAAACTTGTTGTATTGACTGCCTAATTACATGAGCTTCTAGCTCATCAGTAAACCTGCTGTCTGCTGTCATTCTGACATGCAACGTGTGCGTCAGCGGCTCGGTCGCATCACCTGACAACCGAACCTGACGCCATCCATAGTACGGCGTCAGATTACAGCAGACACGTAACCTACTCCATACACTGGTGTAGTCAGGAATCATAAGTGCAGTAAAAAAAACTATACATAACGAAACTCGGTGGAATGAGAAATTTCTTTCATTATAGAAAGTTTTCATTATAAGGAGAGAAAACAAAAATTTTTACTTGAGTTTTTCGTTATAAAACTTTTATTAAAAAAGTAAAAAACAGATACTTCATAATAGTACAAGATCCCGATTTGACTCGATCTTCATCCATCGAGTTTTCTAATGAAATTTGAAATTTGATAATATAATGTATTAATAAAGAAAAATTTATTTGGTTGACATTCAATTTCCTGGCACAGCTATTTTTAATATTAAAGTTGTTAATTTTATTTCTGAAATGTGTTATCGCGAGTTTTCAGATAAATTTATTACCAGTCGAAAGTAAAATATGTATATATTAAATAGTTTGGTCGACATTTTGATTCCTGGCATAAAACCAGGTAGACAGGCACCTTCGAAGTAGTATTTTGCATGTAGGGTTTTTCTATATTGTCATATATGAAAATGTAGATAATTTTATTGCGAATACGTGGAACATACGAATAATAAGGTAGTACGAGCACCAAGGCAACTTTAAATAAAAGGCTTCATTTTCTTTTTATATTTCGGTAGATGGATGATATGTTTTCATTAATTTCTCCAAAACTAGTCGGTGGAAATTAAAAAAGAAAAAAACTATTTAAATTAGAGTTAAAACCTTAATAAATTAGGTATTGAGAACAAATAAAAACCCGTTGTGCCCGACTAATTGAAAAAGATATTTAATCTTTAATTAAAAAGATATTTAATCTTTTTAATTATATATCTTTTTAATTAGTCGGGCACAACGGTTTTTTTTTGTTTTCAATAATTTATTAAGGTTTTAGCTTTAATTTAAATAGTTCTTTTTTAATTTCCACCGACTAGTTTTGGAGAAATCAATGAAAACATATCATCCATCTACCGTTTTACCATAAAGCCAATGTTAAATATGCCTACTTTTGAAGTCATTTATTTATTTAAATAATCGGGCAACCCCCCCCCCCTAAAATTTTCAGAATTGGTTTAGACTTAGTCCAACTTCATATAAAAAAAATCAAGCCTTTTATTTAAAATTGCCTTGGTGCTATACTTATAAAAAATAGCTGTGTCAGGAAATTGAATGTCAATCAAACCAATATTTCTTTATTAATACATTAGAAAACTCAATAGATGAAGATAGAGACAAATCGGAATCTTAGTATTCAAAATGTTATTCAAAGTGCCATTTAGGTCGTCCGCATACGAGACAACACGAAAGCAATTCAACGGCGATACGATCCACCAACGGAGTAATATGAAAGCAATCCATCGCATGATCTGAGCGATCCGGGCGACCTTCAAGGAAGCGCAATCTGAGCAACATGCTACTAATATTAACTAAAGAATGTTAAGAGTTAAAAAATAATTCAAGTATATTTATATTTTTAAAAATCTGAATCACAGAATTAATTTCATTGCAACTGAACTACAACGCATTTAGGACAATGATACAAAAACACGTTGAACAGTTAAAATTTAAATTGAAATTTCAACATGTCAGTTTTATAATTTAACATGTCAAAGTTTAGAGTTGTTTCTCATTTTTCAAACATCAAAAAAACAACCATTACAAGTACAAGAAACCGACTACATAACACATATTTTTGCTGTAGTAATTACTACTTTTTTTTCTTAGCGTGGTTGGTTCAACAAAAAGCAGCAACAAATATGCTTTCAGATGTTTTAAATTTTAATTGTAGTATCTAGATCGTAAATTCAGTTATATCGGGACATTGTGGAAAAACGAGGAATCAGTGAGTTTTAACAGTCACATGAGTCATAATTGCATTACGTTACATGCTACATTTTTGCGCGTACCTCCTATAAACCATCACTTTAATATTTTTGACAGCCGTATGTATGCCATTTGCAATCTATTTGGGTTTTTTACGTAAACTATCTGTTCTTCTTATAATATTGAATTGTAACTTTTGAAAATTATATTTTTTGATTGGTAAGATAGCATTTATTTGTTTTAGTTCTCAGCAATAGCGTTAAAGCTATTTTACTATCGCTATGTAGGCATGAATAGAAGTTACTTTAGAGGGGGGTGTGGAAAAAAAAGCATTTTAAAACTCAAGAATTGCACAAAAGGTAAATGGTTATCATATTTTAAATTTACAACTTTTGTCCATTAGTATGTGGAACGTCATAATTTAACAAATTGTAAAATGTTTTCGATTGCATTTATATGTCATAGAAAATGTCTGTCACTCAACTGTCAATAAAATTAAAATGTTTATTTAAATTTGAATCAGCGAGATGTTGAATCTGCATATTTTCATTAAAATGCCATATGTCGAAGTATCATTGAGCGAAATGAAAGCGTGTTAATAAATTCAAATTATTTTATTAAAATGTTGGTTCTTATTGAGCTTGTATATTACGTTATTTTTTTGATCCGTCACGTTTTCCATTTTTTAAATGAATCTATATTTTACATTTTTATAATTTTGCACGCATTAGGACAGAATAAATACTTATTAATGGAGATTTTTAAGAATTTGCGACACAAGTTCTTAATAGAATTCCTCATTATCTACGAAGAACTGAAAGCATACTGACTGTTCAGTTCATTTATTATTACAGGTATTCTTAACCTGTGATAATACTTGAAAGAGGCAAAAATTAAATAATTTGGCTATTATGTATTAAGCTTTTCTATAAGCTATAATTAGATTATGACCAGGTCCATATAAACAAGGAGAATTTGTCTAAGAGGAGAGAAGCTTTCCTTGTCTAAATGGGCCTCGATGCAAATGTTTCTCACACCTAGGCTGTGATAGACAGTTTAACAGTATATTCAGAATAAGTTGTGTTTGTTTCACATCCGGTGTTTTCATGTCTTGAAGATGTTCTTACTTCATGGTCCCTGCCTTACTTTGTTTTGTACCCTTCTGTTTTCTCATTCTCGCGTGCTTTAGCTTGTTTCTTTTTTATACCACCAGAAGGTGTTGTAAAATGTTTTGCTTCCTGGCTGAACCTCCGTGTTAACTTTACTGTTGAGGTTTTGAAAATATTAACATTGTTTCAAAACAGCAAAACCGCGCGGCGTAAGTTAAGTTTTTACGTACAAAGCCTTGTTGAATTACAAAGTGTTTTACATTAATTTTCTTAAGTTGTTCAACAATTTAGTAAAATAGTCTATGGATTTCTCCTCTCAAATTTTGCCCCGTATTTAACAAAATAAGTAAAGCGAATTAAAATATTTGGCTGTTGTTTTATAAAACTAGTTTATGCCTGCGTCTTCATCCGCATGTATAAGACGTAAATTCCTTAAGGAAATTATTGTAATTTGGGGATAATGATTGTAAATAATTAATGTTATGTTATTGTCCCTCGGAAACAACTGTTATAAATTAACTGCACGCATTCAGATTCGTTACCCGGATAGACCAAACACATACAAATTATAAAAACAGTTGTTTATACATAACAAATTAACTTAAACTGGTGCCCGTCAAGTGGTCGAAATTTGACCGAATTCATTAAAATATGTTTAAGTTCAAGCAGAGAGATAGTGATGCTACCAATGCGTTGAAGGTGTTCTAGTATTATATTGTATATACTTACCTTACTTTATTGACTCGTGCATATAGCCTAAGCTGCTACGCACGAAGAGTATTCGTCCCTGCAAATGCCCCCTGCACCCTTCTTCTCAAATCTTTTTCCCTCGCCTAAAAACGGTTCGCGCTCTCCCGACGCTATTTTTAAAGCTAGAGGGTTCTGGTTAACGCCAAATGAAAGACAAAGAATCAGACTACAGATCCTTCAGGCGAATTTTTTGAAAAACAGTTTCGCCTACGTGTGAAATATTACGTAAATTATTATTTTTTTCAAAAGGTTGTAAGTTTTTCAGGAATTTTTTTTTCAAAAAATTCGCCTGAAGGATCTGTAGTCTGATTCTTTGTCTTTCATTTGGCGTTTACCAGAACCCTCTAGCTTTAAAAATAGCGTCGGGAGAGCGCGAACCGTTTTTAGGCGAGGGGAAAAGATTTGAGATGAAGGGTGCAGGGGGTGTTTGCTGGGACGAATACTCTTAACATAAAAAAAAATAAGCCGTTATGATAAGTATACCATTAATATATAAAAAACACCGTTATAGCAAATATCTCTTCTGCGCCTGCGCCGATTTTCCCCAAAAAACAATAGGGCTCTTCATATTTGCATACCAAACATCCTCCCAAAATTTGGTTTCGCATTTCGATCCGCTCATCCGTTTGACCTGTATCGTGTTCACAGACAAACAGACGCACAGAGTTTTTCCAAAAATATGTTTTTTGAATTTGGGGGACCTCAAAACGGAAAGATATTGTAAAATTTTTCAAAAGTGATTTTTGACCTAAACTAGTACCATTCCCCACTTGTGGGTTGGAATGGTAAAAACTTGTCTAATAAATAAAATCTAAAAAACAAAATTGCCTCTTTTTGAAAAAACAAAACTCGAATTAAAAATAGAAACAACCATCGGAAAAATGTTTTTATGTAGAAGACTAATAAATGATAGCTGATATAAATCGGTGAAACATTATTTTGATGACAGCGTCACAAATGCAAAGATTTCGATGGAAATTATTGTTGCTGGTTAAATTTTTCAAACTCCAACGCGTTAGTTTCACACTTGCAGTCTATATATATAATTACTCAACATGACATTGATGCATCAAGGCATTTGCCTACAAGACATGTGTTCAGCCCGATGGGCTGCTAACTTATATACATATAACGTCACCTCATCTATGCGACACGAACATTTAAACGTTTAATGACATTGTTTTTAATGGCTCTTCTTATACACGTTATAATTATGCTTATAGTACGCGCTCGTCTCTCTGTGATTTATCCACAAATTAAAAAAATACCAAGAACTCAACTTTAAAAAAATATGAAAAATGTTAAATATATATAGTTGCTATCTATTTTGAAATAGTTATTGGCGTAACTAGTAGTCTAAGTCATTCATCGCGCTGACAGGTCATGACTTAGCCTACAAGTTGCCCCCATAATTTTATTCAACAATTGCGCGTTATTCATGTTTTAATTATAATGAGATGTTGTAAATATCTATTTATTTCTTTATAAAAAAACTGTCAATACTAACAGCACCAAACAGCACGATTCAATGTTTTGGTTTGAGGTTAGCCGGTTATGAATAAACTCCATGTCGAAAACATTCGGCCTCTCAATTTTAGCCTCAATGGGTAACAACGGAGTTGTTGTTACCTACTATTTCGTTACGACTCAGAAAATAGTTACGTTTATTTTCATTACTCCACAATGGCCGAGCTAGTAGGTTTCTTCATTGAGTTATGACAAGTAATTGTCACCAGTCGGTAAATGGCTATTTAGGGTTCGGTTTTTAGGCATGATAAAACATGAATAACGCGCATGAGTTGAATAAATATATTGTATAATCCAGAGAATTTAGACAAAAAAAAATAATATAAGAAAACTAAAAAAAAATGTTTGTATATACCGCGTTTTTAAAGCGAACTAAAAAGTATAAAATAATTTCTTTTCAGACAGATTTTTAACCTGTAGGATTTGAAACGAAAAACGTGAGGCGCATTATCCGTTTTATCTCATAAATAGATTTTTTCTTTGTTAGCTACTCTCTAAACTTCTTATATAACTGTTGCATGTGCCCCACATTTTTCGTTTCAAATCCTACAAGTTATTAATCTGTCTGTAATGAAATTATTTAAAAGAGACGGAAGTAATCATTGTATAGTATTACTTAAATTTTAATTGTTATTCATTTTCTTCAAACTAAGCGACAAAAATAAACATCCATCTTCTCTAAATTTATATGTTTTTAGTATTTGCTTTCAACCCAATGCACTAAACTAAGTATTTCTTTCATTATCACCACTTATGACTTAAAAAACATTCAACATAACAAGAGTGTACACAGCCCAGTGTGTTCAACAGAAATACATGTAAAGAATGACATTACAAAAGTTAATAAATATTTATCTGTTTATCTTTGTCATTAACGATCCTTTCCGAAACAAAGTTGATTTAAGACATTGAGTATAAAGAGAATTGCTATACCGACGAAAATATTTCCTTATTGAATCTATAGTTGGACAATCCGGAAAACTTTCATGTCAACTATTTGTGAACAGCTTGTAACAGAACAAGGGTCGAACCTCGTGTTTTTGTTTTTTAAGTAGAAAAATATACTTGATTCTGTTTTCGTTTCTCACTATAATAGTGTTTTGTTTAGCGTGTGTTTTGTTATTGTAGTGTTTTTTTTCAGATTAACTACTTCGTTTACTTTTACACAAGCAAAGTAAAACAAAGCATTGGATATCAAAACGTGAGATATGTTGTTTTATTTTTTTGCCAAAACGAAAAAATATCAAAAACATTTCTTGGAAAATTGTCATATAAACCATATAGAACCAACGCGTATACAAAATACATATTCTGTTATATTTTCTTTCTGAACTTTCCGTTGTTCGATGAAATACCAGCAAAACTAAATAAATTTAAAAATATATTTGTGCTCTGTTAGTAAATAAACGACACCCCAAGAGCACAGGTAAAAATTTTAAGGATCTCAAAAATATATTTTTTCAGAATTTTATACAGAATTACTAGGTACGTGAAAAAAAACTGTGTAGCCATTTTTAAACACATTGCGCGTACGGAGGAGTGTGAGATTTGGCAGAACTAGTTAAAGTCTATATATGGAGAAGTAGTGGAGAAAGATAAAATGTATGTATAATATGTGTTACAAATACATTAAATTAAATAAAATAAAACATAATTCGTACATACACTGTAAACAAATTATTCATTGTTTAGTTTTACATTCATAGATTCTAAAAAAAAATAGTAGATGTATTCTTTTATTTTCTGAATTTAAATTAAGAACATAGTCCAAGAGCTGATGACGATTTTAGGGTATATGTATTAAAGGCAAGTTGAAATAATAAAATTAAAAAAAAAAAAACAGTGTTTTATTAATGGATGAATCTGGAATCGCAAGTCTGGCATAAACCAAAAAAATATGTTTTAGGCAACTTAAATTTTTTTTTAATCTTTTATTTTAGCCTTTATATATTATAATCCATAAATAAAAATCCCAGACTATTTGCTCGGTTTTAAAGTATGACTTGACCCCATAGAATATATTAAAAAATTATTCACGAATTACATTAAAAATAAATAGAAAGTAATTAATAATTATTTTTTTATATTTTTAGATCCGTTCTGAAGAAGATCCAAATCCGGATCGAAACGTTAATGTATTATTGATATTTTTTGTTAATATATTGTCTGAAAAATTGGTCGATAATTTTATTTATTGAAGAGTTCTAATCAGACGTTAATCAAAGATTTGAATATCCAAAAATTCATAAATGTCTCGATAAACTTTCTTTCTCGTAGCTCTGGCTACGTACAAGCCTTTAAAATAAAAGGTTAAAAAAATTTCAAGTTGCCTAAAACAAATTTTTAAGTTTATTTTTTTGCAAATGTTACATGCCGCGCCGCAAGTGCTCTGCCAGACTTGCGATTCCAGATTCACCCATTGATAAAATACTGTTATTTTTTTTTTATTATTTCAACTTGCCTAAAATAGATACCCTAAATTCGTCGTCAGCACTCCGGCTAACAGAACAACAAAAATATATTGAAAACTAAACTGTTTCTAAAAGGCTGATCGAAACTGATTACTTTTCTATACGTACTGATTTTGTGCGAACTTCACAATAAAAAAATCGTATATAGAGTGTCATCATGGACGTCTAGTAGATTCAGTGAACATCTGAAACATCCGGTTTTTTTATAATCCACTGTACATAGATACTTATGATATATGCATGTACAAGATCGAACTGTACATAAATGCAATAGCTACAGCAACAAGCTCACAATATGTATCGTCTGAATATTTTATGATAAGGGCAACGGATATCAAACGCGTCACGTAGTCAATCTGCCTCAAGGTTGGTATCTTCCACTCCACCGAAGTAATCTAAAGTCACGCACTGCATTATTCACCCTCTATTATAGACATCACTCACGACGTTTGGTCGCAGATGGACGACAAAGAAATGTTTGGACATTTCACAAACCTTTGTTTCCAAGTTAAAAGTCAGATTCGAAGACAATTTACTGTTTTTTTTTTGTCAAAGAGTAGAATGAAATTAATAGAGATGAAAAAAGAGTGTCTATGCTGAGAGCTGCACACGGTAACTGAAATTTCTGAGCTACTTTGATTACCCAGCCATAAATGGAACTTTGGAAGTGCTAAATAAACGCGTTGTGTAGTTCATAAATAGTGTGTTAGTTGTTGATTGTGCTCTATCACTTTCTTTATCAATCTATTTCTATCATGCACTTTTTCGTTTAATCGCCTTACGAGTAGGGATGCAAAATGATTTTAATATCGATAAATATATCAGTATTTATATAGACACCGGACCGATATCTATAATCGATTATATCGACTCTTTCAATATCGATATTTTGTTAATTAACTGAATCAAGAAACAAACAAGTAACGACGCGCACACAAAAATAACCGAGAAATTCGAAATTCTTTAAGTCATATTTACTCTCCGATATTTTTATGCCATAATATCGATAATATATCGGGAATGTAAATATATCGATATAAATATCAATATTTTCGTTGCGATATTATCGATAATATCGGTTGACCAATATATACGAGTTCACTCTAACTTTAGAGTATTCATTTGAAACTTTTTACTTACCTAGTTATTTATTTTTATTGTATAAATGCGAAATTTACATTCCTCTGACATTGTCTATAATCTGTATAAATATTAACGTAATGATAATGTAAATAAAATATAAATTATTACGTATTCAGGAAAATTTTGGAAGAAACTCGGAATTTAGAGAAAACGTGAATGTTTTGGACTCAGAAACTGCAAAAACCGTAAAGAATGATAGTAATAAATTATTGCGAAATATTATGTATTATTTAGGTAGATAAATAATTTACTAAATAATATCCAATATTCGTAATAATAATCGTTTATTATCCGTCACAAAAATATTGTGTGCGGAATTGTCAAATGATTTTTTATTATCGAATATTATAATAAACTGCTCGGTTTGAAAATTGTTTTCTTTCGTTCTAGTCGTAGCTCATGCTAGTGAAAGAATATTTTTTTTAAATAGGTTTAGTGATCCTCAAGTTTAAGGTATAAAATTATCTATAGATGTCGCCACTTAAGATTGTGCAAGATATTGAGTCTACAACGCTATAAGACTATAACTGAATGAAAAATAAACAGTATCGTAAATTGCATACATTTTACAGCTTTATTAATACGATCTATGTATATAAGAGTACCACAGTAATGAAGTATCAATAAAATGATACGATTTCTGGTTCACAACTTAAATAATGTTCAAATAAATACTGCCTCAGGTAATATCCAATAATATTGAAATGGCACACGACGTGAACATTAAATCAATAGATAATACTGAATGCAACAGAAGATATTTACTTATACAGTGTAAACTCTATGTAGCGAAGGGAGTTTTCTTTAAACGGAGAGTAAAAGAAAATATAATTTTACGAAGAAGTGGTTTAACAAAATTATAATCTGTTAACTTTGTCGTTTTTACTATTGCAATGTTTTAATTGTTTCTTTCGTTGTATTTTATTCATATCTTAGGATTCGTTAAATAATAGTATATTGTGCGACTAGTGAGAGAAGGAGAAGATTCCATGAGCGTGAAATTTGCCGCACGAACGTACGCGAGTTGAATATTCTCCTTCGATCAATGGTCGCACATAATATTTTATTCAACTAGCACGAGTAATATGTAATCGGGGCCCTGATAAAAGAGGGAAAAATAATAAATCACTTCATTGATTGACGTACCCACCGCCTTCGATGCACACAAGATAGCCCTGACTTTCGCTGAATTGCGATGCTGTTTTCATATATACAATACCGCCTACCACGATCCTAGTGGTCCAGAAGCTGTGCAGTTTTTTTTTTCATTATTGCACGGCTTGGGCTTGCTACTGCGATTCTATTGGTCCAGAAAATTCATTATCACACAGTACGGCTCATTATTAGCACTCTACGCGTCAATATGAAGTAATTTATTATTTCTCCCGAATTTAGCAGGGCCCCGAAATTACATATTACATGTCATCAAAAGTAAGCTAAGCAAAGACCCCTCCCCCCTTCTTTGGTGCTTAATGGCCCCTAATGAAAGTCGGTAATTTTTCACCGGGAATACTGCAGAGCTTATTGCGCTATCTCCCAATCTCTTATAATCACCCGATCCAGTAACCTCGTTCCTTGTACTAGTTTGCACAGTCCTTGAACTGGATGGTGGACATAGATTATCTGTCTTCTACGATTCGAAGCCTCGCATTCGCATAGACTATGGTAGACTGTTTCCGTCTCCTTGTTGCACTGTCTGCATTTAAAATCCCCGTTAAACAGTTCGATTCTTCGGAGGTGTCCTTTTAAGGCGCAATGTCCTGCCAGGAGGCCTACCATGAGACGAAGATTGTTCCTACTAAGTTGTAGTAGTTATGCATTCATCTTTCGAGATGGCCCTTTAATAAAAACCTTGCCATGCTGCACCCTCGAAATGTGCTTCTAGTATGCCTTATGCTGATGATCCATTCTCTTAACAAATTTTGATCAGATGATTGTCAAACTAAGAACTAAGTGAGTTGTGGTACATCTATTTTGAACAAGCTGTATAAAAGAACAAATAGGAAATGTCTTTTATGTTTCCAGTATATAATATAAAAGTAACCATTATATCTTTTCTGTCGTCTAATATAAGTTTACAGTTTGTCTCTGTGCTGAATACTGTATGTGCTCATCTACGTACAGTGCAAGTCCGTAATTGTGAACAGATTCATTATTGAATATAAAACGTTATATTCAATAATGAAACACTTCATAAACTGTGAAGGTATAATTATTTATTACAAAGCATATTTTTACACTACACATTACCGAAGCGTTTCTCGTCACACAAGCTCATTGTAACAATCGTTGCAGCAATGCCTTCACAGCGTCTCATCTAGTTCAACGATACGGAGAACTGGCAATGTAGCGTTTCGTTGCGAGCTCAACCGCGCTAATTCATCGGGTGTAAAGAAGTTTCAATTAGAAAAAATTGAACAAAAAATTGGTTGTCTGTAAAGTCGGTTTACGGACGATAGTTTTACGTGATAACGTATTCCGCTCGAATATCATATTTAATAATACATAACCTAAATTTTAATAGCTGTCAAACTATATTTTTACCGGCTCTCTATCGCTTATACTGCGCTCTCGCTTGCACGCACAGGGTCAGGCGGAACGTTACACTTTTTCGTGCATGCAGTCGGTATTTCATCAATTTATAAGACGTTATCACGTCAAAAATCAGCTTCTTAGTAATGAAATCCGCACTTTGTATTGAGATGACTATAGACGCTCGACAGTTAAAGTCTTTTAGTCGTCTTGTATAATAATGACGTAACATTATTTATGCCTCGCAAGATACTAAAAGAGGCGCTCAAATATTCTCAAAGGAACTCAATATTATTGTCACAGTATCCGGCAAATTAACAGTTCAGCTCGGAAATTGTAGACAGTGACTAATAATTATAGTTTCTCAATGCAACATAAGTGGCACAGTTTTTTTGCAAGGAAAATCTAAGACCGGCTTGATGCACTTACCGCAGTCACTGTCAATCGCTCGAGCTGCTTGTTCAAATCTTGTTGCAGTCTGGATTTTGAGGAAGAAGCACTGCTGTTGTTACTTTTGCTTGGGCGCAGACGACGAGGAAGGAAAATTTCGTTTTTTTATTGTTTCTTCGCTCCATTAAGCTTGTTACAATTTTCAAACTGAACTGTAGCGCACTGTACAAGCAATATTTCTGTGTGCAGAAACTAATCCCCAGCAGACCTCGAAGCACGACAGATGGATATTGTACTTTTCTCGCTCACGTACTGAGTTTTTACTCTAGTATTATGTAATTGTGCAACGACAGTATGCATCCAATATGAACGATTTACTACACCCAGATACCACATACAGTATTATCAAAGTTTATTGAAGTTTAAATATATTACCCGAAAATATCCTTTTTTGCACATTATTTCAGTACTGTTCCATTTAGAATTTTTTTTAATATCAAAATAATGTACGATGTTTTCAATTTTGTTACATGTTTTTACTGACATCGTAAACTAAGAAAAAAAAAATTTTTTTGCTTAATTTTACGCCATTTTATAATTGTTTTTTTAACCTAAAGTAGACAACTTTAAATGGAGGTAGGTGGGTAGCGCGGGTGATAACGTCACTTGGAGTCAACTGAATTATAAAAATTAAATTGGTTATTGTTTCGTAGGCTTGTGGCTCTATCCTGTACTAGAAATAACATTTTTATTGATAAATAACAAAATGGCGGGTTTTAGAAAAAAAACAACGAGAAATTCGTGTTTTTTTCGTTGAAAATCGGTAAAAAAAAAATAGAAATAATTTTTATAATTAAGTAATTCTAGTACCGGACGGAGCTATTGTTGTGTAGATTACCCTGTGCAAAACTGAAAGCAATCGGTTGTATACAATTGTTTCAATCACCCGCGCCACTTAGAAAAACGTAGTTTTGAGAAAAACGCGTTTTTAATTTCAGATTTCTTACAAAAAAATAAAAATGAATATTTACACTAATCAGCTATGCCTGGTGTATATTAAACCTTCCGTTTCTTCAAAGGCATCGTTTTCTGCTAATTTGTTTGCTCTACTCTGCGAGAGTATAAGGGTAACGTGATAACAATTGAGAGGTAAGAGCAAGTAAGAGTCTTACCGTAAGACCGTTGCTGCTCTCGACTATATGCTATAGCTTTGTAAATATTTAATATTTCGGTCTAAAATTTTTACAGTATTTTCTTAATATATTATACTTACTAAAAATGTAAAAAAAATAAATTCGTTTTTTCAAAACCCGAACACCAGACTACGTCCTTAAACACGCGCACAGTATTCGTATTTAACTCGGTGTCAAATAGTGAGGATAGAACACTTCACACAGAACTGTCGGGTGTATTCATACCGGTAATCGAGCGTCTCATGTATTTTACGACTAGCGGTCCTGTCCGGTTTAACCCGGGTGCAAAAGAACGAATGGGGAAGGGAGGGACATGAGTACGCACATTCATCTTAGTTTAACGAGATGAATGTTGTGTCCAAATTTCATGATGATCGGAGTTATCGTTCAAAAGTTTTTGTCGATAAAAATCAGTAGGTATTTATACTTTTTTTAAGAAATTTTCTTTTAAATCAATAATTACTATAATTAATAAAATATAATAAATATTTAATTGAAAACACTGTAGGATAATTATTTAACTATACAGTGTGTCCCCGGATTGAGTTCACAATAGGTGAGATTAACCAAAAATTTTCGAATGGAATTTCATAATTTGGGATTCCGCCCTGCTTGGTCTGAAACTTATATATTTATTTTTCGATTTTTTTAAATCAAGTAGGCCTTTACAACTGTAAAGGCCTACTTGATTTAAAAAAATCGAAAAATAAATATATAAGTTTCAGAGAAAAACCTCTTTTCGTTTCAGGTAAAGTACCTTTTCCGTTCATAGTACGCAAAAGATTCACTAAGAAAAGTTGTTCACAATGAAAAATTATGGCGTTATGCAAATTTTCAGTATGATCTCCCTACTTTGATACAATCCGCTTTTGTTTTGTTTAAAAAACAATCGCGCGGAGGAAGCCAAATAGAGTAATTGGAGTTTAATTTATTTTTTTGATAAATTTGAACATTTCTAATCACCCTGTTTTCTCATCTAAAATTTATCATGTAATCGTTATTAATAAACATTTTTCTCCTATTTTGGCTGAAATTTTTTATATGCGTTCGCCAGCTTTCCTATTTTAATTTACTTCTCAATGAGGGTTTTGAACAGCGTTGCCAGTTTTTTTTTTTTGCCAAGTCGGGATTTTGGAACTCTTTGAGTGAAAACAGCGGGATTCTTTCGTCGAAATCGGGACATAGTAAAAAAACGTATATAATCAGAAGTTTTCAAATACCTATTTATCTTTTTATTTCAATTAAAATTACGTTTACGTGACAATAGATAGCAAAAATAGCCATAGAAAATGTATTTTAATAAAAATATAATTATTTAAATCAGATTTACCCTATCGTTAAATAGTTGAGTCTTATTCGTCTTCAGAATAAAAAAAAAAAAAAAACAGAATTCAAAATCAAAAAAGTTCATTAGAAAAATATGGCGTTTCAAACAATAGTCTGTGGAGTGAGTGTTACAAATTGCAAGTTTGCAACTTACAATAAGAGAATAATTATTTATAAGAATTACTTATTCATGATATTTCTGTGAAGATTTAACTTCTTTTAAAGTTATCTCCGAAAAGCGGGACTGAGCCTGTCCCGCGCGGGACATTTAATTTTGATTTAAAATCGAGACGTCCCGCCAAAATCGGGACGTCTGGCAACGCTGGTTTTGAACTTCTTCGATGATAATAATAATTGGAAAACTAATTCAACAAGTTTCTTTTAAAAAGGACGCATACAATATTATGTCATTCGATTCTACATAGAATCTTTTGAGATATTCAGTCGGTTCAGAGCATATCCAAACTCTCATCTAGACTACAATGAATGATAATATATCCTAGTACTCACGTACACGTAGGTAGGTAGTCTTGTACCATGTTGCAATATGGGATTACTATAGATTATCTTCCTCTTCCACAATAAGTACTATAGTCTGTTCACTATTCGTAAACCCCAACTCTGATGTAAGATTACCATAAGACGATAAAATTGTTTGCTTGTGTGTACCACGCTTATTTTCCTCATTTTGGTGCCAGAGATCACAATTCCGGGATCTCGAAATGGAAAATCTTGGAATTTGAATAGAATTTCGATTACGGAAAGATTTCAAAAAGTTCTGAAATAGACCTGCACTGTAACTGCGGCGTCTACGTTCTGATGTTAAACATCTATTGGCGCGTTTGGTAGCAAAATTCATGTGCCGTGATGAAAAAGGGATCACGCTCTCTTACGCCCCCTCTACTCCACCGCTCTCGACTCTTTGTGTGTGCGCGCGCATATACAGTATACTAGTTACTTCGCTGTGTGCGCTTGACACGTTCACCGCTTGTGTAGGTACACACGTTGTATTAGTTATACAGGGTGAAATTTAGTCACTAGAATTTCGTTTGTTGACGGGGTGAAATTTAGTTACTAGAATTTCGCTTAAATGTATGTTTCACATCTGCCTCCTAATTTGTTTATTGGGGAGGAACATAGTTTCATACAGCAAAGAAAGTATTTTGTCCAATTTTTTTAATAAAAGATAACCACTTGAAACCTTTTGCAAATTGTTCCTTGAACTTTTCTGAACATTTTGTGAAAAATAATTTTTTTGTCAGTGCGGGCCGAGAATTGTTATAAACTTATAAACCGTAGGGAGTATATTGTTTATTTTTTCACGCAAAAAAACGCATCATTTAATCAGCGGTTTTCGGGGCATAATTAATTTTACAACACAGAAAAAAATCCATGTTAAAGTGTGGGTTGTGCTCTTCATTTTCCACTTTTTATTTTTTTTTACGACCGAAAATAAGCGAGAAAAAAATTATTCAAAAGTATGAATTTCTGTTTTTTTTTTTTTAAATTGGCTATAACTCCGCAGAGAAGCATTTTTTTGAAAAAACACAAAGAACAAAAAGTGTCTATTTTTGGCCAATATTTAAAAATTGATTACTGACCCAAAATATCAGCTTTTGTTAATAAACAAACAAATTGTTAATAACAATTTTCGGCCCACACTAACAAAAAAATTTTGAAGTGAAAACTTCTTTAGCGGCGTTGTACACTTTTTTTGTAATGGGTAAAGTAAGAACTGGGTGAGCGAGAAAACTCTCTAATTTATACAACGTTAGACATCTAGCGTTGAAATATCGTACCTACATAAAAATGCAATCTATGATACAAACCATTTTGGTCGAAAATTCGTCAGACGTTAATATTCAAGTTTTCACTTCTCCCGGCACTCCCGGAGTGCAAATCTTTTTTTTTTCAGAAAATGTTTAGAAAAGTATACCTAAGGAACAACTTACAAAAGGTTTCAACCGGTTATCTTTTATTAAAAAAGTTTGTCACCCAATTAACGCAAAAATAGCAAAAGCCGCTCGCCTATATTAATTAACCTGAACACAGAGACTTTTTTCTGCCGAAAAATAACGCAGTGTATCAGCCTATAGAATGCAATAAAGATAAGCTGTCAAAAAATATTACATGGTATATCTCATGTCACATTAGAAAGAAATGGGTTTAACACTTTTGGTCCGTTTACCTGTAAATCAGAATTGGTCTGACGTGACATCAGAACTCGGACGAAACAAAACGGCGTCAACTAGTGACTAACCGGTGACCCGATGTCGTAAGTGGATTACTTTTTATCCATTTATTCTGACGGCACAGAATATTATAACTTACACGTAGCAACTTTATAGAATAAACATTTTACACAGAGAATATTTAATACAATGGAATCGACAAACTGGTACCTACTTGTTAATTTAAAAAAATGTCAATTATTTACTTCGTTTAAGACCAATTAAGAAGCACTGTTCAAATATAACAGTGTCGTTTTTACAAAAGAACGCTTCCACTTTCAGCAAAGCTGTCCTTTCGCGACTATAGCTAAGTCAGTATAATGTTTAACATGTTATATTGCAAATGGATTACACTGAAGTTGTGGATTTAGAAAATACAAAAATATTATTAGCAACATATTATGAGAAATCTGTGTTGATAATGAGAATACCTTGATATAACGCTAATTGTGTTGGTCTTTCAATCAAGCCGTCGTAGATTCGAATCCCACCTCGCTCCCGATTTTTTTGTGATGTCGTTTAGTTTAAATTAATGATCAACACTTTTGCTTAACGTCTGATTATATTCTTCAATAAATAAATTTTTCGAGTAATTTTTCAGATCATCTATTAAAAAAAATAATAAACCAATTAGCATTTCGATTCGGATTTGGATCTTCCTCAGAATAATACTTGAGTTAAAAAAATATAAAAATTAAAAAAAAGATTTAATAATACCTAATTATATTCAAAGCAATGGCACGTCAATCCGGTGTCGGAGAGGCAACCGGATGGCGAGTGGTAATCTGGGCCTATGAGTGGTGCAGAACCCCCTGGTAGCGGCCAAAGTGACCCCAAATGGACGGGGGCGGCGATATGGGGGTGGGGAAAAATCGAAAAATGTTTGAAAAGGCAACCGGATAAAAATGCGGTTGCATTAAAGGAAATACCCTAATTATATAATAAATTTTTTTTGCCATCCGAACCACGCGGGCCGTTTTTGCACTAGCGAATAAAAAAAAAATAAAAAAAAAACTGAAAAGGCAACCGCTTCAAAATTAGTGAGCATACTTATTGACACCACCAAACGTTGGAAAAAAATTGCCATCCGATCCTGATGGGCAGTTTCGGAGAAACAACCCCTCAAAGTCGCCGAAAAACCGTTATTTTCGATTTTTTCAACAATAAGTAAAAAAAACACACTAAAAATTGTTCAAATCGGATGGCATTCGAAATTTATACTGTCCTAAGTACAAATAATAGTGTGAATCAATGCCATCCGATTTTGATTAAATTTACCCCTATTTAGCCAACCCCCAAAACTCAATAACAATAAAAATAATGCCATACGCTGCATAAAATTGTTGTTTTCATGAGTTTTGGGGGTGGCTAAATAGGGGTAAATTTAATCGAAATCGGATGGCATTGATACACACTATTATTTGTACTTAGGACAGTATAAATTTCGAATGCCATCCGATTTGAACAATTTTTAGTGTGTTTTTTTTACTTATTGTTGAAAAAATCGAAAAAAAGTGTTTTTCGGCGACTTTGAAGGGTTGTTTCTCCGAAACTGCCCATCAGGATCGGATGGCAATTTTTTTCCAACGTTTGGTGGTGTCAATAAGTATGCTCACTAATTTTGAAGCGGTTGCTTTTTCAGTTTTTTTTTAATTTTTTTTTCATTCGCTAGTGCAAAAACGGCCCGCGTGGTTCGGATGGCAAAAAAAAATTATTATATAATTAGGGTATTTCCTTCAATGCAACCGCATTTTTATCCGGTTGCCTTTTCAAACATTTTTCGATTTTGCCCCACCCCCATATCGCCGCCCCCGTCCATTTGGGGTCACTTTGGCCGCTACCAGGGGGTTCTGCACCACTCATAGGCCCAGATTACCACTCGCCATCCGGTTGCCTCTCTGACACCGGATTGACGTGCCATTGCTTTGAATATTAGTTTGTGATAAATAAAAAATGTTTGAGTTAAATTTTAAATGAAAATTAATTAAAAATTTTGATATTGAAAATTCAACTCAAGCATTTTTAATTTAAAAAAATCATTTTTTATATTTTTATATTTTTTTTTGCTCAAGTATTATTCTGAGGAAAATCCAAATCCGGATCGAAACGTCAATTGATTTAGGTATTAATTATTTAAAAAAATGGTCTGAAAAATTAGTCGAAAATTATATTTATTAAATAGTGATCTAACTTGTTAAGCGTCTATAATTTACAATAAAATTTTTAAAAAGTATTGAAAACAATAAATTCATAGGTGACAATGATATTTGAAAATAATATTTCAAAAATGTTTGAGATTTGGTTAACTATTTTTGGTTTCTTTTTTCAATATTAATTTTTAATAATAAATAATTTACGATCAGTGTAAATACCAGGTCGAAAAATAGGTAACAATTTTCAGATAACTAGAAATACACGTATTTTGTGTCTTCAATTTTATGTGTTCTGAAATGTTGAACCAATACTTTCTTTAATCTTGATAAAATTGACAACGCTGTTTTCAAACTGAATGGTACGAGAATGTAAGAAGTAATACTTTTCTACTTCAATACAACAAAATTTCAAAAAGCAAGCTTTACAGCATCAGAAATGTAAAACTTGAAATTGTAAAAATTTACTTAGTGAATCATTTACCATTCCAACTTCAGAGTAGGGATCATGATCATGATCATGAAACAAAAATTACTTTTCACAATTTTGCGACCTTTTTTCTTCGTGAAGTACCCAGAGTGTAAAAAATATATTTTTGGAAAAAATTTGTTCTTCTGTGAGCACGATACCGGTTAAACGACAAAGCAAATCGATTCGAATGAAATTGACATTCCGCTAAACTAGCGGTATGTGCTCTATTATCGCTTTGCGTTTCAAACATGACATTCGTTCATATAAGAAGTTAAATCTAGGTTAATTTCGCACGAAATCCATTCAAATTGTAGCTTTTTGAAACGAGGAGATTCTGTTCTATAAAACGGAACCATTTTTAGATTGATTCAGGTACATAATTATTGAAAATATCCAATAGCAGTTGTCGGTTGGTCTGTATCTATGTACGTATACGTACGTCCGAGCTCTACAGATCGCAATTTTGGTCGGATCGCCGTGGTTTATATTTTATTCACTTTGTTTACTATCAAAGTAAAACTATATTTAAATTCAATGAAATGCGTTCACTTAATTTTATATGTTTTTGACAGCTCTAAGTTTGAAAAACAATATAATAATTTGTGTGCAAATTACCATAGAACAAGTGCTACACTTTTATACCATAATAACGCCGACATAGCCACGTGGCGTAGTGGATAAGCTATTAGGTCAGCAAGGGCAAGGTCTCGAGTTCGATTCCTGCCGAAATAATTGATTTTTGTTTTTTTTTTTTATTCCATTTTATTCCACTTGATATTTATATATTATATATATTTTATTATTTTTTCAAACTTAAAAAAAATATTTGCTCAACTGTTTTTTTTTTCATTTTTATCATACAGTGGAAAACTTGCGGGATGTGCATTTTTGGTTTTACCAACTGGCAACTATTTTACTATTATAATATTCGTGAGTGTAAAATATACTTTAGAAACAATACATTAGGTTGGCAGACATTATCATTATTTTTGAGATGTTTTTATGTTCTATCGCCAAAAGAGATTTCTCTTTCTTATTTTCCAGTTATGTAATGTAACAGTCACAAAACCAGGCAGCGAGATATGACATTTTACCAATCCATTTCAAGAATTAAAACTCACTCCAAGTGCTACATACATTTCTTTGTTCGTAGTTTAGATTTTTCTGTCTAGTTTTATAGAAAAATATGGTATTATTTTCAGTTCACTACACAAATCTTATGTGGCTTTTCTAATTTACACGGGAATTAAATTATTCCTTATCGACAACTAACCTGTTCCTTACATAACCTAAAACAATTTTATAGTTTCAATAAAACGCATTTTGTCAATATCAGAAGTAGCTAAAGGTACCTCATTCCGTTTTATTAAGTAGTCTGTTATTGTCAAATCATTATATAATAAGAACTTTTTTATTTTCGATTTCATAAAAGATTTTACTGTACATAAAAAGTTTTGCTTGTTTTCAACCCCCTGTGGTGCAATCAGTTCTTATTTAGTTCTTTATACACGACTTTAATTAACTCCCTTAACCAACGGGAACACAAAAAAGTTTTTCATATATAAAGCTGAAATTATACAGACGTTGGCATGAACGTTAAAATTCTTTTTTTGTTTTTTTTTTCGAAAATGCAAATAACAACCAATTAAATTCTACATCCTGTTTGCATTTTTTTTGTTTTGTTTGTTCATTTTTTTTAAACAGTGCAAGTTTACTAGTCGGTAAAAATTCATGAGTTGTTTGTTGCAGTTTCGATATTTCATCACCACTGCAGCTTGCAATAACAATTAGCCTAGTCAAGAACTGAGCTTCCTGAGAAAAATAGATCCAAGTCTCCAAAAATATGAGCAATAGCTTATTGAAAATTAAAAAAATGCGCATTTTTAAACGCTTACATTTCAAATTTTTGTTAACTTTAAAAAATTATAATTAACAAAATAAACAATTATCAAAAACTTTTATAACGTCATCTTGTTAAAAGGGCACCGTGAAGCAAAACATTTTTAGGCCAATATTTAAACATGTTTCGTTTTTTACAAAGAAGATGGTATTTCAAAAAAATGATTTAGTTAACAATAGCCCCACTGTTTTAAAAATAAATTTAAACATTTTTTTTCAACGGAACTTTATTCTTTCAAGTGTTAATAATTTATTCAGATTTTTTTAATTGTTATTTATTACTATAAAAAAAGTATTTTGTTTTGTACTCTCTCAACAGGAGGGGTACTCGAGCTGTAACGGCCGCACGGAACCCTATTTTCAACGTTAAATTAAAACTATAAATAATAGACAGATATGGTGAGGGAGGTGGGACTTTTTTATTGGAATTTTTCTCTTCTTTAAGACTCTTTTTTTCAATTTCCGCTATCGCTTAGAGTTTTTGAGTAATTGCCAAAAGTTCGAGGGACTTTTTTTGTCTATTCTTTTTTTGTTAATAACCAATGCAATTTTTGTCGGCGAAAAATATAACAAAACGTCTTTTTTCAGAATAAGATATTGCTCATATTTTTTGGAGACTTGAATCTATTTTTCTCAAGAATCTCAGTTTTTGACTAATGATACTTGAATATAATCGAACAAAATTTTTAAGTTTTCCGAAACATTTTTTTGTCTCAACTGATCATAGATTACTAAAGCTTAATTACATAAGTGACGATAATTATGACCTAATTACACCATTGGGAATACGAAGCTTTAATTAAGCAAAACTTTTAATCAAATTTATTGTACAGCTTTCTGTGAAATAAAAAAAAAGTTTTGTGTTTATGCAGGGTGGTGAACTGATCGTGTAAAGCCAGAAATATTCTAGTTTCTGTTCTCCTGATTTTTTGACGTGATAACGTCTTATAAATTGATGAATCACCAATCTTATAAATTGATAAAACACCGACTGCATGCACGAAAAAGTGTAACGTAACGTTCCTAACGCGTAACGTTCCGCCTGACCCTGTGCGTGCTTTTTGCTAATTTCTCGCTCAATTTAAATCAGATCGGTTTGAAACCAGTCTTAAACGAAAGAGGAGAACATTTTACATAGATTTCGTATAACAGAATTTGCCTAAACAGTTTTTTTATACAAATTTATATAGAAAAATAGCTGTATAAATGCAATGTTGTATAATGCATGACGCGACGCGGTCGGTCGTCTTTGTTTGCCGTACATAGAAATTAGAAAATAACGTATGTCTTGTCTTAACATGAAAACGGCTGCATTTCTAATGTTTAATTCAATTTTTTGACATTAGTATTTTGTGAAATGCAACGCCTTCTAAGTTAACTATTGGAATAACTAATTATTATTAGAACATAATACTTTGACAGTTGCAAACGTCACTTTTGACATTTCTTATCATTCCGACACCAAGGATAAGCGGATTGAAACCAAATTTTGGGAGGTTTAGGTTATGTATTACGGAATACGTTATCACGTAAAACTATCGTCCGTAAACCGACTTTACAGACAACCAATTTTTGTCGTTATGCGTAATAAATAATATTAATATAATCTAGGCAATAATCAAGGCGCAACGGATTACGAAATGCAAACTAGATCTGTTTTTGGCAATCCCGAAAATCCCGAGATTAGCCAAGTACGATCCCAGGATTTTCGGGACCAGAAAACGGCCGGGATCCCGAGATTCAGGATCCCGGGATTGTATTCTCTATCCATGACGCTAACAATATATGTAGGTATCGTTTAGATGACTTACTTCAACCGCGAGGTACGGATTAACGCGAAGTCCAAAAATGTAAGTATAGTATAGTTTGTTGGTTTCATTACTCCTATAATAGTGGAAGGCATGCTTTACACTCGACTTTAGCGACAACTCAATTTTCGTTTATTTGTTTTAAGAACTGTGTCAAATGAGCATTAAATTTCTAGACAAAAAATATGTTTAAAATTAAAATTGACGAGCGTACAAATGCTCGCATGTCACGGGAACAGTATAATTAGCAACATGTTAACTGCATGACGCACTGGGTACATCGACTGATGAGACTCTCTACAAGCAGTGCCTATACTGACTGTTCATAAACGCATTTTAATGCTCATCGGAAGATAAATCACTTGAACAACGCATTGCGACGTCCCACTGTCTCGCTTGGCCAACTAGGAAACTGCTTTATCTTTATCGAGCTGGGGAGACTGCTTTTTGCAAGTTAACGCTAGTTTGCGTCACGGTTTTGAGTGTATGTATTTGCCATATGGCACATACACTTTTGGCGTCGGTGGGATAGCGGAATCCGGGGATCGGTACATATTTTCTCGACGTTTCATAGTCTTCTGAACAATTTTGCACCATGCATTTATATACAGAATGTTCGAAAAGTTCCGCAAAGAGGTTAAGTTTTTTCGAAAAATGTTACGAATGAAAGTTGCCCGACACGTTGTAATGTATTTTTCGGTCACAAAAATTCCTCCCAAGGATGTTCCTCCGTGGGGAGGCAGGGGGTAACTCCGAAATTTTAAGTGGCAACCGCAATTTTTTTATTGGGTCGAGCTGTTCGGGCAAAAAAAGACATCTTTTGTCTCAAACTTTTTTTTGTTCAAGCTACAGATAACCGAGTACGCGGGGTAAAATTTTGCAGGGGGTCTCAGTTCATTAATCTCGAATAGAAATGCAAATCTACTTTATCAAGGTCAAGTAAAAGAGTACCATTCCTTGACCTGTTACAAAATGAACTGATTTTATTTGAGGGGGTGAGGATAATTCGGAAAATGACACCCCGCGTACTCAGTGATCTGTAACGAACCAAGGAAAAGTTGCAAAAAGTTGTGAACATTGTGTGCACTGACGGACATACTTTTCCTCGCAACTTTTATTATCATAGTGTGAAAGATTAGTTTCAATAATCCAAGCGATTGAAAGTAGTGCTACGATTTTTACTAGAGCTGTAACAAACCGTATGTATTCGTTACTGAGTAACGGGTACATCGTCTGACTCGAAGTAACGAATCGTTACTGACAAATTCATTTCGTTACTCGCATCTGTCGTATCCATGTCAGTTCGAATCGTTTGATGCGGTTATACGTTATATGAACGAAGTCATACCGTATCACGTATGCGACGCGCCTCGATGCGATGGTACATGCTTGATGCTGTTAGTACACGATTGTATGTCGTATGAAAAGTAACGAGTAACGTAACGATACGAAAGTAACGGGTACTGGTTCTTTAAGTAACGAATACATACGGGTACACAATTTCTAGTTACTTTTACAGCTCTATTTTTTACTATAAGGAATGTGTCAAAGTGTTGATTTATAAGTTAATTAAAATTTTTAATAATAAACATTTCTGTAAACCCGCATCGTGTATTTTCAACTATCAAATAAATAAACTTCGACAAACATAATATGTCAAATTGGGTATTTAAACTTCGTGTCAAAAACCTTATGAAAGCAGCTGTTGGTGCAATCGTTCATAAATAGATTTATGGAAATATTAATTGAAACTATTAATATGAAAGCTTTTGTAAAAAGCTTTTCTACGAGGGTCAACCATAAGTCGAGGAAACGTTACACAATTGATGAAAGTTTAGTGCCTATCGTTATAACCGCGGTTCTGCGGTCGTTGCGGACATTACGTATAGCTCTATAGCTCTACTCAGGGCTGCCCTTGTACGTATGATACACGAACGTGACTTATTTCCAGACGCAATTAGTTGCGGACCACAGTTCGAACCCCGGTTATGTGGCCGCACCGCGCCCAGTAAAACCGTCAACCACCGTGCAAACATTGACACGTAATTTGCAAGGGAGAATGTACACCATCCACTCAAGATATTGTAAAGATCAATTTGGTGATAAAAAATAATATTACTGAACTTTTTACAAAATGTAAAAATAAGTTCAAAGACTCAAACTCGACTACTGAAAAGTATGAAACAAGAAAATATTCTCATTGAGGATAGCCGTGGTCGTATGCCACCTCATATACAGGGTGTATCACAGGAAACCGTACATAGGGAAAAGTACACAGTACAAATTAGTTAAGAGTATTCGTCCCTGCAAACACCCCCTGCACCCTTCATCTCAAATCTTTTCCCATCGCCTAAAAACGGTTCGCGCTCTCCCGACGCTATTTTTAAAGCTAGAGGGTTCTAGTAAACGCCAAATGAAAGACAAAGAATCAGACTACAGATCCTTCAGGCGAATTTTTTGAAAAAAAATTCCTGAAAAAACTTACAACCTTTTGAAAAAAATAATAAGTTACGTAATATTTCACACGTAGGCGAAACTGTTTTTCAAAAAATTCGCCTGAAGGATCTGTAGTCTGATTCTTTGTCTTTCATTTGGCGTTTACCAGAACCCTCTAGCTTTAAAAATAGCGTCGGGAGAGCGCGAACCGTTTTTTAGGCGAGGGGCAAAGACTTGTGATGAAGGGTGCAGGGGGTGTTTGCAGGGACGAATACTCTTAGGACAAAATCGCATACAACTGCTAAAATGTAATGTTTTGTTAGGGTAGGTGGCATATGACCACGGCTATCCTCAGATGAGAATATTTTCTTGTTTCATACTTTTCAGTATAGTCGGGTTTTACTTTTTAAATTTATTTTTTTTATTTAATTATTTTCTTTTTAATAATTTTTATTTGTCTTCAATTTGCTCACATCTGGGACCAAAATTCAAAAATAAATGTAGCTTATGTTACCCGGGCCATAATAACGAATCGATTGACACCTTATTTATCAAAATCGGATGAATAGTTTAGGCGCTACGGTGTAACATCTGCAAATACAAACATAAATACATAGACTGCTAAACTCATAACCCTTCCTTTTATCTTCGCCGTAGTCGGATAAAAAATAAATAAATAAAACACAGTAAAATTCGACATATTAAAATACGATCTAGATACGTATCATAACCAGATATTTCCGTAATAAACCTAGAAAATTAGTTTACAAATGGGGAAAAAGTGGAAATACTGAATTAAATTTGACGTCACTAATACCAATGCCGAATATTTTCTTCTGCATCCCAGCTCTAGTGACAAACGTAAAAAGAACGCTTCGACAAACAAGGTACATACTAAGTTTCAATTATATGTTTTTGATTTTTTTTTTTTTTGTTTATAACGTTGAGTAATTATTCAAAGAGACAGACAATGAAAAATAGATGTAATAAAATTACATGGACATATAAGAACCTAATCAATTTGTAAAATACAGGGACAAGTAAAGACAATAGAATTGATTGGGACATACAGCAGTAATTTGTAGAGTGAGCTGACAGAACGTCACACGGAAAGATGGACAAGAAGACAGGACAAGGCAACAGCGCGAACGGAGACTAGCAGTTAATGATGTATTTTTAATGAAGTTCTTCTGTTGCGTTCTTTGGGTATTCCAGTTGCAGTATCTTTGCTTATAGAACTTTACTAGTTAGCCAACAACCGCTTCATCAATACGTGAATAGTTTCTCTCAAATTAATTATTATTCTCTTTTAAGGGAGTCAATACTTATGGGCTAAGAGCTGGCTACGGAGAAAATGGGTGACTCGGTGCAGAGCTGAAAATTTGCAGAATAATGGGAGATAGTATAAGTAAGTAGGGAAAAAATTTCCAGAAGGCTAGGCGGAAGATAAAGAGCCGCCAGAAGGCGCTAATGTTGTGTCAAAAAAGTTTCACAATATATTAATGTTTTATCCTAACTTAATTGCACATAAAACTTCCACAACTTTAATGTTTTACAACTATACACTTCACAAAAGGTTAATAAACAATACATAAATTTACAATACAAAGCTGTAGATATATTACTCCACGTTTATAGGTTAGGTATGATGATCTATGTGGCGGCCATTATTATTTTATCAGGCGAATAAATATTTATGTTACGGCTAATACGAGAAACTGGTTTATTCGCGAATTAACCGGCGTCAAGGATAAATGCCGAATATGTCTTAGTTTCTCGCTTTTTCGCCTATTATCAAGTGCAAGCAGGTTAAAACGCGAATTATCCAAAAGCAACCGAAACGTTTATTGTCTCATACCGGTTATTTAAACAGGCTATTCTTATTTTTATGATAAATCTATTTGTTTTTTATCAGTGTTGTTTTATTTTATTTGGAGAACATTTGTTATTTTGTATTATTTTAATAAAAATTACAGCTCACTACTTATACGCACGTCTATGAATTTGAGGTTAATTGCTTACTTAACATATTATCCGGCTAATTCGCGAAAGAGCCAAGAGCTATCGGATATAACCGATCATATTGTCTAATTCGCGTTTTAACCGAATAATTTGCGAAAATTGTTAAATCATATTTCTTTCTTTGGTAATAACCGGCTGCATTGGTTAATTCGGGTATTAGCCGGTTAATTCGCGAATTAACTAGTTTCTCGTATTAACCGTAACATTTATACTCTTAAAGGAAGGCAGAATAGATTTATACTTGCAGTAAATAGAATAATGGTTGGTGAATTGAACTATCGCTATATATTCGGAGGAATAGTTACCGGAAGAACAAGTGACCCGAATAAATAACTACTTACGTTCGGTACATGTGGCCATCAGCAAAATAAAGTAAGAAATTTCAAAAAAATGTAAATATCGCTATAGATCACACTATTGATTTCTACAGTATGTAAAAAAGACTGTTAAATCAGTCCTATTCAAAAGGTGCAATTAATATTTGAACAAGTATTTTCGATATAATTTCATATGAATGTCGACGCTTGCTACCAGAAACACGTATCCTAGGATTTCGTTAAAATTATACATTTCCGGAACAGAAGACATAAATTTCTGGACGGGATAAGCCGTCGAACGTCGAAACTTTCCCGGAAACCCGACATTCTGGTATACCGCTTGAAGAAATAATATTGGGTGTCAGACTGTTACATAGTGCAGTCAAATTAGGGGTTTCACCTCGGAATGAGAGATAATAAGCTGAAAACTTGTATGCACCTTCATTTTAGTATTCTAAAAGTTGTCTCAAAAGTCTCATAAAATCTCGTGTCTGCGTCGTAAGTTATTCAAGGTCAAAGGTCACAAAAATCAGTTTTTTGCAATTATCTCGGTTTCTGTAGCTCTAACGGTGTCAACAGTTATTATAAAAATTGTAGAGCATAAAATTTGCGATAAATTTTGTTCTAAACATTTTTTTATGCGCTCAACCGTTTTTGAGATAGATAGCGTGGAGCGCTCAGCCATACATTAAATAAAGTTAATGTGTCTATATGTATACTGTACCAATATTGTAGAAGAAACATACGTACCTATACAGACAATTTGCCGGTCCTGTACACATTCTCCCGCAGTCGGCGCAGTAACAGTCATGTCGCTTGGCAGCCCGCCTTGACATCTTCATTTATACTCAAGCACGGCGTGTTGTTGTCACGGATCACGTGAGCCGGTGCTACGCCAGTCGCCACTATAGAGCAGCATTCATAAACACGAATACGACTCGGAAATTGTAGACAGTGACCAATACGATGCATAAAAACGATACTGCTTATATTGTACTGGCGGTCCCGCCCGGTTTCACCCGGGTGCACAAGAACGAATGAGTACGCACTAGCGTTGCCAGTTTTTTTTTTTTTTGCAAAGTCGGGTTTTTGGAACTCTTTGAGTGAAAACAGCGGGATTCTTTCGTCGAGAGCGGGACATAGTAAAAAAGGTATAATTATAATTAGAAGTGTTCAAATACCTATTTATCTTTTTATTTGAATTAAAATTACGTTTACGTGACAATAGATAGCAAAAATAGCCATAGAAAATGTATTTTAATAAAAATATAATATTTTAAATCAGATTTACCCTATCGTTAAATAGTTGAGTCTTATTCGTCTTCAGAATAATAAAAAAAAAAACAGAAATCAAAATCTCAAAAGTTTTATTCATTAGAAAAATATATAGCGTTTCAAACAATAGTCTGTGGAGTAAGTGTTACAAATTGTAACTTACAATAAGAGAATAATTATTCATCAAAATTACTTATTCATGATATTTCTGTGAAGATTTAACTTACTTTTAAAGTTATCCCCGAAAAGCGGAACTGAGCCTGTCCCGCGCGGGACATTTAATTTTAATTTTAAAATCGGGACATCCTGCCAAAATCGGGACGTCTGGCAACGCTGGTACGCACGTTCATCTTAGTTTACCGAGATGAATGTTGTGTCCAAATTTCATGATGATCGGAGTTACCGTTCAAAAATTTTTGTCGGACGGACAAATTTTGAGTTACATTTTGCAACATTTTTCATTGATGCTCCGCTCCTATTGATCGTAGCGTGATATTATATAGCCTATAGCTTTCCTCGATAAATGGGCTATCCAACAAAAAAAATATTTTCAATTCGAACCAGTAGTTCCTGAGATTAGCGCGTTCAACCAAACAAACAAACAAACTCTTCAGGTTTATATATTAGTATATAGATTGTGTAACTATGAGAATTAGTCATTGCCTACAATTGGCGGTCCTACTCCGAAGAAGGATTCAATACTGATTTTTTGACGATTTTCAGAATAAATCGCTATTTACAGTGAACCTATAAAAATTAAACTGTAGTCTTATTTTATTATTTTACCAGTCCAAGCCAAAAAAATTTTACAATATATTTTCGTTTTGAGGTCCCCCGAATCCAAAAAACATTATTTTTGAAAAAACTCTGTGCGTCTGTTAGTCTGTTTGTTTAATCGGTTAGTGTGTGAGCACGATACTGGTCAAACAGATGAACGGATTGAAAACAAATTTTGGGAGGATGTTTGAGACGTAAAAAATAAAGAGCTATATTGTTTTTGTGGAAAATCGGCACATGCGCAAAAGAGATAATATATGCTATAACGTTGTTTTTTATATGAAATCGATATACTTTTCACAACGGTTTAATATTCTATGTATTTTTTCAAGAAAATTTTGTTAAAAAAACTTTTTTCTCAACTTTATAGTTTCGGAAATATTTTGAAAATAAAAAAAAATCAGCTGTTCTTTTGTTTTGTAGATCTGTCAGAAATAAACTAATTAAGCCTGCTTTAATTAATTTTTACATGACGTGGAACATATTATGTTGGTAACCATGGCAACGAATAGCAAATATCATATTGAACACTAACCATTACCCGCGTCTCCTCACGCAGAAATTTTATTCTCTTTATTATACTATATCAAATGTGAATATTTTGGGATGGGCCCGTCGTCTAATTCGCTGATTTTTTTTTCATTTCATTCGCCTCTACCAGAGCTATCCTAAAAACAAATAAATTGTTTTGTTTCAAAAACGAGCTCGTTAGCTTTCGAATGACACCACTTTCGTAGTCTTCACTCGTCGCGATCCAAAGTCACTCTGAATCAAAGCCCGCCGGGCACCGATTCGAAGATCATCTCAGGTACGAACATCTTATGTTTACTGAACGCTATATTTGTATCGATTGGATGTTGCTTTTAGTTTTGAAATTATATGACAGAAATATTGTCATCTATTTTCGCTCGAATTTTCGGGCATCCCTCCGCCCGTAATGTTTCGATTTTAACGTCAAAAATCTTTAATTATTAAAGGTTAGTATTAAATTGATAGTAATAGGTCATATGCATAAAACTCCAAATTGGTTAAAATTTTTATTTCGAAATATATTTTAGTTCTTGATCATAACGTAATGGTTATTTTATTAATCTAATCACTGAAAAAAATACAAATAATAAAAAAGAAATGTAGAAAATAAGCGCTATTTTCGAATTTTCAAAACGCATCGTGACGTCAGAGTATATATCAACAACAGTTTTCATGACGACTGTGTCGTCTCATGGTAAGATTATGTCAGTATTTAGAGAAAACAACAAATAAACTTCATTTAGAACATTGACAATTTGACATCAAGGTTGGCATGCATCGTATATCATGACGTCACATAAGCCCGCGAACATGGCCGATTGTTTAAACTGTCTATTTTTGAATGTGGAATTTAATATTTTTTTTCTTATGATAATATTACATTTTTAAATGATTATCAATTTTTTTCCGTATTATGGTTGACTAAATAATCTATTAAAAATATAAAAAAAAATCATGCATATGACCTATTGTTGATATGAAAAATTAGTGGTCAAAGATTTCTTCCAAATAATAATACAGTACACATTGGAAAGCTTGTCTATTGAATGCGAGCTTTGGTCGCCATTGTTTCTCTTGTGAACGTCACACCAAAAGCCACGAGCGTAGTAAATTAGCAGAGTAATCAGTTTGAAAATAGATGTAGATGTCGCCGTGGGAGTATGCGTTTGCATATACAGAGATAGTTTTCGTAATTGCCCAAGGCAGTGCAACCAACTTGCGTGCAATGTGCGTCTACGACTCTTTTACTCCGACATTACGTAACACACTGCATTATAGTTTAGTTCCGATCAAGGTCAGTAGATTGCAGAGACTAACTTGTTCCATGAATGACGTCATCTGGTGGACCAACCACGCAATATCAATTGACACGTCCGCCGGATGCCATCCTACCCCCGCTATTATTCAACGGAACGAGATAACCTCTGTAATGTATTGACCTTGAGTTTCGATCAACAAAAAACTACAGTGTTCTTCCTTATATTGCCTTTTTTAAGTGACCGTTTCGATTATTATTATTTTTGTCAACAATTATTAACAGAAAAATTGATTTAGAATCTGCATAGGATTGTGAAAAAACAAAAAAGATTAATGAAAATAAAAGTTAATAGGTGTTTAAGAGATCACATGACACTTTCTGACTACTTTGCCTATCCAACCATAGATGGAAGTTTATATTTGTATTTTAATTATTGTATATGTAATGTATATTGACATATTTCATAGCTTTTAAGCTATTCTTAAAATAAATCTATACATATCTATATTGTGCGTCCACGGAGTCTGTAACCACGAGACTCAGCTCGAGGGTAACAGTGGACCGATATCTGTCGCATGAACCAATATGGCGTCAGATACTGTGTAACGTGCACACGTTCAAGATTAGATAAAAGTGGAAGTTGTTGACTGAAAAAATAAAAAATCGTCTATATAAACTGTTCACCATGAAATGTCATAAATAAATCATATTATTTATATTGTTAGGCGCAACCCAAGCAATAGCTGGAAGCGCCTATTTTTTAAATGCAAACACTAATAAAAACTAGCCACTTTTTTCACGCATAAGCCATAAAAATGTATAAAATTGCAAAAGAGGCATTAATGGATGTATTTCAACTCATTACTGAAAATGAATATAAATAAAGTAAATTAACGAATTTATTAAACGTAAAACATGACAGCAAAAATTTACCTTTAAAGATAAAAATATTCTTAAATCTTGGAAAAAGATTCTTACAGTATTGTAAACAAAATAGCCAAATGAAGTTGATATATTATTTCTTTAGGACAAATTCTTTCTTTCTCAAAACGCATAAAAAACTAAACCACGATGACTATTCGAACTCAAGCTAAGCTATCGGAATGTTTGCTCTGCCGGTAACCATTTAAGAATCAGATATAATGAAGACGCATGTAAAATGTGAGAAGTAGATATATTTATGATCTGAGAACGATCCACTGTATTTTTAATGAGACTCTCTAGTCTCTATACCAAGCGGGACCTCTGCTTTATGACTGTTTTAAAAAGCCAACAAAATAATTAACACTCGACATCTACGTACTTGTACATACAGAATGTATATAATATACAGAGTCTAGTTTTAAAAATAGACACATTTAAAATAATATCATGTTAATAAATGCTGCTCAAAAATTTGCAGTGTGAATCATTGCTGCCTGACAAGTGTTTTATTAGCTGACGAAAATATTTTGATTACAAAGTAAACATAAATCAAGTAAATTAGACTTTTCATATAATTTATTATTAATATTATTTTGCCAATCACTTTCTAAATTCCTGGCATAGACAAACAAAATACAAAACTTGTTTCACAATTCTGTTACTAAAAAATTTCGATGTCAACAGTTTTGTTCAGTCAGCCCATACCTTTGAAAAACTGAAAATTTCAAATTTTGAAATAAAATTCTATTACATTCTATTTCTTGGTTGGGATTCACTGGTTTAATTTATATCCATGCTAAAATAAGTAGTATATAAGAATACGGACCGTTTTTGTTAAGACACCCAGTAAATCACAAATTAAGATGTTTAATGATAAACCGCTCGTTGTTATATTATGCTATTTTTTCTCAATGTTAATTAACCAATCAGATAATGTTTTACATATTCATTTTATACCTTTATTAACAACTTCATTTTTTCGAATTCTAAATCATTTAATTGCTACTGATGGGAGATAAGTGACACACAGTAGTAGTTGTTAACAACTTGCTACAGGAATTCAAGAAATATTTTTTTAACTATTTGATATTCTTAAAACCAGTTGTGTGTTGTGCCTTTTATAGTTACCTACCAAATAAAATTAAGAGCGTAAAGAAACACTATAAATTCACTATTGTAATACGAAACTAATTTTAATCAGGCTACAAGATGTATCACAACTTTCCAATTAAAGGGTGAATTCTATGTGATAGTTATTAAATTAACAAGCATTTTCAACCCTTGTCAACGTTTATTTATCTCACTTTAAGTTACAATAAAAAATAAGTTCGAAAACTAAAACCCGACTGCCGAAAAGTATGAAACAAGAAAATATTCTCATCTGAGGATAGCCGTGGTCATATGCCACCTACCCTAACAAAACATTACATTTTAACAGTAAGGCAAAGTACATCACGGTATACATCTATAGGGGCCTCATATATATGAGATGGCATACGACCACGGCTATCCTCAGATGGGAATATTTTCTTGTTTCATAATTTTCAGTAGTCGGGTATTAGTTTTTTAACTTATTTTTTAGCTAAATTATTTTTTTGAACCTATTTTTTATTTGTTTTCAATTTGCTTCCCCCTGGAACCAAAATTCAAAAATAAAAGTAGCCTATGTTACCCGGGTCATAATAACGAATCGATTTACATCTTATTTACTAAAATAGGATGAATAGTTTAAGCGCTACGGTGGAACATTCGTAAATACAAACATACGTAGACTGCTAAACTCATAACCCTTCCTTTTGGCTTCGCCGCAGTCGGGTAAAAAATAGCATAGGATCAGTGTAGGGCAACTGAAAATCTGTAAATCAGGACAGCATGAAAATCAAAGGGAGATTCTAAAAACAGATCATTAAGTATGAATATTCCAGAATCTAGATGTAGTAATATGATCCATTTCAGAGTATTTGGGTTGCTATGTCGCCCGGCCTGATTTCTCACCATCTGAAGGAGACTACCTTAAACCTTTATTTATTTTAAGTGCAACTAAAAGTAAGACAGATAAATGTTGTCAAGAATTATTCATAATATTGTTTTTTTAGTACCAGTTATCAGGGCCGTAACGTGGATTTTGTGGGCCCTGGGCAAGACCTTCAAATTGGGCCCCCCTCAATAAAAAAAAAAATTGAGAAAAAACTTACCATGCGGTTATATACCTAGTTCCTGTTCTTACACATTTTTAAAGTTTAGTAGGTATATCACTTAATAAATAAACACAAAATAAGGAATCTTTAAATTGGTCCTGTCCATATTTTTTGTAAATTTTTTTTAACTTCCCGCTTAAAAAAAAATTTTTTTTTTTCAAAAATCGGGAAGTTATTGGTTTCACCCCGATTTTCGAAAATCAAGTTTTCGCCAGATCTCGACGTTTTGAGGTCCTAGGAAGCTATTGAAACTATTTTGGCGATGATGTCCGTAGGGCTGTATGTGTGTGTGTGTGTGTGGGGGTGTGTGTTGGTGTGTGTGTATGTATGTATGTAAACCTTTTATATCTTTTGAACGGAGTGTCCGACTGAAACGCGGTTTGCGCCATCTGACGTGATCTTGGTGAACTTAGACTTCCTGAAAATTTGAAACGATTCGGCCCAAAAAATTTTGAGACATCTTAAAAAAACAAGTCCAAAAATTTGTTTTTGTAAAATATTTTCTAAACTACTAAACCGATTAATTCCAAAATCTAATCAGCTCTTCTCCTTAACAAACTGCGTCGATTTACGCAAACCGCATCAAAATCGGTTCATTTGTTCACGAGATACCGTGAACGAAAAAATCGTAAAAAAGTGTTTTTTTAAAATGACTCTTAAAATTGTTATCAGATCGATTTTTTTGTAATAAATTACTCTCTTAGGCTAAAAAAACTGCGTCGATCGCCGCAAACCAGATCAAAATTGGTTCATTTGTTCATGAGATAACGTGAACGAAAAATTAGGAAAATAGTAATTTTTTATAATTAATCGTAAAATACTTATCAAATCGATTTTTTTGTAATAATTTACTTTCTTAGGTTAAAAAACTGCGTCGATCGCGGCAAACCGCATCAAAATCGGCTCATTTGTTCACGAGATATCGTGATCGAAAAATTTGTAAAAAAGTGTTTTTTTTAAATTGCTCGTAAAATTCCTATGAGATCGATTTTTCTGTAATAAATAACTTTTTTAGGTTAAAAAACTGCGTCGACTGCCGCACATCGCATCAAAATCGGTTCATTTGCTCATGAGATATCGTGAACGAAAATTTCGTAACAAAGTGTTTTTTTTTTGAGCTCGAAGAGCTAAAAAATAAACTTCTTGCTATATTTTATATTTTTTTGAGCGTTTTGAACTCCAAAAATAGCGGGAAGTTACAGGGATGGCCTGCAGGGTCAAACTTCTTTTCAAATTTTTTATTTTATATTTATGAAAAAAACGAACTAAAAATTTATTAAAATTGCATTCTTCTTGCTTTTTTCTCCGCAAACTCATCAATTATATTATTAAAATCTATTTCTTGCACTATGTTAGATTCAATTGATATAATAGACAGGTTCGACAAACGCTGTTGTGAGAGCGACGATTTTAAATAGCTTTTAATTAACTTCAGTTTACTAAAACTTCTCTCGGTGGTGACTGGTAGGGTTAGAAATATTCTTAAAGCAACAACAATGTTTTGGTACGATTCGACAAATTCGAAAATATGTATACCGATGAAGCAGATGACATCGATGACAGTTAAGTTAGTTTAATCCATGATTAAGTTTTAATCTTGTTTTATAATACCGGGCCTACGTATTGAGAATTAAATAAATATGTTTTTTTTTAAATAAAAATTCTAATAGCATATTCTGGCTTTTTTGGGCCCCGTCTATCTGAGCCACCAGTGGTGTTACTTATACAGCGTGTCCCATTTTAATGTCCCACCCCGGATAACTTTTGTCAGTGACCTTGAATGAAAAATTGTTTGGTACAAAAGTTGTACAACTTGGAGGGGGACATTCGATGGAACTAATACTTTTGACCTTGGGTATAAGGTTCAAGGTCATTCAAGGTCAACTTTGTTTTTTTTAATGGAACGTCCTATTTTTGACATCGGCAATCGATTGCGCGTGAAAAGATATGAAACTTTTGTCTGAAACTTTTTTCGAGAACGGGCAAAACTCTGTGCGTCTGTTAGTCTGTTAGTCGGTTATTCGGTTAGTCTGTGAACACTATACAGGTCAAACGGATGAACGGATTGAAACAAAATTTTGGGAGAATGTTTGGTATGCAAATATGAAAAGCTCTATTGTTTTTGAAGAAAATCTCACCATTCTCAAGTTGAAAATTCCAAAATTTTCAATTTTGAAGGCTAAATTAATTGAGAAAATTTACCCGTTCTCGAAAAAAGTTTCAGACAAAAGTTTCATATTTTTTCACGCGCAATCGATTGCCGATGTCAAAAATAGGACGTTCCATTAAAAAAAACAAAGTTGACCTTGAATGACCTTGAACCTTATACCCAAGGTCAAAAGTATTAGTGCCATCGAATGTCCCCCTCCAAGTTGTACAACTTTTGTACCAAACAATTTTTCATTCAAGGTCACTGACAAAAGTTATCCGGGGTGGGACATTAAAATGGGACACGCTGTATATGTGATTTGTAATATTCATTAAAATACGAATGAAAATAATTGAGATAATTTTTATCGGGGTTTTCTTGGGCCCCTCCGGGGCCCCCCTGTGCCCTGGGCCCTGGGCAAGTGCCCCTATTGCCCCTGCCTAGTTACGGCCCTGCCAGTTATAATAAATATAGAATATGTCGGAGCCCAATATGCCAATTTGATAATATCTGATGATGTCAGTTATCAAACATATATAATCTACAATATTTCTGTCTCGTTCTCTAAGCACAATACGACAGAGTTTTGTTTTAATTAAATTAAGTATATTATGCTCAGTTTTATTTAAATGTCTCATGTAATGTGAAATTTGAACTTACGTAATCGATTGCCAGTACTTTTAATTAAAAGGTCATACCTCTGTAGCAGTATTTGTCGGACTTTTGAACTATCGAGTTATGATTTGATTGATTTTCTTTTAACTGAATTTTTTATGTTAATAATTAACTCGGGGTGTCGTATGCTATTAACTCAACTAAAAATATACGTTTTGTGATCTATAACTATATTTATTTCATTTTAGAACTTTTATAATATATATTGTGATTTTGTACTTATTTTACTATCTGTAAAAATATGTTTCATCAGCAAAAATTGCAGCTATGTGATTGTGATCTTCTGTCTCCTGTACTTCTCATAAGGCAATTACTAAAAAGTAAAAAAGTCATTTTGAAGTTTTCTTTTTTTTATAGTGTGCAATAACAAATGACTATATTATATTTCAGTTCGTAAATCCTGTACAGTGATTCATACACTTATAATCCACAATGTAATACAAGCGGCAAAATGTTTGTGCGTAGGGCGGGTATGCTTTACAATGGTTTCATTGCTTCGTCGCTCTATAAATTAAGCGAACCATACTATTATATAATGATAAGTCACTCCTTAAATTTTGATACCGCGGTATAGTTACTTGAAGTGTTTTTATATTTCTACTATCGTGTGAAATCGAGTAGGAATAAAAGATGAATTTTATTTTTTAATCGGTGGTGTGATAAATAATGACGTTTAAAAGCTGTGATAAATTTAATCCATGAAAATGATGACCGGATCAAAAGGCACGCAACGAAAAGGTAAGAATTTCTCTGTGTTATCGTGGTATCAGATTATTAGATTTAAACGAGTTTTGGTAAACATGTTAGAATCCATTATATAAATCGATAAGTCGCACACAAAAATACAAACTAACAAATATTTGAAGGGGAGTGATTTTTGTTGATTTAGCTTTTAACGTTGTATAGTACAAATTTTGTTAAAACAAACTAGCCAAAAAAACAATGCCTAAAGAAATTCCAACAACAAAACTTGTTAGCGTCGGTGTAAAATGATCCTTTAAAGTGAAAAGCAATTCTTGAGACTTGAGAGATAATAATGTGATCGAGGTAGGTCGAGGAACAAACTACCGCACGCCACACATAAACCTGACCTCAGACTTTAGCTGTCACCCAATATTTCAGTACATAAAATGGTATAGAATATATAGACAGCACAGTGCTTCTCAACCGTCTGGCATCGCGCACTACTATGTTATAACGACTATTTTTGTACAGGAGAATATAAAAATTTAATAATAGTTGTTATTTGTTGACACGTTTAATAACAATAATTTATAAGCAGATCTGCAGAAAATACTTACTTCAATAAAGTATTTAGATACGTTGAATAACAGCATCTAAAAAAATACTTTTAACTTTAGAAGGATATTATATACTTTTAAATAGTAATTTATATATCTTATGGTATCAGGGGTAACGCACTAAAACTGGTTTCCTCATACCTAGATAATAGATATTATATAGAAAACAAAATAGTTACAGATGAAGTTCCCCAGGGTTCGGTGCTGGGACCATTTTTTTCATTGTATTAAGCCAATGTTGTCTGGAAAAACATTTATGTATGCCATCATTATTGTGGAAGCTATAGACGAGGTCAATTTGTCATTAACCTTTATCGGAAGCAATGGGGTGGTTCACTGCATTAATGAGGGGAAAACCCGAAAACTTATAAAATGTTCCCCAAAAGAAAGGCAGATGACATCTGCAATGTTAAATTATTAAGCATTATTATCGACTCTCATTTGTTATGATAATTTGTTCCGATGGAATTGTTAATAAAGAAATTATTATTATTAATGATGTTGTTATGCGAGTATTGCGTTCAGACTAGCTTCAACTTATTTTAACAGTATACGAGTAATAGTGTTGCACGCTCTCCGTTGCGACGACAAAGGATTTCGTGAAACAACAATCGGCTCGTCATTCTAACAATGACACAAAGAATGTTGTGGAACAACAATCGGCTTGTTGTTCTAACAATGACACACAGATTGTCGTGGAGCAACAATCGGCTTGTTGTTCTTACAATGATATACAGATTGTTGTGGGGCAACAACAATCGGCTTGTTGTTCTAACAATATGCGTAGGTAAAAAGGGCTTTGTTGCTAAATTCCAGACAACAATGAATGCAAGAAAAGAAAGAACGATCCAGCGCATATATAAACCACGACGATAGCTCAGAGGAGGAGAGTCATACAGTGTGTGAAATAAATAGTTTAACATAAATAATCTCTTATACTATATAGTTAATAAATAAGTGTTCTAAATAAATTTTGGTGTGTTCCTGTGTTGTAAATATTCCGTGTACCTGAATAGTTACTTTGTATTCTTCATTACTTATTCTTTTATTTTATAAGTTAGAATTATTGTTTTATTTCTGTTACGTTATAAAGAAATTCTACACTTGCGGTTTGCTCGCGACTTCATCCGTATGATATACCTACAGCGTATCCCTTATAAATATTTCTATCCACCTTTTCACCCCTTTTGGAGTTATCATTGGGATAAAACTGAGCCTAAATCACTCCTGGCATCACAATCGAACAGATGGACGGACAAGCACTTCAGTTTTATTTATATGTTTGTATATAGATTTTTTACACGCACTTTGTAAAAAGTGGCTGATTCTCACATCATACGAAGTATATTTTTTATATTTTTGACAGATCGATTCTGAAACAAACTTCACTTCTTTTAAGGTTGTTTATGAAAATAACCGTTGTTTTTTACAAATATTTGTTATGAAAGGCTTCGACGCCAGTTTTTTTTTGTCCCGCGACTGGTTAAAGACCTCTGCCATAACACATAGCTCACGGCGCGATGTGGTTGCTGAGTGCTGACTACGTGAAACCCAATACCTTTATCTGCTGGTGAACAAGACTTCAGAATGCTGAGTCTGTGCTGCTGAGAGATCAGATCCAAACGCTATTACAGGCGCACATTGTTAATAGGGTTTACAAGATTATTTCAACGGGAACTGAATTTCTATGTATTCTCAATACAGCACCACACGATTTTTATTTATTTTATCACCGACGATATTGAGTTTATCAAAAGAAAAATATTTTGGTTCTTGTGTAAGTATAATTGAACGGTTTAAAAATTAAACTCTGACACAAAATACGTACGCTGTCCACAGTTTTCAGTATGCCTAAGTAACGTAATCGATTGCGACCACTCGCGTCTATTATGTTTTTACACGCTTTATATTAGTTTCACTTGTAAGTTTGTATGTATGTATGTAAGTATGTATGTTTGTAAACTCGTTTGGACTACAGCAAGTGGTTTATATAGTGGTATAATATGCCAGCACTGTAAGTACACTGGCTAGCCGTGCGGTCTAAGGCACGGGTCTTCGCTAACGTCAACTCTCGGAATCACAGGTCGTGGGTTCTAATCCCGTCCACGCCGCAAAAAAAATTGTTTTTTTTCGGAAAATTTTTTACAATAAATCGAACTAAAAAGTGGAAAATAAATATAGTTTAAAAAAAAACTAAAAAACACGTCTTATATCGAACTCAAAAGTAAAAAATATTTTTTTTAAAATAAGCTTAAAACAATAATGAATAAAAAATAGAAGTATTATTGTGAAAAAAGCGTGGGGCGCTCGATGTACGAAAATGTGGAACAAAGCGCCCCACGCTTTTTTCACAATAATACTTGTATTTTTATTCATTATTGTTTTAAGCTTATTTTTAAAAAAATTATTATTTTCTTTTTAGTTCGATATAAAGCGTGTTTTTTAGTTTTTTTTTAAAGTATATTTATTTAGAAGGCATAGCCGTTTTAACTGATTTCAGTGTTTAAACATTTTAAAGCCAGCTTCACACTGTGAGTTTAAGATCAGTTTAAGTGAACTCAGTTTAAAACTCTAAACCCCTAAATCAAGAGAGATACACTACTGAGAACTTGTCGGAATCGATTCAGCGTTATTTATTTTCTCGTAATATTTTAACAGTACCTACCTATTTGAAAAATGTTTAACATGTCATAAAGATGGAAAAATTGCGAAAAAATCTGAAAATAAAATATTTCAAATCCCGTCGACATTTTAAGTACTACAATATTATACACTCTAACATTTCTAGATTAAGACTGAGTTCCGCAATCGTCCACCATGTTGGTTTAAATCCTAACTAATATAAATGCGAGTGTTTGTTTATTTGTTATGCTTTCACGCGTAAATTGCTGAACAGATTTCGATAAAATTTGGCAAGGAGATAGATTGCATCCCGAGGAAGGACAAGGGTATCTTTTGTCTAAAAAAACCTGACGGGAGTAAAATAGGGGATGAAAGTTTGTATGGGGAATCCATAATTTCTCAAGTTAGGGATATGAAAAATCATATTTTGGCTTTTGGTAAGAAATAAAGGATTAGTATTTCAGCATTTCTGCAATCCCTCAAGAGGGCAAAATAATAGATGATTTTAAAATTCACACGTAGCAGCTAGTAGTTATATAAAAGTTTTCGTTTAACTAATATAAGGAAAAAATAATAACAAGTTCAAAAAAAATATCAATGACAGATAATTATTTTCATATTCAAAAATATATTAAATGCCTACATAATTGGAATTGCGTAAATAATTGAAAGAGGTTGAGTTGTGATTTTTTAAGTTACAACCTGAAGTAAATGTTACTGGGAACATGTAAAACTTAAAGTCACTATTTAGTCAGCTATATTGGGGCGGTTTAAATGTTCTCTCTCTCTCTCTAGCGCACATGGGTCCAATAAATTGCGGTACATGGTAAATTCAGTAACTTTAATAATCCCACTATAATTTTTGAATCTAATCATAATTATTTTTCGTGGAAAAATCCTCAAGTTGTTTTCAACCAATCGAATGTTGGAAAATACATAAGAGCGGAAATGCAGCCTTGTAATATCTGATTACATTTTCAACAATTAAATAATGCTGATTCGTATTACTCAGAACGCAACTAGTCTCCGTTCTCATTGAGATAATTAATAACAAACTGCAATCGACAATTTACAAATAAATATAATCTCTCAGAGATAATTGCTATGTCGGTCGTTCCTTCTCTTTTTATGCTGCAGTAAGTTAACCAGACTAACTCAGGTTAGTTATACATAAAAATCATCAATGCTGTAACAGTACCCGTAAAAAATTCAAAAAACCAGCAAAATAGGTGAATTATGTTGCCAATAGAAAATATTATTGAGTGATTCCTCATCATGTTTTTAAATAAAATATCGAAAAAGTTAAGAATTATTTTCTAATATTACAAAAAGAAATTGTGCGGTATAGGACATAATAACCCAACTTTCTAATTTCCTTTACGTAATAATATCTGCTTTCATTCTATATAATAATATTCCGATAAGTCTATCGTTTTAATAGATCAATATTAAATATGTTATATAATTTAATCCAAAGCCGACAGGAAATGATTGGTTCGCAGCAATCTTGTGAGAACATCCGGTGTCCATGCGTCATTATTGATAAATACTTGTGTATAAGTTCAGTGCATAATATATATAGGGGCATAGAAACACTTTATAAAAACACCTTCAGATAACGTGTAAACACACCAGACAATTTGTGATACAGTTGGACGACTTAGTTGACTTGCAGATCGACTTCAATTAGTCAAAATCGACCACATTTCGACTACTTAACAAGCGGTGAAAGTTGCCCAAATAGTCGATGTCTTGCTAGTGATTCGGATATCAAAACAAGAGAGAAGAGCGAGGAGAAAATATAGTAAAACATTTCGGGGATTTTGTGTAATAAATGAAAAAAATACAACCATATTGGGCGACGGAACCATTTCAACTTAAAAAATTTTGACATTTGCCAGAATATAATAATGAAAAAAATATTAACATTTGATATAGTATAATAAAGAAATCGCGTGCAAAGACGCGGGTAACGGCTAGTGTCAAATATTATGATATTTGCTATTCGTTGGCATGGTTCTCTACATATAATATGTTCACGTCACGTAAAAATTAATCAAAGCATGATCAACTAATTTCTTTCTGACAGATCGAAAAACAAAAGAAGGGCTGATTTTTTTATTTTCTAAATATTTTCAAAACTATAAAGTTTAGAAACAAAAATTTTGAACAAAACTTTCTTGAAAAAATAAATAGAATAATAAAGCGTTATTAAAAATATACAATTATTACATAAACACAACGTTATATATCTCTTTTGCGCATGCGCCGATTTTAAAATGTAGGTTCAATCCGCTCATCAGTTTGATCTATATCGCGCTCACAGGCTAATAGAAGAACAGAGTTTTTCCAAAAATATGTTTTTTAGATTCGGGAGAGCTTAAAACGAAAAAATATTGTAAAATTTTGGAATGTGAATGTTCACCTTTTACCATTCCACATTTATAAGTTGGAATGGTAATATATGAGTGTTTTGTTATTAACCAACTCAACCAAAGTGTATGTCGACTTTTAGTCGGTTATTTAGTCGAAGTCGTCCATCTCTAATTTGTGATAAATTTTGTTTATTGCAATCAAAATTTATACAGATGTACACGCGAATACTTTCAGCGTTTCTTTTTTTTTTAATTCTTGGTATAGTCTTTTTTAAATCAAATAATACTGTAGGTCTATAGAACTGGCTGTATTCTGTGCGACACATTCAGAGTCTTCTGCTTCAGTGAAGAACACTTCGCAGCCATCTTCAATGGCTTTGATATAACTTTAATATGCTTTGACACGTTGTGACATACGGTAATTATTTTTGACTAGAGACTTCCGTAGAACGATATCATAACGAAGGCATTCAAGATACAGACGAAATCTAGACTCTGATTTCAGACTTGCGTATACCGACTGGATCAGTTTCAAATAAAAATTGATAGATCTATTTATTGAAGTCAAACTTTTTATATTCGCATTGAGAGAATTTCGTTTAACAGCGCAACGGAAAAGAAACTTTTAAAAGAATTGAACCACCTTTAAAAAATTTACTAAAAAGCGTAAAATTTTAAGGTTAGTACCAATTTATTTACTAGAACTTTTGTTAATTGGCGCCGACCTCAAGATCTTATTATTATAGGCTTTTTTGAATTATTGTTTGTTATAAAATTAAGTTTTTTTTAAATATTATACTCGTGTATCTGTTACAAATAGAATTTGCTTTCAAATCAAGAACAGAACATATTGCTCTCAAGTAAAATTGTATCTTTCAATCTGAAATAAAGCATAAATTCAATAAACTCGCAAAATCAATATGCGGTATATATTTCAATTTTCAACCAAAGAAAAAAGATTGCTAGAAATTCAAATAAATGCAAAGCTTATATTAAATAATGGATTTGTACTGAAGCCATTTCAGTGCAAAAGCTTTTTTCTGTTGTAGAGCTTACATAGGTGATCAGATTATCCTGTAGCTCATGCGAAGTCACAATAATTCAATTGGGTTCAATGTGTTGTTGGATTCCATACCCGGTTGACTTCGGTGGATAATTTTATTGTAATTTAGCGAATTTTCTTAAGATCCTTAAGTAGAGGTCTTTCAAATAATAATAATAATAAATGGTCTTTATTATTGGATCAACGGTGACTTAACAAAATGAAAAATAATAAACACATATACAATCAAAAACTAATTTTATAGAATAATAATTCAAATAATAACAGTTTGGTAAGCTTTTTCGACAGTGACAGACATTCAGATGACCGGACAAACGAGTGATCCTATAAGAGTCTCGATTTTTTCCTTTTCAGGGTACTGAACCTACAACTCTACTATTAAGAACGCAATTATTAATCCTAGGTAAATTTTCGTATCATAGTAATAAATGAGATATTCAAAAACATATCTTCCTTGTCATGCCGCAATCGGATAAAAAGAATTTCCACTAAGTTAAATGTAGAAATGCAACTCTGTATATATTTTGTTTTTTTTTTATTTATGAAAAAAAGTGTGCTTCGACTACCATGGTCATTAGCACTACTGCCATAAGGCATATTATACAATAACTTGGATAACAATCAAATTATGTGAAGCTGTAAAAGGCAAAAGGATTAAGGTAATACTAATATTGAAAGTTGTTTGCAAAACTTTAAGGTTTCCATTTTTCGATACATATGCAAAAATGAGTTATTACAAGAAATAATATATATACCTATTCCAGGCTACGAAACTTTCGTTTTTTCAATTCGTTGATAGTTTAAAAATATTAAAAATGGTTTTCCAATAATAAAATCTTTTGTCATTTAAGAACGCACTCCGTAGTACCAAATAATACAATATCGACATTTATTATTCTCATGTAATAACTATAATATATTCGAAAAAATAAATACGACGTCTTTTATTGTTTGCGTTTATAATTTTACATCTGAAAATAAAATCAATGATTCAAACAAAACTGAAACAAATCAATTGCGGAGATAATAAAAATGCACATACTAAATGAAAATTTTCTTTTATATTTTTATTTACTCTCATTTGAAAACATGGAAATGGGCGTTCTGCCAATCGCTCACCACTCAACAGAAGTGAAATCTTACAAAATGTTATAAACAGAGAGGGGAGTTTTCATAATACACACATACAGATACGGTGTTCTCATGCAAGGATGAACAAAATTTGATAGTTTGAATTCAGTATTGAAATTGTGAACCAAAAAGGTCCTATGTGTGCTGACAGTGCAATTTTCAACAAATTTCATACGACGCATCAGCGCTTGAACAGTTTCAATAATTTTTAATTGAGCAGTGTTTTTATTCATCGCATAGTTTTTAAACCACATGTTTTTTGACGTGATAATGTCTTATAAATTGATGAATCACCAATCTTATAAATTGATAAAACACGAAAAAGTGTAACGTTCCTAACGTTCCGCCTGACCCTGTGCGTGCTTTTCTCGAAAACGGCCCTAACGATTTGGATGAAATTTACTGAAAAGGGATTTTGGGGGGCAAAAAATCGTTTTAGCTAGGTCTCATCTCTCGAAAAAATCGTTTTCTTACAAATTTTATCATTATAAAAATCAATTTTTTGACGTATGAAAATACTTAAATATTGTAAGTAGGTTTTGGAATTTTATATAAACAGTGAAACAATTGTTTTCAAAATATTATGACAGTTAATCTTTGAGACTTAAAATAAATACGAAAGAAAGAAAGTTAAAAAAAAACAATTATATTATAGATGGTGAGTAATTTTAATAAATAAAATTAACCTAAATTTGAAGCGAAAGATGCAATATCATAGATTCGAATTATTATAATTATTATATAAATTTAGGTTATGTATTACGGAATACGTTATCACGTAAAACTATCGTCCGTAAACCGACTTTACAGACAACCAATTTTTTTTCTGTATATTTTGCTTTTGACATGCCATATTCAAATTAATGTTTTGACGCTATGACGAATAAATGATGTATCTATCTAGCTATAAATTATTGTATAAACTTTATACATAGTGATTTTAATATAAATTAATATTGCATATTGCAATTATATATTATATTTAATGAATATATTTTTGCAAAATGAAAAGTTAGATAGTATTTTATGAATTTTTTATTTCTATATATTATTTTTTTTAAATAATTTTATAATAAAACTTGATTCATTGTCATCTACAAGTTACTCGTTTTTTAAAGGTACCCGGCCTTTTTAGAGTAGGTACACAGTGAGAACTAAAAATTGCTTCATATAAAAACTTTTTTTTCATACCTCGATCGAAAGTACACACTTACGGCAGAAAGTCTAACATTTACGCATTGGTGGGATTACACGTACCGATGCGGTAAGTACGTACTTTTGGGCGCCAGTAAGAAAAAGTAACCTATCAACTGTTGTTTAGATGTCGTTTCCAACGCAACCTTATTACATTTTAGCTAATAGTCGCGAACAGCTGTAATTTGTGTTTCTACGCATACGCAAAACCTTCAAGGCTGCTTGCTTGAAATTTATTTGTGTTTTTTTATGTAATTAATTAATTAATGTATTTAGTAAGTGCTCTTACGACCGAGGTATGAAGAAAAATAGTATACACCGCACTGGCTAAAGTTTGATATTCTTACACTGCGCGCCATGATACCGGAGGCGAGCCGAGGGCGTCATGACGGCCCTTGTGGTGTAATACAGGGTGAGTTTTAAGTTGATGCTTTTTTTTTACAGCGTGTAAAAATCAAATAGACGAGCAAATATTTCAAATAGTTTTTTTATCAAAACTCAAAAATAAGAGAGAAACAGCCTTTCGAAGTTTAAATAAATTTTATTAAATTTTCTTTAATTTTGAGGTCGGTCCTGGGATTATATTATGTCACTATGGAAATAAGTTGTTATTATCAAGTATGTTGGTGCTTATTTGAAACTGACATGTGTAATAATAACATATTTCCATAGTGACATAATATAACCCCAGGACCGCCTTAAAATTAAAGAAAATTTAATAAAATTTATTTAAACTTCGAAAGGCTGTTTCTCTCTTATTTTTGAGTTTTGATAAAAAACTATTTGAAATATTTGCTCGTCTATTTGATTTTTACACGCTGTAAAAAAAGCATCAACTTAAAACTCACCTGTATACTATTATGTATAAGGTTATCAAAAATTTAAATTCGGCAATCAACTCTGCTTCATAAATAATAATAATAATGGATTATTTAATTCTAAATAAGATTGGTCCCTGTATTGTCATCAATACAATATGTGTAGAAAATTTAAAATCGATCGGATATATGAATGTTTCAAAATTGACATAAACTGACAGGTTTATTGACAAGCAATTTTTTTAACTGATTTTCGATAAATAATATCTCTTATTTATTTAATTAACTACAGAAAAAGTCAATAAGTAAAGTGTCTCGCATTCTATTATTAGTGTATATGTACAAAATTTCGAGACAAATACTTTGAGGAGTACTGTATTTAGATTTAAGAGAATTGCCATCAATTCTGTTCACCACAATGAAAATGGTGATGACCAAGACACGTGACCATATATCGATATCCAGCGTAACTAGTATTGTGTATAAAACCAATTAACTGTTGTATAAACTGTTGGTAGCCAATACAAACCCTGAACAAATACACCGAATAATTTTCAAATCCCTGTAAAAATATGATTACAATACGCCGAACGTAATTTATCATCCATATAGCTAATGCAGAGAAGATCGCCGCTGGTCATGAACAGCGCTTGCCGCCTTATAGTTTCATAACCTCACTTCATGACGATGATGATGATGATCATCATCATCATGCATACGGTGTAAGAATGGCTATTTGACAGCAAACGGGCGGCGCGTCATTTGAATTTATTTATTATTCCTTATGTACAAAAGTCTAACGATGACTTGACATCTTCATATATCTGGACTGCTTTGATGAATTGTTTTCGAATTATAATTATACTCTGCACGTTGTTTTACATGATGTTATACAAGATCTTAATCATCTGTGCTGATTAAAATATAATCAATAATCGCGGCCGGCCTTTACTATAATACAAAACCGTCGTCTTCATCGTCTAATCCAGAGGTTTCCAAACTTTTTTGTCTCGTAGACCACTTGCTATATTTTTCGGTTTTGGGTAGACCCCCTGCTTATCTGATATTGATTTTTTGCAAATTCATTAATTTCAAATGTATTTTTGACAACCGGTATAGTGCTACTCACTTTGAACGATTTAAATTTATAACGGTAGTGAAATGTTTAGTTTTATACATTTATTAATTAGATTCAAATTAAACAAATCAAATTAAAATTTACTTTCTGTTACATAAAATAATTAAGCAAAAAATAAATGCTTTTAGTGAGAGGGATGAACCTGATGCTTTAATAATAAATTTTCAACATTTGGCATCAATTTAGTTAGATTTAATCTTAAATCTCTTCCGTTAACGATGTCTAGTTTGTTTCTTATTTTGTTAGGAGATTCACTATCGTTGACCCCCATTTTCATTTCATGGACCCCCAATGTTCTTTCCCGCTGACATGGACCCCTTGCAAGTTGTCGTCGACCCCTGGGGGTCGATATAGACCACTTTGGGAATCACTGGTCTAATCTAAGCTGGTGTAGTGGTGTACCTATATTATAATACGACTTATAATGTAACGTCTACTGTAGTCACACTTTATTGTTTCGTAATGATGATGTTATTTTATTGAACCCGGGGCGAAGTCCTTTAATCCTATCGACACGACTATCTAATCCATACTTTTAGTTTTAACTTCTCCCGCTTTTATTTATTTTAACAAGTATGTTTCATTGTGCGATTAAATTTTTTTTTCTTGGTTTTAAAAATAATAATCAAATATGAAATTTTATAAGGCAAGAAACTTTATAAATTATTTTTTTATAAATAACAGTTTTGTTAAAACATAAATAAAAACATGCATACAAATTCCATGTTTCTTTTTGATAATACAGCATTAAATTTTCCTAAAGATACGTGCGTCATTGTATTAAATGTGTTAATATTGATTAACGAATACAGCAAACGTCGTATTTCGAAGCGTTGTACAGAGTAGTGATGTAATGAATGTCAATTTTTAGGCATTCGCGAATATTCAGTTTTCGAATCTGGCGTGATTTATTCAAGGTTAAAAGGATCCCGCACAAACCTTATGGAATTTGGTTCTCGGTTAAATTAATCGAAAATGATTTTATTTTATAGTTTAAAGGTCACTAAGAAAAATTGTCCATGAGCGCATAGCCTAAATACTAATAGATTTTTAGCTACAGATATATTATGTTTAGTGAAATTTTAGATATAGGGATATCCATTGAATTTACGAACATGTTCGATCCATGTTCAACTTTTGTGCTTTTTATTAGAAATAGAAAAATAATCGAAAGATTGTGAATTCAATGGATATCCCTATTCCCTATATCTAAAATCTTGCTAAACATGTATCTGTAGCTAAAAATTTATTGGTTTTTAGGCTATGCGCCCATGGATACTTTTTCTTAGTGACCTTTAAATTATAAAATAAAACCATTTTCGATCATATTAACCGAGAACCAAATTCCATAAGGTTTGTGCGGGGTCCTTTGGTCCACTGATTGGCTGCGTATGTCGCACGCATACATTTGTTGTGATTCTGGGTACTATGTTGATTATTAAGTCTAAAGCTTTATTAGCTTAAGTTAAAGTAAAGACTGATGCAAGATTGTCTTTGCGAAAAAAAGAGTAACAAAAAATATTTTCTATTAAAAATGCTAAAATAGTACCTACATCACAAGGGCTTCGCCTTGGGCTCACGACGCGCAGGGCCGAGATTTCAACTTTTAAGGCCCGTGTGGTGTATACGATTTTTCTTCATATCCGCTCGAAAGTACGTACTTTTTTCAGCAGGGACGAAAGATTGACATTTACTCCTAGTGAGAACGGCGGGAGGAAAAATTTCTCATGCGTATTTATACTCGTAACTAGGGTTACCGCTGTCATTTAATATAATAAATAACAGGGAGTAAATGTCAAACTTGTGTCCCTGCTATAAGGGACGAAAGTACGTACTTTCGATCGAGGTATGAAGAAAAATAATCTTTTTTGTTTGATTTAATGTTATTTTAAATTTAAAAAAAATATGATTTTTTCTGATATTAATATTCGCAGCAAATGTGAATGTCAAGAAATATATGAATAGTCGTGAATTCGAATATTCGTTACATCACTAGTACAGATATGTTTTTTTTCTACAGAAAGTCTGTGTGACGTTGCTTTTTACTAGCGAAAATGTTATCTATTAAACTGATTGATAACTGTAACAAAGGCATTGTCAATTCGCTTTACTGCAATGCAGCTAGTCAGCCAGTACACCGATTTATATTATACAAAAGACAAAAGAAGAAAAACAAATTCTGTGTCGCGTAGCGTTGTAACAAAGTTCAGTGCGAAGTGGATTGAACGAACGGCAATGATTGTGATTATGGATCGGTGCTGGAGACAAGTGGCTATTTTTTTTTTAGGAAATGTTGTGGATTCACACAGTAAAAGCGTGGATTCACACAGTAAAAGCTCCACTTATTGTCAAAGGAGTACGGATAATCTATACCTACTAATATATAAAGCTGAAGAGTTTGTTTGTTTGAACGCGCTAATCTCAGGAACTACTGGTTCAAATTGAATAAAATTTTTTTTTGTTGGATAGCCCATTTACCGAGGAAGGCTATAGGCTATGTAATATTACGCTACGACCATTGGGAGCGGAGCTTTAATGAAAAATGTTGCAAAAAGTATCTCAAAAATAAGCTTCTATTCATGTGAAATGCACTAACTAGATATACTCATATTAGTGATGAAAGAACACAACCTCAGGTAGATCAATCGGTAGCGCATGCGACTGTCAATATCAGGGTCGTGGGTTCGAGCCCCACGTTGGGTGAACATATTTTTATTTTTTTTTTATTTTTTACATTGCAGTGTTTTATTATTCTACTTAATAAAATTTACCTAAATTTGAAGCGAAAGATGCAATATCATAGATTCGAATTATTGTAATTATTATATAAATTTAGGTTATGTATTACGGAATACGTTATCACGTAAAACTATCGTCCGTAAACCGACTTTACAGACAACCAATTTTTTTTTATTTTCGACATTGCTTTCTTCTAAGGCTTACATTTAAATTTATTTTAATATTATTTAATTCACTTAAAAAAATATTAGTTAAAAAAACTTTAAATACTGCTCTTTATCGACAAAAACTTTTGAACGGTAACTCCGATTATCATGAAATTTGGACACAACATTCATCTCGGTAAACTAAGATGAATGTGTGTACTCATGTCCCTTCCTTCCCCATTCATTCTTTTGCACCCGGGTGAAACCGGGCGGGACCGCTAGTTATATTATATATATAAGATGGAAAAAAGAAAAGAAGTAAAGTGAAGAAGTGGAAAAAAGAAGAGAAGCAAAATGGGCAAGTGGAAAAAAGAAAAGAAGTCCAATGGACAAGTGGAAAAAAAAGTATAAGAGTAAGAAGAAAAGATTCATAATTAATTTTTATCATTTAACTCATAGTTTCACGTTTACATATTTCGTCTGTACAAGTTAATCTGAACGTGAAACTATGAGTTAAATGATAAAAATTTATTATGAATCTTTTCTTCTTACTCTTACTTTTTTCCACTTGTCTATTGGACTTCTTTTCTTTTTTCCACTTGTCCATTTTGCTTCTCTACTTTTATGCACTTCTCCACTTTACTTTTTTCTTTTTTCCATCTTTTCCACATAGAAGTTTCACTTCTGTAATGTTTTCTCGTAACACATTTTTTCGCAGGTTTACTGCAAATAATAAATAACTCCATGGATTGAAAAATTATTCGTATATTTTTTTTAAATAAAAAAGATATTTAATTAAAAAGATTAAATATCTTTTTAATTAGTCGGGCACAAGGGTTTTTTTTTTGTTTTCAATAATTTATTAAGGTTTTACCTTTAATTTAAATAGTTTTTTTTTAATTTCCACCGACTAGTTTTGGAGAAATCAATGAAAACATATCTTCCATCTACCGAAATATAAAAAAAATCAAGCCTTTTATTTAAAGTTGTCTTGGTGCTCGTACTACCTTAAACAAAAATTAATCGTATGATTTGCAACTCCAAAAAAAAAATAAAAAATAAATTGTTGTACGCACGTAACCGTAATCGAACCCAGGCCGGCCGCGTGGCAAGCCAGCATTCCACCACTGAGCTACAGTTGCTTGCAAAGAATCATTGTTTATATAGGGCTACTGATAGTACAATTTTGTGACAAATTTCGTTACATATGGAAACGGGTTTACCCCCTTTTTTAAAGAAGTTTTTACTCCAATAATAATATTCGAACATATAAACCGGCAAGAAAACGACATAGTCACAGCTGCAATAATTTTATTTGAAAAAAAAATTATTTGTCTGTAAAGTCGGTTTACGGACGATAGTTTTACGTGATAACGTATTCCGCTCGAATATCATATTTAATAATACATAACCTAAATTTTAGTAGCTGTCAAACTATATTTTTACCGACTAATAATTTGATCAACCAAAGCAAAATACATATTTTTAAGCAATTATAAAAGACATTTAAAAGAATGTATATATATTATATATTTGTTAACAAACCGTATAATTTATCTGGCCATCTGTCAGATGTAGCTTTCGCTGGAACAGCCGAAAAAAATGTTGAACGCACACTACTCTCTGACGTCACGCGAGAAGAGAGAGACTATCGCTTATATCGCGCTCTCGCTTGCGGAACGTTACTCTTTTTCGTGCGTGCAGCCGGTGTTTCATCAATTTATAAGACGTTATCACGTCAAAAGGTTACATCAAATACTATACATTGTTAACACTTTTTGAATAACGGAAAATTCACGTCGAGATTACAGTCTCCTTACTCTCCATCCTCTATGCACCTGAGTATGGACATCCGTGACTATAAGCGAGTGGTTACTGTGAATAAATGGGTCACAGATACGAAAGCGTTATACACATACGAAGGGTATAGGACCTCTGTATATAATATAAATCTGCCTAAGGGTCGTAACTCGTATACGATTTCCTATCGGGCCTATAATAGCCAACAATCTAGCACCGTGATACGTATACATCAGGATCTATTTATTATTACACAACGTTCTGTAAGTTCTGGCCAACAGCTTTGCCTGGTGCTTTTTAAAAATGCCAACCTGTAATTGGGCAACGGAACCATTCCAAATCCAAAAATACAGACATCAAGTGATAATGTGATGTTTGTTTTTCATTTCCATAGTTACTTTTTGACTAACCAATTGCTTGAACCAAGGTTAGTAGATTTCAGAAGTTGACTCGTTCTATCTGACCAATCAGCGTAATCGCGGGAATAACGTTAGTTGGCGGACCGTTTATATTTTTATCAACCCATAATGACAATATCAAAAAATTCATTTATATTTAACTGGGGCTATGTAAATATCTTACCTTAAAAATTTAATTTAATGTAAATAATATCAGCATGCTGTATTTTCATTTCTTTGACATTTGTTAAATATAGTAAGTAATTGAATTAATAGTTTCCTTATGGAATAAGGACGTAGGTTTTAAATATACAAAATTTTAGCATTAGTATTCTACTCTATTATTCAACACCGATTGTTAACAATATAATGTAATAGTAGAAAACAATATTATTCTTCCACTTGACATTAAAGTTAATAAACAGTCGTTGTCACGCAATCAAGTGACAGGTCTACCAGATGACGTCAACCTCCCACTACTATCCAACGGAACGAAGCAGCCACTGTAATCTACCGACCTTATACTTGAACATAAGAGCAAAAACAGAGGTTCTTTTGTTTGAAAATCTGTAAGCTTTAGAAAAAATATTTTTGTTACAAAACTGTGTGTTAAATAAACGTTTTGAATAGTATATACCGTTGTGATAGAAAATAAACAAATTTATAGCATTAATGGCACTTGCTTTATTTTCTTACTGGAAAATGTATCGAAAATGTGCAGCATTCTAAAAAAGAACCAAAGTGTCCTTTTAATTGAAAACTGATTTGTTTTTTTTTTCACAGAGAACGCATTGAACCACCAGTTACATGAAACACGTTAGGAGTTGTCGTACCGGTTATTCACTAATGCTGTTTGCTGTCCTAAGTGAGAGTTGTAAGGATAAATATACCGGGTGTTGAAGTTATTAACTAAACGTAGGGTTTAACATGTTGAATTAATATAGCTCTATTTTCCTATATTGACAACAGAAAAAGTTTAATTAAAACAAAATGTTTAGAGTTATGATTTCTATACCATTTGCGATATATTCCCGACAGGTTTTAGTTATAATAAAAACGAAAATTACGGTTCAGATTTTACATTTTTAAACGGTTTTAGTTAGCTTGACCCCGTATATGTATTTATTACTAATAACTATTTTTGTATGAAATCTTGAGACAGCTTTTTCAACTACTTATCCGATTGAGTTGAAATTTTGCATACGTATGTAGCTCCAATAACAATACAATATTATAATAACTAACTGACCAGTCCGGCTTTCGTCCAGATGAACTTTTAATAAAGCACACTAAAAACTTAAAAACTAAATAGGTAAGAAAGCTTTTTAAGTTAAACGGTTTTATTGTACAATCGATGGTGTACTAAAAACTAGAAAATAATTATGAATTCACCATACGGGGCTTTGAATAAACTGAAATAAAATCGCGGGCGGCATTTAAAGTTACATTATGGTCGAAGAAGACAGTCGAAAGCTAAATATGATTTCCAATCGAAAAAAATGTAAGTTTTCTACTAAATGCGCCCCACGATTTTATTTTACTGTAATCAAAGTCCCCTATATGGTGATTCATAATTATTTTCTATTTTTTAGTACATTATCGTTTGTACAATAAAACCGTTTAACTTGAAAAGCTTTTTTATACAGAAAAAGTATTTAAATTTTTAGTAAATTTTTCAACTTTTCATCTTTGAAATATTCAATTTATATTTTTTGACTGCTGCGTTAAAGGTACTATGTATTTACAGCAGTCAGCAAGTTTTTACTGTTAGTAAACAATGAAGAATGGGTAGCGTCGTGATCCCGTTTCCCGGGGCAGTCCTGCGGGTCCCTGCTCGCAATAACACTCAATGACTACAGGACACACACACACACACATTCACATAGGTATATACCTACAGTATACACGGTAAGTTTACAACTTACTGGTGCAGTCACTATATGTGTACATAAAGGTAGGGTACATACATACACACATATAGGTGTTTCCTCTGGTTGATGGCGCCGTCCCCGGATCTGCCGCCTCCGGGGAACGTCATGATCAATCGCCCTCACTCGAACGACCGATGCAACCTGCGCGCTCTTTCCTACAATCACCTTAGGGTCGAAGCATAGTAGGTACATTCCTGGATAAGAATTCTTGTATAGTACCTATACTGTTGAAATTCAAAAACAGTATTGCACTTAAACTTTGACCATTCCAACTTCACAAGTACTCATTTAATTCAAAAATTCACTTATCACGTAAACAGTTGAAGAGATCGAAACCAAGTCTTAGTAGGATTTTTGACACATAAATAAGCTTTACTAGAGTGACTTGTGCGAATTATTCGCACTAAATAAGTATAATAATTATCACTTTACTAAATTATTTTTTAAATATGATTGCAGGTATTCAATTCGTTTCTAATTTTGCACTGCTTATAACGTTCTTCTTTTTGTTGTATTACAATATGTAGCTCAGATGACAGATCGAAGAAATATTTTACTAAAATTGTCATATAGAGGCGCAAGTAGCAAAAGCGTTGAGCTAAGCCGTCAGATGGCGTCATGCAGCATTGCTGTGACGTTGTTCAGCGTTGTTCGCTGTTTCAAAATTAAAGCTGTCAGATAGCAGTATGCAGTATTGTGTCTGTTGTATTACAATATGAAGGTCAGATGACAGATCGAAGTGTTGACGTTGTTTCAAAATTAAAGCCGTCATAAGGCAGACGTTGATCAGCGTTGCTATATTTTAATTAATTTACAAAAACAAAAGCAATAGTAAATTTTTTAGTTGTCGATGTCAGTAGAGCAAGCAATTATCTGTAAAATGATATATAATTTATGTGGAGTAATTGTGAGGTTTTTTCAGTTTCTGAAAAGGGAGGCAAACATCTTAAACCTTAGCGTATTAATATACATGATATTGTATTTTACAAACTTTTTACTTCCTTTATTAGTTAAGATCAAGCTTTGCAAGCCAATTTTGACCCACTTCTTTATAAGGATCTAATTTTGATAAATCTAATTTTCCGTGAATGTCCCGTGACCTCCACCATAATTGTTCCGTATCTCCCATCATGCGAATGTTGTGATAAGGTATAATTATTGTAATGTGACAAATTCGGAAAAATTGTTTCTAATTAAAAGAAAAACTCCACATTTTTAAAGAGGTAAAGTTTGTTTTTGCACTCTCCTCTACAGGCATGTAAAGTGACCCATAACGCACTAGTGCTGTAATGAAAAACAACAGTACGTGATCAAACCAGTTAAAGAGGAATTTTCATCAACTATCATCAGTCATTTTTTTATAATAATGACACTTCTGTGAAGAATTTTTATTTTATTTTTTTTTATTTATTGTTTTAACACACAACATAAACTCTAACAGTAAATTTCGTGGTTTTTAGCCTTAGGAAGGTTGGCCAATTAGTAAGCTATCAGATAATGGAAAAATTCAGACCAAAAAGTAATAATATTTTTAATATTCAACTCCCAAAATTTGGATTTTTGTAAAAAGAAAACCGAAGTAGGTATATTTTCTCGAAAATGACACATTTCCGACCCCTAAGTGATAGAGGTTAAATCATTCCAAATTAGTCATAGTTTCTTCTCTCGAGGGGAATATGAGCAATTACCTCTCACCTGTATATATAAGAGATTTGTCGCATTTGCTAAACCAAAATCCACCCGAACGAAATCGGAAAGCAATTTTTTCGGCACAAATAGTTTGTACAAGTATGTACAGTTCAAACATAATACGTATACATCGTGTACTGACGGAAAACACTGCATGCCACGATAAGCTACACATTTTTGATTGTATATATTCTTGACTTATATTCAAATAAATACGCTACAATAAACCGGTAAGCGTCCCCCATTATTTACGGTCTACAGTTGCATGCTATCGTAGATTTTATTATCAGATTAATCAGAGGAATGCAGAGGCCTTTCTTTATAAAAAAATGCGCTTTCAGTTTCGAAAATGAAACGACCTGTTCATCGCTTCCGAAAACAAGTACATATTTGAAATGCATTTGTAGTGTTTGAAGCAGATGTTAAGTGAATATAAATTATGTTTTATCTCTCTGTGAAAATAATAAATTCCACAATTTATTGCATTTTATGTATAATAATTTTACTGAATTTCGGAAGGCCTTAAAAAATTATTTTCAACGTGCTGTTATGTAGTTTTGACTTTTGGTGATGTCTTTTAAAGCGGCCTATACACTAGCAATATTATTGCGCAATATTTTAGATTGCACAATATTATTGACAGTCTGTGAATGATATTGAAACATTGTGCAATATATTGAGTATATCAAAATCGGTTTGATATTTATTGTGCAATCTAAAAAAAGTTACAGTATGTGGTTAATATTGCACAATAAAAATTATTACAATATTATTGCACAATAATATTGTACAAACACTGAGTTTTAAGTGTTTTAACCTAGATTGTCAATATTATTGCGCAATAATATTGCGCAAAAATTGGAATTTGCCCTATACAACAGAATTAAATTGCACAATATTTATCTCTGAAAAGTCCTGATCAGTGAACATGCTAAGTGATGTTGAAACAAGTTGTGTTGCCATCGCACTGGCTTTATGCTTGCGAAAAAACACCAAGAAAAAGCGTAAATGGATGAAAGAGTGGTATAAAAAAAGAGATAGGTACACTCACGAAAATTTGCTAAGGGACCTGAAAATAAGCGAACCAAAGGATTTTTGCAACTTTCTGCGAATGGACGCTTCAACATTTTATGAACTTTTAAAAATGGTAACTCCCGCTATTGAGAAAAAGAACACCTATCTGCGAGCCGCCATTCTTCCAATCCAGCGTTTGTCAATTTACAACTGGTTATTATTGTGCAATATTAACCACAGACTGTAATTTTTTTATATTGCACAATAAATATCAAACCGATTTTGATATGTTCAATATATTGTACAATGCTTCTAATAACATTCATAGACTGTCAATAATATTGCACAATATAAAATATTGCGCAATATTATTGACAGTCTAGGGGCTGTTTTTTTATATTCTCAATATATTGTACAATATTTCAATATCATTCACAGACTGTCAATAATATTGTACAATATAAAATATTGCGCAATATTATTGTCAGTCTAGGATCCGCACAGAAATTTTCAATTTTTTGTGCAATATTATTGCACAATAATATTGACAGTCTAGTGATGTTTCAATTTTTTTACAATATTATTGCGCAATAATATTGCCAGTGTATAGGCCGCTTTAGGGTTCCGTACCTTAAAAGCGAAAAAGGAACCCTTATAGGATCACTTCGTTGTCTGCCTTTCTGTAGTCAACATCCTTTATCTCAGAAACGCGTGGATGTATCAAGTTGAAATTAATACTCAGATCTGCAATTCCTTGGAGCTGTAAAAAAATCAAACTTCTAAGTCAACGCAATCAAAACATACGGCCGTTTATGCCGCATATTTTGACACTCGCAAGGGAATCAAAACCTATAGGGTACTTCCCGTTGACCTAGAATCATGCAATTTGGCAAGAAGCAATGTACAAGTAAAAGGAACAATTCGAAAACCGTAAATCTGTAGTTGCATCACAAAAAAATAAGTTTTTTTGCGATTATAAACTTATTTGCAGTTGGTAAACTGACTGCGATCAATGTCGATGATGGGAACAACAGTGGGAAAAATCTTCAAGACTCGATTCCCGTTGTGATTCTAAATAATAATGGTTTCTGAGCCTTCGAACCGTGTTTCGATCATCGGTGACCTGACCTGTAGTGTATAAACACCAAACTACAAGTTCGTTAGAGGAAAAATAGTATATTACATCACAAGGGCATCATGACGCGCAGGGCCGAGATTTCAACTTTTAAGGCCCGTGTGGTGTATACGATTTTTCTTCATATCCGCTCGAAAGTACGTACTTTCGTCAACAGGGACGAAAGATTGACATTTATTCCCAGTGAGAACGGCGGGAGGAAAAAATTTCTCATGCGTATTTATACTCGTAACTAGGGTTACCGCTGTCATTTAATATAATAAATAACAGGGAGTAAATGTCAAACTTTCGTCCGTGCTATAAGGGACGAAAGTACGTACTTTCGATCGAGGTATGAAGAAAAAATGTTTTTTTTCTAGAAGAGACCCATTTTAACTCGATTGAACTGAATTAAAGAACTCATATTATTTTAAAATATTATATAATAACCGTTTTCTAAACAATTTTTTTTTCTTATTTCCAGGTAAGCTACCAACGTATTCTTCTGCAATTACCTATTTGTAAGTATGTGATTTTTTAAAACTTTTGTTCAACTGAAATTCGATTTTAAGAATAATTTTAAGTGTTTAATATTAAAATATCAAAATATACGTTAGTAAATATAGTATCACTATAATTGAAAATTATATATTTTTGAGCTCGCGCGCATTGACAAGATTTCGTTTAAAAACCATCTTGAAAAAAAAAATGCTTTTCCCCCCCGATACAGAAAATTAACCCCCAAATCAAAATTTAACTTTTCTTACTTCACGTCTGTAATTGAGCCACCAATTTCTACAACTATGCTAAATTTTAACTTGTTATTTAAAAAAAAATTATTGTGATACGCGTACAGACACCTAAATAATCCCTTAAAGGTTTCATTATTATCAAATTTGGTATAGAACACAAAAAAAAAATAAAAACTCAGTACTCTGCAAACCATAAATGGTTAAATATATATTATAATATTATTATATCAGAGCAACATTTTCAAAAACTGATTGATCACCGACTTAACGTCTAAATTATGTGCTTGCAGATGAGAAATGTTCATAAAATTACATTGTATCTTTAATCGAAACATCTCTATAATTTATTTCTCGCGATTAAGTTGGTACATCAAGAATGTAATTTAAATAAATAATGCAATTATTATTCTCATGAATATATTTTTAGTTTCGAATAATTTTAATAACGTTTAGAACACATCAAAGATATTTTTTTTTACTGAAAATAATATTACAGCTATATTTTTTATATTTTGAATAACCCTTCTCACCTTCGTTGTCGAACGTCTATAATTTACACAATTTGATAAATCGATTATTATCTATGTTTTTTATCTCTTTTAAATCCAGTTAATCCAAACAAATTCTGAACGAAGTCTGAAAAATATAATTTCAAATTTTACGTTATAGAATTTACTGCATACCATAACATGACTTTTTCAGCTCGTACTGTAAACTCGTTAAAACTGAATCCAATAATTATATTTTAGTTACAGATATCTTCATTAAGGGATACGTTAATAACCGTCTGTAATTAATATTTATGATACTGTAATACCGCCGCTAATGAATTGATAACATATATACGCACACGGAATTTGATCGTAAAGCACGATGAAATATTTTAACAAAATCACTAATTGAAATTCTCAGTAATTTGCAACTGCAAATTTTAAACAAACTGCGGCCGTTAAACAAAATGTGCATTTAAATAGTTTCATGCGATACAAGAATATCATGACTTAAAATAGTTGTGATTAGTAGCCCAAAGGACACAGGAATACCATGAGGTCTCAAAAATGGGGAAGGGTTTTAAAAAAAATTAACTCTGAAAATATTTTGTATCCTTGGTATTCTGTAAAAAAAAAGTAAACCATAAATTCTGTAGAGAAATATATTCAAAATTAAATAAAATATTATATTTTAAATAATTCAAAACATTTTTAATGGCAAATGAAAAATTCTTATTTAATTTTGAGAGTCATTTCGCGCAAGAATCCGTTATTGCGTTTTTAAATGTGCAACACCATTTACTTAACCACTGAATTACTAAAGTATATCTCAATATTTTTTGATAATAGTTTTTTATATCAAGCGGATATAAAGACTATGTACGTTTCCAACACTAAAAAGAAATACATTCCTAAAGAAAATAAGACAAAACGTATGGTATATGCTATAAGTGCTTTAATTTTTAACATAATGAGCGGCTGAGTGTACATTTTAAGATCCAAGTATTTTAATACAGAAAACGATCACCTTAAACATGCTCTGTACACATGTATGTTGTACGTGTAATAAGTTAATAAGCACGTTAATAAGTTTTGCATGTTTCCCAAATTTTGTAATTGTGGCCGCAGCATATTATTATAGTGTTGAGAGTAATTGTACCTTATTTAAAAAGACAGTTGGATGATATCTTAATCATGAAAAGAGACATATTATATTGTGTTATTAAATGAAATAACAACTGCACAACCAACTAGACTGACTGCGCTGTTGATTATTTACCGACTTATACACGACACTGGAAAAACATGACTGTTCTGAACTAATTAAAATGGTGAACAATCCCGGACATACTTGTGGTTAATATTTTATTCAGTAATATTAATTTATTTGTAAGTTCGGTTAAACGAATTGACCAAATAAAATTTTATATTATACAATATAATTAGTCAATAAATAAAATTGTCGACCAATTTTTCAGACAATATATTAACAAAAAATATAATTAATACATTAACGTTTCAATCCGGATTTGGATCTTCTTCAGAACGGATCTAAAAATATAAAAAAATAATTAATATCAAAAAAATCTTTCACGAATTACATTAAAAATAAATAGAAACTAAATATTAATTATTTTTTTTATATTTTTAGATCCGTTCTGAAAAAGATCCAAATCCGGATTGAAACGTTAATGTATTAATTATATTTTTTGTTAATATATTGTCTGAAAAATTGGTCGATAATTTTATTTATTGAAGAGTTCTAATCAGACGTTAATCAAAGATTTCAATATAATTAGTGTTGACTAATCACGTTTTCTATAAAAAAAAATCGAATGGTTCAACTTTGGTTGTACCGAAATGTTTTACATCACATCGTTTGGAAAAAATATATCAGTGTATATGTCGCAGCCGAACTGTGAATTTAGACGCTTTATAAAATGGCGCTGTGTTAGCGTTACTAGCCGGATTGTTATTAGATTACGTTTTGCCGTGCAGCTGGCCACGTCTAAGCGTCTATTTTGAGCGTTTTATTTTCAGTATTTTGACATGTTCCAAACGTAGCTTTTTACTTAAAAACAATAATCCATTTGGAATTGTAAAAATAATAAGTATGGTTATCCAATCTTGTAAACGCGACTTTATATAAAACATTTATTTAGGTCAGAAGTATTCTTCATGTAAAATACTTGTATTTTGATAGCGTCAAATTTCTCTATTTTTTTGACGTGATAACGTCTTATAAATTGATGAATCACGTCAATATAAAAAGATGAAACACCGGCTGCATGCACGAAAAAGTGTAACGTTCCGCCTGACCCTGTGCGTGATTATTAAATATGATATTCGAGCGGAATACGTTATCACGTAAAACTATCATCCGTAAACCGACTTTACAGACAACCAATTTTTTAATAATAGAGCTAAAAGACAAATATTTAAATAGTATGAAGAAATAAGCAGTAAGCGAATGCCAAAAATAAACCTCATCTATTTTCAGTGTGTTGATATTTTTCTAGGCGGACTTTTTAGTCCAAAACAATTCTTTAGAGTAAAATTATGAGTAGTTAAAAAAGCTTAATTTCAAGGAGGCTATCTGATCAATCAAACAAAACATAAAATTGAAGAATGGATGTATTTAAATATTTGTATCTATGAAATCGACATCACATATTAAGTTTGGCCAGTGCTGTACATACCAGCTGAATACCTATTATTTTGAGGAGCGATTATTTTCTGAGAAACGGACCGAAACCGCATCACAGTACCACCAACCTGCCAATTATTTTTTTATCGATAATAATCTCTTTTGTTTTTGTACATTTATCCATACGCGTCACATTTCAAGCCTGGTTATGGCTTTCCTAACAACTCATGGTCTTGATTAAGATATTATGGATGTACAAAACGACACAAATGTTCGTTTGATGATTGAAAACATTGATTTTTTATATTTTTTTAAATACACAAATATACTTAAGTTAGGGACCATAATAGGTTTGTTCCAAGCAGCCAGACAACGGTAACAGAACCGTCACCGCCTTGCGCAGTAGCTAAGACAAAAGTGTTTGTATCGATTTTTTAGCTACTGCGCATGACACATCACAATACGTCACGCAGGTGGGAAGGTGTGTAGTTGAGTTTTCCGACCAGCAAAAATCGTTGTCGAATAACCCTGTAAAAATCTCACTAACTAATAATGCCTTTTGTTTTCTTTTAGTTTAATAAAGTGAATTTAAAGTTATTTTTCTTATTTTCAATGGAAATACATTTTTTTAATTTTTCTGTTTTCCACTGTTAGTTACAAATTCTTTAAAAAAAATTGCACATAAACAAATAAAGAATATACAGAATGAATTTTAAGTTGATTCTTCTTTTTTAACAGCGTATAGAAATCAAATAGACGAGCAAATATTTTAAGTAATTTTTTTTTCAAAACTCAAAAATAAGAGAGAACAGCCGTTCTGAGTTTAATTAAATTTTTAAAATTTTATTTATTTAATTCAAAAGCCCGATTAACACACGCGAAGAAATTATAGCTCGATTCGGAAATGCATCCCAAATAATTCGCGGAAGGCTCTTATCGCAATTACAAGCAAGTACAGAAGCATGGCTACGACGAACACATCTTTGTTTCCAACAAAACGGTGACAAGTTCGAACTATTTCTCTGAATAAGTATACTTGATAATGACATAACATATTTCCATAGTAACATAACATATCGCCAGGACCGACCTCAAAATGGTATAAAATTTAATAAAACTTTGGAAACCCGTTTCTCTTTCATTTTTGAGTTTTGATAAAAAATTTACTTGAAATATTTGATTTCTACACGCTGTTAAAAAAAGAATCAACTTAAAAATGTATGGAGTGTCAAGTAATAATAATAATAATGTAGCTTTATTCTGGAATACCTACTGTAAATACAGTGTAGAATGCATCATATTAAAGTTACAATGGATATTTATAAAAATCTATCTTAAAATAGTCATTTAAATTGTACAAAGTTTCTTCAATTAAAATGTTTTTACATAACATGTTTTTTTAGTTTAAGTGGATCTAAATATGAGCCGGTGAAGTATAAACAAGCATTGCGCTGCGTTACATGAGGGTTGAAGGGGGTCAAAAATGTTCGAAAAGTGTAGTTAATGTATATAGCCCCCAATATAAAAATACATACTGTATTTTAACTGAGAAACGTATGCAAAAATTTGAAATTTGACTTTTTATAGAAAAAAACTCTCGGAAAAAAAACGTTATCGATAGCTGTCATTAGTAAGGTATCAATAAATGGCAGGTATTCTGCTCACAGCGGGTAGAGATGCTGCGGTCCCGACGTCCGTCCAAAGAACGTAGTTATAAGGATATTGTGAGATATACGTCAGCTAACACATGTCAGGCGTACAGCGCTCGCTCTATGACGCCTAATGGCCAAATTGTAAATTCAGCTGCACAATGATCGGACCTAGCAGCCAGTCAATGTGTAATCTACGTATCTATAGGTATACAGTATGTAAACACGTAAGGTGCACATAGGGAAATTAACATTGGGAAAAAATGACTGGATCAGAGTGAGCCTTGAAATCTTGTTTTTCAATTTGACAGATAATATTCTTTTGCAAAATGAATGTGCATACTACCGAAGAAAATATTCAAATGATTACAACATAATCGGACTTTTTTTATTAATGGGATATTAAATTCCCAAAAATACTTAAATATGGTGCGAGATCAAATATCTCCGCCTATTCGAGTTGAACCTAAAGACATTGGGTCACTGAATTACCAACGCGCATACGTAATACCAGTCAGACAATTTTTGAATGAAATGTTTCCAAACAGATGGAGTTGTTTTTTTGTTTTATTTTTGTACAAAAAAATTAAAATAATGATTTATAAGAGCTTTTTATTGTTAAAAAAGCCAAATAAAATAAAAATAAATCAAAATAAAATAGAAATCCTCAAGATTACCACGATAATTCAATAGAAATAACAATTAATGCAGTCATGGCTAACTCTGATCCAAGTATTTTTTCCCAATGATAATTTCCCTATGTGCACCTTACGTGTTTACATACTGTATATAAAATCCCCGTGTCACAATTTTGGCCGCGCTAATCTCCGAAACTTGGTGTAACTTACGATATAGGATAGTTTTTTATATTGTGTACAAAATTACGGTGTTTTGTGAAAAAAAATGTTTTAGTAACTATAGTAACATGTAACGACATCTGATAAAATTTTCTCAAAGCTATTAGTTTTGAAGCAAACAAAAAACTGTTTTAGTATCAAGTAGCCACATTTCATAGAATTCGCTCATAACTATTAGTTCTGAAGCAAATCAGGTATAATTTGCTCAAACCTCAAAACTCAAACAAAATACATTTTGCAGAATATATCTATTGTACCCGGGTGAACCAGGACGGACCGCTGGTATATATTATATTTGTTAATGTTTATTTGTCAAACTGTCACACACTGGAATCCAGCAATACAAGATAGTGCTGTAAACAAAATTTCGTGTAAAACGTGCAAAAAACGGTACCAAACTAACGATTATAAAATGACTGATAAAAGGTACTTTATGGGGTTTAAATGCAGCCGTCAATGATTAAAAATTATCGTTCCCGTCGCTTGTAACGCAAAAAAAGTTAAAAACATACTTTAACTATTTACAGCATTTGAACACTCTGAAGATGATACAAAACGTATCGAAACGTTAGTATTAAATGCAAGTTTAAAAAAATCTCAGTATTGCTTCATTTTCGATCCTTATGCCACGGAATTCTTTCCAAATACTCATCATTAACTTCAATGGATCACAGTTACTCTATTTATTGAATAGAGTCAATCTTCATTTAACTATTTAGGTACACTTTCCCGACTTTACTTTTGAATTTGAAGAGTTCGTTTTAATCTTAAATTAAAAATAAAGGGCAATAAAGAAGGGCGCACTTTAAAAAAAATATTGAAAAGTTTTTTAAGTAGAGCTGCTATAAATATCTAATATTGTAGTCGAACATCGAGTTTTTAGAATTTGTCGTGTGGCGCAAGAAAACCTCTGAGGAAAAAAACGATCGAGAGCTTGTAATAAAATTTTAGACGGAAGGAACTGGGCTAGACCACTTCTAAATCTTGACAGTACAAATGACAAAATCACTAGTTAAAATTAGTTATCAGTTGTCCTTGTGAATTGCGAAGGTTTGCAGTCAGCTTAATATTTTGAACGCTGAGACAGGTAGCTATATAGGCAATAGACACACATACAAAACAGAAAGTGTGTATACTGTGGTGGTAGGCAGTAAAACCCCGCCGCCTTAATCAGATGAGTCTGCAGTTGGAGCGACAGGACCTGTCAATATGGTGAACGTGCGCTATGTTTGAACATTACAAAACAATAAGATCCTCGTACCTTTACCTGCGAATGTTACGCTACGTCTACGTGCTTTTGTTTTCTTGTACACACAGCAGATTTTAAATACAGACTGAGTCAAATTCGCTTTATCGCTACTCAAACTACGAAAACTGTTATAGCCCCCAAGAGCCAGCAACAGATTTCGAATAGTCATTCCAAAACTCGCGAAAATGTAGGTATTGAATCTTGTATACCTGCTGAACAATGAATGTCGATTCTTGCAGTTCTCGGCGGTCCGAATGTACTACCGCACAATATCAGTTTTGTTCTGAACAATAATTAAAAAAATATTAATTTTTCAGTCAGTTTGTTAAACAAATAATAAAAACACACTTGAAAATTCTACAAAAGATATTCTCTCTCTCGACTATTGTTTTGGACAAAGTCTATCTTCAGGAGTACAGACATATATTAGATGGATTTATTGTCCGAAACGATCGTCGAGAGAGTGAAAATATTTTGTAGAATATTCAAAAGTGTGTTTTTTTTTAATTATTTGTTATCAGTCATGTTCTACCAAGTGTCGAGTAAAAAATCAGTGCAAATTATAATTTGTTAAACAATAAACCAATTGACGTTTCGATCCGGATTTGGACGTTAAACAAAAAGGACCCCGAACAAACCTTATGGAAATTGGTTCTCAGTTAAATTGTTTGAAAATTGTTTTATTTTATAGTTTAAAAGTCACTAAGAAAAAGTGTCCACAGCCTAAAAAACAAAAGACTTTTAGATACAGATATGTTTAGGGAGTTTTTAGCTATAGGGGTATCAATTGAATTCACAACCTTAAAAAATCCTAAGCTCTAGAAATATGTTTTCGAGTGCGTCGAATCCGAATATAACATTATTATTTTATACAGGGCGACAGCTTCCAACATTATCTAGTTTTCGACTATTTTTCAATTTCTAAAAAAAAGCACAAAAGTTGAACATGGAACATGTTTGTGAGTTCAATCTTCAATATATACAATCTCGCTACACATATCTGTAGTTACAAGTCTATTGGTTAGTCTATGCGCCCATGGACACTTTTTCCTAGTGACCTTTAAACTATAAATTAAAACCATTTTCGATCAATTTAGCCAAGAACCAAATCCCATAAGGTTTGTGCGGGGTATTTTGCTCTGAAGAGCTCTCAAAAAAAATAGTTAGGTAGCTGACAAGCATAAGCTTCCACTTTTCGTCTGATCCAAGACATTTTACTCCCCTAGCGCACCAAAAAAAGTTTCACTTCAAAAATTGGTTGTCTGTAAAGTCGGTTTACGGACGATAGTTTTACGTGATAACGTATTCCGTAATACATAACCTAAATTTATATAATAATTATAATAATTCGAATCTATGATATTGCATCTTTCGCTTCAAATTTAGGTTAATTTTATTTATTTAAATTACTCACCATATAATATAATTGTTTTTTTAACTTTCTTTCTTTCGTATTTATTTTAAGTCTCAAAGATTAGCTGTCATAATATTTATAAAACAATTGTTTCACTGTTTATATAAAATTCCAAAACCTACTTACAATATTTAAGTATTTTTATACGTCAAAAAATTGATTTTTATAATGATAAAATTTGTAAGAAAACGATTTTTTCGAGAGATGAGACCTAGCTAAAACAATTTTTTGCCCCCCAAAATCCCTTTTCAGTAAATTTCATCCAAATCGTTAGGGCCGTTTTCGAGAAAAGCACACACAGGGTCAGGCGGAACGTTACGAACGTTACGTTAGGAACGTTACACTTTTTCGTACATGCAGCCGGTGTTTTATCAATTTATAAGATTGGTGATTCATCAATTTATAAGACGTTATCACGTCAAAAATAATAAATTTACTTTATTAATATCTCGTATATTTATTTTCAAATGCTCAAGTAGATTTGTGTACCTACGTATATAGTATATCTATAATAAATATTTCGTTCTTTTCCTAACAACTGACAGAAACTAACAATAACAGATGGCTTTTTCCCTTATATTACATATCAGTACGAAATACGACTGCGGTAAAGGAAAAATAACTAAATTATAAATGCCTGTCATTTGAAGCTACTTTTATTGTCTATAAAATTTGTTTTTATGGAAAACAAACGTATTTTTCTGTACATTATATAAATGTCAAATACAATAATAAACCTCAATTTAACATATAAAATATTTATATATGCCGCTAAGCACCAATAATGTATAAATATTTTTAACATTTTATGGCTCATTTCATATTAAGCATCTGCCTAAAACTTTTTAACGATTTGTTTTCGGTTAAATAAGTGTAAATGCGGTTAGTACTTTTTTGGCCTAGTTCCTAGCTGCTATACAGGCATGTAAAGCGATACATTGCAGTTACATACTTGTGCGGTACAATAAAACAAAAAAAAACTCCGGGTCGCAGTGCGAAACCCTGCCGACAATATAGTGTATTTGCTAATATAGGCAGTGTGGCTCCCTTATATAAACTTAACTTAATTTTTGAACAAAATACAAAATTTAACCCCTTAATACACCCCTTAAAATAATATTTTTTTCTTAATTTTAATATTACTATCAATACAACAAATGAAATTCACCCTTCACTAAATAAATCCATATCTACAAACTGTTTTCATAAAATTTTTAAGTCCGGTCCTGTCGGGCCGATTTTAATAAAATTTTGATAGCACAATTTAATCATTACTAAAGGGTTAAATTTCAATTTTGAAACCATTCGGAAAATTTTTTCGGTATTTTTGGGCCCAAAAATATTTTTCAACTCCTAAAACCTACCCTTAAAGTGGCCCGATTGGGCCCATTTTAAATAGGCTTCGTGCGGTGATGGATTTCAACATGTGGTCCAAATTTCGTTAAAATCAATTAACTCCTTTGAAAGTTATAGCCCGTACACATATATACCTATATATATATATATATATATATATATATATATATATATATATATATATATATATTATAGGACCGAATCCTCTCGGTACTATTTATTGCCACGGCTAGCCTTTTCAGCGGGGCGAGTCGTAGGTCGGTTAAGTTAGACAAGTACCAGTAGTTTACCGCAACGTTGGAAGCGAAGGACTTACCTTTTGATGTTTATAAAAACCAAGATGGTCAGCTGACCCAAAGGGTCGTGTTTTAGCTGTAAAGTCAATGAGGGCGCCAGTACAGAACCAATCTTGTTAAGCAATCTCACGACGCTGCACACGCCTGTAAGAAAAGCCAGGGTCCTAACTTCCGAAATAAAACGCTTGAAGTAGTTTAAGAAAAATATAAACAAATATTTAATACTGAAAATTATTATAGAACAACTTTTACATGCATTTTAAATTTAACAACAATTAATGTTCACTCTCAATGAGGGTTGACGGCAGGACAGAAGGCCCTTAATAAAATATGTAATATACAATATAAAGTGAATTTCAAACAACAGGTCATTGACCCCAACAAGTAAGATAAAATTGATAACTATAAATATCGGACTGAAGGTCCACACAATCTGATCGTTAGATCTACAAGCAATCGCGACGAACAATATTTAATAATTGCAATTATAGAAAACCAAATGCGATAATTTACCAATAATGGTCAAGCGCAGCAATCAAATTTAAAGTTGACTAAAACGGAAACACAATTAAACTGTTTGCCAAGAACGTGATACATAAATACAAAATTTACACAATTCAATTCATAGTCGTTATAGACTACCAAAATTTAGCACAGAAAATTCTGCCAGGAGACGCTAAACATAATTATCATAATTTACCTAGAATAGAATTTATAAATGTTCTAAAAGCGTAGACAAAACATAAACTACAATTTTACCAACGCTAACATAGCTTTTCAAGCTACCTAAAGTCAACACAGTGAATACTGCCAAATCGTTAGCCAATCTAGGATTGTCTAAAAGCGTTTAAACGTAACATAAACATTTAGTTTACCAAAAGCTAACATAGCATTCAAGCTACCAAGTGAACACAGTGAATACTGCCAAATCGTTAGCCAATCTAGGATTGTCTAAAATCGTTTAAACGTAACATAAACATTTAGTTTACCAAAAGCTAACATAGCATTCAAGCTACCAAGTGAACACAGTGAATACTGCCAAATCGTTAGCCAATCTAGGATTGTCTAAAATCGTTGAACGTAACGTAAACATTAAGTTTACCAAAAGTTAACATAGCATTCCAAGCTACCAAGTGGACACAGTCCGAGATTGTTAACGATTAATCAATAATCAACACAAGGGCATCTCAACTGACGTGAGATACCGGTATTTCGAAATATCATTACTATAAAAAATCTTATTCACTAAAAATATATCCGTTATAGAGGACAATTTATCAGCTAAAAGTATTAGACGACAATAACCATGTATTAAAGCTAGCAATAACAACGCGAGTAACCAGCTCAAGAAATCGACAATTTGTACAGTAACTAAACAACTTTTCTTAACTGATTAATTGTCCAATGTGTACAACAATTTACAAATTAACGTTGGCAAAAAGGTTAACAGTTTTTTAAATTTAACAAATTAAAAGCAGTTAAACAAACACAGCACGACTCAGAAACCGCGACACTTTCATGACATCAAATTATTGGCACTTTATTTTGTAAACATAGTCTGACACTTGTAAGTTGAGGTTAAAAGCAAATGAGCTGCGCGGAATCAGACAGTTTATGATACGGTGCGCATGTTCGGTGAAGCTACGACATACGTTGCAAATACGTTGAGATGCCGTTTTTATTCAAATAAGTGGTAATTATTTCTTAAAGGACGTATGTCGAATTGACATTCGCTAGAACGTTCATGAAGTGAACCCGTTTATAATAGATTTTTCGTATAATAAAATTCAAGTAGAAATTGCGTTTTATTTTCAAAATTAGACTTAAGTACACTGAATTGAGCTAGTAGATTTGCAAATAGGATTTACGCGGTAGCGTTTATGTAACACTATTACAATCGTGTAATCGGAACCGTGTTAAGATTTAACACCAAACCGAAAGTTAATTTCCAAATACCTGGTACGCCGGCCAGCGTCTGTAGTCGATTGAATGAGTCCTGGATCTTCTTCCAGGCGTGTAGAGCGTGAGATTGCAGAATTCGGGAACAGAAGAAATCAGGTCATGACAAGGTGACTCGCCACAAGACCAAAATGGCTGAGTGATTTTCAATTCCAAGTACCCAAATGTAAAAGCAGCAATCCGGGCCCAAAGCACCTTTCACAAGCTGGAAACAGCATCCACGAACAACACAAACGTCCAGCGCAAAATATTTTCGCGATTTGAAAACACCACGGCTCTAAATACTCAAATCAGTTGAACACGAGGTTTCTATTGCTACGTTGATCACTTCTTAAAATATCACGTAAAACAGGAACGATAACTTTAGCAAAACACTTTTCAATATTAACGTAAGTTAGCGGCGACGTTAGAATCCAATTTTCGTATCGTATTTTAAAAAAATTAAAATCAAACAAACTCAGTTTCAACCTACATCCGTTCGTGTCCGCAGTCTCGTGAGTTCTCTCTTTTTTTGTAGCGTGTTACGGCTTCATCCATCCTAAAGCCCGGTTTACACTTTACTTTTTTCTTTTTTATGCAATTTTCGTTCTTTAAGTTAAATAATGATTTCAGGTTTTCTAAAGCTTGTGGATTTGAAATTTCAAAAAGGGGGGCCCTCTTTACGACTATATATAGCTTGCTACACACCCCCCCTTCCTCAAAAAAAAGAAAAGGACGAAGTCATTTTCTTTTAATCAAAGAGTTCGAACATCGAGTCATCGCTATCAAAAGCGGCCTGATCGGGTTGATCCGCCGGTTTCGTTTCGTCTTCATCTGAATTCCGTTGAGTATCAGAAGACTTTTCGTCGCTGTCGCCTTTGTCAGGTTTCAAATCCTTGACATGCCATCTCCCAATGAGCTGACCCTCATCGTTAGCCAGTTCATATACAAGGGGAGAAATTTTCGCGGTTACAGTGCACGGTACGTAGCGTGGTGCAAGTTTGGCGGAAAAACCATGTGCTCCACTCGACAAAACATGATGTCGTTTCCAGACACGCTGACCAACTTCATAGTTGTCAGTGGGACGTTTTCGCTGATTGTATCCAGCAGCTTGACGTTGATAAGCCTCAGCCAGTCGTCGTCGCACGTCTTGATAAATGGCCGGATGCTCTTGCATCTGATGAGCGTAAAAGTCACATGACCAATCTAGATCCACAATATCGTGTTGATTTAATTCACCGTAATAACGACCGTCTATAGGTACGAAGCGGCCAAAGTTCAAAAAGCAAGGGACAAAGCCAGTGCTGTCGTGCACAGCTGTGCGTAAAGCATAAGCGATTTTCGGGAGTTCTAGGTTCCATTGATGATGGTTCGCGTCCGTGAGATAACACCGAATCGCAGTGCCAATGGTGCGGTTTACTCGTTCGACAAAGTTAGCTTGTGCGTGATAACGCGCTGTGAACCAGGCTTTAACATGGTATTTGTCCAGCAGTTGTTTTACATCATTACACGTGAATTCGGTGCCGTTGTCGCATAAAAGGATTTGAGGAGCTCCAAACATCAGAAAAACTTCGTCTTCCAGGAAACGAGCAATAGATTGACCATTAGCTTTCTTGAGCGGTTTCAATAATACGAACTTCGAAAACCAGTCGACGACTACGAGAATGTAGCAAAATCCGTCTTTAGTTTTTGGAAGCGGTCCGACTATATCAGCACCCACCAATTGCCAAGGATACTTTATCTTCTTCGGTTGTCCCATGAATCCGGGTCTCGCAATATTACGCATCTTTTGTGCAGCACATTTTTGACATTTCGATACAAAACGGGATACGTCGCACCTCATCTTAGGCCAATAGTAGTGTTCTGAAAGTCGATATAAAGTTTTCGCCATACCTAGGTGACCGGCGGTTGGAGGAGAATGACAATCGCAGAGAAGTTGAAATCGCGCGGGTTTCGGCACTACTTGTTTCCATTCGCTTTGATTTAAGCCTTGATTGAAGTTCGGTCGCAACAATTTGAAGAGACGTCCATCGGTGACTCGCCAATTAGCATATTCGCGTGGTGACTGGGTCACAGATATAACCATACGTTGATACCACGGATCACTAGAACAGACCTCATCGGAAAAGTTGAGAACAGAAATTTGAAGCGGAGAGCGCGAAAGAGCGTCGGGAACTATGTTCAGAGAACCTTTTCTATGTACGAATTCGATGTCATATTGCTGAATTTTCAAAGCCCAGCGAGCAAGACGTCCACACGGATCTTTAATATTTTTTAACCATAGTAATGAGTGGTGGTCGGTGAGAATTGTGAAGCGAGCGCCTTCCACGTAGGGTCGAAACTTTTCTATGCCGAATAAAACCGCCAAACATTCTTTTTCCGTGGTGGTGTACTTCTGCTCCATTGTCGTGAGAGTCCGACTGGCAAAAGCGATTGGAATGTCCACAGAATCAGAGTTTGTCTGCGTCAGCACGCAGCCAAGACCTCGATCGGAAGCGTCGCACTGTATAGTGAATGGTTTAGTAAAGTCCGGGTTAGCAAGGACCGGAGACGATATCAAAGCTTGTTTAATAGCGCGAAAGGATGCGTCAGCTTGTTCTGACCAAGTTATCGGTTGGCCCTTTTTTCGTTTTTTAATCAATTCAGTTATCGGAGCGGTGAGCGAAGAAAAATGCGGTATAAAACGTCTATACCAAGAGCATAATCCAATGAAACGTTTTACCTCAGTGGTAGTAGTGGGACGCGCGTACTCAACCATGGCTGAAACTTTAGCGGGATCGGTACGAAGACCTAAACGATCAATCACAAAGCCTAGAAACTTTAACGAAGAACGGCAAAATTCACATTTTGAAATGTTGACGGTTAAGCCGGCTTTAGCGAAGCGATGTTGTACCTCGAGCAGGACTTCAAGATGCTTTGCAAAATTCGGAGTGGCAATGATGATGTCGTCTAAGTAAACGAACACGAACGGTTCGAGTTCGGGACCAAGAATGCGGTCCATCAAGCGTTGTTGGGTTTGGGGAGCGTTGCGCAGCCCGAACGGCATTACATTGAATTCGAAAAGACCGCGTCCAGGAACTGAAAATGCGGTTTTTTCAGCGGAGTCGGATGATAGAGGAATTTGCCAGAATGCAGATTTTAAATCGATGCTAGTTAAAAACTGCGCACCTGAAAGCATACTCAGGATTTGATCTACACGTGGAAGCGGATACGCGTCGGGTTTAGTTACAGCGTTTAGTTGACGACCGTCAAAACAAAATCGGAGCTCTCCATTTGATTTCTTGACAAGTAAAACAGGGGACGACCAAGGGCTGTGAGATGGTTTAACCACTTTTAGATCCAACATATGATCAAGTTCCTTGTTCAGGTGTTGCATCATGTACGGTGAGAGCGGATATTGACGTTGTTTTAAAGGTCGAGCGTCGCCGGTATCTATTCGATGTTCCAATACATTAGTTCGTCCAAGAGCTTCACCATCTTTCCAGGAAAGTGCGTTGAATTTTTCAATCACTGCAGTGAGCTGAGTTTGTTGCGTATCTGATAAATCGGATCGTTCGTTGATAACGTTGATGATCTGAACGGGGTTCGAAGAAGCAGTAGGTTTCGACACTGAGTAAGCGTTAGCACGAAAGTCAAAAGTGAAATCAAAACTTTTTATAAAGTCCATACCTAGAATTAGAGGTACCTGTAAGGACGGAACAACTAAAACATCAAAAAGGCGAAGAATTCCATTTACTTCGATCGGTAGTCTGACAAAGCCGGTTACACGCTGAATAGCGCCATCTGCTGTCGTCAAATCAACATTTGTTTTCGACAGTTTCAAAGAAAACATCTCTAATAAAACGAGACCAGAATTACCTAAAACAGAGCGGTTAGCACCAGTATCGACTAGTGAAAGTACGGATTGGTTATAAACGTTGACGGTTATATATGGACGGTTATCGCCGTGACGGGACGCAAAAGCGGGGCAAACACGAGGCCCAGAATAGGGTAATTGAGTGATAGGAGTAATAGAAGACGCGGATTGTTGAGCGCGGCACGATGAGTCACCCGAGCGAGTTTGTAAGTTCGGAAAAATAGGTGGCTCACGGCCAGACGAGGGAAATATTACGCGAGAGCGGTAAAGTTTAGTGCGCGTTTTAAACAAGGACGCGGCGTTAGACGTAAATCGGAGATGAGGCGAATCTTCCACAAAAGAAGATTTAGTTTTCGTTGAGCAGAAGTCGCGAACGGTTCGAAGCCACCGTTTCCAGGAAATAGGATCGGGTGTAATACGCGTTGGAATCTGAGAAGCAGGGCGTAGACAGCGATTCCGAACTAGTTTACGCCTTGGTAGTTTGTCGACGGCGCTTGAGTACAGTTCTTCACAAAGTGACCTCTGTCGCCACAGCGGTAGCAAAACATTTGTTTAGCAGCAGTGCATTCGTTGTAACGGTGACCGGACTGTTGACAGTTCCAACACTTGATAGCGGACGTGACAACTACAGTAGGAGCTGGTACGGAAGTTGAAGTTAACGGTTGCGTTTTGGTCGTTTCGACAGGAGTGGAAGCAGAAAGCTGAGCTGCTTTAGCTGAAGTATCACGGCGGTTAATCTTAGTCGGAGTAATGGACGCGGAAGCTTGATAAGCGAAAGTCGGTTCTAGGGGTCGGGTTACCGGAAGTTTAGCCATCGCGTTACGAGTAGCGTGGTGGCGGTTTTGTTCAAGACGCTTACAAATTTTAGATAATTCGTCGATTGAATTTACTTCAAAAGCACCGAGGTGTTCCAGGAAGTAGGGAGCGAGATTACGTTGTATGATGTGTAGACACCGTTCATCTGACACAACACTCGGGAGACGTGAAAAAAGATTTTTCATGCAGGCAATGTACCGGCCTACTCGTTCGTCAGGACCTTGAATACGATTCTGAATTTCCTGCCACAGTTCGTCTTCATACCCAATAGGTAAAAATTCGGCTTTTAGTTGAGTGGACAATTCATCCCAAGAGTGAATGGTATTGCGGACAGACCGGAACCAAATTAACGCGGAGCCTTCCAGAATGTCGCTAGCGGCATGAAACAGTGCATCCTTAGATACTCCACGAGAGATACGTAGCTCTTCAATCTTCTCAAGCACGTCAGTTAAGCTTAAACCAGCTTCATCTCCCGAAAATTTGATACCCCATTTATACACGGGTATTTGCAATTGAGGCGAAGTCGAAATCGGCGGGGAGTCGGGTAGCGAGATTGTAGAATCGTTGCACGGCGTAGAACATTGCAAACCACGTGAGCTTAATTCTTCGTCCAAAGCTAAAGCATTTTCGATTAGCGTCGTGACGTCCGAAATCAGTGACGTTGTAGTAGCACGAGGCATAAGGCGTCGAGTTCGACTAATCAAATGTAAGATGCGAGCGTCCAAAATATTGAAAGTGGAGCTGTCGATGGAGTCAGAAAAATTTTGTACTTGAGTGCGAAGTTCAATAATTTTCTTGCGACAGACAGTTATTTCGGCGGAGACGTCTAAAGTTACATCTGGAAAGTCCAAGTCTGCGTTTTGTTTCATTAGTGTAGCTAATGAAGTTCGTAGTAACGTTAAGTTCATGTGTTCAATCCCTTGGACGTGACGCAATCTCAATTCGTAGATCAATTCCTCACGAGTTAATCCCAGTAACGACATCTTTACGAAAGTTAGTTTGACGCGACGGAATCAAAAATTTTACGAAAACAGTAGGAACTACCCTTTACACGAAGTAGCTAAGCGACCAAAAATTTCTTTATAGCGAAATTTTCTAAACGTAAACAGAAATAAAATTTCCCAAAGAAAACGTAACGAAATCACAGTTCAAACGAACTGCCACAGACGAAACCAAAATCAATTCGTTTATTAGTTTCACAAATATGACCACAATTCAAGTTATCATGCGCAGACGAAAACGATATAATTATCACACGAAGTCGTTAGAGAGCGGAACAAAAAAACGAAGGGCGAATTTAGATGCGCGAACTACGAAAAACGAAAGGCCCCACGTTGTGAGCGCGAGTTTATAGGACCGAATCCTCTCGGTACTATTTATTGCCACGGCTAGCCTTTTCAGCGGGGCGAGTCGTAGGTCGGTTAAGTTAGACAAGTACCAGTAGTTTACCGCAACGTTGGAAGCGAAGGACTTACCTTTTGATGTTTATAAAAACCAAGATGGTCAGCTGACCCAAAGGGTCGTGTTTTAGCTGTAAAGTCAATGAGGGCGCCAGTACAGAACCAATCTTGTTAAGCAATCTCACGACGCTGCACACGCCTGTAAGAAAAGCCAGGGTCCTAACTTCCGAAATAAAACGCTTGAAGTAGTTTAAGAAAAATATAAACAAATATTTAATACTGAAAATTATTATAGAACAACTTTTACATGCATTTTAAATTTAACAACAATTAATGTTCACTCTCAATGAGGGTTGACGGCAGGACAGAAGGCCCTTAATAAAATATGTAATATACAATATAAAGTGAATTTCAAACAACAGGTCATTGACCCCAACAAGTAAGATAAAATTGATAACTATAAATATCGGACTGAAGGTCCACACAATCTGATCGTTAGATCTACAAGCAATCGCGACGAACAATATTTAATAATTGCAATTATAGAAAACCAAATGCGATAATTTACCAATAATGGTCAAGCGCAGCAATCAAATTTAAAGTTGACTAAAACGGAAACACAATTAAACTGTTTGCCAAGAACGTGATACATAAATACAAAATTTACACAATTCAATTCATAGTCGTTATAGACTACCAAAATTTAGCACAGAAAATTCTGCCAGGAGACGCTAAACATAATTATCATAATTTACCTAGAATAGAATTTATAAATGTTCTAAAAGCGTAGACAAAACATAAACTACAATTTTACCAACGCTAACATAGCTTTTCAAGCTACCTAAAGTCAACACAGTGAATACTGCCAAATCGTTAGCCAATCTAGGATTGTCTAAAAGCGTTTAAACGTAACATAAACATTTAGTTTACCAAAAGCTAACATAGCATTCAAGCTACCAAGTGAACACAGTGAATACTGCCAAATCGTTAGCCAATCTAGGATTGTCTAAAATCGTTTAAACGTAACATAAACATTTAGTTTACCAAAAGCTAACATAGCATTCAAGCTACCAAGTGAACACAGTGAATACTGCCAAATCGTTAGCCAATCTAGGATTGTCTAAAATCGTTGAACGTAACGTAAACATTAAGTTTACCAAAAGTTAACATAGCATTCCAAGCTACCAAGTGGACACAGTCCGAGATTGTTAACGATTAATCAATAATCAACACAAGGGCATCTCAACTGACGTGAGATACCGGTATTTCGAAATATCATTACTATAAAAAATCTTATTCACTAAAAATATATCCGTTATAGAGGACAATTTATCAGCTAAAAGTATTAGACGACAATAACCATGTATTAAAGCTAGCAATAACAACGCGAGTAACCAGCTCAAGAAATCGACAATTTGTACAGTAACTAAACAACTTTTCTTAACTGATTAATTGTCCAATGTGTACAACAATTTACAAATTAACGTTGGCAAAAAGGTTAACAGTTTTTTAAATTTAACAAATTAAAAGCAGTTAAACAAACACAGCACGACTCAGAAACCGCGACACTTTCATGACATCAAATTATTGGCACTTTATTTTGTAAACATAGTCTGACACTTGTAAGTTGAGGTTAAAAGCAAATGAGCTGCGCGGAATCAGACAGTTTATGATACGGTGCGCATGTTCGGTGAAGCTACGACATACGTTGCAAATACGTTGAGATGCCGTTTTTATTCAAATAAGTGGTAATTATTTCTTAAAGGACGTATGTCGAATTGACATTCGCTAGAACGTTCATGAAGTGAACCCGTTTATAATAGATTTTTCGTATAATAAAATTCAAGTAGAAATTGCGTTTTATTTTCAAAATTAGACTTAAGTACACTGAATTGAGCTAGTAGATTTGCAAATAGGATTTACGCGGTAGCGTTTATGTAACACTATTACAATCGTGTAATCGGAACCGTGTTAAGATTTAACACCAAACCGAAAGTTAATTTCCAAATACCTGGTACGCCGGCCAGCGTCTGTAGTCGATTGAATGAGTCCTGGATCTTCTTCCAGGCGTGTAGAGCGTGAGATTGCAGAATTCGGGAACAGAAGAAATCAGGTCATGACAAGGTGACTCGCCACAAGACCAAAATGGCTGAGTGATTTTCAATTCCAAGTACCCAAATGTAAAAGCAGCAATCCGGGCCCAAAGCACCTTTCACAAGCTGGAAACAGCATCCACGAACAACACAAACGTCCAGCGCAAAATATTTTCGCGATTTGAAAACACCACGGCTCTAAATACTCAAATCAGTTGAACACGAGGTTTCTATTGCTACGTTGATCACTTCTTAAAATATCACGTAAAACAGGAACGATAACTTTAGCAAAACACTTTTCAATATTAACGTAAGTTAGCGGCGACGTTAGAATCCAATTTTCGTATCGTATTTTAAAAAAATTAAAATCAAACAAACTCAGTTTCAACCTACATCCGTTCGTGTCCGCAGTCTCGTGAGTTCTCTCTTTTTTTGTAGCGTGTTACGGCTTCATCCATCCTAAAGCCCGGTTTACACTTTACTTTTTTCTTTTTTATGCAATTTTCGTTCTTTAAGTTAAATAATGATTTCAGGTTTTCTAAAGCTTGTGGATTTGAAATTTCAAAAAGGGGGGCCCTCTTTACGACTATATATAGCTTGCTACAATATATATATATATATAAATATATAAATATATATATATATATATATATATACATATATAAATAGACTTTTCCAAAAATGGTGCCAAACTTCTTAGGAGGCTATAAAACGTCGAGAAATTTTGGTCCGACCCCTAGGTCCCGCCATCCGACCGACGCCAATAGTGTAAGTGCCTTATGGCAAATACACTAATTAATCGCGTTATACCTATCACTTATTTTTTGACATGATAACGTCTTATAAATTGATGAATCACGTCAATATAAAAAGATGAAACACCGGCTGCATGCACGAAAAAGTGTAACGTTCCTAACGTTCCGCCTGACCCTGTGCGTGATTATTAAATATGATATTCGAGCGGAATACGTTATCACGTAAAACTATCGTCCGTAAACCGACTTTACAGACAACAAATTTTTTTTGTAATCTATAATTAGAAGTGGCGTTTGTTCAAACGTGAACTGTCAAAAATTTTGAAAATGATGTGAAAAGCAGCTATTTTATAGAAATGCAAAAAGTACCGTTTGCAACTCGTGCGTTATGGTATAACGGCTCGTATGATTAAATGGAAATGGGATAAGACTGACAATTTGATATTCTGAATTAGACAGGTTCTCTCTGCCATGAAAATGTATAGGAAATCGATTATTTGAAATTATTAAAGGAAATCCGGAAAAACTGAAATAGGATGGACGGTTATATGTACTTATATTATAGCTCCTTGGCAGGAAACAGCAGGAAAAACTCCTAGACCACACATCTGCCTTCGACGAACTTCCGAATGCACGTAATTACTAGGAAAATAAATACTATTTTAAATATGCGTAATAAGAATTCTTCAAAAAGCATTAATCGGACATCAAACTTGTATTTTAGTGACGATCTGCCCATTTAGAAATAGTTCGAGAACATATTACTCATGGGTAATGTGTTTGTAACATGCAACAATTGTTTTAAAAAAATAGTTTTAAAACATTTATTGTTAATGCATTGATAAAATGTTTACTAAACACCATTATGATAATATAACAACTATATTTAGTTTTTAAAATTTTGTTATCAAATACGGTAGAAATATTTGAAAAAGTTGACAACAAATCATGAATCAAGAAATGCCACCATGTATTGAAAAATATTTCAATTAAGAGTAATGCAAATAATTTGTTGAAATTGTGAAAGCGAAGAAATTGCTTTGACAATTCGTTAAATTATTTGCAATATTTCAGATTATTTATTTTGTATCCTTACCAAAAATTATTATAATTCCATCTAAATAAAAAAATAATATGTGCCAGAAAATATTAAAAAAAATACTTACCTACCCGTATATAAAATAAATTCGCATTTGACAATGTGTCATATATTCATTATTATTTTCTAATTGAAACATCACCCAAAAATATAATAACCAATCATTTAAACATCTGGCGTTTACACCAAGGCACAAGCAATGTTTAGTTGCATTCACATGAAGACATCAGATGTCATAAATTGGGAGAAGGTTGCACAGTGGACCGGAAAAAACAAAACCTTTACCAAAGATTCATCGAATTATGTGATTATGTACGCTAGCGTTTGTTTTACTTCTCTAAAAGATAATCTGCAGGCCATAACTAAATAACAATAATAAAACACCAACTGTTCTTTCTTTTTCGTTAATACAATAACTATTATTTTTTGTACCTTTGAAACTCCGGGCCTTTTGCGGTACCTGACGATCATTATTTTAACGTGTCAATTAAAAAGGCCATTCTCGGCACAGCCCTCGAATGCACCTTCTGGGCATCTGTAATAATAATATATAACATCTTTTGTTTTGCGCGATATATATCTTTTGTTATTTGTAACAAATGACTAACGGTAAACATGATATCAATTGTTTTCCTGCAGTTTGATCATTTGTCTGCTTGTCTGATTAATATTGAAATGATTATTAATATCATATAAATGTGTATTGTATTAGTACAATTATTCGATGTGGATGTCTGTATTTATAGACAAATTGAACTACATTCAATGATTATAAACTATATAGACGCTTGACAACTGACATGAGCGTCTATACTCCAATATGGTTCACACTGAAGCATAGAAAATATATTCACTTCGACTTGACACTTTATGATGCCACTCGATTTTTTTGTAATCTAAAAATAAAATATTAGTATCATTGAGCCCCTGTATAATTGTAATTTTCCCAACTTGGAGACATCCTATTATAACATTTAAACACCATTGCTTGGGTATTTGATGAACGATCAATAATATTTTTCTGACATCTTTTGTGTGGTCTGATTTAAAGAAGGTGTAATGTAGTCTGGCAGATTGACACATCTAAGAAAGGACCCGCATTATGCGCCATACATATTCAGACCTCGTATCTGATGTAATTGTCACCACCAAATTATCAGAGGCAATTTACTGAACCTCGAAGCAGTAGACACAGACATAATATCGCTCCATGCTGTAACGCCTCTATCACCTCGTATAGTACATATGTGATAGTGATGTGCCGGATCGTTAAAAATGTATATCCGCGGATACGGATCTGAATACGGATTTTTGGTTTCAAGATCCGCGGATACGGATGCGGATACGGATCTTAACTTTCTTTGAGTACGTGGCGGTAAATATTGCACATCGACCTTTGGAAAGAGACTATCTGTTATGGGAAAAAGTTATTGACCTCTTTAAGAGTTAACTCTCATAACAGATTGTCTCTTTTCAAAGATCGATGTGCAATATCTCATTATAAAGATAGTTGATTTAGTACCTTTGAGTTATGTACTATTAGTATGGTACTCACTACGATAAATGTTTGCAATATAAAGGTGCCAAATACGATTTTAAAAAATAAAAAATAATCTGAATGGAATTTAATAGGTTTTCATTATTACCTAATCACATATAATATATATAAAATTTCATCTATGAATTGAAAATTAATAAGGTAAAAGATCCGCCAAAAACTAACGGATACGGATACGGATCTTTCTTCTCCATCGGATATCCGCGGATACGGATACGGATATCCGGCACATCACTAGTACGTATGTGACTATGTCTATCAAGTCTTCTAGTTTCTCATGTTGTCATTGAACACGTTTACACCGAAAAATGACATAATTATGAAAGCGAAACATTACGAACTCCACATTTAATTAAAGTTGAGACTCTATAACTTGAACCTCGTTAAATCGACATCCTCTCTAAGTCGAAAAAGTTAGCCTTCCATTAAAGTTCAAAAGGCTTAACTCGAATTATTTCAATTCTATAACTTCAATTGAATATGACGTATACGACCTACTGTGAATACATATCGCACACTGTAACTCGAAATTCCAATCTTGCTCAATAAGTAACTGAAGCGAAATAAATATGAATTAAGTAAAACCTGGTCAGACAACGCACCTCTAAATCAAACACACACATTTGTAGTGGTTCTGGATACCAGGTTGATTATACTTTAATCTAAAGCTTTATTACCTAATATTAAAGTAAAGGCTAATAAAAGATATACTTGCAAGGTTACCTTAGCGAAAAAACTTAAGATGTAAGAAAAAAAAATTTGCAATGAAAATGCTAAAAAGAATAAATTAATCTTTTTTGTCGTATTTAATGTTATTTTCACATTTTTTAAATATTATCTTTTTCTGATAATAATATAATAGGTAATAATAATGTTTAACATTCGTTTCTCGACTTCATGTCATAACAGACGCCATTCGCACCACTACTATTTTCCATCTAGCACACTTCTCGTTATTTTGTAAATTTTTTTCAACTTCAACTAACTAATAGCAATGAGCGAATGAAGAGATTCTAGGACACTAGAATAATGTAGACAAATTTTGAACATAGGAGTTTGCCAGGCAATAATCGGCCATGGCCTTGAATAAGGAACTGTCTCGATATTTATCTGGAATTATTGAGGGATAGCATGGAAAACCTCAACAAGATGTCCGGTACAGGAATCACCGTTTCTCGGCGAGAGGCAGCAGGAAAAAGTCCCAGCCACATCCACCCCCGCCAGGATTCGAACCTGGTACTTTCCACTCGGTCTCTTTTTCTGATAATATTCGCACAAATATTGCGCATGCGAATATAAAAAAATATGAGAATATTCGTTACATCATTAATGCGTATAGATCAATATACCTACTAATTATAAAGACACAAAAACAAAAAAAAAACTAATTAACACAAATAGGTAAAATATGAAGGGCGTTGTATTTGTTGCTGCACTAATTTGCTTTGAAAGTCAACTAAGTGATGTTTTTGATAAATAATCGATATTATGAAGCGGTTCCGACTCCCCGGTGTAAACAAAACCATCAGTCATCGTCGGAACAATCGTCTGTTCTTGAATATATAGTTTGATAATTGTAAGCGCGCACACACACTCATACACTGTGGACGTTCTGTAATGTATGGACGGAGAGCCCACCGTCAGATTTTCCTTGTGCTAGCATTTCACACAGAGCTGCTGGAGTGTTCACATCTGTACAGGTAGTAAAGAAGTGTGTGTATTTTGAAACAAAAAAAAATTCTAACCATGAAATCATTTTTTTTTTGTTTAAGGTAGTACCTCCACGACTGTCCAGTTAAAAAGTTTACGCTTAATACCCCCATTATGATATGATCGTTACTAAGACAGCAGACTATGTTTTTTTAAAGTGAGTGTACTCCTACACTACTATATCCTCTATATGAATACACACACACTATGACATATTATTTTGTGTGGAAATCTGACATCACCGCATATTTCCATAGTTTCCAAATCGAGGAAACATATAAACTCGTGGTATTTTTGTAGTCTTGAAGAAATAATTATGGGAGATTGTAGACGTCATAAAAGAAGATTTATAAAAAAAAGTGTTTGATAAAAAACTGAAAATTGCCACAGCTCTACGCGAGAAAAAAGAGTCAAATAATTTAACAACAAATAATGCTGAATCAGCCGAATCTAATCTATGCGAGGGCACTCGCCTTGTTGAATTAAAAGTATTAGGCAAAAACTTAAGATTTTGTAAGTGTAAAGAAGTGCTTTGTCTTGACAATGTAGTTGATGAACAACGTACTGGATTAAATTCAATCCTAAAAGTCATGTGTGAAAAATGTGTTGTAATAACAAAAGTTCGAACCGGAAAAATGCATGTTGCACAAATGAAAAATCCAAGCATTCTGACTTTAACACAGGCGCAGTAATATAAATAATTAGTACCTATTCAATAAAAAAATTTTCTTAAAAAAATTTAATCATTTCATATTTTCGCGCCTTTCTCTTTTGTTACACCGTTGCCACATAGTTTCCACGCGACCGTTCTCACAACCCCACTGCAAATATTTGTCTAAATATGTTTTTTATTTTTATTTTTTATCAAAACTACGTGGTAAATAATGTTTATATATTTTTTAAATTATTCGGAATGTATTATTCTAACAAATATTAGTTTTTCATCAACATGGTGAAAGTCCTTCAATTAAAAACAAAAAAAATGTCCTTTTCTCATGCTTTCCCTATGCTATATGTATAAAAAATGTCATTTTTAATTGCAATTATTTCATGTTCGGTATGGTAAATTGTTTTCAAATTTTAACAGAGTGTGTATTATGCATTTAATTACTTATATACCAAATTTCAAAGACTTCCTAAAATATTGAATTTGTGAAGGTACTACCTTAAACGAACACGGTGACATGATATTTTGTTGTTATCAGTATTAAAATGTAAAATTCCTCAAATTCTTCAGTGACAAACTTTCTACAACAAGTGCACACAGCTAGTGTATTCAATGCGTCTAAAATAAGACTGGATTGTCAACAGAACTGTTAACAGTATAAGGAGTCGATCGGACAATACGCAGGGACAATTTAAAATCACCCGCGGTGCATCCTTTAAACGTACCTAGATGTCCAACAACGGTACAAACCACTCAGTTCCTTGAGAGAAGATCTTTCTATAGCATTTTACGTAATTCGACAATTTAAGTTCACTGCAGGGATCCAAGTGAACCGTGTAAAACAGAGCACGTCCATCCTTAGTCACAGTGCCGCCTCTTCCAACTTATTATGCTCCTTTAGAACGAGCGTTACAGGATATCTTAGTACTTACATACATGCATACCGTATGTCTGAACCAGTCGAAGTGTCATTTCTGCTGTTAAATTCACTGCTATTATTAAATAAACTGCCTTATTTAGATTCTATTTATGTGACCACAGTCAAAAAACAAGTCGACATTACTTCACATATCCATGTAACATCCCCTTAACAGTAAACTGTCTAGTATGGCACGCCGTTTTACTATTTAACCGTAAAATATTTTTAGAAAATATATAAAAATATTTTTCTGCATACCTCGATCGAAAGTGCATACTTTCGGCATCAATTGTGAGGCAGAAGTGGTAGAATTACACGCTACAATACAGGAAGCTCGTGCGATTGTAAAGCAAAAATAAATATAGTTTAAAAAAAACTAAAAAACACGCTTTATATCGAACTAAAAAGTAAAAAATATTTTTTTTTAAATAAGCTTAAAAAGCGTGGGGCGCTTTGTTCCACATTTTCGTACATCGAGCGCCCCACGCTTTTTAAGCTTATTTTTAAAAACTATTTTTTACTTTTTAGTTCGATAAAAAGCGTGTTTTTTAGTTTTTTTTAAACTGTATTTATTTTTCACTTTTTAGTTTGATATAAAGCCTGTTTTTTTTTTAACTATATATATTTTCCACTTTTTAGTTCGATTTATTGTCAAAAATTTGCCGAAAAAAAAAACAATTTTTTTTCGGCATGGACGGGATTAGAACCCACGACCCGTGATGCCGAGAGTTGACGTCAGCGAAAATCCGTGCCTTAGACCGCACGGCTGCCAGTGTACTTACTGTGCTGGTATATTATACCGCTATATAAACCACTTGCTGTAGTCCAAATAAAAGTTACAAACATACATACATACATACAAACTTACAAGTGAAGTTAATATAAAGCGTGTAAAAACAACCAATCAACTGTTGTTTAAATGTCGTTTCCATAGCATGCTTGATCTATTTTTTTAGTTCTCAGAAAATATAAAATATAAATTTTTGAAGAAGACGGTTATAAAATCAATCGTCGAGCGTCTATAATTTGCAGTATTATTATAAAGATTTTATTAAATCTAATTTTCGTAAGTAAAGATGAACACTCCGTATATAATAACAGTTTCGAAACGAGGACGTAGTAAGCGCTGAGTGAATGGCTGGAGTTATTGCCTGAAAATTAAACTTGTCTGGTGAAATAAGCTGGCTCACGCTTGTGTTTGAACGTATTAACTTAGCCATTTGGTGAATATTTACTCACCGTCTTGTACTTGTGCTTACATTATTGGCCGCAATACAATCTGTATTCAACGTTGGCTTAATTCGTCAGAAAGAATTTAACTTTCATGAAAAATCACTTCAAACAGTAATTGTATAACTATCTTTTAATTATCATTAATGGTACAAATGGCAGGCGTAAAAATGATTGCGATTTTATAGAGGATAAAACTTTCAGAAAAGATAGAAGGTACATAAATATAACGACTTCAATCACTTGCAGCCGTGCGAAAACCAAATCATTATTTTGGACGATAACAATACAGTGTAACCTCTTTATAACGAATCTCAAAGGACCGAGCATTTTTTTTCGTTATAAAGAGTTTTCGTTATATGGAGGGAAGAAAGTAAAATAACCAAATTTCACCTAATTAATTTATCCCAAACACATATAGTCTGTTAACTTTGCCTGACGTTTTTTGCTATGCCAATATTTGTTTTGTATTTTATTAGGTATCTTATGCATGTCTTGGGATGTGGTGGAATCATCTTCATTAAACAATAGGAACTTTTCGATAAGTTTGGTGGCAACGAGTACTTGTTGAATAGTCGATGATGGTTCAGAATCGTCCTTTCAACGTCTGTAAATATTTGCTGACGCCTAAATATCAACATATTTCTTCGTAATAGAGAATGGCTGTTGCGCTATAAAGAGGGTATTAATGTATGGGTTTTAAGGTAAACCAACCAAACTGTAAAGATTTCTACGTTATAGGGAGTTTGTCGTTATAACGAAGGACGTTATAAAGAGGTTACACTGTATTTCCAAAAAACACTTACCGAAATGAGATATTATAAAAGCATTAATATTATTGTTGTCTGGACAAAATCTACGAACAGATATACCTACTTGTAAGTTGTAATTCAATAGTCTTTATGCCAAAAAAACTGTTATAAAAAAGAAATCTACTTTCATAAATACGTCTGTACAAGAATAAATATTGTTTACCTTTTGACAACTTTTAAAATACAACCAATCCATCACACACCTCTACAGGTACTACTGTTTTACAATTTTAAAAAGAATTTTTAAACCGTGAAAAAGACCTACAGCAAGACCACATTAAGAAGTTCTTAAACTGTTTAACAGACAACCTTAAAACTATAAATCCATTTATTCAGAACATTGCACAGGTGACGATATGAATAATTTTAATGACATTTTCTTGGATAAAATCACTGATTCATTTTGTACAAAAGAATATTTTGACAATAGTTAGGAACATTGTATTCTCATTGTTCAGCAATTCGCTAATTGGTACAAAATGCATGGAACATTCCAGAACAATCGATGCATTCGCGAAGGAATGGCATTTGTTAATTACTTCCATAAATGGACGGTATAGGACAATGATTGGTGGATCATATTGCTTGATAGAAAACGGTTACCTTCTTTATTATACATATATTCAAACATACATAAACGTTGAAGATTTTTGCACATAAGGTTATGCCTCTAAAATAAAACAATATTTGAACTACCTAATGGGTTGTTTCGGATTCAAGTCCTGATAGTGACATTTAAATTTTTCTTATATACCTATAAGCCTTTTATAATATTATGACGATAATCGTTTAACTAATTCAGTAAAAAAAATATGCTGTATACTGGAATTCAATCGTAATGATTATTATTGGACATTGTACGTAATTCTTATTTCTTCAAATAGTTTATTTTTCAAATTTATGCAAGTATTATTATAAACTCTGACGTTACAAAATTCTACTGAATAACACTAGTAAAATAATGAATTTAAATGATGAAAAACATCAAATCCGTGACAGACGAACTCAATTTTTTCATCATTTTTGTTGTCAGTATTTTGATCAATTATATCTCATATTCATTTGGAGAGAAGTCGGCCAGATATGCAAAAAAAAAATTACAAGTCAGTTGATTATTGTCGATTACTGTATAACAGATCATTCTACTGGTGTCTGCCGAAATTGTTTATTAATAAAAACAATTCAAATCTTTGACTAACGTCTGAATAGAACTCTTCAAATAAATAAAATTGTCGACCAATTTTTCTCAGACCAATGTATTAACAAAAAATAAAAAAAAATAACAAATCAATATAACATAAGATCACGTTTCGATCCGGATTTGGATCTTCTTCAGAAAAATCTAAAAAATATAAAAATTATTAGTATTAGTTATTTAATATTTAATCTTATGTTATATTGATTTGTTATTTTTTTTTATTTTTTGTCAATATATTGGTCTGAGAAAAATTGGTCGACAATTTTATTTATTTGAATAAAAACAATTATTATATTTTGCCCAATATGTGTTGAGCAGAAAAATTAGTGTCACAACCTAACATAAAGAATGTATTTAGTGACATTCAAAGAAATGAATCACAGAAAGGAAGGACATTTCGTGTCTGCAAGTTAAAAACCATTGAGTCATCACTCAAGAACCTGTCGAATTGACAGTGTCATAAATAAATGTCATAAGTAAACACATAAGTCATATGTTTACCATTTTAATGTACCTGCACTTAAGACTTTACCCATATAGTATTACCTACTCTATTTCTACTGTTAAATTTTTAAATTTGACTTCACAAAGTCAGTATTGTAACAAAAGTTAGCAATGTTAGTCAACCATTATTTTAGCCAAATTGATGACTAACATTTTTAACCGACGAAAAACAAAAACGGAGGAGGTTCTCAATTCGACGCGTATATTTTTTTTTTGTTTTTTTTTTTTTTTTTTTATTTATGTATGACCACGCATAACTTTTTACAGAGTAGTCCGATTTTGATAATTATTTTTTTGTTTGAAAGGGTATACCCCGAAGTTGGTCCCATATAAATTTGGTAAAAAAATTCCAACCCTAAGGGTAGGAAAACAGGGGATGATTGATTGTTCACTCACTGATTGTAATGTATGACCACACATAACTTTTTACAGAGTGGTCCAATTTTGATAATTATTTTTTATTGGATAGGGTATACCTCGAGGTTCGTCTCATATAAATTTGGAAAAAAAACTCCTACCCTAAGGGTGGGAAAATAGGGGTGATTTATAGTTCACTCACAGATTTTCATGCTGAGTTGTGTATTACAATTATAAATTATATAGCCACAAAAAATTATAAAATAAAAACTTTTTAACAAAAAATTAAACCGCCGAAAAACTGAAAAGCAAAAAATAATAAATCTTTTTATTTAACTAAGTTCTATCTAAGTAGTTGAACGTATGTGACAGTCTAGTATATCTAAGTAATTTTGAGTCGGCGTCAAACCACCAATGAACAAAGATCACTAAAAGAAATAACCAAATCAAATTAACAATGATACGTGAAATCTCCAGCGATAAACATTAACTTTCCAAACATGCGCTCTCCACACGACCACTCGCAAAGACGTGTGCCCTCAGTGTGCCCGTTCGGGTTGCTCTGTCGCTGACATTAACTTCGTGAACGCTCAGAGATTTCCGGCGAAGGATTGTTGACGCCGACTCAAAATTACTTAGATATACTAGACTGTCACATAGTTCAACTACTTAGATAGAACTTAGTTAAATAAAAAGATTTATTATTTTTTGCTTTTCAGTTTTTCGGCGGTTTAATTTTTTGTTAAAAAGTTTTTATTGGATATCAAAATTCAAAACTATAATAATGTATAAGCATTTGCCCGTCAACATTCTACAAAATGTGTCACCAACTGGTGGCGTTGTGAATTATTATGTAGAATTGCACAAACAGTAACCATATTGTATAATACATAATACCGTGCTAGTAAAACATATTATCCTGTAGTTCTTGTGGACTTCTACGGGTACGGGAGACACAGTGCAACAAAGTAAGTTACAGTGTAGCGCGAGCCGTTTGCTAGCGCCAGGTTACACCATCCTAAATGCATTCCCATCTATCATTCCACTGCAAGAGGTGTCTGATATAAACCTAGATGACGGTTTTAATTATCCTATCAAATTATAATTAAAAAGAGTGAGTGTTTTATTTTTATTATTTTAACTTTGTAATTACATCGGATTTACTCTTTATTATTTTTATTCTTCCTTTTTTTATCCAAAAGCCACCGACTATAATAATATATAGAATCTCAAATATCGTATTATCTTCAATTCCGAAACTGGTTTCGGTATTTGGTACTTCCAAAATTCTGAACCAGTTTTGATATTGAGAGAGGTTTACAAAAATGCGGCATATAGAAGAAATGTCTTTTTTAAAATCTTGGGACTCAGAAATTTATAAATGAACAAAAAAAAAACATTATCAACTAGTAATAATTAGGAACACTTCGAAGTTCGAATAATAAAGCTGAAAACGTACAGGTAAATACTTTAAGGCCCCCATACACCTCGTTCTTTTTTGGCAGTTTTCATCGTCACGATAAAACACGTCGGTCAAAACCGAAGTGTATGGGCAAAAACTGTCGATGAAACACGGCAGTTTTTTTATCTGCCGAAGCTTGATTTTAAACACGACGTGTTTGCTGGTTGTCGTTTTAAATCGTAATGTGTGGCGCTTTCCGATAAGAATCGACGTGTTTATTCAGTGGTGCGACGTACAGCAAATAAGTCATATTAATTAAATGATTGTAATTAGTTTGAGTATTGATTTATATTTTAACCGTTTTAGTGCTAAGCAATTTTGACAAAAATAAATGAAAATTGCTATAAACATATTGATTAATTTAGAGGAAAAAATAATGGTGTCAAATAAAACACTCTAATTTAGACTAATATCAATCAATTTTATTAATTATTTTTGCATTATATTGTTTATTAATGTTTATTAAACATAAAATAATATCAATATTATTGTATTTTCCATCAAAGCAGATCGTATTAATGATGCCACGACTTCAGAAAAACTGAACGAAACTACGCCTCTGTGTTTAAATTAACCGTACAGTTTTACCAGTGCGGTTAAAACTGCCATAAAAGAACGAGGTGTATGGGGATGGCCGTTGTTCGTGTTTAACCGTACAGTTTTACCCGGCGGTTAAAACTGCCAAAAAAGAACGAGGTGTATGGGGGCCATTACATAACTCTAGAGTCTAGACAGATCATCAATCATTAGTAATTGGTAAAAGATCTATATTTCTGGTCAGGTGTTAATTTGTAATCTTTTTACAAATTCCAGAATTCTGATTTAAATTTCTTCAGTTTCGGAATTGATTTTGTTCATAATTTCGGAATTTCGAAAACTCATATTTTATTAAATTTTGCGCTTCAGATTCTAAAGTTTGGTTGATATCAAATACCCTAAATTCTGAATGAGTTTAAGGAGGTTGATCCGTTACAGTCCCAATCAAAATTAAGTCGAATTCTAAATGGGAACTTTTCCATAATAAATTTTTACAAAAGGGTGTAAGTCGATGATACGAATAAATTATTGTCATAATAAATAATTTTTTTTTAATATTATTAATTATTTCAGTATTTTACTTAATTTGTACAAAGTTAGGTTAGAAAAATAAATTTATGTAAATATTTGTATTTTACATATTATTTGCAGTAAATAATTTAAAAAAGAAATTAGAAATAGTAAAAACTAAAATTAAATCATTAAAAAGTTGAAAATTCAGTAAAAATTGTCAAGAATAAAAGTCCATAACTAAAAAGTGCTGAGGTTTAATAATTTTTTTTATTGATTAAAAGTTTCCTAATTAAATTGAAAAAAATATTAAAATATGCGTAAGACATCAATGCTTTACATAGTTAGTTTTTGGAACTGCTGACATTATTTGGTTACTTGCAAAAAATTAAAATGTACCGTTTGCATGCTAGATTGACATATTTTCCATAAGACTACATGTAATAGTTTTTTTTAATTTTGACTTTATAAATCTCCTAATGATTTTGGATTTTTTACAGAAAATTTTGTTATAAAAAAATCTATTAAAAAACTTTATTTCAGATTTTTTTCATTATCTTCGTAAAACGGCTCAACCTCCTTAAAGGCACTGATTCTTTCAAATATAATACGAATAATTCATTACTCATTGCAGAGTATTTGTTTCAGAATTATCTTATATTTTCCCAATATTTTTTTATTACTCTATAAAAATAATTAGTGCCCTGTGTGTGCAAAGTATGTAGATATTGTATGTCGACGAGGTGGCGACGGGTGATGTAACCCAACCCTATGATCTAGTTTCTATGCAGACTATTAATGCTACATAAAAGCTAACCTGCCATTCATACACTATTTATGCCAGTTTTATGTTACGTGTTCTACATATTCATACACGTCACGTAATTCCCAGCATTCATACCTATTTACGTGGTCTACTAGTGCTGTTAAAATGTATGAACAAGAAAATATTTATCATTTTTAGGGTTACGTACCCGAAAAAGAAAAAAAGAACCCTTATAGGATCACTTCGTTGCCTGTCTGTACAAGAATGTCGTCAGCACGGTCAGCCCTAGCCGTCTAGTAGCATGTGGTTGTATTTCGAATGTGTTGAGTCTCAACACATTCACCTATGCAATGCTCAACTGATAGCTGCTTACTTAGTTATACATATGAAATATCAACAATTAATCCGATCAGCAACGCCGTGCTATGTAATTTGATTTAGACATCGTTATTTCAATGGAAAGATGACGTTAAAAATATTTAACTATGGAAGTAAAAAAATAGATAGGGCAAGATTTCACACTTTCGGTCCTTGTGGTGTAATATACTATTGTTCTTATATAGTAAAAGAAAACTATTAAAACAACCATTTTATACTTCTGTTTTTTCGTATCATTGATCATAGACTCTGTGATATTTATTTAATCTTAGAACGAAATCTTAATGGGCCTCTAAATACGCAACATTTTTTTAATGTAAGCGACTCCGTGTCACTTACCATTCTCGAGATCTTAATGATGTGTCAAATTATAAATTTCCTTTTAAAATACTTCCAGATATCAAGAAATTATTGAAGGATTCCTTTATGTTATATCGCGTCAAAGCATACAAAGTAGATTTGCACCTACAATTTATGTATGAAATTATCAAACGTAACGTCATAATAGTTCACAAGTTTTGATGTACCTACCTACACCGTTTAAATGTTAATTTTCTTATTTTTGAAAGCACTAGTACTAAAATACAGACATAGTTTTTACGTGGCGTGTCGAGTGTAGACGCTTATATATGACAGAAAACTTATCTTTAGTTTTATAGAGATACTAAAGTATAATATGTAGGTATCTATTATATTAAATTCACTTACGTTCATAAAACTAAACACTTTTTTAATAAGTTACTGCAACTTACTCATTGATAAAATGTTTATACATTAATGTTGGGTAGCAGAAAGCACTTCATTATTTATTAATAATAATAATTTAACATATAAATTGAAGCCAGGATTGCCAGATTTGTCAGACAAAAAGCGGGAATCGTGACTCAGGAGGAGAGGGGTCATTTGATTTTAATCAGTTTATTATTAAGGTATTCTTCAGAAATAAAACATATTAAAGTCTTCGTTCAAAACTGCAGAAGTAATCAATTCTTAAAACTCGACAAGGATGGTTTCGTTGTTTTTATATTTCGATTTCAAAAAACCAGACACTTCATAGTCCGGTTTTCTTTTCCATCAAAATCGAACTGTCTGGGTACAAAACAAACCTAATTAGTGCCACTACAAATAACCCTGGCTGTGTCCTTAAGGAGGTTGATGCGTTACAGTCCCAATCAAAAGTAAGTCGAACTCTAAATGGGAACTTTTCCATAATACATTTTTACAAAAGGTTTTAAGTCGATGATACCAATAAATTATTGTCATAAAGGCATAAATAAATATTTTTTTTAATATTAATTAATTATTTCAATATTTTACTTAATGGACTAGCTTTTGAATTTTTTGTACAAAGTTAGGTTAAAACAAATAAATTTATGTAAATATCTGTATTTTACATATTTTTTGCAGTAAATAATTAAAAAAAGAAATGAGAAGTAATAAAAATTAAAATTAAATCATTAAAAAGTTGAAAATTCACTTAAAATTGTCAAGAATAAAAGTCCATAATCGAAAAGTGCTAAGGTTTAATAATTTTTTTATTGATTAAAAGTCTCCTAATTAAATTGGAAAAAATATTAAAATATGCGTAAGACATCGATGCTTTACATAGTTAGTTTTCGGAACTGCTGACATTATTTGGTTATTTGCAAAAAATTAAAATGTACCGTTTGCATGCTAGATTGACATATTTTCCATAAAAGACTACATGTAAAAGTTTTTTTTAATTTTTAACTTTATAAATCTCCTAACGATTTTGGATTTTTTACAGAAAATTTTGTCATAAAAAAATTTATTAAAAAAACTTTATTTCAGATTTTTTTCACTATCTTCGTAAAACGGCTCAACCTCCTTAAAAAATAAAATCAATTTTTATTAATGCGTCAATGAAACGAATTGAATTCATTTGTTGTTATCCAATCAGTCTCGTCTGCACAGTGCATATCGCACACATTTCCTGGTGCTTGCAAGATGCAGGCTTGGTACAGCAGCTGGTACGTATTTTAATATTACGTAATGCCTGAAAGCTATTAAATTATAGTTCAGCGTGCAGGTGAAGTTTGAGTGCAGAAAATGTTATGTCACATGTACTATATTATACTGCATGTATATGATTGTTGGGTGCACATATTGCAATTATTAAGAATTGGGAAATTAATAGGTTCGTTCCAAGCAGCCGTGAACGGTAATAAAACCGTACACAGTCTTGTCACTGCGCAAGACTAATTTGCGCACTAGCTCAATAATCGATACTGCGCAAGACAGTCTTGCGCAGTAACAAAACTGTGTACGGTTTTATTACCGTTCGCGGCAGCTTGGAACGAACTTAATTGCAACATACTTCAAATTATAAATTGGTACAAACGTAATTTATATTCATCTTATTAGGAATTGAGAAAGTGTCTTTCAACCAGCGTTGCCAGACGTCCCGATTTTGGCGGAATGTCCCGATTTCTAATTCAAAATTAAATGTCCCGCGCGGAACAGGCTCAGTCCCGCTTTTCGGGGATAACTTTAAAAGAAGTTAAATCTTCACAGAAATATCATGAATAAGTAATTCTTATAAATAATTATACTCTTATTGTAAGTTGCAATTTGTAACACTCACTCCACAGACTATTGTTTGAAACGCTATATTTTTCTAATGAATAACAATTTTTTGATTTCTGTTAGGTATTTTTTTTTTATTCTGAAGACGAATAAGACTCAACTATTTAACGATAGGGTAAATCTGATTTAAAATATTATATTTTTAAAAGTACATTTTTTATGGCTATTTTTGCTATCTATTGTCACGTAAACGTAATTTTAATTCAAATAAAAAGATAAATATTTGAAAAATTCTGATTATATACGTTTTTTTACTATGTCCCGCTTTCGACGAAAGAATCCCGCTGTTTTCACTCAAAGAGTTCCAAAATCCCGACTTGGCAAAAAAAAAACTGGCAACGCTGCTTTCGACTCAATGATTTGAAATTATTAAACGGTGTTTTCCGGTCAACTAAAACAATCTATACCTACTAATATATAAAGCTGCAGAGTTTGTTTGTTTGGTTGAACGCGCTAATCTCAGGAACTACTGGTTCGAATTGAAAATGTTTTTTTTTTTGTTGGATAATCCATTTATCGAGGAAGGCTATAGGCTATATCAGCCATTCTCAAAGTGTGCTCCGCGGAACCCTAGCGTTCCGCGAAACCCCTGTGGGGGCTCCGTAAGAATTTAGAAAAATATTAAAAAAGAATATTGCGTACTTATAATATTTTTTAATATTATGCTATACGCACGCCGACAAAAGAGGCAGTGCGAGCTGATCAGCCAGCAAGAAAACAACGTTCATGCCTATTTAAAAGAAAATTTTAAAGGACATTTTGATTTCGTATACTGGAATAGTTAATAAAATTATTATTATTTAATGTTTGAATGTGTTAACATTAATTATTTTCATTAAAAAAAAAAACAATACCTCCCTTTAGATTTTTTTTAATAAGTAACTGTTACATTGTACCTACTCGTATTATGCTTATTAATAAAGAATGCACATAAAGACATTTTTGTTTTATTGGAGGGTTCCGTCAAGTATTTCGCTTTCCAAAAGGGTTCCGTCACCAAAAAAGTTTGAGAACCGCTGGGCTATATAATATCACGCTACAACCAATAGGACGCGCAGGGCCGAGATTTCAACTTTTAAGGCCCGTGTGGTGTATACGATTTTTCTTAATATCCGCTCGAAAGTACGTACTTTCGTCAGCAGGGACGAAAGATTGACATTTACTCCCAGTGAGAACGGCGGGAGGAAAAAATTTCTCATGCGTATTTATACTCGTAACTACGGTTACCGCTGTCATTTAATATAATAAATAACAGGGAGTAAATGTCAAACTAAAATTAAATCCGGCGCTCTTGTTGGGACATCCTTTATTAATAATAGGGATCCCATCCACAATTTTATTACACACTCCAAAAATAGCTTGTTTTTTTTGTGTTAAAACTTAAAATCAAGCTAATTGTCTCTTTTTGGGACGCTATAGGCCAAATTAAAAAAAAAAATAAGTCCGGGCGACACAACGTCCTCCTTTATATTAAATGATTTTAAGCCAGATTTCCTCTAAAAGTTTTTCAGTATTTGTTACGCCATCGATCACGCCTATAGACGCATCTTTTATCTTTATTTTAAGACCGAAACGAACAAAGTCCAATTCTAGGATCGGTGGTGAGTGTAAGTATGCAACGTATTGATTTTTGTTCTGTTGGCAACGTTAGAACCCCATAAGATACATGTTTTTACGAGTCATTTTATTGATCGGTATTTTGGCGGTACAGCCCTTAATATGTTGATTACGAACTTGGACATCCCTTATCGGATAGAAATTCGATCACAATACCTAAACCCTGATATCGAAAATAAATACACGTAGTCATATTATAACGTATATTAATTTATTAATAGCCGATAAATAATATCATGTCTTTATTATGAATCAAATAATGCTGGAAAAATCTAGCTGCTATTGAAATGCATACAGTCAATACAAACATAAAAAATATGAGCTGGCATAATTAGATTTTTATCTACTATTATTTTATGTTTTTATGTATTATTTTATAACGTATATTTTTGTGACAGGATATAAATAAATAAATAGACTGACTAATAAAGTGTAACTTTTCATTTCCTCTATCGATGCTACCAACTTTAAAAGATCCAGACATGATAATCAAAACCTAATCTGTACCAACATCATGGCGATATCGGATTTCAAACCCTTTAATATTTTTTCTGACGTACGCACAAATAAAGCCATAATACTGTACACATATTAAGTGCCCCTATATCTACTCAAAACCTCCAGATACTTAGTATGTATATAGGTAATATATGCATATTGTATATAGTAAGACCTCACTTATAATCCAGTTTCGTTATTACGTAATTAATAAATGATTACCGCTGGACTGCATAATTACACTGACAAAATCAGAGCTGATAAATGCTCGAAGCGCCCTCTGCGCTCTTACCACCGCTTTTGTCGTAACTTTATTGAGAGCAGAGAAATTAAAAAAAAAAATTGGTTGTCTGTAAAGTCGGTTTACGGACGATAGTTTTACGTGATAACGTATTCCGTAATACATAACCTAAACCTCCCAAAATTTGGTTTCAATGCGCTTATCCTTGGTGTCGGAATGATAAGAAATGTCAAAAGTGACGTTTGCAACTGTCAAAGTATTATGTTCTAATAATAATTAGTTATTCTAATACTTAACTTAGAAGGTGTTGCATTTCACAAAATACTAATGTCAAAAAATTGAATTAAACATTAGAAATGCAGCCGTTTTCATGTTAAGACAAGACATACGTTATATTCTAATTTCCATGTACGGCAAACAAAGACGACCGACCGCGTCGCGGCATGCATTAGACAACATTGCATTTATATTTTATACAGCTATTTTTCTATATAAATTTGTATAAAAAAACTGGTTAGGCAAATTCTGTTATACGAAATCTATGTAAAATGTTCTCCTCTTTCGTTTAAGACTGGTTTCAAACCGATCTGATTTAAATTGAGCGAGAAATTAGCAAAAAGCACGCACAGGGTCAGGCGGAACGTTACGCGTTAGGAACGTTACGTTAGGAACGTTACGACCGTTAGGAACGTTACACTTTTTCGTACATGCAGCCGGTGTTTTATCAATTTATAAGATTGGTGATTCATCAATTTATAAGACGTTATCACGTCAAAATTGGTTGTCTGTAAAGTCGGTTTACGGACGAAAGTTGACGTGATAACGTATTCGGCTCGAATATCATATTTAATAATACATAACCTAAATTTTAGTAGCTGTCAGGCGGAACGTGACACTTTTTCGTGCACGCAGCCGGTGTTTCATCAATTTATAAGACGTTATCACGTCAACAATTTGTACACTTGTTCGTCGAACAACCCTTCTTCTTTACCCGCGCCCAGAAAAAATATAAAAATGTCCATTCGTGACCCTCAGCATACAAAAAATCAGCGTAGTAGGTGATGTCACTTTAATTTACCTGTCGCCTCGGCATTATAATTTTGACGTAAGGCTGTGTTCTCATATTTTGGGTAGACGAGTGTAAATCTAGGAACATTATACGTATAACTGCAGTGTGACTTTAAGCGAAGATATACTGTACCCTGAAAACGAGCAGACCAGAGAGTCACCTGAGGGTAGGAATATATAAAGGGGATAATAATATCACCACCATAATATACAACATAAATATGTATAGCGACAACGGGAATTATGTTGTCCTATTTTGACCCGTACGTTACCATACTGGAATAAAATCTGGAGAGGACAAATTGTTTATATTTGCTGGCTCAATAAAATTAAACTGCTCTAAATGATAACATTATATCTGCACATACCTCAGATGCAAACTATGTTAAAACTACAGCGTTAACATCACTCGCTATAACGACAAACTCCTTAAAACGTCGAAATTACTGAACTGTAGTTGGTTTACTTTGTTGCTCATATAGAATGATACACTCTAAATAACGACAACAATACGTCATCATTAAGCAATAAACAGTACTTGTTTGTGATTTTGTTGCTTTGTTGTCGGCATCATGCGTACCGAAGATTCTAAGAAATTCGTTCTTTTGTTTGTTGGAATGATGTTTCATATGTTTAGCTCAGCTGCTTATCGATAAGTTATCATATTCTTAGTCTTAGCCCACAAACTTGCAAACTGCAGTGAACATGGCGAGTGAAAGAAAATCTTTGTGTAAATTTTATATATTATGAGTAAATACGCATTATAGTAAAAAAATATTATTGGTTTAACGACAACTCTCCCAGGAGTACAGTTTAACCGATTTGTTAAGAAATCGTTAAAATATTTTATTTAGAAAAAATAGCTGTCATTTTTTATGAAAAATATACTATGATCAAAAAATCTCATTTATTTTTATTAACAGCGACGCAAAACATGAAAAATTATAATTTATTGCATAGAAAGTAAAGACTTCAATGATCAGTGAGAAGAATATCTGAACCAAATACTTTTTAGGGTTCGGAATAGCCACTCAGGAATCCTTATAATATTCAAACGGGATACTAAAGTTGAACGGATTTGTGATTTTTCTGGCTTGGCCCGACCAGCGAAACCCGTTTGTGAAAAAATGGCGCAATTTGCAATTAAGGAAACAGAAAAAAGTGATCGTTAATTACTCGAGAAGTAATTGACCGATGACGCTAAAATTATTCATGCATGTTTGGATCAACATAGACATCATTTTTGAAAATTTTCAGCCATCTATGTGTGGTCATTTTTTAGTAAAAAAATAGTGAAAAAACGTGTTTTTTTAACTTTCGGGGCTTTTTGCAAGTTAACAATTGCACGACCTCTGCTAGTGCTCATTTTTTAGGAAATTTCATAAGGAACAACTTTTTCAATGCATATGCTATACTAAAAGTCAAGAGGAATGGAAAATAGAGAAAAAAGCACTATTTTCGTCACTAATTGTCAATTATAAAATCAAGCACACCAACAATTTGTAAGCAAACTTAGGGGGTTGAACTACACCCTAAAACGAAGCGATTCCAACAATAATCTCGCCTGTGCCCGAAAAATACACCCAAAACTCCTCGCCGTCTTGCCTATACTTTCTTTATTGTTTATCACAGCCCCCTAGCTCTAAAAATTTAACTGATTTTACTATTTTTGTTTTAATTAAATACTATATTATTGACTTAAATTATTGACCTATCAAAAAAAAAAGATGAAGTAAAATATGTGAATCATTCTATAATTTTTTTTTCAAAGCCGTACCGATTTTTTGATCCAGTCAATAAAATTATCAAGTAGTACATATATCTGTAATACCTTTCACAAGATTTTTTTCTATTAACAATGTAATATGATGAATAAGAAAGAAGCTAGGCGCTATTTATACCTGCAGATGATCCGGTTTGTAGAAATTGAAATAGTTCAAGTGGAAAACCGATTCCGTCTACTCGAACCAATGCCCACCATTATGGGTTCATATCTATTCACAAATAAACAGCGTACACTACTAGAATAGGAAAAAAAAAAACTAATCCATCTGTATACAAACGACGGATATATTAACTGCATTTGTAGACGTACAATCTATGAGGATTACTTTTATATATATGAATTTTTAATGGTTTTATAATAGATATCTATTATAAAATATATCTATCTGAGTAGTTCTTCACATAAAAATAAAATTAAAAAACCAGCACAGACAAAAAAGAAGGAAAAGAAAACTGATGTGTATTTTACACTACAGAAGCAAAACTGCAGGTATAATTGTAAAAAAACTAGTAATGGCACCAACCGCCGTGATCGGTTCTACCTCACCGCCACCTTAGTTTAATGTTCTACATTCGACACGTTCATTATTTTTCAATATTTTCAATCTCAAATATCTACTATATGCGAAAAGAAGTTTGACTTGTACCATTGGTTGAAATTGTCTTCTTTTCTATTAGGTGGTGTTCAGTAAAGAACAATGCGATAATTTTTGATAACTTTTATTGAACAAAAAAGAATTCTTAACAAAAATAATATAATAAAAAAAATAATACTTGTATTCGATAAATGCGTTTTGCGATGCGGTGTGATTTGTTTCAATGCTTGATAATGGATGAATTTAATTTTTTGAAAAAGAATGCCATTGTACCACGGAGTTACATATAATTATTTGAACGAAAATGTAATAACAAAATACAGTTGAAACAATTGGTTGTTTCAGTCTTGTAATAAATAAAATTTAAAATGATTGCTAGAAAACAAAAATGCATAAAACATGAACAGGTAGTTTTTTTTCGTTTTTTGTTTCATCAGTTTACGTAACCCAAAATCGAAGAGAAATCAAGTATGAATTAATTTAAATTCCGAAAACACCGCGGAGACAAAACTGCAGGGCAATTTATTTACTCTCTTTAAATTGTGTTATTTCTGTTTTCCTAGAAAACGTCGTAGATAATATATAAGTATTTCAAACAGACAAAACTTCATAATGGATCTATAAAAATTTTTCAGTTATAACTTTTATAATTTATTCTACATAAATCGCATTAAGATAGTTTAAACTTCAAACCACAATAACATGGACAACGACTGTCAAATATTACTGGTTCAGTCATCTGTTGGCAGTTACAGGAAATCTGACAACAATAGAATATCTTTTGATGCACATTAAGTAACTATACCCAAGTGTTATAAAGTTACACGGTACTGAGCTCTGATTATAAAAGCACAAAAAATATTAATATCAGCTATCACAAGCTTTATACTAAAATACGAATGACATATTATTATGGGACGGAATTACAAAAAATCTAATAAATGATTTACTCTCAGGTTATATTCAAATTTTATAGTGTTACCAAATAACTTATATAATATATATATATCAATAGATTTTATTGATAAATAAGTTTCATTGTTCGCGATTCTACATATTAACATAATTGTTCATTTTTTAAAACCGTAGATACAGGGTTATGGACACAATAATATGAGAAATACGTCTAAGGCCTAGTTTATATGAGAGGCGTTCAACGCGCGTTAGCCCAACGCACGTTTACAATTTTTATACAATTGTATATAACTGTTTACATGATAACGCGCGTTGGTGGCGCGTTGAACGCGCGTTATCATGTAAACAGTTATATACAATTGTAAAGAAATTGTAAACGCGCGTTGAACGCTCTTTATGTATGCTAGGCCTTATATTTTTTTTCTCATTTAAATATTAAAGTTACGCAATACTGTATCCATATCAGTTATATACTACATTTTTTGTCTAATATAGGTCAGCCATTGCATTCATCATTGCGGTATAGACAAAAAAAACACACGTTTACTCATAAAAAAACTAATTTTTCGTTGGTTGATCACACTTGGTAAAAAAACTTAGACATGCATTAAACTGTTACGTCACATCAGCCATTTTAATATAAACTAATCCACCATTATTATAATATGACTCACAAAACAACTGCTGTTTGCACACATACATATATAAGTATGTACTAACAAAAAAAACTCTTGAATATACGCAAAATTAAGACGCAACTTTCCATGCATAACCAAACATCTACTGTGTGCTACCTGTAAATTATAAAGCCAGGTGTACAGACGAACGTATAATGAAAAAAAACTTCACCCCCACTTTGAAACAACATCCCCCACTCTGTTGAACTCATGTCCCCACTATTCTCTCGAAACTATTCAGAAAAAACCTTGCTAGGCTTCTCATTCGTTATTAATATGAAAGTGGGGTGTGTACACCGTTCAGCTGTTTAATTCAGTGACAGCCCAAACAATCTTTAAACAGTGGTAGGGGAAAATATTTGTATGTTCGTATACGATCGTTTTATTTCGTTCGACAGTTTTGTTTTACGATCGGTGTAGGTAGGATGCATGAATGTGTTATGTGCGCTTTTACGTTCACGCGTTTAGTTTTCGTGCGTAGTTTATTGCGTGAGGATATAGCGTGTGTACGCGCGCAAGAAGATCTAACGCGACGGTGTGCAAGAATGATAATAACGTCGCGAAATGACTTGCAATAAGGATTTATAGCTGCCAGTGCGATGCATAAGTTTACGACGTGCTGAAAATATTACGCGAAAGTGACGATACCCATGGATTTATTGTTGTTTAACCTTTTCGGATCACAAAAATAAGTTTAGTGTTTGTGCAATGTGTGTTTAAAACAAATGCTGTAGTGAAACAAGTGTGAAACAACTACTTCCCTGCATATAATTAACAAATTGCAATTGTTTTGTGTGTGCTGTGCTTTTGTTTTGTTATTCGTTATCAAAACAGTGCTACAATTTTTGATATTTGTATATTAATATTATTATTATTAAGAAAAGTGAATGTAACAAAGTGAACGTTGAAAGATCCCAGCGTGGCACAATGAAATTTGAGTACATCCACCTGTTATTCTGCTATGACACGGGATATTCTCATCAGGTATTTGATTTCACCGTCGACACGGAATGTTTATGGATGCATGCTCTTCATATTGTCTCTGTGTGTCTGCAGGTGTTTTTATTTCTTATTTACCTCCAAAAAGTTGTTATGGTTATAAACAAGAGCGAACGTAATTTAATACTTTTATGTCGTGCTCACAAAGTATGAAAAATTCCATGCAATGAAAGTCTTCTCCGGTCGGTGCTTATTATGTTATGCAACGTTTAAAATGTGTAAATTTGTTTAAAATTGATATTGAATGTCTCTTATTTCATATAAAGCTAGATAATAACCATTTATTGAATTTTTAATATGAGAGCATTTTAAAACGTAATAGGTATATCATCTACAAGTTACATTTTAGAACAGACGACTGAAATGTTTTTACCCGACTACGGCGAAGCCAAAAGTAAGAGTTTATGACTATGAGTTTAGCAATCTAGTATGTTTGTATTTACGGATGTTTCACACCGTAGCGCCTAAACTATTCATCCGATTTTGATAAATAAGGTGTCAATCGATTCGTCATTATGGCCCGGGTAACGTAGGCTACATTTAATTTTGAATTTTGGTCCCAGGGGTGAGCAAATTGAAAACAAATAAAAAAAATTTAAAAAAATAATTTAAATAAAAATTAAGTTTAAAAAACTAAAACCCGACTACTGAAAAGTATGAAATAAGAAAATATTCTCATCTAAGGATAGTCGTGGTCACATTACATTTTAACAGTTACTATACTGTTAAAATAAAGGATCCCGCACAAACCTTATGGGATTTGCTTCTCAGTTAAATTGATCGAAAATGGTTTTATTTTATAGTTTATAGATCATTAGGAAAAAGTGTCCATGGACGCATATAGTCTAAAAACCAAGAGATTTTTAGCTACAGATATGTTTAGCGAGATTTTAGATATCCATTGAATTCACAAACTTGTTAATGTTCAACTTTTGTGCTTTTTTTTAGAAATAGAAATAGGTAATGTTGGAAGGTATCCCTGTATAAAATAATGTCAAATTCGAAAACATATTTCTAGAGATGAATTCAGTGCTAAAAATCTATTTGTTTTTTTAGGCTATGCACACATGGACATTTTTCCAAGTGACCCTTTAAACTATAAAATACAAACATTTTCGATCAATTCAACCGAGAATCAAATCCCATAAGGTTTGTGCGGGGTCCTTTACTTTCTACTTTTTGCTGCGTTAATATAAGCGTGTTTTTTAGATTTTTTGAAACTATATAATTACAGTTAAGATAGATGGAGGACGTGGCTGGTATAAAAATCACGATGCTCTCTATAAAAGATATTTTTTTTTGTTAATGGTTTTGATGTAAACAAGAATTAAAAAATTGGCTCTTCTAAACTAGTTTGATAAATTTTAAAGTAATTTGATTGACTACATGTTTAACCTGTTCAGATTTATATATGACAGAGTTAAATAATATTTAAGAATATTACCTATCTGATATTTTCCCGCCGGCTGTATTTAAATACATGCAACTATTTCGCATAGTTCTTGCTGGTTTTAATTAGTTGTTGATTCAGATGCCATGCATATTTTCGTAATTTAAATATATTAGATTTTTCCTTTTATGTAACATGCATGTAAATATTGATTCATTTCTTCGAATCATTTTCTAGACACCAATAATGCGTGCGAGTTATATTTTTGAAGTTCTTTATAGGCACGACTTGAAAAGTAAAGGTGAAAGCTACAGACGCAAACCAATATGCATAGCCAACATAATTAAATTAACGAGTGAATATTTCCCAAAAAGTGTTATTGGCAAAACATTGAAAGAAGTTTTACTTCAACGCCCGTAAAAGTTGTACGCACTCTGGTTTTTCCATATAAAAGGATCCTTCATTTTGTCATATTTCACTGATAACAAACAAACCGTTTTAATAAGAGCAATTTTTTTGTAATAAAAATAAAATAATAAAAAGCTAGAGTGCGTAGTATTGCCGTTTCGTAAAAAAAAGTATAATTTTTGTACAGTGTACAGGTATATTGTTTGACCTTTTGACAATATTGATGAATAAAATTTTCAGATGTCAAACTTTGCCAGCAAAATTTAATTACATGCTTTTGAGTTTTATCATTGTGTATTTACACAGCAAAATGCGTATCATGTTTTTACATCAGTGTTTCTCAAAGTGTAATTCGCGTCCCCTGAAGGTCTGCTATAGATGGAAAGCGATTAAGCAATTTATAGTGGCTTGATATTTTGAAAAAAAAAAACGATACTCATTAAGTTATTATAGTAATTTATTGAACTGAGAACAACCTGAAGTATTTTCATTATAGCGAGTGTCTGAGAAAATTTGCTTTTAGTACAGCAGTGTTACGTGTTCACACATAAGAAGTGAAACTTCTTTAGAGTTATAAACTCGTTTCATTGACGCATTATCCATTTTTCAGTACCTAAGTCTAACTCTTATTTTTCCCAGCGCGTTGAATCATGTCCCTTTAATTTTGCGTTACCAAGATTTGCCTTATATTTATTACGTTTTTGAAGTGAAAACTTCTTTAGCGGCGTTGTACACTTTTTTTGTAATGGGTAAAAAATGTTAAACTCGCGTCAGATTGAAAATTCGTAAGACCTAATTCGTAAGACCTGATCGAAAATTCGTAAGACAAAATTCGTAAGACGAAAACTTTTGTACACTTTTTTTGTAATGGGTAAAAAATATTAAACTCGCATCAGGACACGTGACCTGATCGAAAATTCGTAAGACGTTAATATTCAAGTTTTCACTTCTGCCGGCACTCCCGGAGTGCAACCCGTCTTTTTTTTTCAATCACGGCTTAATCATTCGACTTGGGCGTGGATTTTTTTCTTAAGTCGGATCACCAAGGAATATAAATAAAAGGTCTGATAGTGTATTTTGTTACAATATATTTTAAATAAAAAGTCTGATAGTGTATTTTGTTACAATATATTTTAAATAAAAAGTCTGATAGTGTATTTTTATGTTACAATATATTTTGCTTTTTGACACAAACAATAAAAATGACATTTACAAAAGAGCGCCACTTAGTTTTAACCAAAACGCATTTTCGGTAGCCCAACGGAGACAAAACTAAGAACTTCTCCGCCAGGAAATACAATAATAATTTTTAATCAAATTAACAATTCTAAGCTATTTTTAAATCTCAAACCTGATTACTTTTTATCTTTTTTCAGCAAAAATCCTCATAATTCATTTATTTCAACCTCTTTTGTAATCTCAGTTTAAACAACTATATAACTATATAATTTAATAAAATTGACATAGGCGTCCATACTTTTTTTTCTCATACATAATTTTAACCGTTATATATTTCCTCGCCGTTTGAATTATTTCCCCCGAAAATGTTACAGAAAATCTCAAACAGATACGTCGCTTAAAAAATTTCACTTCAAAAAAGACTCGTGGCTGCTCGGTGGCGTGCCCTGATATTTGTAAACAACGAAAGCCACGCAATACGTGCTAACAGATTGAAAAATCGATTTCGAACAATTCGGGATTCTTTTAAGAAAGCATCACTTATTGGATCCATTACAAATGGGCTGAATGCTTTCTCAAAAGGACTCCGAACTTTTCCGGACCTAGTTAGTTATCGAGAAGATACAAACCTATAAATGCAATGGGAAATTGATCGTATCAAATTTTCTGGATAAATTACCGGCGCCTAAAGAGTTTGAAAAACGCCGATTTCATCTATGTATTAAAAAAAGTATTGAAAATATGTAAATGGCTGTCATAAACATACATACCTGGTTGTAGATAACGCACAACAGGATTCGTGTTCATATTTAAATTTTATAGACACGCTATGCGCTCTGTTTTATCTTATTTTGTCCGGGTGAATTTTTAAAATGGTTCAATTTTCAGTTACTATAATATAACAAAAAACTATGATATATGTTAACGACATCGAGTTACTTATATATTTAGTTAAAACTTTTAAGGTTAGCTTAAATCTTCGCGTTAACAAACCAATTGACAAGTACCCGTCAAACCAAATTTATTTCTGAAAACGGTATAAACTATATATTATTTGACTCTATATTTGTTTACAAATTTGAACATATAATATACTATAACGTTCCGTTAACCTACTATATTGGTAGCTATGTTCCAACCTCTCTGCGAACGGTAACAGAACCGTCACAGTTATGCGCAGTAGCTACAACGAAACTGTTTGTATCGGGTTTGGAATATGTTTTAGCTACTGCGTTTTAATCAAGTTTTTTGACAATCCTTTCTGCAACAGAGCATCAGAGTCCTTGCTTACTTTTTGAAGTGAAAACTTCTTTAGCGGCGTTGTACACTTTTTTTGTAATGGGTAAAAAATGTTAAACTCACGTGAGATCTAAAATTCGTAAGACCTGATCGAAAATTCGTAAGACGAAAACTTTTGTACACTTTTTTTGTAATGGGTAAAAAAATGTTAAACTCGCGTCAGATCGAAAATTCGTAAGACCTGATCGAAAATGCGTAAGACGAAAACTTTTGTACACTTTTTTTGTAATGGGTAAGAAATGTTAAACTCGCGTCAGGACACGTGACCTGATCGAAAATTCGTAAGACGTTAATATTCAAGTTTTCACTTCTGCCGGCACTCCCGGAGTGCAACCCGTCTTTTTTTTTTCGAATTTGGTTGATTTCATAAATTCCTGCAGGGAAAAATCTGAAAGAAAACCAGATCGTTAAATGTTCGGCGAGAGAAGGATTATCGGATACGCAGTACCAACCGTCGCATAGACGGATAAGTAATAGGCACTCGTATTATGTATTGTCACCTATAACAGCCTGCGACATTTTTATGCCTAATAAAAACCTTATATTATTATCACTATGATATAGAGAGGCCCACCAGCTCATGTTACGCGTCAAGCGTCAAGCGACGAGCTTGACAAAGCAACAGGTTGTATTAGATATGAAGAATGTGTTAGTTTGCTTTAACTATGCTGTTCGTCTTCTTACTAACCACTTTATAACGCCGGATTGATATGAACCAGAGGTGTCAAACTTGCGGCTCGCGACAGTTTTTTTTTTTGTAGCCCGCGCCGACTCCGTGGACAAAAACGGTAACATAATTAAAAATATCGTTTGTACCAATTCTAGAAACGTTAGAAATTTAGACAGGGAACCTTTTTGGAGACATTCTGGTTCAGTTTTTGTAAAATTATTTTTTATTTACACTGTATAGTGTCTTTGTATTTTATTTTATTCCGCCTCACCCGAATAAATCCGAACAAGTGGAATAGTTTGATATCTTTCCCCATGCAACGTAAAATAATTTAGTAAAAATTTGATTCAAATCGGTCCAGTATTTCCTTAAATTATAGCGGTCATACATACAAACTGTACACAACGGTTTTACTTTAAGTTGATTTAAAAGCGTTTTTAAACTTAGCAATTATGTGTGGCCCGCAAAAAATTGCCCGCAGCTCAAATGAATTTGACACCCCTGATATGAATACTCGTTTTACGTAATGGCTTATATTTGTGATCACAAAACAAAGTGGCTTTTTTTCAAAATTTCGGTGAAGCAAGATTAATGACGATATAATCCTCGAGTAAATTATAATGAAACACTTTCTTGACTACTGCTCGGCGTGCACAAATGTCTAGAATGATTCGGTTGAAAATCATTCACCAGTTTATAATCAGAATTTTTGTAGACAAAACTACTTGAAAAATCTATTAAAATTCTAGTTAATGAATAGTAGGATAATGGAACTTGGGCTAAATAAAGTAAATGCTAATCAAATCTTTGCATAACGTCTGATTAGAACTCTTCAATGGTCGATAATTTTATTTATTGAAGTAAATGCTAAGTTTACGTTGATTTCTATTAATTATTAATAAAAAGCGGTATAAGATGCCTTACGAAATCGACATAAACTTGTGATCAATCCGATTTGTGCCCAATCGACGCCAGGTCGAGTAAAATTAACACCTGGTCGGATTTTAAAGTAAATTAATCGAAATGCTTTTCGACTTACAGTCGTACTAACGGTGCTAACATGCATAATTACATAATTTTTGTTAAGAAAGAAAGTATGTCAAATCGTTGCAAATAACATGCTGTTAAAAAAATTGAATTATAAAGTCGGAGACCAATAAAACGTGTAAATAAAAATTGATTAATCTAGACTCTACAGAAATAAAAAATAGAGAATAGTTACTTCTTACCACAACAAGTTTATTAGTGGATGTACATTTCGAGAGCTATGCTCTCATCTTCAGCAATACACTAAACTAAATTCATAAACAAAAATCTTTACATTATATAGCAATTACAGGTATAAATTAATTGCTATATAATTTAAAGATTTTTGTTTATGAACTTAGTTTAGTGTATTGCTGAAGATGAGAGCATAGCTCTCGAAATGTACATCCACTAATAAACTTGTTGTGGTAAGAAGTAACTATTCTCTATTTTTTATTAGATTCAAACCACAGTGCTCCTAATATTTTTGTTATTAGACTCTACAGTCTAGGGCATACCTTGTAATCTAAGCTGTCAGAAATGCTAGAAAATACTTAGTAAGTTGTTTATTGGTATGGTGTAACTTGAAAAGAATACAAAAATATTCTTTGCGATCTTTAATAAAATCCCGTTACTAAATTTGTTGATATTTGTATCATGTATAATATACTTCCGAAAGAAAAGGAACCAAGTTGAAATCAAGGATATTCACTACAGTAGCCTATCATAACAAACCGTTATTATATTAACATTTACGACCTAAAGAGCGTTAGAGATTCTCTTCCGTACGTATTGTTACGCCGCGCGTATACCTTCTCAGTATAATATCAGATAAAAAACATAAATATCTTAATCGCACAGGTATAATATTTTTTCTTCGTCCAATCTAATCTTGGAATCTGTCTGCAGCGGCAACTTCGGTGGTCTCCCGCTCGCTCAGACCTGGGTCTGAACAACGGTCTTCTTCGCTATCCATTCGACTGCCGCTTCGGCCCTCCACTTCACTCGATCTCTTCTCGTTCGCTCGCTCTACAACTAAAACTGCGCGCCGCTCGATAAATGCGTGTAGAAGACTTGCTTTGTTACTTCAGTACTTCCAAAGCCAGGCTGCGCGTTTTCATTTCAGACGGAAAGATTATACTTATAATAAAAGCCGGAGAGTTTGTTTGTTTGGACGCGCTAATCTCAGCAAATACTAATCCGATTTGAAAAATTATTTTTACATTAGATAGCTCGTTTATTCAGAAAGGCTCTAGGCCATATAACTTTATGCTATGACCTAGCGGCGCGTTGAGTTGGGGGCCGGTTAGCCGCACGCCGAGTACCGAACCGAGAATGACCGAACTTTGAATGCCCAAATCTTCGAGGCTATCGTGCCGTAGCCCGTAAGGCTCGGTTATGCAGTCAGCTCCTTATGCAACAGTTATGCTTCAGTGAACTGATTTTTGAGGATGTTTTTGGTTAATTTAATTGAATAATTCTTCTATTCGTTTCCCTAATTGGCATCTACAAAGCCGGACTGAGCCACTAATATTATATAAATCTAGATACTCGTCCGGCTTCGCCCATGTGTAGATAAAATAGATAGATATTTTATTGAGTCATGACATACTAATCTATACTTAATATATAAAGCTGAAGAGTTTGTTTGTTTGTTTGGTTGAACGCGCTAATCTCAGGAACTTTTGGTTCGAAATGAAATTTTTTTTTGTTGGATAGCTCATTTATCGAGGAAGGCTATAGGCTGTATAATATCACGCTACGCCCAATAGGAGTGGAGCATCAATGAAAAATGTTGCTAAATGTAACTCAAAATTTGTCCGTCCGACAAAAACTTTTGAACGGTAACTCCGATCATAATGAAATTTGGACATAACATTCATCTCGGTAAACTAAGATGAATGTTCGCACTCAAGTACCCCCCCTTCATTCTTTTGCACCCGGGTGAAACCGGACGGAACCGCTAGTCAATGTAAACCTTCAATATAAAAGTTTTAAAGTCATTTATATTATTAATTGTAGCTCGTAGCAGTTGTAGCCAATTGGGCTTTTGAATGAAATTTTATTTGTCATAAATGGAAAGATCGTACTTATATAAGTTTTATAACAAATTCTATTTTTCTTTTTTTTATTTTCGTTATAATTCAAAAGTTATATCAAATTAAAAATAAATTTTTGTACCCAGTTCCGAGAACGCGCCGACATTTCCCGAACATAATGTGACGTCATAATGTTAATTTATATTATTATAATAATAAATAATAAATTAATTAGTTATAGTTAATGAAAAATATTTAGTTTTTCATAAATTACAGTCACATTATTATTTTGTGAAAAAAAAACTTCCATCTCGAACCGCAACTGAATTGAACCGAAAATGTATCATTTTTTAGAAAATCTGTGATCATAAATAATATCTGCAGTAAGTATATTAGCACAATTGGCTTTTATAAAAGATTTGTCACACATTATTAAATAGAATTACTTGTCAACAAAATTTGTTTATACCAAATTTAGGATAGTTTTAGTCAATACACATGTAGAAGCCATTGATAGTATACTGCGTATATACATTTTAACATTATGACGTCACAACTGTCAAAAACAATTTTAGTGCGTTTGCAGTCACATGATTTTTTTTAATATTTTATCAATTTTAAATTGCTTATAATTAATTTAAAAAAAGTTTTTTGAAAGTTTTTCGCATCGATTATCAATATTATTTATAATAAAGTTTTAATATACAATAAAAAAATCGATAATTATTTTTTTTTTAAAGCCTAATTTAAGCTGAATTTCTTAGGGTTTTTAAGTCTTCGGCTTCGGTTGTAGCGATAGCCGATTAATCGGCTTCGGCCAGAACTATCGATTAGTTCTGTAGTGCGAACAAACGCTTTAGAAGTAATCGAACCAATTCAATATCATCAGAACTGCATCAGCAGATGTTTATTGTGCTGTTTTAACGCAACCCGGTCCGCGATATGGACAGCAGCGTGCGTTTCTTTTACATAGCTGCGAGGCCCAATACAAGTTAGGCAGGTAAGTTGAGGCTTAGATTCCGTGCGTTAGACGAGACATTCTGTTCTCTTATGGTCATATCTCGCTCGTAGGAGTTGGTTTACAATGGTATTCACATTATGGCTTAATATAGTCAAAATCAGGTGCTTTTCACTGCATTGGACTGAGGTCTCGGCGTGTAAGATGATACATTCCATTTCTGGTTTGACTTTTTAATGTTGTGGTCTATGCGTAAGTTTAAATTATTTAAAGGTTTAGAACAACGACGCGTTGCTGCTATGGATAAACATTGCCTTCCAAAAATAGACTCGAAGATCACATTGTAATGATCTTTTGAATGAAACGAACCAAGGCCAAAATCGTTGCTTTATAAAGTGTTTGTTCTCCCAAATTGTTTCCTTTCTTTTTTCGTTATTCTAATAATTTTACCTCGGACCAAACTTTTCTCGTATTTATGCATTAAATAGATATTATATTCATCAAGAAAAGTTATCTCAAAGAGATGACTGCTTGATTATGATGTTTGATGAAGGATGTAGCATAGGAAGCTCCGAAGACGACAACAATAATTGTCGAAACATCAACATAATAAATGCAATTTCTACCAAAGTATTGTTTTTTGATTCTATGCTACGAAGAAGTTCTTCATCAAAACGTCATTATATTCATCCTGGAAGTACCCCAGAGTAACAAGTAATTTCAGTTTGATTTTTTGTTTACAGATCCTAGTGGTACCATAGTATAGGTCCCGAGTTTTCTTTCAAATCACGTTCAGAACACCCGCAACGTTCATTGGTTAAGTGATTATAGGAATTTTGGAATAATTTAGAAAAATACTCTATAGTAGGTACCACTGGGATCTATCTAAAACGACAAATCAAATTTGATTATTATTAAATAATTTTTCAAATACCTACGCCATAAATTTGGAAAATTTCAGATGAAAATGAGAAGAAATCTTTTCCAAAAAATTTTTAGTCCGAAAGCGCTTAACAATAATTAATAATAAAAAAAAATTTAAAAAAATTGGAAAGGATTTCTTCCCATTTTCATCTTTGATTTTTATTATTATTATTATACTTTAAACCAGGTCGTATGTCATTTCTCTATGCAAGAAAAAAAGAACGAATTTAAAAAAATAAATATATTTAGATAGAAATTCAATGTGAAAATAATGACGTCAAAATTTTGAACAATATTAAGACATTAAAAAAAATTGGAATTGGTTGTTAGTTTTGACAATTGTATTTATCAAATAAACGTGACAAGAATAACATTATGAAGAAGAGGCGTTCATTAAATTCCCATCTCTATCGGCGATACGTTTTTTTTTGTGTTGCCTCGCCTGCTAAAGTCATTATCTCTAATCGATTGCATTATATGAAAAACTCCCAAATGGTACTCTTCTAAATCACTTCCTGCGCACGTTTTCTCTATATTCTTCATTTGGTGAACCCTTACGAAAATCCTCTTCTTTATTTTTGGTTGCATGAACAACAAAAAAACTAAACAAGATTTTAAGCTATACAACTCTATTTGAAGCGGACTTTTTATAATTACACTTAAATTATATGGTTGTTTTATTGTATATCTTAAGGGTAAAAAAATAAAATGAAGGGACTTGTAAGGCCGTAGACTTAATGACTGTAACTGATTCTCTTCATTTTTATACCTGTATGTATGGCGACCCCTGCTTCTGGTATTACACGCTTAATGGACATTTTTTTGAACGCATTGTAAGTGTTTAAATAAAAACATTCATATATTATAATATAGTACAGAAAAGAAATACACTAATGGTCAAATGTTCCAAAACAGACTTTCTGAAATATTTTTTTCAAATTTTTTTGCTCGCAGTATGTGTATGTTTTCCCGGAAAGAACACCAACTTCAAGATAAACTAGAGTTGAAATTTACAATACTTATAGACATTTCCCTCAAATCAATGATAAAAATCTAAAATTCACAAATTTGTAAAGTAACTGAATACAATTACAACAGTTAGGTATTTACATTAAAAACGTAATTGGATAAAATTTTGTTACAATTACTTTACAGTATGTATAATATGTATAATTACAGTTTGACTTTTGTGCCAGTGTAATTATTTACAAATAATTACAATTAGGTACATTCGATTTTAAGGAGGTTGAGCCGTTTTACGAAGATAATGAAAAAATTCTGAAATGAAGTTTTTTAATAGATTTTTTATGACAAAATTTTCTGTAAAAAATCCAAAATCATTAGGAGATTTATAAAGTTTAAAATTAAAAAAAACTTTTACATGTAGTCTTATGGAAAATATGTCAACCTAGCATGCAAACGGTACATTTTAATGTTTTGCAAATAACCAAATAATGTCAGCAGTTCCGAAAACTAACTATGTAAAGCATCGATGTCTTACGCATATTTTAATATTTTTTCCTATTTAATTAAGAGACTTAATCAATAAAAAAAAAATTATTAAACCTTAGCACTTTTCGATTATGGACTTTTATTCTAGACAATTTTAACAATTTAAACTGAATTTTCAACTTTTTAATGATTTAATTTTAATTTTTATTACTTTTATTTTCTTTTTTAATTATTTACTGCAAAAAATATCTCAAATACAGATATTTATATAAATTTATTTTTTCTAACCTAACTTTGTACAAAAAATTCAAAAGTTAGTCCATTAAGTAAAATACTGAAATAATTAATTAATATTAAAAAAAATATTTATTTATGCCTTTATGACAATAATTTATTGGTATCATCGACTTATAACCTTTTGTAAAAATTTATTATAAAAAAGTTTCCATTTAGAATTGGACTTAATTTTTATTGGGACTGTAACGGATCAACCTCCTTAAAGGTAAATAGTTACAATTACCCAGTTCTGGTTAGAAATAAGATTTGACCCAAGTATTTTTTTTGTTATAATCTAATAGATATTTGTTCGACGTACTTATTTTAAATATTCGCGCTCCAAAAGGTGAAACCAGGGATGGACATGTTTTTTGAAGGGTACGCGTGCCTGTATTGTTCATTTTTATTTGGAACAGTAGTGTGCATATTAACCGCGTGTTTAGTATTCAAAATATTGACCTTGTAGTTGTATGTGATGTTAGTTTAATAGCTCTATTACTTCCTATATGACCATGCATACGTAAATATTATGTAGGACTCTGCCATTCAAATGCTTTGAATCACGTCCTCTCGGACATGTCTCGCTTTGTTGTTCCTTTTATAGTTTATGATGCCCGAATGAGATAGCTCTCACGATAACATTGCTCAAGTCTCTCTTTTAACTCTTTCTAGTATCTATTCTGCACTATAGATATCCCGTCCGGCTTCGCCCGGATAATCTCGCTTCGTTTGTTCATTCGAATATATAATATTAACTTCTTGGACTTATTATTATTATTATTACGTATAATATTATATTTACACCTGGGCAGCTAGTCTAAACGTTAACTTTCCTCAAGAAATAGGTTATCGAATGATAAAAATCGCATTCTAATTTTCCTGATAAAACGGTATAGATAGACACCTAGTAAGACTTTCTTTTATATGTTCAGGCAGCCATATTGGAGCGGTTTTATTGTTGTCTCTGGCAGGCACATCGATAGAATGGTTTGCGGTAATTTGGAAAGTCTAATGATTTTAGAGGAGGATGACATTTACTCTGTTCCAATAGATTGTCCTGAACGGTGCTTAAATAAAAGTTTGCGCTGTTTTAGTGCATGTGAACGAGAGAGGACACGGTTAGTGAGTTAGTGAGAGAGTTTCACTTCTACTGTGTGGTCTTAAATACACACTTCAATCGAATTGATACTGCCAACATGATTGAAGCAAATCAATGCTTTTAAATTTATTTAGGATACAAATAAAAGTCGAGAAAATTTAGGAAAACATATCAAACACTTGTACAGATATCATAATAAATAAATAAAATTATCGACCAATTTTTCAAACAATATATTAACAAAAAATATCAATAATACAATATATATTGTCTGAAAAATTGGTCGATAATTTTATTTATTGAAGAGTTCTAATCGGACGTAAATCAAAGATTCATAATAAATAACCCAAAAAGTGTGAAGAATTTGTCGAAATAGCGAAATAACAGGTTCGCAGCTTAATTTTATACTTAAGGCTGCCCACACGAAGCTGTTTTTGCTGCTAAAAATACTGCTGGGACTTCTGTTGAAGTGCGAGGTTGCATAATGGATTTCAAAATTAAAACCGGGGCTATTTTTCTTGCTTGTTTTGATCAAGAACCAATCAAGTAAGAGTTTCTTGTCACGTGGGCGACACGGACAAACGCCCACAAACAAACATGGCGTCATAGTATCTGCATTTGCTCAGGCAACAGACACGTTCTGTTCTCTGGTCATTTGAACTGTTACTGCAAACACATCAAACGCATCTACAAAACAAGCTTGAAAAGACGCGTCGAGCACAAAAAAGCCATCATGAAAACCAGCGCTGAAAAACTAGCAGTCAAATTTAGAAAGGAATCTAGAGGCAAAACCAGCCTCGTGTGCAGCGACCTTTAGATGTAAAAACTCGCAACATGGACGGGAAGTTAATGAGAGTTCGTATTTTACGCATTATTCTTGGACACACTGTACATTTTTATACGTAATACTAATGTATTTCTCTCTCGTATGTATACATAATATCTCTGACTACATATTGTTCTCCGGTTGGCGGTTCTTTTCAACGTCGGCACGTTGATGCGTATTACCTCTCTATTATCTCAGGAATACAGCACACATGAATGCTGAACCGTAGTATATACAATCTCGTCTCTCACATAAAACATTAGATGCCACGTACCTACTAAATAAAGAAACAGTTTGTGTATATTTGCTATTTCAATTTCCAAAAAGTATATAGGTACCTATATATATGTCAGAACTACAGAAGATACCTGAGAAAAATATAAGTAAAAAACCTTTTAAAAAAACAAACGTTTATTAAAATGTACTAGAACGAAGAAAATAAACAATCAAACAAATTAAATACTTTTATCATTGTTGACCCAAGCTGAAAGCTTTTCGCGACAAGTTTAAATTAGAATTTTTTATGAACATATCTCGCAACAAGCGTTAAGATCATTGATATAAGATGATTTTATTTGTTTGGATGATGCATTTTAATAAATGCTTGTTTTCAAAAGGTTTTTTTTAGTTTTTTTTTATTATTTCCGTTTTAGTCATCCATGCTATAAGCACCATAACATGGATGTTTTGTCATCAAAATCGTGTGCCGATCAAAACGAGCCCAAAGAGTGTACGTCTACCGCATAGGCTGTTGAAAAGTTGCATAGCGAGCTGACTATCCTTATCAGATAATTGTACTGTTATCGATACTGCATAAGTATGCGAAATTTCAAATTAATATATCACGTGGAAGTGGTTCAAAATTGACTTATATTTCACCCAAACTAATTGAATGACTGACAAATATGTGAAGTTTTAAGAAGTATCTAGATACCAAATAGTTGTACAAGATTTTTTGTATGAAAGTATCTAAATGAAAGACCTTTTGCTTTGATTCTAAAAGGGTTTGTTAGTATATTTACCAACAGGACCGAACCTACAAATTTGAAGAAAACACTATAGTTTGCGGAAATGAATTTACTTACTTAGGGTGTATTTAATTTGATTCAGATATTGGATTGACAACCATATTGCGATTTCGAAAAAAAACTATTTTTTTAAGGGTACACCCCTTTAAATATATTTTTTTTTTATTTTGACTGTAATAGCAAATATATTTTATACACTATATCGACTAGTTTTTTTTTTAATTTTTATTACACCAGTGTTTTTCAAAGTGTAGGTCGCAACCCCCCAGGGGGTTGGGACAATTCTACAAGAGGGTCTTGGAGGGTCGCTAAGCCTCAGTAAAAATACAAATGTTGTACGGATTTGATATTTGCAATATACTAATAAAATACCGGTTAGGAACAGCGGAGGGCAGAGAATCTCAAAATATTTTTTTCGTACTAAGGGGATCACCTAATGAAAAGGATTGAAAAACACTGTATTACACTATATTATCTTTAGTAAATTTCTTAGCCCAAAAAAAAATTAATTATTGTAATAGATTGATAATAAGACTTCAAGTTCTGTAAATAAACGAATAATTTATAAATGGCATGTTGTATTTAGCCTTTACGTGATTAATTTCTTATGCCTATTTCGAGCCAGCCCACAAAAAGATTCGTAATAAATTTACTTGTTAGTTTTATAATTCTAGTGTTAGTTTAATTTATGATAATGAATTCGTAACTTTTTGTGGCAAGTGTGTGTGTAGAAGGGGATTGAGATAAATGTTTGTTAATCGAGATATGGATTCGGTTGGTCATCTATCTATTCTGGAGGCTGTAGAGGTCATAGCGCCCAGTCAGTTCATTACCTGTTTTGGTTCGTTTGACAAGCACACATGTTGTTATCTATTACTTGATATATTGATACAATTGTTATATCTTTCTATGGGTTCACCCATCTCTGTAGGTACTTATTTATGTGTAATTTTTTTATTCTTACTCTTTAATAAATGTATGTGCCATAGATCTAATCATGGAATAGAAGAAAATCAATACCGAAGATTCTTCAGAATCCTATTGCCAAACTCTGTGAATAATTTGCATTTTAAAACTCAGTCGAGAATTTACGTTGTCAATAAAATTTGAACTTTACTTATCTATACTAATATAATATAAAGCTGAAGAGTTTGTTTGTTTGAACGCGCTAATCTCAGGAACTACTGGTTCAAATTGAAAAAAAATTTTTTAGGTGGATAGCCCATTTATCGAGGAAGGCTATAGGCTATATAAAATCAGGCTACGGCCATTAGGAGCGAAGCATTAATGAAAAAATGTTGCAAAATGTATCTCAAATATAGGCTTCTATTCAGGTGAAATGCACTAACTAAATATACTCATATTAGCGTTGTCAATCGGTAGAGCACACGACTGTCAATATCAGGGTCGTGGGTTCGAGCCCTACGTTGGGCGAATACAATTTTATTTTTTTTTATTTTCTACATTGCTTTCTTCTAAGGCTTACATTTAAATTTATTTTAATTTTATTTAATTAATTAAAAAAAATTACTAGTTGAACAAAGTATAAATACTGCTTTTTATCGACAAAAACTTTTGAACGGTAACTCCGATCATCATGAAATTTGGACACAGCATTCATCTCGGTAAACTAAGATGAATGTGTGTACTCATGTTCCTCCCTTCCCCATTCGTTCTTTTACAACCAGGTGAAACCGGACGGGACCGCTAGTTTACTTATATTACAATTTTTTGCTCAAAGTACAAAAACGCTCTTTAAAGTATCCTATTAAGTTAGTCAACGTGAACTAAATATTAAAATTGTTTTTGATAACTAGTTAAAGCCTAGCCTTAACATCATTAAATTAATAAGAAAAATAAGTAACTTTGCTGAGTGACCATAAAAAGAAAATTATTTGTCATTTTTTTAAAGTTTATAACGTTGTAAAGGCAACCGGCTTGAAACAGTTCTCATATATTACAGTCACGTATATTAAAGTGCAAAAATAAAATAAAATTTGCATATAGTTACGCTAAATTAGAGCTAATGATTTTCTATAAATTATTCATTTTTTTCTATAATAAAATACTACGTCTAGTGGTAGGCTCAAACATGTGTGACGCTTATATACAATTAAATAGTTGGAAATAGATATGTTATGTCCATCGATGAAGAAATAACTTGTCATTATTCCTATTTACATATTCTAAAATTATTACTATCATTTATTAACTGTCATTAATTTAAAAATACATCTGTTTTTGGCCACATTATATTAAAAAATCGATTCTCACTAAAGTGTTCCTCAGCATGCGGCGTCAAAATATAATCTGTTAATTTTTACAGGCTGTCCGGAAATTGACATTTTTTATAAATGACAGTCAATATTTATAGAATTTTTAATGTATATAGTGTTCATATTTCTTCAAACTGTTCATTATTGTGTTAAAATTGATTTTTCCTGTAATTTCGCTAGCCTGAACGTGGACTTTGCCATCGCAAATTTGCTTTCATTAATGTCGGTTTTGACGGGAATCAATATCTAAACCTATAGCTTAGCCCAGTGATTCCCAAAGTGGTCTGTATCGACCCCCAGGGGTCGACGACAACTTGCAAGGGGTCCATGTCAGCGGGAAAAAAAATTGGGGGTCCACGATAGTGAATCTCCTAACATAAAAAGAAACAAACTGGACATCGTTAACCGAATAGATTTAAGATTAAATCTAACTAAATTAATGCCAAATGTTGAAAATTTATTATTAAAGCATCAGGTTCATCCCTCACACTAAAAGCATTTATTTTTTGCTTAGTTATTTTGTGTAACAGAATGTAAATTTTAATTTGAATCTAATTAATAAATGTATAAAACTAAACACATCACACTACACTTCACTACCGTTATAAATTTAAATCGTTCAAAGTGAGTAGCACTATACCGGTTGTCAAAAATACATTTGAAATTAATGAATTTGCAAAAAATCAATATCAGATAAGCAGGGGGTCTACCCAAAACCGAAAAACATGGCAAGTGGTCTACGAGACAAAAAAGTTTGGGAACCTCTGGCTTAGCCGAATAAAACGCACCACATACTTTAAGGTTTAGTACCGACTACCAAACGTTGTAAACTGCAATATTTGCATAATTGTCATAGACGCTAATGACTTGTGCTATCAAGCGACTATAATCTACTATATTTATCTGTCTAAATAATTGTCACGAATTTTAATACATAATATACAGAGCCCTCTTTCTCACTGGGCACGTGCCCAGGGCCCCGCGATCGATAGGGGCCCCCTAGTTCCTGCCAGATTGCCAAACGATAACCGATATTTATTACCGAAAAACATATTTAGTTCGGAAAAATCAAACGATAAAGACCGACTACAATACCTACTTGCTTATTAGCTTTTGCAGGCGCAAACTCTCGCCCGAAAATCAGGCTTTCCAATTTCAGCATGTTTAGGTAATTGGTGATATTCATAGAATGTGATATGTTCAAAAACTTAGATTTTGAAGAAGTGATTAACGATTTTGCCCATCTCAAATCTAGAAGCGTACCTCTTCAAATAACATAGATTTTTAAACATTGACCTGTGAATGAAAAATAAATCTAGAACCTTGCTTATCTACTTTCTTTGTCTATTCTAACAAAATAGTGCTCTGACAAAATCATAGGGGCATAATTTTCCTAATGTGCCCAGTGCCTCCAATATAGATTAAAGACGGCCCTGATAATACAGTAACAATAGTTTTGGAAATTGTAGTGATTGCGAATTTTTTAGATCTTATAACTTGAATATATCGTCGTTGGTTATGTAATAACTCTTATGTGCATAGTTGGCAGATTTTACGTTTTTTAAATGAAAAGATTCTGGAAACGGAGCTCTATACATTAGTAATACCTCCAAATTTATTTTACAGTAACCAACAAGGGGAAGTAACTCTTATGTGAAAAGTTGCATCAAATAATTCCTCCCATGTGCTAATAAATCCGAAATTAACGTTAAAATTTTTTTAAGAAAATACTTCGTCTTAATTAAACAGTAAACACGTATAGTAAAGATAAGTATGAATTAGTAATATACCTCTGAAATTGCTAGTTCTCATCCATTGCTGAAATAACCACTTTTTGGCCTTTCCTGCAAATTTTACTTTTTTGCACATAAGAGGTATTACAGAACCAACGACGATATTTTATTCCCATATCGAATACCAATCTGTTTGTAAAACTGTCTCTTTATTCCACCGTTCGACTTATATTGAAATGTTCCGTTAGACAATCAGTAATCAATCGTACTGATTCTAAGCAAAGGAAATAATATTAGCAATTATCAGTAAATGAAAGTGTCAGAAGTGATCGATGTTTCTAATTGCGGAGTCAATAAACCACATTTCTATATCCGCACAACGTTTCACTTTACTAAATCATTTAATTTCATGTATAAATATTCAAAGTTTACGTCATCAATTACTCTCTATAGAATCGTAACGCATCATTTACTATCGCAATGATTGATCACTAGTCGACATTATTTGAATATTTAATATCGATGCTGAAAAGAATCAATACAATTGACTCGAACTTTCTGTGTATATAACATGCTTTAGAATTATTAATATTTAAAACTTTATTTTGGCATTAAATTAACATAAACTTAGACTTTCTTAAATTATTTGAAAAATAAAATGTATATATATTATATTGTCTATTAATATTTTGAATATTCGTGATAAAAACTAACTAATTTAAATATACACTTCAATTGTCAAAGTCGACTTGTCAAACTGTTTGCATCATCTCCGATATAGGTACATATTTGCATTTCTCTCACATTCATGTATCGTCCTCATCAATTGATTTTCTCTGTTTATGTTATTGTTCACCCCGCTACCCCCTCGTATTTTTATCTATTATCGCTTGAAATCGTCCCTTTTAAAGAAATTTCACAAAAAAAAAATAGTGATAACAGATCTGGGGACCAAAGGGTTCAGTTTAAAAAACAAATTTTATCAATCGGTTGAGTAGGAATTGCTGGCTGATTGGCTAGAGAAATAGGGCTTGTGTTTTAAATATGTATTCTGGTTCAATGCTAATTTATTGTTTATTATTTTAAATAAAGTGTAATTCTGTTTTTTTTTTCTTGCAGTAGTGAGCCGTGTCTATGGCTGCACGATCAACAGCTACGAACAGTGGCACCAGCAGCAGTTCGTCATCATCGTCAGCAGTTGCATCGGCAGCCGAGCGCGGTTTCCTGCCGTCGGGCATTGACGGCGGAGAACCACCGCCTGCGCCGCCTCCGGTGCCGCCCCAGGTGGTGCCGGAAGATATTCCCTCCGGTTCAATGTGGGAAGCGGCAAGTACTACAGCGGCCGGCGCACCAGCTCAGCCGTCCGCCGAGTGCGATTGTGCCGGACCGCCACCGGAATTTCTTTTACCGCCGCCGCCTCGACCGCCTTTCCTTCAGAACGAGTTTTACACCAGGTGCAATGAAGATCCTATTCCAGAGATTGAAACGTGCGATGCCTTGCCGGTGAGTGTTATTGTTTTACTAGCTTCCTGCTAACTGAATGGAATCTCCTTCCATTTTAATCTGGAATATATATTTTGATACTTAACTTGTACTGTATTTGAACAGAATTCACATAGTTATTTTTATGTTTGCTACAAAATTTAATAACTTTAATGTACTTTCGCTAACTTGAAACATTAATAGTTTTATTTTATATACTTCTTTCATAGAAACATCCTTACAAAACATGTTAGCATTCTTTAACAAAAATGATTAATATGATCACCAAAATACACGGTATCACAGAAAGTTATTCTGGAATAAAGGAGACGTGACAACTGTAAGATCACCAAACTCTAACGCGCTATTATGAACGAAACAGAAAATAAATAAAAAACATTCGCAGTTTCCAAATTTATTAAAGGACCTCACACAAACCTTATGTGATTTGGTTCTCGGTTAAATTGGACGAAAATGATTTTATTTTATAGTTTAAAGGTCACTAAGAAAAGTGTCCACGGGCGCATATCCTAAAAATCAATAGATTTTTAACTGGAGATATTATGTTTAGCAAGATTTTAGATATAGGGATATCCATTGAATTCGCAATCTTAAAAAAATCCTAACCTCAAGATTAAAATTGAAAAAAAATGAAGTTCATACTGTGTTATTAGCAACCGAATCAGAGAAAAGGACCCCGCACAACCCTTATTGATTTTCGGTTAAATTTTTTGTTTTATAAGTTTAAAGGTCACTAAGAAAAAGTGTCTATGGGCGCATTGCCTAAAAGCCAATAGATCTTTAGCTACAGATATGTTTATAGAGTATGGGGATATCCATTGAGTTTACAATCTTAAAAAATTCTATAAGCTCTAGAAATATGTTTTTGAGTGCGCTGAATCCGAATATGACATTATTTTTTTATACATAGTGACACCTTCCAACATTACCTAGTTTTAGACTATTTTTATTTTTCGAAAAAAAAGCACAAAAGTTGAACATGGAACATGTTTGTGAATTCAATGGATATCCCTATATCTAAAATTTCGCTGAACATATCTTTGGTTAAAACTTAAAAATATATTGGTTTTTAGACTATGCGCCCATGGATACTTTTTCTTAACTATAAAATAAAACCATTTTCTAACAATTTAACAGAAAACCAAATCCCATAAGGTTTGCTTTTCGACTTGCGATTTTGTAAATTTTAAACTTTTTTTTTAAAGAACGAAATGAGTTCATACAACGATGTTTCTTGGTGTTTTCCTACTAACCTTGTACGTGGATAATCGCAAACCGGACGTTTTATATTATTTATAATCATAATAATTCTCGAATACTGTCCCTCAATCTAGCCACATGTAATTTAATACTTACGCTTTACACAGCACCATGTTGGATCTTTTAAGAAAAGATCTCACAGTTTTATGGACTCAAGTTTTTGTTCGTTTTAACTCTGTGCAGTATATTTACGTGGTGTGTACGTGTATGTTTGTGTGTGTCTGTATCATACGGCAAGATGACTTATATATAGGATCTTCTACATTTTTTTTCACTGTCACGTAGATTTGTGATAAGTTTTCTACCGTAATGCGCACAATGTAAATCAAATTACAGTCAAATTTCTGCATTTTTCAAAAATGTTTGCTCAAAACAATTTCTTTTTATCCGATCAATTATTATTTTACCATAATCAGTAAAATACCTTTAATAAATATATTAAAATAAGAAAAACTTCTTGGAGAATCCTCTAAAAACCTTCAACTTAAAATGTGGCTTCGATCTGTTGTATACAATAGTCAGCCAGGCCTCTTTACTCTTGGACCAAATAGAACTTTCGTACCTCATGTATACGAGAAGAGAAGAACTATAATGATTCTTATTAACGCATTTTATATTATAGAGAGCATGCACAAATATTTTACCAAGAATATTTTTTCCTGACAAATTAAAATGTGCAGTTGTCGTTACCACGCCGTATGAAATTTATTTTCGTTATAACACTTATAACTAAGTGACCTATTATGTAGATAATTTAACCCTGATTAGCTGAAAAAAATCAGGGGCCAGGAAATAACATTTATGATTTTATATGTTAAATCTGTATTTTATACCTGAACAGTTCGCGATCGATCGTGTATATAATAGGTATATCGTGTTTAAATAATCGAAACAAAGCAATTTGTGAGCACTAACAATATTAATGTTCTGTCTTTATTTACTGTTATTACATTTTTATCTCGTATCCCTTGTTGACACGACATTTGCATTTCTTGTGCTTAGATTAGTATTAGTGACGTCACAATGGTTACTTTGCTATTCAGCTATTTCACTTTATGCGTAGAGAGTATATTTATCTTTATCTTTATTCCAGCTATAAAACAAAATTGCAGAAAAAACCGATAACTTTTATTACAAAAGCTTTTATTATTTAATTAATTATCCTGACTATTGAAGCAGGAACAATATAAGCTTCTTTAACTGGTTCAGTATTGTTGTCCTGTTTATTTTAAATTTCTCAGCGGCTGCGAAAGTCTTTTAAGTCTAAAGTCTTCAGTCTCTTTTTTTCAAATCTCCTCTAGCATCGAGCGCGATAGTCACTGAGCTACTGTGTGTTTCTTGCCTCCACCGTTCACAACTCACGCATAATAATGTCTAGAAACCAGAGCCTTAAAATGTTCAAAAAAATAATTTACAAATATTTTTATTATTTCTATACTTACCAAGAATTTTTAGAGGTGAACAATGCACCCCAGCAATGTATTTTTTGACGTGTTTTTAACATTTTTTGTATAACTAAAACCGATAAATCTATCTATCTATTTTAGAATAAATTATTTTACTGTAATTTAATCCATGTAAATAGTTAATAAGGTAATTTTAACAAAACAAGGGTGTCAGTTAAAAACTAAACACTGTCAACAAAGTTGCTCGCAGTGCCAAAGTAACCCCGGTTTACAGTAGAATCCTAATTTTTTTTGGATATACATGTTTGCGTTGACTCTTAATAAAAAAAATAGGAGACTATATTTTTCTCTTTACTGATCGGTTAATGTTATGTTCAAAAAGTAGTAACGGGTTTATTAAAAAATAATATTCTTCCTTCAATTGCCAGCTTGTATAAATGTGGAAGGGTCGACATGAAGCGCTAATAAGACGTTATTATTAGCGAAACATACGCATAGTGCGCGATATAAAGTCGATGACAGGTTTACTGTTGCACTAAAGAACAACGTTACTTATATACAATACGTTTGACTATTTACGAGCCATAAAACTGGCCGCAGAATGCGTTCTTATTAAGTACATAATATTATGTACCTACCTATATATATCACATGGCTAGAGTACAGTAGACCACCTTTAAATCATCGAGGTTGCTAGAATAAAAAAAAATAATCCTGCAAATAACTTACCGGGATCCCCTACTCTTTATTAATTTTTAGTTAAATTAAACCGACCAACGTTAACAAGACCACATGGAAAGAGTACAGTAGACTACCCTTAAGTCATCGAGGTTGCTAGAATAAAAAAAAAGCTGCAAATGACTTACCGGGATCCCCTTCTCTTTATTAATTTTTAGTTAAATTAAACCGACCAACGTTAAGAAGACCACATGGAAAGAGTACAGTAGACGACCTTTAAGTCATCGAGGTTGCTAGAATAAAAAAAAAAGCTGCAAATGACTTACCGGGGATCCCCTTCTCTTTATTAATTTTTAGTTAAATTAAACCGACCAACGCTAACAAGACCACATGGAAAGAGTACAGTAGACTACCTTTAAGTCATCGAGGCTGCTAGAATAAAAAAAAAGCTGCAAATGACTTTACCGGGGATCCCCTTCTCTTTATTTATTTTTAGTTCAATTAAACCGACCAACGTTAACAAGGGGTCGTCCATAAATTACGTCACAGGACACAGGATTTTTTAATTTCTAGATCCCCTCCCTCCCCCTTGTCACATTTTCATTGAACCGTCATCTGTCAAGTGACGTCACAGTTTGACACTTTTCCCCGATAATTTAATAATTAGTGGATTTTTTTAAAACAATTAAATTTAATAGTACAACTGATCCATGGATCGAAAAACATACTTTTTTAAAGATTTGACTTTGTGACATCACAACATTAAGAATCCCCCGGAGCCCCCTGTCACATTTTGTCACAAATCTGAGATGTGACGTAATTTATGGTTGACACTACAAAATTAAATGGGATTCTACATGAAATTTAAATAAATCGGGTAGACATGAACGCAGACAGAACAAGTCACGACTATCGAGTATCGTTTTCCGATATTAATTATAGCGTAGTTCGTTAGCTATCACCACTTTTGTAATCCTCACTTGACGCGATCCGAAGTTACACTTGTTCAAAGCCTGCCGGGCACCGTAGGGTTGCGTCATTTGCGGAATCCGCGCTGCTCACCACGGTTTCGGAGTCGGTCTGAAGAACATCGCAAATACGGACATACTTTGTCCACTCGACGCTACATTTTTCCTTTTGATGTTGATTTTTTATTACACGCTTTATATTAACTTCACTTGTAAGTTTGTATGTATGTGTGTATGTTTGTTTGTAACATTCGTTTGGACTAAGCAAGTGGTTTATTACTGTTAGTATGTTATGCTACTACTGTTTTTTTTCGGCAAATTTTTGACAGTAAATCGAACTAAAAAGTGAAAAATAAATATAGTTTAAAAAAAACTAAAAAACACGATTTATATCGAACTATAAAATAAAAATTTTTTTTTTTTTAAATAAGCTTTAAAAAATACAAGTAATATTGTGAAAAAAGCGTGGGGCGCTTTGTTCCACATTTTCGTACATCGAGCGCCCAACGCTTTTTTCACAATAATACTTGTATTTTTTATTCATTAATGTTTTAAGCTTATTTTAAAAAAAACTTTTTAGTTCGATATAATGCGTGTTTTTTAGTTTTTTTTTAACTATATTTATTTTTTTAGTTACTATAAGACGAAACATTGACATCTATTTACGTAAGCTTCAACTTTTCGTTTGCATGTAACCCAGTACTGTTTCGAAAGAGAGCAACTATTTTTATTGTGTGTACTTTTTCAAGAACAGACTAATTATATAATTGATTTGAACCAGCATTACACCGACGTAATGTTGATGTTGCATTTGTTTGGAGCGAGACAAAAATGTGAGTGTGTAATTATCTACACTACCACTTTGGTCATCAACAAAAACATTGTATATATACGATACTATTTATTCGACGACCATGTAAATACGAACTAATTTTGTCAACGTGTAAAATTCCTGAATTAATGTACCTCTATATAATAATGTAATTAACGTTGAACATTGTTCTTGTATTATTATAATGAAAATAGTTTAAATAACTTTTTATCTTCAACGAGAGGATTCTTCCAAGGCGCATCGGTTGTGTGCGAAAGTAAAACAAATATAATTACAGAGAAACAGTTGGCACTGTTTTGTTACCGTAGTTAGTTTGCTCGTTCATAATAATCATTTCGTAGAACTTAACATTACTATACGTTCTATATAATCATAGAAAAATATGTTTGTATAGCTTTAATGATACAAAATGAGAACACTGGAAGCCAACTGAAAATGCACGCTTTTATTTTAACTGCAACTTCAAAGCAAACACTATTCATGACAATTTTGTCAAATTATATAGTCGAATTATTATTCTATCACAAGAATAAATAAATAACCAGAAGCATAAATCGAAGACGGTGCCTTTATTGTGGCTACCGACCGAATCGTGACTAAGGTTGCAACTTATGCCCATATTCACCGAGCACTATTAAAGATAGAAGTTGCTAATCTAGGAAGAAATTTATTCGTTAGAATAAAATTTACTTTCAATCACCAAGAAAATTATCTGGTACGAAAGTTAGTTAAAGAATAAATATACTCCTTGCTATTTTTGTTGAATATTTTGAGTTTCACCCATGGCATTAGTGTAAACGTCAAAAAAAGTTTCATTAAAATAATAATATTTTATCCTAATCCAATTGCACACAAAACTTCCACTAACTTTAATGTTTTACAACTATATTATACACTTCACAAAAGGTTAATAAACAACACATAAATAAATTCACAAGAGCAAGCCATAAAATAATTCTCCGCGTTTATAGGTTAGGTATTATAATCTATCTGGCAGCCATTATTATTTTATCAGGCGAATAAATATATAATATTTATACCCTGGAAGTAAGACAGAATAGATTTATACCTGCAGTAAACATAATTTGGTGATTGACGTTCGGTGATGGTCTGTATGTATTTTACACTCAGTAATGTTTTTCTATGTGCACGTTTTAGGTGCAAAAGTGATAGATATTGGTATACAAACGTACAAACATGCGGCATGTTCTGTTAACGAAACTGTAAATTCGAATTAACATGAAAACAAATTAATTAATGATTGCGTTCGTGACTATAAGTGTGTCCTATGTAATATATATCTGCATGTAGAAACTGTGAACGAGACTGTAACGCCCGCGTATACGACCATTTGTATGTCCAGGACCATGATATCTTTCTCTACATTGCGTTTGTAAACCTGTGGGATTCGTACGAGGTGTCAGATAAAATTGCGACCTCCGTAGCAGAGATGCTACGAATCAGCGCCGTATCTGCATGGAGTGGCCTGAAGCAGAGACACCAGGAGACAAAATAAATTCCTTATTATTATAATAATGCGTTTAGCGTCCATTAATAAATAAATGTTTATTTGTATCCGTTACACCAAGATGGTCAAAATACAAGTAGTTATACATATTTAGATTAATATATCATCATTTAGAAAGTCCTTATAGTTATAAAAACAGGATTTTTTTAAGAGCCCTTTTATGGTTTTTTTGAATTTTGCTATGGGCAAGTCTCTTATCTCAGGTGTTAATTTGTTGAAAAAAATGTAATCCAATATAATTGGGACCATACCTAGTATGAGTAAATTTTTTTAGAGGTAAACAAAGGTTACACTTATATCTCGTGACGATGTACGCTTGACTGTTGGTTAAATTTGCTAAGATTTTTTTTAACATAATATACTAAACATGAGTAAATATATTGGTCGTAAAGAATATTTAGCTTTTTAAATAAAGGTCTGCAACTTTCATTAAACTCAGCATTAGACAATATTCTGCCTTTTTTTGCACCAAGAAAACCCTATTTGCGAAAGTCGAATTTCCACACAATTCTATGCCATATTATGTCATCTTTATCGACTTTATGTCATTACAGACGCCATTCGCACCATTACTATTATCCATCTACTCGTATAACACTTCCCGTTATTTTTCTACCTTTTTAAACTTCAACTTAATAGCGAATGAAGGAATTTTTACGAAATTAGGATAAGGTAAGCGCAAATTTTATAGGAGTTTGACAGATAATTGAAAAATGAAACGTTTTATAAAAAATTGAACCTTCTTTTCATCATATACATTATAAAGGGAAAAGATTTGCATTTTTGTTTGTAATGAATAAACTCAAAAACTACTGGACCGATTTTAAAAATTCTTTCACTAATAGAATGCTACATTATCACTGAGGAACACAGGCTATATTGCTAATCGAGTTAAATTAGGGATCTCTACGAAAACTCTAACAATGTAATCCAAGGTGTAAAAAATATATATACTAAATTTGTTCGTCCGGCAAAAACTTTTGAACGGTAACTCCGATCGTCATGAAATTTGGACACAACATTCATCTCGGTAAACTAAGATGAAAGTGCGTACTCATGTCCTTCCTCCCCATTCGTCCTTTTGCACCCGGCTGAAACCAGGACGGACCGCTAGTAAAAGTATAAAAAAGTGTTAGGAATTAAATTGGCGCCGTTATCAAAACTAATTTTATAGTAAGTTGTTGTTTTTAGAGGGAGAAGGATCATAGAAAACTATCAAGACGAAATTTTTATTTTTCGCAACGTTTCGTGTTGTAATTAACACTTCATCAGGCGATCTACAAACATTAATACTAATGAATCTCACAAATAAATACAAAATTATTACAACCTTATCTTAACCTTACCATAAAATACTAGATCTTGACATAGTCAAAATAAAATTATTATTGTCATATCGTAATGTAAGTTGAAATAATGTTAGACAAAATTCTTGCATCAATAAAATAATAAATTAAAACCAATCTTCAATAATGTGTTTTAGAACATAAAAATATATAATGATGTCTTGCTAGAATATATCAATTAAAACCACATGTTTTACTGTCCTATATTTTTTAATTTTATTATTTTTCTCTTTTTAAATAATGTTACATCTCGTATAGTCTAATTAGCCAAAACAGCGAACCCTGTACAGAATAAAACAAATTTGATTCGAGTTTCAGTTGGCTAATTGAAACAGTGGGTATCGGATTAATACTATTATTGAAGTGACATAATATGTTATTAGATTATCACGTACGGCATTAACGTTGGATACGTAGTTGCAGTAATGCAAACCGAGAATCGATTTTATAAAGTTCGTTCCAAGCAGCCAGCGAACGGTTTCGGAACCGTCACCCGCATGCGCAGTTGGTAAAACAAAGCTGTCAGTGCGATTTTAGAACACGTTTTACCTACTGCGCATGCGGGTGACGGTTCCGAAACCGTTCGCTGGCTGCTTGGAACGAACCTATAATGTTCAGCAGGCCTGGATTTACCGGCAACGTAGGCAGCTGCCTATAGGGCGGTAAGATTTAGGGGGCGGCAAATTTTTGTAACGATAGGTATTATTAATAACTTTGAGATCCAAAAATCAAGACGTAAAAACTTTTAGTAGACAATAAATGTTTCACAAAAATCAATCATACACTTAATGGTAATTATTGGATTACAAAGTCATACTACAAAATTGTAAAGTTACTGATAAATTAAAATATTTGCCTAGGGGCGCCACATTCCTAAATCCGGGCCTGAGGTTCAGTACGGTTTGTAGGCTTCAATCAACATGCCTTTTACAGTATTTTTTTTTGTAAAATAGGTACCGTAAACTTGACCCGGCGCAAAGATAATTTAAGAATCTTGTGTTGATTGAGGCTTACAAAGAAGATATTTGAAGTGAAATTTCTTTAGCGACGTATTTGTTTGAAATTTTTTTGTAACGTTAAAGGGGAAATGATTTAACGGAGGGGAAATATAAGAGTAACCTTGGTCGCGCAATTAATAAATGAATGAAGAAGTTTCACTTCCCCAGTGACGCGACACGTTTTTTTTTAAGTATCATATTATATTAATACGCTAAGGTTAAGATGTTTGCCTCTCTTTTTAGAAAAAACCTCACAATTTCTCCACATAAATGTTATATATCATTTTACAGATAATTAGGCTTTTGAAAAAAAAATAATTATCGATTTTTTTATTGTATTTTAAAACTTTATTATAAATAATATTGATAATCGATGCGAAAAACTTTCAAAAAACTTTTTTTAAATTAATTATAAGCAATTTAAAATTGATAAAATATTTAAAAAAATCACGTGACCGTAAACGCACTAAAATTGTTTTTGACAGTTGTGACGTCATATTGTTAAAATGTATATAAGCAGTCTATCAATGGCTTCTACATATTGTGTATTGACTAAAACTATTCTAAATTTAGTATAAAAAAATATTGTTGACAAGTAATTCTATTTAATAATGTGTGACAAAGCTTTTATAAAAGCCAATTCTGCTAATATACTTACTGTAGATATTATTTATGATCACAGATTTTCTAAAAAATGATACATTTTCGGTTCAATTCAGCTGAGGTTAAGTTTTTTTTTTTTTAATAATAATGTGACTGTAATTTATGAGAAACTAAATATTTTTCATTAAATATAATTAGTTAATTTATTATTTATTATTATTATTTGTAGGGTGTCACTCGAAAGATATATATAAAGATTATATTTCTAGTTGAAACATACCTTTTCACGACATATTAAAATACACAGCGGCTTTTAAGTATGAAAATCGGTTTATATTTTTAATGACGCTCTGTTCTGAACTTACAGTCTTTACCACCTGGCAAATACTTACCTAATCGTATGTACCACACACCATTTTCGTCATGTGTATGCGAGTTATGGTTCAAAAAATTCTGATACATCATAATGTAACTGAAATACACTATTTTATTTCATTGTTTGAAAATTTTTATTGTTGTCACATTGTTACTAATTTTTTCAATTGTTATCTTAATATGAGAAAAAACACAGCTCATACTATAGTCTATTATTAAAAGATATTAAGTATTATGTATGTAGGTACTACATTTCCTTGAATATCGATTTTTGTGAGTTTTTTTGTGACCTATGCAAAGCAAATATTATTGATTGAAATATTATACAAGACATTGCTAAGAAAAATACATCGATAAAATTGATATACCATATTATTTTTAAAAATGAGTGCCGAGAAATGACAATGGGTGAGTAAAATTACATCCGAAACGACAATTTTTAAAGGATCTAAAATAACGGCGGCAGATTTCAAAATGACGACCTACATAAATAATATTTACAAAGGGAACGACTGTTATTATAGAGAAAAATAGTTGGTAAAGTTGAATCTTGGATTTCTCGTTTAAAAACTTTTTAACAAAAAAATTAAACCGCCGAAAAACTGAAAAGCAAAAAATAATAAATCTTTTTATTTAACTAAGTAGTTGAACGTACGTGACAGTCTAGTATATCTAAGTAATTTTGAGTCGGCGTCAAACAATCAATGAACAAAGATCACTAAAAGAAATAACCAAATCAAATTAGAGAACTCTCGTGAACTCTCAGAGATTTCCGGCGAAGGATTGTTGACGCCGACTCAAAATTACTTAGATATACTAGACTGTCACGTACGTTCAACTACTTAGTTAAATAAAAAGATTTATTATTTTTTGCTTTTCAGTTTTTCGGCGGTTTAATTTTTTTGTTAAAAAGTTTTTATTTTATAATTTTTTGTGGCTATATAATTTATAATTGTAATACACAAAGCATGAAAATCTGTGAGTGAACTATAAATCACCCCTATTTTCCCACCCTTAGGGTAGGAGTTTTTTTTCCAAATTTATATGAGACGAGCCTCGAGGTATACCCTATCCAATAAAAAAATAATTATCAAAATTGGACCACTCTGTAAAAAGTTATGTGTGGTCATACATTACAATCAGTGAGTGAACAATCAATCATCCCCTGTTTTCCTACCCTTAGGGTTGGAATTTTTTTACCAAATTTATATGGGACCAACTTCGGGGTATACCCTTTCAAACAAAAAAATAATTATCAAAATCGGACTACTCTGTAAAAAGTTATGCGTGGTCATACATAAATAAAAAAAAAAAAAAAAAATATACGCGTCGAATTGAGAACCTCCTCCGTTTTTGTTTTTCGTCGGTTAAAAATACATAACATTGAAATTAATTCGTTTCGAAAAAAAAATAGTACAAAATCAACAAATCACAGCAAATTAATAATATGTTTATTGAACTATTCCAAGCAAAGTTCGGTCACCCAGATATTTAAATTTATACGTTGATATAATAATTATTATTAATTACAGTATTATATTAAAATACTTACATCAAAATGATCCTTGCAACACAAAAAAATGGATGTTTCATGATGTTGACACCATTGTTTTCGACGTGTAACGTCTTGTGGCACATTTAAAAACATTTTGTGGGGAGTTTTTTTATGTAATATTCGTACACCTTTGTACAAAGCAAGCACGATAACATTTAAGATTCGACATTTTTGATAAATTTCTTAATATATTGACTGTATTCAATCAATGAGAGGTTAAAACACTGTGTCAATTGCATGTGATGATAATAGAAATTTACATTATGACGTCACATTATGCTCGGGAAATGTCGGCTCGTTCTCGGAACTGGGTACAAAAATGTATTTTTAATTTGATATAACTTTTGAATTATAACGAAAATAAAAAAAAGAAAAATAGTTTTGTTATAAAACTTATATACGATCTTTCCATTTATGACAAAAAAAAATTTCATTCAAAAGCCCAATTGCTTGCTCTACTGGCATCGACAACTAACAATTTTTTTATTGCTTGTGTTTTTGTAAATTAATTAAAATACAGCAACGCTGAACAACGTCTGCCATCTGACGGCTTTAATTTTGAAACAACGTCAACACTTTGACCTGTCATCTGACTTTCATATTGTAATACAACAGACACAATACTGCATACTGCCATCTGACGGCTTTAATTTTGTAACAGCGATCAACGCTGAACAAACGTCACAGCAATGCTGCATGATGCCATCTGACGGCTTAGCTCAACGCTTTTGCTACTTGCGCCTCTATATGACAATTTTAGTAAAATATTTCTTCGATCTGTCATCTGAGCTTCATATCGTAATACAACAAAAAGAAGAACGTTATAAGCAGTGTGCAAAATTAGAAACGAATTGAATACCTGCAATCATATTTAAAAAATAATTTTGTAAAGTGATAATTATTATACTTATTTACTGCGAATAATTCGCACAGGTCACTCTAGTTCAGAATAATATTATTAATTTCATTTCAGCGCTGATATACAAGATCGTTGTTTTCGAAGCGTCTCTTTGTATTTTGAGATGTGCGTAGCGGCGGTATTGAGTGTCGTACAAGGTGACAGCGATACAGGCGTCGCTATGCAACAAAACTATATGATGCTATAATGAGACAACGCTTAGCGACCATTGATTTTTGTTAACGATCTTGTTATTTTGCTTCGTAGAATCTCAATGCGTTTCACAAATAATTGTACATTATAGATACACATAAGATACTGCAAAGGAAAGTTCCAATGCCGTAAAAATAAAATTTCCAGTGGATATTTTTAAACAACTTACTTTAGCTTCGCGCTGGATAGTACTGTTGGATTTTTAAAAGAAGACCGGTCTATGGAATGTAGTCCTATGACCTTATTGCAGAAGAGCGCACATGTATTTTATATTAGTAAAAGGTAATGATCCTGGAACCGCTTCTATGCAATAAGGGAGTCCAGTCGACCAAACGTGTCGCAATTGTCGTATCGCGATAATTGTACTATTGCCATAGCTGTACGACTACACAGCGACACTTGCTAACAGTACAAAAAAATCATACACCAGACAGTACATAGGTGTGCGTTCACGGACTAAGTTGAGGGGTGTTGTCTGAATATCATCAAAATGGAAAGTAAAAAGGAAAAACAGTTAGAAGTGGCGCTAGGGAGCTCATAGCGAATGTAATTAAAATGTGCGAGTTAGAGGCTCAAAATAATGCCTTAAAATTTAAAGCTATACATTGTTTGCATGCCTTGCTATGCGCCGCCTATACATTCCGATAATTTGGGAACACATCAACGACTTCTTGCCCTTTCCCCACCGGTCTTCTTTCGCCGATCGCACAGTAGATGGTGTTATTTTTGCGGTTAAGACGTGCATTGAGAGTTTATTTTGATGACTTGTTTTTTTTTCTCGAAAAAAAAATCAATTCAAAGATCTAGTAGTTAAATTCTCATATCTTCTATTCTTTTAAATAGGTATAATTTGTAGAGCTGTAAAAGTAACGAGAAATTGTGTACCCGTATGTATTCGTTACTTAAAGAACCAGTACCCGTTACTTTCGTATCGTTACGTTACTCGGTACTTTTCATACGACATACAATAGTGTACTTAACAGCATCAAGCAATAAGCATGTAGTTCGCATCAAAGCGCGTTTCATATGTGATACGACATAAGTCATGACTTCGTACTTTATGAATACTTATAAGTATAACACATTGTGTTCGTATAACCGTATCAAACGAGTCGAACTGACATGGATACGAAACATGCGAGTAACGAAATGAATTTGTAAGTAACGATTCGTTACTTTGAGTCAGACGATGTACCCGTTACTCAGTAACGAATACATACGGTTTGTTACAGCTCTATATAAAAATATCGTGTCACGATGTTCGTCCGCGATAATCTACGAAATCACTGAACCGATTTTAATGAAATTTTATAAATGTGTCTTGCTTGGTCCAACCAATGGTGTAGGATAGTTTTTATTTAATATTTTGTACAAAATTACAGTACGTAATTAATTAAGTAAAAATATTCTATTAAAGTTAATGAAAAACTTACTACGATAAACTACAATTTCCATAGTCACTGGGACAGTATTGACGACATAGTATATTTTTCGATTTTGCGCTGACACAGAAAAATACGTTGTTTTTAATTCTGTGATATTTCTATAATTTCATAGTTCGTGTGCGTAAATGTTCGCAGTTACATAATTCTACGTAGAAAAACAATAACATAATTTTTCCTGTTTTCGTTCACCGCATCGAATAAACCGGCATCTCCTCTTTAACACGCAACTGGGTTTATAGGCGTATTTCTTTGTTTCTCTGTATTTCTATGCTTCGTTACAAATTGTTTTCTACTAAGAACAAGGCATAGATGTTTGTTTATTAAATACAAGTCAGATTCGTAGAACTGAATTTCTTCCAAAATATTTTTGTTTTTTCACAGTTGTATCAAATTTCATGTTTACCTACTGAATTCAACACCCAATGGGGGGCAGTGGTGGTAAATAACTAAAACATTTTTGATAAACTTTTAATGAATACAGAACTTCTAAACCAGAAGAAATACTTACTTACTTCCTTACTTAAAACTGTATTTGAAGTTTAATTCGTTAAACCAGAAGAAATACAGACGTTTGCTTTTGCTCATTGTAATCAGCGTGTCTTTTTATTCCGATAGATTTCGAGTTTTATCAAAATCGCAATTTTAAAATTCTGAATAGGAAAAAAACGGAGGCTTATAATTTCGACATATCCACTCGTAGTATAACTCCGCCATCTTTTCATCGATTTTGATGAAATTCTACAGGAAGGTGTCTTATATGAACCGCCATATAAGTGTGTAATAAAATTACAACAAAAATAATAATTTTCGCGCACACCATAGCGTGGGGTAATTATTAGTGAATGTTTTCCGAGATATAAACTCCTAAAGTCTCCCCCCCCCCTTTAACTTTGCAAGCATGTGATCAAAACATCTGAACGAAAATTATTTTGAACAAGATATATGTTAACAGATTTTTTAGATATCCACAATTTCCAGACGTCAATAGTAACAACCTACTAATAACGAAGCAATATTTTACGGAGCCTAAGTTGATGCGTGTACGACACGCACTTCGCCAGTCGCGTAATTGTTAATATTAAATAAAAAAGTATCTAATTCTTTTTAGAAAAATGTTCTAATAAATACACATGCGGAGTTTAAAGAATCTGCAAATAGAACATTTAAAAACGAGGAAATTAATTGTTTGACCCTAGAAAAGATATTATCGTGTTTGTCAATGAATAATTCTTAAACAAATCTTAACAAAAATAATGTTCTTAGCCGAGTGACTGCTTACACTGATAGAGGAAGTCTACGAAGCGTCCATTGTTTCTATTTCCTTGCTCACGCAACACAACTGACTCCTCGTCCCTCGCCTGCTTCATTTTCTTTCTTTTCCACATCGCCTGTGTGTTTTTCAGTCCTATTCCAGTTTTAGGGTTGCCAGTTTTCCATCTGTAATAAAAAAAGACACTGACATAAATAAATGTTATTATCTGATAATAAAATAAACCTATGGTACAGTTTTGCACATGAGTTACCAGTCTGTGATTCTTGAGCTTCAATTTAATCAGAGAAATCTTTGATTAACGTCTGATTAGAACTCTTCAATAAATAAAATTATCGACCAATTTTTCAGACAATATATTAACAAAAAATATATAATTAATATATTATTATTTTTTCACTATTTTCATAATCAGTAATAATTTTCAAAGATTCTAGAAAAAGCGAATTAGATTTTAAATATTAATTATTTTTTATATTTTTTAGATCAATTCTGAAGAAGTTCCAAATCCGGATTGAAACGTTTATGTATTAATTAGATATTTTTTGTTAATATATTGTCTGAAAAATTGGTCGATAATTTTATTTATTGAAGACTTCTTTAATACTTATGTCTTATTGGACATTTCTTTTTAAAAATTTTGTTCGAAATGGAGACCATGATTCTCGAATCATAGATGGCAGAGCATAACAGATGAATTAACCAAGTTCTAGAGTTAAAAACGAATTTTTGTATAAGTTTGCTACTCAGTAGGTACTCAGTGATAAATAATAATTTATTTTTCTTCACACCTTGATCAAAAGTACATACTTTCGGCATCAACTGTAAGTTAGAAAGTCTAACATTTACGCTTTGGTGGGATTACACGCACTGATGCGGGAAGTACGTACGTTCGGGCGACAGTAAAGAAAAAATAATCTATCAATTGTTGTTTAGATGTCGTTTCCATAGCAACCCTATTACATGTTAGCTAATAGTCGTGAGCAGCTGTCATTCGTGTTTTTACGTATAGCCTCAAAGTTGCTTGCTTGGAATTTATCTGTGTTTTTATGTAATTAATTAAATAATGTATTTAATAAGCGTACTTACGACCGAAGTATGAGGAAAAATAGTATACATCACACTAGCCGAAAGTTTAATACCTTGCACTGCGCGCCATGATACACCCAGATGATATCAAACTTTCGGCCCTTGTAATGTAATATACTATTTCATTCATAATTTCGAAACTGACTAGTTAACCGTTAATTCTCAATGAAAATTGTGAGAAATATAGTCAAGTAAAATGTTTTGTTGAAGTCATTTTGATTTAAGGCGATTTTAAACAAAAACATATTTGCGTTAGAGAATGTTTGATTGTTGATTATTAACGCCTCGGTAGCCGTGACTAGATCTTTGTTACTTCACACTTCGTGAGCCAACCGTTACTATTTAATATCTATTTTTTTTGTCTCTCTTCACGCCAGTAAACTATATTTACATTTACCATTATCTTCAATTTTAACAGCTCACAAGGACCATTTCCGTATAGTTAAAAGAACCTACTCCGTATAGCATTACCGATTTCAATTTGCAAGTGTAACTTTGAAATGTATAGAAAAGTAAACGATGTCTAATTGTAAATATACTGACGACAGCAACTAATTAATTAAAAAAAAAAAACTACACGCTTTATAAATTTCCAACTGAATGATTAATTATATAATTGATTTATTTTTTGTTAAACTGTATTTAAGGTCTTCAAATCGCTGACCCTAAAATCTTCATCAGCGACATTTAGCATCTATATATACCACCTCCATACTGTTCGGAGTAACATTCATTTGTCATCATTCCGTGCGTCTCTTGTTTTTTGCTGATTGTTTTATTTGTTTTCTTTGGCTGCCGCATCGTAGCGTGCTGTGGCGCTGCCCAACCGTTTAACGTTTGTACTATGCTGCATAATAGGAGATATACACTTCTTTCTACCAGGAGGAAACGACGCAGAAGGAAGTTGTGTCGGGTGAAAGGATTTTACTGTTTTGCGTTTGATTTGTCCTTGCAGCCAGCGTTCGTTTCTCACTGTCAATTACAAATGTCTTCATTTTATATAAATTGTCCACAGATCACACTTTTAAAGTGAAATAAATTGTTTCTTCGTTTATTTATCGTCTGTAATGAACAGACTCAACAATCGATGCTGGTGACCTCAAGTGTTGAGCGTGTATTATCTACAATATCTCTCAGTAATATACTCATATTTTCGACCATAAAATAACATCGGCGTAAAACACCATTAAATTCATTAAATATTTTTTCGAGACAATTAAATTCGTAAGAAATAGAGTAGGCAAATCCGCAAAAATTAAGAGAAGTTACATATAAATTACTCAATTCTTTATAAATCATTTTAAAATTTCAACTAGGGAATAAAATCATATATATTAATACGCTATAAGGTTAAGAATGTTTGCCTTCCTTTTTAGAAAAAAACGTCACAATTTCTCCACATAAATTATATATCATTTTACAGATAATTGCTTGCTCTACTGACATCCACAACTAAAAAATTTATTATTGCTTTTGTTTTTGTAAATTAATTAAAATACAGTAACGCTGAACAACGTCTGCCATCTAACGGCTTTAATTTTGAAACAACGTCAACACTTCGATCTGTCATCTGACCTTCATATTGTAATACAACAGACACAATACTGCATACTGCCATCTGACGGCTTTAATTTTGAAACAGCGAGCAACGCTGAACAACGTCACAGCAATGCTGCATGATGCCTTCTGACGGCTTAGCTCAATGCTTTTGCTACTTGCGCCTCTATATGACAATTTTTGTAAAATATTTCTTCGATCTGTCATTTGAGCTTCATATTGTAATACAACAAAAAGAAGAACGTTATAAGCAGTGTGCAAAATTAGAAACGAATTGAATATCTGCAATCATATTTAAAAAATAATTTTGTAAAGTAATAATTATTATACTTATTTAGTGCGAATAATTCGCACAGGTCACACTAGTGTCATCTTATATCGGTAGCAAAAATAAAATGACGAATGCACTTAATTACGTTTTTTTTTTGTGAAAATTGAGTGAAACATAAATTTAACACAGCACAATGTGTACAAGCATTGTAGAGAGTTTTGTCTTGTTCCATTGTTTGTTTTTTTTTATGTTTTTGTGACAGAGTTGAGTTTTTCTTGTTTCTCGTCGCCGTTTTCCGCTCGGTCGGTGCAGGAAATCTAGCATTGCATGGAGAAGAGCAGACCGTCCATGCTAGATATGTCGTCTGCGGTTGTGACTTTACCGACTGCTTTTACTTCTCCATTGTATCACCGGAAAAGGTCTGGGCTTACACATTTATTTGTGACGTCATAATTTCTATAAACTGTCGGAACGTATTACTCTTATCTAAGTTAATTAATTTCCATATATTTCGCTAATGTTCTGTACGCTAGTTTTTTTAGTATTCTGTGATTTTAGAGTCTATTTTTTTTTTGAAGTGAAAACTTCTTTAGCGGCGTTGTACATTTTTTTTTGTAATGGGTAAAAAATGTTGAACTCGCGTCAGGTACACGTGACCTGATCGAAAATTCGTAAGACGAAAACTTTTGTGACATGCCCTAAATGAAATCCATTGTATTAATGTGCAAGGTATATATTTTTTCTGGGACTTGTCTATGCAATCGAATGGTTTTTAACTACACTATAAGTTGTGTTTTGGCGACATCAGACGGAATTTCTTGGAAGTTATTAGTTCAAACTTTTCTGCGCTTTGGTCGTTTAATATAGACATTTAAAAGAATGTATATATATTATATATTTGTTAACAAACACGATAATTTATCTGCTGTTATGAAATGCAGATATCTCCCAAGGTTTGTTTTTGATACAAAATGTAGCTGCGTTTGTGTACAAACTATCAATTGATCAATACATTTCCATTCGTTGTGAATAATATCATATTTTATCCATAATGACGGCGATCAGTTATTTTTAACAAAATAAAATGACATTTATTAATTATTATTAGCGCCATATTGCCATTATCTTGCCTTCAGTTATACTTTGGCTTGGATGAATCGGTAATACTCGTAATTATATGACACAAAAAATATCCGTGCAAAAACGAACAAATAACGATGTATTATCTGAAAAATTGCTTCAAAAATTCGATAATTTATGACATTTTTATTAGATATCTTGATTTTAAGTCTTAATTTCCACGGTTTATAAAACAAAGGCCATCTGTCAGATGTAGCTTTCGCTGGAACAGCCGAAAAAAATGTTGAACGCACACTACTCTCTGACGTCACGCGAGAAGAGTGAGAAATGCGTACAAGCCGACGCTTGGGCCGATCGTGCTTCTCTATCGCTTATACTGCGGAACGTTACACTTTTTCGTGCGTGCAGCTGGTGTTTCATCAATTTATAAGACGTTATCACGTCAAAAGTGTAAGATGCACTGACCTGTTTGGTGTGTCATCAGTGTTGGATTAAAAGTGTAACCACAAGCGCAGTCTCGACTCTTGATCAGTTTAAGATTTGCGCGTTGGTCAAAGATTTGCCAATGTCCAGTGTCTTTAAAGGGACGTGTATAAAAAGATGATATAACAAGGGAGAAGATAATTTCCTTTCTGTCTAAATCTATCTTTGTTATTGTTTGTTGACTGGACAGCTTTGCGGTTGGAGTCGAGTGGAGGTGATGAGTGAAGTTCAATTTAAACGCCAAAGGATAAACCATTTGTCGGTCTGATTTTGACATTATCAGTTAATCGACTTGTCACAACTCCATTCCTAGTTTATTTATAACGTATACTATATACTTTATATAAGACGTTTCGTTTCTTTATTTAACTCGTTAAAATGTACAGAATATACTGAAACAGTGCAATATTAATTATTTTATTCAACTCATGCGCGTTATTCATGTTTTATCATGCCTAAAAACCGAACCCTAAATAGCCATTTACCGACTGGTGACAATTACTTGTCATAACTCAATGAAGATTCCTACTAGCTCGGCCATTGTGGAGTAATGAAAATAAACGTAACTATTTTCTGAGTCGTAACGAAATAGTAGGTAACAACAATTCCGTTGTTTCCCATTGAGGCTAAAATTGAGAGGCCGAATGTTTTCGACATGGAGTTTTTTCATAACCGGCTAACCTCAAACCAAAACATTGAATCGTGCTGTTTGGTGCTGTTAGTATTGACAGTTTTTTTTATAAAGAAATAAATAGATATTTACAACATCTCATTATAATTAAAACATGAATAACGCGCAATTGTTGAATAAAATTATGGGCGCAACTTGTAGGCTAAGTCATGACCTGTCAGCGCGATGAATGACTTAGACTACTAGTTACGCCAATAACTATAATGTCATTATCTTAACTTTAAAATAAAAAATAAAATAGGTAAAAAAGCTTTTTAAGTTAAACTGTTTTATTGTACAATCGATTATATGTTAAAAACTAAAAAATATTTACTATAATCACCATACGGGGCTTAAACTAAAATAAACTCGTGGGGCGCATTTCGTAGAAAACTTTCATTTGTTTGAGATTGGAAATCATTTTTAGCTTTCGACTGTCTTCTTCGACCTCAATGTGACTATAAATACTCCCACGATTTTATTTTAGTTTAACCAAAGACCCCTATGGTGACTCATAATTATTTTCTAGTTTTTAGTACATCATCGATTGTACAATAAAACCGTTTCTACCTATTTTCTTTTGAAGTTTTTTAGTAGCATGCAAAGACTACTGGCTAAAATGTCAAAGTGTATAAAGATTGTTTTTTTAAAGTGGTACTACAGTACAGCCGTTGTCGCTGTTTCATCTCAAACGCGTGCGGAGCCGCGGGTAGCAGCTAGTGAACATATAAATGAGATTTTAACTTGTTATTAAAAAGAAATCGTTCAAAAATATACTAAAGAGAACACTCGTCTAACATGTGTGCTGACAAATTGAAATATTATAAAAGCTAATGTATTTTGTTATGAGGAAAATAAAATTTTTGTTTTCCTCGTGAACCATCATTCAACGAAATAACATCCGTAGGGTTTCTAAATAATAAGCTAAGCTGAACATCAAGCAGATGGCAATAATAATACATATATTTTTATGACTTCTCTTTTCTACCCCATCTACTTATCCAACTCTCCCTCCCCGAACCAACCGTCGATCATCAACATAAAAAAATTGCTGTAAAAAATCTTCTCCGTTCACAGATTTAATATATTTTATGCTAATTTCAATTTTCCATTTATTTCTATAAATATTTCCTTTCATAATAATATATAGAATATAATATTTAAAAAAAATAGTTTTGTCATTATTTCACTGACATTTTAAACTATTATTAATCATGTAATAATATAAATTGTTAGGATTATTTAGAAAAAAAATTAACCTGACAAATATGAATTGATATTTTTGCTAATTACTAAATCCTAATTTTTACCATTCCAATTCACAAGTGGGGAATGGTAGGTACTAGTTTGGGTCAAAAATCAGTTTTAAAAATTTTACAATATCTTTTCGTTTTGAGGTCCCCTGAATCCAAAAAGCATATTTTTGGAAAAACTCTGTGCGTCTGTTAGTCTGAAAGCACGATACAGGTTAAACGGGTGAGCGGATTGAATCCAAATTTTGGGAGGATGTTTGGTTATGCAAATATGAAGAGTCTTTTTATTTATTTATTTTTTGTTTATGCGCAGAAGAGATATATTATACTATAACGGTGCTTTTTGTGTTTCATAAACTTTGAGACGAACCGACTGCATATTATTGTTCTTTTATGAATTTAACATGAGCAAATTTGAGGTATTTACGCATTATTCTTAATAAATATATTTAAAATAATTATGGCTGGAAGAAGTTTTACTTCAGTCGTGTGGTCTAAAGCTCACTCGCTTTTTTTTTGTTTTAAAACATTTCACTTGTGGGGTCAATTTACTACCACTATGTATACTGGCATGAAAAGCAGCTTTATTTTGTAGGAATGGGGAAGGTGCAAAAAGATACATTGACTTTCAAAATATTCAAATTGTGTAACATTCAGACTTACAAATGTTATATAGATATATATTTATGTACTTCTAATATTTACTCACTTGTTCAGTGCCACAGTCTTTAGGCGTTTAGCAAATCCCTGTTGAATATAAAACTTTTTTTTCTGTTAGACTAAAAAGTTTCGCTTCTTCTTTTATACTTTCTTTCTTTTCTAAAAAAGCTAAAGTTCAAACCACACAACTTTCCCACAGAATTGACCTTGCCTTTTCTGGTTCATTTTTCTATTCAGAAGTTAAGAAAATCAAATATGAACTTTCTATTATGCAGAGTGTAGTATTTGCCACATTATTGATGTTGGCTGAATGACACACCAAAAAATCTCTACGTTTCGCATCATTGTAGAAAGCCATCACTGCACGAAAATTATTTCAATTGAGTAAGAATTTTTTCCCATGTGACGTACCGTTTTTGAGACCTAATCTAAAACCCTAAAAGTGGTACCTTTTTGGTGCTTCCCTCCCTCCGGCTCACCTCCTAAACGTCAGGACTTTTGATGTTTACTTCCTAAACACCCTGGACAACTTTCTGAAGGAATCGTTTAGGTCCCTGCTCACGCACTCTACACCCCCTTTTGAGTTATTCATTGATTGGACTAATATTGCGGGATCATTATTAAACTTAAATTGATATTGCCGTTGTATGATCTCTAAATAAGTAATCGTGGCAGAGAATTTAACTTTCGGAAATGGAGTTGTTATTTAATTTTTAATTGAACATTTATAAACCATATTGCTTATTAAACGCGAATTATAAATTGTAAACTTTACCTTCTGTAATGCAGGTTTGGATAACTTGATTAAGTTCGATAGCCAGTGTAACGAGTTACTTTAACAAGTCGCGCGCATATACAGGGCTGTACTTAAACCGTTGCGACCGGTGATGGTAATTAATGGAAAATAAAGCTTTCATAATATTGCTTAAGTTATTATCTCGTGGAAGTTGATCCAAAAAAGCTAATTAGCTAGGCAACCCTGCATGCGCAATTTGTCAATATATATCTAACACATAATCTTTGTCATCATCAAATAACAGATGAGGGTATATATTTCTAATACCGGATCTCGTACTATAAGTAAATAAATAATTCTATCATAACAGAAGTCTGTTAATTCCAGGCTAGTATAAGATACCATAATTTGGTGAGTTAACCATATTCATTACATTACGGCTTGCTTAAGGAGGTTGAGCCGTTTTACGAAGATAATGAAAAAAATCTGAAATAAGGTTTTTTTAATAGATTTTTTTATGACAAAATATTCTGTAAAAAATCCAAAATCATTATATAGGAGATTTATAAAGTTAAAAATTAAAAAAAAAACTTTTACATGTATTCTTATGGAAAATATGTCAACCTAGCATGCAAACGGTACATTTTAATTTTTTGCAAATAACCAAATAATGTCAGCAGTTCTGAAAGCTAACTATGTAAAGCATCGATGTCTTACGCATATTTTAATATTTTTTCCAATTTAATTAGGAGACTTAATCAATAAAAAAAATTATTAAACCTTAGCACTTTTCGATTATGGACTTTTATTCTTGACAGTTTTAACAATTTTAACTGAATTTTCAACTTTTTAATGATTTAATTTTTATTTTTATTACTTCTAATTTATTTTTTTAATTATTTACTGCAAAAAATATGTAAAATACAGATATTTACATAAATTTATTTTTTTTAACCTAACTTTGTACATAAAATTCAAAAGTTAGTTTATTAAGTAAAATACTGAAATAATTAATTATAATTAAAAAAAATTGGTTGTCTGTAAAGTCGGTTTACGGACGATAGTTTCCCGTGAAAACGTATTCCGTAATACATAACCTAAACCTCCCAAAATTTGGTTTCAATCCGCTTATCCTTGGTGTCGGAATGATAAGAAATGTCAAAAGTGACGTTTGCAACTTACAAAATATTATGTTCTAATAATAATTAGTTATTCCAATACTTAACTTAGAAGGCGTTGCATTTCACAATATACTAATGTCAAAAAATTGAATTAAACATTAGAAATGCAGCCGTTTTCATGTTAAGACAAGACATACGTTTGCTTCTAATTTCCATGTACGGCAAACAAAGACAACCGACCGCGTCGCGCCATGCATTAGACAACATTGCATTTATACAGCTATTTTTCTATATAAATTTGTATAAAATATTTTTCTATATAAATTTGTATAAAAAAACTGTTTAGGCAAATTCTGTTATACGAAATCTATGTAAAATGTTCTCCTCTTTCGTTTAAGACTGGTTTCAAACCGATCTGATTTAAATTGAGCGAGAAATTAGCAAAAAGCACGCACAGGGTCAGGCGAAAAAGTGTAACGTAACGTTTCTAACGTTTGTAACGCGTAACGCATAACGCGTAACGCGCGTTATGCGTTATGCGTTACGCGTTACAAACGTTAGAAACGTTACGTTACACTTTTTCGTACATGCAGCCGGTGTTTTATCAATTTATAATATTGGTGATTCATCAATTTATAAGACGTTATCACGTCAAAAAAAATTATTTATGCCTTTATGACAATAATTTATTGGTATCATCGACTTATAACCTTTTGTAAAAATTTATTATGGAAAAGTTCCCATTTAGAATTCGACTTATTTTTGATTGGGACAGTAACGGATCAACCTCCTTAATGGAGCGCCGTAGTAATGCAACAATGTAAAGCTTACCCGCCCCATGCATAAAACTATGCCGCTTACATTACATTGTGAAGTATAAAATGTGTGACCATGACTCCTTAAATTATGAATTTATATAGTGTAGTTAAAATATTCACATTACGTCTCTGAGTTTTACCAAGTTATGTTACGTCTTTGTACTCTGCTTGCTTCTAAAACATTATAACTTAATTTGAAAGGGCATTAACTAAATAATAATATTATACACATAATATGTGTTATCAAACTGTACCTCTATAACATCTCTTGTATATATTATAACAGAGAATATTTAGTGAAACTTAACACAGTGTTGTGCCAATTTGTATTGAAGTTTATTAGTGGGTCGTTCTAATAAACAGATGGGGCGGGGGCTAACACACCTGTCACGTAGTACACGTTACGTTACGTATATTATGTCGACTTGGCGCCCAAACTTGACCCTTTCAAAACATTTGGGGTAGTTAATAAGAAAAAATTCGCTGGTTTGTGGACAATAGTTGTATTTATAATTGTACGACGTTTCGTCTATAAATTTAGACTTTTTCAAGTACAAATTGAAAATTGTTTAAAACAATAATTATGAAAATAAACATTAATTACCAACCATAGCAATTAACAAAAGTTAAGGTACATAAGATAAAAACATGGCAACAAGTTTATGTATAAATTTTTAAACAATAACTTACAGGTGTAGCCACCGTTCGCACCATTGTTAAGAAACACCCATTGTTACATTGCATATTAGAAAAATTTATTTCTCAAACAATGTCAGTCCGCCGCGATAGTGGAAAGATTCGGGGTTCGTATCCCGATGGTGACATTGTTTGAGAAATAAATTTTTCTAATATGCACTGTAACAATGGGTGTTTCTTAACAATGGTGCGAACGGTGGCTACACCTGTAAGTTATTTGTTATAGTTATACGTCCTATATCGTATGAAAATTCACCATAAATATTTTTAAACAATAAAAATAAAAATTAATTTTTAATTTTTTCATTTTTAATTTTTATTTTTATTGTTTAAAAATTTATACATAAACTTGTTGCCATGTTTTTATCTTATGTACCTTAACTTTTGTTAATTGCTATGGTTAGTAATTAATGTTTATTTTCATAATTATTGTTTTAAATAATTTTCAATTTGTACTTGAAAAAGTCTAAATTTATAGACGAAACGTCGTACAATTATAAATACAACTATTGTCCACAAACCTGCGAATTTTTTCATATTAATTATTATCGATGGATACGATATCTAATATATATTTGGGGTAGCTTGTGGTTGCGGTTTCCAATTTAAAGTCTATGCTCACCGAGAACCTAAATCACTTCATCAGAAAGACATTTTTTTCTATATCTTCGAATATTTTTGACGTGATAACGTCTTATAAATTGATGAATCACCAATCTTATAAATTGATAAAACACCGACTGCATGTACGAAAAAGTGTAACTTAACGTTCCTAACGCGTAACGCGTAACGTTCCGCCTGACCCTGTGCGTGCTTTTTGCTAATTTCTCGCTCAATTTAAATCAGATCGGTTTGAAACCAGTCTTAAACGAAAGAGGAGAACATTTTACATAGATTTCGTATAACAGAATTTGCCTAAACAGTTTTTTTATACAAATTTATATAGAAAAATATTTTATACAAATTTATATAGAAAAATAGCTGTATAAATGCAATGTTGTCTAATGCATGGCGCGACGCGGTCGGTTGTCTTTGTTTGCCGTACATGGAAATTAGAAGCAAACGTATGTCTTGTCTTAACATGAAAACGGCTGCATTTCTAATGTTTAATTCAATTTTTTGACATTAGTATTTTGTGAATTGCAACGCCTTCTAAGTTAAGTATTGGAATAACTAATTATTATTAGAACATAATACTTTGTAAGTTGCAAACGTCACTTTTGACATTTCTTATCATTCCGACACCAAGGATAAGCGGATTGAAACCAAATTTTGGGAGGTTTAGGTTATGTATTACGGAATACGTTATCACGTAAAACTATCGTCCGTAAACCGACTTTACAGACAACCAATTTTTTTTTTAACATTTCAACTGCTTATAAAAATGGCAAAGACTCATCGAAGAGTCGCACCATTTCGATTCTATTTAGATTAAAATTAAAAATGCTTTGTTTGAATAGCATATCTTTCGGAGTATTTAATTTTAAACACGTATATTCTGTAGATTTATGGGTTTTTTGAGAGTAAAAATAGTATTTCGATTATTTTAGGTGAAATGATAAGTTAAAGTTTAGTGTGTAAAGGGTTAAAACTGTAACATACATAACTTAATTCCGCATTTAAGTTTTATGTATTGTTACTTATAAGCAAATATAGTTAAATAGGTATATACGGTTGTTGTTATAATATCTGAACTTGTATTCGTATATAAAATTTATTAGCATATTACAATGTGCAGTTTATGTAGCTACGATTTAATTTTGAAATAATTTAATAGAGAAGTTTATATAATGCATTATACGTATAATTGGTAGCTCTTGGGACGATAAAATTTAATTACTACGTTTATTTGTTTTATTATACTATTTACTATATCTAGTTGGCTACAGTGGTTAAAGTCCACCCTAAAAGAAACATAGATGACATCTTTTGGTGTTACTACTTTGTAACTTTTGTTCCTGTTTCTTAATTTTTTTTAATATTTGATTTACAGAGAAGAAGAATAATTGCTGGGAGTGTAGCAATACAGTTTATATAGCGTCCCGCTTTATATACGTCCCGCTTTGAGCGGGACAGTCCCGCTGTCCCCAAAATACGTAAAAATGTCCCGCTTTGCCAAAATAAAAACGTAGCAGGAAAAGCAAGTCTTGTCGCCCGCGCGTCCATAGTCAGTTATCTGCAGGTATCTTAAAAAGCGGCTCCTAAATAAAGCGCTAGATTAAAAAAAAAGTACATTCGTTGCTTATAGTCAGTTTTGACAGGTTCTGATTCAGTCTCACTACCAAAGTCTTCAGACTCTGCTAATATGTCATTTCAATTAGCAATACTAATTTAAAGGTGTCCCGCACTGAAGAAAAACATAAATGGTCACGTTAGTCGTGGATCTCCTGTTAAAAACCCTCAGTTTTTTATTCAAGAACTGGTAAAAATATCAATTGAATTTTTATTTTATTTTAAGAATTGAATACATTGAAAATACTGCTAGACACAAAAAAACCCTGGCTCTTGCTATAGTCTCAAAAAACTCAACACATTCAAAAGTTCCCCTTAACTTCTTATTTCCAAAAAGATCAAAGCCCAAAGAAAATATAGAAACACAAGTGAACATTTTTTCTTCATACCTCGATCGGAAGTGGATACTTTCGACATCAATTGTATAAGTCAGAAAGTCTAACATTTACTCCTTGGTGGGATTACACGCACCAATGCGGGAAGTTCGTACGTTCGGGCGGTAGTAAAGCAAAAAAAAACCAGTCAACTGTAGTTTAGATGTCGTTTCCATAGCAACATTATTACATTTTAGCTAATAGTCGCGAACGCATGTCATTCGTGTTTTTACGTATGACCTCAAAGCTTCTTGCTTGATATTTATCTGTGTTTTTTAGTAATTAATTAATTAATGTATTTAATAAGCGTGCTTACGACCGAGGTATAAAGAAAGAAAAATAGTACACACCACATTGGCCGCGTCATAGCGCGCAGGGCCAGATTATCACACTTTCAGCCCTTGTGGTGTAATATATTATTATCCTTGGAACTTTCGTTGATAAGATGTGGACAACTTGTTGAAATTGATTAAATATATAAAATGTTAAACGGCACGAACTTACATAAGAAGTTACACTTCAAAAATTTGGTTTCTTCTAAGTGCGATAAGTTGTGGTTGTAAGTCGGTACCCACTAAATGATTGCGTATACTAGCAGAGATCACTTATTATCGTGTGACTGCGGCTGCCAGCACATTGTATATCCAAGCTGCGTGGGGGAGGTAATGGAAACTGTTTTAGTTGAAGACGAACTCTACGCCAAAAACTAACTTTTCCTTGAGCATTACCGAGACAGCTTGTAAAGTTCATTCACAACTATCGAGCATTGGAACAGTCAGTACATTAATCCTCCATCATGGTTAAGTGAAGAAACGACCCCGCATGAACCTTATGGGATTTGGTTCGCGGAAAAATGAACTAAACTGAACGGTCTTTTTAGTGAGCTAAAATGCACACGTCTAGTATAGGAAAATATCCTAGCCACATCTGCCACCGCGATACCTTCCGAATGTTTGTGTAGCGCCAATATAACACACGAGGCTGGATTTGCCGCTAGTAACCTTGCTAGATTTGACTACTAGTTTTCTATAGCGCTGGTTTTCTTAATTGCTTTTATGTGCTTTACACGAGACGTCTTTTCAAGCTTGTTTTGGGGATAAATCTGGTGCGCGCGCAGTGACAGTTCAAATATAAACACAGAGCAAAACGTGTCTGTTGTCTGATTCTGAGCAGAATGACGCCATGTTGGTGTGTGGGCGTTTGTTCATGTCGCCCACGTGACAAATACTGTTTCCTCAAATCTTTGATTAACGTCTGATAAGAACTCTTCAATAAATAAAATTATCGACCAATTTTTCAGACAATATATTAACAAAAAAAATGGTTGTCTGTAAAGTCGGTTTACGGACGATAGTTTTACGTGATAACGTATTCCGCTCGAAGGTCAGGCGGAACGTGACACATTTCGGAACGTGACACATTTCGGAACGTGACACTTTTTCGTGCATGCAGCCGGTGTTTCATCAATTTATAAGACGTTATCACGTCAAAATATAATTAATACATTAACGTTTCAATCCAGATTTGGATCTTCTTCAGAACTGATCTAAAAAATATAAAAAATAATTAATATTTAATTTCTAATTCACTTTATATAAAATTCTTTCAAAATTATTAATTAGTATCAAAATATTGAAAAATATTTTTTTCAATATGAATTTTATATAAAGCGAATGAGAAATTAAATATTAATTATTTTTTATATTTTTTAGATCAGTTCTGAAGAAGGTCCAAATCCGGATTGAAACGTTAATGTATTAATTATATTTTTTGTTAATATATTGTCTGAAAAATTGGTCGATAATATTATTTATTGAATACTGTTTCCTGATTGGTTTTTGCTCAGAGCATGCAGAGGACCTTACAAAAAAAATAGTCTCTGTTCTTATTTTAAAATCTATCTTGTGAGCAGGCGAGCTCGTAGTGACGTCATTTTCAGCCTCATACCCAGTCTACCGGCCAGCAGAAGTCCAAGCAGTGTTTCCAACCTCCTGTGCAGCGTTCTTAATATAACAGTACGATACCGGCTATATATCATCATAGTTCTATGAATGGTATAACTATGATGTCGTACCGATACCATTACGAAGTCCTTTCATAAGACGCGAGTATGAGAATTGTGTTGAGCAAGGATGCCAAACAGATCTACAGTAACAATTAGTGTTTATTCACTGTGTGCGAGAGCTTAGTATCTAATTAAGTATTTACCAGTTGCAGGTTTAACTCTAAGTTCACGCTGCATACATACATATTTACGTTAGTACCGTGTCTTGTCTAGTCACATCTGCTTCAGATTTGTTTTCTTACAATGTGACATACACATACACACTCTCGCATGGCGCGTCTCTCCCTCTCTCTGTGTTGTTTATAGTTTTAGTTCTCTCCTACACGCAGCATTACTGCTACACATTCGATTCATTACTACTGTTGTTACTATCGGGGATGTACTGACTACTACGGAGTCCGACCGAAGACAAATTTTTTAGCCGAAGCCTTCTTCTCATCTTCGGCTGTTAGCCGAAGATGAGAAGCTACTAATCTTGGAACAAATTTATTCGTTAGAATAAAATTACTTTCAATTCACTAAGCAAAATATCAGGTAGAAAAGTTAGTTAAAAAATAAATATACACTGCTTTTTGTTGAATATTTTGACGTTCACCCAAAAATCCGACCGATGGCGTTAGTGTAAACGTCAAAAAAAATTCACAAACTAATAATGTTTCTTTGAGCAAATTCTACCAGATTTGATTGTAAACTAATAGCTTTGAGCAAATTCTACCAGATTTGTTTGTGAACTAATAGCTTTGAGCAAATCCTACCAGATTTGCTTGTGAACTAATAGCTTTGAGCAAATTCTAACAGTTACTGAAACGTGTTTTTTTTTGACAAATTTTATACAAAATACTATACAACAAATTAAAAACTATCCTCTAGTGTAAGTTGGATCAATCAAGACTTATTTACAAGATTTCATGTAAAATAGGTTCAGTAGTTTCGGAGATTAGCGCGGACGAACATCGTAACTTCAAAGAGAGGACGGTGTCCGAGAAAAAAAAAGACGGGTTGCACTCCGGGAGTGTCGGCAGAAGTGAAAACTTGAATATTACCTCTACTCTCCATCCGTCTTACGAATTTTCGATCAGGTCACGTGTCCTGACGCGAGTTTAACATTTTTTACCCATACCTCTACTCTCCATCCGTCTTACGAATTTTCGATCAGTTTACTCATACCTCCACTCTCCATCAGTCTTACGAATTTTCGATCAGGTTACGTGTCCTGACGCGAGTTTAACATTTTTTACCCATACCTCTACTCTCCATCAGTCTTACGAATTTAATAATAATAATAATAATAATAATAATCTTTATTCGCTCTAAATTTGAACATGCCATAAGCCGGTGAGCTTGTCAGTATATACATGGTAACAAATACAATAAAAATGAAATAAAAAATAAAATAAAATATTAAAAACGAAACATTAAAATTAAAATATAAACATTCAAAAATCACAACACTGGTAATTTAGATACTCGTTGGTTGAATAAAATGCGTTCGAGATTAATAATTTTTTAACAGAAAGCTTTATTTGGTTTTTAGATTTATTTTTTATTTTCTCCGGGAGTTTATTGTAGAACTTGACACAACTGCAGTATACACTATTACTAAAAAGTGTAAGCCGATGATTTGGTATTTTTAGGTTGAGATTATCCCTAGTTTCACGAAGTCGAACATCACGCTGTTTAACAAATAAGTGTTCGTTATTTAAAACAAATTTAATACATTCATAGATAAACAGACATGGTAGTGTAAGAATCCCCAATGTTTTGAAAAGAGGTCGACACGGTGTACAGTATGAGGAAGAAGTCATGAAGCGGATGGCCTTTTTTTGCATTTTAAACAATGTCTTCATATTTGCAGAACTCCCCCAAAAGATAATACCGTAAGTGCAAATTGATTGGAAATGTCCGAAATAAATTAGTTTTAAGGCCGCACTGTTCAAAAACTTTTTACATTTTAAAATCGATCAGGTCACGTATCCTGACGCGAGTTTAGCATTTTTTACCCATTACAAAAAAAGTGTACAACGCCGCTAAAGAAGTTTTCACTTCAAAAATGAAATGAGACACTGTCTGGCGTATTGAACTTGTTCAGTATTTTTGTAGTTTCTCCATCCTCTGCACAATATATAAGTTTATATATGTATACTAACATACTTACATAAAATGTGGGTGGCGCGTGGTGTGGATTGTTGTGTTGAATACGTATCCTATATGCAAGCGAACTAACTATTGTTGTTCTGTTATGCTTAAACAAATGTGCTATTAATTACTATTTAATTAACTGTGACTGAAATAAAATTAACACGTATATCTGAATCTGCGTCTGTGTATTTTACGTATCGAGTTAAATTGACAGATATTTATAAACTTTACAATGTTGTTATCTATTCAATTTATAACGTTACAAACAATTAACCTCCAAATGGCAAGTTCTCATATTGTGACATTATAATTGAATTATTAATTACAATATGGCTAACAATACTAATGTGGACAGCTTGGTGTAATTATCAGAATGCTGGCCTTTGATTCAAACCGTTGGTTCGAATCCCACTTCCGCTTGTTGATGATGTTATTTGATGTACAGTGGACCCCCGGTAATCCGACAAACATTTTGCAGGGCAGTGTCGGACTATCAATTTTGTCGTATGCCTAAGAATATCACATTTTTCTTTAATTGTCAGTGTTTTGGGCTTTCGCTTCTGAGCTTGTGACGACATTACTAGGTCCGAATACGTAATACACAATGAATAAACAGTAAACAATAAACACACGCTAGACCGCAGCTAAACTTCAAATTCAAACTAAGCAATCAGAATCAAAACAAATACCCTACGCGTCGAACACAATATAAGTTATAACTTGTTCAATCATGCATTAGCAAAGATTGTCAAACAAATATGCAATAATAATAATAGACCATGTCGGATTACAGGGGGTGTCGGATTAGACAGGGGCCGGATTAGCGGGAGTCAACTGTACTTGAAACCTTAAGTTGTCAAGCGTCTGTAATCTATAAATGTAATAAATAATAAAAAACAATACAGATATTTGCAGGTATTGTTAAATAACTGTTCTCTGTATACACAAGTGGTAGTCCACTTTGAGATACTTTAAACGAAAATTTAAAAACATTTTAAATAAATTGAACCCCCTTCAAAAAAGTTCACTGAAAAACGAGAAATGGTAATTTTTTGTTTCCAAAAATTCCTTTATCATCGGTTAAAAATATAAAATTATCTCTCTCAGCTGATCAGCAACATAAATTCGTCATCCATAATTTGATTGTCTCATAAAAAAAAACAACTTGAAAAGTCAACGGTTTAACAGAACACTATGGTCATTTATTTTAATACTAGCGCCCGTCGCGGTTTCACTCGGGTGCAAAATTGTTCTGGAAATATTATATTGACCTTCCCATCTACACAGCAAAACTATCAAAGTACAGTGTTTTGATAAATCTCTAATGATTTGGCCAGCGTTAGCCATATACTCCGTCATAGTTCAGCCATTTTGTACAAAATATTTACAAATTATACACAGAAACCTTCCTCGTTTATCGCTCTTTCTATTAGTGAAAACCGCATGAAAATCCGTTCGGTAGTTATTGAGTTTATCGCGTTCAGACAGACAGACACGGCGGGGGGAGGGGGGCTTTGTTTTATATATACAGACAAGAACTGAATAACGTAGAAAAGATGTGTGGTTTTAAGAAACCACGACGCAAGTGAAACTTTTATTGGATTGTAGACATCCATCACGATTAATTATAAACAACAATATTCACATGAATACACGAATAAAAACATGTAAACACTGTACAGCACTTGCCCGCATGACAGACTGACTATGTGTTATACATACTACACGGTCAGCTGATGCTAACCATGGGTGCCGCCATATTGGCCTTGGCTGCTCTACCGAGCGCCTTTCACTTTACCCCTACTCCGCGGCCGCCTGTAATGCGACATGCAACAGACGGCTAGAAAAATTCGAGGCGATAGAATAAAAGTTTCACTTTAATAAAGATGTATTTATCTGCATTTATTTAAAATCAACTATAAAATGGGATGAGAAAAAAAAAGGTCGAAAAAGAAGTGAAACGAAATAGCGCGTCAATAAAAGGTTATCCTGTTGAGTGGAGTTGTAATCACGAGGTTGAGGCGCCGTCGTTCCCTCTCTCAGACCCTCTTCACTCAGAGTGTGTTGCCATCGTCCTGCAGTACGAGTTGATTCGGAACGGCCAGCTAAAACTCTCCATCCTCAGATTCGATGGCAAGTGAAAACGCATTTAAAGAGACAGTCCTGCACAAAATTTGCGTCTGTTATCGACGCTTTTAAATCTGATTTAGGAATCGTATCTTTGAACAGTTCACGCTTGTCGCATATCAAATCAAATATAATACAAATGGATACACTTTCAACATCGACGTCGTTATCAAAAATGGCAGTTAAGTAGTTAATCATATTTCCGAATTTTTGTAATGAAGTGACATGTTTTACTATTAAATGTCAAAATACAAATTGAACATATATTTTTGTGTCATTTGCGTGCCTATTATAAGGCAACCTTATATAATGATACAATTTATGTTCTCAACTATGGGTAATGTGAATACGATCCACAACTTCCTGATAGTAAATTAAGAAGTCTACCTATACTGATTTAAAATTGCTTATTATTTAAGACCAGATATTATAAAACTACACTTTTCGTATAAAGTACTGATAAACATATCTAAATATATAAAATGAAACCCTGACTGACTGACTGACTGATCTATCAACGCAAAGCTCAAACCACTGAACAGATTGGGCTGAAAATTGGCAAACAGGTAGTTATTACGACGTAGGCATCCGCTAAGAAATGGATTTTTGAAAATTCAGCCCGTAAAAGGGTGTAACGGGGGTTAAAATGTGCATGGAGAATCAACGCACTGCTCAAACCACTGGACGGATTGGGCTGAAATTTGGCACACAGATAGTTATTATGACGTAGACATCCGCTTAGAACAGATTTATGAAAATTCAATCCCTGAAACGTAACGGGTGTAACGGGGATTCAAAATTTGCACGGAGAAATCATATAAGATAGATGAATCAATTCGAAAATTCGCAAGATTACTGCTGTCAGCAAATAAATAAACATGTGTTTCGAGCTTTTTCAAAAACAACCCCTTCAGAGGGTGAAAAGAGGTTAATAGTCTAAAAATCAGCATGTGTGTCATTTTCAAGGTTTTTCGGGACATCGAGAAAGGAGTAACTATGCCAAATAACGGGAATGCATCCGTGTTTAGTCTCAGTCGCGTGCGGACGCGGTTAACGGCTAGTACGAGTATATAACGGGATCTGCACTTCATAGTAATTGAAAAGATATTTTTAAAACATCCTTAATACATTTTTAGTATCAGCCGAACATGTAGGTATATATATATATATCTACCCTATTGGTCAGTACGTATTTTATTTTTCTTTTTTTGGCTTTTCACGGCGTAATTGACTTTGAAAAGTGTTATGTGTAGAAGTGTCTGTGTAGAACATCGAAGAATTGAAAAGCATTTACACAGAGTGCAGCACCGAACAACCTACCATATTATCTTCAGAAATAAGAATTGATAGACGAACCAGTTGTTTCTTTTATACAGCCGAACATCAAATCTTTATATTATACCTATGCGTATAAAAATCTCGTGTCACGATGTTTGTCCGCGCTAATCTCTGAAACCACTGAACCGATTTTAATGACATTTTGTAAATGTGTCTTCCTTGGTCCAACTTACGCTATATTATAGTTTTTTATAAATATTTTGTACAAAATGACGGTGTTTTGTGAAAATAAATTGTTTTAATAACATGTAGCGACATATCATAGAATTTACTCAAAGCTATTAGTTCAGAAGCTTTTATTGTACAATCAATAATGTATTAAAAACAAAAAATAAATATGAGTCACCATAGTGGGCTTTGATTAAACTAAATTAAAATCGTGGGGGGTATTTAGTAGATAAAGTTCATTTGTTTGAGATTGGAAATCATATTTAGCTTTTGACTGTCTTCTTCGATCATAATGTAACTATAAATGCCCCCCACGATTTTATTTTAGTTTAATCAAAGCCCCCTATGGTGACTCACATTTATTTTCTAGTTTTTAGCATAGTAAAGCGTCTAACTTAAAAGTTTTTTTCCTTTTTTTATTTTCAAGTTTTTTAGTTTGATTTGCATCCATGCGAAATCCGTAACGGTCAGTTAGTTCTTATAATATTGTATTGTCATCGGAACTGCATACCTGTGCAAAATTTCAACTCAATCGAATAACGGGAAGTTGTTGAAAAAGCTATCTCAAGATTTGAAACAAAGAAATAAAGATATAAAGAAATATGCGGAATAAAACTAATTAAAAGCGTTTAGAAATGAAATATTCAAATAATCACCGTTGTTTTATACAGTAACATATATAATTTATTTTATTCAACTCATGCGCGTTATTCATGTTTTATCATGCCTAAAAACCGAACCCTAAATAGCCATTTACCGACTGGTGACAATTACTTGTCATAAGCATAACTCAATGAAGATTCCTACTAGCTCGGCCATTGTGGAGTAATGAAAATAAACGTAACTATTTTCTGAGTCGTAACGAAATAGTAGGTAACAACAATTCCGTTGTTTCCCATTGAGGCTAAAATTGAGAGGCCGAATGTTTTCGACATGGAGTTTATTCATAACCGGCTAACCTCAAACCAAAACATTGAATCGTGCTGTTTGGTGCTGTTAGTATTGACAGTTTTTTTTATAAAGAAATAAATAGATATTTACAACATCTCATTATAATTAAAACATGAATAACGCGCAATTGTTGAATAAAATTATGGGCGCAACTTGTAGGCTAAGTCATGACCTGTCAGCGCGATGAATGACTTAGACTACTAGTTACGCCAATAACTATTTTATTTTTGACAGTCTCATTATGAAAGGTGAGTCAATCAGTAAGTCATCTGAGTTGTTCTATTCATATGTGTAGAGTCCTGATTGGCCCTGTAAGTCCTTGGTCATCGAAGCGGATCTTATTAGATTACTCGCGCTGTATTTGATCGCCACTCAGTGCTGTTTTTTCTCTCTTCAGCTGTTCAAATTGCCTCAATTGGCCGTATCTAGAGAGCGCTTCTGTAAATACTTATAAAACCTACAATGCGTCCAGAACAAATTAGACCTTACGACAGACGTTAATGACCTCGGTTGTCGTACGTCTATAAACTAAAATCTAATTTAGACCTTAGAGTTACAGTTATATTAAGGAGGTTGAGCCGTTTTACGAAGATAATGAAAAAAATCTGAAATAAAGTTTTTTTACTTAATAGATTTTTTATGACAACATTTTCAGTAAAAAATCCAAAATCATTAGGAGATTTATAAAGTTAAAAATTAAAAAAAACTTTTACATGTAGTCTTATGGAAAATATGTCAACCTAGCATGCAAACGGTACATTTTAATTTTATGCAAAGAACCAAATAATGTCAGCAGTTCCGAAAACTAACTATGTAAAGCATCGATGTCTTACGCATATATTAATATTTTTTCCAATTTAATTAGGAGACTTTTAATCAATAAAAAAAATAATAAACCTTAGCACATTTCGATAATGGACTTTTATTCTTGACAATTTTAACAATTTTAACTGAATTTTCAACTTTTTAATGATTTAATTTTAATTTTTATTACTTCTAGTTTCTTTTTTTAATTATTTACTGCAAAAAATACGTAAAATATAGATATTTACATAAATTTATTTTTTCTAACCTAACTTTGTACAAAAAAGTCAAAAGTCAGTCCATTAAGTAAAATACTGAAATAATTAATTAATATTAAAAAAAATGTTTATTTAGCCTTTATGGCAATAATTTATTGGTATCATCGACTTATAACCTTTTGTAAAAATTTATTATGGAAAAGTTCCCATTTAGAATTCGACTTAGTTTTGATTGGGACTGTAACGGATCAACCTCCTTAATCGGAAAACTTACAAACTCCCTTGAAAATGCTGGTCTTTGAAAAATGGTAATTAATTTTTAGCCGACTTCAAAAAAGGAGGAGATATAAATTCGACGCGTATATATTTAATACTAAAAATAAACAACGTAAATCTAATATACCGGATGTCCCGATTTTTAAACTTACGGAGACAATTGTTTTGAGAATTTTTTTTAACTTTATTACACACGGTAGAGAGAATTGTATAAATTCGGCGCAACTTGTAACGAAACGCTGCATCTCCGCTCATAATGTACAGTTGAACTGTTGGGAGACGCTACAACAATCGTTACAGGCAACTTTACGTGTTTGTGGGACGACGCAACTAGAAGTATGATTTAATTTTTGAAGTGAAAACTTCTTTAGCGGCGTTGTACACTTTTTTTGTAATGGGTAAAAAATGTTAAACTCGCGTCAGGACACGTGACCTGATCGAAAATTCGTAAGACGTTAATATTCAAGTTTTCACTTCTGCTGGCACTCCCGGAGTGCAACCCGTCTTTTTTTATATGCAAAGGCCTGTTGACTTTTAGGATCAAGATTGAAACATGTTTTTAAATTTGAAGACGATACAAAACATATTTTATAAACTTATGTAATAACAAAGCTATACGATTACAAAGGTATCATGTGACTTCTTTTAACGAAGGTTAAACACGCTGAACCTTTTGTTAATTTAAATTTATATTATAGCTATTGCGTTGGTTAACATAATTATTTTAATGAACAAATTGAAAACTGATCAAATATTCATTAAAAAAATTAAAATCTTTTAGTCGTTGTAATTTACATAAAAATGTTCAAAATAGTTATTCCCGAGTATAATTAAAATATAAAATACCGATTGGAAACTAAATATTTAACGACATACTGTATGACCTACAATATCATGATTATTAGTGTTTTCCAATTTTCTTTGGAGTATACAACGTAAAAACTATATGTTTTGAAATGTTTGTTATACCAATAAAGTGTTCATTTGGTCTTCTCTATTTACAAAACCTATAAATATCGACGTTTCTACAACTTTTTGTTCATTAACGTAAAAACAAGTTTACAGAACGATTTTTATTCTTTGTAGTATTCAAAAATGAATGCATTCATATACATAACATAAAGAAATCAGCAGCAGTTTTTAAACCAATTAGTAAAACTGGGAAAATTGAGTAATTGGTAATTTAGATTTAGTATATTTAATTGAACGGTGAACGAAACGTATTTATTTTCTTGATGAAAAAAAATGACTTTTTGTCAGGAAAATCGAATTGATAACGCGAATCAAACATTTTTTACATTTTAGTTAAAAAAAGTCATTTGTTAAATAAAATACTGAAAAAAGCTTTTAAAAAATATGATTTCCAATTTCAAACAAATGAAAGTTTTCTACGAAATGTCCCCCACGATTTTATTTTAGTTTAATTTGAGTATATTATCGATTGTACAATTATTAAAACGCTTAACTTAACAGTTTTTAGTGTGCTTTATTAAAAGTGCGATTTGCGTCCGGACGAAAGCTGGACCGGTCAGGTAGTTATTATAATGTTGTATTGTCATCGAAACTACATACGTATACCAAATTTCAACTCGATCGGATAACGGGAGGTAGTTGAAAAAGCTGTCGCAAGATTTGAAACAAACAAATATATGGAGTTAATAAAAGCGTTTAAAAAGCCTTTAAAAATATGTACAATTTAAGATTTATTGAAGTGAAAACTTCTTTAGCGGCGTTGTACACTTTTTTTGTAATGGGTAAAAAATGTTAAACTCGCGTCAGATCGTCAGATATGCGTAAGACAAAAACTTTTATTTATACAACGTTAGACATCTAGCGTTGAAATATCGTACATAAAAATGCAATCTATGATACAAACCATTTTGATCGAAAATTCGTAAGACGTTAATATTCAAGTTTTCACTTCCGCCGGCACTCCCGGAGTGCAACCCGTCTTTTTTTTATTTGATGTTTTTATGCATTCTATGTTACGTAAAAATGTTTACAATACAGGACGTTTCGTTAAGCAGTAGATAACCAAGGCCAATATAGCACATACGTTTTTGGAACAGCCTGTAGTTAATTTATATTTTTGACGTGATAACGTCTTATAAATTGATGAATCACCAATCTTATAAATTGATAAAACACCGGCTGCATGGACGAAAAAGTGTAACGTTCCTAACGTAACGTTCCGCCTGACCCTGTGCGTGCTTTTCTCGAAAACGGCCCTAACGATTTGGATGAAATTTACTGAAAAGGGATTTTGGGGGGCAAAAAATCGTTTAAGCTAGGTCTCATCTCTCGAAAAAATCGTTTTCTTACAAATTTTATCATTATAAAAATCAATTTTTTGACGTATGAAAATACTTAAGTATTGTAAGTAGGTTTTGGAATTTTATATTATAAACAGTGAAACAATTGTTTTATAAATATTATGACAGCTAATCTTTGAGACTTAAAATAAATACGGAAGAATATATTATTTATTATTTATTAAGAAATATTATATGGTGAGTAATTTAAATAAATAAAATTAACCTAAATTTGAAGCGAAAGATGCAATATCATAGATTCGAATTATTATAATTATTATATAAATTTAGGTTATGTATTACGGAATACGTTATCACGTAAAACTATCGTCCGTAAACCGACTTTACATACAACCAATTTTTTTTTGTCTTTTTTACGTTTAATCAAGTGTATATTTTTGTAATCAATTTGAATATAGAATGTAATTTAACACAAACAGAACAAATCTCAATTCTATAGTCTGATTATGAAGTATGTATACCAATTTTGAACAATGGAGGGTTAGAGTTCATTTTTTAAATTACATTTGCATATGCAATGCAAACAAAACGAATATTAAATCAAAAACAACTGTGAATTAAACAATAGTGTATGTTTCCATTCATTTAATGAATCAAAATATTTTTTACATGCAGGTATATTGTTTCGTACATATAGTTATTTCAATGGATAGAATATAGATCATCTGCATCAATAAAACAACCCCTGGAAAATGTAATAGTTGAGCTATTAGTAAATTTAATAAACAAAAAATATTGACACATTTTGAAAGTGCGTTTTTAATTACTAAAACACAAATAAATCGCATCTGTGCACTAACGATTTTTTTAGATTAACACAAAATAGATACTAATAAATTCTCTCTTCCGAACTTACCCGAATGAACGTTTCACTTCGGTGCCTGACAGATCAAACTTATTCACTACCTAAGAAAACGTATGCACGATGCACCTATAAAAAAAGACGGGTTGCACTCTGGGAGTGAAAACTTAAATATTAACGTCTTACGAATTTTCGATCAAAATGGTTTGTATCATAGATTGCATTTTTATGTACGATATTTCAACGCTAGATGTCTAACGTTGTATAAATAAAAAAGTTCGATGAGATCACGTATCCTGACGCGGTTTTTTACCCATTACAAAAAAAGTGTACAACGCCGCTAAAGAAGTTTTCACTTAAAAAAGTTTTCACTTAAGTAGTATATTACATCAGGTGCCTCGGGCATCATGACGCGCAGTTCAAGGCTCTCAAACTTTGTGCCCCTTTATATCTCGGTCGAAAGTACGTACTTCCGGCATCAATTTTAAGGCAGAAAGTCTAGCGTGCGTTTAATCCCACCAATGCATAAATGCTAGACTTTCTGCCTTACAATTGATGCCGGAAGTACCTACGTATTTTCGACCGAGGTATAAAGAAAAAATGTTTTCTCTTGGACTTTTGTCAAGTTTCAAGTGAATAGCATACATAGCTCCAGAGAAAATCGATTGTGACATACAGACAGACAACTTAAATGCATGCGCTCTATATATTTTATAATGATGCAAACATGTATTACTCAAAAAATAGTTTTGCGCCTATTAAATGTTTGTAGTTATATATCAATTTTTTAATCGATTCATGAAGTGAATCAAAATAAACGTATTGAATTTTAAAATGAATAGTTTATTTTTATAAGTGTGCATGCGTAGTTCTTTGCGTAGAACTGCATATGATTACTACATAGAAAATATTATTTCTATATTTTTTATGTGTTTAATTAGAGAAATGGCACAATCTTTTGTATGTAACTGCTTAATTTAAAACTTTTAATATTTCCACTTCTACTTGTCGTGCACAAAAATCCAGGTGTGTAAAAACTTTCTTATTATTACTTCATGTACTTGGGTCCAGTTCGATAACTCGATGTACCCGAATTTTTACTTTTTCTATAAGTTGTATAAAACGCTACATTTTGACGTTCCAAAAAAAACTTTGCGAATTATTCACAAATTTGCTCAAAAATTAGTAAAAACTTTTTGCAATGGATATTTTGCACACCGAGTTATCGTACTCTAACCCATGTACTTTAAAGTTTAGACTACGTGCAGTTAAGTTTCGACAATTTTGAAAGAACTTGAAAATTGACTAACCTAGTCGGATCTATAACCCTCAGATTTCTTTGTTTACGACGTTTTAAAAAATAGACTACAATACAACAACCTCGAAAAATCTGAAAGGTGTAAAAACCCGAATTGAAGCTGCAATTAGAGACATTGGATAACAAAAGTTTCCGTATTTCAGTGGAAACTGCACGCGATAAAAAAAATCATCGTTTATTGTAGTTTTACCATGACTTGGAGCAGTGTGTATGCATAACTTTATGTCTACATTATGTTGAAAGTAGAGTTTTAAAACACTTTGAAAATTACATTTTCACCGTTACATCTCTACTTGTAAGTTAGAAAGAGTAAGTAGCAGTTGCAAAGTTATGAAAACTACCATCAGACTGCACTAAGAAGAGTCACTCTAATAATAATACGGTTTTACCGACGCCTTCTTCAACTTTCCTCTCCTAAATCAAATAAACTGCTTTCAAATAACTTTTTCTTTTTTTAGTATTTCGTTTTTAAATTGAATTTAAATTAAAATACTGCATAGTCGCGACTTATAAAAAAAAACTGGGAGGTGTAAAGAGACTGGGAAACATAAGAGCCAGATGGAGGTTTAAAGCTTTTTAAACCCATTTAAGGTCTTAAGATTAACTTCTTCTCTACGGTGGTTGGAGGAATCTTCCGAGCGTACGAATAAGAAAGAGAAAGATTTATTATATTCATTAGAAGGTGGATAAAGAAAAAGGGAAATGAGACTTTATATGTATCTACCTTAACGTAGATGTGTGTTTCTAGACGTAGCTACTGCACTGTACGATAGCCTACCATTCCACACTTTGTTTGAAAAATACAAATGAAAAAACTGCAATTTTACATATTATACGAATGTTTCATATAAGCAATCACAGCGCAGTTAATATTTTACCTTCTACCTTTCCCGTAATTATGCACGTGTTAATTTTCGTTTCATGAAAAAGACACCTCTGATATTTCACTACATAATATACAGTACCTACCTACGAATTCGTATATACATAGCATTGGGACAAAATGGATGGATCTGCAGAATGAGCCATAACTACCTATAGGCAAGGAGCCAGCAATCCTGAAAGCTCCTGAAAAGGATTCCGTGATAACGGAGAAATTGTACCTTCTGTAACGTCATCATTTAAATAGGTCTGCGGGATCTTTCCGGCAAAAAAACATTGGTCGACCGGTTTTTTTCTGAATAAGTACGCAAAATCCGCGATGACAGGGAAACATTAAAGACATTTAACAATATATAATTTATTTTAAAACATTTTCGGCTAATAAAATCCACGCCGACCAAGCGCATCTTATTCGTCTAAGTGTAAACTTTCAATTTTCATTAAAAATTGCATTATCCTTAATCACGGAGCTTTCAGGATTGCTGGCTCCCGGGCTACTGTTATAAGTTTTGATATTTAGGGTTGTCATGGTAATGTTTTATAAAGGTCGCTCACATGGGGCTTGTTTTGCCGCTAGCCTTGCTAGATTTGGTTGCTAAGTTTCAAGTGTGCTGTGATCAGAGATGTACAAGATACCTCATAAAAAGTATCTGAAATACAAGTTACTAGATACTTCTAAGAAAGTATTTGAGAAATCAGATACCTATACTTTTGAAATACTAGATACAAAATGCGATCTTCTAAATACTTTTTTTTAAATAAGATACTTTTTGAAAACATTAATTCAACGTTTCGGCATCCTTTCGACGATAGCCTTCAAGAATGAAAATTCTTAACTAATCCGCGACAAATAGCCGTAAAAAGTAGTTTTGTGATTAAATATAATAAACATCAAAAAACACTTCATGATCTTAAATTATTGTACATAATACCTAAAAAATTAAACATATAGGTACCAAGTAAAGAAATATAACCCATTTTATTATAAATATAAGAAAATATTATATTACTTTTATTATATTACAGTACCTATATAGACTCTAGATATAATCTTTTGATAAATTGATAAATTAAAATTTTAGGATGCCTTTAGTTTTGTCTTTATGATGCCGCAACGTAAAAAATGCATAAGTTAATAGTAAAAGTATCTTAATATTTACAATATTAAATGTAGAAGTACTATTGTACAAAATTTCAGCTTTTGTCAAATACCTGCTCAGAAAAATTAGCTTCAATGTTACGAATTATAATATTCAACCAGAATTCACTTGTTTATGAAAAGATGCAAAAGTTCCGTGGTACTTAAGAAAAGGTAGTTTGTCTGATGTCATAGAGAAAAATAAAAGTTTTTTATTTTTGATACGGTGTTCAAGATATAGGTATATATGCTGAAAACAAATCCACCTCATTGCAAAATGGCTGTCGGTAAAATTTAGTGTGATATAACTTCGTAACGATTCAGCACACAGGTAACTCTTTAGAGATACCCCAATAAAGACTGTGTATTTATCTAGACTCAATAACATATATCTACAGCTAACTAGGTCTATGCTATTTGAGAATCCAACGCCATTCCCAATTTCCTTAATTAATTTTGTCACTGTAATTTTATTGTTCCCAGTAAATTAAGATAATTAACAGTTAAATTATAAGTTAAAATTCCCGCGAGGTGTTTTCGACTTATTAAAATACATAGAATAATAAATTTGGCAAATTGAATTATTGTGTAGCTATTATTACAAGAATATTTATGTTTCTCCCTGGTAGAAACGCTAAATGAATAGGGTAATTTTGAAAATATGTGCATTTGTGAGTTTTTTACATAGTGCATTTTCAATAAAAGTGTACCTATATGTGCCAGCGTTGCCAGTTTTTTTTTGCCAAGTCGGGATTTTGGAACTCTGAGTGAAAACAGCGGGATTCTTTCGTCGAAAGCGGGACATAGTAAAAAAATTGGTTGTCTGTAAAGTCGGTTTACGGACGATAGTTTTACGTGATAACGTATTCCGTAATACATAACCTAAACCTCCCAACATTTGGTTTCAATCCGCTTATCCTTGGTGTCGGAATGATAAGAAATGTCAAAAGTGACGTTTGCAACTTACAAAGTATTATGTTCTAATAATAATTAGTTATTCCAATACTTAACTTAGAAGGCTTTGCATTTCACAATATACTAATGTCAAAAAATTGAATTAAACATTAGAAATGCAGCTGTTTTCATGTTAAGACAAGACATACGTTTGCTTCTAATTTCCATGTACGGCAAACAAAGACAACCGACCGCGTCGCGCCATGCATTACACAACATTGCATTTATACAGCTATTTTTCTATATAAATTTGTATAAAATATTTTTCTATATAAATTTGTATAAAAAAACTGTTTAGGCAAATTCTGTTACACGAAATCTATGTAAAATGTTCTCCTCTTTCGTTTAAGACTGGTTTCAAACCGATCTGATTTAAATTGAGCGAGAAATTAGCAAAAAGCACGCACAGGGTCAGGCGGAACGTTAGGAACGTTACGTTACACTTTTTCGAACATGCAGCCGGTGTTTTATCAATTTATAAGATTGGTGATTCATCAATTTATAAGACGTTATCACGTCAAAAACGTATATAATCAGAAGTTTTCAAATACCTATTTATCTTTTTATTTGAATTAAAATTATGTTTACGTGACAATAGATAGCAAAAATAGCCATAGAAAATGTATTTTAATAAAAATATAATATTTTAAATCAGATTTACCCTATCGTTAAATATTTGAGTCTTATTCGTCTTCAGAATAAAAAAAAAAAAAAAAAACAGAAATCAAAATCAAAATTTTATTCATTAGAAAAATATGGCGTTTCAAACAATAGTCTGTGGGTGAGTGTTACAAATTGCAACTTACAATAAGAGAATAATTATTTGTAAGAATTACTTATTCATGATATTTCTGTGACGATTTAACTTCTTTTAAAGTTATCCCCGAGTTATTCCCGAAAAACTGGACTGAGCCTGTCCCGCGCGGGACATTTAATTTTGATTTTAAAATCGGGACGTCTGGCAACGCTGATATGTGCTTATTTACAAATGTTCATAGAATGAAACTAGGACAGCGCAATTTTTTTTTATTAGTTATTGTTAATTTTATTAAACAAGTGCACTGTCGAAGGTGAAGTACAATTGTGTCGAATGCGAACACACAATAGGGTATAAGCACAATTTATTTTCTTAAAAGTTATCAAACACATGAAATCATTCATTAAAACATTCTTATTGAACTAAAATAGTATATTAAAGTAAAAGTGAAAAAGGTCTTTAAAACACGCGTGATTTTTCGAGCACGACGGCGCAGCCGGAGTGCTCGAAATAGAGCAAGTGTTTTAAAGACCAGTTATCCACGAATACTTTACGCTATTTTTTTTTATTGGTGCACTTTGAAATCATAAATGCTGGTATTATTACTGCAAAAAAATGGAAATAAAAACTAATAATGTAAAATGGTTGAATTTGTGATGTGACATCAATATACCTGTCGTTGTCATGGAAATGAGAAAAACAGAAATTAATTTGCAATTTGTCATTAACGATTAATTGTTTAATAATGTTTGAATAAAGGTTTTGCATTTGTTAGTAATATTTTATTTGACGTTACAAGCTACTCCTGTCAAATCAATAATCAAAAAATTCTCGAGTTGTTGATGTTCCCATGGTAACTTTAAAAAACGCGCGTGTTTGAAAGTTCGATTTAAACACGCTGAGGCTTGCTTTAAATAGGTAAAATGGGGCACCAATAAAAAAAATAAATTTTCTTTTTGGGCAAAATATTTTGATTATTCAAAGGCCATGACAATTATTCTATGGCAACCATACGAATAGTTATTTTTACGCGGTTTTTGATGTCACACTACGGTGTAATAAATAGCATTGGCTGCATTGCGTTTCTATATTTTATATTTCGCGCGTATTTATTGTATTTTTGTTTAATTAGTATTTGTTATTCAGCAAAAATTTAAAAAGAAAAAACTATTTAGAGTTTAATCAATTACAATAAAGATTACAAAAAATAATATTTGAACTAAAAAATCGGTAACTAGGTACACAGGTAACGACCTTGCAGTTAATTTAATGGTAATCATGTCGGACGAAAATATGCTTTAAGCGACACTGTTCTCTCTCTTAATTGCAGACACTTTCACTGCTCTCTCGCGTACTCTGTTGTAATATCTCTGTGTTGCGGCGTTGGATCGTGAGTGGCAGGCTTAACACAAGCACATCTATTGAGATAATCTAAACTTCAGAACTTTCGGGAACATGCTATTCTTAATAATTTAAAAAAAAATTGTTAGATGTGTAGCAGTTTTTTTTGCCTTTACTGTTTGTGAACAATTTTACCGTCTTCATTTAAAAATAATAATTTCTTTCATCTTAAGTTGTATAATTAAAGTTTTATGTGTATTGATAATATTGTAACGTGATATTATTTCGAGGCGTATAACTTCATTTAAAAAAAGAGCCACACCTTAATTAGTTACATGTCAGTATTCATAGAAATAAATTATAACTATCGGTTTCAATTTTGATACAAAAGTTTTAATGTTTAAGTCTGACGATCGATGAATGAAGATAACTGAAGTTTTTTAAACCGCGAAAAAATGAGAACGAAATTTAAATCCATAAAAATTGGTACTAGTTACAGTGAAATACTTTTTTTTTATTACTTATTAATTCGTGTCGCGCTGTCGTGTTTTCCCTTTTTAAATACAACAGTAAATTGAGACTCGACTGTGACGAAAGTAATATGGTATTACAGTGTGTCTAGAGTCAATACCTGCTATTAAATACCCACGCTTTTAAGACATCTTTACTATGAGATGAAAAAAATTATAGGCAATAATTCACTAACGAAACCAGATATTTTATGTTTCTAGGAAGTTTTAACATTCGTGTTTTAAAATACGAACTGTTTCAAAATATCTAGTTTAGGTTTTTTTAACTGGTGTCGGCTTTCGTTTCAAATTTTGAAGTGAAAACTTCTTTAGCGGCGTTGTACACTTTTTTTGTAGTGGGTAAAAAATGTTAAACTCGCGTCAGGGTCACGTGTCCTGATCGAAAATGCGTAAGACGAAAACTTTTATTAATACGTTAGACATCTAGCGTTGAAATATCGTACATAAAAATGCAATCTATGATACAAACCATTTTGATCGAAAATTCGTAAGACGTTAATATTCAAGTTTTCACTCCTGCAGGCACTCCCGGAGTGCAAAGGGTTTTTTTTTTTTAACTAAGAGCATATAAGTTATGTTCTTGATTTTTGATTTAAAGAACTTGCTAAAACAAATTTATTGAAATATTTAAATTGGGATCCTTAATCACAATATATTATCTTACATCATTCCAGGAATTCTCAAATTTTAATGATTCAAGAAGCCGTCAATCAAAGACTTGCAAAGATTTCGTGACTAATTTATCCCTCATATAATAAAATGTTTTTCACTTATCACAAAGCGTGCCGTGATTCGGTTAAAAATTTAACCGCAATCCTGCCTTAGTACATTCAAATATGAACACCACCTCAGATGAGTCTTGTCTTATGTTGAGATGAAGCGGCCAAAAAAAAATTACCCCAACCTCTTTTTTTTAAGTCTAGTGTTGAGTTTTTGGTACGATTTTCAGCTTTAAATCTGGGCTGAAACTTGCACCGGAAACCATGCATTAGAATTTAAAAATGAAAAGCTGACTGTTATTTTTGTCCTTAGCAGCACCATCTTTGTGTATCTTGATGTATGAAAAACATTGCTGTTCAAATAATCATTTTGGGGGTTAATTAATCTACATTCCTTTTGATAAATTGATGAAACACCAGCTGCACGCACGAAAAAGTGTAACGTTCCAAAAGTGTCGCGTTCCGCCTGACCCTATGCGTGCAAGCGAGAACGCAGTATACGCGATAGAGAAGCACGATCGGCGTCGGCTTGTACGTTCTCACTCTTCTCGCGTGACGTCAGAGAGTAGTGTGCGTTTAACATTTTTTTCGGCTGTTCCAACGAAAGCTACATCTGACAGATGGCCTTTGTTTTATACACCGTGGAAATTAAGACTTAAAATCAAGATATCTAATAAAAATGTCATAAATTATCGAATTTTTAAAGCAATTTTTCAGATAATACATCGTTATTTGTTCGTTTTTGCACGAATATTTTTTGTGTCATATAATTATTACCGATTCATCCAAGCCAAAGTATAACTGAACGCACGATAATGGCAATATGGCGCTAATACAGATTATTAAATGTGATTTTATTTTGTTAAAAATAACTGATCGCCGTCATTATGGATAAAATATGATATTATTCACAACGAATGGAAATATACGGTTTGTTAACAAATATATAATATATATACATTCTTTTAAATGTCTTTTATAATTGCTTAAAAATATGTATTTTGCTTTGATTGATCAAATTATTAGTCGGTAAAAATATAGTTTGACAGCTACTAAAATTTAAGTTATATATTATTAAATATGATATCGAGCGGAATACGTTATCACGTAAAACTATCGTCCGTAAACCGACTTTACAGACAACCAATTTTTATAAATTAAATTTTGACGGTTCCAATATGACTTCCGAGGTTTTGTACCAATTTGTATGCATAGGTAGTAGTACTAGATAATCATATCTGATACATGGTTGAACCGTAGACCCATAAAGCCTTCCACTTGAGTCCACTTAAACGACTGCGATATGAAGAATGCGCATTTTGGGAACACATTTATGCTTTCGCCGATGGATCTTGTGTGCACCAGACGGTTTTTTGCTGCATTCTAATTAACTGTCATGTCATAATAATGACACTTATTTATTCGCTACTATAAATAACAACTTTTTATCTAATGAGTCCGATAATGATCAAGCATTTTTTTTCGAATTTTTTCTTTTAATATTGACGTATCCACAAAAACAAATTCATTTTTTGTTTATTTTTTCACGACAAAATTCTCTTTTTAATTCTTTATAATCATGGATTAAAATCATTATTGAGGCTTAGTTCGATAAATTAAAATAAATTAGGCAGAATCGATAAAGTGTTAAAACTTCTGGTCAGTGGCGTGACAGAAAAATAAAACAATTGGGGCTTGTGCTCTGATCGCAAAATAATTTTTAGATTTATATGAACTTTTATTTCAAAAGACAGATTATCTTTCTTTAGCAGTATAAAAGAATATCTCCAAATCTAGAGAAATTTGTATTCATTTTGCAGTTTAATACCTAGCTGTTAATTTCAAACTTATGACATTATATAATAATAATCAACAATTTCTCCTGTTAAATAAATTTCACATTTTGCACTGTTTTCAGTAAAACAAAAAACAATAGAAAATTACCGCCCTCAGTCGGAAAACAACACAGAAGTAAATTAAATTAATATTTATGCCCATATTCACACTATTAAAGATAGAAGTTTCTAATCTTGGAATAGTTTATTCATTAGAATAAAATTTTCTTTCAATTCACCAAGCAAAATATCAGATAGAAAAGTTAGTTAAAGAATAAATATACACTGCACTATACTCCTTGCTCTTTTTATTGAATATTTTGACGTTCATCCAAAATCTAACAATTTAGTGTAAACGTCAAAAAAAGTTTCACAAAATAATCGTGTTTTATTCTAACCCAATTGCACACAAAACTTCCACTAACTTTAATGTTTTACAACTATACATTTCACAAAAGGTTAATAAATAACATAAATAAATTCACAAGAGCAACTGTAGATATAACACGCAACGTTTATTATTATTTTATCAGGCGAATAAATATTTATACCCTGGAAGGAAGACAGAATAGATTTATACCTGCAGTTAACATAATTATGTTTGGTGAATTGAATTATCGCTATTCATTCGGAGGAATAGTTAACTGAAGAACAAATGAACCGAATAAATAACTACTTACGTTCGGTGAATATGGCCATTATGCGTTTTGATTGGTTTATTTTTCATCAGTCTACGCTACTCTGATTCATTTGTTTATCAAATAGCCAGCGTGTTTTTTTTAAACCGGGGTTATAAATCTAGTTTTTGAATTAAAATCGACAAAACATTGCACGTTTTAAATCAAACCATGCGCTGTAATTAGTCGTTTACAGAAGTAAAAAAAAAAACTGTTATTAATGTTCGACCAAATGGGAGGACTGTTTTGCCATTCAAATTGGTTGAGCTTTAAAAAACTATAAAAGCGCTGATTGTATACACGCAACTACAGTTCGCGTAAACAATTTAAAAAATTGCTGTTGCTCAAATAATGTGACAGAAATTACGCATATAAACCGATAACAATGCCTACATCGACATTAATTTAGAACAGGGCTGTGTACAGATCGTATCAAACTTTTTTCTGAGTACACGAGGATTCACTGTTTTTTATCATAATGTGATAAATACTAAGGCAGATGTTTATTTTCATTTTTTGTTTATTAATAGATAATTTATCAGTTCAAATGCATTTTGAAATTTCAAAATCGAACACTTATTATTCATTTATAAATTCAATATTTGTATCTGCATTGTGTAAATAAAATACGATAAAAATATAACGAACAAGGAAATATTTTCCGTTGGAAACGTATATACGTAATCATAGTTCGTAACAGTCTGTCGATTAGAGTAAATATTGTTATCTAAGCTAATATTTATTTTTCGTTCAGTTACCTTTGTCACTTATCAGGTTTTCAAGTTAAAAACATGTTTATTAAATAAATACCAAACCGAAATTAAAAATTACAGGAAAAAACATAACAATTGTATATTAAGGTGTGACTGTTGGTGCATCTTTGAGATATATCTCGAAATTAAAACTAATTTTGCAGAGAAAAACCAATTTTTCTTTTCCAATGACTGGACTTCGTATTCTGAAATTAACAGTGCTTGCAGCATAAATAAAGTCTATCGTTTTGCGATGGATGTTGATATCAAAAAATATTGTATGTGCCATTCTAAAGGATTAATGATACTTCTAATATAATGTTTTTAATAGTTTCATGTCTATAGCAGACATACAGACAGATACACAGATATTGAGACATACGATCCAAACACATCACCCTCTTTTTATGGGCCGGGAATTACAATGATAAACAATTTAGTTTGGCAGTTCGCTGGTACTGATACAAGAACCTATGCAGGGTGGCCACTTTCTGGGAAACCTCAAGGATTTTTTTTGATCATAAAAAAGTCAAAACATTTTGTTGGCAGTTCTAGAGAATTTTTGTAAAAAAAACCGTTTAAGTGTGAACCAGTGTTTTACTCTGAAGGTAGCTAAAAAAGAAAAATGATAGGTCCAACACTCCAGTTGGAAATCAAATACTTATTCCGCGTAGAACACTAAATAATTCGACGAATGTAAAGGAGAAGGACAAAAACATGGCATGTTGTATGCTTTGTAATCAACAACAGTTATAATAGTGTAACACCAAACACTGCACAGACAGACACGGGAGGGTCCTGTTTGTCTGTCCAGCTTCAGGCTGCGTTCGTCCTGGTGGCGTTGATGGTGTTGTGTTGTTGCAAAGCGCATATTAGCCTCAATTCACAATGACAAACATTATCGACATTTCAAAATGTTGGAAAGCGAATCGGCGGCCATAGTGCATCGTTCTGAACTGCATTTACCATCAGCGGGACGATTGGCGACGCGGGAGATACACCGTGCATTGTTTGTTCGTCGCGAACTATCAATGGCCCACAGTATATCAGCGTTGAACTGAGTATAATTTAAATGGAAATTGTTAATATTATCGTTAAAAATCAAGTTTATTATCCTGACGACGGAACAATGTTTTGAAACGTGCGTCGAATACAATTAAATTAGTTGTAGGAATGTTTTATACATTATTAATTAATTAATCATTTAGGGTAATGCACATATACCTACTATACTTTTTGTATCGAAAACGCGCGATTTTGGATACTTTTTCGCAATTTGACAATTACTCAACATTTGTTATGATACTAGTCGGGGTCAGGAGTCGGAAGGGGTACCTTTTTTGCCAGATCACCAGTCTAGAGATTCCCTTCCCCCGCTTTCGATGTCGCTGAACACGATGGTGAGGGTCCCACCATTTTTTTTCCTCATTTTTTACGTGATATTTCCATAAATGATCATCTTTGAAGCCCAGTATCACATTTACAGAAAAAACACAACGAAGATTTTTTGGAGAGAATTACTTTTTCTACAAAATTGTTGGGTTCAAATTTTTTTATAATTTTTTTCAAAGGGGTGGAAAGCAATTTTAAGGGATTGCCAAGGAAAAAATTGTGGGACCCTCACCATCGTGTTCAGCGACCTCGAAAATAGGGGGGGTGCCTAAAAAAAGCAAAAACCCTAAAAAATCCCGACCCCTGACATCGACTATGCGTAAGTTGTGCATTTCAGCGTAAAGTATACGGCCTCCGCTCCAATAACCATAATTTGTCTTTGAATTTCAACAACTATATGTAGCCATTGGAAAGATCATAAACTTTCCTCTAAAGTAGGTATACGTGTTCAAAATTTTAGCTGTGCCAGTTTTGGACACAGGAGTAAGCAAACAGCCAGAGGTATGTATAACTCTCTAATACGAGCTTCACTCATTCTTGTGACTTCGGTGCTCGGTTAACCTGAGATTCTGTCCTGAAACGGTCAGTGATGTACCTACCGTCTCGATTGATGGAAGGTTTTCAGCGAATTGTTCCTCACGCGTCGGACATAAGACATTTGATTAGTTACTTTATTTACATGTTTTATTTCATTTTTAAATTGAGCTTGCTATGATTTACTGGGAACCAAGATCACGAATCCTTCGGCATCCGAGTTATGCTTTTGGTTTTTATTTATTCTTGTATTTCGGATATAGAGATTGAAATCGATTTCCGAGATCCGTTTTCGGGAAAATCCCGAAGACTACGCAACTATTTAATTTTTGTATTTGCTGTTAATTCTGACCAAGTATAGTTTCGACTGGCGGTTGACTATCAGCAGAATATTACATAGGTGTTGTACATAATATAAACGCGAGAATGTATATATGTGTAACAGCATTACATTGGGGAGTGTTCTAATGACAGCCATTATCTTTGCTGATAATGTACGTAATTATACAGAACCAGAGCGCGTACCATTCATCCACATCAGTTGACGTCTGGTATGAGAGAGGCCAGCCAGAGTCAGCCAACTCTCCCGACTGCAACACACATTGACTTCACACTCTGTAATGTTGACAAATATACGTGGGTACTCTCTGTAGTCTATATTATTGCTGTTGCAATGGTGGATAATACGTGTGTCAAATGGATTTGGAGATTTATTACAGTTTCCAGTCATTAGATGAAAACGATGCCACAGAAAGACAAGTCAAAAGTGCTGGCAACTTGATTGAAGTACTGTTGAAAAGATTTTTTAGTTTCGCTATTCGTAATAATTTGTGATGGATTCACCTTTACCCCGTAAATGATAAACCTTTAATTTTAAATCTTATTTTTATAATAAACATGTCCCGCCTGGCTTCACTCGGTTGCGTATTTGGTCGGAAGCACTATTGCCTCCAAACAAGCATGGTTTTTTGTAATGCAATATTTACTTACAAAACTTTTTAACAAAAAAATTAAACCACCGAAAAACTGAAAAGCAAAAAATAATAAATCTTTTTATTTAACTAAGTTCTATCTAAGTAGTTGAACGTATGTGACAGTCTAGTATATCTAAGTAATTTTGAGTCGGCGTCAACAATCCCTCGCCGGAAATCTCTGAGCGTTCACGAAGTTAATGTCAGCGACAGAGCAACCCGAACGGGCACACTGAGGACACACGTCTTTGCGAGTGGTCGTGTGGAGAGCGCATATTTGGAATGTTAATGTTTATCGCTGGAGATTTCACGTATCATTGTTAATTTGATTTAATTATTTCTTTTAGTGATCTTTGTTCATTGATGGTTTGACGCCGACTCAAAATTACTTAGATATACTAGACTGTCACATACGTTCAACTACTTAGATAGAACTTAGTTAAATAAAAAGATTTATTATTTTTTGCTTTTCAGTTTTTCGGCGGTTTAATTTTTTTGTTAAAAAGTTTTTATTTTATAATTTTTTGTGGCTATATAATTTATAATTGTAATACACAACACAGCATGAAAATCTGTGAGTAAACTATAAATCACCCCTATTTTCCCACCCTTAGGGTAGGAGTTTTTTTCCAAATTTATATGAGACGAACCTCGAGGTATACCCTATCCAATAAAAAAATAATTATCAAAATTGGACCACTCTGTAAAAAGTTATGTGTGGTCATACATTACAATCAGTGAGTGAACAATCAATCATCCCCTGTTTTCCTACCCTTAGGGTTGGAATTTTTTTACCAAATTTATATGGGACCAACTTCGGGGTATACCCTTTCAAACAAAAAAATAATTATCAAAATCGGACTACTCTGTAAAAAGTTATGCGTGGTCATACATAAATAAAAAAAAAAAAAATATACGCGTCGAATTGAGAACCTCCTCCGTTTTTGTTTTTCGTCGGTTAAAAAGCGTTTTCAGTAAAGAACTCTATAAGCACGTCGTTCGCTTGTCGTGGAGTGGAGTGTTTCCTTCTGATTACGCTTGTGTAACGCATTGCAAAATCGTGCTTGTTTGGAGGCAATGATGCCTCCTACTGAATAAGCAAACGAAAACATGCCGCCCTGTTATCAATTAATTGTCATGACCGCCGTTGTTCAAATTCTGCCACTGCACCATAAAAGACGCCGTGTGGAATTTTATCAAAAAGACTTCTTTATTATACCATCGCGTATTTCTGCAAGCCGCTTCAATTTTTGACAGGTCACTTTTAAAGCAAAGTTCATTTCTAATCGTGGAGTGCGTCTTGACTATGATTTACTATGGAAATGGTAGCACGATTATGTTTCTTTTATTTTAGATAACTTTACAGCACTAGTATTAAATTGTCATTTTACGACGGCTATAGAGGCATGAAAAGCAGCTATTTTATAGGGGTGTGTGCAAGAAACCCCCCGTTCATTCTTCATTAAAATCTTGCTAATTTATTTGAGTACTAATGCAATATTTCTTTTGTTACAGATGATCGATGCGAGCTATCATAGCAGTCCATCATTTCAGACGTATTCAGTTATCATCCTGTGTTCAGTCATTTTATGTTTTGTAGTCTTCATTGGAGTTATTCTAGTTTGGAAGTAAGTAATACCTATACTATTTTTTTTTTATTTCTATAGTACGGCATTATTTTTTAATTTTACAAAATACCAGATTTTTGAAGTGAAAACTTCTTTAGCGGCGTTGTACACTTTTTTTGTAATGGGTAAAAAATGTTAAACTCGCGTCAGGAAAAGTAAGAACTGGGTGAGACTCTCTAGTGATAGTAATTGCCAGATACTTTTTATACAACGTTAGACATCTAGCGTTGAAATATCGTACATAAAAATGCAATCTATGATACAAACCATTTTATTTTTTATACAACGTGAGACATCTAGCGTTGAAATATCATAAAAATGCAATCTATGATACAAATCATTTTATTTTTTATACAACGTTAGACATCTAGCGTTGAAATATCATAAAAATGCAATCTATGATACAAATCATTCTATTTACAAGTGTTGCCAATAAATAAACAGTGCTTCTAAATGCAAAAAATTAAGACATTAATATTCAAGTTTTCACTTCTGCCGGCACTCCCGGAGTGCAACCCGTCTTTTTTTCTATATAATCATCTAACTTGGGTCCAGAAAAAAAATGCTTTAATGTTTTGTAATTACTTTTGTTATTCTAATCACGCTTTATAAACAGATTTTTGTAGCAATGGAAAGACACTGCATTAACATACAAAATATAGTTTTTATTCCCATGCATTAGATTTTTCTAAAAATATGGGAAGTTTGCTATGATTGCCCAATGCCCACTTAACTTCCTTGCCTATTATATAGTAAAGTCTGCGTGATAACTTTAAACCATTTGATGACGTTTATGTATTACTAACGCTATTATTACAAGCCTTTTTATATTTTTAATAAACTGTAATGGTTTTTGAGATAAATCGAGAAAACAATTTTTAGTACTGTCTCCTTCTTTGGACCATGGTCGCCTTGATGAATGGATTTCGGCGAATCTATGTGAAAACACCATAAAAAATTAGAAATATAAAAAATACTGAAATATTTCTTAAAACTATAGTCACTAAAAATATATTATTCGTGTTGTCACCTTTCAAATCAAACAACTCGCTTTATTGTCGCTTGATTTTTATGTTTTCATCGTCGTAAACACTCTTACACACGTCTGTCCGTGCCGCGTATCGAGGCGGCTTCGAGGTTACTATGAGGCCCGATAGAGACAGTGACGTTAATTTGTGACTAGAATGTTGTCAGTATGCAAAATTTTGATTATATTTAGTTGGTCGAATGAAAAAGCTGGTCCAGTGATCGCAATCTTCCCCTAAGTAGGTACATACTTTAGTTAAAATATCTTCCAGTAAAATTTTAACTTTTATGACAATTTTTTTTTTTAAATTCCTGTAAAATTTATCCACAATATTGCGTACATAATATAATACATATTACTTAACTGATACCTTGAAATATTTCGGTGTCATTCTATTTGAATTAGATTATTGACTTGCAAAATGTAAACCAATATTTAAATAGTAAAAATAACATCCTGTGAGAACACAATATTCAACAGGAAATGGTTTTAGTGCAAATTTTTGTGGATTACTAATGATAAATAACAAGACACTTCACAGTAAATTCAGTAGGGAATTTATATTATATATTGGATAATTCGAACATTAAAATAAAGTATGTCACCAGTCAGACTCGAATTTGTAATTTCGGAGTGTTTAGTAATATAGGACTGCGTGACAAATATTAATAATTTCATAGTAAAATCATACAAAATGTAATTATTTTACAGAAGTTCACTATTAACGTTTTCGTGATCAAGTATGGCATGTTTGATACCACGAAATTGATTCGTGTAGTCTATCACAGTTTTGTGTTTCAATAATACGAAAATTAACAAGTTTTTATTTACATCTTTTCACATTTGTTTGTGAATAAATTTATTAAATAGAACTTTTAATTATTTGAGTAATTTCCTAGATTATTGCTAAACTAAAGTACACAAAAAAAGAAGCATTAAAAAGCACTGTCTTAAAAATTACGAAAAACTTATATTTGCAAATGTACAACAGTAAAAATGTTAAGAAAATAAATCAAATACCTAAATAAAATTGTCGACCAATTTTTCTCAGACCAATATATTGACAAAAAATAAAAAATAACAAATCAATACAACACAAGATGACGTTTCGATCCGGCTTTGGAACTTCTTCAGAAAAATCTAAAAATATAAAAATTAATTAGTATTAAATTATTAATTATTATCTAATTGCACGAATGTTTTATTTGAAGAGTTCTATTCAGACGTTAATCAAAGATTTTAAAAGAAATCAAATGTAACAATTTACTGTTTATACTAAATGTCCAGAGGATATCTCCATGTATGAGAGGGATTTTACACGTGTTATCCTGCGCATGAGATAAAATAAACAAGAATTGTCATGTATATTGTGAAGGAACAGGAAGAGTGGGATTTACAATGTATTTAGGTATTTCCCAGACGATTTGTTTGATCCGTGTGAAAAGTGAAAGACACATGCATATGTATTTTGTTGTGAAACCTTCAATACAGTGTCAGTCAAAAGTGTTTCATCTTTCATGTGTCCTTTTAAATTTAAAAGGGGCTTAGACATTCATACTTCGAAACGGCCACGTAAGATAACGGCAAGGCGTCATCGTGCTTAAAATTTTTAAATAGGAAAAAAACTCACCCACTCACCTCAAACAAATTACGAGAGAAACAGGATAACTATTTTCGATCAGATTCGAAAAAATAAACTTAAAAACAAATCATGAAGCATTTTTCCAATCGAAATGCTATTTACAAAATTGACATTAAAACCGAGCTGTGTAGGTAGGGAGGTACCGGGTTCGTTTCCCGGCGGAGGCAGATGCGGCTGGGAGTTTTTCCTACTGCCTCTTGCCGAGAAACGGTAACTCCTGTGCCGCCCATCTTGTTGAGGTTTTTCGTGGTTTCCCTCGATAAATATATCGAGATGGATATCCTTACTCAAGGTCATGGCCGTTACCTTCTCAACATTTGTCTACCTTATCCTAATTTCCTAAAAATTTCTTCATTTGCCCATTGCCATTAATTTAGTTGAAGTTTAAAAATTGTAGAAAATAACGGGAATTGTGAAAGATATAGTAATGGTGCGAATGGCGTCTGTTATGACATCAAGTCGAGAAACGGACGTTGAACGCTTTATAATTATATTATTATTATTATTAATATTGAAATTAAAAATTTTTTTAATTTAAAAATCTGATATTACAAAATCCTAAATTTTTCGTAATGTTATTTAAACTTGCTACTTGAAATAAATCATTTGCTGACTCGGTTTAGTACAAAAATATAGAACATAAAATGTTATTTTTTAAGAATTAAGCGTTCACTCTTCGTTATTATAAATTCTTGGAAAGAGATAGTAAAATGTTTCTGGTATTTTTTACATTTCCCCATTCAATATTCGTTCCTTGTAATTTATTATATGTTCTAATTCTCGGTTCTTCGTATACCGGCTGTTTCCGTTAATACAGACTTTTACAGAGCATGTTTAAAAACTTGTAGGAAATCTGTCACCAACTGGAAACGTTATAACTCGTATTTACAGTTGCAAATGATACATTTACCAAAAAATTCACTCTCTTGAACCGAGTATTTTGATAGCCGAAATTTGAAAACGGACTGTAAAATGATGCGTTTATTTATTCTAATCTTTAATGTAAAGATGCCTTGGTTAAATGCCTAATCAACTCCATTACCACATTAACCATTGTTTTGGCACAATTTACATCGGAAAATAGTTTGCAATAATATAAAAAATAAAGTTAGTTATGTAATTAGAACGGAATATTTCTAGAGACATTACAATCAAAGAATTGAAGAAAAAAAAATTGAACAAGTGTCACAATCCAGGCATCCAGGCATCCCTAGGGAGGTCGTTCTGTAGAGAAATATATTTGTTGACTATAAAAACACAGGAGAGAAGACTTGCAAAGACGTTCGGCAGAACGCTGGCATGGAAGTAAGATGACAGACGTGGAACAGGTGCCTCGATGGTCCCCTTGCTTCAAGGTACTTCGCCCCCGCGCACCCACGCTTTCTGAATTCCTAGTATCCACATTAGTTCGAGCCTTTAAGTTGTTTGATTTTACCTACTTTTACAAATTCTTTTGATACCTACAAAATATATACAAAATAACATTATCGATGCTTATCAGCCTACTTTGTTTGTTTCTGGATTAGAGAAGAAAACAGCTTTTAATTTTTTTACATTGTTTTTTTTTATAAAAATCGGCTGTGATACTTTTGACTCGACAATTTTTTTTTATTTTTACACTAGCGGACCGTCCCGGTTTCACCCGGGTGTGATAAATATAATTATATATCTATAAAAATCAATGCCACGCCTACTTTGTTTGTTTCTGGATTAGAGAAGAAAACAGCTTTTAATTTTTTTACATTGTTTTTTTTATAAAAATCGGCTGTGATACTTTTGACTCGACAATTTTTTTTTATTTTTACACTAGCGGACCGTCCCGGTTTCACCCGGGTGCGATAAATATAATTATATATCTATAAAAATCAATGCCACGCCTACTTTGTTTGTTTCTGGATTAGAGAAGAAAACAGCTTTTAATTTTTTTACATTGTTTTTTTTATAAAAATCGGCTGTGATACTTTTGACTCGACAATTTTTTTTTATTTTTACACTAGCGGACCGTCCCGGTTTCACCCGGGTGTGATAAATATAATTATATATCTATAAAAATCAATGCCACGCCTACTTTGTTTGTTTCTGGATTAGAGAAGAAAACAGCTTTTAATTTTTTTACATTGTTTTTTTTTTTATAAAAATCGGCTGTGATACTTTTGACTCGACAATTTTTTTTATTTTTACACTAGCGGACCGTCCCGGTTTCACCCGGGTGCGATAAATATAATTATATAGGTATCTATAAAAATCAATGCCACTTTTCGTTGTAATTTTATAACTCAAGAACGGGCTCACCTATCCAAATCAAATGTTTAGGCTTTGTTCGGACTATTTTGTAGATGGCTTATGTGAAGTTTGCACAAAATTGGTGGAGCGGTTCTTCATTTATCATATTTTTTGTAACAAAATATTCTAAAATAGCTAGCAATTAATAAAATATTTTTTTGTTTGAATAAATGAATTTGATGTTCCAATTAATTTTTTTATTATTTCACTTTATACGTAGCGAAGCACGTACCGGGCCGCTAGTATTTAATAAAAACTATCATATAGCATAAGTTGAACCAAGCAAGACACATTTACAAAATTTCATTAAAGTCGGGTTAGTGACACGAGATTTTTATATATCTAAAGATTTGCGTGAGTTCTACATAGGGTTGCCATTCGTCTCGATATATCGGGAATGGCAACCCTAGTTCTAAATTTTGTTAACTGTTGTATTTTGAAACTGTTATTTTCTGATAAAAGTTAAAAATGTTCCAAATTTTCACGCATCAACTTGTCGAAAAGATTGTATCGTCTTTCGCGCAATACCGGTAACTTTTAGAATTTAGATAGAGTATCCGTAGTCAAGATAAAACAAATATTACGTTTTTATTGTATTATGATATACAGTAATGTTAGAATACAAGCAACATCTATTGACAATAGGCGAGGAGTTGTTATATACAATATATTAAAAACACCACGTCATTCCTTAACAAAAGATGCATTAAAATCACAAAATTAATAATCATGATTCGAGACGTGATGGGAACGCAGGGTTTACCAACATTCTAAAGCAAGATTTGCAAAATTCTGAAACAATGACATTTTTGACTCTTATAGGATAACTCGTTTGTTTGTCCGTTTGTTTGTCTGTCACAGTCGAATTTCTCGAGACTAAATAATGGTATCAAACTGAAATTTGGCATAATATATAATATATTCCAGTAGTCGCGAAACTTAAAAAATTGTTTCCCGTTTTGAACAAGGAAAAGCCTTAAATAATATTATGAAATCTTATTATTCACTGTTGAACCGATAAATAAATAAACGTGTTATAGTTATGGCCACGAAAATAAAAAATGCAAAATCTTGATTAATACGCCCGTACTTATAATACCTAATACAGATAAAACAATACAGTAGAATCTCACTAATCCGACACTATTAAAAACTAGGGGGTGCCGCATTATTGTAATGTTCGGATTATTGGATTGTATAGAAAAAACCATAATATGTTAATAAAATAAAGCATTTCATAAAAAGATAACAGTAGGGAGGGGTAAGGGAGACTTGAGCGGAGGTTGCCGGATTATTGGACGTACCGGACTACTGAAGTGCCGGATTAGTGAGATACTACTGTATTAATCTCAAAAACAAAATAATATTGATTTGGAAAATTGTACAACCCTTAAAGTGGAACAAGAAGAACATCAACGAATAAAATACAATCCTGTGTTGCCAAACTTTTTACGACATATCAAATTGCCCTAAAAAATGTTTTCGTACAATATACTATTTTTATTAATTAAATTGTTATAAGTATGAGCCATTTGTGAAAACTCTAATCAGCTAAAACTTAATATTAACAGAAAAATAAACGCTGTACCCACGCAAGATAAAATTTTAATAATTTGAAATGTCTTCAAAAATCTATGTTGGTTGTACAGTTCTATAAAAAATTGAATTAATTGAAATCGTGCTAATTTTAAACGAACGTGAAGTTTTTGACGTGATAACGTCTTATAAATTGATGAATCACCAATCTTATAAATTGATAAAACACCGGCTGCATGTACGAAAAAGTGTAACGTTCCTAACGGTCGTAACGTTCCTAACGCTCGTAACGGTCGTAACGTTCCGCCTGACTCTGTGCGTGCTTTTCTCGAAAACGGCCCTAACGATTTGGATGAAATTTACTGAAAAGGGATTTTGGGGGGCAAAAAATCGTTTTAGCTAGGTCTCATCTCTCGAAAAAATCGTTTTCTTACAAATTTTATCATTATAAAAATCAATTTTTTGACGTATGAAAATACTTAAATATTGTAAGTAGGTTTTGGAATTTTATACAAACAAGGAAACAATTGTTTTATACATATTATGACAGCTAATCTTTGAGACTTAAAATAAATACGAAAGAAAGAAAGTTAAAAAAAACAATTATATTATATGGTGAGTAATTTAAATAAATAAAATTAACCTAAATTTGAAGCGAAAGATGCAATATCATAGATTCGAATTATTATAATTATTATATAAATTTAGGTTATGTATTACGGAATACGTTATCACGTAAAACTATCGTCCGTAAAACGCCTTTACAGACAACCAATTTTTTTTTCGATCAATTTTTACTGGAGATCTGCAATTTTAAATTGTACACTGCGTGTCGTTCCGAGAAAATACAGTTAGGTACATTTATCCCTAAAGTTAAAGTAGGAATTTTAACGACGCTTTAACGCACATTTTTTACTTGTTTTCATTAATTTGCCTGACAACGTTTTGAAATGTGTACATAGCTTTACTGAATCATCATCACTGTACAATAGAAAATCCATTAGAAACACTGTACACTATATGAGAAAAGACTAGAAGCAGCAAGAAGACGTGTGATGTATGTGTCGGTAGTTATGTGCAGAATGTTTGCCGCTCTCGTCATCCCTTATTCCAGAACCGGATTTACACAAGGAATGAAGGACTCTTTACCCTGTCGATCACCTTGCTAATTTTTAGGCTTTCGTACCTCAAAAGGAAAAAAAGAACCCTTAATTTTTCGTGGAAAACTCATATTGCTTTCATTAAAGGTAAACTTGCTACTTATGTCTACATGATACGGAACCTTTCTAGTGTAACGAACCTACATGTTTTATTGTCAGTTTACTATGGTTTTATTTATTCTGCCATCAAATACGGTATCATCCTGTGGGGAGCCTCAAGTGAATGTAGTGATATATTTATTTTACAAAAAAAGACTTTAAGGGCATTGTTTAAACTTAGTTCGCGGGCCTCATGTAAATCCTATTTTAAAAACTATAAAATTTTAACTTTTTACTCTATATATTATGTCTATGAAGTGTCGGTATTTGTAAAATCACATCCTACCTACTTTAAAACTAATATTTCGATCCATAATCGTAATACCAGACAAGCATAAACCACTACCTAAATCAACGGTATATAAAAAAAAAATGTGAATTTCAATTTAGTGAACATCTTCAATAAATTATCACATGATATTAAACAGCTTCCTTTGCCTCGCTTCAAAAGACATTTAAAAAATTATCTTATTGACAAATGTTTGTACTCTATACATGATTTATAAATTTAATTGTATTAATTGACATATTTCACAGCGTTTTAGCTACATATGAAATAAATAAATATCTTATAGAATCACTTTGTTGTTCATCTGTCAAAACCTATAGGGTACTTCCCGTTGACCTAGAATCATGAAATTTGATAAGAAGCAATGTCTTATAGCACAAGTAAAGGGAAAAATCCGAAAATCGTAAATTTGTAGCTACATCACAAAAGAAAATTGTTTTTAAACCGTTACAACATGCTACGCACATACCCAGTAGCAGTTCTAATACAAAACAAGTGTTCGCAGGCGGTGCGTTTATACAACACAATATGAGAACTCTCGCATACAACACGGTACGACAATTAGGCTATCAGATATAGCCACGAGGTGCAATAGAATTCAGTAGTCCATTTCAACTCATTGCAATTACACGCTTAGTTGGCAAACTAATCGCGACCTTTGTCGATGTATGAGGACAACAGTTTTCCAACGGCTAGGCGAGAAAAATCGACCAGAATCGAACCAACGATCTTCTGCGTACGAAGAAGACGCTATGTCCGTGCAGATATCGTAGCTTGATATACAACTGTTTTTGTGGTATAAGTATCGCGAATGTATTTCTAAAAATATCGGTGATTGTTGTAAGAGAAGAACAAAAACTATTAAATATTCTCTAACTCCGAACCTGTCTGTTAAACCGTCTCACTCTTTCTACCCATCTTTCTATCTATTCACTGATTCATGCTCGTTTGCTTAAAAGTTTCTGTAGATTAATGGATTAACAATGCAGTAGCGTAATAACAGCACTCAGATTTTTGTATGAAATTGCACGAGTCGCTTTGTATTATAAACAATCGACATCATTAATTTTTTCAATTTTTAATTTTTCCATTGAAGTAGTTTCATCAGCCCACTTGCTCAGTAAATCATCTCAATATGTGTAATGCTAGGCTGTGCTCGGATTATTTATGACCTTGGTTGTCGAGCGTTTGTAATCTACAATATCTAGAATGACTTGTTTTGGAAGTGCAACTTCTTTAGCAATTTCGGGCCGTGTACGTTTGCGTTTAATATTTAGCAACGAAAAACCAATCATACATTATTTTCTTTTGTCTTAAGTTATAAGTATAACAGTATCTGGGTGACCGAGCTTTGCTCGGAAAGTTAAATAAAATACTGATATTCAAATATACGTATTTATTTTAAGTCTCACTTGGATATAGTAATTAAAGATTAGCTGCCATAATATTTTGAAAACAATTGTTTCATTGTTTGTATAAAATTACAAAACCTACTTACAATATTTAAGTATTTTCATACTACGTCAAAAAATTGATTTTTATAATGATAAAATTTGTAAGAAAACGATTTTTTCGAGAGATGAGACCTAGCTAAAACGATTTTTTGCCCCCAAAATCCGTTTTCAGTAAATTTCATCCAAATCGTTAGGGCCGTTTTCGAGAAAATATTTAGGGACATAGGTACTTATAGGTAGATACATGATTAGCTCGTTAAATAATATAGGGATTTAAATGTAGATTTTGCTTTCACTTCTGTAATGTGTAGTGTAAACTACACGGTCTTATAAGTAAACTAAATTTTACAGAATAAGCTTCTTCAGAGTGTCGCGACACCCTATTTTTTTTCTTTATTTGAACTCTTTTAAAATGCTTATGTACAAAAGAATAAAATATAAATTATTACCTATATTGGTGAAATAATGTAAAATAAATACGTTGATATATATTTATAAATAAAATCGTAACTTTGTAGCAAGTTTTTAACAAAATATCGACTTATAGCAAGTCTCTTGAAATTGTGCATAATATCGAAGAATCTCGTTAGAGATTCTTTTCTGTTATTATATGCTTTATCATCAAAGTTCCCTCTAAACTGCGTGAGTGCGCGGCCGCGCAATAATTTATCGAAAGTTGCGCAGCCGTCTTTACATTCTGCACACAATGGGCTTGTTCGCCATTTTTTTCTTATTTCACTTTATAGACGAATTGCATCTAAAAATGTCAAAAATCCTTTCTTGTATGTTATTAAAATGTTTTAAAATGTAATTTTCAAGAGTATAAAAAAAATGTTGACTTCAAACACAGGCATAGGAACCCCACATACACTCTTACATACGTTTTGAACATTTTTGCTCCCATATACTTTTGTATCGCGCAGTCAGCGAAAAAATTAGAGGGAACATTGTTTATCATCCATACTGAAAATGTAAAAGAAGACTAAAAGCTTTATTTTTAAATACTTCCAGACAGTTTAATCATTTTTCGATAATGCTAACAAGAGCACTTAAACAATTGTAGACAGACACCTTTAAAATACTTTTAAAGTAGTTTTTTCTCTTATCTTTTATCACCGTTTTTATGCAGCGGCTAGAGACACTCAATACAAATTCTTTTAGTATCCAGAATATTGTCATTTTCTAATTCACATGAAGCGAATTGGTAGTTGAGATGGGGAGTATTTTTAATCACAGGTATTTTGGAACTGTTCCGCAAACGAGACAGTGAAGTAACAGAGAATGGAACAGGTCACGGGTAAAATATTCTAAATAAAATATACCAGTGACACCGAAATCACTGTACTCGGAAGTTTGGTGTTTGATATCTGCAATTCGATTTCTACAGCGTATTGGCATCGAGACAAAGTTAAGTATTGGGTTGCAGTATGTTTATGTATGGCATATAAGTATTTCGAGTGAAACTTGTCATTGTTGTTACAAAATAACGGGCATTTGAAACTAGTATTTTTGCGGAACCGTTACATAAAAATGCAACAGAACCCAATCTCTAGTTTGTAGGTATACGAAATGTAGCATGGCGATGGCGGTACCTTTTTTTAATCATTTTGTGTGAGATTAGAGGTGGCCTTTGAAACAAGTGAATAACGCTAACAACGTCCGCGTGCCATTAGTAGGTTGATGCTAACCATAACACTGGCTGGTTTTTGATGACTTCCGGCCAAAATCTCCTACAATGAAAGTGTGTCGGCTTATATACGCATTTTTATGTTGTATTTTATTCTGTTTTGGGTAAATAATGACTTTAAATTTTGCACTAATTTATAAAAATGTAGTGACATTTCCTTTTGAATGTTTCCGCAATAAAGCACTATTTATGAATGTTTATTTATTGTCAAATTTTAACAAATCGGCGCATTATTTAATTAAAACACGCTTCTGAATTTTATTTCTTTAATAGAGACAAAACAACTGTTATAGTCCACCTTAAGCATAATTTTTTACAACTAACGTTTTTATATGGCAATTTGTAACTGTGAATAATATATTACATGTGCATATAGCCTAAGCTGCTGAGCACTTTTCTTTTAATAAAAAAAAAAAACATAATAATAATAATATATTACACCACAAGGGCCGAAAGTTTGATATCTTGCACTGCGCGCCATGATGCCGAGGCGACACAGAGACGCACAGTGCAAGGATATTAAACGTTTGTCCAGTGTGGTGTATATCTACTATTTTCTTCATACCTCGGTCGTAAGTACGCTTATTAAATACATTAATTAATGAATTACGTATTAATCACATAAAAATACAGATAAATTCCAAGCAAGGTTTGATGTTTTATGTAAAATAACGAATGATAGCTGCTGTTTGCGACTATTAGCATTGCTATAGAAACCACATCTAAACAACAGTTACTAGGTTATTTTTTCTTTACTGCCGCCCGAACGTACATACTTCCCGCATCAGTGCGTGTAGTCCCGCCAATGCGTAAATGTTAGACTTTCTGCCTCACAATTGATGCCGAAAGTATGTAGTTTGAATCGAGGTATGATGAAAAGAGTTAAAAACAGTTTCAACGAAAATATTTCATTATTTTTGTATGTTTGATCTGAAGATCCTATTTGTAATTATAATATTTCCCGATTTTTTTCCAAATCATAAAATTTAAAAAACTAATCTGTCTTCCTATTTTGAAAGATCTGATTACACAAACGTAAGTACAAAATTCAAATTGCTATGTTGATTTAATTTATAGTAGATTTAAAATAAAAAAATCATCTTTATAATTTTGAAATTAAAAATCAATCGAAAACTAATAAAATCAAAACCCAATAAAATTGTGTTTTTTTTGTGAGAGGTAATATTGGAAAATAAGTGAATACTATCTGCTATACAGCTGCTAATAATTTTCTTTAGTAAAATAGCCTGTCGAGTAAAAACTCGCGGCATTTGGTTGTTGTGCACGGAACAGGAAATGGGAATTATGTAAATTAGCATCAGACGTGCTTCTTGCAACGGGAAAACTACAGAATTCAAGTGACGATGTTTAACCATGATGCAAAAAATTTACAAACAAATTATACAATTACCAGGTCGTATTCTGATATCAAAGTAAAATTCAAAACAAATTGCCATTATAAATCTTCCCCAAAATGTGCAAAAGTTTTCTCCCTGCGCTACTTTATTCAACTCAAAACTCAGAGTCATTTCGACCGTGCTTACAGATGCAGCAACAGACAAAGACTCTATAAATATAACCAAATCTTGACTAATTTTTTGAATATTTTTTTGTTCATTGTCTGAAAAATTGGTCGATAATTTTACTTATAAATATAAACTGATTTTTGCAACGATAGCTTCTCAGTATCCCACTCCAAACCAACATAATATATTCAATTCACTGTGCATTGCATAAAGAAGTTTCACTTAGAAAAAAAGTGAGCCGGTCGTGGGACGCCTGGCAGATGTAAAAAATGAATTTAAACGAAATTCTAGTAACTAAATTTCGCCCCGTTATCTGACGAAATTCTAGTAACATAAAATATTTTTAACAAAAAAATTGAACCGACTTCAAAAAAGGCACTAAAAAGTAAAAAATAATTGCGTATTGAAATGTTTTGGAGTCGGTGTAGTTCTCGGAATAGATTTCGTTTTGGCTGACACCGACTCCAAAACATTTCAATACGCAATTATTTTTTACTTTTTAGTGCCTTTTTTGAAGTCGGTTCAATTTTTTTGTTAAAAATATTTTATTTTTCTCTTTTTAGTGTTAATCTAACACTAAAAATCGGTGAACATACATAAAAAAACATTATGCATGCCTTTGAAATTTGAGAGTTTCCCTCGATTTCTCCGGGATCCACCATCAGATCCTGACTTGGTTCCGATGGGACCACCTCGGAAGTGCACTCTTTCGAATAAAAAAAAAAATTGAAAATTGGTCCATAATTGACGGAGAAATCGGTGAACATACATAAAAAAAAAAAATATATACAGACGAACACAGAACCTCCTCCTTTTTGTTGAAGTCGGTTAAAAACTAAACGTATCGACAAACGCCATGTTCGTCACTTCAACACACACACAATAAGCACTAACAGACACATGTCCAACGCATACTCGATTGAAACGTAACACGTCCCATGAACAGCGTCGCGTCAATTGAAACGTAACGCGTTCCACTTGCGCGGCTTTACTCCCAAGCAAACGCGTCGCATCAAAATTTCGGGTGACAGCTGAAATGTTTTCTAAAAAATCGCAAGCAGAAGTTGAATTACTAGCCGGTATGTTTGCATCAGGGTTAATACAAATAATATAGAACGAAGTTTTCTACACAAGCATTCTCGAAAAGTAAAGCTTGGTTTATGTGTGTGTGTACCTAATATACATATGCATGTGTAAGGGAATTTGAAAATAGGCCCATTGGATTTGTTGAAACGCGAATACATTCCAGAGTCACTCTGTAAATCCCCTATCGCTCTTTAGACTTTAACGTAGAATTTATAATAATAAGGTATCTACTATAGAATTAAAATATGCTTTACACCGAAATATTTTCCGGAAAAAACATAAACGACACTTCGTAGCCATTAATTATGTAACGCTGATAACCTCAGATGTTGAGCGTCTATAATCTACATTAATTATACGTATACATTTAGTACTTATAAAAACATATTTTGAATTAATCTTGCGGGAACGTATAACCAAACATTTGATTGGATCATTTTATTTTTGAATCGAATTGAATACAAGTTAATGTCAAATTCAATTTAAAATAAATATAATGTACTTAGTTTAACAAAAATTAAAAAACACGCTTTATATCAAACTAAAAAGTGAAAAGTAAATATAATTTAAATAAAATATTTTTAACAAAAAAATTGAACCGACTTCAAAATATGCACTAAAAAGTAATAAAATAATTGCATTTTTGGAGTCGGTGTTATTATTGCTAAGTATATTGTAGTCAGCGTTGCTAGACGTCCCGATTTTGGCGGGACGTCCCGATTTTTAAATCAAAATTAAATGTCCCGCGCGGGACAGGCTCAGTCACGCTTTTCGGGGTTAACTCGGGGATAACTTTAAAAGAAGTTAAATCTTCACAGAAATATCATGAATAAGTAATTCTTATAAATATTTATTCTCTTATTGTAAGTTGGAATTTGTAACACTCACTCCACAGACTATTGTTTGAAACGCCATATTTTTCTAATGAATAAAACTTTTTTGATTTTGAATTCTGTTTTTTTTTTTTTTTATTCTGAAGACGAATAAAACTCAACGATAGGGTAAATCTGATTTAAAATATTATATTTTTATTAAAATACAATTTCTATGGCTATTTTTGCTATCTATTGTTACGTAAACGTAATTTTAATTCAAATAAAAAGATAAATAGGTATTTTAAAACTTCTTATTATATACGGTTTTTTACTATGTCCCACTTTCGACGAAAGAATCCCGCTGTTTTCACTCAAAGAGTTCCAAAATCCCGACTTGGCAAAAAAAAACTGACAACGCTGATTGTAGTGTCTTGCGGTGATTTTCAGATTAATAATTTGTTTCTTTCGCGGCTTGCTTTTTCATCAGTCAGGTGTACCTCAGTAGTCTCGTGTGAGCTAAAAGAATTAAGCCCGTGCGTTAGATTGCGTTCACATTGCGTTTGAACACCCAGCCAACGCGGATTCTGCTGTACATAGGCTTATTTTGTGAATAATTTAACTTGTCTCGTGTCTGCTATATGAACAAGTTTATTTATAAGTAGATTATCAGTACATCCTTACATGTAACATGAAAGCTGCCATGTTTAAATCTTAACGCTTTGTCGTTAAATCCCATTGTAACTTTTGTTTTATTTTTTCGTATCTGCAGAAATTTTTCTTGTACAAGATTACAACTTTAATTTTTAATTTTCTACTGAACTTTTTTCAACAGATCACAAACAAATTAAATAATGTATTGGGATTGTTTATACAGGGTGAGTCAGACCACCCGTATCAGTCGTTTTATTCGAAAACGGTTAGTCGTAAAGAGTTGTGTCAAAAATCTGTATTATAAAAGCCCTAATGAAGAATCGAATGGTGATATTTTTTCCCCCCGGAAAGGTCGGCTTCCCTGTTAGTTTGCTCCGAAATGTTCAGAACTCCGGAATGTTAAATGGCACGATAGGTCGAAAGTGGTAGGTATTGTTGAAAAGATCTTTAAAAATAAGCAAGTTTTGTAGGACATTTTTTTTTTGTTACTGCCACCCTTGTTAAGTAATATTCGTTTGAAATTATTAAATTAACATGTAAGAATAACAAACTTAATTTTAAAAGTTGGCATTTAAAATCTAGTTACCTAATTAAACAATGTCACAAATGTTCAAACTGTCTTCAATTTACTTCTAAACACTGCAGAGCTCTTCTAGATATGTTATGAGTACCTGGAAGTATTTTCCGACAAAAAAAAACAATTGCAATTATTGAAAACTTATTGTGACATTGTTTAATTAGGTAACTAGATTTTAAATGCCGACTTTTTTGTTATTCTGACATGTTAATTTAATAATTTCAAACGCATATTACTTAACAGGGGTGGTAGTAACAAAAAAAAAATGTCCTACAAAACTTGCTTATTTTTAAAGATCTTTTCAACAATACCACTTTCGACCTATCGTGCCATTTTAACATTCCGGAGTTCTGAACATTCCGGAGCAAACTAATAGGGAAGCCGACCTTTCCGGGGGGAAAAATATCACCATTCGATTCTTCATTAGGGCTTTTATAATACAGATTTTTGAGACAACTCTCTACGACTAACCGTTTTCGAAAAAAACGACTGATACGGGTGGTCTGACTCACCCTGTATAGAATACTCTATCTGGCGGCGAAACTTACAACTATAATCAGAGAAACATGATTGATCGTGATTTTTTTTATTATAATAATAAAAACCGTTGATTAAATTAATAAATGACTTATTACGGAACCTACGAATTTTTCAGCTCGTGCAAACACAAATAAAAAGTTAGTTTTACCAAGTAAGTAGATATTATACTTAGTCTTAATATTGAAAACTTAATTTATTAATTGACTAGTTATTATTATTAATTAACATTACGAATTTTGATAGAAAAAAAATTTAACTTTAAACTGAAAATACATTTTGACACTGCATGACTATTTTTAGGTTATGAACTTACCTGTTACAATAAAGTAATGTTTTAATAATATTTTTGCAACGTTCATTAACACAGCATTGATATAATATTTCAATAAATAAAATTTGGATATAATATTTCTATTTACACCTTTTATGTCATGTGGTTTACACTATAAATCGGAAGTTTGTATACAGAAAGCAGTAAAATTCACCTTGAAGGTTCTGTTTCAGATGAGTTTTTTCTAATTTTATGATATGACCGGCATTAAATACACATTCCCCTTCAAGAAAATTCCTTTTTCGATGATTTGTATCAGCCCAATCACATATTGTACTGATACTTATCATTTTATTGCATTTCAAAAAATTCACAATAATTTGCACTGTGTACTATAGGAACTATGGGAAATGATATCGCATCGTCGCCATGTTTTTAAAGCTCCACTCATTTAAAGGAACCATATAAATATTTTTTTTTATTTACTGCTAAATAAGATCGATTGTACACACCGTTTCCACAAATTCTTGTGCTGTTTCCACGCGTGCGAAGTCACAGGTAAAAGCTTGTGGTAAATATTTCTCACGTATCTGTGCCGTTATTATCCTTACTTTAAACAATTCTTTGTTATCTGAACTCAGCGCGAGTATATCATAAATATTCAACATTATCACAACGTTTGTATACTTAGACTTTATAACATCTAGGTATACAGGTGACCGGTAATTGCTCGTATTCCTCTCGGGAGAAGACACTATGACTACTTGGGGATCGGAAATGCGTCAATTTTTTTTATGATAATGACACTTCTGTGAAGAATTTTTATTTTATTTTCTTATTTATTGGAAATTTTAACACACAACATAAAATCTAACAGTAAATTTCGTGGTTTTTAGCTTTAGGAAAGCTGGCCAATTAATAAGCTATCATATCGGGGAAAAATTCAGGCCAAAAAGTGAGAATATTTTATTTTGACGTGATAACGTCTTATAAATTGATGAATCACCAATCTTATAAATTGATAAAACACCGGCTGCATGCACAAAAAAGTGTAACGTTCCTAACGTAACGTTCCTAACGTAACGTTCGTAACGTAACGTTCCGCCTGACCCTGTGCGTGCTTTTCTCGAAAACGACCCTAACGATTTGGATGAAATTTACTGAAAATGGATTTTGGGGGGCAAAAAATCGTTTTAGCTAGGTCTCATCTCTCGAAAAAATCGTTTTCTTACAAATTTTATCATTATAAAAATCAATTTTTTGACGTATGAAAATACTTAAATATTGTAAGTAGGTTTTGGAATTTTATATAAACAGTGAAACAATAATTGTTTTCAAAATATTATGACAGCTAATCTTTGAGACGTAAAATAAATACGAAAGAAAGAAAGTTAAAAAAAACAATTATATTATATGGTGAGTAATTTAAATAAATAAAATTAACCTAAATTTGAAGCGAAAGATGCAATATCATAGATTCGAATTATTATAATTATTATATAAATTTAGGTTATGTATTACGGAATACGTTATCACGTAAAACTATCGTCCGTAAACCGACTTTACAGACAACCAATTTTTTTTTTTTAATTTTTAACTCCCAAAATTAGGATTTTTGTAAAAAGAAAACCGAAATAGATTTTCTCGAAAATGACACATTTCCGACCTCCAAGTGATAGAGGTTAAATCATTCCAAATTAGTCATAGTTTCTTCTCCAGAGAGAAATACGAGCAATTACCGGTCACCCTATATGTTGTCACTCATGTAGTAGGTATGTTAACGATATCTTTACGTAATATATTATAATGGCTGCGAAGGCATTAATGATAACAATAACGCAAATGACATGCATTAATGTTGACAATGTAAATTAGTAACTTAATGTCTCTGTGTAACGGTTAAACACGCCCTCAGCCTATAGCTTCACGTAGGTCACGTGGCTCTAATAAATAAAGGTGTGTAATGTTGTAATTAATAATCAGAACTATATATTGCACATACCGCTAAACTAGCGGTATGTGCTTTATTATCGCTTTGTGCGTCAGAGCTGACTTTCGTTCATATAAGAAGTTATATCTAAGTTAATTTCACACGAAATCCATTCAAATTGAAGCTTTTTGAAAAGAGGAGATTCTAATCTATAAAACAGAACCATTTTTAAATCAATTCGAGTTCATAAATACTATTAAAATTGTAATTGAAAATCACAAACAGCAGTTGTCGGTTGGTCTGTACGTATGTACGTACGTACGTATGTACGTACGTACGTATGTACGTACGTACGTATGTACGTACGTACGTATGTACGTACGTCACGACTCTACAGATCGCAATTTTGGTCGGATTGCCTTGGGTTATATTTTATTCACTTTGTTTACTATCAGACCAGAACCCTATTTAAATTCACTAAAATGTGTTCAGTAGTTTAATTTTTATAAACAGTTTTATTTTTTATTATTTTTGACAGCTAATAGTTTAAAAAAACAATATAATAATTGCTGTGTAAATATAGTGTAATCCATAAAACAAGTGCTGCACTTCTATACCGTGATAACACCACTACACGCAGTAGGCCGCCGTGGCGTAATGGTTATGCCGTTGGATCCCCAAGGGCAAGGTCCTGGGTTCGTTTCCTTACGAAATCATTGAGTTTTTTCTTTTTATTTTGTTTTATTTTATTCCACTTGATATTAATTATATATTATATTATGTAAAGTTCTTAATTTTTTTTATTTTTGCAAACTTAAAAAAAATATTTTTTCAATTTTTAATTATTTATTTCTTTAAATTTTTAAATCTTTTTAAATTTATTAAAAATATTTTTTAATTGTTATTTTTTTATCATACAGTGGAAAACTTGCGGGATGTGCACTTTTGGTTTTGCCAACTATTCTAATTTATGTGTGGTAAAGCTCTAAAATAAGCTGTATAATAGGGCAATCAGATTTCACTTCAAATGAAATTAATTATGTATTTTCTGTTTAAAGTTCTTGGCATAAAATAATTGTTCAAATATACGTTCAGAGGTTTATGTTACAAAAATAAAATCAAAAATGTGGTTGAAATTAGTCTACAAACTTGTATGTAGATACAGTAGAACGCCGATTATCCGAACGCCGTTTAACCGAATCGCCAATTATCCGAATCGGTCCTAAGCGTAATATAAAAAATTAAAACCAAGTAATTTTTCAATAAAAACAAGTTTTGTGGGGACGCAAGAATACAAAAATGCGAGTGACAATTGCCGTGTAGACGCTACAATGGTATCAGCACACGTCGAAGTTGGAACTCGCTGGAGTCCAGATATATTTCAACTGTTATGGTTGAAAGCTAGAGGCAAGACACTATATGTCCGATTATCCGAATCGACCCCGGTCCCAATTAATTCGGATAATCGGCGTTCTACTGTAATTGAAAAATATGTGACACAAATTACGGATTTAATATATATTATAAAAATAGTCTTCTATACACATATGCACTACATCAGCGTTGCCAGACGTCGTGATTTTTTTTTAGCTAAAATTGAATATTCCGCGCGAGACAGCTAATTTCAAAACAATTAGATCAGCAGAAAAAAATTCTCGAAGAGGTAAAATCTTCAGTCAAATCCAAAATTGTAAACTAGTTCCTTGGAAAATAGCCCCGCTTTCGCGCGTAAATCTCGATTTTTTGACAGATATTCTCGATCCGCTAAAAGTAGTTATCTGGTAACGCTGTTTTACTTATATTATAAAGATCAATAACAAAATTATTGCAAATTGTAAATTCTATTTAAAGTTTAGTTTTTCAAGTAAATGCAAATTTTCTCCATTTAATAAAATGCTTGTGAATATAAACATTTTTGTTTGTTACTTTTTTTTTGTAATTTACATTTGTATCTGTACGCTAGAGAAAAGTACCTTATATCTTAATTTTCAAATGAACTGTAGAGATTTTATGCTCAAAGTACAAATAAAGTGTAAAAAAACTTTTTTACAAAACTTTTGTTCCGATATAAAAAAGTGTCACATAAATATAAATGAAGTCATTATTTGTGAACAGACGACATCGCCTCTCTACGACTCGTGTTTTATTTTTATTTTCTTTCTTCTGTATTTTATCACTCGAGTAGGGTTGTCCGCTCATCGAGAAACGAGGGAAATTAATATCTGCGATAACATCGCGACAAATATTGCATTTATAACTTTGTTGTAAAGTTTTAATACATATATAATTGTATACATGAATAAATTCAAGAAAAAGAAAGCTCCTCGAGCTGTGTTTTAACACTTGGGGTCTTCAATTTATTATACAATTAGATGAGTATGTCCTTTGTGTCTTTTCATGACATTGTAATAATAATAGTAGAACCTCGATAAGTTAAAGTTCTAGGGAAACGAAAAAAGTTTGAGTTCCGAAGCTTTTATAACTTTATAGGGTTTACCTCCTGAGATCAAAGATATACAGAATCTAGACGTTTTAAAAAAAAAAGTTAAAACATTATTAATAAACGGTTGTCCGTACGATTCGAATTTTATTTTTTAATAATCATTATTTTATTGAATGCTATTGTATATTGTATTGACGTATTGCACCCTTTTATTTTGGAAATGCAAATAAATGAATATCTATCTATCTACCTAAGTTAAGGAGATATTAAAAGCTCAAATGTTTACTTAGTAGGTTCCGTTTTACGTCTGTTAAAAATAAGATATTGAAAAGTTCCCGTTTTGGGCGAAAAATTACCCCTCTAGCAGACCAGTTTTGAGTTTTCGTAAAGAAGCTAAATTAGCTAATTCCAATGAGCTGCTTAAAAGCAGTAAGCAAAAACGGGTAACGCGACTGAACCATGATTTTAAATATTGTTTCTTAATATACACTTGGACATTCTCCAGTTTTTTTTCATATTTTTAAATTTTGGTAACCCCTAGAACAACTGAGATAGAACAAGATTACAAATCTTAATTAAGCTGCACTCTTTTCTCTCGCATCATATACAAACGCAGACGTCTAGCTTGCTTGGGTCCGCTCATCTTTGCCTGGCCTAGTCTGGTCTGTGCTTTATTATCTATGCGCTATCTGGTCGAGCGAACTTTAAATGAAACGGAAAATACTGTTGTAATTCGATTGTAGGCGGCTCTGTTCTGTGTCAGAAATACGTATTTGCTCGTTGCAAGACTCCTTTTTAAGATCCTCTTCATTTTCTTGTAGACCTTTTTATTAAAATATACATTTCTGTTATTTTATAACGGTAGATTATGTAAGGACATAATCAAGACGATTTTGACTCTTGTGACTGTTAAGGTCGCTGCAGACGAGGCTAGAAACACTGCTTGGACTTCTGCTGGCCGGTAGGCCGGTTACGAAGCTGGAAATGATGTCACTGCGGGCTCGCCTGCTACCTCACAAGATAGATTTTAAAATTAGAACAGGGGCTACTTTTCTTGCTAGGTCCGCTGCTAGGTATGAGCAAGAACCAATCAGGAAACAATATCTTGGCATGTGGGCGACTTGAACAAACGCACACAAACAAAACACTATGCCAAAGTGTGTGTTCTGTTCAGAGACAATAAACATGCACTTTTGTTACCGTTCCAGCACTGCGCGCGCACCGAATATACCTGCAGAGCAAGCTTGTAAATAAAACCAGCGCTAGAAAACTATATAAGTAGTGAAATCTAGCAAGGAATCTAGCAGCAAAACCAGCCTCCTGTGCAGCGGACTTTACACTCGCTGTGCCGATGTAACAAACATCACTCTCGTCAAAATCTCATTTCACCCTTGATAACCTACACACTGTATCTTTTATCATACACTCTGTAAGTCTTAATTTCTAGTGCTTTCAACATTTACACTTTTCAGAACTCGTTTTTAATTATTTTATTATTTGACATTTCACTTGTACACCAAACTTTACTTCAATAATGAATGGTAGCAATTATATTAATTTTATTTTTCACCGGTTCTAATCGGGTGGAAATGTTGCTTAGCGCCCGGCACGTCACCGACCTAAACTGGTATTTTAAAATATAATATGCAATATTTTTTTTAATTTTCAAATTCTGTTAGAGTAGACATCCTGAATTCATTTATTTCTAATGATAGACGAGGTTCTTAAACATTGACATCGAAAATGAATCATTAAAAAGTTGCAAGATTCTATCTTATTTTTAACTGAATTGTTTTCTGCCATCACCCTGCCGCATAGCTTATTGAAACTTATAAGAAACCTAATCTATTTTAGAATTCCCTAAAGTATTAATGTTTCCAAGAAAAACATATTTTTTATTTTCGCCTCACGAAGCCCTTAAGGGAATACAGAACGAATTCTTATTTTAAATTAAGAAATAATCACGGATATATACATATAACAGGTTGACAGACTATTCTTACGAAATCCGCTTTGTTTTTGTGTTTTGATGTTTCTCTTCAGCTAGAGATTAATGAAGATGATAAAAGTTTTTGTTAATTTTATACGTATTTGAAATCTTGACATTTGCTATGACAGGACTGATAAAGCTCCTTGCTGAAGACAATGCTGAATGGACGGCCAGTCGTCAAAATTTTAATTAACTACAAATTAAAAAAAATATTGTCGCTTTTCTTCTGGGTAGTTATATTAACATTTTTATAGAGCGATGTGAACTATGAAGTAAAACCAAACTTTTTAATACCTACGTACAAACATACATACATACATACATACATACATACATACATACATACATACATACAAACTTACAAGTGAAGTTAATATAAAGCGTGTAAAAATGAAAAACTTTAATTCAACAAAATTTTCTCATAAAGTTTGACTTCTTTGTTTAAATACTACTTTTCTCTTTTTTCATAAAGATGTATTTGTTTTAATTTCTAGAGTAGATGGATATATTATATAATGTCCATACGACAAGAATTGTCACTACGTAGTGCACAGGTACTAAAGACAAATGAACAAACACACAGAGTAGTCTATAGCAATACTACCGCCAGCTTCGGCGTCGGGTAGAACTCACTAATTACATCTGTTAAGACGCGGGCAAGTGGCAACAAATGAATGTTTTGTTTGAGACAAGAATTCTTAAGTTCGTATAAGTAATTCTGAGAGATGTCTAATTGCTAATTAGTAATTACAAAGGTAACACAAGTTAAAACTTGTTTTGTTAGCTGAGACTTCCTACACGTACAAATATTATGTTTGGAAATTTGAATAATAACCGCACTAGGTACTTCACTACGTACAAATATTTTCTTAAAAAAAAATTGGTTGTCTGTAAAGTCGGTTTACGGACGATAGTTTTACGTGATAACGTCATAAAGAAACATTGAAAATTATTAAGGAAATCAATTACAGTTATTATAGGTATTTCTATACACACCATACTCGTAAAGTGTTGAAAAATAACTGTTTTTATTTTTCACATTATACGTATACGTTTCCAAACATTTATTTTTACATATTTAAATAGTAAAATTAGAGTTCTAACCAACTGTAGAAACGGTTTTTAAATATAATGAACCGTTTTCAAAATACACGCAGTTTTAATAAACGGACGGTCGGGTGTTGTGTATTTTTCACTCCCTGTAAGTATATATACGAGCGAACTGTGACAGTCTATTGGAAGTTTGTGTCTTCTGAACTTTAATAAATAAAGTTTTGTAGCTGTCAAACTTGGGCAGATCGTGCCTCTATCGCTTATATCGCGCTCTCGCTTGCACGCTCAGGCGGAACGGACACTTTTCGGAACGTTACACTTTTTCGTGCATGCAGCCGGTGTTTCATCAATTTATAAGACGTTGTCACGTCAAAAAATCAAACCTAACATTTATTAACAATGCCCTACGTTATTCAGTTATAAATGTAAAGAAAAAGTTTTAGAACTGCAAGTTTGTTATACTTAATTTCAATAGTTTTTCTTTTTCTTTACTATACCATGTACCTATATAATTAGTTAATTATATATATATCCTTAGTTAAAGGTAGTAACGCCTGTTAAAATTAACTCGTCTGTATTGAAAAATCATCGGAATTGTAAGCGCTTGATTACTGCGCCAGCGATAAACTTTTATACCAATAATATAACTGTTCCTGATAATTTATATACGTAACAATTGTAAGCAGATGAAACTGTTTATATTTTATGACTTAGTATTCCTAAAATCAAGCTGGTGAATTTTGAACAATAGTTTGCCTGGTGTTGAGTACAAGAAAGGGCTATTTAAAAGTTCGTAAAAGCTATGCATTTATACATCTCATTACAAAATCATTACAGAAAGGGTTAGTACAGACGATGTATCCGTTGTTTAAGAGCACTACAACATAGATGGAGTAAAAGCAGCCAACTATGTTAGAAAATGGCGGCAACATGTTTAACTGTGAAATAACAATTACGTGAAACATTGAGCAGTCACTGAGACTGTTAAGTGTTGTGTTGTTGCGAACATTGAAGGGCGGGAGGGATAGTTCTCTTTGGCGAGGGTTTATGTACGAAGCTTTCATTAAGCTTTATTTACACGCCCAGGTTTATTATCTCAGTTTAAATTTACCTAGTGTTCTATGAAATATTGGTCGTCCAGACAAAAAAAAAATAGCAAGATATTTGTATAAATGTTAAAATATCAGTCTATATAATATTAAAATTTTTAGATGAAGGAAGGTTTTGGTTGAGGATCATAAATAAATAAGCTTTACCAATGTTTCGCTAGTGGCCAACGTTTCGAAAAATTTATTTTCATCTTCAGAAACGTTGGCCACTAGCGAAACATTGGTAAAGCTTATTTATTTATGAACCTCAACCAAAACCTTCCTTCATCGTAACATTCTATTGGATCAACACTACTTTATGCTGAAGACATTAAAATTTTTGTGACATTTTATATCACTTTTTGATTTTTTAATTCATCTGAAGACATATTAAGACGTCATTTTAATTATCATGTAACACCCTGTATTTTTTCGAAGAAGACATTTTGATAGAAATAAAATTAAATAAATTAATAAAATTACGTTGTTATAACAATGTAATTTTATTAATTTATTTAATTTTATTTCTATCAAAATGTCATTAATAATTTTGAATATTTGTCGAATGTAATTATTATATCATGTTTGAATTTTCAGTATGCCCTTATAATCTAGTTTTGAAGTACAGAATAAGTATAGAAATTGCCAGAAGTGCACTGATTTTTCGCAACATTAGTGCCTTCTGGCGGCTCTTTATCTTCCGCCTAGTCTTCTGGCAATTTTTTCCCTACTTACTTGTACTATCTCCTATTATTCTGCAAATTTTCAGCTCTGCACCGAGTCACCCATTTTCTCCGTAGCCAGCTCTTAGCCAATGGAGACGTGGCGTACATCACGTGATAGATGTTTGAATGCAACATTTGCTAGAACAAACTGATATTAATAAACGTAACGTACACTTTTCAGTGTAAATTTCACTGAGTTATCTACACTACACTAATATACCAAACACACCTATTATATAGCTGTTTCTCAAACCTTGACCGACGACCGTCGACATTTCAGAAACCAAAAATTTTTAATGGAGCCATGACGTTCCGACAAGCTGCCAAAGAAATTTGATCTTCAAAAAAAATGAATCAAACATAGATGAAAAGAATAATCATGATAATACACTGAGCGCCAACTTTTTCGTATTTTTTATTCGGTGACAGTCATTTTTTTCGACATCTAGCATATATTTTTAATTATTTCAATTTGACACCTCAAACAATCCGCGCCCATAATGATCAGTCACGTGCCATAGGTTCGCCACCCGTGCACACGGGAAAACATATCCAAAATAAAACACGGGCTTAATTTCTGTATTTAAAACTGACTTCAAAATTATTTGACCAATACTGACTGTCAGTAGACATTGCTGCATAAATATAGAAGGTAGTTCCTAATTAAGTATCAAGACGGCAACAGTGACGCTGTTTTAGATCTGGTGTACAAGCTAAAATGTGACCGCAACAATGAAATCAAACAGTGTGAGACAGTCTGAAAGAGCACGTACATACTTTAACACACATACGTATCTGGGTTGTTTTAGAACCGCTTGCTTCGATGTTTTAATTGAAGTTTCAGAATGCCATAGGCAGTTACCAGTTTGTGAAAACAGCTTTTACACTTCTCTCTGCAGGGGTGTATAAAATATAAGCAGTCGGTGTGCCTCCCTCCCTCGCCATAAAAATCTTTCCGTATTGAAATAGGATCGTCTTGCGTATCAAAATTTGATAATTTTGAACAGTGCATATTATTTTGTTTTTATATATTTTCCCTTAATTACAAACAATAATTAAATGTACATATTATTTTAAACGCTGAAAACAGTCACATGTCTTTATCTGTAGAAAGAGATGTTTATAAATTATCTTCTTCGTAGTTCGCTTTCATTTCGACAGATCAATGCAAACGGCAATAAGTTGTTTTTATGATAATAGTTATATACGCGGCATCGTTCGCGAGTGGAGTTTTGAAATACCTCTGTGTTGATAAGTCATTCAGTACTAATTGTTTTTGAATAACGGGTGCAAAACTGTTCTGGAAATATTATATTGACCTTCCCATCTATACAGCAGAACTATCAAAGTACATTGTTTTGATGTATCTCTAAAGATTTGGGCGCGAAAACAGTTTTTTTTACAAAACACCGTCATAGTTCAGCTATTCTGTACAAAATATTTACAAATTATATACAGAAACCTTTCTCGTTTATCGCTCTTTCCATTAATGAAAACCGTATGAAAATCCGGTCGGTAGCTTTTGAGTTTATCGCGTCCAGACATAGAAATTAAGATTTGACTTCCAAAATCTAGTGAAGCCGCGTAGAAAGGCCAGTCTGCAACAGTAAACGTCACGGCTTTATAAGTTTCACTGTGAAAAAGTAAACAGATTTTCAATCAAGATAAATATAAATATTTTTTGAAGTCACCGTCATTTCTTTCTAACCCTGGAAAAGCGGGGAAGTAAGAGACCAAAGACCCAAGCCATTGTACTTTAATAGGTACTGGTCGTAGTGTTGCTCTAAACAGTTCGCCTGTTCAGTGTTCGTTTCTATAATGGCCAACCTATTTACCTCTTTCGCCGTTTCGACGATTGCCTATTTCACCCTCACCACCCATACTAATGCAGCTTTATATTACTGTTTAATTCTGCACACATCTACAAACAATAGCGGTGTGCATTCCGGGACAGTTACTCTTGTTGGTATTTACTATTTTATAACGGAGCAGGACCTTACTACTTGTTCGATTGTGAAAGGAATGAAGTAGATATTAAATTGTTGCGTAGCTCGTTAGCTTTCGAATGATGACACTTTCGTAGTCTTCACTTGACGCAATCCGAAGTTACACTTGCCGAAAGCCCGCCGGGCACTGTAAAATTGCTACGGCTGCTAATCTTGGAATATATACCTATTATGCTTTAAAACTTTATAACAAACTATCTGCATCAATAAAACAGTATAGGTAATCTATAAAAATTTAAAAACTATGTAAAACAATTGCTAACGAATGATTGCTTCTATTCTGTGGAAGAGTATTTAATTCATACATTTTAAATGTGTTTGTGTTGATTTGCAACTATTGTATATACATTATTGTACCAAATATAGATCTATCTATCTATCATGAAAGGCTCATTCCCCTTAGTTCACATTAACTAAAAAAATAGGGCCTTTTCAGCCTTTGGATCTGAGTGCGCGGTGGTGCAATAGCGGATATATCAATAGCATTCAAAGTTATACACTTTGACTCAACAGCGCTACCCAAATAGTAAAGGGCCAGGAATAAAGAGCCATAAATATGTATATTCTAAGCCACACAGTCAGTCTGAAGGCTATCTCAGGCACGAACACTATGCCTATAATTCGACGACATATTTTCGTTTGAATATTCATTTTATTTTAGTGTTAAAATTGTAAGACGACTTATTCGTACATGTTCACCTAGGCCTGCTTCGATTTTGAAGGCGACATTCACGTCGAAAAATTTCTACAACATGTTTTCACAACTTCCATATAATTTATATTATTACTAGCGGTCCGCCCCGGTTTCACCCGGGTGGGATAATTCTGCAAAATGAATTTTGTTTGCGGCCCGGCGTCTGAACTAATAGCTTTGAACAAATTCTATCAGATTTGCTTCTGAACTAATAGCTTTGAGTGAATTCTATCAGATGTCGCTACTTGGTACAAAAACAGTTTTTTATTTACTTCTGAACTAATAGCTTTGAGTCAATTCTATCAGATATCGTTACATTTTTTTTTAGAAAACACCGTAATTTTGTACAAAATATTTAATAAAAATTATCCTATAGAGTAAGTTGGACAAAGCCATTAAATCGCTTTAAAAGATTAGCGCGGCCAAAATTGTGACACGAGAATGCCTACCTATAGGTAGGCTAATAGTTTTGTGCATAAATATATATTTAATAGATTGCGGATACCCTAGCGCCTCCTGTACCTTTTAGAAGCCATTTTGTACGTGGGAAACGCCGTAAAAAGCGCGCGAGATTCAAAAATATTAATTATTTTATAATATGATTTTATTGAGAAAAACGACAAAACTCACAGTAAACAGTGATATTTCGCTCCAAAACCTATTTTTATACTGGAACGTTTCAAAAATTACAGCATTGAGCATAAATATAATGTAAAAGCTTAGAACATTTTACATTGTCAATTTGGCACCAAGGTTGACAAGCATTGATGCCAATCTGACAACGTAAAATGTTCTAAGATTTTATATTATATTTATGCTCAGTTTTGTAATTTTTGAAACGTTTCAATATAAAAATAGGTTTTGGAGCGAAATATCACTGTTTATTGCGAGTTTTATTGTTTTTCCATTAACATCATATTATGGAATATTTAATCTTTTTTAATCCCGCGCGCTTTTTACGGCACGTACAAAATGGCTTCTAATTGGAACCATTCCGCACAATGCTCAAGGATAGGCATCCGCTATCTATTAATTTATATCTATGGTTTTGTGCCAGTCAGTAGAATTACGCCGTAACACCTATGAAACAAACTCGACCGGTAGGTCCTCTTGTTTATGTTGGTACCTATGATAGACAAACTTTATACAACAACGTCGAGTCTGTAATTAAGGTTGGCCTCACCAAACACCAGCTAACTTTACAAGCTTTATTCCCGCTCACCGTATCACAAACTTTCACTGCCGGTTGAGAACCGCGTAGTTGAGCCGTTGATCGCTTGGCTGATGCTGAAGGAAAAACTTTGTACTATACCGAGAAAAAAATTGTTTGAGGCAAAAAAAATCTTGTTTGTACTAGAGATGCCGCGAATAATCGAATAGCGGTTAATCGCTATTCCCTATGGCGAATAGTCGCTATTATTATTCGACATAAAAAAGTACTAATATAAAAAATAATTTATCAAATAATAGTATCATGCTTGTAGTAGTCTTAAACTTATCAATCATTTATTTGTTACTGTAATCTAAAATTTTTCAAAGGTTATGAGAAAAGAAAACAATGAAGTTAAAGAAATCACAGTCTCGTATTATACTGATTTTACATTTTTAAATTTCTTGTACCTATTTTAGGGGAATACCTCGTTTTGTACTAACCACAAGATGCCCCTTTTGGACTTTAAATATACCAAATATTTGTTTTCCTCAAACATTTTTGACGTGATAACGTCTTATAAATTGATGAAACACCGGCTGCATGCACGAAAAAGTGTAACGTTCCGAAAAGTGTCCGTTCCGCCTGAGCGTGCAAGCGAGAGCGCGATATAGGCGATAGAGGCACGATCTGCCCAAGTTTGACAGCTACTAAAATTTATTTATTAAAGATCACAAGACACAAACTTCCAATAGATTGCCACAGTTCGCTCGTATATATACTTACAGGGAGTGAAAAATCCACACCACCCGACCGTCCGTTTATTAAAACTGCGTGTATTTTGAAAACGGTTCATTATATTTAAAAACCGTTTCTACAGTTGGTTAGAACTCTAATTTTACTATTTAAATATGTAAAAATAAATGTTTGGAAACGTATACGTATAATGTGAAAAATAAAAAAAGTTATTTTTCAACACTTTACGAGTATGATGTGTATAGAAATACCTATAATAACTGTAATTGATTTCCTTAATAATTTTCAATGTTTCTTTATGACGTTATCACGTAAAACTATCGTCCGTAAACCGACTTTACAGACAACCAATTTTTTTTTCTCAGTATATCATACACGACGAGTTCTTCTGAATATATTTTGCCTGGAAAACTATTATCACGAAAATTCTATTCTAATTAATAATGGCGCAAAGATTCGATTTCCATTTAATTTTTTTAATAATGTTTTAATTTTTATTTCAGACATAAACGAAAAGTGCAAGAATTCTTGCCGTGCAAAACATCAGCTGCAAACCACTGCGGAGCCGACGGTCAAAGTGCCGCCGGCGTCATTTACGAAGACCTCAGCGACGTCGTACGACCAAGGACGACACCGTCACGTGCCGCACCCCTTCAAGGACCCGGTCACCGTCATTTAGCGCCTAGCATAGAGGTTTGTTTCATAGATTTATTTTTTTTTCTTAATTTGTACCGAGATGAATGTTGTGTCCAAATTTCATGATGATCGGAGTTACCGTTCAAAAGTTTTTGCCGATAAAAAGCAGTATTTATACTTTTTTTAACTAATAATTTTTTTTAATAAATTTAAATGTAAGCCTTAGAAGAAAGCAATGTAGAAAATAAAAAAAAAATAAAAATATATTCGCCCAACGCAACGTAGGTCTTGAACTCACGACCCTGATATTGACAGTCGTGTGCTCTACCCATTGAGTTAGCCGGCGTTGTATTCTGGCAACGCTAATATGAGTATATTTAGTTAGTGCATTTCACCGGAATAGAAGCTTATTTTTGAGATACATTTTGCAACATTTTTCATTAATGCTCCGCTCCTAATGGTCGTAGCCTGATTTTATATAGCCTATAGCTTTCCTCGATAAATGGGCTATACAACAAAAATTTTTTTTTTCAATTTGAACCAGTAGTTCCTGAGATTACCGCGTTCAAACAAACAAACAAACTCTTCAGCTTTATAAATATTAGTATAGATGAGTAGGTACTGCATTCTTTCATAAAAACATTTCTCACGCAAAAACAAATACTTTATCTAAAAAACCGTTTTTCAAGCTTAATTTTGATTAAAATGCGTAGAAAAATGTGTTTTCGAAGTGGAAAATATAAAAAATAATATTAAATACAAAACATTTCATTTAATCAATTATTTTTCGAGTCAATTTAAACTCTTATGGAGTAATATCTATGTGTGGCAACAATCTAAGATCATTGTTAAATCAGATTTTTTGAGAATCCTTTCTGTAACCCAGCATTAATGCGGTGGGTCAAACCAACACTCAACCCATATCGGTGACCGTTTTCCTTCTGAAAAACCTCCAAATCGGAATTTTTAAGCCTTAAAAAAACTTGTAAAGATAATTTGTAAAAATCAATACATTTTAATATGACTTTATCCTAATATTTTTAAAGATAAAGTAAGTAATATATTATGAATAAAACTGAACTTGTATGTGTCTAATCGAATTGCTAAGTTGGCAAGCGTGTTTGTGCAGTTGCAAATACACAGAGAGATAACCGTGGGGTTGCAGTTGGTGTCGCTTTACGTCGGAGCTGAAGTTCAGACACTGTGAATAATGTGCAAAAAAGAAATATCTATGTACCTACATTACATATGTGCTGGTGCTTTATTTTATTTTTAAAAGCATTATAATAGACAGCTTGTTAGTTGAACATAAAAGGTCTTCACACCTTTGCTAAACGTGTTAGTATAGGATGTTTACTGAGTGTTAGGGATGGAATATTATATGAAACAATGAATCAGTCGGCAGGTTTTATTGAGTTAAGAGTGGTATCAGAAGAGTTAAAAACAGTTTTGGCAAAAAGAACAATTGAAAAAGATTACTTTAAGTAAGCAGCCATAAATATACACCCATCCCCCGATTTACACGGTACTTGTTTTACACGTTTTCGCTTTTACACGGTTTTCCAAATAAGTTTTTTTTTTTGTTTTTATCGCACTCTACTAAATGCTACTGTGATTGAACACGTGCGCTGTGTACACATCTCACGGGGAATCCCGAGCTTATGTGCTAACTTGCTGCACACGCACACTGTGTCTGTATTTCTTCGCATAAAATTAAAGTGTTTCCGTAATATATTACATATTTTAACCTGTCAATGCATTTTATTTTTATTTCTGTGTACACCTAAAAATATTGAAAAAAATCACAACTGTTAAATAGCAAAATTATGCATTTTCTGCATGTTTTTCGATTTACACGGTTTTGACTTGAAAATTTTTAATTTTCGATTTACACGTTTTTCTCAGGAACTTATCTACCGTGTAAATCGGGGGATAGGTGTATAGTCTAAGATCCGGTATTGGAAATATATACCCACATCTGTTATTTGCTACACGCCATTTGAACGTAACCAGTTTCCCCGATTTGTTAATCATAAAAATCGAGCCTAAGATGAGAGAATATGATACAAGGAATGGAATATACCATTGATTCTATACAAAAATATAGGAATTCTGAACGTCCCGATCCTATTTTTTAATTTACAAGGCTTGGAAGGACAGTAAATGGAAGACAAAAAATCAGAACGCCAATTTTATGAAAAAAAGTTTTTGTCTATTTTTTGTAAGATGTGAAAATTATCAATTTGTCGCAGTGTGATTCTTGATCCATCATTTGACGTTCGTCCGAACTCTAGCTAAGGGTTACCAGATTGGCGGGACTTGACTGGATTGTCCAGCAATTTTACTCGTTGCCCAGTGTCCCGGTTTTAGGCAAAATGTCCAGCTAAAAATAAAAAACATGCACCGCCAGAGCTAATAATTCGATTAAACTTTGAAGAAAACTGTACTAATTTTAAATCTTTTCTAAATAGGTACAGAGAAAGATTCTAAAATGATAAAGGCGACTAAGGGAAATACAAAATATAATTATGTGGCAAAAAAGTGACTTAATAGATACCATTGACTGTTCGATTAAGCTGCCTCTGTTTTTGTACCAATTTCAGCTGTTCAGCTCAATAGTTCATATTTTCGTTTTTCTTATAACAATAATACTTAAGTAAGTACATATTACTTAATTATATGTCGTGTTTCGGTTGATTAATGCAGATTTTTATTTTGTCCAGCCTAAAAACCTTTGGTCCAGATATTTTAGAATATTGTCCAGAAATTTTGATTTCCCAATCTGGCAACCCTAGAGCCATTGCGTGGATAAATGATAGTTTTAGCGATTTTTTACAAGCAGAGTTACTATACATAATAATTATATGGCCTCGGAACCGGTAGAAATGATTTTCCTATCCTTTGGATGTACTTCAAAAAGAAAAGATCTTTTCTACATATTTCGTTCAACTCAGTTTTAGTGCAATAAGTACCTAACATTTACATCGCGGTAACAACATCGCAGACGCCTCGGGTTCCGCAGTGCATATTTTGTGGTTAGCAGGAACGGTTTAGTATGCACAATATGCAAATTGTACCCGGTGTCTGGCTACAGATAATAATTATAATGGATAGCCTTATGTAATATTATAACTCTCATGGAATATGCAGTTCAGGACCTTCAACCGTCGTCATATCTTTGCGATTTTATATATAAAAGTACGTCGTTCTCAGTTCTCTTTTCTCTCAGAAACTTGGACAGTTTCAGAGATAATCCTTCATTTGTTGTCCAACATAAACCCTTCCGTCTAATTTGCCGTGAGCGAACTGATTCTCTTATTTTAAAAAAAAAGCTTTTCCGCCAGTTTAATTTTTGAAGTGAAAACTTCTTTAGCGGCGTTGTACACTTTTTTTGTAATGGGTAAAAAATGTTAAACTCGCGTCAGGAAAAGTAAGAACTGGGTGAGACTCTCTAAGTGATAGTAATTGCCAGATACTTTTTATACAACGTTAGACATCTAGCGTTGAAATATCTTACATAAAAATGCAATCTATGATACAAACCATTTTATTTTTTATACAACGTTAGACATCTAGCGTTGAAATATCGTACATAAAAATGCAATCTATGATACAAACCATTTTATTTACAAGTGTTGCCAAAAAATAAATAATGCTTCTAAATGCAAAAAATTAAGACGTTAATATTCAAGTTTTCACTTCTGCCGGCACTCCCGGAGTGCAACCCGTCTTTTTTTTTATTTATATGTATTTGTGCGTCTACTGTTTTTCTTTTGGAAATGATGTACGAAACTCTCCGCTCATAAAGTACATACTTGACGAGATTTTATGTTGAAAAGTACCACCAAAAATGTTTTATTAATTATTATTATTACAATTTTCTATTCTATCCGATCATGGAATCAGCTTCCTATCATTTTTTTATTGTCTTTTTAGAAAATCTCAACGAGTACTTTCATATCATCATGGGGCGCCAAAGTTTATCCCACCTCAATCGCTTGGTAACCTTAATTTTTCAATTTCAAGCAGAATAAAAATAATAATTGTGAGATCCTATAGTTGCTTGCCACAATTGTAACTCCCACGCGTGAATTTCTCTGTATATTCGATTGTAAATTTGGCGGTGAGTTCTAGGACTGTCAGCATAAGGCTCGATTCACACTATAGTGCCGGGCACGGTTCGCTCTCGGTCTAGTCTCGGTTCGGTAAAATCTTACTGTATACCTATCCACACTATCATCTAGGTTCGATCACGGTTCAATCTCGATTTGCAAGAAGTCGGATGTATTGCCTTTGCAATACAATTTTACTTTATTTTATAAGTACAATTTTTCTAGTTGTCTGACAATGTCGTTCGATTTCTCAATTGAAGAATTAGCTGTTATAGCTATTCTTCCTGATGAAGATACGGCAAATAAGAGTAAAACGCAAGACAACCAAGAGAAGAATGTGGGTGCATCCAAACTTATTAGCTAATTACCTTTTTCAGAGTTCCATGATCTGTCGGTTTCCATAACGCACTGAATAATTTCGATGCACGCACTTTCATCGACGAATGACTGCATTTGAAACAAAAACCTATTCACACTATAAATACAAGTCAGGACAAGTCCGATCACGCTCCAGCAAAATATTCTTCTAAACGGATCGGTGCCGGAGCGTGATTGGATCTGAACTTGAGCGGTGCTGATAGTATCAATACGCTCACTGTTTCTTGTTTAGGAATCGTTTACCGACCCGAGACTGGACCGAGAGCGAACCGTAACCGGCACTATAGTGTGAATTGGGCCTTAAGACTTCCAAAGTCTATCATACATCAATACAGTTAATTCAAGACGAGTGTTGGGCTGTGCACAATGCACATGCTGCATGTCTCACGGACACAATTCTGCAAAAACCAGACATAGAAACGAACTTAAGAGGGCGATGTACGTTTGACAACAGATCATACCGGCATTTCTTTTCAAATTCTTCTTATATTAAAAAAAATTATCTCAACTATAGAGGAAGTATTTTTTTATTAATTAACTAACTACCGCAGAACCGGATAGAACGACGGTCAAGGGACGCCGATATTACGTCGTACTAGCCGGACGACGCACAAAACGGCCTGAATATTTCTAAGGGCGAAGCCGGAGGACGGAAGGCTAGTTAAATAATAACTCATTTTGGCGTGCGTTGACACGAAGTTAATACAGTGATTGTGTAATCCTTCCCGAAGCCAAATTCTAGTTACGTTGGCCCAGTGCATAGTATTAATTTGACATTCCTCTGAAATAAAACATCAGAGGTATACTTGTTAAAGTAGCTTCTGGCGTCTTTTAGAGGCGGCACTCAAAATCTGGGCGCCTATAATTGTGGAAGACACATCCCGTGGGTAAAATGACAATTTTATTATTAATGTGAATAGTGTTTCACCTTGCTCTTTTTGCGCAATGAGAAAGAGATAGTGTTCTGCAGTGTTGAGAGACGAAGTTGTAGGTGATAGCGTCGTTCCCTTAGTATATATACGGATGATGCGGAAACGCGGATCGAGTTATTACAGAGATAAGAGCGAAGTCTTGTACCGCCGCACGAAGAGAGGAGGGCGGTGTCCGATGATGCAGCGGTGCATCCACGCGCACCGTCACACATCGGTTCCCTTGTTCTCTTTTCTCTTCTCTACACAGCAGCAGTGGCGGCCTGTGATTCCCAAGGTTGGTGAAGTGCTGTAGAAGAACATTTTGTTCTTAAACTCAGGAGAAAATTAAAAAGGGGCCGATATATAAAAATTGCTAACGCTGAAGGTGATAAATACAATTGATTTTATCGCATTATGTTTTCATTCTGGCCTCCCCCTGGTTACGTCAAGGTTGCCAGATGACGGATTTTTTTTCTCGTACCAGTGTTGCTAAATATCTCCTACTTTCAACAGTTTTTCTCGTACAAGTATAAATTTAAAGTAGGTAGGTATATCGAATAAAATTTATAATTTATGCTATTTACTGTACTATTTAACTTTGAGTAGTCATATTCTTTGCGCTTTTAGCTGTCAATTCAAATGAAACAATTAGAACTGATAGTGATTAACATTAGTGTAATAAGGACAACAACAAATAAATACATTAAACGGGGATTCCCCACTCAAGTTGTCTAGTTTCATATAGTGATGAGGTAGTGCATTTAGTGATGCGCCCAGTCGATCGTTTTGTGGTGTGTAAATATGCAAATGCTTACACTTTTTGGCTGATACCTAGCGAAGGCAGTCATTATTGTTAAAATCTCGTACAAAATTGTACGAAAATTTTGTTATTCTTGTATCTCGTACAAAAACTGTAAATTTCGTAATGGTACGAGATTTCTCGTACGTCTGGCAACCCTGGGCTACGTCCTTGCTTATAGGTGCATCATACCTTACAATAATCCTTTATTCCAAATATCGTTTTCGTGTTAAGAAGCAAGCAAGGTTAACAAAAAGTTTTTGTAAATTTTAACTACTGCACAGCCACGTATATTAAACAACTGGCCAAGTGCGAGTCGTACTAGCGCATCGAGGGTTTAGTTCAAACTTGTAGGTATGTAAATAGTTCGTCCATTACGGGAATCGAGTCTCGAAGATTTTTCCCGCTTAGCTGTTGGAAAACTGTTGTCGCCAAACATCGACAAACGTCGCTCTAAGCTTGTAATTGCAATGAGTTCAGATGATCTACTGAACTGTAACACGTGGCTATATCTGATAGCCTAGTTGTGTCGTACCGTGTTGTATGCAAGAGTTCTCATATTATACTGTATAAACGCACCGGCAGCGGACGCTTGTTTTGTATTAGAACTGCTACTGTGTACGTGCGTAGCATGTTACGTGTTAAAAACATGATTTTTTTGTGATTATTGCTTCTTGTCAAATTCCGTGATTTTAGATCAACGGGAAGTACCCTATAGGTTTTGATTCCCAAGAGTCTTGATAGACAGACGAACTACGAAGTGATCCTATAAGGGTTCTTTTTTTTCCTTTTGAGGTACGGAACCCTAAAAAACAGGAATTTTTAAATTTTATATTACGACCTGCCCATTTTTTTACTTCTTTAGTTAAATCTTTTTATCGTCATCTTTCCATTGAGATAAAGGTGTCTGAATCAAATTGCACAGGAACTACTGGTTCGAATTGAAAAATGTTTTTTGTTGGATAGCCCATTTATCGAGGAAGGCTTTAGGCTATATAATATCACGCTACGACCAATAGGAGCGGAGCATGAATGAAAAAAGTTGCAAAATGTAACTCAAAATTTGTTCGTCTGACAAAAACTTTTGAACGGTAACTCCGATCATCATGAAATTTGGACACAACGTTCATCTCGGTAAACGAAGATGAACGTGCGTACTGATGTCCCTCCCCCCCATTCGTTCTCTTGCATCCGGGGGAAACCGGGCGGGACCGCTAGTTAAGTATACATTTTGTTGAGCAATGTCTATAACGGTATACCGTATAAACATTTTGTTATGCAATTATAATTGTATTTGCAAATTTCTCACCAATTTTAATTTTTCTCAAGACAATTTAGTTTTCATAATATCTTAATAAAGATGTTCCGTATAACAAGATAATATGGCTTGGTCTTAATTACCGCTATGAAATTAATATTGAAATTACAATAAACATATTCGTACTCATTGTCTAAAAGTTAAAGCGGTAAAATATAACAAAATTAAGGTGTAATAACAAAATTAGAGGAAGTCATTTAAAAAAAAGATGTTCGTAACTGACAGCTGACACTTAAGTTGAATTTGAGTGTAATATACTTTTTATATATTTCGAAATAATTTAAATCATCGTTGGTGGTCTCGTATATGTCGACTATTAAAATTAGTCTCCAACTAATTTTAAGAGTGATTCATGTGTTCCTAACTTGCCCTAAGAAATAATTAAAACTTACTCAATGGCACGGGCTTCACAAATGGCTGCACTTTGTTCCTTTACATAATATTATATTAGTTAATCCCTGAAAGATAAAAAACGCATGCACATATAATTATTTATGACAATTTGTTATTATTAAAAAGCCGTATCATCAGGGGCGCATTTAGGCTTTTAGAGGCATAGGGCTTATTTAAGTCCAACGGGGTCCAATTTTTTGTTAAATTAAGAATCGTTTTGGATTTAAAAAATTGACACAATTCTACCCGCAAACATTTGGTTTGGCTAGGTGAGCCCGTTCTTGAGTTATAAAATTACAACAGAAAGTGGCATTGATTTTTATAGATATAGATTTGTAAAACTAAATATTATTGCACGAGTAATTATGTTTGTTAGTTTACAACCAAACGTAACATTATTCATAATTTAATTTTACCTATCATTTTCAGACATGTTTTTATATCTATATATTTTTTTGCAGATGATAGACGTGAAAAATTCCATCCATTATCCAAGTGGATACCCGATGACGCCGCACAGTCCTCCAGTATTCCTGTGTTCATCTCCAGGACCGGATCCTTATTGTTCGCAAGACCTGTACAATCCTGTGTATGAGGAATTGTCCGACGCCGACAGCGAAATCGTTCCGGCGCCTCACAGTGAAGACGAATTCGCAGAAGATGAGTTAAGTCTCGGCGGCGATACCGAACGAGGTCTCCGATTAATGGCGGAACTGCACTGTCCACCTCCGCCTTATTCGAGGCCGGGCCAACCTCAAGGCAACGGTATTCGTAGGGACGGTCGTTCGCTTCCTCCTGGATACAGAAGAGCGCAACAACCCCTGCCACCGATACCGAACGTCGCCGCGTCTCAGAACAGTTCGTTCCGCAGACCGCGGAGTTTAGAAAGAAGACGTAACGATTGGACGAGGCACCAGGATCAACATCCCGGCGAGTTTCACGAGGGCTTGCTGCTGGACGCGCTACTTCAACTGTATCCGAGAGTCGGCAGCGTCGGCCCTCCCGGTTCGAGGGGCGGCAGACAAGACGGCTCAGTGCCAAGTGTAACGCACAGACTACCTTATTTAATATCAAATAACGCGAATAGTGCAATAGTGCAACCTGTGTCAGTGGACACCGGTGGCAATGTGTCCCCTCATCAAACACCGACGCCTTATGACACTGTGCCAGTTATTGGACATTTGCAACAGCAACATTTTGCTACGTTTAGACCACCACCAAAACCCCACTCACAAGATTCGGCGCTAGGATCTGATTCGGGATATAGTAATCACACGGCCGGAACTAGAAATTCGGCCGCTTCGAGTAGAGGGAGAAGTAGAGATCCTCGCAGATTATCACAACTCAGCGCTGATTTAGCTATCACGTAATTTTTTTTACCCGACTGCCCCAGAAATACAGTATAATCGTTTAATGGAGTTACGTGAGTTGATTCAAATATGCACAAATTTAAGTTATTCGTTATTAAATCAATTAAAAAATTGACTGATAAATATTTCGTCAATTTTGATGCGACTTTCATTCATAGACAAGTTACCAATAACTTTCTTTTATTATTGCCGTTTCATTATTCATTCTAAAATAAAAATAAGCGAAGAAATTGTACATATATATTATTAGTTAGTTAAATCATGTACAATACACAAACATAAAAATATTAAAATGCATTGGTGTCAATAAATTCATGATTTTCAATAACTAAATGCAAAGATCTATGAAAATACTGATTTTCTGTTTTAGTCCAGGAAAATTAGACTCAGAAAAGGCCAAACGTCAGAAAAATTTCCGGAAAGCTCGTTTTTAATATTAATGAACTGACATCATAAAACCGTAATAGTTATTGGCGTAACTAGTAGTCTAAGTCATTCATCGCGCTGACAGGTCATGACTTAGCCTACAAGTTACGCCCATAATTTTATTCAACAATTGCGCGTTATTCATGTTTTATTTATTGTTATTAATGAGATGTTGTAAATATCTATTTATTTCTTTATAAAAAAAACTGTCAATACTAACAGCACCAAACAGCACGATTCAATGTTTTGGTTTGAGGTTAGCCGGTTATGAATAAACTCCATGTCAAAAACATTCGGCCTCTCAATTTTAGCCTCAATGGGTAACAACGGAGTTGTTGTTACCTACTATTTCGTTACGAAAATAGTTACGTTTATTTTCATTACTCCACAATGGCCGAGCTAGTAGGAATCTTCATTGAGTTATGACAAGTAATTGTCACCAGTCGGTAAATGGCTATTTAGGGTTCGGTTTTTAGGCATGATAAAACATGAATAGCGCGCATGAGTTGAATAAAAATTCATTCAGTCCCGTAAAAAATTAGACGAACAATAAACAAGCATGCATTGATTAATTATTATTTATGTACCGTGTGAGTTGAGAAAAAAATAAGTGCTCGTAGAAGTGTGAATTTTTTAAAACGCAAATTTGATTTTTATGTGACATATTTTATTTTCTTTTAAATTAATTAAAAATATCTCTCACAAATTGTTCATCAAATATTGACCGCAGATTCAGAATTATAAAATATTTTGTTTGAACTGTTTTGCGCTGTTTTTTCTGTGAATAATATAGAAATTTAAGAACGATGATATATAAAAAATATAATTGGCGAGAAACAATGTATGTCAATCACATTATTTTGTACTTTGTAAAATAACATTCCATATCATAAACATAAAAGCAATATTTATTTCTTAAATAAAATAGGTATTTTTTTTAAATAATGTGAATTATTTTTGTATATAATATTGGATTTTAGAAATTGTTTTATTTTTATTTTGTCTTCTCTGTACTTTATTGAATTAAGTTGACGTTTTTAAGTGCAATGTTTTAGTTACTTAACAAAAACTAATAACTATTCAAATTTAAAACAGACTTCAAGTTACGCAAATATATTTAAATTAAATATTATTAGGGGTAGATATTAATGTATAATAGGTATATAAAAAAGCAATACAAAAATTAATTCGATAAAGTACAAAAAAGCGTTGAAAAGTGTGTTATTTTTTAATAAAAAATATTCAATAAGAAATTTACCAAAGTAAAAAAAAATACACTTGAATATAAAATTTCCCTGTATAAAACGACTTTCTTAGTCTAACTTTTTTCTAGAAAATATTTGTATAAAAAATAGCAAACAGAGTTTTTACCATGTACAGACTATTTATTGTTTTTTTTTTCTTTTACGTTGTACATATTATTATATTATTTATATTTTTAAAACAAAATAACTTATTTGTGATCACATTTTTAAAATGTACATATATTAAGGTTGGAAAACATGAACTACACTGGTAACCTTTCTGCCCAAAGCACAATATTATCTTAATTTTCAGTTTTCATAATTTAGATAACATTTTCAGTGTTTTACTAGTATTATAATTTTACTGTACAGTACAGCTCCGTTTATCTGGACAATTGAAACCAGCTCAATTCAGACAAGTAAAAAATCCGATATACTGTAGCAAGAAAGTAAAAACACATTTTCAAGGAGAACTAAACACTATTATTATTAAGAATTGGAAAATCACAGGAAAGTGGACAGGTTAAAGATAAGATAACACCTTTCTTTATAAAGTATAACGTTTCGCTGTTATATTACAGCATCTTCAGATACTGAAAATTTGATACAAAGAAATTATTAGTTACATTAAGTTCTCAACAAAAATGTTACAATTTGCGTACCTTTTTATATTGATGTTAAGTCAAATTTTATAAATGAGTCTAACTTGATATGGTAGAAGAAACGTTTTATGATCATTAAAATGCCGGTTTTTGTATAATTTGCTGGATATAATTGTAACATTTTTGTTGAGAACTTAATGTAACTAATTCTTTGTATCAAATTTTCAGTATCTGAAGATGCTGTAATATAACAGCGAAACGTTATACTTTATAAAGAAAGGTGTTATCTTATCTTTAACCTGTCCACTTTCCTGTGATTTTCCAATTCTTATTCAACAAATGGACATGACTACTACAAATACTATTATTATTATTAATAATTAAACCTTGGAAGATAATCATTACATATACAGTCGAACCTGGATAAACAAAAGTTCAAGGAACCGCGATCTCTTTTTCACTAACCCGAGTTTCTAGCTTATAGAAGTACAGGAGTGGCCTTTCTCACTTATAAAGGTCTATAGAAACTATACAAAAACAATGTTAGTGAGTTCAGCTATTTATGACTCATTTTAAAATTACGTTCGACTATCGCTTACAGTCAAGTAGCAGTCTCACTTATGAGTGAAAAACGTCTTTATATATTATAGAGGTTTCTGTTTCTCACTTATAGAGGTTTTAGAGGGTTACAAAGATGGTACCTGGTCTCTTAGAGAGTTTTCTCGCGTACCCAGTTCTCACTCATTCAGGTTCGACTGTATATTATTAAATAATCGAATATATATTCAAAATTTATTAAAAAAACATTTTTTTCTTTGGCAAATACGCCTCTGTTTACGCTCCGTGCGTTGCCTTAGAATTCTGAGAATGGTGTGATCTTTTTTATGCTATATTGATTCAAACTGATTCGGGGTTTTCCCTTTATTTATGTTTCACACTAGGGAGGATTTCCCGTACTATGAGCGAAAAATAACGACACGCGATCCAACTTAGGGAATCCGGACCCGAGGGTACATAATATAAAATTTCCATTTTTTAAATGTTGTCCGATTTAATACAGGTTCGGATTACCGAAGCTCTACTGTATTTATGAATAGAAATTGGTCAATTATATATATTTTGCTAATGTAATAAACAGAAAACAGAGAAATCTTCGCACATCAATAATTATTGTTATCTTAAAAATATAATACTAGTTATGCACTTTTAATCCGAAATGCAAAATATAAAAAAAAACATAAAAACAGGGTCGTAGTTTTCAAATTATAAAAAATAGGGTTTAGTTAGATGATCAGTTTATTAGTTAGGCCTAGGAGAATCAATTTCAATCCTTCATCAAACAAAATCAGTTACTAGAAGAGTATAAAAACAAGTTGAACACTTTTTCAAACTATAATAAACACAAATTTTAGTTGTATTTTTAATGATCGTTTCAAACTAGTCGAAGTGTTATGTCTTATTTTCAGACATAATATTAAATTTATTTGTTACTGTTTTTATTATTAATTGTGCGAATTTATTTCGTAAAAGCATTATTCCAAACTTAAAAAAATAAAATATCATTTATGATAAAATATATCTGTGAATTTTCCTTTTTTTAAACCTTTGTCCCATTCCCTGACTTCTAACAATTACACAAGTGTCCCAGACGACTTTGATAAACATTAACAATTTTCTGCGCTGTAGCCCTTACCATTTTAAAGATAGACCCTTTCGGAGTGTTTTTCTAAGAAAGTATGGAATATGTATCGAATACGTTTTAAATTCAGTATGCTGACAGAAAACGACATTCTAAATTCAAGAGCGCACCCGAAAGTCTCTAACTATTACTATTCTGTAACATCTTTAAAAAGCCACCGAACGCAAACTGGAGCTTATTTTTGGATTTGGTATGTCACCAAATTAGTAAAAGTCCTGCGAACTAAAAAAAATTAGTACATATTTGCAAAATGTCAAAAATCGACAATTTTTTATTTGGGGTGTCAAGCTGAGAAGAGTTTCATAGATTTAAGTTATAAAAAATTTTAATTTGTATAATTATTGTGTACAAGGTATTTCATTTAGAACATGTCTATGACAACAACTAGCTGAACTAAATAGCTTTGGGTTGATTCCGTCTGATAGCGCTAGTCTGTAACTGGTATACTAGTGTCATCGGACGGAATTTCTTCAAAGCTATTAGTGTAGCTATTTGTGCGCTTTATTCGTTTTATAGTTATTTCCTAAATAAAATACGTTGTCAATAAATTATTATTATTGTCTACGCTCAATAATTATACAAAGTTAAAATTTTTTATGACTTATCTATGAAACGCTAAAATACAATTTGGATTCAATGAGCACAACAGAAAGTCTGCATCGACTACCGTTGCAAAAATAGCCAATAGTAACAATGTAGAAATGTTAAGCTTTTAGTGTAGTGTAGATCTTAACTTTTCAGTGAAAATTTCACTAAGCTATCTACACTACACTAACATACCAAAGACACCTAAAATGAAGTATTCGGAGCAAAGAGATATAAGTAACTAGAGTACGCTAGTGCATATGCTTAAGGGATTAATTTTCAAATATGTTTTCTTAGAGCTCACCTACGTTATATAAGGAACCCCTACGCAAAATTTCATGCATTTATACCCACCGGTTTAGGCTGTACTGTCTTAGAGCATTAAGGAAATTTTAAGGAAAGTGTAAATAAGTAAATTTTATTGCCAAAAACGGAAATATCAAAAATTTGCTATCCAGCTCCCAGAAGCAGTTAGAGGTATTTATAGTGAATAGAGAATAGAAGAAGACAAAACATAGTTGCATAATAGTTTTTATACTCACACCAAAAGTTGCCGTCTTTAATGACAATGCAGTGTCTCCAAACTTTTTTATTTTCAGTTTCTGAACCTCGTGGATTTTTTAAGAAGGCAATAAGAAAGCAATAATTGCAGGATTTTGTAAGACCGTTTTAAAGACAGGTCTATATTTAGTTTTTGTATTCATCAAATCGTTACACGGAACAATAAATTTTGATATTTTTACTGCCTATCTCTTTTGCATTTTCTTATAATAACATCAAAATATATCACTTCCGTGTTAAATCTATATAATTTACAAAGATATTATTATGCATGCATAATAAGCTTGATAAGGAAACAAAAGAGGAATTAATGTTTCAGCTTTTCAAGTCTAAATATTTCAATACTGTAAAATTACAGACATGACCTTTTGAGGACTGCAGTATACGCTGTATTCGACATTACGCAATCTATAAAAATTCGTCAGTCAATAATATAAACAAAAATGTATCAGGCGCCGCAGCCTTTCAGAAAAAAAAAATAATTTTATACACAAACTAGCTCTTACCCGCGACTTCGTCTGCGTGGATTTTATGATTGTAAGCTTGTTTATATTTGAATAAAAAGCGAGTTATTGGAAAATGTCGAAAATCGACTAAAAACGAGAAAATGTTCTTAGTCTTAGGTTTCTTTTAGGACAATTTTGGAAAATCTCTCGGAACCGATTCAAATTTGGTATAGTCATATTATAGAGTACCAGCTGCTGTTATCCTCGCGGCTTCGCCCGCGATTGAGATGAAACACAATAAACAACAGTAGTGGCTATGCGCTGTCTGTCTACTAAGTCAGTGTTAAAGTAGATTACTGATTAGCCCTCTAAGGAGAAAAATTTTCAAAAATCCTTTCTGAGTACTCACTTACGCCATATAAGGGACTTCTGTGCAAAATTGCATGCTTCTAGACCCACTTGTGCGTTGTGCGGTCAGTATGCTAGAGTTTTAACCAAGTGAATAAGCCCCCGTAAGGGATGATTTTTCAAAAATCGTTTTTTATATACACATCCACGTTATATAAGGAACTCATGTACCAAATTTCATTACGCTAGACCAACCGGTTTAGGCAGTGCGTTGTCTTGTCAGCCTTTTTGGGACTTTTTTATTAGGAAAAAATATGAAAAAAGGGCAATTTATTTCAATGAAACGTAAATATCAGAAATTTGCTATCCAGCTCCCAGAAGCAGTTAAGAGGTATTTATAGTGAATAGAGAATAGAAGAAGACAAAACATAGTTACATAATAGTTTTTATACTCACACCAAAATAAATAACGAATAAAGCAAGACGACAGACTTGTTATCTAATGAATTATATTTTTAAAATTTTAACCCCTTCCACAGTCAGGGCCGAACTTACCCACTTTGACCTTTTTGAAACCTGAAAATAGTTGAGAAAAGTAAATTCAAATATTTCGTTTTTTGAGTGTATAATGAGAATTCTAAATTATCGTAAAAATTAGTTTTTAGTAAAAAGAAACATATTATGAACACATTTTTATTTATTTGTTTATTATACACAGTTGTCCAACAGACCGATATTTTAGAATTCTCTTTATACACTCAAAAAACGAAATATTTGAATTTACTTTTCTCAACTATTTTCAGGTTTCAAAAAGGTATAAGTGGGTGAGTTCGGCCCTGACTGTGGAAAGGGTTAAAATTTTAAAAATACAATTCATTAGATAACAAGTCTGTCGTCTTGCTTTATTCGCTAATATTTATTTTGGTGTGAGTATAAAAACTATTATGCAACTATGTTTTGTCTTCTTCTATTCTCTATTCACTATAAATACCTCTTAACTGCTTCTGGGAGCTGGATAGCAAATTTCTGATATTTACGTTTTATTGAAATAAATTGCCCTTTTTTCATATTTTTTCCTAATAAAAAAGTCCCAAAAAGGCTGACAAGACAACGCACTGCCTAAACCGGTTGGTCTAGCGTAATGAAATTTGGTACATGAGTTCCTTATATAACGTGGATGTGTATTAAAAAACGATTTTTGAAAAATCATCCCTTACGGGGGTTTATTCCCTTGGTTAAAACTCTAGCATACTGACCGCACAACGCACAAGTGGGTCTAGAAGCATGCAATTTTGCACAGAAGTCCCTTATATGGCGTAAGTGAGTACTCAGAAAGGATTTTTGAAAATTTTTCTCCTTAGAGGGCTAATCAGTAATCTACTTTAACACTGACTTAGTAGACAGACAGCGCATAGCCACTACTGTTGTTTATTGTGTTTCATCTCAATCGCGGGCGAAGCCGCGAGGATAACAGCAGCTGGTACTCTATAATATGACTATACCAAATTTGAATCGGTTCCGAGAGATTTTCCAAAATTGTCCATAAAGAAACCTAAGACTAAGAACATTTTCTCGTTTTTAGTCGATTTTCGACATTTTCCAATAACTCGCTTTTTATTCAAATATAACAAGCTTACAATCATAAATTCCACGCAGACGAAGTCGCGGGTAAGAGCTAGTTTGTGTATAAAATTATTTTTTTTCTGAAAGGCTGCGGCGCCTGATACATTTTTGTTTATATTATTGACTGACGAATTTTTATAGATTGCGTAATGTCGAATACAGCGTATACTGCAGTTCTCAAATGGTCATGTCTGTAATTTTACAGTATTGAAATATTTAGACTTGAAAAGCTGAAACATTAATTCCTCTTTTGTTTCCTTATCAAGCTTATTATGCATGCATAATAATATCTTTGTAAATTATATAGATTTAACACGGAAGTGATATATTTTGATGTTATTATCAGAAAATGCAAAAGAGATAGGCAGTAAAAATATCAAAATTTATTGTTCCGTGTAACGATTTGATGAATACAAAAACTAAATATTAGACCTGTCTTTAAAACGGTCTTAGACAAAATCCTGCAATTATTGCTTTCTTATTGCCTTCTTAAAAAATCCACGAGGTTCAGAAACTGAAAATAAAAAAGTTTTGGAGACACTGCATTGTCATTAAAGACGGCAATTTTTGGTGTGAGTATAAAAACTATTATGCAACTATGTTTTGTCTTCTTCTATTCTCTATTCACTATAAATACCTCTAACTGCTTCTGGGAGCTGGATAGCAAATTTTTGATATTTCCGTTTTTGGCAATAAAATTTACTTATTTATACACTTTCCTTAAAATTCCATTAATGGCTAAGACAACGTTCAGCCTAAGCCGGTGGGTCTAAATGCATGAAATTTTGCGTAGGGGGTTCCTCATATAACGTAGGTGAGCTCTAAGAAAACATATTTGAAAATTCATCCCTTAAGGGGGTTAATCTAATTACTTAAAACTTTAACACTGGACTGACGTACAACGCACAGCCTAAACCGATGAATCTAGAAACATGAAATTTTGCACAGAAGTCCCCTATATATGGCGTAAGTGAGTACTCAGCGGGATTTTTGAAAAATTATCCCCTTAGGGGGCTAAACTACTTTAACACTGACTACTGACGGACACAGCACAGCCACTATTGTTGTTGCTATGGTGTTTCGTCTCAATCGCGGGCGGAGCCGCGAGGTAGCAGCAGCTAGTTTTCTATAAGTCTACCGAATTTGAATCGATTTCGAGAGATTGTCAAAATTGTCCAAAAAAATCGGCAAAAAACAAAGGCTATACTACGCATTGGATACGTTTCAAATTCGGTGAACTGATAGAAAAAGACACGCCGAATTCGATGAGCGCACCCGGAGGTCTGTATCCAATACCGTTTCAGAGATAGAGACGTTTGAATGTAGCTTCAGTGTTTAAAGACACTTCAAATGCCCACCGAACCAGAAGTTGAGATTATTTTTTTATTCGGTGTCATTTTCTGTTAGTATGTGCCTAGAAGATCTCAAAAGCGAGTTTTTGGAAAATGTCGTACATTTTTAAATACCTACTTGAAGTTTTTAAGAGATACCTTAGTTTTTTTTTATTTTCTCCCTACTCCCCAAAATAATAGTTTACTAATGAACGAATAAAAATTTGTTACTTTCTCGAAAACGATTTTGATTCTGTTTCACAAATCAAATACATGCATAAAATATTTTAATGGGCAATGTATTTAACGGGAGCGTCAAAAAGGATCCAAAAAACTCGTTTTTCAGTAGGCAGGCAAAGTTTTTTTGGTAAACGTGCGGTTAAGCAGCTTTATTGATTCCTTGTACCTTGAGCTTGTTTTTTTGGATGTATTAAACTCGCGTCAGATCGTCAGGGTCACGTGTCCTGATCGAAAATGCGTAAGACGAAAACTTTTATTTATACACCGTTAGACATCTAGCGTTGAAATATCGTACATAAAAATGCAATCTATGATACAAACCATTTTGATCGAAAATTCGTAAGACGTTAATATTCAAGTTTTCACTTCTGCAGGCACTGCCGGAGTGCAAAGGGTTTTTTTTTTGACATTATGGTCAAAAAACGCATTTCAAAATTTTGAAATTTATATAGTATCACATATCGATTTTCCAATAACACAGTGAATCTAATAAAATTTACAAGTTCTTTCTCTCTATCTCTCTCACATGCTCAGATATTTATTAGATTTCCTAATAACAATTTAATACAGATTTATGACTTCGGAGAGTAAAGTCTGTTCTCACAAAGCTTTAAATCACTTCGATTTTACCAAATCTATAAGTAGTTAACATTTCTAAAGCCATTTATTTTATTTTTTTTTCTCATTATATCGTAAATTTTCTCTTAGCAATATTAAACATAAATTTTCAAGTGGAATATTTTTTAACACTCGGATGAATTTATATCAGAAACTGTACATCAGTGTATTTGTCTGTGCATAATTAAATTAAATTTTGTCGTGCCGATGTCATTTTTAATCTCGGCAGTCATTTTTAAGCGTAAATATCGAGTGGTAGCTTTATCAAAATAAATATAGTTTAAAAAAAACTAAAAAGTAAAAAATATTTTTTTTAAAAATAAGCTTAAAACAATAATGAATAAAAAATACAAGTATTATTGTGAAAAACGCGTGGAGCGCTTTGTTCCACATTTTCGTACATCGAGCGCCCCACGATTTTTTCACAATAATACTTGTATTTTTTTATTCATTATTGTTTTAAGCTTATTTAAAAAAAAAATATTTTTTACGTTTTAGTTCGATATAAAGCGTGTTTTTTGTTTTTTTTTAAACTATATTTGTTTTCCACTTTTTAGTTTAGATTTATTGTCAAAAATGTGCCGAAAAAAAAGACCCGTGTCTTAGACCGCACGGCTAGCCAGTGTACTTACTGTGCTGGCATATTATACCACTATATAAACCACTTGCTGAAGTCCAAACGAGTTTAAAAACATACATACTTACATACATACATACAAACTTACAAGTGAAACTAATATACAGCGTGTAAAAAACGCAACTCCAATCGCGAAGCGCGAGTATTATAGAGACTTCAAAATAGCACGAAAATGAACAGTGAAACTTCGAGCGTGGATTGGCGGGCGAGGGATCGGGATGATTTTTTTTTTAGTACTGGAAATTGAGTCTAATTTAAATAGTAAATTGTCGGTGGGGACTCAGATGCACTCAAAAAAAGAGATGGGCGCGAAACCGGTCGCAAGAACTATGGTAAAGAACCTTAACTTTGGACGTTAATAACTTTTTTCCAGTACATTGAAGAGTTTTGCTTGATAGACATTCAATTAAAGAGTAAATCCTGACGAGTCCAACGACCCCAGAACGATTGCTGTGGGATTATCAGAACGCGAGATGTGAGCAATTGAATTAAAAAAATTGGTTGTCTGTAAAGTCGGTTTACGGACGATAGTTTTACGTGATAACGTATTCCGATCGAATATCATATTTAATAATACATTACTGCGCTCTCGCTTGCACGCACAGGGTCAGGCGGAACGTTACGGCGGAACGTTAGTCGTTACACTTTTTCGTGCGTGCAGCTGGTGTTTCACGCTCAGGCGGAACGTGACACTTTTCGAAACGTTACACTTTTTCGTGCATGCAGCCGGTGTTTCATCAATTTATAAGACGTTATCACGTCAAAACAGAATCCAAGATGGGGGTGGACGGGGCAATTTGAGCAAAACAAGCACGGGGAACCCGGATTAAGAAATTTCTAATTTGCCCCCTCCTGGGCCCAAATCTGAGTACGCCCATGTTAACATCATAGAAAAAGCCTATCATTGGAGAAATCAGGGAATTACCTACATCGAAGAAAGAAACGCACATATATTTTCGATACGCTTTGTTGCGTTCACTCACCGCACACTGAGTAGATTGACAATTTTGTGAAGCTTAATGCATAAACACAGCTAATGAAAACAGTAGAAAAATGCATTTTGCGACCACAGCTTACAGTTTGCCGAGACCATTTTTTTACAATTTTGTTCACTCATATTTTTAAAAAAATACTCTCGGAAAATTTTAAACTGTGGTCGCAATGTGGCACAATGAATTTAGTGGCATAAACACAAGTTTGTCGGCAGGGTTTTGCACTGCGACCATAGTTTTATTAGAATATCATCGGCGAGCTTTATTATATTCCACAGTTAAGGCCATCTTCTTTTTTACATACTAAATTGAAGTCATATATAACAATAATGGTAATTAATAAGTTACAGTATTCATTATATATATATATATATCGGTATCGAACTAAACAGCAGTAGTAATGAACCTCGTGCTAGTTTATTTTTTTCTTTGGCACTGAATGTTAACGTACAAATTTTTACGAGTCTAATCAAACTCTTAAATTTTTGCAGTAAACATTATTGTTAAGAAAATATTTTGAGTAAGGCATAAATTACAATAAAATACAGGAGTGCCTTTGTAACTACTAGTATGCTTTGCTTCTAGTCAGACAGTTAATTTGTTAATAAATTAAAGTTGTGACATTACAAAAAACACACAATGCGCTTTGTTTTTTGGGGAACTAAGAAACCAACAGAAAATAATGGACCACCATTACATTCATGGCTTCAGTATGTGGCAGCGATTACTTGTAAGTAAAAATAATAATAGTTAATCAACTATAACACAAATCTAACAAAATATTTGTAGGCGCTTTTAATCACTTTTGGAATTAATTTTATTAACAAATCGATTATCTCATTATGATACAGTGGTTTCAGGTAAAAAAATATCAGGCTCAATTCGAAATTATACTGCATTCTATATGACGATTTATCGATTTCTGGTACGACTTTTAACCTACTAAAATACCAAAATTATGAGATCTATTGGTAGAAGTTTTGTTCCAAAATATGTATTGAAGGAGATTTATTTGGTTGAGGAACAATTGAAAATAAGCTTTACCAGTGTATCGCTTGTGGCCAACGTTTCGAAAAATATGAAAAATATATTTTCATCATCAGGACCTCAATGCAAGTTAAGATGGTAAATTGTAAAAATAATTCTAGTATACATGATCATTTATTATGAATTTATTATAAATTTGTCGAAATTCATAATAAATGATCATGTATACTAGAATTATTTTTACAATTTACCATCTTAACTTGCATTGAGGTCCTGATGATGAAAATATATTTTTCGAAACGTTGGCCACAAGCGATACACTGGTAAAGCTTATTTTCAATTGTTCCTCAACCAAATAAATCTCCTTCAATATGAGATCTATATTTTTGAAAAAATAAAATAAATGTCACAGCAAGATTATAGCTACAAAATTAAAAAAAATATTTTTGATGAATTTTGGCATTCAGCGTGCAAGTTTTTCTGTAATAATTATCGACCTCTTTATATGCCTGATTTAGTTCAAAAATTTAAATTTAATAATTTCGGATGTAGAGAGGATAGACAAGCATTTTTGATTCATGATGTCTACCAAAAAAAATAATGACTTTTTTATATTCGAAACTATACCCACGTCAAAAATTTTAAAAAGAAAAATGATTCATATAAAGAAACATGGTAAAGATTACAAAAAAATATGTTTGACGCCAAAACTCGTCAAAAAGTTTGTTTTGTTTTTTTGATGGGTTTTGGCACCAAATCATCGTTTGTTATTATATTTCTGTGATATTTATCAAGTTCTTTCTATGCGTGATTTTTTTTTAAATTTTAGGCCTAATACTTTCGGAGGTTGAAGAGCAAGACTTTTTTGGCGTTTGATCATTCAAAAAACACGTCTCTGACTTCTTTAACCCCGAATCTGGTGCGTCAAAAATTTTGAAAAAAATAAGGCAATAAATTAATGATTGATAAAAATCACAGAAAGACTATAGAAAACGATACATTCGGCGCCAAAACGAATAAAAAAAATTACAAAAATATTTTTCGATGAGTTTTAGCGTCGATCACATTTTTTTTGTAAACTTTACCAGTTTTTTTACAAGTCTAATTTTTTCAAAATTTTTTAAGTAAATTTGGAGATAAAATAGAACAGGTATTGTGACGTTACTGTGGTTAATACCGCCCGATTAAAATAGCTGTAATTCTTTATCTCCCAAAATTATTAGATATAAAATTTTGAAAAAAAATAAGGCTTATGCGAGCTTAGCCTTATTATTCTATTTTATCATACTAATAAAACATTAAATTTGATTGAAAGAAATAATAAAATTTTTGCTGGTCTTTGCAATAAGTTATAAGATGTAAATAAAACTAGGAAGCGAAGCGTTTCTGACATATTTTAATTTGATTTTTTTACTGTGTTCTATGTAGAACCCGCTACCAAAATTATTACACATCGGTCGGACTTCAGGGTTGTATTCCGTAATTTTAAGCAAAAAAAGGACTATTCAACCTAGGTTCAATTCTAAAAGAATACTGAGTAGCTGATTGTACTTATGATTTATCAATCAATAATGCATATAAAATAGGAGAGTAATTGCATTTGTTGGTATTTCCATCATAATATATCCGTAGTTGGCGCTGATGATGGGATAATTAATGATTTATATATGCACGTAATTTGCATGCGAAGGCAAACGGGTTTTATGTACTTATATAATAAATGGAAAAAATAAAAATTCAAAACACGTAATTCTTTGAATTATTCTACGATATTATCTTTGATATATAAGTAGAGAACATTTTTTGTTTTTTTTTGAAGTGAAAACTTCTTTAGCGGCGTTGTACACTTTTTTTGTAATGGGTAAAAAATGTTAAACTCGCGTCAGGGACACTTGACCGTAAACTCGAGTCCTGATCGAAAATGTGTAAGGCGAAAACTTTTATTTATACAACGTTAGACATCTAGCGTTGAAATATCGTACATAAAAATGCAATCTATGATACAAACCATTTTGATCGAAAATTCGTAAGACGTTAATATTCAAGTTTTCACTTCCGCCGGCACTCCCGGAGTGTAAAGGGGTTTTTTTATTTTTTTATAGATCAATGTCAATTTTCTGTTTTAGCTACGCTAAGCATAGTGACGTGCGGACTGCACTTTGGCTGGTCATCGCCTTCTATTCCAATATTACTGAAGAACGACTCTTACATTCATCTGACAGAAGATGAGGGTTCGTGGATAGCGGTCGCACCGCTGATCAGTGAAATAGCAGCGGCCCTTATCACTCCATTCTTTGTAAACCAAATCGGTCGAAAATATACTATTTTATTATCAGCACCAATCTACATAGCGTCGTGGGTAACGATTGCCTTAGCAAAATCATTTGCCACAATGCTGTGCGGTAGACTAATTGCTGGCATCGGGGACAACGTTGTTTTTTCTGCAGTTCCAATCTATCTAAGCGAAATTGCGGATCCTCGTATTCGCGGAGCAATGGGTTCATCTGTACCAGTCGCTTTATGTTTAGGCACGTTACTTATAAATATAATAGGATCGTTTTTAACAATTCCAACCATGGCTTGGCTTGCTACTGCCTTACCAATTCTTCAACTCATAACGTTTGTTTGGATTCCGGAATCTCCGTATTACTATTTGATGAAGGGGCGGCTCGAAGAAGCTCGTTCTTCACTGAAACAGCTGAGAAGAATGGAGAATGTTGACGATGAATTAGATTTGACAGCAAAAGCTGTGCAAAGACAACAAGAAGAACCGGGGAGCTTGTGGGACTTATTTAAAATAGAAAGCAACAGAAAAGCTTTATTGATTGCAATCGGATTAAGAACAACACAACAACTTACCGGTGTGACAGCTTTTATGTTTTATACACAATATATTTTCGACCAATCCGGGCAAGAGATTTCTTCATATGTGTCAGCAATAATCTATAATACGTTACAATTAGTGCTAAGTATGGTTGCATCAGTATTGGTTGACAAACTTGGACGGCGACCAATGTTGATTTTCTCGTGTGTTGGTGCGATTGTAGCACTCGCTTTAGAAGCAGGCTACTTTTATTTGTTAGAAAAAACAGCCTTTGATGTGTCGTCAGTATTTTGGTTGCCAGTTTTCGCGATGCTGCTGTATATTTTCGTGTATGGTTTGGGTTATTCAAATATACCAATTCTCATGAACGGCGAACTATTTCCAACGAGTGTCAAAGCAATTGCTCTGACATTCATGGACGCATATTTTGCTTTTATTGCAGCAATTGTTACAAAATTATTCCAGTTTTCTGGAACTGAATTTGGAATGCACGTACCGTTTATTTTTTTCACGATTTGCACAATATGTAGTTTATTTTTCTGTATTTACTGTGTACCCGAAACCAAAGGATTACATTTAGAAGATATTCAAATGAATTTAAAAGGAAGGAACTCTAAAAAAAATAAACACTTAAAAGAATACTGCACTAAATTTTAAAGTCAAATTTATTGTTTAAAAAAAATCTAAAAAGCACGCTTATATCAACGCTCTAAAAAGTAGAAAATATTTTCATTTTTCTTCTGATTCTATTTCATTTCATTCCTCGAGTACCCCACGCTTTGAAACGTTACAGAAGAGAAAGGAAATTATTTTTTTAGTGCGTCGATATAAGCGTATTTTTTAGATTTTTTTGTCTGACAAATTTCAACTCTTGCGGCACTGGAGTACAGTCTGATTATCTGATATGGAGGAAGTAACACTTTCATTATATATATTTGAGACACGTTTTCCCACCATCAACACCAACACTTTTACCATATGTTTTTATTACCTTTTTAACGTGTTATATAAATGTTATTATAGCCAAAATATCAGAATTGTCATCAACACTGCAAACGAGTGCGAAATTTCACGTCGATTGGACGTTTGGAAGTGAGTGAAAAGCGAATTTGCAAGATTTTTTACCCGAATTCGGTCAATGACCGAAATAAATGCGTAAAACTAGTTTTGACAAACGAATATTGTCCAAACCCGAAATCTTACATTTAAACGGGTACAAAACTAGTATTGCGCATTTTCAGTTGAACTAAACTAGTTCTGTCCATTTTTGTTTCATTCAATCAACGTCCGAACCCGAACAAAAGTAGGGTTATGTTCTTGTTTATGTACCTATCTATTGAATTGTTCTTCTGAATGTTATAATTAATATAATTGTGGGATATTCAGTGTAATAATTAAGTAAAAATGCAAGCTGAATTTGAGTCATAACTAGTTCGTCAATTGGAGGCTTCTGAAACATAATTTTATGACAAAACATAATTACCTTACTGCACTAAGTGAGGTTAAGAAAGCAAATTTGTTGAAAGCTGAATTAAAACCTCTGTCTGCTAAACAATACAGAAGAATAAATAGCTGGGATATAATAAGTATCCTTAATGTGGATAAGTTAATTAAAAAACGCAAAGAAGATTCCGATGCCGTACTAGTACTGTCCGTTCAGAAATGGACAGAGCTAGTTTTGTCCAATTGAAAATGCGCCAATTTTATAACACTCAATAAGATTTCGGGTTTGGTAAATATTCGTTGGTCAAAACTAATTTTGCGCATTTATTTCGGTCATTGACCGAATTCGGGTATAGACCGTAACATATACATACAACTACATACAAATAAAAGCGAGTTAATTTTGAACAGATTTGAATGAAAATGTATTACATAACTTTAGTCACAAAAAAAATTAGATGTCTAATATTAAAAATGTACCTATAACTTATGTTACTGTATTATTTCATTGAATGCTTGTAAATTATACACTATTTTTGTTATTTAAGAGAATCCAATTTTCTTAATTTTTTCTACTGAAAATATATGCGATGTTATTGTTTTAAATAGCGTTTTATTACATAGTTTGTCGTTTTATTTAAAAGAATCGATTTTTCGTTTAACAGATTAAAGCATTCTGAAAAGATAATAATATTAAATATTTCGATTAGAAATGAATAAATATTGTTTATAAATATAATATTTACATACAAATAATATTTATTCACTTGTAATCGAATGTATGTTACATGAAGCTAGTCGTGTTCAAAATTTATTAAGTATGTGTTTATTTAATAATATTACAATATATGTATCCTAATATCATTAATTAAATAAAAAAATGTGTATTTTACACTATTCACTACAACAGTGAAACTTCGAGTCGATTATAGACATACACACACACACATTGTAAAAAATGTCGCCTCGCAACTACACCCCCTCTTAAGAAACTCTCCTCCTGCGAGAAACAACTCTAAAATCATTAATGGTTTGATTATATGAAAGAAAGATAATATAAAAAAATACGTGTGGCACTCGGGGACTGCCGCGGTAAAGCTACTGCATATTCTTTTTAGGTCTTTAAGTTTTTCTTCTCTATAAAACGAAAATAGCTAGGTATAAATAATAAGGTATAAATAGTGTAATTACACACCAGAACAATTATTCATTCAAAAAATTTGAACAAAAAGAACGATATTAAGAGTTTGATCATAGAATTTCGCGCGATGTACATTTCTATAGATATAATATCATATATACTTTCTCTGCACATAACCTAAATAATTTAGGTTATTTTTATAGCAGTATTATATATAAATCCATTTATACACAAATAAAGATAGAATCAGTTATGAGCAGTTATGCAGTTATGAGCACACAAACACCGTGCCGAAGTCTGCCGAACTGAAACGACGTTAGACGATGCACGGCTTTCAACGCCGCACCGCTGTGCCGGTCGGAGTGGGGGGTGTTAGGTTTTTTCGTTACGGAATTTCTTGATTCGGTCGCCGCGCTCAAAGCCCGTGATAGAAGCTATGCAATAGCTTAATAATGACGCAAACTGTCGGAATCGGGCCTACGACCTTCTGCGTACGAGGCAGCCGCTGTATCTTTCAGCTACCGTAGCCTATTGCTGTACAGTCGGCTTTTATCGTGTACGATGTATGGTAGTATATACCAAGTATCGAGTATATTATAGAATCAATGTTCGTGTTCCTCATGGTTTGGCTTTAAGGATTCATGCTTCCCTAAGGATGCGTTTTAGGTCATATGTTTATATTAACATTTTGACTCAATTTGTTGAATACTATACGCTGTAGAAATCTATCTAAAAAACACCTGTATAAATACTGTATCTATATTTAAAAGTATTTACGTTTTATATGCCAAGTTACAAAAATAAATAGAGGATAACAAACAAATATGGAAAATCGGTCAAGTACTAGCTCCGTTTGTACACAGGCATTCCGTACTAACAATAGACTATGAATTAGTTGATGTGGGTACTTAGTGTCATCGAATCGGAGCGGAAAACTGCTCTTTAAAAAAATTGGTTGTCTGTAAAGTCGGTTTACGGACGATAGTTTTACGTGATAACGTATTCCGCTCGAATATCATATTTAATAATACATAACCTAAATTTTAGTAGCTGTCAAACTATATTTTTACCGACTAATAATTTGATCAACCAAAGCAAAATACATATTTTTAAGCAATTATAAAAGACATTTAAAAAAATGTATATATATTATATATTTGTTAACAAACCGTATAATTTATCTGGCCATCTGTCAGATGTAGCTTTCGCTAGAACAGCCGAAAAAAATGTTGAACGCACACTACTCTCTGACGTCACGCGAGAAGAGAGAGACTATCGCTTATATCGCGCTCTCGCTTGCGGAACGTTACTCTTTTTTGTGTGTGCAACCGGTGTTTCATCAATTTATAAGACGTTATCACGTCAAAACCACTTTCGTAACGATTTACCTAGCTTAAAAAATTTCGTACTTGTAAACTGTAGTGTGCAGCGACTCTATCATGTTGTAATTACATGTTCTGTCGTAGATAAGTGGAACATCTTTGGCTGAGAATAGATGGGTCCTATTCTCAGCCGAAGATGTTTATAGGAACTTCTATGTTTACTTTGGGTCCCCGAATACGTATCTAAAATATTGACATTTCCTTCTGAATCATTCTGTATTGTCAACAAGCTCAGTTGCTTAGGCAATATGCGTGGAAAATTTTATAATATATTGTTATATGAAAAACATGGTCCAGATTGGCACAGTCAGGTAAATATAAACAGCATTTATTGTCAGGTAAGTAGATACCTATAATAAATATAACATAAATAACCAACTAACCTCGAGATAGCAACTTCCCAATAGAAAAGGGAACACATCAGGAACTCAGAAAGCCGGATGAAAATGTCTGCCTACAGGGTGAGAAATGGCAACTATCCTTTTTCTCTTTTAGATAATTTTGCTCGTATATCTAAATATATAAAAGGAAACCGTGACTGACTGACTGATCTATCAACATCAAACTTGGCGCGAGCGAAGCCGCGGGCAAAAGCTAATGAATCTATAAAGGCTGTAGCGGCTCTCATGCCTAGCGAAACAAAAAAAGTTAATCCGCGCCAGATTTCAAATTATTCTTAGCACATTTCGAATACCAAAAACTCGGTCCAAATGAATTCGACTACCAAATACTATAAAAGTATTCAGAATTTATTCTGAACTATATAGGATATTTCGAATATTCACCAGATCGGAACCCAATAAAACATTACTAGTGTGACCTGTGCGAATTATTCGCACTAAATAAGTATAATAATTAATTATCACTTTACAAAATTATATTTTAAATATGATTGCAGGTATTCAATTCGTTTCTAATTTTGCACACTGCTTATAACGTTCTTCTTTTTGTTGTATTACAATATGAAGCTCAGATGACAGTTCGAAGAAATATTTTACTAAAACTGTCATATAGAGGCGCAAGTAGCAAAAGCGTTGAGCTAAGCCAGATGGCATCATGCAGCATTGCTGTGACGTTGTTCAGCGTTGCTCGCTGTTTCAAAATTAAAGCCGTCAGATGGCAGTATGCAGTATTGTGTCTGTTGTATTACAATATGAAGGTCAGATGACAGATCGAAGTGTTGACGTTGTTTCAAAATTAAAACAGTCATATGGCAGACGTTGTTCAGCGTTGCTGTATTTTAATTAATTTACAAAAACAAAAGCAATAATAAATATTTTAGTTGTCGATGTCAGTAGAGCAAGCAATTATCTGTAAAATGATATATAATTTATGCGGAGAAATTGTGAGGTTTTTTCCAAAAAGGGAGGCAAACATCTTTAACCTTAGCGTATTAATATACCTATATATGATTGTTTGCATCAAGCACACGAGCTTCGTGAAAAAAAAAATTATTATTACCTATATATATAAATTAATTAACATTTACGTGACATTGACTTTCTAAACTAGAAATGTAAATGAGTAAAGCATTTTTAAAACACTATAAACAAAACAAAAAACAATTTCTAGGTAGTTCTCTATTTGAGCACATACAATAGTGATAAAGCAAATAATAATAAATCTAGTCGCATTTGTTACAGTCAAAAATACGCCGGTCAACGCGCAGTCTTTTTTTTCTGTTCGTGATAATGAGTCAAGTTCAACTAGTATACATATATTTTAAATAAATTTACAAGATTTTTTTAGTGGTATATTTTTCAAGTTTAAATTATAATAAACGAAATATTAATTATTATGGATATTATATAATATAATAAACAAACAACATCTAGAATAATTAATTCGGCTAATAATTTTCAATTCAATTTTTAATGTATAATTAAACAGTATTTGAAATTGTTAAAAATTGGAAAATACGATATGGTTGTCATAAACATTTTATCAAGTTGCTGGTTGCAATATTTAGCAGCAATTAGTTGTAAGTATATAAAGAGACTTTATAATAGATAATTTGCATGATTTTTGACGTGATAACGTCTTATAAATTGATGAATCACCAATATTATAAATTGATAAAACACCGTGTAACGTAACGTTCCTAACGTTCCTAACGCGTAACGTTCCTAACGCGTAACGTTCCGCCTGACCCTGTGCGTGCTTTTTGCTAATTTCTCGCTCAATTTAAATCAGATCGGTTTGAAACCAGTCTTAAACGAAAGAGGAGAACATTTTACATAGATTTCGTATAACAGAATTTGCCTAAACAGTTTTTTTATACAAATTTATATAGAAAAATATTTTATACAAATTTATATAGAAAAATAGCTGTATAAATGCAATGTTGTGTAATGCATGACGCGACGCGGTCGGTTGTCTTTGTTTGCCGTACATGGAAATTAGAAGCAAACGTATGTCTTGTCTTAACATGAAAACAGCTGCATTTCTAATGTTTAATTCAATTTTTTGACATTAGTATATTGTGAAATGCAAAGCCTGCTAAGTTAAGTATTGGAATAACTAATTATTATTAGAACATAATACTTTGTAAGTTGCAAACGTCACTTTTGACATTTCTTATCATTCCGACACCAAGGATAAGCGGATTGAAACCAAATTTTGGGAGGTTTAGGTTATGTATTACGGAATACGTTATCACGTAAAACTATCGTCCGTAAACCGACCTTACAGACAACCATTTTTTTAAGTAAAACTTCTTTTGTCAAGGTGGGGTAAAATTAATTCATGAGCTTGAAAATGTAACGAACGTGTCGGAACGTAATATAAAACCCTGCTGTAAAATATCAAGTTAAGGGGCGGCCGCGAGGCTGAATACACTTGCCGTAGGTTCGACTCCAGCGGTCGGTGCCATTATTACTTGTTTTTTTTCCTTACTGCCAACAAAAAGCGTTTTGTATGTATGTATATTAGACTGGTCGTTAAAATTTAATTTTTTTTCGACGGTCTCTAAAAAGCTTCCTTTTGATGAAAAAACGTAAGGACAAGCTTTAAAAAAAGAAAAATAACACGTGCCGCAAAACGATCTAAGTTCATTTTTTGATAAAATTGTATTTTTTTCGAAATTTCTCGCGACAAACATTATTATTACGATTTCGTGACCGAAATGGAATAAACTGTTGGTTAAGTATATGATTAATAATAATACTTTATTAAAGTGAAACTTTTATTCTATCGCCCCGAATTTTTCTGGCCGTCTGTTGCATGTCGCATTACAGGCGGCCGCGGAGTAGGGGTAAAGTGAAAGGCGCTCGGTAGAGCAGCCAAGGCCAATATGGCGGCGCCCATGGTTAGCATCAGCTGACCGTGTAGTATGTATAACACATAGTCAGTCTGTCATGCGGGCAAGTGCTGTACAGTGTTTACATGTTTTTATTCGTGTAATCATGTGAATATTGTTGTTTATAACTAATCGTGATGGATAAGTGTCTACAATCCAACTCCTAAAATCCAATAAAAGATTCACTTGCGTCGTGGTTTCTTAAAACAACACAACTGTTTTTTTTTTATTATCAACATTTACTTGAGCCTTGTAATTCCTGTAATTTGTATTAACTAGACAACATAAATTTAAAAAAATTCTATATTTACTTTATTTCGGACATGAAATTGTCTGTATTTCAGAAAAAATGATATTGGTAGTAATAAATTTCGAAAAAAAATACGATATTACTAAAAAAAAAACTTAGATCGTTTTGCGGCACTTTTTTTTGTAAAAAAAGCTTGTTTTTGCGTTTTTATATCAAAAAGAAGCTATTTAGGGGGCGTCGAAAAAAAAATTTTAAACGACTAGTCTAATGTAGTATATTGTATATGACGTCACTGTGTTAAGAATACGATAGTAAATTAATTAGTATATTTATGTTACGACGAGTATTTACTTATTATTTATATCAGTGACGTTATTATGGTCTATGGTCAAGGCATAACACTGCTGTTAATGTTTTGTTGCTTTGTAACTTTAAATCGTTGTAAATTCTTATATTGATATACAGAATATCACCATTGCAGTACTTTTATTATTAAAACTTAATTTCATTTTCAGCTTCCTTGAGTGCATTCTCATGCGGCATCCATTTCGGCTGGTCATCACCATCAATTCCGATATTACTGTCGGAAAATTCCAAAATTCCAATCACAAACAACGAGGGATCTTGGTTAGCCGTTGCTCCACTTACGGTTGAACTTGTAACATGTTTCATAGCACCATTAATAACAAAAAACTTAAGTAGAAAATATGTAGTTTTATTAACAGCGCCAGTGTATTTATTGTCTTGGATAATTATTGGATTTGCCGAATCATTCACAGTACTGATATTGGGAAGATGCATAGCTGGGTTCAGTGACAATCTTACATTCACAGTAGTGCCGATGTATATAAATGAAGTAGCTGATCCAAAAATACGCGGAATACTTGGATCTTTGATTCCTATAGGTGTTTATTTAGGTCTGCTTGCGATAAATGCAATCGGACCGTTAGTTACGATATCAACGATGGCTTGGATAGCTTTAACAATACCTCTGGTACAATTCTTTATCTTTATTTGGATGCCAGATTCTCCATATTATTACTTGGGAAAAAATCAATTGGAGAACGCGCGCTCGTCGTTGAGAAGATTGAGACAGACCGACAACGTTGACGAGGAATTGTCTGAAATTGAAATGGCCGTTAAAAGACAGAAGTCTGAACCGGGAAAAATTTGGGATCTGTTCTGTGTAAAAAGTAATAGAAAAGCAGTTTGGATAATGATTGGAGTCAGAACAACGCAGCAATTGACTGGGGCAGCAGCTTTAATGTTTTATACCCAATATATATTTCAACAAGCTGATACACAAGTATCGGCTTATTATTCTGTCATTATTTATTGTGGATTGCAATTAATACTTAGTATTATTTCTTCAACTGTAATAGATCGTATCGGAAGACGGCCTATGTTAATTTTTTCTTGTGGAGGATCAATTATTGCTCTTGCACTAGAATCAACATATTTTTATTTAAAAGAACGGACTGATTATGATGTAACTAAAATATTTTGGCTGCCAATATTTGCAATGTTATTATATATTTTTATGTTTAGTTCAGGTTATGCAACAATACCTTTTGTGCTTATAGGTGAATTGTTTCCAACAAGCGTCAAAGCAATAGCTCTATCGTTCGCTGATGTATATTTTTCAGTAGTCGCTACAATTATAACGAAACTATTTCAATTTACTGCCGACACATATGGAATGTTTGTTCCTTTCTTCTTTTTCTCAATTTGTACAGTTTTCAGTTTATTTTTTTGCATTTATTGTGTGCCAGAAACAAAAGGCTTAACCTTAGAAGAAATTCAGTTGAAATTAAAAGGTATTACACCTGACAAAGTTAACCACGAAAAAAGAACTACGAAACTGTAAATTACACATTTATTTAAAAAAATTTGCAAACTGATTCCGAATAGAATAGAATAAATCTTTATTTTGGCGAAGTCTAGCCAATGGCTGTTCTGCTTAAGAACTGACTTTTTAGTGTATTTGCCATAAGGCACTTACACTATTAGTGTCGGTGAAATGGCGGGACCTAGGGGTCGGACCAACATTTCTCTACGTTTCATAGCCTCCTACGAAGTTTTTGAAATATTTATAATATATGTGTGTGACCACGATAACTCACGAAAAAAATACAGTAGGTATGTAGGTATCTAAGACAAAAATATTTTGACTCGTGTGATTGTTAATCTCTGATGTTCGTTTAAAATGTCATAGCTCGTTGAAAACATGTTAGATAGATAGATAGATAGATAGATAGATAGATAGATAATTTATTTTGTCTCAACTAAGTGAATACAAAGTTTGACAATCGTCACACAATATGTAAAAAAAAATTTTTAAATATAATAGTTAACGTTCATGTTAATTTGATTTTTAAAAAGTCTTTAAAATCGTCAAAACTGTTTTCTAAAAGAATTTTTTTTATTTTTTGTTTGTAATTGTTCATAGGGAGATGTTTTATCTCATTTGGCAATTTATTATAAAATTTCAAGGCCCAATAATTTGGTCCATTTGTTAGCTTATTAGTACTATAGTACGGAATTTTAATGTCTTGTCGTTGTCTAGTGTCGTGCTCGTGTGTACTGTCAACAATTTGAAATTTGTTTAAGTTTTTTTTTTATATAAATTAGATTTTCAAATACAAAAAGGGATGGTAATGTTAGTATGTTATTCATTTGGAAATGTGGTTTGCAGTGTTCAATTTTGTTTGTTTTACATATAAATGCGTATAGCTTTTTTTTAAGTAAAATTACTCTTTTTGCCTCAGGAGCAGAGCCCCATAAGGTGATGCCATATTGCATTTTGGAATGAAATAGTCCGTAGTATGTATTAATTGAGACGTGAAAAGATGCATAGTGTGCTACCTTGCGTAACAGATATAATGTTTTAGATAAAGCAGAACATAATATATCTATGTGAGTAGACCATTTAAGATGATTATTATCGATGTGTACTCCTAAGAATTTTACTGAGTCATGGATTTGTGTACCTATTGCTTGAAAGTTGCAATGCTGTGTTTTATCGATATTAATTAATAGTAGTTTATTAGGTGTAAACCAGTTCTTTGCACTTTCGACACTATGTTTGGTGAGTTGGTCTAGGCAGTTAACATTTTCGTCACTATTCAGAAAAACTGTATCGTCAGCATATAGATACGTACGGATTACATTTTACATTTACACCGTCTACTATTTCTCCATAATATAGGTAGTAAACTCTTTTTGACCGGCAGTGTACGTATATTTGATTAAGATGCGCAACTACAAGGCAACTTGCCAGATTGTTACTACATGGATTACTTGTATTATTTAGCAGCACTTTCATGTAAGTAAAATTGTAAGGCAAAAAGGGAGAAATTATTCAACGGCAAAATTGATAACGTCTAAGAGATCAACTCTAAAAACGTTTCATTTCCCTCTTGAACTTGTGTGGGTGAGACTCGCACGTTTCTTTATAACTCTATAACTTGTAATGTTAGTGATTTTTTTTAGAAATGCCAGTTCAAAGTTTAATTGAAGTTGGAGGAAGTAATCAGTAGTGCACTATTGTTATCATCCATTGATATAATTGGCATTTCGATGCGATTTAACAAAGGTCATCGAAACATTAACAAAATATTACTTTATTATACGAGATAAAATAATAATCAGCGTGACTGATATTTACTATTAGGCCAGTAAAACGACGAGTTCAGTTTCCACTAATTCAAAAGTTAGAAGAACACGGAACGGATAAAAAATAGTTTTGGCCCGATTTTTAAAAATCAATAAAAAAATTCAAGTAATTGCTAATTTTTCGAATTTTTAAATGTTGGATGTTTTCAGACATTTTCTTAGCCGTGAAAATTTTCGACTTCTCTACTTTAATAATTTTTTATTAATTTTTGACAATAGGTGAAGAATTATATTTTTAGACTTTTTCGCGATACATTATCTTTTTTACAATATTATTAATAAAAAATATGACTAGTACTGACTGTTCTGGAGATGACTAGTACTAACTGTTCTGTAGATAAAAGCAAAAAAACTTTTTAACAAAAAAATTAAACCGCCGAAAAACTGAAAAGCAAAAAATAATAAATCTTTTTATTTAACTAAGTTCTATCTGAGTAGTTGAACGTATGTGAAAGTCTAGTATATCTAAGTAATTTTGAGTCGGCGTCAAACCATCAATGAACAAAGATCACTAAAAGAAATAACCAAATGAAATTAACAATGATACGTGAAATCTCCAGCGATAAACATTAACATTAAACATGCGCTCTCCACACGACCACTCGCAAAGACGTGTGCCCGTTAGGGTTGCTCTGTCGCTCATATTAACTTCGTGAACGCTCAGAGATTTCCGGCGAAGGATTGTTGACGCCGACTCAAAATTACTTAGATATACTAGACTTTCACATACGTTCAACTACTCAGATAGAACTTAGTTAAATAAAAAGATTTATTATTTTTTGCTTTTCAGTTTTTCGGCGGTTTAATTTTTTTGTTAAAAAGTTTTTATTTAATAATTTTTTGTGGCTATATAATTTATAATTGTAATATACACAACTCAGCATGAAAATCTGTGAGTGAACAATAAATCACCCCTATTTTCCCACCCTTAGGGTAGGAATTTTTTTTCCAAATTTATATGAGACGAGCCTCGAGGTATACCCTATCCAATAAAAAAATAATTATCAAAATTGGACCACTCTGTAAAAAGTTATGTGTGGTCATACATTACAATCAGTGAGTGAACAATCAATCATCCCCTGTTTTCCTACCCTTAGGGTTGGAATTTTTCTACGAAATTTATATGGGACCAACTTCGGGGTATACCCTTTCAAACAAAAAAATAATTATCAAAATCGGACTACTCTGTAAAAAGTTATGCGTGGTCATACATAAATAAAAAAAAAAAAAAAAAAAAAAAAAAAATATACGCGTCGAATTGAGAACCTCCTCCGTTTTTGTTTTTCGTCGGTTAAAAAACTGATGAAACACAGTTTTTGAAGTCAAAACTTCTTTAAAAACGGGGGTAAACTCGTTTCCCTATGTAACGGATTTTGTCACGAAATTTGTAATCCTATATAAACAATGATTCTTTGTAAGCATTGGTAGCTCAGTGGTAGAATGCTGGCATGTCACGCGGCCGGCCTGGATTCGATTACCGGCAGGTCCGCGCATTTGTTTTTTTTTTTTAATTATTTTTAAGTATACCGATTATATATAAAATTTTCGACTAATTTATCAGAATAATACTTGAGCCAACAAAAAACAATATTTGCACTAAACTTGCGAAAATTTAGTTGTCTGCTTGTGTTTTCTTATTTATTATTTGCAGTAAACCTGCAAAAAAAATATGTTACGGGAACGCATTACAGAAGTGAAACTTCTAGTTGCAAATCATACGATTGCATTTGGACAAGTGGAAAAAATGTCTTACGAGATAGTTTCACATTCAAATTAACTTGTAGGTACAGACGAAATATCTGAACGTGAAACTATCTCGTAACACATTTTTTCCACTTTTTAACAAGTTCCAGACATCGCACGAAGGTGCAATTTTGACAGATTGTGTATCATGCTTATATAAATGTTCCCTCAAATTTGCACCCTTTCGCGATTTTGTGGAAATGTTTAGACTCAAGTCATCCTCGTTTTACTGGCCTACTTTAACATATTCTATATTAAAATTGTTATTCAAGAATCAAAATTTAATTAATGTATTTTAATTGTATAAATATTTTTTTTATAAACAATGAGTCAACATTTTTTCTTACAGGAGAATTTACTTCCATTTTTTCAGATTTAGATAATATATTAGCGGTCCGTCCCGGTTTCACCCGGGTGCAAAAGAACGGATGTGGGGGTGAGATCATGAGTATGCATTATTTAGTTTACCGAGATGAATGTTGTGTCCAAATTTCATGATGAAGTTACCGTTCAAAAGTTTTTGTCGGACAGACAAATTTGATTTTGAGTTTTATATATACCTACTTATAATATTATGTCCAGCCGCCAGAAACAAATTAAATCTTCTAAATGGGAAAAAAGTGTGGAGTACCAACATTTTTTTGCTTTAGAAAACCTAAAAAATTTGTCATAAATAGTATATTAATAATAATATTTTATTTATAAATATTACTTAATGTTCACTCAAAATGATTTAAGAATAAATTTTCAAAATATACGTTTCAACATTATTATTATTATTTAGTTTGTTATGTAGGTACCCAATACCTAATTGAAAATAATTACAATGAAAATACAGTAATTCCACGCATTTGTAGAAACTAGAATTGTTATTATAATTTCGCATTAGTTAACTTTAAACATCGTTATCTTTAAAGTTTATCTTAGAAAGAGCGTCACAGTGTCAGTTTAATTTAAGATATAATAATATTTTTTATTGTTTGCCCAACATCCATGAGCTACATTTAAATATTAGCATTTGAAGGCATTCTTCAAAGTGATTATACCCTATGGTGCAATCATATCTCTGTCACAAATTGCTAATAATGATGCAGTTGATCATTTTAGTATTAAATGTCAATGGAGAAGATGTTTATTATAATAAATTTTAACCATTATTTGTAGGTAACAAAAAATATTAAATAATTGTTTTGTTACCGTTAAATATTTATTATTAAATAAAATATAGATTAATTATTTTTTGTGTTTAATAATTATTTTGTGAAATTTTCAACATAAAATGGTTTTATCAAAGGATCAACAAAAAACGCCGAATAATAAACAGTTTCCACAATATTTGGCAGTTTTCACAGGTGAGCTATTAAACAATTATGCCCGGTTTACATTATTCCAGTCCAGCGATCCAGTCCAGTGCTGGACTGGATTCGTTGTCTACATTATTCCAGTCATTTAGAAGCAGTTTTCATTGTGAACACTACAGTGACAATGATTTCAAAAAGAGATCCGTTTCGAAAATGTTTCAAACGTGCTCAATCACTCTTGCTACAAGAAGTTATTAATGAGGTTGATAATGAACTAAGAAAAAAGTAACGGAATGGCACTGGATTGGCCGTCTACATTATTCCAGTTGCACTGGATTGATCGCACTGGATTCAAAAGTAGACCGCGAATCCAGTTACTGGACTGGAATGCTTACTGGATCCAGTGCATTCCAGTGAGGGTTTACATTATTCCAGTTGCAATCCAGCACTGGACTGGATCGCTGGACTGGAATAATGTAAACCGGGCATTAATGCCTTCATCACACTCTTATAAACAAACTGTTTCCAAACTTCCTGACGAGTGCGATTATTAAAAAAGCCATTATATAATAATATTTTGTCATTTCATCATTTATCAATCATTTATTTTGATAAAATTTTAACAACGTCAATAATTGCCATTTCAGCTGTTCTGAGTTTGGTGAGTACCGGTTTCCATTTTGGTTGGCCATCTCCATCAATACCTAAACTATTAGGACCCAATTCGCCGATACCGAACTTAACTACATATGAGACATCATGGATCACGACAATTCAACCGCTCGGAGACGTTTTTGGTGGCCCTCTGGCTGCAATCCTAGTCGATGTAATAGGACGCAAATATTTCATTATGTGCACAGCTGTGCCGCATCTGTTAGCATGGACTTTAATAGCAACCGCAAAGCAACCGAGTACACTGCTTATAGCCAGGTTTCTAGCCGGCGTTGCAGAAGGCGCTATTTTCACATCAGTGCCAATGTATATCGGCGAAGTTGCCGAACCTAAAATCCGCGGAATCTTTGGAATATGCATATCAACTGCACTGATAAGCGGTATACTATTGATAAACATAATTGGCGCTTTTCTATCAATTCAGATGACTGCAATCGTCGCTTCCATCCTACCGCTTATATTCCTTCTAACGTTTGTGTGGATGCCCGAATCTCCGTATTTCTATTTAATGAAGAAACAAAAGAAGAACGCTGAAATCGCGTTACAGCGACTAAGAGGAGTCGATGACGTCGACGAAGAATTAGATTCGATCGGGGTAGCCATCGACAGACAAACAGCCAATTCTGGATCAATCTGGAGTTTAATAACCGTGCCTAGTAATCGGAAAGCATTGATGACGATGTTTGGTTTGCGCGGATTCCAACAGCTAAGTGGAGTTTCGATATTTTCATTTTATACTCAGTTTATTTTCGTTCAATCTGGAATTGAACTATCCGCCATTACGGCAGCAGTTATATACACGACCGTTCAACTGCTGATGACTTTTGCCTCGACGTTTCTCGTAGATTCGTTGGGAAGAAGACCTCTGTTGATGTTTTCTGGGTTCGGTTCCAGTGCAGCATTAATTCTTGGTGGCATATACTTTTATATGAAAGAATATCTTATGCACGACGTGTCAACACTAAATTGGATGCCAGTTACCAGCATGGTTACATTTATTGTGTTATTTAGTATTGGACTAGGACCGATACCGAATTTAATGTTGGGTGAATTTTTTGCCGCAAACGTTAAAGCTAAGTCGCTTTGTTTAAATAACATGTTCTTCTCTATAGTCGTATCCATTCTTTCATCTTTATTTATTGTATTAATTGATCGGTACGGAATGTTTGCACCTTTCTGGTTATTTGGAATGTGTTCTTTCATAAGTATATTTTTCTCATACTTTTTCGTGCCAGAAACAAAAGGAAAAACGCTTGAAGAAATACAACAGTGGTTTAGAAATGAAGTGAAATAAGATACATTATTACCAACTGTAAATTGAAATGACATTATTATATAGTATGTTGCAGTCATATTTCAAAATTATCCGTTTAATACATAATACAGTTGACCCGCGGTAATCCGGCCCCCCTTATAATCCGACATACCTATAACAGAATATACAAAGCACATTTATTGCGGCAAATCTTCGCAGCACCGTAACTTGTATAGTGTATATAATTTGTCGGATTACAAGGTATTCTCTTTCAAAAAAGTCCCGGACTACAAGGGGTCTGTGGGAGGACTCCACAATCCGATAAATTCGATCATCCGACATCGCCTTGCAAAACGTTTGTCGGATTATCACGGGTCAACTCTATATATTACTACTATTTTTGGTCACTTTATAAAAAACAATTAAATTGTAGTCGCATTAACATATCACCTGTATTGTTTATTACTGCGTACAATCAGGCTAAAATATTTATGTAATTTATGAAAGTTTCCATAAACTTAGGAACGTCCGCGTCGCAAAAGGAGAGTTGAGGTTCTATAGCTACAGCGTGTTGAAAATTCAAATTTTTATTTCATTATCTATATTGCAAAAGAATGAATAGGTAGGTACAGTTTGTTAAAAGATTTTTTACATTTTGAGTAAATAACCTCATGAGAACAGAGTCTATATTATGATTTAGTTTCGGACAAGGGCGTAGATATGGGGGGTAAAGGAGGTAATTCCCCCCCAGAGCCATAAAAACAAAAAATAAAACTGAAAATATTACGAATACCTAATTATGTAAAAAACAAAATTTAAACATAATTAGTTCGGGAAGTAATATTTTGCTTGACACCTTCCTTCGTGAGTATTCTTGTTTGATATTAATTAAACTTACAAAGAAATATTGTTTTTTTTGCTTTACCCCCCTTCCCTTAAAAAATATTTACGCCCTTGACTGTAAAAGTGAAAAGTATGTATTAGTGTAGCACTAATAAAAGTTTAAACTTATTAAAAATTTAAACAAAAAATACATCACGTGCTGCTTAGTTTTAAATGTGTTGATATAAATAAATTTATATGTCTGTATTACGATATCATTAACATTAAATAAATTCACATTTACATTCAACAATCTAATTGTTATAAACATATTATTGTTCTATAAAATACTAATATAACTGCTCGGGCCAATTTCGCTCGGTGAAAATCGCTATCTGCCTTTTATTGCAACACCTGGTAACACATCTCTGATGACGTAACATTAGCGTAAACATAGCTATAGTTTCATCGGCACCCACGATTCTGAGTTTGCGTCCTCAAAATTTTGTTTTGTTAATTGATATACAGGGTGTATCACAGGAAACCGTACATAGGGAAAAGTACACAGTACAAATTAGTTAAGATCAGCAATTGCTTTTCCCTCTATAAGAGGTCGTTACCATGGTTTACACTTTACATAATGAAATCTATTCGGGATCGTGGCACAATCTGGATGAACTTAATCGCCGAAGTATGTTTCAATGTGACTCCTTTAATGTTAGACAAAGTGAGACAAAGTTTTTATAACCGATTAAGCTACTGCTTAATCAAAATGGAGGTTTATTTGAACATTTGCTTTAATTTTCGATTTTAACTGTTTGTTGGATTTAATTATTAATAAAAAAATATTTTCTAAATAAAAAATTGTTTCAATAATAAAAAAAATTGGTTGTCTGTAAAGTCGGTTTACGGACGATAGTTTTACGTGATAACGTATTCCGTAATACATAACCTAAACCTCCCAAAATTTGGTTTCAATCCGCTTATCCTTGGTGTCGGAATGATAATAAATGTCAAAAGTGACGTTTGCAACTGTCAAAGTATTATGTTCTAATAATAATAATAGTTATTCCAATACTTAACTTAGAAGGCGTTGCATTTCACAAAATACTAATGTCAAAAAATTGAATTAAACATTAGAAATGCAGCCGTTTTCATGTTAAGACAAGACATACGTTATCTTCTAATTTCCATGTACGGCAAACAAAGACGACCGACCGCGTCGCGCCATGCATTAGACAACATTGCATTTATACAGCTATTTTTCTATATAAATTTGTATAAAAAAACTATTTAGGCAAATTCTGTTATACGAAATCTATGTAAAATGTTTTCCTCTTTCGTTTAAGACTGGTTTCAAACCGATCTGATTTAAATTGAGCGAGAAATTAGCAAAAAACGTTACGCGTTAGGAACGTTACGCGTTACGAACGTTACACTTTTTCGAACATGCAGCCGGTGTTTTATCAATTTATAAGATTGGTGATTCATCAATTTATAAGACGTTATCACGTCAAAAAATTGGTTGTCTGTAAAGTCGGTTTACGGACGATAGTTTTACGTGATAGCGTATTCCGCTCGAATATCATATTTAATACATAACCTAAATTTTAGTAGCTGTCAAACTTGGGCCGATCGTGCTGCTCTATCGCTTATACTGCGCTCTCGCTTGCACACATAGGGTCAGGCGGAACGTTACGGCGTTACACTTTTTCGTGCGTGCAGCTGGTGTTTCATCAATTTATAAGACGTTATCACGTCAAAATATTTTCTAAATAAAAAATTGTTTCAATAATAAAAATAAATTCATTTAATTGCACAATGAAAATAGCTGGGTGCATCAAGGCCGTAGCCAAGAATTCACTTCGGGGGGAGTCGAGCTCTGGACCAGAGACAATAAGTAACAACTTTATTTTAAAATAAGCACATATAATATGTATATTATAATACAAAAATTAAAAAGCAGCCGACTTACATTTCGACGAAAGAGTTTAATGATTCATTTGATTTATTAACAATGCATTACATTTCGTTTTTACTCGTTCCGAAGAACGTGGAATCCCATTATCGTATCACAGATCAAAAAAAGAGTCGAAAATATTTCAGTAAGTACCTATATTATGTATAAATCGGTGGGTTGACTAAGGCATTTCGGGAGGTGTTTGAACCCCCAAAACACCCCCCTCTGCCCACGGCCTTGGGGTGCATAATAATACGAATGCAACTATTGTCATCGGCGACGGAACGACTTGTTTTGTGCTAATGAGTGTTGTTTAAAAATTGTTCCTTGTACGCAAGGCTATTAAATCACGTAGTGCAGCTCTAATAGCAATAATAACGTAAAATTGATTTAATTGTATGTCTGTAAACAAATCAAAGAAAAGTAGTCACGAGACACAATTTAACTGGCGTCAGTTATCGATTCTTCGCGTGCTTATTTATTAAAGGTCACAAGTCAACAGCACAGCTGATTGCGAAGGAATTTTCAAATAAACGTGTCTGGATTTTTCCCATTGTTGTTTGCTTGTGGTTTATTTTCTAAAAAATTCCAGCCAATTGGGTGACGACTGACGGGACCATTCCAACTTCAAAAATATTGATATTTGATATAGTTGAAGATTGACTCTATTCAATAAATAGAGTAACTGTGATCCATTGAAGTTAATGATGAGTATTTGGAAAGAATTCCGTGGCATAAGGATCGAAAATGAAGCAATTGCTTCATTTTCGATCCTTATGCCAATTGCAATTGCTTCATTTTCGATCCTTATGCCACGGAATTCTTTCCAAATACTCATCATTAACTTCAATGGATCACAGTTACTCTATTTATTGAATAGAGTCAATCTTCATATTGCTTCATTTTCGATCCTTATGCCACGGAATTCTTTTCAAATACTCATAATTTGATATAGTATAATAAAGAAAATAAAACTTCTGATATCTTAGATTCAAATTTGACATACAGACACAAGATACAAAATGCGTATTTTCATCTTGTATCTGAAATACTTTTTTAATCTAACATTTTGTATCTTGTATCTGTATTTCAATTAATTGTATCTAAGATAAGTCACATCTCTGCACACGATACGGGAAAAATGCTTTGATTAAGTATTTAGATACATTATTCTGGTACCTTAGTATCTTGTAAATTCTAAGATACTTTTAGTTTTATTATATTACACCTGTGCATTTTTTACGTTGCGGCATCATAGACAAAACTGAACGCACTCTAAAATTTTAATTTATCAACCTACAATCATAAGATTGTATCTAGAGTCTACTATAATATAATATAAAAGGAAATAAGTATATAATATATTAATTATAATAAAATGGCTTATATTTCTTTATTCAACTCATGCGCGTTATTCATGTTTTATCATGCCTAAAAACCGAACCCTAAATAGCCATTTACCGACTGGTGACAATTACTTGTCATAACTCAATGAAGATTCCTACTAGCTCGGCCATTGTGGAGTAATGAAAATAAACGTAACTATTTTCTGAGTCGTAACGAAATAGTAGGTAACAACAACTCCGTTGTTACCCATTGAGGCTAAAATTGAGAGGCCGAATGTTTTCGACATGGAGTTTATTCATAGAATCATAACCGGCTAACCTCAAACCAAAACATTGAATCGTGCTGTTTGGGGCTGTTAGTATTGACAGTTTTTTTTATAAAGAAATAAATAGATATTTACAACATCTCATTAATAACAATAAATAAAACATGAATAACGCGCAATTGTTGAATAAAATTATGGGCATAACTAGTAGTCTAAGTCATTCATCGCGCTGACACGCCATGAATGACTTAGACTACTAGTTACGCCAATAACTATTGTTTGGTACATGTTTAATTTATTAGGTGTTATGTACAATAATTTTTGTTTAATAGAGCTTAAGATCGCGAAATGTGTTTTGCTGTTTATTATATTTAATCACAAAACTACTTTTTACGGCTATTTGTTGCGGATTAGTTAAGAATTTTCATTCTTGAAGGCGATCGCCGAAAGGAGGCCGAAACGTTGAATTAAAAATGTATGTAATAACTTAATAAGCTAAATAGACCGTAAGTTTTACTTAAGAATAACAAAAATATGTTTTCAAAAAGTACCTTATTTAAAAAAGTATTTAGAAATACACCCATCCCCCGATTTACACGGTACTTATTTTACACGTTTTTGCTTTTACACGGTTTTCCAAATAAGTTTTTTTTTGTTTTTATCGGACTCTACTAAATGCTACTGTGATTGAACACGTGCGCTGTGTACACATCTCACGGGGAATCCCGAGCTTATGTGCTAACTTGCTGCACACGCACACTGTGTCTGTATTTCTTCGCATAAAATTAAAGTTTTATCTACGGAAAATTGTATTTGAGTGAAAGTTTCACAGTTTCAGAACCTGTCAATGCATTTTATTTTTATTTCTGTGTACACCTAAAAATATTGAAAAAAATCACAACTGTTAAATAGCAGAATTATGCATTTTCTGCAAGTTTTTGATTTACACGGTTTTGACTTGAAAATTTTTAATTTTCGATTTACACGTTTTTCTCAGGAACGTATCTACCGTGTAAATCGGGGGATAGGTGTATCTTGTAACTTGTATTTCAGATACTTCTTATGAGGTATCTTGTACGTCTCTGATCGTGTGGCCTTAAAAAAAAATTGGTTGTCTCTAAAGTCGGTTTACGGACGATAGTTTTACGTGATAACGTATTTCGCTCGAATATCATATTTATAATAATACATAACCTAAATTTTAGTAGCTGTCAAACTATATTTTTACCGACTCTCTATCGCTTATACTGCGCTCTCGCTTGCACGCACAGGGTCAGGCGGAACGCTACACTTTTCGGAACGTTACACTTGGCGGAACGCTACACTATTCGGAACGTTACCATTTTTCGTGCATGCAGCCGGTGTTTCGTCAATTTATAAGACGTTATCACGTCAAAAAAAAAACAAAAACAAAAAATAAATATATAATTACAATATTTATTGTTCCCATTTTTTTACAAAAAATATACAAACTATACAAAGGTAATATTAGTTACATAATTTTATATGATTACCTACTTTACTCGTATTTTAAAATATTCTTGTAACACTTTACAATCATAATTTCAATACAAATGCTTTTTATACCTTATTTCTTGTGAAATTATAAGATGCTGATGATACGAAAATAAAACTGAAATTTGTACTATTTTATACTATAAAAAAATAAATTCAACAAATTTATGAAAAATAAAATCACTAGGATAAGACGATTTTTCCATAAACATTTTTGGTAATCAGCAAACTTAACTGTTGTGCCCCAATCTCCACACCTTCCGCAAATGTGTTTCCCATTTTAATGACTGTCCATGAACTGTAATTCTGATAACAGCAGCAGCGTGTTCGGCAGCGGTCGTGGTTGAGGAGACAGCACTGTAAACGTCTGACGTTCCACATCAACATTTGTTCTGAAATGCAAATTAATTATATTAATATTATGTACAAAACATAACCATGAAATTATACCGCTCGTCACTGGGAACTTTTAAATAATTCCAATTACTAATGTTAGAATGAGACTATTAAGAAGGTTGATGCGTTACAGTCCCAATCAAAAGTAAATCGAATTCTAAATGGGAACTTTTCCATAATACATTTTTACAAACGGTTATACGTCGATGATACCAATAAATTATTGTCATAAAGGCATAAATAAATAATTTTTTTGACGTGATAACGTCTTATAAATTGATGAAACACCGGCTGCACGCACGAAAAAGAGTAACGTTCCGCAAGCGAGAGCGCGATATAAGCGATAGTCTCTATCTTCTCGCATGACGTCAGAGAGTAGTGTGCGTTCAACATTTTTTTCGGCTGTTCCAGCGAAAGCTACATCTGACAGATGGCCAGATAAATTATACGGTTTGTTAACAAATATATAATATATATACATTCTTTTAAATGTCTTTTATAATTGCTTAAAAATATGTATTTTGCTTTGGTTGATCAAATTATTAGTCGGTAAAAATATAGTTTGACAGCTACTAAAATTTAGGTTATGTATTATTAAATATGATATTCGAGCGGAATACGTTATCACGTAAAACTATCGTCCGTAAACCGACTTTACAGACAACCTATTTTTTTAATATTAATTATTTCAGTATTTTACTTAATGGACTAACATTTGAATTTTTTGTACAAAGTTAGGTTAGAAAAAATAAATTTATGTAAATATCTGTATTTTACATATTTTTTGCAGTAAATAATTAAAAAAAGATATTAGAAGTAATAAAAATTAAAATTAAATCATTAAAAAGTTAAAAATTCAGTTAAAATTGTCAAGAATAAGAGTCCATAATCGAAAAATGGTTTAATAATTTTTTATTGATTAAAAAGTCTTCTAATTAAATTGGAAAAAATATTAAAATATGCGTAAGACATCGATGCTTTACATAGTTAGTTTTCGGAACTGCTGACATTATTTGGTTATTTGCAAAAAATTAAAATGAACAGTTTGCATGCTAGGTTGAAATATTTTCCATAAGACTACATGTAAAAGTTTTTTTTAATTTTTAACTTTATAAATCTCTTCATGATTTTGGATTTTTTACAGAAAATTTTGTCATAAAAAAATCTATTAAAAAAACTTTATTTCAGATTTTTTCATTATCTTCGTAAAACGGCTCAACCTCCTTAAAATTGTTAAAATTGTCAAGAATAAGAGTCCATAATCGAAAAATGCTATGGTTTAATAATTTTCGTAAAATCTTCGTAAAACGACTCAACCTCCTTAAAAAGCTTGCAAGACGTTTTTTCAGACGTAAATTAAACATAGATACTTACACACAAATAAAGCCAGCAACATTGGTATGTACGACATCTTCATCAGGACTAGCTGCAAAACTGACAGCTAGCACATGGTGTAATAATGCTGGACCCGGTGCTACCGATACAAGTTTCGTTACGTTATCGTCAGCTTTCATACCTAATGGCATACAGCTGTCGGGTAATACCGGTGCACCCACTTTGAAGATACGAGCCTCGGACCATTTAACATCGAACGAATGAGGGTATAGCGGGCTGCGATTACCATAAAAATATTCTCGGATCCGGGTATCCCTTGCCTCGGCGCGCACGCTTTTACTCCGTTCCACGACCTAAATAAACAAAGCGTTATATTTATATGGTGTTTTTAATAATCTTACTGGACGTAAGAATATACTAATTTTAACCAAAAGCACATATACATATATTAATAGATAGTGGATGCCTATCCTTGAGCATTGTGCAGAATGGTTTCAATTAGAAGCCATTTTGTACGTGGAAAACGCCGTAAAAAGCGCGCGGGATTCAAAAAGATTAAATATTCTATATGATGTTAATGGAAAAACAATAAAACTCGCAGTAAACAGTGATATTTCGTTCCAAAACCTATTTTTACATTGAAACGTTTCAAAAATTACAAAACTGAGCATAAATATAATATAAAAGCTTAGAACATTTTACATTGTCAGATTGGCATCAATGCTTGTCAACCTTGATGCCAAATTGACAATGTAAAATGTTCTAAGCTTTTATATTATATTTATGCTCAGTTTTGTAATTTTTGAAACGTTTCAATATAAAAATAGGTTTTGGAGCGAAATATCACTGTTTACTGTGAGTTTTGTCGTTTTTCTCAATAAAATCATATTATAAAATAATTAATATTTTTGAATCTCGCGCGCTTTTTACGGCGTTTTCCACGTACAAAATGGCTTCTAAAAGGTACAGGAGGCGCTAGTGTATCCGCAATCTATTAAATATATATATATATGTCGCCGGGATATTGTCAAATCCGTGATTTTGTAATTTCACTAGTGAAATTACAATATCACGATTGACAATATCCCGGCGACATATATATCTATGACCAAAAGTTATTTTATCCATTGAGGTATTTTACTTACCCCACCACTTTTAGGCATGTAAACAACTTTCACAAATGTGGGCATGTCTCTGACAAGTTCGTTGTAAAGTCTCTCTTGATCAAGTACCAAAATGACATCGACCTCGAATGCTTGCGCCGTGTGCAATAATTGTTTATAACCGTCTCCTTTCACCCACCCGCATGTATTTATGACGACGCCAGACATCTTAGCTGCAAATATAATTAAACGTTAACAATTATAAACCTACATTGTTATTTATACATAGGTCTTAGAGACATTACAATTTTAGCAAAACACAGATAAAGTTATCTTTTGACGTGACAACGTCTTATAAATTGATGAAACACCAGCTGCACGCACGAAAAAGTGTAATGGCGTAACGTTCCGCCTGACCCTAGGCGTGCAAGCGATAGAAAAGCACGATCGGCGTCGGCTTGTACGCATTTCACTCTTCTCGCGTGACGTCAGAGAGTAGTGTGCGTTCAACATTTTTTTCGGCTGTTCCAGCGAAAGCTACATCCGACAGATGGCCTTTGTTTTATAAACCGTGGAAATTAAGACTTAAAATCAAGATATCTAATAAAAATGTCATAAATTATCGAATTTTTAAAGCAATTTTTCAGATAATACATCGTTATTTGTTCGGTTTTGCACGGATATTTTTTGTGTCATATAATTATTACCGATTCATCCAAGCCAAAGTATAACTGAACGCATGATAATGGCAATATGGCGCTAATAATAATTAATAAATGTCATTTTATTTTGTTAAAAATAACTGATCGCCGTCATTATGGATAAAATATGATATTATTCACAACGAATGGAAATGTATTGATCATCAATTGATAGTTTGTACACAAACGCAGCTACATTTTGTATCAAAAACAAATCTTGGGAGATATCTGCATTTCATAACAGCAGATAAATTATACGGTTTGCTAACAAATACATAATATATATATATATACATTCTTTTAAATGTCTTTTATAATTGCTTAAAAATATGTATTTTGCTTTGGTTGATCAAATTATTAGTCGGTAAAAATATAGTTTGACAGCAACTAAAATTTAGGTTATGTATTATTAAATATGATATTCGAGCGGAATACGTTATCACTTAAAACTATCGTCCGTAAACCGACTTTACAGACAACCAATTTTTTTTTAATAAATAAAATTATCGACCAATTTTTCAGACAAAAATATTAACAAAAAATATACAGTAGAGTCTCACTAATCCGGCACTTCAGTAGACCGGTACATCCAATAATCCGACACACTCCGCTCACGCCTCCCTACTCTCGTTCCGCGCTCGCGCATTATAAAATGCTTTACTCTATTTACATAATATTACAATTTTTTCTATACAATCCAATAATCCGAACATTCCAATAATCCAACACCCCGTAGTTTTTAATAGTGCCAAATTAATGAGACTCTACTGTATAATTTTTTTCCCCAATATTTCGATATTTAAAAACTTGAAGCGAATTTTTATTAAAAACTAATTGTTAATTAATTTTTATATGTCTTAGATCAGTTCTAAAGAAGGTCCAAATCCGGACCGAAATGTTAATGTATTGAATTATATATTTTTTGTAAATATATTTATCTGAAAAATTGGTTGATAATTTTATTTATAGAGGAGTTCTAATCAGACGTTAATCAAAGATTTGATTATTTATTTTATATATTTTTTGTTAAAATATTTGTCTGAAAAATTGGACGATAATATTATTTATAGAAGAGTTCTAATCAGACGTTACTCAAAGATTTGAATTACCTTTTTTATTGGCTTCCATCCGCTCGGCTACAATTTCCGCTAAACGACTAATAATACTGTTGTACAGTGCAACATTATTTTGTGCGCTCGTGTGACCATAATGAAAAACTAACGGAGCCTCCTGAGAAAAACCTTCATCGACAGCTGCAGGTCGCTCCACCAAAAGTGCACCTATAAATAATCATAAAATTATTATTTACTCGGCGTTATAGTAAACAGTTTTTCTTATTTTTGAAGTGAAAACTTCTTTAGCGGCGTTGTACACTTTTTTTGTAATGGGTAAAAAATGTTAAACTCGCGTCAGGTCACGTGACCGCGTCAGGACACGTGACCTGATCGAAAATTTTTATTTATACAACGTTAGACATCTAGCGTTGAAATATCGTACATAAAAATGCAATCTATGATACAAACCATTTTGATCGAAAATTCGTAAGACGTTAATATTCAAGTTTTCACTTCTGCAGGCACTCCCGGAGTGCAACCCGTCTTTTTTTTTTCAAAATTTGTATATACCTATCGTTCCTGGAACTGAAATATGTCCTTGTCCAATATCGAGATCCACCATGATCGGTCGACGACCCATTCGAACTGCATAATTTAACAAAATTCTTGCCACTGTCGACTTGCCAACATCACAAGGACCCACTATCATCGTGATTGGACCCCGAGAATTTTCTTTGTCCGCTACCATTCGTAATTGTTCCAATGCAGCATGACAATTCAAGTATAGTAACTACGTAGAGAAAATAAGTTCTATTTAGTGTTGGGCATAATCGATATATTTCAATAATCGAATGAATCGAAATAATCGGTTTTTATAATCGAATGATCATTCGAATTATCGATTATGAACGATTCAAATGATCATTCGAATTATCGATTATGAATGATTCGAATGATCGATTATGAATGATTCGAATGATCGATTATGAATGATTCGAATGATCATTCGAATTATCGATTATGAATGATTCAAATGATCATTCGAATTATCGATTATGAATGATTCGAATGATCATTCGAATTATCGATTATGAATGATTCGAATTATCGATTATATTATGAATGATGTGCAAACTTGGCAATTATTAATTTCGTTTTATTTACTTTTACAGTATAAGCGAATGATCATTCACAATATCGATTATGAATTATGTTCAAACTTTGCAATTTCGATTTGTTAATATTACTTAACACAATATTAATAATGGAATCCCTGTTATGATCGAATAGAAATAGAAATATATTTGTTATGCCCTAGATGGATACATCGTCAATTTACATAATGAGTTAAACATTAAAATTTAAAAAATCCTTAATGTCATAAAAACAATTTTTTAGGAATTTGATTTAATGCAGAAACCGAATGATATATCGATATATCACATTAATATCGACAGTGGACATAGCAATAGTACTGTGTCGGGATTTAATATTCATTTCATATTTCATAATCGATTCAAGCGAATGATATATCGGTTGCCATAATCGAATGATCGATTATTCGGCCATAATCGAAATATTTCGATTATATCATTCATAATCGCCCAACACTAGTTCTATTATGTTGTTTCACGACTAATGAAATAAACTGACAATATCACCATTTCATAAACAAAAAACTACATACCATAGGAGTCTCTTTTGCTACGTAACTAACATCGGTCTTTCCACGAAGTTCGAGTGTACATCCATGCCAAGTAAATACTGCTACTTTAGCACCTGCGCTAAATTCATATGGTTTTCCTTTGACAATCTCTGTACCAAATATTTCGGCTAAACCGCTTTTTAACTGAAAAACAAAAAAAAAATTCCAAACATAATTTTTTTTTATTTGGTTATGTAGAATTATAAGAGAAGTAAAAAAAATGGTAATTACCTCTAGTATAACTTTTTCATTCTTAGTTTCAACTTCAAAGCGAAGTTCACAGTCGACATCTAATTTAAATTCTTGAGTTTGTGTTGTACGGTTATCGTCACTCATTTTCACTCAAATTTGTTAAAATTGAATTACAGTTTATAAAAATCTATTAATTAATATAATATTAACCAGTATTCACTATTTAGGCACAATAAATAATAATAAAAAAATTCAGGTTATATTTATACCCAAATTCAAACACAAATTTGACGTCTCCTAAAACTATGGAGGGTAGAGCTCCATACCTAAAACTCATAGACAGTCACCATGCTAAAAATACCATTGAGTTCTAGCTGATGGAGGTAAATGTGAAAACACTGTGGCTCTAGGGTACGTTCGGTAATGCATGTCATAGCCCGGGAATTTTCCAGGAATGTGGAATAAATTCAGAACAAGTCAAAAATTTGCAGAGCAATTTAATACCAGACATATTTTTCCCGATATGTCTTCTAAATTAAATATAGGTATTAACAAAAATGAAAAGAATAAATTTGTATTAGATATTATGGTCCATTCTGATAACATATATGTACAAGCGTCATACAATAAATTAATCTAATATATTTTTGTCCTGAGATTTTATCTTGAAGAGAATAAAATTCTTTACAAATTTGATAATAAACATTTTCTTCTAAAAAAAATTGGTTGTCTGTAAAGTCGGTTTACGGACGATAGTTTTACGTGATAACGTATTCCGTAATACATAACCTAAATTTATATAATAATTACAATAATTCGAATCTATGATATTACATCTTTCGCTTCAAATTTAGGTAAATTTTATTAAGTAGAATAATAAAACACTATAAAAAGTACACTATTATTATATAAAAAACAACTATGGCATGTATCTCTTTTGCGCATGCGCCGATTTTCCCCAAAAAATTTACAAAAATTTATAGTAAAAATAGATAGAGTAAAAACCGTTTTAAAAACTATATTATTATTATATAAAACATCATTATAAGAGATATATTCTTTTACGCATGCGCCGATGTTCCCCAAAAACAATAGGCCACTTCATATTTGCATATCAAACATCCTCCCAAAATTTGGTTTCAATCCGCTTATCCTTGGTGTCGGAATGATAAGAAATGTCAAAAGTGACGTTTGCAACTGTCAAAGTATTATGTTCTAATAATAATTAGTTATTCCAATAGTTAACTTAGAAGGCGTTGCATTTCACAAAATACTAATGTCAAAAAATTGAATTAAACATTAGAAATGCAGCCGTTTTCATGTTAAGACAAGACATACGTTATTTTCTAATTTCCATGTACGGCAAACAAAGACGACCGACCGCGCCGCGTTATGCATTAGACAACATTGCATTTATACAGCTATTTTTCTATATAAATTTGTATAAAAAAACTGTTAAGGCAAATTCTGTTATACGAAATCTATGTAAAATGTTCTCCTCTTTCGTTTAAGACTGGTTTCAAACCGATCTGATTTAAATTGAGCGAGAAATTAGCAAAAAACGTTACGCGTTAGGAACGTTACGCGTTACGAACGTTACACTTTTTCGAACATGCAGCCGGTGTTTTATCAATTTATAAGATTGGTGATTCATCAATTTATAAGACGTTATCACGTCAACAATAGATTTAGCTTTATAGGTCAAATTAAGTAAAATATATTCTATTCTACTGTTTAAATCACTTAAACTTTTTGAAATTTTAGATATAATAATAATTTTTATAATATATTTTTTATATATTTATAAACGCGGAGCAGCGGGGCTATGTAATGCGTTATAGTATTAAGTTGTAAAACATTGTTAGATAGTGACATTATTGGGTGAAGTTCTGCTGTCAATAAATATATTTATGGAATTAGGCTTTTGAAAAAAAAAAATAATTATCGATTTTTTTATTGTATTTTAAAACTTTATTATAAATAATATTGATAATAGATGCGAAAAACTTTCAAAAAACTTTTTTTAAATTAATTATAAGCAATTTAAAATTGATAAAATATTAAAAAAAATCACGTGACTGCAAACGCACTAAAATTGTTTTTGATAGTTGTGACATCATAATGTTAAAATGTATATACGCAGTATACTATCAATGGCTTCTACATGTATTATAATAATATAAATTACCATTATGACGTCACATTATGTTCGGGAAATGTCGGCGCGTTCTCGGAACTGGGTACAAAAATTTATTTTTAATTTGATATAACTTTTGAATTATAACGAAAAGAAAAAAAAGAAAAATAGTTTTGTTATAAAACTTATATACGATCTTTCCATTTATGACAAAAAAAAATTCATTCAAAAGCCCAATTCTATTATCTGACGGCTAATGAAGGTTCTACTGCAATATATAAGTAATAAGTTGGAAGAAAACGTAAGCATTTTCAAAAGCGCAGTACATTTTTATTTTATTAAATCGATTTTATTACATTGCTTATTAAATGTAGGACTGTCCGGTTCGTCATTTATTAATGATACACGTTGTTTAGATTTGTCAACTTCATATTGATTTCGATTATCATTCATTACAAATTTTAATAAAATCTGAATGAATGAGTTTAATATTCCTGTAAGAAAACATTAAAAATTACACCAAGAAATTAGACAAGGGGTGCGAGCTTTCAACATACTTTTACACAAACAAAAAACGCACCTGTAAGAACAATAATTCCGCCGATTGTTGCAAACAGCCTGATACAAAATGTCACTATATTATCACGTTCTTGTCGAACATCTACTTTTAAAGACGACACATCGTATTTTATAAATATCCCTGGTAAACCGTGACTTCCTTTATCATGATCTATAGGTCTGGTGTGCTCTTTTACACTGTATTGATAAGTTTGTATTTTATTCATAAATGTGTTAACAGTCGTTGGCACAACTTCAATGAAATACTGATATAGCATCATATCTAAAATCAACAAGAAATCGCTACTGTTAATGAACTGATTTCTTAAGTACTAAATTATTCAGAAAAGCAAAAATAATCAATCAATCCAGGGACCAAGTTACGTTTGCAGGAAAATCTAAACATACAGGATTTCGGAAAATTCTATTCTGAAATGGTGTCTAGCTCGGTCACATGATCTGGATTCTGACAGTTGTTTTTTTTTTCAAAATGGCTGCTAACGTTCATTTCAGTAAAAAAAAAAACGGGTTGCACTCCAGGAGTGCCGGCAGAAGTGAAAACTTGAATATTAACGTCTTACGAATTTTCGACCAAAATGGTTTGGATCATAGATTGCATTTTTATGTACGATATTTCAAAGCTAGATGTCTAATGTTGTATAATGGTTTGTATCATAGATTGCATTTTTAAGTACGATATTTCAACGCTAGATGTCTAACGTTGCATAAACAATTACTATCACTTAGAGAGTTTTCTCGCTCACCCAGTTCTTACTTTTCCTGACGCGAGTTTAACATTTTTTACCCATTACAAAAAAAGTGTACAACGCCGCTAAGGAAGTTTTCACTTCAAAAATATGGCGTTTTCGGCATCGAGAACTGCCCCGGGGCAGGGCAGGCCGAATGGGCAACTTATCTCTTAAACAATAAACAAATTTCTTTAACCAATAGTTACCCAATCGGCCTGTCGTGCCGGAGCAGTTTTTGATGCCAAAAACGCCAATAGACAACATTTGTTTAAACTTACTTTCTTTTGTTACTTTTTCATCTCCTTCAAGTGGATGTAAAATTCCAGGACTAGGATCACCAAAACTGAGTTTGTTAATTCTATGAGTAAAATTGTAATCATTTTCTGTCATGAAGGCACTAATGTGTATATGACCTCTTGGTAAAGAGATGCTTTTACCCGCTGTTATATGAAAATTACCGGTAACCTATGAAAAATATGATTGAGTATGATAAACGTAAAGAATAAATGACAACACAGTCAAAGGTGGGCATATTACTGACTTCGAGTATTTGAATATTTCATTTCAGGCGGGAACTTAAGGTATTTCAATTTTAAAATACATTTTGTATTTAAAAAAAAAATTGATTGTCTGTAAAGTCGGTTTACGGACGATAGTTTTACGTGATAACGTATTCCGTAATACATAACCTAAACCTCCCAAAATTTGGTTTCAATCCGCTTATCCTTGGTGTCGGAATGATAAGAAATGTCAAAAGTGACGTTTGCAACTTACAAAGTATTATGTTCTAATAATAATTAGTTATTCCAATAGTTAACTTAGAAGGCTTTGCAAATCACAAAATACTAATGTCAAAAAATAAACATTAGAAATGCAGCCGTTTTCATGTTAAGACAAGACATACGTTATTTTCTAATTTCCATGTACGGCAAACAAAGACGACCGACCGCGTCGCGCGCGCGCCATGCAATAGACAACAATGCATTTATACAGCTATTTTTCTATATAAATTTGTATAAAATATTTTTCTATATAAATTTGTATAAAATATTTTTCTATATAAATTTGTATAAAAAAACTGTTTAGGCAAATTCTGTTATACGAAATCTATGTAAAATGTTCTCCTCTTTCGTTTAAGACTGGTTTCAAACCGATCTGATTTAAATTGAGCGAGAAATTAGCAAAAAGCACGCACAGGGTCAGGCGGAACGTTACGCGTTATGCGTTACGCGTTACGAACGTTACGTTACACTTTTTCGTACATGCAGCCGGTGTTTTATCAATTTATAATATTGGTGATTCATCAATTTATAAGACGTTATCACGTCAAAATGTTTCATTAATTCAATTTCTGCGCGAATTTTTAATTACCTTTAAAGTAATTGTAAATTATTTGAAGCTCATTATACACAAGTTGAAATTAAAGTAAAACTTACTTTATTCAATTCTAAAGAACCATAAATACGACACGCGTCATGGGGCTGATTAGGTTCAACTGTGCGTTTGGGCAAATCTCCAAATCGGGCCGATTGACCTTGTTTCCATAATAATTCCTGTTATAGAAAAAATATCGTGCAAAATAAATAGTCCACACATACCCTCCCTTAATTTTCTAGGACGAACTAGCCCAACTCTCAAACTGGTACTGTACTAAGGTGATCCATGAATAAAATTTAATCAAAAACAGTTTCCAAGAAAGAAAAAAAAACGGTGTTTTACTGATTTTAGAGGGTCACTTTTCTCAAATATATTTTGAGCTAGGATCGATCTTGCGATTTTGCTTCGAAATGTAAGTTTTTAAAACGTATGCAAATAGGGTTATTGACAGTGATTAAAATTAAATATAAAACTGTGTTATAATGAAAGTATATGGTCTAAAATATCGTTTAGAATTATTATTTTTATTAAATAAGTGCGTTAAATATATTAAAATAAATAAATAAAATCACGATTTTTAACCTATGTGATTTCAAACACCAATCACAGCGCGTGACGTCTTTAATCAGTCAACATGGCCGGTAGCTGTGTGCCACTGACTGCCATGTGTATTCGTTATCTCTGTTCAGTGTATGTTCTCTAGTGTATTCATTGTACTCTGTCAATCATATGAAATGCAACACTTTGTTGGTTATAATGCTATATGTCACGTTGTACCCGCTTGCTTAGTGTTTACTGATTGCCTACTGTGACGTAGGCAATCAGTAAACATGGGTGTCAAGGTCAATTGACGTTTTGGCGCAGAATTTAAAGTCAAAATAAAAAACAACTAATAATGAAATCTGTTATATTTATGAGAAAAAATATTTTTTACGGGTGCATATACCTTTATTCTTTAATTTTAAATACTTTTTGAAATTTTGTCAATAACCCTATTTGAACATCTTTGGGTCATTTAATGAGGATAGGTACTGCCGAAATGGCCGCTAGAGGCGCCAGCTATATAAGCACCTCGATTTGTGAACCATTCATAGCACTGTGTACAATGTAAGTTTATTTAAATTAATACATCATTGACAATGCCGATGTGTTGTGTTTATCAATGTTCAAATAATAAAGGCTTTATATTTCCAAAGGATTTGGAACTGAAAAAGAAGTGGTTGCATGCTATCAGAAGAGAAAAAGCGCGTTTTCCTATAAAAACCAATCATAACTTAGGTAGCTACTTGCTGCCATCTATATTACGTTTCTAATGTGCCCATCTCCATTAAATTATTGACTGATGATCTATCATTAAATTTATGTTTATGACGAACTGTAAATTAGGACAAACGTACTTGTACAGCGTGAAATTCCTCACGTAAATAAGAATTAATATGATACATCGAATCAAAATGCCGTCTTTGTTCTGCTGTCAATTCGAACCAAGTATTCTCTTCTTCTAGTGAACCAAACGCGTAAGCATTTTGATTTGTTGAATCTAATATATCAGCACCCACACCTAAAAATCAAGTCCTTTGTTCAACAAGTTTCGGGAACATAATTATTTTTTAGTCATGCTTTTCAAAACTGAATGCTTAACACTATTTTACCACAACAATTTTTGAAATAGTGTACTTACGTGCGCAAGGCATCGCAACTGTAATGTCTATATTAATTTTCAACTTTGCATCAAAATCTGTATCTGGTGAAAAGTTAAAAACGAACTGGCTATCCCTGTAATACTTTATTTCCGAATACATAAGCCATCCTATTAGAATAAAACTTAAGACTGTCACTGAAAATAAAAACCTATTCGTCAATTTCTTTTTTAAATGAAATAAACAACACGTTTTTAATTAAACACACTAGAGAGCATTATTCCGGTTCTCTGAGATGTTTGTCAGTTTAAAATATTTTATCGGTCTTGCAAACGACCATATCGACAAAAATATACACAAAACAATTCAATACAATAATAAATTTCGTACCTACGCCGCCAACCGATGATGTTTCAACATAAGTTTCATCCGTCCGTGAAAATGCATCCAGCTGTTTAACTGTCTCCAATGCTCTTTTTCTCCGGCGTAACATTTTAAGAATATTACAATTTTAAAATATGTAACTTAAAGCATACCGAATACTGTAGCTGTAAAGTTCTTATATTAAAATCATTTAAAAACCCAAAAATATTAGATGCAGGTAAATATCTACATACCGGACATATTATTATAGGTTATTTCTAAAATACTAATACAGAAGATTCAATTCATGAATTTGATTGAATTAAAAACGTTAGAAAGTCTGGATTTTTGAGTGTACATGCAAATTAATTGTAGATTGTACTAGAAACAATTAATTAAACAACGTATACTTTTTATTGAGGAAATAAATAAATAAATACTTAAAGTTGTCAAGCGAGTAACTTGACAGATGACAGCAACACGTCAAACCGCTAGGGTGCGTTCAGAAAGATCTCCGGCATTTGTCAAGGAGGCTGTAACTTATACGGAGTGTTTAAGTCCATGGTGTATTCCACAATTCAAAAAAATGTACGTTACTATAGCAACAATGCCTACACAAATTACTAATGTTGAGTGATGTTCAGTGAAATATTTGTGTTATTTCTTAAAATCACGTCAAAGAATAGTTTATCTTTAAATAAAACTAAAGTAATGAAAAAATATGACGGATATTCGTAAGCAATTTATAATAAGATCAGCAGGTAACTGTTCGAATCTCTTTGTACATTAATTTACTAAGAAATGTCTTCAGACTCTTCAGTGAGCAACTTATACGAAAGTGGAATAATATTTTATTTTTTTTACAGTTAATTATCTGCTGTTCAATCATCCTACAAATGATCTGACAGAAATCGTAGAAGGTGAAAACTATATCGACAGATTTTTAGACGCAATTAACTGTTTAACTTTATATGCTGTTCTAAACAGTGATTCGAATCGACACAAGCAAATCAATTTTTATAATGAGGTAGCAACATATTTGTTAATTTTTAGATTTCCTTTTCCTATATCAGTTAAATCATTCGAAGTAAAACCATATACACACAAGCTTGCGCAAACGACCGTCATACTTTTTAGCATGCACAATATTTCATTTTGCTGAGCTGCCACAACATTTTGACATTGTCATATTCGAATCTCAATATTTATATTGGGGAATTAGTAATGTTTTACGCGAGCACACTTTCCCCCCCAAAACAATATATCATACACTAGCGGTCCCGCCCGTTTTTCACGGGTGCAAAAGAACGAATGGTGGGGGGGACATGAGTACGCACGTTCATCTTAGTTTACCGAGATGAATGTTGTGTCCAAATTTCATGATGATTGGAGTTACCGTTCAAAAGTTTTTGTCGGACGGACAAATTTCGAGCTACATTTTGCAATATTTTTCATTGATGCTCCGCTCCTATTTGTCGTAGCGTGATATTATATAGCAGGGCTGTCCAACCTATTAGTGGGTGCGATCTACTTTTTTTTAAATAGTGTCATCGCGATCTACCAATATGCGGGAAAAAAATAAAAATCACTTTTATAACGTTGCAAATATAGAATGTTTATTAACATTTAAGTGGGAACAAAAATTATACAATATCGAGTATAGTCATATAAAAAAAATAAAGAAACAAAATTAGGAATATAGTGAAGTAATTTTAATGAGATCCCTGACACTGTCCAATTTGAGTCCAATTTGAATAAAAATTTTACTATACTTCGATTTAGTTTGAAAATTGAATTTTTGGATGTTAGAATAGATAAAGTATAAAGATCTACTTAAAATTACGCCGCGATCGACCGGTAGATCCCTGTTATATAGCCTATAGCGTTTCTCGATAAATGGACTATCCAACAAAAAAAAATTAAATTCGAACCAGTAGTTCCTGAGATTAACGCGTTCAACCAAATAAACAAACTTTATAGTTTTAAATAGTAAATAGTACTTATGAGTGTGAATTCGTCAGACGTAAGATCTTACATGTATTAGCGCAAGGCATGCTGTTATAGTTGCAGCAGTTGCAGGCGTTTTTTTTAAGATTTTTACACATGATATCGACTTACAAATACATATTTTTTAGGTGACAACTGAGCTGAGTTCACAAGCACGTATTGTGATTTATTTTAAAACACAACCAAGTCAGATCAGCGCAGAAAATATAATGCAATTAATGCAGATTACATGTTTACAAGGACCTCCTGCGAACGCTTTATATCATACATTGGGAAGTGTATTCGGACCCCTTATGATAAATAATAAGCCCACTACGTTAGATACGTCTATACAGGAGCAAATAACTGTACTGCAAACCGGGTTGCGTTCCCTTATTGTAAGCGATGTGCCTGAAAAAGATAATCCGAAAGATTTCAGCGATAATTTGAACAGTAAATATTTTTTTGGTCATATTTACGTTATAATTTTGTATCAGTGTTTTAGCATTCCAAACCACAAGAAGGAATGGTACCTACTAGTTTAGGTTGTCTATAAAGTCGGTTTACGGACGATAGTTTTACGTGATAACGTATTCCGCTCGAATATCATATTTAATAATACATTACTGCGCTCTCGCTTGCACGCACAGAGTCAGGCGGAACGTTACGGCGGAACGTTACACTTTTTCGTGCGTGCAGCTGGTGTTTCATCAATTTATAAGACGTTATCACGTCAAAAATCACTTTTCAAAATTTTACAATAACATATTTTTGGAAAAACTCCGTGCGTCTGTTTGTCTGTGAACACGATACAGGTCAAACGGATGAGCGGATTAAAACCAAATTTTGGGAGGATGTTTGGTATGCAAATATGAAGAGCCCTATTGTTTTTTTGGAAAAAACCAGCGCATGAGCAGAAAAGATATATGTTATAACTGTTTTTTTTTTTTGTATAATAATGGTATACTTTTTATAACGGCTTATTATTCTATTTATTTTTTCAAGAAAGATTCGCTAATAAATTGTTTTTCTAAATTTTATAGTTTCGGAAATATTTTGAAAATAAAAAAATCAGCTGTTCCTTTGTTTTGTACATCTGTCAGAAATAAACTAGTTAAGCATGCTTTGATTAATTTTTACATGATGTGGCACATATTATTATGTAGGTAACGTAGGCAACGAATAGCAAATATCATATTGAATACTAGCCATTACCCACGTCACCTCACGCGATATTAGAAATTCTGTTTTCTTTATTATACTATTATCAAATGTAAATATTTTTGAAGTTGGAATGGCCCCGTCGCCCAATTGGCTGGATTTTTTTTCATTGGAATAAATTTAATTTTCTAGTTATTCTACGAATTGATCACGAAGTTGATTACTGGAAGAATGCTGCAAGTACTAGAAAAAGAAGCGCCGAGCGTCATACAGCCGCAGCATTTAGAGATATTTTGCAATCATTGGTCAATGAAATTAAGTATGTTTATAGAAATTAGTTTTCATAAAAAATATACTTATAATTAAGAACCCAAATACTTAAGTATTGTTTGATATCTAACTCTGAATTTAGTGTTATCTAAAGAGTTGATTTTAATTATGCAAACTGTATTTTTCTTTTGGGGTCTTAATTTCAGCTAAATGTATCTAAATTGACGAACCCTAATCTCTGATTAAAATTGTTAATAATAAATGACGTTTAACGAAATAATATGTCGTCGTACGGTCGCTAAAATATTGTGTAATTTTACAGTAATATAAATTCGCTTCAATTTCAAGATATAGAAGACCTTATAGAAAATATTCATAATATACTTGATGATTTATGGCGTCATGAAAAATACCAATATCCACAACATCGAATGATTCACCTTTTAAATTTGATTGAGAATTGTATAATTTCCTGCATAGAAAAACAGCTATCTACAAAATGCATATGGGACGATGCTTTTGGTCAGGTAATAACATAAAAAGGTTAATTGTTAACATATCGAATTTTTCTTGTCATCTTTCAATCCTTCGTGCAATATAGAGTAGAATAGAATAGCATCTTTATTAAGAACCAGAGTAGGTATAATAGCGTTAAGAACAAATGCAATATAATATCACTTAAATTAAGAATTATCTTTTTTTTAAAAAATCACAGTTTAAAATTTGAACATTGTCATAAAAAAGACATAGTCATTAAAAATTACAATGCACCATTTAAAAGGTTTAACAAAAATACAACTTTAACATAGTAAGAGGTTAAAAAAATAATCTGTCAGAGAATAAAATTCCGTATCAATCAAAAAATTGAAAACAGCCGTTTTAAAAGAAGAAAAAGATTTAATTGCTCTGATTTTCCTTGGAAGCTTATTAAAAAATTTGAAAAGAAGTTTGACCCTGCAGGCCATCCCTGTAACTTCCCGCTATTTTCGAGTTCAAAACGCTCAAAAATATATAAAATATAGCAAGAAGTTTATTTTTTAGCTCTTTGAGCTCAAAAAAAAAAACACTTTGTTACGAAATTTTCGTTCACGATATCTCATGAACAAATGAGCCGATTTTGAAGCGGTTTGCGGCGATCGACGCAGTTTTCTTAACCTAAGAAAGTAATTTATTACAAAAAAATCGATCCGATAACAATTTTAAGAGTCATTTAAAAAAAAACACTTTTTTACGATTTTTTCGTTCACGGTATCTCGTGAATAAATGAACCGATTTTGATGCGGTTTGCGGAAATCGACGCCGTTTGTTAAGGAGAAGAGCTGATTAGATTTTGGAATTAATCGGTTTAGTAGTTTAGAAAATATTTTACAAAAACAAATTTTTAAAAATTTTTGAAACTTGTTTTCTCAAAATTTTTTGGGCCGAATCATTTCAAATTTTCAGGAAGTCTAAGTTCACCAAGATCACGTCAGATGCCACAAACCGCGTTTCAGTCGGACACTCCGTTCAAAAGATATAAAAGGTTTACATACATACACACACACACATACAGCCCTACGGACATCATCGCCAAAATAGTTTCAATAGCTTCCTAGGACCTCAAAACGTCGAGATCTGGCGAAAACTCGATTTTCGAAAATCGGGGTGAAACCAATAACTTCCCGATTTTTGAAAAGAAAATTTTTTTTTTTATTTTTATAGCGGGAAGTTAAAAATAGAGGTAAAAATAGACTTATGTTTCTGAAAAGTTTAAGGACTAATATAAATTCATTAGACATTTTAAGAATTGCGGATAACCGCGAACAGTGGAAATCCATGATTGCCGACGTCTGTAGCAGACATGGCAGATTTGATTGATTCTATATTGTAGATATCAGCTCTACTGGACAGTGGATTAACAATAACTAATTGTTGGGTCAGTACGTGTGAGAGATTAACCAAATTGTTTTGGCCAAACTATAGTTCCCATCCTTGGGTTGGAGAGCCGTACATTCCAAAACAAATCAATGGCTTTGCGAATCGTCTTCAAGAAGTATAACAATATTTACAATTGCTATTGTCAGAAATATTTTCTACTCATTGTTATATTGATCAGCTTGTAATTTTCAGATACTGAATATTCGCACTATCCATCGTCAATTAACACGACTTCTGTCACGAACTGAGCAGCAAGAATTAAGGACCGATGATATTTTTAAACCATTTTCAGGTATATATTCTAAATTTTGAAAAATTATAGATATGAAATTGCTTAATTTCTTTAAGTGCATGAAACATCTTTACGCGCTCTTTCTCTTCCCCGAAAAAAAAAGACAGTAAAATCTTACAAGTGAGACGCGAGGAATGCTGTCTTAGTTGCAGTAGTTGCAGGCGCTTTATTTAAAATTTTTACACATACTAGGAGAGCATTTTAAGGTTCCGGATCTCGGAAAGGAAAAAAACCCTACAGAATTACTTGTTTGTTCGTCTGTATATATGTTACATTGTTACAGTCATATTTCTACAGATTAAATAAAAGTATGAAGATGAACTTTGGCACAATTCTAAAACTTACTATCCATGCATATCTATATTCCAACAATCAGAACCTAAAACAATAGTTTCCTCTATATTTTTCAAAGTTGACATCCTAAAAAAATCATATATATTAATACGCTAAGGTTAAAGATGTTTGCCTCCCTTTTTAGAAAAAACCTCACAATTTCTCCACATAAATTATGTATCATTTTACAGATAATTGCTTGCTCTAATGACATCGACAACTAAAAAATGTATTATTGCTTTTGTTTTTGTAAATTAATTAAAATACAGCAACGCTAAACAACGTTTACCGTCTGACGGCTTTAATTTTGAAACAGCGAGCAACGCTGAACAACGTCACAGCAATGCTGCATGATGCCATCTGACGGCTTAGCTCAACGCTTTTGCTACTTGCGCCTCTATATGACAATTTTAGTAAAATATTTCTTCGATCTGTCATCTGAGCTTCATATTGTAATACAACAAAAAGAAGAACGTTATAAGCAGTGTGCAAAATTAGAAACGAATTGAATACCTGCAATCATATTTAAAAAATAATTTTGTAAAGTGATAATTATTATACTTATTTAGTGCGAATAATTCGTACAGGTCACACATAGTATATTCTTATTAGGTGTTTGCTGCGTTAACATATTATCTATATGTTTAAGATCTGTACGTGTTACAATATAGCCCATTTACTGAATCTCGATGGAAGTCAGCTGTTATGCAATTTGAAAATTTACTAAAGCCAGCGGAAGAAAGAGTTGCTTTCAAATTAAAACTGCAGTTAGGTAGTTTGCACGCTAACACAAGACAGGTAACAAATACTAAAAATTGTGAGAATAAAAACGTTCATTGTTAACCATTTTTGAATAATAATATTTCTCCTAATTTTTTTCAGTTACTACATGAATTTTCTCGTTACGGTGAACTGATTGCTAGGCCAAACGTAAAGAAAGTTTTGACCGTTGAATGTGAACAGTTGTTGTCAACTCTTGTGGAATATACTAGAAAATTAGCTTCACAACAAATTAGCTTAAATACAGTGAACACAGTTGACATGCCGCAAGTAGTTAAAGATATTATGGGAATACGTCAACTGGAAGCAAAGGTTCGATTAAATAATAATTGTTTTGAGAGTTCCGTACCAAAATATTAACAAGAAAAGCTAACGCTTTTCACAGAAAACCCTTCGGGTTTTCCTGAGTAACTGTGTGTACAGAAATTAGATGCATTGTATATTAAATTGTATACCATTGATATATTTACAAAACGGTCTGTCTATCAGTGTTAGCTTTTTTTTTATTAACTTATTGTTAACGGGTCTATAGAGCCCGCAACAATAATACATCGAAGCGCAGAGCGTCTGTTTTCAGTTGACTAATTATTAGTTTTAAACGTCTTATTTATGAATACATCTTAAAAACAGTTTACAAACATTATTACTTATCGACAACAAAAAATAAAATCATTGTCTTAAAAATTTATTTTCTGGCAAGCCAACAGAAATTAATTTATTACAGTCAGACGCAGATAGATAGCAATACATTTTTTATGCCAGTCGGAAAGATAATGAACCGATGCACAAATCTCTTTCAATAGTTTTTTTTTGTAGCTTGCATGGTATAGAAGTTACGGAGGTTTTGTTTGACAATTTATGGCCAAAAGGGCACTAATTTTTTAGTTACATAAATTAAACTTACCAAGGCTCTTGACATGGTGGGAACGCATCTGTGTCCAAAATTTCGTCGAAAATAGATTTCAGTTACTCGAGAAAACGTATGACATAGGAATTCATACAGGATTATTGCAAATACAATATACATCGAGGGCTTCGATGTATAATAAATGGAACCATTAGGGTCCTCGTGTTGTAAAAATATATATTATACCAGCCCTTACTCGCGGCCCCACACACGACTGAGATAAAACACGGCAGCTACAACAGTAGCGGAGCCTTATTTAGCGCGGGTAGACATATCAATGTTTCTATATACCCGTACTTCCACCATAAAATCACTGAACTTCCACCATGTAGCCAGTTTATTAGAGATTTTGATTTTTTTAATCAAAATAATATTTTTTTCTCAAAATAAAATATAACCTATATTACCCACGGATAGTGTAGGTTTTTATCAGTGAAAGAATTTTTAGAATCGGTTCAGAAGTTCCACAGATATAATACTTACACACAGAGGCAAACAAACTTTACCTCTACAGCAGGGGTCGGCAACCTGCGGCTCTTTTGATGTAAAGTTGCGACTCTCCAGTTCCATACGCAAAAAATAATTATTTTATTATATAAACTCTTCAAAATCGTCCAATCGATCCATGATTGAGTACCATGTCTATCTCTCAGCCATTTCCACTCGCGTCTCACCCGCACCACCCCCGTCGCGACGTGTCGTCCTCGGATATAGTATATGTCGCCGGGATATTGTCAAATCCGTGATATTGTAATTTCACTAGTGAAATTACAATATCACGATTGACAAAGAGTCGTGATATTATAATTTCACAAAGTTAAATTATAATATCACGGTTTTGACAATATCCCGGCGACATATGTATATTATACCTATATAAGCAAATACTATAATACTGAAACGAAAATGTTTAGTGGCTCTTTAAAAACAGGGAAATTTTGTAAATTGTAACTTTTGGCTCTTCCGTCTCGAAAGATTGCCAACCCCTGCTCTAAAGTATAAAGTATATGGACAAATGTGTGAAAAATGACAGGTGACCCGTTCTCCCACCACTAACTCCGAGCTTCCACCACAAATATCGAAACTTCACCAGGTGTGAATTTTCCATGTTTTTGGTTTATCATGACATCAGAAAATTGTATTGTCATCGAAACTATAGTTTCAAGCCAAAGTTTCGAACATTCAGAAATGTATGAAATTGAGTTGCCAGACTTTTCGTTCAAACTTACAAGATACAAGCGCTTTAAAAAAGAGCGTTATCCCTTTAACGCTTCTGGATTTTGGAAAGAAAAAAATATTATCAACAAACTTATTTATGCAATTGGCAAAATAAAATACTATTTCTGTTATTATGAATAAGATTTACCTAATGAAATTTAATTTGATATGTAAAATATATTGATTCGTTTGTTATTTGTACGCTCTTAGCGCACGAGTTACTGCGCTTGACCAGAATTTTTTTTTTATTTTTTGGATAATGGTTTTTATATCTCGAAATTCAATGAAATTTTGTAGTTAGGTAGACACATTTTAACATACTATTTTTAATTAAGGTAATGGAAGTTCAGAAAACAAGCGAAAAATTATTGTCAGATTTAAATAGCTATCCGGAACTAGAACAGTCAACCAGCGCACTTTTAAGCGATTTAAAACAACAGCATAGCGATTTATTTGAATCTTGGGTGCGCCAAACAACCTCAAGTATTAATAATCAATCTTTGACGTAAGTACGATGTTTTTACAAGTTTAAGAATGGATGTGCTCGTCGATATCTTTTTTAACCGACTTCAAAAAAAGGACGTGGTTCTTTATTCGATTGTATTTTTTTTAAGTGAAAACTTCTTTAGCGGCGTTGTACACTTTTTTTGTAATGGGTAAAAACTGTTAAACTCGCGTCAGATCTGACGCGTCAGGCGTCAGGGTCACGTGACCCTGACGAGTTGTTGAGACGGTCTACCGTACTTGCTTCGGCAGTACATATACTAAAATTCGCTAGATGTCAGTAGCAATATAACTTACATGCAGTGTAAAAGAATATAAGCTATAAGCTTTAACAAAACCTTAAGAGATGTCGCCATGTACTCAGGTTTCGTAAAACTACAAATTTAAAAAATTACATCCAGTGACTGGCTGCATGTAATTTTATAAATGTGTAGTTTTACGAAACCTGGATACATCTAGGTTTTCACTTCCGCCGACACTACCGGAGTGCCACCCGTCTTTTTTTTTGTCTGTCCGCGATATCTTCGCCGGCTGTGAATCGATTTCTTTTATTGTTCGATAGAGTATGTCTCAAAGTTGGTCACATATAAATTTTAGCAAAATCAGTTCAGCAACTTTTTAGAAAATTAACAAAAATCAAAGAAATATTGCAAAAGTTGTGGTTGTCGGCGTGAACGTTGTTCTTCGGTTTTATTAGACACAAAATATACCACTAAAAAATTTCAAATAAAAACTTTTTTTCTAAATTTAACCTCCTTCAGAAAAGGGTCATTAAAAAGCGTAAAATAACAAAGTTTTGAGGTTGGAACCAATTTAATATACCTAAGTATACAGTATGTAAACACGTAAGGTGCACATAGGGAAATTAACATTGGGAAAAAATGACTGGATCAGAGTGAGCGTTGAAATCTTGTTTTTCAATTTGACAGATAATATTCTTTTGCAAAATGAATGTGTATGCTACCGAAGAAAATATTTAAATAATTACAACATAATCGGACTTTTTTTATTAATGGGACATTAAATTCCCAAAAATACTTAAATATGTGCGAGATCAAATATCTCCGCCTATTCGTGTTGAACCTAAAGACATTGGGTCACTGATTTACCAATGCGCTTACGTCATACCAGTCAGACAATTTTTGAATGAAATGTTTTCAAACAGATGGAGTTGTTTTTTTGTTTTATTTTTGTACAAAAAAATTAAAATAATGATTTATAATAAGAGATATTTATTATTAAAAAAGCCAAGTAAAATAAAAATAAATTAAAATAAAATAGAAATCCTCAAGATTACCACGATAATTCAATAGAAATAACAATTAATGCAGTCATCGCTAACTTTGATCCAAGTATTTTTTCCCAATGCTAATTTCCCTATGTGCACCTTACGCGTTTACATACTGTATACTGTTACAGGTTCCCAGTAGAGACGCTAATGTGTTCTACCGAAATCGCTGCCTGTCGCGGCGCCGTATAATATATAGGTGCTCGTTACGCTGCGAGCGATTTCTTGAACGTCCTATAAAAATCTAACATGGTGCGTCATTGTTGTCATCTAGAATTTTCGGTAGAACACATTAGCGTCTCAACTGGGAACATGTAACAATACATAAAACGTGATAGTAATGAAATTAGTGCTGACCTCAAAACTTTGTTAATTTACGTTCGTTAGTGAACTTTTTTTTATGGAGTTACAATTTTTTAAAAAAAGCTCTTTTTAAAACTGTACTTCAAAATGATGTATGGACTGTCAACTGTAATTCGAGTTATAAAGACACCGTAGATTGAGGTATATTATTATTATAAGAAGTTGTTAATTTTTCAATATTTATTTTTAGCTTGAAAGAGAACGAACCGGTTGTGCAATTTTCATCTACAAAATTGATGCGCGTAAATTATTCACCGCGATTAGTGACTTTAATTAACGAAGTTCGACAACTAAACGCATTAGGATATCATATAGCGAATCACATACAAGAGACGGCACGTCATGCCAAACAATTTATGATGCACGCTCGGGCTTTGGAACAGGTGAAATATATTTCTACCGAAGATTCAAATCGGATCCGAATCGAGTTGATGAAAACTTTTACAGTAGCAACGCCGAACTTGGATCTGAACTAGGGTTGCCAGGCCCTAAAATACTAAAGCCGGACATTTTGCCCTAAAAGTCGTATATATCATTTTTAAAAGCCAAACATACCTTTTTAAAGCCGTAAATTATGGTATATTATACGTTATTAAAGCCGAAAATCTTGCCATGGATAATATACAATAAATTTCGATAATTAATCTATCATCATATTTTGATAAGACATCTTGATTTAACGACACAATATAACCTCACTCTGTAGCACATATCTACAAAGACGAAATGTTTAAAATATAATTTTTGATTAATTACTAGGCAAAATATGTATATATATTTATTAGCATAATTTATAATTCATTTAAAAGGATTTATTAACTAACCTACATTATTAATCAATTTTAATACGAATCTAACAAATTTTTTTATTATGTGATTTTCGGCTTAGTGAATCACAGTTTTGTTACAAAATTAACAACAGTCAACAAACAGTCCTACTTAACTATCATCATTTGTATTTATACCTTCGATATAGATGAAGTGAAAAATGTTCAGTCTTCTGTAGATTATTAGTAGATAAATTAAAAATAAAATAACAAACAAACAAATATAGCTCTCTTTTAACAAAATACAAAAAACTAAAAGTTTTCGTTAACCAAATCAAAAAACCATTCTTTTCGATACAACCAAAAAGATCTTTATTAAAAAATAACAATTCCAAACTTGAAAAATATTAAAAAGTATAGGTAACTAAAAGTACACAGACCAAAAGCCGGACACGACCATAAAAATCCGGACACCTAGCAGCCCTAATCTGAACCAAATAATTTGATCCAAATAATATTCGATCGAAACGGATAAGGTTCGAGTTAGCGTCGATCTCGTAAAATAAGAAATAATTTTTGCATGTTAACTTTGAAGCTGTGAAATTAATATAATCGTTTTCCAATTTTTGCTGTCTTGGCACATTCAAGTGAGATGATGTATTTATTTAATTTTATAGATTGCGAGTTTTCACAACACAGTGGGCGATCGTATGATTGCGTCTCAGCGACCGATGATGTTGGCAAGCGCGGTTGAATTATCAAAACTCGTTCAGGAAGAAGTGGCCGTTTCATGGAGTGATGTTGAAAATGTTGAAAAATACGTGAATAGATTGAAAGTTGCTGTCGACAAACTTTCTCGAGAAAATAATCTGCTTGCTTCTTATCACAAACAACTCGAGGATAAAGTTAGTTAGTTTTCTCTCGATCACGTGACCGTATACGCCATGTTCTTGCGGATACAATTCAATTTTTGAGTCATGTACATATAAAGTACTGTACCAAACCTTGTCTATTTACTATAAGTTCGTTCCAAGCAGCTGCGAACGGTAATAAAACCGTACACAGTCTTCTTACTGCGCAAGACTGTTTTGCGCAGCATCGATTTTTGAGCTAGTGCGCAAATTAGTCTTGCGCAGTGACAAGACTGTGTACGGTTTTATTACCGTTCACGGCTGCTTGGAGCGAACCTTATGTGTGGCGAGCGTAAGCAACAAGGATAGTAAAAATATGTCTCCGTTTCTCTTTTCAAAGTTATTCCCCGGTTATTCCGACAATTTTTAAAGTTCTATGTCTTAAGGTAGTTTGGGAGTCGCAATCCCAAGTCAAATAAATGACTTTTTTTTTGGTTATCTGCGTTTGTAATATGTTTGTTGTTGTTGCCTTTTTTTAGGTTTTAGAATTAACAGAAACAGATTTGATTCGTTATCAACACAAATGGAAAGAAGGAATAAATTTCATGCGCGATATAATGAACCGCGTGTCTGAGCAGGGCTTCACAAATATGAGAGCCTGGAAATTGCACTGGGATCAGCAAATAGCCAAAGCTCTGGAATATCAGTATCAACAAGGCCTAACGGACGTTCATCGATTTTTACCGGAAATCAAAGCGGACTTGATTTTTCGACAAAGCCGAGTACAGTTCAGTCCTCCGCTTGAAGAACTGCGTACTAAATACTACAGTCAACTTAAGCGCTACCTTTCCATACCTTTGCACTTTAAAGGCGTTACGACCGATGGAAATGAAGGAACTATTTTTGCTGAAATTATTGAACGGTGCAAGAAATATATTACTATAAATTAATAGAGGCCGACTGAAGGCCAGTTTTTTAAGCCGAAGTCTACTTTTGTTTTTTTTCTTCTCACCTTCGACTAAAGTCGAAACCCGAAAGTATTGTATAACACTAAAAAAATACGAGTGAAAATTCATAAGCTGAACGACCGCGTTGAAGTTGAGAAGTACCATTTTTTTCATTCCTTGTTTATATTTTAATATTATTGGATCTTTATTTGCAAAGTTGGGTTCCTAATCTAAATTAATACATTCAACATTCTGCTTTGACCAAACATTCGGCCTGATTTTTGCTGAACTTGAAATGTTTTACGAAAGTTTAATTTTTGACTGATTGTAACAGAAGCCGAATCTTTGTTTTATTAAATAGTAAAGCGGCGTGCCCTACATTTCCATTATGTTTTTTATTCAAAATTTGTATTACATATGTTCATAATTTTAATTCTAAATTTTCATTATGTGACATTTACTATCATTCTACTTTTTGTAAAATATTTCTTTGCAGATAATTTATGTTGTAATGTTATGTAATTCTGTATATAAAATGAATATCCCTATTTGATACCAGCAGTCTAGTACGTGTATGTGTTGGTGTACAAACACATGTAATAGTATGTATATCACTGTAGAACCAAATTATCATATGCCTATAATAGGCATATGATAATTTGGTTCTCTTTGTCAATCCTTCTCACAGGTGTAAAAGATAGAGAGCATTCAATTCTCAAAGACCACAATATATTAGTTGTACTATTATAAATAGAATGTTTCAAAATGTTTCCTCACCACACGCCGCAAAATACAGCTTCACCTCTGAGATCGGCAAACGGGCTCTTAACAAGTGGGGAAAATTAATTTAGGTCAAAATTCATATCTCAAAATTTTACAATATTTTTCATTTTGACGTCCCTTGAGTCGAAAAAAACATATTTTTGGAAAAATTCTGTTAGTCTGTAAACATGATACAGGTCAAACGGGTGAACGGATTGAAACCAAATTTTGGTAGGATGTTTGCTATGCAAATATGAAGAACCCTATTGTTTTTTGGGGGAAATCGGCGCATACCCAGAAGAGATATATGCTATAACGTTGTTTATTATATATATTTTTTTAGGAGTAACGAGTTATTTGCTCCGGTTTACGATCGGGCCGAGGAACTGATGGATCAGTTAAACGAATTGACAAAACAGTGGCTACCATGGCTTGCTTTGGGTGCTGTAAATCTCGATGAACTAGCCGAAAAGAATTTGCACACGTGGCAAGATTGGGATCAAAATTTTAGAGACTCGAAGGCTTTCGGTCAACAAATTGCTAAATTAACAAGGTGCATAATTTTAGTAACATTTTTTTTTATTTACAATGACGTGCAAACATCCTCCCTTCCAACCAAAAAAAAAAAACACTTCAGGCTAGAATAAATTAGCAAGATATTACGTGCAAGACGCGATGGGTGTTATTTTAGTTGAAGCAGTTTTTTTTTAACTATGACCAGTGTTAGTTTCTAGGGTAGAAATCATAGCAGCATATTGCACGCCGTTTTACTATTTAATAATAAAATATTTTTCCAAAAATTATAAAAATATTTAATAATTTTAATTAAAAAAAAATATTTTTGAGTGATTTTTTTTATGTGGTGACATAATAGACATGATAAAAATACATTATTTTTGTCATGACATAAAATTAAATGCTTATACATAGGAAGAGATAGGAAAAACAACGAATTATAATTTTGTCATGACATAAAAATAATGTATTTTTATTATGTCATGACATAATAATAATGTATTTTTATTATGTCATGATATAATAATAATGTATTTTTATTATCTTGCGACATAAAAATAATTATAAATACTTTTAGGGCACGCCGTTTTACTATTTAATAGTAAAATATTTTTCCAAAAATTATAAAAATATTTAACAATTTTAATTTCAGAAAAAAAAATTTGAGTGAATTTTTTTATGTGGTGACATAATTAAAAAAAACATTATTATTATGTCATGACATAATAAAAATACATTATTTTTATGTCATGACATAATTATAATTCGTCGTTTTTCCTATCTCTTCATATGTATAAGCATTTAATTTTATGTCCTGACATAAAAAAAATGTATTTTTATGTCATGACATAATAATAATGTATTTTTATTATGTCACCACATAAAAAATATTCACTCAAAATTTTTTATCTAAAATTAAAATTGTTAAATATTTTTATAATTTTTGGAAACATATTTTACTATAAATAGTTAAACGGCGTGCCATAGCAGCATTAACAAAACTCTCCTAACATTGAACATATATAGGTACTACGGATAGTTTACAGAAGTTTCAGGCGTTTTATTTAAGATGTTTACACATACTATGAGAGTGCTGGAGTCACAAATTCTTATTTTATGAACAGCTGGGAGGAACGTGTAGGATGCTTCACAATTTCACTAGGAGTGGCTCGATCCGACATGGAATCACACAACAGAAGATACTGGAATGCTCTAGTAACATCTCTGCAAGCATCAATTGTGCACGATGTGTCGATGCTTGAACGATTCATTACAACTGCCATGACTACACTAAATCGTCAGCCGAGAACTGCCGATGAAATAGCTGATAGTCATGCTGCACATGCTGAAGTTTTGGCGCAAGCTCCTCAGGTCAGTAGGTCAGGTAGTAAAACATTTTAACATTCCCGTTCTCTTTTGTAACAAATGAAGTCCGAATAGTGTTGTTTAGAGAAGAGATAGTAGCAAGGTGGGGAAACTGCGTAGTAAGAAGAGTGGGAAAAGCGATCAGTACTGACGTGATTTATAATTTCAAGGGCAACCACGGGCAGTATCGGTACTGTCAATTAGTGATGTGCCGGATCGTTAAAAATGTATATCCGCGGATACGGATCTGAATACGGATATTTGATTTCAAGATCCGCGGATACGGATAAGGATCTTAACTTTCTTAGAGTACGCAACGGTAAATATTGCACATCGACCTTTGGAAAGAGACTATCTGTTATGGAAAAAAGTTATTGACCTCTTTAAGAGTTAACTCTCATAACAGATTGTCTCTTTCCAAAGATCGATGTGTAATATCTCATTATAAAGATAGTTTTTTAGTACTTTTGAGTTATGTACTATTGGTATGGTACTCACTACGATAAATGTTTGCAATATAAAGGTGCCAAATACGATTTTAAAAAATATAAAAAATAATCTTAATGGAATTTAACAGTTTTTTCATTATTACCTAATCACCTATATATAAAATTTCATCTATGAATTGAAAATTAATAAGGTAAAAGATCCGCCAAAAAATAACGGATACGGATCTTTCTTCTCCTTCGGATATCCGCGGATACGGATATCCGGCACATCACTACTGTCAATGATACATCTCAATTAGCGACTAACGACTAAATGACCATATTCAAAGGATCACTCCTTGTTAGAAAACTTAAACCCGTTTGATCCGAAACTCGATTGAGCAGAAATGACTCTAATATCTTCTCTAAATGATACCATTCTTTTCGACATATTAAAATTGAAACCAATTTTTAAATGAGAATAATAAATTGCATTATTTTTTATACAATACATATTTACAAATTGTATTGATTTTATTATAATATATACCTATTTGAACTTTCAAGATTTCTTTAGCACAAAAATCAACCAAAATAGGTAATAATTTAGATACGCCTTTTCAAATCTTTGATTAACGTCTGATTACTCCTAAATAAATAAATTGGTCGATAATTTTATTAATTTGCGTCTTTTCGACGTATTGTGTGCGATTAGAGTCCTGGAGATAAAAAACTAATATTAGAAGCAAACGGTAAACCATCAACATTTGCCTTTATTTTAACTATTAAGTGTCTTTCCACCAAAAGTTATATAATTTTTAAATAGATTCTGATTATCAGCGAGCTAAATATACGTTGTAAGGCTTCCTTGCGCATGCATCTGATGGGGAGGATGGTATTCCACTTAGATAAAAAAAATTGGTTGTCTGTAAAGTCGGTTTACGGACGATAGTTTTACGTGATAACGTATTCCGTAATACATAACCTAAATTTATATAATAATTATAATAATTCGAATCTATGATATTGCATCTTTTGCTTCAAATTTAGGTTAATTTTATTTATTAAAATTACTTACCACCTATAATATAATTGTTTTTTTTTTAACTTTCTTTCTTTCGTATTTATTTTAAGTCTCAAAGATTAACTGTCATAATATTTTGAAAACAATTATTTCATTGTTTATATAAAATTCCAAAACCTACTTACAATATTTAAGTATTTTCATACGTCAAAAAATTGATTTTTATAATGATAAAATTTGTATGAAAACGATTTTTTCGAGAGATGAGACCTAGCTAAAACGATTTTTGGCCCCCCAAAATCCCTTTTCAGTAAATTTCAACCAAATCGTTAGGGCCGTTTTCGAGAAAAGCACGCACAGGGTCAGGCGGAACGTTAGGAACGCTAGGAACGTTACACTTTTTCGTGCATGCAGCCGGTGTTTTATCAATTTATAAGATTGGTGATTCATCAATTTATAAGAAGTTATCACGTCAAAAAAAGCGCCCTATTTTTCCGACACCACACGAGCAATTCAAGGTTAATTAATGTTTTTAATTATTATAGATGACGGAACTTTATGACAGTATCCAACAACGAAACAAAACATTGGCAAGCTGGAGCCGGGAACGAGTTGATTCTGCTTTACGGTTACAAAGCTCGTGGGATCATCTTCAAGCCTTGTTGGCTAATCATAAAAATCTTTTGTCCAAGCAAGTTAGTAACTCGAACTGTGAAAATATTCATAATACCTTTTTTTTTCAAATTATTTTTAATATCGCATAACAGAGAGCTATTTGTTGGAAAGTTCTTTTATAGCGTATCTGTAACTCGCAGTCGAGGCATCAACTTATGGATAGCTAGATAGATAGATAGTTATTTTATTTGTGGAGCATAAAAATGCTATAAATACGTCATACACGAAGAACATAGAGTAAAAAACGTTTCTTAAAACGGGTGTGACAAATTTCTCAAAGATTGGACATAGTCCTCTAAAAAATAGAAAAATATTGAAAGTATCAATTTTTTTCCGTTACGTTTGTCAAAAGAATATCCTTAGTCGGTCGGTATGTCTGTAACAATCAAATTTTTTTGGACTATCAAGCTGAAATTGGGCAGTTATAAAGCTTATAAACCTGGATATAATACAATAGTCAAAACCTATAAAAATATTTTCCCAAAACGAGGGAGCCAATGTTTGGTATCCAAAAAAATGACAATGTCATCTGAAGTATTATTTCAAAGGGCTTTTCTTTTTCGGGATTTTATGTTACGTATTATTCGAAATTTTACTGGAAACCTATTCCCAAAACTGGTAATAATTGTCGAAACGCAATAGGTCATATGCATGTATTTTTTTATATTTTTAATAGATTATTTAGTCAACCATAATACGGAAAAAAATGCTAATCATTTAAAAATGTAATATTATCATAAGAAAAAAAATATTAAATTTCACATTCAAAATTAGACAGTTTAAACAATCGGCCATGTTGGCGGGCTTATGTGACGTCATGATATATGATGCATGTCAACATTGATGTCAAATTGTTAATGTTCTAAATGAAGTTTATTTGTTGTTTTCTCTGAATACTGACATAATCTTACTGTGAGACGACACAGTCGTCATGGAAACTGTTGTTGATATATACTCTGACGTCACGCTGCGTTTTGAAAATTCGAAAATAGCGCATATTTTCTACATTTCTTTTTTATTATTTGTATTTTTTTTTAGTGATTAGATTAATAAAATATCCATTACGATAGAATCAGGAACTAAAATATATTTCGAAGTAAAAATTTAAACCAATTTTGAGTCTCATGCATATGACCTATTGTGATTATAATGCTATATATGAACATGAATTTCAATTAAAAAAAACAGGTGGAAGGTATTAAAAACAACTTGTCTGGTGCATGTAGCGCCCTTAGGGATGAGGTAGAACGTTTTGGAGCACTGTGGCAGGAGCTACAACCGCGACCGCAAATTGAAAGTGTCAATGATTTGTCTCGTGGACTTAAAGTGTTGAAAGAACAACGCGGATTTTTTGATGGGCTTCTTCAGCAGAGAGAAAAACTCGAGTAAGTTTTTATTATACAGGGGATGAGTTTTAAGTTGATGCTTTTTTTTACAGCGTGTAAAAATCAAATAGACGAGCAAATATTTCAAATAGTTTTTTTTATCAAAACTCAAAAATAAGAGAGAAACAGCCTTTCGAAGTTTAAATATAAATTTTATTAAATTTTCTTTAATTTTGAGGTCGGTCCTGGGGTTATATTATGTCACTATGGAAATAAGTTGTTATTATCAAGCATGCACAGAAGCATGGCTACGGCGCACGCATCTTTGTGTCCAACAAAACGGGGACAACTTCGAACAATTTCTGTGAATACTTGATAATAATAACATATTTCCATAGTGACATAATATAACCCCAGGACCGATCTCAAAATTAAAGAAAATTTAATAAAATTTATTTAAACTTCGAAAGGCTGTTTCTCTCTTATTTTTGAGTTTTGATAAAAAAACTATTTGAAATATTTGCTCGTCTATTTGATTTTTACACGCTGTAAAAAAAAAGCATCAACTTAAAACTCAACCTGTATATAAAATAAATTTGTAAATGTGAAATTCAGAAAAACTATTCCAAAATCATTTATTAATATTCTGTATTAATTATTAACGCTTAAGACTATAACAGTCATCATCAGATGATAGTCGAAAACGCTGAAAAACAATAAACAATTTTAATAAATAATTTTGGAATGGTTTTTCTTAAAGAATTTCACATTTACAATTGAGATGTGTCCAAATTTATACAATACATACAATAATTTGTAGCGTATATTTATTTTTTTCAATAGATTTGATTGCTCACGTTTCGGTATTGAAAAACCTGACTTCATCCAGTTTGACGAAATTCAAAGTGATTTAGAACATCAAGAGAAAATATGGTCTACAGCTGAAAATTTCAATACAGGTTTTTAACAAAACAGTAGGAGGTCCTCCGTAGCCGCGGGTTCTGTATCTGCGATTGCTGTCAAAACAACCGAGCTCCTGTTGAAACGCGCTTATTTTCGGGTGGACTTTTTTAAAATTTATTTTTACTCGATTTGTCGAAGAAACCAGTCTAAATTGTTTGTCATCATCATAGAGATATAAGTAACTAGAGTACGCTAGTGCGTATGCTTGCCATAAATGAAAGTGTTTGCAGTTAAGAGAGAGAACGCTGCAGAAATTCTATATCATTTTCTCTCTCTCTCATGGGCGCTCGTTGGCTGATGGTTGACACATATGCTGTTTTGAAATTAATTTCACTTGTCATTGTCCTTTTTGTCTGAACTGCTGGTCTGTAGGAAACTTATTTACATGTAAATATTACTAATCATATCTTCTTTCATATGGCCACAGGCCATTCATAATGGGTACTTAAGATAAATTAAAACAAACCTGTGCAAACTTATTACCATTTTGCATTTAAAGTGTCACTGAAAAGAATTAAGCGAAATAAACATTAATACTTAACACACACACTTTATAACCCCATAGAAAATACCTAAGCTAGACTGTCGAGGAGACATGAATATTCTTTTAACCACTTAAAGGAAATACTAAGCACGAATATCAAGAAGACAGTATTCTAATTCAATAATGTTGTAACAAAACTGTTCTAGTTTAACAAAATAGTTAAACACACAAACGAAAGCGTACTTCTTTAAAAAACAGAAAGAAAATAACAGTTCTAAATAATAAAATAGAAAACTAGGTAGCAGAAGAATATAAAGTCCTAATTATGTACACAAAATATTTACAATACAGGAACATACCAAAGTTTATTTTTACTATATATACCTACACACGATTATTTACAAACAGTTATTTATGTTAAACCAGATTTATATAGCTGCACTTAATGATTTATGTTACAACGCACTGGCACTGTATCAACACATGAACTCCTCACGAACAACTGACTGTCTGACTTACCAAAAACTCCGCTCGCATTTTATAGCTTCGTCTCCCGTCTGTCGAATGTTCTAGAAGCATCTCAACCTATTTTTACATGCATTGCCTTCTCCAGGCAATTCTAAGAAGGTCGGGTTTTAACCTGCTTTCCATTGTTGTGGCTGTGGAACATTATATGGAACACATTATCGTCCCAACAGGGAGCACGCTACAATATCTTTTATAAACAAAAACCAGACATTTGTTTACTCAAATCAGTATTGTTTTGCATCATTAGTTACCATAGAGATAAGACACTGTTCTCTCTCTTAATTGCAGTCACTTTCACTGCCCACTCGCGTACTCTTGTAATATCTCTACGGTCATTACACATTAAAAATTGCGTTTAAAGCGGCTCGCTAGCTCATCAGCGAAAGACAGTGAAACCAAATCCCCGCGGAAACGGAAGGCCTAGATGCAATTCTTGTAATTTGTAAGAATTAATTTGAATGCGAACGTTTTTTTGTGTAGAATTTCAACAGATAAATGATGACGAATGGATTGTATTTCGAAGAAAAATCTACCAACTGGAAGATTTCCTGAATAAATGGCAGGAAATATTACAGAAAGATAATCCATCGTCTTTATCGATAAGCTTGTTACAAGAGATACACAAATATAAAAGCGTCATTCCATCGTTTAAATATTTGCGCGGTGAAGATTTTGCCGATAAACATTGGACCGAAGTATTTTCTTTACTTGAAATGTCACCCAGAACTGTCGACTCACTTACTGTCGGCCATTTCTTAGCAGTTTCAGAAAAGTTGTCTGAACCGGATGTTTATTTGGCGTTGCAGGTTAAGTTTATTTTTCGCAGAATTTAATCGCTGAAAACCAAAATATAAACTGTACTTTTTCTTCACAGAATTTGAATAAAAAAGCCGCTAGCGAAGTAGTAGTTCGTCAAATTCTATCTGAACTAGATGCTTGGGAAGTTCAAGCTCGCTTTATTCTTTCACCACACACTGATTCACAGGGGAACGTTTTAATGCTTATCAAAGACTTTAAAGACGTTTTAAATTCCGTAAGTACACTTTAAAAACTTAATCGTAAGAGGCCATTTTGACCGCCAAACCATAAATCGAACAGGAGATGTTTACACATACTATATCAGAACACACACGATATTTACACATACTATGAGAGTACTAGAAAATAATATTATTTCTAATATAGGGGAATTATAAAACATCGAATAAAAAAACAAATTTGGTGACTGATGATGAGATACTGTTTTAATAACTTGAGATATTAAAATAATAGTTGGGTGACTAAATTACTAAGTGAGCGACTAGAATGCCTTCGGTAATTTTGAGGCAGATATCCTCTTTTGTTTTTACTTTTTTTTCACTTTGAGACTACAACATAAAACTCACATTTTCATGAAGATTGAAAACCACTGCTTTTTTTGATAAAGGGGTATTCGAATTGTCTCGCAGTGAAACGCGATGGAGCAAAGGTGGAGTATTAAAAAAAAAATTCCGGGGTGAACGATAAACGGGTATGCGAATTGTAATTCCGGGGTGAACGATAAAGGGGTATGCGAGTTGTCTCGCAGTGAAACGGGAAGGGGCAAAAGTTGAGTTTTTAAAAAAACAATTCCGGGGTGAACGATAACGGGGTATGCGAATTAAATAATTAATTGTTTGAATAGAACTGCGTTTTCTAAAAAATGTATATTTAATTGACAGTCAATTAAATATATATTTTTTAAAAAACGCAGTTCTATTCAGTCGCTCACTTAGTAATTTAGTCGCTCACTTAGTAATTTAGTCACCCAACTATTATTTTCTCGTCACGCGCAGTCAGTCGCTCACTTAGTAATTGATTATTTTTGTCACCCAAAATTGTAATTTACAGTCACTCGTTTAAATACTACCCTTTCTAATATAGCTTGGAGACAATCAAAGTTTACTGCAGTCTGTAAAAACTTCTGCTGATTACGAAATCTTTTCTGAAAGAGGGGAATTATGGGAGACCAAACTGTCTGACCTAGACAATTACATATCGAGTTTAAATCAAATACAACGCAAGTAAGTTTATACAAAAATATTAATATTAAGAGCACTGTGGTTTGAACATAATAAAAAATAGAGAGTAGTTACTTCTTACCACAACAATTTTATTAGTGGATGTACATTTCGAGAGCTATGCTCTCATCTTCAGCAGTACACTAAACTAAGTTCATAAACAAAAATCTTTGCATTATATGGGACCTGTAATTGCTATATAATGCAAAGATTTTTGTTTATGAACTTAGTTTAGTGTATTGCTGAAGATGAGAGCATAGCTCTTGAAATGTACATCCACTAATAAAATTGTTGTGGTAAGAAGTAACTATTCTCTATTTTTTATTAAGTTTATACACATTAGATATTATTTTTATTCAACTCATGCGCGCTATTCATGTTTTATCATGCCTAAAAACCGAACCCTAAATAGCCATTTACCAACTGGTGACAATTACTTGTCATAACTCAATGAAAATTCCTACTAGCTCGGCCATTGTGGAGTAATGAAAATAAACGTAACTATTTTCTGAGTCGTAACGAAATTGTAGGTAACAACAACTCCGTTGTTACCCATTGAGGCTAAAGTTGAGAGGCCGAATGTTTTCGACATGGAGTTTATTCATAACCGGCTAACCTCAAACCAAAACATTGAATCGTGCTGTTTGGTGCTGTTAGTATTGACAGTTTTTTTTTATAAAGAAATAAATAGATATTTACAACATCTCATTAATAACAATAAATAAAACATGAATAACGCGCAATTGTTGAATAAAATTATGGGCGTAACTTGTAGGCTAAGTCTGACCTGTCAGCGCGATGAATGACTTAGACTACTAGTTACGCCAATAACTCTTATTGAAAGTCTAGATAAATAAGGCCTTTACGTTGGCTTAAAGATTGTTATATATTGATTTTAATTCAGAACAAATTACGCAGGTGGGTATACTTGGAACCTATTTTTGGTCGAGGGACACTTCGCCAAGAGCAAGCGAGATTTCAGCGCATAGATCGCGAATTGCGTGTTATTTTGGATACGGTACAAAAAGATACACGTGTGGCAGCGCTGTGTAGAATTCGTGATTTAAAATCTACTCTGTCAATGCTTTTAGATCAACTTGCCAGGTGTCAAGCAAGTCTTAACAATTTCTTGATTGTAAGTCGGTACTTATTATTACATATTTATTTGTATTGGGGATGTATAGAGCATAATATTACCTACCTATATTGTATGGTTATAAGAACTAGTGCTCGCCAAATGGTCGAAATTGGCCGTAATTCATTAAATTTTTAAGTTTGCACAATATTAATTACACCTTATATTTGTCCATTATTTATTTTGGAAACTTATATTTACGTTATTTCTATACTGTATTTATTAATAGCTCATGACAAGGTTTACATGGTTGTAATAGTTTATGAACGCCTGAGGAAGCCTTAATTAAAGCCGAAACGTCGCGAGTAAGCATGAAGTTTTGACTGATTTCCTGATCCTATTCCTCTGATTTTTATTAAATTATTTACATCATCAAGGATCTTAAATAGTATCACAATAATTTCATATTTACATATAAAACATTTTTGTTTTCGATCATAATGTGTGATTACTTTTTTGTGTGCTCAGGACAAACGGTCAAGATTTGCACGATTTCTGTTCCTTGGCGATGACGATTTACTTGAAATTTTGGGCCAGTCATCTCATGAGAATGTGATTCAATCACACCTTAAAAAATTATTTGCTGGCATTAACAGTGTGGAACTATCAAAACCCGATACCAATCTGGATAATCTCGAAGTAACAACACCGGGTAATATAATAGCTTTTAAATCGTTACAAGGAGAAATAGTTCCACTGTATAAACATATCGATATTAATAAGCCTGTTGAGGTAAGTTATTTAAATATTATTTACACAGTAGACCTCTAACTTAAGATCGCACTATTTCCGACGCTATATTTTTAACTAGTAGTTTATATATCTAGGGTGAAATAAAACGGATTATTGACAAGCTGTTAAATTATGTAAAAACGAGCACCAAACAGTTGCATGAGTCATACAATCATTCTGCTCGAGTTATTACTATATTTTTTCCACGTGGCTGATTTTCACTTAATTTTTAGAAAAGTTCGACATTTGACTTTTAAGCAGTTTATTTCTAATAGTAGACTGCATTCTAGTCACGATTATGATTAACTGGGGAAATGGTAGTCCGACTACGTTTATTTTAATAATAAAAGAAACAACAATTGGTCTCACTATCTATTTATTTATTTATTTAAAGTAAACACTTCATCTTCACAACTTTTCGGCCATCTCGGCTTAAGGAGGTTGAGCCGTTTTACGAAGATAATGAAAAAAATCTGAAATAAAGTTTTTTTAATAGATTTTTTTATGACAAAATTTTCTGTAAAAAATCCAAAACCATTAGGAGATTTATAAAGTTAAAAATTAATAAAAACTTTTACATGTAGTCTTATGGAAAATATGTCAACCTAGCATGCAAACTGTTCATTTTAATTTTTTGCAAATAACCAAATAATGTCAGCAGTTCCGAAAACTAACTATGTAAAGTATCGGTGTCTTATGTATATCTTAATATTTTTTCCAATTTAATTAGGAGACTTTTAATCAATAAAAAAATTATTAAACATTAGCACTTTTCGATTATGGACTTTTATTGTTGACAATTTTAACAATTTTAACTGAATTTTCAATTTTTTAATGATTTAATTTTAATTTTTATTACTTCTAATTTCTTTTTTTAATTATTTACTGCACAAAATATGTAAAATACAGATATTTACATAAATTTATTTTTTTTAACCTAACTTTGTACAAAAAATTCAAAAGTATAATTAATTAATATTAAAAAAAAATTATTTATGCTTTTATGACAATAATTTATTGGTATCATCGACTTATAACTTTTTGTAAAAATTTATTATGGAAAAGTTCCCATTTAGAATTCGACTTACTTTTGATTGTGACTGTAAAGGATCAACCTCCTTAAGCCATGCGCCTCTTCAGGTGCAGTATTTAATAAATTTCTAAAATTTAACAATAAAATCTATGTCATCTTGCATCCACTCAACAATTTTTGCACCTGAAGATGGCCATGGCTTGAGCCGAGATGGCCGAAACGTTGTGAAAGTGAAGTGTTTATTTTAAATAAATAAATAAATAGATAGTGAGACCAATTGTTGTTTCTTTATTATTATTAATCATAAAACTATCAATCGTGCCAGTTATCAAGTACGCGTTTATTTTACTTAATGCAACTTTTAAGCACTAGTGTTAAATGTGCCATTTCATAAAAAACAGCTATATTATTTTTGATATTACGAACAAAATGTCCGTTTATAACTTGAAGTGAGAGTTCATTTCATCAGACATTGAAAAACCAGTTAGGCCGTGCGAACGTGGTAGACCTAACTGTACCTATTGTCTTCTTGAAATTAAGAAAAAATATACAGCCATAACTTTTTTTTAGGACTGGTTGAATATTTTAGTGTCTGAAATGCAATTGACACTGCACAAATTACTCAATGACTGTCTCGCCGACACAACGGCAAAAAATGGAAGTTCTGGAGTTGATCCGTTAAAATATCCATCACAAATATTATGTCTCGCTGCGAGCATTAATTTCACTTCAAAAGCCGAGCAAGCCATTACCAGTGGTGCTTTGTCGGGATTATTAAACACTTACAAAGTAAGTTAAGGCCGCTCCCCACGAGTCTGAAAACACTGCTTGGACTTCTGCTGGCCAGCAGGCTGGGTACGAGTCTCGAAGTGACGCCACTGCGGGCTCGCGTGCTAGCTCACAAGATAGGTTTTAAAATTAGAACAGGGGCTATTTTTCTTACTAGGTTCTCTGCTTGCTCTGAGTAAGAACCAATCAGAAAACAGTGGGGGACATAAACAAACGCCCACAAACCTACATGGCGTCATTCTGCTCAGAGTCAGACCAGCTGACACGTTTTGCTCTGTGTTTATATTTGAACTGTCACTGCGCGCGCATCAAATCTATCCACAAAACAAGCTAGAAAAGACGTCTCGTGTGAAGCGAGCACATAAAAGCCAGCGCTAGAAAACTAGTAGTCAAATTTAGCAAGGCATCTAGCGGCAAATCCAGCCTCGTATGCAGCGGCCTTTATATTTTAGCATATTGAACCCGAGTTTCTATCAGTCCATTTGTGTATGCCAACTGGCAGATTCTCTAATACACAGTTGTTGAGCGTCTATAATCTACATTCTATCATACTCCGAGTGTTGCAACACATAGATTATTTTATTGAATATTAAAACTACAAAACTAAAACGCGTTTTGACTAGTTAAAACTAGTTTTAACTGATATTCATTTTTACCAACAGTAAATTCTAGTTTTAACGAGGGCGTTTAGTGAAAACTAGTTTTAACTAGTAAATACGCGTTCTAACTAAAAACGGGTTTTTACGGTAACACATATATATATTTATTCTTTTAGGATCAGCTAGCGCACTATACTGGTTTAGAATTAGATTATTCTGAAAACGGGAATGACGTTAATGCTAGCGTACTAGAATTGAAATTAAAAGCGCTTTTGCTCGACAACACACATCACGTAAATATAATTGAAGAACTTATTGAGCATAACGTAAACGACTTGCATAATTGGCATTGGCAAAGACAACTGAGGTAGGGTAATTTTACCTTATTCAATTATTCGATGAACATTTAAAGGTGGCACTTCACATGGCTATTTGTGTTCGCTATTGGGTGTTTGTTGTATTTGGTAAAATATATGACGTTCAAGACAAACATGCAAATAGAGGCAAATACGACCATCCACACTTAGCAGTCAAATAGCAAGCACACAAACATTTGGCAGCAGAACGCAAGGTTCAAAATTCCAGGAATTTTAGCACTGTTTCATTGTCCCAATTCATTTTCAATAGTAATTGTTCCAGTTCTCGCTCACAGCACAGACACAAAAATACTGCACGTCCGTACAAGTTCACGGCGCGTGCGCTTCTGAATATGGCCATTGTGTGGACGGTTTATTTGCGTATTTGCCTATTCAGCGGGGTACTATATAAAAGGGCACTTGCTTGACAGATTCCATGACGGTATTTATTTTTATTTTAGGGCGCGTAGTCTTTGACATTAGCGAAAATGTTCGCTTATATCCGAAATGTTTAGGTTAAAAACTTTGAAAATAGATAGAGAGTGTAGTAAAGATAACAAGAAATAAAAATATAAATTAAAAAAAATAATAAAAACTAACTACTTTCGTAAATTTGCAACTCGATTTTCACCCTCTTTCAAAAGTCTGACTTGAAATACTGCAAGTCGTATGGAAAAGCACATGGTGGAAGTTCCGGTGCTGTTGGTGGAAGAACGTGTCTCCAGTCGTTTTTAAAGCGCTATTTTTTTCATATGATTAAAAATTTAAAAATGGAAAATATATATTCAAAATCAAATATAAAAGAAATTCTTTTACTTCGCAGTAGAAATTAAATTTGCTGTCTTTTATAACGTCTAAAAGGATATTTAATTATGCTCTATTAAATTACTAAAATTAAAATTTTGTCGAAACTATGAGAGTAATCGAATTTTATCAAGAGTACCGTGTTTGTAGTAAATGAGTCGCTTGATCCAGATTTCATACTCAAACTGATTTTTTTCCATTGGCGTAGAAGTTTTAGATGTTTAATTATCGAAAAAATCAAGTTCTACGCCCATTGAATGATATTCATCATTATTATGATTTGGGTTTTATTGCTCAATAAAGCTTTGCCAACGTACCAAATTTGAGTAAAATCTCATGAGCCGTGTCAAAGTTATAAAGCAAAAACGATTTGAAAATTGCAACTTAAGAGCCGTCTAGCGCCCAAACTAAGCAACTTTGTACTGAGGTAAGTTTGCTTGTATCGAGTTGTTTTGGCCTGAAGAATATGTGGTAGGCTTTTGTAAAGACCTTTTAGGGACACCCTGTATAAAAAACCGTCATAAACGACTGGAGACACGTTCTCCCACCATCAGCACCGTGACTTCCACCACAAGTGCTTTTCCTATACACTTCAATGCAATTCAACTGGAGATTTAAAAGTATGTAGTTGAAAATCGAGTTGCCAGATTTTTACATAAAAAGTTACTAGTGAAGCTAATAAAAGCGTGTGACTAACAGTTACAGTATTTTTGTTTATTGTACAATCCTCGACGCGAGAGGTACACTCACGCTCTTGACCGTTCTTCTTTTGTTCTGCGAGAAATGCATCTTATCAGTTCCGTGGTCATTTTTTTTTTTCAGATTTTATACAAAGTCTGACGGCACCGCTATTATACGCATGGCTAATGCAGAATTTGAGTATTCGTATGAATATTTAGGAAACGCTCCAAAATTAGTTCACACTTCACTTACTGACAAGTGTTTTTTAACTTTGACGCAGGTAAGTTTCCGCATACTTTTATAAAACTGATGTATTATAGATATTTATTTCAATATTCAGAATAACTTTGACACAATCAAAAATATCTTTCTTTATGTCACTAACGCTTTAAAACTGCGATCATTTCACCTATGCGAATAATTTTACTTTATTTTATATTATTTTATTTTTTGACGTGATAACGTCTTATAAATTGATGAATCACCAATCTTATAAATTGATAAAACACCGGCTGCATGCACGAAAAAGTGTAACGTTCCTAACGTAACGTGCCTAACGTTCCGCCTGACCCTGTGCGTGCTTTTCTCGAAAAATCGTTTTAGCTAGGTCTCATCTCTCGAAAAAATCGTTTTCTTACAAATTTTATCATTATAAAAATCATTTTTTTGACGTATGAAAATACTTAAATATTGTAAGTAGGTTTTGGAATTTTATATAAACAGTGAAACAATTGTTTTATAAATATTATGACAGCTAATCTTTGAGACTTATAATAAATACGAAAGAAAGAAAGTTAAAAAAAACAATTATATTATATGGTGAGTAATTTAAATAAATAAAATTAACCTAAATTTGAAGCGAAAGATGCAATATCATAGATTCGAATTATTATAATTATTATATAAATTGTGGTTATGTATTACGGAATACGTTATCACGTAAAACTATCGTCCGTAAACCGACTTTACAGACAACCAATTTTTTGTTATTCATGTGTATTCCTCCCTGTAAAGATTTTTTTCAACTACAGTATATATTATTATTATTATTATATTCAGAATAACTTCGATGTTTCAAAAGATTTCAGGTAATAGGAGGTTCAGTTCATTTCTAGTTACCAGTTTTTTTAGTACTATATCATAAAAATTTAAAATACCTCCCCGTATTTTTTTTTAATGTTGGTAATGCATTATCATAATGGTGTTTAAATTAAACCCTGCGTACCAAGAGCGTAGATATGGGAGGTAAAGGGGGTAATTACTCCCCAGGATCATAATAAAAAAATAAAACTGAAAATAATACGAATGCCTGGCTAAAAAAAATTGGTTGTCTGTAAAGTCGGTTTACGGACGATAGTTTTACGTGATAACGTATTCCGTAATACATAACCTAAACCTCCCAAAATTTGGTTTCAATCCGCTTATCCTTGGTGTCGGAATGATAAGAAATGTCAAAAGTGACGTTTGCAACTTACAAAGTATTATGTTCTAATAATAATTAGTTATTCCAATAGTTAACTTAGAAGGCTTTGCATTTCACAGAATACTAATGTCAAAAAATTGAATTAAACATTAGAAATTCAGCCGTTTTCATGTTGCATTTATACAGCTACTTTTCTATATAAATTTGTATAAAAAAACTGTTTAGGCAAATTCTGTTATACGAAATCTATGTAAAATGTTCTCCTCTTTCGTTTAAGACTGGTTTCAAACCGATCTGATTTAAATTGAGCGAGAAATTAGCAAAAAGCACGCACAGGGTCAGGCGGAACGTTAGGAACGTTACGCGTTACACTTTTTCGAACATGCAGCCGGTGTTTTATCAATTTATAAGATTGGTGATTCATCAATTTATAAGACGTTATCACGTCAAAAATAAAATTTAGAAATACTTTTTGAAAAGGAATTTGTAAAATTAGTTCGGGAATTAGTATTTTGCTTAACACCTTCCTTCGGGAGTATTCTTGTGTGATATTAATAGAACTTAAAAAAATATTAACTTTTTTGCTTCATCCCCACACTCATACATCTATACAGCGTTGCCGCTTTTCGTCACATCTACCGTGCATAAGGAAGTTTCACTTCAAAAATTGAATGAACACTAGGTATATTGCAAATTGCAACATACAGTAGAACCTATGTAAGTCGAACCTCAAGGGAGACGCCAAAAAATTCAAGCTATAGAGTTTTCGACTTTGAAGAATTTCGGATTTTGTAAGGAAATATTCGACTTGTAGAGTTAAGATTCATTCTAACTAATTTTGAGTTGCTATATTCGAGATACAGAGGTACAATTTATTTTTATGGAGGGAAAATATGTACCGAAATGACTTGTAGAGTGATTGAGGATTTGCGGCTTGAAGGGAAGAGAACAAAACATTTTTTCGAGTTTTATCGAGAATCGACTTAAAGAGGTTCTACTTTATATATGACAAACGTTCTACACGCTTCAAACGCAGCAAGATAAACTTACTGATAATTTACTTATTTATTCTCCATACAGAGTCAAATTCTCACCAAATTTATTTTTTTCTAGGGTATGCACTTGGGTTTGGGAGGCAACCCTTACGGTCCAGCTGGAACTGGTAAAACGGAATCTGTAAAAGCGCTTGGTGGACTTTTAGGTCGACAAGTTTTAGTGTTCAACTGCGATGAGGTATTGATGAAAACTTGTAAAAAATTACGTAATCAAGAAGTGGTACTGTACTACACCAATAAACTGATATAGCAATAATAAAACTGAGTGATCTCTGATTAGCACATTCTAATCGATTGCTAATTGAAACTCAATACAGCAGAACAAGCAATCAGATACTTTGTGTATTCTAACCAAGCATGTGATAACTATACAGTGTGGTCACTTAAGGAGGTTGAGCCGTTTTACGAAGATAATGAAAAAAATCTGAAATAAAGTTTTTTTAATAGATTTTTTATGACAAAATGTTCTGTAAAAAATCCAAAATCATTAGGAGATTTATAAAGTTAAAAATTAATAAAAACTTTTACATGTAGTCTTATGGAAAATATGTCAACCTAGCATGCAAACTGTTCATTTTAATTTTTTGCAAATAACCAAATAATGTCAGCAGTTCCGAAAACTATCTATGTAAAGCATCGATGTCTTACGCACATTTTAATATTTTTTCCAATTTAATTAGGAGACTTTTAATCAATAAAAAAAATCATTAAACCATAGCACTTTTCGATTATGGACTTTTATTCTTGACAGTTTTAACTGAATTTTCAACTTTTTAATGATTTAATTTTAATTTTTATTACTTCTAATTTCTTTTTTAATTATTTACTGCAAAAAATATGTAAAATACAGATATTTACATAAATTTTTTTTTAACCTTACTCTGTACAAAAAATTCAAAAGTTAGAAATAATTAATTAATATTTAAAAAAATTATTTATTTATGCCTTTATGACAATAATTTATTGGTATTATCAACTTATAACCTTTTGTAAAAATTTATAATGGAAAAGTTCCCATTTAGAATTCGACTTACTAAGTGTGCAACATATGGGAAAATTTTTAATTAAATGCACAACCAAAATATATATATTGCCAAACGTTGGTGCATGTCCGATAATCAATTTAGGTGCTCTTAGAATTGTTGAAACTCAAACATCATACAGGGTGGGTCAAAAAATATAAAAATTGTACAAGAGTAAAGTGCCCTTATTTCAAAAATTCAGCGAAATGTTATAAGAAAAAGTTGTTTAGAATTAAAAGTTATGCCCAAATACCAAAACATGGCCTTCTAAGAAAAAAAATTTTTTTTTTTTGAAAAACCAAAATTATAATTTTTTTGAAATTTTTTTTTTATACTTACCTTAAACACACTAATAAATTAATCTAAATCAAATCAATTTCGCATAACTTTGTTCAAATTCAGGCATATTTGTAAAATTAACTTAGATTTTTAATTTTTTATGTAATCACAAACTTTATGTTTGTTGCAACGATATTAAACACCCTGTATGCTGTTTGAGTTTCAACAATTCTAAGAGCACCTAAAATGATTATCGGACTTGCACCAACTTTTGGCAATATTTGTATTTTGGTTGTGCATTTAATTAAAAATTTTCCCATATGTTGCACACTGAATATACCTACTTGTTGGTGGGAAATACTATAAATTCTTTGGTCATTTTTCAGGGCATAGATGCCAAATCCATGGGACGGATATTAATTGGCTTGGCTCGTTGCGGTGCTTGGGGCTGTTTTGACGAATTCAATCGTCTCGATGAGAGTACGCTGAGTGCTATTTCTACACAGATTCAAACGATACAAAGTGCTTTAGCAAGTAACACCATGACTATAACAATCCATGATCAAGAAGTGAGTATACTATAGTTATTGGCGTAACTAGTAGTCTAAGTCATTCATCGCGCTGACACGCCATGACTTAGCCTACAAGTTACGCCCATAATTTTATTCAACAATTGCGCGTTATTCATGTTTTATTTATTGTTATTAATGAGATGTTGTAAATATCTATTTATTTCTTTATAAAAAAAACTGTCAATACTAACAGCACCAACAGTACGATTCAATGTTTTGGTTTGAGGTTAGCCGGTTATGAATAAACTCCATGTCGAAAACATTCGGCCTCTCAATTTTAGCCTCAATGGGTAACAACGGAGTTGTTGTTACCTACTATTTCGTTACGACTCAGAAAATAGTTACGTTTATTTTCATTACTCCACAATGGCCGAGCTAGTAGGAATCTTCATTGAGTTATGACAAGTAATTGTCACCAGTCGGTAAATGGCTATTTAGGGTTCGGTTTTTAGGCATGATAAAACATGAATAACGCGCATGAGTTGAATAAAATTAATTATCAAACCAAAAAATTTCACTGTTTGGTTTTTCCGATAAGTTCTAGAGTCGTTCGCCCAATAATACACAATCCTTTTGTATACGATACGAAAATGAGAGACAGACAATTGACGCACTATTTATGAACTAACACAAGGCGTTTGGATAAACTCTGCCGTCTGTGGTTGAATAGACAAAAAAGTCACAGTTTCGCTTCTAGCGTATAGTATACTTTTGACGTGATAACGTCTTATAAATTGATGAAACACCGGCTGCACGCACGAAAAAGTGTCACGTTCCGCCTGAGCCTGAGCGTGCAAGCGAGAGCGCGGTATAAGCGATAGAGAGGCACGATCGGCCCAAGCGTCGGCTTGTACGCATTTCTCTCTCTTCTCGCGTGACGTCAGAGAGTTCATCAATGTTTCTTTATGACGTTATCACGTAAAACTATCGTCCGTAAACCGACTTTACAGACAACCTACTTTTTTTTAAAACATTCGAACACTTTCTGATTTTTTTTGTTCATAGGTAAACGTTAATCCACACTGTGGAATATTCGTAACGTTAAATCCGGCAGGAGCCGGTTACGGTGCACGTAATAAGCTCCCCGATAATTTAAAACAACTGTTTCGGCCCGTAGTAATGACACAGCCCGATCACGAAGACATTGCAAGAGTTTTATTATTTTGCGACGGTTACAGAAATGCCAGAATATTAGCTTCCAAACTTGTGGAATTATTTCAGCTTGCAAGGTATAAAAAATTGTACTGTTCCCCTAATAACAGATTTGTTACACGTATTCATCCCAACAGTCAGAACCGTAGAGATATTACAATAGAGTATGCGAGAGAGCAATGAACGTATCTGCAATTAAGAGAGAGAACATGGAGAGAACGTCACAATAGTTCCTTATCTCTATAGTAACTAATGATGCAAAACAATGCTGATTTGAGTAAACAAATTTCTGGTTTTCTTCAGCGTTCTCTCTCTTAACTGAGAACACTTTCACTTATATCTCTAAGGTCAGAATATTTTCTCATAAATTTGAGGAGTGGAGAGGGTAAAGTTTGACACCCAAAAAATACCTTTGTATTCAGTTATGTGTGGTATCATTTGAAAGAGTTTTTCTTAAGGAACTCAAATCTATTTTTTTCGAACTTTGTGCTTCCTGAAAACTCATCTCGAGAACTGATTCCCCCTCGTGATCATCTATTTACAAAACTGCTACAGCTAAAATAAAAAAAAATACTGGTAGAAGAAATGTACGAATACTTCACAGGAAAACTGTTACGATATTTCCAATAGCTATACAGTTTTCGGAATACAAATGGCGTTCTTAAACTAAGATCCTATCATTTAAGGTTTAGCTCAGTTTCTGAACGATTTTCAGCTTTAAATCTAGATTCAAGATTGTCAATTTAACTTCATCTTTGACGCACTCATAACTCCCGCTATAGTGAAGGTTCATGTTTAGCGTAACTAAGGTAAAATCATATATATTAATACCCTAAGGTTAAAGATGTTTGCCTCCCTTTTTAGAAAAAAACTCACAATTTCTCCACATAAATTATATATCATTTTACAGATAATTGGTTGCTCTACTGACATCGACAACTAAAAAATTTATTATTGCTTTTGTTTTTGTAAATTAATTAAAATACAGCAACGCTGAACAACGTCTGCCATCTGACGTCAACACTTCGATCTGTCATCTGACCTTCATATTGTAATACAACAGACACAATACTGCATACTGCCATCTAACGGCTTTAATTTTGAAACAGCGAGCAACGCTGAACAACGTCACAGCAATGCTGCATGATGCCATCTGACGGCTTAGCTCAACGCTTTTGCTACTTGCGCCTCTATATGACAATTTTAGTAAAATATTTCTTCGATCTGTCATCTGAGCTTCGTATTGTAATACAACAAAAAGAAGAACGTTATAAGCAGTGTGCAAAATTAGAAACGAATTTAAAAAATAATTTTGTAAAGTGATAATTATTATACTTATTTAGTGCGAATAATTCGCACAGGTCACACTAGTATACCTTAATATGAGAAAGGTTTGTTTGTTTGGATATGTCACTGTAGAATAAATGATAACTCAGTCGCCTCGATAGTGGAAGGTTCGGGTTTAAGTGGATAATAAATCTTTCTAATATTGCATTGTAACTTCAACAATGGGTGTTTCAGAACAGCAAACTATAGCTATATTTATCTGTGGATTGTTAATATTGTTTTTAGGTAGTTGAAAACAAAAGACATATTTATATCTAATTACTTTTTTAATTTTTGTAGACAGCTTTTGTCGAATCAGCAACATTACGACTGGGGCTTACGTGCCTTGAAAACAGTCATCAGTGCCTGTGGTATATCGCTTCGTCATATTCGCTGTCATTCCAAGAAGAGTCCGCCAACAACTCCTCAGGAAACGCTTCACCGCGAAATGGAACTAGTAGTCGCCGCGGTCCGTCTAAACACATTATCAAAACTCACATACCACGACTGTTTTCGCTTTGACTCGCTTGTGAAAGATGTGTTTCCCGGTGTTGATTTTACTGCTAATTTACACGACATGCTTGAAAAAGAAATAGAAAAAAGTTGCGCAGAACTTAAGTTACAAGTTTCGCAGCGACAGGTAATCAACGGCAATGAAACTTTGATATAGCATTTCTGGCTATAGTGTTATCCCGTATATTACATCATTATTTTTAGGGTTCCGTACAGCCGATGAAAGAACGGAACCCTTACAGAATCACCCTCCTGTCTGACTGTCTGTCTGTCACAGATTATTTTCTCCGAATCTACTGTACAAAAAAACTTTTTAACAAAAAAATTAAACCGCCGAAAAACTGAAAAGCAAAAAATAAATCTTTTTATTTAACTAAGTTCTATTTAAGTAGTTGAACGTATGTGACAGTCTAGTATATCTAAGTAATTTTGAGTCGGCGTCAACAATCATTCGCCGGAAATCTCTGAGAGTTCACGAAGTTAATGTTAGCGACAGAGCAACCCGAACGGGCACACGCTGAGGGCACACGTCTTTGCGAGTGGTCGTGTGGAGAGCGCATGTTTAGAATGTTAATGTTTATCGCTGGAGATTTCACGTATCATTGTTAATTTGATTTGGTTATTTCTTTTAGTGATCTTTGTTCATTGATTGTTTGACGCCGACTCAAAATTACTTAGATATACTAGACTGTCACATACGTTCAACTACTTAAATAGAAAAATTATTGCAGATAAAAAAATGTGTAGAATTTTACGAACAATTACGTCAGAGAATGGGCGTTGTATTAGTTGGTCCTTCTGGATCTGGAAAAAGTACCTTGAGAAGATTACTGTTACATGTGAGTACCAATAATATCTTGTTAATTCGCTCCCACGAAAATGAAAATAGTTATTAACAATGCGTCATCTCGTACATAAAATAATGCATTACAAACTGGATACATAAACAATTATTTTGTATCCTTCTTAGACTTTAACGAACATGAAGCGATGTATTAAAGAACGTGTCGTCAATCCGAAAGCCCTGTCTCGTTCACAATTGCTGGGTCGTGTTGATCCTCAAACGCGGCAATGGAACGACGGTGTCCTCACGTTAAATGCTTTAGAGGCCTACGCGGAGCCTGCAGGTAAATCTTTAAGATTAAAAGATTATAACAGATAGGGTTGGTCCTAGGTGGCTCTAAAGCCGGGTACTCATTAGCGAGCTGTAACCGTAACATGTGTGATACAGTAACGAGGTTCTAGTGTGTACGCGTGTTACAGTTACAGCTCGCGACGTCGCCGGCTTTCACCGAGCTGTAACTGTAACCAAACAGATACAGTTCGAAGTTCTAGTGTGTACGAGAAGGCCAGTGGCCTGACAAGCCGGATTTATCCGCAGTTTCCTCTGACCATTCACTCATGACTATAAACTCGAATATTCTATTGTTGATACAACAAACAAGTTACAACCTCTCCTCTTGACGTCCACAAGCGCACTGCGAGCGCCCTTTGATTCGCGGCAAAAACCGACAATCGTCGGCTCACTGCAAGCGGCACGCGTACCGCTCGCAGCAGGCTTGCGAACCACGTACACACTATGTTTTTTGGTTACAGTACATGCAACGGTTACGGTTACGGCTCGCTAATGAGTACCCGGCTTAAAGTACACCACATCCTAAAGGAATTTTTGCGCTTCCTCTTTTTATACTGGGATCTAGTCGGCAAATAATCTGGATCTTCTAATAGTCCAAGCTCCCATGACAGAAAACGTTACCCCTACGAACACCTCAAAATTATAAAGTGAAAATGGCTGAAAAACATGTAAGAAACATGATACGCCCGCCAGACTAGTAAAAATTTGTTAATTGTTTTTTTTTATGGATTTTTGAATTAAAAAAAAAACATGATTTTTTTCCAAAACACCTGTTTAAAATTTATACAATTTGTAGTAAATAATGTACCATTTTTGAAAAAAAATTTTTATACCACATTTTTTAATGAAAAAATATGGTATTTATAATAGTTGCTAACTAGAAAAAAAATTTTTTATTCTAAATTAATACGGTAGATCCGTTTTATATACTTTAATACATTTTTTCATCAAAATATTGTTTTTTACCATGTCAGATTCAATTTTTAAGCGCCGTGACAGCGTTTTTTCATAAACAAATCAGATTTTACAAGGACCGTGTCAAAACACCACCTTATATTTTTTCTGAAAGAAGGTTTGACATCTATTTTCTGCATAAAAATTGGTCTGTCTGCGAAAAAATGTTTTTTACTATGACAGACTTCATAAAAAAAAAATGTATAACAAATAAAGTCTGACTTTATTAACAAAAATTGTCAGCCAGACAAGTTATATTAGATAGAAGAGATCTTAAACTTTATTTTAAAAAAAATTCAAGGAGGTGTTATGAAATGTATTTTCATAAAAAAAATAATTTATAACATTAACAAATGAAGTCTGACAAATTTATTAACAAAAATTGTCAGCCAGACAAATTTTTTCAAAAATGGTACATTATTTACTACAAATTGTATAAATTTCAAGCAGGTGTTTTGGAAAAAAAATCATGTTTTTTTTAATTCAAAAATTCATAAAAAATAACAATTAACAAATTTTTACTAATCTGGCGGGCGTAACATGTTTCTTACATGTTTTTCAGCCATTTTCACTTTCATTTTGAGGTGTTCGTAGGGGTAACTTTTTCTGTCATGGGAGCTTGGACTATAATGATCTCAGAAGATTGGTCATTAGATTATTCTGTGTAATTCAACTGTCTGGTACATTGCAAACAACTTTTCAGTGGATAGTCTTTTTTTTAATTTAAAATTGCAGATGTTTGGACTTGGATGGTTTGTGATGGTGATATTGATCCTGAATGGATCGAAGCATTAAATTCAGTTTTAGATGACAATCGGTTATTGACATTACCATCAGGATGGCGTATACAGTTCTCACCAAATGTTAATTTTATTTTTGAAACGCACGATCTTACACATGCTTCACCTGCAACCATTTCTCGAATGGGAATTATTTACTTGAGGTAATGTTTGGTCAATGTTAAAGTGTTAACTTTTAATGGTTACTGATCTTTTTTATTTTGACATTTTAGCGAAGAAGATATGAACATAAAGAACATTGTAAATTCGTGGTTAGCAGAAAAAGACGAAAATGTCGTTAATACACTTTCGGTTCTAATCGACGATTACTTTTACAAAGGTATTTTTATTACTGTAATGATTTTGCAAGAGTTGAGCCTTCGGGCTTGAAAATAGCTCATTGTTTCGCGATTCCGTTGTTTATATAGCGTTTCCATCTTTTCTCTAATTACAAGCCCCCAGTTTCCAGATTCTAATCTGAAAACCGGTAAAAATATCAACTGGATTCTCCAACTATTATTAAAAAAAATATTCAGAAGTTGATTTAATACCAGCGCAACAATGTCTCTGGAGCAATAATAATGTCTATCGCTATAAAAATAGAATTATAATGAATTCTAATAAAGTTAGCATTTATTTTTAGCAATTAATTGGTTGGTGCAAGACGGGCAATATTCAATTCCATGTTCTCAAACTGGAGTAGTGTTTACTGGCTTAACTCAACTTGCCGATGTTGTGAGTAAACCACATTTTACGGTTGCCATTGTATCGGGACTTGGAGGAATTCTCTCAATTGAGTCAAGACAAATGTTTACTAAACAGGTACCTATATATTTATTATTTAAATACTTGATGTAAAGCCAGTGATGTAATTACAAGAAGCAGGGTCATCATTTTTTATCCACAATCTTCTCTAACCCAAAAAAAAATAATCATTCACAAAATTTAAGATTTTTAGCTAATTATTAGACTCCGGAAATCTGGCGTGTTGTCATTCAACAGTATGTAAACACGTAAGGTGCACATATGGAAATTAACATTGGGAAAAAATGACTGGATCAGAATGAGCCTTGAAATCTTGTTTTTCAATTTGACAGATAATATTCTTTTGCAAAATGAATGTGTATACTACCGAAGAAAATATTCAAATGATTACAACATAATCGGACTTTTTTTATTAATGGGACATTAAATTCCCAAAAATACTTAAATATGGTGCGAGATCAAATATCTCCGCCTATTCGTGTTGAACCTAAAGACATTGGGTCACTGTTTCACCAACGCGCATACGTCATACCAGTCAGACAATTTTTGAATGAAATGTTTCCAAACAGATGGAGTTGTTTTTTTGTTTTATTTTTGTACAAAAAAAATTGAAATAATGATTTATAAGAGCTTTTTATTGTTAAAAAAGCCAAGTAAAATAAAAATAAATCAAAATAAAATAGAAATCCTCAAGATTACCACGATAATTCAATAGAAATAACAATTAATGCAGTCGTGGCTAACTCTGATGCATATATTTTTTCCCAATGCTAATTTCCCTATGTGCACCTTACGCGTTTACATACTGTATCTAAAAGCAGTTTTATCGTTTGAGTGATTTGTTTAAGGTGTTCGAATGGACGCGAGAATATTGCAATTCTGACGCAATTCACTGTCGGTATAATTCAAGACGTGACACCATTGAAGAATTCATTACTGAACACACAATGATAACGGATAATTCAACATATACATTGCCGCTGATTTTAACTAGTTCAGTTCAGCACACAATTAACTCTTTATCAGTTTGGCTCGAGCTGAATAACAGACAACACTTACTGCTCGTTGGACCACGCGGTTCAGCAAAAAAGTATTTATTCATAATATTTTTAGAATACTGATTGCAATGTCAAGGATGAATTTACGATTATAGCACATACACTATTGGCACCGATCGGCGGCGGAACCTAGGCTCTGATCAAAATTTCTCGACGTTTCATTGAGCAATTTGGCACTATTTTTCAAAATGTTTATTGTTTATATATACAGGGTGTCCCATTAAGAATGTGACATAGAACAACCGCAGATTCTCCAATTCAAAATAAAACGATTAAGCGAAATATGCTTAGATAAAATGTTACTCATTTCCGAAATACGGGGTGTTGAAGTTGAAAACTGAAAAATTATTAATGTCCATAATTTTTTTAACACACCGTATAATTTTACTCAAATGGGCACACTTGTTAAATATCATAAAATGCACCTAACAATAAAAAAATTAGTTCAGTACGCTCTACCAGTGGCGTACGGCAGGAGTAAGTAATGCTTGTACCCCTTCTAAATGTTACGCCGCTGTCTAAGTTTTAATTTTGACTATAATTTTAATTTCTTTGATATTTTCTAAGTCAATAATGTACACTTGTTAGTTTGTTGTAAAGTCATTGGTTTTCGAGATATTCGCAGTTTTTTTAAGACAAAATTGTAAAAATGAATATTATTAATAATAATACAAATAAAAAGTACATGTCTATCTATCTTTAACTGCGAATATCTCGAAAACCAATGACTTTACAACAAACTAACAAGTGTACATTATTGACTGAGAAAATATCAAAAAAATTAAAATTATAGTCAAAATTAAAATTTAGACAGCGACGTAACATTTAGAAGGGGTACAAGCATTACTTACTCCTGCCGTACGCCACTGGTAGAGCGAGTAACATTTTATCTAAGCATATTTCGCTTAATCGTTTTATTTTGAATTGAAGAATCTGCGGTTGTTCTATGTTCCATTCTTAATGGGACACCCTGTATATTGTGTGTGTGTCAATAGCTTTCGAAAGACTTAATTGATTTCAATGAAATTTGGTACACATAATAAAATCCATCACCGCACAGAGTCTATTTAAACTAACTCAAATTGGACCAATTTTAAGGGTAGTTTTTAGAGACTGAAAAATATTTTTGAGCCCAAAAATGTCTAAGATTTCCTTCAAATTGAAATTTAACCTTTTAATAAAGTGTGTTGCTCAAATTTCAATAAAATCGGCCCAACAGGACCGAGCTTACAAATTTTGTTAAAACACTAGGTTGTGGAAAGGCAAAGTCGTGAAGAAGTTTCACTTCTATTGTGTGGTCTTATGCACACATTCTCTGTTTTATATACCTATATACTAATTCGTTTTCATGCAACTTTGAAGTGATAATGATTATTTTCATTTTAGTTTAATACTAAATACAGTATTGAAACAATACCATGGTACAGAAATGGTTACGATAAAATGCAGCCCAAATACCAACCCTAATATTATACTGCAAAAAATAAAACAGGTAAGTAATTACCCTAATCCAGTCATTTAGGTTTTTTTCTTCAAAATAGTGATTTATACAAAGCTCAAAATTTTCTCATTAGTACAGTTTCACTCAGTAATCTAGTGTGAATTTATCTTAGAACTAATTTGACGAATTATGATGAAACTTTTTTATGTTTCTTATCATACAAAAATGTCTACAATAAAATCGTTTCGTGATGTCAGGGTAAACCGGTATTCCCTCTTCTCCCGCGACTCTGATACATGTTACAAATATAAACAGTGAAACAGCCAGTTTGAAGTCATTCGACTTCTAGGTACAAGTTACTCCTAGCCGGAAACGTTTTTTTGACTTTAACGAATACCGAGATAAAATATTTCGGATGGTCGCATTATGCTATCATAACAGGGGTCTGTTAATTGTTATTCCCGGGCAACACCGGATAAATACGGCAATATTCAACAAAAAAAAAGTCTCAACAGTAAATGAGTTTAGGCAATTTACAAATCCGGGCGAAGCTGGATCAGACTGTTTATAGTAAATATAAATTCAATCCCATTTGATCTTGACTCTTTCCTGTTTTTTATTTAGCATATTGTGTCTTCACAGTCGTTTCGAAATATAATTTGCAACCTTTACCTTCACCCTTCGTAGCGCTACATTAACAAGATGGCGGAAAAACTAATATTTTTCAAATATCTCGTTAACTGTACATATACTAACACAAAAAATGGTATTATTTATTTATTAGTCGACTATGGACTAATCGGTGAATTGATTTTGAGAAAATAAAACAACTTTTTTTGCAGTCATGCATCGTAGTAAGCAGTAAACGAGGAGGGCGAGTTTTTCGACCGAAAAAACAGCAGCTCATTATTCATCTACAAGGATTACATCGTTTAAAGTTGGATCAATGGGGAACCAATATGTTACTAGCGTTTGTACATCAGGTACTTAATTGACGATATTTTTAGTGCGTTAGAATTTTAATATACATACTCCAAGAGGTCGATTTTTGAAATTTTTTAAGGCATACTCCTTAATAAACTCGATTTTTAATAAAATTCTAAATCTATCAAAACTGTCCCAAACTAGTCACGCTTGTATAAAAATACACGCTGATTCCAATTAGCATATAGTGGAGTAGATTGGGAAAAAAAAGCCTTGAATCTGGTGTGTCTCGAATCTAAAAATGTTTCCTACAAAAACTGTAGAGTCGAGCTCCCCCGACATTTTGGTATAGTTTGTGACCGCAAGTCGGAGGGGGCGGCGGGGGATTTAAAGGTCCGAAAAACCCGTCTTGCCCCATAACTCGGCCATTATTATCTGGGGAAAAAATTTTCCATCAAAAGTTGTAGAGAAAAAGAATCCGCGAAAGCTCGTTCCAGACCAGATCTGATCAGACAACCCATTCGCAAGATATCGCCATTTTAGTGCGCAAAATTTGGAAAAATTGAACTCCATTTTCGCTTTTCCTTGATGTAAACTTGAAATTAAGAAAATAGTAACATAATGGTATATTAATCTATTAAAAAATAAAACAAATACTTTCAAAGCCAAAAAATAAATATAATTCAATCAAATTCTATAATATTATTCATGATACAGTTTTCGAGGTTTTAAACTTTTAAAAATAAATTTCGTATTATTAAAATCATTCGTTTCTTGTGACACCATATATAAATTTACAAAAAGGACACAATTTTTAATGTTTTGCTTTTAATTGCCGGTTTTGAAAATCGTCAAGAAATATGTTTGGGAATTAATTAAATAAGTGTAACATTGGATTCTAAGACGATGCAATATTTTAATTTCAAAGCGATTTTATTCATTTGGGATTATAGTTTCAAATCTTTCCATAACGCAGACATTTCTTCATTTTCGATCGTTTTCTGTTGCAGACTTTGTTCTAAAGATTTTATTTGAAATTCAGACATTTTTAGCATTGCAATGTACTTATTTACATCTTTCGTGTGGTTTTTCTTAATGTTGGCGAGTTCTTCATTCGCTTTTTGTAACTGGTCAATAGAATGTTTCTTTAATTCGTTGTATTTTTGTTCTTGTTGCTCTATCAAATCGTTGGTAAGTTCGGCTTCTTTACGAAGTATATCTTCATTTTCTTTAAGTTTTTCAACAGCTATTTTAGCGCTTTCATATTTTCTGTGTAAATCGCTGAACGCTTGTTCCAGATTTGATAAATGTTTCTGAGCTTCGTCTTTACGTTTTTGTTGAGTATCTCGATCTTGAATTACCGCGTAAAGTAAATTTTCGAACTGGCTAAAAATGCTATTGACGTTTTCAGTATTTTTTTTCTCAGTCACTAGCTCATCACTTAGATCTTTTACATGCTCTTCAATTTTTTTAATATATTTTTCCATCAATAACAATTTTACATTCGGATCAGCCACAGTTTGATAATCTAAATAAATAAACAGTTCATAATATCGACGCAATTGTTATTCTTGCGCATGCCTATAATTAGAGGATGACGACAGAAATGGTCAAGGAGCACTGGGTGGCAGAAATGCTCCCTTTCATGTAGTCTGAGCCCCCTCTACAAATCCGCTTGATGGATCAAGGGTCTAGCGCGTTACGATCATAGATATATATATATTAATAGATAGCGGATGCCTATCCTTGAACATTGTGCGGAATGGTTCCAATTAGAAGCCATATGGAAGCCATTTTATACGTGGAAAACGCCGTAAAAAGCGCGCGGGATTCAAAAAGATTAAATATTCTATAATATGATGTTAATGGAAAAACAATAAAACTCGTAGTAAACAGTGATATTTCGCTCCAAAACCTATTTTTATATTAAAACGTTTCAAAAATTACAAAACTGAGCATAAATATAACATAAAAGCTTAGAACATTTTACATTGTCAGATTGGCATCAATGCTTGTCAACCTTGATGCCAAATTGACAATGTAAAATGTTTTAAGCTTTTACATTAAATTTATGCTCAATTTTGTAATTTTTGAAACGTTTCAGTATAAAAATAGGTTTTGGAGCGAAATATCACTGTTTACTGTGAGTTTTGTCGTTTTTCTCAATAAAATCATATTATAAAATAATTAATATTTTTGAATCTCGCGCGCTTTTTACGGCGTTTTCCACGTACAAAATGGCTTCTAAAAGGTACAGGAGGCGCTATTGTATTCGCAATCTATTAAATATATACATCTATGGTTACGGTACGCCACTGAGACACTTCAAAGAAAAGAACGGGAAATTAAAAATCCTCTACGAAATGGCAGAAAATGACTGAACAGCATCTGGGGGACCCTCCAGTTGCAGAAAAAATATTTTTATTTTACCCCCTGCAGAGATTGTAAGAATTTCTGCCCCAGCGCGATGACTTTTCGAATGTTTGCCTGTGCAAATTTTAAACAATCATGAAAAAGGAAGTGAGGTCCCTTGGAGTCAGAAAATTTTTTTCTCATATTCCGGGCCACCGAATCAACCATTATGTCAAGTTTCAACTTCAAATTCAATTTTGTTGACTTTTTTTCGATTTTTTTGAAAGGGTTTTGAAAGCCTGCAAGTAGAAGGTTCCCCAGATGCTGTTAAGTCATTTTCTGCCATTTTGTAGAGGCCTTTTGAATTTTGTCGTTTTTTTAAGCGCCTCAGCGGCGTATCGCAACGCGCTAGACCCCTACTCCACCAAGCGGATTTGTAGAGGAGGGCTCAGACTATCCGAATGAGAGTGTTTCTGCCACCAAGTGCTCCTTGACCATTTCTGTCGCCATCCTCCAACTTCTATGAGTTCTTCTACGTCATCGCATATTCCCATTAGCTGACTCATCGACGATATGGGATGTAGCATGCTGACGTCTGCTACCGCATTCGCAACCGCGGAAAATTTGCATCATTTTTGGCATCCACGAAATTGATCATCAAACGAAATAAGAATTGTAAAAGATAAACTAAATGTATTATTAACGCTTATTGAGCATTGAAAATGTTTATTAAACATTCTTGATCATTTATAAAACATAAGTAGATAACAAGTCTTTATGCAACTGCTCTAAACATCAAGTATCGAGATTTTACAAAGTTGTTCTTACAAGCACTAAGTTCTCAGCACTGCCCTGCTCTGTTTATTATTAATAAAAAGTTAAAGAAATTCAAATGCTACCTAACAACTTTTCCAGATTATATGGCGAGGAATTGTTGAAAGGAAACATTTCCATTTGATCGTTTCTCTCATTTTCTCTGATTGATTCCATAGTTGTCATTAAATCGTCATCTTCTTCTTGACTTTCGGTATCGATTCGTCGCGAACAGATTGATGTAATAGAATTTGTTGCTATTGTTGAGGGCGGACTCTCTTCTTCAATATTTTTTACTAAATGTGAATCGACAAAAACTACTTCGGGCTTGAATACCTGGATTTTTCAAATTTACATCGATAAACTCATATATACAAATTTAAATAGTTTAAAATAATGCGCACTTTATAGTAATTAAAATTATAACTTTTCTTTCTTACGGATTTGTTTTGACATTCGTTTTTTTTTTGTTCTTAAATTTCATAGATACACTGACCTTGAAGAAGCTCATTATCACTGAAAATATAATGCCCATGTAAAAATAGAATTTAAAATTAACGCATTTAAATATTTACAAAATTAGGTATCATGTAAATTATTCAAATAAATTTAAAGAAATATATAGGTGTATACATGTTTGTAAAATAAATTGTGTCAAAAATATTTCAATTGTCATAAAATTAGTAGCACTTTTGCGTGGATGTGTATTTCTATAGAAATTTAATAATAACAGTTTTGTTCAGGTCTCAAGCTTTGAGCATACAAAAGTCTACTGGTTATCACTACTAAAATTTTGTTATTGAATTTATCGCTGACAGACTAATTTTTAAAACAATTTTTGTTGTTATTATCTCGATTAGGGCTCAACACTATATTTGATAAAATTTATATAGATTATATTTTTTAGAGGAATATCAATTATTGTCTGTCTTGAAGTTTTTTTTTGCATACCTGGCAGACCACATATTAAAAACTAGCGGTCCCGTCCGGTTTCACCCGGGTGTAAAAGAACGAATGGGGAAGGGAGGAACATGAGTACGTACATTCACCTTAGTTTGCAGAGATGAATGTTGTGTCCAAATTTCATGATGATCGGAATTACCGTTCAAAAGTTTTTGTCGATAAAAAGCAGTATTTATACTTTTTTTAACTAATAATTTTTTTTTAATTAATTAAATAAAATTAAAATAAATTTAAATATAAGCCTTAGAAGAAAGCAATGTAGAAAATAAAAAAATAAAATAAAAATATATTCGCCCAATGTGTGGTTTGAACCCAGGACCCTGATATTGAAAGTCGCGTACTCTACCGATTGAGCCAGTCGGCGCTGGGTGTACACAGTGCTTAATATGAGTATATTTAGTTAGTGCATTTCACCTGAATAGAAGCTTATTTTTGAGATACATTTTGCAACATTTTTCATTAATGCTCCGCTCCTAATGGTCGTAGCCTGATTTTATATAGCTTATAGCCTTCCTCGATAAATGGGCTATCCAACAAAAATTTTTTTTTCAATTTGAACCAGTAGTTCCTGAGATTAGCGCGTTCGAACAAACAAACAAATAAACTCTTCAGCTTTTCTATATTAGTATAGATAGATGTATCCATTTGAAGAGAGTTCTACCAAGTATACAAAAAAAAATGCAGAGCAGACGATGATAATTGTAAATAATTTGTCTGTAAAAATTTCATCAAGCAGTGAGATATGACAGTAAACAATGATTGGAAAATTGAACTAATCTGCCACCGATATCATGTTTGTCATCACATTATCTGTTAAATTCAATAATAAAACATTTAGTGGTGTTGTCTAGTACGGTCAGAGTTTTTGAAGACTTTTGCAACTGGAAAGAAAACGTTAACATTCAGTCAAAGACTATTATGATGTCACTCTTCTACATGGAAACTTCCAACTGCCTTCTTTTTTTAGCTACTTTCAATTTCCGTCATTTAACCCAACAATTTCTTTATGGATTATTTCATTTTTTATCATTAGACAGTGTCATAACTAGCAAGTCTTGAGCCTGGGAACATTCGACTAAGATAGGGCGTAAAATTTAAAGTCCTCCCTATTAATTTTGTATATTATCGGCTAATCTTGAGACACTACGTAAATAATGTTTCATTTTATATTTTTTATAGCTGATTACTTACGAAGGTGTATTCGATGACAGTTTGGAATGGATTTCTCTTGAGAAAACAACAATTGTTGGTACGCTTGAAGCAAGTGATAATTTGCCATCAAGATTTACTTCGATAGTACGAGTTCATACGATCGAGTAAGGAATATTATTTTACACCGCAAATACTTTTCTTTGCTCACACCTACCTACAATGAGTGCTTTTCCCATTAGTTTAGCCAGTTTATTCTAAAATTTCGCAATCTGTTAAAAAAACTGTTAACCATGAATCGATATAGCAATAAAACTGCGTGAACAGCATTTGACACCATCTGACTGGTCGCTTGAAACACAGTAAGACAATCCATCAGATACGTTCTGCACCCTATTCAAGAATGTATTGATAACGTAATATCTATACAGGATGTCCCATTAAGAATGGGACATAGAACAACCGCAGATTCTCCAATTCAAAATAAAACGATTAAGCGAAATATGCTTAGATAAAATGTTACTCGTTTCCGAAATACGGGGGGTGTTGAAGTTGAAAACTGAAAAATTATTAATGTCCATAATTTTTTTAATATACCGTATAATTTTACTCAAATCGGCACACTTGTTAAATATCATAAAATGCACCTAACAATAAAACAATTAGTTCAGTACGCTCTACCAGAGGCGTACGGCAGGAGTAAGTAATGCTTGTACCCCTTCTAAATGTTACGCCGCTGTCTAAATTTTAATTTTGACTATAATTTTATTTTTTTTGATATTTTATAAGTCAATAATGTACACTTGTTAGTTTGTTGTAAAGTCATTGGTTTTCGAGATATTCGCAGTTTTTTTAAGACAAAATTGTAAATATGAATATTATTAATAATAAAAAGTACATGCCTATCTATCTTTAACTGCGAATATCTCGAAAACCAATGACTTTACAACAAACTAACAAGTGTACATTATTGACTTAGAAAATATCAAAAAAAAATAAAATTATAGTCAAAATTAAAATTTAGACAGCGGCGTAACATTTAGAATGGGTACAAGCATTACTTATCCTCAGAGCTGAAGGGGGTAAGTTCGTGAGGACATGAAGCGCACAAACGATATGGTATAGAGATAGATCGATCGAAAAAGAAATTATACTTTCTTTGAACTGCACCACTTGTACGATTGACACTGCCACACGTGATTGATTAGACAAAGTAACCAAGAAGTTTCACTTCTACCGACCGGTGTTAATCACAAACGTTCTTTTTTTAAACCTCAAACACGATTTGAAGCGACACGCCACGCTCGAATTGAGACCCAATGATCTAGGCTTTCTTCATTATAAATTAAAATCCGTTGTTTTTTTTTTAGATTGCCAAATCAAGAAGAACTTTTAACAATTTATACTCTATATATTTCATTCATTTTAAATGAATGTTTTGCAAAAACATCACCGTGGGTCAATGAAACGAAAATATCAAAGTTAGCGACGTTCATGATAACTGTTTACGAAGAAACGAAAAATGCATTTACCCCAGTTCAGAATTCACTGTACACGTTCACTCTTCACGATTTGACAAACTGGTGTCAAGGTCTCCTAAGATATAAGGATGTCATAGACGAATCAGACGATACATTCTTTGAAGTAAGTTGGCTCGCATCTTTTTTAATGTCAAATATCTAATGATTGTAAATCCGCAACGGAAAATGACGCAGCTCAATATATGAATTATCAAGGAAACTTCCATCTTGCATGAATATCAATCCATTTCCAAAAATATAAATATAAACCAACGATCGTCAATTAATTTTGTTGGATCATATCAAAAATTTTCAAGGACCATAAACGACTTATTAGAACCTATTTCTGCTTTTTTACCCAAATACTCTCTCATTTTTAACATAGCTCGACTCATATATGTTTGACGATGGGTACATGAACCCGCGCAGTAAAGAATTATTTATGGTCAAAATCAACAGCGTTACTTTTAAATATGATATTAAATTTGTTAAAAGGTGACAAAAAATTAAAAGTACTGTAAATTCACTAAGTCACTATTTATGTAGGTACACAAAATATTTACAACACAGGAACACACCAAAAATTATTTAGCTCACTTATTTATTAACTATATACACACGATTATTTACACAGTAAGTTCATTTATTTATTTATCTCAGCAGTTGCCTCAGTACTGTTCACGGTACTAACTGTCAATTTATGTCGATTGTTCACTCGATGAAACACCATATATGGACTGCATCTTATTTATTTCTCTGCAGTTACCTCAGTACTGTTCACGATACTGACTGTCAATTTATGTCGATCGTTCACTCGATGAGGCACAATGTATGACTGCCTCTCCACTGAGCTATTCCATGGTTTATATATGCGCTGGATCGTTTTTTCCTTTTTTTGCATTCATTGTTGTCTGGAATTTGGCAACAAAGCCCTGTTTACCTACGCCTACTGTTAGAACACAACTGCCCCACAACAATCTATATATCATTGTTAGAATGACGAGCCGATGGATGTTAGACAACAATCTGTGTGGCATTGTTAGAATAACGAGCCGATTGTTGTCTCACGAGATTCTTTGTCGTCGCAACGGGGAGCGTGTAACAATATAATCATTACGTATGTTGAATTTTTAGGTTGTTTGTTACGAAGCACAACGCATTTTTCGAGACAAATTAGTTACTACAAGTGATCGATCCAAGTTTGATCAAATTTTTAGAGATGCAATGAATACATATTGGGGTTCCTCTTCTTCGGTTGTGTCACGACTCGATGGGATTTATTATGTACCGCAGACGACATCAAATTTTAAAATTCAAGCTTACGGCATGCAACTGTCAAAATTAATTACAGACGATTGGACTGCTATGGTCAAAAAAGCAATGATTCAATTCAGTAAATAATATTTTGTATTTCTAACACATATCGGTATCATTAAAAATGTTGAAGTTATAGGCAATCAAAGTTGAAATCGTTATAGTTTTAGTGGAAATGCTTTTTTTGATATCTTAATAAATGGTCCACGAGTTCATTGGAAATAAAATACTTTGTTTATTATTATTGTATGACTTAATTAAGGAGGTTGAGCCGTTTTATGAAGATAATGAAAAAAATCTGAAATAAAGTTTTTTTAACAGATTTTTTTAATGACAAAATTTTCTATAAAAAATCCAAAATCATTAGAAGATTTATAAAGAAAAAATCAAAAAAAACTTTTACATGTAGTCTTATGGGAAATATGTCAACCTAGCATGCAAACGGTACATTTTAATTTTTTGCAAATAATCAAATGATGTCAGCAGTTCCAAAAAATAACTATGTAAAGCATCGATGTCTTACGCATATTTTAATATTTTTTCCAATTTAATTAGGAGACTTTTAATCAATAAAAAAAATTATTAAACCTTAGCACTTTTCGATTATGGACTTTTATTCTTGACAATTTTAACTGAATTTTCAACTTTTTAATGATTTAGTTTTAATTTTTATTACTTCTAATTTCTTTTTTTAATTATTTACTGCAAAAAATCTGTAAAATACAGATATTTACATAAATTTATTATATCTAACCTAATTTTGTACAAAAAATTCAAAAGTTAGTCCATTAAGTAAAATACTGAAATAATTTATTGATTAATATTAAAAAAAATGTTTATTTATGCCTTTATGACAATAATTTATTGGTATCATCGACTTATAACCTTTTGTAAAAAATTATGGAAAAGTTCCCATTTAGAATTCGACTTACTTTTGATTGGGACTGTAACGCATCAACCTCCTTAAAAATAGCTGATTATCAAAAGCATTCTTAAAACTTTTCTTTAACGATTTGTTTACCAACGTTCCGAAATTTAAATGAAAAGATATACCGTCGTTTTTTGTTACAAAAGAAAATATTTTCAGGTCACGAAGATGGACAGAATATCAGGCTGCCAGTTATTACTGAACTGTTATCTTTAGTTTCACAAATTGAACGAGCACTAACAAAACCGGGTCTATCTATATTATTGGCTGGTCGAACTGGAGCCGGTCGTAAAACTGCCGCCAAAATTGCAGCAACACTAAGAGGAGCTAGATTACTTATGCCATCTGGTTCTGTTCCCCAATTCAAAATGGATCTCAAAAATGTAATTTTCTTTTATAAAATATATAAACCCGAGTTTACTTATTAAAATTTTTTTCTTTTATAATTTAAGGCTATGCAAAGTTCTGGAATAAATGGCGAGCAAACTTTTGTACTAATAGAAGATCATACAATAGCCGACTCAACCGTTCAAGATATGGTTCATACTTTACTATTTTCGGGGGAGGTAAAGGACTGCATTTTTATTAATCACCTTAAAAATTAAACTTAGAAGTATTTGAACACCAATTAACCAGTTACTCGGTCCGCCCCCGTCCGGGTGCAAATCTGAATTTAAAGTATAACTTTTGTTTTTATTGAAGGTGTCAGGTTTATACAGTAACGCGGAACTTGAATCAATGGTGATCCCATTAAAAGATCAAATGGAACAAGAAAGCTTTGAAGGAAATTTAGTTCAGTATTTTCACTCAAGTAAGTATTCTCATTATTGTACAGACTTTGCAAAGTTAGTAGATCACAGATTTTTCTTCATTCCATCTAGCCAATCAGCGTAAGCGCAGGAATGACGTCAGCTGGTGGACCGTTCATATTTTTATCAACCTATAATGACAATATCACAAATGTAATTTACCTAATTTGATTTCTTTGACATTTGCCAAATATTGCCATTAAAGTTTATGAACAACAGCCGCTATCACGAAATCAATTGACAGGTCTGCCGGATGACGTCATCTCCCCACTACTATACAACGGAACGAAGCAGCCTCTGTACATAATCTACTAATATTGTAGACTTTGTATGCACGTATTTATAAAATGTGATTATGAATGTTTAATTTTTTAGGAGTGAAAGATATGTTACATGTAATAGTTGTTTTGGATGTCAGTAATCCTGATTTTAATTTGATTTGTGATGACAATCCCGAGATTTCGCTTAACTGTGCAACTCTTTGGTGCGATTCTTGGTCCAATGCCACTTTAACTGAAATACCGCATTTACTATCAGAGAGGTAAATAAAAAAATTTGAAAAGAAGTTTGACCCTGCAGGCCATCCCTGTAACTTCCCGCTATTTTCGAGTTCAAAACGCTCAAAAATATATAAAATATAGCAAGAAGTTTATTTTTTAGCTCTTCGAACTCAAAAAAAAACACTTTGTTACGAAATTTTCGTTCACTATATCTCATGAACAAATGAACCGATTTTGATGCGATTTGCGGCAGTCGACTCAATTTTTTATCCTAAAAAAGTAATTTATTACAGAAAAATCGATCTCATAGGAATTTTACGAGCAATTTAAAAAAAACACTTTTTTACAAATTTTTCGTTCACGATATCTCGTGAACAAATGAGCCGATTTTGATGCGGTTTGCGTCGATCGACGCAGTTTTTTTAACCTAAGAAAGTAAATTATTACAAAAAAATCGATTTGATAAGAATTTTACGAGTAATTATAAAAAATTACTTTTTTCCTAATTTTTCGTTCACGTTATCTCATGAACAAATGAACCAATTTTGATCTGGTTTGCGGCGATCGACGCAGTTTTTTTAGCCTAAGAAAGTAATTTATTACAAAAAAATCGATCTGATAACAATTTTAAGAATCATTTTAAAAAAACACTTTTTTACGATGTTTTCGTTCACGGTATCTCGTGAACAAATGAACCGATTTTGATGCAGTTTGCGGAAATCGACGCAGTTTGTTAAGGAGAAGAGCTGATTATATTTTGGAATTATTCGGTTTAGTAGTTTAGAAAATATTTTACAAAAACAAATTTTAAAACATTTTTGAAACTTGTTTTTTTAAGATTTCTCATAATTTTTTGGGCCGAATCGTTTCAAATTTTCAGGAAGTCTAAGTTCACCAAGATCACGTCAGATGCCGCAAACCGCGTTTCAGTCGGACACTCCGTTCAAAAGATATAAAAGGTTTACATACATACATACACACACACACACACACACCCACACACATACATACAGCCCTACGGACATCATCGCCAAAATAGTTTCAATAGCTTCCTTGGACCTCAAAACGTCGAGATCTGGCGAAAACTCGATTTTCGATAATCGGGGTGAAACCAATAACTTCCCGATTTTTGAAAAAAAAAATTTTTTTTTTTTTTTAAGGCGGGAAGTTAAAAATGTATTATAAAGTACAATTTTTGTATTCCATATAAATAGTATCAATTTTCAATTTTTTTAAAGTGAAACTTTTTTGGCGACGTATCTGTTTGAAATTTTCTGTAACGTAAAATAAGAGAAACCTTGGTTAACGCAAATGGATAACGCATCAATGAAACGAGTTCATAACTCTAAAGAAGTTTCACTTCCTCCATGAGTTTATGTGGGTGAGGCTCACGCGTTTTTTTTTTTTAATGCAGGGAACGAAATGAAACTGAAAATCCGTTACCGTTTATTGTTGAAATGGCGAGCGGATTTGATAAAATACATCAAGACGTAAAAAAAGAATTGTCAACTCCAGGACGATATATTACGTTTATAAATACATATTTAAATATTTATAAAGAAAAAATGAAGACGATAGTGCACAGACAAAATAAATTAATGGTTTGTTAACATTTATCTTCTTTGTTTTTAAGCTATTGCATAGCTTCTATCGCGGGCTTTGAGCGCGGCGACCGAATCAAGAAATTCCGTAACGAAAAAAAACCTAACACCCATTCCGTAACGAAACAAACCTAACACCCCCCACTCCGACCGGCACAGCGGTGCGGCGTTGACAGCCGTACATCGTCTAACGTCGTTTCAGTTCGGCAGACTTCGGAACGGTGTTTGTGTGCTCATAACTGCATAACTGCTCATAACTGATTCTATCTTTATTTGTGTATAAATGAATTTATATATAATACTGCTATAAAAATAACCTAAATTATTTAGGTTATGTGCAGAGAAAGTATATATGATATTATATCTATATAAATGTACATCGCGCGAAATTCTATGATCAAACTCTTAATATCGTTCTTTTTGTTCAAATTTTTTGAATGAATAGTTGTTTTGGTGTGTAATTACACTATTTATACCTTATTATTTATACCTAGCTATTTTCGTTTTATAGAGAAGAAAAACTTAAAGACCTAAAAAGAATATGCAATAGCTTTACCGCGGCAGTCCCCGAGTGCCACACGTATTTTTTTTTTGTTCAACTAAATATGTCTTATAAGCGTATTATCTTCTTTAGGCTGGAATAACAAAACTTACAGAAGCTCGAGAGGTTGTTTCAACCCTTAAGATAGCCGCTTCTGAACAAGAGAATATTTTAGCTGATCGCCAGGCAAAGGCAAATGAGGCATTAGAAATGATTGCAAGTACAATGAAAAGTACACACAGTCACAAAGGCGAATTAGAAGAACTCAAAGCGAAAACAGAGCGCGAAAACCAACAGTTAATATTAAGAAAAAGGGAAATAGAAGAGGAATTGACCGAAGTAGAACCATTAATACAGGAGGCCAGCGCTGCAGTGGGCAACATTCGTTCGGAATCATTATCGGAAATCCGTTCATTAAGAGCTCCACCTGATGTCATCAGAGATATTCTTGAAGGTGTTTTGAGGCTTATGGGTATACTCGATACGTCATGGAACAGCATGAAAACTTTTCTGGCCAAACGAGGCGTCAAAGAAGATATTAGATCGTTCGATGCCAGTCGAATTAATAGTGACAGTCGACAAGCTGTTGAAAAATTGTTGGCATCTCGAAAAGAGTCATTTGAACCAAAAACGGCTCGTAGAGCTTCAGTAGCTGCTGCACCGCTTGCTGCTTGGGTCACGGCTAATGTACGATATTCGTACGTTTTAGAAAAAATTAAACCTCTTTCGCGTGAACAAGATAAATTACAAAAAAATTTGTTGGAAGCAGAACGGCAAATTTCCCAGTTGAGTTCCGGTTTAACAGATGTCGATGAAACCGTAGCCCAATTAAAAACTCAACTCAGCGCTTACAGTAGAGAAGCAGCCGAAACTGAAATTAAATTGAAAAGCGCGCAAGAAACACTTGAAGCGGCGCAAGGTCTTGTTGATAAGCTATTGGATGAATATGATCGTTGGCAACAACAGTTAGAGGACTTATCAAACGATTGCAGTGTTTTGCCATTAAAAAGCATCTTGGCGGCAGCATTTATCACTTATTTATCAGAAGAGTCTGAAGATCAGCGTAAAAATTACTTGAGTCGTTGGTGTATCATAGTCAGTGGCAAAATGGATTTCTCTGTGGAATCGTTTTTGACATCAGAAAAACAAAAGTTACAATGGTTATCAGAAAAACTACCTTTTGATGAATTATCAGTACAGAATGCTATTATAATTCAGCAGTCTTGGCTAAAACCGTTGCTTTTAGACCCGACATCTCTTGCTACAACATGGCTTAAAAATAATATGAAACGATATACTGTTGAAATTGTATCTCAGGACAATTCAAAATTTATATCAACACTTGAGCTCGCCATAAGATTCGGTAAAGTTTTAATCGTTGAAGAAATTGAGTACATCCATCCGGTATTATTGCCGATATTACGGGGCTACTTTGTAATGCAGGGTGCTAGAAAATTGGTTCTAGTGTCAGGAAAGTTAGTGGATTATCATAACGACTTTAAATTATTTTTTACAAGTCGCAATCCTTATTTACGATTGCCTCCTGACGCTGCATCACTTATTACAGTAGTTAATTTTACAACAACAAAATCCGGTTTGATGGATCAACTAATAGGAAGTGCGGTACAACAAGAACGTCCGGAATTGGAAACGAAACGAAAAGATTTAATGAGGAGACAAGAAGAACTTCAAATGAAGCTAGAAGGTGTACAAGATAATCTTTTAGAAGAGCTAGCAAATGCAGAAGGCAATATATTAGAGAATAAAGAATTGCTGCAATCTCTCAATGAAACAAAAGCAAGCAGTACCGCAATAACAAACGCTTTACAAGAATCGACTGCTGTACAAGTGCAGCTTACAAATGAATGCAACGTATATAAAGAGTTGGCCCGGTTTGCTAGTACGTTATATTTTAGCATTTCGGAAATTAGTTTAATTAACGTTATCTATCAGTTATCTGTACCGGCTTTTATGAGGCTATTTTTGAAACATTTACCTTCTCTGCAAGAAGGCGATCTCTCTAACAATTCGACTAAACGAAAACTGTTACAGTTAACGTATCAGTATGCCAGTCGAGGTCTGTTTAAAGATGATCGTGTTTTGTTTGCCCTGCACTTATCACATAAAATATTTCCGCAAGAGGTACCCGACGACGAATGGGAGTTATTTACAAGACAAACAATATCTATTGGTAAATTGAATTTAAGTCATAAATCCGATCATATTCCAGCTTGGATTCCAGAAAACAGATCTCAAGATTTATTTTTATTGCAAATAGCTTTGCCAAATTTATATTCGACTTTGATGCTAGATGATGAATCCTTATGGAAACCATTTATGGTTAGCGATCATTGTGAAACAGAAATACCATCTGAACTGTCGCCTAAACCTTCTGCATTTCAACAACTCTTGATAACACAGGCTCTCAGACCCGACAGATTATTTTCCTCTATAAATCGTTGTGCATCTTTATTAACCGGAATTCATAATTTAAATTCCGGAACAATAAGACTATCCCACTTGTTGCCAGAAACATTGCCAACAGAGCCTATACTTCTGTTAACGTCTGCGGGATCAGATCCTACATCAGAACTCAAAGATTTAGTTCGAAACACTGTTGGAATTAAACGGTATCTTGAAGTTGCAATGGGTGAAGGAGAAGAAGCTGCAGCTTTATCAATAATTTCTGAATGTGCGACAACTGGAAAGTGGCTATGTTTGAAAAATCTACATTTGGTTATAAAATGGCTACCGGCACTGAGTCAACTATTAAAATCAATAGTTCCTCATGATGATTTCAGATTATGGCTCACGACTGAACCGCATCCAAATTTTTCAACTGTTTTAGCTCAGTCATGCTTGAAAATTAGCTATGAAAGTCCACGTGGCATAAAACAAAACTTGCTACGAACATATGGAATGTGGAATCAAACTAACAAAAATAGCGATAAAAGTACTTCACAAAGAGAAATGAGAATTTTGTTTGTGCTGGCTTGCATTCATGCAATTATCCAAGAACGACGTACATTTATACCACAGGGATGGTCGAAGTATTACGAATTTAGTGATAATGATCTTTCGGCAGCTAAACAACTCGTCGAGCAGATTATTAAGCCGGCTGGACCGCAAATACACTGGCCTACCATTCGAGGTATCTGCGCTAATGCTGTTTATGGTGGGCGAATTGATAATCCACAGGACGAAAAAATTCTTTATTGCTACATGAAGCAGTATTTTGAAGATGCCGTTTTAAGTCACACATGGAAACCTTTTGATTTAAAAACTGGACTGACTACTTCGGATAATATAAAAGTAAGACCATTTTTTTTCATTTAACTAACTGAACAACGCAGATTTTTTATGGTAAGTGAATTTTGAGTAATTCAGTCAGTCAATGGAGAAACAGTTATTTTCTGACAATTTCAATGAAATCGTATTAGAATGGTAAAATAACACACATTTTTAATCATATTTGAGTGCTCGGTTGACCTCAGTTATCGAGCGTCTATGTTTACTCTCTTACTCTTTCTCATATTTATCTATGTATCTAATAATTAAGCACATACATTTTTGTAGGATTATATTAATGTTATTACGAAACTTCCCGAGCACGACAAACCATCATATTTTGGACTGCCTGCAAACATTGAACGCGCCTGGGAAAATACAGTCGGACTGTCAGTAATAACGCAGTTAAAAGGTAAAAACTTTGATTTTGTATGTCACATGCAGGGATGGAAACCGAAAGCCGTACCGTAGGAAATTACTCATTTCAGTTAACCGAAACCAAAAATGAAATATCAGATAAGCCGTATCTATAACTGAAACCAAACAGCGCATATTAAATTTCTAAAAAAGGACGCCGAAATAGAAATAGTGTTACCGTTCACACCTAAATAAAATCATCAATCAAAATTTGCAACCTGCAATTTATACACAAATGCAAAGTTGGTGAGCTTGATAATGCACTTTCCCACTAGACTTCGATTTTTTTAATTTTTCCGAATGAGCATTCAGAATTTGTTAAAAAATTGTTTGTCTGTAAAGTCGGTTTACGGACGATAGTTTTACGTGATAACGTATTCCGCTCGAATATCATATTTAATTACGTTGTTATGTTGTTATGTATGCGGATGACACCACTGTCTTGACAAAAAGCAATAATTTACCGGAGCTGTACGACATGTCCACCAGGGCCTCAAGTGATATGGTTGAATGGACCATTAATAATAGGCTTCAGCTTAATAAGGCCAAGACCAAATGTATGCTATTTTCAGCAAAAAATCCCTTATTGAATTTCGATGTTCCTTTATTTATTGATAATGTCCCCATAGACACAGTTTCCACATTTAATTTTCTTGGCATCACCATGGATAGCCTTCTCACATGGAAGCAACACGTAGCCAATGTTTGTTCCAAATTATCGAGACTTAAGTACTTATTTTTTCGTCTCTGCAGTATTTGCGACACTTCTACCTGTTTAACGGCGTACTATGCATACGTTTTTCCACTGCTCAACTATGGTATTCTGTGTTGGGGTAAATCCACCGCTCTAACAAGCGCATTTATATTGCAAAAAAAAATATTAAGAATTATATTTCATCTTAAGTTTGCTGAGCCATGTAAGCCAGCTTTCATCAGGAACAGAATCTTGACAATATACGCCATTTACATACTAAGGTCTGTTTGCTTTCTTTTCAAAAACAAGCCATTATTTTACCAGCATTTGCCGGATCATGATTACAATACAAGGGGACGTCTTAATCACGGTGTACCGGAACACCGCCTCGCCCTGTATACCAAAGGACCTCGTTACTCTGCCATTAAATTTTATGAAATTCTTCCACCAGAGGTTACGAACGTGGGAAGTTACAATATGTTTAAGAAAAAAGTCACAGAGTACCTAATAGAAAAATGCCCGTATGATCTTTCTTTTATTTAATTATTGTACTATGTAATTTACTGACGCTTTCTTTGCCATAAGGCAATTTCGAATAAAGAATTATTATTATTATTATTATTATTAATAATCACGCACAGGGTCAGGCGGAACGTTACACTTTTTCGTGCATGCAGCCGGTGTTTCATCTTTTTATATTGACGTGATTCATCAATTTATAAGACGTTATCACGTCAAAAATCATCAATCAAAATTTGCAACCCGCAATACACAAATGCAAAGTTGGTGAACTTGACGATAATGCACTTTCCCACTAGACTTCGATTTTTTTTTTAATTTTTCCGAATGAGCATTCAGAATTTGTTAAACCGAAACAGTAATCAAAACCAAATTAAAACTTAACAAAAACCGTAATCGAACCGAAATTAATTTCGGTTTCGATCCCTGGTGGCTAAATTCACATTCTCGCATGACGAACTTCATAAATTGATGCTCTGAATTATTTTGACTTTTTAGCACTAACGATTCCAGTTAATGAAATCAAGACATTTCATCATGACGAATGGCATAAAAAACTTTCGCCGATTCTAATTTTATGGAAAAAATTAAATCAGGGCCACGAATGGGTTAAAATTAAAATCAGTTCAAGCAATTGGAGCGAAAATTCGCCACCGCTCAGTGTTTATATTGAATCAGAATATAGGTTTGCTATAAAACTTGTGCAAACGACACACCATTGGCTTGTCGGTCTCAGCAAAATCATTAAAGGGTCGATTTTAATGAAAGAAGACATGCTTAAGTTTGGAAATGCTCTTATAAATAACCAGGTACATACCTAAATCTACAGTAAGGTACAGTATCCATAATCCGAACTAATAAAAACCACGGCTTATTCGGATTACTGGATAAATCAACAGTGAACCACATCCATTTAACTTGAAACCATTTTCAAAGTCGCATTATTTTTCGTTCGAATTACTGGGGGTACATAACGATGAGTTTGGATTATAGAAACTACACTGTATTTATATATAACTTTGGTTTTTAAGTTATTTTAATATCAACACAGATAAAGCAAGTATATTATGCCGGCGCTACATGATGGTACCAACTAGTGATGTGCCAGATCGTTAAAAATGTATATCCGCGGATACGGATCTGAATACGGATATTTGGTTTCAAGATCCGCGGATACGGATACGGATCTTAACTTTCTTAGACTACGCGGCGGTAAATATTGCACATCGACCTTTGGAAAGAGACTATCTGTTATGGGAAAAAGTTATTGACCTCTTTAAGAGTTAACTCTCATAACAGATTGTCTCTTTCCAAAGATCGATGTGCAATATCTCGTTATAAAGATAATTTTTTAGTACCTTTGAGTTATGTACTATTGGTATGGTGCTCACTACGATAAATGTTTGCCAAATAAAGGTGCCAAATACGATTTTAAAAAATAAAAAATAATCTGAATGGAATTTAACAGTTTTTCATTATTACCTAATCACCATTATATATAAAATTTCATCTATTTATTGAAAATTAATAAGGTAAAAGATCCGCCAAAGACTAACGGATACGGATCTTTCTTCTCCCTCGGATATCCGCGGATACGGATACCGTCCAACACGTTCGTCGCATCGTGTGGCCCGATAGTCAAGCCTACGAGCTTCCAATGTAGAGCATCCAACGTTCGCATTTGACCATGTTCCGGCTGTTGTCGGTTTTCTTGGCCCGAGTCAAAGGAAACATCCAACGTTGAAGGAAAACATTCTTATACTTTGATGTACGGCCACACGATTCAATCGAATATTATATCAATTCGTAGTGTATTGCTAAATACTGTTTGAGTGTTTATACTTTATAAAGATTATTTGTTCTGATTTATTTATGTTTTAAACACCCCCTTTAAAAACTGCTGTTTTTCATGGCTGTATAACAATAGTGAAATGACCCATTCCACAAATAGGATACAATCTTATCAATTCAACAATAATTTCCGAAAGACTTGCTGCTTACACTGCAATACTAAGAGCTGTTACTGTTATTCTGTAACAGGTCTGTTTATTACACTATCATTTTATATTTAGAAACATAAGCTTCCCGCACAAAATCCATTACTTTTTGCGCTATATTTTATTAAAGTACTAACCGTAATAATTACAAGTTAATTTAATATTTTATTGATTGTATTTTGTATTATTTATCTTAAATTATATTGAAGCTACGTTTTTGTTGGTATTTTGTATTTGTTAACAAACATTTGTACCAACTTTTCTCAATTCAAGATTTCAAACATTCGACACATCGTGTAGCAAGTACTTTGGCACACTGACTGTCGAACTCAGTTGACTCAAACGTTCTGTCCAACGCTCGATCGAGCGTTCGGGCCATCGTTCATAGCATCGTGTAGCGCCGGCTTTAGCTTCGATAGAAGACAAACATCAGATGTACCTCACTATACTTTATGTTAATTTATTATGTCAATAAAATTATTGACCAATTTTTAATTTATTATGATTGTCTATTTTAGAATTAATTTTATTATTATTATTTCTAGCTTGATATTCTTTTTTTTCAGACACCTGAATGTTGGTTAAAACTTTGGAACGGTCCTGAAGAACCACTGACATACCTTCGAAGTATTATTTATCGTACAGCTACGATTAGCCAGTGGAGGGATCACAAAGATTCGGATGTTTTGCTTAAGCATCCGATTGATTTATCAGGAATGTTCCGGCCAGATACTTTTTTGGCATCTTTAAAACAACAAACGGCCAGGTTATTTTTTTATTATTTACATATCTTTGACTATTAAATGACAAAACAAAACAATTGATTTTTTTTAGGAATTCCAGTACTGCACCAGATGAGCTGCAGTTACTTTGTGAATGGGACGTTAGTCGCGTACCATTTTCATTATCTGTAATTTTAACTAATCTGCAATTAGAAGGAGCGTTGTTCAGAGACAAAACTTTAGTTGAATGTAAACATGATTCACCCAATGTAACCACGGCACCAAACTGCACTATAACTTGGGCTCCGAAGGTAATCTGTTTAGCCTAAACGGCGAGGAGGTAAAAACATTAAAAAGTGCATTATTCGGGCACAGGCGAGATTATTGTTGGAATCGCTTCGTTTTAGGGTGTAGTTCAACCCCCTAAGTTTGCTTACAAATTGTTGATGTGCTTGATTTTATAATTGACAATTAGTGACGAAAATAGTGCTTTTTTTCTCTATTTCCTTTAATATCTCCGTTCCTCTTGACTTTTAGTATAGCATATGCATTGAGAAAGTTGTTCCTTATGAAATTTCCTAAAAAATGAGCACTCACAGAGGTCGCTAAGTGCAATTGTTAACTTGCAAATAGCCCCGAAATTTAAAAAAACGTTTTTTTTCACTATTTTTTTACTAAAAATTGGTTGTCTGTAAAGTCGGTTTACGGACGATAGTTTTACGTGATAACGTATTCCGTAATACATAACCTAAATTCTACATATAATAATTATAATAATTCGAATCTATGATATTGCATCCTTCGCTTCAAATTTAGGTTAATTTTATGTATTAAAATACTCACCACCTATAATAATAATTGTTTTTTTAACTTTCTTTCTTTCGTATTTATTTTAAGTCTCAAAGATTAATTGTCATAATATTTTGAAAACAATTATTTCACTGTTTATATAAAATTCCAAAACCTACTTACAATATTTAAGTATTTTCATACGTCAAAAAATTGATTTTTATAATGATAAAATTTGTAAGAAAACGATTTTTTCGAGAGATGAGACCTAGCTAAAACGATTTTTTGCCCCCCAAAATCCCTTTTCAGTAAATTTCATCCAAATCGTTAGGGCCGTTTTCGAGAAAAGCACGCACAGGGTCAGGCGGAACGTTACACTTTTTCGTGCATGCAGCCGGTGTTTCATCAATTTATAAGATTGGTGATTCATCAATTTATAAGACGTTATCACGTCAAAAATGACCGCACGTAGATGGCTGAAAATTCTCAAAAATGATGTCTATGTTGATCCAAACATGCATGAATAATTTTAGCGTCATCGGTCAATTACTTCTCGAGTAATTAACTATCACCTTTTTTTTGTTTCCTTAATTGCAAATTGCGCCATTTTTTTCACAAACGGGTTTCGCTGGTCGGACCAAGCCAGAAAAATCACAAATCCATTCAACTTTAGTATCCCGTTGGAATTTTTGGAAAAAATTAATTCTAACCGATTTTATAACGATTGAATATTGGAAAAGTTATATGGTTTTATACGTTTGTCTAAAATTTATATCGCTAAAGAAATCGTTATAAAATCGGTTAGAATTAATTTTTTCCAAAAATTCCAACGGGATACTAAAGTTGAATAATCTCGCCTGTGCCCGAAAAATACACCCAAAACTCCTCGCCGTCTTGCCTAGTTGAATAACTTCAAAAGCATTAAAAGTTGCTTAATCAACACTCTTTTATTTCAGAATAAAAATTTTTTAAGCGGTGATACGATAACAGTTCCCCTATACTACAATTCTGAACGACAACAAAAATTGGCAAGTTTACAAATACCAATTATTGGATTACCATATTTATGGTTACAAACTAATGTAGCACTTTATTTATCGTCATAAAATATAAGCACAGATAATAAATAAATTACTGATATCAAATACGTGTTTCAATTTTCAAATTTACCACCATGATCATAGTAGTTGAGAGTGTTGCCATCTCATTTATTTATTTATGTTGTTTCCGCTCACTAGAACACTGTTGTCATATTTTGCCTCAATGGCATTCTGCAGTGAATTTTTTAGCATTTTAAATGATTTTTAGTGATTAAGCAAGAGAAAAGAAGTTCTAGGCCAAAGTAATATTTAATTTCGTAAGTAATATTTGTTGTTTTTACTTAGAAAAATTCTCTAAACATTTTTATTGAGATTTGCTTTGTCTACACAGTGTGACCTTGGAAATGTTTTAGCTGTCATTTATAAATTTGTTTCCGGTACCGCGAAAATTAAATGTAATACATCCAAAAATAATTGTCTTAGTTATTTCATTTTACAAGATTTCCGGACAGATATTACCAACAAATATTTTTTTTCTATTCATAATTTGAGTGCCTATCGATTTTTATTAAGGTTTCAGAACACGTTAAAGTCAAAACATCATTTTTATTTTAGTGAAATGCAAAATGTCATTAGAAACAGCTTCCGATACAACAACAAACCGTGAATTACTGGAAAACACCACCGTCGAGATAGGAAATGCAGCCCAGTTTAATATATCTGGACAGCATTCTTTATTGCCCAGAATGACTGTCGATGCAGGCGGCCTTTTAGATGCAGCCAGTTTATATTTGCCTGGAACCAACAGTACATTACCCTCGACCGATCAGTATCCTTCTGCCGAACTCTTACCGACACATGACTTGACCGAAGAGGATCGCAGACTAGCGGCTGCACTTGTGGCTGTTCAATTTGTGCAACAACAAAAGCACCAACAACAACTCTTAATTAACGACAACGCTAACCAAGATGCCATATCGACGCTGCCAGGAATTGCGCAGTTAACTGGTAATTTACAAGTTGGTAACTGAACCAAAAATACTTTTTTTAACAGATCAACGAACTCTATCGTTTATTATTCTTTAGTATTATCCACGGTAAAATACGGCATTATTTTTTGGGCAAACAGCACAAACAGTGCTAGAGTCTTTATAGCCCAGAAAAGAATTATAAGGCTAATTTTCAACTTAAAGAGAAAGTTGTAAATCAACTTTTAAAAATAAAAATATCTTAACTTTCTGGGGAATTTACATCTATGAGCTTATAACTTTTCTTTACGATTCGAATTTATTGATAACTAGCAAAAATGAAGTTAAAAACATATTACAAGACACAATAATTTATCTATAAAACATAGAACATCCTTTTTATGAAAAATGTCCTATATATAAAGGCAATAAACTATACGAAAAACTTCCTCAAAATTTGAGGAAATGTACTAATATAAATTTCCTAAAAAGCGGCCTAAAAAAATTCCTGCTCGGAACTGCACCATACAAAAATGATTTGTAAACCAATCGATCGTATATAATTGACGTTTGTAACCAATTTTAATTATTGGATCAGCAATAAATTATTATCTATCTATCTTTACCATTATAAAACGTTTTACTGTAGCTTTAAAAAATAGCTTCTGTTGCTACATTGTTGAAACACCCATTGTTACATGTCTATATTAGAAAAAATTATTTCTCAAACAATGTCACCATCGGGATACGAACCCCGAATCTTTGCATTATCGCGGCGGACTGAGTTACATTACTCCACAGTGACACAGTAAGGTCAATTTATCATTCTAATATATTATAGCCATTTGTAACTGTATCCGCCGCGATAGTGGAAAGATTCAGGGTTCGTATCCCGATGGGGACATTGTTTGAGAAATAAATTTTTCTAATATACATGTAACAATGGGTGTTTCAACAATGCAGCAACAGAAGCTATTCTTTAAAGTTATTAAATAGTAGTACGCACTATACCGTATTAAAATTCACATTTGTTTTACTGTAGGTTCAATCAAGACAACAATGAGCGGTATATCAGAGTCACAGCCTCTTATTATATCTGCAATTGATAGACCAGCAATGGCTGCAATGGTTAGTAGTTATATTCAGGCTGTCGATGCTGATGCAAACAGTGTACTGTACACAAACTCTAATAATAACGTACAAACCACGACTGAATCATCGCTGGGTGCACCATTACCAGTTTATAAAGAAATAAATCTATCACAATCTCCTCGTAGAAAAAAGCACGGTTCTGTTTCATCAGCTAATTCTACAGGAAGCCATGTAAGGTCTTCAGATTATCTACACAAAAGCTAAATAAGTTATGTAAAATCATTTTTGAATAATGTTTTAGATTCATAATAATCAATCTCCGAATTTCAAGCAACGGAACAATATTTCTCCCGTTGTAAAATTAGAAGAGTTCGATATAAAAAGTGAAGAAGAAGGAGTCTGTGAAGGAAGCGATGAAGGTGTTTTAGATTCAGATTATGATGATAGAATTGGTAATCGGTCTTCAAAAAAAAGTTTACCTCATAAGAAACGCATCAGTCGTAAATTAAAACATCAAAAGAAATCTTCATCTTCGACGAAGAACATACACGCAAAATGTTACAAATGTTACAAATGCGGCGAACAATTTACATCTCAATCAGACTTTGCCGCGCATCGAAACAGTCATAATGTTATATCAGACGTAACTTTTTGTTGCCAGATTTGTTCTGAAGTATCGGTAACCCAGTTTTCATTTTTTGAACATTTAAAACAACATTATGAGCCCAACAAAACTGAAAATACTAGACAGAATAATAAAATTACTTCATTGAAAGGAATTGAATTAGTAAATAAAGAACAAATGATGAACGAAAATCAAATTGTGGTCACTTTACCACCGGCCGTTTATGCATGCAACGAATGCGGAAGAACATTTAGACGCCAGAAAACATACGAGACGCATGTCAGAGATGTTCATTCGAAACTTGAAATCGAAGAATTCAGTGAACCTGAAGACTTAATGGACGGTATTAGAGTCGTCGTAGAAGCTCAAGAGCAAAGTACCGAAGATGATATCAATTCTGATCCACTAGAGCAGCATCAAATGGAAACGAATAACACCGAAGTGTTACAACATGCTGCGTTGGGACAATTATCGTCTGCCAATTTATCATCTCATTCTATACTGACCACTGATTCTAAATCGTGGTATAGAGAAGATGAACTTCATGCAACGGAAGCTGATTTACAAGTAAGTTCAACTAATTCAAATTTTTATCGGTCCAAGTTGAACATTTCCGCGTCGATTACACGAACATTTATTTCTGATTCAAATCTTTGATTAACGTCTGATTAGAACTCTTCAATAAATAAAATTATCGACCAATTTTTCAGACAATATATTAACAAAATATAATTAATACATTAACGTTTCGATCCCGATTTGGATCTTCTTCAGAATGGATCTAAAAATATAAAAAAATAATTAATGCTTATTTAACAATTTTTTATTACGTAGTCATGGAAATAATTGTGAGCACCTAAAAAGAAATAAAAAATTATTAAAAACAAAATATTATTTCAAAATAATATTATATACAGATTGTATCAAATCAAAACAGTCCATAGAACATTCTGTGTGTAAGACAAAGACGATATTATATAAAGCACTAAAGCAGTAAGTAAGAATGAGATAAATGATCGCTAATAGCTAGTTACTGTGGTTATACAATTTAATAGTATCGTCTTTGTTTTCTACTGTAAGAATCACAATTTTATCAAATGTCAGTATTCACTAGTGAAATTATTGATAAAATGGCTATTTATACTGTTCGGGAAAAAATCCAAATAATTAAATGGTTTTATGTAGGTAATTCAACCGCCAACATAATAAATTTATTTGTAGCTGTTTTAATTGATAAATTGGTAAAAAGATTTACAGTGTAGGTACGTAATTATTTATTTACGTAACCACAGTAACTATATTAGCGATCATTTATCTCATTCTTACTTACTGCTTTAGATCTTTATATATTGTCTCAGTCTTACACACAGAATGTCCTATGGACCGTTTTGATTTGATACAATCTGTATATTACATAAATTTTCTGTATCTAATTGAGCATTGAGAGAATTTTTATTTGATTTTATATGTAACATTTCCGAAATATTTCTTTTAAAAAAATTAGTTTCATTATCTAAGATTTTAATATTATCCCCATTAATTTTGTGGTCAAGTTTTAATTTGTGTTTAGTTATTACATTATGTTTGTCAAATCGGGATCGAAACATTAATGTATTAATTATATTTTGTTAATATATTGTCTGAAAAATTGATCGATAATTTTATTTATTTATTTTTGATCTTATAGGAACTGGAGGAGCAACAGTTGAAAGGAACAACTACTTTACCTTACATATGCAACTTATGTGGAGCCTTATTTCAACTCAAAGCATATTTGATACATCATCAAACAGAATGTTATATGATTAATAAAGACGGGTTACCCGCAGACATGCAAAATTTAACTACCCAACAACTCCAAATGGAGTTCGGAGATGTTGAGAATGGAGAAGGTAATTTAAATGCTATAAGTAAGATATTTTTTATACTTTTCTTATTGCATTTGTGTGTTTACTATGTCGCATTATAAAATGATTATTTTTTTTTTTTAGAAAAACGCAAACGCAATCGAAAAAAAATTTTAAAGAATACAAATGGAAGCTTGAATTGCCCCAGCTGCGGACGTGGATTTAATCATAGGAATTCTCTTGTATATCATATGAGAAGCCATTCGGGTGAACGGCCACATCAGTGTGAAGTTTGCGGAAAAAGTTTCTTCGCTACAAGCGCTCTGAAGGTAGTATAACCATATTCACACCATAATAACCTATAATAGTTATGATTAGTTTGATATTAATTATAATTAGATGTGATTAAAACATACAGTATGTAAACACGTAAGGTGCACATAGGGAAATTAACATTGGGAAAAAATGACTGGATCAGAGTGAGCCTTGAAATCTTGTTTTTCAATTTGACAGATAATATTCTTTTGCAAAATGAATGTGTATACTACCGAAGAAAATATTCAAATGATTACAACATAATCGGACTTTTTTTATTAATGGGACATTAAATTCCCAAAAATACTTAAATATGGTGCGAGATCAAATATCTCCGCCTATTCGTGTTGAACCTAAAGACATTTGGGTCACTGATTTACCGACGCGCATACGTCATACCAATCAGACAATTTTTGAATGAAATGTTTCCAAACAGATGGAGTTGTTTATTTGTTTTATTTTTGTACAAAAAAATTAAAATAATGATTTATAAGAGCTTTTTATTATTAAAAAAGCCAAGTAAAATAAAAATAAATCAAAATAAAATAGAAATCCTCAAGATTACCACGATAATTCAATAGAAATAACAATTAATGCAGTCATGGCTAACTCTGATCCAAGTATTTTTTCCCAATGCTAATTTCCCTATGTGCACCTTACGCATTTACATACTGTATAAGTACCAAGTGCCGACCATGCCACATAAAAAATATTAATATAAAGCAATCGTTTAAATATTTTTACAGGTGCATATGAGACTACATTCAGGTGACAAGCCGTATAAGTGTGAATTTTGTAGCAGATACTTCCGACAATGGGGAGACCTTAAGTATCATTGTATATCTATTCATTCAGATCAAAAACAATATCAGTGCGAGTATTGTGGCAAAGATTTTGCTAGAAAATATTCTCTTATCGTGCACAGACGTATTCATACTGGAGAGAAGAACTACGTTTGTGAATTCTGTAACAAGACCTTCCGTGCCTCATCATATTTACAGAACCATCGGAGAATTCATACTGGTGAGTGCGATACGTTTGTTTCGATGCCAATTTACAGTACTTTACAGTAAGTGTGGTGTCAAATGTGCGACAATTTATTTTTTGAGACAATTCTGGGCAAAATATTCGAAAAATGAATGGATGTTTATAAAATGTCGTGTGTGTTTTGCAGAAATTTGTGCATGATGCTTTTTTGGTCGTTTTGAACTTCAAAATCATACTGTTACGTCATAAAACAAATTATAGGTTGTGTTTTATGAATTTAATAAAAAGTCCGAAGATAATAAAACATTACAATTAACGAAGTTAAAATTTGGCCAACCAATTTTAAATTCTCAAAATATTTTACTTTGGTATTGTTTAGTAAGATAAGTGAAAATTCTTAAAGCTTGGGAAACGGTAATTTCATTTGTTTTGGACAGTTTTCACTATAAGGATTGAGTATCTGTTCCACGAAGTCATAACCAGGAGAACCAGCTCGACCGTAGTGGTGGACCGATATCTGTCGCATGAACCAATATAGCGTCAGCTACTGGATAACGCATACACTTTCATGGTTTGCATGTGTGTAATGTCTGTGAAGCTAAACAACTTTGGTTACTATGGCGAAAACAGGTGGAAAGAACCGAAATTTTCCCAGGTAGTGATAATAGCGCCATCTGGCGTGCGCCAGAAAACGGTCCATCTCGAAACGCATAGGAAGCTAGGTCTCCTGGTTAAAGACTTTGTGATCGGTTCTTTTGGAAAACCAACCAGGTTCAACTAATATTTGTTTTGTAGACAGTTTTGAAAAGGCTTTTAACGTTAAATATCATGTAGTGTTGATGGTTAAACAGGTTCTTTTAAATTAGTAAAACTATTGAACTTGATTTAATAATGCTCGCGCTGGCATAGCCACGTGCGTCCTTCCAAATATACATACATTTATATCAATTTGAAATGCAAACCCATGCGCATTTAACTAGACCACTTAAGTAAGTGTTATAGTGAAATACTACGTTTGCTGTTTACATTGCAACTGATATACGCAAAGTAACCTACATACTGTATATACATTTATATCAATTTGAAATGCAAACCCATGCGCATTTAACTAGACCACTTAAGTGTTATAGTGAAATACTACGTTTGCTGTTTACATTGCAACTGATATACGCAAAGTAATCTACATACTGTATATACAGTACAATCATTTCATGTTAATGTTGTATAGAAAATTCAGTTTTGTTTTTTTATTTCAGGTGAAAAACCCCATACTTGTAGTGTATGCGGAAAACCGTTCCGTGTGAGATCTGACATGAAACGACATTTGAGCACGCACAGCCGGGATCGACATGCCAACAAAATAATTCCACCAACAACGCCAACTCTTGACACAGATTATACTGATTCAAAGGGAGCCGTAAGTGAGTTAATTTCTCGTTTTATTTCAAAGTGTCATGTCTATTTCACAGGACTCCTCATATTACACTATCAGTTCTGATATTCAAATAACTAAATCATAGCTAATTCTGTGGCATTTATTATAGACTTCAACTTTTGTTCAAATATTAAAAATTACGTCTTCTAAAATCTAAATGACCCCAATCGGCAAAATTGGGCATCGTCCGACCAAGCCTTCAATTTTTTCACAAATGCGATCTTTCAGTTCAATAGGTCATATGCATGATTATTTTTATATTTTTAATAGATTATTTAGTCAACCATAATACGGAAAAAATTGATAATCATTTAAAAATGTAATATTATCATAAGAAAAAAAATATTAAATTCCACATTCAAAAATAGACAGTTTAAACAATCGGCCATGTTCGCGGGCTTATGTGACGTCATGATATACGATGCATGCCAACCTTGATGTCAAATTGTCACTGTTCTAAATGAAGTTTATTTGTTGTTTTCTCTAAATACTGACATAATCTTACTGTGAGACGACACAGTCGTCATGAAAACTGTTGTTGATATATACTCTGACGTCACGATGCGTTTTGAAAATTCGAAAATAGCGCTTATTTTCTACATTTATTTTTTATTATTTGTATTTTTTTCAGTGATTAGATTAATAAAATAACCATTACGTTATGATCTAGAACTAAAATATATTTCGAAATAAAAATTTTAACCAATTTGGAGTTTTATGCATATGACCTATTGTTGCAATATGGCTTGCAAAGAACCTTAATTTCAAAAATCCCCCATAGGCTGTGTGCACGAAGCCTATTAGCGCCGCTAGTGGGTAATAGAGAATTATTGAACTAACTTTTTATGGAAATCGCGACATGTTTCTAAGGTGATAAGTCAAAAACTTTAGTTGGCCATGATGTGTCAAAAAAAAAATGTAATAAAGAAAACCGATGTTAATTTGTTTACATTGACAGCGGAACGTCAAATTAGGGCGCCAGTGGTCTTTATTTTACTTAAATCGCCATCAGCGCGACAGCCCGGAACACAACAAGCATTTCCAGATCGCTTAGTTTTCCTATGTTTTCTTTGTAATTAAAAAACTTTATAAAATTATAACTACTTTCACTTTTAATAAACATTGCTCACTGACATACGGAAAATTGGAGATCGAAGTTTCCCCTAGTGCTCACCACAAACGCTCGCATCGAAAAATTTATAACTCCGCCTCCGTGCACATAGCCCATAAGAAAAAATCGACTGCTATTAGTGACGACCCCACGTCATAACGTACTACCCACGTTGTTCCTGAACTACCATCGATATGTTTGCTAAACTTCTATTGACCGAGTTCTAACTTCGATTTCCAAGGAAAACACACGTTGATGGACTAACTAATCCATAATATTGGAAAAACGTAATAAATCATGTTTCTTTTTCATTTAAAAATTAATTTAACTCGTTTGTGACAGACGCCAAAATTTCTTGAGTTGGCGTCTTCAGAATTTATGTCAATCTTCATTCCGAGGACTGCAAATCATGATCTCTATAAAATATAGTTTAAAAAAAACTAAAAAAACACGCTTTATATCAAACTAAAAAGTAAAAAATATTTTTTGTAAGCTTATTTTAAAAAAATTATTTTTTACTTTTTAGTTTGATATAAAGCGTGTTTTTTAGTTTTTTTTAAACTATATTTATTTTTCACTTTTTAGTTTTATATAAAGTGTGTTTTTTAGTTTTTTTTAAACTATATTCATTTTCCACTTTTTAGTTCGATTTATTGTCAAAAATTTGCCGAAAAAAAAAACAATTTTTTTTTTCGGCGTGGACGGGATTAGTATCTACGACTTGTGATTCCGAGAGTTGACGTCAGCGAAGACCCGTGCCTAAGGCTACGTTCACACCTTGCGGTTTACCGAAACGTTTTTCGTATGCGGTTTTCAGTAGCAAATGCAAACATATACACGTATTCACACTATACGGTAAAACCGAATGCGGTAAAAAAACAGTTTCGTTTATTTTTGCAGCCGTGTCTTGTCACTGAAAACCGTGAGCCGCGTACGGCACAAAAAACGAAACAGTCTAGTGGCAATAGAATTTCGATTCTACCGTATAAGAAAAACGTATGAATGTGAATACTGAATACGTTTTTACTGTATACGGTAAAATCGTATAAGAATTCCGAATAGGAAAAACCGTATAGTGTGAACCTAGCAGACTGCACGGCTAGCTAGTGTACTTACAGTGCTGGCATATTAAACCACTATATAATAAACCACTTGCTGTAGTCCAAGCGAGTTTACAAACATACATACTTACATACAAACTTACAAGTGAAACTAATATAAAGCGTGTAAAAAGATAATCCTGTAAATTTTATTCGAATATCAAAATGGGTAATCTAATATGAGGAACGCGTATATAATCAAAATAAAATGCATTATAATATGTATAATTGTATATGATATAAAACTGATCTTTTTATATAGATACAGAAAAGTCAAATTTCCCAGTAAGAGAAATTATTGTACAGGAAGATTCCGGTAGTGCAACGCAAGAAAACGAAAGTGTCGAAAACAAAGAAGAAGCCGATGAAGTAGCCATACCTAAAACGGAGAATGTTACGACGACTCTTCACTATGCTCAAGATCCATTAGCTGTCAGGGATGGGTCAAACACTCTTTATGTTTGGCCTATTTATATGAATTGAAATGCAAATGTTTAAAACGTCAAGCTACCTGATATTATTATCTACTTTCAAGCTATAAATTCTTGAAATAAATGGAACTAGAAATAATGATTGGTTTTGAGTCAGAATGCAAAAGATGAGAAAAAATCGTAGGGCACTGGCAGAACAACAGAAAAACTGGCCTATTTGGCAGAAATCACTATTTCTAGCATTTTGGTGTATGATATAAAGTCTGAAATGTTTCAATTTCAGCATGTTTTACATATTTATTGCTGTAAAATTTCTAGTGTTTAGACTATACCTACGTTTTAGTAGGGCTTAATTGTGGGAAGCAATATGTTATAAAGATAAAATTGCAATGTTAAATAATTGCATTTTTATAAGAAGCTTTGAACAGTTCACTCTGCTAGATTGCATACGTTTGGAATTGGACGCGTAATCTCAGAATGATGATGACAGCACATAGAGCACGCAGCTGACACATATAAAATAGTCCAGGAACCGGCGACAGATTTTCATAACCAAGTCCCTCTCAAGCGACAAATTTTGACCTGGCTCCTGGACTAAAAAGTGCGCTGCGGGATTCCATTTCAGATGCAATCCGATAGAGTACTAAATCGACTTTGGAATAGCAATTATACATATACAAGATGTTCGCATTATGTCAAAATAAAATATGGAATAGAGAAAATTTCGTAATTGTTAAAAATAATTTAATATTTAAAATGTTGTGATTTGTGTTCGGTATTTACAAACTTGTATACAGTAGGCCTCCAGTATCCACGGATTCATTTATCCGCGGTTCAAAAAAAGTACACGTAACAGTCGAGCGTCAGTAGAAACTAGTGATGTGCCGGATATCCGCATCCGCGGATATCCGAGGGAGAAGAAAGATCCGTATCCATTAGTTTTATGGCGGATCTTTTACCTTATTAATTTTCAATAGATGAAATTTTATATATATAGGTGATTAGGTAATAATGAAAAACTTAAATTCCATTCAGATTATTTTTTATTTCTTAAAATCGTATTTGGCACCTTTATATTGCAAACATTTATCGTAGTGAGTACCATACCAATAGTACATAACTCAAAGGTACTAAATCAACTATCTTTATGAGATATTGCACATCGATCTTTGGAAAGAAACAATCTGTTATGAGAGTTAACTTTTAAAGAAGTCAATAACTTTTTCCCATAATAGATAGTCTCTTTCCAAAGGTCGATGTGCAATGTTTACCGCCGCGTACTCTAAGAAAGTTAAGATCCGTATCCGCGGATCTTGAAACCAAATATCCGTATTCAGATCCGTATCCGCGGATATTCATTTTTAACGATCCAGCATATCACTAGTAGAAACATACGTACAAGTTAAATTTGTCGATACACGCTTTGTTTGCTTGGCGCGTAGGCTTGTATGTGTTCGATTATTTATTTTTTCTACTTCATAATTATTATGTAGGTTATTAAATTTTGTTTCATGGATCATGATAATTGTCAATAAATTTGTAGCTGAACATTTTTTCTGTGATTTTTCCTGTTCAATTTTGCTACATAGGTACATACAAGAATTTGGGACTTGTAAGCTCGCTACTATCCACGTTTTCAGGTATCTGCAGAAGCCGATCGAACCAAACCCACACGGATACAGGGGAGCCTACTATACTTTTGTAAACTATGAAAAAAAAACTATATTTCTTTACACCTCGATCGTACATATGTACGTCAGGCATCACTTTCGTATTTTCGACCGAGGTATAAAAAAAATGGTATACACCAAACAGGCAGAAAGTTTGAGAGTCTTGCACTACGCGTCATGATGCCCTCGGCATCATGACGCGCACTTAAAAAATCTCAAACTTTCTGCCCTTGTGATGTAATATACTATTTTATAGTTGACCAGTGATAAAAATAATTTGTTTTATGTTTTGCTATTATTTAAATGGAACTATAAATTGTAAATTATAATTTTTCAGTGTTTATTGTGCCTTACAGTTTTTATACTCGTTTTTTTTTCGATTACTGCTGTAACACAACAATCATAATTAACTATAAGTGATTGGAGCATTGTTGCGTTACATTAACTTAATATTATTACATACGTATTTTTATTTTATGTAAATTTCAGTAGTAAAATACTACTTCATTAAAATATGATATTACCTACATGGTGTATTACTTATTTGTGTGTCTACCAAATCGTATAAATTGAGATCATCTATGAAAATAAAAACCAATCACGGATGAGGATTAAGGAAGTACCCTCGATAAATGAATTAACAAACAGAAAATTACGAAAATTTGCTAATATGTCAAAATCTTTTCAAAAATGACTCAGTTAAATTTTTGGGATTTTTGGTTGACTTTGAAAAAAGATATTGATAATTTTATTTCGCTGCACTTAACATGGAGTCTTATGGGAATATGTGATTTTGACGCACTCCATCATTTATTACGTTGGAATTGACAAACAGATTTTGATAAAATTTTCAGGAAATATAAACGAATATTCTATGAACATTTTTCTTTTTCCAAAACGTATAAAGCTTGCTTATGTTAATAGAAATGATAAAACAAAGCCGAGCTTTTTAGCAATTCATAAACATGGCAACACCGTAATATTATAGTTTGTGGCGCGTCATTCAAAGGTAAGTTACGAAAATGCAGCAGTTTTGATATTGTAAAAACATACGTAAATTGAATAAATGCTAAAAGCATAGTATTCCAAAAAAATGATAGTATATTATTATTTCCGAAATGACAGGAATAAAGAAAAGCAATAAAAAATCGAATCGATTTACCCACTTCACTTTGTCGTACTCGATTATCGTACACTTTTTTAGAAACTTTTCTTCCCTTCCAATAATATCTTTTTTCGCTCATTTTCATAAATTAATGCGAATTTGACACCGCGTGCTGACTTATGCTGCGGACATAAACACTTGTAACTATGGTAAGGCATACGGTGTTGCCAAATTATATACTACGTTACTCAAGTAGAGGACTGAAATTCTTTGACTAACTGCGTACCGAGGGTACTTCCTTAATAATGCAGTCACGCTGATGCTCTCAGCTGTTTAGCGCATAGATATAGACTAGAGTACGCAAGTGGGCCGTGAAAGTGTCTGCAATTCAGACAGAAAAGTTCCTTATCTTTATGGTAAGTAATGATACAAAACAATGCTGATTTGAGTAAACATATATTCGCGCTCGACTTGGCGGGGGCACTGCCGTGCCCCCCGATAATGATACGGAACGTTTGCAGCGTTCTCTCTCTGAACAGCAGACACTTTCACTTATGGCAAGCATACCCGCTAGCGTCAGACCAAAGAGAACGTTTCTGCCACCAACTGCATAACAATTTTTAAAGCTCGAATAAATTTAGTTCACTGAATTACCAAGTAATTTCAGGTAATTTGTCATTGTTTCATAGTATATTAAATGTCTTACCTTTGTTGAAGTTCTACAGACGAGATGTACTTTAATTTAGATCGTTTCATGTTGTTCCAAACTTCACCAATGCCTCAGCATATTGTTAAATTCAACACTACTTAAGTAAATATCACTATTTTCATGTAAATGTACACACTTTGAAAAGCAAAAACACGAAAAATTTTATGGTTATCCTGAACTTACTGTTTTACTTTGGTGTTCACGCGCGTTTGAATTCATCCAACAGAGGTCAGCACTCAGCCATGTTAGTTAATAAGGGATCGTCGTTCAAATATTGCCTAACGTTTTTTTTACTGCAAATTATAATTTTGAACTCGTAGCATTGTAATTTCGTTGAGGAACACACAATTCTAGGAAAGCATAAATATACTCTGAATCATTGTACTTTTTATTTCTTTTGTGTAATATTTGAACAAAACTGAACGTTTCAGAATTTGTTTTAAATTATCTTAGGTTATGTTTTCAGTTTCTATTTAAAACATATTTTACACTTAGTACATCACATTAGTAAGGTTTCACATTTCATAACACGAGAAAAATGATCTTAACGCGCATTTACGCGTATAAAAATCGATGTTAAGTTTGTTTTTTAAAGTTTTAACATAAATTTTACACTTCGCGTAAACAGTGTACCGATTCCCGCTACAGACCAACGATTACTAAAAGTAGTGCAGCCATAGGTAGCTGTTTTGTCTTTCTTATTAAAACGGTTATCTAATTAAGGACGTAGTCCTATGTTCAGGCTCGTTTTCAACCGTTATTTCAGAATTTTTTTTTAATATCAAATTAATGTACGATGTTTTCAATTTTGTTACATGTTTTTACTGACATCGTAAACTAAGAAAAAAAATTTTTTTTTGCTTAATTTTACGCCATTTTATAATTGTTTTTTTAACCTAAAGTAGACAACTTTAAATGGAGGTAGGTGGGTTGCGTGGGTGATAACGTCACTTGGAGTCAACTGAATTATAAAAATTAAATTGGTTATTGTTTCGTAGGCTTGTGGCTCTATCCCGTACTAGAAATAAACATTTTTATTGATAAATAACAAAATGGCGGGTTTTAGAAAAAAAAAACAACGAGAAAATCGTGATTTTCTCGTTGAAAATCGGTTAAAAAAAAATAGAAATAATTTTTATAATTAAGTAATTCTAGTACCGGACGGAGCTATTGTTGTGTAGAATACCCTGTGAAAAACTGAAAGCAATCGGTTGTATACAATTGTTTTAATCACCCGCGCCGCTTAGAAAAACGTAGTTTTGAGAAAAAAAGTTTTAATTTCAGATTTCTTACAAAAAAATAAAAATGAATATTTACACTAATCAGCTATGCCTGGTGTATAGTAAACCTTCCGTTTCTTCAAAGGTTTCGTTTTCTGCTAATTTGTTTGCTCTACTCTGCAAGAGTATAAGGGTAACGTGATAACAATTGAGAGGTAAGAGCAGGTAAGAGTCTTACCGTAAGACCGTTGCTGCTCTCGACTATATGCTATAGCTTTGCAAATATTTAATATTTCGGTCTAAATTTTTTACAGTATTTTCTCAATATATTATACTTACTAAAAATGTAAAAAAATAAATTCGTTTTTTCAAAACCCGAACACCAGACTACGTCCTTAAATTGTTAGTAGGGAGAGTTGGGTAATCGAATCAAAATAAGTAAACAATATAATTTTACAATTTAATTTATTTTATGCCCTTTGCATTCTCTTCTAAGATTTCAAATACATCTTGGATTCTTGTACGATGATTTTTTGTTTGGAGCAGACGGATTTAAAATTGTAGTTTAACAAAAATATCTACTACTTAATCATTTCATGTTATAAGAAAACGGAAGTGTTACTACTTTTTTCATTTGCTCTTGATGCCATTGTCCTACACCGACTTCAGGCGCTGCTGATGTTTCACGACCCACATATTGTAGCTAAAATCAAATTTTTGAAATGTGGTTAAACAATTAGAATTATAAACAATTAGTCTTCTGAAAAAAAAATAATTATCGATTTTTTATTGTATTTTAAAACTTTATTTATAAATAATATTGATAATCGATGCGAAAAACTTTCAAAAAACTTTTTTTAAATTAATTATAAGCAATTTAAAATTGATTAAATATAAAAAAATCACGTGACTGCAAACGCACTAAAATTGTTTTTGACAATTGTGACGTCATAATGTTAAAATGTATATGTTATGGTTAATACAAGAAAGTAGTTTATTCGCGAATTAACCGGCTAATACCCGAAATAACCAACGTCAAGGATTGGTTAATTCGGGTAATTAGCCGATTTCTTGTATTAACCGTAACATATATACGCAGTATACTATCAATGGGGCTTCTACATGTGTATTGACTAAAACTATCCTAAATTTAGTATAAAAAAATTTTGTTGACAAGTAATTCTATTTAATAATGTGTGACAAAGCTTTTATAAAAGCCAATTCTGCTAATATACTTACTGTAGATATTATTTATGATCACAGATTTTCTAAAAAATGAGACATTTTCGATTCAATTCAGCTGAGGTTCGAGATGCTAAAGCATCAATGGAAGTTTTTTTTTCACAAAATAATAATGTGACTGTAATTTATGAGAAACTAAATATTTTTCATTAAATATAACTTATTAATTTATTATTAATCATTATAATAATATAAATTAACATTATGACGTCACATTATGTTCGGGAAATGTCGGCGCGTTTTGGAACTGGGTACAAAAATTTATTTTTAATTTGATATAACTTTTGAATTATAACGAAAATAAAAAAAAGAAAAATAGTTTTGTTATAAAACTTATATACGATCTTTCCATTTATGACAAAAAAAAATTCATTCAAAAGCCCAATTCAACAAACACATGCGGGACATGTTCTAAAATAAAGGCCACTGCACACAAGGCTGGAAACACTGCTAGAAACACTACTCGGACTTCTGCTGGCCGGCAGGCTGGGTACGAGGCTAGAAATGACGTCACTGCGATAGATTTTAAAATTAGAACAGTGGCTATTTTTCTTACTAGGTCCTCTGCTTGGTTTGACCAAGAACCAATCAGGAAACAGTTATTTTGTCACGTGGGCGACATGAAAAAACGGCCACAAACCAACATGGCGTCATTCTGTCCAGAGTCAGACAACATTCACGTTTTACTCTGTATTTATATTTGAACTGTTACTGCGCGCGCACCAGACCTATCCGTAAAACAAGCTTGAAAAGACGTCTCGTGTGAAGCGAGCACGTAAAAGCAATTAAGACAACCAGCGCTAGAAAACTAGTAGTCAAATCTAGCGGCAAATCTAACCTCGTGTGCAGCGGTCTTAACAATGCAATAACCTTCACTCGCGATTTTTACTTTCATCTTAATTGACACCATCCTGCTTATAATTAATTAAATTTCACGTAATATTCCACTAATATTGACCCCTCCCCTCAACAAAATTTTGCGTATGCCCTTGAATCTATCCATTCTTTTGGATAAAATATTATTATTTTTATTTTATTCATACTAACATTAATTCCAAGTAGATTTCTAAATCTTGAAAACACGTAACTCCAGGCTCCCATGTTTTGAGGCTCCTCTTGGCACCATATAAATGCTGTAAGCACATTGTATTTTGAGATTATTTTTTTCATAAAGTTTACATTTATATCCAGTGGCACAAAAATATCTTCCTAATTAAAATGATGTTGAATGAAGTTTCACTCAATGGTGGCATATCAAAACAGCACGTTTCAGTTTTTTTATAGTTATAAGTGTTTAATGGAAAAATAAATATAATTTAAAAAAAACTAAAAAACACGCTTTATATCGAACTAAAAAGTAAAAAATATATTTTTTTAAAATAAGCTTAAAACAATAATGAATAAAAAAATACAAGTATTATTGTGAAAAAAGCGTGGGGCGCTCGATGTACGAAAATGTGGAACAAAGCGCCCCACGCTTTTTTCACAATAATACTTGTATTTTTTATTCATTATTGTTTTAAGCTTATTTTAAAAAAAATATTTTTTACTTTTTAGTTCGATATAAAGCGTGTTTTTTAGTTTTTTTTTAAACTATATTTATTTTCCACTTTTTAGTTCGATTTATTGTCAAAAATTTGCCGAAAAAAAAAATTTTTTTTTCGGCGTGGACGGGATTAGAACCCTGCACGACCCGTGATTCCGAGAGTTGACGTCAGCGAAGACCCGTGCCTTAGACCGCACGGCTAACCACTGTAGTTATAGTGCTGGCATATTATACTACAGTAATAAACCACTTACTGTAGTCCAAACGAGGGTTACAAACAAACATACATACAAACTTACAAGTGAAGTTAATATAAAGCGTGTAAAAAACTTAAACGTTTAAAATGTAGAGTCTAAAAATTGCAATTAGAATTTTATGTCAAAAGACTTTGCACCACGCTGTGCTCAGTATAATAATACCTACCTTTTACATTTGGAAATCGATCAAGCGCTTTTTGTAAATGTAAAGTGGGAAAAGGACTCAGACATTCAACTCGTACGATTGCCACATTCGACGTGTTCAGTGCTTTCCGTTGTTCTTCTAAAGAAAAATAAAGTTTGCCGCTAACCAGAAGGACTCTAGTTACTTTTATTGGATCAACTGTATTATCATCTGAAGAAAAAATCAAATTAAATAAGACATTTCAACTAATCCCTGTATTGTTTTGCATTTTAAAAAAATTGGTTGTCTGTAAAGTCGGTGTACGGACGATAGTTTTACGTGATAACGTCATAAAGAAACATTGATGAACTCTCTGACGTCACGCGAGAAGAGAGAGAAATGCGTACAAGCCGATGCTTGGGCCGATCGTGCCTCTCTATCGCTTATACCGCGCTCTCGCTTGCACGCTCAGGCTCAGGCGGAACGTAACACTTTTGCGTGCGTGCAGCCGGTGTTTCATCAATTTATAAGACGTTATCACGTCAAAAAATACATCGTGAAACTTCTTTACGCACGATGGAGTGAATTGGATTAATGAGGCACTAAATTGCAACGAAACGTTCCAAACCCACTCCTCTGTCAAGTTAAGCTAAAAGGGACGGTGGGCAGGCATCGCTGTAGAGATTGTTACTATACTTTAATGTGTGAATTTTATGAATTTTATTATGATGTACATTGTACAATTTTATGTAAGTATGACATCTTCAAAGGCTACGGCCTTTTTTTGAATAAATTCTATATCTATCTATCTATGCAGATTGCAGAGCAGAGACCACTTTCGTGGTGCGAGTTATGGAAGTGTGTGTCTACAGTCGACGTGGTTAAGAAGTTTCACTTCTGTAGTGGTTGGTGTAATACACACAATCGATTTTTATTTTGATTAAATCGTTGAGAGATAATAATCTTAGATTTTTTTAAGGACATGTAGAGGTATACCTATGACTGGTAAAAACGTTGTTCCTGGTGCCATATCGGACAAAGCTGAGGTAGCTTCAGATAATCGTAATAAGGTTTTTGGTGCCACTATTATTAAAGGCTTTCGAAAATTTCGTATCATCTGAAATTCACAAGTCGTTTTAAATTTCGCAGGTATCTGAGATTTCTAAGTGCCGTTTCACAAGCGTAGAATACGCTCTACGTTTGAAAATTGGTTTTCATAATACGAGTGTGTGGGTCTAAAGCACGTCGTACGGTGGGCATTATAGGGTTTGCAGTATCGGTACTGAAATCGAATATGTATTTCCCGGTACTAGGGGAGATCCAGTACCGAGAAATACAGAGAAATTTGATACTTTTGGTACTAGAGAAAAAAATGTGTTAAATGCTTGTTGTGCGTGAAATAAAATGTTGGAAATAGTTTTGAAGAAGTTTAAACACGATACAAATCACTGAATTACCCTACATAATTCAATAAACTTTTAATATTCCAATCAGTCTCAAATCTTTATTCAACACGCGTGAGTAATATGTAATTTTGGGGCCCTGCTAAATTCGGGAGAAATAATAAATTACTTCATGTTGACGCGTAGAGTGCTAATAATGAGCCGTACTGTGCGATAATGAATTTTCTGAACCAATAGAAACGCAGTAGCAAGCCCAAGCGTGCAATAATGAAAAGAAAACTGCACAGCTTCTGGACCAATAGGAACGTGGTAGGCGGTATTGTATATATGAAAACAGCATCGCAATATCAGTGAAAATCAGGGCCATCTTGTGTGCATCGAGGGCGGTGGGTACGTCAATCAATGAAGTGATTTATTATTTTTCCCTCTTTTATCAGGGCCCCGATTACATATTACTCGTGCTAGTTGAATAAAATATTATGTGCGACCATTGATCGAAGGAGAATATTCCACTCGCGTGCGTGTTACCGCACTCGCTACGCTCGTGCGGCAAATTTCACGCTCATGGAATCTTCTTCTCTCACTAGTCGCACAATATACTATTGATCATCAACAAATTAAGTGTTATCTTAACTCAACTTTAACAAGATAATCATTCTTGTCATGAAAAAGGAACCTTAAATTCAAATTTAATAAATTGTACCTATTCAGTCTGGTTTTAAAAAATTCAAAAAAATTCTAAACTCCTAGTCGTAACAGAAACTCGTATAATCGTAATAGACAATAACTTATTTACATAAGGATAATGAAAAGAAAAAATGTTTTACGTATTCTAAAGCGTTTTGCGAAACATTACTTAAATAAAATGTTATGTTTCAAATCACCGGCGACGATTACAGCATTTACAGCTTGAAAAAAATAGTTAAAACATTTAAAATAGTATAATTTTTTATAGTACCGGAATTCCCGGGAAATGGGTTTCATAAAAATAAAACAAAAAAACAACTCCATCTGTTTGGAAACATTTCATTCAAAAATTGTCTGACTGGTATGACGTATGCGCGTTGGTAACTCAGTGACCCAATGTCTTTAGGTTCAACACGAATAGGCGAAGATATTTGATCTCGCACCATAATTAAGTATTTTTGGGAATTTAATGTCCCATTCATAAAAAAAGTCCGATTATGTTGTAATCATTTGAATATTTTCTTCGGTAGTATACACATTCATTTTGCAAAAGAATATTATCTGTCAAATTGAAAAACAAGATTTCAAGGCTCACTCTGATCCAGTCATTTTTTCCCAGTGTTAATTTCCCTATGTGCACCTTACGCGTTTACATACTGTATAAGCCGTGCGGCGTTGGGCATATCCTACGTCTTATATGAAACGGCACTATACATTCTTCAATACTATCAGTTAATACAAATCAGGTTTAAATTGTGCATACTTGTCGTCTTAACAAATGGAAATATTGAGCTGGTGTAGTTGGATTTACAATTTGAATATTAACATCATCGCCGTCGGGACGATTTTCAGATGAATCAGATAGTTGTAAGAAACGTTCTAATCTACAAGAACTATGTTCCGGTCCGGCTCCATCGTAACCATGAGGTAATAACATTACAAGACCGCTGCATGTTAACCATTTGGCTAAAAGAAATAACAATTTTCACAAATCGCTCTTACATTGAATTCGCTACGTGCACAAACCTTGGCTGTTTTTACGTTTTTTTTTTATATTAGACAGCCGATATGACAGAAATGGTCAAGGAGCACTTGGTGGCAGAAATGCTCTCTTTCGTGTAGTCTGAGTCCCCTCTACAAATCCGCTTAGTGGAGTAGGGGACTAGCGCATTGCGATACGACGCTGGGGCGCTTTAAAAAAACGGCAAATTTCAAAATTCCTCTACTAAATGGCAGAAAATGACTAAAAGACATCTGGGGGGTCCTCCTAATTAGAGAAAAATTATTTTCTGCCAAAATCGACCTTGAAAAAACGCGTCATGTTCGCGGAAAGTTTAACATGGGCCATGGTATTCAGGTAAAACATTAATGACAAATACATTAAATTGGCAGAATGATTATGATCTAGCAGTGACAAAATTGGCAGATATTATTTTTTTCATACTTTTTGGGTACTAATAGTAAGCCTGCCATCGAGCGAAAATTTTTCGAATTTTTGCCTGTGTTAATTTTGAAAAATCATCGAAAGGAAGTGAGGTCACTTGGAGCCACGAAAATTATTTCTCGTATTCTGGGCCACCCAATCAACCATTCCGCCAAGTTTCAACTTCAAATTCAATTTCTTTTTTTTTATTGAAGTGAAAACTTCTTTAGCGGCGTTGTACACTTTTTTTGTAATGGGTAAAAAATGTTAAACTCGCGTCAAGAAAAGTAAGAACTGGGTGAGCGAGAAAACTCTAAGTGATAGTAATTGTTTATACAACGTTAGATATCTAGCGTTGAAATATCGTACATAAAAAAAATGCAATCTATGATACAAACCATTATACAACGTTAGACATCTAGCGTTGAAATATCGTACATAAAAATGCAATCTATGATACAAACCATTTTGATCGAAAATTCGTAAGACGTTAATATTCAAGTTTTCACTTCTGCCGGCACTCCCGGAGTGCAACCCGTCTTTTTTTATGTATCTTTTTCAATTTTTTGAAAGGATTTTGAAAGTCTCTGCAGGGAGTAAATTGACAGAAAATATTTTTTCTGCAATTAGGAGGTCCCCCCAAATGCTTTTCAGTCATTTTCTGTCATTTAGTAGAGGAAGTTTGAATTTTGCCGTTTTTTGTTTAAGTGCCCCAGCGTCGTATCGCAACGCTCTAGACCCCTACTCCACTAAGCGGATTTGTAGAGGGAGACTCAGACTACTGCACGAAAGAGAGCATTTCTGCCACCAAGTGCTCCTTGAGCATTTTTGTCACCGTCACTTTAACTATATGTCTTATATTTCAAATAAAACTTATAAAAAAATGTTAATGCTGCTATGTCACAAAATTTCTATTTCATTGAAAAATAGTATATTACATCACAAGGGCCGAAAATTCAACTTTCGGCCCTTGTGATGTAATATACTATTTATTTTTGAAGTGAAAACTTCTTTAGCGGCGTTGTACACTTTTTTGTAATGGGTAAAAAATGTTAAACTCGCGTCAGGACACGTGACCTGATCGAAAATTCGTAAGACGGATGGAGAGTAGAGGTAATATTCAAGTTTTCACTTCTGCCGGCACTCCCGGAGTGTAATTTTTTTTTTTTATTCGAGACGAAAATTTTCACTTGTCGCTGCCATGGGCTGTTGTAAGTTCTATTTTATTATAGTCGCTCAAGGGCATGCACATAACGAATAAACACCTCAGATAATAATGAACAATAGTTGGCAAAACCAAAAGTGCACATCCCGCAAGTTTTCCACTGTATGATAAAAAAATAACAATTAAAAAATATTTTTAATAAATTTAAAAAGATTTAAAAATTTAAAGAAATAAATAATTAAAAATTGAAAAAATATTTTTTTTTAAGTTTGCAAAAATAAAAAAAATTAAGAACTATACATAATATAATATATAATTAATATCAAGTGGAATAAAATAAAACAAAATAAAAAGAAAAAAAAAGAAAACAGTCAATGATACCGTAAGGAATCGAACCCAGGACCTTGCCCTTGGGAATCCAACGGCATAACCATTACGCCACGGCTGCCTAATACGTCTAGTGGTGTTATCACGGTATACAAGTGTAGCACTTGTTTTATGGATTACACTATATTTTCATAGCGATTATTATATTGTTTTTAAACTATATTAGCTGTCAAAAATAATAAAAAATAAAACTGTTTATAAAAATTAAACTACTGAACACATTTTAGTGAATTTAAATAGGGCTCTGGTCTGATAGTAAACAAAGTGAATAAAATATAACCCAAGGCAATCCGACCAAAATTGCGATCTGTAGAGTCGTGACGTACGTACGTACATACGTACGTACGTACGTACATACGTACAGACCAACCGACAACTGCTGTTTGTGATTTTCAATTACAATTTTAATAGTATTTATGAACTCAAATTGATTTAAAAATGGTTCTATTTTATAGATTAGAATCTCCTCTTTTCAAAAAGCTTCAATTTGAATGGATTTCGTGTGAAATTAACTTAAATATAACTTCTTATATGAACGAAAGTCAGCTCTGACGCACAAAGCGATAATAAAGCACATACCGCTAGTTTAGCGGTATGTGCAATAAATTGGTTGATACTTACTTTCACCTGAAGTAATAAATGTATCAATAATAATCTGAGCGCCGTTAAAGAAGTCACCAAATTGAGCTTCCCATATAATCAAATTATTTGGATTTTCTATACTCATTCCGTATTCGAAACCTAAAACGGCTTCTTCTGAAAGAATACTATTTGCTACCTAGAAATAAACCAAATTGGTATAATAACTTATAAAATTTAAATATAAAAATAGTTATTGACGTAACTAGTAGTCTAAGTCATTCATGGCAATTGTTGAATAAAATTATGGGCGCAACTTGTAGGCTAAGTCATGACAGGTCATGACTTAGCCTATAAGTTGCGCCCATAATTTTATTCAACAATTGCGCGTTATTCATGTTTTAATTATAATGAGATGTTGTAAATATTTATTTATTTCTTTATAAAAAAAACTGTCAATACTAACAGCACCAAACAGCACGATTCAATGTTTTGGTTTGAGGTTAGCCGGTTATGAATAAACTCCATGTCGAAAACATTCGGCCTCTCAATTTTAGTCTCAATGGGTAACAACAGGGAGTTGTTGTTACCTACTATTTCGTTACGACTCAGAAAATAGTTACATTTATTTTCATTACTCCACAATGGCCGAGCTAGTAGGAATCTTCATTGAGTTATGACAAGTAATTGTCACCAGTCGGTAAATGGCTATTTAGGGTTCGGTTTTTAGGCATGATAAAACATGAATAACGCGCATGAGTTGCATAAAAGTATCTTGCAGGTACCTCTAAATGCCCTTGATGTTCTATGTCTAAATTATTTAACGGAATGTGTATAAGATTGCTTTTTTGATCCACGAGCATAGCGTGACGTTGAGAGAATGTACCTCGGCCTACATCCTGCCCACTAATTCGTACATTGTACCCTAGAAATTATAATTTAAGTTTGGTCTTCTTAAAAAATAAATAAACACATGTTTGACCGTTTTTCGGAAAAACTACTTGAACGGTGCGGGAAAGAATTTTTCGTGTTATTATTAGAATTTAAAATGCGCGAATCATTGACAAACTAAACTTCAGTTGAACGAAGGCAATGTTACAAAAAAACTGATGTGGTGGAAGTCCTGGTGCTGGTGGTGGAAGAACGGGTCTCCGGTCGTTTATACAAGTATTCGTTCGTTTTATTATACCTTGGTACATTAATGATCCCATAGCTAGTGCTTCAGCGGTAGCCCAGTTTATTCCAGTACCCGCAGTTATCATTGAGAGCCTTGATTTTATTTGATTCTTCAGAAGATTTGGATGTACCACCTGTATAGAAATAAAGACTGACATCATAGGGAAAAAATGTTGTTACTCGGTTAATGGAAACAATTTTAAATTTTGTCGAGAAAACAGAATTTACTAATTAAATTTAGATTCGAATCCGACAAAGATGAATTCCAACCATTAATCGTCTGCAAAACTGCATTATTTGTATTACACTCACAAAATCTTTGGGATAAGTAACTGATCGATTTCCTATATACATCATTAATTCCAAATTAATGCCAGTGTCCCATGTTGTAACTGTAGCAGAAGCTTGTTCTTTACCTGCCCATTGTTTTTCAAAACATGGATTCTGAAATGAATGACATATATTTAAAAAAAAATTGGTTGTCTGTAAAGTCGGTTTACGGACGATAGTTTCACGTGATAACGTATTCCGCTCGAATATCATATTTAATAATCACGCACAGGGTCAGGCGGAACGTTAGGAACGTTGCACTTTTTCGTGCAGGCAGCCGGAGTTTCATCTTTTTATATTGACGTGATTCATCAATTTATAAGACGTTATCACGTCAAAAACTCGTATCGCAACTTGAAGTGCAGAATCCTGCCGACAAAGTATTGAATTTCCTCTAAGGTATTTAAAATGCATCATGTAAACTTATTAATTTCAGAAAGTCTGTAGCCAGGAGATCCAGTTCGAGCGTAACGGTCGCATGACGTCAGCTACTGGGTAACACACGCATGTTCATAGCTTACATGTGTAGTGTCTGTGAAGTTAAACATCTTTGGTAACTATGGCGAACACAGGTGGAAAGAATCGAAGTTTTCCCAGGTAGCGATAACAGCGCCAGAAAACGGTCCATCTCGAAACACAGCAAGCAAAGGAAGCTAGATCTCCTGGTAACAGATAGTGATAATTCCTTAATTTATGTAATTTAATTAAGGAGAGGAATTTGCAGGGCTGCTCAAATTAAAACTAGTTTGTCGATTACTATCAAATTTAAACGAGTAATTACCTTTGGTACAAATGAATCAACATTCTTTAATTCATTATTCAGCCATTTAGTATGAGCTTCATTGATTGTTTTAACTTGAGATTCTGTCAAAATGCCTTCACTTATTAATTTTTCTGCATATAAATCTGGAACAGATCTGGTAAAAGTAGATATGGTTAAACAATATCATTATTTGTGCATTTGTCAACCAGTCGTGAGATTCACCTTTATAGTTTAATTTAGAAATTGTAGGCAACTCTTATAGACTAATACATATCTATACTAATGAAATAAGTAAAAAATTCCAACCAATTGGGCGACGGGATCATTCCAACTTCAAAAATGTTGACATTTGATTATAATAAAGAAAATAAAATTTCTGATATCGCGTGAGGTGACGCGGGTAATGGCTAGTATTCAATATGATATTAACTATTCGTTGCCATGGTTACCTACATAATATGTTCCACGTCATGTAAAAATTAATCAAAGCATGCCTAACTAGTTTATTTCTGACAGATCCATAAAACAAAAGAGCGGATGATTTTTTATTATTTTCAAAATATTTCCGAAACTATAAAGTTTAGAAAATAATTTTTTTGACAAAACTTTCTTGACAAAATAAATAGAATAACAAGCCGTTATGAAAAGTATACCATTATTATATAAAAAACACCGTTTTAGCACATATCTCTTCTGCTCATGCGCCGATTATCCCCAAAAACAATAGGGCTCTTCATATCTGCATACCAAACTGAAACATTCTCCCAAAATTTGGTTTCAATCCGCTCATCCGTTTGACCTGTATCGTGTTCACAGACAAACAGACTAACAGACGCACAGAGTTTTTCCAAAAATATGTTTTTTGGATTCGGGGAACCTCAAAACGGAAAGATATTGTAAAATTTTTGAAAAGTGATTTTTTACCTAAACTAGTACCATTCCCCACTTGTAGGTTGGAATGGTAATTGAACTGACTAACTCATCAACACCCGCAAGTCAAACGGCTGAAACTATACGATTTGAAATTTGGACAGTAGGTTCCTTTTAGACCTAAGCACGCAAGAAGAACGGGTGTTTCGAAATAGTTTATATAAGCGGCACACCTATTGGTATGGGAAAATTTAAGAAAGTGTAGTCCTTAAATTGTTTAATTGGTTTGTTTTAAGCTCGTTAGTAACTAAGTATAAGTCACAGCCTACAATTTCCGAGCTGAACTATAACTATAATGACGTGCATTATAAGTTTAAAACCGACTGCACTAAACTCTAGCAGCTTACTTTCTAGATTTGATGATAGCATATAAAGCAGGATTTGTAAACGTAGGGTCATCCAACTCATTATGACCCCATCTTCGGTAACAGTTGAGATCAATAAATACTTCTTTTCGAAACTTGCGTTGATAATTCATTGCTAAACGTGTCGCTTTGACAACATCCTTAAAAAAAAACAAGTAAATTGAAACAATTAGACTTAATCAGAGTATTTAGTGTAAATAAAATATTTACTTCTGGATAATCTCCATTCACATGAATGACTGGAGCCGACACAATCTTGGCTAAATCAGAGCAATATCTTGAGGAACGTCCTCTTTCTGAAGGAGTCGTAAATCCAAGTTGATTATTTATTATTAAATGGACACTTCCCCCTATTTCAAAATGAGGAGTCCCAGACAAAGCCAGACATTCTTGATTTATGCCTTGTCCTGCGTACGCCGCGTCACCATGAACCTAACGAAAAAAATGAAACCGTGCAATTTTACACTACACGCTACAAATTATTTAGTCTGTAACCAAAATTCAAGTGGTGACTCATCATGATAGTACAGTTCACTTAATGCAGTGCTAAAGCTATAAAACAATGTAACGCATACTCATCCCAATAATGCATAAAATCTACGCCGCTTATATTACATTGTGGGTTCAGTACGATAACTTCATATGCCCAAATTTTTACATTTTTTTAAGTCATAGAAAACGCTAAATTTTGGCGTTCCAAAAAAAAAAGCGGATTATTCACAAATTTCCTCAAAAATACGTATAAAAATCAACTATTTTTCATCTTTCAGTGTCATTGTTTGAATCTAACCAATCATAAATCACATATACGCACGTCATAGAAACACTGGTGTAGAATTTCTGTATTATTATCTCATTTTTTATACAGGACTCCGTAATTATTTTTTAAAGAACTTCACACAAACGCCCTCCCCTTTTTACTGCGCAAAAAAAAACGCCATCGCATCGACTCGACCCCGTAATTGTTTTTAAAGAACTCCCCCCAAAAGCATTTCCCTTTTTACTGCGCAAACAAACTTCATCGCATCGACACGACCCTGTACTTGATTTTTAAAGAACTCCCCCCAAACGCTTTCCCCTTTTCACTGCGCAAACAAACGCCATCGCATCGACGCGACCCCGTAATTGTTTTTTAATTAATTTCCCCCAAACGCATTCCCCTTTTTAGTGCGCAAAAAAAAATAATTTATAAAAATCAATTTTTCTGCACTTAGGCTAATAACTCTGTTATATGTTATATAAAATAATAATTGTGTATTTCCAGTGCACTGTGCATATATTGAGTTATTGTAGTCTAACCTTACATTGTCAAGTAATTATGAATGCTTAACTTATTTCTTAAATTTTCAACATGCAGTAGAGTCGCGCCCACTGTAGACACACACAGACACATCAAGCTGCCTGTAACAATCTCTGCAGCGATGCTTTCCCAGCGTCACACTACATAGGTCAACGATTTCCATGGCGATACAGCTAGGAGAAGAGGTGTCGCGTTTCGTTATTAAATGTTCAGTCGCATGAATGCATTCAATTTATCATACACCAAGAAATTTCACTTCACGAAATTAATCTTATTACCTATAAATGTATATAATTATGTACACTGTATTCAGAAATAGTCGACGGTATCGCGTAAACGTAATGTCTATATTATACTACACAGCGATAGGAAATCAATTAACAAAGTTCAGTTCATATAAAAAACTAGAAAAGCTAACGCTTTTCACAGAAAACCCTTCGGGTTTTCCTGAGTAACTGTGTGTACAGAAATTAGAAAAGATATATTGCATTGTATATTAAATTTTATACCACTGATACATTTACAAAACGGTCTGTCTATCAGTGTTAGCTTTTTTTTTAATTAACTGATTGTTAACGGGTCTATAGAGCCCGCAACAATAATACATCGAAACAATGTTTTTTTTTTTTTTTTTGTAGCTTGCATGGTATAGAAGTTACGGAGGTTTGTTTGACAAATTATGGCCAAAAGGGCACTAATTTTTTAGTTACATAAATTAAACTTAGCAAGGCTCTTGACATGATGGGAACGCATCTGTGTCCAAAATTTCGTCGAAAACAGATTTCAGTTACTCGAGAAAACGTATAACATAGGAATTGCGAATACAATATACATCGAGGGCTTCGATGTATAATAATTGCATAACGTAGAGCTCAGTCGAAGACTATTTCTAAATACGAGTACAATTAAATAATTATAGAGACATTATTATTACTTGTAAATTTAAAATTTTATCGCTCCACTTAGTATTTTTTCCATAATCGCCGTCAGAATAAACCATCTGCTTTGCTCTTGTCTTCCCCATTGAAACTGGGTTTACGGCTTCTAGATGTGACGGATTATAGAGCATTGTTACGTGAACTTCTTTATTGTCTATTGTAAGATCAACAGACGACACTAAAAATATATTATTAACATTATATATGAAAGAATTATTTTCGAAATATATGTATGAGACAGATTCATGCTATACAATATGCAAAATAGATCTTGAAAATGTTATCTAACAATGTGCTTACAAACTGCGATACAATTATTAATTTTAGGTCTCCGTACCTCAAAAGGAAAAAAAATGAAACCATTATGGGATAATCCGTGTATCGGCAACAGTCAAATTTCTAAATAAAGGTATTGTTACGTGCCCTGATGGCACGCCTATGGAATTCGGTAGAAACTACTAGAACAACAACAATGGAAACAGGTAACAACACCCGACCTTGGAGACACATACATGTAAAGGAAAGGAACTCGGTGCGTAAAACAGGTAGCGGAGTTAGACCCGATTTCTTAGAATCGCTTGGAGAGAACAATAGAAGAAATCTCGATGCGTGGAGAACATTCTAGAAGCGTGGGCCGAAACTATATAAAGCGACGAGAGTGAGCAAGTCAGTCAGTCAGTATTCGAACTGTTCGTGATACAGTGCTCTGGCATTACGACATAATTATTACGACATAAATTATACTGTGGAAATAAATTATAACTCTAGTGAGTGGTTTTAAATAAATGACTTATAGTTAATAGACAAGTGTGCTGATAAACTTTGTGTTGTGTTCCTGTGTGTTGTAAATATTTCTTTGAAAGAAGTACGCTTTCGTTTGTGTGTTTTACTGTTTGTTAAACATTTAATTATTGCAAATAAATAATTTCCGCCACGGACTAAGCAGTTTTGTTACAGTATCAAACTAAAATTTAGCATAGTTATAGTACTTACAAGCCCGCTATATTCCAATAATAATTATTTAATCAGAACTTAAAAAAACGTATTCTTAAAGATACTGTTTAGCTTATGTGCAATTTGACAGCACCGCCTCTATATAATATATTGACTTCATAATTGTTTTTAAAATATTTTCGTGTAAGTGTGTTGATTTAAGACGTTGCTTAAGTGTTGTTTAAGACGTCGAGAAGGTTGTTCCCGCAACAAATGTCAATACGGCACATTCATAGTACAAAAATTAGATTTAATGAAACACAGTACATACCTAAATGACTAATAACATCGCCCGTTGCGTTAAAATGCGCGGGAAAATCAGGAAGACCTTTTAATTTTCGAAATAATTTTCCAGGTGGCAGCTCTAACATTCCAGTCAATAAATTTAACCGGCCTCTATGTGGAATGCAAAGTACGACTTGCTCAATATTTTCTTAAAAAATCATTAACAATAAATAATAATTAATCACTATACTTACGAGAAGCATATTTTTTCATGATAGTGATCTAGAGATCAGTGAACTAAAATTATTACAGTAGAATCTCACTAATCCGGCACTTCAGTAGTCCGGTACGTCCAATAATCCGGCACTCTCCGCTCACCCCTCCCTACTAGATATCGTCTTTATTCTCTCGCTTTATTTTATTTACATATTATGAATTTTTCTATATAATCCAATAATCCGAACATTCCAATAATCCGGCACCCCCTAGTTTTTAATAGTGCTGGATTAGTGAGACTTTACTGCACTTTCATATTTCACAAACTTTTAAAAATACCTAAACTTGAAATTTTAAGAAATTCAGTAAAAAATGCCATCATGCTTTCGGCACCTTCTCCGCCATAACGTTTGAGACTAGCAAATTTTATTCCTAAAAAATTATCAAAAGCTTGAGATTTTAATAATTCTGTGGCGATTTTTATTTTTGTTTCATTATCTACGGGTTCTTGTGAGAGAATTTCAGTTCTTTCTGCAAACCATTCCACTTCTTCTTCACTCTAAAAAAAAAATTGGTGGTCTGTAAAGTCGGTTTACGGACGATAGTTTTACGTGATAACGTATTCCGCTCGAATATCATATTTAATAATCACGCACAGGGTCAGGCGGAACGTTAGGAACGTTACACTTTTTCGTGCATGCAGCCGGTGTTTCATCTTTTTATATTGACGTGATTCATCAATTTATAAGACGTTATCACGTCAATAATTGTAGCGAGTTTTAATTGTATTGTTTTAAGTTTATAAAAAAAATAATATACGCACTTCAAGATGTAAAAATTCAACTCCAATCGTGTTCTTATACACATTTTCTAAAATTTTTATTGCTTCAGAAACAGTTCCTTTTGTTTCTGCAGTCCTTAATATACCAGGAAAATCGACAATATCATGTTTATTCAAATTGTATCTTTCAGGATCCATTTCTGGAAGAATACTTAAAAATATTTATGTTATTGATTAAACTGTACGTATCTATCGTATATTAATTATATGGGAGCGAGGCAAAATCAATGTAAATACGTTAGAGATACGTCGGCATTTAGCACAGAAAAGAATCTCTAACGAGATTCTTCGATAGATATTAATAACTGTGCGTATTTATAGTTCCATCCACGTTTAGATATATATTGCAGCATTATAGTAAATAATAATTGTGTAATCGCTATATTATGGAATAAGTAAACAATTTTCTTTTTAAATAAAATTATTACCTCGGTAGTTTTGTCAAAGATATCGGGTTTACATTTGCTAATTTGTGAGCATGTTGACGATATGCTGTAACAAATCTGTAAAAATTGCTTTGCTTGTTTCTAGCTTCTATCGTCTCGCTAGGTACTGAAATTAACATTTTTAAACTTTTAAAAATCTATAATTTATTTGAAAAAATCTATTAATATTATTGTTTAGTGGCCATAAAAACTGTAAGGACTTTAAGATTTGAGATGAACGGTTTTCTTTACGATTTATTCGTACTTACAGTTATATTTAGTCTGAGTTTTTGGTCGATATCCAAACACATTTTTGCTATGGTAATGTTTATATAGAGATGTAAGAAGCGTTTTTCTGCTTTTAAACTGTTTACTGAAAATATCTCTTTGCATTTTAAAATATTTCTTAGTTACTTCGGAGCAATGTGTCTTCTAGTTGTTTTACAAAGTTCCTATGTTAGATAGGTACATTATATTTTATTGTTAGTGAATTTGTCTAGGCATAGTGTATAGGCAAATACACTATTGACGTGGTCGGATAGCGGCACCTAGAGGTCGAACAATAAAATTTTAATAAATCAGACTAAAAAGAACAACTTAAAATCATATTGCAATATATTTATAAAAGCATATACAGCATGTATCACAGAAAACCGTACATAGGGAAAACTCCATTGTGAAAATTAGTTAGGATCAACGATTACTTTGGCCACATGGTAATGCTGACTAACCATTATTTTATAACAATAATTGCTGATAATGAATAAACTTCCATTTTGATTAAGCAAGCCACTGCTTAATCAAAATGGAAGTTTATTTATTTATTCGGTTATAAAAACTTTGTCTCACTTTGTCTAATATTACAGGAGTCACATTGAAACATACTTCGGCGATTTTGTCTTTAAGTTCATCCAGATTGTGGCACCATCCCGAATAAATTTCATTATGTAAACTGTAAAGTCTAAACCATGGTAATGACCTCTGAATAGAGGGCAAAGCAATCTCTGATCTTAACTAATTTGTACTATGTATACTTTTCCCAATGTACGGTTTCTTGTGATACATTCTGTATAGGGACAGATGTCTATACAAACACTCAACAATGTTTTGCGGTAGATTTATGTTACCTGTGTTCAAAAGATCATTCTTTGTAGATACCAGATGCAGCCTTCAGATTTTTTTTGTGTATATAATTTAACCATTGCCTTTAATTGATTTAAGCAGCCTTAATTAACATTGTACACCTCGAAATATCATCCAAATTTAGCATAACGATAACACTAAAGTCCTATTGAAATTCTTAAAAATTTGCGCGGTATATATTTAATTTAATCTCACTTCCGGATAAATCGGAACTAGTTATATCAACATATGGAAAATGTATTCCGCGAAAAAGAAAATCTGCAATTTATTTCCAAATTTTGTCATCAAGGTTTGGCACAGTGACCAATCTTTTTCATTATCATTATTGACGTCAGTTCAAAAACCAGTATGCTATTTATTTTTCTACATGCTTATCGTCTATATATTATATATATTCTGTATATTTAGAAATGAAGCAGAAATTCTAAAACATTGTCTTCTCACGCATCAAAATTAGCTAAGTTTGAATTTGAACTTGCGTTATTCCTCATAAGATAAAGAAGTACCTAATGTAAGCCAACTTTTCACAGTATAGCGGCAAACACCGTGTTTAAAATTAGGTACATTGGGAAAATACATCCTTTTGGAAATTTTGTTAATGTAATAAAAGCTTCCGAAAATTTCTCAAAAAAATTGTTTTATGATCTATTTGTAACGTAGATTCTAATTTTCAACTTTACAAAAAAAGTGTGAGGCTCCATTTAGATTACCTACTACATATTTCAAATTATTGTTTTAGAATTTCTGATAAATAATAATTAACATAATGTTATTTTATATATGATAGTTTAGATATTTATTACATACATTTTCAGAAAAACAAAACAATATTAGGAATATTTTTATATTCATCAAGAACTGTACATGCATTTCATTATTTCAAACTGAATTATCTTTTTTTAAATTTTCATATAAACTGTTTGATATTCGTAGTATCAATAATTTTGTTTTAACATTGTTTACCTACTTGTTAATAATTTAAATGATCACCCAGTTTGATAAATAATCAAATAAGTAACAAATATTTGTTCTAAAATGACACCACAACAGTCCGATGAACGGAAATTTTTTTCTTCAAATGTGCATTATTTTTTGACTAAACGATTCCGCTGTATTTTAGTACAGCTGATGTTTGGACGATGGACAACAATTTATGGAAGGAATGCCATCCAGAACACATGCGCAGAAGGAATATAATACGCTATAATGTTTTTTTTTTGACCTGATAACGTCTAAAATTGATGAAACACCAGCTGCACGCCCGAAAAAGTGCAGCGTTCCGCCTGACCCTGTGCGTGCAAGCGAGAGCGCAGTAGGCTTCGGCCCAAGTTTGACAGCTACTAAAATTTAGGTTATGTATTACGGAATACGTTATCACGTAAAACTATCGTCCGTAAACCGACTTTACAGACAACCAATTTTTTTTTTTAATACAATGGTACTGCTACTATTACACATTCGTAGCGATAATATCTAACAGACGATTTTTAAAGACCTATCTAAAGCATGTCGGAGATCCCACATGTGATTTCTGAGCTAAATTAATGAACGTCGGTAGGTATATATGTTACGGTTAATACAAGAAAGTAGTTTATTCGCGAATTAACCGGCTAATACCCGAATTAACCAACGTCAAGGATTGGTTAATTCGGGTAATTAGCCGATTAATTCGCGAATTAACTACTTTCTTGTATTAACCGTAACATATACCTACATGAGAAATGTGTTGGTCTTCATTATTTTGTTGCCAAAATCTACCCGGACGAAACCGGATCGAAAAGTATATTTTTGTATATATCGATGTATAATAGAGACGTATAAAAGGATACACAACAGATATACAATATTTAACAATTTGTCGGTATTGTTATGCAATATGCATTGCGACTAGCGCATACAAGTTTACAACACCCGTGTTCTGTGGAAAGGCATTTTAAATTAATTTAAGTAGGTAATTAGATATATGTATAAATATGACAACTTGGGTAACAGATCGTACATGTAGGATATGTCTTTGTGGCTCCGATCAAGATATTTCGGTATTCAATAAGAATGATCAAACTGGATTGAATTTAACTAATGCGGATTTGTTAATGGAATGCACTTCCGTTAATGTAAGTAATCATATTTTACTTATGTAGTAATGCAAACGCGTGCTATCAAATTTGATGTTTTTTGTAATTATATTTAACTAAATGCTTTAAGCAATCGGAATCTACTTGTACAGTTGTAATTAAACAACTATTTTTTTACAGATAGTACCCGAAGATGGTTTACCAAATCAGATATGTTCGCAGTGTTTACACAAGCTTACAAATGCATTTACGTTTAAAAGACAGTGCGAACATTCAGATAAAATACTCAGAAAACAAACTTTTCAGTATTCGGTTAGCATTTATCAAAGCAATTCGGATAATTTTAGTAATTCTTCTAACAGTTTACAAATAAATAATGAAACTCAAAAAAGCAACTTGCAAAGACACAGTAATTTTTTAACTGAAAGAATACATACTGTTGCGGAAATAAATTTCAACCCCGCTGAAACTAATGCTATTGTTAATGCTTCTAATATATCGGGTTTAACACATATCGCAAATAATTTGTGTGATGATATCACCAATGCAAATTTGCAATCTTATAGCCAAGAGGAAATAGTTAACGATAGTCCTGCAGACGACGTTTCAAACTCAGAAGATAATTTATTTTCAACCAATGAAGCAGAAGAACGCGAAAATCATGAAGATATCGATACTCATTTTCAAAACTACATTAAATGTGAATCTTCGCAAAAAAATGTATCTGAGTGTGAATTTCAGTGTCAATTATGTTCAGAAGAATTTGATTTTCAAGAAGATCTTAATAATCACATTAAAATGCATAAATTGCTTGTTATACCTTGCAAGTTTTGCGCAAAAACATTCAATACATCAGATCTTTTAAAAAGGCACATACGATTGCATAGCCGTTCTCGTGAAATGATTGAAAATGAAATTAAATTAGCTATTGAATTTGAAAAGACTCAAAAAACGATTTGCGATTCAGAAGGCTTTCAAAGGATTGTATACGTTTCAGAGGAGAAAAATCCGGAAATAGCGAAACAAAATTCCGTAATTTTAATAAATCCACCATTGCAAACTGAAGCAGCAGTTAATGATTTAAAAATAACTTCCACAACTGCTCAAATACAGGATGCAAGTACGCTTGGAAGAGTTACCAGAAGGGGAAGTGGTAATATGTACTGTCAGTATTGTAAAATAGAATTTCAAACAATATTTGGATTACGAAAACATATTCGAACTCAGCATCGAATACAGTTCAGTAAAAAACGATGGTCTCTAAATATTCCACCAAGTGTATGTAAAATATGTGGCAAGACGTTTACTTTACCGGCAAACTTATCTCGACACATGACTTCGCATAAGCTGCCAGAATCAGAAAGAAGAGACGAAGAAAATAAAAAAAAGAATTTATGTCCATTTTGCGGCCGTGGTTTTGCACAACTTGGAAATTACAATGTACATTTGAGAATACATACAGGAGAAAAACCATTTTCATGTAAACAGTGCGGAAAAACGTTTGCTCAGTGGGCTAGTCTTCGATCTCATGTGTAAGTTGAATAGATATCTACGTTCAAAGTTGTTGCGTTTTTTAATAAATCAATGTTTGTTCATGATTTGTCCCATGGAATGCCATACACTCAGGGCCGGATTTACAATTTGGCCGCCCCTAAGCAGAGTAAATTGTGCCGCCCCTCTAATTGAGTTTTTTTTTTTCATGTCAGTTCATAGATATTGTGTCAGTTGCATGGAGGTTGGTATTAAGCTAATTCTCAGCGGGAAATTCAAATTGAAAATTGGAAAAAAATCAGTATTTGCTTGAAAAAATTTAGTTAATGAAATTACATGATCGCAAAAAATTTTTGACTTGACTTTATATTTTTTCAAACACATATATTTTTTTTAACTCTGATTTTTGCCGCCCTAGGCGCGAGCCTACATTGCCTTATGGGAAATCCGGCCCTGCACACACTCATAAATATAGAAAACTATTGGCCTGGTCCGTCTTTGCCCGTATTAGTAAATTGTATATTAAAAATTTAATTGAATAAGGATTATTACTGTATTGGTCAAAATAGCTTCGGAAATGACATTATTTTTGTATTAAATTTTTAAAGATAAAAATGGTTACTGTGGATCATCCTTAGAAGATAGACAGATGCTATCACTGACTTTCCAGACCCCTTTGTAAGACCTACAATTCTGTACTACATTAATTTTGATGTATCTCTTACGGTTTAGTCTGCGTAAGCCATGTAAGCGCCCTAAAAGTGTCTTAAAATTTATTATATGCATAACCTTCCGGAAGAAATTCTCCCAATGATGGTGAAAACCGTATCAAAATCCATTGATTTATTTAGAAGAACTAAGCGAACAAACAGACAAACGCTGATAACGACTTTGTTTTATACTATTTAGAGAAGAAACAAAAATACAAGTGTTCAGTCGTTTAAGGTTTCGACTAGATATTAGATAAAACTAATTTTAACTGATTTCAAGTTTTAACTGTAACATTAAGAGTATTCGTCCCTGCAAACACCCCCTGCACCCTTCATCTCAAATCTTTTCCCCTGGCCTAAAAACGGTTCGCGCTCTCCCGACGCTATTTTTAAAGTTAGAGGGTTCTGGTAAACGCCAAATGAAAAACAAAGAATCAGACTACAGATCCTTCAGGCGAATTTTTAAAAAAAAATTCCTGAAAAAACTTACAATCTTTTGAAAAAAATAATAAGTTACGTAATATTTCACACGCAGGCGAAACTGTTTTTCAAAAAATTCGCCTGAAGGATCTGTAGTCTAATTCTTTGTCTTTCATTTGGCGTTTACCAGAACACTCTAGCTTTAAAAATAGCGTCGGGAGAGCGCGAACCGTTTTTAGGCGAGGGGAAAAGATTTGAGGTGAAGGGTGCAGGGGGTATTCGCAGAGACGAATACTCTTAATATTGAAATTAATTAGATATATAAACAGTATGTCAGTAGAAAGCTGATTTTGTATGAGAAAAGCATAGTATACTGCATAATAATAATTTGAACGATCTGTGAACTTTCAGCGTAACACATACTGGAGAGCGGAACCACGTTTGTCCCGTATGCAATGCAGCCTTCGGGCGTTCACACGCTTTAAATCAACACATGAAAATACATACAGACGAAAGACCTCATTCTTGCAGTGTTTGTGATAAACGCTTTCGAACAGCACATATGGTTAAAAAACACATGGTTGTCCATACAGGTAATAAATCCGTTCATAAAACTACTGTTTCCTAGAGCAGTATTATTTTTAAACAATGATTCAGATGTCTCCGAACTAATCTACCGCGAAAACGTTATACAAGATTATATAATGTTACTACCCTTGTATCAGGGAATTTCTGTTGAGAGCTGAATGCAAGGTTTGTGAGTTTTTTCGTCAAAATAAGATAACAAAGCAATCCTGCGCGTGAAACTCATGACGTACTAAATTTTATTTTATGCTGATGTCAGCATATCTGCTCTGTCACGTGGTGCAGTTCGTCTACATCATAGATATATATTAATAGATAGCGGATGCCTATCCTTGAGCATTGTGCGGAATGGTTCCAATTAGAAGCCATATAGAAGCCATTTTGTACGTGGAAAACGTCGTAAAAAGATTAAATATTCCATAATATGATGTTAATGGAAAAACAATAAAACTCGCAGTAAACAGTGATATTTCGCTCCAAAACCTATTTTTATATTGAAACGTTTCAAAAATTACAAAACTGAGCATAAATATAATATAAAAGCTTAGAACATTTTACACTGTCAGATTGGAAATCAATGCTTGTCAACCTTGACGCCAAATTGACAATGTAAAATGTTCTAAGCTGTTACATTATATTTATGCTCAATTTTGTAATTTTTGAAACGTTTCAGTATAAAAATAGGTTTTGGAGCGAAATATCACTGTTTACTGTGAGTTTTGTCGTTTTTCTCAATAAAATCATATTATAAAATAATTAATATTTTTGAATCTCGCGCGCTTTTTACGGCGTTTTCCACGTACAAAATGGCTTCTAAAAGGCGCAGGAGGCGCTAGTGTGTCCGCAATCTATTAAATGTATATCTATGGTCTACATGCAACACGAGCAGAAATATTTCGAGATAAAAATAGAGTTCGAGGACATCTGAATTAGTGTTATTTGTACTCATTCGCTATATATTGTTTTTTTCGTAGGTGAAAAAGATTTTAAGTGTGAATTTTGCGGCAAAGCGTTCAATCGGAGCAGTACTCTTGTTGTTCACAGAAGAAGTCACACGGGTGAGCGACCGCACGTTTGCAACATTTGTGGCAAAGCGTTCATTCAGGCTCATGTCTTACGCTCTCATATGAACACGCATAAACGATAAAATCTATTCATTTAGTTTAACATCAAATGCAAATTCTCAGGTTAAGGCTAAGCCATATCTTAAATGCATTTCTTAATATTCATTTTACTCATTAAATATCTTGCCTGTTGAAAAAATCTTCAAATATTCAACTTCTAAACAAAATGTGTGGTTTTAAGAAACCACGACGCAAGTGAAACTTTTATTGGATTGTAGGCGTTGGATTGTAGACACTTATCCATCACGATTAATTATAAACAACAATATTCACATGAATACACGAATAAAAACATGTAAACACTGTACAGCACTTGCCCGCATGACAGACTGACTATGTGTTATACATACTACACGGTCAGCTGATGCTAACCATGGGCGCCGCCTTATTGGCCTTGGCTGCTCTACCGAGCGCCTACTCCGAACGCCTTTCACTTTACCCCTACTCCGCGGCCGCCTGTAATGCGACATGCAACAGACGGCCAGAAAAATTCGGGGCGATACAATAAAAGTTTCACTTTAAAAAAAGATCTAGAATAATTAAAAAAATTCGAAATCTCAAAACTTTCTCACAATACTTTTAGGTAAAGACTTGCTGATTCCAATGAGGACATACCCACCTCTGTATCTCTTAGAAATGGTATGTTTCCTAAAAATCCCCCTATCGTTGCTTTAATTTTGAAAAAGGCTTTCGAAACTTTTAAGTTCAAAACTATAAAACATGATTATTTAGATATAGGTCAGCCTTAACAGAAAATTATTGGAATAACTCAAGCTTGACTACTGAGATAGTCAAATACTGAATATATTATATTTTGGACATAACCACACGCCTTGCTTATGCGTTGTTTCCCAAGATGTATAATTGGTTCAAAAAAGATTAGTTTTATCTCTAAATTATATAGTAGAATAAATGTACAACAATAATAAACATTATAACTTTTTTTTTTTTGGACTAGATGGCGCTAACAACGTAGGACTAATGTTTGTATGTAATAAAGTAGAGTATAGAGAGCCGAAGGTTTGAAAGATGGGTTTACTGTTTACCATGAGACACAAATTCCACATGGTGTATTTTATGTATTTTATTTCTATATTTATTTCTGGTATTAATTTTAACTAATTTATCAGTTTTGTTAATGTTGTAAAAAGATGTATGACTTGGACGACTGTGCATTATGGGATGGTGATTGTTTTAATTCGTATTATGGTAAATATTGAATTGTAATAATTATTGTGCCAATGTAGTGGTTAAGTAAGTACATATGTAATTTTTTCAGATGCCTGAGGAAGGTCTAATAAAGACCGAAACGTTGCAGAAATAATAAAGTGATTATTATTTACCATCTTATCTAGTCCACATTCCTGATATTATTAATATATATAAACATTATAACTTTTAAATTGTTTTATTATTATTTTTAAATATAATAAATAAATAGAATATTTCTTAAGTACAAACACCAGCACCCAAATATTTAAATTGTGGACTAGGAATTATTTTTTTTTTATTTTTGTATAAACACCACAAAATATTGATATAAATATAACATTAATAAAAATACAGAATGTCACATAGAATTCCGTACATACAAAATACTTTTCATTATGGAGGGACTCTCTTACTCAAATATGCTTTAATAGTTAATACCCTTCATTATTTTCGTTTTTAATCAAAATTAGTATATACAATTATTGACTCATATTATTAAGGCCATAGATACATATACTAATAGATAGCAGATGCCTATCCTTGAGCACTGTGCGGAATGGTTCCAATTAGAAGCAATATGGACGCCATTTTGTACGTGGAAAACGCCGTAAAAAGCGCGCGGGATTCAAAAAGATTAAATATTCTATTATATGATGTTAATGGAAAAACAATAAAACTCGCAGTAAACAGTGATATTTCGCTCCAAAACCTATTTTTATATTGAAACGATTCAAAAATTAACAAAACTGAGCATAAATATAATATAAAAACTTAGAACATTTTACATTGTCAGGTTGGCATCAATGCTGATCAACCTTGATGCCAAATTGGCAATGTAAAATGTTCTAACCTTTACATTATATTTATGCTCAATTTTGTAATTTTTGAAACGTTTCAGTATAAAAATATGTTTTGGAGCGAAATATCACTGTTTACTATGAGTTTTTTCGTTTTTATCAATAAAATCATATTATGAAATAATTAATATTTTTGAATCTCGCGCGCTTTTTACGGCGTTTTCCACGTACAAAATGGCTTCTAAAAGGTACAGGAGGCGCTGATGTATCCGCAATCTATTAAATATATATATCTATGATTAAGGCCCTATTTGGATGTATACTCAATTTGTATTCTCACACAAATATATAGGTTAATTAAATAGATCTTATAACTGAATGAAAAATCACGTATAGACAACTTGGAACTAGCGACTTTATCATCACTATATATTTTATAAAAAGAAAATAGCTGCCTCTGGTTAACAATAGATACGAAAATAAATCATTTTAAATAGAAACATAAATAAAATAAAATTATATTACGCAAATAATCGTAGGACGATAAAGATTTGTAATTTCCATAGATTACAAATAAAAGTCAACAGCACCTTTTTAACCTTTCTCCTTGTAATTTTATGATAAATGAGAATAGTAAGGTAAATCGAACGAAAAATTATTTCGGGTAAGTACAGTTATACTGTCATAAGAAGTTAAACTTCAAATAGATTAAGTTACCATGAGATTCTAAATTTTACTACATGGAATGTTGTGTTTAAATTCTTGCACAAACAAAAATTTAGAGATCATTAAGAATAATAAATAAACAAATAAATATTAGCGTCTACCACTATTTGGAAAAAGAAAAAATTGTAGGCTCCCCATATTCGAAGGTTTAGTATCTGGTTTGGATACCGCGCGTTTAAATGATCAAACGGTTGAAACATATTTTCTCGTTACCTACTACTTAATTATTATGCAGTTTAATTTTATTTGTCTAATGACACAAGACATAACATTTTTTTTTTAATTTTTCCTATTTCAATTTTGACAAGTAGCCCATTACTATCCGTAGATGGCAGAACCAAACTCTCGCAGATACAAGGGTCCTACTGTACTCAATAAGTTTCTGTACAATTTTTTTTAGGATCATTCAGTATAAATTGATATAATTCCGCGAATCAGTGACCAAACAAAAAAAATGAAACCAATTTTCTTTCATAAATAAAAATTTCAAAAGGAAAAATCGATATTATAGGTTCATTCCAAGCAGCCGTGAACGGTAATAAAGCCGGCTTGTTACTGCGCAAGACTGTCTTGCGCAGTATCAATTTTTAAGCTAGTGCGCAAATTAGTCTTGCGCAGTGACAAGACTGTGTACTGTTTTATTACCGTTCACAGCTGCTTGGAACGAACCTTATATTTTTAAACTTAACTTTCAAGTGCTAAAAACGAGATTCAGTACACTGATAAATAATATTGTACTCTTATTTTAAAAAAATGGTTATTGAAATCATGTTAGGAAGACACTGATTGCAACCTTCACGTGTTTTCTCTAAACTATAAGGCACGTTTATACTTTAGCAATGTAATTATCACAAAGTGGGTTATAGTTGTTCACGATTTTGTTGAATGATACTTTCAAACTGAGCAATAAGTCTACTAGAACTCGGTGCTGAATTTTCATCGAGTCCATCGCACAAATGAATCAACGAAAGAGCTGGACGTAATGAAGATGGACTCGAAGTGCTATCGTTTGTATACTCGTCTGAACTATCTGTCAATTGCGCCAAAGAACGAGCACCGCGCAACTTAACATTAAAAAAAAGCGACTCCGACGAATCATCAGCAGAGTTGCTGTCTGGCGAAAATTCAGACTCAAAAGATTTATGTCGAAGAGCACGTAGCTCTGCTTCTCGATTTTGCATTTCTCGCAGTTCCTGTTGAATTTTTTCTTCCACAGGCACATATCCACGCCGTAGTGGCTTCTCAGAGTTAGACTGGACTTTGGCAGGGACTGGTTCACCTTGCCAACTGAATGTTGGTGCTGCATCAGATATTCGCCCTCTCGATTTTATAAATCTATGCATTATACCTTTTTGCCCTAAATACGCAAAATAAGAATTTTTGATTATATGTATAACATCACGCAGTCGTGAGCAAATACGACGAGGTCCGGAGAAATATTTGTTGCTTGGAATATCTCTACAACTCTGCACAGAAAAGTTGGTAATTATACACTTTCGCGGTCACCTAGTTTTTTGGCTCTAGAAAATCGAAAAATCATCCGATTTCGATGAATTTTTTTTTTAAATCTTCGTTTTTATGGCGGATTTATGGAAAAAAATACGAAAATTGAATAAATCAATATTTCTCACAGTTTCGTGACTTTAAATGCAAAAAAAAATTGACTTTCTACATATAATCCTTTATAACTGTTTCTGACGTCGTGGAATCAAGTTCGTATATTTTTTTTCGCAATCTACATAAAAAAATGAATATTTTGAAAAAAAAATTTTCAAAAAAGTTAATTTTTCGGTATTTTACAGCCTAAAATGTATTCTATTTCACATTCTAAATCACATTTACACGAATGTTCCAATTTATGCATTTTGATAAAAAAAATTTTCAAAACAATTCCGGGGTGAACGATAAACGGGTATGCGAATTGTAATTCCGGGGTGAACGATAAAGGGGTATGCGAATTGTCTCGCAGTGAAACGGGAAGGGGCAAATGTGGCGTTTTTAAAATAACAATTCCGGGGTGAACGATAAACGGGTATGCGAATTGTAATTCCGGGGTGAACGATAAAGGGGTATGCGAATTGTCTCGCAATGAAACGGGAAGGGGCAAATGTGGAGTTTTTAAAAAAACAATTCCGGGGTGAACGATAAACGGGTATGCGAATTGTAATTCCGGGGTGAACGATAAAGGGGTATGCGAATTGTAATTCCGGGGTGAACGATTAAGGGGTATGCGAATTGTCTCGCAGTGAAACGGGAAGGGGCAAATGTGGAGTTTTAAAAAAAACAATTCCGGGGTGAACGATAAACGGGTATGCGAATTGTAATTCCGGGGTGAACTAATTTTTTTCATAAATCCGCCGTAAAATGGAACTTTTTGAGACCGAGATCACTGAAATCCATCTATTTTTCGATTTTCTAGAGCCAAAAAACCAGGTGACCGTGAAAGTGTATAATTACCCCGAATTGTTCCACTGCAGATATTTCAAGCAACAAATCTTTCTCCAAACCTGACCATTTCCGTTCATGAATATCTGCTGATTTCAAGCCTTGATTTTGTAAGAAAACCCAACTTACCTGGATTTGGTGCAAATTTTCTTGTTTGTGACAAAGACGACAAAGAAACATTCAACTGGGAAGTTGATACTGCTTTTTGAAGTGTAGGCACAAAATCCAAATTTTTTGAATTTACATTATTTTGTAACGATCTTGGAGGAGTAATGTCACTATGATTTAAATGTAAATCAGACGGTATGTGATGTCCATTTGCATTTTTCAATTCTTGTTCGCGTTCTACAACTTCCGATATCTCGCGTTGGATTCGATATAACGGGTCTTCTGAAGATAACATGGTAACCTAAAAAAACAATATATGATTTTATGATATAACTAGTTTACAATTCTCCAAATATTGCGAACGTACTGCTTCATATAATATTTTACAACACGAAACATAAATTGTAAAACATAAATATTACTTTTGCATGGATTTCTTAAAATCTCTACGAATGCGAATGTCTACATTGCACAATTTGAAACTTGTATAATTAGACAAGCTGGTAATATAATTTATAACCACGATATCTTAACAGTAACACCCGCTTAATAATTATTAACGGTACCCAAATAATACGACTCGGAATAGGTTTGTTCCTACAGATTACAGAAATAAACCTTGTATTTTCTTTGCCAACGGTGCTGTAATTTGTTCTAGCGTCACGTCACAATACAACCCAACACTATATACTCGTGGACTGCTCACTGTATGTTCTTTGGACCGCTCAAGATATATCCAAGTCTACGGAATTTTTCGGACAAAATACAATATACCTACTACTCATAAGTATATCAATTCACAAAATGATTATATTTTCTACATAAAAGGTACCTTAACACACACTTAAGTCCCAATCGATTGATTTACATACTATTCAGAATTCATTTTTAGAATAACAGTCGATGAAATGTGAAAACCAAAACACTACGTTTTAATTATGGTAAAATTTTACTGAATTAACGCTTCCGATTTTGGCCTTTCTTCTGTCCTAAAGTAATAGTTAAGGTGCGTTCAAAATTTGCCATAATCGAAAGCGACGATAATAAAATTTTAGCAAAATAACAGTTTTTACTAAATGCATATGAAAGTGTATATTATAGTACTTACAACAAAAAAATCAATTTTTAAAGTGTTTGTCTCTGTTCTGGCTAATCTCCAAAACGACTGAACCGATTTTGACGGGACTTTCACTGGCAGATAACTGATGTTACAAGGAGTAAAATGAAAAAAAAAAATAAAATAAGGGAATCTCTTCGACGAAGTCGCGGGTTACAGCTAGTATATTATACACTCAATATCAGGTTGCAATATATTTTTCTGTAAAATTTTAAAATGCAAGTTTAGGTTTTTATACATTTTTATAATCGTTTCCAACAACAAATATCTTTATTTTACGCTATTACATTGTTAATAAGAAATCTTACATAATTATACGTGAACAGCAATTTCAATATGACGTAATAAATTAATATAGGTATAGCAAAGAAAATAGTAATTTATATATCTTTATACCTCAACATTTTTTACATTTTTAATTTCTTGGATGATAAATTACTAGAAGAATTGTTAATTTTGCGCTTTACGGTTTTATTTTGACATTCTTGCTTCCTTTGATCCTGCATTAAAGAAAAGAACTGTCCTGAAGATTTGATTACATCACCATTAGTTTCCATTTTACTAATATTTCTGTCCCTAGTAACTTCTTTCAATAATTGAGTTTTTCCGTCTTTCGTTTGATTGTCCATTGCCCTTTGACGTTGCAATTTCTTTTTCTTTCTCCGTTCACGGTTCCTGTCCGTTTTTGTCCTTTCTTCTTTTACCATAATCGGTCCTTTTGTCTTCTTACTTACTTCTTCGGGAGCCAAAAGCGTTGCATCGCTTGTCGCTACAGGAGCTACTTCCTCAATATTAATTGCTGGCAGGTTACTGATTATTTTTATTTCTGGTTTCGCTAATTTAGGAGTAAAATAGAAATGACTTAAAGCATCCAATTTCATAAACAAATTATCAACAGCAGCACTACATGCCACTTTCATAGGTAAATTTTCTTCTTGTTTCTCGGTGTTATCAGGATCTAAAATTTCTTTTTGTTTTAAATATTCTTTTTCATAAATCTGAGCTAAAGATTCTTTACTTTTCTCCTGATCCAAAGCTAACTTTTTTTTGAATTCATGAGGTTGTTCAACAAATTTTACCTTCCGTTTTACACTATCCCATGCGCGGTCTTTTATTCGCTGAATAATTATATCTTCCAATTCCAAATTTGTCTTTTCAGTTACAATAAGTTTCGGTTTTGCAGCAACATCGAACTCCAAATCTTCTTCCAACAATGAATTTTCAGGTCTAGATTTCGCATCGGTTTCACCTTTCAACTGCCAAGGTTTTTCTTCGAGTGCTTTACTTTCCAATCTTTCGTTTTCTTTTCTAAGTTTCGCTTGTCTCATTTCGAAACGTGAAGGTTTTGTAATCTCTTCCTCGGAGCTTTCACTGTCTTTGCCATTTTCAAAGTCAGATAGTGCCTCATCATCACTTTCGTCTGAATCTTCAATTTCAGAATGTTTTTCTCTCCGACTGTCACTTTGAGATGATCCAAAAAAATCAGAATATTTTATTGCTTTGACATCATCACCGTCATTGAGAGTCTCATCGTCATCAGATAATGCGAACATATCGACCGAGTCCTCATTTTCTGAATCACTATTAAATGACTTAGCTTTACCTTCAATTTTTTTTTCTTCATATTTTAAGAAACTTTCCATTTCATCTAATTTAAAAAAATCATCATCAACAACTGATTTTCTATTTTTGTCTACTTCACTTAACACATTTTTTTCTGAATGTTCTGAAGAATCGTCACTAAGATCTTTTAAAGGCGTATCAACATCCTCATTTTTTGGAACATCAATTTTACTTTCTGTTAAAGGTTCGCTATTCGTGTCGGAATCATCTTTAGAACTTACTGAATTCACAGTTTCAACGAAACTATCTTTTGAAGATTCTAATTTATGAACATTCGAAATACACCACAAAAAGTGATCTTTATTATGAAGTTCAATTTGAGGCCAAATTTCTTCATGACTGAAAGCATCGATTATCAATTCTGGTAAAGCATTTTTTGACTTTGATAATTTAGAACAATAAATCTGATCATACAATGTTTTTAAACTGTTTTTCAATGCTTGGTCGTTAACATTACTTGTCAAATAATCTTCAGTATTCTCAACTAGTTTGTCAACTTGTTCACCCAATTTTAAAAAGCAATTTGTTAACTGAGAAGTTCCCATTTTCACTCTTTTTTGTAAAATATAATTTACTTTTAAGTTTTAGCAATTTATACGTTTTAACACACCACGTGCACAAGATTTTTTATACTAGCATATTTGTAAACAGACGTTACGATTAAAACAATGTATTATCTCAAAAAGTATATAAACTTGCGATTTTACAGGTCTAATTGATACATTAACGTTGAAATAAAATATTTTTCTTGTGAAAAATTCTAACTAGCCTAACTAGTTCGAAAACTGTCAAAACCCAAGTCATATCAAAGATAAATCCATAGACATGTAAATGAGTATAGATTAAAATATATGATAGATTGTCTTCGAGTTCAACTCATAAAGAAGGGATGTTCCACACCTTTACTTATTCAGTTGGCGTGAAACTCACGAAGCTTGTTCCCCATTGTCATACTCATAGAGAGGAGAGCAAAAATAATGTTTGAGCATACTTATCGAAAAATAGTGATTATGATAAAAGAAATAAATTGTTATAAATTATTATAAAAAGCGATTGTGCACTAAAATTAATCAAAATAAACTCAGCTGGAAAAAAGATGCCACCACCGCTTACTGATATTTAGTTACTTTTTTATTAAACTCAATTCAATTAAAACCTCTCTTCTCTATGATTCAAATGGTAGTGCTTTAGAATAGTCAGATAAGGGTCCTATCTATGTCAACCCGCTGTAACAATTCATAAAATAATAAAAGAATAATAAAGACAAATTAAATAAAAAATGTATTTCTTCAGTTGTAATTTAGAAACAGTTATTAATACATTTAGTTCTTTTCTTATTATAGTTATTGAGAGGCCCGATGACAAAAATGAGACGCTATGTACAAATTTTCTGTGGTTAGTTAATAATTTAACTAGCCCATTTTGTTTAGTATTTCTAAAATATAACTACCCAAATCTTCGTCTTGATTTGTCCATGAAACAAACACATTTTTTTCGTCATCATCATCGCCTTCAACCTTAACTAAAACCGACTCAACTGAAATTGATCCATCCATAAAATGAACAGACCATTCTGGGAGATGTTCTCGTATAACTTTAAGCAATTTATCAGCCGTAGCTCCTGCTGGACTCGAATCGACCATTCGAACAGACGAAGTAAAACGAACAATGTGTCTGGTTATTCCCGCTTCTTTGCATGCCATGTCTACATCCATTAGACATAGCGAGTCGTCTTTCATTACTAATACTCCATGAATAACTCGCCTTCTTTTTGGGTCTGGAGGCAAAGAACTGTATTTACGCGCTTCGTTTTTAAGTAGTGGAAGAGCCGCGTCGACAGGAATTTTTATTGGAGTATTAATCACGCAAGTTTCACCATTAGCTGGATTGTAACATTCAATCTTAAATTCTTGACGAATTTTATCTTTCAGAAAGTCCATTTTTGCAGCTTCTCCATGAACAAGCATTACGTTTCGCGGCTCACAGTATTGAATTAATTGCATAATACCTTTAGCGTCGGCATGAGCACTAAAAGACATATATTCGACAGACATTTTTACTTCGACGATTTGACGATTTTCAAACTCAATTTTTGTTGCGCCATTTAATATCTTATGTCCCACAGTACCTTGAACGCAAAAACCCGGCATAATGACCATGTTGTTTTCATTTGGTGCCCATTTTTTAAATATTTGTAAAGAGAGACCAGCGTGAAGCATTCCAGGTGTAGCGAAGACAACCATTGCACCAGGATTATCGATATAAGACCTATCAAAAGGCTTGATATGCTTAAAATCAAACATGTTTCTCTGCACAAATGTTTTGCGTATTTTTTGATTTGTCCAAGTTATAAACATTTTATAATAATTGTTTGCTTTTTCTGTTAAGCCAAGAGCAAAGTACACTGGAAATTTAAGATTCATTCGTTCCCAATAAGTTTCTAACAAAATGCAAAGTTCTTGCGCCCGTCCTAACGCAAAAACTGGTATAAGTACTTTTCCACCTCTGTCAACACATTCATGTACTTTCTTCAGGAAATCTCTCTCTCTGCATCGTTTTGAGTCACGAATAGTCGTAGCGTATGTTGATTCCGATATTAATAGATCTGGGCGGCATTTATCAATCCACGCAGCTCCCAAATGTCTGTCCGGCGTCATATTGTAATCGCCCGTATAGACAACTGACTGAGAACCGACTCGGATCCAGAACATAGCAGCTCCTAAGACATGGCCGGCATAATACGCTTTGATTTCTAATTCAGAATCTACCATAACCGACTGATGAAGTGTGACCGCAATTACTTTCTTCATACAATCTTTAATCATTTGCGAAGTAAAAAAATTTGTTTCGCCTTTCCGCTCAACTGAAACTTTTCGCATGTCTTCTAACAAAATAGGCGCTATCGCTTTTGTAGGATGAGTCATATATATAGGTCCCGAGTAACCGATCATTTCTGACATATATGGTAAAGCACCACAATGATCTAAATGAAAATGTGAAATTATAACACAATCAACATGACCAGTTATCGGGCCTTCTGGTACAATATACGAAAAGTCGGGAAAGCGACGTTCGTCGTTGTATCCCATATGCATTCCACAATCCAGCATTATGTTTTTACCTCCCATCGATAATAGAATACAACTTCTGCCGACGTCTTGTCCCGCACCAAGGGGTGTAATTTTTATATCCGGCATTTTGGTATTTTATATCTGAATCAGTTCACAAGCAAATAAAATAGATTTCCTATTTTCGATACACACATCTCACATTTGTTTTATAAAATAATGATGTAAATATAAAAATCGTAGAGGTTATTATGCGATATATTCTACCTTTATCTATAGCTGATTCGTTTTAATCCAATATTTTGTTACAAACGCGTTATGCCGAAAACTTCGAAACGTCAAGTATTGCAAATGCGAATTGCGAATGTCTGATAAATTGTTTATTTATTTTTTGAACCCGACTTTTAACCTTCAATTTTTGAGCTTCAAAAATTTAAACACTTCAATGGTTTTATATAAGGAGTATAATCATAGATAAACGTATTATACTTGGAAGATAAGTATCCTAGTTAACCAAAATGAGACCACTTATGATGCTCGCCGCTAGGTGGCCACCTATTGACGAGCATCATAAGCTAAATTTTTTTAATCTGCGAGTGTAGAATATGTAGAGTTTCCGTAGTTAATTGTGCTGATAATGGTTCGGCCGTCTGGTGACTAGCATCATAACTACATATGTTTTCCGTAGTGAATTGTGCAGGCAATTTGTTCCTCTAGTGACTAGCATCATAATTACATTTGTTCTTCAAAGATCCTCTTACGTCATTCGACTGTATTGTACAATATCCCGCGGTGACATTATTATTGGGCTTTTAAATATTTTTCTTTTGACATAAGTAAATGAATAACTTTAATTAAAATTTTATTTTTAAACAAAGTTCTGATGTTGAGTCAAAAAAATCCGAACAAAAATATAAATTCAAGAAATAAGATTATGTATTTCATTTTAAATTATTTTTATTATCTTAATTAATTAGATGCTTATACCGACACTGTACTTCTCCCATAATAAAATAATTGACATGATCTTCGATGCTACAAAATAATATGTCATTCACAATTGTAGATTAGAATACATAACCAAAGTGGACGAAAAATGCACCCTGTATTACATGTTATAAATTTGTTAAAATCCGTAGGTGAAAAAATATATGATTAAATTATTATTTAACGGCCTGACAGTTGAATTTTTTTTTAAAGATTTTTCAGAGATGATATTTTTTTTTGGTATCTACAGTCAAGAAATATAATAAAGAGAATGTTCGACTATTTTTTTTTAAATTCGTATTCATGGTTTCAAAATATAAACAGCCTTAGGTATGTATGATTTGAAAAAATTCTGTCGGTACGTTTATAAATTGTGTCAAAAAATTATTTCTTATTTCATTTCCGAGAATTTTTCAATAATGGCTTGTGTTAGTAATTCGTGCAGTTACGTTAACTGTAAAAATTGTAGACGAAATTCACCGGGATTAAGTTTTTACAGATTACCTTTAAAAGACAAAGTCCTTCGTAAACTTAGATTTCCTGAAAATTTGGAGTAATTCGGCCCAATAAATTTTGAGAAATCACAGAAATACAAGTTTCAAAAATTTTAAGAATTTTTTTTTGGAATATTTATTGGCAATATAATATGTCAGTATTCTTAAAGTTGAAAAGATCTTTGACGAATAATGAATTGTCTTAAATTATTAAAATGAATTCGTATCCATGATTTTGATTAAACTGTGAAACAGACCAAAAAAAACGTTACCACGACTATTCAAAATCAAATTTGAAAATTCAAAAATTTTGAATTATGTTTGGTTTTTTACATTTATTTAGAAATTTAAGTGCCGTTGTTTACGTGGCGTTTCTATGGTTTGAAACAAACTGGGAACTGTCGTCACGGAAAACTGTAAATTATCATTTATCACATACGTAAAAAAAAATAAAATTGATGGTTTTTAACAATTTATAAACCATTGAGCGAGTAATTGGGATCAATTTTTTGAAAATTTTATTATATAAATAATAATAAATTATAATTATAATAAATAATAATAATAATAAATTATAATAAATTATCGACCAATTTTTCAGACAATTATATTGACAAAAATATATAATTATAATTCAATAAATTTATTGAATTATAATTATATATTTTTCAATAATTCAATAAATTTATTGAATTATAATTATATATTTTTGTCAATATAATTGTCTGAAAAATTGGTCGATAATTTATTTACTGAAGAGTACTAATCAGACGTTAATCAAAGATTCAAATATCAAAATGTTTATTACTAGCCATTATACACGTCACTGCACACGTTAGTAGAAATTTTATTTTATTTCTATTGACAAAATATGTCAGTACCTATTTGTAAAGTTGAAATGATCCTTGATGAATAATAAATTGTCTTAAATTATTAATTAAAATGAATTCGTATTCATGATTTTGATTAAAATGTGAAACAGACTAAAAAAACGTTACCACGACTATTCAAAATAAAATTTGAAAATTCAAAAAATTTGAATTACATTTGGTTTTTTATTTATTTTAGAAATTTATTTGTGCCGTTGTTTACGCGGCGTTTCTATGATTTGAAACAAACGGAACTGTCGTCACGGAAAACTAAAATTATCACATACCTACGTCAAAAATAAAAAAAAACATTGATGGTTTTTAACAATTTATAAACCATTGAGCGCGTAATTAGGATCAGTATAGAGGTAGCTTTAAGATTATCTGAACTTTTAGTTTAACCATAATGTAGGTGGAAGCACAAAACAACATTCAGTTTGTGGGCCAGGGGTATGAAACGTAAGAGGTTTACTATATAAAAGTGGTCTCATTTTGGTAAACTAGGTTACGAATCTTCCTAAGTATAATACGTTTATCTATGGTATAATTAATAAAACAGCGGTATATAAAACAGATAGCAGCAGCCCCTGAAATTTTATTTGTGGAAGTTGCAGTAAAATATGTACTGAAGAAAAAAGAGCTAACGTAGGATACCTCTACATTATAATATTATTGTCATAATTATATGTATTTTTTACATGTCAAAAAATTAGAGTTTTTATAGATTTTTACGTTTTGATAACCAAGGTTCCATGATGTGGAGATCCTCCATGGTGTAGAGTGACTTGGGCCATTCACAGCTGTCAAAATATTTTATAAAGAGCGATTTACAGTTCAATATTCAATATGAGTTGAAGTTCAATTTTTCTTAGTTCACGTCTAATTTTGTATTTTCCCGTGTAATTCAGTATATCTTTCTTAAAGTAAAAGTAGTTATTTTTATATTACTAATTGCATATTATTAGCGTTGCTACCAAATACCCTATTTTGTATCAGAATTTTTCACTGTAATGTTTTTTACCTAAATTTTATTTAACATTGTAAATCAGTCTTGTTGACATTGTTAGTGATGGTTGAGTGATAAGCTAAAAAAGAATTGATATTTGAAATTGCTTAAATAAAATTAAATAAATAAATTTACTGTTTTTGCGAAATAAAAAATGAAGTTAAATTGTGCAGAAAAACACCCGCGCTAACAAGATGAGACTGTTCATTTCACATTATAAAAAATTATGACATAACCCAAATTTAAATAAGTTCAAAACAGGAATATTTTATCAATATGATTGCTATGTAAAAAACAATAATTGAGGACACTATACAGATAAACTCAAACAATAATTCAATTGCGGTTAAAACTTTAATCAATGTCTAATTATACCAAAATTAAAAAAGGAAACCGATCATCAATGGCTCGGAATGTGGTGGAAGGTGATCCCTATCATGGGTTTCGCTCAGATATTGAAAATGAATTTACAGTCCCTCCATTTAAGTCACGACTGAGAGAATTGTTTTGTCAAATTGAAAAAGAATTTGAAATATTGTACGCGGAAAATTTAAGCTGTAAGTAATACAACGTTATTTTTAAAATACATGATTGTGTAATAACATTTAAGCCCGTTTTTGTTACAGTGCAAGAGAAAATAGACAATTTAAACGAAAAACTAGAACGCGAATCTTATGTAGGAGAAAAGCAAGGATTTGATGCAACCGAATTCGAAAATTTATCAAAAGCGGTTGGGCCAGTTAAACAGAAATGTTAGTGTACACACTATACTTTTTTTGGTGATAAGGCATACCAACGTTTCCTTGAAAAAAATCGAAGAAAGGGCTATTTTAGCAATGATTAGTGTTCTGGAATGAGTACCTTGCAAGTTAATTCTGCATTCATACTCTTTATTCAACTCATGCGCGTTATTCATGTTTTATCATGCCTAAAAACCGAACCCTAAATAGCTATTTACTGACTGGTGACAATTACTTGTCACTCAATGAAGATTCCTACTAGCTCGGCCATTGTGGAGTAATGAAAATAAACGTAACTATTTTCTGAGCCGTAACGAAATAGTAGGTAACAACAACTCCGTTGTTACCCATTGAGGCTAAAATTGAGAGGCCGAATGTTTTCGACATGGAGTTTATTCATAACCAGCTAACCTCAAACCAAAACATTGAATCGTGCTGTTTGGTGCTGTTAGGACAGTTTTTTTTATAAAGAAATAAATAGATATTTACAACATCTCATTAATAACAATAAATAAAACATGAATAACGCACAATTGTTGAATAAAATTATGGCCGTAACTTGTAGGCTAAGTCATGAATGACTTAGACTACTAGTTACGCCAATAACTATTATAGTCTGGTTTGCAGTGAATATTAGCATTGGTTAAGGTATTGCCAGCACAATTCACTACGGAAAACAAATGTAGTTATGATGCTAGTTACCAGACGGCCGAACCATTGCCAGCACAATTCACTACGGAAACTACTTATTCTACACTCGCAGATTAAAAAAATTTAGCTTATGATACTCGTCAATAGGTGGCCACCTATCGGCGAGCATCATAAGTGGTCTCATTTTGGTTCACTGGGTAACCGATCTTCCTATAATACCTTAATCAATGATATTAGTAACTGTTCGCCAAGGTCACACGCTGGATAATTGAACATTCAGTGGATATTAGCCACGGTTATTTGTAACATGTTTAAAAACTACACATTTTAAAGTTGGTTTTTTTTTTGCTTCCTTTAATTATCGTTTTAAATATGTATGAAAAAATATTTGGTATTCAGCCGAATAGTACAATTTTACCGTTTCTTAATTTCTATTTAGTTTGGAGAGAAGTAGGAATCTTTTTCTAGGAACGCTTACTACTTAGTACTATTAAGTACGCCATTTATTTGTTTTTTTGAAGTGAAAACTTCTTTAGCGGCGTTGTACACTTTTTTTGTAATGGGTAAAAAATGTTAAACTCGCGTCAGGGTCACGTGTCCTGATCGAAAATTCGTAAGACGAAAACTTTTATTTATACGTTAGACATCTAGCGTTGAAATATCGTACATAAAAATGCAATCTATGATACAAACCATTTTGATCGAAAATTCGTAAGACGTCAATATTCAAGTTTTCACTTCTGCCGGCACTCCCGGAGTGCAACCCGTCTTTTTTTTTCAGTTTTATAGAATACTTTAGATAATAAAATAACAAGTTTTTTTTAGTGACGAGTGCTCCTTCATCACAAAAATTGAAAACTGCATACAAATTGAAAGCTCAGACAAGTAAAATCGTTTCAAGTTTCAAGGGACCGAACATGCATTGCAATCTTGTCAGAGACTATGTCGGACATAAAGATGGTGTCTGGGAAGTAACTGTTTCAAAACCAGGTCAACCTGTTATCGGAACATCGTCTGCTGGTGAATAGTTGATATTACATTGTTTTTTTTTTATAGTTCGTAGGTGTTTAGTGCTCAATTTTGGTATGAACTTTGTATAAAGCAAACCACCTTGTATACAGTATGTAAACACGTAAGGTGCACATAGGGAAATTAACACTGGGAAGAAATGACTGGATCAGAGTGAGTCTTGAAATCTTGTTTTTCAATTTGACAGATAATATTCTTTTGCAAAATTAATGTGTATACTACCGAAAAAAATATTCAAATGATTACAACATAATCGGACTTTTTTTATTAATGGGACATTAAATTCCCAAAAATACTTAAATATGGTGCGAGATCAAATATCTCCGCCTATTCGTGTTGAACCTAAAGACATTGGGTCACTGAATTAACAACGCGCATACGTCATAAAAATCAGACAATTTTTGAATGAAATGTTTCCAAACAGATGGAGTTGTTTTTTTGTTTTATTTTTGTACAAAAAAATTAAAATAATGATTTATAACAGCTTTTTATTATTAAAACATCCAAGTAAAATAAAATAGTAATCCTCAAAATTACCTCGATAATTCAATAGAAATAACAATTAATGAAGTCATGGCTAACTCTGATCCAAGTATTTTTTCATAATGCTAATTTCCCTATGTGCACCTTACGCGTTTACATACTGTATATCAGGTATTGGATATTTTCTTAGTCAACATTATTCAATTGATTTCCAAGCAAATCCCCTAGATTCTAGATGAGAAACTGCCCTGCAGCACTACTTGATCCTACTACTAACAGTACAGAACAGTTAACTCTAGATTTTAGAAGAAGGAAGTAAATGTTTAAGATGTGAAATTGAACTAAAAAGTTTCATATTATGTAGATCATACTGCATGTATTTGGAGTATGGACTCCGGACGTTGTTTACTGCAATATCAAGGACACAGTGGTTCAGTAAATTCCATACGATTCCATCCCCAGTGTGATCTTGTACTGACATCGAGTGGAGACTGCACTGCTCATATTTGGCAAGCAGCCGTCAACTGGGACATTCCGGTACTATACATACATACATAAAATCTTTATTAAAAAAAAAAAGACGGGTTGCACTCCGGGAGTGCCGGCAGAAGTGAAAACTTGAATATTAACGTCTTACGAATTTTCGATCAGGTCACGTGTCCTGACGCGAGTTTAACATTTTTTACCCATTACAAAAAAAGTGTACAAAAGTTTTCGTCTTACGAATTTTGCCTTACGAATTTTGTCTTACGAATTTTCGATCAGGTCACGTGTCCTGACGCGAGTTTAACATTTTTTACCCATTACAAAAAAAGTGTACAACGCCGCTAAAGAAGTTTTCACTTCAAAAACAGTACAGAGTCCTATAAAAATGAGTCATTGAGACATACACCGGCATCTAGTTTGCAATTTAAGTATTATTTTGACATTGCAATCCAGAAGGGTGTTGAAATGTTTTTAATTTTTACGTTTTTACGCGCAAGATAATATCACGCTAAAATGATATTATAGGCTGTGTGCACGAAGTCTATTAGCGCCACTAGTGGGTAATAGAGAATTATTGAACTAACTTTTTATGGAAATCGCGACATGTTTCTAAGGTGATAAGTCAAAAACTTTAGTTGGCCATGATGTGTCAAAAAAAATGTAATAAGGAAAACTGATGTTAATTTGTTTACACTGACAGCGGAACGTCAAATCAGGGCGCCAATGGTCTAAGCATTTCCATATCGCCTAGTTTTCCTATGTTTTGTTTGTAATTAAAAAACTTTATAAAATTATAACTACTTTCACTTTTAATAAACATTGCTCACTGACATATGGAAAACTGGAGTTCGAAGTTTCCCCTAGTGCTCACCACAAACGCTCGCATCGAAAAATTTGTAACTCCGCCTCCGTGCACATAGCCGATAAGTTCTTTTAAACCGTGAGACGCGCTCAAAAGTAAGAGTTATTTGGCAAAAAGCCGAACAAATTCTATACTAGCGATTATGCTGTCATCTGTGATAATTAGTAAAAACCATTGACAATATGAAACCAAGATAAGAGCCATCCATATAACGATGAAAATAAAACGTGTAATTGCTTCACGCTAATCATTTTTTTATTGTGGATACTTGCAGTTACCGATGTCTTTATTTTCATCCACAGAAAGGTCATTCTTCGGAAGAAGAGTTAGAATTAGGAGAGGAGTGTGACGAGGTGCATGAACGAGTTGAAACTCTGCGCACACCAGTTTGCGAACTCGGCGGTCATTCAGGCGCGATCTCAGCTGCAGACTTCCTTGCGGGTGCTGAACAGGTGCTCACTGCATCCTGGGATCGTCTTGCAATGTTGCACGATGTTGAAAAAGGTCTCGCTATTCATACTCTTGGCGGACATGACCTCGAATTGACGCATGCTTCAACACATCCTTCTCAAAGACTTGCAGTTACATCATCCAGAGATACTACGTTCAGGCTGTGGGATTTCAGAGAACCTGCTCATTCAGTGTCTGTATTTCAAGGACATACAGAGTAAGAATTTTTGAAAAAATTCAGTACACCCATCCCCCGATTTACACGGTACTTGTTTTACACGTTTTCGCTTTTACACGGTTTTCCAAATAAGTTTTTTTTTGTTTTTATCGCACTCTACTAAATGCTACTGTGATTGAACACGTGCGCTGTGTACACATCTCATGGGGAATCCCGAGCTTATGTGCTGACTTGCTGCACACGCACACTGTGTCTGTATTTCTTCGCATAAAATTAAAGTTTTATCTACGGAAAATTGTATTTGAGTGAAAGTGTCACAGTTTCAGAACCTGTCAATGCATTTTCTTTTTATTTCTGTGTACACCTAAAAATATTGAAAAAAATCACAACTGTTAAATAGCAAAATTATGCATTTTCTGCAAGCTTTTCGATTTACACGGTTTTGACTTGAAAATTTTTAATTTTCGATTTACACGTTTTTCTCAGGAACGTATCTACCGTGTAAATCAGGGGATAGGTGTATTTACATATGATATACTTATCTCATAAAATACCACCTTTAACAATAATTTATGGTTCTTTCTCTATGTAACATTTTCCCGGTTTGGAAGTGCGTTGTTATAATGAACTCGTCCCACATTTTTTTTCTCTTATGATTTGAATCTGTGTTACAAGTAAATAGTAAAACGATTTTTTTGAGAACTATTTGGTATCTTTTTCCACAAGAAAAAAATCCCAAAAGTGTGTATTTTGCAATGTAATTTTAAACATAGAATAATCCCGCTACAGATACGTCATCCCTAGACAGCTTATGATTGGCTGCCTGTAGTTGAATTACGCCCACTGTCTATAGACACACCTCTTAGATCCAGCTTTGAGGGTTGGAGGAAGAATAAAAGAACCAAATATTTAGTTTACATTGTTTGTTTATGTAGAAGGAGTAATATTATCAAATTTTGATAGGCGAAACGACCCTATTGACTTTGCCTCACTTCCCTACCGGAAAATTTTTATATCATAATAGCTCACTTCTACATTGAAAAGGTGCTACATGCGTCATTTTTTTACGTAAAAGTATAATCATACACTTTCATGCAGCAATCACTAAGTGATTTTAGTGAGACGTGCATATTTCATATTATTTTTAAAATAATTTTTGTTAAACCCGTAGATATATATATTTAATAGATTGCGGATACACTAGCGCCTCCTGTATCTTTTAGAAGCCATCTTGTACGTGGAAAACGCCGTAAAAAGCGCGCGAGATTCAAAAATATTAATTTTTTTATAATATGATTTTATTGAGAAAAACGACAAAACTCACAGTAAACAGTGATATTTCGCTCCAAAATCTATTTTTATACTGAAACGTTTAAAAAATTACAAAATTGAGCATAAATATAATGTAAAAGCTTAGAACATTTTACATTGTCAATTTGGTATCAAGCTTGACAAGCATTGATGCCAATCTGACAATGTAAAATGTTCTAAGCTTTTATATTATATTTATGCTCAGTTTTGTAATTTTTGAAACGCTTCAATATAAAAATAGGTTTTGGAGCGAAATATCACTGTTTACTGCGAGTTTTATTGTTTTTCCATTAACATCATATTATAGAATATTTAATCTTTTTGAATCCCGCGCGCTTTTTACGGCGTTTTCCACGTACAAAATGGCTTGTAATTGGAACCATTCCGAACAATGCTCAAAGATAGGCATCCGCTATCTAGTAATATATATATCTATGGTTAAACCACTTCGTTCTTGTTTTAAGGAGCGTCACATCAGCTATATTTACACGGGAGGATAAAGTGGTATCGGGTTCCGATGATCGTAGCGTAAAAGTATGGGACTTACGAAATATGCGTTCTCCGTTAGCAACGATCCGTTTAGATTCGGCCGTAAACCGATTAGCCGTTTCAGCAACTGGCATAATCGCAATACCGCACGACAACAGACAAATCCGATTGTTCGATTTGGGTGGACAGCGCTTAGCAAGACTGCCGCGTACAAGTAGACAGGGGCATCGAAGAATGGTTGCTAGCGTTGCATGGGCCGATGAAACACAGCAGTGTCCGGCGAATTTGTTTTCATGTGGCTTCGACAGAAGAGTACTGGGATGGTCGGTGCATTCGTGTAAAGACACTTAGGTTTGTCCAACAACAACTTATTATAATGAAAGTTAATTCAACAGTATTATTTTGTTGGTGTGGTAACGACAATCCCCCTTTATGATTGTACCTCTTTAATGTTGCAGCTCATTCGGAGACTATGCGGGTGTTTGTTGTTCCCTTTTTTTTTATTATTTCCATCGAAATTATGGAAGGGCACATGCGCAGTCTATTTATGTCGCGTGAGGCTGTGCGCATGCGCTCCCATCATTTTGGTGGAAATAATCAAAAAGAAGGAATCAATGAGCACACCTTATACCGTCAGGAGCTTTTTTGACTCTTGCTTCGACTATAAATGTAGATATGGACTGCCAGTTACCATAGAAGCAATGTAAAACGATCGCAACGAACATCCTCCAGCACCCAGTCCCAAAAAGCGGGATATTCAAATAGCTTATACATGAAAATTAGACACGAATCTCACATTTTCACATAAAATGGAGTGTATTGATATTATACATTTTTTAGTAGAAATTAATAAAAAATAAACACCTTTGGACTCAATTGTAATAGTTTTAGCGTGGGTTTCTGGTATGACTTTGAGGTTTAAATCTACATTTAAGAATGTCATATTTTGTTGTAGTTGTTAACTTGGCTGCAATATGAAGTTCCTGTTGCAAAGACCTTGATTACAAGAGTGAGGTTAATTGTTGGCAGTCTATAAATTTAAATAGTCGAGTCTGAGGTACAGAACTCAAAAAAAAGATCCCATATGACTTCAAATGACACTTTCACACTAATCTATATATATTGGCACTAATACTTATTGTAAGATTAAAGGATGAATCCTGGTGGCATAGGATCGATGAACTAAGCAAATACTGAAGGTTTTTTTATTGCATTGTATTGTCTGACGTTTCGGCAAACTTTATGTCATCTTCGGAGAATCAATGCTGTCTGTTTTCTCAGTATTGTTGTTATGTATAAAATAAATTAAAATAAAAATTGTCATCAACGGGTATTAAAATTACTATTTTTCTTGAAAAAAAAAAACCTTTGCACTCTGGGAGTGCCGGCGGAAGTGAAAACTTGAATATTAACGTCTTACGAATTTTCGATCAAAATGGTTTGTATCATAGATTGCATTTTTATGTACGATATTTCAACGCTAGATGTCTAAAGTTGTACATGTATATAAATAAAAGTTTTCGTCTTACGCATTTTCGATCAGGACACGTGACCCTGACGTGAGTTTAGTCCCTGACGCGAGTTTAACATTTTTTACCCATTACAAAAAAAGTGTACAACGCCGCTAAAGAAGTTTTCACTTCAAAAAACGACTGATTTTTACTGAAAATTGTATAAATGTGTCTACTGTAAGTAGTTTATAATCGTATGCCACCAGGATTCATCCTATAATCTTACAACATTTAAACAGGATCATCATCACTCTAAATTATTAGAGTTATTTTTCACACTAATACTTATCTTCATCAATGAAATTATATATAGCGATAGTCGATATGTACATTAATTTGTCATGTTGGAAATATTTCCACCACGATTAATTATGCCACTCACAATATTCGTCATGCAGATTAACGCATCTGTAATCAAATTAATAGAAGCCGCACGCGCAGTCTAAAAATAGACTGTGCGCATGCGCTTCCCGTCATTCGTTCGCAAACAAGGAATCAACAAACATACTGAATGTGTTAGGAGTTATAAACATGTTGGTCCGTATTGTATTGAGATTATTAATGGGCAAAGGAATCTTATATGGTTCTGATTGCACCAATTTCAATGATAAAAATCAATTTAAGGTTTTATATGGCTCAGTGGTCCCACTTTTAAATTTTGACCAATCCGATTTAGAGTCTCAATTTTATATTTGTATTGAAAGTTCAATTAAAAACGGTTCAACTTGATCTACGTCATAATCCCTTAAAGAGTTATTTCTTAAAACGTTGATATATGTATTGCAAATCGTTCATAATATTTTACAGTACGTGTGATAATTATTTCTCAAAGGTGTCTTAATACTTTTCTACTCATTCTGGATTTGCATTAGCCCTCACATACTAAGATCGACTGTTTTGCAATTTGAGTTTCTAACCGGTTCGGGATATTGTGCAATCGGTTTGCAATCGATTGATGTTTTTTCCACACCCGAGCGCGACTAAATCGTAATTAATAGTTATTGGCGTAACTAGTAGTCTAAGTCATTCATCGCGCTGTCAGGTCATGACTTAGCCTACAAGTTGCGCCCATAATTTTATTCAACAATTGCGCGTTATTCATGTTTTAATTATAATGAGATGTTGTAGATATCTATTTATTTCTTTATAAAAAAAACTGTCAATACTAACAGCACCAAACAGCACGATTCAATGTTTTGGTTTGAGGTTAGCCGGTTATGAATAAACTCCATGTCGAAAACATTCGGCCTCTCAATTTTAGCCTCAATGGGTAACAACGGAGTTGTTGTTACCTACTATTTCGTTATGACTCAGAAAATAGTTACATTTATTTTCATTACTCCACAATGGCCGAGCTAGTAGGAATCTTCATTGAGTTATGACAAGTAATTGTCACCAGTCGGTAAATGGCCTTTAGGGTTCGGTTTTTAGGCATGATAAAACATGAATAACGCGCATGAGTTGAATAATAAATATTATTGTCCCAACCTTACCAAAGAAAAGTTTCGCAACAACATGCAACTGAAATTGCTTCTTGACCTGCAAACACGGTCACACACAGACGGTTTGAAACTAATTTCATATCGGTTGTGTGTGTGTGTGTCGATCCATGTAAGGCTTTCTATTCTCTTGGAAGGTCATAGAACAATCGCATCGTAAACCGGTTTGAAACTCAAATTGCAAAATTGACAAATTGTGTGCAGGGCGATCTTAGTTTTTACTTTAGTGGTACACAGTTTAACAACACATTTTTATACATTGGAAGTTAATTTTGAAACTAAACTCATGCCCACTGAAACTTTTTTTAAGCTTTACTAAAGATAATTCAAAGTATTTCTCTTCTTGTATTGAAAATTGAACTTGTAAAACTACGAGGTCGTTTTAGATAAGACCTTCAGTTTTGAAATTTGTTTGTCACTGATGAAAAGCTATAATCCTGAAAATTTAGAATATAAAATCCACTGGAAATAGGTCAGTCACAGTAATGGTGCAATATTCTTTTAATAAATTGTTGAATTCTAAAATTGAAGGCGTATGCCGACAGTAAATTAAAAAATCAGTAGATTTTCCTCTTATAATTTTCTAGATCGGTTCTTGGTTTTCCTTAAAATCGGTAAAAACCGAATTTAATCGTGTATATTTTTTTGTTTAATATTGTTTATTGTACAGATATGTATGTATGTATTTATTTTAAAATAATTTTAATAAATAACATCTCTGTATAAGCCCATTGCTAAGACGTTTTATTTATAAACTTTCCACTATCCATAATCCATATTATATTAGAGATCAGTGATATCGAACTTATTTTTTCGGATTTGCCGCTAGATGTCTGACGATCGAATCTTAGAAACTGAAAGGTCGAATTGACAGCACATCACTTCTTTAGTTATGTATGATAGCTTTTTAAATTTAGGAAGTTTTGAAAGTAAAAATTTAAAAAGATGGGTTTGTGTAAATGTCCCAAAAGACGTGTCACAAATCAGTTTTGTTTCGAACATAGGGTAAATGTCTGTGAACACTGTTTAGTTACTAATCATCCCAAGGTAAGTGTTAACCTTGTGTGTACATAATTAAATGAATTCCGATAATTCTACATTTGTTTTATTTGCTCATACAATAAAAATGCGTGCCTTTAATCAATTTGAGTAAATTTAATACATTGTGTGTTTTTCAACAGTGTATAGTACAGTCATATCTGCAATGGCTTCAAGATAGCGATTACAACCCAATTTGCGAGATCTGCACCAAAGGTCTCGAATCGGAAGATTGTATTCGTTTAACGTGTTATCGTAAGTAACTATGTCGAATAAATTTTAGTAGAAATTGCGTAATATTCGTATTATACTTCAGACAAAACATAGGACGTATGTTTTTATTTTTTGGTGTGTGGATATTAGCGTGACAAACAAGCAAAAATAATAGTGTATTGATTTAGATGTATATCACTGGTGGTGCTTAAATGACTGGGCCAGATCGCTTCCGGCTGACCTTGCTCCTGCAGGATACACGTGTCCTTCATGTCGCAGTCCTTTGTTTCCACCGTCAAATCTCGTCAGCCCAGTTGCAGATGTTTTAAGAGAAAAACTGTCGGGTGTCAATTGGGCACGAACAGGATTGGGACTACCATTGGTAAGTACAGTATTTCAATTAATATGGAAAACTTACTCAATACAGAAATGTCACTGTAGGTACTGAGGATTAATTTTTTTGATAAACGTCTGAAAATGTGTCCGAGAAGTACCCCCGGACATAAAATGACTCAAAAGTGTAATTGGTTTCATCGGAATCTTTAATTTGATATGCTATTCATTCAAGGAATGGTCTATAAATATTCACCCAGCCTTTAGACCAGAGGTTCCCAAACTTTTTTGTCTCGTAGGCCACTTGCCATGTTTTTCGGTTTTGGGTAGACCCCCTGCTTATCTGATATTGATTTTTTGCAAATTCATTAATTTCAAATGTATTTTTGACAACCGGTATAGTGCTACTCACTTTGAACGATTTAAATTTATAATGGTAGTGAAATGTTTAGTTTTGTACATTTATTAATTAGATTCAAATTAAACGAATCAAATTAAAATTTACTTTCTGTTACATAAAATAACTAAGCAAAAAATAAATGCTTTTAGTGTGAGGGATAAACCTGATGCTTTAGTAATAAATTTTCAACATTTGGCATCAATTTAGTTAGATTTAATTGTAAATCTCTTCGGTTAACGATGTCCAGTTTGTTTCTTTTTTTGTTAGGACCACTTTGGGAATCACTGCTTTAGACTATGGTGTATCTTTTATCAGCGTTAATTACTGTGTATGTTAAGGAAGTACCCTCGATAAATGAATTAACAAACAGAAAATTACGAAAATTTGCAAATATGTCAAAACCTTTTCAAAAATGACTCAGTTAAATTTTTTTTATTTTTGGTTGACTTTGAAAAAAGTTATTGATAATTTTATTTCGCTGGACTTAACATGGAGTCTTATGGAAATCTGTGATTTTGACGCACTCCACCATTTATTACGTTGGAATTGACAAACAGATTTTGATAAAATTTTCAGGAAATATAAACGAATATTCTATGAACATTTTTCTTTTTCCAAAACGTATAAAGCTTGCTTATGTTAATAGAAATAACTAAAACAAAGCCGAGTTTTTTAGAAATTCATAAACATGGCAACACCGCAATATTATAGTTTGTGGCGCGTCATTCAAAGGTAAGTTACGAAACTGCAGCAGTTTTGATATCGTAAAAACATACGTAAATTGAGTAAATGCTAAAAGCATAGTATTCCAAAAAAATGATAGTATGTTATTATTTCCGAAATGACAGGAATAAAGAAAAGCATTTTCATAAATTAATGCGAATTTGACACCGCGTGCTGACTTTGCTGCGTACATAAGCACTTGTAACTATGGCAAGGCATGCGGTGTTGCCAAATTATATACTACGTTACTCAAGTAGAAGACTGAAATTCTTTGACTTACTGCGTACCGAGGGTACTTCCTTAAGTGGTCAAAAAAAATATGATGACAAAAAGTGTCATTTCAAGTATTCTTAATATAAAAATAATTGTTATAGCTCTCCGATGAAGCTTATGAACCAATTAGACCAAATAATAGCAATTCAAGTGAAATACGATCAGGGGTATTGGACGAGAAAACAACTCAACAGTCAGATCATTCCATATTGCATATACCGACGCCAACTTCGCAACCTTTTGCTCGGTCCTCTGAGTCTTCGCATTATGAGTCTGCGGCATATGCCCCGTTGCCCAGGCGTGCACCTCACGAGTCAGAATTGAGGTCAAATGTTGTATTCGATCGAGATGAAGATAAATATAAGCGTGAAAGGTTTCGAAATTGGATGCTATGGAAAAGAAAGTGAGTTTATGATGATTTTTTTTTGGCCTAATTTTTAAAGTCCGCGACAGATTAATGTACATAGTGTTGGGCATAATCGAATGAATCGGTTTTTATAATCAAATGATCATCCGAATTATCGATTATGAATAATGCACAAACTTGGCATATTTTAATTTCGTTTTATTTACTTTTACAGTATAAGCGAATGATCATTCAAAATATCGATTATGAATTATGTTCTAACTTTGCAATTTCGATTTGTTAATATTACTTAACACAATATTAATAATGGAATCACTGGTATGATCGAATAGAAATAGAAATATATTTGTTATGCCCTAGATGGATACATCGTCAATTTACATAATGAGTTAAACATTAAAATTGAAATTTAAAAAATCCTTAATGTCAGAAAAACACTTTTTTAGGAATTTGATTTAAGTTTGAACTTAAATTCTTTACCACACTGAATTTCAGTTAAGCTATTTGGTAGTTTATTAAATAAAACACTGCCAAAGTAGGATGGATTTTTCTGAGACATTTTCAATCTGCATTTCTTTAGTCTAATATCTTGATTGTTTCTTATGTATAACCATAGATAAACGTATTATACTTAGGAAGATAAGTATCCTAGTTAACCAAAATGAGACCACTTATGATGCTCGCCGCTAGGTGGCCACCTATTGACGAGCATCATAAGCTAAATTTTTTTAATCTGCGAGTGTAGAATATGTAGAGTTTCCGTAGTTAATTGTGCTGATAATGGTTCGGCCGTCTGGTGACTAGCATCATAACTACATATGTTTTCCGTAGTGAATTGTGCAGGCAATTTGTTCCTCTAGTGACTAGCATCATAATTACATTTGTTCTTCAAAGATCCTCTTACGTCATTCGACTGTATTGTACAATATCCCGCGGTGACATTATTATTGGGCTTTTAAATATTTTTCTTTTGACATAAGTAAATGAATAACTTTAATTAAAATTTTATTTTTAAACAAAGTTCTGATGTTGAGTCAAAAAAATCCGAACAAAAATATAAATTCAAGAAATAAGATTATGTATTTCATTTTAAATTATTTTTATTATCTTAATTAATTAGATGCTTATACCGACACTGTACTTCTCCCATAATAAAATAATTGACATGATCTTCGATGCTACAAAATAATATGTCATTCACAATTGTAGATTAGAATACATAACCAAAGTGGACGAAAAATGCACCCTGTATTACATGTTATAAATTTGTTAAAATCCGTAGGTGAAAAAATATATGATTAATTATTTAACGGCCTGACAGTTGAATTTTTTTTTAAAGATTTTTCAGAGATGATATTTTTTTTTGGTATCTACAGTCAAGAAATATAATAAAGAGAATGTTCGACTATTTTTTTTTAAATTCGTATTCATGGTTTCAAAATATAAACAGCCTTATGTATGATTTGAAAAAATTCTGTCGGTACGTTTATAAATTGTGTCAAAAAATTATTTCTTATTTCATTTCCGAGAATTTTTCAATAATGGCTTGTGTTAGTAATTCGTGCAGTTACGTTAACTGTAAAAATTGTAGACGAAATTCACCGGGATTAAGTTTTTACAGATTACCTTTAAAAGACAAAGTCCTTCGTAAACTTAGATTTCCTGAAAATTTGGAGTAATTCGGCCCAATAAATTTTGAGAAATCACAGAAATACAAGTTTCAAAAATTTTAAGAAATTTTTTTTGGAATATTTATTGGCAATATAATATGTCAGTATTCTTAAAGTTGAAAAGATCTTTGACGAATAATGAATTGTCTTAAATTATTAAAATGAATTCATATCCATGATTTTGATTAAACTGTGAAACAGACCAAAAAAAACGTTACCACGACTATTCAAAATCAAATTTGAAAATTCAAAAATTTTGAATTATGTTTGGTTTTTGTCAATATAATTGTCTGAAAAATTGGTCGACAATTTATTTATTGAAGAGTACTAATCAGACGTTAATCAAAGATTCAAATATCAAAATGTTTATTACTAGCCATTATACACGTCACTGCATACGTTAGTAGAAATTTTATTTTATTTCTATTGACAAAATATGTCAGTACCTATTTGTAAAGTTGAAATGATCCTTGATGAATAATAAATTGTCTTAAATTATTAATTAAAATGAATTCGTATTCATGATTTTGATTAAAATGTGAAACAGACTAAAAAAACGTTACCACGACTATTCAAAATAAAATTTGAAAATTCAAAAAATTTGAATTACATTTGGTTTTTTTATTTATTTTAGAAATTTATTTGTGCCGTTGTTTACGCGGCGTTTCTATGATTTGAAACAAACGGAACTGTCGTCACGGAAAACTAAAATTATCACATACCTACGTCAAAAATAAAAAAAAACATTGATGGTTTTTAACAATTTATAAACCATTGAGCGCGTAATTAGGATCAGTATAGAGGTAGCTTTAAGATTATCTGAACTTTTAGTTTAACCATAATGTAGGTGGAAGCACAAAACAACATTCAGTTTGTGGGCCAGGGGTATGAAACGTAAGAGGTTTACTATATAAAAGTGGTCTCATTTTGGTTAACTAGGTTACGAATCTTCCTAAGTATAATACGTTTATCTATGGTATAACTATAAGTTAACACTAAGTACAACAAACTACAAAAGTATGTACAATCGAAACACCCCCACTCTCCAGTGCTAGCAAAGACTTCCCATCCCAGTGCATGATGTAGATGCAGATACCGAATGATATATCGATATATCACATTAATATCGACAGTGGACATAGCAATAGTACTGTGTCGGAATTGGGCTTTTGAATGAAATTTTTTTTTGTCATAAATGGAAAGATCGTATATAAGTTTTATAACAAAACTATTTTTCTTTTTTTTATTTTCGTTATAATTCAAAAGTTACATCAAATAAAAAGTAAATTTTTGTACCCAGTTCCGAGAACGCGCCGACATTTCCCGAACATAATGTGACGTCATAATGGTAATTTATATTATTATAATAATACATGTAGAAGCCATTGATAGTATACTGCGTATATACATTTTACCATTATGACGTCACAACTGTCAAAAACAATTTTAGTGCGTTTGCAGTCACGTGATTTTTTTAAATATTTTATCAATTTTAAATTGCTTATAATTAATTTAAAAAAAGTTTTTTGAAAGTTTTTCGCATCGATTATCAATATTATTTATAATAAAGTTTTAAAATACAATAAAAAAATCGATAATTATTTTTTTTTCAAAAGCCTAATTTAATATTCATTTCATATTTCATAATCGATTCAAGCGAATGATATCTCGGTTGCCATAATCGAATGATCGATTATTCGGCCATAATCGAAATATTTCGATTATATCATTCATAATCGCCCAACACTACATGTACATATCTTGAAACATACAAATGGATGCTGTAGAATAATAGTAAAGGAGGAGGTGCTCAATTCGATCTGTATGTGAACCGATTTGGATAATTTTTCAGTTTTGTGAAGATCCAAAGGTTCAAAACAGAACTCTTCAACAATACACGCGAATAGCGATGGGAATAATTTGTGATATTGGTGCTGTGGAGGATATACTAAGGTTGTTTTTTTTACAGAACATTATTTTCACCTTCAAGAGGCAGACATCAGTTACGATTCTTATTGGTACTGTTAGTTGTTGTCGGACTTGTCTTTATTTTATTCAGAAAATTCGGCAGTGACTACGATGAGTATGATGCAAATTTTGATGTTCGGAAAAATCCTCAGATACATATACAAGAAAATAAGATAAGTATCGAACACGAAAGCTAATTAAGATGCATTTTTGAACATAATTAATCTTTTTTATTTGTATTGGATACTACATCTATGTGAATTCTATTTATATTGTAAGCTATTTGGGAGAAAATGAAATTATATAACGTCTTTGTTTATTATTAATTACTGATTATTATTACAATAACCTTATTTTCACCCAAATTCCAAACAAGGCAAATGTGGTTAGTTTCTATATTATGTGTTATCTCAAAAAGGCAATTTTTTAGTAATTTTTTTATGGGTATTTTCTTCCTAAACTTTTGTTTGGAATTTGGATCAGTTATTTCAGTAGGTATCTTATTGTGTATTCTTATCACAGCGTTACGGACACCTCTATTTTATTAGTCAATTTCTGTACCATTTAAACAAAAACTACAGGTTGTAATTCTAACATGAACAAAATCAAGTTTGATTCTGTTTTACTTAGGATTTGTCGTACAAAAGAGCACACACAGAAAATGAATCACCCATTTCTCTTGTTATTTGATAGAAATGAAGTTAGGACAGAGGCCAGATGATGGCACCACTGTACTGGCTACTGCAGTTATAAAGGGAATTCCTTCATGTAAATAACACTAGATTATTGTTTTTTGTTGGAAGGGAAAAAACTCAAAAGGGCATACTCGTTTTGTTTACTAGTGAACGAGAGTTGAATTTTACAATACCTTATTCATTTAGTGACTCAGAAAATTTTTTGTTTCAAAATTTTCCGGAAAATCCACAACTTTATATTCTGGTAATTATTTGTTCCACAGAGCCCCAAAGATTCACAATTTCGGATTTTTGGCCAAAATTCCACCGTTTTTAGACATTTAATCTGCTGTTTTTATATGAGCGCAAGAGATATATTATATTACGAAATGCACTATGACACAAATTTTACATAAAGATAAAAGTGTTGCATCACCGCGCTTATAGTAAAAAAAAAGTTAAAACAATTGAATTGGCACATGGGTCAAACTCTGAAGCTATTGGTGTTGGAAACAAAAAAAAAAAAAAAAAAAAACAATTGAATACCGATATAGTTTTGGTTTTGCCAATGCAAAGTAGTAGTTTAAGCTCCTATGACAGAAAAAGTTACCCTAAAAAAGAACACCTCAAAATTGTAAAGTGAAAATGACTGAAAAACATGTCAGAAACATGTTACGCCCGCCAGATGAATTTTTGAATTTAAAAAAAAACCTGATTTTACTTTCCAAAACACCTGCTAGAAATTTATACAATGTGTAGTAAATAATGTACCATAACCGGAGCCCACACCAGGGATGCAAACCCAGGAAGGCTCAATCAGCATCCCCACCAAACTTCAATAAGAAAGGAATATCAAAAGATCAACCGACCTAAAATTCTTTCTCGAAAACGTTGGTAGCTCTCGGACTATATGCAACCTCGTGTAATATTGAATTTGTCTATTTCTCCCATTTCATTTTTTAATAAGTTGAGATTGACACAATTCGCATGTAATGAATGCAAACGGGCGCTAATGGCGCAACGGTCCCGTTTATGTAATTAAGCTTGGAATAAGTGTACGCCACTGATGACCGGACATAACGATTGGTCTGGTCAGCTTCGCATTATCTGGGTTAAAATTAAATGACACGAATATGATTCATGTACGTACTTACGTAATAATATGTAACAATGCAATGTATATAGACACTTGAATAAATGACGTAATATCCGATCAACTTCCTGCAATGGTACTTTTAAAGAACAGTAGCGCAACAATAAAATAATAGGAGTTTTACGTATTGCCCTGATAAAAAACCTTTTTTCAGGCTGTGTGCACGAAGCCTATTAGCGCCGCTAGTGGGTAATAGAGAATTATTGAACTAACTTTTTATGGAAATCGCGACATGTTTCTAAGGTGATAAGTCAAAAACTTTAGTTGGCCATGATGTGTCAAAAAAAATGTAATAAGGAAAACTGATGTTAATTTGTTTACACTGACAGCGGAACGTCAAATTAGGGCGCCAATGGTCTTTATTTTACTTAAATCGCCATCAGCGCAACAGCCCGGAACACAACAAGCATTTCCAGATCGCTTAGTTTTCCTGTTTTCTTTCTAATTAAAAAACTTCATAAAATTATAATTATTTTCACTTTTAATAAACATTGCTCACTGACATACGGAAAATTGGAGTTCGAAGTTTCCCCTAGTGCTCACCACAAACGCTCACATCGAAAAATTTGTAACTCCGCCTCCGTGCACATAGTCCATTGAATATTTTAGAATCTGTTTAGTGGCTTTGTTTTATATAATAACGGGCTACGTATCCTGTCCTATTAGATCTGTGTGCAAAATTTCATTCAGATCAGTTAATTACCCACATCAGGAGCACTCCGTGATAGTAAGTAAAGTAATTGGTAATGTAAGGATTGATTACACACAGAACTATTTCCTAATTTATTTATTTATTTATTTCCTCAATAAAAAAAATATACAATTTCTATAATATGTTGTTACATAGAGGATATCCTGCCCAACTTGGGTGACCAGCGCTAGGGCAGGAGTCCAAAAATATTCTGCAGACGTGCTTACATATTATCAATTTATCGCCCGCTGACCCTGATCAATTATAAAGATATCTATTTGAAGTATAGATAAATAATTTACAAGAAAAACTAAGAAACCGAAACTTTATTAATTAGCTTCAAATTTTAAGACAGAATTGCCGTAATGAATTTCAGACGGCTTTTAGGCTGGGATTATAGAAGATTAGGTGATAAATTAATATGCACACAGCGACAACACGTTTTCGTTCTGTAAATGTATTTTTCTTTACTAACTAGATTTTACCAGTTTGTCGCACAAAACGTACAATAATATAATTTATGTCGTCACGTATCGCATTTGCATTATATTATCTTTAATTAAATAATCACTTCAGATTTAAAGTCATCTGTATTTGTCTACTCATAACAAAATTATATAAATTGACATAGTTTTTAGGGTTTAGTATTAAATTGGTCAAAAAATTGGTTGTCTGTAAAGTCGGTTTACGGACGATAGTTTTACGTGATAACGTATTCCGCTCGAATATCATATTTAATAATACATAACCTAAATTTTAGTAGCTGTCAAACTTGGGCCGATCGTGCTTCTCTATCGCTTATACTGCGCTCTCGCTTGCACGCACAGGGTCAGGCGGAACGTTACGGCGTTACACCTTTTCGTGCGTGCAGCTGGTGTTTCATCAATTTATAAGACGTTATCACGTCAAAAACGGAACCCTTTTGCAGGCATATATTTACAAATGGGGAACTGCAGCTCCGGGCGGCAAAATTGAAGCGCGACTGTGGATATAGCTAAAACCATACCACATATTTTATCTCGGTAAGTATTCGTGGAAGTTAAAAAAAGTCTCCTTCTATGAACTCTACACTGAAAGCCGTGGGAAGTCAGAAATCGAATAACTCCACACCGACTGTTTCACGGTACCATATAAAACAGGCGCAGGAGAAGAGGGAGTAACGGTCTGCCTTGACAACACTTTTCGATTTTATATAGATATTTTTGCAGAAGTAGGTACATGCCAAAAAATTAATTAAATTAAGGAACTTTACGATAAAATAGTGAAATAAAACGAAATCATAAGAAAACGTTTCATCAAAAATTCGTCAAATAGTTTTTTAGTTAGGTAAATCCGTTCAAACACAAACATATACAAAGAATTTTATATATTAGAACAGATATTGCATAGATATAAAGGTTGTGTGCCTATAATACAAAATCACAAAAATCTTTTTGGTCAATTTTTGGACTTTTTTTCCACATGGTCAAGTGGGGTATCATATGAAAGAACGTTTGTTAAAGGTATATTTTTTTTATTCTAGGTCGCGTAGTTTTTGGAATATTAGCGAAAATGCACGCTTGAAACAATATGTCCCCCCCCGCCTTTATATCCTCACTTTGTACTTTGTAGGCCAAATTTGTATACTTCTGTTTTGTTCTATTGCCTTGCATTGTCCCTGAATTGTTTGTATGTGTCGTTTTTTCTTTTTTTTTTAAACGAGGTGTAAATGTTTTTCCACTTTATTATTGTGACACCTGTAATATTTAAATGATTCCACAACATGCTATCAATTAGCACTGTTGACTCAGTTGCAACAATGTCGTAAAATAATACTCAAAACACCTTCGTATAATGAGCTATAAATAGATAATTTATTTAAATTTTGATTTGTTACGGGGCGCATGTTATGTGAACCACATGTGTACAATCAAATACAGTTATATAATCAAATCATAATAATACAGTACAAGGGCATCATTTTTACAAAGTTTCAGAAAAACTATTCAGTCCTGCTCACGAAGAACACCATGTTTACAGATTCTGTCAAAATCGGATTCGGGTCACGACTCGAGGTCATACATAGTATAATGTCTTATACACTATTGACTAGGTCGTTAATTTGTTTGCTTGTACATAGTATATTATTAGCACATACACTATTGGCGTTGGCCAGATGGCCAGGGGTTGAATCTACTCCTTTTTCTTAAATGATTTTCGAAATTCTAAGACAATTCTACAGAAAAGAACTACTTGTTTATTTTTCATCTAGGATGTATTAATTTCGAATTTAATTGAAAACCTTGTATCTCAAAACGAATGAGTTACAACTTACAAGCGTGTGTTCGAAGGAGTTTTTTGAAGTGAAAACTTCTTTAGCGGCGTTGTACACTTTTTTTGTAATGGGTAAAAAATGTTAAACTCGCGTCAGATTGAAAATTCGTAAGACCTGATCGAAAATTCGTAAGACGGATGGAGAGTAGAGGTATGGGTATTTTTGGGACTTGTCTATGCAATCGAATGGTTTTTAACTACACTATAAGTTGTGTTTTGGCGACATCAGACGGAATTTCTTGGAAGTTATTAGTTCAAACTTTTCTGCGCTTTGGTCGTTTAACATAGACGTTAATATTCAAGTTTTCACTTCTGCCGGCACTCCCGGAGTGCATTTGCGTTTTTTTTTATAGTTTTTTAAATAGTTTGAGACATAATGCAAAATTCTTTAATCCGTCGGTTTTATGTATGATGTATGTTCTGTAGTCCGTCGATTACGCTAAAAGTACACTGTGGCATCTGTCTCGCTCTATCTAATACGATATCAAAATAAGATGTAACACAAAACGGTTTCATTTAATACGCCAATTAGTTTAGTTTTCGTGGTGGCGGATTAACGAGAGATCACTGTATTTGTCAACATAGTTCGGACTACGGACAGTTAAAAACCTTATGATGTGTAATTTCTTTATATTTGTTATATGATAGGCCGCTTATCTTATTATTTTATGAATTTATGTTTAATCTAAAATAGCCTAAATTGCGACAACATACGTCGAGTTACGCTATCGTCTGCTGATCGTTTGCTTGGCACTAGGCCATACATACATAATTTTGTATTATTTTTGGCTTTTTTTACATATCACTAACGTAGTACGTACCTATTACATGTTTACAAGAACAGCTGTTTCAAACCTAAAGTTCTTTAAATTGAAATCAAAGTTTAGGCAGACAGATCTGATCTACACAGGCACTGAATTGCACAACTGTATCTTATTTATCTCTATAAGTATACATATTTGAATCTTTCACGTTGTTTTGAGTCTCTATCGGATATTTAAATTTAGAAGCACCACGAGCGCAGCCACGGACAGTGGAGAGAGTAAAAATGGGCAGTTGCCCTCTCTATCTTTTTTTTGAAAATGATGCATGACTATGGCGGGCTCGGGGGCGTATTTGCCATATGACGAAAAGGACGCTTGTCCGGGCTGGCAGACGAGTGGACTACACAACTGCCGCGACGGTTTTAAATATTAAAAGCAATGTCAGCGGGCGTTCACAAATTACATTAGGCAAATTTGACGATTTTTCGACCCCCCCCCCCTCTCCTTTGGTGAGATGCCTCTCTCCCCTCTAATCTCACGTGAGATTTATCAAAATGCGTATTTTTAATGTAAATACGTAAATCTGTGCTTGATTGCGTTCGATTTATTAAAAAAAACATAATTTGCTTAATTTCGTTTATTTATTTAGACTAGTATTTTAAAGACTTCTTAAATATGATGTAGCCATATTTTAGTGGAGCAACATTTTTTACTTAATTTCCTAGTTTTCTCGCAATTATACACTGTTTCTTAAAATTAAGTGATATTTGTCAAGAACCCCCCCCCCCTTCTCTCACATCTTTGCCAGGGTAAAATTTTAGAAATACGTTTCTGTCGAAAGGTATCAACCTGAAAATATTACATAAATATAGGTACAACGTGTCAACGAGAAAATTTTCAAATCATTTAATTTTTTGTCTTTTGAGTTATAAATTGGAAACTATGGGGGCATGGGTAATATTATTAGTATTTTACTTAGAGGATGGATATAATTTGGTGCACATGTTGGATTCATAAAATTCTTGCTGAATATTGAAATAAAAAAAAAAATTATATTAAAGGTGGAGTTGATTTTTTAAAGTTTTATCCAGAAAAAAATATAAGTGCACATAATAAAATCACAATTTACCTATGCATGAGATGAGCATTATACACTATTCTAGCGACAGGGTAAAGGGTTTGGCACTGCGACTCAAGTTTTCTTTTTATTATTGTTATTGATTAGAATTTGCGGGATTAAGTTTCGACAGACGCGCTATAGATAAACGAACGATAGGTACGTTCCTATAAAAATCATACACAAATCTTGGTTGTATTTAACAAATAGTTTCATTCAGATAGGAATATCATTGTTGCATGACAACCATCTGAATTCGCGTCTTAATAAGAAGAAGTAATTGCTGCATAGCAATTAGTCTATGAACGACTTTTTTATTTCATCTTTGGACAACCAACAATCACAATGCCATAAAACAGCTTCACAATAAATATCTTAAGTAGATTACCTAATAAATAATATTATTTGCTTTTATTTCCCGTCATTGGAATTTAGCGCCTGAAAATGTCCCGAATTGCAGAGACAGGTAGATTATTAATTATAGACGCTCAACAGCTGAGGTCATCAGCGTCTATGTTTGAATTAAAAAATCTGCCAGGTGGCATACACAAGCCGAGTGGTACGAGCGCTAATTCCCAAGAAACGTTGATATTCAAACTGCATTCCAATATTTCCACTGAGGGGTCAAGAATTGCACTTAGAACGTTGGAACAATTTAAAAATACAAAACATGTAGACAGGCATTTTAGGAAATAACCTAATAGAACATGTACTGAATTGATGGAATCATGTAGGATATAAAGTTACTGGATTGACCAAGTACCGCAGTCTATTAAACACATTTGATGTGTTAGAGATAGTTAGCAATGAAACCGTCCCAGAGTCTCCCAGCATGGCTGACTGACAGCAGTGTAAATCTTACATGTTCCCATTAACATTTGCTTCTGCCTGTAATTAAAAAAAAACCCTTTGCACTCCGGAAGTGCCGGCAGAAGTGAAAACTTGAATATTAACGTCTTACGAATTTTCGATCAAAATGGTTTGTATCATAGATTGCATTTTTCTGTACGATATTTCAACGCTAGATGTCTAACGTTGTATAAATAAAAGTTTTCGTCTTACGCATTTTCGATCAGGACACGTGACCCTGGCGCGAGTTTAACATTTTTTACCCATTACAAAAAAAGGTACAACGCCGCTAAAGAAGTTTTCACTTAAAAAAAACAACTTTACATTACAATAACATTTATTAAACTATTTAGATTTGTATAATTTGGACAATTAATGTATTCATGAAAATGTTTATCTGTCATTATCCATTGATATTTATTTTTGAACTTTTTATCATGCATTTTTTCCATATTTTTTCCGGAGTACAAGTTTTATTTTAATTTAAAATATTCGACTCGGCATGTAAACGTACTATCTTGACAGATGAAACGAACCTTTTTATTGTAAGCCATTGTGCGCATGTCCCTGTGGAAACGTGAGTGACGCAGTGTGACGTCAAATACTAGCTCATCGTTGGGTCGCCGTGAGCAGTTCGATAAAATAAGTTGCGGGCGAAATAACCAGTCTCGTTTTGGGTGTTGTTGGGAACAGTGAGAACGTTACGTAACGTAACGATTGTGATTTATAGAATTGTGTAGGACATAACGTTTCAATTATGTGCATGGAAAAATACGTGTCGTTGTAAAGCGGAGCCCTAACGTAATTATCGACTGTTTGGCAGTCGACACTCCCTTCGCAACAACTATTTACTAATTTGCATTTCATCTGATAGTTTTTGGTTCGCCGAAAGCCGACTAATAACCACCATGGCGGAGGTAGGTGTGCCTGGATTTGATATATATTTTTATATAATGTTTTTGCATAACTAGATATTTTAATGATTTGCCTGAATTCACAGATAGTGATGTTTTAGAATGTAGGTCAACATTTCTAGCTATAGTGGCGCCAGGTTTAAAACCATTGGTGGTAAGTGGAAGGTTTTACGGAATATCTGGATGGTTTCCCCATTTTTCCAATTGACCTACATACGTTTTTAATAATTATTTTTATCACTAACCTCTTATTTACTGTTGAAGTTTGTTTTAAATAATAGTATGATATAATATGATATAACGTAATATAATATTAACAAGAGTCAAAAAATGATTAATCGATATTTAAATTATTATTATTGAGGTATTGTGAAAACACAAACCGCAGAATATATCGTTTCCGTGAATTTACACATTTTCAATCCACATGAACCCAAAAATTGGTTTTAAAAAATGTCCGAGTCTAGACTCTAAACCACTGGATCGATTTTTCTCAAATTTTGCATGCGCAAAGATCTAGGTAAAATTGACTCTAGCTCAATGTGGGAGAAGTGGTCCTCTAAAAGTATATTAGAAATTATTTTTTCTTGAAAACAATTTTTAATTTTTGAAATAAACATGAATATACTCCGTTAGTACTGAAATGACCGAATCAGATGGCCTGACTTGCTCCTAGAAAATGCAGGGAGGAAGGACGTGGGGGTGTGTTATTCATATAGGTATTATGGCAAAGTTGTGTTGGATCGATTATCCACGATGAAAAGTCGTTCTATAAATAATTCAAATATTTGAAATCTAATAATTCACGATCAGTTTTACAAGGAAAACGTACGAGGCTCAATTGATTCACAAATAATTATTCGTTTCTATATGTCGGGTTTGTGTTTCTATATTTGGGTGTCCTGAAAACATCTGAAACGCATAATATATGCATTTATTTAGAAACAATAATAAAAACCCTCGGAACACCTCATAAAAAATTTAATAAAATAGGGTTAAAAGTATTTTTCTCGATGCATTATATTCCAAAAAGTTAAACGAAATTGTTCGCAATGTGGGCGTGTCTGTTAACGAGGAAAGACTGTGTGTCCTTTTTCAACTTAAATCGATATGATGCGTCTCCTTTTCCACTCAAATGCTTCGATTTTTGTTTGGGTGCTTTACCAAATATATCACGCCATTGTCTATAGCAGATATTCCCAAATTGATTTGACCTACTGCCCCCTTTCCGCGAAAAAAAATACTCACCCCCAGAAATTAATTTCTTTAAGCGACCAAACAGAAAGACCCGTTCTTGATGTGTATGTTTATTTGGAAAATAAAGTATTCAATACGAATTTAATAGTATTTTACAGATGAAACAAACGTGTAAAAATTTTCTTCTTTTTTATCGGTACGTCCTCCAATTTACTTTTAACATTGCCACTACCCACTTTAGATAGCCCCATACCTGTGTTATTATTGGATAATGGAATGAAATATAATTTAATATATTAGGTACATTTATTCGTTTGTCAGTTTTACGGAACCCCCGGCGCGGGAGCTACTCGCACTTGACTGGTCTTTTTCGATCCCGAAAAAAAAACGACATGACAGCAAGACGATGTACATTACTCGCCCAACTGTATAACAAATTGTTAAAAAAAAAAAAAACTTTCATCCAGGAGACGAGACTTTGTGGCGCGCGATGCTGTTCTTAACGTCACGTCACTCTTGTTCCGTAGCCATTAAGTGACATGCGAGAGAATATCCTTATCACTTGAGTTATTTGTTGATGACTTGGTAATTTATTGCTCACCAACAGTGTGCAGCTGCAAATACCTATCTCAATAGTGTGCTGAAAATAAGCTGTCTTGAGATAAAGAGTGGATGCTTCTCTTACGGAAGGTTTTTTGAACAGTGAACACCCTGTATTACATTTGATTGTAAATCACTCTCTCTCTCTCACCAACTCATCTCTATGCATACACTAATTATCTCAGTTGTCGAACGTCTATAATCTATCTCGTTAAGTCTACGGTGAATCGAGAATGTTATCGCATCTCCATAAATACCTATAGTCGTTGTAAGCTCCAATAACCCCTGCCCCGTTTAACGTGATGAGTTACTATCGTTATGATTTACGTACTAATCAATGTTTGAGCAATGGACGACGGTGAGTGAAGGCTAAACGAATTATCGACAGTTAGCCGGATGTTGACAGTTCACAATAATGTGATGCAGTACAAGGTATTAACAACGTTAATAATAATATGGCTGATGATGGCTTTTGTTATAGCTAACACAATTGAGTAGAGTGAACTAGTTTGTATAGTATTAGATGTTTTTGTGATAGAAAGCAAGCTTATTCGGACAACGCCAATATTGGCGTTATGTTTTGTTGCAGCACGGCCGTTCCGACTCTTACCGTGTTGCTACTATTCCAGCCGTCATCGACGATAACAAAACAGCAGACGGTCAAGCTAAGGTAAGTTGAACGTTTCACTCCAGTACTCACACTCCACACGCATTTCGGACTCGGTAAGTGTGTTTGTTGGTGCAGCTCTGAATTATTGGTTCTAGCCACAGAACTCGTCGAACTGTTTGAACTCGATGCTATAGAAATTCCAGGAAATCTCAGAAGTGATCATCCACTCCACAAATTGACAACAGCACACTAGACAAAGATTTGAGTAGTAAATCAGTTTGTTGGAAAGCAGGTACCTAATCCAACAAGTACCAATTGTAAAGCTTCTTGGTTTTTGGACTTGTAGACCGTGGTTCGTTGGTATTTCTACTTGACATTTCGTCTGCAACTGCGGTAGACATTTTCAAAGGCGATGTGGCAGCGAGCGAAGTGTCATCCTTGGCAGCTCATTAGTAAGTGTGTCGATGCTTTTATGTTTTCTGCTCGGTCTGCACCAATCATCGACACATCTGTGAGTCGCCGAGGCGGAAATTTCGCCCGCTGCCACGCCGCATTTGATAATGGCCACCGCAGTTGCAGACGAAACATCAGGTAGAAATACCAATGGACCACGGCGTACAAGTCCAGAAACCAGGAAAATTTGGAACAACGCCACACTTGGATATTACTACCCAATTCTGATATGGTTCTAATAATCCAGTGATCCAGTCCGAAAAGTTCTGGAACCATTCTAGGATTTGACCAACAAATACACCTACCTATTATTACATTGGTTGTTTGGAAGACATTTTTTATAAGAAAGTGAATCAATTGATTGATTGGTGCAATTCGATATTAACATGGCGAACGATTGTATTTAAAAATTTAAATTAACTAAAATTATCTGATTATCTGGTTGTTTTCATTTATATCTCAAATGCTTCCACTTCTTACATTTTAAAAACTATCCGAATTCAGAACTTATAAAAAATTATGTATGTTAAAACTTAAAAGTGTGCCAAAAATGTTAATATTCTTAGTAGTAAAATCATGACATAAGTTAAAGTTTACACCATGCAAATGCACCGTATACAGAGTGATTGGCAAGATATGACTCAAACTGTAGGTATATCTTAATGATATTATATTTGGAGTAAAAAAATGTTAATACACATTTGTCCGATTTTCATCAGTTAATGTCTACCGACTAATTAATAGAAATCTTTGTTAAACTGTTAGCAGTTTGCTCGGTAAATAAAATGTCCATAAAGAAAAATTAAATACACATTTCTGATGACGAATTCATCGGTGAACATATTATTTTCTGTAGTAGTCGTTTTTGATAATTCGTCATTAAAATTTAAAAAAATAAGTAGATACCAGCGTTGCCAGTTTTTTTTTTTTGCCAAGTCGGGATTTTGGAACTCTGAGTGAAAACAGCGGGATTCTTTCGTCGAAAGCGGGACATAGTAAAAAAACGTATATAATTAAAAGTTTTCATATACCTATTTATCTTTTTATTTGAATTAAAATTACGTTTACGTGACAATAGATAGCAAAAATAGCCATAGAAAATGTATTTTAATAAAAATATAATATTTTAAATCAGATTTACCCTATCGTTAAATAGTTGTCTTATTCGTCTTCAGAATAAAAAAAAAAAAAAAACAGAAATCAAAATCAAAAAAGTTTTATTTATTAGAAAAATATGGCGTTTCAAACAATAGTCTGTGGAGTGAGTGTTACAAATTGCAACTTACAATAAGAGAATAATTATTTATAAGAATTACTTATTCATGATATTTCTGTGAAGATTTAACTTCTTTTAAAGTTATCCTCGAAAAGCGGGACTGAGCCTGTCCCGCGCGGGACATTTAATTTTGATTTAAAAATCGGGACGTCCCGCCGAAATCGGGACGTCTGGCAACGCTGGTAGATACCCTCTATACAATTTTTACTTCTTTTTTTGTAAAATTCACGTTAGATACGTGTTTTTATAATTGCGATAATAAGACAAAAATTGCATTTTTTTTAAATTGTTTATGATCTGCCTGTTGTCCAATAGCCAGTACGTATGAGTTTTATCCCGTTAATTTCATTTTATAGAGTTTTATTCGACACGCGAAATTGCATTTTCAAATGCAATACTATATAATTTTGTATTAAAAAATGCATCGGAGTTATGCGAGGAATTTACCTATGACGTCATTAAAGAGATAATTTTAAAATATGTGCAATAGGTAAAATATCTGTTAGTGGTCAAATATGTCAGATTTCATAGAGAATAGACACTCTGTGTAAATATGTAGTGCGAAATTTACTCGTACAGAAAATTATTATTTATTCTGCGATGGCCTTAGTTGTCGAGTGTCTGTGATCTACAATATATATCTCACTCTCTCTATTTTTATGCGTTACACTGTCATCGTTCCACTTTCATTGCATAATATCGCAGATCCCGAAAGTTTTAAGACGACCGCTCGTCTCATTTAACAAGGATATCCTGCTATTTAAGTGCCATTTACCATTTGTATTAAGATAATTACACTGGGTATTTTATCTTCATTTCTAATATTTTCATGAATTTTAAACAAGTTCGGTGAAGTTTGACTCCCATTTTACTGATCACCCACTGCTCTTTTGTTTACAGTGTACAGGGCCGTAGCTCAAATTTTATTTAGGAACGGGAGGAAAATGACAATTTAACAGTTTTTCTTAAAAAAAAAATGGTTGTCTGTAAAGTCGGTTTACGGACGATAGTTTTACGTGATAACGTATTCCGCTCGAATATCACATATTTAATAATACATAACCTAAATTTTAGTAGCTGTCAAACTTGGGCCGATCGTGCTTCTCTATCGCTTATACTGCGCTCTCGATTGCACGCACAGGGTCAGGCGGGACGTTACGGCGTTACACTTTTTCGTGCGTGCAGCTGGTGTTTCATCAATTTATAAGACGTTATCACGTCAAAAAATTCTGTACTAGCCATAATACATAAGGCTGATTGAGACATTTAGCGTGGGCAGAGTTTATCTCAAAAATGTTCTGTAACAATAAACTTGCAAGGGTTTAATTTTAGGTACGTTTATGAAATATTTTCTTACTCCAATTAATTAGCTACTTGCCATCGCCTGGAGCCGTGTTATTACCTTGAACCGAATAAGTAAACTTCTTTTCTTTGAACGGTGTATAATTATCGTCGCCACAATATGTCGCAGGTTGACTTAAAATAAAACGCACCTATACCAATAACAAACTTACCTACCATTATTTTTCATTTTCATTTAACAACATCGGTTAGTGCTAACTGATCTTTTCAAACAATTATTCTAAGGTAAGTTGTAGTTTGGCTTTAGAAATGACTGGGCTTTAGTGTGCTTTTCTGTTCTATTAATGTAAGCTTTCAAAAAGAAAACATTTTTATAAATGGATTGAAACCAATTCAAAATAAATTTCGGGTTTCAGTTTGAGAAAATTAATCGGGTTTCTTAATTGAATAAAAACTGAATAATAATTAAAAACAAGAACTCTTCCTTTTTGCTTTCGAGTTGAGAAGTCCTAGAAATAGGGGTTTTTCGAAACTCGGGATTTTTCCAAAGTAAAAAAGTTTTTTAAAATCGGTTAAGGCGTTTGGGCTGTACGCTGGATACATAAAGCGTGACTCACAGATTCACAGACAAAGCGAGTACAATATAGGCGCTTTAGCTTACGCTATTCGCGCCTAAAAATGTACCTTTTCGTGAAAACTGAACCAGTCTCCGCGATTCATTCAGAGTTGGTTTCAGTTCCTGAAGTGAATGGGCTTCAAACGATTACGATTTTGAGTACGGTTTCAATACTTGATTTATACAATCGACTGAAGAACACAAAATATAGATCTTAAATAAAATAATGGATAGCATTGGTATCTAATTAATTAATGGGTAATTTGTATTGCTGCAGCATTAATATTGAATACTACAATTTTGTAATTGTGTGGATATTTAAAAATTAATGCTTCCAATATTTTTTTCTTGTAATGAATTTTAATAATTGCCAATTTTAAAAATAAAAATTCATATTTTAAATTCTATGCATTTGTTTTTATAGTCAAGAAGGAAACCTCCCAACAAAGCACAAAAAAAGGATGATTTAGACGATTTGAAACAGGAATTGGATATAGATTATCACAAAATCACACCTGAAGAACTCTATCAAAGATTCCAAACACATCCCGAAAATGTAAGTATATATTTTTTTACATCTACAGTTCGTTTGATTTCAACCAACATATTAAATAAATTACTTTTATTATAAGCTTTTATCACGCTCTGAATATTGGTCTGTTTGTTTCAAATCTTGCGACTTATTTTTCATCCACTTCTTGTTAACTGATTGAGTTGAAATTTTGTACACATGTATTCTCAATGACAATATATCGTTCGGTAGTTTTTTCGAATTTATAAATGATTTTTTTTTAATAATGATCAGCCGGGAAACTGCTATGGTAGTATCGAGAGATAATAGCAAGCTGAACTACCACAGTCAAATACACATAAAACTCATAATCGACGGGTTGTACGTTTAAGCCCCACGTTTGGCGTGTATATTTTCGCTTATTTAATTTATTCATTACTTACTGTATTAATTAAATATTTTTTTAGTAAAAATATAACTTGAATACAATGTTACGGAGGTTGAGCCGTTTTACGAAGATAATGAATAAAATCTGAAATAAAGTTTTTTTAATAGATTTTTTTATGACAAAATTTTCTGTAAAAAATCCAAAATCATTAGGAGATTTATAAAGTTAAAAATTAAAAAAAACTTTTACATGTAGTCTTATGGAAAATATGTCAACCTACATGCAAACGGTACATTTTAAATTTTTGCAAATAACCAAATAATGCCAGCAGTTCCGAAAACTAACTATGTAAAGCATCGATGTCTTACGCATATTTTAATATTTTTTCCAATTTAATTAGGAGACTTTTAATCAATAAAAAAAATTATTAAACCTTAGCACTTTTCGATTATAGACTTTTATTCTTGACAATTTTAACTGAATTTTCAAATTTTTAATGATTTAATTTTAATTTTTATTACTTCTAATTTCTTTTTTTAATTATCTACTGCAAAAAAAATATGTAAAATACAGATATTTACATACATTTATTTTTTCTAACCTAACTTTGTACAAAAAATTAAAAAGTTAGTCCATTAAATAAAATACTGAAATAATTAATATTAAAAAAAATATTTATTTATGCCTTTATGACAATAATTTATTGGTATCATCGACTTATAACCTTTTGTAAAAATTTATTATGGAAAAGTTCCCATTTAGAATTCGACTTACTTTTGATTGGAGCTGTAACGGATCAACCTCCTTAATCAGACGTAGATACTTCACATGTAGAGTCGATATGATAGTTGAAATCGAATATAATCCTGTATATTAATAATGACACATATTATGTAAATATGGTACCTACAGATTATATTCTAATTTTCAGGGCTTAAGTCATGCAAAAGCGAAAGAAAATCTCGAACGCGATGGACCTAATGCGCTTACTCCACCAAAACAGACACCTGAATGGGTTAAATTTTGTAAGAACTTGTTTGGTGGCTTCGCACTTCTGCTATGGATCGGTGCTATTCTTTGTTTTATTGCTTATTCAATCCAAGCGAGTACGGTTGAAGAACCTGCCGACGATAACTTATACCTTGGTATTGTGTTGGCCGCCGTAGTTATTGTCACCGGTATTTTTTCGTATTATCAGGAGAGCAAAAGTTCGAAAATCATGGAATCTTTCAAGAACATGGTTCCTCAGTTCGCCACAGTTATTCGTGAAGGTGAAAAATTAACAGTTCGTGCCGAAGATTTAGTATTGGGAGATGTGGTGGAAGTAAAATTCGGCGATCGTATTCCCGCTGACATTCGTATCATTGAATCCAGGGGCTTCAAAGTAGATAATTCTTCCTTAACTGGTGAATCTGAACCGCAAAGTCGCGGTCCTGAATTTACCCACGAAAATCCATTGGAAACCAAAAATTTAGCCTTCTTCTCCACCAACGCTGTGGAAGGTACCGCGAAAGGTGTAGTTATTAGTTGCGGCGATCGCACTGTCATGGGAAGAATTGCCGGTTTAGCGTCTGGTCTTGATACAGGAGAAACGCCAATCGCTAAAGAAATCCATCATTTCATTCAACTTATTACCGGAGTGGCCGTATTCCTTGGAGTAACTTTCTTTGTCATTGCTTTCATTCTCGGTTATCATTGGTTAGACGCTGTTATTTTCCTCATTGGTATTATTGTAGCTAATGTGCCTGAAGGTTTGTTGGCCACAGTAACTGTGTGCTTGACACTTACCGCCAAAAGAATGGCCTCGAAGAACTGCTTGGTTAAGAATTTAGAAGCTGTCGAGACTTTGGGTTCGACAAGCACCATTTGCTCAGATAAGACCGGTACTTTGACCCAGAACAGAATGACTGTCGCGCACATGTGGTTCGACAATCAGATTATCGAAGCCGACACAACTGAAGATCAATCGGGCGTGCAATATGACCGCACGAGTCCGGGTTTCAAAGCTCTGGCTCGCATTGCCACTCTTTGTAACCGGGCCGAGTTCAAAGGCGGCCAGGAAGGCGTTCCGATTCTCAAGAAAGAAGTCAGCGGCGACGCTTCGGAGGCCGCTTTGCTCAAATGTATGGAGCTGGCACTTGGCGACGTGTTGAGTATTCGTAAACGTAACAAGAAAGTCTGTGAGATTCCATTTAATTCCACGAACAAATACCAGGTGTCGATACATGAAACAGAAGACCCGAACGATCCTAGACACTTGATGGTGATGAAGGGAGCGCCCGAACGTATTTTGGAGCGTTGCAGCACCATCTTTATCAGCGGAAAAGAAAAAGTTTTGGATGAGGAAATGAAAGAAGCATTTAATAACGCTTATTTGGAACTCGGTGGTTTGGGTGAACGTGTACTTGGTAATTATATAATTACATAATATACTCATAACAACCCCCCTTCCGCCCAAGACTTAAAATTAGTTAATTTGTCATTTAACATTATATAAGATAATTTCGTAAAATTTCATAAATTCATATTTATGTGAATATAATACTGAACGATTCTGTTTTCAGGTTTTTGCGATTTCATGCTGCCATCCGATAAATTTCCTCTCGGCTACAAATTCGATTGTGACGACCCCAACTTCCCTCTCGACGGTCTCCGGTTTGTCGGTCTTATGTCTATGATTGACCCGCCACGAGCTGCCGTACCGGATGCTGTTGCAAAATGCCGTTCGGCCGGTATCAAAGTTATCATGGTAACGGGAGATCATCCTATTACCGCCAAAGCTATTGCCAAATCAGTAGGCATTATTTCAGAGGGTAACGAAACAGTTGAGGATATCGCCCAACGATTGAACATTCCTGTGTCGGAAGTCAATCCACGAGAAGCCAAAGCCGCAGTCGTCCACGGAACGGAGTTGAGAGATTTGGGCTCGGACCAAATCGATGATATTCTTCGCTATCACACCGAAATCGTATTCGCTCGTACGTCGCCTCAACAGAAACTCATCATCGTAGAGGGCTGTCAGCGAATGGGCGCTATCGTAGCTGTGACAGGTGACGGTGTCAACGATTCTCCCGCTTTGAAGAAAGCCGACATCGGAGTCGCCATGGGTATTGCCGGATCCGATGTGTCCAAACAAGCCGCCGACATGATTCTTTTGGACGACAACTTTGCGTCCATTGTAACGGGTGTCGAGGAAGGACGTCTCATTTTCGACAACTTGAAAAAATCCATCGCTTACACTTTGACATCAAATATTCCTGAAATCTCACCTTTCTTGGCCTTTATTTTATGCGATGTTCCTTTACCTCTGGGTACCGTTACCATCCTCTGCATCGATCTCGGAACTGACATGGTAAGTTTCACGACCACTTTATTTTATTCAAGCTTTATGTTAGTTGTATCAAAACAGCACCATTTTCAAAGGCTGATTAAAATTTTACGCGTTTTTTCTGTTATTAAAATATGTTTTTTTTTCGTTGTCTAAAATTCGAATTTCTTTAATGAAATCGGGACTAAATTTAACTAGAATTTTGGGTTATTTTATTGGATATGCGTACTTATTTTAATTTTGAAAATGGTTTATACAAATCTTAATATCAAACACGTGGCATTTCAGCAAGGAGATTAAATTGCAATGTGACGACCAAAAAAAAATGTCTTTTTAAAATTTTTATTAGCTCTTCAGATCATCACAGATTGAACGGCTGCTGTTAAACAGACTTTTATTTTTTTTATATTGTTAAAAATCCAGTTGCACTCCTTGTTTTCCATCCAATACCATGAACTCTATACCTTATTGTGTGTATATTGTTATTTATGTACTATCAGGTGCCAGCTATATCGTTGGCTTACGAGGAATCCGAGTCAGATATTATGAAGCGGAGACCGCGAAATCCCTATACAGATAAATTAGTAAATGAAAGGTAACTGCTGGTTCATTTTCACTCTATTCACTCATTTTCTATCGAGTTATATTACTTGCACCTGGCTAGTTTCTAAAAATTTTCTGACTTTGCTTTTTTAGTACAATTCGGCAAGTTTTTTTTTTTAATGCCGTTTCAATTTTTATATAGCTTGAACGTTGAAACTTTTTATTAATCTGTCTTTTATTATTCTTATATAAGTAATTACTTTTTTCTATATTATTGAAATGAATCAGTCTGAATGTAATGCTGACAGCTAGACAAGGTATGTTCTTGAGTATAATATTTTCCAATGTCCATAAATGAATGACGTCTCCAAAAAAGCTCTGACTTGCCTCTTGCTCCTCGGTTATAACGCTCTACGCTAGCATCGTCCACATATAGCCTTCGCTCCCCCCTCCTTTTCGTCTTGTTTAAATTAAATAGAACAATTATTGTTTTTGGTGTCATTTATTGATGTTTTTCAGGTAGCCGAATTTCAGTTTCATTCTGTGTAATTTGTTAGCAATACAAAATCTGATTTTTAAATGTTATTGTTTATAAATAATCTATGTAGATATTTGGAGAAAACCGTTTTCTTGAATAGCTTCGTGGCAAAAACGTTCGAATTGTTCACATTATTAAATAGTATTACATATTTTTGAGAATCTACAGTCGAATTTGGTCGATTTCAAAAGCAAGCAATATCTGTTTACGGCATATTTTTCTCCCTTCAGCGCGCTTACCGTCAAAAGCCATGTATGTAACTCAGGTGAAATTGGAGATATCGACTCGTGTGATTGTTACGCTCTCGCGAGCAAACGTCGCACTCGTTCGCAATAGGGTTATTGACGAAATTTCAAAAAGTATTTAAAATTAAAGAATAAAGGTATATATGTACCCGTAAAAAATATTTTTTCTCATAAATATAACAGATTTGACTCATTATTAGTTGTTTTTTATTTTGACTTTAAATTCTGCGCCAAAACGTCAATTGACCTTGACAGCCATGTTTACTGATTGCCTACGTCACAGTAGGCAATCAGTAAACACTAAGCAAGCGGGTACAACGTGACATATAGCATTATAACCAACAAAGTGTTGCATTTAATATGATTGACAGAGTACAATGAATACACCAGAGAACATACACTGAACAGAGATAACGAATACACATGGCAGTCAGTGGCACACAGCTACCGGCCATGTTGACTGATTAATGACGTCACGCGACACATCACGTGACACATAGGTTAAAAATCGTGATTTTATTTATTTATTTTAATATATTTAACGCACTTATTTAATAAAAATAATAATTCTAAACGATATTTTAGACCATAAACTTTCATGATAACACAGTTTTATATTTAATTTTAATCACTGTCAATAACCCTATTATCCTAGTGGCACAAATTTGTTTATATCAGACTTATTAAAAATGGACAATTCAAAACGGTTATGCAACAAAGCTTAAAATAAATATATAGATTAGTTTTCAGTTAAGTGTTAGTGTAGTGCCAATTATCATCGGATAGCCATTGTTTCTATTTCTTTATCGTACTTATACCAGGTTCCAGCCATCTCTTTGGCGTATGAAAAGGCCGAAGCTGATATAATGAAGCGACCACCACGCAATCCGTATACAGATTCATTGGTCAATGCTAGGTGACACTGAGTGCGCTGTCATTTGTTAAGACAGCCATTTTGTTTGTGATTTTTTCTATTATTAATGAATTTTTTTTTAACAGCGGTTTATTGAACATCAGAGTGTGAACTAATATATAATTAGCGCGCCTGTTGTAAGGCTCGTGTATTAATTAAATTTTAACCTGCCCCGTATTTTTTTTAGTCTAAATGCACTCGATCATCTTTCATTGCTCCCTATCACTGAAGTACAGTTGACTTTTGCAAACAATTTCGACAAATTATATTTTTATTTCGAATATACGTTAAATATTTAAAGTTAGATCTTGCAGAGACAAAATATTTTATATTTATGGGGGCGTTTTTCTTTACTAATTCACGGGAATGGTTAGTCAAGATTTATTTTTAAAAACTGAGAACAACCAAATTCCTCATTTTGCGATGAACGCGAAAGAATTGATAATCATATAAATACGGGAAGAAAAAAAAAGTGGTGGTACCGATTTGAGTGTGTTAATTTGCACACATTGTGATGAAACATCTTTCTCTTTATTTTAATGAGGGGAAGTGCACAATATATTTTCAGTCACGAAGTGTACGAATAAACACAGATAAAATCCCATATAATGGCAAAAGAACCTCAATAACGTTCCAACTTAAAAATGTCATGAATTACGGTTGAATTTCGACCACTAGTTCTTTTAATCTTACCATTCCAACTCCAAAAGTGAGGAATGACACAAATCTAAATTTTGCTACACAAAAATGGGAGAAGACTTACTGTTTTTGGGAAAAATTTGCGCTATGTGTAGAAGCGATATGTTGTAAATTTTTGAAGTGAAAACTTCTTTAGCGGCGTTGTACATTTTTTTTGTAATGGGTAAAAAATGTTAAACTCGCGTCAGGGTCACGTGTCCTGATCGAAAATGCGTAAGACGAAAACTTTTACTTATACAACGTTAGACATCTAGCGTTGAAAAATCGTACATAAAAATGCAATCTATGATACAAACCATTTTGATCGAAAATTCGTAAGACGTTAATATTCAAGTTTTCACATCTGCCGGCACTCCCGGAGTGCAAACCTTTTTTTAATTGCAAACTATTACTGATTAGTTTTTACATGTGAAGTCATTAAAGTAACTATTATGATACGTCAAATGTAAATATTTTTGGAGTTGGAATGGTCACGCCGCGAACTAGGTTTATGATAAAGCCGATTAACGTTTTAGAGTGCAGAACTCCACAGAAATTTAGATAAAGGATTGGTTTGCGAGTCGACTGTACTTGCGGATACATTCTAGCAGCTAGTTTAGATCCTCTCTCATCACTATGTTCATCTGTCTGATGCGCATGTGTTTTTGAGCAGCCTGAATGCAACCAATCATCATTGCGTTTGTTTTTTACATGATTTTTATAGTTGCAAATAGTTGAATATATTTTCTTGTTTTTGTTCTATTTTATTATTTTTATCATCTTATTGCGCTGTTAGGTGCCTGCAATTTCCTTGGCCTATGAGCAAGCTGAGTCAGATATCATGAAGCGGCCACCTAGAAATCCTTTCACAGATAAACTCGTAAACGAAAGGTAAACTGAAAATGGGAACTCATTGTTTTTTTTTTTAATTTTTTTAATTTACATATCGATAACTGATTATTTATTTATTTATTTATTTTTTATCAATGGTGTCGGTTATCTTTGCATTCGTACACGCGTGTACGCGTGATTAATATGCGTTCGCTCGTTTTCCTTATCATTTACATTCAAATTCAATCTTATTACTCTTCCTTGCATTTTCGGTCCTTGCATGCACAAAGGTAAGTGGTGCGCTCCGCTAATCTACCAACTATTTCGTCGTATAATCCACGGAGGATAGAGAGAAAAGGGACCGATCTCGAAAATCCCGAAAATCGATGACGATACGAGTTCGTAGAGGTGTATGCGCAGCGCTGTAGGTACAAGGTTCCGTCTTGTATGAAAAGATGGATTCAAATAATATTTAAGGAGGTTGAGCCGTTTTACGAAGATAATGAAAAAAATCTGAAATAAAGTTTTTTTAATAGATTGTTTTATGACAAAATTTTCTGTAAAAAATCCAAAATCATTAGGAGATTTATAAAGTTAATAATTAAAAAAAACTTACATGTAGTCTTATGGAAAATATGTCAACCTAGCATGCAAACGGTACATTTTAATTTTTTGCAAATAACCAAATAATGTCAGCAGTTCCGAAAACTAGCTATGTAAAGCATCGATGTCTTACGCATATTTTAATATTTTTTTCATTTTAATCAATAAAAAAAAATATTAAACCTTAGCAGTTTTCAATTATGGACTTTTATTCTTGACAATTTTAACTGAATTTTCAAATTTTTAATGATTTAATTTTAATTTTTATTACTTCTAATTTATTTTTTTAATTATTTGCTGCAAAAAATATGTAAAATACAGATATTTACCCAAATTTATTTTTTCTAACCTAACTTTGTACAAAAAATTCAAAAGTCAGTCCATTAAGTAAAATACTGAAATAATTAATTAATATTAAAAAAAAGTGTTTATTTATGCCTTTATGACAATAATTTATTGGTATCATCGACTTATAACCTTTTGTAAAAATTTATTACGGAAAAGTTCCCATTTAGAATTCGACTTACTTTTGATTGGGACTGTAACGGATCAACCTCCTTAAGAACAATAATAATGAATTTGATCGATTTCTTTTTGCAAAAAAGAAAAGAACGATTGCCCACTCCACTTCGGGGATCTTATAGCGCCTCTACCGCCAGGATAATAAACTTTTATTGTCCTCGCTTTTCGGGCAGCGGCGAATGCACAAAGATCGATGTCTCGTTTCTCTCTAACGTGGACAGTATAAATCATTAATTCATGTCTGTCGCCGTTTTGGAATCATTTGCGTGCATGCTATGTCTGTCTGTGTCCGTATCATTCCCGGCTCCGCAGGTGCTAATCGAAACGGCATCGATCATCGAAGTGTCACCGCCCTACACTGCTGTTTACTACTGCTACATTATCTCTACATCGAGTGACACGACGCGTGGGCTCTGCGTGTGTCGAAACTCATTTTGTCTCTTTAATCTGCTGCTCTCTGTCTCCTATCTCTCTCTCACATTCTGGCTAGTCAGATCGAAACGCATGTACTTACTAATTCTTTCTTGTAATGTTGGCACCGGTACGACCATACAGGTACCCGCTATATCTCTGGCTTACGAAGCTCCAGAGTCTGACATTATGAAGCGTCAGCCGCGTGACCCATACAGGGATAATCTTGTGAATCGCAGGTGGGTCACGGGCCGCAGCTCGCCCTTAGGGCGTGCTGCCGGGCCGTCACGGTATGAATGGTGGCACGGTAGATGATGGGCAGCGCACGTGTTTCCTTTGTTTTAATATAAAAGAAAACTTGGTAGCTGATGCATGCGTTCATAACGTTTGCCTCTCGGTTCCAAGCGTCGGTGCATGTTTGTGGAAACCGCACATGCTTTTGATACTAACAGTATACTCTGGCAAATCCCCGCTGTCGGTTAATGTTTTTTTTTTTTTTTTTAGAGCTTGGCTTACGGACAATTGACAAATTGAAATAGTTACAAACCCTATAAATACAACAACAATAATTAGTGTTGGGCATAATCGATACATTTCAATAATCGAATGAATCGAAATAATCGGTTTTTATAATCGAATGATCATTCCAATTATCGATTATGAATGATAAATCGAATGATCATTTGAATTATCGATTATGAATGATAAATCGAATGATCATTCGAATTATAGATTATGAATGATGCGCAAACCTGGCAGTTCATAATTTCGTTTTATATACTGTTACAGTGTAAGCGAATGATCATTCAAAACATCGATTATGAATTATGTGCTAACTTTGCAATTTCGATTTGTTAATATTACTTAACACAATATTAATAATAATGGAATCACTGATATGATCGAATAGAAATATAAATATATTTTTAATCTCTAGATGGATACATCGTCAATTTACATAATGAGTTAAACAATAAAATTGAAATTTAATGCAGAAGCCAAATGATATATCAATATATCATATTATAATCGACAGTCGACATAGCAATAGTACTGTGTCGGGATTAGTATTCATTTCATATTTCATAATCGATTCAAGCGAATGATATCTCGGTATGGCAACCGAGATATCATTCGCTTGAATCGATTATGAAATATGAATGATCCAACAAACTACAAAGTATGTACATTGTACAATCTAAACACCCCCACTCTCCAGTGCTAGCAAAGCCTTCCCATCCCAGTGCATGTAGATGCAGATACCGAATGATATATCGATATATAATAGTACTGTGTCGGGATTGAAATTCATTTCATATTTCATAATCGATTCAAGCGAATGTTATCTCGGTTGCCATAATCGAATGATCGATTATACGGCCATAATCGAAATATTTCGATTATATCATTCATAATCGCCCAACACTAACAATAATCGTAAAAACGACCCAACTACGCCCAAACAACCGACAAGTAGGGATGAGCATCCGAACAAAAACATCAATCTTAACGTGGAATGATGTATCGCAACTAGCCATCGATGTCAAAAACATCAGTTATAAAAGAATTCCAATTAAATCATTTGCAAATAAAGAAACTACATCGGAAAGAAATCGATGGTTTAAAAATATCGATTTTTGTTGCTTATCCCTACTGATCTGAGAAGCTGTATGTTTCCACCTTGAAATGCGTCTTGGTGAATAAATTATTCATAATAAAAAAAGAAAACATTCCAGTGTTTCTTTGACACATTATGTGTTTGATAAGTCAGGTGTGCGCTGTGATGTTTGCACTGTAAATTACGCAATTATCTTGACTGAATGTTTATTTCTAAATATATAATGGTAAATATATTTGTTGTTTATCGTTAGTTTGGGATTAGGAGTCCCCGCTGGGGGGTAATTTTGGCGAAAAGGGGTATATTTCATTCACCAGAGAGACACGAACTTTTCGGATATTTATTTGGAACATTTATGTTCTGCAAGTGCAACTTTACGTGGGCTAAGGGGTATAAGAACATTTCGTTACCAAAATAATTATTTATGTCTGAAAAAATTATTTATTATTTCGTATTTAAATTCACAATTTCAAATTACAAAAAGGGATTTTTAAAACTGCCCAAGGGTTAGGATTCGGAATGTCTCCCGTGCTCAAATTTATCCTAGAAGAACACTGATTACAAAAATAACTTGCCTTTGCTTGTAACAAAAAATACATTATCGATACGCTTAGACGCTGCCAAACTCAGTAGGAAATTTAGTTTAGACGTCGTTTTAGAATGACAAAATAGGTTCTGCTTATCTGCTAGGTATATTAACCTTTCAAAGGAAAAAATCCGAACAGATTATTTTAAAACGTATTTAAATTACAGGGATTAAAATATTGTGGTATTTGCAAATTCAAAAAATCTCGTCCAGTTGTGGTTTTTATAAATGTTGTTATCAAGTTTTCTATATTGTACGTATTCGATCACATGTTATCGTTATTTAAAAATATGAAAAATTTTGCCTTTTGCCACCAACGTTAAAACAATGTAAATAATAGACAGAGAGCTGGCTACGGAGAAAATGGGTGACTCGGTGCAGGGCTGAAAATTTGCAGAATAATAGGAGATAGTACAAGTAAGTAGGGAAAAAATTGCCAGAAGGCTAGGCGGAAGATAAAGAGCCGCCAGAAGGCGCTAATGTTGCGAAAAATCAGTGCACTTCTGGCAATTTCTATACTTATTCTGTAATTCAAAACTAGATTATATATTATACGAGTACATTATATAGTTATAAGGGCATACTGAAAATTCAAACATTATATAATAATTACATTCGACAAATAATCAAAATTATTAATGACATTTTGATAGAAATAAAATTAAATAAATTAATAAAATTACATTGTTATAACAACGTAATTTTATTAATGAAAATTTATGACGATTAATTTTATTTCTATCATAATGTCATTAATAATTTTGAATATTTGTCGAATGTATTATTATTATATCATGTTTGAATTTTCAGTATGCCCTTATAACTAGGTATATAATGTATAATATATATAATCTAGTTTTGAATTACAGAATAAGTATAGAAATTGCCAGAAGTGCACTAATTTTTCGCAACATTAGCGCCTTCTGGCGGCTCTTTATCTTCCGCCTAGCCTTCTGGCACTTTTCTCCCTACTTACTTGTACTATCTCCTATTATTCTGCAAATTTTCAGCTCTGCACCGAGTCACCCATTTTCTCCGTAGCCAGCTCTTGGTCCATAAGGAGCTTTCGAAGATTAGAATTTTTTGTTTTGGTGAATTTTGTACAAAAAAAAAAGTAAATATAAACCGATCTTACGAAATTGGAATTCAAACTTGATTAAAGGTTAATATCTAGTAACGAGTACAGCGTCCCGTTTTTGTGAGGTGTCTCGGTAACTGTAATAGATACACAAAGATCAAGAAAACTGGAGACAATCTTAAAAAACGGCATTAATTAAATACGCATTCAGTTTTTATGTATCTATTATGACTGATTATAAAATACCTTACAAAAATAGCAGACCGAGTATATTTAGCGCTCAAGTAGGTCTACAACGAAATTATATCGTTATGTTTAGCGAGCCATGTATATAGGGATGCATGAGATGTGCATCGATCGAAGAATCTCGTTAGAGATTCTTTTCTGTGCTAAATGCCGACGAATCTCTAACGTATTCTTATACATTGATTTTGCCTGTCTCCCATATAACGCCGTGTATATGAGGCCAGTTTCCAAGTTTTATAGTTCTGTGACCACGTGACTTTCGTATCACCGATTTTTCGTATTTTCAATATATCGCGTATTTGATATATCGATACATTTGATATATCTCACTAAAGATCCTGCTGTGCATATTGTATAAAATTTTAAATTTTTGTTAATAGTAATTTAACTCTTTCAGGTTTGATGGTCAGTTATCTAATCACCTATTCTATATTTTTTTGAAAACATATTTTCACGCTATCTATTGACAATTTGTGGTTAATTTATTAACGACCGTATTCCACGTAAGCCTTACGTGGTCATTTTTCTTTTTTCATTTTTTGACGTGGTAACGTCTTATAAATTGATGAAACACCAGCTGCACGCACGAAAAAGTGTAACGTTCCGCCTGACCCTGTGCGTGCAAGCAGTATGCTTCGGCCCAAGTTTGACAGCTACTAAAATTTAGGTTATGTATTACGGAATACGTTATCACGTAAAACTATTGTCCGTAAACCGACTTTACAGACAACCAATTTTTTTATAATAAATAAACCCCATCTAAACTAGAAATGCAGTTTTTTTATTATTGAAATCTTTAAGAAACCGTGACTGAAAGAGTTAAAAGCAAATTAAAACAAAATTAGTTTTAAATTTCCAGTATTAACATATTACAAATTTAAAAGAAATTCTAATAGTAAATCGGAGTTTCGTTAAAATGTTAATTGCTAAACAAACTGCTGTTCCTTAAAATTAATTAACTTAAATTGATTTGTTTCGATAATCGGTGTTTACGTATCGACATATGCGATAGATCGAATTACGAAAATATTGATAATAATGTCGATAGGAACTTTCAATATGTGGGATAGTTTCGATATATTGTGCATGTGCGTGAGCTCCTAGAGTGTGTGATATATCTTGAAACAAAGCTGCTCACATGGCTCGCTAAACAGCGACGTACATCCGTGGCAGATCCTAACGCATTTTCATTTATATTTAAATAAATTGTATCATTGAATACGAGACAAACAACACAAATCCTCATAGCATAGATATGTATTAATAGATAGCGGATGCCTATCCTTGAGCATTGTGCGGAATGGTTCCAGTTAGAAGCCACTTTGTACGTGGAAAACGCCGTAAAAAGCGCGCGATATTCAAAAATATTAATTATTTTATAATATGATTTTATTGAGAAAAACGACAAAACTCACAATAAACAGTGATATTTCGATCCAAAACGTATTTTTATATTGAAACGTTTCAAAAATTACAAAACTGAGCATAAATATAATATGAAAGCTTAGAACATTTTACATTGTCAGATTGGCATCAATGCTTGTCAACCTTCATGCCAAATTGACAATGTAAAATGTTCTAAGCTTTTACATTATATTTATGCTCAATTTTGTAATTTTTGAAACGTTTCAGTATAAAAATAGGTTTTGGAGCGAAATATCACTGTTTACTGTGAGTTTTGTCGTTTTTCTCAATAAAATCGTATTATAAAATAATTAATATTTTCGAATCTCGCGCGCTTTTTACGGCGTTTTCCACGTACAGAATGGCTTCTAAAGGGTACAGGAGGCGATAGTGTATCCGCAATCTATTAAATATATATCTATGCCTCATAGTTATTACTGCATGGAAAAACCTCCTCCAACTTTTTCCATTCTTATCGGATTTTAATATTCACAAGACAAATGTTAAATATAAGGTAATCAATTTGTAATAGTAACATTCGTCAATAGGCCATAATCCAAGCTTAAAATGATAATTGTAAATGACTAAACTTAACAGGAAAATACGATATGGTACTATTCTGTGCGTTCATTGTTTGAATTTATAGCGCTGTTAAATTTTTGTCTCACGTTTACTTATGCAATGCTAAATTTGTTGGAAAGTCACAAAAAATGAACAGCATTAGGTCATAGATATATATATTAATAGATAACGAATGCCTATCCTTGAGCATTGTGCGGAATGGTTCCAATTAGAAGCCATATGGAAGCCATTTTGTACGTGGAAAACGCCGTAAAAAGCGCGCGGGATTCAAAAAGATTAAATATTCTATAATATGATGTTAATGGAAAAACAATAAAACTCGCAGTAAACAGTGATATTTCGCTCCAAAACCTATTTTTATATTGAAACGTTTCAAAAATTACAAAACTGAGCATAAATATAATATAAAAGCTTAGAACATTTTACATTGTCAAATTGGCATCAATGATTGTCAACCTTGATGCCAAATTCATAATGTAAAATGTTCTAAGCTTTTACATTATATTTATGCTCAATTTTGTAATTTTTGAAACGTTTCAGTATAAAAATAGGTAATATCACTGTTTACTGTGAGTTTTGTTGTTTTTCTAAATAAAATCATATTATAAAATAATTAACATTTTTGAATCTCGCGCGCTTTTTACGGCGTTTTCCACGTACAAAATGGCTTCTAAAAGCTACAGGAGGCGCTAGTGTATCCGCAATCTATTAAATATATATATCTATGCATTAGGTGTGTTTGTTCAAAAGCTGTGAACTGATTCTGACCTCCCAAAACATTTAACCGCTGTCGGCAATACAGAACTCTTCGGTCGCAACTACGTGTTTGCTGGTTAAATTCTGGGAATATTTGAACTGTTTGTACCTGGTTCTAGCAATAGTCCGAAGGATTTGAGAATTTGACTGACGGACACGCAGTTGTGTTTGAAGAGTTCTGTATTAACGATAGACGCTTCGAGAGTTCAAAATGTATAAACAAACAAAACTACTGTAAATTTTTACACTGACCATGCGGAATAGCACTGTTGTCCACACGCGTCTGTGATATTTAAATTATTTACAGGATCGTTTCAAATATTACTTTCCTTTTCTTTATAGCTTGAAGAAAGCTCGGTTTATTTGGTTCGTTTCTAATTTTAATTGTTAAACGCACTTTTTCAATGTGTGTTTAATTTACTGTTTTTTTGCATATCAAATTAGCGAGTGTCTCCAGCGACAACTTACTAATCAGGTTTGGATATTAATGTGTTGATGTTCTTCTCTTTCTATTATTTCTGTGATTATTCTGTTTTTTATCGACAACATTTGTCTTTTAGCAATTTTACATCATGAAAGCTTTGCACTACCAAATACAATGTGAATACATATAGATTTAAAATGTCCAGTGCAAGATCGATAAGTCGAACTTCGAGGGAAACGCTAAAAAATTAACGTTAGAAGGTTTTCGACTTGTCACAATAGTAGCTTTGATGTTGCAAAAAAGAACGCTAAAAATAACCGGAACGGTTATCACCAATTCAAGATGTAGATGCTTTAGTGATACAACTTCGACTTACATAATGCCACCTGTTATCAGTAACTCTGAGTTACAGAAGAAAATTTTGCCGAAACTACCACCTAGCACAGTCGTAATAGTTCAAAGTTATTATGTTTCGAGAGAGATTTTGGGGTTTGAAAGGAAAGAAAATAGACATTTTCTTCGACTTGTAAAGTTTTTCGACTTATCGAGGTTGTACTGTATAATTGCCTTAACTGATGTAGTCTGTATGTAAAATCAGTTAGCCCCTTGCATCACCAAAACTTTTAACTCTTAAATAAATTATATCAGGCTTTTATAGAGATTGAAAATAGGTCATCTATAGAGCATAAAAATAATATTTAAAATAAAAGTAGATTTTGCCAACATGAAGTACAGTCACAACGAAACAATCAGTCATAACACAAGTACGCATGCAACAATGTAATATAGAGATTAAAAGAGTACGTGGGTATAAATAATATTGTTGACTGAGTGACGCTATGCTTGCACCTAATCAGATAAATTATGTTTTTGTGTAACCGATACTAATCTTTTGTTATCGTAAAAATGACAGGTTGATTTCGATGGCGTACGGTCAAATAGGCATGATTCAGGCCGCGGCAGGATTCTTCGTATACTTCGTGATTATGGCTGAGAACGGCTTCTTACCGTTGCACTTGTTCGGAATCCGAAAACAATGGGATTCGAAAGCCGTCAACGATCTTACCGATTCGTACGGACAGGAATGGGTGAGTTGTTTTTCATAGACGGGCGACTTCGAAAATTGGGACTATTTAACGGCTTAATATTTTTATCGTTCCGTAGACATACCGCGACAGAAAGACATTGGAATACACTTGCCATACAGCCTTCTTCGTGTCGATCGTAGTAGTACAATGGGCCGATTTGATCATTTGCAAAACTCGACGTAATTCAATTGTTCATCAAGGAATGAGGTACTCACTGTTATTATTATTTATTTTTGTGAAATTAATCTGAATGTTTTTAGAGATGAGGTTATTTTTGAAGTGAAAACTTCTTTAGCGGCGTTGTACACTTTTTTTGTAATGGTTAAAAAATGTTAAACTCGCGTCAGGGTCACGTGTCCTGATCGAAAATGCGTAAGACGAAAACTTTTATTTATACAACGTTAGACATCTAGCGTTGAAATATCGTACATAAAAATGCAATCTATGATACAAACCATTTTGATCGAAAATTCGTAAGACGTTAATATTCAAGTTTTCACTTCCGCCGGCACTCCCGGAGTGCAACCCGTCTTTTTTAATGACATTGATAGTTACCGAAGTGTTGGTTCTTTAATTTTATAGTATTTAATAAGTTAAAAGTTTCTATTTTTGTAAACATATTTTTCTAAGTCTCTTCTCTATTTGTTTAGAAACTGGGCACTTAACTTCGGTCTTATATTTGAAACTGCTCTAGCCGCCTTCTTGTCATACACTCCAGGAATGGATAAAGGTCTTCGAATGTATCCTCTGAAGTAAGTCATAAATATTACGCATATACAGACAGGAGTGAACTAGTAAGATCTTACCATAGATATATATATATTTAATAGATTGCGGATACACTAGCGCCTCCTGTACCTTTTAGAAGCCATTTTGTACGTGGAAAACGCCGTAAAAAAAGCGCGAGATTCAAAAATATTAATTATTTCATAATATGATTTTATTGAAAAAAACGACAAAACTCACAGTAAACAGTGATATTTCGCTCCAAAACCTATTTTTATACTGAAACGTTTCAAAAATTACAAAATTGAGCATAAATATAATGTAAAAGCTTAGAACATTTTACATTGTCAATTTGGTATCAAGGTTGACAAGCATTGATGCCAATCTGACAATTTAAAATGTTCTAAGCTTTTATATTATATTTATGCTCAGTTTTGTAATTTTTGAAACGTTTCAATATAAAAATAGGTTTTGGAGCGAAATATCACTGTTTATTGCGAGTTTTATTGTTTTTCCATCAACATCATATTATAGAATATTTAATCTTTTTGAATCCCGCGCGCTTTTTACGGCGTTTTCCACGTACAAAATGGCTTCCATATGGCTTCTAATTAGAACCATTCTGCACAATGCTCAAGGATAGGCATCCGCTATCTATTAATATATACAGGGTGAGTCAGACCACCCGTATCAGTCGTTTTTTTCGAAAACGGTTAGTCGTAGAGAGTTGTCTCAAAAATCTGTATTATAAAAGCCCTAATGAAGAATCGAATGGTGATATTTTTTCCCCCCGGAAAGGTCGGCTTCCCTGTTAGTTTGCTCCGGAATGTTCAGAACTCCGGAATGTTAAATGGCACGATAGGTCGAAAGTGGTGTTGTTGAAAAGATCTTTAAAAAATAAGCAAGTTTTGTAGGACATTTTTTTTTGTTACTGCCACCCCTGTTAAGTAATATTCGTTTGAAATTATTAAATTAACATGTCAGAATAACAAAAAAGTCGGCATTTAAAATCTAGTTACCTAATTGAACATTGTCACAATAAGTTTTCAATAATTACAATTGTTTTTTTTGTCGGAAAATACTTCCAGGTACTCATAACATATCTAGAAGAGCTCTGCAGTGTTTAGAAGTAAATTGAAGACAGTTTGAACATTTGTGACATTGTTTAATTAGGTAACTAGATTTTAAATGCCAACTTTTAAAATTAAGTTTGTTATTCTTACATGTTAATTCAATAATTTTAAACGAATATTACTTAACAGGGGTGGCAGTAACAAAAAAAAAATGTGCTACAAAACTTGCTTATTTTTTAAAGATCTTTTCAACAATTCCACTTTCGACCTATCGTGCCATTTAACATTCCGGAGTTCTGAACATTTCGGAGCAAACTAACAGGGAAGCCGACCTTTCCGGGGGGAAAAAATATCACCATTCGATTCTTCATTAGGGCTTTTATAATACAGATTTTTGACACAACTCTCTACGCCAGCAATGTTGTTGTTAGTTGCAGCTGTTGCAGGCGTTTTATTTAAGATGTTTACACATACTATAATATATCTTTACACGGGTAAATAAAAATGCCGACGCTGTTTTCAGATTTGTATGGTGGTTACCTGCCATTCCATTTATGTTGTCCATCTTCATTTACGACGAAGTGCGACGTTTCTACCTCAGACGAAACCCAGGTGGCTGGCTCGAGCAAGAGACCTACTATTAAACAGTTTCTGTTTCAAAAGCGTCAATGTTGTATTGTCATGCCATTTTGATTACGTTGCCGCAGATCCTGTCGACAATAAGCAAAAAGGCAATGGAATACAACGGAAATACGTGCTTTTAAAATTATGTAGGCACAAAAAAAAAGTGAGCAACAAACGAAACGGCATAATGTGATGCAATAACTGCAGTGAGCATGAGGTTGAACTTTTTGTATGAAGAGGCGTAGTGTTAATTTAAATGTACAGTACGACATACCAGGCCTTTTAGAATAAAACATAGTAGTGCCCGCAGGTTAGTGAGCGTTTCGCTGCTACATTTAAATCATGTATAGTTAACATTCCAGTACAGTTGAAGGATAGTTTCAGAACGTCGATTACCCACAACATTTTTGAGTATCACTTTTTTTTCTTCATAGTATGATAAATATGCGTCAAATGTAACTTAAGGAGAGACTTGTTGATCATATATTTATATTGTTCACCATCGATCGATCATAATTCCTATAAGTTGTTATAACAATTGAACGGCACTTTTTCAAATTAGTAGTCATATAATATTAAACAAACAAAACTCATCAGACGCGTATTGTAGCAAAGCCTGCGGGTATGATGAAATATAGCAAAGCTAGTTTTGTGTTTAAAAGAGTGTAAGTAAAGCACAAGAAGAGATATTTAATTATAAAATCACAAAAGTTGTAAATAATTAATGTAAAATTACATTCTTAAATGTATTTTTTATTTAACGGATTGTAATTTTATGTTACTATTAAGAATGTGTAAATTTAACTTTAATGACTACTAAATTAAATGACAGAGATATACACGAAGAGAAAAAAAAATGTTTTTGTCTTCTTTTTTTTTACGTAAAAACAATGTGTTACTTTCCTTTGTTTTTATCTCTGTACTTTAGTGTGAATTATTTAAATTACTGGAATTTGCTATGCAGATGGTGTATGAGTGATTATGTGAGTGTCATCAGATTGATTATATCTTATGAAATTGTAATTATTTTGTTTTGTTTTATAAATACTAATATATTTGTTGATTTTGTAGATACAAAAAAAAAAATGAAAATAATAAAAATGCAAACATTTTTATTTATTCACTTGTCATGAGAGGAAAATCGATATTTAATTGTTTTTCTTATATGTTTTATATTCATTCACAATATTCACATCCATTTAAGCCATACATGCACCACCAATTATAGAATTAAAGTAATTAATTTTTTTTTAAATGTATTTTCATTTGGCCGTGAAATATTAGGATTACTTTTACTTCAGCAGATACCTAGATATCGATATTAAAAACTTTTAAAGTTGACATAGTAACGAGAAAAGTAGATTGACTTTTAAGTAAATAAAATTTTGTGTAGATCTTAGGTTAGTGTTAGTTATGTACAATAGATTTTAAAGCTTTTAACTTTGAAAACGTCTCATTTCTATTTGGTTGTTAATAAATTTTGTTAACAAATTACAGCTGATGAATTTTCTCACCGAGTATTTTACCAAACTGGAAAATCTGCAGTTATATTATTATTGTCACTATCATATTCACATTGTAAAAAATATCCGTGTGTCAATATATTGTTTTGCGATAATAGTTTTACTTTATTTTTATTATATTTCTGATTATTCAGTTGGAAAATTTGAATCAATGTTTTCGATATACGTCGCGAGAAGCAATGCAAATCATATATATTAATACGCTAAAGTTTAAGATGTTTGCCTCCCTTTTTAGAAAAAAACCACACAATTTCTCCACATAAATTATATATCATTTTACAGATAATTGCTTGCTCTACTGACATCGACAACTAAAAAATTTATTATTGCTATTGTTTTTGTAAATTAATTAAACTCTGAACAACGTCTGCCATCTGACGGCGTAACGTTAACACTTCGATCTGTATTCTGACCTTCATATTGTAAATACTGCATACTGCCATCTGACGGGCAACGCTGAACAACGCTTTTGCTACTTGCGCCTCTATATGACAATTTTAGTAAAATATTTCTTTTACAACAAAAAGAAGAACGTTATAAGCAGTATGCAAAATTAGAAACGAATTGAATACCTGCAATCATATTTAAAAAATAATTTTGTTAAGTGATAATTATACTTATTTAGTGCGAATAATTCGCACAGGTCACGCTAGTTGTTTTTTATTTTTAAGACCACCAATATCGGGTTATTTGGGCGGCTGAACTTATTACTAATTCATGCAAAAAAAGGGTAGACTTTGGTATACTTAACCCCGTACACAGTTCGTCATTAAACTTGCCACTATTATAATCAAACAATAGCTTTAATTTAGCAGCGGCGGTTAATGAATTACACTTTCGTTTCGACATTTTGTGCACCTTTATTCACTTGTTTATCGTAGAAAACAGATAGTGCGAACGAAATTCAAATGTTTGCACTATAACGAAATTTTCGGCTAGCGAGCTTAGCGGCGCAAAGTCGTGGGTTTCGTTACTTTCGATTAACAAAAATGTTCAAAAAGGGCTTAAAAAAAAATTGGTTGTCTGTAAAGTCGGTTTACGGACGATAGTCTTACGTGATAACGCCATAAAGAAACATTGATGAACTCTCTGACGTCACGCGAGAAGGGAGAGAAATGCGTACAAGCTGACGCTTGGGCCGATCGTGCCTCTCTATCGCTTATACCGCGCTCTCGCTTGCACGCTCAGACTCAAGCAAAACATGACACTTTTTCGTGCGTGCAGCCGGTGTTTCATCAATTTATAAGACGTTATCACGTCAAAAACTTCGCTCAAAAATTGACACAGACAAATGCCTGTAATAAAAATCCTACCACTCAACAAATAAAGACAAAACACAACTGAAACTGTTTTTATGATTTTCAAAATTTTTATTTAAAAACAATGGAATCTATTGTCGATTTCCAGAATGCTCAATATCCCATGTGTTGTATGGACTGATATAAGAAATGGCGCCAAGACAAAAAGGCCATAGGAGGCAATACAACCAGTCCAAGATAGCGTGCGGGAAGAAGATTCTAGGAACCCTTTCCAACAAAATAACCTAAAAACCAAATTTCAGACAAAACACAAAATAACAATTGAAAAATAAACTTTACCAGAGTATCGCTTGTGGTCAACGTTTCGAAAATTATATTTTCATCCTTAGGGCCTATTTAATGTAACGAACACTATACATGTTCATAGGCTCTGAGGATGAAAATATAATTTTAGAAAAAAGGCGACAAGCGATATACAGTAGAGACGCGATAATCCGGACTAATTAAAACACAGCTGATCCGGATTATCAAAATGTCCGGATTACTGGATGTAATTTTAATTATCAAGAAAACAAACTAAAATGCTCATATTTTGCGGCTAACTGTTTATTTGAGGCTCCCTTTTTTAATTTGTCAAGAATTTCGTTTTTTACTTGCAGTGATTAAGTAACGTGTGATCGTTTACGCGGCGCCATAGTGCGTTCTCTATGTAATTCTGAGTTTGACAACGACTACATACATACTAAAACCACCTAACTTCTTTCACTTCTCTGACAACAAATGTGTATGTAACTGTTTGTAACACACCGCCGGCCAATAGTGTTGACGCAAATAGTGCCGGTACAGCTACTCAATAACTAAGTATCATGATCCGGATTACTGAAATTGAAAAAATCCGGACTACAATGTACATAATACTATCAAACGACTGTCCGAATTACCAAAGAATCCGGATTATGAAGGTTCGGATTAACGCGTCTCTACTGTACTAGTAAATCTTATTTTTTAATTGTTCCTCAACCAAATAAATCTCCTTCAATAATTTAGAATATTCGAAATTACATTACTGAAGAACGTTATACACGGCAGGAGCTATGATTTAAGGAACTTTAAAAAAATTTGGTATCCTGTTTAATCTCATTTCTTTTATTAAAAAGACATTATCTGAGTACTTTACAGAAATCATTAATGCATTACAGAAAATCGTTCTTTTTCGGTGTATATATTGCATTTTAAGTGGAACGAGTTTCTGTAATGCATTAATGATTTACATAGTTACCAAATAAACAAACTGAAATTCACTGTTAACGTTTTAAAATGACATACATTTTTGATCTACGAGTTTTGACCATGGTGGAAAATGGTGTGCTCATTAGGCAGGTTTCTCTCTAATAATGTTTCTCTCTTGCACATCGCTATAAAATAATACTCAGGTGTACCAACTCATAAAAATTCCTAGAAAATAAGAATTTTTATATGTAAATGTTTTGGTAATTTGACAAATAAATAGCAAAGCCGGTTATCATGGTGATGAAATCAATGAAACCATTCGCAAAACGATTTTTTGTTTTCAAGTTGTCAGTCCTGGCTATTATTTGCACTTTTAACGATTTTTAAAGAGATAAACCTGCGGAATGTGCACGCCTTTCAATATTCCATCATGGCTTTGTCTCTGAACAAAACCATTAGATACAGGTAGTTTCCGATTTGCGAGTTTTGTTTTTAATATCGCAAAATTGAAAATACAAACATTCTAACATTCATTTCTAAGCCTGAATACTAAACGTTTTACATTCTCCCTTTACACTCGTATGCCTCAGAATATGTACGAGTAAAGTCGGAAACTACCTGTATTTCACATTCAATGTGATATAAATCTGAGATACAAGGTTGATAAAATAAAATTTCATTTTAAGTGCAAGTTTCGAGCATATCGATATAATCGTGTGAATTTTTCACAAAATGCTCCAACCAGTTGGGATCACACTTTATACTTCGAGCTATTTGCATGACATCAGTCACGTCGCCGTTTTTTGTTAATTTTGTAATAATCACGTCTTTAAAACTTATGTCGCCCCAATTACTGCAATCAACTGCAACCTCCATAGCTATTCTTAAATTGACGCTGACTATGCTAAATACGGCTCTGAAAAAATAAAAACATTTTACAAAAATAGGCAAAAAAAGTATGTACCTACTTAATTAAAACGATGTGCTGGTAATTGTAAAATTTATTTTTACAAAAATTGATTTTTCCATTGCTTTAAAATAACTTATTTTTTATAGATACTTTTTTTTAACACGCACCGCAGCCCTTGTGAGCATATTTTGAAATTAACTTTTATAAAATATTTAACAAAATATTTTGTCCTTTTATGTTATTTAAGGAGGTTGATCCGTTACAGCCCCAATCAAAAGTAAGTCGAATTCTAAATGGGAACTTTTCCATAATACATTTTTACAAAAGGTTATAAGTCAATGATACCAATAAATTATTGTCATAAAGGCATAAATAAATAATTTTTTTAATATTAATTATTTCAGTATTTTACTTAATGGACTAACTTTTGAATTTTTTGTACAAAGTTAGGTTAGAAAAAATAAATTTATGTAAATATCTGCATTTTACATATTTTTTGCAGTAAATAATATTAAAAAAAGAAATTAAAAATAATAAAAATTAAAATTAAATCATTAAAAAGTTGAAAATTCAGTTAAAATTGTCAAGAATAAAAGTCCATAATCGAAATGTGCTATTTTTTTAATTGATTAAAAGTCTCCTAATTAAATTGGAAAAAATATTAAAATATGCGTAAGACATCGATGCTTTACATAGTTAGTTTTCGGAACTGCTGACATTATTTGGTTATTTGCAAAAAATTAAAGTATACCGTTTGCATGCTAGGTTGACATGTTTTCCATAAAACTACACGTAAAGGTTTTTTTTAATTTTTAACTTTATAAATCTCCTAATGATTTTGGATTTTTTACAGAAAATTTTGTCATAAAAAATCTGTTAAAAAAACTTTATTTCAGATTTTTTTCATTATCTTCGTAAAACGGCTCAACCTCCTTAATATGCTGGGTTGCAGAAAGTATTGTCAAAAAATTTGATTTGACAATGACTAGTTTGTGACAATATAATTAGCGAGCGTGATATTTGGAAACCGTTTAGCTCCACAACAATATTCCCATTAATTCCCTGGCCTATAAAATTACCTGACTTTTCTAGGTTTAAAGTCACCCCTTTTTCATTAAAATAATTATAATAGTAATAATAATAAATGTTTATTTGTTGCGCCATTATACAGTATGTAAACGCGTAAGGTGCACATAGGAAAATTAACATTGGGAAAAAATGACTGGATCAGAGTGAGCCTTGAAATCTTGTTTTTCAATTTGACAGATAATGTTCTTTTGCAAAATGAATGTGTATACTACTGAAGAAAATATTCAAACAATTACAACATAATCGGACTTTTTTTTATGGTGCGAGATCAAATATCTCCGCCTATTCGTGTTGAGCCTAAAGACATTTGGGTCACTGATTTACCAACGCGCATACGTCATACCAATCAGACAATTCTTGAATGAAATGTTTCCAAACAGATGGAGTTGTTTATTTGTTTTATTTTTGTACAAAAAAATTAAAATAATGATTTATAAGAGCTTTTTATTATTAAAAAAGTCAAGTAAAATAAAAATAAATCAAAATAAAATAGAAATCCTCAAGTTTACCACAATAATTCAATAGAAATAACAATTCATGCAGTCATGGCTAACTCTGATCCAAGTATTTTTTCCCAATGCTAATTTCCCTATGTGCATCTTACGCGTTTACATACTGTATAAAATGGATACAAAACGTCAGTACACAGTTAAAACATGCTAAAATAATTATTAATCGGATAGCAAGTCATTTATAGAATATGGAACTATATTAATTATGAATTGTTTCAGCTTTTTATCAAAATCTTTGGAATCTCTTTTTGATTTTGGGACATTGTTATACATTTTATAACCAAGATAGGTGGCACTCTTTTCAAACAAAGTCGTGTTACACTTTATGCTGTAATTCTTCGGGCACGTATTATAAGCACTATTGTTTCTATTTTTGTTATCGGCTGCAGCTATTTTGTGTACGTAAGTAAGCAAATCTATTGCATAAATTGCGTAATGGGTTGGAATACCATTGTTCTTAAAGATGTGTCGACAAGTTTCTCTACGTTTTAAGTTAAAAATTACCCTTAGGCTAGGTTTATATGAGAGGCGTTCAACGTGCGTTAGCCTAACGCGCGTTTACAATTTCTATACCTACAATTGTATATAACTGTTTATATTAACGCGCGTTAGTGAGCCCACCAACGCGCGTTATCATATAAACAGTTATATACAATCAAATTTCATAAACAAACAACATGATAAATTAAATATGACTGAAAAGAAATAAAGACGTACCTCCAATTACGATCAAATGTCATTCCATAACGCAATGACAAATATGTCATACGATTGTTTAAATGTTCCATGAGCTTAACCTCCTCAGAAATCAAAGTTAGCACATCTAACACTTTCTTTGTATCAGAACAGACACTCAATAATTTTTCAGGGGAAAATTTCTTCATCAACAAATAATGAGTAAAATGACAGTCGGTATCCGCTGTTTCTAGAAACCGACACAAAACAGTTTAAAGTTTGCATGTTTTTACTTAAGAAAGTACCCTCGATAAATGAATTAACAAACAGAAAATTGCGAAAATTTGCAAATATGTCAAAACCTTTTCAAAAATGACTCAGTTAAATTTTTGTGATTTTTGGTTGACTTTGAAAAAAGATATTGATAATTTTATTTCGCTGCACTTAACATGGAGTCTTATGGGAATATGTGATTTTGACGCACTCCATCATTTATTACGTTGGAATTGACAAACAGATTTTGATAAAATTTTCAGGAAATATAAACGAATATTCTATGAACATTTTTCTTTTTCCAAAACGTATAAAGCTTGCTTATGTTAATAGAAATAACTAAAACAAAGCCGAGCTTTTTAGCAATTCATAAACATGGCAACACCGCAATATTAAAGTTTGTGGCGCGTCATTCAAAGGTAAGTTACGAAACTGCAGCAGTTTTGATATCGTAAAAACATACGTAAATTGAGTAAATGCTAAAAGCATAGTATTCCAAAAAAATGATAGTATATTATTATTTCCGAAATGACAGGAATAAAGACAAGCATTTTCATAAATTAATGCGAATTTGACACCGCGTGCTGACTTATGCTGCGTACATAAGCACTTGTAACTATGGCAAGGCATGCGGTGTTGCCAAATTATATACTATGTTACTCAAGTAGAAGACTGAAATTCTTTGACTTACTGCGTACCGAGGGTACTTCCTTAATAAAAAAAACGATTTCGAATAATAAATTAAACAGATCACAGTTTACCTTTTAAGCAGCTCTCCAAATAAATATTATTAACAAGTTGGTGATTTTCTGTCAATGATACATTTAGTTTTAAAGTTAGTCTTAGTGTTCCATATAAAAAGCTGAATGACCAGTGAGTCTTCTCATTAAGTAAAATTTTCCATAAACAGTCTTTTCTACAACACAGTAATAACAAATTAATTTATTCAATTGATCTTTCTTGATACAATTAACAGCACTTGAGACTGAGAATAAAACAATTCATTCAACGAACAACCCAGCCTCGTTTGTGTGCAGCGGCCTTACTTTGTACTAAATATTCAGTAATAAATAAAATTATCAACCAATTTTTCAGACAAATATATTAACAAAAAATTGGTTTATATCATATTTAATAACACATTACATGCGCTCTCGCTTGCAGGCACAGGGTCAGGCGGAACGTTACACTTTTTCGTGCGTGCAGCTGGTGTTTCATCAATTTATAAGACGTTATCACGTCAAAAACTTAGTCCGCCATCTTTAGAAGTCCGCCACATTGGATTTAAACTAAAGTCACTTTATTTTTCGAGTTATTCTCAGCAAGCCCTTTCATTTGATACCCATATTGTAGGAAAGCATAATAAAATTAGTCCGCCATCTTTAGAAGTCTGCCATATTGGATTTAGAGTGACGTCACACAGCTAACCATGCATTGTCATTCAAACTAAACGTGTATACAAATTTTCATCTCAATCGGTTGATGATATCTGCCGCTCGAATATCATATTTAAGTCAGGCGGAACGTGACACATTTCGGAACGGGACAGATTTCGGAACGTGACACTTTTCGTACATGCAGCCGGTGTTTCATCAATTTATAAGACGTTATCACGTCAAAAAATATAATTAATACAATAACGTTACGATCTGGATTTGGATCTTCTTCAGAAACGTTTTTGTATTAATTATATTTTTTGACGTGATAACGTCTTATAAATTGATGAATCACCAATCTTATAAATTGATAAAACACCGGCTGCATGCACGAAAAAGTGTAACGTTCCTAACGTTCCGCCTGACCCTGTGCGTGCTTTTCTCGAAAACGGCCCTAACGATTTGGATGAAATTTACTGAAAAGGGATTTTGGGGGGCAAAAAATCGTTTTAGCTAGGTCTCATCTCTCGAAAAAATCGTTTTCATACAAATTTTATCATTATAAAAATCAATTTTTTGACGTATGATAATACTTAAATATTGTAAGTAGGTTTTGGAATTTTATATAAACAGTGAAACAATTGTTTTCAAAATATTATGACAGTTAATCTTTGAGACTTAAAATAAATACGAAAGAAAGAAAGTTAAAAAAAAACAATTATATTATAGGTGGTGAGTAATTTTAATAAATAAAATTAACCTAAATTTGAAGCGAAAGATGCAATATCATAGATTCGAATTATTATAATTATTATATAAATTTAGGTTATGTATTACGGAATACGTTATCACGTAAAACTATCGTCCGTAAACCGACTTTACAGACAACCAATTTTTTTTGTTAATATATTTGTGTGAAAAATTGGTCGATAATTTGATTTATTGAAGAGTTCTAATCAGACGTTAATCAAAGATTTATTATTCAGTAATTAAAAATTATACTAAAAAACCAACCTTGTTTGTTGTTGTCTAATAGATTCTAGTATGCTGAGTTCTCTTTCCACATCTGCTGTTTCTTTCGACAATTTGAAGTCATTACTCACTTCTATCGCTGGCAATTTTTGTCTGGTAGATGACTCAATCAGTTCATTTTTTATTTTAATATCTTGTGAAAAATGTTCATTCATATTTTTCTCGGTTTGTGCTTTAAAATTACTATCTTGATTTTGCTCTAAAACGAATTCGTTTCTATTTTCCATTTCTATATTATAATCATTAATAATTGCATTGCCACTAGGATTCTGAGTGGTTATCAAGCTCTCTTTTTCAATTGGCGATGTTATGTTATTAACTTTCAAAGAAGCGTCGTCTTCAGTATCACTGTTTACTAAGTCAATAGTAGTTTTCTCAAGCATTATCAAACTGTCTTGTTTGAATGCGAAAGCTGAAAAATCATGTATACTGTAATCCGTAACTATTGTCTTATTCTTATTCGTTGAACTTATTTCCGAACCCATAAAAGCTCCTTCATTAATATCCAATTTCACAGAATTGTCACTGATATTTTGTTTTGTGGCATCATCATCTGGTTTTAAAGTGAACTTATTTTCAAGATTAGTAACTAAACTTCTATAATTTTCTTCTGGTTGCAATTCTTCTTTCAACAATGGAGTATTCATTCCCGATGATGAATCGGAGTCGTCGGAAATTACTATAACCGGATTTTCCAAATTTTCATTATCGCCACTCGTTTTATCGTCTATGATTTTACAAACTTCTGCTCTTTGGAAATTTGTACTGCAATCTCTATCATTCAAATTTGGTGATTGAGCTTTTTCAACAGTTCTTCTCTCAACTTTTTCAATAACCAAATCATGTTCGAAATTCTTTTCAACCTCATTGTTGAAGTTGATCACATTTTCTTCGTCAGATTTCAATAATTTACTAACACTTTCACCAAAAGAAATTCGCAACAAGTTATTTTTATTTTCAGACAAGGAATATGAATTATCAGGCTTTGTTTCATTAAGTGCAGTGCAAGAATTCGACAAATTATTTTTCAATGTGTCGGTTAGTGATGTTTTAGCATTAATTAATGCCTGAGTACTTTCCATTAACGTAGAACACTGTTCAAAATTGCACGTCATATTTAAAGCAGATTTCGAACTTGTATTTTGAAGTCTTTCGTTTTTTTCTTCGATTAAATTAATCTTATGATTATCCAAATCAGTGGAAAATACAGATTCTTCATGTGTAATATCTTTTTTCTTTGGATCTACTGCTGGTATTATATCAATAGAAATACCAGCAAAAGGTTCAACTGAAGGAATTATATGGATACATTCATCATTCTGAGAATTTTTTAGATTTAATTCTTTCTTTTCGTAACTGAATTTATCAGTAACAAAAATAGAATTCGTTTCCAATCCAAACACAGACTTTTGATCACAATGTTTTTCATTATCATCTTGATGGATGTTTTTTTTATCTTTAATACTAAAGGACTGAAATTCAGACTTATGAATCTGATCGTCCAAAATCTGAGAACTTATAAGATCGGACTCGGTTTTCCTTCTTTTATTTTCACTCTTGGGAGACAAAAGTTCCGTTTGGGAATCTTTTAGATTAAAATGAGTTCTACATCTTTTATGTTCATTGATACGATAATTGCTGTAAGGCTGTGTCGCAGACACAGAAATTGGTTCAGTTAATTCCAGATCACTGTTGGAAATTTGAACAGTTATTTTATTTGACAAGTTAGGATCATTATTCTTTAACTTTTCCTTATTTTCAACACTCAAATGTTTCAAAGGGATTTCTGCAATCGCTTTCATAGACACATCTAGTTTATTTACATTAAAATGAATTGTTCCTTTTTTATTGTTGCTGCTAATTTGTTTAGGCTGTTCTAAATTTGGATGTGAACTATTACATTCGTTAACAACTCGTGGTACCGATATTTGTGGACTCGGTGACATATTAGTTACCGACAGATTATCGAGATTTATTTTCTTAATGTTCTCATTTTTGAGTGCCTGCATAACAGGAGCACGTATTATTTCAGTAAATTCCATATTGGCATCTGAATCGTTATTATCAAAATGTATAGTCTTCCTTTTATTCTCATTTCTGACAGGCTGAACAATATTTTCAGCCATTTCCATATTGGCATCAGAATCGTTTTTATCAAAATGAAGTGTCATTCTTTTATTCTCACTTATGGTTGACTGTAAAGCAGGCTGAGCAATATGTTCAGTCATTTCCATATTGGCATCAGAAGCTTGACTTTCGAAATAAGCTGCTTTTGTCTGATTTTTATTTTTGAATGACTGCACAACAGGCTGAGCAATATGTTCCGTCATTTCCATATTGGCATCTGAATCGTTATTATCAAAATGGATAGTCTTTCTTTTATTCTCATTTCTGACAGGCTGAACAATATCTTCAGCCATTTCCATATTGGCATCAGAATCGTTTTTATCAAAATGAAGTGTCATTTTTTTATTTTCACTTATGGTTGACTGTAAAGCAGGCTGAGCAATATGTTCAGTCATTTCCATATTGGCATCAGAAGCTTGACTTTCGAAATAAGCTGTTTTTGTCTGATTTTTATTTTTGAATGACTGCACAACAGGCTGAGCAATATGTTCCGTCATTTCCATATTGGCTTCAGAATCATTATTATCAAAATGGATAGTCTTCCTTTTATTCTCAATTCTGACAGGCTGAACAATATGTTCAGTCATTTCCATATTGGCATCAGAAGCTTGACTTTCGCAATAAGCTGCTTTTGTCTGATTTTTATTTTTGAATGACTGCACAACAGGCTGAGCAATATGTTCCGTCATTTCCATATTGGCTTCAGAATCATTATTATCAAAATGGATAGTCTGGATTTTATTTTCATTTATGATTGACTGCAACACAGGCTGAGCAATATGTTCAGTTATTTCCATATTGCCATCAGAAGCTATTCTTTCAAAATATTCTGCTTTTGTTTTATGTTTATTTTTGAATGACTGCACAAAAGGTTGAGCAATATGTTCAGTCATTTCCATATTGGCATCAGAAGCTTGACTTTCGAAATAAGCTGCTTTTGTCTGATTTTTATTTTTGAATGACTGCACAACAGGCTGCGCAATATGTTCAGTCATTTCCTTATTGGCCTCTGAAGTTTTACTTTTGAAATACACTGTTTCTGTCTGGTTTTCATTTTTGAAAAACTGCACAGGCTGAGCAATATGTTCAGTCATTTCCATATTGGCTTCAGAAGCTATTCTTTCGAAATATTCTACTTTTGTCTGATGTATATTTTTGAATGACTGCACAACAGGATGAGCAATATGTTCCGTCATTTCCATATTGGCTTCAGAATCATTATTATCAAAATGAATAGTCTGGATTTTATTCTCATTTATGATTGACTGCAACACAGGCTGAACAATATGTTCAGTTATTTCCATATTGCCATCAGAAGCTATTCTTTCGAAATATTCTACTTTTGTCTGATGTTTATTTTTGAATGACTGCACAAAAGGTTGAGCAATATGTTCAGTCATTTCCATATTGGCATCAGAATCGTTCTTATCAAAATGGATAGTTTGGATTTTATTCTCATTTATTATTGACTGTAACACAGGCTGAGCAATATGTTCAGTCATTTCCTTATTGGCCTCTGAAGTTTTATTTTCGAAATACACTGTTTCTGTCTGATTTTCATTTTTGAAAAACTGCACAGGCTGAGCAATATCTTCAGTCATTTCCATATTGGCTTCAGAATTGTCAATGTCAAAATTAATTGTCTTGTTTTTTTTTTCATTTATCAGTGACTGTAAAACAGGCTGAATAATATTATGTTCATTTATTTTCATACTGGCATCAGAAGCTTGACTTTCGAGATATGCTGTTTTTGTTTGATTTTCATTTTTGAATGACTGTACAACAGGCTGAGCAATATGTTCAGTTATTTCCATATTGGCTTCAGAATCACTATTTTCAAAATGGGTTGTGTTGCTGTTCGTCGTATTTATAACTGACTGTAAGACAGGCTCAACAATAACTTCAGTCATTTCCATATTGTCATCGGAATCTTGACTTTCGGCATATACTGTTTTTATATGATTTTCATTTCTAAATGACTGCACCATAGGCTGAGCAAGATGTCCAGTTATTTCCACTTTGGCAACAGAATCATTATTATCAAAATGGATTGTCTTTCTTTTCTCATCTCTGATTGATTGAACCACAGGCTGAACAACATGTTCAGTAATTTCCATATTGTCTTCAGAATCATTATGATCAAAATGGATTGTCTTTCTTTTCTCATCTCTGATTGATTGAACCACAGGCTGAACAACATGTTCAGTAATTTCCATATTGGCTTCAGAATCATTATGATCAAAATGGATTGTCTTTCTTTTCTCATTTCTGATTGATTGTACCACGGGCTGAACAATATGTTCAGTAATTTCCATATTGGCTTCAGAATCATTATGATCAAAATGCATTGTCTTTCTTTTCTCATTTCTGATTGATTGTACCACAGGCTGAACAATATGTTCAGTAATTTCCATATTAGCTTCAGAATCATTATGATCAAAATGGATCGTCTTTCTTTTATCATTTTTGATTGTCGGCACGACTGGTTGAGCAATATTTTCACTTAATTCCTTAATAGTATTGGAATCATTAGGGAAATAGGTTGTTTTTTTCTGATTTTCATTTTTGAACGATTGTATATTCGAATCAGTTATGTGCGTTGTTTTAGCATTATTATTTTGACTATTAATCATCTGTGTTTCAGACACTGATATTTTTTCGATCAAGTTTACACTGTTATTTTGAAACTGAATCAAATTTGCTTTATTATCGATTGCAGTTAAAGGAATTACAGACATAGGAATTTCATCAGTCAATTCCATATCTGAACTAAATCCGCTGTTGTCAATCTGACTCTGGTCATTTTGAGAATTAAGAACGTTCTGATTAGTTTTCACAACTGATTTTGAAAAAAACGTGACTTCTTTTTTATTTTGTTTACATTCCACTGAAACTTGTTCAACCGTCTTAGATTTTAAAGAGAGTGTAGTACTTATTTGTTGTTTAGATGATCTTGAATTGAGCTGTAAAATTTGTTTGGTACCCAAAATGGGATGTATATTCTCATCGTTATTTTTTTTAATATTGTCTCCAAGTTTTTGTGTTGACGTAGCTACACTATATCTGTTCAACATTGGAAAAGTATGTGGTCCTTTCTTCACAGTGGATAATTTTAAAAACGGATTGAAATTCAGACCTGGTAATGACAATTTTTTCTGTTCCGAAATACTCTTATTTACGTAAGTATTTTGTGTCACACTTGGTTTACAAATATTATTTGTCATTGCAATATCTTTTATTTGCGGCAATGTTGCTTCTGTTAGCAGAATATTTTCCATTATACATTGCCTCTCTGTATCTTGTATCAATTTATTACCCTCCGTTATTATCCGTTTTTCAGTTGGAATGTCGGATATAAAACTGCATTCAACATTGGTTATATCCAAAGGGCAAGCTGACAAATTTTCCTCATTGAATGCATGGTGTACACTTGCCACTTCAGATGGAACTAAAGATGGATTCCGACTGACATTTATCATAAATTCATCGATATTACTACCGACTGTGTCCTGATTTTGATTAGAAGAAGTTTGAACATCTGAAGGTGTTACTTCTTCTTCGTATGTCGAATCCCATACTGTATTTTTATCATTATCTATTTTAAATGGCCTAAAAGTAGAATATATTTAAGTTCCATTATACAGGGTGAGGCATATAAAGTGTAACAGAGCAATAGCACTCAAACTATTGATCATATCCAAAAATGTTTCAGACAAAAGTTTTAGTGTTCGAGAAGGCCGTCATACTGGACCACCCTATTTTTTTATCGGCGGAGGCGCTGAAGCTACGTCAAGGTCAACTTCACTTTTTTTAACGAAACCATGTATTTTTTTTTTCGATGACATTATTAGTGATTTTAAGACGAATTCAGCAACCTACAACACAAGGTCATTCTAATCACGCAAAATCGTAGTCGAAAAATCTAAACATATCGGAATATTCACTTTTAAAGAATCCACTAACCTTTGCTTGGGTCTACCTACGGAAGATGCTCGAAATGATGACATTTGTGGTGTAATTTTGATACATACGCGACTATTTTGAATATTCTAAATATTGAACAGAATATTCTAAAAATAAAAATTTTGAATTTTTTTTAAATAAATAAAAATAAAATAATTTGAATGACCTTGTGTTGTAGGTTGCTGAATTCGTCTTAAAATCGCTAATAATGTCATCGAAAAAAAAAAATACATGGTTTCGTTTAAAAAAAGTGAAGTTGACCATGACGTAGCTTCAGCGCCTCCACCGATAAAAAAACAGGGTGGTCCAGTATGACGACCTTCTCGAACACTAAAACTTTTGTCTGAAACATTTTTGGATAAGATCAATAGTTTGAGTGCTATTGCTCTGTAACACTTTATGTGCCTCACCCTGTATAATGAAATGTGTACACTTGCCTATTATACGAGAACGAGTGTGTCCGGAGCTTGTGCTGGTAGAATTACCAGTGTCTAGTGACTTTGCAGTGCCCACAATTGTCAACCAACTGATAACTCAAACAGCACAAAGGTTTTAAATTCCGATAGTGACTTCTAATTTTTCTTTATACACCCTTACAATATTAGTAGGAAGGTACATTTTTCTACATTGGAGCTTACAAGGTCAATTAGGAACCTTTAAAATATTCCTTAATATCAGGAACAGTTATTTTAACAAAATAATGAAAACCATATATACGATTTTTAAATCTTACTTGATAGTATTATTTGAAGCAAAACTAACTCTTCTAGTACTTCGAGTAACTGTAATATCATGTTCGGTTTTAACATCCAAATCTGACAATGGATTGCGAACTTTTGGTGGTTTTAAAATCTATAAAACATTAATAATTAATACAAAATGCTATAATTTCAAACATAAAAAAATAAAGAGCCCGCAATATATTACTCACCGAGGATCTCCTACCGCTATTTTTTACATTTTGTGAGGGATTCATATTGAAACAGTTAAGGCAAACAATTACAATATATAGTTAAACATTTCTCTACAAAAACTATAAATACATTTTTAAACTTTTTCCAAGCGATACTTGACAGGTTATAATTTTGCAAGTAACTCGGAACTTTAAAAGTAAATATTTTATTAAAAGCACATTGCATATTAAACAACACAATAATAAAGTTCTTATATAATTCGAAATATAATTAAGTAAGAAAAGCTGATATTCTTCAAATAGCACTCTGCAATCATCATTCAAACAACATCGAAAATTCAAATCGTTTATGGAGTAGAGGGTACCCATAGATATATATTAAATATATCTATGAGGGTACCTCCATGTGTTGTCCTCATTATCTATGGTTGTCGTAGCAGTTTGTACCTCTTCTCTATGGTTTGTACCGTACAACGTATTTCATTTAGGACATGTCTATGCTAAACTAATGGGGATCGTGCGTGAAACCATAGATATAATATATAGGTCATCAAACTTGGCCCCCGCAAAAAATTTTTATTTTTTAATTTTCATTATTGCATATCGTTAGTTCATGGTTTGTTCTTGATTGTTCGCTATAAATATTTGTTTGTTCCTTAATTGTTTATTTAAAAATAATTAATTAAAAACGTACCGTTTGGTTGGCCCCCTCAATCGAAATTATTAATATTTTCTCTTATTATTAGTCCATAAATACAGATTAACGTTTGTTCTTCAATAATTTACGTTTGTTCCGACATTTAATTGCCTTTTTATTGTTTAAATTACAATTTTTATTTACGCGACGCGAATAACATTTCAAAAAAAGTTGCATTGCGCATGCTCCGTGCTGCGTTTCGTTCACCCCGGAATTACAATTCGCATACCCCTTTATCGTTCTTTTATAATTGCTTAAAAATATGTATTTTGCTTTGGTTGATCAAATTATTAGTCGGTAAAAATATAGTTTGACAGCTACTAAAATTTAGGTTATGTATTATTAAATATGATATTCGAGCGGAATACGTTATCACGTAAAACTATCGTCCGTAAACCGACTTTACAGACAACCAATTTTTTTTATTTTCTACATTGCTTTCTTGTAAGACTTACATTTCAATTTTTTTTTATTTTATTATGACTAATTAAAATTAAATAAATCTAATTAAAAGCTCATTTGAAAATCTTTGATAAACGTCTGAATAGAACTCTTCAAATAAATAAAAAAAAAAAAAAAATGCTTTATTCATTATGCTAATTATAGCGTAAACAGCGTCATAATAATCGATAAAAAACACGTTAAAAACCATTAAAAACAAAGACACGTTAAAATCATATTAAAAACATAGACAAAGACAGTTAAAAAACAATTTGCATTGAGCATAAAAATCGATGGAACCTACATAAAAATAATTTTCCTACAGTGTTTTCAATTAAATATTTATTATATTACAAGAAATTTATTACTTTGAACTAAAATAAATGTGCATACTCATGTCCCTTCCTTCCCCATTCGTTCTTTTGCACCCGGTTGAAACCGGGCGGGACCGCTAGTTGTCATATATATTGTCATTATAAAATTACAAAGTCAGTCCTACTTAACGAGTACTTTAATGTCGGGCAGCTCCATAGCCAGGAAACAATTCCTCCAAAATTGTTTGTAAATTGTTGTTTATTTTCTTAGTGGCATTTTTATCAATGCTACCTCGACAATATGGGCAGCAGTACACTTCAGCTGCAAAAGATCTGGCCAAACAACTCTAAAAAATAAAAATAATATATTAGGTACACATTTTGCACTCAAATCCATTGAGTATAACAGATAATCCATTAATTTTGTGACGTAAAACATGACCCCTACATCATAAAGCGGACCTCAGTCAAAGAGATTTTCTTTGAATAGTTGCAGATTTTTTTTTATTTCAACTAATTATTTCTTTAAAATCCAATGCAAGATATGCTGATGAATAGGGTTATTGACAAAATTTCAAAAAGTTTTTAAAATTAAAGAATAAAGGTATATGTACCCGTAAAAAATATTTTTTCTCATAAATATAACAGATTTGACTCATTATTAGTTGTTTTTTATTTTGACTTTAAATTCTGCGCCAAAACGTCAATTGACATTGACAGCCATGTTTACTGATTGCCTACGTCACAGCAGGCAAACAGTAAACACTAAGCAAGCGGGTACAACGTGACATATAGCATTATAACCAACAAAGTGTTGCATTTAATATGATTGACATAGTACAATGAATACACCAGAGAACATACACTGAACAGAGATAACGAATACACATGGCAGTCAGTGGCACATAGCTACCGGCCATGTTGACTGATTAATGACGTCACGCACTGTGATTGGTGTTTGAAATCACGTGACACATAGGTTAAAAATCGTGATTTTATTTATTTATTTTAATATATTTAACGCACTTATTATAAAAAATAATAATTCTAAACGATATTTTAGACCATAAACTTTCATTATAACACAGTTTTATATTTAATTTTAATCACTGTCAATAACCCTATTGTAGAATAATATTTTTTATTTTGTTGAATTGCATCGACACTTTAAAGACATTGACAACCAATGTTTTGCAACAGATCAATGTTTTTGGCATCGACGGCCAGTCGAGATGTATCATTCGATGTTAACATCAGCGTTTTTCTTAGGATGAGCATCTTTAGAATACACTGTATTATAAAAGTCAAACGTCAGCGCGGGCTTAACTTAATAACTTACCCGACAAATATTATGGTGGCACTGCGTTGTCACCGGTTTATAGAGAAGTTCTAAACAACAAATGCACGCAAATGTTTTCTCGACGTGCTTCAAGTAGCTCTGTTTTCCTTCCGAACACAGATTGGAACACTCGTTCCATAGATTTGCATTTGCTTTATCTTGTTGTATCAATGTTTGTATTCTGACTGGAATAACGTATTGTTCCACTTTATTTTTCTTAGGTTGATGTGCTTCGGTATGACTCGAATCATTTTTCCGTTTTGACTTTTTGTTTTTTTTTCCTTCCTTTTCCTCAACTGGGTAATTTTCTGGATACTAAAATAATAAAAAAAACTAGCGTGACCTGTGCGAATTATTACTAAATAAGTATAATAATTATCACTTTACAAAATTATTTTTTAAATATGATTGCAGGCATTCAATTCGTTTCTAATTTTGCACACTGCTTAACGTTCTTCTTTTTGTTGTAAAAGAAATATTTTACTAAAATTGTCATATAGAGGCGCAAGTAGCAAAAGCGTTGTTCAGCGTTGCCCGTCAGATGGCAGTATGCTGTATTTACAATATGAAGGTCAGATGACAGATCAAAGTGTTAACGTTACGCCGTCAGATGGCAGACGTTGTTCAGAGTTTAATTAATTTACAAAAACAATAGCAATAATAAATTTTTTAGTTGTCGATGTCAGTAGAGCAAGCAATTATCTGTAAAATGATATATAATTTATGTGGAGAAATTGTGTGTGGTTTTTTCTAAAAAGGGAGGCAAACATCTTAAACCTTAGCGTATTAATATATATGAATGATTGTATCTCCTGCAGTAAAAAAATATCAAAACGAGCATACCAGTCTGGAACTATGATAAATCGAAATAAGAAACAAGTCAGAAATACTATTAAAAGTCAGTCGAAACCTGAGACATATGTTGAGTTACCAGTTACTCCATAACGACTATCGTAGACAATTTATACTAACAAATGTTGCGAGTTCAGGTTCAAGTTTCGATGGTGATTGGTGTCGGTTCATTAATTAGGCATTTTTTGCACCCCCCCCCACAAAATAACTACTTTTTCATGCCTGTATAGGCTGTGTGCACGAAGCCTATTAGCGCCGCTAGTGGGTAATAGAGAATTATTGAACTAACTTTTTATAGAAATCGCTACATGTTTCTAAGATGATAAGTCAAAAATTTTAGTTGGCCAAATGTAATAAGGAAAACTGATGTTTATTTGTTTACACTGACAGCGGGATGTCAAATTAGGGCGCCAATGGTCTTTATTTTACTTAAATCGCCATCAGCGCAACAGCCCAGAACACAACAAGCATTTCCATCTCGCTTAGTTTTCCTATGTTTTCTTTCTAATTAAAAAACTTTATAAAATTATAACTACTTTCACTTTTAATAAACATTGCTCACTGACATACGGAAAATTGGAGTTCGAAGTTTCCCCTAGTGCTCACCACAAACGCTCGCATCGAAAAATTTGTAACTCCGCCTTCGTGCACATAGCCTAATAGCGGTAATAAAATAACCCGTTGCTGTGAGTCAAAACAAATGAATGCTAAATTACAGTAATTGTCAAAAGTGACGTGTCAATTATCATTCAGCTATTTTATACGAAGTGTGTACAAAAAATGTAGCGAATATCTTGTACATAATATTATAAACCGAGTGACAGAAATAGTCGCGTCTCCTCTCTTTACAGTAGGTTTGTTCCAAGCAGCCGCGAACGGTAACAGAACCGTACACAGTATTATCACTGCGCAAGACTGTCCCGCGCATTAGCTCAAAAATCGATACTGCGCAAGATAGTCTTGCGCAATGACAAGACTGTGTACGGTTCTGTTACCGTTCGCGGCTGCTTGGAACAAACTTAGTATGTCGCATCTCGTCAAAATAACTTCATATACGCACAAGATACATAAACTAGTATTTAACGATTCAAAATTACTTACAATAATGTCCAGTTCTTTTCCATCAGGCGCCCACGGAGCAGGTTCTGGATCATCTCGTTTTAATAAATATCGCCATACTATAAAGCCGGATTTTCCTTTTTCTGGATAATATTTCACAACTTTGTACAGTCCATCATATCGTATTCCCTCTTTTGGTGCATATTTAGAATGTACGGCAGCCTTATAGCTCCTCGAGACACGTACTGGCTTTCCACCTCGCCAGTCCTGAGCTTCAGCACCGGTCTCCACGCTAATTTTAGCATTACAGTTTACCGCCAGGGCGCTACAAATCATAAACAAATTTTCAATAGTAATATATAAAATTGTAACAGGACCTACGTAATTTCGTTTTTTTGACGTGATAACGTCTTATAAATTGATGAATCACCAATCTTATAAATTGATAAAACACCGGCTGCATGTACGAAAAAGTGTAACGTTCCTAACGGTCGTAACGTTCCGCCTGACCCTGTGCGTGCTTTTCTCGAAAACGGCCCTAACGATTTGGATGAAATTTACTGAAAAGGGATTTTGGGGGGCAAAAAATCGTTTTAGCTAGGTCTCATCTCTCGAAAAAATCGTTTTCTTACAAATTTTATCATTATAAAAATCAATTTTTTGACGTATGAAAATACTTAAATATTGTAAGTAGGTTTTGGAATTTTATATAAACAGTGAAACAATTGTTTTATAAATTTTATGACAGCTAATCTTTGAGACTTAAAATAAATACGAAAGAAAGAAAGTTAAAAAAAACAATTATATTATATGGTGAGTAATTTAAATAAATAAAATTAACCTAAATTTGAAGCGAAAGATGCAATATCATAGATTCGAATTATTATAATTATTATATAAATTTAGGTAATGTATTACGGAATACGTTATCACGTAAAACTATCGTCTGTAAACCGATTTTACAGACAACCAATTTTTTTTTGAGAGTATTTCGTATCGGAATTGGATTTAAAATGGCATATGTAAAAAATATTTTTAACAAAAAAATTGAACCGACTTCAAAATATGCACTAAAAAGTAATAAAATAATTGCATTTTTGGAGTCGGTGTTATTATTGCTAGGTATATTGTAGTGTTTCCTTGGCTGACACCGACTCCAAAAATGCAATTATTTTATTACTTTTTAGTGCATATTTTGAAGTCAATTTTTTTGTTAAAAATATTTTATTTTCCTCTTTTTAGTGTTAGATAATCTAACACTAACAATTATGCAGTTATTTTATGAAGTATTGCAATGGGTAAAATTTGAGTTTCCCTCGATTTCTCCGGATTCCACCATCAGATCCTGACTTGGTTCCGATGGGACCACCTCGGAAGTGCACTCTTTTGAATCAAAAAAAAAAATTTGAAAATCGGTCCATAATTGACGGAGAAATCGGTGAACATACATAAAAAAAAATATATATATACAGTGTGGTCACTTAAGTGTGCAACATATGGGAAAATTTTTAATTAAATGCACAACCAAACTACAAATATTGCCAAAAGTTGGTGCATGTCCGATAATCATTTTAGGTGCTCTTAGAATTGTTGAAACTCAAACAGCATACAAGGTGGGTCAAAAAATATAAAAATTGTACAAGAGTAAAGTGCCCTTATTTCAAAAAATTCAGCGAAATATTATAAGAAACAGTTGTTAAGAATTAAAAGTTATGCCCAAATACCAAAACATGGCCTTCTAAGAAAATTTTTTTTTTTTTTGAAAAACCAAAATTATAAATTATTTTTTTGACAATTTTTTTTTTATACTTACCTTAAACACACTAATAAATTATTCAAAATCAAATCAATTTCGCATAACTTTGTTCAAATTCAGGCATATTTGTAAAATTAACTTAGATTTTTAATTTTTTATGGAATCACAAACTTTATGTTTGTTGCAACGATATTAAACACCCTGTATGCTGTTTGAGTTTCAACAATTCTAAGAGCACCTAAAATGATTATCGGACATGCACCAACTTTTGGCAATATTTGTATTATGGTTGTGCATTTAATTAAAAATTTTCCCATATGTTGCACACTTAAGTGACCACACTGTATACAGACGAACATATAACCTCCTCCTTTTTTAAAGTCAGTTAAAAATAGTAGTAAGTAGTTTTTTTTACGCACTTGTTTTCCAAAACAAAGTATATATTGATTGAAAATATTAATACTGTTACGTACGCCAGCCGCAGGTAAAGGGTAGAAAAGTTTTTGTAGGAGTATTCCATCCCGTATTTATGTATAGATTATTATGATTACTAATGCAGGCTTGCATAAAGTATTTTCAGAACATTTTTCTCGTCAGTTTTGATTTTCGGCCATTGATAAATCGCACAACGTAATTAATCGGATAATTATTATAATTTAGAAAAATATTTTTCTGTTTTAAGGAAGTACCCTCGGTACGCAGTAAGTCAAAGAATTTCAGTCTTCTACTTGAGTAACTTAGTATATAATTTGGCAACCCGCACGCCTTGCCATAGTTACCAGTGCTTATGTACGCAGCATAAGTCAGCACGCGGTGTCAAATTCGCATTAATTTATGAAAGTGCTTTTCTTTATTCCTGTCATTTCGGAAATAATAATATACTACCATTTTTTTTTGGAATACTATGCTTTTAGCATTTACTCAATTTACGTATGTTTTTACGATATCAAAACTGCTGCAGTTTCGTAACTTACCTTTGAATGACGCGCCACAAACTATAATATTGTTGTCATGTTTATGAATTGCTAAAAAGCTCGGCTTTGTTTTAGTTATTTCTATTAACATAAGCAAGCTTTATACGTTTTGGAAAAAGAAAAATGTTCATAGAATATTCGTTTATGTTTCCTGAAAATTTTATCAAAATCTGTTTGTCAATTCCAACGTAATAAATGATGGAGTGCGTCAAAATCACAGATTTCCATAAGACTCCATGTTAAGTGCAGCGAAATAAAATTATCAATATCTTTTTTCAAAGTCAACCAAAAATCACAAAAATTTAACTGAGTCATTTTTGAAAAGGTTTTGACATATTTCCAAATTTTCGTAATTTTCTGTTTGTCAATTCATTTATCGAGGGTACTTCCTTAATTACATACCGATTCATTCTTGTTAATTCCTGATCGATGCTTTGTTGAGCAGTTCTTTTGTTACCGGACAAATCTCGACCTCCAGAGCCCGTGTACAGAAAATCATCGCCATTATCGATGTCGTCTTCATAGCCTCCACTAAGAACTAAACTGTAAGCGCCTTCTTTTTCACGGCCATGAATGCCAGCCACCGGTGGTCTGTGCACCCCTGCTTCCGATACCTGAAAATAATTTAGATTTAGTTTTGAGAATTCAAATAATGTTTTATTTATATGTTGTGTTATTTAATTTATTTTCACATTTTAAAAAATGTGCGAATATTCGTTATATCACCAATCTGTATATTGAGTGAATAGGGTTATTGACAAAATTTCAAAAAGTATTTAAAATTAAAGAATAAAGGTATATGTATCCGTAAAAAATATTTTTTCTCATAAATATAACAGATTTGACTCATTATTAGTTGTTTTTTATTTTGATTTTAAATTCTGCGCCAAAACGACAATTGACCTTGACAGCCATGTTTACTGATTGCCTACGTCACAGTAGGCAATCAGTAAACACTAAGCAAGCGGGTACAACGTGACATATAGCATTATAACCAACAAAGTGTTGCATTTAATATGATTGACAGAGTACAATGAATACACCAGAGAACATACACTGAATAGAGATAACGAATACACATGGCAGTCAGTGGCACACAGCTACCGGCCATGTTGACTGATTAATGACATCACGCGCTGCGATTGGTGTTTGAAATCACGTGACACATAGGTTAAAAATCGTGATTTTATTTATTTATTTTAATATATTTAACGCACTTATTTAATAAAAATAATAATTCTAAACGATATTTTAGATCATAAACTTTCATTATAACACAGTTTTATATTTAATTTTAATCAGTGTCAATAACCCTATTAGGACAGACCTTAGATCGGTTAGTTATTAGTTCATCAATTGTTTGACACTAATGCCTGGTCCTGTTTGAGCTTGTATAAAAATATAGTATCTGACTGTCTTTTGTTTCTCAACATATTTTATAATCTGCACAATGAATAACTTCAACAAAACTGTACATTCGTTTTGCTAATGACAAGCGGTTTGACAGTGAATGGTTTCATTCTGAGTGAATGAATAGCTTTAATACCTACTATTGAACTATTCGAATGAATCTATACTATCGAACTGGTCATACCTGTAAGCGAAATTTCCAACATGTTCCGACATCGATACCCGGAATGGGGCCAAAATGATTCGATGGGACAATTGTACATTCCTTCACTCGTCCTGCACAGGCCATCCCTTGGCCCCAATCTCTTTTGCATGTACTACTAGCTGCTGGCTTTTTAGCTTTCTTTTTACTCTCCTTCAATTTGTCTCCTGGTTTTACGATTTCATCGGTATCATTTTTACATCCTGGACAATACCTAAACACAAAAACAAAATATTACTACAGGTTCGAAAACTACTTTTTTAACATGGAAAAAAACGAAACAAAATAATGAAAAATTCGGTTTTTCCGACTACGACAAAATTCCAATTTCTAAAGCTTTCATAACTCAAAAGCAAAAGGAAAGAAGCAATTTTGCCTTTGCATTTTTTTGAAGTGAAAACTTCTTTAGCGGCGTTGTACACTTTTTTTGTAATGGGTAAAAAATGTTAAACTCGCGTCAGGGTCACGTGTCCTGATCGAAAATGCGTAAGACGAAAACTTTTATTTATACAACGTTAGACATCTAGCGTTGAAATATCGTATATAAAAATGCAATCTATGATACAAACCATTTTGATCGAAAATTCGTAAGACGTTAATATTCAAGTTTTCACTCCCGGAGTGCTTGCTTTTTTTTTTTGTTATTTTCAATTAATAATTTTTATTTAGTGTTTTAATCTGGTACTAATAAAGATTATTTATTATTACTATTATTCTTTTTCGTTATTATAATACACAGGAATTTAACTTACCATTCGTCAACATCCGGTACTGTTTCGAGTAGAGGTTTCAAACACGTAATATGAAAACCGAGATTACATTCGTCACATAAAAGTATTTTTCCAGGTTCATCCTTTCCTCCACAAACACTGCAACCGCACTCCTTGCATTTTCTTTCTTCCACGTCATTGCATCTTGTGCAGTTTGGTGCTGCTCGTCCTAAAAAAAAAAAACAGTTATGTGGTTTTAAGAAACCACGACGCAAGTGAAACTTTTATTGGATTGTAGGCGTTGGATTGTAGACACTTATCCATCACCATTAATTATAAACAATATTCACATGAATACACGAATAAAAACATGTAAACACTGTACAGCACTTGCCCGCATGACAGACTGACTATGTGTTATACATACTACACGGTCAGCTGATGCTAACCATGGGCGCCGCCATATTGGCCTTGGCTGCTCTACCGAGCGCCTACTCCGAACGCCTTTCACTTTACCCCTACTCCGCGGCCGCCTGTAATGCGACATGCAACAGACGGCCAGAAAAATTCGGGGCGATAGAATAAAAGTTTCACTTTAAAAACATTCAGAATTAAAATTATAAACGGACGAAAAAGGAAATTTCTACTACTGGAACTTTACTTCGGCCTTTTTCCCTCTTTTCTGTAAAGCGCTGACCCTATTAGCGTGATAAAAGAATACTCTAAAATTTTACTTACTCGGAGGTATATTAATTTCACAGTTTTCCGATGTTCGATTACTTAAAAGTTTGGGTGTTTCAATAGCATAAATCTTGTCTTTCATTTTAACAACGCAATCTCTCAGCTCAACATCGTCACCGATAAATACTGTTCCAATCAATTGTTTGGATGTTCTTGCGCTTTTTATTTCACACACTTTCATATCATACCAGCTATTGCCTGGTTCTGTCGGTTCTTCTGCGTTAAAATAAACCATAACGGTATCTCCTACTTTTATGTCATTAAATTTTAGCTCTTTTCTAGCTCTCGGTCTAATATTTTCAAAAGGTACATCCGCAGTTTCTGTGTCACTGTAAAAAAAAATTGTTCAATATAAAAAAATGTAATTTTCGACATTCAACAACAAGAAAAGTTTTGTAATTTTCTCATTTTTCGTTTCACTATTTAAGTGTTAGGTAGTTGGTAAGTTATGAACTTTCAAAGCGAATGTCGGCAATACAGAGCTCTTTGGACGCAATTGAGTGTTCGTTGATCAAATTCTCGTATTCTTCAAACATCGTTTTAGAACTTCTAGGAGCTCAGAACATAGATATATATATATTTAATAGATTGCGGATACACTAGCGCCTCCTGTACCTTTTAGAAGCCATTTTGTACGTGGAAAACGCCGTAAAAAGCGCGCGAGATTCAAAAATATTAATTATTTTATAATATGATTTTATTGAGAAAAACGACAAAATTCACAGTAAACAGTGATATTTCGCTCCAAAACCTATTTTTATACTTAAAAAATTACAAAATTGAGCATAAATATAATGTAAAAGCTTATAACATTTTACATTGTCAATTTGGCATCAAGGTTGACAAGTATTTCTGCCAATCTGACAATGTTCTAAGCTTTTATATTATATTTATGCTCAGTTTTGTAATTTTTGAAACGTTTCAATATAAAAATAGGTTTTGGAGCGAAATATCACTGTTAACTGCGAGTTTTATTGTTTTTCCATTAACATCATATTATAGAATATTTAATCTTTTTGAATCCCGCGCGCTTTTTATGGCGTTTTCCACGTACAAAATGGCTTCCTTATGGCTTCTAATTGGAACCATTCCGCACAATGCTCAAGGATAGGCATCCGCTATCTATTAATATATATATCTATGGCTCAGAACTGCTAGAATAAAAATTAAACAGGTTGAAGATTCCGAGAATTTTACTAAAAAATACGCAGTTGTATCCAAAGAGGTCTGATTGGCCGACATACGCTTTGGGAGTTTAGAACTTACCAACAAACGCAACTACTGAAAATCAAACGGAACAGGGCACAACAGTTGAAAATATCAATGGTGATTTCGTAAACGCAATAAGCGTTTATAAAAAACTAGCCGCTACCCGCGGCTACGCCCGCGATTGAGATGGAAATCGACTTTTGACATGCATATCAGGGGTTGAGGTATTGCACATATTTTGACAAACAATTTTCTTATTTTTCGTAAAAAATTTTTATTTTTTTTTAATAAAAAGTATCCTATGTTACTTCTAATACCTTCAAGAGTGTATGTGCAAAGTTTCATGATGATCGGTTAAGTAGTTTTTGCGTGAAAGCGTAACAAACAAACTTACATTCGCATTTATAATATTTCGTTTTCATAAAATTTGTAAGTCCGGTCCTGTCGGGCCGATTTTAATGAAATTTTAATAGCACATTTTAATCATTACTAAAGGGTTAAATTTCAATTTTGAAACGATTCGGAGAAATTTTTCGGTATTTTTGGGCCCAAAAAATGTTTTCAACCCTTTCTTATTTTTCGTAAAAATTTTTTATTTTTTTTTAATAAAAAGTATCCTATGTTACTTCTAATACCTTCAAGAGTGTATGTGCAAAGTTTCATGATGATCGGTTAAGTAGTTTTTGCGTGAAAGCGTAACAAACAAACTTACATTCGCATTTATAATATTAATATGAATATAATCGGAGTTACCGACTTACTTCTCATATTGAACTTGAAAAACAATATTGTCCTCATCGGTTTTACAAATATCCAGTGCATCGTCATTTACGGTAACTGTTTTATTATGATCTATTGCATTAATAAGATTCAAATTATTTTCAGAATCAGACTGCTTTTTAATAATCTTTAGTAATTTTCCTTCCAACCATGCACCGCTGGGTGAAATTTTAACATCTACCATATCTCCAATTTGATAAAAATTACTTTTTGTCAGTGTTTCTACATTTTCTATTCTTTCTCCCGATATAGTACTTCCCTTTATTCCGTTGCCGGTTGGGCATTCAGCTTCGTGTTTGATGTCCGTTTCTTGATTAACATTGTCTATTGTTTTTGGTTTTATCATAAGTTGAATTACATCATTTACCTTGATGCAGTAATCAAGTATTTTATATTCATCACTTAACTGAAAAAAAGGAAGATTGTTACGAACTAAGATAAAGTTGATTCTATAATATATATGTACTTGTGCGGAATACAGAACATTAAAAAGATGAAAATAATAATATGTAAGAAATAAATTATAAACAATATAACACAAGAACTCCAATTTTTGAAGTGAAAACTTCTTTAGCGGCGTTGTACACTTTTTTTGTAATGGGTAAAAAATGTTAAATTCGCGTCAGATCGAAAATTCGTAAGACCTCATCGAAAATGCGTAAGACCTGATCGGAAATTCGTAAGACGAAAACTTTTGTACACTTTTTTTGTAATGGGTAAAAAATGTTAAATTCGCGTCAGATCGAAAATTCGTAAGACCTGATTGAAAATGCGTAAGACCTGATCGAAAATTCGTAAGACGAAAACTTTTGTACACTTTTTTTTGTAATGGATAAAAAATGTTAAACTCGCGTCAGATCGAAAATTCGTAAGACTTGATTGAAAATGCGTAAGACCTGATCGAAAATTCGTAAGACGAAAACTTTTGTACACTTTTTTAATGGGTAAAAAATGTTAAACTCGCGTCAGGACACGTGACCTGATCGAAAATTCGTAAGACGTTAATATTCAAGTTTTCACTTCTGCCGGCACTCCCAGAGTGCAACCCGTCTTTTTTTTTTAACTATGTTCCACCAAATTGTATTTATGATATTTATTTGGTTGGTGTATCTCCAGTAGTTTACATAAAAAACCACCGTCAAAAAATAAATTTTACGTTTTGCACTTCTGAAAATTAAACTGAAAATATAAAAAAAATACCTAATATAGAACTAATTGATATCTTTATTTTCGCGTTGTATTAATTCAAATATCTGTCATAGTTTCTGAGAAAAAAAGAGATGTCGTTAGGGGTTGTTACCCTTATAAGTGAAAGCGGAGATCTAAAATCACAGTATCAGTACTTTAGGCAAAAAAGTAATATTTCAAAAGTGAAACTATGTTCAAAGACGTCAGTGCAATTTCCATATGGCAAGTCGGCTAGACCCTTTCAAGTTTCTGCGTCGCATGGTTTGACAGACAGATTATTCCGTGCATTGGGCTAATTATAGTTAGCAAACATACTTTTTTTTTCAAAGGGACCTGCAAATTCCTTTATCCGGCTCTAGGTATGATGTCACCTAATTTAAAAAAGTATGTATGATATTTTACCTGTTTTCCCATATAATAAAGCCATTGCTCGTGTTCTGCTACACTTAATTTATTCTTTACCATTTCCTTTAGTTCTCTGACAGTTGTCAATTTAGAAACAATCAAAACTATTTCTTTTTTGTCATTTATGTTGCTTGTGTTAACTAAGCGCACCTTTACATGCATTTTTAACGGCAAAATTGTTTTTTTTTGCCACAAAAATGATTAACTACAAATTTCAACAATTTTAGTTCCAATCAGAATTTCTTACACTCAGAGACAATCGAGCATATATTATCGAGATTATTCAATAAATAAAATTATGGACCAATTTTATTTATTGAAGAGTTTTAATCAGACGTTAATCAAAGATTTGATTATCGAGATTATCCTTCAGAGCTGCTTCTGAAGTGCTATACCTACTTTGACATTTGACAACAATTTTACCGCCAAACCAAACTAATCCGATTGGCTGTGATGTCTCTGGTGAGAACTGTACCAATGCCACAAAGAAAAAGATTTTGTCATCGAAAAGCCCTGTAGAAAAGTCTAGTACTTATTTTGGGAAATATTAAATTAAATAAAAATCATCTTGATAAATATACAAGACAGATACCATCACTTTTATCTTGACGTAAAAAAACAACAGAGGAAAACAATGAAAAAATCATCCGAAAAAATAAAAAAAACTCCGGGTCGCAGTGCGAAACCCTGCCGACATATAGTGTATTTGCTTTTATAAGCAGTGTGGCTCTATTATATGAACTTAACTTTGTTTTTGGACAAAATAAAAAAAATTTCCCCTTAATACAACCCTTAAAACATTTTTTTACTTAATTTCAATACTACATATCAATTCAACATCTGTACCAAATTATATACACTCTTCAGTATGTAAAATCCATATCAGAAACTTGTGTTTTCATAAAATTTGTAAGTCCGGTCCTGTCGGGCCGATTTTATTAAAATTTTAGCAGCACATTTTAATAATTACTAAAGGGTTAAATTTCAAATTTGAAACGGTTCCGAAAATTTTTTCGGTATTTTTGGGCCCGAAAACTTTTTTCAACCCCTAAATACCACCCTTAACATGGCCCGATTGGGCCCATTTTAAATAGGCTTCGTGCGGTGATGGATTTCAACATGTGGTCCAAATTTCGTTAAAATCAATTAACTCCTTCGAAAGTTATAGCCCGCACATATATATATATATATATATATATATATATATATATATATATATATATATATATATATATATATATATATATATAAATATATATATATATATATACATATATATATAAACATTTCCAAAAATGGTGCCAAACTTCTTAGAAAGTTATGAAACGTCGAGAAATTTTGGTCCGACCCCTAGGTCCCGCCATCCGACCGACGCCAATAGTGTAAGTGCCTTATGGCAAATACACTAATAATGTTTCTAATTTCTATTCTCTATTAGTTTTATTCCAGTGTGGACCATAGAGATGAAGTATTTTTAGGAGCCGGTAGACCACTGATCTCTAAAGCTTAATTTGTCTGTGACTGATCTCTACCTTAGGGATAGATTATTGAAGTCATACCTTTTCAGATGGCTCGTTGTGAGGTCGTGTATGTTCTCTGGTGAGGTCGACGTGAACGAAAATAATGACGTCATTAGTGACGTTTTCGCCGCGACCACAACGACTGTTCTCTGCAACGACCGTGCTCGTCATGTGGAACGGCTAAAGGAATGTTTTGAGTTGAGCGTTGTGAGCGCTTAGTGGAACGTAGCCATTAGCCAAAGTTCTCTGCAGTTTTCTGGTCAACGTGCAGGAAGTTCGGGAATAGACTTCGACATATACAGTATACACCAGAGACAATCTATACACTTTATTTGCTAAAAAAAGGTAATACCTATGTCATTTTTATTAGATTCATAAGCATTATAGTTATACGCAGGAAAGTGAAAATTAGGTTAAATTAAAATACAATATGAAAATAAACTGGATTTTATGCAGTCTGTCTCAGAGTTGTCGCCTTGTGAAATAGAGAAAAACGTTTTGAACAGGAAAGTCCTGAGATTATTTGATCCGATAAATCATTAATTTAACTATCACCGATAAATTGAGCGGAATACAACATAATTATCTAATCACTACTTCCTCACTTAGTGATAATTACGATTGAGTAAAAAAGTAGAACTTGTCCCAAATTATTGTAGAATACTAATATATCGGAAGTTATTTTGTTTTTTTGCAACGTAAATAAAAAAAATATTTATATTTTAATGTAAATGGGGTTTCATAGCCTATTGTATAAATAAACAAATTACGCGTAGGGTTTTTCGGCAACTTTGAGGGGTTGTTTCTCCGAAACTGCCCATCAGGATCGGATGGCAATTTTTTTCCAACGTTTGGTGGTGTCAATAAGTATGCTCACTAATTTTGAAGCGGTTGCCTTTTCACTTTTTTTTTTAATTCGCTAGTGCAAAAACGACCCGTATGTTTCGACTGGCAAAAAAATTTTATATATACCCCCGTCCATTTGGGGTCACTTTGGCCGCTACCAGAGGGCTCTGTACCACTCAAAGGCCCAGAATACCACTCGTTATCCGGTTGCCTGTCCAACACCGGATTGACGTGCCATTGCTTTGAATAATTTAACTAATAAAAAAGTATCGTACATAGTCTACAATATAAATTTTTTGTCGTCCGCAACGTTCACTGCGTAGTGGATCCACAAACTGATTTCTAGATTGGCTGCGAACTAGTTCACTCGTAAAAGTGCTCTTCCGACCTACTTCGTTCGCGAACTACGCAACTCTAGTTATTACTAATAGCTTGTTAAACATTAGTGCTACAGGCAGCGTTTACAATTTTTTTTTATCACTGAGATTATGTAAGGACACAAATAGTAGAATATAGCTAATTAATAAATTATAAACAGTATGTTTTCATGTGTCATTACGAATAACATGTATGTATACATAGTACAAATGCAGCCAACTCATTCAGCTCAGATGTTTTCGCATTATTGTTACAGTTAGAAACGTTTACAAAGGTTTGCCTCTGTCTCAGTGCAATTAACAGTGAAATAATCAGATTAGCAGTCTCAACAAATACCAACCATGGAACAGTTATTTCTAATCCGGTTAAACACGTATGAAACTTCCGTTTCGGACCTGATTGTTGACGCTAAGAATTTACTGCAACAAGCAAAAGAAAAGAAGATTTCACCAGAAGAGTTACAGGATATAGCGAATAAATTAGACTCAAAAAATGAGCGATTCGTTGCTGAAATGTTTACATATTATAAAGAGATAAAAAACCCGACATCTAATAAGATACCAGAGTACACTGACCTTCAGATGGAAGCAGAAGTAATTGTAGCAGAATTGAGAGCAGTAGCACCACAAGGTGATCTAAACATGTCTGAAACTTCCGTTTCAGACCAAATTTTCGATGAAAAAAATTTATTGGCACAAACAATGGAAAATACGATTTCACTTGAATCAAGTATTTCTACTGAATTAGCAACACTTGAACTGGAAAATTATGGAGGTGAGGTTTCAAACAGGCCAGGCCCACAGAAGATTCGTTCAGTTCAGTTCAACATTCTTCAGTTCGGCCTGGTTCAATCTTCTCAACCTATATATAGTAGAACTTCTGTAAGTCGAACTTCAAGAGAGACGCCAAAAAAGTCGAGTTATAGAGTTTTTGACTTATGAAGGATTTCGATTTAGGCGGATTTTGTAAGGAAATATTCGACTTATAAAGGTTCAAATTCATTCAAACTAATTTTGAGTTGTTACGTTCGAGATACAGAGGTCTAATTTAGTTTTTCGAGTTATGGAGGGAAAATATGTACCAAAGTTCTAGTATAAGCCATATCTGGTATACAGATACTGTATAGGAACCTCCTACACTGAGTTTTTATTTTATCATTTGCTTAGTCAGTGAAATTCAATGATATGGCTTATATCATGGATTTTTTTTTTAATTTCATACCAAGAGTTTTAAGTACGGCTCTTACTGCAAAAAGTCTGGTCATCCCTGTTCTATTACAATCACATTCAATCCACTTAGTCTTTTTCATGTCGCCCGAAAAATCGTTATAATTCATAAACTAATAGAAGACATACTATGTATTAATAATGAATTGATAAAAATTAAGGAGACGCCTGTAAACCGTGGAGAGGCGTATTCCAGGCTATACCTCTGCGTGATACAGTTCAGGATTGTACTTAACACTTTTTTGTAGCTGCCCTCAATTTTGCATTTGCCCGACTTGTCCCTCCACTAGATCGGGAATTGAATTTATCGATATCGTTAACCTCGGCTCTCCGATGAATACTACCGCCGTTCGTTACGGTGACGTTAAAGCTAGGCCCAGTCCATAAAAACCGTGGGAACTTTATTTTTGACAGTAAATAATAGGTAAGAGATATAAGAAATTAACACGTGAAGTCAATATGTTGATTTTCAATCAAAAACTACTATACAGTATGTAAACGCGTAAGGTGCACATAGGGAAATTAACATCGGGAAAAAATGACTGGATCAGAGTGAGCCTTGAAATCTTGTTTTTCAATTTGACAGATAATATTCTTTTGTAAAATGAATGTGTATACTACCGAAGAAAATATTCAATTGATTACAACATAATCGGACTTTTTTTATTAATGGGACATTAAATTCCCAAAAATACTTAAATATGGTGCGAGATCAAATATCTCCGCCTATTCGTGTTGAACCTAAAGACATTTGGGTCACTGATTTACCAACGCGCATACGTCATACCAGTCAGACAATTTTTGAATGAAATGTTTCCAAACAGATGGAGTTGTTTTTTTGTTTTATTTTTGTACAAAAAAAATAAAATAATGATTTATAAGAGCTTTTTGTTATTAAAAAAGCCAAGTAAAATAAAAATAAGTCAAAATAAAATAGAAATCCTCAAGATTACCACGATAATTCAATAGAAATAACAATTAAAGCAGTCATGGCTAACTCTGATCCAAGTATTTTTTCCCAATGCTAATTTCCCTATGTGCACCTTACGTGTTAAACACGTTCAGCTATTTTCACGCCCGTCTGTTCTGAATCGAAATTTTTACCGACTACCTTTGATTTACTCAGTATCTAATGAGAATAATAAAAAAATATGCATTTTTGTTGCAGTCCAAAAACAAACTCCTAAACAGATTCAACAGGATTTTTATGAGCTGTTAGGAGATGAAGATTACTTTGCCCATAATGTGACTAAGTTTGAAGACAAAATATTATTAAAGCATTACATTAGTTTTGCATTGTACGGCCCACCGCAAGATTGTGAGAGAGATGAAGGAATTCATACTGATATTCAACCATCCCCCAGGGATGATAAAGGAGTACAGAAAAGAAAGAAACATATTAACGATTTATGCGATATTATTTGTAGGCATGGTATGATTAATTATGAAAATTGAATAGAAATTTTATCATAAATCAGATGACCTATTGTGAAAACTTGATGCTTGGAATTATTAAAATTAAAGAGGGTTATGTTTTTTTGTGAAGTACCTACCTACCTGCATATGATGATAAGAAAGTTTTTGTTGTTAATTTATCCAATAAAATAACAATAGATGTTTTTAATCCTTTTATTGTAGTTATGCACGAATATTTGATAAAATGTTTCTAATTTTAACACGATTTTATTAGCTTCATTAAGTTTGTATGTAAAAATGTTGTAATTGGATTGTCACTTACCTCCGAATGTCCAATTGACTTGAAGTTTCCATGACAATTATTCCGATAGTTAAAAAAAATTGGTTGTCTGTAAAGTCGGTTTACGGACGATAGTTTTACGTGATAACGTATTCCGTAATACGTAATTTATGTTCTATTTCTCCTATCTTCTACATATAATAATTCGAATCTATGATATTGCATCTTTCGCTTCAAATTTAGATTAATTTTATTTATTAAAATTACTCACCACCTATAATAAAAATTGTTTTTTTTTTAACTTTCTTTCTTTCGTATTTATTTTAAGTCTCAAAGATCTGTCATAATATTTTGAAAACAATTGTTTCATTGTTTATATAAAATTCCAAAACCTACTTACAATATTTAAGTATTTTCATACGTCAAAAAATTGATTTTTATAATGATAAAATTTGTATGAAAACGATTTTTTCGAGAGATGAGACCTAGCTAAAACGATTTTTTGCCCCCCAAAATCCCTTTTCAGTAAATTTCATCCAAATCGTTAGGGCCGTTTTCGAGAAAAGCACGCATAGGGTCAGGCGGAACGTTAGGAACGTTACACTTTTTCGTGCATGCAGCCGGTGTTTCATCAATTTATAAGATTGGTGATTCATCAATTTATAAGACTTTATCACGTCAAAAAAACAAAAATCACACGGTGGATATTCCGGTGTTGGTGATGGGAGAAGCAGTTTTTACTCGGAATTTTGTCATATATTATACTGTAATATAGCTAAAACGAAACTGTATCGATTTTGGAACACGTTTTAGCTACTGCGCATGACTGACGATAATATTACGGTTCGCAAAAAGATGCGAACATAGCTATTATAATGTGTAAAAAATTTGAAAAAAATGACTTCAAAAATACATACACTTGAAAAACATAACCCTCCTTCTGGCGCAGTCGGGTAAAAATAAGAACCATCTTTTACTATAACGCACTAAAAAGTAGATAATAAATTACTACCTTTTTTATAACGTTCAGAAGCATAGAACACTCTTTGCTGCAAGATTGCACCTATATTAATTCATTGAACGCCTCACGCTTTTAAATGTATAAAATCGATGGTTTAATTTCCAGTTTGCGTTATAATAAAATCGAGTTTTTTATGTATATTATATTTATTTGAATATAAAAACTTTATTTTTTAGGTACCAATAACGAGGATCCTGGTCTGATAGCTATTACTACAATATTTATAGTATGCGAATTGGAAAAAGGAGAATGTGCGCCCCGGCCGGTTTTTCGACTGAGAAAATGTTTTAATTCGAGGAGAGAAAATTGCCGTATATTTATTGACGATAGCGGTAGAGTATACAAATCTTGGAAAGACTATAAAGAAAATAATAAACTGCCCAAATGCCGACTTATCGCACCTTCCAATGGAAAATATGAAGGAGTTATCATAAATGTAGAACGTGAAGAAGTTAGTATATTCAAATTTGTTTTGTTTGACACCACTACTTTAATGCTGGCTTTGTGATACGACTTCCAGATTTGAATCTAGATTTGTTTTCAACTGAATTGTAGATCGGCATTCAATGGAAAACAAGTTTTGGCTCAGAGCGGTTAGGCCACTCAGGACAAAACTTGAAGAACTTTTGACTCCACTTTATTGTGGTCTAGCATAATTCCACAAAGCCTGGTATAAAAGTCTGAAATAGAATAAGAATCATTAAGTTCGTTCCAAGCAGCCGCGAACGGTAATAAAACCGTACACAGTCTTGTTAGTGCGCAAGACTGTCTTGCGCAGTATCGATTTTTGAGCTAGTGCGCAAATTAGTCTTGCGCAGTGACAAGACTGTGAACGGTTTTATTACCGTTCACGGCTGCTTGGAACGAACCTACTACTTATTGGCTATGTGCACGGAGGCGGAGTTACAAATTTTTCGATGCGAGCGTTTGTGGTGAGCACTAGGGGAAACTTCGAACTCCAATTTTCCATATTTAATGTTCCTGTAGAGTACTCGCTTCAGTAGTCATCCCAGTCCAGTAATTTGCGGCTAGTGTAGTATTAAAGTTTACAATAATTGATGACATATCAACGATAATTTTATGAAAATATTTTAGACAGAGGTAATTTTGGAAACATTCATGTCTCCTGCAAGCAGCCTGGCATCAGAGGCGCTGGATGTAGCAGATAAGGTTGGTACTGGAGCTTCGATCGGAGCAACTTTGGTAATGGGAGCTGGCTTGGTAGCTACTATGGTATCAGCAGTGACCGTAGCCCCAATTGTACTGGGAGCGGCAGGTGCTACTTGCGCAGTTACTGGTGTATACTCTGCCGCTAGAGCCGGCGCTACATTAGTTGATCGTCGTCAACATGATCAGGTACAGGCATATTAAACCTATTATACACATGAAAAAATGGGTGTTTACCAAGTACTTAGCAAAATAAGCACTCGGGTCTTGGTGTAATCACTTTTGTTTGTTTTTTTTTTTTGCTAAGCAAAGTTACTACCTAAATAGCATGTTAAACGTCAGTGATTACAGTGCTTATAAATTTTGTAATATATATATCACTAGCGGCCCTGTACGTGCTTCACTGTGTATAAAGTGAAATGATAAAACAATTTAATTGGAACATCTATCTATCTATCTATTTTATTAATTGCTAGCTATTTTAAAATATACATGGGCGTATATGTGTGTACGTTGAGCACTCCGGCTGCGCCGACGTGCTCGAAAAAGAATAGCGTAAAGTATTCGTGGATAACTGGTCTTTAAAACACTTGCTCTATTTCGAGGGTTCACTCCGGCTGCGCCGTCGTGCTCGAAAAAAAAAGCATTTGTTTTAAACGATATTCAGTTTTTTTACATCCTTGATCTAGATATATGGTTGTTAAGTTCGTTGCGCCATCTATTGAATATTCACTCAATCCAGTCAACAGGTATCGCCATCTTATATGGTTGTTAAGTTCGTTGCGCCATCTATTGAATATTCACTCAATCCAGTCAACAGGTATCGCCATCTTATATGGTTGTTAAGTTCGTTGCGCCATCTATTGAATATTCACTCAATCCAGTCAACAGGTATCGCCATCTTATATGGTTGTATTATGACTGTTAAGGAATAGACAAATAATTTGCAATAAAATAATATTGCGACTATAAATTGAAATGTAAGCTATCCTATCTTTCAAGTTGGGTCGAATTGCACACGGTGTGCAAATCAAATTTAAAATCGGTTCAGTAGTTTAGGAGCTCATCGCGGACAAAAATGTGACACGTAATTTTTATATATAAAGATAAAATAGTAGAATATGGCCAAATATTTCTGGAATTGTCAGAGCAAATGTCAAATAATGACATTTCTGAAATCAGAATTTGATCATCTATTCAAAACTGCAAAAAAAAAATTAGAAAGGGGAGGGTGTCATTAAATAAAGGCGACAGGCCCGTAGCCACGGAGATGCCCGACCTAGCGACGTGTTTGCCCGTACTAGCAAGTCGGTCCTTTGTTTTTGTTTGCCCATACTACGATTTGGACCTGGCTACGGGCCTGAAAGGAAATGACAGCATTGCGTGGTGCTAAAAAAAGACGACAATCAAAAAAGATCACTAAGAACATTGTGGTAGAATGATTAGTGTTCTGGCTGGATAGGACTGTTAAAAAATTAAAATTTACGTGTCCGGTTTTAACCGCAAATGATCTGGGATTTCTTTGTATATAAATTGTTCAAGACTAAAACTCACTGTATTGAACATAATATGGTTGAAACTATAATATTTCATGTATATTTTCTAGAGCGTTGGTCTAAAGAATTCTGAATCTCGAGGCTGTTGGCTTGGTGTTGTCGGTGGGGCTGTGTCCGTAGTTTCAGGCGGCGCTACAAAATTACTAACTCGATCAGTTGAAAAAGGTGCTACTATAGGACAGGTAAATCATTTTAAAAGTAATTATTATTCCAAAATTGTTTTTTTTTGTCCAATAAATACAGAAGATTAGAGTATATAGGGAAAGGATCAAGTTCGGTACAAATAGGTAATTCGAGCAGGAGACTAAGTGTAAGTTTATCTTTGAATGTAAAAAAAAAAAAACAGTTGTGTGATTTTAAGAAACCACGACGCAAGTGAAACTTTTATTGGATTGTAGGCGTTGGATTGTAGACACTTATCCATCACGATTAATTATAAACAACAATATTCACATGAATACACGAATAAAAACATGTAAACACTGTAACAGCACTTGCCCGCATGACAGACTGACTATGTGTTATACATACTACACGGTCAGCTGATGCTAACCATGGGCGCCGCCATATTGGCCTTGGCTGCTCTACCGAGCGCCTACTCTGAACGCCTTTCACTTTACCCCTCCTCCGCGGCCGCCTGTAATGCGACATGCAACAGACGGCCAGAAAAATTCGGGGTGATAGAATAAAAGTTTCACTTTAAAAATCGTCACAAATGGACTTTATTAATTCATTTGTTAATTTTAGGCTACAAGGGCTCTTTTCAATATCACAGCAGCATCCAATCTGGTCGTAAATGGTGCTGGTGTTCTAAATGCTGGTTATCAAATGTTTGAACGCCATACTAATGAAGAAGAGATTACTGCACTGGATGTTTTCCAGTTTGCTTCATCAGTATTGTTCTTTAGTCACGCTGCTTTTACCATGAAAACAGCCAATTCGATCGTCACAGAAACGCAGAGCTCTGTTCTCAAGGATTATGAAAGTAACCTGAAGAGTAACCGACAAAGGTACCTAAATACAGTATTACTAGTTAAACGTAAAAACTTTATTTTGCATGTAACTAATTCGGTACAGCAGATTATGAATGAAAATGTTTGATTTTCTGATCAAGGCTGAAGCCTTGCGGGTGGTCGAGCTCTGGACCAGACACAATAAGTAACAACTAGGCTTAGAAACTAAAGATGTTCAAACAACGGCAATAGATTGGAGAGTCATATACTTAAACGCAAAAATTACGAAACTTTTTAGCAAACGCGTGACGAATCTTAGTTTTCACATATTTTTTAACTCCGAAAGAAGACTATGTACAGCTGTCACTCGAATATCATATTTAGTAATACATAACCTAAATTTTAGTAGCTGTCAAACTATATATTTACCAACTAATAATTTGATCAACCAAAGCAAAATACATAAGGTTCGTTCCAAGCAGCCTCGAACGGTAATGAAACCGTACACAGTCTTGTCACTGCGCAAGACTAATTTGCGCACTAGCTCAAAAATCGATTCTGCGCAAGACAGTCTTGCGCAGTAACAAGACTGTGTACGGTTTTGTTACCGTTCACGGCTGCTTGGAACGAACTTATATTTTTAAGCAATTATAAAAGACATTTAAAAGAATGTATATATATTATATATCGCGCTCTCGCTTGCACGCACAGGGTCAGGCGGAACGTTACACTTTTTCGTGCGTGCAGCTGGTGTTTCATCAATTTATAAGACGTTATCACGTCAAAACTTTTGTTCTTAGCTTGACTGCAACTGGAACATACCACTAAATAAAAGTGTGGTCCATTTAATTAATCGTTTTTTTTCTAATCTCTCTTTTATTTCATATATCTATAATAAAATGAAAACTACTTTTTTTAAATATTACAGAAAAATGTTCCGTAAAGCACAAAAGGAATCGCAGCGATTGAATGGTGTTCAAAAAGGAAACGCTGAAACCATCAAAGGTCTTCAAAAAATCGACGACCCACATAAGTTTTTTGCCAGTTTAGTTCGAGGAAATAAAGAGTTTAATAAGAACAAAGCTCGGTTTACTATATCCAAGGATGGACAAATCGAAATAAACGGATCGTTTAGAATTGATCCTAGTGAATTTCAGTCACTAGGACTAGAAGGACGTCAAGAAATATTTAGCAGCATACCAGCTGCGGATACTAAAATTCCAAAAGCAAGATTTAGTCAAGGACAACAATACGTTCAAAACCAATTCTTGCGTACGCTTAAACTTGAAAATATCAGTTTACCAGTTTCTAATATTATAGTTGTAATGTTGAATCCCTACAGCAAAACTGTTAAAAATATCATAACTGATGTTGTAAAGATGCTATGTGATAGAGTTAGAGGAGATTTGTCTGTTCAAATAAAAAAAACGTTCCCAAACCATTCCAAAGTGATTGTACTATTAGATTTTCTTCTAAATTATTGTCAAATAAAAGTCCATGGAATGGTTGAACGATTTCATTTGGCCTCGAAGAAGGAGGTTTATGATTTTTATAAAAAGATGTTTTTCAAATTATTACGTAATATTAAATCGGTGTTTGAAAATGCAATTGAAGATATTAAAAAATGGATCGCTGGTAAACTGGAAAAAATTTCTAGGATCGCTCATTTAGAAGGAATGGAATCTTATCAAGCATTGTCTTCGCAGTATAATACTATTTTGGTCAAATGTTCTGTTTGCCATGGATGTTTTTATCAATCACTTTGATTAAATTACAAAATTAGTACAATTGGGCTTTTGAATGAAATTTTTTTTTGTCATAAATGGAAAGATCGTATATAAGTTTTATAACAAAACTATTTTTCTTTTTTTTATTTTCGTTATAATTCAAAAGTTATATCAAATTAAAAATAATTTTTGTACCCAGTTCCGAGAACGCGCCGACATTTCCCGAACATAATGTGACGCCATAATGTTTTAGTCAAAACACATGTAGAAGCCATTGATAGTATACTGCGTATATACATTTTACCATTATGACGTCACAACTGTCAAAAACAATTTTAGTGCGTTTGCAGTCACGTGATTTTTTTTAATATTTTATCAATTTTAAATTGCTTATAATTAATTTAAAAAAAGTTTTTTGAAAGTTTTTCGCATCGATTATCAATATTATTTATAATAAAGTTTTAAAATACAATAAAAAAATCGATAATTATTTTTTTTTTCAAAAGCCTAATTGGGATTTTACCTGGAGGAGGAGCCCGTTTCAAAATATTAAATATGGTCGCCCTATGCGAAGCGTTTACGTGAACAGTATATGGGGTTTTGATGTTGTATTAATGTCTATTTTCCGAAGAAGAAAGTCGTTGGGATGATATTAATACTTCAAAATGTAATTATATTGAAGGGAAAAAATCTCGGGTACTGGTCACATTGTAAAATGTGGCGGAATCATTGATACAAGTGATAAGGTTAACTTTGTTGCTTTCTGCATGCAAACGTCAGAATGAACACAATAACCTCGAATACACACCTGTCAGGTAAATTATAGTCTTCTGCTTTAAAATGTCATAAACAAATTCCGTGGCTGGAAAGAGGATTCCGAACATTTGTCACTTTTTTCCAGTGATAATGTATATCTATTTTCTCAAAATTGCCAAATTAATTTTCTACATTGACATTGTGCTTGCCACATCGAGGCAAGAAAGGATAGTAAAAAAAATTGATTTGCCAATGACCTTAGATTGTGATCATATAATTACAGTTTCCATACATCAGGAGCAGTCTAATGTCGTATTAAAACTCCTCACCATCTAGTACATTAGCTTGTACTCGCGCAAAAACAAATTATAGTTTTACATAGAAAAAGACCGCTATTCAAGCTAAATTTTGATAAATTGCGTAGAAGCGGAAACTGCAAAAAACGATTCAAAATACATGTATATGTTACGGCTAATACGAGAAACTAGTTTATTCGCGAATTAACCGGCGTCAAGGATAAATGCCGAATATGTCTTAGTTTCTCGCTTTTTCGCCTATTATTAAGTGCAAGCAGGTTAAAACGCGAATTATCCAAAAGCAACCGTATAAAACGTTTATTGTCTCAGTATTTGATTCCTAAGTAGGTATTCTTATTTTTATGATAAATCTATTTGTTTTTTATCAGTGTTGTTTTATTTTATTTGGAGAACATTTGTTATTTTGTATTATTTTAATAAAAATTACAGCTCACTACTTATACGCACGTCTATGAATTTGAGGTTAATTGCTTACTTAACATATTATCCGGCTAATTCGCGAAAGAGCCAAGAGCTATCAGATATAACCGATCATATTGTCTAATTCGCGTTTTAACCGAATAATTTGCGAAAATTGTTAAATCATATTTCTTTCTTTGGTAATAACCGGCTGTATTGGTTAATTCGGGTATTAGCCAGTTAATTCGCGAATAAACTAGTTTCTCGTATTAACCGTAACATATACACAGTTTAAGAAAAATATCGTTTCGATCTATGAATTATTTTTCGAGCAGGATCTCTTTAAAGGTGTACTATGCTTTTCATATGGAGAAATACGTACGTTCACAATGTGAGGTCATTGTCAAATAATTTTTTGACAATCCTTTCTGCAAATCAGCATTGATCTTCTAACACAATTAGGTACTGCACAACCCAAATCATGTTTCTTCAGTTTTCCAATCACATGTGTAACGTACATAATTGTATAAATATTTACAAAAATACATAGCGCGCAATGCTTACTACACGAGGCGCTTCGCATAGGATAGTTTGCTTGAATGCTGAGTAGATGGCGCATAGTCAGAGTAAAATCCCAATATATGAATATTATGATGATCTGCATATTATTTATTTAGAAGTATTTTTTTAATTTAGTGAATGGTGTTAGGATTTTGGTTACAGCAATAATCTGTGCCTTATAAAGATAAGAAGTTATTTACTGAAATGAAAATTTATAATATACAGTGTAAACTCTTTATAACGAAACTCAAGGGACCGAGCATTTTTTATCGTTATAGAGAGTTACCGCTATATGGAGTGAAGAAAGAAAAACAACCAAATTAACAATAATCTTCAATGTACTGTATAATCTCTTTATAACGAATTTTAAGGGACCGAACATTTTTTTCGTTATAAAGAATTTTCGTTATATGGAGGGAAGAAAGAAAAATAACCAATTTTCACAAAATTAATTTATTCCAAACACATATACCTATAGTTTGGCGTCATCAAGTGCTTGTTGAATAGATGGTGATGGTTCAAAATGGTCCTCTTTATGTCTGTAAACATTTGCTGACGCCTAAATATGAAAATATTCCTTCGTAATAGAGAATGGCTGTTGCGTTATAAAGAGGGTATTAATGTATAGGTTTTAAGGTAAACCAACCAAATCGTAAAGATTTCGACGTTATAGGGAGTTTTTCGTTATAACGAAGGACGTTATAAAGAGTTTACACTGTAATACGAACTTTTCAGCAGCTTACCGTGTAGGTACCAGAGTAAAGAAACACAAGCAGAACAAATTTTATATAGACCGGGCGCCCAAGGAATGTTTGCATACAGAATATGAGGACCGCATTATGGCGTCTCATATAGATTCTAGAGGTCATAGAATTTAATATTATTGATGTGGCGAGGAAAAATATGAATTCATTTTTTTTTTCACTGTTTCCATACTATTGGTTCTTGAAATTAGAAGGATAAATTCCTTTTAAAAAGTGTATATACGCTAATGAAGGGTGTTTCAAAATTCAACCCCTGAGAGTGAAAAATAGGAAATGTGCTTTTTAACAGATTATCAAAATTATTTAAGTTCAAATAACTTTCTGATTTCAATGGAGGTTTTACGTACCGTCATACTTGACAAGTTTTTGTAAACGAGTCATCAAAATAATGAGTACCTACCGATGAGGTTTGCTAAAACTCGGCGCATCTGTTAGCAATTAGTTTGACAAAAGTTATATAAAAAAAAATTGGTTGTCTCTAAAGTCGGTTTACGGACGATAGTTTTACGTGATAACGTATTCCGCTCGAACATCATATTTAATAATCACGCACAGGGTCAGGCGGAACGTTAGGAACGTTACACTTTTTCGTGCATGCAGCCGGTGTTTCATCTTTTTATATTGACGTGATTCATCAATTTATAAGACGTTTTCACGTCAATAATTTATGTTCTATTTCTCCTATCTTCTACATATAATAATTATAATAATTCGAATCTATGATATTGCATCTTTCGCTTCTTTAGGTTAATTTTATTTATTAAAATTACTCACCACCTATAATAATAATTGTTTTTTTTTAACTTTCTTTCTTTCGTATTTATTTTAAGTCTCAAAGATTAACTGTCATAATATTTTGAAAACAATTGTTTCATTGTTTATATAAAATTCCAAAACCTACTTACAATATTTAAGTATTTTCATACGTCAAAAAATTGATTTTTATAATGATAAAATTTGTAAGAAAACGATTTTTTCGAGAGATGAGACCTAGCTAAAACGATTTTTTGCCCCCCAAAATCCCTTTTCAGTAAATTTCATCCAAATCGTTAGGGCCGTTTTCGAGAAAAGCACGCACAGGGTCAGGCGGAACGTTAGGCGTTACACTTTTTCATGCATGCAGCCGGTGTTTCATCAATTTATAAGACGTTATCAGGTCAAAAACATTTTTATGTATTATATACACTTTATATACACTTGTATTAAAATTAAAATTAATACTATAAATTCAGTGGCGGATCCAGGGTTACGGCAAGGGGGGGGTCTTGAAAATTTTTTACTCCTTTTGCGGAGAATTCATGAAAAACATGAAAAGCTTTTTTTTAATTGCGCAGTAAGATTTTTATTTGGGATATTTGATTCTCTGGAAGGGGGGGGTTTGAACCCGAAAACCCCCCCCGTGGATCCGCCACTGTATAAATTATAATAATAGATAAGCATAGCAATTGGTGCCTTAAAAAATATAATCTGGAAGATATTAGGTTTGTTCCAAGCAGCCGCGAACGGCAACAGAACCATACACAAAGTTCGTTCCAAGCAGCCGCAAACGGTAATATAACCGTACACAGTCTTGTTACTGCGCAAGACTGTCTTGCGCAGTATCGATTTTTGAGCTAGTGCGCAAATTAGTCTTGCGCAGTGACAAGACTGTGTACGGTTTTATTACCGTTCACGGCTGCTTGGAACGAACCTACAGTCTTGTCACTGCGCAAGGCTATCTTGCGCAGTATCGATTTTTGAGCTAATGCGCAGGACAGTCTTGCGCAGTATCGATTATTGAGCTAATGCGCAGGACAGTCTTGCGCAGTATCGATTTTTGAGCTAATGCGCAGGACAGTCTTGCGCAGTGATAATACTGTGTACGGTTCTGTTACCGTTCGCGACTGCTTGGAACAAACTTATTCTCTAAATCAAGGGTGTCCAACCTTTTTGTTTCCCTGGGCCACATTGAAAGAAAACATTGTGTTTTGGGCCACAAGTATATTACCATAACATCGATCGAAAAAAAAACGTAAAATATATAGTTTTCATGTTTATAATTTAAACTTCACTCAACTCACTTTTGAATTAACTGTTTTACCGTAGCCAATAGACGTACGCCCACAACTGTACACAAAAAATTACGAAATGTACAACGCAATACCGGGAGGGGGGGATATCACTTAAGCCGCTAAGTGACAAACGACAGGGCAGTGTAGCTGAGCAAGTAACGCAAACAGAAAGAGATTTACTACAGAACGAAAGAGCTCTCTGTTCTGTTGTTTGTTACTTGGCAGCTTTTGCACGAAAGCGCACACACACAAATCATTCCTCATAAAAATGAACATAACTGCAATGATACTTGTCTTGGGCCGCATGCAGGCCGTGGGTTGGACAGCCTTGCTCTAAATAATGGTGAAAACTGCATTAAAATTCATCGTAAGTGCCCTAAAAATGTCTTTTTACTACTTGATTACAAATATCGAGATTTTTCTATTATTTTTAAATATAATGTATTATACATATAATCCTTCCGGAAGATATTCTAAAATCACATGAAAATCCATCGGGTAGTTTAGAAGAACTAAGTGAAGCCACTGACACAAAAAATAACGACTTTGTTCTATAATATTTTAGTGATTTATAATAATATTATAACAATAAAAATGTGAAAATAAATAATAATATCAGATTTATCATTCATAATACTTGATGATATCAACCTATTGTGCAACCTAATTATAACAAAATTACCATTCCAACCCACTTTTCAAAAATTTTATATCTTTCCGTTTTGAGGTCCCCTGAATCCAAAAACATATTTTTGAAAAAACTGTGCGTCTGTGAACATGATACAGGCCAAACGGATGAGCGGATTGAAACCAAATTTTGGGAGGATGTTTGGTATGCAAATATGAAGAGCCCTATTGTTTTTGGGAAAAATCGGCGCATGCGCAGAAGAGATATATGCTATAACGGTGTTTTTTATATAATAATGGTATGCTTTTCATAACGGATTATTATTATATTTATTTTTTCAAGAAAGTTTTGTTAAAAAAAATGTTTTCTAAACTTTATAATTTCGGAAATATTTTGAAAATAAAAAAAAATAAGCCGCTCTTTTGTTTTATGGATCTGTCAGAAATAAACTAGTTCAGCATACTTTGATTAATATTATTTTCCATTAATTTTTACATGTCGTGAAAGTTGGAACATATGTAGGTAACCATGGCAACGAATAGCAAATATCATATTGAATACTAGCCATTACCCGCGTCACCTCACATGATATCAGAAATTTACAGATCAAATGTCAACATTTTTGAAGTTGGAATGGTCCCGTCGCCCGATTAGCTGGAATTTTTTTTAATGATGAAAATGCTCACTTTTATGTTTATTATTATTACTAATATATACAAACAATAAATTCACTAAACAGGTTCCTAATATGACAATCACAGAACAATATTGTTCTGTGGTAAAATTACTGTTCTGTGATGAATGCATTAACAGCTGTCAAAGGCTTTGTTTACATTTTGTTTGAATGAATTATGAAATAGAGGTACCTATCTTTTATTTCAACCACAGAACAGTGATTTCAACGTTTTGTTCAGATTGAATACAAGTACATTAACCAATCATATCATCGGAGAAATCAGGGAATTACATCGAAGAAAGAGACGCAGATATATTCTCGATACGCTTTGTTGCGTACACTTACCGTGCTTACCGCACATTGAGACTTGAGTACATAGTCAATGAAATCACAGAACAATAATAGTATAGTTCTGTGGATTCAATATATTGTTAAATTATTATTAAATATATGATCATAGAGAAGAGAGGTTTGTATCCATAGTATGGCAGGTTTCCTCCATAGGCAGGTTATGAAATGCATGCAGGTTATCTATACAAGTCGCTGGGAATTTGTTACCAACTTTTGACCACAGAGCTTGGATATTTTTGACAGATATTTGACGTTTACAAATAAAAAAAAAAACGAGAATTTTCCTTCCAAATAACAAATTGTTACAAATAAAAATAACTCAAAATTAACAAACCATGTCAACTGTTAATGGGAGTGACGACTCCCAGGATGATAGTTTTGTTATGGATAATAAACCTATTATAACATGTAAGTTACTAATAATGTGCAATATTGTAAACGTCCTAATTTACCTTTTGAAATTTGAATACGGAAGAAAAATCTTTGATTTGATTGAAGGCGCAGGAGAAATGGATCTATGGCGAGGTTTGGAGAGCGCGTTAGTTTGTGCAATGCCACAAGAAGCATCCGAGTGGCGGCGAGCTAGAGGTGTTCGTTCAGTAAATGTTACTGCATCGTTCGTACCGTTCAGTGTGAGTGCGCTCCCCAAAGAAGGCAACTGGGATTTAATTCGTCAACCGATTCTTCATATTTATTGGATAGAATGTACTGTGAGTTTCACTGAAAGTATTTATTGTTGTTCAGTTTCGTAAAGAAATTTCTTTTTCAAGGATATTGATGTTTATAAAACTGTAGTACGTGACGAACTTGAAGCTTGGTTGAAAGAATTAAATCGACATAAAATTATTGATTGGATGATCGTCGTTGTGGAAATGTACGATGCCAAACGAACTAATAAACTGCTTCCCCGTACAACGGTACTTGATAAGATACGATCAGATTTTGCTGCCAAACAAGGTGACAGATGTATCTCTGTGATAAATCCACTAAAATCAGAGTTCCGATCAGCTGACTCATGGAGATGCCTCGTTACTCGTATGCGAGTTTTATTATTGGATGCATATGCGCGTGCGTTAGATAGACTTGAAGATTACGTTAGAGAACAGAGAGAACGAAGAAATCAGCCTTCTTGGGACTTTTGTCAATACTTTTTAACCCAGGTACCTTTAATTATGAATCATTTTTCACATCATCTTGCTAATAAATAAATTCCAGCATAAAGTCGTATGATCTTGTATCATAAAATAAAATTTTCTTTTTTTGATTCTGGCCAAAAATATAAATATTAAATGAGTCATCACGATGTTTTCAGAATCATATATATTAATACGCTAAGGTTAAAGATGTTTGCCTCCCTTTTTAGAAAAAACCTCACAATTTCTCCACATAAATTATATATCATTTTACAGATAATTGCTTGCTCTACTGACATCGACAACTAAAAAATTTATTATTGCTTTTGTTTTTGTAAATTAATTAAAATACAGCAACGCTGAACAACGTCTGCCATCTGACGGTTTTAATTTTGAAACAACGTCAACACTTAGATCTGTCATCTGACCTTCATATTGTAATACAACAGACACAATACTGCATACTGCCATCTGACGGTTTTAATTTTGAAACAGCGAGCAACGCTGAACAACGTCACAGCAATGCTGCATGATGCCATCTGACGGCTTAGCTCAACGCTTTTGCTACTTGCGCCTCTATATGACAATTTTAGTAAAATATTTCTTCGATCTGTCATCTGAGCTTCATATTGTAATACAACAAAAAGATGAACGTTATAAGCAGTGTGCAAAATTAGAAACGAATTGAATACCTGCAATCATATTTAAAAAATAATTTTGTAAAGTGATAATTATTATACTTATTTAGTGCGAATAATTCGCATAGGTCACACTAGTTTCTCTTTATTTATTTTAGGAAGAATTAGCACTTGTTCTGGAAATGCTCGGTCTCTATGATGAGGCATTGATTCAGTACGATGAATTAGATGCTCTGTTCTCCCAATTCGTGGTGAATGCAGCGCATGCTGGTCCCGCAGTTTATTCTGATGGCTGGCTTGACCGATTTCGTAAGCCGGCAGAACGATGGTGGGCGCTTGAACTCGGCAAACCGTTAACTCGTGAACAGCGCTCTGCCGTGCTTGCACAGGGACCTGCGCCACTACTAGAATTCAGAGCTTACCTTTTCTCAAGACAAGCAGCAATGCTATTGATGTTATGCAAACCATGGGAGGTGAGCAATACAGTAAAATACAGCTGAACGCTGCTGTACTCACCATAAGGCCATTACATACTGCAAATCAGGGGTTAACTTCAACCGGAGTGAACTGAAAACTCTGCTTCGATATGTCTTATCTTCAGGGCCGGATTTCCCATAAGGCAATGTAGGCTCGCGCCTAGGGCGGCAAAAATCAGAGTTGAAAAAAATATGTGTTTGAAAAAATATAAAGTCAAGTCAAAATTTTGTTTGCGATCACGTAATTTCATTAACTAAATTTTTTTCAAGCAAATACTGAGAATTAGCTTAATACCAACCTCCATGCAACTGACATGAAAAAAAATTGGTTGTCTGTAAAGTCGGTTTACGGACGATAGTTTTACGTGATAACGTATTCCGCTCGAATATCATATTTAATAATCACGCACAGGGTCAGGCGGAACGTTACACTTTTTCGTGCATGCAGCCGGTGTTTCATCTTTTTATATTGACGTTATTCATCAATTTATAAGACGTTATCACGTCAAAAAACTCAGTGAGACCTCAATTTATTAGAGGGGCGGCACAATTTACTCTGCCTAGGGGCGGCCAAATTGTAACTCCGGCCCTGCTTATCTTTCAGCCAGAGTAAACCGGAACGCTGCTCTGGTACTTTTCCCAGCACCAGAGCACTGCTTGGGTACTTTTTGAGACTGAAAAATTAATAGTTAATCGGTTATTCCTAACACTAGAACTTCACTCTGTAAAACAGATCATGTACATTTTGTGGAATAACATCCGAAAATTTTTTTCATATTACTTGATTATTTATAAAAAAATTGGTTGTCTGTAAAGTCGGTTTACAAACACACCAAATATACGCGTGCTTAATGCACAGATGAATTCACACTTTAATTATAATAGTAAACAACACTGTATACCCTGTGGAGTATACACTATAGGTATCGCACAGTCGATTGCGTGGCGACGCGTCGCCACGTCGCCACGCCAGAAATCTGTTTTACGTGCGGCTATAGATGTTTCACATCAAAAATGGAGGACATAGTACATAAATATACTTAATCGCTGAAATTTTTAAACATATAGCATATGCGTTTTACAGTTAGCACAAAGATGTCTACCGTTTCTTCATACTTGCATACAAGAAGTCGCTTTATTGGACGTATCCATTCCTTCAGGAGCATTATCATGTTGGCTGTTCCTTGCGTGTCTGGAAGTACTACAAACATGTGATCGATATACTGATAGCGAACAAATAGAAGCATATTCGCTACACACGGCTGAACTGTGGGCTTATGCAAGCTCAAAACTTCGGTCTCTGGGACTTTTGTGTGGTCTACAACCAGGTGGAAGAGAGCCTACATCTGAACAGTTACACATTGTCGTTGGACTTTCTGCAGGCATGGGTGATCGAACTGGTTCACCGGAACATCCAACGCCCACCGATAAACTAAAACAAGCACTGTGTTCAGAGGACGCTTTCGATAAAATGTACTTGGTATGTCTCATATTTTTATATACCCATACAGGTTTACTTTGTGTCCACAGTAACCGTAAAGGAGGTTCGAACGAATTTGGTGTAAAATAGATTTTCAAATTTTAAGCTTTAAAACTTAGTATACCTACATATGAATTAATACTCTATTGACGTATTCTAATAGTTATTGGCGTAACTAGTAGTCTAAGTCATTCATCGCGCTGACAGGTCATGACTTAGCCTACAAGTTGCGCCCATAATTTTATTCAACAATTGCGCGTTATTCATGTTTTAATTATAATGAGATGTTGTAAATATCTATTTATTTCTTTATAAAAAAAACTGTCAATACTAACAGCACCAAACAGCACGATTCAATGTTTTGGTTTGAGGTTAGCCGATTATGAATAAACTCCATGTCGAAAACATTCGGCCTCTCAATTTTAGCCTCAATGGGTAACAACGGAGTTGTTGTTACCTACTATTTCGTTACGACTCAGAAAATAGTTACGTTTATTTTCATTACTCCACAATGGCCGAGCTAGTAGGAATCTTCATTGAGTTATGACAAGTAATTGTCACCAGTCGGTAAATGGCTATTTAGGGTTCGGTTTTTAGGCATGATAAAACATGAATAACGCGCATGAGTTGAATAAAAATGTAAAAACGATCCACCGTTTAGTTTCTTAGAAAAAAAGTTTCAAAAGTGACGTTTTTTAAGTTCTTATACACAGACTCTTATGCTTCAGAAGCTTCCGGGACGCCTTTTTACACGCTTTATATTAACTTCACTTGTAAGTTTGTATGTATGTATGTTTGTAACTTTCATTTGGACTACAGCAAGTGGTTTATATAGCGGTATAATATGCCAGCGCAGTAAGTACACTGGTAGCCGTGCAGTCTAAGGCACTGGTCTTCGCTGACGTCAACTCTTGGCTTCACGGGTCGTGGGTTCTAATCCCGTCCACGCCGAAAAAAAAAATTGTTTTTTTTTCGGCAAATTTTTGACAATAAATCGAACTAAAAAGTGGAAAATAAATATAGTTTAAAAAAAACTAAAAAACACGCTTTATATCAAACTAAAAAGTGAAAAATAAATATAGGTTAAAAAAAACTAAAAAACACGCTTTATATCGAACTAAAAAGTAAACAATATTTTTTTTTAAATAAGCTTAAAAAGCGTGGGGCGCTTTGTTTCACATTTTCGTACATCGAGCGCTCCACGCTTTTTAAGCTTATTTTAAAAAAATTATTTTTTACTTTTTAGTTCGATATAAAGCGTGTTTTTTAGTTTTTTTTAACCTATATTTATTTTTCACTTTTTAGTTTGATATAAGTATGCTGTTTTAGTGTTCAAAATGTTCAAAGAGCGTCGCAATGATGACATCATTTTTAATTTCCATCTCTCAAACAGAATTAAATTTTAATTGCAGAGAAATTTGACTAATTACATTAAAATAAATTAATTGTAATCCATTACATAAGCTATACTCGAAAATATAGCGTTTATGTCAAACATCATATTATGTGTAAATCTAAAATCTTAAATACTGATCTAAATCCCATCTGATAATAACTTTTATTCAACACGCGTGAGTAATATGTAATTTCGGGGCCCTGCTAAACTCGGGAGACATAATAAATTACTTCATGTTGACGCGTAGAGTGCTAATAATAAGTCGTACAGTGTGATAATGAATTTTCTGAACCAATAGAAACTCAGTAGCAAGCCCAAGCGTGAAATAATGAAAAAAAACTGCACGCAGCTTCTGGACCAATAGGAACGTGGTAGGCGGTATTGTATACAGGGTGACTCAGACCACCCGTATCAGTCGTTTTTTTCGAAAACGGTTAGTCGTAGAGAGTTGTGTCAAAAATCTGTATTATAAAAGCCCTAATGAAGAATCGAATGGTGATATTTTTTCCCCCCGGAAAGGTCGGCTTCCCTGTTAGTTTGCTCCGGAATGTTCAGAACTCCAGAATGTTAAATGGCACGATAGGTCGAAAGTGGTATTGTTGAAAAGATCTTTAAAAAATAAGCAAGTTTTGTAAGACATTTTTTTTTGTTACTGCCATCCCCGTTAAGTAATCATCGTTTGAAATGATTAAATTAACATGTCAGAATAACAAACTTAATTTTAAAAGTCGGCATTTAAAATCTAGTTACCTAATTAAACAATGTCACAAATGTTCAAACTGACTTCAATTTACTTCTAAACACTGCGGAGCTCTTCTAGATATGTTATGAGTACCTGGAAGTATTTTCCGACAAAAAAAAAACAATTGCAATTATTGAAAACTTATTGTGACATAGTTTTTAATTAGGTAACTAGATTTTAAATGTCGACTTTTAAAATTAAGAATGTTATTCTGACATGTTAATTCAATAATTTCAAACGAATATTACTTAACAGGGGTGGCAGTAACAAAAAAACATGTCTTACAAAACTTGCTTATTTTTTAAAGATCTTTTCAACAATACCACTTTCGACCTATCGTGCCATTTAACATTCCGGAGCAAACTAACAGGGAAGCCGACCTTTCCGGGGGGAAAAAATATCACCATTCGATTCTTCATTAGGGCTTTTATAATACAGATTTTTGACACAACTCTCTACGACTAACCGTTTTCGAAAAAAACGACTGATACGGGTGGTCTGACTCACCCTGTATATGAAAACAGCATCGCAATTCAGTGAAAGTCATGGCAATCTTGTGTGCATACACTGACGGTGGGTACGTCAATCAATGAAGTGATTTATTATTTTTCCCTCTTTTATCAGGGCCCCGATTACATATTACTCCTGCTAGTTGAATAAAGTATTATGTGCGACCATTGATCGAAGGAGAATATTCCACTCGCGTGCGTTTTACGCTCATGGAATCTTCTCCTTCTCTCACTAGTCGCACAATATACTATTGTAATTATATTAAAATCCATGAACCGCGTCAACAGGAGCTGGCAGAACTAGCGATGGGCACATTTAAACATGTCAGTCGAATTAGAAGTGCAAGGCTAATGGGTTGCGAGTTAGCACAATTTTATTTGCAAAAAGGGCAACCACAAAATGCAGCAACATTTCTACAGGATGCTGTACGTATGTATAGTGATGAGCAATGGCGAGATCTTTCTGCTCAAGTTCAGTTAGAATTGGCTAATTGCTGCGATAAAGAAAACGATCCAGAAAGGTACGTTTCGTAAATTTAAAAAGCTATCAGCCAAATTGTCTCGTTATTTATTACAAAAAAACAATTATGAAATACGTTTTTATTCAACTCATGCGCGCTATTCATGTTTTATCATGCCTAAAAACCGAACACTAAATAGCCATTTACCAACTGGTGACAATTACTTGTCATAACTCAATGAAAATTCCTACTAGCTGATGCTTTAATAATAAATTTTCAACATTTGGCATCAATAAAAAACGTTATAGCGCATATCTTTTCTGTGCATGCGCCGATTGTCTCCCAAAAACAATAGGGCTCTTCATATTTACTTGTCAAACATCTTACAAAAATTTGGATGCAATCTGATAGACTTTTTCCAAAAATATGTTTTTTGAACTCAGGGGACCTAAAAACAAAAAAAAAATATTATAAAAATTTGAAAAGTGAATTTTGGCCACTTTTTCCCACTTTTGGAGTCAGGCGTAAAACTATATAATCTATGGTCAGAAGGGTAAAAATACTGATTAAAATTGATGTTGCAGATTTACTCTTATTTGCATAGCAATAGCAAGTGCTTCTGAATTGGAACTGTTAGTGAGGAATTTTTATTTTGATGAAATGATTAAATCTATGAAATTACTATCAAATATGTCGTCAGAACCTTTGAATACTGTGTTTGGAGATGCTTTTAAAATACAGAGTATAGTAATTAAAGATGGAAATGTTAAAATAATGCAAGACAACGATATTAATGTTACTGTTGAATTGGAAAGCAATTTTCCCCGTGAGATTTGGTGCGATCGTGCATTTCTGGCCGTAGAAAAGGATAGTTCGAAGAAAAGTCACTGTGAGTATTTCTTATATTTAGAGTGCTTATACGATTCACATTTTTTTACGACAGTTGTTTTTAGTGATTTAAAGTAAAATTGACAGGATACACTGTCTTATAGGCCCCACTCACGATCAAACTTTATGCCACAGTTCAGTGTTCAAACTTATAGTTCAGTGAAGCATGATAATGTGTGGGACAAATAAACACTGAAACCAACACTGAAGTCAGGCATGAACTTATCAAATGCATCTTGATTTTTGAACGACTTAGTTCAGCGTTCAAGTAAACTGCTGTGTGTGTGGGTTTTTTTCAGTTCAGTTTTTGGAGTTCTGTGTTTTGTACAACCAGAAGCCAAAAATCTCAATGTTGCTGCAAGTCTTTCTTGTGCAGAAATAGATTTTCGCATTTTTGTGTCCTGGTTCTTAATAAATAGGGTAACTAATTTCAGTAAATAATTGTAAGTTAATTCATCCATTCGTAAATAATTATTCCAATCAAGCGGTTCAAAATGTAATTCATAAATCAAATAAACATGACTTCTTGAATCACGCATTTCTAACAAATTTTTCACCCATATTCTTCTTTTTTTTTCTTATTTCCCTGTTTTAAATACAATCTCATAGCTATGAACAGCCAATCCTCACCATTTAAATAACTCATTTAGTTCTTATTAAGTTTGTTCCAAGCAGCCGCGAACGGTAATAAAACCGTACACAGTCTTGTTACTGCGCAAGACTGTCTTGCGCAGTATCGGTTTTTGAGCTAGTGCGCAAATTAGTCTTGCACAGTGACAAGACTGTGTACGGTTTTATTACCGTCCACGGCTGCTTGGAACAAACCTAGTAATTAATTATCTATAGTATAATATTATAGTATGTATATGTCGCCGGGATATTGTCAAATCCGTGATTTTGTAATTTCACTAGTGAAATTACAATATCACGATTGACAAAGATTCGTGATATTATAATTTCACTAAGTGAAATTATAATATCACGGGTTTGACAATATCCCGGCGACATATATAATATATATTTTATATATCTATACTCGACGAGTGTATGCCAACAACTGAACCAAACTGAACACAAAAAATTTAAAAAAATGATCAGTTTGCATGAACTGTGTGTGGTACCAGTCTTTCGATTAATCGGTCCAACTTCACTGAACACTGAACTGTGGCATGAAGTTTGATCGTGGCCTATTACAAAGCTTTTTTCTCACTGTAAAAAAGTCAGGCGTTATTTATTTGTTAAAAATCTACCATTAATAAATCAACTATAGTAAATACATAACATGAATAATTTGTGTATTAAAAAAGACACGTTTTCAGGTAAATACAATTCAAGTGTAAATTTTTCTGAAATACAAACATGCAGTGATGCTAGTTTAAAACAATTGTCGGTAGTTGAGCATCTAGATAGAAAACAAGATGGACAAGTTGGTTCAGCCAATGTCGTATGTAAACAGTCAGACAAAGAGGTCCGAAGGAATGAGTCGATTATAAAATACGACATTCCAGCTCTTGGTCTTGAATGCAAAAATATTGGAATTAAACCCGGTGCAAACACATTTCAATTTACTCTGAAATCAAGCGAGCCAGGACTATATCGGCTCGGAAAATTATTCCTGTTTGCTGAAAGGATCAAGTTTATGTCACCGACTTATTCGGTTCCAATTGGATATTGTGTTATTAGACAAGACCCCGAAATAAGATTAGATAAAGTTTCCAGTGAATTGGTTGCGGGCATTAGACAAAATTTAAAACTAACAGTAATGAATGGAAGTTTTCTCATTGAAAAGGTATAGTTCGTAAAATTCTCCATTCTGAACGAATAAATTGTTTTATTTCTTAAGGAGGTTGAGCCGTTTTACGAAGATAATGAAAAAAATTTGAAATAAAGTATTTTTAATAGATTTTTTTATGACAAAATTTTCTGTAAAAAATCCAAAATATTTGGGAGATTTATAAAGTTAAAAATTAAAAAAAACTTTTACATGTAGTCTTATGGAAAATATGTCAACCTAGCATGCAAACTGTTCATTTTAATTTTTTGCAAATAACCAAATAATGTCAGCAGTTCCGAAAACTAACTATGTAAAGCATCGATGTCTTGCGCATATTTTAATATTTTTTCCAATTTAATTAGGAGACTTTTAATCAATAAAAAAAATTATTAAACCTTAGCACTTTTCGATTTTGGACATTTATTCTTGGCAATTTTAACTGAATTTTTAACTTTTTAATGATTTAATTTTTATTACTTCTAATTTATTTTTTTAATTATTTACTGCAAAAAATATGTAAAATACAGATATTTACATAAATTTAGATTTTCTAACCTAACTTTGTACAAAAAATTCAAAAGTTAGTCCATTAAGTAAAATACTGAAATAATTAATTAACATTAAAAAAATTATTTATTTATGCCTTTATGACAATAATTTATTGGTATCATCGACTTATAACCTTTTGTAAAAATTTATTATGGAAAAGTTCCCATTTAGAATTCGACTTACTTTTGATTGAGACTGTAACGCATCAACCTCCTTAACTACAAAATATTATGAATTTTTAGGATTCAGTGATCAAACTACGTATGTCAAAATGTTTGACAATGAAACAGAAAGATTCAGATGACAATCTGTCTCGTGAAATCACTCTACTGCTGCCGAAAATAAACCCGTTTGAATCGGTTTCATTCATTTTAGAAGCTTTTTGCGAACTTCCTTCAAAAAAAGACGACAAACACATTGAAAATAAAATTATTATTCAAGTGAGTAAACACAAGGATGCTTATTTTAACAAACGTTCATGTACAAACTAGTGATTTGCCGGATATCCGTATCCGCGGATATCCAAAGGAGAAGAAAGATCCGTATCGTATCCGATAGTTTTTGGCGGATCTTTTACCTTATTAATTTTCAATTCATAGATGAAATTTTATATATATAGGTGATTAGGTAATAATGAAGACCTGTAAAATTCCATTCAGATTATTTTTTATTTTTTTAAATCGTATTTGGCACCTTTATATTGCAAACATTTATCGTAGTGAGTACCTCACTAATAGTACATAACTCAAAGGTACTAAATCAACTATCTTTATAATGAGATATTGCACATCGATCTTTGGAAAGAGATAATCTGTTATGAGAGTTAACTCTTAAAGAGGTCAATAACGTTTTCCCATAACAGATAGTCTCTTTCCAAAGGTCGATGTGCAATATTTACCGCCGCGTACTCTAAGAAAGTTAAGATCCGTATCCGCGGATCTTGAAACCAAAAATCCGTATTCAGATCCGTATCCGCGGATATACATTTTTAACGATCCGGCACATCACTAGTACAAACACAAGCAAAAACTGAGTAAGTAACTATGCAAGAAGCGTGCATAGAGGAACTACTACAAAGTTGCTCATTTAGTTTGGAAATAGATTCTGATAGTCAGTTGTCATTTGTCAGTACTGCGTGGATTATCTGTATACTGATTTTTAGATTGAATTATCAAATAATAATAATAATTTGGTTTTGACGTGATAACGTCTTATAAATTGATGAATCACCAATCTTATAAATTGATAAAACACCGACTGCATGCACGAAAAAGTGTAACGTAACGTTCCTAACGCGTAACGTTCCGCCTGACCCTGAGCGTGCTTTTTGCTAATTTCTCGCTCAATTTAAATCAGATCGGTTTGAAACCAGTCTTAAACGAAAGAGGAGAACATTTTACATAGATTTCGTATAACAGAATTTGCCTAAACAGTTTTTTTATACAAATTTATATAGAAAAATAGCTGTATAAAATATAAATGCAATGTTGTCTAATGCATAACGCGACGCGGTCGGTCGTCTTTGTTTGCCGTACATGGAAATTAGAAAATAACGTATGTCTTGTCTTAACATGTAAACGGCTGCATTTCTAATGTTTAATTCAATTTTTTGACATTAGTATTTTGTGAAATGCAACGCCTTCTAAGTTAAGTATTGGAATAACTAATTATTATTAGAACATAATACTTTGACAGTTGCAAACGTCACTTTTGACATTTCTTATCATTCCGACACCAAGGATAAGCGGATTGAAACCAAATTTTGGGAGGATGTTTGATATGCAAATATGAAGTGGCCTATTGTTTTTGGGGAACATCGGCGCATGCGTAAAAGAATATATCTCTTATAATGATGTTTTATATAATAATAATATAGTTTTTAAAACGGTTTTTACTCTATCTATTTTTACTAGAAATTTTTGTAAATTTTTTGGGGAAAATCGGCGCATGCGCAAAAGAGATACATGCCATAGTTGTTTTTTATATAATAATAGTGTACTTTTTATAGTGTTTTATTATTCTACTTAATAAAATTTACCTAAATTTGAAGCGAAAGATGCAATATCATAGATTCGAATTATTATAATTATTATATAAATTTAGGTTATGTATTACGGAATACGTTATCACGTAAAACTATCGTCCGTAAACCGACTTTACAGACAACCAATTTTTTTTCTTTTTAGAATTCATGGTCTTCCGAGGATCGTACAATTAATTTACACTTTTCTCCGTTGTTCAAATCAATGTGGCGACTGCACACAGCACTTTCGAGGAAATTTATACAAATTACAGTTACGGGACTGACAAATTGCAGCGTGTCTCTTAGTCAGCCATTGCTCCTGTGCAGTGAGGTGAAACTTACACCGCTAAATGTAATAAATGGGCAGCCGCTGGTAAGTGTAAACTATTATTGCGCATACCGCTGTACTGCGGTATGTGCTCTATTATCGCTTTGTGCGTCAGAGCTGATTTTCTTTCATAAAAGAAGTTATATCTAGATTAATTTCCATTCAAATTGTAACTTTTTGAATAGAGGAGATTCTGTTCTATAAAACAGAACGATTTTTAGATCGGTTCGAGTTCATAATTACTACTAAAATTCTAATTAAAAATCACGAACAGCAGTTGTCAATATATTGTTAATGTTATCGCCTTTAGGTTGTAACAAAGGGACTGGATGTTTCGTTCATGTGGGAATTACAAATGGATGACTTAATTAATATGGATCTAATAAAATCAGAATTCGCTATAACTTACAGTGTATTTAAATCATCAGAAGAACAGCATTCTATGGATTACACTGGAACTTACAAATTTGTCTTCGAAATAAGTAATTATAAGGTCCGTAAAAAACCAATTTTGCTAAAATAATGTTTAGTTACAAACAAAATATATAAAACCTCTTGTTGCATTAAACACAAATTCAACAGTGAAATCTTTTACCGCTGTCTAGTAATTTGCAACAAGTTGAAATTTCACTAAGATTTTGTATCTCAGTTCTTTAATTTATTATCAAAAAGCTTATTTTGAATTTTGTTATATAATTTTGGTGTAAGCTAAACCATATTTATAGTTGTTTTTTCGTTCAAAATATGACGTAAAAATAATTTGCTGATTAATTCTTAATTACATATTCAATAGTCTATGGCACGCCGTTTTACTATTTAATAGTAGAAGAAAAATTATCTGAAATTTAAAAAGTCAAAACAGAAATAATTTTTTAATAAATTTTTTAATAAAAATTTTTGAATTAAAATTATGTACATAATAAAAATTGGTTGTCTGTAAAGTCGGTTTACGGACGATAGTTTTACGTGATAACGTATTCCGCTCGAATATCATATTTAATAATCACGCACAGGGTCAGGCGGAACGTTAGGAACGTTACACTTTTTCGTGCATGCAGCCGGTGTTTCATCTTCTTATATTGATGTGATTCATCAATTTATAAGACGTTATCAAGTCAAAATGTTTGAATTAAAATTATGTACATAATAAAAATGTTTGAATTAAAATTATGTACATAATAAAAATGTTTGAATTAAAATTATGTACATAATAAAAATGTTTGAATTAAAATTATGTACATAATAAAAATGTTTGAATTAAAATTATATGCCAACATATAGAAATGTTAATGTTGGAAAAAGCAAAAAATAAAAAAAATGTGCATTTATTTTTTGAATTGGTTTCTAGTGAATTAACTGATTTATTATTGTTTTATTATTTTTCGTCAGGATGTTTTTATTTAAAAAAATATTTATTATCTCTACACATAATAAAAGTATTTATAATTATTATTATGTCATGACATAATAAAAATACATTATTTTTATGTCATGACATAATTATAATTCGTCGTTTTTCCTATCTCTTTCTATGTATAAGCATTTAATTTTATGTCATGGCATAAAAATAATGTATTTTTATTATGTCATGACATAATAATAATGTATTTTTATTATGTCATGACATAATAATAATGTATTTTTATTGTCATTACATAATAATTATTTTTATTGTCACCACATAAAAAAATTCACTTATAATTTTTTTTCTGAAATTAAAATTCTTAAATATTTTTATAATTTTTGGAAAAATATTTTACTATTAAATAAGTAAAATGGCGTGCCATAATAGTCAATAAATGAATTAAAAGGATATGAACAAAAAATAAGCATAGAAACATGCCTAAAATACATAAAATTCGTTTTAGACTCTATTCATAGTTCGATCATTAGTGGAACCAATTAAAGGAGCGGAATTTTGCCGTTCGGGCACAATGTGTCATCTCCGTTTAACCGTGGAAAGGACCGATTCCAATGAGCATTTTAACGATGCGCTTATGTACGAAGTGCTTGCCGATCAGAGCACATGGGCTGTTTGCGGTCGCACAGCCGGCGTTGTCGCATTCAGTGTGCTCAGTGCTGTTGACGGCAGCGGAGACCCGCGGCCCAATTCACAAACCGTCACGTTGGATGTAATGCCGCTCTGTAGTGGGCATGTGCCTTTACCTTTAGTGAGACTCTCCAAGTACATACCCGCAAATCAGGGACAGGCTGGTATGTAGAAAAAATGTTAAATAGTGTTACAAATCATATACATATTTTATTTATACAAATTTCAAATTTTGTGTGGAGGTGGAGTTTTTAAAAAAATAATTCCGGGGTGAACGATAAACGGGTATGCGAATTGTAATTTCGGGGTGAACGATAAAGGGGTATGCGAATTGTCTCGCAGTGAAACAGGAAGGGGCAAATGTTGAATTTTTAAAAAAACAATTCCGGGGTGAACGATAACAGGGTATGCGAATTAAATAGCTAATTGTTTGAATAGAACTGCGTTTTCTAAAAGATGTATATTTAATTGACAGTCAATTAAATATATATTTTTTAAAAAACGCAGTTCAGTCGCTCACTTAGTAATTTAGTCACCCAACTATTATTTTTGTCATCACGCGCAGTCAGTCGCTCACTTAGTAATACAGTAAACCAAATTGATTATTTTTGTCACCCAAAATTGTAATTTACAGTCACTCGTTTAAATACTACCCTTTTCTAAGTAGTAAGGACGCAATAGGCCTTTATACTGTAATTTTTAACTGGCGTCTGGGGCTCCTGGGCAACGCCTGATGAACACTAAACATCTATGTAAAAAATAGGGTACAAAATTTAATTGTTCCATTAGTGTAATATATTCCGAAATTCGTAAAAAACAAACTAAAGAATGTTATAATTTATATTTGACAGATAAATCTCGAAAGCCGGAACCAACAGCACATCCACGACTAGAACCGTTCAGTACCGGTCAAGTGTATAATATAAGTAAAGCTCAACAAGTACATGTTTTGCCTGCTGTAGTTGAAGGAAATGTTATGTAAATCTTACCAAATTTTTATTGGTGCTCATTTGTACAATGAAGAAAAAATGAATTTTATTATTTCAATATATTATATTATTTATTTTAATAATCTCGTAAATTAATTCTCGTTTATTCTTTTATATTTTTTGTAGATATTTAAATATAAGTTTAAAATAAAATATAATTGTTTGTTTTTATTAATAATAGGTTCGTTCCAAGCAGCCTCGAACGGTAATGAAACCGTACACAGTCTTGTCACTGCGCAAGACTAATTTGCGCACTAGCTCAAAAATCGATTCTGCGCAAGACAGTCTTGCGCAATAACAAGACTGTGTACGGTTTTGTTACCGTTCACGGCTGCTTGGAACGAACTTATTGTCGTCTTTGGATCTTGTAGGATGCCTTAAAATGATGCAAAATCTTTTTTGGACTGATGCCATTGTTAACGGTTTGTAAGATAAATTTGAGCTATAATATGCCATTATAGCTGAAAATTAGTCTAGTATATATATAGTTTAAAAAAACTAAAAAACACGCTTTATATCAAACTAAAAAGTAAAAAATATTTTTTTTTAAAATAAGCTTAAAACAATAATGAATAAAAATTACAAGTATTATTGTGAAAAAAGCGTGGGGCGCTCGATGTACGAAAATGTGGAAAAAGCGCCCCACGCTTTTTTCACAATAATACTTGTATTTTTTATTCATTGTTGTTTTAAGCTTATTTTTAAAAAATTATTTTTTTACTTTTTAGTTCGATATAAAGCGTGTTTTTTAGTTTTTTTTTTTAATAGTCTTTGGATATAAACGTCGGATTCGAATTGAGAAATAATATACTACTAATGAGTAACCGTTAATTTACAATTTTTATTAAAACAATTCATACAAATTAATACGATTAATTTTGAAAAAAATTTACATATACAAAGATAAAATACCATTTTGAAACAATACTTCAGAAGGCCGTATTCTCTTAGACATAATACTATTACACTGTCCCTGCCTAAGTAAATACGTCTTGTTTTGTAATTACTTCCAGACACACAATGTGAAGTTTTTTATATTTATAACAGCACAATATTAATACACACTACTATAATGTCTGTCCTCTGAAAGAGCAGGTAAGTAAGTTCGCGACAGTACCGCTTATCAAAAACAGGTGGAAAGAACCGAAGTTTTCCCGAGTAGTGATAAAAGCGCCATCTCGCGTGCGCCAGAAAACGGTCCATCTCGAAACACAGCAAGCATAGGAAGCTAGGTTTTGTAGTTACATACTTCCTGATTCTCATTTAAAAAAAGACGAACATCAAAATTTTACAAAAATAATTGTATATAGAATTAGAAATCAACGATTTTAGGATTTTTCCCCCTTACATGCGCTATGAAATCTTTTTTATGCCACACCTCAAGATTACAGGTCCACTAAAACGACCTGACAGGGTTTTATGAGTGCAGTATTAAAGAAATCCCTGATATTTTTAATTTTTTTATTGCATCGAGTTAGAAGCGTGAATTTTTTACAGAACCATGAGGTTGTACATCTTGGTACTCGATATTAATTTCAACTTGAAACTCTCTCCGTTCATGAAAAAAGGGTCTTGATGAGGGTTTAGTTTTTTTTTTTTCATTCCGAGGTACAGAATAGTGATGTGCCGGATCGTTAAAAATGCATATCCGCGGATACGAATCTGAATACGGATATTTGGTTTCAAGATCTGCGGATACGGATCTTAACTTTCTTAGAGTACGCAGCGGTAAATATTGCACAGTGACCTTTGGAAAGAGACTATCTGTTATGGAAAAAAGTTATTGACTTCTTTAAGAGTTAACTCTCATAACAGATTGTCTCTTTCCAAAGATCGATGTGCAATATCTCATTATAAAGATAGTTTTTTATTAGTACCTTTGAGTTATGTACTATTGGTATGGTACCCACTACGATAAATTTTTGCAATATAAAGGTGCCAAATACGATTTTAAGAAATAAAAAATAATCTGAATGGAATTTTACAGTTTTTCATTATTACCTTATCACCTATATATATAAAATATCATCTATGAATTGAAAATTGATAAGGTAAAAGATCCGCCATAAAACTAACGGATACGGATCTTTCTTCTCCCTCGGATATCCGCGGATACGGATACGGATATCCGGCACATCACTAGTACAGAACTCTAAACATTATTGTAAAAGTGCCTGTACTGTCACGAAGTTAGGCTCCTGTCCTTTTAGAAGATATGCTTAAATCTGTCCACTCTCAATTGAAATCGGCACCGTGAGGCGATACTCTAACGATTAACAAGAATTATAAAATATTACAGGATCGTAAATAAAAATCGGATGAAATAAATTTCTGTAACACCCTGTAAAATAAAAGTAAAGAAAAAATGCATAAATCTTTAATTAAGCGCCATGGAGAATCTGGTTACAACGCATGTCCTCTGCAACGATTGCAGCGATCCTGAGTATTTAAAGTAAAATTAACTTCAACGAAAAAATAATTCCGATAATCTTACAAGCCATTACCCACTATTTTGGTTTATGGTCCATACTGCTGGATCATTTGCACATAAATCATGTCATACAAGCTGTAAACGTGATATTTTTTAGTAAAAAATGGCAAAGAAAAAGAGAAAATGTGTTTTTTTCAATTGAGCAAAAACTTGAAGCGTTAAGAAAACTAGTCGCGGGCAAGTACAAACAAATAATCAAATTTTATCTTAGTCAGAACTTCCATTTAATTTGTGTTTCTTTCGTCCACCATTTGCTTTATCCGACCACCTGCTGTGTCGGATCATTGAATAACCGACATTCTATACTTACAATCGCGATCAAAAAAGTTACGATACTGGTTTAAATTCGTGGAGATTTTACGCCGCGGTGCAGATCAATTTTAGTTGAGTAGGGAGACTTTTAAAGTACAAAATACTGAAAAAACTAATTATCTACGCCTAAAATTCCAAAAATGACTTAATTTAATCCACAACTTTTAAATCAAAGTCAATGCCATATTTATTTTGGAAGTCAAAATATTGAAAGAAGTTTGTACAAACACAAATCCAAAATTATTTTTTTCAACAAAAAAGTACCGGTCATTTTACTGACCTGCCCATAAGTGTGAGTTTAATATTAAAAAGAATATTATCATCATAATAATTCATCAGATTTTTCTTTTTGTTTTTTTTAGATTTGAGAAAACATAATTTTTTTATTTTCCAAACTCATAGATCTGCCACGTCAACATTGGCGGCGGAACTATTTTTTTTTTTGTTATACGTTCACTACCTACTAGTTAAAGAATAGAGTTATTGACAAAATTTCAAAAAGTATTTAAAATTAAAGAATAAAGGTATATGTACCCGTAAAAAATATTTTTTCTCATAAATATAACAGATTTGACTCATTATTAGTTGTTTTTTATTTTGACTTTAAATTCTGCGCCAAAACGTCAATTGACCTTGACAGCCATGTTTACTGATTGCCTACGTCACAGTAGGCAATTAGTAAACACTAAGCAAGCGGGTACAACGTGACATATAGCATTATAACCAACAAAGTGTTGCATTTAATATGATTGACAGAGTACAATGAATACACCAGAGAACATACACTGAACAGAGATAACGAATACACATGGCAGTCAGTGGCACACAGCTACCGGCCATGTTGACTGATTAATGACGTCACGCGCTGCGATTGGTGTTTGAAATCACGTGACACATAGGTTAAAAATCGTGATTTTATTTATTTATTTTAATATATTTAACGCACTTATTTAATAAAAATAATAATTCTAAACGATATTTTAAACCATAAACTTTCATTATAACAGTTTTATATTTAATTTTAATCACTGTCAATAACCCTATTAAAATTGTGGGGGGACGTGGACGCTATATTAGGTTTAGGTTGACTTAGTCCCCTTTTCTGCCGCCAATACGCGTCAAGATCATTCTATTGATATTGTTTTAAAATAATTCCATAGCTGGGCAGCCAAACATGATTAAAACGTTTTTAAAATGTCGCGATAATAATCTGATAATAAATTGTTGTTAATATTTGGATTCATATTTGTAGGAACTTTTCTCTTTATTTTGATCTACCGTATTCACTAGTGATGTGCCGGATCGTTAAAAATGTATATCCGCGGATACGGATCTGAATACGGATTTTTGATTTCAAGATCCGCGGATACGGATCTTAACTTTCTTAGAGTACGTGGCGGTAAATATTGCACATCGACCTTTGGAAAGAGACTATCTGTTATAGGAAAAAGTTATTGACCTCTTTAAGAGTTAACTCTCATAACAGATTGTCTCTTTCCAAAGATAAATGTGCAATAACTCATTATAAAGATAGTTTTTTAGTACCTTTGAGTTATGTACTATTGGTATGGTACTCACTACGATAAATGTTTGCAATATAAAGGTGCCAAATACGATTTTAAAAAATAATCTGAATGGAATTTAACAGTTTTTCATTATTACCTAATCACTTATATATATATAAAATTTCATCTATGAATTGAAAATTGATAAGGTAAAAGATCCGCCATTAAACTAACGGATACGGATCTTTCTTCTCCCTCGGATATCCGCGGATATGGATACGGATATCCGACACATCACTATTCACAATGTATTGGTGGATTTTATTACTTCACATCAAAAAGTTCTACGCACAATGTAACTACCTAACCGCACGTTAAGAATATTTTAAAAATTCAGTCAAAAATATTTCGAAACGAAAAATACATGTAAATGATCATCTTGAATAATAAATTTAATTTGGTAATTTAATAAAATGTCAAACAATTCTTTGGTATTGTTGAATGAGTAATAAATAAATCATAATAAAATTAGTATTAATTATATAAATATATCTTAATTGTTTAATAATAATGTATAACACAAATGTTACAGCGGAGTAACATCTGTAGTTTGAGGTACGGATCCCGAGTTAGATGTCGTGTCTTGGTGGTGCGTTAGAGATTGTTGGAGGGCTACTGGCGTGAGCCACTCACGCGGCAGGCACCTTTGTAAAAATGGAACGCAACTACTGAAATAGGCCAGTCTGTTCACCCATGAAGGTATATCTTGTCCGCATACTATCTGCAATTTATACAACAAAAAGTTTAACCCAAATGCTTATTTAACAACGGTTATCATTCTGAATGTGAAAAAAATCCAAATGTTGACACAATCACACCAAACTTTAAACGCAAAAAAGAACAAATTGCGTTTATCAAAATAAAAAAACCCCTTTGCACTCCGGGAGTGCCGGCGGAATTGAATATTAACGTATTACGAATTTTCGATCAAAATGGTTTGTATCATAGATTGCATTTTTATGTACGATATTTCAACGCTAGATGTCTAACGTTGCATAAATAAAAGTTTTCGTCTTACGCATTTTCGATCAGGACACGTGACCCTGACGCGAGTTTAGTCCCTGACGCGAGTTTAACATTTTTTACCCATTACAAAAAAAGTGTACAACGCAGCTAAAGAAGTTTTCACTTCAAAAATAGAACAAACTTTTTGATTCTACCTCCAGCCCACTGCAGAGAATGTTTTACAGACTATAAAACCGTATTTTTTTGATAAGTTAAATTCCAGGAATCGTTTTTTTCTTTTTGTATAAGAATCTTATATTTTTTAAAGTAAGTTAAAAAATGATATTTTCGCTGCTACAAATTATACTAGAAATACTGATAGAAAAAATCGTTATTGGAAATTTTGTACAAAAGAGCTTTATATTAAATTTAGGGGAGCTGCTGCAGATAAAATACCAGCAAAGTTTAACTTTAAGAGGTGCACATGCAACATACCTGTGTAAAAGCCCCTGAGAAATGATTGCAATTATTGTTCATGAGATGGTACCGATTACCTCGAAACTGTTTACCGAGTTCTACTACGATTCTTTTAACGCCTTCTTCCGTAAAGTCTGTATAACCAACTTGAACACTTTGTCTGGAAAGGATAATAAATACGAAATATTAAAAAATAGCAATTAAGTTTATCGATATCAACTACACAGATGATGATTTGATCTTGTCTACTGAAATTTCAAGAATATATCCTATCATAAAAATTGGAACCATATCTATAATTTCTTATTATTGCGTTTTTTCTTGGGTAATATGATATAGACGGAGAGCTGGCTACGGAGAAAATGGGTGACTCGGTGCAGAGCTGAAAATTTGCAGAATAATAGGAGATAGTACAAGTAGGGAAAAAATTGTCAGAAGGCTAGGCGGAAGATAAAGAGCCGCCAGAAGGCGCTAATGTTGCGAAAAATCAGTGCACTTTTGGCGATTTCTATACTTATTCTGTAATTCAAAACTAGATTATATATTATATATATTACACATTATTTAGTTATAAGGGCATACTGAAAATTCAAACATGATATAATAATTACTTTCGACAAATATTCAAAATTATTAATGACATTTTGATAGAAATAAAATTAATCGTCATATATTTTCATTAATAAAATTACGTTGTTATAACAACGTGATTTTATTAATTTATTTAATTTTATTTCTATCAAAATGACATTTTCACAAATTTTTAATATACTAAACTCACCTGAATCTAAATTGTTCACCGAGTTCTTCTGCATCTCGAGGTGTTATCTCAAAAATACCAGTAAATTCGAATGGATGGCCACCATAAGCGTATTCTGTTCCATAAATTTCTACACCTATGCAACATAAATATTATGAGCTCACACAGATCCTAAGTTTAGATTTTAAAATCGCTGTATCTTCAGCAAAGTTACAAAAACAAAAGTTTTCAGAATATCATATACATATTTTATTAAAAAATATATATAGCGGTCCGGTCCGGTTTCACCCGGGTGCAAAAGAACGAAGGAGGGGGGGGAGGGACATGAGTATGCACATTCATCTCAGTTTATCGAGATGGATGTTGTGTCCAAATTTCATGATGATCGGAGTTACCGTTCAAAAGTTTTTGTTGGACGGACAAATTTTCAGATACATTTTGCAAAATTTTTCATTGATGCTCCGCTCCTATTGGTCATAGCGTGATATTATATAGCCTATAGCCTTCCTCGATAAATGGGCATAGACGCTGATGACCTCAGCTGTTGAGCGTCTATAATTTACAATCAATCAATCGATAAATGGGCTATCCAACAAAAAAAAAATTAAATTAGAACCAGTAGTTCCTGAGATTAGCGCGTTCAACCAAACAAACAAACAAACTCTTCAGCTTTATACAGGGTGAGTCAGACCACCCGTATCGGTCGTTTTTTTCGAAAACGGTTAGTCGTAGAGAGTTGTGTCAAAAATCTGTATTATAAAAGCCCTAATGAAGAATCGAATGGTGATATTTTTTCCCCCCGGAAAGGTCGGCTTCCCTGTTAGTTTGCTCCGGAATGTTCAGAACTCCGGAATGTTAAATGGCACGATAAGTCGAAAGTGGTATTGTTGAAAAGTTCTTTAAAAAATAAGCAAGTTTTGTAGGACATTTTTTTTTGTTACTGCCACCCCTGTTAAGTAATATTCGTTTGAAATTATTAAATTAACATGTCAGAATAAAAAACTTAATTTTAAAAGTCTGCATTTAAAATCTAGTTACCTAATTAAACAATTAATAAAAAAAGTCCGATTATGTTGTAATCGTTTGAATATTTTCTTCGGTAGTATACACATTCATTTTGCAAAAGAATATTATTTGTCAAATTGAAAAACAAGATTTCAAGGCTTACTCTGATCCAGTCATTTTTTCCCAATGTTAATTTCCCTATGTGCACCTTACGTGTTTACATACTGTATATGATTACAATGCATGTTTTTACCAGCACGCTGTGATAGGCGGAATATACGTTCTTGACTAGTTAGTAGTTATACTATGTGCATCAGCTTTACGACAGCTCAAATGGCAAAACTGTTTCGTGCATAGTTAATAGGAACCACCACAGACCAAACAACACAAATGGTCGCTAGTTTACTAGTCCATTGAGAATTTTCTGATCAGTTAATACATCAGCATGTTAACATTACACCTATCCCCCGATTTACACGGTAGATACGTTCCTGAGAAAAACGTGTAAATCGAAAATTAAAAACTTTCAAGTCAAAACCGTGTAAATCGAAAAGCTTGCAGAAAATGCATAATTTTGCTATTTAACAGTTGTGATTTTTTTCAATATTTTTAGGTGTACACAGAAATAAAAATAAAATGCATTGACAGGTTCGGAAACTGTGAAACTTTCACTCAAATACAATTTTCCGTAGATAAAACTTTAATTTTATGCGAAGAAATACAGACACAGTGTGCGTGTGCAGCAAGTCAGCACATAAGCTCGGGATTCCCCGTGAGATGTGTACACAGCGCACGTGTTCAATCACAGTAGCATTTAGTAGAGTGCGATAAAAACAAAAAAAAACTTATTTGGAAAACCGTGTAAAAGCGAAAACGTGTAAAACAAGTACCGTGTAAATCGGGGGATGGGTGTATATAAGAACTTGTATTATAGTTGTATCGATTTTTTACAATAGTCAAAAAAAACTTATTTTGAGAGCATCGACTAGTTACAAGAACAATATTATACTGATAATACTCTCTTTGTATATCACTAGCCTAGAATTTACGATTATAGCACATACAAACTTTCCACAACAAAATATACTTACCGGAATGAAAAACTCCGAGACCTATATTGTTTGTGTATTCATTAATCCAGTACATATCATAAACGTTCAATAAGACTGGCTCTTTTGCTAGCTTTGGCAACAATTCATCCGAACCTGTATCGCGTTTCATACTCATACAACCTGGGAAAGGTAAATTGCAAGCTATACCGCCGTTCGAAAACATAACCTAAAATTACAAATTGCATTATACTTATGTACACTAATTTACGCGATTGGCATTTCATATATACTATTAAAGCAGCATAAAAGCTGATTTTACTTTATTACAAATAAATAAAAACAATGACTAACCCTTCTATTTTTCTGACTTGTTAGTGCTGTTATAATATAAAATAATCAATTCATGTGTACAGTTATTAGAAAAACATTTACATCAGACATCTACTCTGATATTTGGCAATTTTGCTATGTTTGGCAAGCTGACATGTTTTAAAAATTTACTACAAAACACAATAAAAATTTGACATTTAAATATTACAAATAGAACAAACCACTTTATTTATCGGCCATACACTACTAACCCGACATCTACGTTTCACAGTTTTCACTGCTGATTTAAGCGCGCTCTTTAAAACACTTCGTTACTATCTAATCTAGGGATGAGCAACACGCGGCCCGCGCGCCGCTTGCGGCCCGTTAAACATGTTTATGCGGCCCGCCAAGCATTTCTAAAATTGAATTTATTTTTTTACCGACTTTCTCCCATCAATATATTGTTATAAAATTAATTATAATAAAATGGTAGTACATACCAAACCGAAACAATTTTTTGTGACGGGTTACTCACTTGTCGGCGTCTGTGTTTGTTTGCGAACAATTATTTTCAACCATGAAATTAATCAAAAATGACCACTGATCAAGACTGAGTGATGCACGATTAGAATTCCGGCTGATATTGATCAGCTTGTATCGAAAAAACAGTGCCAAATTTCTCATTAAAAGTTTCAAGTAAATTCGTTACTCTGTTCTTTTCTTGTTTGTTTTTATTTTGCATTAAAATTTGTAGGTATATGAAATCTTTACTTTTTTTTAATATTATATTTTTTATTCTAATGTTTATTACAAATAAAGTTTTGTAAATTATTAATAAGTGTTACTTTATGTATATGCGGCCCGCCAAAAATTCTAAAATTTAAATTGGCCCGTTGATTAAAAAGGTTGCTTATCACCCCTGATCTAATCTATGATCTAGAGCTAATTTTTAAATAATCTTGATTTTTAAGTATAAAAAATCAAATAAAAGACATTTTGTTACGTTTTGATATCAACATGTTTTATTAAATTCCTAACCATGTAAACAAATCCATAAAATTGGTTTTACAATTTTTATCATAAGAACTGCAGTCACCATCAATGCCATCTTTTTCTGCTTTATTATACTCCTCAGGAAAATCAGATTCGGTTGATGTAGATGGCCTATAATAACAATTATATAAAAAAAACGGTTACGTCCCGAATTATAATAGTCAATAGATCACAGAAAATTATTTTCTACTCAATCAAATTATTAATATATTCAAGAAGTTTGTCTTTGATAAAATGTGATGTTAGATAGCGATAAGACTAACGTTAATATGATATGAATAATTTCACCAAGGACTCCGTTATGTTCAATGTTTGAGCCTGCTGCTTCACAAATCAATCTCAGTAGACAGGACCTTCCGGGATAACCAAATCTATAAAATATAAGTTCAAATAAAAAAGGATTCTAAAAAAAATATGCAATACTTATTTTGAATTCTCTTTACGTTTCCATTTTATTTTCTATAACTTGGTAGGCCAATTTTCTATCGGGAACTTTTCTGGAATACTTTCGCGCTACTTCATTTTCGTTAATAGCATCGTCCTCAATTACTTCAATTTGGAACTGAGTTTCATTACTTGGTAACATGTAATTGGCTTCGAAGTTATATGCTACGAAAACATTTTGTCGAGGAATATCTACTGGAACTGCCAATGCAAAAAATAGCTGAAATTTATTTGCATATTCTTTAAATTATTATTGAATTGACCCCGCCGACCTTCGACGGAGTGTTAATATTTAAAAAAAAGACGGGTTGCACTCCGGGAGTGCCGGCAGAAGTGAAAACTTGAATATTAACGTCTTACGAATTTTCGATCAGGTCACGTGTCCTGACGCGAGTTTAACATTTTTTACCCATTACAAAAAAAGTGTACAAAAGTTTTCGTCTTACGAATTTTCGATCAGGTCTTACGAATTTTCAATTAGGTCTTACGAATTTTAGATCTGACGCGAGTTTAACATTTTTTACCCATTACAAAAAAAGTGTACAAAAGTTTTCGTCTTACGAATTTTCCATCAGGTCTTACGAATTTTCGATCAGCTCACGTGTCCTGACGCGAGTTTAACATTTTTACCCATTACAAAAAAAGTGTACAAAAGTTTTCGTCTTACGAATTTTCGATCAGGTCTTACGAATTTTCAATCAGGTCTTACGAATTTTAGATCTGACGCGAGTTTAACATTTTTTACCCATTACAAAAAAAGTGTAGGTACAAAAGTTTTCGTCTTACGAATTTTCGATCAGGTCTTACGAATTTTCAATCAGGTCTTACGAATTTTAGATCTGACGGGAGTTTAACATTTTTTACCCATTACAAAAAAAGTGTACAACGCCGCTAAAGAAGTTTTCACTTCAAAGATATACCTATATTACTTAGGTGTTTCAGAAGCAATAAAAGAAACAATTCTAATGACTAATTGTTTGATATTATATTAAAGAATTCGTTCGTTCTATCCGAGTGGTTCAAATGAAACTCGGTTCATGTACAAGCTTGATAAAAAAGAGCGTTTAGAATTATTTCTTTATATAATAACAAAAAGGAAAAAAAAAACTTGTGGTGGCACAAGCGCATCAATAAAATATATATATGTAAATCGGTTGAATAGGGACCGGTAGTGGTCGACTGTCGAAGATGTTAAAAGAAAACAGCGCTTTCTAAAATAAAAAAAAATTGAAAAACTTACTCCCATACCGCTGCCAGCTGGATAGAACAAAGCACATTGCAACTGTTTAAAGAGTGACGAAATACAAACCAGAAAAATTAATAAGATTTCAGTTTTTGACATCCTGTTTTTATTAATATTTCATTAAAAGAATATAAATAACGTTTTTTTTTAGTTGAAGTACCTATTATAGTAGTACATCAATAATCAGTTCAGTAAGGATTGCCCTAATATGATATGTACTATACGGTAAAAATATTCAATAAACTATTAATATTACACATGGACATGGTACATACGCAATTAGCTAGTATGTGATAATTTATTTAACTTATAGATATCGAGAATTCGTAACTGTAAAATAGTAGTTTATGTATCTAGGTCGTAATGAAGTAGATTATGTTCGAGTTGTGACAATGTGTAAAAACGAGTTAGCGGATTTTAAGTCACACGAGTTATAATACCATTACGCTCGAGATATGTGCTATATATATTTTTGCACGCACGTCGACCTCTTTTAAAATAGCTGTTTTTTACTTCTTTTTGTTATATTTTCAAAAAAATTATGACAATTCTTTGGTGTTGCAAATTACATTTCAAAAGGGTTGCAGCCGCGTTCAGAACAAACAGATAAAATTTTGCTATTGAATTTCCTGTAGCTTTTCCTTTACTTCACGCGGCACGCGCTAGTGTTAAATGGAAAGCAGTTAGTTTACAGAGGATAGGGTAGTGTAAAAAATTATTTATAAATTGACTTTGAGAACAAAAGCAGTGAAATGTGCAAAAGCGGACGTCATGAGATATTTCGATTAGCAAAATAATGCAACAGTTAACCACAGGGTCACAGTTCAGATTCATTTTATGTCTAGCATCTCTGGGCTTGTCAGTTCTATTTGACAGAAAGTTCGATATACAAATCCTTGTTATTCCAACTGCAAATATTAAACTACCTTACGAATCTGTATACCTATGGCTATATGCATTAAATTTTCAATGAATTTGAATGAATTATTATTTGAAAATAACCTATATCATTATCGTTCATATCCATTTAATAACGTTTTTATTTTAAAAGCTATTTCAATTTTTTAAATACTATTTAAGTATTGTGGGACAAAATCTAGAAATGTTTTAAAAATGGATCGCAAAATGCGGTCTGCGGAGTGCTGCCCTCAAGTGTTATAGCAAACTAACTGCAAATGTCAAAACTGGCAAAATAAGCGGGAAAAGTTTGTTCAACTACTGTTACGATATGTCAGGTTATAAAGGAACATTAAAAGTCTAGAAAATACAGTAGAGTTGTAATTTAAAATAAAAAAAATGCTGCAAAACACAGGCAAATTTAAAGCTGATAAATCAAACACGTTTCAAAGGTAATTTTGATGTAAAGCATGGTACACTTAAAATACTTTTAAAGCACTTGAATTGTAGAATAATAGCTGAAACGTTTTTTTTTAATTCTTTATAACAGTATACAAGAAGATCTTACAGACGTACGTATTCGAACAGCTTTGGAAAATGATGCCATCGATAACAGATATGGTTTCAACAGGATCCGAGATAAACGGGAAAGAACGGGCTATCTCATTAATATGCATACTGTAAGTTTATATATAATTTATTGAAATATAAATTATTCAGTGTTGATTATCGTTTAGATACTATTTAAAATTTGCTGTTCAATATTGACGATGGATATTCGAAGTTACACATAATACTTCAACAAAATCGTATTGATAAACTAAGGTTTAGTTTATTTATTATATGTATTTATTTTTTAATTCATAGAATTTTGTTTTAGACCGAAGTATTAGATGAAAGCAAACGGTTATTAGCAGCCGTTGATTACTATTTTATGGAAGAAGATGGATCAAGGTTTAAAGTATCACTACCGTTTAGACCGTACTTTTATGTTCTTGTAAAAAAGGATAATATTAGAGAAGTTACACAATTTTTATCAAAAAAATATCTTGGGCTAATTGCAGAACTTCTTACTGTCACTAAAGAAGATCTAGATTTGGTAGGATATATTTTCAGTTAGCATTACAAAAAAAATTGGTTGTCTGTAAAGTTGGTTTACGGACGATAGTTTTACGTGATAACGTATTCCGCTCGAATATCATATTTAATAATACATAACCTAAATTTTAGTAGCTGTCAAACTATATTTTTACCGACTCTCTATCGCTTATACTGCGCTCTCGCTTGCACGCACAGGGTCAGGCGGAACGTGACACTTTTCGGAACGTTACACTTTTTCGTGCATGCAGTCGGTGTTTCATCAATTTATAAGACGTTATCACGTCAAAAATATATTGAAAAAAAAATTGGTTGTCTGTAAAGTCGGTTTACGGACGATAGTTTTACGTGATAACGTATTCCGTAATACATAACCTAAATTTATATAATAATTATAATAATTCGAATCTATGATATTGCATCTTTCGCTTCAAATTTAGGTTAATTTTATTTATTTAAATTACTCACCATATAATATAATTGTTTTTTTAACTTCCTTTCTTTCGTATTTATTTTAAGTCTCAAAGATTAGCTGTCATAATATTTTGAAAACAATTGTTTCACTGTTTATATAAAATTCCAAAACCTACTTACAATATTTAAGTATTTTCATACGTCAAAAAATTGATTTTTATAATGATAAAATTTGTAAGAAAACGATTTTTTCGAGAGATGAGACCTAGCTAAAACGATTTTTTGCCCCCCAAAATCCCTTTCAGTAAATTTTATCCAAATCGTTAGGGCCGTTTTCGAGAAAAGCACGCACAGGGTCAGGCGGAACGTTAGGACCGTTAGGAACGTTACACTTTTTCGTGCATGCAGCCGGTGTTTTATCAATTTATAAGATTGGTGATTCATCAATTTATAAGACGTTATCACGTCAAAAAAAGTAAAGCGATTGTTTTTTTTACAGCCGAATCACTTGATTGGTCTGAAGCAACGTTATATAAAGCTATTATTTACAAATATGACTGACCTAATAAAAGTTCGTAGAGAAATACTTTCTGCCGTAAGAAAGAATCGAGAACGAGCTAAAACCAACACAGTGTACACAGAAATGTTAACTAATCATTTATCAAATGACGATATGAAAAACACAACGAATAAAAAACTTACAGACTGCATGGAACACATAATTGACATCAGGGAATATGATGTTCCTTACCACGTACGGGTTTCTATCGATCATGAAATATTCTGTGGGTCATGGTACACTGTGCTGGGCGGTGGCAGTGCTGTTGCCGTTCCCGTTTTCACTAAACGTAACGATTTAATTGAACGACCAGACCCTATAGTTTTGGCTTTCGATATTGAAACTACAAAATTACCTCTGAAATTTCCCGATGCCGCTACCGATCAGATAATGATGATTTCGTATATGATCGACGGACAGGTACTTTTTTTATACATTAGTTTCACTTGTAAGTTTGTATGTATGTTTGTTTGTAACCTCGTTTGGACTACAGCAAGTGGTTTATTACTGTTAGTATGTTATGCCACTACTGTAAGAGCGGTCTAAGGCGCTGGTCTTCGCTGACGTCAACTCTCGAATTCACCGGTCGTGGGTTCTAATCCCGTCCACACCGAAATAAAAAATTTGTTTTTTTTCGCCAAATTTTTGACAATAAATCGAACTAAAAAGTGGAAAATAAATATAGTTTAAAAAAAACTAAAAAACACGCTTTATATCAAACTAAAAAGTGAAAAATAAATATAGTTTAAAAAAACGCTTTATATCGAACTAAAAAGTAAAAAATAATTTTTTTAAAATAAGCTTAAAACAATAATGATTAAAAAATAGTAGTATTATTGTGAAAAAAGCGTGGGGCGCTTTGTTCCACATTTTCGTACATCGAGCGCCCCACGCTTTTTTCACAATAATACTAGTATTTTTTATTCATTATTGTTTTAAGCTTATTTTAAAAAAATTATTTTTTACTTTTTAGTTCGATATAAAGCGTGTATATTTTTTTTATCGTTAGACTCGCACTCAAAATGCGCTAGGCTTGAATTTTTTTCTACTGTTATTCAATGGTAATCGGTAATTCTTGTATCGGAAATTTATATAAAATTTTCCATGGCTTCATTAAAAAATTCCAAGCATGTTCATCATGGAAAATAAAGGTAAAGGAGATGCATTTGTGTATATTGAACAAAGGGCAAGAAAGAGGAACAATTTTTAGAGATTTAGCCATAAGGACCAAACGTCACTAGGAAATGAAGCTAAATAAGTACTGTCATTAACATGCCATGAATATGCTAAATAAAATTTAGGGAGTACTTACTATAAAAAAGGGATTTTAAAGTAAGATTTCATGATAATTTTTTTTAAACGATAAAGTTAAAATCTACTGCAGAAAATTTTTATACTAGAGGTAATGGTTCTTGCACTAGATAAGTTCGTAATTTTTTCAACTATGAAAAACACTGATTTTTGTGCTGCACGATTTGGTTTGCAGGCCGTGGAGATTCCCCTCCTTACCTTTATACTCCATGATGGTCATGTTAAAATGATTCCTTATCGTAGACGGTAGAAATCATGTATTCATCGGGTCAAATGCATTTGTTTTCTCTGGCCTAATAGAAAATATATTGCAATTTTCACCAAATATCCGAATTATCGAATGCTGTTTGACTGCTTTGTCAGTATTAAATAATATATTTATTCTGCTATAATAATGCCGAGAAACGGACACTAAACGAATTATGGACTAAGAGCTGGCTACGGAGAAAATGGGTGACTCAGTGTAGAGCTGAAAATTTGCAGAATAATAGGAGATAGTACAAGTAAGTAGGGAAAAAATTGCCAGAAGGCTAGGCGGAAGATAAAGAGCCGCCAGAAGACGCTAATGTTGCGAAAAATCAGTGCACTTCTGACAATTTCTATACTTATTCTGTAATTCAAAACTAGATTATATATTTTATATATATTATACATTATATAGTATAACAACGTAATTTTATTAATGAAAATATATGACGATTAATTTTATTTCCATCAAAATGACATTAATAATTTTGAATATTTGTCGAATGTAATTATTATATCATGTTTGAATTTTCAGTATGCCCTTATAACTATATAATGTATAATATATATAATCTAGTTTTGAATTACAGAATAAGTATAGAAATTGCCAGAAGTGCACTGATTTTTCGCAACATTAGCGCCTTCCGGCGGCTCTTTATCTTCCGCCTAGCCTTCTGGCAATTTTTTTCCCTACTTACTTGTACTATCTCCTATTATTCTGCAAATTTTCAGCTCTGCACCGAGTCACCTATTTTCTCCGTAGCCAGCTCTCCGTCTATTATTATTATTTTAATACTTGTAAGTTTTGTTGGCCTTTTAATGTTGATAGTATATTGCGTTTTGCAGGGTTATTTGATAACAAATCGTGAAATAATATCTAAAGATGTAGAAGATTTTGAATATACGCCAAACTTAGAGTTTGAAGGCCAGTTCACAATTTTTAATGAAAAAGATGAAGCACACTTGCTACAGAAGTTTTTTGATCATATAATGGATATTAGACCGCACGTATTTGTTACATACAATGGAGACTTCTTTGACTGGCCGTTTGTTGAAACAAGAGCGGCATTTCATAATTTTGATATGAAAAAAGAGATCGGCTTCTCGAAAAACTCTGATGGCGTGTATTCTTGTAGAGCGGCTATGCATATGGATTGCTTGTGGTTAGTATAGATGTTGAACAATCTTATAGAATAGAACTAATGATGTGCCGGATATCCATATCTGTATCCGCGGATATCCGAGGGAGAAGAAAGATCCGTATCCGTTAGTTTTTGGCGGACCTTTTACCTTATTAATTTTCAATTCATAGATGAAATTTTATATATGTAGGTGATTAGGTAATAATGAAAAACTGTTAAATTCCATTCAGATTATTTTTTTTTTAAATCGTATTTGGCACCTTTATATTGCAAACATTTATCGTAGTGAGTACCATACCAATAGTACATAACTCAAAGGTACTAAAAACTATCTTTATAATGAGATATTGCACATCGATCTTTGGAAAGAGACAATCTGTTATGAGAGTTAACTCTTAAAGAGGTCAATAACTTTTTCCCATAACAGATAGTCTCTTTCCAAAGGTCACTGTGCAATATTTACCGCCGCGCACTCTAAGAAAGTTCGTAAGTCCGTATCCGCGGATCTTGAAACCAAATATCCGTATTCAGATCCGTATCCGCGGATATACATTTTTAACGATCCGGCACATCACTAAATAGAACATATTACAGTAAAAACTCTAAAACTCGAACTTCTAGGGAAATACTTTAGAAAAGTCGAGTTATGGAGTTTTCGATTTATCGAGGATGTTATTACTTACTAGTTAAAGCGTCTAACAGACAAGAAACTTCGACTTACAATGACTGTAAAGTGTATATGTCAGTAGTGTTTCCAGGTTTAGTATGCCAAATTTCAGGGCAGAAGGTTAACTGAAAAGCTGATTAAATTGCACAAACAGTGGTTGACAATGTTCGTTCTCTCCTGCCAATATACAAACTAATGATGTGCCGTATCGTTAAAAATGTATATCCGCGGATGCGGATCTAAATACGGATATTTGGTTTCAAGATCCGCGGATACGGATACGGATCTTAACTTTCTTAGAGTACGCGGCGGTAAATATTGCACATCGACCTTTGGAAAGAGACTATCTGTTATGGGAAAAAGTTATTGACCTCTTTAAGAGTTAACTCTCATAACAGATTGTCTCTTTCCAAAGATCGATGTGCAATATCTCATTATAAAGATAGTTTTTTAGTACCTTTGGGTTATGTACTATTGGTATGGTACTCACTACGATAAATGTTTGCAATATAAAGGTGCCAAATACGATTTTAAAAAATAAGAAATCATCTGAATGGAATTTAACAGTTTTTTATTATTACTTAATCACCTATATATATATAAAATTTCATCTATGAATTGAAAATTAATAAGGTAAAAGATCCGCCAAAAACTAATGGATACGGATACGGATCTTTCTTATCCCTCGGATATCCGCGGATACGGATACGGATATCCGGCACATCACTAATACAAACAGGGATATTTACAGTGCTATCAGTTCTGTTATTAATTGCTATATGTTTGATTATAGTTGGGTAAAACGCGATTCATATTTACCAGTTGGTTCTCAAGGTCTAAAGGCTGTTGCCAAAGCGAAACTGCGTTATGATCCTGTTGAATTAGATCCGGAAGAAATGTGTGCTTTGGCAGTTAGTCAACCACAAGTGCTTTCTAATTATTCAGTGTCAGATGCAGTCGCTACATATTATCTCTACATGAAGTATGTACATCCGTTTATATTTGCGCTTTGTACAATCATTCCGATGGAGCCAGATGAGGTATGTATCAATAGTTATAAATCAAATTTCAATGGAATCTTCGTTTTAAATCACACCTTAAAACAGATCAACGATTGATGAAAATGAGAAAGAAATCCTTTCCAAAAATGTTTATTTTCAATTAATTAAGTGCTTTTGGACAATTATTAGTCCATCTGCAGAAAAGTTTTCTTATAAAAATCATTAAAATTATAACTTTAAAGAACAGCTTCTGTTGCTACAATGTAGCAACAGAAGCTGTTCTTTAAAGTTATTAAATAGTAGTACGCACTATACCGTATTAAAATTCACATTTGTTATTAAAATTATAATAACTTAAAAACTATCAAAGGAATTAAAGTCTTTAATTCCTTTTTAGTGATAGTTTTTAAGTTATTATGATAATTTTAATGATTTTTATAAAAAAACTTTTCTGAAGATGGACTAATAATTGTCCGAAAGCAGTTAATTAATTAATTGAAAATAAACATTTTTGGAAAGGATTTCTTTCTCATTTTCATCTAAATTTCCAAATTTATGTGCGTATTGAATAATTAGAAGAGTGCTTGTCCACAATTTATATTTATGTCTATTTGTATTAGCAGCTCTCAAAAATGGCAATAGTGACTTAGATTAAACTTGATAGCATGTCAACTGGTGCCCAAATTTAAGGCGTGGGGTTCTGTTTACCAACTATACTCGGGTTAAGATAGACTTCTTGTCAAATCCGCTGACGAAAGTTAATATTTAATAAATAAAGATGATGTGTTTTGTTAGTCGTGATAGTACGTTTATTATTGGGCTTGAAAAAACGTATTATTTCTGGAAAATGCATCATATATATTAATACGCTAAGGTTAAAGATGTTTGCCTCCCTTTTTAGAAAAAACCTCACAATTTCTCCACATAAATTATATATTATTTTACAAATAATTGCTTGCTCTACTGACATCGACAACTAAAAAATTTATTATTGCTTTTGTTTTTGTAAATTAATTAAAATACAGCAACGCTGAACAACGTCTGCCATCTAACGGCTTTAATTTTAAAACAACGTCAACACTTCGATCTGTCATCTGACCTTCATATTGTAATACACAGACACAATACTGCATACTGCCATCTGACGGTTTTAATTTTGAAACAGCTAGCAACGCTGAACAACGTCACAGCGATGCTGCATGATGCCATCTGGCTTAGCTCAACGCTTTTGCTACTTGCGCCTCTATATCACAATTTTAGTAAAATATTTCTTCGATCTGTCATCTGAGCTTCATATTGTAATACAACAAAAAGAAGAACGTTATAAGCGGTGTGCAAAATTAGAAACGAATTGAATACCTGCAATCATATTTAAAAAATAATTTTGTAAAGTGATAATTATTACACTTATTTAGTGCGAATAATTCGCACAGGTCACACTAGTTTATTAATATTGATATTAAAATCGGGTAAAATGAGTCTTGTCATATGCATCGATTCTAAGTTCAAATTGATAACACGTCTATGAAACGAGTAAAGTGACATATTTTTTATTGTTTTTTAAATTGTGTCATGCCAATTAGTGAATTGACTTCGGTGGTAAAGAATAAATTTTATTATTTGAAGGTGTTGCGCAAAGGCTCAGGCACATTGTGTGAAACATTACTCATGGTAGAAGCGTTTCGTGCTAACATCATATTCCCAAACAAGCAAGAAAATGTACTTAATAAGTTAACCGAAGACGGCCATTTGCTGGATCAGGAAACTTATGTTGGAGGGCACGTCGAAGCTTTGGAGTCAGGAGTATTTCGTGCCGATTTGCCTTGCAGGTAATATTGTGCATCATTTTATCAGTTGTAAATCCTAATAGGTATATTCAAGTGGATACTTTATTAATAGATGCTTTTCATTGGGTGCAGAAAGCATTGTCAAAAACTTTGATTTGACAATGACCTCAGATTGTGATCATATTATTACAGTTTTCATACGTTCAGGAACAGTTCAATGTCGTGAAACGCCCTGTAATGTAGAACATTAGATGGTACTCACACAAAAACAAATGATTGATCTACATTGAAAAGAATCACTTTTCAAGCTAAATTTTAATCAGTATGCATAGAAAAATGTAGTTTCGAAGTTGAAATTCTACAAAAAGAAACTACGGTTTAAAAAAAATATTGTTTCAGTAGATCAGTTACTTTTCGAGCCGGATCGATTTAAAATTTCACAATGTTTTTGTTATGAAGAAATATATAGTCATAGGTTGATTGTATGAATGTGTCACTGTAGAGTAAATGTTAACTCAGCCGCCGCGATAGTGGAAGGTTAGAGTTCCGACGGTGACTTTATTTGAAAAAAAAAAAATTGTAATAGCAAACTTTAGTTAGATTTAATAGGGTTATTGGCAAAATTTCAAAAAGTATTTAAAATTAAAGAATAAAGGTATATGTACCCGTAAAAAATATTTTTTCTCATAAATATAACAGATTTGACTCATTATTAGTTGTTTTTTATTTTGACTTTAAATTGACCTTGACAGCCATGTTTACTGATTGCCTACGTCACAGTAGGCAATCAGTAAACGCTAAGCAAGCGGGTACAACGTGACATATAGCATTATAACCAACAAAGTGTTGCGTTTAATATGATTGACAGAGTACAATGAATACACCAGAGAACATACACTGAACAGAGATAACGAATACACATGGCAGTCAGTGGCACACAGCTACCGGCCATGTTGACTGATTAATGACGTCACGCGCTGTGATTGGTGTTTGAAATCACGTGACACATAGGTTAAAAATCGTGATTTTATTTATTTATTTTAATATATTTAACGCACTTATTTAATAAAAATAATAATTCTAAACGATATTTTAGGCCATAAACTTTCATTCTAACACAGTTTTATATTTAATTTTAATCACTGTCAATAACCCTAGTATGAACATTTGATATTATATTGGATTATGATACATGAACATAATAAATTTTACTTAGGTTTCGTTTAATACCCGAAGCATTTGATAAGCTGTTGGCTAAAGTAGAACATACACTCAAATATGCCATAGAAGTGGAAGAGGGCATTCCTCTTGATCTTGTGAAGAACTTTGATGAAATTGTCAATGAAGTGAAAGAGAAATTGATGTCTTTGAAATCAGCTCCAAATAGACTCGAAAATCCTATAATATATCATTTGGATGTTGGTGCCATGTATCCCAATATTATTCTGACCAACCGATTGCAGCCATCGGCTATTGTGGAAGAATATGTGTGTGCTGCTTGTGACTTTAATAAAATCGATGCACGCTGCAAACGCAACATGCCGTGGATGTGGAGAGGTGAAATGAGTAAGTAACAACTAGAGATTTTTTTGCCAAAATTAACTTATAGTGCTATGTCTTATTGCCTAGTTCTTTGGGGACATTCAACGGAATGCATCAGAGTATTCAGGGCGCAAAAAAGGATAATAAGACTTATTTTTAAGCTTAACGCAAGACAGTCTTGTAGGCAAGTGTTTGCTGGAAAGTGTATCTTAACTTTTTATGCAATTTACATGTTTCAATTAATTATCAACGTTAAAAATAAAATAAACAGTCTGAAACTAAATTCTGATGTACACAATTGGGCTTTTGAATGAAATTTTTTTTTGTCATAAATGGAAAGATAGTATATAAGTTTTATAACAAAACTATTTTTCTTTTTTTTATTTTCGTTATAATTCAAAAGTTATATCAAATTAAAAATAAATTTTTGTACCCAGTTCCGAGAACGCGCCGACATTTCCCGAACATAATGTGACGTCATAATGGTAATTTATATTATTATAATAATACATGTAGAAGCCATTGACAGTATACTGAGTATATACATTTTAACATTATGACGTCACAACTGTCAAAAACAATTTTAGTGCGTTTGCAGTCACGTGATTTTTTAAAATATTTTATCAATTTTAAATTGCTTATAATTAATTTAAAAAAAGTTTTTTGAAAGTTTTTCGCATCGATTATCAATATTATTTATAATAAAGTTTTAAAATACAATAAAAAAATCACACAGCGCAATTAATAAGGGTAGTTATTTTTATAACAAACTCCCTGTTTTCATTAAAGACAGTCCAAATATCAAAATTTTCAAAAAACGTTTGAAACACTATTTAATAAATGCTTGCCCATATGACGACGCTTTTTAATTAGTTATTTTACATGTATTTTATTTTATACAATATTGTATTGTTTTTGACGTTCGCTTCCCTTGTGGCTACGCGAAAAAATATATATCTATCTATCTAACGTTTTCTCGGTGAGTGCGTGTTGGCAGCACCGCTTACCGCCCGCGATTTTTCATGTTCTTATAACATTGTGTCAAATGAGCATTTTTCAAATAACTGTTATAATAATGAAATGAAACATTTAATTATCGAAATTTTCATACCCAGTTAATGAGATATAGTGTTTATGCACTGAAAAAAACATATTGAGTATAATTATTATTTGGAAAAATATAAAAAAAAATACAGTATTCGACGTTTACTTCCATGAAGACTACTAGCGCCGCTAGCGGGCATTAGAGCGGGATTGAACTGCCTAGTTAGTATTGTTTTATTTTCTTACAAGATCCGCCTAAGTCGAAAACTCTATAACTCGATTTTTTTGGCGTCTCCCCTGAAGTTTGATTTCGAAAGGTTCTACTATGTTTAAAAAGATTCTGATACATATAAAATAATAATGAAACTTGTGTATGTAATTTCGTTATATTTGTGAGTCTTTCGGAGTTTATCATAAAAAATGATTTTTTGACGTGATAACGTCTTATAAATTGATGAATCACCAATCTTATAAATTGATGAAACACCGGCTGCATGCACGAAAAAGTGTAACGTTCCTAACGTTCCGCCTGAACCTGTGCGTGCTTTTCTCGAAAACGGCCCTAACGATTTGGATGAAATTTACTGAAAAGGGATTTTGGGGGGCAAAAAATCGTTTTAGCTAGGTCTCATCTCTCGAAAAAATCGTTTTCATACAAATTTTATCATTATAAAAATCAATTTTTTGACGTATGAAAATACTTAAATATTGTAAGTAGGTTTTGGAATTTTATATAAACAGTGAAACAATTGTTTTCAAAATATTATGACAATTAATCTTTGAGACTTAAAATAAATACGAAAGAAAGAAAGTTAAAAAAAACAATTATTATTATAGGTGGTGAGTATTTTAATACATAAAATTAACCTAAATTTGAAGCGAAAGATGCAATATCATAGATTCGAATTATTATAAATTATTATTATATGTAGAATTTAGGTTATGTATTACGGAATACGTTATCACGTAAAACTATCGTCCGTAAATCGACTTTACAGACAACCAATTTTTTTTTTAATTGGAAATTTTTAGTGCCCGCGAGTCGTAATGAACTAGTAAGAATCCGCCAACAGCTTGAATTAGAAAAATTTCCACCAAAATTCCCCAATGGTCCTCAAAGAGCATTTCATCAGCTATCATTGGAAGAACAGGCTACATATGAAAAGAAACGTTTAACTGACTACTGTCGAAAAGCTTATAACAAAACAAAAGTCACGAAAATGGAAAAACGAGTCACTACGGTTTGCCAGAAAGAAAATTCATTTTACGTTGATACTGTAAGAGCGTTCAGAGATCGTAGATACGAATACAAAGGTCTATCAAAGAAATCGAAACAGCAAGTAACGGAAGCAATAAAGAAGGGCAACGCTGAGGAAATAAAATCTGCTAAGAATCGTGAAGTACTTTATGATTCCTTACAGTTGGCACATAAGTGTATTTTGAATTCTTTTTATGGGTATGTAAATAGTGGACAAAAACTATTAATTTTTATTTTTAATAGAAGCTAGTATGTATTAGTGATGTGCCGGATCGTTAAAAATGTATATCCGCGGATACGAATCTGAATACGGGTATTTGGTTTCAAGATCCGCGGATACGGATACGGATCTTAACTTTCTTAGAGTACGCGGTGGTAAATATTGCACATCGACCTTTGGAAAGAGACTATCTGTTATGGGAAAAAGTTATTGACCTCTTTAAGAGTTAACTCTCATAACAGATTGTCTCTTTCCAAAGATCGATGTGCAAGATCTCATTATAAAGATAGTTTTTTAGTACCTTTGAGCTATGTACTATTGGTATGGTACTCACTACGATAAATGTTTGCAATATAAAGGTGCCAAATACGATTTTAAAAAATAAAAAATAATCTTAATGGAATTTAACAGTTTTTCATTATTACCTAATCATCTATATATATAAATTTTCATCTATGAATGACTTAGACTACTAGCTACGCCAATAACTATTATTAGATATTCAAATATAAAAAAAAACATGAAAATCTATCGATATATTTTAGAAATTGTCTACAACGTTCGATACTCTACTAAAACATCGAATCAATCTCACAGTTGATAGCTCTTCACCTCTACTATAAGACGTCGTTAAGCTGTTAAAATAACGTATTGTTAAAAGATGGCAGCACTAATTGATATAGTTGTTAATTTTAGTTACGTGATGCGTCGGGGCGCTCGTTGGCACAGCATGGAAATGGGAGGCATTGTCTGTTATACAGGAGCTAATATTATTATGAAAGCTAGAGAAATTATCGAACAAGTCGGCAGACCCTTAGAACTGGACACTGACGGTATCTGGTGCGTGCTACCTGCATCTTTTCCCGATACGTTCACCGTACTGACAAGTCACGCCAAGAAAGCTAAAGTAAACATCTCTTATCCAAATGCGATGCTGAATGCTATGGTTAAAGACAATTTTACAAATGATCAGTATCATGAACTGACTGACCCCGCGAATAGAACGTATGAAATTAGAAATGAAAATTCTGTGTTTTTTGAAGTCGATGGACCTTATCTAGCTATGGTTTTACCAGCATCTAAGGAAGAAGGAAAGAAATTAAAAAAGCGTTATGCCGTGTTTAATTTTGATGGCTCATTGGCTGAACTTAAAGGGTAAATAATTTATTGCTATTTTATTTATTCGTATAAATTATTTGTACTTTATATTTGACTGTTCCATTATTCCACGGAATGCCATATCTACAAAATACTTTCATTTTACCAACAGTTACTTGTCCCTAAAAGGCATTCATTTTGACGGAATCAGAGCTCCGTAAGATCCCTAATGACAATAAGCTAAATTGTTTCTGTATAGCGATATGAGATGAAAAAGTTAGTTCTTCACAATAAAATTCTACAAAATTTATGCTATATTAACACATAACACAGTTATCCTCTATATTATTAAAGGAGCTAACCTTGTATCTACCTATGTACCTACCTATGTCCCTAAATATTTTCTCGAAAACGGCCCTAACGATTTGGATGAAATTTACTGAAAAGGGATTTTGGGGGGCAAAAAATCGTTTTAGCTAGGTCTCATCTCTCGAAAAAATCGTTTTCTTACAAATTTTATCATTATAAATATTATATATCATTATTAAATATTGTAAGTAGTTTTTGGAATTTTATTTAACTTTCCGAGCAAAGCTCGGTCACCCAGGTACTGATTTTTTATATGAAAATTATCCAAAACACTTGTATCTTTCAACTTTTATGGACAAATCAGTATTAATAAAATGTATTTATATTTTTGTCTTACTCCGTATTCATAAGATCATATGAAGATGTAAGTGTTGCAAATGCAAAAAAAATCTGATACAGTATTCTGTTGGCATCTTCCTTTCTATTAATATTATTTTTCCATTTTGTGTTTTTTTTTTTTAGATTTGAAGTAAAGCGTAGAGGTGAGTTACAGCTTATAAAAAATTTCCAATCATCAGTATTCGAAGCTTTTTTAAAAGGCAAAAGTCTTGAGGAATGCTATGCATCTGTGGCAAATGTGGCAGATTATTGGCTTGATGTCTTGTATAGTAAAGGTAAAAAAAACATTTCACTATAATTATTTTCTTCGAACTGATATTTCGAAAGATAAACATACAAAATGCTTTTTTTTATTAGGTAGTTATATGCCTGATTCAGAATTATTTGAGTTGATTTCTGAAAATCGTTCTATGTCGAAAACTTTGGAAGAATACGGTACTCAGAAATCCACGTCTATATCAACAGCTAAAAGGTTAGCTGAATTCTTGGGAGATGAAATGGTTAAGGATAAGGGGTTAGCGTGTAAATTTGTTATTTCTAAGAAACCTGAAGGCTTTCCGGTTACCGATCGGTAAGTAAACAGTAAAATAATATAATTATTTGGCTATACAATATTTAAATATCATTTATAATGATGTGCCGGATCGTTAAAAATGTATATACGCGGATACGGATCTGAATACGGATTTTTGGTTTCAAGATCCGCGGATACGGATACGGATCTTAACTTTCTTAGAGTACGCGGCAGTAAATGTTGCACATCGACCTTTGGAAAGAGACTATCTGTTATGGGAAAAAGTTATTGACCTCTTTAAGAGTTAACTCTCATAACAGATTGTCTCTTTCCAAAGATCGATGTGCAATATCTCATTATAAAAATAGTTGATTTAGTACCTTTGAGTTATGTACTATTGGTATGGTACTCACTACGATAAATGTTTGCAATATAAAGGTGCCAAATACGATTTAAAAAAATAATCTGAATGGAATTTAACAGTTTTTCATTATTACCTAATCACCTATATATATAAAATTTCATCTATGAATTGAAAATTAATAAGGTAAAAGATCCGCCAAAAAATAACGGATACGGATACGGATCTTTCTTCTCCCTCGGATATCCGCGGATACGGATATGGATATCCGGCACATCACTAATCATTTAATATAATATTTCAGTGCTGTACCGTTGGCTATATTTCAAACAGAACCGAGCATAAAACGTCACTATCTTAGAAAATGGCTGAAAGACTCGACTATCGGCGACGCTGATATTCGTGAAGTTCTTGATTGGAACTATTATATAGAACGATTAGGTGGAACGATTCAAAAAATTATCACTATCCCGGCTGCTTTGCAAGGTATTTCTAATCCCGTACCCAGAATTCAACATCCCGATTGGCTGCAGAAACGTTTGTTAGAGAAAAACGATGTTCTAAGACAGAGAAAAATAAATGAAATCTTCACTCGCCAAGAAAAAACTAACGAACCAAGAGATATAGAAGATTTAACATCCAATGAAAACTTGCCATCGTCACGAGGTCGTCCCGTAGCTGTAATTAATAAACGTAAACGTAATAATTCAGAGGAAGAAGTTGACTTGGAATCATTGTCGAAAAGCTGGAGAGAGGTTCTGGGACCGCCTCCCCCTTTTGGTAAAACTAAAGAAGAGAAAACCGCTTGGATAGTGTATCAGAAGAAAAAATGGGCGTGGCAGGCACGCCAAAGGGGACATAACCAAAAAAACAAGAGAGTCCGAGATGAAGAGAGTACTGTCAGTGTAGTTCGAGCAAATACATCTACGTTGGGTGGATTTTTAAGAAAAGCACAGAATACTTTATTAAATGCGCCATGGCAAATTGTTCAGGTGATTTTTTGTTTTTGCTTTTTATTTACATTGTACTGTAACATTAGGTCTGTTCCAAGCTGTCTGAGAACGGTAACTGAACCGTCACAGTCTTGCTACTGCGCAAGACTGTCTCGCGCAGTAGCTCAAAAATCGGTATAAACAGTTTCGTTTTAGCTACTGCGCAAGATGGTAACGGTTCTGTTACCGTTCTCTGACTGCTTGGAACAGACATATTATATTATACTAGCGGTCCCGTCCGGTTTCACCCGGGTGTAAAAGAACGAATGGGGAGGGGAGGAACATGAGTACACACATTCATCTTAGTTTACCGAGATGAATGTTGTGTCCAAATTTCATGATGATCGGAGTTGCCGTTCAAAAATTTTTGTCGATAAAAAGCAGTATTTATACTTTTTTTAATTAATTAAATAAAATTAAAATAAATTTAAATGTAAGCCTTAGAAGAAAGCAATGTAGAAAATAAAAAATAATAAAAATATATTTGCCCAACGTAGGACTCGAACCCATGACCCTGATATTGACAGTCGTGTGCTCTACCGATTGAGCCAGCCGGCGTTGTATTCTGACAACGCTAATATGAGTATATTTAGTTAGTGCATTTCACCTGAATAGAAGCTTATTTTTGAGATACATTTTGCAACATTTTTCATTAATGCTCCGCTCCTAATGGTCGTAGCCCTATTTTATATGGCCTATAGCCTTCCTCGATAAATGGGCTATCCAACAAAAAAACATTTTTTTCAATTTGAACCAGTAGTTCCTGAGATTAGCGCGTTCAAACAAACAAACAAACTCTTCAGCTTTATATATTAGTATAGATAAATATTGTTTGAATAATAAATTTCTTTTGTATTGCATTATAATGTCAACAGTGGGTGTTTCATAACAGAATATCAAACTATAGCTATTTATTTGTATATTTAAACCTTACATTTTTACAATAGTTAATTTTTAAATTTCCAACTACAGCATATTTTATCACTGAATTAGTGAAAGCATAATATTAAACGATTTTATCGTCATGATATTTTAGAAGGCTTTATATATAAGAAAAATTTAAATGTCACTGTCAGGACTTGAACCCGAAACAACCAATTTCGCGTTGGCTGAGTTACATTACTCTACAGTGCCCACGACAGCTAATTTTTTATTTCTCTCATATATAGCACAATGCACCACAGAATCGACTGCCTGCGAGAGCTATTTTAATACAACATTAAGTACTATAATGTTGACTTTTTTATTATAGCCGGACTTGCTTTTAGTTTTAAACTAATAAACCGAGAGAAAGATTTTTATTTGCTGTATTATTTTTACAATAGTTAATTTTTAAATTTTTGTTCCATACCTTCCAAAACTTCAGATATGTGAAACAAACGAACCAGGTGTTTTTAAAGTATGGGCGCTGGTCGGTCAAGAGTTGCATCAAGTGCGTTTGACGGTACCTCGTACTTTTTATGTCAATCAACGATCTCCGAAAACGGGAGACAACGGTCAAGAAAGTGCTGCTGGGGAAACGTGGAAAAAATGCAACAGGGTTCTGCCGAGATCTCGACCTGTTCATTATCTTTATCAGTATTCGGTACCTGAAAATATTTTCATGAAAAGTATGAGGTGTGTAATCTTTTAAGTTATGAGATATTATTTTGTTTGTTAACTCATCAGAGTAACTAGTAAAAATTGGTTGTCTGTAAAGTCGGTTTACGGACGATAGTTTTACGTGATAACGTATTCCGCTCGAATATCATATTTAATAATACATAACCTAAATTTTAGTAGCTGTCAAACTATATTTTTACCGACTAATAATTTGATCAACCAAAGCCAAATACATATTTTTAAGCAATTATAAAAGACATTTAAAAGAATGTATATATAATATATATTTGTTAACAAACCGTATAATTTATCTGGCCATCTGTCAGATGTAGCTTTTGCTGGAACAGCCGAAAAAAATGTTGAACGCACACTACTCTCTGACGTCACGCGAGAAGAGAGAGACTATCGCTTATATCGCGCTCTCGCTTGCGGAACGTTACTCTTTTTCGTGCGTGCAACCGGTGTTTCATCAATTTATAAAACGTTATCACGTCAAAAAGTTCATTTTGCTACTACAATACAGACACGATAATCCGTATTAATGGAAACATGGCTGGTCCGAACTATCAAAAAATCCGGATTGGTGTGAGTAATGTCAGTTATTTATAAAGCAATAGAAAGAACTATTTTGTTGTAATAAAAGACTGTGATATGACTTTAAAAATCATAATTTCTTATTTAAATATTATATACTCTAAATCATAATTTATAATAATTAAACATTTGACTACAGTAGCATATTGCGTATAATGTGTTGACAGAGACAGGTATAGTTCAAATGTGTTTAAGAAGTAATTTGACAGTTGTTTCCACAATTTTTAAGTAATATTTCCCCAAATCTACACGTGAACGTTTTTTTATTATAATTTTTACGTTTTCAAAAAGAGTTACTTTAAAATAATCAGTTATTCAAAGTTTTGTCTGGAGCCAATTTGGTTTAATTTTATTTTTGACGTGATAACGTCTTATAAATTGATGAAACACCAGCTGCACGCACTAAAAAGTATAACGTTCCGCCTGACCCTGTGTCACACTGAATAAAGAACTTTTTGTCCACAATCCTGCGATTCTTATTAAAAATTGTCTCGATGGACACGATTTCTAATATATATTTCTATTTTACATATTTAAATATATATAACAATTTTGAAACAGATGAATGAATTTGTCCTTTGTTTAACAGACATTTGTTGACTGATTTATCAACACCAGATATCGAAGGTATTTATGAAACGCAAATGACTCTCGAGTTCCGTGCATTGGTACAAATCGGATGCATATGTCAAGTTATCAGAACTCAGTCAAAACGTTTGGCGCAGTCAGCTTCCGGCGATCCGGGCGGAAACATATCTTATTCACTCGATCAACTTCAATTCCGCACTGTGGGACATCAGCCGTACTTGGAAAAGTTGCCCGATGGATCTTCGCCACTAAAACGCATATATCTGTATCATCATCACGCCGCCGTGGGACATAAAGCTATGTTTGGCTTATTTCTCACGCCCAGTCAGAGGGCATTGATTATTGTACTCGATACAGTACGTACAAATCAACTACCGAATATGACAAGTCTTTATACCACTGAAAGATCTTATAAGTAAGTTTGAATTTTTTAAATAGTATTGTACAGTCTTCTATCGTTAATCCGTCCACACGAAAGCCAAGCTAGTTTTGAACTACATCGTTTGTGGAAGTGGTAAAGAAAATAAAGGCACAATGTACTTCCGGGATAAACGGCGGATTACAGAATACGACAAAGAATTTGGCATGATGCCTTCTACTAGTTAAAAAATTCCAGCCAATTGGGCGACGGGACCATTCCAACATCAAAAATGTTGACATTTGATTACAATAAAGAAAATAAAATTTTTGATATCGTGTGAGATGACGCGGGTAATCGCTAATATTCAATATATTTGCTATTCGTTGCCATAGTTACCTACATAATATGTTCCACGTCATGTAAACATTAATCAAAGCATGCCGAACTGTTTATTTCTGACAGATCCATAAAACAAAACAGCGATTGATTTTTTTTTATTTTCAAAATATTTCTGAAACTATAAAGTTTAGGAAAAAAAATTTTTAACAAAACTTTCTTGAAAAAATAAATAAAATAATAATCCGTTATGAAAAGTATGCCATTATTATATAAAAAAACACCTTTTTAGCATATATCTCTTCTGCGCATGCGCCGATTTTCCCCAAAAACAATAGGTGTGCATTCCTAAATTCGCTACAGTAGCTGTAGCGAATTTAGGAATGCACACTGAGGCTCTTCATATTTGCATACCAAACATCTTCCCAAAATTTGGTTTCAATCCGTTCATCCGTTTGACCTGTATCGTGTTCACAGACTAACAGACGCACAGAGATTTTTGAAAAATATGTTTTTTGGATTCGGGGGACCTCAAAACAGAAAGATATTGTAAAATTTTTGAAAAGTGATTTTTGACCTAAACTAGTACCATTCCCCACTTGTGAGTTGGAATGGTAAAACGGTGGATTACAATGTTCGTTGGATAATCAGTGGGTGGATTAGGGTTGCCACTTCTTCGAACCTCGAAGACAATCTCCGTGTCAACTGTCAAACGGCTAAGGGGTTTCGCAGATTTGTTTTTAAATTCCTCTAAGAAAATTTTAAAATGATGTAGAGCTGCGAGGATAAGAAGTGATCTGTTTGAAAAGTGAGGGGAGTACAAAAAATTGTCGACTTTAGCCATCTCCAGCATTCAATTACAGTTGTGAAAGGATTAATTTTAAGTTCATTTATTCCAATTGAAATTTTATATATTATTAATGTATAAAATGTTAAAAAAATCCATATATTTTGAAAACAGTAAGACCCAGAAGAGGAATGGCCGGAAGCGCTAATTGAAATGAGAAAACGACTTTTGAGTTCGTCCTAATCTGCCTTTCTGATTCTGTTTTTGGCAATATTCTTTAACTCCAATTATTGTTTTAGACTTAAACGCGGTAAAGAAGAATCGGATCTTCCCCCCTCGCATAATCTAAAGTTTGATATTCATGTTGAAACTGACCTTCGACAAGTATATCGAATATTACAGAGAACTTTGCAGGCCTATAAAGATGAAAAACGAGGACCTACATTGCTAGCAGCTCAAACGACAATAGAGCTTTCCACAATTGCTACACAAATACCCTGCCTTACTGATTTTCCAGTTGTTCGTTTGAATGTTCGGGTAAGTACTTTTCATATCTGATAATAATTATTGTGTAACCTTTTTAATTTTTGTACACTTTTGAATAATATCTTTAGTACGTACTGCAGAGTCCTGATTGGGTATTTGAATTAAAAAAATGTTGCAAAGAACGCCAGGAATGTTTGTGACGTTGTAATGTTCAAATAACCATAGATACAAAGGGTGTGTTCCGAAATATAACCCAGTATCGTGGCCAGTGCTAACGACGTCATGAATTGACGCCATACTGTTTATTCGATCCGAAATATACTGGCCAGCGCGTTGACGTATTATTATTTCCCTCGTCCAAAAAGTAACTGTTTACTTTGTTGAGAAGACAAATAATAAAATTAAAAATTCCACAAAGCCTGATGCACACGCGCCCGGTTAAATATTTATGCTACGTCACACCTGTCTCACCAGTACAATATGGTGGCACACCAGTACACTTATGGCGTTGGATTCATGACGTCAGTAACACTGGCCAGTATACTGGGTTATATTTCGGAACATACCCCATGACTATAATTTATATCAGACTAGCGGCCCTGTACGTGCTTCGCTACGTATAAAGTGAAATAATAAAACAATTTAATTGGAACATCTATCTATCTATCTATCTATTTTATTAATTGCTAGCTATTTTAAAATATACATGGGCGTATATGTGTGTATGTCGAGCACTCCGGCTGCGCCGTCGTGCTCGATCTAGATATATGGTTGTTAAGTTCGTTGCGCCATCTATTGAATATTCACTCAATCCAGTCAACAGGTATTGCCATCTTATATGGTTGTTAAGTTCGTTGCGCCATCTATTGAATATTCACTCAATCCAGTCAACAGGTATTGCCATCTTATATGGTTGTTAAGTTCGTTGCGCCATCTATTGAATATTCACTCAATCCAGTCAACAGGTATTGCCATCTTATATGGTTGTTAAGTTCGTTGCGCCATCTATTGAATATTCACTCAATCCAGTCAACAGGTTCGCCATCTTATATGGTTGTATTATGACTGTCAAGGAATAGACAAATAATTTGCAATAAAATAATATTGCGACTATAAATTGAAATGTAAGCTATCCTATCTTTCAAGTTGGGTCGAATTGCACACGGTGTGCAAATCAAATTTAAAATCGGTTCAGTAGTTTAGGAGTTCATCGCGGACAAACATGTGACACGTAATTTTTATATATTAAGATATTGTGTCCATCGTGAAATCAATATTAAGAAAATATTGTCCACGTACATGCGATTTTTTCTTAATACAGACTATAATAATAAAAAAAAATTCTCTAACTCTTAAGTGGAGCATAGGACTTCTTCACGAACAGTTCTTCTCCAGGATATTGTTGGTCTTCCTCTTTTACGATATCCCTGTGGATTTCAATCCAAGGCTCTCATTTGCTATGTCGTCATCTGTCTTTCATAGCGTGTATCCTATCCATTTTCATTTCTTACATTTTATACTTTTATATATCTATTCTGATATCAATTATCTATTTTGTGTTTTTAGGATATTGATACATTGTACAGTACTTTAGATTGGCAGCGTGTCGGAGCTCGAACAATGGTGCGTCACTACTTGAACAGCGATAACCTGATAAATCTTATAACTGAACAGTGTCGATACTTTCACGCACCTATCGGTAATTTACCTTCTGATCCAACTGTGTTTGGAGCTGATTTATTCTTCGCGAGAAATTTGCAAAAACATAATTTTGTATTATGGTGTTCTTCAAATGAAAAACCTGACCTTGGAGGAAGAGAGGCAGATGATAATAGGTCGGTGTATAAACATAAATTATCGAGGCCATCAAATTGTTTATTACAATGATTGAATGTTGAATTGTTCTCAGTTTATTAACAGAGATAGACGAAAGCGCAAGCGCAACAATCAATAATCCAGGCTGCTATTCGTCGGTGTGTGTTGAGTTGGATATCGATGGTTTAGCTGTTAGTACCTTGCTTCAGTCTCATCGGATTCATGAAGCTGATGGTACGAATTCTTGTGTTGCATTTGACAACCTATTGCAGGTAAAGATATATCCTCTTGTTAAGGTATTTTCATAATCAACCATTAAAGATTATTTATAATTATGTGAAGATTGACTCTATTCAATAAATAGAGTAACTGTGATCCATTGAAGTTAATGATGAGTATTTGGAAAGAATTCCGTGGCATAAGGATCGAAAATGAAGCAATACTGAGACTTTTTTAAACTTGCATTTAATACGGATAATTACATTTTAATTCAAAACAATTTTATAACTAAGAAAATATAATTACAGAACACTCTGAAGATGATACAAAACGTATCGAAACGTTAGTATTAAATGCAAGTTTAAAAAAGTCTCAGTATTGCTTCATTTTCGATCCTTATGCCACGGAATTCTTTCCAAATACTCATCATTTATAATTACGTTTACTGCAGGTATAAATCTATTCTGCCTTACTTCTAGAGTATAAATATTTATTCGCCTGATAAAATAATAATGGCCGTCACATAGATCATAATACCTAACCTATAAACGTGGAGTACCTATTATATCTACAGTTTAATATTGTGAATTTTTTTATGTGTTTATTAACTTTTGTGAAGTGTATAGTTGTAAAACATTAAAGTTAGTGAAAGTCTTGTGTGCAATTGGATTAGGATAAAACATTATTATCATATACTTTTACTCTATACTGAGCATAGGAATAAAATCGCAATCAAACTATTAGGGTGCAAACATATACTTCTGTCTTTTTTACGCCGTAAGCACTGGCGTATCCAGGAGGGAAAAACAAGCACGGGGGACCCGGATTAAGAAATTTCTAATTCGCCCCCTCCTGGGCCAAAAGCTGGGTACGCCCATGTTAACGTCATAGAAAAAGACAAAGTTTTTGGAACAGAGATACTTAATTCAGATTGAAGGCAAGTACATCAACCAATCCTATCATTGGAGAAATCAGGGAATTACATCAAAGAAAGAGACGCAGATATATTTTCGATACGCTTTGTTGCGTTCACTCACCGCACATTGAGTAGATAGGCAATGATTCATATAGTTATTATTTTGTAAAACTTTTTTTTTTGGCGTTAATACTAACGCCATCGGTCGGATTTTTGGGTGAACGTCAAAATATTTAACAAATTTATTCTTTAACTAACTTTCGACCTGATTTTTTGCTTGGTTAATTGAAAGTAAATTTTATTCTAATGAATAAATTTGTTCCAAGATTAGTAACTTCTATCTTTAATAGTGTTCGCTGAATATGGGCATCAAAGCAATAACTCAAACTAAACCTGAGAAAACCTTATCGCAACTTCCTTTATAACTGAGTCGTTTTTAAAACAATTATTAAGAACTGTTTTCAAGTTATTAAAATATGGTGTTTCTCGACATTCAACATAGGAAATTTGTGTAAACAGACTATTGTTATATGTATTAGATTATTACAGGAACATAGTTACGGCAAGATAAATGATTATTATTCTTTTATTATTTTCACAAGCAACAATCGCTGGAAGAAATGTTGGGCACTGGAACTCCCGTAACACCGCTTCCAAGTTATGATGAAACAGCTCTGTGCAGTCCGGCATTTAAAATTCTCCGTTCGATGGCTAATGCTTGGCTAAGAGACCTTACGCTTTATAAAAATGTTTTTGCTGATTTTCAAATAGTACATTTTTACAGGTTAGCAATTTTCTGTTTTTACTTTTGTTTTAATGAATTTACTTATTTTTAAAGTGAAACTTTTATTCTATCGCCCCGAATTTTTCTGGCCGTCTGTTGCATGTCGCATTACAGGCGGCCGCGGAGTAGGGTTAAAGTGAAAGGCGTTCGGAGTAGGCGCTCGGTAGAGCAGCCAAGGCCAATATGGCGGCGCCCATGGTTAGCGTCAGCTAACCGTGTAGTATGTATAACACACAGTCAGTCTGTCATGTGGGCAAGTGCTGTATAGTGTTTACATGTTTTTATTCGTGTATTCATGTGAATATTGTTGTTTATAATTAATCGTGATGGATAAGTGTCCACAATCCAACGCCTACAATCCAATAAAAGTTTCACTTGCGTCGTGGTTTCTTAAAACCACACAACTGTTTTTATCATTCATCACGTTGCCAGTGGAAGGGGCATTGTATCATTTAAAAATTGCTACTTATTTACAGATGGCTGCGTTCTCCACAAGCTTTACTCTATGATCCAGCCCTTAGACGAACTCTTCACAGTCTAATGAACAAGCTTTTCCTTCAACTGATCGCTGAACTTAAACGTTTGGGTGCCGTTATAGTTTCTGCTAATTTTAATCGAATTGTTATTTGTACTAAGAAACGAACTGTTGAATCGGCCATTGAATATATCGAGTTTGTCGTTCGAAATGTACGCAATAAAGATCTCTTCCATAGTATTGATTTATCATTTAATCAGTGCTGGGAATATCTATTGTGGTTGGATTCTGTTAACTTTGGTGGTGTTAAAGGAAAACTTCCTCACGAAGTTGCTAATAACAAAGATACATTGGAAGAAGGCAATGAAAATACTGAAGAAAATGAAGGAGACTTAGATGGCCACACAAATAAAGATGATGACATGGTAAAACCTTTTGATGTAAATAATTGATACAGATACATAACATTAGATCGACTAGGCAGCCACTTACTGCGTGGTACTGACCATTGAAACACATTTTTGTACAGATTAATTTCTTTAAACTACTTAAGGTAGTACGAGCGCCAAGGCAATTTTAAATAAAAGGCTTGATTTTTTTTATATGAAGTTGGACTAAGTCTAAACCAATTCTGAAAATTTTAAGGGGGATTGCCTGATTATTTAAATAAATAAATGACTTCAAAAGTAGGCATATTTAACATTGGCTTTATGGTAAAACGGTAGATGGATGATATGTTTTCATTGATTTCTCCAAAACTAGTCGGTGGAAATTAAAAAAAATTATTTAAATTAAAGTTAAAACCTTAATAAATTATTGAAAACAAAAAAAAACCCGTTGTGCCCGTTGTTTCTTTTGTTTTGTTTTTTTTTTTTGTTTTCAGTAGGTAATTTATTAAGGTTTTAACTTTAATTTAAAGAGTTTTTTTTTAATTTCCACCGACTAGTTTTGGAGAAATCAATGAAAACATATCATCTATCTACCGAAATATAAAAAAAAATCAAGCTTTTTGTTTAAAGTTGCCTTGGTGCTCGTACTACCTTAATAAAAAATTTTGGTAAAAATAGGGAATGTAGAACCTCACTCATAGTTTGCAGGAAAACCTAAACGAAAATCCTAAGTCTCAAAGTTTTTACGGAAAACGGAATAGTACGAAACCTTCTCAATGTTTGCACCTTTTTTTGGGCAAAAGGACAGTTTTGAAATGTTTTGTTAATGAATTGGATTGTTGCAGCCTGAAATTATAATGAATTGGAACATGGCAGAATATTTACCTGAGGAAGCAATGTGCCAGTCACATTTCAATACAACGATAGCAAGCTATATCAGCGCTGTATATAATCATCTAAGATTTTCCGGAGCTCTGACGGCTTCGACGCCTGAACCACGCGAATTATTATTAAATAGTCAAGGAGATGTTTCATCGCAGTTACCTTCGTATGGTTTGGTTACACCGAACAGCGTTATTAATTTTTGCAAAAAGTTTATTACTGGAAAAATGTCACAAAAATTGTTTGCGTATGTCATTTTAAGTTTTTTAAATTAAAATCACAACTTTGTTTGCATTTGCAGCTTCAATCAAGTTCAAACTACTATGGCACGCCGTTTTACTATTTAATAGTAGAAGAAAAATTATCTGAAATTTAAAAAGTCAAAACAGAAATAATTTTTTAATAAAAATGTTTGAATTAAAATTATGTACATAATAAAAAAGTTTGAATTAAAATTATGTAGATACATAATAAAAATGTTTGAATTAAAATTATGTACATAATAAAAATGTTTGAATTAAAATTATGTACATAATAAAAATGTTTGAATTAAAATTATGTACATAATAAAAATGTTTTAATTTAAATTATGTACATAATAAAAATGTTTGAATTAAAATTATGTACATAATAAAAATGTTTGAATTAAAATTATGTACATAATAATAATGTTTGAATTAAAATTATATGCCAACATAAAAATACATTATTATTATGTCATGACATAATAAAAATACATTATTATGTCATGACATAATTAAAATACATTATTTTTATGTCTATACATAATTATAATTCGTCGTTTTTCCTATCTCTTCCTATGTATAAGCGTTTAATTTTATGTCATGACATAAAAATAATGTATTTTAATTATGTCATGACATAATAATAATGTATTTTTATTGTCACCACATAAAAAAAAATCACTCAAATTTTTTTTTTCTGAAATTAAAATTGTTAAATATTTTTATAATTTTTGGATAAATATTTTACTATTAAATAGTAAAACGGCGTGCCATAAACTACCCTGTACTTAAGTTTAAGCAATCGATAATGCACTGAGTTTTGTTCGAATTGATTCAACCATTCTTGAGTGATGCCGCCACCGACAGACAACAATAAATTATCGAAATGCGTTCTTTCATCTAGATATAACACAAAATATCTGACAATCTCGACAAACCCAAACAAATACGAAATTATAATGTTGATTTATTTTCGCAGGTTAGTTCAAAAAATACATTACCAACAGCCGGAATGTGAAGCACCAGAAGTACTAAGAATCAGTGGGCATAAGCATGTGAACCCTGCGCTGGAACTGATAAAAGCATTGCATCGCGCTCTATCATTAGATTCAAGCATTCAAGATGAAGTTGATTCATTGCGACGTAATATGCTGCAGCTAATAAAAGTCGGAGCATTCAGCACGAGTGCAGAATGGGTCGAACCGTGCACATCTTTCTTGTTACGAGAAGTAATTTGCAAAGCTTGTAATCATTGCAGAGACATAGAGCTTCTAAAAGACAACTATCGTGATATTGAAAATGAAAGGTAACGTAAAAAAAAGACGGGTTGCACTCCGGGAGTGCCGGCTGAAGTGAAAACCTAGATGTACTTAAACTAAATTTCGCTAGTAGCAATATAAGTTACATGCAGTGCAAAAAATTATAAGCTATAAGCTTTGACAAAACATTAATAGATGTCGCTATGCATCCAGGTTTCGTAATTTTTTAAATTTGTAGTTTTACGAAACCTGAGTACATGGCGACATCTCTTAAGGTTTTGTTAAAGCTTATAGCTTATAATTTTTTGCACTGCATGTCACTTATATTGCTACTGACATCTAGCGAATTTTAGTATATGTACTGCCGAAGCAAGTACGGTAGACCGTCTCAACAACTCGTCAGGGTCACGTTAGTTAACAAAAACGTTTTAAGCTACTTTGTTATTTTTACAGACTTGTATGCAAATGTCCATTGTGTAATACAAATTACGACAATACCGAAATTGAATATCTTGTAATTGATGCTCTCAAAAGAAAAGCAATGTCTTATACGTTACAGGATTTACAGTGCAAGAAATGTTCTCAGGTAAATATGACACTTTCATAAAAATCTAATAAATAATCGGTCAATATTAACATGACTTTTGTACTTTAAGCATTTTTTTAAATTTCAATTACTTTCGCGTGTAAGAGCCTGGGTTATGATTGACATATAACTATATTGCAATGAGTAAATGTTGATACTGCCATAGAATTTTGTAGTCTTTTTCTAAATCCTATAAAATTTATATTATTTAATAACTTGTATTGTAGATTAAATTTGACAACATGTCGGAAAGGTGCGACTGCGCTGGCAATTTCAAAACTATTATCAATCGAGAAGAATTAATACATACTATTAAGACGTTCAGAATAATTGCTAAAATGTTTGAGATGCCACTTCTTGAAGAAACGATAAATTGGACTCTTTCATTGTGTGAATAAATGCTCTCAAAAACATTAAATGAGGTCCTGATATTGAGATCTGGATATTTTATATATTTATGAATACAACTTTAATAAAAAAGTATATTTTTTATCAAATATATTGTTTTTTTTCGATATTATATTTACAGTGCACCCTAGTCGTACAATTAAGTTATTTATAAGACTTATTTAACTCGACCGTATGGTATTTCATTCTTTTTGCCTGTCTGTTTTCCTTAGTCATGGTCAAACAAGTGAATCAATTTTAACACAATTTGGTAAGGACATTTTTTTAAATCTAGAACAGGTTGATATGTACACCCATCCCCCAATTTACACGGTACTTGTTTTCGCTTTTACACGGTTTTCCAAATAAGTTTTTTTTTGTTTTTATCGCACTCTACTAAATGCTACTGTGATTGAACACGTGCGCTGTGTACACATCTCACGGGGAATCCCGAGCTTATGTGCTGACTTGCTGCACACGCACACTGTGTCTGTATTTCTTCGCATAAAATTAAAGTTTTATCTACGGAAAATTGTATTTGAGTGAAAGTTTCACAGTTTCAGAACCTTTCAATGCATTTTATTTTTATTTCTGTGTACACCTAAAAATATTGAAAAAAATCACAACTGTTAAATAGCAAAATTATGCATTTTCTGCAAGCTTTTGGATTTACACGGTTTTAACTTGAAAATTTTTAATTTTCGATTTACACGTTTTTCTCAGGAACGTACCTACCGTGTAAATCGGGGGATAGGTGTATTATGTAAATGCAAAATGATTGTGCGATCAAAAAACACCCCATCGCCTTAGGTTAAGAATAGTTAAATGTTCATAAATAATGTAAAAAATTATAAAATAAGTAAATAACTTTTAACTTAAATTTGGGTCAGCAATTGGAGTAGTCGATAAAAATTTTAAAAAGAAACACCTGTCCCCGTACAAAAATAAAGACATCAAATCGGTGGTAGACATTAAAATTTTTTTATGATTTGTTCTCATATGTATTTTGAATACGGCTTAAAACTACTTGCTAAGATTTATACCAATTATAGTGAAGTATCAATTATTTGAAATTATCATCTTGTCTTACATTTTTTTGACGTGATAACGTCTTATAAATTGATGAAACACCGGCTGCATGCACGAAAAAGTGACACGTTCCGAAATATGTCACGTTCCGTCTGACTTAATACGTTATCACGTAAAACTATCGTCCGTAAACCGACTTTACAGACAACCAATTTTTTTTTGTATACCTAGCAGACCTCCCCAAAAGATAAATGTTCAATATAAGGTGCATGTCTTGAACAAATCTGTGTAACTATAAAACGTAGGAAATGGAATTGGATAGGACACGCTACGAAAGACAGATGACGACATAACGAAGAGAGCCTTGGATTGGAACCCACAGGGATACCGAAAAAGGGGAAGACCAAAAACATCGTGGAGAAGAACTGTTCGTGAAGAAGTTATGGAACAAGGAACTACCTGGCTTCAAGTCAAAAGTATGGCAAAAGATAGGACTAGATTTAAAATTTTCGTAGAGGCCCTATGCTCCACTTAGGAGTGAAAGGAATTTATTATTATAAGGTTTGCTCAAAAATGATTTACCAGTTTTTGAACTTATTTGTACGGTACTACTTTTGAATGAAAACCAATTTTGTCTTGATACGTGATAATCCTAAACACATGCAAAATTTGAGTCAAATCGATCCAGAGATTTGGGCTTTAGTCAAAAGTTCAGATTTAAAATTTTGCATGATCACAAAATTTCCCCCGTACTCTCCGTAAAATAAGGGAACGCAAAAATACAATTCTAAGCAAAATGTTTTAATAATCAGGGCATTTCTATTTTTTTGATGGCATAATATATACTAGATATGAATTATGGTGGAACGCTTATTAAAAATTCGAAGTTTTGCTTTATTTATATTTTATCTGTTGTCGAGCGTTGCGAAATTTACAATTAATACACAGTTCAACTGAAAACTTGTAACACATAATTTGAAACGGAAGTATCAAACTTGTCACAACAAGAAATACAGGGTTTTTTAAAATAACAGCTAATTGGTGTACGATTATTCGACTATAATTTAACATTTTACATGATATATTGACAATTATTCATTTATGACTGTTGTTGTGTAACTGGGTCGACGTGAGCTTCAGGGAAGGTGAATTTTGGAAACTGGGTCATATCTTCACCCTCTGCGCCACCATATTGTTTAGCTACTTTTTCCAATTCTGATTTTAGTTCACGTTCGATATCAGGTGTTGGGTCCACTAATTTTCCACCCCTGGAAACAAACTAAATGTTTAACAAAGACCTTTGTGCAGCATTACATCGTAATTTTTTAATACTTACGCGCTCTTGGATTTATATTCGGCTATTTTATCAAGGAATAATTTTTGGATGGGATCCGTCGCTTTTTGCAAAGCGGGCGCAAATACTCCAATATTGCGAGTAGTGCATACTCCCGATCGCATCTGCTTTGCAACAGTGGTGAATAACTGAGAACTCAACATCTAAAAAACAAATCAAATGCGAATCTATTAAAATTGAAAATGTTAGGTTATGTTATTTATTATGTAATGCTGTCTGAGTTTATTATTGAAAATTGATGCATTATGTTAAAATAGATTATGCGTTACGAATTTAAAGCATCTAATCCATACTATTTAGAAAAAAATCTTATAAATTTACCTTGCAAATTTATAAATTTATCCTTCTCTCTCAATCGCTTTTTTTCAAGTACAATTCGAATCCTGCCTACTGCGATTCAATTCTCGTACGTCATTGATTAGTAAACGTTCATTTGTTTGAATCTTGATTCATGTGATGTCTGGAATCGTAGATAGCCTGACCAATTCTCAAATTATTCTCACCATTCTTTTCATGTTCTCAGATTTATTTATTAGGTACTAATTAGTAATTATTATCAGTTATCACTGAATTTTAATAATAGGTATTAAGAAATATCGTTCAGAAATCAGAACATAAAAATTGCTATTTTTGGAATAGTGTAGAATGTAGATTGTTGTACCCAAAGGTTAAAAGTGATAAATAAAATATCGCTCTTCGTATTTTTTAAATTATCGTTCATTCGTAAGTACTTAAATTTGCGCAATATAATATGTTGCATTTCTGATTTAACTTAAAACCAATTACTTTGGCGCAATAAATATGTTTGTATTTTCACAAGTAGGTAATCTATGATCGTTGAGAGATATTAGAATATAATGACGGAAATACGAAACAGTGACATTTAGAAACTAAAAAGCTTCTTATTAAAAGTTCAATTAGATATTCCATTATTGTCTTATTAATCAATTTATAAGCGAATGTACAATATTTTAACACAGTAGAAAGCACTCTTGCATCCGATCTGTGATTTTTATTTTTAATGAACGAAATGGAAGGGAACCGAACTTAATCGGATCAAATGTCAAACGTGTAGTTCACGGTATCGCCGTTAGTGTCGTCAGCTGTTAATCGTCTCAGCACTTTTAGCTCAACCAATCAAGTTTGTCCTTCAAAAGCCGTGCAAGTGCAGCATGTTTCATTCATAAAACGCAACCAAGAGCCAGTGCCCTCCTCCACCTACCATCTTGTGTTTGTGTTTTGTTTGTTCTTGCGTTAAGAAAAGTGCGTGTTTGTGTTGTATTTACATAAGAAAGACTCTCGGTTTATAGTGAAATATTGTGAAAACTCGTACTTGAGTTACGTCTGAAGAATATTTCGCGTTTTCGCAGGGTATGTATTACTTAAATCTTCTAAGAAAAGTTTACTTCTTCTGACAGTGCAGTTGTCATATACCTAATGTGAATAGCCTGCGTTTTTTTCTCACAAGTTCTGTTGTTTATTTTTAAACAAAAACGTTATCTGCCAAATGTTCATTTCTCAATTGGCTATTTTTAGCAGAATTTCATACATATTTCATACATGTCAGTTCAGCATTGACTATAAATTTAAAAGTCTATACAAATGTTTTGACTTCTACAGATTATTTAATTACAATCTCAGCAGTCAGCAGTTCGCAGAATTGTAGATAGACATTGTAAATTATAGACGCTCCGCAGATTTGTAGAATTCGTATTTTTAATGTTGTTATATTGAGTTTCCTGCGTCTTGCCTAGAATTTAAAAATTTAGTAATGTGTCAAGTGTTAACATTTAAATAAATAGTGAGAGGCGCTTGTTACAAAGCTAATCTTAAAGTTGAGCATATGATGATATACATCAATTCAACTATGAAAAGTTACTGAGTTATAAGAAACTTTACAAAGGGTAAGGTGGCTAAATATGATTCTTCGATATACCTGCCTTTTAATTACCAAAACATTTTTTAATGAAATTGGTTCACACAAAAAAAGATTAAAAATATGTAGGTACTCATTCTGAGAAGTCAAAATATTTGAGTAATAATTAATATAGATACTAAGTAAATAATTAAAAAAAGATTTTCAATGAGGTCATATCTTGTAAACTCTTATCAGACGAGGGGTCGTCCATTAATTACGTGAACTAAAAATGGGGGGGGGTTCCGCAAAATTTCATCAAATCTCATTTAAAGGAACGGGGGTCAATTAAAATCTCACGTCAACTTTTTAATATACATGCTTATAACAATTATATGGTAAATCTCATATAGATAATGGGGAGGGGGGTCCATCTACATAATCTTATTAAATCTCACGAAGTGGGAGGGGAGGTTCAAATTTAGAAAAATAACACCTCGCGTAATTAATGGTCATCCTCTGAAAGATCCCCCACTCATTAAAAAAAATGATATAGGTTCCAAAAAGACATTAATAAATATTATTTATTTTACTATTAAAAGTGTCTAAATCTAGTTGAATAATAAGAGGGAGCTGCGAAAAAGTACAGACGAATATGGATTGACATACTCAAACTAAACATTTTGAACTCAAATAGAAATTTTCTATTTTGATCAATCACTTCTGTGATCCAAATCGTCTTGGTTTCCGGGCTTGTATGCCGTGGTCCATTGGTATTTCTACCTGACGTTTCGTCTACAACTGCGATAGGCATTATCAAAGGCGACGTGGTAGCGGGCGAAGTGTCCTTCTAGGCTGCTCACAATAGTGTCTACCGCAGTTGTAGAAACGTCAGGTAGAAATACCAATGGACCACGGCATATATAAGTTCGGAAACCAAGAAGATTTGGATCAACACCGGCCGTGAAGCCTAACACACTTCTGTGATCGTTCGATAAAAAAAGAACTCATTTTGAGGTAATCAATGTATTTAGGAATATTATTTCTTTATATCGATAACTTTTATGTTCATGTTATGTAATGATTACTTTTTAAAATAATATTGTTTTCGCGTAATTCCATAAAATTCGACTACTTAGTTGTTTAAAGTGTCTAAAAATGAATAGTTAAATTAAGTCGATATATAGATACTAATTAACTCATCTAGCCACAATATTGTTGTGCATTTGATGTAGAATGAATAATGATTGTGCTATGGGAGGGCAAAGAGACGACACGCGACAGCTATAGCTGATATCGCGCTTCATTCATAAAAACTAACGCTTGAATTTACTTACGTACTTTACACAATATGCATATGAGAGACGCACACTACGCATACAGCGTAGGATGAATTCAAGAATGAGTTTAGAGTAAATTATTGTAAGTTTGATATATTATTCATCACTAATGGCTAAGAGCTGGCTACGGAGAAAATGGGTGACTCGGTGCAGAGCTGAAAATTTGCAGAATAATAGGAGATAGTACAAGTAAGTAGGGAAAAAATTGCCAGAAGGCTAGGCGGAAGATAAAGAGCCGCCATAAGGCGCTAATGTTGCGAAAAATCAGTGCACTTCTGGCAATTTCTATACTTATTCTGTAATTCAAAACTAGATTATATGCATGTTATATATATTATACGAGTACATTATATAGTTATAAGGGCATACTGAAAATTCAAACATGATATGATAATTACATTCGACAAATATTCAAAATTATTAATGACATTTTGAAAGAAATAAAATTAATTGTCATATATTTTCATTAATAAAATTACGTTGTTATAACAACGTAATTTTATTAATTAATTTAATTTTATTTCTATCAAAATGACATTAATAATTTTGAATATTTGTCGAATGTAATTATTATATCATGTTTGAATTTTCAGTATGCTCTTATAACTATATAATGTATAATATATAATCTAGTTTTGAATTACAGAATAAGTATAGAAATTGTCAGAAGTGCACTGATTTTTCGCAACATTAGCGCCTTCTGGCGGCTCTTTATCTTCCGCCTAGCCTTCTGGCAATTTTTTCGCTACTTACTTGTACTATCTCCTATTATTCTGCAAATTTTCAGCTCTGCACCGAGTCACCCATTTTCTCCGTAGCCAGCTCTCCATCTATAAGACGAAGCATCTAAAAACCACCAAACAAAAATAGATTGTTTTTGATACCGTAAGCATGTGTTTCTTGAGACTTATGTTGTGCGCCACTATACCTAATTTGTGTAAATAATTTTGTTACTTCTCTATCTTTTTATAAATATTCAAGTGAAACACATTTTGGTATGAAAACAAAAAGTAATTAAAATTTTGTATTTTAAATTTTTATGTAATTTACGTCAAATCTTCAGGGGAATACTTGCTCGTCCTTCCAATGCTGTTTATTTGCAAGCATTCAAATAGTCTTTGTTTTTGTTAATCTGGTTTGAAACATTACTCTGTAGTCTATAAATATATTGTATACTTCAGTTCACTGAAATTGTCATTTATTTACAATCATTAACTAAGAACATATTTTTCCGGGATACCATTCAAGATGTAATTCAACCGATATAGGCGCTTATAAATTATAATCCTATTGATATAATAACCATTAGTCACACCTAAAAATCAGTATATATACGCAGGGGTGCCGACTTTTAACAAACCCCCTGGATGCTCATTTATTGACTCGCTTACAAGAACTGGCGAAGTGCGAAATTTCATTTGAAAACCAATGACGGTACATCAAATCTTCACTGAAATGTGAAAGTTATTTGAACTTTGATCAAGCTATATTGAAAGTCAAATGCATTTTTAATTTTAAATACAATTTAGGTATACGCATGACTTGTAAATATTATAAAATATATCAAGTCTTCAGACTCCATTACTCTATGACGATGACTACACTTCACATGCTCGGCAGTCGGCACCCACTGTTTATTTTCTGTTGGTGCTGGAGATCCCGAGCACTCACGGAGTCGGCGCCCCTGCACATTATTATTACCTCAGTTAGCAGTAATAATTAATTTTGAAATGTAATATTATTCAATGCAATATCTGTTATTTGTTGTTAATGATAAGATATCATTTGAATCGTATTACAATTATTTAGTTCATAGTTTATTTTAATATTTGATTTAGTAGTAAACAGTAAGTCTATGAAATTGCGTCAATAACTTATTGATTATAGGCCACTCCAAGCAAGTATACTTCATCGTATCTTGTAAATCAAGAATTCACCTACCATACCAAGTACCGGTTAGAAATCAGTGTCGTATGATGTATAAATCTTTTATAATATAGTTGTTATTAAAGAGAACTTGTTCAAATGCCTGCTGGTTTGCACCCTCTTGCAACTGTGTAACAGGTGGCCCTCATCTGCTTCTCTTTGTGTGTTGACATCGCTGCATATACCCACGAACCCCATATGCACTTCTCTTGATCCCCTCGCCCTTCTCCTGATTTAAGTGATCATTTTACATGCTCAGTAGGTATATAAAATACTTAACTATATCTAGGTTAACTAACTTTAATATCTTACTGATGTAAAATATTACAATGCCTTTAAATCGGGAGGAAGGAATAATTGACCTGGACCGCAATCAGAAATAAATTGCAAATTATAGATACCTATTTTTGTAGTTTACTGTATCTATTTATATCTATTACTAGCTGTTCCCCGCGGCTCCGCGACAACAGTAGTGGAGCGAAAAAATATACATGTCGAATAGATTTAGAAGTCTCTCATAAAGTACTGATTATGTAATGACTATAATAAAATATGCTGTATGGGGTTGAAAATCTAAACTATAAGTATAAAAAATTATAATAGTCCAAGCTCCCATGACAGAAAAAGTTACCCCTACCAACACCTCAAAATTATAAAGTGAAAATGGCTGAAAAACATGTAAGAAACATGTTACGCCCGCCAAACTAGTAAAAATTTGTTAATTGTTATTTTTTATGAATTTTTGAATTTAAAAAAAAACATGATTTTTTTTCCAAAACACCTGCTTGAAATTGATACAATTTGTAGTAAATAATGTACCATTTTTGAAAAAATTTGTCTGGCTGACAATTTTTGTTAATAAATTTGTCAGACTTCATTTGTTATAATTTTTTTTTTATTATGAAGTCTGTCATAGTAAAAAAAAAACAATTTTTATGCAGAAACTAGATGTCAAACCTTCTTTCAGAAAAAAATTAAGGTGGTGTTTTGACACGGCCCTTGTAAAAGCTGATTTGTTTATGAAAAAACGCTGTCACGGCGCTTAAAAAATGAATCTGGCATGGTAAAAAACAATATTTTGATGAAAAATGTATTAAAGTACCTATATATAAAAGGGATCTACCGTATTAATTTAGAATAAAAAAAAATTTTTTTCTAGTTCGCAACGATTATACCATATTTTTTCATTAAAAAATGTGGACGCATTTAATGAAAAAAATGGTATAATCGTTGCTAACTAGAAAAAAAAAATTTTTTTTTTCGTTACCGTTTGCTGGCTGCTTGGAACAAACCATAAATGCTTAATAAGCGATTAAGCATTTGCAAACCTTAACGAAACATTTCGTCTATCTTTTATAATTCTTATTTCTTTTGATGTTAGAGATAAATTTCTTGTTTGTTTAAACCCAAACTTTCCCATCAATTCGAAATATTGTTCATGTCCAAAATTTATATAACTCAATTTGAAAAGTTACTTTAAAATGCTTAATGCTTATTTTTATAATGCTTGTAAGCAATTTTGAAAATGAAAGTGCTTGTCGCTTGAATATATCGAGCATTTATAAAAAGTACTCGATGCTTAGTGTTTCAAGTACACCCATCCCCCGATTTACACGGTACTTGTTTTACACGTTTTCGCTTTTACACGGTTTTCCAAATAAGTTTTTTTTTTGTTTTTATCGCACTCTACTAAATGCTACTGTGATTGAACACGTGCGCTGTGTACACATCTCACGGGGAATCCCGAGCTTATGTGCTGACTTGCTGCACACGCACACTGTGTCTGTATTTCTTTGCATAAAATTAAAGTGTTTTCGTAATATATTACATATTTTAACCTGTCAATGCATTTTATTTTTATTTCTGTGTACACCTAAAAATATTAAAATAAATCACAACTGTTAAATAGCAAAATTATGCATTTTCTGCAAGCTTTTCGATTTACACGGTTTTGACTTGAAAATTTTTAATTTTCTATTTACACGTTTTTCTCAGGAACGTATCTACCGTGTAAATCGGGGGATAGGTGTACTTGGGTTCGGTGCGTTTCCCAGCTCTGGTGGAGAATCATTCATTTAAATTACCGCCCCATGTATACAAACTATATTGCACATACCGCTAAACTAGCGGTATGTGCTTTATTATCGCTTTGTGCGTCAGAGCTGACTTTCGTTCATATAAGAAGTTATATCTAAGTTAATTTCACACGAAATCCATTCAAATTGAAGCTTTTTGAAAAGAGGAGATTCTAATCTATAAAATAGAACCATTTTTAAATCAATTTGAGTTCATAAATACTATTAAAATTGTAATTGAAAATCACAAACAGCAGTTGTCGGTTGGTCTGTACGTATGTACGTACGTATGTACGTACGTACGTCAAGACTCTACAGATCGCAATTTTGGTCGGATTGCCTTGGGTTATATTTTATTCACTTTGTTTACTATCAGACCAGAACCCTATTTAAATTCACTAAAATGTGTTCAGTAGTTTAATTTTTATAAACAGTTTTATTTTTTTATTATTTTTGACAGCTAATAGTTTAAAAACAATATAATAATTGCTGTGTAAATATAGTGTAATCCATAAAACAAGTGCTACACTTCTATACCGTGATAACACCACTACACGTATTAGGCCGCCGTGGCGTAATGGTTATGCCGTTGGATCCCCAAGGGCAAGGTCCTGGGTTCGATTCCTTACGAAGTCATTGAATTTTTTCTTTTTATTTTGTTTTATTTTATTCCACTTGATATTAATTATATATTATATTATGTATAGTTCTTAATTTTTTTTATTTTTGCAAACTTAAAAAAAAATATTTTTTCAATTTTTAATTATTTATTTCTTTAAATTTTTAAATCTTTTTAAATTTATTAAAAATATTTTTTAATTGTTATTTTTTTATCATACAGTGGAAAACTTGCGGGATGTGCACTTTTGGTTTTGCCAACTATAGATATTATTATGTTTTGATTTTTTACATGGCATTAATCATTATTAATGTGTCTGTTTCAGAGATGGAGTTAGATGCGTTCGAGCCGTACGACTTGAGCGTGGAGGAGCAGGACTTTTACGAATTGAGTCCCAGTGGGGCTTCAGACGCCACCAAACGGAAAACGGTTAGCTTCAACGGTCGTCTTGTTAAGGTAAAACATTTGTTGTGATTTGATCTAACGTACTGAGTTAGGTATTGTAGATTGCAATAAGCCTATTCTGTACATTCTCAAGAAGTTCACGTACTGCGTCACACGATTTTTCGACCCACATTCCTTCTCTCTCACACGAAATGATGCTCTACTACCCCCATTTGGGTCATCAAAAACCAGTATCACAGGAAATTTTCTAATGCAAAATTAATTTCAATCAAAGAATAAAGATTTACTTTTGAGATTTTTTTTGCACTACCCTCTATAAACTAGTTGCTTTAGATGCATGTATGCAGGCATGTAAAGTGATCCATTACACCACCTGCTACTGTGCTGTAAAGTAAAATAGAATTGGTCGCGATATACCACTTTCATAGTAGATTTGTGGTTGTTTGCTCTTTTTTTATAATCTACTAATAGAAGTGAAGTTTGCTTAAAAATGATTTATCAAAAATTTTGAAAATTGAGTACAAACCAGCTATTTTATAGGAGGTACATGCAAAAAAATGTAGTATATATCTCGAACGTAATGGTATTACGATTCGTGTGACTGTTAAAACTCGCTGGAACTCGTTTAAAGATAATGACACATCATGTAATATAACCCATTACGATACTAGTGCTGGATTACACAAAAAATTTGATTTGACAATGCCCTAATCATATAATTACAGCTTTTATACAGGCAGGAGCAGTTTTATATTGTTGTGTAACTCTGTTTTGATTGTATTCACTCAAAAACAATGGGCCAAGCGGGGTGGTTCCCCGGGACCTCCGACGAAAAGGAGCCCAGAGGGAGCCCCTTTTCGGGCCTACTTTCTAGGAGTTCGAAGGTGTGCACACTCGTTTTTTACTTTTTGTATACACTTTGTACATTGTATCTAAAAAAATCCATTGAAATAATGCACTTTTTAAATTCTACATAGGGAGGCCCAATTTTACTTCTTGCCCCGGGGCCCCCGAGGTTCTAGTTACGGGACTAATGTTGGGTACGTTTGTTCCGTTATGACCGTAAGATATAAAGGTTTGTGATTGTACTGGTACCTCTTGAAAATGATCGAATAGAATAATTAGATAAAAATTAGTAGATACACTAGTGGTAGCTGCGACTACAAGCGTTTATGTTACTTTTTGCCTTGATACGCTCGGCTTAAAATAGGCTTCCCGTCAAAACTGATGTATAGTAACTCCAAAGGCAAAACCGACATTCACTTGACCGAAGCCGCGGGCAAAAGTTAATCTTCAATTGTGAATTTTTTATACGGTATAGTGCGTACTACTATTATTAAAAGGCCGTTTCAACTATATGAACATAAAAAGTTTTCGCTGTTATCTCTCCTAATGAAATAGAAATTGTCTTGATTTAGGAATCAGATTAATAAATGAAAACAACTCTCATCGTTGATTCACCCACAGCTCTCACTTCTGTGAAGGTTCATATCTGACGTTATCTAAGATAAAAATTAGCTCTCGCATGATGTGAAATATACAGTTACAAATGGCTACATATTAGAATGATGAATTGACCTTACTGTGTCACTGTGGAGTAATGTAACTCAGTCCGCCGCGATAGTGGAAAGATTCAGGGTTCGTATCCCGATGGTGACATTGTTTGAGAAATAAAGACATGTAACAATGGGTGTTTTAACAATGTAGCAACAGAAGCTATTCTTTAAAGTTAATCTTCAATAATTAAGAACTTACTGTTGGCCTAGTCTTTTGTGATACATTATTCGTTAATTTCATTTTTTATGGTGGAAATTCTGAGTAGACAAGTTTGATATAAGAACGTGAACAATGTGAGCTATGATTATTTGACACTGTAAGGGTTAAAACGGTGCGTCAGGTGATATTATGAGAGCAGACGGAAATGAACGGCACGCTACACTGATAGCGGAAGTGTCACTCCGCCCTAGGGGACAATCATAGCGCTGCATCTACAGTGTGTGTATTGCCTCACATATTATACAATGTAGGTACATGCCATTACATTTGTACTTTAGACGGAGAGCTGGCTACGGAGAAAATGGGTGACTCGGTGCAGAGCTGAAAATTTGCAGAATAATAGGAGACAGTACAAGTAATTAGGGAAAACATTGCCAGAAGGCTAGGCGGAAGATAAAGAGCCGCCAGAAGGCGCTAATGTTGCGAAAAATCAGTGCACTTCTGGCAATTCCTATACTTATTTTGTAATTCAAAACTAGATTATATATTATTTATATTATAGGTACATTATATAGATATAAGGGCATACTGAAAATTCAAACATGATATAATAATTACATTCGACAAATATTCAAAATTATTAATGACATTTTGATAGAAATAAAATTAATCGTCATATATTTTCATTAATAAAATTACGTTGTTATAACAACGTAATTTTATTAATTTATTTAATTTTATTTCTATCAAAATGACATTAATAATTTTGAATATTAGTCGAATTTAATTATTATATCATGTTTGAATTTTCAGTATGCCCTTATAACTATATAATGTATAATATATAATCTAGTTTTGAATTACAGAATAAGTATAGGAATTGCCAGAAGTGCACTGATTTTTCGCAACATTAGCGCCTTCTGGCGGCTCTTTATCTTCCGCCTAGCCTTCTGGCAATTTTTTCTCTATTTACTTGTACTATCTCCTATTATTCTGCAAATTTTCAGCTCTGCACCGAGTCACCCATTTTCTCCGTAGCCAGCTCTTATCCACTTGTCTATATACTCGTATACTAAGTTTAACACACGCAACGGGATCACAGAGAAACCCTTGCGTTAAGTCAGGTGGAACTGTCATCGCTTGTTGCTGCGACACAACGATGATACAGTGCAATTCCACTAAAGGGCACATTACACCAGATATGACGCCGTACGGCGACGAGCGAAGAAACGTTAATAATCGGAATGCAATGATTTTCACTTCTAGCTGTACACTGAACCTGGAGACTTAACCATTTAATCATTCATGGAAATCTCAACCTAATGACCTCTACAGTATTGGATCTGATGGATGTCAGATTCTTTGACAGAACATTCAATGCTGCCATAGAAAGTCGCAAATTTTGGAGAAGAAGATCGGGTAACATTCCCCAGAGGGTCTCGAAAATATTACACCGACTGATCCAAGATGAATAAAAATATAGTTTAAAAAAAAAAACTAAAAAACGCGCTTTATATCGAACTAATGAGTAAAAAACAATTTTTTTAAAACAAGCTTAAAACAATAATGAATAAAAAATACAAGTATTATTGTGAAAAAAGCGTGGGGCGCTCGATGTACGAAAATGTGGAACAAAGCGCCCCCCGCTTTTTTCACAAAAATACTTGTATTTTTTATTCATTATTGTTTTAAGCTTATTTTAAAAAAAATATTTTTTACTTTTTAGTTCGATATAAAGCGTGTTTTTTAGTTGTTTTTTAAACTATATTTATTTTCCACTTTTTAGTTCGATTTATTGTCAAAAATTTGCCGAAAAAAAACAAATATTTTATTTCGGCATGGACGGGATTAGAACCCACGACCGGCGAATCCGAGAGTTGACGTCAGCGAAGACCCGCGCCTTAGACCGCTCGGTCAACGATTGCTCTTACAGTAGTGGCATAACATACTAACAGTAATAAACCACTTGCTGTAGTCCAAACGAAGATTGCAAACAAACATACATACAAACTTACAAGTGAAGTTAATATAAAACGTGTAATAAAATAGAAGACGGTCTTAAAACAAGGATCTCAGCTTCCATGAATCCGAAGATATATATGCCATACACCTTTGCGCCATGAACTGCCTGGAATAAGGTTACAGAAACGCAAAAATATTTATTGTTCACACACAATTTTTCAAGACTGGTCTGGGAATGCTTAAATGTCGTTAATAACTGAGTTTATTCAATAGAGTCCCGGAGCAATGAAATAGCAAACCCACTCGCTAAAGAAGGAGCACTGAAACCTTCATAGTCCCTGAACCTTTTTGTGACTATTCTAAAAGCCATGTCAAAATGGAGGTTCGCAAACAGGAACACGAAAAGAAAGATTCGCTGGAAACAAAGAGATTTTTTCGCATGCAACTAAAAAGATCTCTCAGAAATGGATAAAGTTCCGGCTGACAAATGTTGCTTTTACAAGGAAGCAAAAAAAACTGCTGAACATATCCTTTGCGCATGTGAGGCAGTTTTTTCCAAAAGGCTGCAATATCTTAACATTTTCTAGAATCTAATGAAGTATGGAAGGCAACTCCCCAGCAAGGTAATAGGGTTTATCAAAAGCATTCTCCTGACTGGGAACGTACGTTGCACAGTACCATGTATACAATAATTCCCGAGCGCGAACTGTACTCGTAAATTGGACCTTAACTGTACATGCCTGACGGTTGATAAAACAAATAACGCCACACTTAAGTTCCGAAGAATGTAATTAAGTCTAAGATTAGCGTTTGAAGTAAGTTTCCGTTTTAAAAATGCAGACAAGTTAAAAATATACGCATTGTGCGTGGGTTCTTACAATTTTTCCTTTTAAATATATTATTATTTCGTCAACTTTAACGTATATGCCGATATTTCTTTCATCAGTATCAAAGGCGGATTTAGGTTCAGTGATACTGAGCAATTTATTTCAAAACCACTGATCCGATTAAGACCGAAATAACCCATTGAGTTTTTACTAAGAAACATTTAAAAATGTACCGAACATTTTTGTAGAAATTACTCTGAATGAAAGGCAATTTCACAAACACACGCAGTCTTCATGCGTAAAGCCATTTTATTTTGTTTACGTTTTGAGGGAAGAACAATCAGAATTTGACCTTATTCGGATACGATTTTTCGACCCTATCAGTATACTTTCTTTTCCTACGGAACACACAATTAAAGAGGTGACGGATTTTGGATTAAATTTTTAGTGATTAAACGATAAATGCTGTCATGATGCTATTCATATCCTAATAGAAACACGATAATTATTTTGTTGTAATATTTGTATAGGCTAGAGCTAATGGCCGCAACGCATCATAACTTATTTCCGCGAGGCTGGATTTTTTTTGATAAATAATAATTAATCAACGTTGTACCCAGACAACAAATTATCTGGTTTTCATTTTAAGTATCGGATTTTTAGCTCTGAAGTTGAAATCAGTTCAAAGTATGACCACTTTTGTTTGTAATTATTTATATATTTTTTGTTGGCTATTATTTTGATCATCAGAATATAATGTCCCAATACCTAATAAGTAATAATATTATATTTTGTTTATCATTTCCCTTTATTACCTATACAAAAAAATAAACATAATAAAATTTTAATCAAATATGCAGGCTGCTTTAAAATAAATAAAACAAAAAATTGCTTCATGAAAAAAGTGCCCTCATTTATTTTTTTACACAAAATTTGTATAAGTAAAAAAATAATCAAAAATTAACCTAAAAAATTAATGATAATCTTTTCCGTGTGCCATCCTCCAACGTTTACGAATTTTTCCATTCTTCGAATGAACTTTCCATAAATAATCATTAAAACAGTTTCTTGAACATTCACTTCGTTGACTGCTAGTTTGGGAACTGACGCGCGAAAAAAACCATGTCGTCTCAACTTTGTATCAGGGTGCAGAAAGTTGGGACGACATGTTGTTTTTTTGCGCGTCAGCTCCCTAATTATGCTGCTTAGATTCTTTTCTTTATTACTTTACGATCATGAGGGAGATCATCCATATAAACTTTTTGTTTAATAATGAAGGTACTTCTCTCTTGAAGCATTTTTAGGTTTTCTTAATTTCTAAGCACCTGTACATTTGATCAAGGACACCCATATGATTCATTTTTGAGGGGGAGGGGAGGAGAAAAAGTCGACTTCCTTCCCCCCCTGCTCTTACATTATATGGACGTTTTTGCAATTGTTTTTTTTTTTAATAGAAATTTCGTTTTTTTAAACAAACGTGTTTTTATGCATAATGCATTTTTTCTGTAAAACGCATAATAAAGAAGTTTTTCCTATTGGAAACTCGATTCGGAGACACAGATTATGATCACTATCTTTATATATAAAAATTACGTGTCACGTTGTTTGTCCGCGTTTGTCCTCGATGAACTCCTAAACTACTGAATCGATTTTAAATTTGATTTGCACACCGTGTGCAATTCGACCCAACTTGAAAGATAGGATAGCTTACATTTCAATTTATAGTCGCAATATTTTTTTATTGCAAATTATTTGTCTATTCCTTGACAGTCATAATTATCTGTTAGCTCCAGGATTGAGTGAATATTCAATAGATGGCGCAACGAACTTAACAACCATATAAGATGGCGATACCTGTTGACTGGATTGAGTGAATATTCAATAGATGGCGCAACGAACTTAACAACCATATAAGATGGCGATACCTGCTGACTGGATTGAATGAATATTCAATAGATGGCGCAACGAACTTAACAACCATATATCTAGATCGAGGATGTAAAAAAACTGAATATCGTTTAAAACAAATGCTTTTTTTTCGAGCACGACGGCGCAGCCGGAGTGCTCGAAATAGAGCAAGTGTTTTAAAGACCAGTTATCCACGAATACTTTACGCTATTTTTTTTCGAGCACGACGGCGCAGCCGGAGTGCTCGACATACACACATATACGCTCATGTATATTTTAAAATAGCTAGCAATTAATAAAATAGATAGATAGATAGATGTTCCAATTAAATAGTTTTATTATTTCACTTTATACGTAGCGAAGCACGTACAGGGCCGCTAGTATTATATAGATTTTGATTTATCGAACCCTGATGAATAATGAAATCTTACTCATTTTTCATGATAACGATCAGTGTGGGATTGTTCTGAGATCCCTTTGAGAATTTTCGCGGCTCCCTGTGTCATTTATTTTACAAAATACATAAATAATAAAGTTTACTAAAGATATTCTTTGTTTCACAGTACCCTGTAACTACAATGGCGGTGTTGAAGCAAGAACTGCTGGATGACACTGATGAAGAGGCTTGTGTTCCTCGATCTCTTGGCTCCGTACAGAAAGTGCCTTCTCTTAGCGACCTTTCCGATCCGGAAGCTTCTTTAGGTGAGTCTTTAATCTTGATTAATATTATCTGTCTAGTAACATTACACTATTATTATTGGGTCAGCTCAGGCATGAGTGCAGAAAGTTTGGGTGTGTGCGAGCAAAAAATCTGCCCCAAAAGCTCGAAGCAGAGCGTCAAAAATGTGCTCAGTATAATATGTGATTTTGAAAAATATTGAAACGAGACGACGTTATTAAAGTTATTTATTTTGATTAACTGCAGAACATTCGTATTATTTAATTAATTTTTAAGCTCACCTTAAAATAGCTTCTATAGTTAATAATAAGAAATAAAGGACGCTAAAGAAAATCGTGCCCTTGGTGCTCGGTTGGATAAAGTTTAAGTTGTCTATAGTATAGTCTATTGTCTATAGTATGTTTCAAAATGTTTTCACGCCATAGATATATATTAATAGATAGCGCATGCCGATCCTTGATCATTGTGCGGAATTATTCCAATTAGAAGCCATATGGAAGCCATTTTGTACGTGGAAAACGCCGTAAAAAGCGCGCGGGATTCAAAAAGATTAAATATTCTATAATATGATGTTAATGGAAAAACAATAAAACTCGCAGTAAACAGTGATATTTCGCTCCAAAACCTATTTTTATATTGAAACGTTTCAAAAATTACAAAACTGAGCATAAATATAATATAAAAGCTTAGAACATTTTACAATTGTCAGATTGGCATCAATGCTTGTCAACCTTGATGCCAAATTGACAATGTAAAATGTTCTAAGCTTTTACATTATATTTATGCTCAATTTTGTAATTTTTGAAACGTTTCAGTATAAAAATAGGTTTTGGAGCGAAATATCACTGTTTACTGTGAGTTTTGTCGTTTTTCTCAATAAAATGATATTATAAAATAATTAATATTTTTGAATCTCGCGCGCTTTTTACGGCGTTTTCCACGTATAAAATGGCTTCTAAAAGGTACAGGAGGCGCTAGTGTATCCGCAATCTATTAAATATATATCTATAATTCACGCATTTTTAAGATAATAACGTTTAAAGCGTACTCAAGGATACTATATACTAACTATACAGATTTTTGGGCAACTGCTTTGGTATTGATGAGGTAACTGGATTATTTACGTTTGGATCATAATTGGATTACTTATTTTGACACATTTCGGTCACAATTAACTAAAGGTGCAGTACCTACTGCGCCGTTCGAAACTATCTTTCAGCGTGCAATTTCTAACTTACTTCCTACATTAATGTTTACAGTAATTATGCATAAAAGTACGTGCTGCGCCCCACTTCACTACCGTGTGGCCGCGTTCCCTCAGTCGGTCGACACTGGAATAGGCTAATGAGGATGTTTCAGTTTATTCAATTATTGATACCTACACTGTAGATACTGTATGCTCTGAACCGCTTACATTAACACGACGACCCTCCCACACAACGTGCATAGATATTAACAGGCCTGCACACCACCTGACTCACAGAATTTTAGAGCTAAACGTGCCTAATATAAGTTTTAACTGTCAAAAATCTACTTTACATGGAATTGGTATATTTAAAAATAGTAGATTAGGTATACAGTATGTAAACGCGTAAGGTGCACATAGGGAAATTATCATTGGGAAAAAATACTTGGATCAGAGTTAGCAATGACTGCATTAATTGTTATTTCTATTGAATTATCGTGGTAATCTTGAGGATTTCTATTTTATTTTGATTTATTTTTATTTTACTTGGCTTTTTTAATAATAAAATGCTCTTATAAATCATTATTTTAATATTTTTTTTGTACAAAAATAAAACAAAAAAACAACTCCATCTGTTTGGAAACATTTCATTCAAAAATTGTCTGACTGGTATGACGTATGCGCGTTGGTAAAATCAGTGACCCAATGTCTTTAGGTTCAACACGAATAGGCGGAGATATTTGATCTCGCACCATATTTAAGTATTTTTGGGAATTTAATGTCCCATTAATAAAAAAAGTCTGATTATGTTGTAATCGTTTGAATATTTTCTTCGGTAGTATACATATTCATTTTGCAAAAGAATATTATCTGTCAAATTGAAAAACAAGATTTCAAGGCTCACTCTGATCCAGTCATTTTTTCCCAATGTTAATTTCCCTATGTGCACCTTACGTGTTTACATACTGTATATATCTAGTGTCGTAATACCATTACGAACAAGGTAAATATGGCTTTTTTGCACGTACCTCCTTTTTCAGTTCAATTTCAAAACTTTTGACACTTCATTTTTGAACAAATATCGCTGCAAATGTGCAAAAGAGGATGTAGAGATTTCTGAAAAAATGTTCACATATCACAAATCCGCAAAATGAGAATTATTGAATTAACATGCGAACTCCTAATAAAAAAGTAAATTAAAAAAAAAACAATAACCTGACTGCGTAAAAAGTGGAGAAACAAGATCAAATGATAACATGCAATCGGAGGCACTAGATATTTCTGTTTAACTTGTTACTAGAGGTCCGACTACATGTTATCATTTGATCGAGTTTCAATCTTTAAGTTTATTTTTTATGAAGTCGGGTTTTTTGATGTTTTAATTTACGTTTTTTTAGTGTTATTTGTATTGTATTATTTTTATTTACAAATATTTAATTACAAAATATACATACAAATATAATCATAATATTATATTCTAGAAGCAAGATGGTAGCATTTGGATCAGCGTTGCCAGTTTTTTTTTGGGGGATTTTGGAACTCTTTGAGTGAAAACAGCGGGATTCTTTCGTCGAAAGCGGGACATAGCAAAAAAACGTATATAATCAGAAGTTTTCAAATACCTATTTTTCTTTTTATTTGAATTGAAATTACATTTACGTGACAATAGATAGCAAAAATAGCCATGGAAAATGTATTTTAATAAAAATATAATATTTTAAATCAGATTTACCCTATCGTTAAATAGATGAGTCATTATTCGTCTTCAGAACAAAAAAAAAAAAAAAAAACAGAAATCAAAATCAAAAAAGTTTTATTCATTAGAAAAATATAGCGTTTCAAACAATAGTCTGTGGAGTGAGTGTTACAAATAGCAACTTACAATAAGAGAATAATTAATTATTTATTCATAATATTTCTGTGAAGATTTAACTTTTTTTATAGTTATCTCCGAGTTATCCCCGAAAAGCGGGACTGAGCCTGTCCCGCGCGGGACATTTAATTTTGATTTAAAAATCGGGACGTCACGCCAAAATCGGGACGTCTGGCAACACTGATTTGTATACAATCTGAGCATGATTACGAGATTGTCTCTGCAGGGAGCAGTGTTATGGTGTTATATAACATTCACTCTCGGCTAGAGAAGAAGTAAGAAAACAGTTCTGTCGTCAATGTCTCAGTGTGGTCTGACTATATCGACAGACTAGTTACGAGAATTTGATGTACTATAGTAAATTTTATGTATAGTTACATTATAAGTAACATGATACCCGGAGGCCACGGGTCGATCCGGTGCTTTTTGTGATCGAAACACATCAAGAATGCTGCGGTCGTACGCAGAGACATCACGCACCGCATTGTCTCTGTCGAAGCCTCACTTCGTAACGCAGTTGTTTTGCCGCGACTTACTTATTTCAACCTTATACAGTATGTAAACACGTAAGGTGCACATAGGGACATTAACGTTGGGAAAAAATGACTGGATCAGAGTGAGCCTTGAAATCTTGTTTTTCAATTTGACAGATAATATTCTTTTGCAAAATGAATGTGTATACTACCGAAGAAAATATTCAAACGATTACAACATAATCGGACTTTTTTTATTAATGGCACATTAAATTCCCAAAAATACTTAAATATGGTGCGAGTTCAAATATATGCTACTAAATTGTTTTTAGACGTTTATAACTTTAGATGTCGAGCGCTTATAATTTTCAGTCGATCGTTATTTTACTGTAGCGTCAGGAAAATGTTCTGAACTGAGATTTGTGTGCATCGGTTATTTGTTCGCTGCAAGACACGCACACTCACTTTATTGCTCCCAGATTTGTTAATAAATATTAAATTAAGAGGGCGACTTATACTTGCTACTAGCCAGAGAACGCCTAGTTATCGGTTTATTTGGTGAGACGATATGCAACAAGAATTTTGAAAGAAATTGTAGAGTCGGTGCATTATAACTTAAAGGATGCAATATCAAGTTATAGACGGAGAGCTGGCTACGGAGAAAATGGGTGACTCGGTGCAGAGCTGAAAATTTGCAGAATGATAGAAGATAGTACAAGTAAGTAGGGAAAAAATTGCCAGAAGGCTAGGCGGAAGATAAAGAGCCGCCAGAAGGCGCTAATGTTGCGAAAAATCAGTGCACTTCTGGCAATTTCTATACTTATTCTGTAATTCAAAACTAGATTATATATTATATATATTATACATTATATATAGTTATAAGGGCATACTGAAAATTCAAACATGATATGATAATTACATTCGACAAATATTCAAAATTATTAATGTCATTTTGATTGAAATAAAATTAAATAAATTAATAAAATTACGTTGTTATAACAACGTAATTTTATTAATGAAAATATATGACGATTAATTTTATTTCTATCAAAATGTCATTAATAATTTTGAATATTTGTCGAAAGTAATTATTATATCATGTTTGAATTTTCAGTATGCCCTTATAACTATATAATGTACAATATATATAATATATAATCTAGTTTTGAATTACAGAATAAGTATAGAAATTGCCAGAAGTGCACTGATTTTTCGCAACATTAGCGCCTTCTGGCGGCTCTTTATCTTCCGCCTAGCCTTCTGGCAATTTTTTCCCTACTTACTTGTACTATCTCCTATTCTGCAAATTTTCAACTCTGCACCGGATCACCCATTTTCTCCGTAGCCAGCTCTTAGACCCATTACCTCGTTCATCAAAACTTACAAACTTACCCCCTTTATAATATTAATTTAGACTGAATTCAAATTAAATATTATACGTACTACCCATATTTAGATTAGACCTTCAGGGTGGACGTAGAAACCAATTTTACAACGTAAGTCGACGAAAAAATGGTGGCAATCTGCAAATTTGGCCGAAGCCAGACCGGGCTGTTAGTGTTGTTGTATATTCTTAATCGGTATTTATAAGTCATTGCTTATCGATCAGCGAACGATTGCAACGAAAGATTATTGTTAAGGATGATAAGTGATGACATCGGGGTCAAACCATCAATTAAACGCCAGCACTCAAAACTATCGACACATGATTCAACGGCTGTATAAACATATGCGCGCGATGTACATAGAGGGGTCGCAGGGGTTAACTCAGGGTTAACTGTTGCCCTGCACATGTGCGTTTACTACTACATTAGGCTGATGTGCGTACAAGAAAGTGCGTCACGCATCGAATGAACGGAGCAACAGCGAAGACACAATATATTTTAACAATAATATCATTAATAGACGGAGAGTCCACCGTCATATTTCTTACTAGCGGTCCCGCCCGGTTTCACCCGGGTGTAAAAGAACGAATGGGGAAGGGAGGAACATGAGTACACACATTCATCTTAGTATACCGAGATGACTGTTGTGTCCAAATTTCATGATGATCGGAGTTACCGTTCAAAAGTTTTTGTCGATAAAAAGCAGTATTTTTACTTTTTTTAACGAATAATTTTTTTTTTAATGAATTTAATAAAATTAAAATAAATTTAAATGTAAGCCTTAGAAGAGAGCAATGCAGAAAATAAAAAAAAAAATAAAAATATATTCGCCCAACATAATGTGACGTCATAATGTTTTAGTCAATACACATGTAGAAGCCATTGATAGTATACTGCGTATACAGATTGTATCAAATCAAAACGGTCCATAGGACATTCTGTGTGTAAGACAGAGACGATATTATATAAAGCACTAAAGCAATAAGTAAGAATGAGATAAATGATCGCTAATATAGTTACTGTAGTTACGTAAATAAATAATTACGTACACTGCAAATCTTTTTACTAATTTATCAATTAAAACAACTACAAATAAATTTATTATGTTAGCGGTTGAATTACCACCATAAAATCATTTAATTATTTGGATTTTTTCCCGAACAGTATAAATAACCATTTTATCAATAATTTCACTAGTGAATACTGACATTTGATAAAATTGTGATTTTTACTGTAGAAAACAAAGACGATACTATCAGATTGTATAACCACAGTAACTATTAGCGATCATTTATCTCATTCTTACTTACTGCTTTAGTGCTTTATATAATATCGTCTCAGTCTTACACACAGAATGTTTTATGGACTGTTTTGATTTGATACAATCTGTATACATTTTACCATTATGACGTCACAACTGTCAAAAACAATTTTAGTGCGTTTGCAGTCACGTGATTTTTTTAAATATTTTATCAATTTTAAATTGCTTATAATTAATTTAAAAAAAGTTTTTTGAAAATTTTTCGCATCGATTATTATAAATATTATTTATAATAAAGTTTTAAAATACAATAAAAAAATCGATAATTATTTTTTTTTCAAAAGCCTAATTGAATATTGACTGAAAATTTGTAGAATACCTACCTACATTATGAATATGTTTTTTGTATTTATGTTGATTTATTTTATTAAATTATTATACAGTTGAATTAGTAACTATTAATTGATAAGATTAAACTTGACCCAAAGAGCTCTAGAAATACCCGCTCGCATGGCATGTGCAGTGCTGACAATACTGTTTCTTTTTTACGTAAACAGACATTCATCTTTCTACAATTGACATATTTTTAAGATGATTGATATTCAAGTCTCAACAGTCAATTTCTTCTTTAAGGCTACGAGAGAGAAAAGAGAGAATAGATTATAGGCGCTCGACAACTAGTTTAACCAGAGTTAACTTTTGAGTAGTGCAAGCGGTGATATCGTTTCAAATTTGAATTTTTTTTCATACAAAACTGATTGACCGATTGATTAAAAAAAGATTAATAATAATAATAACGCGTTTATCGTCCGTTTCTCGACTTTTTGTCATAACAGACGCCACTCGCACTATTACTATTTTTTTTCTACAATTTTTAAACTTCAACTTAATTAATAGCAATGGGCGAATGAAAGAATTTTTAGGAAATTAGGATAAGGTAGGCAAATTCTGAGCATAGGAGTTTGACAGGTAATTGGCCATGGCCTTGAATAAGGGACCATCTCGATATTTATGTGCATGCCAGTCAGCGTTGCCAGTTTTTTTTTTTTTTGCCAAGTCGGGATTTTGGAACTTTTTGAGTGAAAACAGCGGGATTCTTTCGTCGAAAGCGGGACATAGCAAAAAAACGTATATAATCAGAAGTTTTCAAATACCTGTTTATCTTTTTATTTGAATTAAAATTACGTTTACGTGACAATAGATAGCAAAAATAGCCATAGAAAATGTATTTTAATAAAAATATATTTTAAATCAGATTTACCCTATCGTTAAATAGTCTTCAGAATAAAAAAAAAAAAAAAAACAGAAATTAAAATCAAAAAAGTTTTATTCATTAGAAAAATATGGCGTTTCAAACAATAGTCTGTGGAGTGAGTGTTACAAATTGCAACTTACAATAAGAGAATAATTATTTATAAGAATTATTTATTCATGATATTTCTGTGAAGATTTAACTTCTTTTAAAGTTATCCCCGAAAAGCGGGACTGAGCCTGTCCCGCGCGGGACATTTAATTTTGATTTAAAAATCGGGACGTCCCGCCAAAATCGGGATGTCAGTAAATATTTGCAGTGAATGCAATGTACGATTTAACTTATTAGACACATTCCCAGAAAAGAATTAATTCATAGAAACGGGTCCCAGCTGATTATGATTACAGAATATAGTGGGATTGTATAAACAAACAGTGGATAATAACACTGATGACTTGAACTGCTATAATAAACCTAATAGGTAGTTACTTGAAATGTTTATGAGCTATTAACTTTTATTAAAAAAATATTTTATTTCTTCTCTCTTGTAAAAAATACGGGCCAGTGAATACGAAATGTCGTTGAAATACACCTCCATTTTGATTAAGCAGTAGCTTAATAAAATTGGTTGTCTGTAAAGTCGGTTTACGGACGATAGTTTTACGTGATAACGTCATAAAGAGACATTGAAATGCGTACAAGCCGACGCTTGGGCCGATCGTGCCTCTCTATCGCTTATACCGTGCTCTCGCTTGCACGCTCGGGCTCAGGCGGAACGTGACACTTTTTCGTGCGTGCAGCCGGTGTTTCATCAATTTATAAGACGTTATCACGTCAAAAAACGTTTATAGTAATTTGGTATTTGTTGAGACTGGGAGGGTTCGAGCTTTCATCAACTCCAAAAGCCGGGACGCTCCAGTTCGCATCTGATATTGCTGAATTTATCATAGCTGACAAAGGGTGTAAAACTACGAAATTGTCCATCGTTTCGTTTAGAAAAGAAAATATAAATGGTATTCAATTTTTTAAAGTAAATTTAAATATATAATATAGAATAAACCTGCTGCCGACTTGGCCCGTTCGATTTATTAATCTGTTGTAATTAAATGCTTATAAATAAAGTATTTATAAACGAATAATTAATGGTCAATTCAAAAGCGAACTCGATTGCTGCTTGTTACAATGTGTTGTGTGCCATCTGTATTCTAAACTCAAAAGGTTGTAGTACTCAGCGTACTGTCGGTAATAATGAACATTAGTTGCCGATAATGTAAGGGCGATGTCATGTGCTGCCACGCCAGTACGTGTGATGAATCTGAACACTTGTGATCTAGCGATTGAGCTGCAGGCTAACCGAGTATTAATAATTATTAGTTCTAAACATAAGCGACAGGTGTCGTGACGTGCTTCATTATACACGTGAGAAGAGTCTTTTTTATTGTATTCGCAAGCAGAGAACATCGAAGAATCTCGTTAGAGATTCTTTTCTGTGCTAAATGCCGACGTATCTCTAACGTATTCTTATACATTGATTTTGCCTAGCTCCCATATAACGCCGTGTATATGAGACGAGTTTCCAAGTTTTATAGTTCTGTGACCACGTGACTTTCATAGGACCGATTTTTCGTATCACCCATATATACTTCTGTACCACAATAACAGCTTATACTGCGAGGCTGCCCGTGGACGAGTGGTTACGACGTTAGACTAGTAATAACACTAATAACAGGGTCTCGGGTTCGATTCCCAGCAGCATCATTGGAAAAGTTTTTTTTTTCTACTCCATTTTATTTCCACTTGATATTTATAAGTATATAATCATATATTTTTTTTTTTATTTTTAATTTTTTTTTAATTTTTAATTTTTTTTAAATTTTTAATTTTTTTTACATTTTTAATTGTTGTTTTTTATTTTTAATTTAACTTCTCAATTTTTTTCTCATATACCTACATATTTTTATTTCTTTTTTAATTTTTTATTTTTTATTTTCTTGTTTTTTGAAAAATACACTTTCGTCAAATTTTTTATTAAAAAATAACAAAATATATGATTGAAGTTAGATTTAAATAATTTAATTTATTAAAAAACATATTTATCATATAAAGTGCAACAAAAATTAAAAAGTGGAAAGTTTTCAAAGTGAAACTTCTTTTTTTAATGCAAAATAAGTATTTTACAAATGATATGAAAAAAATTTTGTATTTTTAATGGTTGGCCTTGTTCATTGATTTTTTTTTCATGCCTTCAAAATTGGCCTTCATGGAATCTGTGGCCTCTTAATTCTAAAAATGCACATATGTTTATTTTTTGGAGAAAAAATAAAAATAATGTCTCACACTTTGGAAAAAGACGTGAAATCTTAAAAAAAAACTTCGGAGAAGTAAAAACTTCGTTCTGTGCTAAATTCAAAAACTTGAGGCGACTGAATCTCAGAATTATAACTTAAAAAAAAAGAATTTCGAGGCAGACAAGAAATTGAAATCAAGCTCGAAATTCTGTGCCTAAGACGTCGAAAAAAAAATGGATTTCGAGGCAGACAAGGAATTGAAATCCAACTTCGAAATTCTGTGCTTATAAAAGCTACAAGAGCAACAGCAAAAAAAAGTGCACAGACGGCGTTTTTTTAGTGGTAACTAAAGGAGTTATGCGAACACCGTCTTTGCATTTTTTTTCTGTTGCTCTTGTAGCTTTTATAAGCACAGAATTTCGAAGTTGGATTTCAATTCCTTGTCTGCCTCGAAATCCATTTTTTTTTCGACGTCTTAGGCACAGAATTTCGAGCTTGATTTCAATTTCTTGTCTGCCTCGAAATTCTTTTTTTTTAAGTTATAATTCTGAGATTCAGTCGCCTCAAGTTTTTGAATTTAGCACAGAACGAAGTTTTTACTTCTCCGAAGTTTTTTTTTAAGTACAATATACATTCGCAAGTTCCTTGCAAAACGGTACACATGGAAGTATTTGGTGTTCGGAGTTTTTTTTTTTAATTTACAGCTCATATCATTGATATACTCTTAGACATAGACGTAGATATGGGAAGTAGGATTCAGGGGGTCTGGCCTCGTACCACCAGAACTTTAATCAAATGTAGTTCTTATATCCGTAGTGTTATCTCAAAACAATTAGATAATCAACTTTTATTTAGTCAAAAATCACCAATAATTTTTAAAACTGATGTACTTAACTTTGAAAAAAAAAATTTAATATAGCATTATGACGAAAAAATCCTGACATTCAATTTATTGTATGACAGTATGATGTTTATGTGCATCGCTGGCCGCTGCACCACTTCCAAGCGAACATTTTCAGCTTTGAGTACACTCACGCGGGGCGCGAATTTTTTTTCGCGCCTTTCATCATCATAGCATGAACGATTTAAGTCTCAGCTTTCAGTTCAGCTACTGACGATTTTTGGCTCAAAGATACAGCGATTTATAAAAGCAAGTGTACCAAAGTTGCCATTTTCTTGCAATTTCTCCCCGATCCACTTGGAAGTAGAGCAGCGACCGACGTCATCAGTCATAAGTGTCGGGTTCGATTCCCGCCAACATCATTGGAAAAATTTTTTTCTATTCCATTTTATTTCCACTTGATATTTATGTATTATATATTTCTCATATATTTTTATTTTATTTTTTTAATTGTTTTTGACGTGATAACGTCTTATAAATTGATGAATCACCAATATTATAAATTGATAAAACACCGGCTGCATGTTCGAAAAAGTGTAACGTAACGTTCCTAACGCGTAACGTTCCTAACGCGTAACGTTCCTAACGCGTAACGTTCCTAACGCGTAACGTTCCGCCTGACCCTGTGCGTGCTTTTTGCTAATTTCTCGCTCAATTTAAATCAGATCGGTTTGAAACCAGTCTTAAACGAAAGAGGAGAACATTTTACATAGATTTCGTATAACAGAATTTGCCTAAACAGTTTTTTTATACAAATTTATATAGAAAAATATTTTATACAAATTTATATAGAAAAATAGCTGTATCAATGCAATGCAATGCAATGTTGTGTAATGCATGACGCGACGCGGTCGGTTGTCTTTGTTTGCCGTACATGGAAATTAGAAGCAAACGTATGTCTTGTCTTAACATGAAAACAGCTGCATTTCTAATGTTTAATTCAATTTTTTGACATTAGTATATTGTGAAATGCAAAGCCTGCTAAGTTAAGTATTGGAATAACTAATTATTATTAGAACATAATACTTTGTAAGTTGCAAACGTCACTTTTGACATTTCTTATCATTCCGACACCAAGGATAAGCGGATTGAAACCAAATTTTGGGAGGTTTAGGTTATGTATTACGGAATACGTTATCACGTAAAACTATCGTCCGTAAACAGACTTTACAACCATTTTTTTTTTAAACCTATTTTCTCAATTTTTTCATTATAATATGTACAGTGGGATGTACACTTTTGGTTTTGCCAACTATTCGTTATTTTATACTTGTAAATTATATATATCTATGTATAGATAATGTGGCATATATCATGTTGATACTTGATTGTTGGCACCAATGTATTTATGGTGATGGCAGTCATCTGAATCAGTAGAGCGTAGAATTAAAACAATGATTTTTGTTTAATTTGAATTTATACATATATGGACAATGCAGAGGAGCCAGTCAGCCCCTCGTATATATCGACGCATATAGAAATGATTCAAAATTCACCCACCAATTGAATAACCTATCTATCTATAATCTATATAATATGTCGCCGGGATATTGTCAAACCCGTGATATTATAATTTCACTTAGTGAAATTATAATATCACGAATATTTGTCAATCGTGATATTGTAATTTCACTAGTGAAATTACAAAATCACGGATTTGACTATATCCCGACGACATATTATATAAGCGAAATACCATTCACTGACTGACTGATTTATCACGAGATAATCAAAACTATACACCCGATTGACTTGAAATTTGGCATAGCTACTCCTTTCCCATCGTAGACACCTAATAAGAATGGATTTTTTTGCAAATTCTATCCAGAACGGATTTTTCACCTAAAGGAGTAACTATGTCAAGTAATTGGAACGCATCCGTGTTTCGTCTCAATTGCGTGTGAAGTCGCGGGTAACGGCTAGTAAACTGTATATGCATACGTTCATATATCTCTTGGATCCGGGCACGATATCGATGCCTGCGATTAAATATATTGACACGTGCCTGTATGATTTTGATTTTTAGGATGAACAACTATTAATATTAACTAGCGTGACCTGTGCGAATTATTCGCACTAAATAAGTATAATAATTATCACTTTAAAAAATTATTTTTTTAAATATGATTGCAGGTATTCAATTCGTTTCTAATTTTGCACACTGCTTATAACGTTCTTCTTTTTGTTGTAAAAGAAATATTTTACTAAAATTGTCATATAGAGGCGCAAGTAGCAAAAGCGTTGTTCAGCGTTGCCCGTCAGATGGCAGTATGCAGTATTTACAATATGAAGGTCAGATGACAGATCGAAGTGTTAACGTTACGCCGTCAGATGGCAGACGTTGTTCAGAGTTTAATTAATTTACAAAAACAATAGCAATAATAAATTATTTAGTTATCGATGTCAGTAGATCAAGCAATTATCTGTAAAATGATATAGGTATAGTTTATGTGGAGAAATTGTGTGGTTTTTTTCTAAAAAGGGAGGCAAACATCTTAAACCTTAGCGTATTAATATATATGATGACTTAAAAATGCTATATTTAAGAGAAAAAGTATTTTTTGCGGGTGCATATATGTATATTCTTTAATTTTAAATACTTTCTGAAATGGTGTCAATAATCTTATTATGTTTTTTTGCGAATTCGCTTATTGATATATCGATTAACTATCGATTTATGGGAAGTCTAATTGCAGGTAACCTACTAAGAGATCAGCCTCTGTATACACGGCAATGTTCTGTTGTCTGCACAACGCTTTTCTGTCGGCGGACATTTGAATAGAGTCGAGTTATGGTCATTATGAATTTAGACTGGTTCATTTCACCCGACGTGTAATTGCCGTATGCATGTATGTATGTATGTATAGTGCGCACACATAGAGATACAATGTAATAATATCATTTGTTGTGATGGGAACTATTATCTTCTATGGTCAGACACACATATATACATCAAATCCCATGTAGACATAGTAGATCTCGCGACGTCGCCGTTCGGCAAATTCAACAACGGTCACATAATCAAGAAAACCAGCGCTAGAAAACTAGTAGGCAAATCTAGCAAGGAATCTAGCCTCGTGTGCAGCGGCCTTTACAATAGAACTGCAGTATACTGATTATAGATAGATACGTTCAGATTGAGGTTCTATAGTCTATACCAGGGGTGCCCAACCAGTCGATCACGACTTAATTTTAAGTAGATCTTTATACTTTATCTATTCTAACATCCAAAAATTCAATTTTTAAACTAAATCGAAGTATAGTGAAATCTCCACAATATTTGAAGCAAATTAGGGTGAATTAGAATTGGAAATAATCAAACTTCGAAATGATTTATATTAAAAGTCCAAAGATTGTATTTGAAAATACACTAAAGATAAATACCCTAATCTTAACAATTGCGGCACAAAAATTGATGTCTTGTTTCGGCTCTACGTATTTGGCGGAATCAGCATTTTCTGATATGAATATTATAAAATTAGATACTATACGAAATTCTTTAAGTGACGAACAATTTTGTTCCCACTTAAAATGTTTAATAAACTTTCTATATTTGCAACGTTATAAAAGCGATTTTTATTTTTTTCCCGCATATTGGTAGATCGCGATGACACTATTTAAAAAAAAGTAGATCGCACCTACTAATAGGTTGGGTAGCCCTGTTCTATAGTCTATACTGACATTAATATAAGCAAGTTTGCATGAAAAAATCGGCGTTAAGTCAAAAGCTTAATATACGTGTAAAGTCTAAAGTATAAATATTTGAATAGGGAACGACGCTACTATTGTCGTCCGTTGGGCGTGCGTCCTGCTGGAGCTGCAACAACGCAGTCCAGAACAGACGTCAGCTCTAACAGAGCTGATCGTTGGATTCTTTGTTATAATTTTTCTATCATGTTCAGTGCTCCGCTCTCTAAGGTCATCATGAGTCACTCTCAATAGCTGTGCTTTATAATATGACCATCGCCATCGTTGCCTTATTGCGTGTTGCGCACCTTTATTGCGTCATGCACCTACGAATGGAACTCACAAATCCTTCGTAAAAATACAGGTACCGTGAAATTTATGTTCGCAACTTCGCTGTGTGATTGTTGATAGTGGAGACCAAAATATGTGTTCGTATAAATAACAACTGATTTTTTTTTATATCAAAATATTTCCGAAACTATAGAGTTTAGAAAAAAATTTAACGAAACTTTCTTGAAAAAATAAATAGAATAATAGGGAGATATGAAAAGTATACCATTATCATATAAAAACACCGTTATAGCATATATCTCTTCTGCGCATGCAAACAATAGGGCTCTTCATATTTGCATACCAAACATTCTCCCAAAATGTGGCTTTAATCCGCTCATCCGTTTGACCTGCGTATCGTGTTCACAGACTAACAGACGCACAGAGTTTTTCCAAAAATATGTTATTTGGATTCGGGGGATCTCAAAACGGAAAGATATTGTAAAATTTTCGAAAAGTGATTTTTGACCTAAACTAGTTCCATTCCCCACTTGTGGGTTGGAATGGTAAAAAAAAGACGGGTTGCACTCCAGGAGTGCAGGCAGAAGTGAAAACTTGAATATTAACGTCTTACGAATTTTCGATCAAGTCGCGTGTCCTGACGCGAGTTTAACATTTTTTACCCATTACGAAAAAAGTGTACAACGCCGCTAAAGAAGTTTTCACTTCAAAATGTTATTGAACACTCTGTATAGTGTATATAGGAAAGATTGCAGCCCGTAATAATTAATTAGGTGACTCCCGGTCGTTTAACGTGTTGCTCATATTGCTGACACTTGGACCGGACGCCGCCACAAGTCTCCGCTATATTGTAGCTCCGGACAGGAAACCCGAGTGCCGCCGGTCATGCGCCGCACTCTTTTTATACCGTATATTGCTCGATACTGCAACATCACGATCTCTCACTTATCGGGCATGTTCGACAGACTTATAACGTTTGGGTCAGATTATAAACATATATTTCATGATTCAAGAATAGTGGTGTCCCTCTAAGCGTTTATTTATGCAAAAAAAAATTGAACCGACTTCACACTAAAAAGTAAAAAATAATTGCGTATTGAAATGTTTTGGAGTCGGTGTCAGCCAAAATGAAATCTATTCCGAGAACTACACCGACTCCAAAACATTTCAATACGCAATTATTTTTTACTTTTTAGTGTGAAGTCGGTTCAATTTTTTTGTTAAAAATATTTTATTTTTCTCTTTTTAGTGTTAATCTAACACTAAAAATCGGTGAACATACATAAAAAACATTATGCGTGCCTTTGAAATTTGTGAGTTTCCCTCGATTTCTCCGAATTCCACCATCAGATCCTGACTTGGTTCCGATGGGACCACCTCTGAGGTGCACTCTTTCGAATAAAAAAATAAATTTGAAAATCGGTCCATAATTGACGGAGAAATCGGTGAACATACATAAAAAAAAAATATACAGACGAACATAGAACCTCCTCCTTTTTGTTGAAGTCGGTTAAAAACCAAAAGTATAGACAGAATGATTAAATCTGTAAAAACACATTTATCATTTTACCCGTTTTAGACATGTATTTTGAATAAAAAAAAACTTTTCTTATATAGTGGGCATCTACATTACAGAAGAAATGTCATATTTCCATGTATCTGCGACAGCAACTTTCTCAAAACTGAGGTCCAAATGTCTAAAAAAAATATTATAGGTGCCATATTTTTTCCTGGCAACATTAATTATGTCAAACTTTGTGATAGAAGATTTGTTACAGCTTTGAATACTTATAGTAAGATAAAAAAAAAACGGGTTGCACTCCGGGAGTGCCGGCAGAAGTGAAAACTTGAATATTACCTCTACTCTCCATCCGTCTTACATTTTTTACCCATACCTCTACTCTCCATCTGTCTTACGAATTTTCGATCAGTTTACCCATACCTCTACTCTCCATCCGTCTTACGAATTTTCGATCAGGTCACGTGTCCTGACGCGAGTTTAACATTTTTTACCCATTACAAAAAAAGTGTACAACGCCGCTAAAGAAGTTTTCACTTCAAAAAAAATAGTAAAACAAATTTGGGGTAATAAGTGGGCAGACAGAAAAAAGCACAGATATCGATTGAATTGAGAAACTTCTTCTTAAAACGTTAAATGTTAAACGTGCCTATATTAATCTACCTCTTACGAAATAATATATTCCATTGTAGTTAATTGTAAAACTTTTTTATGGTTTTAACATTTATCGGTCGACATTTTAGATGAGAAAATTGACAGGAAATCGCCTGTCTATTACACATTAGTAAATTAATAAACTGCAGTGCAGAATAACCTCCATAAATAAAAAACCTTATTAATTTTATTATGAACATGTCCTTTTATTTACTGTATTTCGTGATAAATATTACAAAAAAAAATCACACATTACGTAATTTTTAGCAGAGGCTTCACTTGCATCAAACTAGGGTTTGATGAGAAATAGGAATTTCGTTCCTAAACAAATGGTGTCAGAATGCAAAGAAGAAAAGTAAATATATTGATAAAATTGCACTCCGGGAGTGCCGGCAGGAGTGAAAACTTGAATATTAACGTCTTACGAATTTTCGATCAGGTCACGTGTCCTGACGCGAGTTTAACATTTTTTACCCATTACAAAAAAAGTGTACAAAAGTTTTCGTCTTACGAATTTTCGATCAGGTCACGTGTCCTGACGCGAGTTTAACATTTTTTACCCATTACAAACAAAAAGTGTACAACGCCGCTAAAGAAGTTTTCACTTCAAAAAAAAATTGGTTGTCTGTAAAGTCGGTTTACGGACGATAGTTTTACGTGATAACGTCATAAAGAAACATTGATGAACTCTCTAACGTCACGCGAGAAGAGAGAGAAATGCGTACAAGCCGACGCTTGGGCCTATCGTGCCTCTATCGCTTATACCGCGTTCTCGCTTGCACGCTCAGGCTCAGGCGGAACGTGACACTTTTTCGTGCGTGCAGCCGGTGTTTCATCAATTTATAAGACGTTATCACGTCAAAAAATAAAAAATCAAACTACAATGACGGGGTTGAACCCTCTACTTACAAAGTTTTTGAGACAACGTCTTGATATAAACTACATCCCTGACGGAATCCTTAGCCTGAGCATACTTTGAATACCAGCTGTGGGTCCACTCATTTTCCAGTGTGTGCCAAATAGCTAGGTACTCTAAAATCCTACAAGAAAACAAAATTACAGACAGGAAATCCTCGTCTGTAATTTTGTTTTCTTGTAGGATTGTATTTATTGATAAAATCAAAAACATTACTGGCGATTTTTATTTTAATGTATACCTATTGGATCAAACTGTAGTGGGTTCGAAACTCACCTCCACTCATTGACAATGGATGTTTGGTGCGATGTCTTTTGATTAAATTGACGTAATTGGACACTAATATTCTTAGTTGTTGACCGTCTATAATTCACAATAAATTAACGTACCAACAGAGACAATTCCGATCGAAAAAAAAAATCGATGCAATATTTTGAAATCTATATAAATCTCGAGTCGCAAACTTGTGAAACCGTGCCGGAAACAGCAGGACTGGTTGTTCGCGAATTGCACGGTATCTTGTAATGATTATTGAATCATCGTTAAGCATTGAGAAGATTGTTGGCGCCAATAAAATGATCGAGGAAATGACGTCACGTTCATGCAACTCTGTTGACACCAATTAATTAAATCAGACGCGATATTTACTACAAATGAACTTTATCTAAACTAAATCTCAACACACATAATATATTTTATTCAACACGCGTGAGTAATATGTAATTTCGGGGCCCTGCTAAACGTGGGAGAAATAATATATTACTTCACTAGTGTAATAATGAATTTTCTGGCGTGGGAGAAATAATATATTACTTCACTAGTGTAATAATGAATTTTCTGGACCAATAGAAACTCAGTAGCAAGCCCAAGCGCTAAATAATGAAAAAAACTGCAAGTAGCTTCTGGACCAATAGGAACGTGGTAGGCGGTATTGTATACTTATATGAAAACAGCATCGCAATTCAGCGAAGTCATGGCAACCTTGTGTGCATACACTGACGGTGGGTACGTCAATCAATGAAGTGATTTATTATTTTTCCCTCTTTTATCAGGGCCCCGATTACATATTACTCCTGCTAGTTGAATAAAGTATTATGTGCGACTATTGATCGAAGGAGAATATTCCACTCGCGTGTGTTTTACGCTCATGGAATCTTCTCCTTCTCTCACTAGTCGCACAATATACTATTAATGTCTCGTAATGCATAGGTATAGTAAGTAAATTATTGCGGTCGATAGACAACGAAATCCGATTTAGAACGACTTACCATTTCGTTGACGTTATGTTGACTTTGAATTTAGGAAATAAAACGTTTTGTTTCTCGATAATTGGGACCCCTGCGCACTAGGCTGCCTGGCTGCGCAGCCAGGCTGCGGCAGCCGAAATATTTGAGCAGCCACTTAAGGACGTAGTCCTATGTTCGGACTCGTTTTCAACCGTTATTTCAGACATTTTTTTTAATATCAAAATAATGTACGATGTTTTCAATTTTGTTACATGTTTTTACTGACATCGTAAACTAAGACAAAAAATTTTTTTTTTGCTTAATTTTACGCCATTTTATAATTGTTTTTTTAACCTAAAGTAGACAACTTTAAGTGGAGGTAGGTGGGTAGCGCGGGTGATAACGTCACTTGGAGTCAACTGAATTATAAAAATTAAATTGGTTATTGTTTCGTAGGCTTGTGGCTCTATCCTGTACTAGAAATAAACATTTTTATTGATAAATAACAAAATGGCGGGTTTTAGAAAAAAAAACAACGAGAAAATCGTGATTTTTTCGTTGAAAATCGGTTAAAAAAATAGAAATAAATTTTATAATTAAGTAATTCTAGTACTGGACGGAGCTATTGTTGTGTAGAATACCCTGTGCAAAACTGAAAGCAATCGGTTGTATACAATTGTTTCAATCACCCGCGCCACTTTTTAATTTCAGATTTCTTACAAAAAAATAAAAATTAATATTTACACTAATCAGCTATGCCTGGTGTATAGCAAACCTTCCGTTTCTTCAAAGGCATCGTTTTCTGTTAATTTGTTTGCTCTACTCTGCGAGAGTATAAGGGTAACGTGATAACAATTGAGAGGTAAGAGCAGGTAAGAATCTTACCGTAAGACCGTTGCTGCTCTCGACTACGACTACGACTACGTCCTTAACAGCCAACAGACGGCCAGCTGCGACCCTTTCGTCGAGCGATAAGGACGTGGAAGAACTTGTAATTTTGTGCGTATTTCGTAAGAAACGCAAAGCTAAGAAAAGACATTGGATTAATTCTCTTTTTCTAGAACGACACTAGCAAGGAACCTAGCGGCAAATCCAGCCTCGTGCGTGCAGCGGACTTCATTTATGCCAAGTCGTACCTATACTGATATCTATTTGCTGGGGTTACTGTAAAATGCCAAAAATCAATCAACTCGAATAGATATTTCATTTCGCCGTTTATTGAAAATTATCGGTATCTGACTTGAAATTAATAATGAAAGCAGAACAATTTATGAAATTACAGTTTTATTTTGAAAATTAATTATCTTACTATAGAGTGCGCTGCGCCCTAGGTCCACGTCAGGTAGCCGATTGCCGGTCACGTGCACAAAACAAAATACTCCGTCTGTATACAGATTTACAAGGTGTACTGAAAAATTTCTGCAGAACACCGCAAAACTATAAATAATAAAAAACTTGGGTTGCAAAGTTGCAGGGCCAAAATCCTGTACAATACAAGCATTGTGCCTTTATTATGTTAACTTAAATTGATTTTTAGACAAAATAAAAATTATCCTGTTAATACACCTTTTAATATTTTTTTTTCTTAATTGCAATACGAAAAGACTTTTTTGACGTGATAACGTCTTATAAATTGATGAATCACCAATCTTATAAATTGATAAAACACCGGCTGCATGTTCGAAAAAGTGTAACGTAACGTTCGTAACGCGTAACGTTCCGCCTGACCCTGTGCGTGCTTTTCTCGAAAACGGCCCTAACGATTTGGATGAAATTTACTGAAAAGGGATTTTGGGGGGCAAAAAATCGTTTTAGCTAGGTCTCATCTCTCGAAAAAATCGTTTTCTTACAAATTTTATCATTATAAAAATCAATTTTTTGACGTATGAAAATACTTAAATATTGTAAGTAGGTTTTGGAATTTTATATTATAAACAGTGAAACAATTGTTTTATAAATATTATGACAGCTAATCTTTGAGACTTAAAATAAAAATACGAAAGAATATATTATTTATTATTTATTAAGAAATATTATATGGTGAGTAATTTAAATAAATAAAATTAACCTAAATTAAAAGCGAAAGATGCAATATCATAGATTCGAATTATTATAATTATTATATAAATTTAGGTTATGTATTACGGAATACGTTATCACGTAAAACTATCGTCCGTAAACCGACTTTACAGACAACTTTTTTGTTATGAAAAAGCATGAAACACGTGTTTATTTATTTGTTGACAGGAGTCAGCCTGCGCATTTTCGAATTGATGCATCTATCTTATATGATTTCTTCATGCATATTTTGAACCCCCGTTACACCCTTTTAGGAGTTGAATTTTCAGAAATCCGTTCTTAGCGGATGCCTACGTCATAATAACTATCTGTGTGCCAAATTTCAGCCCAATCCGTCCAGTGGTTTGTGCTGTGCGTTGATAGATCAGCCAGTCACGGTTTCCTTTTATTACACGCTTTATATTAGTTTCACTTGTAAGTTTGTATGTATGTATGTTTGTTTGTTACCTCGTTTGGACTACAGCGAGTGGTTTATTACTGTTAGTATGTTATGCCACTACTGTAAGAGCAATCGTTGACCGAGCGGTCTAATGCGCTAGTTTTCGCTGACGTCAACTCTCGGATTCACTGGTCGTGGGTTCTAATCACGTCCACGACGAAATAAAACATTTGTTATTTTCGGCAAATTTTTGACAATAAATCGAACTAAAAAGTGGAAAATAAATATAGTTTAAAAAAACTAAAAAACACGCTTTATATCAAACTAAAAAGTGAAAAATAAATATAGTTTGAAAAAAACTAAAAAACACGCTTTATATCGAACTAAAAAGTAAAAAATATTTTTTTAAAATAAGCTTAAAACAATAATGAATAAAAAATACTAGTGTTATTGTGAAAAAAGCGTGGGGCGCTTTGTTCCACATTTACGTACATAGAGCGCCCCACGCTTGTTATTGTGAAAAAAGCGTGGGGCGCTCTATGTACATAAATGTGGAACAAAGCGCCCCACGCTTTTTTCACAATAATACTAGTATTTTTTATTCATTGTTTTAAGCTTATTTAAAAAAAAATATTTTTTACTTTTTAGTTTGATATAAAGCGTGTTTTTTAGTTTTTTTTAAACTATATTTATATATTTAGATTACATGTAAATGTATTGTAAGGTCCCTACACACATGTAAGCAATGTTAGATTTTGATTACACTCTGTATTTATAAAATAACATTGTCTTTGTGTAGAGTTTTGATCTCGGCTAAATTGATTCTAACTGTACCAGTATACGCGTTGTCTGCAGATAGAAAACAACAATAATTATACATTATACGTATTATGATTATACTACTTACATTATGTATGTAACTTTTATGATTGACCAGTATACCTAACTAACTTACGTAGAGTAACAACAGCGCTACCGCAACTGCTTTGAGTATTACAGCAGCAGAGGCTGACTGATCGAAAGAAATATGAAAGAAGATAGAGGAACAGAAATTTGATCATTGATGGGACTGACCCTTTAATTCTTTAGGGATGGACTTGAACTTTGAAAGTCTCAGTCAGATTAAATATTTTGTCTTGAAATTTTGCACACATAATAGGTACCTACGTATTCTCGATGAAAATATAATAATCACTCAATAATAATTTATTGTTTTAACTCTAAATAGTAAACATTTTTGAAAGACGTTAGAACAAAATAAAGTATAAGTTAAAAAAAAAATTTTAAAAGACAAGTTTTTATTGAAATGTGCTACAAAAAAAAGATAATTTTAATACATGAAATTTTAGGAACTGTAAAGCCTACCAATTTGGGACAGTAGATTCCTTTTGTGACATAAGCACCCCTAAGATGGTTAATGGGGATGAAAAAATGTTAATATCTCACAAATCTTCAAAATAAGAAGTATTAAATTATCCTACGAAGTCTTTATTAAAAATTAGCAAAATGCTCAATCGTTTTTATTTTTATTAACCCTTAAAGCAGTGATATCAAACACGCGGCCCGCCAATCCATAGATTGTGGCCCGCAAGAGACGTTAAAAAAACTAATAATATAATCATTCTAACAATCGTATTTTACTAATATTTTTTAACATTAAAAACATGCGGCCCCCAACTTAGTACAAAATAGATAATGTGGCTTGCAATATCATATAAGTTTGACATGCCTGCTTTAAAGGGATGAAAAGAGGAAGTATAAAATGTCTTTCCAAAAAAGCTTGGATTAGAAACACGATTCTTTGTTAAAATCGAAGAGATTTCCACAAATTATTGAAATCGTATCTCAAAAGAGTGAAAACGGGGCTTGAAAACTTCATTAAGGGTACGCTGTACCTATCTTTGAAATTGCTTAAGCTAAAAATGTGAAACTAAGAAGAAAATACTCTTAAAAATAAAGAAATAGATGTACGACCAGTCATCCAATTGTGATGAAACTGGCGAGTTCTTGTGAACGCGTCTGCTAAGGTTTCCGGCAAAAAAATATTCAAAATTTTAAGGAGGTTGAGCCGTTTTACGAAGATTATGAAAGAAATCTGAAATAAAGTTTTTTTAATAGATTTTTTTAAGACAAAATTTTCTGTAAAAAATCCAAAATCATTAGGAGATTTATAAAGTTAAAAATTAAAAAAATCTTTTACATGTAGTCTTATGGAAAATATATGTCAACCTAGTATGCAAACGGTACATTTTAATTTTTTGCAAATAACCAAATAATGTCAGCAGTTCCGAAAACTAACTATGTAAAGCATCGATGTCTTACGCATACTTTAATATTTTTTCCAATTTCATTAGAAGACTTTTAATCAATAAAAAAAAATTATTAAACCTTAGCACTTTTCGAGTATGGACTTTTATTCCTGACAATTTTAACAATTTTAAATGAATTTTCAACTTTTTAATGATTTAATTTTAATTTTTATTACTTCTTATTTCTTTTTTTAATTATTTACTGCAAAAAATATGTGAAATACAGATATTTACATAAATTTATTTTTTCTAACCTAACTTTGTAGAAAAAATTCAAAAGTTAGTCTATTAAGTAAAATACTGAAATAATTAATATTAAAAAAAATTATTTATTTATGCCTTTATGACAATAATTTATTGGTATCATCGACTTATAACCTTTTGTAAAAATGTATTATGGAAAAGTTCCCATTTAGAATTCGACTTACTTTTGATTGGGACTGTAACGCATCAACCTCCTTAAACGTTGCACTACTGTTGCTGAGCCGAGTGCTGAGCCGAGGCAAAACTGTAATATGGGGGAGCCAAAGGCTTCATTACTGCGTTAGGAAGCATAGCTTTGAAAATATTGAAAACAATATAATCAATATTCTGTCACGGATTTGTTTTAAATGTCATAAATCGGTTTTTTACACTACACACGTCTTGTGTTGCAGTGCAGGTTCTTTCTCATTAAGTGTTATATTATGCATACATAGGTAGGTTACTAATAATAATAAAATAATCTATTTGTATGTACATAAAACAGAGATTTAAATAACAAATCTCTGCTTGGAGCGGTTCACACGCTGTCACAGGACCCGGAAAAACCTGCTTCGACCACGTCTTGCGTTTTATTTAAAAATAAACCTACCGTGTATACGTTATAATATGTTGCCTGCTTTAGCGCTTTATATTGGCCATCTAAATGCTGCAGTGCTTGTGTACCTGTGACTGTAGAGGTCATTCGATGTAAGATTGAAATTGTATGATACTATAGATACCTATACTTGGAAAATATACAGGATGTCTCGCACGACTTAGATTCTTCCCATGCGAAGCATCTCATATAGAAAAGCATTATGCGCTATCTATTTTTGTAAATATTTATTGACACACACGTCATTGGAAAATCGAAGAAGAAACATGATATGTGTTGTGTAGTACCTAATTATGCTAGTAGATCAAGTGTAAATGTTGATATCAAATTATTAAATTGAAAAGTGATAGCTGTTAGCTGATTATACACCGTTGATTTCATGCGATTTCTCTTTCAAGTTTGACGTTTGCAGTCAGAAAGCAACAAAGTTAACCTTATCACTGTAACTTGCATCATGTTACGATGTGACCTGTACTCACGATATTTTCCCTTCAATATAATTTCGCTTTGAAGGATTATAGTATTATCCCAACGACAATTTCCTCCTGGGAAATATACATTTTATAAAACATCGAAACTTAGTATGTATAATGTCAATGCAAACGCTTCGCATAGGGCGGTGTCCCTAGGTAAAGTCCTAATAGGATCTCGTATTTATTACTTTTGTTTTTAAAGTTTGCAACATACTTAACAGGTGAGAAAAAGGCAGTTTTGTCTCATAATTAGAATATTTATTGCAGAGGTCTACTTTATTTCAGAGTCAAGTTCTAACCTAATCCTATACGATCTGGCATGCACCTGTGTGTCATGACTTTGAGATTATAACTTGGACTTAGATTATAAAACCGGTATGCTTTGGTATATTTTTATCCGACATCTATACGTACATACGTCCAGCAGTGGACTGTTCTATAAGATGGAAATCGAGCCATGGATAATGTAGTTTGAATAAAAAATATTTTTTGTGAGTTTCAATAGCGTTGTAGTAGCTCAATTTTGATCAATAATTTTCGAACAAAATTTTGTTTCGAAGTGGAAATTGTACAAAAAATTGGTTGTCTGTAAAGTCGGTTTACGGACGATAGTTTCACGTGATAACGTATTCCGCTCGAATATCATATTTAATAATCACGCACAGGGTCAGGCGGAACGTTAGGAACGTTACACTTTTTCGTGCATGCAGCCGGTGTTTCATCTTTTTATATTGACGTTCATCAATTTATAAGACGTTATCACGTCAAAAAAACTATGTAGTATACCCAGTTTAAAAAAAATATCGTTTCGATCGATAAATAATATTTTTTCCATCAAAATCGATTTGAAAAACTACAGTACTTTTCTTATGAAAAATGTACATGGTCACAATCTAACGTCGTTGTCAAATGAGATTTTCTGATAATGGTTTCTGCTTGTTACAGAAAAAATATGACTACATCATTTGTAGCAGTGTTTCCTATAAACTGAAAAGGGTTCTCAAAAGTTTTGAAGTTTAGGCTCTAAGCACAAGAATTGCCTGTAGATATCTATATATTTAAAACACAAGCCCTAAATATTTAGACAATTCGCCAGCCATCCCTACTAAACCGATTGACACAATTTTTTTTTAAAGTGAAGCCTTTAGTCCACAGATATGTTATCGCTATTTTTTTTTTGGTGAAATTTCTTTAAAAGGGGTGATTTCAAGCGATAATAGTAAAAATGACGAGGGGGCAGCGGGGTGAAGAGGAACGTAAAGAGAGAAAATCCTTCGATGTTCACGAGACATGAGTGTGAGAGAAATGCAAATATGTACGTATGTCGGAGATTTTACAAACAGTTTGACAAGTCGACTTTGACAATTGAAGTGTATATTTAAATTAGTTAGTTTTTTAGCGCAAATATTCCAAATATTAATAGACAAATAAAATTTATTTTATTTTCCAAACAATTTAAGAACGTGTAAGTTCATGTTAATTTAATGCCAAAATAGAGTTTTTAAATATTACATGGACTGTACTAAGTCTAAAATTTGGTCTCAGATCAGAAAAAAATTGTGAAAATCGTAATGTATCAAATGAGGTTAGATTTTCTAAAAATGAATTGTGACAGCTCTTGCGGGGTAACCATGACAACGATGAACAGATCTCATATACCTACATTTTCTTTGAATTTATAACCAATTAAATATAGACAACTTGATGGATCAAGCTAAATCAAAAGAAAAATAACTGTAAATGGAAACTAAAATTATTGTCGTAGGTCTGTATCAAAATATCGATTTTTGAAAACAATATGAAAATACATGCAAAAGGTTTTGCACGGGTACACTAGTATTCTATTTAAAACGTGAATAATAATAATAATAATAATAATAATCATTTTTATTGAGATGCCACTGATGTGGATACAAACGTCAAAAAATACATCAAATATCAAAAAAGATCCTTCAAATCATAAGGCACAGTGTTGCAAAAATATTGTTTTAATTTATATTTAAAATGTTCTAATTTTTTTATATTTTTTATTGAATCAGACAATTTATAGAAAATTTTGTAACCTATATATAACGGACTTTTTTCAAAAAAAGTCGTATTGTGTTTTAAAGTGATATTGTTGTTGCGGGTGTTATAAGATTTTTGATTATTTTCTGTAAAGTACATTTTCGAAAACATAACTGTGAGCAGCTCAAGAGCAAAAATCCCGTAAAAAGTTAGCAACTTGTTTTCTTTGAATGCATTTCGATATGAGTCTCTAAATTTTAATTTGAATATTAGTCTTAAATTTTTTTTTTGTAATTCAAAAATTCGGTGTCTATCTCCCGACATACCCCAAACTAGGATGACATATTTGATAGTATTTACTACAAATGCGTGATAAAAAGTTAGTAATGTTTCTCGGTTATACACTGATTTCATTTGTTTAAGTAAATAATAATAATAATTTAATTTTTTACATGTGTTATTAATTTGTGGAAATCATTTTAATGTATCATCTATGTGCAATCCTAAAAATTTAATGGCGTCAACTTCGAAAGTACGAAAGAAAATATGACTTATACATATTGAAAGTTAGCAAAAAAAAACCTGTGTAGGTATCTATGAATGTATTTTCTTTGTTCATCTCTATCTTGTCGAAGCTGTACAGTACACGCGAGTCACGCGGTGCCATTGTACCCATCGACTTGCTGTATGAATGTAAAAGAACTGGATTGGATGCTGTTGCGGCAACAGGTCCATCGGCCTTCTCCCGGTCGATCGCGGTCGTGACGTCACTAGCTGCCACGCGACTCGCTCGGCCACGACCCGACCCGACGCACCGAGAGAGCTATAAGGTCCGTCGGCCGATCGGAGATCTCTTCATTCATGAATGAATGGAGATCGTACAAACACACACACTTAGACGCGCGTGAAACTGATTACTTCCGTTACATGATAAATAACGTTTTACCACTAGGTAATGACCGACTTTGCTTCACAGAAAAAAGATCTACCTAATGCAGTCGAATTTCCGTATAGCGATGTCAAAATACTGGGAAACAATCGTTGTTCAGAAAGCGCTTTGAACTTTGTATTTTGGTATATTTTGTTCGTACAAAATTTTTGTTATATTTCGTTGTCCCACTTGACATAGAAAGATAATAATAATAATAATAAAATTAATATTTCACCTAGCTATACTAAACATAGATGTGAATAGTCAAATTAAAATCTAAGAATTTAAATAAGTATTCATTTATACTATAGGTAAAAACAATTTGTAGTGAGGTACTTTATGAGCTCAGTTTCAAATTGTCTATAATGTTAGAACTTTGGCTTATATGGCTTGGTAAATTATTAAAAAGATAAGATCCCGCATAGATTGGAGATTGGAATTTCATGATGATCGGAGTTACCGTTTAAAAGTTTTTGTCGGACGGACAAATTTTGATTTACATTTTGCAACATTTTTCATTGGTGCTCCGCTCCTATTGGTTGTAGCGCGATATTATATAGCCTTCCTCGATAAATGGGCTATTCAACAAAAAAAAAGAAAAATTCGAACCAGTAGCTCCTGAGATTAGCCTGTTCAGCCAAACAAACAAACTCTTCAGGTTTATATATTAGTATAGATAAAGATATATGCAGCTATTTATCGAGATAATGCGCTACATTATTCTAAATATGGAAAATATCTACAAAATATCGACAGACTTTAACTTTCGGGACAGGTTAGCACCCTGGATCCTCCTTCTGCCGCCAATGAATAAAAATGATTAAAAGTATTCAAATAAATACTGACGAAAGACTTTATTAGTCATTGTTTTAATAATAATAATTTTTTGTGCCTGCTCACCTTAATTTTTATCTTTACAAGTTTTACTAGATTTGTTATAAGTTTTGTTAAAAATTAAATCGCGATTTTTTTAAATTATTGTCAACGGCGGGTCATTGGCATAGAGAAAATCCGGAAATCATTTTGACAACGCCATGTGATTACAAATTTTCAAAATTATTCATATTGAGATACTTTTCTTGTTGGCACTCTTCCCGAATTCCCTTATGACATCATCATCATCATCTAATATTTATGATATTCTTGTTTGTTTCTAAAGACAGTATTATACCCATAGAGATATTAGACTAGAGTACGCGATTGAGGCGTGAAAGTATCTGTAATTCAGAGAGAGAACTTATCTCTATTGTAACTAATGATACAAAACAATGCTGATTTGAGTAAACAAATATTTGGTTTTTTCTGCAGCGTTCTCTCTCTTAACTGCGGGTACTTTCACTTATGGCAAGCATATGAACTAGCGTACTCTAGTTACTTATATCTCTATAGTTATGCCTCTAATGCTATAGTATCATTCTATTCTGATAAATGATTTTTTTATTAGCTATCGATTAAGTATTTCTTATTGGTATATTCAGAAAGGAACTGGGGCTGTCGTGGAATTGACACCGATATCGATTTGTTTTGAGTTTATTTAACACATTGGTAACTATTTGCCTACAGAAACTGTTCGATGCCAACTACTTCTGGCCGGATATCAGCGGTTAATTTTTTTGCTGCAGAACGTATAGTGATATCATATGTGTGTATTTTAACAGAGGAAACTGATTTTATTTAACTCATAAATAATGACCTGTGTCTTATAAATAAAATTGCCTGTCCGTTATACGCTGCACACTTTATTATCGTTTTTTTTCTTTTACATCATGGATGAGATAATAATTAAAAATAAGATTCGTTTTTATTTTTATTTTTTGCAATAAAACTAGAGAAAAGTAAAATCGGTCGTCGTGTAACGAGTTTTCGGTTGATCTTTCTTACCTTAAGGCCTAGTTTATATGAGAGGCGTTCAACGCGCGTTGGCCCAACGCGCGTTTACAGTTTCTATACAATTGTATAGGACTGTTTATATGATAACGCGCGTTCAACGCGCCACCAACGCGCGTTATCATATAAACAGTCCTATACAATTGTATAGAAGCTGTAAACGCGCGTTGGGCCAACGCGCGTTGAACGCCTCTCATATAAACTAGGCCTAAGAGTTTTATTATTTTAAGAGATATCTTAATGTTCGTCGGGAAATTAGGTTTGGAAATATTCTCAATTGTCCAGTGGCATTGTCAGTACATATAAATAAATTTGTAAGTGAACTTCTATCTACAATTCAAATCTTTGATTAACGTCTGAATAGAACTCTTCAAATAATTTTATTTATTCTATCTACAATTTTATTTTTAACTATCTACCTAGTAATAACCAAATTTCTCTGTCCAATGTTCTATCGGAAAAATCATGAAACACAGAAACCAGTTGAAATTTTCAGCCAGGCAGTTCCACAGCCAAAATATTACAGATGTTCTTGGTGAGCGAAAATTTCGTAAAATCTGTAGAGAGGAGTAAAAAGAACAAAATCTACTAAATGCGCCTCCCTATAATGTGTAGAAAATTGATATTTTGTTATTACAGAGTAGCTATTGTTTGCTACAATTGTTAAGAACACCCATTGTTACAACGCTATCAACATTAGATAAATTTAATTTTTCAAACAATGTCACCGTCGGGATACGAACCCCGAATCTTTCCACTCTCGCGGCAGACTGAGTTACATTACACCATAGTGACACAACTAACAGACAATCATTCTAATAGTTATAGCATTTGTAACTAGTTTTTTCACATAATGCGAGAGCCAATTGTATTAGTTAACGCAGATATGAACCTTCACAGTAGTGAGAGCTATGGATGAATCAAAGGTGAAATTGTTTCCTTACATTACTCTGTAATGTATTACAGTAATTACGAACTATACTGTAAAAGAACTCATCAATTGATATTTTGTATTCAAATAGTCCTCTTGTTGAAAATCGTGGTTTATTGGAATCGAAAATATGGAGTAGGGTCCGGAAAACCAAACTCGCAAGTAACATTATAGAATAGAATAGAATAATTAAAAGTGCTTTATGAATTATATTATTTTCGTAAAAAGAAACTCTTCATCGAATGTTAGTTTTTAACTCTTGTAAATTTTACCAGTAAACTCTAAATTAAAAATGTTTTTTTTTTCTGTTTTGAAATTTATAAGAAATCTTAGGTACCAATATTTTTTTTATAAATCGTATGCAAATTTTTGAATTTTAACATGGGGATTATTTAATTAATTAATTTAAATGCATGTTTCTATTTAAATATGTACCTGATGTCGAATTCCATCTAGATCAGTTAATCTATTCATGTATCTTGTTTTCTGGTAAATTAATAGCGCTCATTTTGTAATTATTTTCTCTGTAACATATTATGATAGATAATTTCTAAGTTTTATAATACATGGTATGAATTTTAATTAAACAAGTAGTTCGAATGTAAATGGATAGCGGCTCTCAAACCTATTATAGCTTGACAAGTCTGCCTAAATTAAACAATGTGCAATAATTTATATAATGATATATAATATACATCGTTTGACCGTCCAATCTCTGAAAAAGTTCCAAGAAATAACCTTATTGATAAAAATCGTCTTTTACTTAAAGTTTGTGTAGATTATCTAGTGGGATCGGTAGTATTTTTCAGGATGAGGGAATCTCCTATTTGGTCACCATCTTGAAAAGAATGGTGTAAGTAGTTTTTTGCTGTAACTCCGTAACCGTGCGTCTCATAAAAAATTTTTAGAAAGCAATTTTGTCGGTAATAAAATTCTCTACTACTTGAAACAATTATACTTTTAGCATTAAAAGCATACTGTTCCCTATAATAATATTTTATCATATTATAAAGAATACCGCAACGACCCCCTACGAATCCAAAAAAATCGCTACGTACCCAAAATGGACGGTTGGATTTTTTCCGCCCATTTGACTGCACTAATATTCGTAAAACAATTTTTATTTACATAATAAAAATAGAGCAAAAGCCTTTTTTTTCTGTAATCGAAAGCGATAAATTTTATCACTACCTAATATCTATAAGATGTCGAGATTTCCTCTAACCCATTGTTTTATTTTCCAGTTCATTGTAATTCATTTACCTTTAGACGTACATATTCATCAGGAATACACCCTGTGCATTTGAAATTTAATTTTGACTTGTTATTGTGTTGGTATAACTGGACTTTATTTTCAATACATTGAAGTAGACCTGGACTAGAACCTCTTAAAAATCGCTAATTAAAATTCTTTGAATTATTTGATAAACATTCGATTTTACAGTCACGAATATCATTCAATACGACGTGATACATTTTAAGGAACTCTTGTATTATGTTTATAGAAGTAATTAATAAATTTTGTAGAACAGGTTTTGTATAATGTGTTCTTCTCTGTGATGGGTTTACTTCATAGGGAGCTGTCTCCACGGGTAATTAATGAAGCCCATCACACGAAATATCGGAATTAATTATTGACGAACAGTGTTGCTCTCGCACTCGTGATGGTACGCCACTAAAAATCTAACATAACTATAGTTCGGTTCGGTAGCCGTATTCCAAAAAAAAGTTGCTTTTTGCGTGTTGTATTTTCGTATTCATTAATTGTATATCTCAAATTTTAATCTGTTTGTTTAATAATTAAAATATCGTAGATTACATTTTAAGTATAGTAAAACAACAGAACAGAGATCTGACATACCTAGCTGTGCCCGACTTTGTTTCTAACTGAAAAAAAATTAATTTATAGATATAGTTTTTGTACATTTTTAATTGCATAATTAATGCTTGAGATACAAACAATTAGATACCTATGTAGTAAATAGCAATTTTAAAACTGTATACAGGGCCGTCTTAAGCCAAGTAGGGGCGCACCTTATAGCACTTTAGGATATTTTTAGTCCCTTTAACAGCGATTATGGACAGGAATGAATAACACATAGACGTGGGGGCTGAGAGGCCCTTGGCCTGGGTTCAAGCTTAGGAAGCCCATGCGTAAAGATGGGTCTTAATAATAACAATAATAAATTCATCTAAATCCTAAGTGGAGCACAGGGTCTCTACGAAAATTTTGAAGTAGTTTCTTGTTCCATAACTTCTTTACGAACAGTTCTTTTCCACGATATTTTTGGTCTTCCTCTGTTACGATATCCCTATGGGTCCCAGTCCAAAGCTCTCTTCGATATGTCGTCATCTGTCTTTCGTAGCGTGTGTCTTATCCAATTTCATTTTTTACGTTGTATAGTTATCCAGATTTCCTCAAAACATGCGCGTTTCCAAAGAAAGATCCGTAGATCTCATTTTATGGTTTCATTTGCCACTGGATCCAAACATATTTGATTGTGTTGTTTCGTAGCGTGTGAAACAAACAGTACATCGTCAGGTTAGTGTTTTTTGTCAGTGTTTAATTTATGGCACTGTGTATCTTATTAAAAATACACCAGCGGCGATGGGTTATGTGCGATGCTGCAACCAGAGATATTATGTGCGTGACGTGGACCTTTTTTTATTCTACGAGTTTATAAACTGACATGACCTCTACAGCGATTTATATTCGTAACAATTATTACTTAGTGATTATCTACTACTAGAGATTGGACATTGGTGTGAGTTCTATGTATTTTTATTTATGGTAAGCGGCATATTCTGTGTATTAATTTCAGTACGAGCATATGAGGAATGAGATCACCTTACTGCTAGCTGTGCCTTAATATTCACAATTGCCTTTAATCTTTTCCAAATTGTAAGTACCTGTTAGAATTGTGTTATACTTGTTTTCGTACAAAGTGAAGTTATTTGATCTGTTTGGTGTTCTACCAGACTAAAGACAGAGTAAAGAATAATCTTCTAGTAAGATGACAGTTACACGTACAGTTCTGGAACAAATATGTGAAATAGATATTGACAGATTTTTATTCAATTTATTTTAATCTATGTAATTTTAAATATACACGTCTGCATATATTTAATCTTGACTTTGTCATCCCATCATCAGTGGTAGGAAGTATGCTACCATCTGTTGATGTCTATGAAACCATATAGCGGTTACAACGTCAGATTAAAGCTCATAATGGTCACGCAGACAATAGCAACGATTTTAGTAAAAATTCACTCATTATGGTGATAAGGCAATCAAACTTATATTATACTCATAATAATGTCGTCCTGATGATGTTTACCATTTATACCTTATATGCTGGCAACTTTAACGGTGGCATACACTTAAATAAAAGGCATGGTGGCCACAGACCTGGAAAACCTGGAATTATCAGGAAATTGAATCCAACCTGGAAATATCAGGGAATTTTACAAAGTATCAGGGAAAAATAGCTGTTTGGAGTTTAAAATTACTAGTTTTGAAATTTTTTTGTTCTTTTAAAACTGCTTGCAGACTCGAAAAAAGTTTTTTCATGCTTTATGAATACCTGGTCTTTAAGCGTGGTGTTCAAGCTTCAAATTGGTACTTTTTTGTTTGCTATGCGACAATTTATCGCAAAGATATCGGCGATATAAGTAAAAAGTAACCTTTGTTTTTTTACTATCAATATCTTCAACCAATGATCGTACAGTAACAAAAAGGTTTACTGTGCCATCATTAGTTTAAGAGATACAGTTTTGTATGGTTGAAAAAATGCCAGAAAATTGTTTTGATGCTCAATATCTCGATTATACAAATACGATATTCAAATCATAGAAACGTATAATAAATTTCCTGGGAAACCTGGAATTCTTAGGGAAATTTGAAATCATTTTTCTGTGGTCACCCTGATAAAAAAATCTAAGGTCACTTTCGTTAATCGCAACTGCAAATTTCCAATCTCGTTTTCCAAGCGCGTTCAATATATATTTATTGTATGTATAATATTATAGTGTGGTTTGGATGAACAACACACATACACCAGTGGCAATTAGTCCCAGCATGTAGTCACATCACCTGCCAGCGGGTCGTCGATCGAAAGACAACCTCGATAAGGATCGAGCCATTACAATCTCGTATCGAATTGTAGGATCGTCTCACTCTATTGCCCGTCAAGTCGCATCTCATTTCGAATTATAATTGTACATATCGCATCTGACGAAAACAGGTATAGCAACGTTGATCCTGCTGCCGGTGCCGCTGCTCTTCTCATCTTTGTTTTGTGCATGCTGAGATTTATTTTAAAGGGATTGGATAATTCATTTGTAGAAGTGTTGTTCGATTTGTTAATAAAATTAATTGCCAAGTCAGCACCAGTTGACTAATTGAGTGAGCTGTTATTAATTTACTCCAACGGACTACCGCACTCTAGATACTTGCTGCGATGGAATGTTTTAGTTCAAGGATCTCGCTAAAAACTGTACAGTTGAAAAGCTTGTTGTTTCTGACGATTTTTATTAGAAGTAAATGCGATGGCTGCCATTGTTTTTCGACTGGCTCGATTTGGAATTAACTATTTCTCTTTGGAAAACTGCTTAAGATTTTTTTATGCTAATTATGTGATTAGTATTTCATATGTGAACCGAATATGTCTGTCTAAGAAATAACTAGCAAGAATATAACAAAATTATTTGTCTTAAACGTAACATACTGCGTCTATATGGGGCTGTAGCCTCATATCTTCATTGTTTTTTAGTGTGAAGTGTGAATTTATCAACTTACAGATCAATATTGCTGAGTTTAATTTTTTTAAGCTTAAATTTTATAAAAGTCTGGTGTGGTAAATATTTTTTTTGTTGTATTTGAAAGTTAATCTTCGAGAGAGGATTATGTTAATGATCTATCAGTGCGGAAGACTTGCAGCCGAGTTTGTCAAACCCTCAGTTGTAGTCGGTCATCCACTTTCCCACGATGTTATGAATGAACGGGCAGAGAGAGGCACGCATACACGGTGGCGCTCTGCCCTCCCTGTGTCCCCCGCTGGTCGTGTGGATCGAGCGAGCCGGGGCACAGCCGCCGCACACCGCACATCTCCTTTCTCGTTCGCTCGATGATAGATCGACCGGACCTTGTTCAGGTCAGTGCCGTTTAACTCTTGAACGGATCTTAGAGAAGTATCTGAACTTGGTTATACGAAGCAAATTTTGCACATACTCTGTTCTAATAAAAAAGCTTTCCGATTTACTTTTGGGCAACTTTTATATGTTGTTTAAAGAAAATATTGATTTTTGTCGTCAGATCATTTTGTTTTAATTTACAGATCTGTGCTATTATGATTTGAAAATCGGTCCAGCCGTTTCTTTTGCTTAAACAAAAAGATTGCCGAGAAATTAATTTTAGAATTAGTTGAAACGGTTTATCGAATCTAATTTGTTCTGGTAACAAAAAAAAAAATTTAAATGATTAAAATGCTCACTTTTCTGTGTTATTATTATTACTACAAATATTCAATAGTTGGAAAAACCAAAAGTGCACATCCCGCAAGTTTTCCACTGTACATATTATAATGAAAAAAAATTGAGAAAATAGATTAAAAAAAAGAACAATTAAAAAAATAGAAAAAAAAATAAAAATAAAATGGAATAGAAAAAAAAATATTACTTGTGTCAGCGGGAATCGAACTCGGCACCTTGCTACTACCGGACTACGCGTTTAACCGCTCGTCCATTCTGATATCCCAGCTTGCGTTGTTATTGTGGTATAGAAGTGGAGCAGTTATTCTACGTAATATACTACATTACAATAACAGTAATAGGTATTTTTTTGTGTTTTTAAGGCTTTTTATTTTAACTATTAGCTGTCAAAAATAATAAAATAAAACTGTTTATAAAAATTAAACTACTGAACACATTTATGTGAATTTAAATAGGGTTCTGGTCTGATACTAAACAAAGTTAATAAAATATAACCCAAGGCAATCCGACCAAAATTGCGATCTGTAGAGTCGTGACGTACATACGTTCATCCGTACATACGTACAGACCAACCGACAACTGCTGTTTGTAATTTTCAATTACAATTTTAATAGTATTTATGAACTCGAATTGATCAGAATCTCCTCTTTTCAAAAAGCTTCAATTTGAATGGATTTCGTGTGAAATTAACTTAGATATAACTTCTTATATGAACGAAAGTCAGCTCTGACGCACAAAGCGATAATAAAGCACATACCGCTAATTTAGCGGTATGTGCAATATTGATCAAGCTGGGAAGGTGATTTTCTGAACCTTAGGGTCGCTTGTTTTTTTAATTAGTTTTATTTCAGTAAAACCTGAAAGAGAATTATGAATGTGCGAATTGCTATTAAATAAAATTTCGAGTAACTATCATTTGGATGATAAACCAAATAATAAAAAAATCATTTAATCATTATTCTTTAATATTTACCTACATCGATGCAGTACATTTCAGTTATCTGTTAATGAAATTTGAAACTATTAAAATATCTAATTTCATTAGTTATGACTTGGTAAGTTTTAGAACATTTCTATACTCGTGTTATATTTGGATATTTTTTCAATTGTAAAAAGCTTAAATTTATTTTAATCTCCTTCCACATCAACAGGCTTCATTCATTAAAGTATTAAAACGAATTTATTTTAAGATCAGATCTTAATGTTGTAAATTTATTTAAGAGTACCTACCTTGTACATACATATGCAATGATATCGTCTGCGACCGATCACTTTTTGGCGCCTCGATTTTCAACATCTCTTTTCTCTTTTTTGTACTGCGGTCTGCGAAGTATTTTTAACCGACTTCAAAAAAGTCGGCAAAATTATCGATGAAGCCGGATTGTATCGCGGAGTTAGCGGTAAGGCCGAATCCGATGTGTCCGGTCGCACGAGGCGTGCTTCCACGGCCGCGGGCACCCGCTGGGTTTGCAAACCGCCCGGCTGATGACCCCTGCCTATAGATAGCGTTGTGTCGTGCCATCGTTCGATCGCCACTGAACACCGGAAAGTATTAACTAACTGGTTCTGAGTTTTGATTGAAAGGATTTAGGAACTAATTATTATAATTGATTGGAGATGATAATTAATTTAGACTTAGACTTTACCATGCATTAAAAATTATTTTTTTTTAAGTGGAAACCTTTTAAAATTAATAACTGAACTAATTTTTTGTAAAATCTGTTTTTTTAACAGCGTCTAACTCTAAGGCTTCTACAAAAACAGGATTAGAGTTTGATGCTCGGCTTTAGAATATATTGTCAGAGAATCTGATTTCACAACAACATATTTCTCCATAAGAAAAGCATTGTATATAATTTTAAAACCATCCTGCTCGAAAAATAATTAATCGATTGAAACGATATTTTCCATCTTACATCCATTAATCGATGTGTAAAATTGAATTAAAAGCAGTTTTCCAGTTTTTTCAATCTGCTGGCTTAGATAGAGGGTAAATTCTTCCACATTTAACTTAGAAACGATTAGAACACGTATGCAAAATGTGAGCGAAAACAGTTCTTTGGTTTGATTCTATAGGTGCGACCAGAAGCATCTAAAAAAATGCACATTTTTGGATTCGTGGGAATGAAAAGTCACTAAAAATTCAAAATGTAATTTTTGCACAATGGCTTCGTGGGTATATGGGCAACTAAAAACGCTTCATAACCGAGAATGGATATTTTGAATTCACTGACTCTACTTAAGATTTATGCCCTGCTTTGCGAATTTCTTGCATTTTTTTTAAATTTTATGTATCAGTCGATTAGTTAAATGCATATTTAGCCTCTTTTTCTATGTTAAAAAAAGCCTGATCAAAATCGGCGACTTTCACGTACGTATCTATAGGGTTCTCTTGTGAGATCGATTTTATAGATTACAAAACAAAATGTAGATTTTATCGGCTCATTATTCTTAAAAGAAATTCATTAAAAAATAGACCGCGACAATGAAAAAAACGCGATGGCTGTATATTTAGAAAGAGATTGTGAATTTTATTGATGCTTAATGCTGCATATTTAATTTTTTGTAATAAAGATGAAACTGCTTACATTAAAAGCATAATAACGATAGGTATGGTATTTTAATGTTGGTATTAGGAAATCAGTGCCGAATGATTTTGATAATGTGCAGCGCCGGTGGTCCCTCTGCTTGGTTCATTCACAACTCACTTGTTTTGATATAGTATGCACGTTGTACGTTACATATTACATCTATTATTAGACGTCTTACGAACCAGCTACTGTTCAACTACATGTATATTTAATCATTTGACAACGGCAGATCGCCAACTGAAACACAAAGCAGCGGTTTCAAATGTATGAATTGAAGTTGTGCAGATAATACGTTCTTGGTAGTGTTGGGCGATTATGAATGATATAATCGAAATATTTCGATTATGGCCGAATAATCAATCATTCGATTATGGCAACCGAGATATCATTCGCTTGAATCGATTATGAAATATGAAATGAATATTAAATCCCGACACAGTACTATTGCTATGTCCACTGTCGATATTAATGATAATAATCATTCGATTTCTGCATGTACATGCACTGGGATGGGAAGTCTTTGCTGGCAGTGTTGTATTTAATAAACTACCAAATAGCTTAACTGAAATTCAGTGTGGTAAAGAATTTAAGTTCAAACTTAAATCAAATTCCTAAAAAAATGTTTTTCTGACATTAAGAACTTTTTAAATTTCAATTTTAATGTTTAACTCATTATGTAAATTGACGATGTATCCATCTAGGGCATAACAAATATATTTCTATTTCTATTCGATCATACCAGTGATTCCATTATTAATGTTGTGTTAAGTAATATTAACAAATCGAAATTACAAAGTTAGAACATATTTCATAATCGATATTTTGAATGATCATTCGCTTATACTGTAAAAGTAAATAAAACGAAATTAATAATTGCCAAGTTTGCGCATCATTCATAATCGATAATTCGAATGATCATTCGATTATAAAAACCGATTATTTCGATTCATTCGATTATTGAAATATATCGATTGTGCCCAACACTAGTTCTTGGGGAGTAAACATGCATTATTGGTACTCCTCTGGCTACTTGAACGATCCATTGCGCCAGAAAACTTGCCTTAACCTGAATCACCTAACATCTGATGTATGCCTTGATTATTTAGATGTTGGGTGATTTAAGTTAAGAATTTTTTTTCTTGGACTTTAGGACATTCGCCTATACCAGAGGATCCTAGTCCCATAGGTACTGGTATCTTGGCGCTCTCTGGCTCATTGTGTTTCACTCGTTCGCTACACATTCATGACGAACTTTATGTCTTTGATTATTTCAGTCAAATTTAGGTTAGTTGATTAAGTTAAAGTTTTAATGAATAGTAGATGAAAGTACAGATATGGGCTCCGGCCCGCTTGGAAATCTGCTGTTCTACAGCTGTTGGGAACAACTATTATATACCCTCTATGATGTGGTTGAACTTTTGACCATGACGATATCTGAAGGCAATTAAAAGTTTTCATTTTCAATTTCAATTTTTAACTGTGCTACTAATCACAAATCCTAAATGTTGCCATTTTAGGGAAGTACATTGTTATACAGCACTTCATAAATTTTTGACATTTCATGAAATCAGTACATATATGAATGGTGAATGAATTCTTGTTTCACTGTCTACCTTCCGACGTCTAAATGGAAATTTAATATTTACCTGTAATAAAATGTTGCTTTTAACTGGACGATAAAGCATAACGTTATCTTTATATAACCATACAATAAACCAGTATTTTTGAGCTGTATAAACAGCTAGTAGCTAATAAGAGGATATGTTTAATATGCCACTGCAATTTATAAGTACAGAAATATTGTTTAAAATCGGAACTTTCGTCCAGTGTTGCAATCTGTCAACAGAAAATTTCTGTGGTTACGAGGCAAAACCACGTATGTAGAGTTGTGGTAAATAAATAAATCATTCATTTCATTAGTGATTCAGTTCTCTATTTTTTTGCTTCAATGACAAGAGACAGTTTTGCCTTTTGAGCACAGAATTCTTCGTGATAATTTCGGATATTGGGCCTTCGCTGTTTAAAAAAATAATTGCACGGACAATCACATGCATTTGTGTGGTCAACAATAATGAAATGGTAGTATTTCCTCATAAACAGTACATAAATGTTGCAGCATCGTACGATATTCGCAGGGCCGTAACTAGCTTTTTTGGGGCCCAGGGCAATACCTCATTACTGGGTCCCCTACACTACTTTTTATTGTCAAACTAGCGGCCCGGTCCGGCTTCGCCTGGATTTGTGGATTACCTATTAAACATTGACATATTACGAGGTATCGGACTTTTTTTATAGAATAAAAGTGGACTTGGTAGACAAACCTATAACAATAAATAATGAGTATACAAAAATTATTGAATTAAAAAATATTGAGAGGTGCTGATAGGCTAAAAATTTGGGATTATATATTTTTTATGTAAGAAATCCAAAAAAATATAGAGAAAAAATTTGGTCGGAAATTAAAAAAAAATCTGGATCTCGACAAACATATAGGTAAGTACAAAAAAAAATTACGTCAAAATCAGTTAAGCCGTTTAGGAGGAGACCGAAATTTTATTAATAAACATAGGGGTCCGTCCCGGTTTCATCCGGGTGCGGTAGATACAATTCTGCAAAATGTATTTCGTTTGCGATCCGACATCTGAACTAATAGCTTTGAGCAAATTCTACCAGATTTGCTTCTGAACTAATTGCTTTGAGTGAATTCTACCAGATGTCGCTACTTGATAATAAAACAGTTTTTTGTTTGCTTCTGAACTAATAGCTTTGAGTAAATTCTATCAGATGTCGCCGCATGTTACTAAAACAGGTTTATTTTAGAAAATACCGTAATTTTATACAAAATGTTTAATAAAAACTATTCTATAGCGTAAGCTGCACTAAGCAAGACACATTTACAAAATTTCATTGGAATCTGTTCAGTAGATTCGGAGATTAGCGCGGCCAAAATTGTGACACGGGAATTTTATATATTATATAGATAAAGCTACTTATTTTCCCAAAATAATAGTTTTAATCAGTAGTACAACCAGAAAAACAAATTTTGGAAGGAGCTAAAAAAATTTTAGCTAAGTATATTTCCACTGACTTCTACGAATATTTTTTTTTTAATTTAGTGTATTTTTCTTGTTTTTAGGACATTGGTAGGGTGGAGGGAGGTGGTCTACTATTTTCGGACAGGTTCTCAAAAAGTTGTTGAAAAGCGACTTTATTCAATCTTTCTGGGACCCCCTTCCGTCTCGGTCCTGGACGCATGCCTCTGTTGCCCCTGCCTAGTCACTTAACATTTTTGTTACGAGTTTTTGCAGATTTAGGGCTAACTATTTTGGTTTTTACTACCTCTATGAGTGAAGCATAGTACAACTTTCACGTTACACATAGCAAAGCGAAAGTATTAATATTACATGCTAAGCTGCCGGTTTTATTTTGTTTTTGTTTCTATACTATGTAAACGTCGTGAATGAGTTTTTTTTCTTTTTATTTTACAACCGTTCGATTTGAAAGTTCATTGATAAATTCAGTTGCGGCAGTGGCACAGGAAGTGACGATATACATACATAATATAATATTATTGCATCTGTGTTGGAGCCCGGAGGTGTTTCGCATTAAATCTATAATGATGACTGAATGAATATACTTAAGTAGAGGTAGTCCGATGCCAGTTAAGTAGTTACATAATCAGCTCTTTATTCACGTATCGATCAATTCAGTTCTAATTAATTGCGCTTGTTTCATTTGGCCCGGTTCACTTCTTTGTTACAATAGACTCTCTCTAAAAACGACAGAATGGTGCTGAAATTATTATTTTTACTTGCGAGCGATCATAGAACATTTTTTCGTCATAGTACAAGACTTTCTTCAGTCTTGTACTATGACGAAAAAATGTTGAATTCGAGATTACCATGTATTTAGAATTCAGTGATTCCCAAAGTGGTCTATATCGACCCCCAGGGGTCGACGACAACTTGCAAGGGGACCATGTCAGTGGGAAAAAAAATTGGGGGTCCATGAAATGACAATGGAGGTCAGCGATAGTGAATCTCCTAACAAAAAAAGAAACGAACTGGACATCGTTAACCGAAGAGATTTAAGATTAAATCTAACTAAATTGATGTCAAATGTTGAAAAATTATTACAACATCAGGTTCATCCCTCACACTAAAATCATTTATTTTTTGCTTAGTTATTTTATGTAACAGAAAGTAAATTTTAAGTTGATTCGTTTAATTTGAATCTATTAATAAATGTGTAAAACTAAACATTTCACACTACATTTCACTACCGTTATAAATTTAAATCGATCAAAGTGAGTAGCACTATACCGGTTGTCAAAAATACATTTGAAATTAATGAATTTGCAAAAAATCAATATCAGATAAGCAGGGGGTCTACCCAAAACCGAAAAACATGGCAAGTGGTCTACGAGACAAAAAAGTTTGGGAAACTCTGATTTAGATGTTTCAAGGTCCTTAGATACCGGAGCAGCGATCGAATTTTAAGATGTCAGCTCATCCGTATGTACAGAAGCTTAAGGCCGCTGCACACGAGGCTGGAAACACTGCTTGGACTTCTGCTGGCTGGCGGGCTAGAAATGGCCCACATAATAGATTTTAAAATTAGAACAGGGGCTATTTTTCTTGCTAGGTCCTGTGCTTGCTCTGAGCAAGAACCAATCGGGAAGCAGTATCTTGTCACGTAGGCGACATGAACAAACGCCCACAAACCAACATAACCTATTATTATTATTATTCTGCTGAGACAGCAGAGACGTTTTGAACTGTCGCTGCGCATACACCACAAAACAAGCTTGAAAAGACGTCTCGCGTGAAGCGAGTACATAAAAGCAGTCAAGAAAACCAGTGCTAGAAAACTAGTAGTCAAATCTAGCAAGGAATCTAGCGGCAAATCCAGCCTCTTGTACAGCGAGCTTTACATACCGCTCTAGTAACGAAATCAAATTTTAAACTTGGGTTTTTAATCAATTTTTAAAGAAAGCTTACTTTCAATTGTAGGTTGCGTTGAATTTTCAAACATTTACTAAGGAAATGGTAATACAATTACGCTTCGCATTTTTTTTTTGTTAAACTTTACGCACAAGTGTGAAGTGGGTGGTTTACTACCGCTACACCATAGGCATGAAAACAGCTATTTTGTAGGGAATCGTAAAAAAATTATTTTATGACTAGCCGGTTTCACCCGGGTGTAAAAGAACGAATGAGGAAGGGACGAACATGAGTACACACATTCATATTAGTTTACCGAGATGAATGTTGTGTCCAAATTTCATGATGATCGGAGTTACCGTTCAACATTTTTTGTCGATAAAAAGCAGTATTTATACTTTTTTTAACTAACAATTTTTTTTAGTTAATTAAATAAAATTAAAATAAATTTTAATGTAAGCCTTAGAAAAATCAATGTAGAAAATAAAAAAATAAATAAAAATGCATTCGCCCAACGTAGGGCTCGAACCCACGACCCTGGAATTGACAGTCTTGTGCTCTACCGATTGCGCTAGCCGGCGTTGTACTCTTACATCGCTAATATGAGTATACTTAGTTAGTGCATTTCATCTGAATAGAAGCTTATTTTTTAGATACATTTGGAACATTTTTCATTAATGCTCCGCTCCTAATGGTCGTAGCCTGATTTTATATAGCCTATAGCCTTTCTCGATAAATGGGCTATCCAACAAAAATTTTTTTTTTCAATTTGAACCAGTAGTTCCTGCGATTAGCGCGTTCAAACAAACAAACAAACAAACTCTTCAGCTTATAGATTATACTAGTTAGGTATTCACAAGTTATGACAAGACAACAAAGCTCTTTTTTAACTTTGTTTATTGAAACGAAAGCTATACATTAATTGTTATATAAATAAAACAGTTGAACGTGTGCAGCATTACCTACATCGTTGCGTGGTTTTGTAGTTACATTATCGATATTTTTGAATCGTGCAATTATTGTAAACGTTGCCAACTATAAGCCAGTGATACCATAAAGTGGGGGTGTCTAACCTTTGTGAGCTTGGGATCTACTATAATATACTTTTAATTTGGACTACCATCAAACTCCTAACAAAAAATGTAAAATCATAGAAATTAATTTTTTTTGCTATTATTTTGTTTTAATGTATTTATCATGTCATAAATCTTGCATCAGAATGAAGTCGGAAAAAACTGTTACAGTGGGGATTTTCAAAAGTTCTATCTTTCTTCTACCAAAAAATGGTTTTAATTATACCTGAGTACTTTAGGATTAAGATGAGTTTATCACAAAAGTTTTTCACATCCATTCTACATTCCTAACTATTAAAGAATAGCTTCTGTTGCTACATTGTTAAAACACGCATTGTTACATGTCTATATTAGAAAAATTTATTTCTCAAACAATGTCACCATCGGGATACGAACCCCGAATCTTTCCACTATCCCGATGGTGACATTGTTTGAGAAATAAATTTTTCTAATATAGACATGTAACAATGGGTGTTTTAACAATGTAGCAACAGAAGTTATTCTTTAAAAGTTATTAACTAGTATTACGCACTATACCGTATTAAAAATTCACATTCCTAACTATCTTTAGTCGACAAGGATCATTGTTTATCGGATGGTGTTCATATAGTTCGGCCGTGCGAACAAAACACATTGCGTTATTTTTTTGAGGGCTCCTTTCTCGTTTCAGTAACGAGAAATCTCGATAATTTGGTAGGTATGCTATTTCTAGTAGATTAGCGGAAGGTATCTTTCTGCAGTGACAAAAACGTCACAAAAATAAATTCACAAGATGTAATTACTCCAAGTTTATAGGTTAGGTGTTATGATCTATGTGGCGGCCATTAATATTTTATCAGGCGAATAAATATTTATACCCTCGAAGTAAGACAGAATAGAATTATATCTGCAGTAAACATAATTATGGTTGGTGAATTGAATTACCATTATTTATTCTGAAGAATAGCGACCTGAAGACCAAATGAACCGAATAAATAACTACTTACGTTCAGTGAATATGGCCATTAGACACTGAAAAAAATACCCATCACATGACAATAAATGAAATTTTGCATTGTAACTGTAAAACAATTTTAAAATATTTTTTTGTTTCCGTTGCACAATAGTGTATATTGACACGTCACCGTATACAATCGCACACATGCACGGACTTTAATAGTGTGTCGTTAATAATTTCATCAAAACGTTTATTAATTTTATTTTCGACGCCGGTTTCCGGTTTGTCATGGCACAGGCGCGCGTGCGCGTTAAACACGACGCTGTTCTTGTTGTACTCGTCATAACATAACAACATGAGGTGCTTTGTAACCGACCATCTCTCGCTGTTGCTTTTATTTCTGTTTGCGAAATAATGCTCCCAGTTAGTTGTAACTTTACAACGATATGTATTTATAGGATATGAAATGTCTGTTCTATTTGTGGACACTTTGAGCTCGTTTTTTATTCAAATTTTAAAAATAAATGGAACGGAAATTGACAATGTGGTTTCCAAGAGCCGGTGGCAATTTATGTTGAGCACTGTACATTCGAGTTCGTTTGGATTTTAAATCGCACTTGAACTCGGACTGGTCTGTTGCAATGCCGAATCAAAAATGTTAATTTTTGGCGAGGAGCTTTTTGACGTGATAACGTCTTATAAATTGATGAAGCACCGGCTGAATGTACTAAAAAGTGTCACGTTCCGCCTGACCCTGTGCGTGCAAGCGAGAGCGCAGTATAAGCGATAGAGAAGCACGATCGGCCCAAGTTTGACAGCTACAAAAATCTATTTATTAAAGATCACAAGACACAAACTTCCAATAGACTGCCACAGTTCGCTCGTATATATACTTACAGGGAGTGAAAAATCCACACCACCCGACCGTCCGTTTATTAAAACTGCGTGTATTTTGAAAACGGTTCATTATATTTAAAAACCGTTTCTACAGTTGGTTAGAACTCTAATTTTACTATTTAAATATGTAAAAATAAATGTTTGGAAACGTATACGTATAATGTGAAAAATAAAAAAAGTTATTTTTCAACACTTTACGAGTATGGTTAAATGTTTCTTTATGACGTTATCACGTAAAACTATCGTCCGTAAACCGACTTTACAGACAACCAATTTTTTTGATCATGATTTTAGAAATCGTTAAGTACCAATTGATAGTGTACTAAGTGTCATGCCTTTATCTTAGTAATGGTACAGACAGAAAAACATTCTAAGTTTAGAATAGATTGTTTTTTTTTGTCGTTTGGATTCTTACAATTTCATCTGACATGTCAGTAGAACTAAATTTAAATTCAAAGTTAATAACTTCATTGATGGAATAGAATCCATTGGAAAGAAGTAAATCCTTAATTTTCTTTTTGAAAGCATTCGAGGTAATAGACAGAAAAACGCGTTTCCGGAATCTTTGTTGTATCTATTAGTTAAAGAGATGGTCTAGGAGCACTTGGTAGCAGAAACGCTCTCTTTCGTGTAGTCTGAGTCCCCCTCTACAAATCCGCTTAGTGGAGTAGGGGTCTAGCGCGTTGCAATATGACGCTGGGGCACTTAAAAAACGGCTAAATTCAAAATTCTTCTACTAAATGGCAGAAAATGACTGAAAAGCGGTTAGAATTAATTTTTTCCAAAAATTCCAACCGGATACTACAGTTGAATGGATTTGTGATTTTTCTGGCTTTGTCCGACCAGCGAAACCCGTTTGTGAAAAATTGGCGCAATTTGCAATTAAGGAAACAAAAAAAAAGTGATCGTTAATTACTCGAGAAGTAATTGACCGATGACGCTAAAATTTTTCATGCATGTTTGGGTCAACATAGACATCATTTTTGAAAATTTTCAACCATCTATGTGCGGTCATTTCTTAGTAAAAAAATAGTGAAAAAAACGTGCTTTTTTAACTTTCGGGGCTATTTGCAAGTTAACAATTGCACTTAGCGACCTCTGTCAGTGCTCATTTTTTAGGAAATTTCATAAGGAGCAACTTTCTCAATGCATATGCTATATACTAAAAGTCAAGAGGAACGGAGATATTAAAGGAAATAGAGAAAAAAGCACTATTTTCGTCACTAATTGTCAATTATAAAATCAAGCACACCAACAATTTGTAAACAAACTTAGGGGGTTGAACTACACCCTGAAACGAAGCGATTCCAACAATAATCTCGCCTGTGCCCGAAAAATACACCCAAAACTCCACGCCGTCTTGCCTATTACATCAGCAATGCCAAGCCGTCTATGATCCATTTGGACAGTTTCTTGTACCACTTTAGCAACGCGAACGAAACTGTTATGGCAAGGAATCAAAATAGAGAAGTGGCATGTTTCAAATCAAATTCCTGGCTACCGCGGGACGCGCTGTATTTGTTTATCGATTTTTTTAATATGTTTACACATATTTTATTGCTATAATTCAGTTAGATATGCTCGGTGCGTCTGTATGTGTATTTTAGACAAAACACTTTGCTCTTCTCCATGTAATATAACGCAGGCCTGAGGCACTGTTTGTTTTAAACTGGTTGTTAATCAATTCTGACAAATTATACTGTTTTATAGTTTTTAATAATACCGTTTGTATATACATCAGAGCTCTCTACACGCTTGTCTTGCGCCATTACAAGATATCCATTCGTTATTTTTATATTTTAATAGCAAAATTTAAACCGCATCCTTCCTGTCAGCTAGTTGTGCGGTCTATAAAACCTGGACGCTTGTCCATCCATAAACTTGCTGCATCGCTCATTATTTTGTTGAATGTGTGTACAAATTGGACTGAAAAATCGATTATACATTAATAGTATGTGATTTATTCCTGAGTAAGGATGGACGATTATGAATTGTACTAACGAAACCATTCGTTTATGACGATATCTCGAGTTCTCTCGATTATGATCATTTGTCATACAAAGTACAAACATATAGCAACGAATCTGTCTATTTCTTAGAGCTGTAAAAGTAATGAGAAATTGTGTACCCGTATGTATTCGTTACTTAAAGAACCAGTACCCGTTACTTTCGTATCGTTACGTAACTCGGTACTTCTGATACGACATACAATAGTGTACTTAACAGCATCAAGCAATAATAGCTTCGCACCAAAGCGCATCGCATATGTGGTACGACATAAGTCATGACTTCGTACTTTATGAATACTTATAAGTATAACACATTGTGTTCGTATAACCGTATCAAACGAATCGAACTGACATGGATACGAAACATGCGAGTAACGAAATGAATTTGTAAGTAACGATTCGTTACTTCGAGTCAGACGATGTACCGGTTACTCAGTAACGAATACATACGGTTTGTTACAGCTCTACTATTCCTCTTCGATTACGCGAAACAAATGCTCGTGAATGAAGTCGAGCAAGTCAATGTCAACGGATATGAAAAACAGTAAATGACACATCCATATATACCTATGCTACATTTAAGACGATTAACTAGCCATTATACATAATCGCTAGTCGTTACGACTAAATTGTCTAGTTGATGTAATAAATTAGTTACTTTGTCCAGATTTTATTCATAATAGCTAGTAGCGATACAGTGCACTTGAAACCTATAGCAGCGAACTTAGTTGCAAAACCAGCCTGGTGTGCAGAGGGCTTTAGTCAATTTTTCTAGAATATTTTTATCTGAAGCTACGATTTTGTAAAAATAATATATAAAAAACGCTCATTGGAAAATTACAGGGAATATCATAAAAAATTTCTACTATGTTGGGAAACTTTTGGCTGTTTATACTTCCTGCAAATTTTTTTTGTAACACATTATACAGCGTGCAATTTACGTATATAAAAAAGTAAACTAACTCTTTTTTGGTGGCTATAAAGTATATAAAGGTGCGTGCACACTTTGCGTCCACATTCTCTTCTTTTGTATAATGTCAAAGTAACGATTTATTAAGAAATATGCAAAGACTTTAAAATAACCGATCAAGTATGATCGATCGATTGAAATGATATTTTCTTCATACCTCGATCGAAAGTACATACTTTCGGCCTCAATTGTAAGCCAGAAAGTCTAACATTTACGCATTGGTGGGATTACACGCATTGATGCGGGAAGTACGTACGTTTGGGCGGCAGTAAAGAAAAAATAACCTATCAACTGTTGTATAGATGTCGTTTCCATAGCAACCCTATCACATTTTAGCTAATAGTCGCGAACAGCTGTCATTTGTGTTTTTACATAACCTCAAAGCTCGTTGCTTGGAATTTATCTGTGTTTTTATGTAATTAATAAGTAATTAATTAATCAATACAATAAACGTACTTACGAACGAGGTATGAAGAAAATGGTATGCACCATTTTGGCCGAAAGTTTGATAAACTTGCACTGCGCGCCATGATGCCGGTATCATAGCGCGTAGTGTAAGAATATCAAACTTACGGCCCTTTTGGTGTAATATACTATTTTTTGAACCGTGTTTACACGTATTTAACATAGTTTCTTATTCAATTTTCACTTAGAAACAATCTTTTTCTGCGCATTTTGATCAAAATTTAGCCTCAAAAGCAATAATTTGTTTTTGTAGATGTCCTTTGTTTATCTGTATAAGTGCAATCTATTGTTCTACGTGTACGTGGCATAGAGTTTAACAGTGGCATTAATTTCTTCCTGCATGTATGAAAACTACAATTAATCACAATCTATGATAATTGTTAAATCATTTTTTGACGTGATAACGTCTTATAAATTGATGAATCACCAATCTTATAAATTGATAAAACACCGGCTGCATGCACGAAAAAGTGTAACGTTCCGCCTGACCCTGTGCGTGCTTTTCTCGAAAACGGCCCTAACGATTTGGATGAAATTTACTGAAAAGGGATTTTGGGGGGCAAAAAATCGTTTTAGCTAGGTCTCATCTCTCGAAAAAATCGTTTTCATACAAATTTTATCATTATAAAATTCAATTTTTTGACGTATGAAAATACTTAAATATTGTAAGTAGGTTTTGGAATTTTATATAAACAGTGAAACAATTGTTTTCAATATATTATGACAGCTAATCTTTGAGACTTAAAATAAATACGAAAGAAAGAAAGTTAAAAAAACAATTATATTATATGGTGAGTAATTTAAATAAATAAAATTAACCTAAATTTGAAGCGAAAGATGCAATATCATAGATTCGAATTATTATATAAATTTAGGTTATGTATTACGGAATACGTTATCACGTAAAACTATCGTCCGTAAACCGACTTTACAGACAACCAATTTTTTTGACGATGTTTTCTGCAACCAGTGTTCAAAATGAAAATTTCCATTGCCTCTTTGCGTAATACTGGAGTGTGCAAGTGTAATGCAACTGAACGATAAATTCGAAATGGCGTTATCGTTTGGTCCGGACGTCCTTTCTAGATTGCGTTGCTCCATGCGCTGTTCTCCCTATCACCAGATTCTTATATGTGGCAGCTGGACTTTACAAAGATATCATTAATGTTTATTTTCTGCACGGAACGATGAATAATTTTTTCATTGTTTAAATTATAAATCCGAGTCTTTTGTAGATAATTTTCTGGGGAAGAAACTACGTTTTTAAATGTAAATTTTAACTAACCTGAGGCTCTGAAGATGAAAATAGATTTTTCGAAACGTTGGCCAAAAGTGAAACATACGTAAAGCTTTTTGACGTGATAACGTCTTATAAATTGATGAAACACCGGCTGCACGCACGAAAAAGAGTAACATTCCGCAAGCGAGAGCGCGATATAAGCGGTAGTCTCTCTCTTCTCGCGTAACGTCAGAGAGTAGTGTGCGTTCAACATTTTTTTCGGCTGTTCCAGCGAAAGCTACATCTGACAGATGGCCAGATAAATTATACGGTTTGTTAACATAATATATATACATTCTTTTAAATGTCTTTTATAATTGCTTAAAAATATGTATTTTGCTTTGGTTGATCAAATTATTAGTCGGTAAAAATATAGTTTGACAGCTACTAAAATTTAGGTTATGTATTATTAAATATGATATTCGAGCGGAATACGTTATCACGTAAAACTATCGTCCGTAAACCGACTTTACAGACAACCAATTTTTTTTTTAAATTGTTCCTCAACAAAACTTTCCTTCAACGTAAATTTTATAGTTATCCTTCTTTTAGATTACGATAATATGTAATTGCACGTCATGTTTTGAACTGATAGGCATATAAATATCGTAATTATCGGAGGTATTTCCCGATTATAAAAGATAAATATTTTTTTTCATTTACCCGGATATTAAAGATATTTCACGAATGTATGAAACAGTATCATTTATATCTCGCATACTTACGTATTCATAAAATTGTGTTTTAATAAGTATTGTAGGTGGACATTCCTTGTCCCGAATATTTATGAAATTGTAAAATGTATTCAAAAATAAACTAAAAGATGTTCTGCATATTATTTCTAAACTCGAGCATTTAGATGGCTTAAAACCGTTCGACTGGGTTGTCATAAGGAACTAGCATTGATAAATATTCCATGTGAAAAAGGTATATGCATCGAATATAAAAACGATAAAGACGCAAGATTTTCTTTTAAACATTACAATGTTGCTGCTACTTCAATTTGTTGTGACTCTACAACATTTTGCTCCTAGATTAGTTCTGTCAACTCTGACTAAAAATATTAGGAGTTATAAAGACTATATAGTTTGTATTGCAATGTTTTTTTGGGAATTAGCGCTCCCAGGAACCCGAGCTCATACCTGTCGGTTTGTGTATGGCTGGCAGATATCAGTTGTTAAGCGTCTATAATTTGCAATCTCTGTCACTATGCCAATTAATATTTGTGTATAGCCCTTCAGACCGTCCACGAAACTTGGTGGTCGTCCATAAATTGAGATATTGAAGGGGGTGCCCTCCAAAGTTTACATGGCGTTACAAGGGCTGATGGTGGGTAATTATTAATTATTGTTACGTCACACTATTTGCTCTCTTAAAAAGTTGATAGATGTTGATTTTTGACAGTTTTCTGTGATGCTAATTGGTTGTCAGATTTGAATGCTGGGAGGACGTAAAAAAGTTGCGTAATATTTGAGAGGAGGGAGGTAATAGTCGAGCTGGATATCTCATGACATTACATATGAATGGAGAGGGAGGGTTAAGTAAACAGAAAAAAAACCGTTAAATACGCAATTTCTGCACGACCCCTTGGTTGTACACGTATTTCATGTTTGTGAAGTAAACACTGAGCCTCTCCTGTAGTTCCGATTCTTGGAATTAACAACTAAACAAATAGTGGGAACGGTTATATTTGTTGTTATCGTTCAAGATACCGATACTTTCATTTCATTTCATATACTAAAGGGATTTATTTTAAATATAGTATATTCATGGGAACCTATATAGTATATATTATAATATATATTAATACGCTAAGGTTAAAGATGTTTGCCTCCCTTTTTAGAAAAAACCTCACAATTTCTCCACATAAATTATATATCATTTTACAGATAATTGCTTGCTCTACTGACATCGACAACTAAAAAATTTATTATTGCTTTTGTTTTTGTAAATTAATTAAAATACAGCAACGCTGAACAACGTCTGCCATCTAACGGCTTTAATTTTGAAACAACGTCAACACTGCATACTGCCATCTGACGGTTTTAATTTTGAAACAACGAGCAATGCTGAACAACGTCACAGAATGCTGCATGATGCCATCTGACGGCTTAACTCAACGCTTTTGCTACTTGCGTCTCTATATAACAATTTTAGTAAAATATTTCTTCGATCTGTCATCTGAGCTTCATATTGTAATACAACAAAAAGAAGAACGTTATAAGCAGTGTATTGAATACTGCACTCATATTTAAAAAATAATTTTGTAAAGTGATAATTATTATACTTATTTAGTGCGAATAATTCGCACAGGTCACTCTAGTGTACAATATTTATTTAACTTGCGCATTACTTTGGGTTGTCTAATTTTTGACGACATCTGAATTTTTTAACTTAGCTTCGGCCAACACTAGCGACTCTGAGACTCTCTGAACAATGAACATTTGTGTGTCATAAAAACTTATGAGTTATGAATTTCAGCATCATAACAAGGAGGCATTAGCGTTGCTACTGGCTAATTAAAAACTGATAAAATATCAAATTAGGTCCTAATGGGTTTGCATAATGTGTGTTAGCTCACTTATTGAATGTCACGTGTAATTTGACGGAAAACAAACGCGCATCGGAGGAAACAAAACCGGTCGGGTTTCCTGCGACAGACCCCGATCGTTTCTCCACTATATGTCCTATAGAAGGCACACATAATCACTGCTAAATCAATAACAATCTGAGTTTTGTATGTATGTGTTTGTCTGTCAGCAATTTCCGTACAATTATTATATTTCTTTGCATTATTTTTTCAGATAATTGGTCATTTAATTGTAAATTTATAATTAGTAGATAATATAGATCTTGTTGTAGTAGTATTTCCGCAATTTTATGTGCAAAACGCATTAAGATATTCTCCTGTATTAGGTATCTTTGATTAAATGTCACTAATTAGTCATTATCAGCGACTCTTATTACGTTAATTAGAATTTAATTTAAATAGACTGAAATGTGTTCTAGATTAATTGTTACATCTGTTAACGTTGCGAAAATAATTTTTGATTTGATTAAGAACCTACATTTTAATTTTTAGTGTATTTGCCATAAGGCACTTACACTATATAATAATATAGGTATATCATTATCATTATTGGCGTCGGTGGGATGGCGGGACCTAGGAAGTCGGACAAAATTTTCTCGACGTTTCATAGCGTCCTAAGAAGTTTGGATATATAACAGCGTTGCCAGACGTCCCGATTTTGGCGGGACGTCCCGATTTTGAAATCAAAATTAAATGCCCCGCGCGGACAGGCTTAGTCCCGCTTTTCGGGGATAACTCGGGGATAACTTTAAAAGAAGTTAAATCTTCACAGAAATATCATGAATAAGTAATTCTTATAAATAATTATTCTCTTATTGTAAGTTGCAATTTGTAACACTCACTACACAGACTATTGTTTGAAACGCCATATTTTTGTAATGAATAAAACTTTTTTGATTTTAATTTCTGTTTTTTTTTTTTTTTTTTTTATTCTGAAGACGAATAAGACTCAACTATTTAACGATAGAGTAAATCTGATTTAAAATATTATATTTTTATTAAAATACATTTTCTATGGCTATTTTTGCTATCTATTGTATTGTAATTTTAATTCAAATAAAAAGATAAATAGGTATTTGAAAACTTCTGATTATATACGTTTTTTTACTATGTCCCGCTTTCGACGATAGAATCCCGCTGTTTTCACTCAAAGAGTTCCAAAATCCCGACTTGGCAAAAAAAAAACTGGCAACGCTGATATATAAGTAAATATCGCTGTTGGAATCATCGTATACTGCAAACACCATTGCAGTAGTTTTTTTTTTCAAAATTTTAGCTGTATCTACTAGTTTTGGAAATAGAGAGGGGACTCAGTTTTCGAGACGCGTTTTCAGGAAAATCTAGAAAACTAAAATCTAAGAATCCGTTAAGAAAAACTCTTTCAAATAATATTATTACATGGCCAAAAAGATTTTTTTAAAGTGTCAAATTTTCCTCCTTTTAAATTTTCGGGAAAAATATGTTAGCTTCTCACAATATATATTCTGCAGATTAGTAAGCTTTATAACTATGTCAAATTTTAGCGTGATACTTTCATTTAGTCCAGATAAATTCGACTGTCTGCAAAGTGATTCCAAAAATGTTCTGTTTGTTTGACTTTTGAGGTACAGATAGAGAATACAGTCCCAAGGATGTTTTTCAATCTCGGGATTACGGGATTTTTGATGCGTAATCCCGGGATCCCGGGGCTATCCCGGGATTAGACTATGTGGTTTCTAATTGGGCTGAAATGAAAAAAAAAACTAATTAATTAATTAAAAAATGTTTTTAATATCGTTGCACAACACAGTAAGAAAAGAAAATAGACAAAACAAAAAAAACTTTACTTTTGCAAGAAATCAAAAAGACAACATAAAAAAACTATTTAGAATTTCGAAAATACAATCGCAGAAATATCAAAGCATCCAATGTTTGACTTCCAAGCCTGCTTCGTAGTTTATTGCCAACATAAGCAGCAGTTGAAAACGCTCACTCAGGTTTTAGGAATAGACAATAGAACTTATATGCTGTTTCTAAGTGATATCTACGAACTCCCCCATTTTCGAACAGGCTTATTTCACGTTTAATACTATTTGCCAACCCCGATTCATTTTGTACTTGTACTTCAGGATCTGGAGATTTCATATTCTTACGTATCTTACCGCGTATTTAAGGATTGTTTTTTGTCGTTATGTAATAAATAATATTAATATAATCTAGGCAAGGTAATTGTCAAGGCGCAACGGATTACGGAATGCAAACTAGATCTGTTTGTAGCAATTCCAAAAATCCCGAGATTAGCCAAGTACGGTCACGGGATTTTCGGGGCCAGAAAACGGCCGGGATCCCGGGATTGTATTCTCTAGGTACAGAACTTTAAAAATCACAGGTCGGTTTTTGTGCAGTTACCCTACTTTTCTGTTTCCGTATCCATTTGGCCCGCAGTTATTCTATACATTTGAGTAACGGCGCAGACTAATAAACAGTAATAATAGAAACAGAAGCAGGTTTATCGGCCCACGCGCATCCCCTACCGGACGGACACCTGTTTCATGATAACAGTTATAATGCGATCTATATATTGGAACATCGTGTAAGTATGCGTGTACAGTGTACACTGTCTTCTATTGAATACACTATATTATATACCTTATATCACTACACCAGTGTAGATGATGTCGAGTGACCGGCGGTCGCGCGACCACCGGATCTTGTCTTTCCCACGCCCACGCGGGAACAGGGCAGTCCCGTATAACGGGTTTGTTGTTATTATTGTTGTTGTTTAATGCTGTAAGGCTGAGTAAGGTCTTTTACTTAACATGTTATGCAAAATCTTATTGATTATTTTTATATATTAATATATATAAATATAATTATTTAACACCCCCGGTCCAACTTCGTGCGGATTTGTAGATTGCCTATTAAAAATAGACACATTATGCTGTCGCGACTTTTTGACGTGATAACGTCTTATAAATTGATGAATCACCAATCTTATAAATTGATAAAACACCGGCTGCATGCACGAAAAAATGTAACGTTCCGCCTGACCCTGTGCGTGCTTTTCTCGAAAACGGCCCTAACGATTTGGATGAAATTTACTGAAAAGGGATTTTAGGGGGCAAAAAATCGTGTTAGCTAGGTCTCATCTCTCGAAAAAATCGTTTTCATACAAATTTTATCATTATAAAAATCAATTTTTTGACGTATGAAAATACTTAAATATTGTAAGTAGGTTTTGGAATTTTATATAAACAGTGAAACAATTGTTTTCAAAATATTATGACAGCTAATCTTTGAGACTTAAAATAAATACGAAAGAAAGAAAGTTAAAAAAAACAATTATATTATAAGTGGTAAGTAATTTTAATAAATAAAATTAACCTAAATTTGAAGCAAAAGATGCAATATCATAGATTCGAATTATTATAATTATTATATAAATTTAGGTTATGTATTACGGAATACGTTATCACGTAAAACTATCGTCCGTAAACCGACTTTACAGACAACCAATTTTTTTTTGTTGAAAATATCTATATTTACCCGACATCGCCCGGTAATATCAGTCCTCTAATATGATAGAAGGAAACTTCCCAAATATTTTAAAGTCAAAAAAAGTCTCCGGTCAGGAGCATTTGTACACTGCTTCGTGCAGTAATGATATCAGAATCGAATGACTTCCCACTGGCTGTTTCAAGGTGTAAATGTATCTGTAACATATATTACAGTCGTGGGAGAAGAGGTAATCCGGTCTGTATTCACGACATATTATGATTTTATATAGATATTAGCAGCTCGATCCGGCTTGGCCCGAATTTGTAGATTGACACCGTTTTTTCATCAACTTACGTTGAAAAATTGGTCTCCACGAAAAGCGTTTTTATTTTAACTAAAGGTTCATTCTAAATAGTGGTGAAAGAATTTTTCAAATAGGTGCAGTGGTTCCGGAGATTACCCTCCGCATACACACAAACTCACAAAATTCGCACTCCTTATATAATATTAGTATAGATTTGTAACGAAGTATAACCAAAAAAATAATAATAATTATAATTAACTTTGCGATTAAATAAATAAATAAAATATAGCCTATAATATTTTTGGAATCATATGAAGTATTTCAAAGAACGTTTTATCAAAGTCAGGTAGTTATAGTGAACGTTCTATCAAAATCAATTCACTAGTTTTTGAACTGACAAAAGGCAGACAAGCATTTTGAAAATTACTAATTGGGTTTGGATATCTTATATTAATCTGCAGATTATGTAAGTTGAAATTTCGTTAAAAAAGAACGTACAAAACAATATATGACTGTTTCCAATTAGAAATCATTCTCACAAACTCAGTGGCGTTTATTTAATTTCAATACGTTGTATATATGTTACGGTTAATACAAGAAAGTAGTTAATTCGCGAATTAATCGGCTAATACCCGAATTAACCAAACGTCAAGGATTGTTAATTCGGGTATTAGCCGGTTAATTCGCGAATAAACTACTTTCTTGTATTAACCGTAACATATATATTTACAGAGATACAAATTTTTATTACCGCTTATTACCGCTTATATCCTTATCAAGTCAAAGCGAGCTAACTAAAAAAATTATGTACCATACCAATATATAATTAAATGTTAACCTTGTTTCTGGGAAAGCTTGTATTGTGTAACCTTATTTTAATTTAATTTTTTGTCGCCAGTAATTTGTAGAATATGTAAATTCGATTTTGGTCACGCATTTTACAGATAAAATATCATGCAATTTCATCAATTTGATTGGTCGCTGACGTTAGAACTGTATCAAATCGAGCTATTTGTTGCCCAAGTGAAACTAATTGACATTGGCCTCGATTTCCCAAAAGGTACAGAGTAGAAAACGTACATAATATATAATTGTTATTATTATTAATCCATTGCGATCGGGCGTTTCGGTGCCACGGCGTCAAGGCGGAGTCTCCTGGACCGCGACGACCAATCGCCGCATCTAGTGCGGAGCGCGGATTGAGCACGCCTTCCGCGAGATAACAACACGATCCGCGACATTGCAGTGCAACGGTTGAGCACGTCATCCGCAATCCTCCTGACTTGTCTGTCAATAACTTTGGCAGTTTATTCCAATATACAATATTATGTAAACACGTTAAGGTGCACATAGGGAAATTAACATTGGGAAAAAATGACTAGATCAGAGTGAGCCTTGAAATCTTGTTTTTCAATTTGACAGATAATATTCTTTTGCAAAATGAATGTGTATACTACCGAAGAAAATATTCAAATGATTACAACATAATCGGACTTTTTTTATTAATGGAACATTAAATTCCCAAAAATACTTAAATATGGTACGAGATCAAATATCTCCGCCTATTCGTGTTGAACCTAAAGACATTGGGTCACTGATTTACCAACGCGCATACGTCATACCAGTCAGACAATTTTTGAATGAAATGTTTCCAAACAGATGGAGTTGTTTTTTTGTTTTATTTTTGTACAAAAAAATTAAAATAATGATTTATAAGAGCTTTTTATTATTAAAAAATCCAAGTAAAATAAAAAAAAATCAAAATAAAATATAAATCCTCAAGATTACCACGATAATTCAATAGAAATAACAATTAATGCAGTCATGGCTAACTCTGATCCAAGTATTTTTTCCCAATGCTAATTTCCGTATGTGCACCTTACGTGTTTACATACTGTATAGGAAATATGCCCAGACGTTTAATTAAAGCGTGTTCAGATGAAGACATTAATAAAGATATTCTGCATGGTCAATGATAAAATTAACAGCACCGTTGAATTTCCCTCTCACTTTATACTGATGGGATGTTAAATTTGTTAGAAAGTGACAAAAAATTAACAGCACTTTGAAATCTGCTCTGTAAAAAGTCAACGCGGTTTCTATCAAAATAACCACTTTAAAATACTTTGTTTGTTTTTTTTTGGGTCAGAAACCTATACCTTGAGGGATGAATTTTCAAAAATACTTTCTTAGTGCTCACCTATCTATACTAATATATAAAGCAGAAGAGTTTGTTTGTTTGTTTGAACGCGCTAATCTCAGGAACTACTGGTTCGAATTGAAATTTTTTTTTTGTTGCATAGCCCATTTATCGAGGAAGGCTATAGGCTATATAATATCACGCTACGACTAATAGGAGCGGAAAATCAATGAAAAATGTTGCAGAATGTCAGTCAACATTTTTCACCATATAGGTACTTATACATATTCAGATGAAATGCCTTGAATATCCCAATATTAGCGCCGCACGTACCAGCTCGGTTAGCTCAGTCGGTAGAGTGCGCGGCTCTTAATCTCAGGGTCGTGGGTTCGAGCCCCACAATGGACAAATATGTTTTTTATGATTTTTTTTATTTTCTACATTGCTTTCTTTATTTCATTTTTTTAAAATTTTATTACGACTAATTAAAATTAAATAAATCTAATTAATAGCTCATTTGAAAACTATAAGCACCTATATAAAAATAATTTTCCTACAGTGTTTTCAATTAAATATTTATTATATTAAAAGTTTATTACTTAAAAAAAGTATAAATACTGCTTTTTAACGACAAAAACTTGTGAACGGTAACGCTGATCATTATGAAGTTTGGACACAACGTTCATCTAGGTAAACTAAGATGAATGTGCGTACTCATATCCCTTCCATCCCCATTCGTTCTTTTGCACCCGGGTGAAACCGGGCGGGACCGCTAGTCTTGTATAAGGAACCCCTGTGCACCAAAATGTCATGCTTCTAGAGTCTACCCATCGGTTTAAGATGTGCGCTGTCCCAAAGTTTAATTAAGTACCTATAGATTAATCACAACTGAAAACATAATAATGAGCAGTCAGCGGCTATACGTTTCCGGGAATAAAACCGCGACATAACGGAGTCTCCTTCTCTTTTCTATCTGGCTGAACGAAACACAGATAAGTACTGTAAGCAGATACACAAAACAAAAGGAGACTTAAGGAGAAGAGCTACAAGCACTGACTTAAAAGAGATGCAATATTGTATTTAGGGAGAATAAAAATTAACATCTAAACATCGTTCCGATTTATGTCTTAAAAGAGGGCATTCCGAAGGAACTTTTCTGCGTGTAATTTATTCAATTACAGTATTATGCTGCTATAATGTCAACCCTTATTCAAATGTTCACGGAATACTTATCAATTTATATACTTATAATAGCCGTAAACTAATGAAAATGTAAATATTAACTGATAATATCGTGGTTCATGAGGCACCTGTTGACACGAAGGTCGTGGGAAAAGGGGTGAATATGTAATTAACTTGTGTTCCTAGTTTTTATCGAGTACCATTAGGTAAAATAATATGTAAATACTACTTGTTACCCTATCGAGCGTCTGTAATCTACGATTTCTCTCAATTACTTTTCTGCGTATGACGTAATACCTATACAGTGTGGTCACTTAAGTGTGCAACATATGGGAAAATTTTTAATTAAATGCACAACCAAAACACAAATATTGCCAAAAGTTGGTGCATGTCCGATAATCATTTTAGGTGCTCTTAGAATTGTTGAAACTCAAACAGCATACAGGGTGTTTAATATCGTTGCAACAAACATACAGTTTGTGATTCCATAAAAAATTAAAAATCTAAGTTCATTTTATAAATATGCCTGAATTTGAACAAAGTGTGTTTAAGGTAAGTATAAAAAAATTTTTCAAAAAAATTATACTTAATTTTGGTTTTTCAAAAAAAAAAAAAATTTTTTTTAGAAGGCCATGTTTTGGTATTTGGGCATAACTTTTAATTCTAAACCACTTTTTCTTATAACATTGCGCTGAATTTTTTGAAATAAGGGCACTTTACTCTTGTACAATTTTTATATTTTTTTACCCATCCTGTATGCTGTTTGAGTTTTAACAATTCTACTAAGAGCACCTAAAATGATTATCTGACATGCACCAACTTTTGGCAATATTTGTATTTTGGTTGTGCATTTAATTAAAAATTTTCCCATATGTTGCACACTTAAGTGACCACACTGTATATTCATATTTGATAAGAAACATTGCTTGATTTGTTTTGTAAACATATTTGTGGGAATAAATTTATTATTATTATTATTATTTTTAATTTAAATCTTTTTTAGTACCAACTTACATTACCGAAATACGTCCTAGTTGAAACTGAAAATTATTTTAGCTGTCATGATAATTAGAACTAGATTTTGGCAATTTATTTTGATATATTGAAGACGAATGCATATACTTATATATATAGGTAATCCCGCAGGTTATTATTAAATATTAATAGGTTCCCACGAAGACTTATGAAAACTAACCTTAGTTTTCTGTACTGAACCCCACCCACAACATTTTTTTCTACTAGAATAGACGATCTTTTACAGAAGTGACGCAATTCTTCCCTGTCAGCTAGAGGGATATCTTTGGGATACGAAAAGTTTTATATTCCGCGGTAAGTTTTGGTTACTCAAAACAACACAAGGCGACGAACATTGACCAAATATTTCAAATGTTCATTTCTGTGATAAACGGTTTACTGTATGTATAATTGGAGGTTACGGAGCTTGCGTTGTCTATAGTTGCAATTAGCCGAAATAATGGATGGTCGTGTAATTAGGTGCATTAATAGACAGTTTATAATGTGGGGTGTTTAATTATGGTTTTTACAATGAGTGACGTGTTATTTAGGAATTTTAATAATTAATAAATAGGTAACCTTTCTTCAAAAATATTTCTTAAAATAATTAAATTAGTGCAAAATAACTAATAATTTAGAGTGATGATGATCCTGTTTAAATGTTGTAAGATTAAAGGATGAATCCTGGTGGCATAGGATCGATGAACTAAGTAAATACTGGAGGTTTTTTTATTGCATTTTATTGGCTGACGTTTCGGAAGATAACATAAAATTTGCCGAAACGTCAGACAATAAAATGCAATTAAAAAATCTTCAGTATTTGCTTAGTTCATCGATCCTATGCCATCAGGATTCATCCTTTAATCTTACAATTAGATTAGTACCACATTTTCGGTACAAGAGAAGAATTTTCTATAGTTTACGCGTATGAAATATTTATGACCTGGTATATCTAATTATGTATATATTTATTATTTACATTAAATTAAATTATGTAAAGCTGCATGGATTTAATGTTTTATTTAAATTTCAATTCCACGATGGATCCTAACAGATATAATCGGGAGACTTCGTGTTAATACATATGAATGTGGTTTTTTTTTAAAGATATACTTTTTAAATGCAAACAGACCACAAATCTGAAATCAGTGCTGGTGCATAAAATTAACAATATACTCCAGCCACCAACACCTCGACATTAAAAATCTTTGATTCGCGTTTCGCTAAGAAAGTTAGCGTAATCGCCAACGGTTAACTCCCGGGTAAAGTATATTCTTGTCCGTTTAGACTTTATAACTATGGAACGAAATCGGTTCGCAATCCGCGGGACATATATTTTTTGACGTGATAACGTCTTATAAATTGATGAAATACCGGCTGCACGCACGAAAAAGAGTAACGTTCCGCAAGCGAGAGCTCGATATAAGCGATAGTCTCTCTCTTCTCGCGTGACGTCAGAGAGTAGTGTGCGTTCAACATTTTTTTCGGCTGTTCCAGTGAAAGCTACATCTGACAGACGGCCAGATAAATTATACGATTTGTTAACAAATATATAATATATATACATTCTTTTAAATGTCTTTTATAATTGCTTAAAAATATGTATTTTGCTTTGGTTGATCAAATTATTAGTCGGTAAAAATATAATTTGACAGCTACTAAAATTTAGGTTATGTATTATTTAATATGATATTCGAGCGGAATACGTTACCACGTAAAACTGTCGTCCGTAAACCGACTTTACAGACAATCAATTTTTTTCCCTTCGTTGCAAAGGTACCAGTCTCAGACATATTTCTCGGGATCATGTCTGCTCAATAATGGAATCGCCCAATGTTTGGCCCGTCTTCGGAACTGTTTTACGCAAGCCTATACTCAGTGACATTTCCAACGGGAAAATAACAAGAAGAACATGATTTGCATTTTCTGCAAAAAGTACATACATTATTTTGTAAGTATATGATGATGATGATGATGATGATGATGTGCCGTATCCTTTACAGGATCTTGGCGACCACATTTTTCCAATGATCTCTGATCACAATTGCGTTCTTCATTGAAGCAAACGTATTAAAACCCGTCCATTTTTTTATGTTGGATATCCAAGTTGTTCTTTTCCTGCCTCTTGAGACCCATCCTTCCAATTTACCACATATAATAAGTTTTAACAGTTCGTATTTATCGCCTCGCATTATGTGTCTAAAATATCCGACGCATCGCTTTTTTATATTATTTATCAACTGAGTTTGATAATTCACTCGCCGAAACACTTATACCTACCTTTAAATATCTTAGATACCAGATACTTTTGAGTAGTATCTTCACTTTAGAATACAGATATCAAGGTTCTCTTTAGATGTACAAAGCAGTACCTTAGATATAAGATATTCCCCATCTTTATTACAGAACGATTGGATCAATTCTGATGGAACTTGGTACACCATCAATTGATATGAAACTTAAAGCATTCATTTATTTCCGGCTATACGCTTGATTTAAGCCGGGCAAAATCTGCGATCACAGAGTGCCTTAATTAGTTTTTTATGTGCCCGGTGTGAGCTTCTGTAACTGAGCCCTTGAAAACCCAAAACTTGGTCCCGATATGGTCATTTCTGTCTCTCTCCAGGGTCTGCGCCCTGTGTCTGGGCACTGCTGGCACTGCCCTAATTACGGCACTGCGCTCACACGAGTGATACCGCATGAAAAATGTAGTTTTTACTGCTTTGACCACTAATGGACATGCAGACTATTCAGTTCCATTTTAATTGTTATATTGTTTTGATCTAGTGTCTTTGTTGTTTGATCGTGTAGCTACATGTTGTTCAATTCACTTGCACTTAATACGCACGAAACTATAACCGTTTACACGCACATACGTATGTTGAGAATAATGCAGGGGGCGCCTTCATGCGCGACCGTTAATGCCAGTTCGGACAGAGGCGTAGATCGACGCGTTTTGCAAGCTCAATTTCACAACATTTAACAATAGACAAAACTGTTAATGTTATGATGTTAACGCTTCGCTCTGTTTCGTACATGTTGAGACAATCACAATAATAAAAGTATTATCTAATATTGCATAATCTTTTGCTAATCCCAAGGAAAATATTAAAATTTTATCTAAAGTAGGCGTGGTTTTGCTTACTCTATTATAATCTATTTGACTCTTTATCTGTTTAAAAGTATTGACGAAATGAAAAATGAATAGCTACTGGAAAACTTCCTGGCCTATGATTTTCGAATGCTTGCGAAAAACTTTTTTATACTGAAATATAGTTTGTAGGAATATTTCTTCTCAGGAAAAATTTCCGTGGGAATATTCTTAACTTTCCTGTATAAAATATACTTTCATGAATTCGAAGACTGTGTCCCTGGAGGATGCAACATATTGTAACAAAACTGTTGTAGTCCGTGGCGGAAATTATTTATTTGCAAGAATAAATGTTTAACAAAACGGTTAAACACACAACCGAAAGCGTACTTCTTTAACTTAACCGAAATAATAACGTTAACAGAAACAAAACTAATAGTTCTAAATTATAAAATACAAAGACTAAGTAACAGAGAAAGAGAGTCACTAAATTATGTACACAAACTATTTACTACAACACAGGAACACAACACAAAGTTTAACTAGTACAGTAGCTGATTTACAAAAAGTTATTTAAACAGATTTATATAAATTGCACTCACTATAGTTATTTATTTTCACAGGATAACTGAATAATTTATGTAGTGTTGCCAGAGCACTGTGTCAACACAACGAACAGCTCCAATAACTGACTGACTCCTTGCCCACTCTGTTCGCCTTTTTATAGTTTTCGTCCCCCGCTTCTATCGAATGTTCTGGACGAATCGAGATTTCTTCTATTGTTCTCTCCAAGCGATTCTAAGAAACCGGGTCTAACTTCTCTACCTGCTTTACGCACCGAGTTCCTTTTCTTTACATGTATGTGTGTCTCCAAGGTCGGGTGTTCTTTACCTGTTTCCATTGTTGTTGGCTCTAGTAGTTTCTACCGAATTCCATAGGCGTCCCATCAGGGCACGCAACAATATCATTTAAGAATCATGTCCGACATCATCTTTTTGCTGACTTGGTTGTCGGAATAGGCATGAAACGTATCATTTCTGTGCCGTTCGGACACACATTATTTTATTTATTTGCTAAGCGGATTGACGATGTGCAAATTCAATAAAAATATTATCGATGGAGAGACGATAGTATACCCAACTCGACTTTTTTGACATCATTGAGGTTTTGAATATGCAGCTGTTGAACATAAAATTTGCTAAAGCGCTGACTTTTTTCTTTCTTCTTTCGTTTCTTTTTTGGATTTTTTTCTGCAGAAAATACATAGCTTTTTATGTGGTATTCTTACTTATTTTAAAAGTAGACAGTAGATATTTATTGATAATGGGAAGTGAAGGAACAGATTGTATCTTTTCGGTTATTAGTAATCTAGAGAAACCCGAGTGGCAAACGTACTTTCGAGTAAGTTACTGTGTGCTTATTTTGTTATAAATTTTTTTGATAAAAGCAACATTACTATCAGGATTGAGAGAAGAAACTATTTTTACACGCTTTATATTAGTTTCACTTGTAAGTTTGTATGTATGTTTGTAAACTCGTTTGGACTACAGCAAGTGGTTTATATAGTGGTATAATATGCCAACCCTGTAAGTAAACTGGCTAGCCGTGCGGTCTAAAGGTACGTCCAAGATGCAAGCTGGTAGTCAGGTAGTCAGACGCTGGTTTTCTGAGTCAGACAGTCGGCGTGCATAAAATCCTTTATTGCTAAATCGGACTGGCCATAATGCACCAGCGCGCAGTTTTCCGGCGCACCGGCTCTCTGACTCAGATATTTACCGGTATGAATTGTACATTCTGGTTTCAGACAACCTGCGTCTGACAGTGTTGTTTTTAGGTGATATAAAATATGGATATCGAGGATTTTATTTCAAAAAGGGGTTTTGTGGAAATTGGCCCAGTTCTTCGTAAGCCTGTGTTCAATTTTTGACAAAATAAAGTAAAAAGTATCCGGACTCATTCGGAAATATTAAAAAAATCGGTTTTCGTCGGCAAGTAATTGCGGAAAAAGGTGTTTGTACTCCCCGTAAATCGACCTTAATTTATTAATTGGATGTATTTCACTTTTAAAAGGTTTTAATTTAGATGTAACATTGTCACCAAGCAGCAACAAAGCTGCAATATTTAAAGAATATTTAAATTCTTAGCTTTTAATTTGATTTTAATTTAACTATTCACATGTATACTTAGTATAGCTAGGTGAAATATTATTATTATTATCAATCTGTACTGTTAGCTCTATAAATATTTAATATTAATGCTCTGTCTGCGCCGATAACCAGCTTTCATATTGGCCACACCCAACGCCGCTCGGAGTCAGACAGTCAGACGCCGAAAATCTGAATCTGACTACCAGCTTGCATCTTGGACGTACCCTAAGGCACGGGTCTTCGCTGACGTCAACTCTCGGAATCACGGGTCGAGGGCTCTAATCCCGTCCACGCCGAAAAAAAAATTGTTTTTTTTTTCGGCAAATTTTTGACAATAAATCGAACTAAAAAGTGGAAAATAAATATAGTTTAAAAAAAACTAAAGAACACGCTTTATATCGAACTAAAAAGTATAAAATAATTTTTTTTAATGTAAGCTTAAAACAATAATGAATAAAAAATACAAGTATTATTGTGAAAAAAGCGTGGGGCGCTCGATGTACGAAAATATAGCATAAAGAGCCCCACGCTTTTTTCACAATAATACTTGTATTTTTTATTAATTATTGTTTTAAGCTTATTTAAAAAAAAAATATTTTATACTTTTTAGTTTCGATATAAAGCGTGTTTTTTAGTTTTTTTTAAACTATATTTATTAAACAGATTTTCTCCTTATTCCTATTTTTGTTCCATGTCAGAACCCCATTTGCGTACAGGTACACCAATGGACGGTCATTGGACATATAAGGCAGGTGCACCTTACGAGCGGGGACTGCGGCGTGGGAACTCACTGGACTCGCAGGTGCTACTCTGTGACCATAACGTATGTGTACAGTTCGTTCATTAAATGAGGACCCAGTATAGGGTAGGTTCAGAGACGAAACAGCGCTAATTATTGTAGCGCATTTAAATATAGCGCTAGGTTTTGCTCTTGTACTTAATGTACTGCGGATAGTACGAAAATTGCTATCGCACAATTAGAGCGCAATCATATATTAGCAGTAACTGTTAATTGGTTCCAATTGGCTAATGTCGCAGATGAAGGCATAGAACTTTTGATAGAGGAATACTCCATGCTAATATATTGTTTGGAATAACCAGGGAATTACTTCGAAAAAAGAGACGGAGACATATATTTTTTGCGCTCTTTAATGCCTTCGAACCGCTCATTGAATAAATAAACATTGCTTAAGGTTTGTTCCAAGCAGCAGAGAACGGTAGTATATTCGTCACAGTCTGATATTGCGCAAGACTGTCTTGCGCACTAACTCAACTCGCTATAAACAGTATCGTTTTAGGTAGCTAGTGCCCAAGACGGTGACGGTTCTGTTACCGTTTTCTGACTGCTAGGAACATACCTATTATGTACGAATATAGTTTTTTTTTAAACGAATGACAATTAATAATAATAATGTCTTTATTGATGAAAAAACAGAGTTTTATCAAAAGGCGTGAATTCAGCTTAAAGCGGGTTTACAATCCAAACCATAACAAAAAAAATACAAATAATAATAATAACAATAACTTATTGTCATAATTGAAAAATATATTCAAGCTGCGCCCCGCTCGTCAACGATGACAGTAGTCAGTTTTAAACACAGATTTTTTTATATACCTATATTTCTACCTCTAAATGTGAAATACTATTAAAATCTATTTGGCTATTTCGAAGATTTTCTTTATGAAGGTTTCCACGTCCATTTTTACCCGCTTTTTAGGATAAAGTGTAGCACAGATCACTCCTGGAATATAGACTTTTAAGTGCCATCACAATCGGTTCAGCCGTTTCAAAAATTAGCTCAGATATACAGACAAAAAAAATTTCAAAATGGTCATTTACGTTCTGAGAACGTGCAAATAAGCGCATAATCTCAAAAAGTGACATACATTTCGATTTGATTGATATGTACAGATAAAATTCTTCGTTTGTTTGAATGGATTTATCGTATAAAAACTATTTGACGAATTTTGATGGAACTTTTTTAACGCTCTTTATGATTCCAGAAGTGCTATAGCCTATTTATCGAAAAGCTAATTATTTAATAAAATTAATTTTTTGGCATGTACTTCCATAATAATATCTATATAAAACCCTAACGTGTTGTCATGACAGACCGGTATTCCCTCTTTCCTTGCGACTGTGATATTTGTTACAGGTGTCTATAAACCGTGGACAGTCACTGTGAAGTACTTCGACTTCTGACTTCACACGACGTGCAGTGTGCAAGAGCTCCTAGCTGGAGATTTTTTGAAGTGAAAACTTCTTTAGCGGCGTTGTACACTTTTTTTGTAATGGGTAAAAAATGTTAAAAAATGTTAAACTCGCGTCAGGACTAAACTCGCGTCAGGATCACGTGTCCTGATCGAAAATGCGTAAGACGAAAACTTTTATTTATACAACGTTAGACATCTAGCGTTGAAATATCGTACATAAAAATGCAAATCTATGATACAAACCATTTTGATCGAAAATTCGTAAGACGTTATAATATCCAAGTTTTCACTTTTGCCGGCACTCCCGGAGTGCAAAGGGTTTTTTTTTTGACCTTTACAAATACCGAGATAAAATATGGGGGTTGACCTCATTAGCTATCATACAGCAGGGGGCTGTTATTGTCGAGCATTGTCGGGTAAATATTCGACAAAACAATCGCGACAACATAATCCACCCACTCTATGAGAAAGAAAAAATCCATAAAATATATTTGCAACGTGAACAGAATAGTCATAGCTCGTTCCCACATATTAATATTATGAAAACAAACAACCCTGATCTATAGACTTCAGTGAATTGCGTCAGGTGTTGGCAGTACTGCCCGGTGCACATCGTCGCGTCGGGGGCGGGAGACAGGTCCGAGACCGTGTGACTTTATTTCAATGTTAATAATGCTAGGCATTCTGGTCATTTCACATTAACTGCACCTTTCCATTAAATTACTTGATGAGTAATGATCCATGCAATAGAGAAAAATATTTTAGTAATTCATTAAAACCTGAAATTGATGCAAAAAAAAACAAGCATTTGTTTGTGGATAATAAGGGGTAGGGTTTGCATATTTTTTTGTTTTTATTTAGCAGTAACCTAATATCTTGTATAAGTACCAATATTTTTTTAAATTCCAAGTTCATATGAAAACAGTAAATTATACAACAGACACGCTAACGTCATCTTAATTTGTGGATAGTGATGTCACATCAATGAAGGCATGTTAAAATTGGGTCTTGTTCCCATTTTCACTGATTAATGATAAAAAAATCACATACCCATTTATTACAAGGTTTTGTTTTTTAAGAAATTTTTATTTTTTAAATTTACAAATAAATAAAATTGTCGACCAATTTTTCTCAGACAAAACATAATAAAAATACAAATCAATATAACACAACATGACGTTTCTATCCGGATTTGGATCTTCTTCAGAAATATCTAAAAAAAATATAAAAATTAATTAGTATTAAGTTATTTATGTTCTAATAAATTGTACGATAGATTGAATGATTAAAAAAATAAGAAGATCCAAATCCGGATCGAAACGTCATCTTGTGTTATATTGATTTGTATTTTTATTATTTTTTTCCAATATATATGGTCTGAGAAAAATTGGTCAACAATTTTATGTATTTGAAGAGTTCTATTCAGACGTTAATCAAAGATTTGATTTTTATAACTTTACATTAAGATATACTTTTGCTATAGTTTATTTAGTATGCAATTCAAATAATGTATTGAAATACATCAATACTTTTTGGTATCATTGTTTTTAAAAGACGCAGTCCTACGGAAAACACTACATTAATTATTTCAATATTTGGAATCTTCACTTTTTCAGTTGTCATATAAAATAGGTCATTCCAAAAAATAATAGTTTCCCGATTAGATAAATATAGGTACATTTTTGGATCACTGTAGTTTCGACCAGAATTGGGCTTTTGAATGAATTTTTTTTTGTCATAAATGGAAAGACCGTATATAAGTTTTATAACAAAACTATTTTTCTTTTTTTTATTTTCGTTATAATTCAAAAGTTATATCAAATTAAAAATAAATTTTTGTACCCAGTTCTGAGAACGCGCCGACATTTCCCGAACATAATGTGACGTCATAGTGTTAATTTATACTATTATAATAATAAATAATAAATTAATTAGTTATATTTAATGAAAAATATTTAGTTTCTCATAAATTACAGTCACATTATTATTTTGTGAAAAAAAAAACTTCCATTGATGCTTTCGCATCTCGAACCGCAGCTGAATTGAACCGAAAATGTATCATTTTTTAGAAAATCTGTGATCATAAATAATATCTACAGTAAGTATATTAGCAGAATTGGCTTTTATAAAAGATTTGTCACACATTATTAAATAGAATTACTTGTCAACAAAATTTTTTTATACTAAATTTAGGATAGTTTTAGTCAATACACATGTAGAAGCCATTGATAGTATACTGCGTATATACATTTTAACATTATGACGTCACAACTGTCAAAAACAATTTTAGTGCGTTTGCAGTCACGTGATTTTTTTAAATATTTTATCAATTTTAAATTGCTTATAATTAATTTAAAAAAAGTTTTTTGAAAGTTTTTCGCATCGATTATCAATATTATTTATAATAAAGTTTGAAAATACAATAAAAAAATCGATAATTATTTTTTTTTCAAAAGCCTAATTGTTTTTTTGTTACTAAAAAAATGCGAAAACCTGCCGTCTTTTATAACCCTATGTATATATATATATATATATATTATATTTACACTGTACTATCTAATTATCTTCTTTAAAGGTTACTTTCATTTTCCGATAAATGAATTATGTCGCATTCCTCTAAAATGTGCACGTTGCCTTTATAACCTCAGTGTAACATTGCAAAAACATTGTGCGCCGCAGGACGGCCAGGGGTTGCATCATGACGTGAAGTATGAGGTGGAGGTGTAGTTTTATAATTAAATATCCTGTCAATGTCTGAACAACACATAGCGCGATATAGGGGCCATCAACTTGGGGTCAACAGTTCACTCCCCTGTTACTTTTTGAGAAACATGTCTTTTTATTTATTACTGGCTTCGACAAATTGTCAAACATTTTGGAAATACATTCGTCCGTTTAAATTTTGCGCAAAATATCCGAGAACCTTGTAATTAAATGGAATCATATATATTAATACGCTAAAGTTAAAGATGTTTGCCTCCTTTTTTAGAAAAAACCTCACAATTTCTCCACATAAATTATATATCATTTTACAGATAATTGCTTGCTCTACTGACATCGACAACTAAAAAATTTATTATTGCTTTTGTTTTTGTAATTTAATTAAAATACAGCAACGCTTAACAACGTCTGCCATCTGACGGCTTTAATTTTGAAACAACGTGAACACTTCGATCTGTCATCTGACCTTCATATTGTAATACAACAGACACACTACTGCCATCTGACGGCTTTAATTTTGAAACAGCGAGCAACGCTGAACAACGTCACAGCAATGCTGCATGATGCCATCTGACGGCTTAGCTCAACGCTTTTGCCACTTGCGCCTCTATATGACAATTTTAGTCAAATTTGTCTTCGATCTGTCATCTGAGCTTCATATTGTAATACAACAAAAAGAAGAACGTTATAAGCAGTGTGCAAAATTAGAAACGAATTGAATACCTGCAATCATATTTAAAAAATAATTTTGTAAAGTGATAATTATTATACTTATTTAGTGCGAATAATTCGCACAGGTCACACTAGTTACTATTATATTTGTTGGAGAAGGGCAGCTTGGTACAACTGTTAGCGTGCTGGTCTTTTAATCAAACTGTCGTGGGTCTCAATGTCAACTCCGCATGGATGATTTGCGATATTGTTTAATTTACCTATAATAAGACACTAATGTTTTTATTTGTCCAGTGTCTATTAACTGCAATGAAAAGATCAGTTTGGCATTTAAATCAATTGAGTCAACAAATTTAAAAGCACTGGTTCACTTTGTTGTCTTTACAAAAAATCTAAAAAATAGTTATATCCGATATAATTTATTCTGGAATCATCCAATATCCGATAACATTTCTCACACTGATCTATATGTTCCCTTAGATGCTTGGACCTCAATATCTTGATTTTTATTTCAGATTGATCGAAAAATAGTTCTATTGATTGACTGTGTAAACTTCATTAGTTGCATTGCAGAATTATTCGTGTGTTGTGCTATACCAACAACATGGTAGTCACTTTCTGGAAAACCTATAGAAGAGTCAGGGAATTTTGTTGGTTAGGGAAACGTCAAGGAATTTTGGTGAATGTCAGGGTTTTTTGTGAAGAAAAAAGGTCAAGTTCGAATAGGAATCGCGCATCGACGGCTCCGTAGCTACATTAAACAATTTTTGGTTGATCTACTTATTTTTGGAATTTGGCACCATACAAAATCGTTGTTAAGTAGCTGCATAGTTAAGTTGGTCGAAAATGTCTGAAGTGTACATAAACATAAATTGCTTTTTTCTCTATGGGTACATTTGTTATGTAGGTATGTAAATTCAAAGAAAAAACTAAAAAATCACGTAGAAAACCGGGTAAAACTAGAGAAATTTATTCTGGAGAAAATATGGTCACCCTGTAACAAAGGTTATGAAAACAATACAAAAAGGGCCTTGCTTTTAACTTTTAAATAGATTTACTTAACAATATTATACGTTTTAATTGCATCTACGCCGATACGTTGTTTGTTTATTAAACACTGTATTCCTTGATGTAGTCAATTTAAGGTGGGTGTACACAAAGTACAGTTGCGAACTCAATGTAGTTTCCACGGCTTGAGTTTTGACGTGATAACGTCTTATAAATTGATGAATCACCAATCTTATAAATTGATAAAACACTGGCTGCATGCACGAAAAAGTGTAACGTTCCTAACGGTCGTAACGTTCCTAACGCGTAACGTTCCGCCTGACCCTGTGCGTGCTTTTTGCTAATTTCTCGCTCAATTTAAATCAGATCGGTTTGAAACCAGTCTTAAACGAAAGAGGAGAACATTTTACATAGATTTCGTATAACAGAATTTGCCTAAACAGTTTTTTTATACAAATTTAAAAATAGTTGTATAAATGCAATGTTGTCTAATGCATGGCGCGACGCGGTCGGTCGTCTTTGTTTGCCGTACATGGAAATTAGAAAATAACGTATGTCTTTCTGCATTTCTAATGTTTAATTCAATTTTTTGACATTAGTATTTTGTGAAATGCAACGCCTTCTAAGTTAAGTATTGGAATAACTAATTATTATTAGAACATAATACTTTGACAGTTGCAAACGTCACTTTTGACATTTCTTATCATTCCGACACAAAGGATAAGCGGATTGAAACCAAATTTTGGGAGGATGTTTGATATGCAAATATGAAGTGGCCTATTGTTTTTGGGGAAAATCGGCGCATGCGCAAAAGAGATACATGCCATAGTTGTTTTTTATATAATAATAGTGTACTTTTTATAGTGTTTTATTATTCTACTTAATAAAATTTACCTAAATTTGAAGCGAAAGATGCAATATCATAGATTCGAATTATTATAATTATTATATAAATTTAGGTTATGTATTACGGAATACGTTATCACGTAAAACTATCGTCCGTAAACCGACTTTACAGACAACCAATTTTTTTTTAGTGTAAGTTCAGAAAAAGTCTGTAGCCTAGCAACAAATTTAGTTTGATAGACAAATTCGAATGTCAAAAATAATGGAGGCGAGAAAAAGAAGAATGACTGTAAAACTCAGAGAGATGTTAGACTGGAGTACGCGAGTGAGCCGTGGAAATGTCTGCAATTCAGAGAGAGAAAAGTTCCTTATCTCCATGGTAACTAATGATACAAAACAATGCTGGTTTGAGTAAACAAATATCTGGTTTTCTGCAGCGTTCTCTCTCTCAACTGAGAACATTCACTTGTGGCAAGCAACCGAACTAGCGAACTCTAGTTACTTATATCTCTATGGTAAAATTGGAATAAGGAATCCACTAGTATTAAATTGATTTTTATTTGAATAGTATTGAGTAATTTGGATTGAGGTGTTTTATTAATAACCATATTTTATTGTATTTTTAGTATGTAGGTAACTGTAGATATATTACCATCAAGAGTCAAGTGCAATATGCAAAAATTTTAAAAATCGCAAAAAGACGCATCAGTCCGCAGTTTGTCTGTTAACAAGACAGTAGGTAATTATTATTTTGTAAACTCTCTTACCAACTTTCATTGAATTATTAATCAAGTTATGTCCGGCATTAGGTTTACCTACTTGAAAACGGTTGGAGAATTTTTTTTTAATCTGAAACACTTTTAACTAGTGCTCTTCTTTTTCCTTGGTTATACTCGGTGATTCGGGGAATGTAATTGGTTCCCTGTTGGAACGCTTCAAAACAGATTAAAAAAAAAATTAAATTCAAATCATAGAATGCCCTTTTGAATATTAGGTGATTTTGCGACAAACCGTTTACGTAGTCACAATGTACAGTGTAATTTTGTTTTGCTCTTTTAGCTACATTTAAATCGTATAATAATATTAAATAATACCTAATAATAAATTCCTCTAACTCTTAAGTGAACCATGGGATTTCTATACGAAAAATTTTGAATTTGATTCTATCGTTTGTCATATTTTTGACTGAAGCCACGTTGTTCCTTGTTCCATAACTTCTTCAGGAACAGTTCTTCTACAGGATATTTTTGGTCTTCTTCTTTTACGATATCCTTTGGGTTCCAATCCAAGGCTCTCTTCGTTATGTCGTCATCTGTCTTTCGTAGCTTGTGTCCTATCCAATTCCATATCCTAAAATTTATAGTTATCCTGCAGATTTCCTCAAGTAATGCTCACTGTTCGAGATGTGTTCGTACCATTTCACCGTGAGGATTGTTCTGAGACATTTGTTTATGAAGATTTGCAGTTTAATTGTTATGGAATTCGTCACCTTCCAGGTTTCGAGATAAAAATACGTAACTTTATTCTTTCAAGAATCATGTTTGATTGCCAAATATTATGTAGGTAAACTTCCGAACAGGATGAATTTATTTGAACCGTATAAGCTATATTTTTATTAGTTATTATTTTATTAGAGGCGTTTTTTGCATAAGGCATTATAATGTGAAGGATGTATTTGCCTGTCAATAATATAGCCCTCTTAACTGTTCGATATATAATTGTCTTTGTGTAGATCGACCTTTACTTATTCTGTGAGTATAAACTAGGGCTTACAATGTTAGTTTACATATCGAGTTTATAATCAGATGATGTGACGAACCCTGTCTAAATGATTATTATTTTAGAGTGTCTTTCAAGAAGGACAAACTGTTTTAATTGTCCATTCACCCGTAATATAATACGTATTTTACGTCTATCTAGACTTATTTACTGAATCTAAATGACTTTGTTTTAGCACTAAAATGTTGGACGAACACCTGCGTTTTAAAACACACGATGACTGCATAACGAGTCATATTTTTTTAACCCTCGTTTCGTTTATTAATTAGAGCACTCATACATATACGAGTGTATATGTTACGGTTAATACAAGAAAGTAGTTTATTCGCGAATTAACCGGCTAATACCCGAATGAACCAACGTCAAGGATTGGTTAATTCGGGTAATTAGCCGATTAATTCGCGAATTAACTACTTTCTTGTATTAACCGTAACATATATATTGCAATATTGCTAAAAATGCTTCTTCAATTTTTTTTCTAAATACTGCAGTAAACTTTTATTTTATTTGCAGTTTTAACATATCAGTTAAAAAAATAATGTCTAAATTATGTTTATTCAATTAATAACATAATTTTAAATATTGATAATCAGTGCGGTCTAATCTGCACAAGAATAAATAAATAACCAGAAATATAACCTCTATTACGCGCTTTATTCCTGTAACCTCGGTGCTCGGTTAGCCTGAGATTCTGTCCTGAAACGGCCAGTGTTGACCGTTTCGTGTGTTTTCTAGCGAGTTGTTTCTTACGCGTCGGGTTTAAGAAGAAGTAACACATATATTTTCTTAATACAAAATCGTAGGTATATAAATTCAGTACGCCTATGTAAACGCAATAAAAGTTCATCTTTTATTTGGAATCAAGGTCTCAAATCCGTCGGTAACCATGGATAAAAGGCACCGCCTCCGAATTAAGCTTCTGGTTATTTAGTTATTCTTGTGTATCTGTATCGCAGATGTTAAATGTGACTTTTTACAACTCTATAAAAATACGATTTTCAGCAAAAGTAAGATGACTGCAATATTAATTTTAATATTAAAAACTCGGGTCGCAGTGCGAAACCCTGCCGACAATATAGTGTATTTGCTTTTATAGGCAGTGTGGCTTTATTATATGAATTTAACTTTGTTTTTGGACAAAATAAAGAAAATTACCCCTTAATACACCCCTTAAAACAACATTTTTTTACTTAATTTCAATACTATATATCAATTCAACATCTGTACCAAATTATATACACCCTTCAGCATGTAAATCCATATCGGTAAACTTGCGTTTTCATAAAATTTGTAAGTCCGGTCCTGTCGGGCCGATTTTTTTAAAATTTTAGCAGTACATTTTAATAATTACTAAAGGGTTAAACTTTAAATTTGAAACGATTCTGATAATTTTTTCGGTATTTTTGGGCCCGAAAACTTTTTTCAACCCCTAAATACCACCCTTAACATGGCCCGATTGGGCCCATTTTAAATAGGCTTCGTGCGGTGATGGGTTCCAACGTGTGGACCAAATTTCGTTTAAATCGATTAAGTCTGTCGAGAGTTATCGTGCTAACACATATATATATAAATATATATATATATATACATATATATATAAACATTTCCAAAAATGGTGCCAAACTTCTTAGAAAGTTATGAAACGTCGAGAAATTTTGGTCCGACCCCTAGGTCCCGCCATCCGACCGACGCCAATAGTGTAAGTGCCTTATGGCAAATACACTAATAATAATCTACAGAACTCCACCCGAGTACATCATCATCCAAAGTGTTTTACAACTTAAGGAGGTTGAGCCGTTTTACGAAGATAATGAAAAAAATCTGAAATAAAGTTTTTATAATAGATTTTTTTATGACAAAATTTTCTGTAAAAAATACAAAATCATTAGATTTATAAAGTTAAAAATTAAAAAAAAAAACTTTTACATGTAGTCTTATGGAAAATATGTCAAGCTAGCATGCAAACGGTTCATTTTAATTTTGTGCAAATAACCAAATAATGTCAGCAGTTCCGATTCCGAAAACTAACTATGTAAAGCATCTTTTAATATTTTTTCCAATTTAATTAGGAGACTTTTAATCAATAAAAAAAATTATTAAACCTTAGCACTTTTCGATTATGGACTTTTATTCTTGACAATTTCAACTGAATTTTCTACTTTTTAATTATTTAATTTTAATTTTTATTACTTCTAATCTCTTTTTTTTAAATATTTACTGCAAAAAATATGTAAAATACAGATATTTACATAAATTTATTTTTTCTAACCTAACTTTGTACAAAAAATTCAAAAGTTAGTCCATTAAGTAAAATACTGAAATAATTAATTAATATTAAAAAAAAATTATTTATTTATGCCTTTATGACAATAATTTATTGGTATCATCGACTCATAACCTTTTGTAAAAATTTATTATGGAAAAGTTCCCATTTAGAATTCGACTTACTTTTGATTGGGACTGTAACGGATCAACCTCCTTAACTAAATAATATAACGCATATAGCCACGCTGCTGTGCGTTTACAATTAGAAAAAAAAATATTAATAATATTTAAAAAATAGCTCAATAGCTCAACTGGGTGATCGCTTTAATCAGACCACGAATTTGGCGGAGACTTACCGCTCAAACACCTCCGATTCCATTGCGTCATCATGTATTTTATTTAATGTAGGTAGTATTTTGCTGGACAGGTGTAGCTATTTTATTATTTTATTTAGCGTTGACTGTGGATGATATGTCGTGGGTAAAATGCGAGTAGATCTCTCACGGTAGATACTTTTATAATACGCATTGTTCTAATAAAGGCATATGTACTGAAAAATTATATTATTTATACAAGTTGAGAACAATGAAGCAGGTTGTTCGTTGTCCGTACCCATGGGGTGTATTGTTGACTGCTAATAAAATTAAAAAGAGATTGGGTTCTATAAAAGTAAATATGTATAACTTAAAAATGCACGGCGTTATCAATGCTGTTCATGCGCAGATACATTATATCTCGACGCATCAAATGCAGCTGCAGAAACGTAAAGAGAATTTCTGCTCATAAAAAAAAACACTGCGAGCTATGTGGTTTGGTGGTGAGATTATATACAAGTATAAAAATCTTAATGTATTTAAACGCGAAATGATGGACGAATTTAGAGCAATTTAGAAATGCTTTTCGAAATATTAAGGACAATACAGAACACACTTTTATACTGTAACAAAACTGTTGTAGTCCGTGGCGGAAATTATTTATTTACAATAATAAATGTTTAACAAACAGTAAAACACACAAACGAAAGCGTACTTCTTTAACTTAACAGAAACAAAACTAATAGTTCTAGATAATATAATAAAGACTAAGTAATAGAGAATAAAGAGTCACTAAATTGTGTACACAAAATATTTACAACACAGGAACACAACACAAAGTTTATCAGCACACTTGTCTATTAACTATAAATCATTTATGTAAAACCACTCACTAAAGTTTATTTATTTTCACAGTATAATTTATGTCGTAATGCCAGAGTACTGTGTCTACACATGAGCAACACGAATAACTGACTCACTAACTTGCCCACTCTGCTCGCCTTTTATAGTTTCGGCCCACGCTCAGTCGAACGTTCTAAATACTTGTAACTTCTCTATTTTTTCTAGAAAGTTTTGTTAAAAAAAAATTTTTCTAAACTTTATCGTTTCGGAAATATTTTGAAAATAAAAAAAATCATCCGCTCTTTTGTTTTATGGATCTGTCAGAAATAAACTATAGTTAGGCATGCTTTGATTAATTTTTACATGACGCGGAACATACTATGTAGGTAACCATGGCAACGAATAGTTAATATCATATTGAATACTAGCCATTACCGGCGTCATCTCACGCGATATCAGAAATTTTATTTTCTTTATAGTAATCAAATGTCAACATTTTTGAAGTTGGAATGGTCCCGTCGCCCAATTGGCTGGAATTTTTGAAGTTGGAATGGTCTCGTCGCGGTCGCCCAAATGGCTTGAATTGTTTCTCCTATTTCGAGCAGTAGTTTGTTTATACAACATGTATTTAATAATAATAATCTATAGTATGGGATCAAGAGTGGCCATAGCCGTTTTCATCTTGTCCTTAAAATAATACACACACACATGCAATTATACAAATTCTGAAAAGCAGTTATGAATTAAAAAAAAAATAATAAAACAATAATAAAATATTACAATTATTATAGGTAACAAATAAAATGCTCCCTCAAACAGTGCAATACCGAGTAGCTCTATATGTAATTGATAGAGGTCAGTAAGTGACTTTTTAAATTGATTTTAAAATTTCCATATCTCTGGGAACGTAACGCTTCAGGCAACTTGTTCCATTCCCTAGGCCCACTAACGATAATGGATGTTCCGCCAACTAATGTATTAGTCCTAGGTATGATTAAGTCACTTGTATGCCTAGTATTGTGCTCGTGATGCGTCTGTAAAGAATCAATTTTCAGCGAAGACAACATTGAATCATCCACCATAAGTAGCCGATACATAAAACACAAAAGGTGGAATAGTCTATGATCTTCCATATCCAGTAACGCCAGGTTTTTTAAGATCGGATGAATTCGCTGAAAGCGGCTTGTGTTACACACAAAGCGTACGCATGAATTCTGTACCTTTTGGATCCTATACGCAATACGGTTCAGAATGCCATAATATACTATGTCTGCATATGAAAAAACAGACAATACAAGTGATTCAATTAACCTGCGCTTGACTTTTGCGTTAAGTACATATTTAAATTTGTAAAGATATGACAATTTTCTATAACCCTTTTTGCACATCGAGTTCACATGCGGTTCCCAAGTGTATTTATATGTGTAGTGCCGAATGCAGTGGTAATAAATACGGCTTGTAAGCGCTGCTTGTTACAATCACGAGCACAATTAATTTTCAGTAATTGTCATCATCAAAGATCAGTTTCTTGGTAGCGTAAAAAGAGCGTACAGCTTACGTTGTGTGCATAATATATAACACGATGTCGTCACAAAGGATGTCGACTTAATTACGCCCTTCGGGTCACGGCAGCTCTCTGACTGCCTGACGATACTGACCGACGAACGGGTGATATTCCGCTGTTGCTGATAGCGGCGGCGGTGGTAGGTAGTGGTGTCAGTCGTGGATGTCGCCCGCAGCCCTCCGTCAGACAACAGACCGCCTGAATGCTCTTCTGCTTACTAATTCGCTTGACGTGATACATCTTCTCTTTCCATATATAACTTCTAATGACCGCTATAGGCAGCTTTTACACTCGTTGATGCCACAGAAACGTGTTAAACTGTTTAATAAAATCAATCCACTGCACTGTCAGTTGATGTTCTTAACTTCTAACCATCAATTAGTGATGTGGGGAGGAAAATTTTCCACTATATTTTTCCGGAAACAATGTCAAAAAGGCAGTTTTTTAGTTATTAAAGTGAAACTTTTATTCTATCGTCCCGAATTTTTCTGGCCGTCTGTTGTATGTCGCATTACAGGCGGCCGCGGAGTAGGGGTAAAGTGAAAGGCGCTCGGAGTAGGTCAATATGGCGGCGCCCATGGTTAGCATCAGCTGACCGTGTAGTATGTATAACACATAGTCAGTCTGTCATGCGGGCAAGTGCTGTACAGTGTTTACATGTTTTTATTCGTGTATTCATGTGAATATTGTTGTTTATAATTAATCGTGATGGATAAGTGTCTACAATCCAACGCCTACAATCCAATAAAAGTTTCACTTGCGTCGAGGTTTCTTAAAACCACACAACTGTTTTTTTTTTATAAGACATATTTGAACTTTCCATATCTTTTTTTATTAGTTAATTTCTGTAGCATTTAAAGAAAAACTACAGGTTAAAATTCTAACTTTGTAATCCTGAATCCACATGAATAAAGTTAAGTTTGATTCTGTTTTAGTTGATTTGTCACATTGTTTTATTTGGAACTGCAAATCAATTCATCCTATTTCATAATAAAAGAGCACTCAGAAAATGAATCACTCATTTCTCTTGTTATTTCATAAATAAAGTAAGTGGCAGAGGCCAGAAGATGGCACCACTGTACTAGATTGGGATAAAAAATATCTTTCTACTCTCTTTCAGGAATAGTTACCGTTTTTTGTTGGAAAAAAAAGGAAAAAAAAAAGGACATCACATCCAGAGTTGATGAAGTTTTAAATCTTTGATTAACGTCTGAATAGAACTCTTCAAATAAATAAAATTGTCGACCAATTTTTCTCAGACCAATATATGTATTGACAAAAAATAAAAAAATAACAAATCAATATAACACAAGATGACGTTTCGATCCGGATTTGGATCTTCTTCAGAAATATCTAAAAAATATAAAAATTAATTAGTATTAAGCTATTTATTATCTAATAAATTGTACGAAAAATTGAAAGTTTGTTATATTGGCCTGAGAAAAATTGGTCGACAATTTTATTTATTTGATGAAGTTTTGTTTACTTGTAGTCTCTAGTGAACGAGAATTTACTTTTACAGTAGGTACCTTATTAATTTTTCGGAAAATTTTCCAAGCGACTAAATTAAAAAGGTACCTACTGTAAAATTAAGAACTTTAATAAAATGTAGTTCGATTTCTTTTTTTTATTCCTAATGAAGACATTTACTTTACAGTCATTTTTATAATAATGTTATTTCAAAACAATTAGTGGATCAACCTGACGTCAAAAATCTTCAATAATTTTTAAAAGTAATCTAAATATTTTTTAATACAGCTGAATCCACCCTCCTTCCCAGACAAAAACCATTCTACGCTACTAAATTCAAAATTCAATTTATAGATAATTAATTCTAATCTAACAAACATAGGTTGCACAGCCTACGGTCAGTGGTGAATCAAGATTATTATTTTTCCTCGACAAAACTAGCTTACGAATTGTTTTAGTCGATAATAGTTCCGCTGCTCTTTACGATTGAATGTGCTCACACCTTTATTTACTCTCGCGGTTCTTGCATGTGTTTGTGTGACTGGAGGAAATCTGACATTAATTAATCCGAATATACCGTCTAGAGAGAGACTTTGTCTCAACACAAGGGGATGGGGTTCCCTAAGGGATGCTTTGCTTACTGCTCACAAAGGGTGTTTTATTAAACGCGCGGGCGCAGTTTTTTTTTTTTTTTACTTTGCACCCACCTGCTCCTGCTTGCCATTTATCTACATATCTCTTGTATTTTATTTATTAAGGATGGTTGTATTGTATTTTCTGCTCTTAAAGTAAAAAACAAATGTCATTTTTTCACTCTTTTTTGATGTTGCAAAAAGACATGTAGGTAGATTTTTATGCTAAAAGTTGTGATTTTTGGATAATTAATTAACAAGAATAATAATTTTGGCGGAAATAAGTAATAATTTCTGTACTAATCTCTTAATATATATTAGCTATGGTAATACGAGTAGGATCGCATTTTTAGAATAATATAGACATTTCCAAAATTAGTTCCATAATTGGATTTACGTATCATACAGATATTCTTTAAGTTTCTTTTTAAATGTATTAATTGTACTTTCGATGTTTTTAATTGTATCGGGAAATTTATTGAATAATTTAACTTTCCTCGCATGTCGGGCTGTATAATAGTTGCACTTCTTCATAACTTTATTAATTTAAAAGAGACGATGTGCCATTAAAGCGACAATGCTAATATAGGACCTATCATCCATCCTTTTTACTTGGCATTATATTATCTTAATAAGTAAATAGAACTTCTTTACCGGTGTGCATGCAAGTATGGCATGTACTGTTTACAACAGCATCTGCTGACTGCTCAAAGCTTTGTGTGGCGTCGTCGGTGACTTAACTGATCCGTGACCTCTTTTACAGAGTGTTTCTTAAGCAAATTATAGATTAAAACCTAGATTAATATACATTTTACAAAATATACATAAAAAGAATATTTGACAACGGCATACGCTGGAGAGATCCTTACTTCCCAGATTCTATTTTGAGAACTGATAAACTTTTTACATTTGCTTTTCTAATTGATATTGAAGATAATATTTGACTCAAAGGACCTGGAACCAAATACATGGATAAATGGATCTCGGTGAAATTCTTTCTAACTGGAGTGAATGAATCAGTCATTTGATGTTGAAAAAAGTTTCCAATACAACTTGTCAAGATTATACAGGACTTAAATGCTCATAGGACCTAAACACTTTTTTTGTAATCTGTGGAGTTGTTCCAGAGTTATAATAATTTTTTGGTTCTGAATTTTTGCTTGCAAATAATTCATATTCTATTTGTATCCAATTGGAAAATGTTGCGAGTACAAACTATATATACAGTACCTACTATATAGCGGTCCGTCCCGGTTTCACCCGGGTGCAAAAGAACGAATGGGGAGGGGGGACACGAGTTAGTTTACCGAGATGAATGTTAAGTCCAAATTTCACGATGATCGGAGTTGTCGTTCAAAAGTTCTTGTCGGACGGACAATTTTTGATTTTTATATATAAAATATAAAATTGTGACACAGGAATTTTATCTATATAGATATAGTTATATTAGATAAATATTGACATCTACAGAAAAATCAGTAAAATAAAAATTATAGTTATGCGTTTGGTGAATATGAACTCAAAATTTGATAAATTAACAAATTCGTTAATATCGCCACTATGTGCAAAACACCCTTTATCGCAGGATTGGTAGAATCTACTAATCTTGCATGTATGGTACATAATAAGAGTTCTGTTGTTATTTTGGTTTTAATATACCAGTGTTGAAATTTGCACGAATACCAAGAAAATTAATGATAAAACATGCACCTGTAAAGTTACTCGGAATTACATGGTAGCAGGATCTATTTTAGAAGGTCGTGATTTAAATATCTGCCAGGAAAAAGTCACTTCAATGTAAACAGATGATATTTTTTAGATCAAATTCAGTTTTCCAAGTGGTCGAATATGAATAATTTGCTGTATAAAACATTAGTTAGTAATTTCAATCACTCGAACAATAAACTGCAGTTATCTCTTCTGGAAATATACTATAGATGAAAAAGTTATTGTATCTCTGGAAGGTTTGATTCGTTTGAATTCAAAAATACTTCGTCACGCACGTTTTTCCTAGAATTTTTGTCTGCTAGTTGAAAGCAGTTGGGCAGATTTTGATGAAGCTTAGTACACTGTCAGTTGGCACCCAAATTTATTAACTCTTAGAGTACTTCTTATCTTACCTCCCTACGCTCGAGTAACTTTTTTTATCAAAATTCAAAAATGAGAGAGAAGAAGGCTTTCAAAATTTTATTAAGTTTTATCAAATTTTGAGGTCTGTCCTGGCGTTATGTTATGTCACTAGGGAAATATGTTTTGTCATTATCAAGTGTTCGAAGTTTGTCCCCGTTTTGTTGGACACAAAGATAGTGCGTCGTAGCCATGCTTCTGTACGCATGGTTGTAGTAGCAATGAGGGCCTTCCGCGAATTATTTGGGATGCATTTCCGATTCGTGCTTTCATTATTCCGCGTGTGTTAATCGGGCTTTTGAATTAATTAAATAAAATTAAAAAAAAAAATTATTCAACTTTGAACGGCTGTTTCTCTCTTAATTTTGAGTTTTAATAAAAAAGTTACATACTTAGAATATTTGTTGGTCTAGGTATTTGATTTCTACACGCTGGTAAAAAAGAAGAATCATCTTAGAAATCACTCTGTATTATGTACTCGTAGTCTAGTTCTATTATTTAAGTTTTGTTTTTTAGCGATCTCCGTATACTAAGTATATGTTTATAGATAAAACTAGTGTGACCTGTGCGAATTATTCGCACTAAATAAGTATAATAATTATCACTATACAAAATTATTTTTTAAATATGATTGCAGGTATTCAATTCGTTTCTAATTTTGCACACTGATTATAACGTTCTTCTTTTTGTTGTATTACAATATGAAGCTCAGATGACAGATCGAAGAAATATTTTACTAAAATTGTCATATAGAGGCGCAAGTAGCAAAAGCGTTGAGCTAAGCCAGATGGCATCATGCAGCATTGCTGTTTACGTTGTTCAGCGTTGCTCGCTGTTTCAAAATTAAAACCGTCAGATGGCAGACGTTGTTCAGCTTTGCTGTATTTTAATTAATTTACAAAAACAAAAGCAATAATAATAATTTTTTTAGTTGTCGATGTTAATCTGTAAAATGATACATAATTTATGTGGAGAAATTGTGAGGTTTTTCTAAAAAGGGAGGCAAACATCTTTAACCTTAGCGTATTAATATATATGATATGATGGTCTGACCTTTTTGTGATAAGTTACTTCTATAAATGAATTGTATATTATAGACGCTAAACAGTTGAGGTCATCAGCCATCTATAAGTTACTTCTGAATATTATGTGTACATTTACAATAATAATTTATTATTGCGCGGAATGAAAAATGAGCGATGCGGCAATCGGCTGAGGTGAAAGTTGACAATATCGTGATTGTATCTCTTTCGACCTTTGCTGCAGCTCGTTGCCCAATGCCCATACTGAATACGTATTATGAAGTAATAGCATAAATGTGTGCAAGTATATCATTCATAGATAATGACTGTTCTGTACTATTTTTACCCACGACGGAACGGAGCAGGTATATGCGTTTAGCCTGAGAGATTGTTTGTTTGTTTGTGTGTTAGTACATACGTACGTACGTACGTACGTACGTACCTACGTACAGACCAACCGACAACTGCTGTTTGTGATTTTCAATTACAATTTTAATAGTATTTATGAACTCGAATTGATTTAAAAATGGTTCTGTTTTATAGATCAGAATCTCCTCTTTTCAAAAAGCTTCAATTTGAATGGATTTCGTGTGAAATTAACTTAGATATAACTTCTTATATGAACGAAAGTCAGCTCTGATGCACAAAGCTAGTTTAGCGGTATATATTTGAAACATTGCTAAGATACAGATTTTTTTTATTTGAAATTTTAGACCGATTTCAACGAGGCATATCATTGAGGCTGCAATTTATTTTCGAGTCCGTGCGACCCTCAGATATAAAATATTTTAACGTACTTGTTATATTCATACAGAAGTAAACAATAAACGGCACATCACAGAGGCTCAAGCGACGCTAATTAATATTCCGTCAGTCGAAATGAAGTCATAGTCTTTATTAGCATAATGTATGTTTATTTCGTGTGCATAGTTGGCAGGTTTTAAATAATGATTCACATATCCGCAGTATGTCAAAATAAATAGCAAAGGTGGACCACGTTTTTGAATTTCCTATACCCGTAGATGAGAATGTTCATACTTCATAGATTTAAAATTTTAAAGATTTACTATCCTCGGTAATTCAACTCCAGCTACAGTAGAACTCCCATTATTCGATTTACCCACGAGATTAGTAAATTCTTTAATTATAAACTAGCCAAATATTATATAGGAACGCTTTAAAAAATGAACCAAATTCTTCAAGTGCAAATAGTTGCATGCCAGTTACCGGACAGTATTAATAAATAAGATTTCACAGTAAAGTGATCAATGATTCACTAGTGCTGTAATGAAAAAAAATAAGTAGAAAACCTAACCAATTGAATAGTAATTTTTCATAAACTACCTTAGCATTAGGTATATGAAAAACAAAAGTATAGGTGCGAATATCTTTAAGAATTAGTGACGTTTGATACACAAATGAAGTGAAAATCAGCCATTTTGTAGGGGATATGACAAAAAATACCATATACATATATATTTACATGCATAATGCTGTTAAAACTCACTATCACTCATTTTAACTTAATGGTCGTCAGCGTCCAGCGTTGCCAGTTTTTTTTTTTTGCCAAGTCGGGATTTTGGAACTCTGAGTGAAAACAGCGGGATTATTTCGTCGAAAGCGGGACATAGTAAAAAAACGTATATAATCAGAAGTTTTCAAATACCTATTTATCTTTTTATTTGAATTAAAATTACGTTTACGTGACAATAGATAGCAAAAATAGCCATAGAAAATGTATTTTAATAAAAATATAATATTTTAAATCAGATTTACCCTATCGTTAAATAGTTAACTCTTATTCGTCTTCAGAATAAAAAAAAACAGAAATCAAAATCAAAAAAGTTTTATTCATTAGAAAAATATGGCGTTTCAAACAATAGTCTGTGGAGTGAGTGTTACAAATTGCAACTTACAATAAGAGAATAATTATTTATAAGAATTACTTATTCATGATACGAGTATTTCTGTGAAGATTTAACTTCTTTTAAAGTTATCCCTGAGTTATCCCCGAAAAGCGGGACTGAGCGTGTCCCGCGCGGGACATTTAATTTTGATTTAAAAATCGGGACGTCTGGCAACGCTGTCAGCGTCACTAATATACCCTATGGAAATGTAAGGTACTGTATTAATTTTAACTGATCTGTGAATGAAAACAACACAGATTTCCGAGCAAAAAAATGACAAATTTTTAAAGAAATTCAGACGTTTCGTAAAAAGACACAATTTTAAGCGTTTACATAAAATCTCTGTAAGTATATTAATTGTGCTGCAGTCCTTTGTTCAGCGGGAATGGTATCGGGGCTGGCAAGGGGCCCCGTGGGGCGCGGGACCACTTCACGCTCTGCTGACCCCCACACGGGCACACATATATCTAACTCACATATACATGCGCGCAGACAATGTGTCGGTATGCATTCATGGCTGTGTGCGTGTGTATATGTGTAGGCAAATACATGCACAAAAACGGCGACTGTCTGTTGTTATAATGGTGATTGCATGTATGTAAATATATATAAATGTGTACAATAACAATGAACTGTCCAGAGTCGTCTGCTTGGAATTTTTTCGTGGGGTTTGTCTGAATTGGTTATTCATCGATATAAACTTTATTGCATGCGAAGCATTAATTATATCGAAGCGTAGGTAAGTTATTTAAGAGGCGACGCTTTGGACGATTTTTTATTATGTATTGAGTTTTAATGACCTTGAATTGTTTAGTCCCTGAATTAGGAGAAAAACGTTTTCCCATCTGACAGAGGTTCCGTTGTTATTATTTTATGATGAGTATTTGGAAGGAATTCCGTGGCATAAGGATCGAAAATGAAGCATTACTGAGATTTTTTTAAACTTGCATTTAATACTAACGTTTCGATACGTTTTGTATCATCTTCAGAGTGTTCAAATGCTGTCACATGTTATCAGTATATTGTTGTTGATGGATTGAGAACATGGTGTCACTCAACTTGTTAATTGTTATTTTTTATATTTTTAATGTGGATACTGGTTAATGTTAATGTTTTTAAAATTATTAGTTTCTTTTAAATATAAAATTATTGTCACAAAATTAAAACAAATGAAGTAACCTTTCTATATTATTTTATAATATTAGAAGATATGAATGTGTGACAAGATGAACCATTTTTACCCGACAACAGAAGGGTAAATTATTTCGCCTTATTGCGTATACAGGGTGTCCAAATCGGCGTTGGCTAACATGGATAACTTTGTTATATCCACTACATAATGAGATATTGACATGAACTTTGGTTTTTCTTATGGACGCCGTTTTGGATTTTTAGATAGGTATTTGAATTCTGATTAATTTGATATATTATATCCTATATCTAAACGAAAACAAAGCTACAAAACTAGAACATTAATCAAGAGCTTTCTGTAACTTCGCTTAAAAGTTCAGATCTTATCGAATCGATTTATAACGATGGACAGTTAATTGCGCGCCGCCCGTGGCTGGAGTGTACACTATATACATTATACACAATAGAACTGACTGACTCGACCCCTAGTTTTTATAGATTCACGTAATTAGCAATGAAGTGCTCACTTATTTCGGTGGAAATGTTCCTTTTGTGTCCTGAGCTCAACAGGTGGCCGCTAAAACAGAACCGCGAGGATACTTTGCCAAGTCACGGTCGAGCAACGATTATACAACATACATTGTAACGTTTGTGAACCGGGCTTATTGAGGTATCAGTGAGCGTTGTTGAGATTTGCTATTTAATTATTTATAACAAACGTTAGGAATCGTCGGCATTTTTTGTATCAATGTTATAGTTGTACAAAAATGTGTTGAGTTTGCTTGTGGTTAACTCTATGTTGTTTGTTGATTCTCGTCTTACGAATAATATATATTGGCTTTGAAATCGTAGTAAAAGTTGAACAGACGGAACAGCATTCATAAAATAAATACGTAGTGACCACAAGAAGTTTCTTTCTCCCCTGTTATCTCTTAAACAATATTTGATTACCTCTGACCAAGAAGGCTTTAATCAGGAGATCCAGCTCGAGCGTAGCGGTGGACCGATATCTGTCGCATGAACCAATATAGCGTCAGCTAATGGGTAACGCACACACGTTCATGGCTTACATATTGTGTGTAGTGTCTGTGAAGTTAAACAACTTTTGTAACTATAATAGCGAAAACTGGTGGAAAGAACTGAAGTTTTCACAGGTAGTGATAATAGCGCCATCTCGCGTGCGCCAGAAAACGGTCCGTCTCGAAACACGGCAAACATAGGTCTCCTGTTTACAGTGTTCTTGCCTCTGATTCTAAAATATTTATAAACAATGAGCTATTCCGTTTGTATAGTTTGAACTATAAACGTTTGACGCAATTATGTTAGAAGACCTAAATATAAATATTCAGTGGTTGATCACTGACCTTTCATTTATTCTAATTAAGTAAGTTGGTTCCCATATATTGTTTATGTAAACGGTTACTTTATTTCTAGGGTTGTACAGTATGGAAATTAATCCAACGTTCAAATGAAGTCACATTGCATTATATTACACAACATTGCATTTTATATGCACTCTTCTTAGCTCATTCTTAAGATTTTGGTTAGTTTAAAATGGGGAATTATAAAACGGTCGAATAAAAAAAAAATTTTGGTGACTGATGATGAGATACTGTTTTAATAACTTGAGATATTAAAATAATAGTTGGGTGACTAAATTACTAAGTGAGCGATTAGAATGCCTTCGGTAATTTTGAAGCAGATACTTTTGTTTTTACTTTTTATTTTTTTTTTCACTTTGAGACTACAACTTAAAACTCATATTTTCATGAAGATTGAAAACCACCGCTTTTTTGATAAAGGGGTATGCGAATTGTCTCGCAGTGACACGGGAAGGGGCAAATGTGGAGTTTTTAAAAAAATAATTCCGGGGTGAACGATAAACGGGTATGCGAATTGTAATTCCGGGGTGAACGATAAAGGGGTATGCGAATTGTCTCGCAGTGAAACGGGATGGGGCAAATGTGGAGTTTTTTAAAAAAGCAATTCCGGGGTGAACGATAACGGGGTATGCGAATTAAATAGTTAATTGTTTGAATAGAACTGCGTTTTCTAAAAAATGTATATTTAATTGACAGTCAATTAAATATATATTTTTTAGAAAACGCAGTTCTATTCAAACAATTAACTATTAACGACTTAGTAATTTAGTCGCTCACTTAGTAATTTAGTCACCCAACTATTATTTTCTCGTCACGCGCAGTCAGTCGCTCACTTAGTAATACAGTAACCCAAATTGATTATTTTTGTCACCCAAAATTGTAATTTACAGTCACTCGTTTAAATACTACCCGTTTAAAATTAGGATTATCCAAAGTTTCTCACTAAATATGCGATAAAAATTTATGGAATCATACATTACAATGTAGTTAACTTTTTCGTTTATTTGCAAAAACGGTTTCGTTTTTCTTTACCGCTGGGTATATACTGTAGAATTATCTGAGGCAATGATGCGTTGAAATAATAATCGACGCTTCACTGTAAATGCCTGCATGTATTATAAATATTATGCTTATTGTTAACTAAGTATATAATGAATGCATTATGTATGATAATTTTATTTACTTCTTTTTATTAATTTACGATACAAGAAAACAATGGATACACTTTTAATACTTTATGGTCAATTAATTTTATTTAAAAAAATTACTCGAGTATTTTTTTAAACTGTATTCTTTTATGCATTTTAATAATATGTACCTATATTTTTTAGTTTTGTGATCAATAACACTGAATGTCTGCAAACTATATTTCAGGAAAATTTACGGTTTTTAGAAAATGTTCAGAGAATAATTTTGTATAGTTGTAAGAATCTGTGGGAATTAAATCGTTGGCACAACATAAAATTTATATTCTCTGTCTTATCCAAAAAGTTCTAATTTCTGCAATTTCTTCCTTTATAAGAGGGATCAATAGGAATGAAAAATACATTTCTAAAACAAATTTTGCAAATCAAAATGTAAGCAGATTTGTATCGTCATTTAATATATGTATATTTTTTTTTGTTACAGGTGAGTGCCAATCGATATTATTAGAATGGAAATTCAAAACTAATCCGTAAGTAATGTCTGTTCAACTAGTGTATGGCATTTTTATAATTGATGTCCTGATTATTTTTTACTGAAGTTGTAAAATGTAATTTATTAACTTTTGTTATTGGTCGCCTCCGACCTCCTATTTCAATACGACATTCTTTGAATACCTAACAAAGTACACCTATCCCCCGATTTAGACGGTAGATACGTTCCTGAGAAAAACGTGTAAATCGAAAATTAAAAATTTTCAAGTCAAAACCGTGTAAATCGAAAAGCTTGCAGAAAATGCATAATTTTGCTATTTAACCTATTTGGTAAATTACCATCATTTCCCTCCAAAATTTCCCGCATTTTTTCCCTCTGAATTTTACTTTAATCACAGCCGTTAATTTATAATAATCTAAATCATGCACTCACTTGTAATTTACGAATATGGAAAATTAAATCTTTCTGAAACTGTGAAACTTTCACTCAAATACAATTTTCCGTAGATAAAACTTTAATTTTATGCGAAGAAATACAGACACAGTATGCGTGTGCAGCAAGTCAGCACATAAGCTCGGGACTCCCCGTGAAATGTGTACACAGCGCACGTGTTCAATCACAGTAGCATTTAGTACAGTACGATAAAACCAAAAAAAAACTTATTTGGAAAACCGTGTAAAAGAGAAAACGTGTAAAACAAGTACCGTGTAAATCGGGGGATGGGTGTATTTCAGTATACTTTGGTGGCTTTGATATAGTTTGGAGATCAAAAAAATGATGAGAGAACAATCAAATAACCTTAAATATTATTACTATTTTGGGATAGTAAATGAACAACAATGTCATTTCGAGAACTTCAGCAGCCATATTACTCTTCTGGTTGATTATTGTGATCAAAATGGGATGTTTCCAATGAAAGACATGTTTGTAGGAGGTCTACGAAATCGCATTACTCTAAAATTTCGTAATTTAAAAACGAACGAGGAACCGGGTAACTTGTTCACAGAAATACTAATTTAAAAAAAAAAATACGAAAAAATGTTTTTCATTATATTATATTTGATTTAATATATAAATGTCACTTAATGATCTTGAAAACTGAAGGATATTGTTAAAATTTTATGACCACCATGATTAACTAATATCGAACGAGTCCGGTGGGATGTTTATTGTCTCTTTCCGAAATGAAGCAGATAAACGCACATAAATTATACATTTTATGTGTGTATTACTCTGCCACTACTTCTTATAGTTAAACCGGTTCCGTGGGAGCTTTTCTCTTTAAACATTAACACAATCATTATTAGACTGGAATATTATACCTATGTTTCTGCGGTCAAAAAGAAAAATCGATTATGCCGAAGTTTTGGATAATTTTTGGTTTCCATATCAAAATGATCTAAACGCATATAGTTAATAATTTACCATATGAATCATTGTCTATCTACTCAATGTGCGGTGAGCGAAGCCAACAAAGCATATCGAAAATATATCTGCGTCTCTTTCTTCGATGTAATTCCCTGATTTCTCCGATGATATTAGTTGATGTACTTGCATTCAATCTGAATAAAGTATCTCTGTTTCAAAAACTTTGTCTTTTTCTGTGACGGTACCCAGCTTTTGGCCCAGGAAGGAGCAAATTAGAAATTTCTTAAACCGGGTCTCCCGTGCTTGTTTTATCCTCCTAGATACGCCAGTGCTTACGGCGTAAAAAAAGATAGAAGTATATGTTTGCACCCTACTGGTTCGATTGCGATTTTATTCCTATGCTCAACATAGAATAAAAGTATATGTCTAAACGGAACCTTTACGGTGAGACTGAATCTGTTTTGTCCATCTGTCTGTAATCTATCTATAGTAGTCGCTATATTTTTGGACTAAGATGGAGGATCCATTGATTATTATTAAATATAGATTTTATTCTTGTCCAAGAATATACTGTGACGTAGGCCTTTATCTTCTGAATGGATTATTGTAGAAAAATTTTGACATGCAGAGAGAGAAAGAGATGCGTACCGCATATATTCTGGATATTAAAAAATATAGGCGTCTTTCGCGTCCAAATAGGTGAAAATAAAAAAAGGAACAATTACAAAAAAAAATAATTTTTTAGGTATTGTACAAAAGTATATACCAAAAATACGATGTAAATTTCGTTGATTAATGATTTTCTAATGACCCTAACTCAATACTAAAAAAATAAGTAAAATGCGAACTTTCTGAAAGAAATTGCAACAACGACAACGATCTTTTAACGAATCTTTGATTAACGTCTGAATAGAACTCTTCAAGTAAATAAAATTGTCGACCAATTTTTCTCAGACCATACGATATATTGACAAAAATGATAAAAATACAAATCAATATAACATAAAATGACGTTTCGATCCGGATTTGGATCTTCTTCAGAAAAATCTAAAAATATAAAAATTATTTGTATTAAATTATTATTTATTTACAACGAATGATGATTTTATGTTATATTGATTTGTATTTTTATCATTTTTGTCAATATATCGTATGGTCTGAGAAAAATTGGTCGACAATTTTATTTACTTGAAGATCTTTTAACGAGTCTATAGACAAGACATGATGGGCAATTAATGCAACGAGTCCGAGATGAGGCAGGGTAGCTATTAAGGAGACGAGATTATCATTAACTAGAGAATGTGGACACCATATTCCTTTTATTTTTATTCAACGAGGCCGAGTCGATGTTTTCAAAAACTTCGTCATAGCATCTTGATACATACATAGAAGAGACCAGGTCAAGCACAATGTCACATCGAGATATTTTTCTTCCATATAAAGCGTCGCGTCTATAGTCGAATTCATTCTTCAACTTACAGTTAAACTCTGGATGAGGTCGCTCCATAGAATCATTCTCAATTCCGGTACAACTAGTTTTGATATTTGGTTCTCGGTTGAGGAACTAGTTTGAATATCGAGAAATGTTTCTTCATTGCAGAGAAAAACATAAGCAGTTTTGCCTTGTGCCACCATAATGTAGTTGGCACCTGTGTATAACAAACATCCACACTTTATTTTACTTATTTAAATAATTCCTTGACCACCCTGACGTCATACCAGTTAATAAATTCAAAAATTGTTTTGCGCTGTATTGTATGTTATTGTACTATTTATACGCATCATTTATGGGAAAAAATTGCGATATTGAGTTAATTAGAATATATGGAAACTTAAGTGAAATTTTGTTCTACGGGCTCGTTTATCAGGAAATTTGTAACTTTTTACACAGCTGTATAGAAATATTAATTTTGGTTGTAAGGTTTTTTTAAAATCTGATAAACTGTAAATTTCTTAAAAAACAGTTAATTTTGGAAATATTTGTGTTATGTTATGGGAAGTTTTTTTCCTACAAAATCTTATAAAGTTCAATTGAAGTATCGATTCTGTAGTGTTAAGTCATAATCGAGATACTGCTAACAAAAAATGATAAAATTTGTGTGCCACCAATTTGATGTTTTTAATCATATTAGCTGCTAAATTCAGTAATAAAATTTTAGTAGTGTTGTGAGGTAGACATTTGTAAGGCTAGAGGTTGAACTATAGTCTATAATACACTTACAAGCTGCAAAACTTTATTACGCCTACTTGATATTGAATATACAGAATGTGCAATAAAACTTGGATTTGGAGATGTATGTAGTTGAGTGAAAACGTAATGAAGACTTGAAGTTTTTTAAAGAAATCGTTATACAGGAGAAAGTTTCTTAAAAATGATAACAGAAATAAATTTTTACTCTCTCATGTTATAGGGAACGTAAGGGGAACTCTTCAAAATCGTAATTAAGTTTTTGGAAAAAAATTCTAGTTTCTTAAAAAACAAAAAATGTCTGTCAGGCGTTTGTTGTTTAAAATGTCAAAAGATTAGGCTACAATGGTATCGACTGATTTTTTGGAAATCGACAAGTCTCCTTAAAAAGTCCAAAAAAATTGGTTGTCTGTAAAGTCGGTTTACGGACGATAGTTTTACGTGATAACGTATTCCGCTCGAATATCATATTTAATAATACATAACCTAAATTTTAGTAGCTGTCAAACTATATTTTTACCGACTAATAATTTGATCAACCAAAGCAAAATACATATTTTTAAGCAATTATAAAAGACATTTTTAAAAGAATGTATATGTATTATATAGTTGTTAACAAACTGTATAATTTATCTGCTGTTATGAAATGCAGATATCACCCAAGATTTGTTTTTGATACAAAATGTAGCTGCGTTTGTGTGCAAACTATCAATTGACAAATAACGATGTATTATCTGAAAAAATGCTTTAAAAATTCGATAATTTATGACATTTTTATTAGATATCTTGATTTTAAGTCTTAATTTCCACGGTTTATAAAACAAAGGCCATCTGTCAGATGTAGCTTTAGCTGGAACAGCCGAAAAAAATGTTGAACGCACACTACTCTCTGACGTCACGCGAGAAGAGGGAGAAATGCGCACAAGCCGACGCTTGGGCCGATCGTGCATCTCTATCGCTTATATCGCGCTCTCGCTTGCGGAACGTTACTCTTTTTCGTGTGTGCTGGCGGTGTTTCATCAATTTATAAGACGTTTCACGTCAAAAAATAAATATAATTTAAATTGTTATAAATTGAAGTCAAGAATTTTGATTTAAAAAATAAAAAAAAAAACTGGTATGTGGTATATCACCTCTGTTTGAAAACAATCGTCGGAAATCGGTCCGTTACAAAAGTCGGTAATACGGCGTGTAAGTCGTGTGACGGCGCCCGTAATAAATGCGATTTCTTCGCCATTCATTGATTATAACTTGTATCGATTGATCTGTTCAGGTGTTGCGTATGCTTTGGTGTGTGTGTGTGTGTTTATCCGGTGACAATCGAGCCACTAGTTCGTACCATGATGCAAGGCATCTTATCCGGTGCGTCTGTAAAAAGTTAACGCAAACCGATACATAATTTCTTCATCAGACTACACACGTACCATTCAATAATCTAAGAAAATTCACATTCTTAAATGGAAACTTGCAATTTTATTACAAATTCGGATTCAGTGCCAAAAATGTTGGCACTGTATCCGAATTTGCAATGAAATTGCAAGTTTCCATTTAAGAATTCAACCCCCTCCCCCTTTCACCCCATGGTGATGTTTATGTTCATTGGATAGCTTTTCCAATAACAAAAGGAAACGTGTTTTCTGTTTTTTTTTGTGATTTAATGTGAATTTCCTTAGATGAAGAAATAATAATTTTTAAAATTTCAGCATATTAAATAAAAAATTTGAAAAACTGTTTCTAACAAAACTTACGAATTTTGACGCAAGGAATCTGAATCTGCTATAAAATATAAGTGCTCCAATTTAACTTTTCTAAGTTAACCCCTTCCTCTCGCCAGGTGATGGGGTGTGGGTGCCAAATTTCATACCATTCAAAAGCTTTTCAAAACTTATTAGACACGTATTTTTTCCTTTCCCCTTTATCGAAGAACTTTCATATAGATATAATAATGTTCTGTGACAAATGTCTAAGTCAGACATTTTAAATGGTTCATATTATTTGTCAGAGAACATTATTTTAGCGTTTTGGTTGAAGTTTTTAAGCTATCCAATTAAAAAAACAAACAGTACCTATCTATAAATTGTTACACGGAAAAAAAAGATTCGTTCCCACAGCCCAAATTTAGGCTACGCCAGACCATATTACTAATGGATTTCGGCACAGCAAAGATTTTTAAGTACAGCAGCCAAGTTGTTTCGCCTAGCGAAAAACTGTTGTCACTGCTAAAGCATTTGACTCTAGTACATAATATGAATTAGCTACCTACCAAAGTGTATGAGTTCCCACACAATACGAATTGGTTGGCTCTACTAACGTTTTTGACTCTAGTACCCAATTGAATTGGCTACTTTAGAAAGTAACTGCAGCTGGCTCTCAAAATATTACTGCACTGGCAGATGATTAATTTGACTGAATTAGCTTTAGTTATTCTTTATCATGCTACGCAGCGACTGACTGGAGGAGGTATTTAATTAAGTACCGTAGTTAGTTTATAATATCTGTGGTAGCTATTTAAATAATTTGTGATACAGGTGCCAATTAGCTTCTACAGTTACATATCAATGCTGTAATATCTGTATTTCTAATCTGTGAGAATTTTTTTTTTATCTGTAGCAAATGGGTTTATGAGTTAATGCAGCAAATATAAACAAGTGTGATATAATATTAAATAGTTTTATTTCATTAGTACATATTATAGTAAAGAAACAGACATATATTCTTATAAAGTAATACTTATTAGTTATCACAAACGTTTGCCCGAGTTTTTCTGGCTTCTGAAGTTTCATGTAATATGCTAATATCCTGAAACAAAAGTATTTAAATTAGAAATAATGAATTAGGTATTAATTGTAAATGAGTGCGTCAGAGACGAAGAACAGATATTTTTAAAACGTAAAGAGTTTGCATCGATTTTCATATTGTCAAATAAAAATATATTTTCTTGTAAAAATTAAATTATTGATTATTTATTGATATAAAGTATAAACCATTATTTAACAAAGAGGAAAATAAAATGTATTTGAAAGAAAAATAGTATGTTCTAAATTTTAGTTTTTACTGTCATATATTTTGGAAGACTTTGACAGAGATAATTAAAAAAATTAATGCAAAATTTGTATTAAAAATTAAACTTTTTAATTATTATACACATTGAAAATTAAACATAATATGATGCAATGCTATAACTATATAGGTACACACGGGACACTATATAAATAATTGATTTTAAAAATAAAATAGTTTTCTTACCTTTAAACGTCTCTATTAAATTTTCAAATCCCCAAATACGTAAAATTTCTTCGACATCCATATTTCTTACTAATATACCACAATATAAATCCTGCATTCGAACAGTGAACTCTGCATTCACAGGACACAGATCATTAAATAAATGACATTATGAAAGCATAAAGACGTAAAGAACTGTGCAAAGTCATCGTGCGATATTAACCGAGCGGACCGAATTATACCGAATTTAAAAAAAAAAATGCTAAATGCTTATTTCATTCGCTGCCTTTCGCTTGCTCATTGGCTGCTGTAGCAAAAAAAAACACTATGCCACATGCATCATTTTAGTGCAAGGCAGCTATACGTAAATCTCGTACAGACAACTATACTAAGTGCTCCACCCAAAAAAATTAGCTGTGGCACACTATTTTTGATCAACTAGCCCTAGAGCGTACGGAATGGCTGTGTTAGCTTACTATTTCAAGACTCTGAATGATATGTTTATCTGTGGCTGTTAATTCTAACCAGTAAATTTCCATCAGCTGAAGTAGATAAGTTGACTTAGCTGTCCAGAAAACATTCTATGCGTGGTGACTAATTTTTTTGACTGCAGCACACAAGAACTTGCCAGCTTTTTGTCATTAGCTGCAGGATCCAAGGTTGTTTTTATACATGTCGTCAAAACGACATCTTTCGGAAACTTTAGAGGGAAAACGCCCCAAAATCAAGAAAAGTCATAGAGGAAATAGGTGTCAGACTAGGCCTAATGAAGCCGTATACAAAGTTTGGGGAGAGTATGTATCAATAAAATTTTTGCCGATGGCCACTCTGACTATTAGAGTGGTACGGGTGGTTTTAATGACCCTGTATATAAAGTGTTCTTTACTTACACGAGTTACTATAATTTTTTTATCAAAATCGGCGTTATTTTGAGCGAAATCGACGTTCTTACTAGCAAAGTTAGCTAGTTTCTGTATGTATAAAGAAAAATCAACATTGTACCATGGTATCGATATGGCAAGACCCAGGGACCGGACGGAGATCAGCGCTGAGTAGGAAGCGTGCACCGATGGATTCGTTCTCTCCCGTCTCCAGTCTTTCTCTCTCCGTCTCTCAGTCTCAATATATGTGTATATTATCTTGACGACGGGCGCAGCTCAATCGATTGATCGAGACAAAAACACTTCATTTCCCGTATAATAATAGTATTGTAAAAAAATGTGTACCTATGGTAATTAATCGATACTTGTAATACTTAATTCCATTTTAAGGACAATTTCTTTGCTACTACGCTTACATTGCATCAAGGTCACCGTATATAAACGAGTTTGCGATAAATCAATATCCAAATTTATTTATGGTTTATTTTGGTTCGAGTCTTCTGTTTGGTCCAAAGCTTCGACTTATCGATTGTTCCTAACCATTGGCGACGGAACAACATTTGAATGTTTTGAGCTTAAAATTAAAGGAGTTTCGTGTACCGTCGACAGTTTTCTTTCCAATTTTCTATTGTAATCGGCCGTGGAAACTGTTGAAATGTTACGCATCGTGTTTTACGTGTGTCATACGTATACCTGCTGCAACGTTGCCAGTGTTACGGCACGGCTATTAATTTTTTTTCATTCTTCAATATTCGGTCAATGATGAAGCAGCACGTGTTTTCTACAATTCTTTATTCCATTCTTGTATGGAATATGGAATACTAAGTTTGGGGAGGCGTATCTGCTGCTAAAAGAATTTTCATTTTACAGAAATTGCGGTTCGAGTATTGGTAGGAGTGGAAAGAAGTGAATACTGTCGGCCTATTTTTGTAAACAACAAAAATAATGACACTTTCAGCTACTTATAATCATTGGTGTATGGTAAAAACGAAATAAAAGATTTGGAAAAAAATTCGATTTTTATCACTATGAAACGAGAAATAAAAATTCGTTAACATTACCACTACATAAATTAGCCACCGTACAAAAAATTTTTACATAATATGTTCCCTTAAACTTTATAATAAAATACCTCTTGATTTCAAAATTTTAAATATGGAAAATTTTTTAAAAAAGTTGAAATCATTTTTAACTGCAAACTGTTTTTATAACATTTATGAATTTTTGACGTGATAACGTCTTATAAATTGATGAATCACCAATCTTATAAATTGATAAAACACCGGCTGCATGCACGAAAAAGTGTAACGTTCCTAACGCGTAACGTTCCTAACGTTCGTAACGCGTAACGTTCCGCCTGACCCTGTGCGTGCTTTTCTCGAAAACGGCCCTAACGATTTGGATGAAATTTACTGAAAAGGGATTTTGGGGGGCAAAAAATCGTTTTAGCTAGGTCTCATCTCTCGAAAAAATCGTTTTCTTACAAATTTTATCATTATAAAAATCAATTTTTTGACGTATGAAAATACTTAAATATTGTAAGTAGGTTATGGAATTTTATATTATAAACAGTGAAACAATTGTTTTATAAATATTATGACAGCTAATCTTTGAGACTTAAAATAAAAAATACGAAAGAAAGAAAGTTAAAAAAAACAATTATATTATATGGTGAGTAATTTAAATAAATAAAATTAACCTAAATTTGAAGCGAAAGATGCAATATCATAGATTCGAATTATTATAATTATTATATGTAGAATTTAGGTTATGTATTACGAAATACGTTATCACGTAAAACTATCGTCCGTAAACCGACTTTACAGACAACCAATTTTTTTAAATATCAATATTTTACTGAATACGCAAACGATTTACGCGCGGGACACTAAATTTTGACCAAAAAATCTGAATGTCTGGCAACGTTGACCCACTGGTAAACGTATATACGAAGGTCTCCATAGGTGTAGTTGGGGCGAGGGTGCGCCTAGTAATGCGAGCGCCGGAGCGTGCTTCCGGTGTACTCTCGCGACCTGTTGCTGTTGTTGGCTGCTGTACTCCGGTCAATGCTGTATACATATGCGTGTTGTTTCTCTGATCACCTATGTACAGCACGCAGACTAATTAAATATACCTTACGAAATTTTTTTCGATTTATGGTTTGTACAGAACACAGAATAATCTGGCACTAACTCCGACCTACGTCACGAACCTCTATCCGGGCGGCAGTTTCAGGGGGCGCCAAAATCATGATAGAATATGGTTGAAAGCCACACCCAATCTGTCCTTTTTTCCGATTTACTCAATCTGCTTGTTTTCTGACGGTTTCCCGTTCACGAAAAATGCCAACCATTATATTATATTTGTGGGGTTTTTTAAGTAATTTATCTCAAACGCTGGGGAGAGGGGGCGCCATTATCAAGTTTCTGCTCCGGTTCGAAAAAATCTTAGACCCGGGGCTGTCTGTCAGTCTATGGAATTTGCTTGTAAATTGAGTTTATCGTATAAAAAAGTCCTTAATTACTAATTTGAGATCTAATTTCAGCTTCCATTATAGAAAATACAATTATTTATTAACAAGAGAGTTTCAAAAAAGCTCTGCTTGGTGTGCGCAGTCACGTGATAAAGGCTACAATTTATAGCACTTTAAATTAACTTTATTTAATTTATTATGTTTATAAAGAAAAATATTTTAGGTATTTAAATATCACCATTAATCGTTTAAATATAAATTTTCATGAAATTGACGTCAAACATGCTTTGTTGACTATTGGTGATAGTCAATAGATGATTTATTTGTATCAACTAAAAAGTTTGGCAAATTTTACAAGAAAATAAAAATATTTTATAGCTATAATTTGCAAATGTCTCAATTTTTTAAAAATCTTTAAAATGTATAGTTATTATTGATCGAGAAATCCAAACACTAACAAACAGTTTTCACGTCATTATAGAGCTGAATGACGTCACATTTCGTTTTAATAGCACATTGACTTATTGTGCTTCAAAAAATCGTTCAATATTCCTCAGATTTGAGATTTTGTTCGAAGATGTGGTGTGCTTGTTTGTTTCTGAATTACAACAAACATATCTAGCATATTTTCACTATTTTCAGAAAAAAAACAAAAAAGAACTGAAATTAGATTTTCAACATTCAACGTTTTTAAAAGCTTCTATGGAACTAACGGAAATTGATACAAGTTGAAGCAAAACATTTATAAAAAAGTATTTAAAATGCGTTCGCCTGCTGCACTTCTGTTTCTGAGAGGAATATAGAAGTACACATTACAATGGATATACAGCGTGTCCCATTTTAATGTCCCACCCCGGATAACTTTAGTCAGTGACCTTGAATGAAAAATTGTTTGGTACAAAAGTTGTACAACTTGGAGGGGGACATTCGATGGCACTAATACTTTCGACCTTGGGTATAAGGTTCAAGGTCATTCAAGGTCAACTTTGTTTTTTTTTAATGGAACGTCCTATTTTTGACATCGACAATCGATTGCGCGTGAAAAAATATGAGACTTTTGTCTGAAACTTTTTTCGAGAACGGGCAAATTTTCTCAATTAATTTAGCCTTCAAAATTGAAAATTTTTGAATTTTCAACTCGAGAATGGTGAGATTTTCTTCAAAAACAATAGGGCTTTTCATATTTGCATACCAAACATCCTCCCAAAATTTTGTTTCAATCCGTTCATCCGTTTGACCTGTATAGTGTTCACAGACTAACCGAATAACCGACTAACAGACGCACAGAGTTTTGCTCGTTCTCGAAAAAAGTTTCAGACAAAAGTCTCATATTTTTTCACGCGCAATCGATTGCCGATGTCAAAAATAGGACGTTCCATTAAAAAAAACAAAGTTGACCTTGAATGACCTTGAACCTTATACCCAAGGTCGAAAGTATTAGTGCCATCGAATGTCCCCCTCCAAGTTGTACAACTTTTGTACCAAACAATTTTTCATTCAAGGTCACTGACAAAAGTTATCCAGGGTGGGACATTAAAATGGGACACGCTGTATAGGTCACTTGAAAAACTAATGAATCTCAGAGATGTTCATTATTCAATATTATGAATGATGAGCAATTTTCTCTTTAAAAATAGGTTTCATATTTTACTATACAATGTTGATTTATTTCTATCGTACTTTAATTGTCTTCAAAATATAAATCAGACGATTTCAACATTTGAGAGTAGTAATAAATTGAACTTGAATTAGGCAAACTCGATCTCAAATGGTTGATTCGTTCTAAAGATATCGTACGACAAAAATGTGTTTATACACATACGGTCATCCATTTGAAAAGAGTCAAAATAACTTCTTAAGACCCCAAAACGTTGAGATCTGATGAAAACTCGACTTTCGAAAATCGGACCGAAATCGATAACTTCCCGTTCTTTTTTGAAAATATACAATACAGTGCTCTCGGCAGCGATTTCAGCCAAGCAAATGACCGTCGGTCAGACTCTAGTAATAAGCAAATGAGACTTTGAATAGAGTAGAATAGATGTAAGGCGTTTATTTTTTGACGTGATAACGTCTTATAAATTGATGAATCACCAATCTTATAAATTGATGAAACACCGGCTGCATGCACGAAAAAGTGTAACGTTCCGCCTGACCCTTTACGTGCTTTTCTCGAAAACGGCCCTAACGATTTGGATGAAATTTACTGAAAAAGGGTTTTGGGGGGCAAAAAATCGTATTAGCTAGGTCTCATCTCTCGAAAAAATCGTTTTCATACAAATTTTATCATTATAAAAATCAATTTTTTGACGTATGAAAATACTTAAATATTGTAAGTAGGTTTTGGAATTTTATATAAACAATGAAACAATTGTTTTTAAAATATTATGACAGTTAATCTTTGAGACTTAAAATAAATACGGAAGAAAGAAAGTTAAAAAAAACAATAATTATTATAGGTGGTGAGTAATTTTAATAAATAAAATTAACCTAAATTTGAAGCGAAAGATGCAATATCATAGATTCGAATTATTATAATTATTATATAAATTTAGGTTATGTATTACGGAATACGTTATCACGTAAAACTATCGTCCGTAAACCGACTTTACAAACAACCAATTTTTTTTATTTATTGATAAAGCAGAATGTCAGTGTCGAACTCACCAACTGTACGAATGAGCTTGTCCGACAATTGCTTTCAAGTCTGAATTTACTTTTTATAAGTCTGGACTCTTGATACTCTATCGTAACTGAATTGTTGAAAGTGGGCTAGGAGGGTGGTTTTACTGAGTTACGTATTTGCAGTCCCAGCGTGCATCTGATCGATACATATGTTATGCTAGATAAACTAGGGTTGTCAACTGACCCGGTTTCAGACTTCTTTGTCCCGTGTCCCGACGAAAGGATTAGTGGGGGATACCATTTATCTCAATTTTTCATCATCTACCAATTTCAAATTAAAAAGCTGTGCACGTTTGCAAATTATATTATTTGCCGCTTGCACAGTTGACTATAATGTTACAATAATACGCAGGTATAGTAGATAGATAGGGTTAGAGTACGATAATTCGATGTGCAAAATATTTACTGGAAATACACAATTATTATTTTATAATTTATATAACATATAAGGGTTATTAGTCGTTTTGATTTTTAAAAATTATTTTTTTTGCGCAGTAAAAAGGGGAAGGAGTTTGGGGGAGTTCTTTAAAAAACAATTACAGGGTCGTGTCGATGCGATGGCGTTTTTATTGCGGAATGAAAGGGAGAGGGTGTTTGGGGAGTTCTTTAAAAAAAACGGGGTTGTGTATATGTTACCGGCCAAACCTGATTTTTAATATATTGTCTGAAAAATTGGTCGATAATTTTATTTATTGAAGAGTTCTAATCAGACGTTAATCAAAGATTTGAATATGTCTGCCTGTACCGGCTTATCTTGAAAACTACTGAACAGATTTCAATGCGATTTTTGCCCAGGTGTAATCGGATTGATTATGTCTAATGTCGTGTGAAATATGATATAATTCTCAATAATAATAACAAGTCGCGGGTAGTTAATTATTATAAATTCGAGGAAAGAGCTGTGGTAACGTATTTATTAATTATGAATACCGGACCGTGTAAAAATCACAAAAAAACTCACTGGATACGCGAATGGAAAAAAAACTCATTTTAGTGGTGAAATATACATACCTATAGCAAAACAAAAAATTGGATTAAAAAAAAACGCCATTTATTTATTTTATTCGAATAAAATACACAGTTTATTTTTACTGACAGATAAACGTATATTTTTAGTAAAATAAAGAAAATTGCATGTCAGAAAGGGCATTTTCAAGTTATTATTTTCTTACTTAAAATTGATGAAATGTTTAAAACGGGTTTTTTCCTATAAACATTTTTGAAGAATTGGAGATGTGAAAAGCCTCGTCGTTTATTTTTGAAAAATAAAAAAATAAGCTAAGAACATAGTCTGCTGTGTAAGTGATCCTGAAAATAATAAATAGTTGTATGATTTTGAGCATTTGATGTGGTCGATTCTGCGTTAGTATGCGTTCGTGTGTTGGAGTGATCGCGCTATAATACGTCACACCGGAAGTTGTTCATCACTCTTCGCCAAACCGCGACTGTCTTCTTTTTATAATACTGCAGTCGCTGCAAATACCGTTTTACGTCCTGAGTCAAAACGCAGCACTTTTTATTGTTTTTGATCGAAATGATACGTAACTTCGTGAAATCATTTCTATTGAGATATTGAAATAAAATCATTTCTGATTTTATTTCAAGAACAAGTAATTCCACATTAGTTAGCGTTGAGTCTTTTTGTCATTATTTTTAATTGAGTTATCTACACTATTAATTAGATGACTCCGTCTATTTTGAAAAGTCATTAATAAAATTTTCGGTACAATTCCTCTGAAAGCACGAGTCGAGCATGGATGAAGCTGTTGAAATTTTTACCGACGCTTGTAAATATAAATTTCACACCAGAAAAATTATTTCAATATTATTCTTTATACATTTATCATGTTCCAATCATTTTCTGGAGTACTGGAGTATACTACTTTTATATCCACTAGCTTACAACAAACATTTCCTTTCCATATCCAGTAAAACATTCTACTACTAATTTGAAGAAGAACGATAAACAGGGAAAACTTAAATTTCCTGTTCTCTGGGATGGCTGTCCTATAGAGTTTAGACTCATGATGAATTAACTAACTAAACGTTTTGGATACAAATTCCTATCGAGTTTATGTTTTTAATCATTATTATGAACTGTTAATATACGTACAAAATTACTACTATCCAAAATAGTTTTTTTTGGATACATAACATTGTAGATATATTAAACTAGCGGTCCCGCCCGGTTTCACCCGGGTGCAAAAGAACGAATGGGGAAGGGAGGAACATGAGTACACACATTCGTCTTAGTTTACCGAGATGAATGTTGTGTCCAAATTTCATGATGATCGGAGTTACCGTTCAAAAGTTTTTGTCGATAAAAAGCAGTATTTATACTTTTATTAACCAATAATTTTTTTTAATTAATTAAATAAAATTAAAATAAATTCAAATGTAAGCCTTAGACGAAAGCAATGTAGTAAATAAAAAAAAAATAAAAATATATTCGTCCAACGTGGGGCTCGAACCCACGATCCTGATATTGACAGTCGCATGCTTTACCGATTGAGTATGAGTATATTTAGTTAGTGCATTTCACCTGAATAGAAGTTTATTTTTGAGATACATTTTGCAACATTTTTCATTAATGCTCCGCTCCTAATGGTCGTAGCGTGATATTATATAGCGTATAGCCTTCCTCGATAAATGGGCTATCCAACAAAAAACATTTTTTTTAATTTGAACCAATAGTTTCTGAGATTAGCGCGTTCAAACAAACAAACAAACTCTTTAGCTTTATATATTAGTATAGATAAAATTTGAGCACATGAGAAAAAACGATGCTATCGTTGTTTAGAAACTAACGCAGTAGAGTCAGCTGAAATTTTGTATTGCTTTCTAAGTAACTGGCAATATTGTACTCCATAGTTAATATATGAGTAGGTACACTCCACAAGAACTACTGTAAACAATGTAACGAAGGTTTAATATCGAAATCTTGACGGTGCCGTAAAGGGCTGTTGAAAGTGGATGCAGTATTCCATCAGCTGTTGAACACGTCCGGTCCTCTCTGTTACGTCACAGCACTGAACCGTCACAGTCATAGGTGTCTCCAGTCACGTCCTGACTTTAAAATAGATATCCATTCAGTAATAGAGGTACCAACATTACTCAAGCTAGATCGACGACTCTGCACTCATTATATCGTAGCAGGAATGCTTACGATTAGTGTAAAAATTATTCAGGATTAAATTCTAAATTCACAATTGCTTTTTTATACGAAATTTAAAAAAAGGGCTCATTGGGTGCTCGTCGGGCATGGCGCCTCGTTTAACCCGGGTTGACTTTTGGTCACTATTTCTTCGGCCATCCTTTCCATCACTTTCCAGCCTGGAACCTTTGATGATCATTGCCAATGGTGAAGCGGCCAGACTTGCCCCCTTTTTCAAACAATAGCTCTCCAACGGTGAAATTTACACAGTTTATTGTGCTTGGCAAATTCGGGTGTGACTATTTTCAGCTCAGTTAATATAATCCCCTTCCCGATATCTACGCTAGAGTAAATTAGCCCGTGTAACTAAGGCTGTCTATAACTATCCTCTGAGCGAATCCGGGCCAAACAGTTAGTATTACAAAGACGAGGTAAAAAAATAAATGTCATTTAAAGGAGCTTATTAAAATTTTTCTTAAAAATTGCAGATAATATTTTAATTCTTCGTTAAAAGAAAAAACTTTTTGTCTGACATTGGTATTGAGGATACTGTTGCGGGAGACGGTACGTTGAATTAGTTTTATAATCTATATCCAAAATTTAAGGAGTGAGTCACACACTAGTTCACAATATAATATAAGCGGCATAGTTTTTTTGTATGCAACGATGCAACGGGTATGCTTTACATTTACGGAAGTGTTTGTCTTTCTGTTCATCTGTCACAGTGTATTTTATCCAAAGAAAGTTGAAATTTGGTACATATCCTGACGAGTCCAACGCCCCCAGCACGATTGCTGTGGGATTATTAGAACGCGAGATATGAGCAATTGAAGAAAAAAAACAGAATCAAAGGTGGCGGCGGACGGGGCAATTGGAGAATGCGCAAACTCAGGGTTAAGGTCTCCATCGAGGACCCTTTCGAATGAGCAACAAAAGGAAAAAAATTATCTGAAATTTTTGGGTCAATTCCTAAATGCACTGGGCTATCAAATAAAAGTACTCGTTATATGAGTTCAGTCCTCGCGAGTTCGGCTCGCACTTAACCGGTTTTTTAATCGGGGATTCACTGTACTGCCTGTATTTGCAACTTACATCTTTTGCAAGGAATCATTCGTATTTGGGTCAGCGGGAACATTACACTGTCGCATGTGTTGTGCGTATAACAGATGAACAAGAAAACTGTGTTTCGGTTATGTTATCTGCAGAGAGTGGGCCAGGAGACTGTACCAACCACCCGGCCCACGACTGTACAAGCTAATACAAAGAAGGTATTGGGTATTGGCTCAGGAGATATAAGAGATTGAGAGTTAGTACAAGAAGATCTGGAGGCTGCTGTGCTCCCGGGAGCTAAACGGCTCCCAAAGCAAAAAAAAATGTTATTTGACAGATGCGATTGGAGCATGTTAGTAATTCAGGCTAATCTAAACTATAGTGTGTATTTTGATTTAGTTACCTCTCTATAGATCCCGTATAGGATCCGAGTCTTTGAACCGGCTCAAAATGATCTAAGTTTTGAATATGTTACTGCAACATTTATCCATAAATATATTATCCATTTTTATATTATGAAACACCCATTACCGACGTTACCATGCAATGTTAGAAAAATATACAACCAGTCAAACTTGAATCGTCCACTATCGCGGCGACTGAATTATAATTTACTTTACAGCTACACATCTAAACGCTCGACTTTCTCATTATAAGTCGATTTGCAACGGGGGAAATTGATTGTTGACAGCTAACCCGATTTGAGTAATTCCGATTTTTGTCGAAAGATATCTTAGCGTATAGCAGATAGATGTTTCTCTATATACACAATTTTGTTTGCTAAACACGCGGTATGTAGGTCGTTTATACGGCGTGCGACTGTCATCTGTTCATACTTAAACATCTGCAAGCCATAACTGTGGACGGATTATGATTTGGGACAACTATTATAATATTTAGGTGTTAATAAAATAACATACATTATGCACGAACTTCTTTCGGATTATGCAAAAAGTATATGCGCTATTTAAAAACACCGGACTTTATAAACAGTGAAGAAGATTAGCACTTTCATTACTTTGCTTTTGCATTTACAAAAAAAAAATTGTAACATCATCACTTTCGTTTATTTAACTTATATGTTTTACATAAAACTTAGAGTAAAAGTAAATTTTGTAATGCTGCAATCAGCTAAAATATACAGCTTAAGATTGTAATTATTACATTAACACCGTTGAAAATCTTTTGCAATCACATTTCGTTATATTGTCCAATTTTCCCTGCTAGTCTAAAGAGAAAAACGAGAACACAAGAGTGAAGTCGCCGTTTCTCTCCATGTAGGCAGCCATTTCCGAGCTCCTGATTGGTTCCTCTTTCTATCGTGATGTTGCTCGCGATATATATCTCGAGCAATTCGATCAATATTCACTCAGTATATCAAAGATAGCGGTCGCGCCCGGTTTCACCCGGGTGTAAAAGAACGAATGGAAAAGGGAGGAACATGAGTACACACATTCATCTTAGTTTACCGAGATGATTGTTCAAATTTCATGATGATCGGAGTTTTTGTCGATAAAAAGCAGTAATTATACTTTTTATAAGTATAGATAATTTAAATCAATAATTACTGGAATTAATAAAATATAATAAATATTTAATTGAAAACACTGTAGGAAATTTTTTTTTATATAGGTCCCTATAGTTATAACAGTTTTCAAATGAGCTATTAATTAGATTTATTTAATTTTAATTAGTCGTAAATAAAATTTTAAAAAAATTAAATGTACGAAAGTAATGTAGAAAATAAAAAGAAAAAAATTAAAAATATATTTGCCCAACGTGGGGCTCGAACCCACGACCCTGATATTAAGAGTCTCGTACGCTACCGACTGAGCCAGCCGGGCTTCTGAATTTGCAACGCTAATATTGGTATATTTACGGCATTTGCCTAAATAGAAGCTTATTTTTGAGATACATTGTGCAACATTTTTCATTGGTCGTAGCGTGATATTATAGAGCCTATAGCCTTCCTCGATAAATGGGCTATCCAACAAAAATTTTTTTTATCAATTTGAACCAGTAGTTCCTGAGATTAGCGCGTTCAACCAAACAAACAAACAAACTCTTCAGCTTTATATATTAGTATAGATGAAAGTGGTTCCTCTTACGTAAAGGGGCCATTTAAAATAATACATTTTATTGTTATCCAAAAGTTCCTCAAAATATACTTAGTTTTCTTTACCGACTTGTGTTATTTCTTGTCACTATAAACACTTTTATCAAATAATTGAGCAGAATGGATCCCGCTGTAGCCTCAATCGAGGCGTCTGTTGCACTTCCGGTGCAATCGACAGTCTACTCGGCCGTCGCTGTATACCGCTCTTGAGCCAGCGCACACGACTCGTATGAAACCGCGCGCGCGCGTTGTGTGAATGTGTGTGTGTGTGATAGTCGGTTGCAGTCGAACTCGAAACGCGCGGAACCCCACCACTCTCGGCCACGTATGATCTCCCCGTTCCCTCGACTTCCGGTCGACGTCCTCCACCCCAACGTCTGTATACCTGTCGACAACTGGAACACGCAGATGCCATGCCACTGTTCGCTGCAGGTATATTTTTACATGGATTGAAATGCTTATACCTTGTTCTTATCGCAACTATAGGTATTTGCATATTTCAGTTATAGTTTTATCGTTAGATTAGAATAAGTGTTTACATTTTTGGACAAAAAATAATACAGTGTAACCCTCTTTATAACGTCCTTCGTTATAACGAAAAACTCCCTATAGCGTAGAAATTTTTACAATTTGGTTGGTTTACCTTAAAACCCATGCATTAATACCAGCGTTGCCAGTTTTTTTTTGCCAAGTCGGGATTTTGAAACTCTTTGAGTGAAAACAGCGGGATTCTTTCGTCGAAAGCGGGACATAGACATAGTAAAAAAACGTATATAATCAGAAGTTTTCAAATACCTATTTATCTTTTTTTTTTAATTAAAATTACGTTTACGTGACAATAGATAGCAAAAATAGCCATAGAAAATGTATTTTAATAAAAATGTAATATTTTAAATCAGATTTACCCTATATCGTTAAACAGTTGAGTCTTATTCGTCTTCAGAATAAAAAAAAAAAAACAAATCAAAATCAAAAAAGTTTTATTCATTAGAAAAATATGGCGTTTCAAACAATAGTCTGTGGAGTGAGTGTTACAAATTGCAACTTACAATAAGAGAATAATTATTTATAAGAACTACTTATTCATGATATTTCTGTGAAGATCTAACTTCTTTTAAAGTTATCCCCGAGTTATCCCCGAAAAGTGGAACTGAGCCTGTCCCGCGCGGGACATTTAATTTTGATTTAAAAATCAGGACGTCCCGCCAAAATCGGGGCGTCTGACAACGCTGATTAATACCCTCTTTATAGCGCAACTGCCATTCTCTATTACGAAGAAATATGTTCTAGGCGTCAGCAAATATTTACAGACGTAAAGAGGACAATTCTGAACCAACTATTCAACAAGTATTTGATGCCGCCAAACTTATCGAAAAATTCCTATTGTTTAATGAAGATCATTCCGCCACATCCCAAGTCATGCATAAGATACTTAATAAAATACAAAACAAATATTGGCATAGCAAAAAACTCAGGCAAAGTTAACAGACTATATGTGTTTGGAATAAATTAATTAGGAGAAATTTGGTTATTTTTCTTTCTTCCCTCCATATAACGAAAAAAATGCTCGGTCCCTTGAGATTCGTTATAAAGAGGTTACAATGTACTTAAATAATAAATATATTATACTTTATTATTGCGGATTTGAATTATTACTTCAGAATAATTGATATTCGCTAAACAAGTCCTTATTAGACTACATATTATAATATCTAGGAAACTCAGTACAAAGATCAATTATCATTGGTTGTGCTCTTTCCGTAATCGTTAAAAAAAATGTGAGCCGTCGTGGATGTGAAACATTTTAAGCGAATTTTTAATAACTAAATTAAACGTATCAACAAACGCCATGTTCGCCACTCCAACACATACACACACACACAACAATAGCACAGCTGTCCAACGCATACACACAAAGAAACGTAACACGTCCCATGGACAGCGTCGCGCCAATTTAGCGATTTTACTCCCAATCAAACGTGTCATAAGATGGTTCAAATAAAAAAATCTCTGAACACAATGCATTATAAGTATTTACAATAATCTGAATATTTTTTAATTAAAACATTCCATCAAGCTATTTAACCAAATGATCAATCGATGTCGAAATGGCACCAAATGAATTCATGGAGCTGCATAAGCGTGAGCTATTTCTGAATGAATAGGAATAAATATACAGTACAATCTCGATGATCTGCTGTTAATGAAAAGAAAAAGTCTATTACCTATTGACAGTGTACCCGTGTTATTTTAGTTATTATCATGAACCTGTAACCAGATGACCTAGCTTCCTATGCTTGCCGTGTTTCGAAACGGGCCGTTTTCTGGCGTACGCGAGATAGCGCTGTTATCACTACCTGGGAAAACTTTGCTTCTTTCCGCCTGTTTTCGCCAAAGTTGTTTAAAGTGATTGACCGTTGTTCATCCTTCATAAACACTATACACACATGTAAAACATGAACATGTGTGCGTTACCCAGTAGCTGACGCCATATTGGTTCATGCGTCAGATATCGGTCCACCGCTACGCTCGAGCTGGATCTCCTGATTAATTAATGCTTCACGGTTGTAATATTAATAAGAACTGCAAAAAGAACGGAATGAAGTTTTGTTCAACCATATTAAAGATGTTATTGTTTGACGATTTTTCTCTAACGTTAATATATTTCATACTTTGCGCATGCGCTGTTCTGGTCGGTCAACGCTAGAATTTTTAGCCCCGTTAAATTTTTGTTCGCGTTAATTTAGGTAATTGTTAGAGTGGCAAAAATTTAACAATACCTACAGTCAAAATTCTAACATTGATCCAATACAAGTACAATTGATTTTCAAGTAATTGTTCCGAATATCAAACAGATATACAGTCAAACCTGAGTAAGTGAGAACTGGGTAAGCGAGAAAACTCTCTAAGTGAGATTCACTCATGGACCTCTGAAACTGAGACTACTACTTGCCTGTACCTCTGTAAGCGATAGTCGAAAGAGCCATAAATAGCTGAACTAACTAACATTGCGTTTGTTACATTGGTTTTTGACGTGATAACGTCTTATAAATTGATGAAACACCGGCTGCATGCACGAAAAAGTGTAACGTTCCGAAAAGTGTAACTCACAAAAGTATGCAATTTTTCATCAATGTTTCTTTATGACGTTATCACGTAAAACTATCGTCCGTAAACCGACTTTACAGACAACCAATTTTTTGTTTTCTTTTTTTTGGATTCATGTCGAATAATGCATGCGAGTACATGTTTATCACTACATATTTGCTGTATTTTTATAGACCTCTATAAGTGAGAAAGGCCATTCCTTTATCTCTATAAGCTAGAAACTCGGGTTAGTGAAAAACTTCCATAAACGAAAAAGAGATCGCGGTCCCTTTGAAAATAAAATTTTGAGTTTAAATCTGCTCGAGATACACAGTAAGTCAAGAAGAAAAGTCGTGTTCAATAGATAAATATTAATAAATCTGTTTAATTGGGTTTTAAACTCAATTCTCAAACAATAGGTCATATGCATGATTTTTTTTATATTTTTAATAGATTATTTAGTCAACCATTATACGGAAAAAAATTGATAATCATTTAAAAATGTAATATTATCATAAGAAAAAAAAATTAAATTCCACATTCAAAAATAGACAGTTTAAACAATCGGCCATGTTCGCGCGCTTATGTGACGTCATGATATACGATGCATGCCAACCTTGATGTCAAATTGTCAATGTTCTAAATGAAGTTTATTTGTTGTTTTCTCTAAATACTGACATTATCTTACTGTGAGACGACACAGTCGTCATGAAAACTGTTGTTGATATATACTCTGACGTCACGATGCGTTTTGAAAATTCGAAAATAGCGCTTATTTTCTACATTTCTTTTTTATTATTTGTATTTTTTTCAGCGATTAGATTAATAAAATAACCATTACGTTATGATCAAGAACTAAAATATATTTCGAAATAAAAATTTTAACCAATTTGGAGTTTTATGCATATGACCTATTGGAACAAAGGTAGTGGACCGCTTAATTTGGATTATTCAGACGGTGCTGTATTCTTCAAGCAGACGCGACGTGACAAGGTGACTGCACATTCGTTCATACAAGCGAATTTACACAAAGCAACGCGACCGCCCCCTCACTATTCCCCGCGTCATCAAAGTGCTGCAGTTCATTTCATCCGTACAAAATATGCAGTATATTAACAGCTTTACTAGCATAGTCTATTATCTGTTAGGTCACTAGGATTTTTCGAGCGAAAAATTCATCATTATTGTCCAGGAATGCATATTTTACGCTGGGTGTAATTATTTGCACAATTTTAGAGTTGATCACACTGAGTTTTTTTTAGAATTTGGATTATTGATATATTCAGCAAAGAACAAACTAATACTTATGGTATCAAGACTTGAAGTTTTGAAATTAGTAAAGTTCATTGAAACTCCATTATTTTTGACGTGATAACGTCTTATAAATTGATGAATCACCAATCTTATAAATTGATGAAACACCGGCTGCATGCACGAAAAAGTGTAACGTTCCTAACGTTCCGCCTGACCCTGTGCGTGCTTTTCTCGAAAACGGCCCTAACGATTTGGATGAAATTTACTGAAAAGGGATTTTGGGGGGCAAAAAATCGTTTTAGCTAGGTCTCATCTCTCGAAAAAATCGTTTTCATACAAATTTTATCATTATAAAAATCAATTTTTTGACGTATGAAAATACTTAAATATTCTAAGTAGGTTTTGGAATTTTATATAAACAATGAAACAATTGTTTTCAAAATATTATGACAATTAATCTTTGAGACTTAAAATAAATACGAAAGAAAGAAAGTTAAAAAAAACAATTATTATTATAGGTGGTGAGTATTTTAATACATAAAATTAACCTAAATTTGAAGCGAAAGATGCAATATCATAGATTCGGATTATTATAAGTATGTAGAATTTAGGTTATGTATTACGGAATACGTTATCACGTAAAACTATCGTCCGTAAACCGACTTTACAGACAACCAATTTTTTTTTATATCGTCATCGTGATTCGTTTATTGAAAATTCTCAAGAACTGCTAAAAGTGTTAATTGGCTTTTCGGTGTTCTCAACCGAAAATGTGAATTGAACAGAAATATGTAATTTTGGTAGAGATGGCCAATCGATTGGACGCCAGATGAGGTACACTTCATTGAACTACATACATTTTACTGACGGCTCAATCGGTTGCGCTGCCATGCCAGTACGGTGAGACAGGACCCAGCTTAGACTTGGTCCGATAGAAGTAAGCCAACACATTTTCGTTTGGCGAGAGTGCAATTTTTTGTCTATAGGAATAATAGCAGTTACGTTGTTACTATGAGTAACGATAGTCGAAATACGACAAAAGGCATCAGAAAAGTCAACAGTTTATTCTTGGAAAATGAGTAATAATTTCAGTTTTGATTTGTTTCACTTAACTCGCAAGGTGTAATAAAATTACTCGTTAGTTCTATTTTTATACCCATTTGAAAACTGCTGATGGTGAATTTTGTTACCAACATTAGGTTTGTTATTAAGCGTAATGGCATCCGTGTATTTCTTTTTTGATATTTTTTCTATAGAAGGACTTTTGACGTGAGTTGGATTTGAAGCAATGAGATGGATTGGGTATCAGTCTGTTTATCTGACTATTTTTTTGTTGAGAATATACATTGAAAAACGTTTTTTTTAATGAGGAGGAAATATCCTTACGGACGCCCGCAACCGCGGGTAGTGTGGGACTAACAACAATACCCATTAAAACTCCCTCCTCTTCGTTTCTGTCTGCCTGGAAAGATAAATAAGTCTTGATTTAATGTGATTTTTGAGCTTGCATCTTCTGCACAAGTTGGGTAATCCTAGGACTAATATTATTGCTAAAAGCTACACGCAAATCATTACTTTCTTTCAATCGATTCCTGGTCTTGTTTTTATTTACCAACAAAGCAGAAAAGCCTTGTTCGCATAAATAAGTTGTTGAGAAAACCATAAGATAACGCAAGGCGATTTCTCGAATTTTGGTATAAGAAATTGTTTTTCCTTGTACGACTGACCGGCTCGTGCAAGCGACAGTTATATAGATTGTAGACGTTGTCGATCACTTTCCCTTCCCAGAAATTTGAAATCCTTCCCGGACCACATTCTGGCTCCTGCTCTACAAGATCGAATTGTGTTGTTTTTCTTGATTTATTGTCAGACAAAATTTATGCTTAATAGAATACTGACTACTTTTATTTTGTAATTTCTGAATCAGTACTATGTTAAACATGACACGTAAAGTGGTACGGTGAACCCCTCTTGCTGAAACATACTGTCAAACGAATACATAAAACAGTAGAAAAGACACGAAAAAAGTTTTGTTTTCTATCTTCGTTTTCTTTTTCTTTAATGGCATTTATAATTAAACTGTCATCTGTTTGAAATCTAAAATTCCGTTCTCATGTCTCCGTAAGTAAATACTTGTACTATATCTAAAATGTATGTACTTACGGGGTATAACAAAGAGTTACAAACAAAATTACAAAACATCAGTGGTGACTTTAAAAGCTGAATTTGAATAGCCATAAAGCATTCGTCTTTTATAGATTACATTTTTAGAAAAAAAAGACACAATACTGCATACTGCCATCTAACAGCTTTAATTTTGAAACAGCGAGCAACGCTGAACAACGTCACAGCAATGCTATGCATAATGCCATCTGACGGCTTAGCTCAACGCTTTTGCTACTTGCGCCTCTATATGACAATTTTAGTAAAATATTTCTTTGATCTGTCATCTGAGCTTCATATTGTAATACAACAAAAAGAAGAACGTTATAAGCAGTGTGCAAAATTAGAAACGAATTGAATACCTGCAATCATATTTAAAAAATAATTTTGTAAAGTGATAATTATTATACTTATTTAGTGCGAATAATTCGCACAGGTCACACTAGTTTATACATAAATTGTTAAAGTATAGAAAATATTATATGGAAATTAAATATTAATAACAAATATATATGTTTCTTTTGACAAAGAGAAGGTGATTTTACTCTTCTTTTTGCGAAAAGATCTATGGTGGATTCTTCGTTTCAACCTAGTTAAAATATTATCGGGATTATAACTTTCCGCAACACCCTGTGTGTTTTGCACATGCCATCCTTACAACCACTGCATGGTGCATTCATGATCAACCCTAAGGTATACACACAAACCACGAGTACAGTTGAGGCAAACTTTTAGGGTTGCAGTTTATAATTTAGTATTATATCGCTATATATAATAATTATTGCTTTTTCTCAGTTTTGCAATTCTTTGAACAGAGGTAGTATGTTATAGACGCACGACAACTAAGGCCATTTTTTTCCGCTGCAAAAGTCTATGCTGAAAAGTATTTGATGCAAATAACGTATCATGTTAGATAATTGTTTTATGAACGGTGGAGTCAGGCGAAATAGTTTTGTTAAAAAAAATTTGTTCATACTTTATATAAACATTAAATTTTTCAAGTACATAATAAATGAGAATATAATCTGTAAAGATTTTTTGTCGAATTGCAATTTCAAAAATTTTCACGCATTTCATTGTTTTGATTTTTGAAAATTGAAATCTTCCCCCCAGTACACAAATACTTGTTACTTTAGTTAGCACTCTCTATTTTTTTAACGGATTGAGAAAAAGAACACGGTTTTGAGCATTTTTTTGTATAAAAAGTGCTAGGCTAAAATGCTTTTTGAAATATCTGAGGTCAAACTTGGAGAAATTATCATATAATTTAATAATGAAAAATCTTCAGAAATTTCCGTTAGTCCAGGATCTAGCTACACTTCAGTAAAACATTTTGAGCAGGTAGCTATATAGATTTTTTTAGTTTAGTAATCATTTTTTATTTGGATGGACATCTGCCACCGTGTATGTTTTCCGGCAATCGACTATTTTTTTACTTCGAAAATCTTGTTTTGCATGCTTTAGTCCAAATACATCTAAAAATGTTCAAAGGATTTTAATCGTGAAGTCGATTTTATAATATTTTTTTAATGGAAAATGTACGAAATTGCAGCCTATTTTTGAAACTTGCAAAGTACGTTTAAAAATTATATTTTTTTACATCTTATTTCAACTGTAATGTCAGTCCTGCGAGAGAATTTTCATAATTTTTCATTTTAAAGCGTTGTTTTTTAAATCGCCGAGATTATACTCTATCTAATCTAATTTTGTAGGTATTGTTTTTAATTCTAATTTAAAATGGGATGACCATATAAGCAAATTAGCTAATGAATTATCTAAGTTTATTTATGTAATAAGAAAAGCTAGGTATCTATATAACGACTCAACTCTTTTAAGAACCATATATTACGGTTTCGTTTTTTCACGTTTAAAGTATGGAATACTAGCTTGGGGCAATAGCCCACATTCCACTAACATTTTTATAATTCAAAAGAAACTGATTCGAGTCATGTTTGGACTAAAGTGGTTTGATTCGTGCAGAGGTCTATTTAGGAACAATAATATTTTAACCGTACCGTGTATTTTTTTATATTACAGCCTGGTATATGCCCGTCTGCATATTCATTCCTATACAAGTGCTAACAATATACACAATTACGATACCCGCAACTGTCATCTTTTAGTAACACCAAAAGGGCACATAAACGTTTTTTTAAATAGTCCTCATAACTTTGCTATCCGAGCTTATAATAAATTGCCGTCGGAATATAAAAACCTAGCTTCTCTTGCGACCTTCAAAAATAAAATAAAAGAATTTTTAATTAAGAACGAATTTTACACTATAACAGAATTTTTAAACTTATAGCTTTAAGCTTCTTTTTTTTGACATGTCAAATAAATGTATTTCATTTCTATTGACAAAATATATTCTATTCTATTCTATTCTATCCGTCAATGCTAGAGATTTGAACTATTTATACTTTTATAGGTTATAAGTCTAAAATGCTTGCTGACACCTACTAACCTTTTAAATTTTCCTATAACATGCTCTCCAACTTTGACCTCAGATGTTTCAGAAATCATTCACTTTTAGCTTGGCACTATTTTATCCATCGAAAAAAATACGAAGTGCTACTTAAAATAGGAACTGTGTGGGACTTGGAGAGCCTTGGAGTGCAGTTAGGGACAGCCCAACGATTTGAATCCTATTCGATTATTCTACCCTCCCAAAGTTTCCAGGAAATGCTCGAGAAGTTTTCGCGTGATGATCCGATATATGAATTGAGTAAGGTTTTGAGAGTATAAGTATTATATGCAGTTAATTATATGATCCACTGCTGTATATTTGTGTGCTATACGTTTTATATTGTGCTCATGGAAGACGTAATCACAAAGATCTTGTGAATGGCTCGCCAAAAGAACAAAAATATGCACAGATACTCCAGTAAATACCTTAAGCTTTTTTGTTCGTTCTTACAATGTTCCTAGTGACTACTGACATAGCTCTGTGACAGTGTCGGAGATGAATTCTCACACTCAGTTTAAAGATAATTATGTATTAATTATTATCAAAAAACTGCAAAAGAATTTTTTTTGTATTGAAAAATATTGTTTTTTAATTTCTTCGTCGCGAAATTTCTATTTTTTATTTATAAGGACAATAATTTTCACCAGCTACTATATAAATGAGGTCATCAGCGTCTTACCAGATCTTAAAAAGCATATAGGTATCTATAATATTTTATCAAATGCAATCATTAATTATTTAAGAGATTTCTATAGCATGAGATATTTATAATGTAAGAAAAGAGTGGAATTTAGGAGACAACGAATTTTAATAATATATCAACGTTTGACCTCGTAACATTAATATCTCTTCTTCTAATTGTTTGGGTTTTTTCAAATTTCAGAAAAGATATAAGTTGTGTTTTTGTTATTTATCACAGCTGACAAAAAATATCGGAATACACCTTTGTTATATATACATAATTGTACATTAAAACTATATTTATTTCATTTATCTCCTCGGTTCACCACTGTATGTAACATCTCTGATGTAACTAAGGCAATTGCACTAGAAGAATTCTATTTAGACACAGCAGTGCCAGGCAAGTTCGACAACATGATATTGGTATTACTTGCACGAATCACTTCGAACTACTTTCGACCCTCTTATAACTCAAAATCTATTTGATCTGCACACTTGTAATTTTGTTTGCTTATGACGGCCCAGGATGCCATTTTTGTAAAAAAACTATAGGTCTCCTGATACTGACGCCCGAATATCATTACTTTTAACTCTGACTCACTCATCACAATCCTAGACCACTTCCAGTGGACTTAGAAAATTTTGACACGGAATTACGTCATTGAACATGTAAAAGAAAACAAACAAAGAAAACAAAATGGCCGATTCTCTATTTCACTTGGCAATTAAATTAATGTGTACACCTTTGGCATAGGGGGGTTAAAATTACGACATTTGCGTGATTTAATTGATGGGGTAGCCCCTTATTCAGAAAGATGTTGGCGTATAAATTGTGAAAAAAATTGCAATGAGTATAGTTCCAGAGATTGCCCGCGACAAACAAATTAAAACACAAACCTTTTCTGTTTATAATATTTTATAGAATTGTAACTATAACCATTCTTATGACAGCTATTTTGTAAAATATATTTAGGTACACCGCAGACAGACAAAACTTTGTTCAACGTACACTGCGTATGATATCATATTGTGTGTTTAAAAGTGAAATGTGCGAATTAACTACTTCCTGTGGTCTCTGAACTGTGGAACAATCGTGTAGGTCTCAAAATAACATTCCGCTCTATTTCTACACAGTTGATCGTCAAAATATTATACAATTATTGAATTGACCACTACCTGAGAATATTATCTACTAATAGTTTTCTCGTTATAGTTCCGTGTTCCTCATCTAGCCTATTCACTGGATCACCAGAGTAAATAGTATTATTTTTAAGTTGTAATGTATTTTAAAAGTCGTAAGATGTAAATGATTTTTTATTTCGGAAAAGTCTTGGTTTGGTTCCTCTAACGATATAATAATTAAAATTGGCGCACGTTATACAAAACTGAATGTAACATCATCATCAACTCTTTATACCCAACATTAAAGTAATCAAATCTTTGATTAACGTCTGATTAGAACTCTTCAATAAATAAAATTATCGACCAATTTTTCAGACAATATATTAACAAAATATAATTAATACAATAACGTTTCGATCCCGATTTGGATCGTCTTCAGATTGGATCTAAAAATATAAAAATAATTAATACTTAATTAGTTTCTGTTTATTTTTAATGAAATTCGTCAAAGATTTTTTTAATATTGAAATATTGAAAAAATAATAACAAAGAATTTTTTATTATGTAGTCATGGAAATAATTGTGAGCACCTAAAAAGAAATAAAAATTATTAAAAACAAAATATTATTTCAAAATAATATTATATACAGATTGTATCAAATCAAAACGGTCCATAGGACATTCTGTGTGTAAGACAGAGACGATATATAAAGATCTAAAGCAGTAAGTAAGAATGAGATAAATGATCGCTAATATAGTTACTGTGGTTACGTAAATAAATAATTACGTACACTGTAAATCTTTTTTATCAATAATTTCACTAGTGAATACTGACATTTGATAAAATTGCGTTTTTTACTGTAGAAAACAAAGACGATACTATTAGATTGTATAACCACAGTAACTATAAGCGATCATTTATCTCATTCTTACTTACTGCTTTAGTGCTTTATATAATATCGTCTCTGTCTTACACACAGAAGAACCTATGGACTGTTTTGATTTGATACAATCTGTATATTACTTAAATTTTCTGTATCTAATTGAGCATTGAGAGAATTTTTATTTGATTTTATATGTAACATTTCCGAAATATTTCTTTTAAAAAAATTAGTTTCATTATCTAAGATTTTAATATTATCCCAATTAATTTTGTGGTCAAGCTCTAATTTGTGTTTAGTTATTACATTATGTTTGTCAGGGATTAATTTGTGATTATTTTGATGTTCTTTTATTCTTATTTTAAGAGCTCTTTTTGTTTGACCAATATAATTCTCATCACAATTTTCACAATTAATTTTATATACAACATTATGCTTTTGTAATTTATTAATTTTATCTTTTCCCTTTTTAATAATTTTTTCAAGTTTATTACTAACATTAAATACAGTTTTTATATTTAAATTTTTAATTTATTAAAGTAATCAGTTAGACTGTAAGAGTGTCGTCTCTTGTATGACTTACCTACTTTTTGATACAAATTTTCGTAAGTGTTTCAGTAAGTTTGGAGAGTAGAGTGTACTCTTGCCATCGGATGTGGCTGGACTACTACGTGCGGCGTGTGAACTCAATAGAATATAATACGAGGTGTTACTTTATTATTATACATACGTAATAAGCAATTATCTTTAATTCTAATACAAAACACACACTTCCTTGTCACATTGAACTTGGGAAATGTTACGTAAGCCCTGCGTGCAATTGTTTGCAAACATTATGTTAATTCTGTGCTATTGGAGCGTTGAATGATGATGATGATGTCTCCCATTGTCTTAACCAAGTAAAAGTAATTCACTATGTTGTGTGATAATGACGATGTCTCGATTTTGGTGTCATGTGAACTTTGACCGTAGTACTGACAAGGTCTAACAATTTGTCAAGAACTATGGTTTTATTCTGTACCATAAATCGGTACCCGGACGAAGATTTTATTGTTAAATTTAAAAATTAGCAGTGCTTGTTTAATTTTTGTAATTTTCTATAATATATTGAGTATCGCGTAAGCTCAAAAGTTATACACGAATTTGAATGTTTTGTTTATTTCCCCTAAAACCTCATTCGCAACTGTTGCCTAAATTTGGCCATACCACATTCCAAAGTCTACCTCAAAATCACACTGGAATTGAGAGAAAATGTTTTTGAAAGGATACAAGTGTGATAATGAAAGATCAGTACACGTTGTTTATTTCGAAAAGCATTGAAAAAATCTAACAATTTACCGATTTCTGTCGGGACTAGAGAATACAATCCCGAGAATATTTTTCAATCTCGGGATTACGGGATTATAGATGCGTAATCCCGGGGCTATCCCGGGATTAGACTATGCGGTTTCTAATTGGACTGAAATGAAAAAAAACTTGAGTAATTACTTAAAAAATGTTTTTAATATCGTGCACAACACAAATCACAATATAGTAAGAAAAGAAAATAAACAAAACCAAAAAAAAAAACTTGACTTTTGCAAGAAATCAAAAACTATTTAGAATTTCGAAAATACAATCGCAGAAATATCAAAGCATCCAATGTTTGACTTCCAAGCCTGCTTCGTAGTTTATTGCCAACATAAGCAGCAGCAGCTGAAAACGCTCGCTCAGGTTCTACCCTGGTTGGAGGAATAGACAATAGAATTGATATGCTGTTTCTAAATGATACCCACGAACGCCTACATTTTCGAACAGACTTATTTCACGTCTAATACTGTTTGCCAACCCCGATTCATTTTGTATGTACTTCAGGATCTGGAGATTTCATATTCTTACGTATCGTAGCGCGTTTTTAAGGATTGTTTTTGTAGTTATGTAATAAATAATATTAAGATAATCTAGGCAAGGTAATTTATTGTAAAGGCGCAACGGATTACGGAATGCAAGCTAGATCTGTTTGTAGCAATCCCGAAAATCCCGAGATTAGCCAAGTACGATCCCGCGGTTTTCGGGACCAGAGAATGGCCGGGATCCCAAGATTCGGGATCCCGGGATTGTATTCTCTAGTCGGGACTCATTGGACCACAACAGTCCATTTGTATAGTTTTGTTTTAAGATATGCACAAATTTAGTGTTGATCGATCCAACCGTTTTTGCGCGACGCCAAACAAACATATAGGAAGACGATAATTAAGAGATTCATTGACGCCATCTAGTATATACAGTGTACATTCAATAGAATGAGCACTAGATAACTCAACGTAAAATAACGTTATTGTTGTTGATTGATAATCACTGTTCGCGAGTAGAACCCGTTACATTCAGACTATCAATACAACTGGTGTGCATGTATTATCTCGTCGTTTCCGGGCCTCCTCTTTTCTTGATGTTGTTGCTGCTACTGCTGCATGCTGTGGAGTTTCAGTGATGATGATGCAGAAGAGATCCAAGTCAACTGAGGTCAATATCTATAATCGCGTGTACCGGACAGATATTATATATACTCGGTAGGTACGGGTCCAACAATTCTCACGCCCGTTCTACAGAGACGAGATCTCCTTCCTGTACATAAATATCTGTGTATGTGTCTTGATATACTGCAGAAACCGGACCGGATGAACGGACACTAACTTTGCTGAACTCCACACTGGTCAGGTGAAAGATTTGCGCTGGCCAGAAAATACGTATTCTCTGCATTAACTTGATACATCTATATTCTATTATTCTATACTAATATAGTGTAAACTCTTTATAACGAAACTCAAGGGACCGAGCATTTTTTATCGTTATAGAGAGTTACCGTTATATGGAGTGAAGAAAGAAAAACAACCAAATTAACAATAATCTTCAATGTACTGTATAATCTCTTTATAACGAATTTTAAGGGATCGAACATTTTTTTCGTTATAAAGAATTTTCGTTATATGGAGGGAAGAAAGAAAAATAACCAATTTTTTAATGTGGTGGAATAATCTTCATTAAATAATAGGAATTTTTCGATAAGTTTGGCGTCATCAAGTGCTTGTTGAATAGATGGTGATGGTTCAGAATGGTCCTCTTTATGCCTGTAAACATTTGCTGACGCCTAAATATGAACATATTTCTTCTTAATAGAGAATGGCTGTTGCGTTATAAAGAGGGTATTAATGTATAGGTTTTAAGGTAAACCAACCAAATCGTAAAAATTTCGACGTTATAGGGAGTTTTTCGTTATAACGAAGGACGTTACAAAGAGTTTACACTGTATATAAAGCTGAAGAGTTTCGTTATTTGTTTGGTTGAACGCGCTAATCTCGGCAACTACTGGTTTGAATTGAAAATTTTATCGAGGAAGGCTATAGGCTTATAGGCTATATAATATCACGCTACGACCAATAGGAGTAGAACATCAATGAAAAATGTTGCAAATATAAGTCAAAATTTGTCCGTCCGACAAAAACTTTTGAACGATAACCCCGATCATCATGAAATTTGGACACAACAGTCATCTCGGTAAACTAAGATGAACGTGCGTACTCATGTCCCTCCCTCTCATTCGTTTTTTTGCACCCAGGTGAAATCGGGCGAGACCGCTAGTATGTTATACAAGTCGCTCGTCTTAAATTTATCGTTTTGCTTTTGCGAGATATAGATTGTAAATTACAGATGTATTATGTTAGAGAGAAGAGGAATGGTTTTCTACTTATTCAAAGTTTTACTTATATTAACAAATCCGTTTAACGATAATTTCATATTATTACTGTAATAAAAATAATTTAGAGTAACGAATGATTTTTTTTATGTGTTTAAAATTTAAATGTAGCTGTTTCCACCGGAAACGGGTTGTCGTGAATATACGTATGACGATTCCAAAAATACCGGGCATTTTATAGTCCGGGTCTGTTTTCATTTTTTATCGGGATAAGACACTCAAATACCGAACTGTCCAGGTGAAAATCGAACACCTGGTAAGCCTGCTTATCACATATAAATAAGGGATTAGAGAGACCCTTTGTCTGGTCTGTAACCATATAATATATGTGGAATACAACGGATTCAACATTTTGTTTGGCCATCCTTATATATTTTTGTCTTTTAGTAACATATATAGGTGTAACTTTATTATATTATAAATTATAATATACAGGGCTGTGATATGAGATATTAAAATAAAAACAAAATTAATTAATTTCGGTATGTTTCAAAATATTATTTATAACAATAAGAGCTACTACTAAATCTTTATAGATTACTAAAAAAACTACTGTTTAACTTTAGAACAAAAAGAGAAATATAGTGTCGTAAATAATTAAAAATTGGCATAATTATCATAAATAAATGCATACATGAATATTTTATTAAATATGTTAGATACCATAATTAAAATGAAAAAAATCAGAGATCTGAACTTCGTCAAAAAGAGATCTGTTAAAGTTAGGTATATATCTAATCGACACTTTTCTTTCTGATCCTTTTAAATAGATCATACTTAAACTAAACCTTATACAGCGAAGGAAAAAATCGGAGAAAATAGCAAGCTGGATCTTGGACTGCTGAGGTGTTTGGGGTTGATTTTTGGAGTGTAGTCTTTGGGAGTTAAAACGACCATCACAAATAATTTGTTAATTAATGTCTTCATTGATGCCTACAAACCAAAGTACAATCTCAAAGAAGATTCAAATTGAATGTAGTAAAAAAATATTAAAAAGTTATAATATTTTGTATATATTATGTGCATTGAAAATTTTTCTGCTAAGCCTTAAAGTCTGTGTCAAATTGATCTGATCCGAGCCTGCGTTGTATGGCAAACAGGTAGATAAGTCGTGGATATCCTCGGGGCACTATCTCGTCCGTCCGTTAATATCCCATCCGTTGTTTGTATAGTAGTGAAGTATCCGCTTTAGTAGTATAGAGTAGAGAAATGAACGCGCCCCGTTAGAGACTGTTTCATTCATAAATACAACACAAAACCAGAGATACAAGCCGCGTGTATTGCATGTGGGTGCGACGGAGATGAACAATATATTATGCGGTTCTATAAGAGTGAGATATGTACAGATACTGCCGCTAGCTGCGCACCGACTGTGCTCAAGACGGAAGCGGAGGGAGAGGAGAACCAACAACACACATGTGTGTGAGATGGATGATGTGGGTCGGGATTGTAGTATAACGTCGCAGCGATTGTATCGATCTATTGATCTTCAGAATCGATACTACATCTCGAAGGATACTTCCTTTTATTTATTGCTATCGGCATTCTGTACAAGAGTGGATGTAAGTATAGGCTAATTTTCAATGTTCTAAGTGCAAAATAAATTCACCGCTAGAGTAAATAAAAACCAGAAGCATAACTTGGACGCGGTGCCTTTGATGTGTCTGCCGATGGATTCGGGACCTTGATTCCAAGCGAAAGGTGAAATTGTATTACTTTTCCATAGACGTACCCTAACTAATTTATATGTTTACGGTTTTGTTTAAAAAAATCATTTTTAAAATGAGTACCCATGGATAAAGTAACTATAAATATGTCTTATTATACCTAAAGCGTTAGAAACAATTAGCTTTAAACCTTTCAACACTTGAGACGGTCCAGCACCGGCCATTTCAGGATAGAATCTCGGCTAACCGAGCACTCGAGGTCACAAGAATAAAGTTCGTATTAGAGAGTTATACTTCTGGTTATTTTGTGGTAACACTATTTTAACAACGCGTATTAAAATAAATTAATATAATTTGATTATATTATGATTTCTATAGAAATGAATTAAAGTGACCGTAAGCCTTCCATGCACCAGAGCATAATGCGTATGCCATATATCTTTAAAAGTTAAAGTAGCCCGCAAGCGTTCCTGATCACATCTGATGGATAAGTTTTTCACTGCCTGCTAAATACATTGTGTTGATGATTGAAATAATCACATGATTTTTAATTGAAAAATAGCTGCATGTTATAAATTATATTTATTATAATTCGCACAGAATACAACTCTATATATTACAAATTCGTGGTCGAAGTTGTTTTCTGTTTGTGAGATATAAAAAGTGTTGCTATCTCGTAAACACAAGTCAGCAATAAAAATAAACGAATTATTTATAGATTCAATCATTCCCTTGATGATTTCAAAAATGTAATTTGAAATTCTTGTACTATCTTGCTCCCAGTGGACTGCCAAGTAATTATATAAAAAACAAATTATTTATTTTATAATTACAGAACAAATTTTAACAGAGTTTTACAGGGTTAGACCTGACCTCTCTGGCTTGACTCAGCCCTCTAATTTTAAGTTCTAGTGATTCGAAACACTGAATAATCTATATAAATAAAAATGAATGTTGCTAAGCGCATAACTCGAGAATGGCTCGACCAATTCGGCTAATTTATTTTTTTGTATGTTCCTTAAGGCCCACGGAAGGTTTTAATACTAAAAAAAAAGAAAAAATTAAAAAGAATTGCGTGGACAATAGAAAAAACAATACTGTTTTTCACCCGGGTGAAACCGGGCGGGACCGCTAGTATACAAATATATATAGAGTCTGAAAAAATTGGTTGATAATTTTATTTATTTAACTGAATAATATACATAATCGTGAATTTCTTAGTATAGAACTCTTCAAGTAAATAAAATTGTTTGATTCTTTAAACTTCATCATTCGTGTAAATAAATAATAATTAATAATTTAATACTAATTAATTTTTATATTAATTTTAGATTTTTCTGAAGAAGATCCAAATCCGGATCGAAACGTCATCTTATGTTATATTGTTTTGTATTTTTATCATTTTTGTCAATATATCTGAGAAAAATTGGTCGACAATTTTATTTACTTGAAGAGTTCTATTCAGACGTTAATCAAAGATTTTAATTCTTAGTATAAAGTTCTTTATAATACTCTCAATATTATTTTTTACGTGTGATAACGTACCGAATTCATTTAGATTTGTATAAATACCGCAAATAAACAACAATATAAAAGTTGCGGTAAAATCTGATTTGACTGATAAATTATTATTGTTTCGATGAATAATGCTGCATTTTACAATCTCGTCCATTCATAGAACAGATCGGTCTTCGTGTATATGCATGTTGTGTTGGCTCTCAGCAGCACTGGCCGGTCTCCGTTCATAACTTCATTCACAAGAGCCCGGCGCAACAACACAGCACAGCACACCAAACTCACACCGTCAAACGTACGAACGCACACAGCGACACATAAACTAAACAACTGTACACAGGTGCAGCATATACACAGTACACACAGCACTCTCTGTGTTGGTGTGCGGGTGTCACCGCTCGGTTCTCCTCAGCACTCAGTCTCGTCGGACAGTTGTTTCATGGTGATCGCGTTTGCGTCTCATTCGCTCGTTTTGTTTGTCTTTCAGCGCAATAATATTATAAATCTATTTCGGATGCATCGCAGAATCTGTGTGCATCTTTATAAAATATTTATGAGGTCGTCGCGTGACGTATCCGAAAAACAAAATCGCATCGTAAAACAATAGAACCAAATAAACGACGAGTGTTATGAAGTCTATGACGCGGAAAGCAGTTGAGTGTGCAACATTTTAATTAAAAAAACAAATGAGCGTTGCGTGACGTTTCGGCAGCACACCGAATTATGTGCAATTTTTCGTATTTGTACATCACTCAACGCGGATAAAACAGTGTATTTATAAAGTGCGAACTGAAGGCTGATAAGTGATCCAACAAATGAAGAAACTAAATGTATTAGAAATTACTAAAGTCGTTTCCGTAGTTGACAGACGTCTTGGTGTTAAAAAGCATTATTTAAATGCAAACAATCGTTTAAAACAAGTGAATGGATATATATAAACAAGTGACGAGCATGATATAATACATTTATTCAATGTTATTGAAGCAAATGAAGATCATAATAATACGAACGAGACTTGTTGATAGTTACGTGTGAACAAGTGAGTTGTGTAAGCGCACGTTTTTATCTTTCTCACAATGTAAAACAATCATTCTGAAACAGTAATTAATCTATACTGTAGTTAAAACAGACCACAAACGTTTTAATTTATATAAGAATACCAAGTGGGTGTTCAAGGTTTGTTTTATCGATGATAAGTGTGTATGACTATAAACAATTTGTTTGACAGCTGAAACTCAGCATCCATCCAATCGTGTGCGAGTTTACGTTCTGTTATCGCAGCCCACACGTATATCAGCCGATAGGACACAATAATAGCCAATCGCTATCGTTTATACGCTGCGCTACTGTTTTATGTGCGACGATAATTATATAATTTTTTTAACAAGTTTTTAAACGCTTAATTTTTTAACTAAAATACCTCTATATGTATTGTATGGGATCCTCAAATAGCTTACACAATACTGGATGTTCCCATTGAAGAAAAAAAGTTTTCTATAGTGTAGAGTGCAATGTGACAAAAGTATCATTTTACAGTATGCAGTTGTACACCGGAAGTGCGTTTTATAATAGTGTGTTGAACTAACATACTTCTGTACACACAGACAATATATTATAGATACCTAACGCACCAGCTTAATAATAATAATAATAGTGCATCGAATTATATAAAAAAATGTGCCTTACCTGCAGTGCATGGGAACTGTGTATTATGGACTCACTCCGCAGGTATTGATAATAATTAATGGATTTATGAGCTGTTGAAGTTCGATTAATTTTTCCAGTTTTGTTAAAAAAATATTACATAAACAATATAGTAAAACAATGTCTGTTTATAAACAAAATGACAATAACAGTGAAAACATGGCTCGCTATGATCAATTCGTTTCTTGTTGCCGTTGCAACTGTAACAGCGCGTCCAATGCATCTTATAAAAGTGATATTAATCATGTTATATTGTTGTGTGTATTATAATAATAAATGTTGTATTGTTGTGTTATTAATAGATAGTGTATAAGCTATTGTTGTGTTTTATTGTTGCTGTGAACTTGTGTGAATGTTGCGTGCAAGGAGCTGAGGGTATTTGATTGAAGAGTGAGAGAAAGAAGAAGCAGAATATATTTATATTGTCTAGTCTGCGTTATCAATGCTGCTGAATCGAAGAATTCTCACTCTCTTCTACAAACGGCCCGCACACAAATGTATATAGATTCGACAGATTTTCATTTCGGGATGGGAATAAAGACAATGAAGGCTTTTGGAAGACCTAAAGGTTTGTTTGTTCAATAATTTACTAATATGTTTACTTGTTCCTTATACCTGTTTATTTATTTTATTTACTTTAGTAAATGACCATTATGTGACCTGAACTGCAGTCTGCAACAGATGAATTTGCAAAGATTGTTGAATTAGAAATAACTTGTGTCTTCTTAACTATTGGGTACCCAATTGTTTCAGTAAGACCATAATTGACTCTGGATAGATTGATAGATGTCATAACTGGATGAGAATGTACCTATATCTTTTCAGATGAATTTCTGCTTCAAGGATTTTGCTAAAACCTATTTTTGAGAACGTAATATTAAATTCTCAATTAATCTGGTTACTTTCTTAAAACTATTTTTTGTGCAATAAGTAATTACTTCTTAAAGGTTGTTTATGTTTTAATACCGAAGTAATAAAGATAATAAAAAATAGTGGTAAATGAAACAAACAATTGAATATGCCTCAAATGCTTTGGAATGTTGAAACCTGTCAAATAAGTTGCTTTTGTAGAATTCTTTGAAGATTTATTTCATTATTAGTCAAAAGCATTTCTAAAACAAACAAATGAACTATGCAATATTTACTTTAGATTTAGTGAATTGTTACTTTGTGTAATTACAGACGCAAATAGTTATTCATTGATGTTAATTTTAACGAATTCTTCATACTATATGAACTTCGCTCTTGTTCCATTTTGGATTTCTTTTTGGTATCCTTCACTATATAGTTTTTAGCGAATTTTTGTTGTAGTGGGATTACAATCTTTGCTTATAACTGGCTGTAGCGCATTGTTTTTATGAACTTAAGGCAACTTTTGAGCGAATGTTACATTAATCGATTTGTACACAGAAGGGGTTTCTCTTACATCCAGAGTTAATCACAGCTCATACATTTCTAATATGACGCTTATCGCAGAAACCACTGAACTCATTTTCCTGAAACTTATTTGTCGTTAATTATTCATGAAGGCGGGCAAATAATTTCATTTGAAGATAGACAACTTAAGGAAATAAATAAAAGGGTTAGTAGTGCATGGAAAAAATGTTGGTCATTAAAATATATATCCTCAAATACAATATTAGCTTTAAATCTAAAAACAAAAGTAGATAATTCTTGTGTTCTTCCGCCCAAACACGGTCCTTAACTGAAAAAAAAAATACTATAAAAAACTACAAACTTGTCAAAGATCGATGGAAAGGAAAACGCTCAATATAAAATTAATAGATAAATCAATTTTAATAATATTAGTAAGAAAATAAAAATAATAGACGAGAAACAAAAAATGAAATATATGAAATGGGCGCATGGGTTGGACCTATCGCATATAGCAAGAATGAATAATGATAAATGGACAAAGGTATTAACGGAATGGTATCCAAGAAATGGTAAAAGGAAGCAATTAGGAAAACAAGAAAATGTGGAAGGATGATATAGAAAAGTTAGCTAGAAAATATTGCCATCATGCTGCCAAAGACAGGAAAACATGAACAGATATGGGAGAGGCCTTTGTCCAATAGTGGGATGAAATTGGCTATATATTATAATTATTATTACAAGCATGAAGACTAGATATACGTATATGTAACAAATTTCATGCTTCAAGGTCAAATGGTTTCTAATGCGACTACAGGGGAATACAATATTGTATTAAAATCCAAGCCGACGTTTGAAAAAAAAGTGTTCTCTATTAGAATAAGTTACTTAAGAAAGAATTTTTTTCTTTTAATTTAGTCCACAACCGCGCCACACGATTCTCTTCAAAAATATACATTTTCCTCATTTTCTTGATTCTTAAGGAGGTTGAGCCGTTTTACGAAAATAATGAAAAAAATCTGAAATAAAGTTTTTTTAATAGATTTTTTTATGACAAAATTTTCTGTAAAAAATCCAAAATCATTAGGAGATTAATAAAGTTAAAAATTAAAGAAAACTTTTACATGTAGGCTTATGGAAAATATGTCAAACTAGCATGCAAACGGTACATTTTAATTTTTTGCAAATAACCAAATAATGTCAGCAGTTCCAAAAACTAACTATGGAAAGCATCGATTACTTACGCATATTTTAATATTTTTTCCAATTTAATTAGGAGACTTTTAATCAATAAAAAAAATTATTAAGCCTTAGCACTTTTCGATTATCGACTTTTATTCTTGACAATTTTAACAATTTTAACTAAATTTCAACTTTTTAATGATTTAATTTTTATTTTTATTACTTCTAATTTCTTTTTTTAATTATTTACTGCATATGTAAAATACAGATATTTACATAAATTTAGATTTTTTAACGTAACTTTGTACAAAAAATTCAAAAGTTAGTGTTAGTCCATTAAGTAAAATACTGAAATAATTAATTAATATTAAAAAAAATTATTTATTTATGCCTTTATGACAATAATTTGGTATCATCGACTTATAAACTTTTGTAAAAATTTATTATGGAAAAGTTCCCATTTAGAATTCGTCATACTTTTGGTTGGGACTGTAACGCATCAACCTCCTTAAATGTGAGCTCATTAATGTAAAAATTATAATAATTAGGATCTAGAACAGACTGACGGAATAGTGAGAACATCGTAAAATAGGGTTTCGTTAGTGTTCTTTGGGTCCGGAAAAAATGAGTAATAATTTGAAATGGTCGTTATGCGAGCTTCGTATTATGTACTTCCCATACGGCAATGAAAAATGAATATCGGTGTTTTAATAATTTTTGACAAACATCTGTAGTGTTTATATCGCAATATTTACATAATATATTAAATTAGCAAAAGTGTCGTTAATGTATAAGTATAGGTATTTATTCTGTATCAACTGTTGCATCTGGCTGGCGTGTGGTGCTGACGTCAATCGAGTATTTTTTTTAAATTTATTTTGGAATCACTGCATATCAGGCGTTTCTAATGTCAATATAAATAATATCGCGACTGCTTTGTTTATTAGTAGTGTTCTAAGATCAGTCCGTTAATAGTTGCATAATCTGTAGTTTACGAAATCTACATGTTAATATACCTATACAGTATGTAAACGCGTAAGGTGCACATAGGGAAATTAGCATTGGGAAAAAATACTTGGATCAGAGTTAGCCATGACTGCATTAATTGTCATTTCTATTGAATTATCGTGGTATTCTTGAGGATTTCTATTTTATTTTGATTTTTTTTATTTTACTTGGCTTTTTTAATAATAAAAAGCTCTTATAAATCATTATTTTAATTTTTTTGTACCAAAGTAAAACAAAAAAACAACTCCATCTGTTTGGAAACATTTCATTCAAAAAATGTCTGACTTGTATGACGTAAGCGCGCTGGTAAATCAGTGACCCGATGTCTAGGTTCAACACGAATAGGCGGACATATTTGATCTCGCACCATATTTAAGTATTTTTGGGAATTTAATGTCCCATTAATAAAAAAAGTCCGATTATGTTGTAATTATTTGAATATTTTCTTCGGTAGTATACACATTCATTTTGCAAAAGAATATTATCTGTCACATTGAAAAACAAGATTTCAAGGCTCACTCTGATCCAGTCATTTTTTCTCAATGTTAGTTTCCCTATGTGCACCGTACGTGTTTATGTATATGTCGTTGAAATGTATCGATATTTTTAACCAACCCAATTTAGGTCAAAATTGTTTTTTTAAAGGCTCCTCTTAGCAAGTTTGTTCCGGGCGACATTTTTTTTACCCCTCCACCAATTTTTTCATTAGTAGCAGATTTTTCTATTCGTCAATAAATAAAATTATCGACCAATTTTTCAGACAATATATTAATTTTGTTAATATATTGTCTGAAAAATTGGTCGATAATTTTATTTATTGAAGAGTTCTAATCAGACGTTAATCAAAAATTTTTCTATTCGTTTTACTATTTATTAAGTCAGCTGGCAAAATCTCTTTAGAATATACCTTTTTGCTAAAATTAAGTACCTAGATTATGATGAGCCGCTTATTATATGTTGATGGTAACACGATTTATGAGTTTACTTTTGACTTTTGCGGCTTTGCCAACGATTTTGATTTGTGATAAAAAAAATTTCTCTCCAGGCCTTTCATATAAATCGGGATCCATTACAATTAGTAACAAAAAGATAAAATAATATACGTGCTAAGAAAATTATTTTTGTAATACTTAGCTTATAGATTTAAAAGCCGAGTTCGTGTTATATTCGATCGTTGAAGTCATTTGTGCTTTTAAAGGGAATGGTGATAATTTTGAAGCTACAGTCTAGCGTTTAAAATGATAAACATTTGATTGTTTGAATTGCATAAAAACGATCGGGAGCGTGTCAAATTTTTTTATACGCTTGACGGTTATGATTTTTATTTACTCATGAACATTTTTTAAAAATCTCTGCAAATATGATTTATTTTTTTCATAAATTCATCTCTAAATGCGGCTTTAAAAAAATATTTACTCAATGAAAAAACTATAGGTATTGTTTTTATGAAAAATTCGTTGAGAAGAAGAGCACGTCAATATTGTATTCGAAAAAAGTAACTAGTTGATAAAGTATGAACATTTTTTTTTGTACAGTGTGCTTTTTTGATTTACTGGAGACTTGATATTATGATTAAATAAATTGAGATTTACGATTTATTAGTCTGTGCCATGTTTCGTAAATATACGAATTGTTCGTTTTGCGAAAGTTCTTCTCTATATAAACAGATTTCTCAGTACTACCACAAGAATAATAATTATTCTTGTGGTACTACTGCACTTTTAGATAAGATTGATATTATAGTTTTGAGTAGGTATTGACAATGGTCCGTCGGCAGCTTGTAAGCAGTACATATAGGTTTGCTTTTATAATCATACTGCATTACTGTAATAATTATATTGGTGTAGCTCGTAGCGCAGATGCGAGACCTGTTGCTTTAGGCCTATAATATGTCGACACAGAACAAGCGCCACAAAGAAGGGAAATCATTGGCGCTATTCTGTACGGTCAATATTATAATTAACGATGTTGTTTAATTTTAATCTCATTTTAACTTATGTAAGGTTAAATTTGGTAGAAAATTACAAAAAAAAAACAGGACTTATCGACCAGAGTTGTGTTGAAACTCTGGTTGATTTCCTTTGACATGTAATCGTTCTACGGTTTTGATCTTGACCTTCAACCATGCGCAATGAACTGCTCAAGCTTTTCTAAAACAGGATAAATCTTACGTAAGACAGAGGAGTGGAAGTTCGAAGAATCTTATGTATCCCAACATAGGGGAAGGGGGTAAAATGGCCAAAATCGTCCTTACGTATTTAATGAATGGCCCCTAACACGGTAAGCCAAAAGTGTTAATGTTTTGTGGTTTAGACTCCAGTCTTTACATCTAAGATTTTATCCCTTTTCAGAGATTCAACGTAGGTTATTTTAGTATCACCTCTTAAAGTAGTGGGACATCTTTTTTGTTACATCCTATATAGACTTTGTTCAGTATATCGCAAATTTTGTATCAATCCACTGTAAAGTCAGAAATATAATTGGTTCGATGAAAAATGTTTGTGTATTTGTTTTATGTGCCCAAGTTGCTGTCTGCGGTGTGAGATCGGAATACGCTGACTGCAGACAGGTCACAATGGAATTGTCAGCAGAATGCAGACGCTGACATGTGACCGACAGAAGGACGCTGGCGTTGCAATGACGCGCACAAATCATATTTATTATGTCTTCTTAATCATATTACAATAATTGCTTTCAAATTGCGCTGTTCTCTATAACGTACAACTACCAAGCGAGTAGTGTTTTCCGAATTCCTCAAAATCACGCATCCTCAAAATTAGTCACTAGTATGATGGGGACCCCCACGAAAAGTGTCGTTCCAAAAATTAAAAATAAAACATTTTAGAATCTTCGTATGTAATTATAATAACAAATGTTTGCTTAAACACTCCCTGAAAATTCGCATGTAAACTTCCATGCTGTTCTTTATAATATAATATTATGAAGAGGTAAAGTTTGGAAATAGGAGGTAATGTCTGAAACTACTCATCCGATTTCAACAAATTTTCACCAGAATTTAGAATGAACCTTCAGGATGAACATAGACTATACAGTGTGTTCATTTCAAAAGTATCCACCCTTAAGAGTATGCGTCCCAGCAAACACCCCCTGCACCCTTCATCTCAAATCTTTTCCCCTCGCCTAAAAACGGTTTGCGCTCTCCCGACGCTATTTTTAAAGCTAGAGGGTTCTGGTAAACGCCAAATGAAAGACAAAGAATTAGACTACAGATCCTTCAGGCGAATTTTTTGAAAAAAAGTTTCGTCTACGTGTGAAATATTACGTAACTTATTATTTTTTTCAAAAGGTTGTAAGTTTTTTCAGAAATTTTTTTTCAAAAAATTCGCCTGAAGGATCTGTAGTCTGATTCTTTGTCTTTCATTTGGCGTTTACCAGAACCCTCTAGCTTTGATGGATGTAATGTAAATATCTTTCCCAATGCCTTTTACCGGGAATCGTGTCGCGGTTTCCCTTCAATAATTCTGTAATTCCATATAATGTCGAGGCAGTTACTTTTATTAAACATGGATATGGTAACTGGCGATAATCGCACTTATCGGTGAACCATAAGATTCATTAAGAAGTTCTCCGACATTGTAATTTGTAATGAAATTTTTAATTATGAAAAATAAACTAACTAATCGAATATGATAAAAAGGTCAGAGAGAACTCTATTTTCGGTAGTTATACCAGAAAATTTGGAAATATTTGAGATATTTTCTCCATTCTGTCAAAGACAGCGAACTGAATTGATTGTTTTTAAGATGAGGTTTTTCAAGAATTCTCGATATCAAGACGAGAAAGATACCCTCGAGAAAGTTGCATCTTAAGGTGAGACTTACAAAATTTGGACGCGAGTACGTGAATTCTCGTCGAAATGGAATCACTATCGAGAAATACGAACTCTGATGGAAAATACCAACCATGTCAGATATTATGTGAAACATTCATGGACAGTGCACATTGTTTTTTTTTTCTTCTGGTAAATGCTATTTACCCAGAGTCTGCGGAGTTTTTAATGTAGGGGAGTGACCCAGTATCGGATAGTTGGCGGTGCAGGTCGCTGCTGTTACTGCATTATTCACGATCATCCAGCGGAACGAGTGGAACCCATGTACCAAACACAACGTAACATGCGAACACGTCAAAACGGCCGTTTATCTGTATAATTTACCTGCTGGATAACCACGTCGGTTGCTTCTTTTATAGTGTCGTCCACGAAGCAAGATATAGGGCGTCCGAACGTAGTGCTACTTACTTGTACTGAAAATTTGCAGAATAATAGGAGATAGTACAAGTAAGTAGGGAAAAAATTGCCAGAAGCCTATAGGCGGAAGATAAAGAGCCGCCAGAAGGCGCTAATGTTGCGAAAAATCAGTGCACTTCTGGCAATTTCTATACTTATTCTGTAATTCAAAACTAGATTATATATTATAATAAAATAAATAAAATTATCGACCAATTTTTCAGACATATTAACAAAAAATATCAATAATAGGCAGGTACATTAAACGATTAACGTTTCGATCCGGATTTGGATCTTCTTATTGAAGAGTTCTAATCAGACGTTAATCAAAGATTTGATTATAATATAATATATAATATAGTTTTGAATTACAGAATAAGTATAGAAATTGCCAGAAGTGCACTGATTTTTCGCAACATTAGCGCCTTCTGGCGGCTCTTTATCTTCCGCCTAGCCTTCTGGCAATTTTTTCGCTTCTTACTTGTACTATCTCCTATTATTCTGCAAATTTTCAGCTCTGCACCGAGTCACCCATTTTCTCCGTAGCCAGCTCTCCGTCAATTTGGCGTTTAGTCGAATGCTTTAGCGACAATTTTTAGGCGAGGTTGAAGGATTGTGATGAAGAGTGCAGGAGGTATTTGTAGGTAGCGTATATGTCACTATATACTCTTAAATAATCAGTCTTGTGTGTCATCAGTCATCACAGTGCCTATAGCTTGCTTGTAGGGTAATTCCTTGAGCGCGTGGGTTTTCTGAATAAGTCGTACAATAGGTGAATTTTAAATAACGTTTGATATTATGTAGAGTACAAATAAATACCAGTGAATGATGCGTATGACTGGTGCATGAATTACCGTCCAAAACACACACACACACACCAAATGTACTATTTCAGTGAGTATACGTAGGTTTCACGTGTTTCTTTGTATGGAACATTGTTATCAACTGAACTTAATAGGAAAATTGGACCACTCGCCTGATTACACATGCAAACGTTACGAGTCTGCACTACTACTCTGAGTATACGGGCTGTTCGGTGAAATGTTCCGGTTCCTATTCCGGGTCAGACTTCAGTTTCCACTACCCTGGAAAAATATTAATATGTTAATTGAAAAATTCATGAATAAAAATATATTGTGTTTAAGAATGGGTCATCGAGAGAAAGAAAGCTTCGTTACATTAAATTCCAATTTCGTGGAAAACATGGAAGCAAAATGGATATTTTCTTTTTTGACGTGATAACGTCTTATAAATTGATGAAACACCGGCTGCACGCACGAAAAAGTGTCACGTTCCGCCTGAGCCTGAGCGTGCAAGCGAGAGCGCGGTATAAGGCACGATCGGCCCAAGCGTCGGCTTGTACGCATTTCTCTCTCTCTTCTCACGTGACGTCAGAGAGTTCATCAATGTTTCTTTATGACGTTATCACGTAAAACTATCGTCCGTAAACCGACTTTACAGACAACCAATTTTTTTTTTTAAATTCTCTACGATTCTCATTCCGGAAGCGTCCTTGAAAGTCAAGATCCTTAGTTCTGGAATTTTGTATGTAATTTTACCTAAACCCAAATATAAAAAAAAAAAAATATTATAATTTGCACTGATTTTTCACTCGGCACTTTGTAGAACATGATTAATATTAAATAATTTTCAAGAATTTTCAAGTGTTTTATTATTTATTTAATAAAAAAATTATTGTCTTAGTGCAAATATCAAAATTCTAATAAGTTTATTCTTGTGGTCAATAGGATCACCAAACATATACCTATACATTTTTTTTAAGTTTCAGAGCTATTTGGCCTGGTTTCTATGCGGAATGTCAATTTATAAAAAACAGTCTGTAATTGGTGCGTTGGTGGTTCATTCAGTAAATTGTTAACAGTTCTGGTCGGGGGCCGGAGAGGTAGTCAGACATTTATAGTTGTCACGTTAATGCAAGAAATGCGCAATACTTGAATAAGCTAAAAACATGATAATAAATGAAATTGACAGATCGTGTGAATTTAATTAAAAAAAATTCCAGCCAATTGGGCGACGGGACCATTCCAACTTAAAAAATGTTGGCATTTGATTATAATAAAGAATATAAAATTTCTAATATCGTGTGAGGCATGATGCCATCTGACGGCTTAGCTCAACGCTTTTGCTACTTGCGCCTCTATATGACAATTTTAGTAAAATATTTCTTCGATCTGTCATCTGAGCTTCATATTGTAATACTTACAACAAAAAGAAGAACGTTATAAGCAGTGTGCAAAATTAGAAACGAATTGAATACCTGCAATCATATTTAAAAAATAATTTTGTAAAGTGATAATTATTATACTTATTTAGTGCGAATAATTCGCACAGGTCACTCTAGTACCTAATAATATGTGATCGATGATACCTCTTTTCATTGGTAATCTACGTCAGTCTAACTCTTCTTCAGGGGACAGCAAATAGATGGACATTAAGCCAGTGTACAATGCAGTCATTATTATTATTATTATTATTATTATTATTATTATAATAATAATAATAATTATTATTATTATTCAACTTGCGTTAGCCATTATTGTCGAGTATTGATGTTAATCAAAGTTTTGCTTATTTATGTTACTTAGCTAATTTTTTACTCCTTCCTTAACAGTCGTGTACTCTGCCTTTCTAATGGTGTCATAATAGTTTTGTTTTGTTTGACATTGTTTTTTACGTCGGTCGGATGGCGAGACCTAGGGGTCAGGCCAAAATTTCTAGACAATTTCCTGAACAATTTGGCACCATTTTTGGAAATGTTTATTTTATCATAGTACTGCACTTCGCAAAATTAGCAGCGCTGTCTATTTGATTTTGAAAACCAATTAAATAACAATTGTTGACGCAATGCTAATGAACATCCCTGTGATAAAAGAACAGTCATGTAAATTTAGAGACGGTCGTACTCGTAGTAATACTGTTGTCCATTGTGACTCTGGCTTCAGGTGTGCACAGTACACATGTTTATAATTAGTGTGTATACTTCCAAGGATCGAGGCAGGTGTATCGGACTTGGCCGACAGTTGCTCACCGTGTGTTGTGTAGGCTTAGCGTTTGGAACATTTACAAACCGTTGCGTAGCCAGTTAGTGCAGTTGAACTTAACAACTGCCTATTTTTTCTTTTATTTTATTAAAGGCCATCAACTGTTTGGATCGTCGAGAAACAGTGTCAATTTATTTTCGACATATATAATTTCCTAATGTATGCCCTTCTATCTGCCTTTCTCCTGGCCGTCCAGAAGAGCTCCGTTGATCTACGAAGCTGAATATGTGCACACTTATAGTATATAGGACACGAAACAAAACCTGGCTGATTTTTTCTCCGGTGACAGAAATTGGAGTTTTTCGGAAGAAATCATACTAATTTTCATATGAACGCCCCCGTTGAAAACACCTATAAAGTTTAGATAAAAAATTTTTTTAACAAAACTTTCTTGAAAAATAAATAGAATAATAATCCGTTATGAAAAGTATACCATTATTATATAAAAAAACACCGTTATGGCATATATCTCTTCCCCAAAAACAATAGGGATCTACATATTTGCATACCAAACATCCTCCCAAAATTTGGTTTCAATCCGCTCATCCGTTTGATCTGTATCGTGTTCACAGACTAACAGACGCACAGAGTTTTTCCAAAAATATGTGTAAAATTAGGGAGTGCATAAAAATATTTTTTTGCAATATTGTTTCAGTACCATCCATATATAAACAGATTTGTTTACTATCGTTTATAACAAAATAAATAAAGTAAATCGGTCTATTAATTTACTAGTATTTATCTATAAACAAATAAAAAATATTATTTATATTGCAATTACTAATATATTTTTTAATTGATGTACATTTTAAGCAACTATATAAATCGGGTCCTCTGTAAATATAAGAATGATATAGATTTTCTTGATTGTAGGTACTTCGCAATTGATCATAATAGGTATGTTCCAAGCACCCAGCAAACGGATACGAAACCGTCACCCGCATGCGCAGTAGCTAAAACAAAACTGTTTATATCGACTTTGGAATACGTTTTAGCTACCTGCGGATGACGGTGACGGATCGTGTTCGTTTGCTGGCTGCTTGGAACATAACTCATATTTTAGTTCCATCTATGGCTGTATAAGTACTTATTTCAAAAACATTACGTAGTGTGCTAATCACTTTTGACTTGTATCTAATTGAAGTCTGGAATCCCAAATATGTTAGTTATCAAAGTAGAATAATTAAATTTACATCACTTTTTCTATTTTCCGATTTGAAAGTCGTAATATCCAATCAAGTGATGAAATCTTTATAATCGAGAAACATTAAAAAATTAGACGTTTTTATAATATTAAGCTAAAAACGTCAGAGAGCATAGTGAATACAACACTTCCAAGTTTTCTTAAATATTTGTTCTTGTTTCGAGTTTGCGCATGCAGTAATAATGAAATTTCGTATTTTCCTTGCGATATATGTTTGTATTATTATATGTACTTATTTTTTGAGTGTAAAGAATTTGATGTTTGGATTGCGAGATATCCATTTCGTTCAGCCGACTCAGACTTATTAGTCCGAGAGGTGGTGTCAAAATTTATCAGTGATTTATCTCCGACTCAAATGTAATTGATTGAAGAGTTTAACCATTACTTTGTTCGAAATCGAAAGTCAGTCAGCGCGACCGCGGTGGGTGTGGGCGTGGGAGGCTGTGAAACTCGTCGGAAAAACTATGAAAAAAAGTGATAAATCTGCTGATGAAAATTTGTTAGATTGTAAATAATTGATGATTAAACGTGAAAATACTCGTCAGTCACTTTCCCGACGGGGGAAACATCGTCAGTCAGAGGTTTGAAGCCTTTAAAAGAATATCAGTTGCTCAGTGTTTGAATTTAAAATCGATATTTTCAGAACGAATAGTAGGTATAGAACTCCCGGTTTATATCCCTTATAGACGAGAGTTTGTTGGTATTATGTAATAAAGTTGTAGTTAATATCATTCGATAGAGTACTGCAGTGTGTGACAATAATAATTTGAGAGTCGATGTCCAGCTGCAGCTTTGGCATGTGCCGTCTGGTGATGGTGTGCATTGCGCGCAGATGACGACTTTGCTGCCACAAGGTGCTACATTTGTCGGTGAAGTTGTCACGCTCATTTTAATAGTCCGCAACATTGAGACGAAAATATTGAACTAGAACTAATTGAAGTTATTGACTCACTTGGTCTGTAGCATATTCCTGTCCGTATAGACTTTAGAATTCTGGAACGACATCGGGTCGTAATCCACGGGACACCCATAATATATAATTTGTTTCCTCCGACATGTTTCTCAGAAAGAAATCCGCTCAACAAAGGAAACGTTCAATGTTCGTTCCGTCTCTGGAACCGTTTTGGACAACGGGCAGATTTTGGACGCAGTATGATTATGAAACAGAATAAAGATGTCTATTTTCCTATATATTTCGTATAATTTTCAGCTTGTTATCGGCCGAGAATAACAAGTCAGCTTTCGTAATTATTCACATAAACGGAATTTTTGAAGTGAAACTCCTTTACGCGTAGTAGAGAAAATTGGATTCATGCGGCTTCGCCGTTGAGCTAAATTACGACACAGAGAGCGCACAACTGCAGCGATTGTACATGTATGCATACCTACGATTGGATGTGAGACAACAGTCGACGCGACTTGAAGTTTCACTTCTGCAGTGTGCTTTTTAGAATCAAATAACGTATGAGGACAGCACAGTATCCAAAAACCTCCATTTTTACATCGCGTTCAAAAAGTAGATTGTGTGAATCTTTCAAATAATGACATTTATATTGCACAAAACTTTAGACTTACGGCCGCTGCACACTAGGCTAGAAACACTGCTTTTACTTCTGCTGGCTGGGTACGAAGCTAGAAATGACGTGATTGCGGTCTCGCCTGCTAGCTCACAAGATAGGTTTTAAAATTAGAATATCAGGAGCTATTTTTCTTGCTAGGTCCGCTGCTAGGTATGAACAAGAACTAATAAGGAAGCACTATCTTGTCACGTGGGCAACTTGAACAAACGCCCACAAACAAACACTATGCCATAGAATAGAATAGAATAGCATCTTTATTAAGAACCAGAGTAGGTATAATAGCGTTAAGAACAAATGCAATATAATATGACTTAAAATCAAAGTTTAAAATTTGAACACTATCATAAAAGACATAGTCATTAAAAATTACAATGCACCATTTAAAAGGTTTAACAAAAATACAACTTTAACATAGTAAGAGGTTAAAAAAAATAATTTGTCAGAGAATAAAATTCCGCATCAATCAAAAAATTGAAAACAGCCGTTTTAAAAGAAGAAAAAGATTTAATTGCTCTAATTTCCCTTGGAAGTTGCAACTGCCTTCGAACATAGTTAGTGTTCTGTTCAGAGACAATAAACATGCACTTTTGTTAGCGTTCTATCACTGCGCGCGCACCACATCTACCTGCAGAGCAGGTAAAGACGTCTCGTGTGAAGCGAGCACATAATAGCAATCTAGAAAACTAGTAGTGAAATCTAGCAAGGAACCTAGCGGCAAATCCAGCCTCGTGTGCAGCGAACTTAAGATACCTTGTCTCACAATTTTTTGGTTATTGATGAATATTGTCACTCAAGTGTGTCAAAGACTGACGTCTGTGTTTAGATGCTCAGTTGTTTTAATTTTTTTTTCCTTGAGTATTTTCAGTTGCTGTTCAAATATTTTTGTAAATTTTATAACCGAAAAATATTTATTTACGTAACATAATATATGTTATGTAAATATTTCTCTTGTGACAATGTGCCAACGACCCTATAGTTCCGACATAACATGTTAACCCTATATCAATGTGTTTATTAATGTTAATCGAAGTGATAAAGAACCTGTAAATATCATCGATTTTTCCTCATTTCATAGAAATTGAATGTGATCTTCTGTAAATTGACGTCATATTTCAATTTTATGACGTCAATGCGCGACTCTGTGCACATATTGACAGATGATGATATCGCAAATTTCACAAATTTTTTTATGTAAGCAAACACTAATTGTCACACCCTAACTGAAGGCTAAGCTGTAGGTAGTTATTCGCAATCGCAGTTTGTTTTTAAAAAAAATCTAATGTATACATTTTTAAGCCTATTTCTTAAACAATAGCGTCCCTCACTTGTTAAGACCAAAACAGTGGTTCTAGTTTCGTATGAAACGATAAAATTGAAAAACTTGCCATTACATAAATTATTATGAGGACATCTAATAGTTAAATTGATGTCATGAAGAATTTTCAAGTATAATGCGGTGTTTACACGGGTGACTAAAGCCAGACGATTTCCGCCGCACGGCGAAAATCGACCGTCTAAATGGCAATTCGGCTAGGCCGCAAGTGACTAAAATCGCAAGCCCCAAAGTAGACTAGCATCCGACTTTTGCCGCGCGGCGACCGGCCGCATGCGGCTGGTGACTAAAATCGACCGTGAAAATGCTCATTCGCAGGCGACCGTGCTGATCGACATTTTGATGCCAAATGAACTAGTCACCCGCGATTTTCATCGACTCGTGTAAATCGGGTAGCGATTCGGCTAGGACAGGCGATGCGACTGGTGACTTGCCGCACGGCTAAAATCGACCCGTGTAAACACCGCATTATAGTTATTGTGGCAGTTGTAAGCTCAAGTTCAACGGTATTTCAAACTTCAAAAATAATAAGAGTCGGGTTAAACCGGGGAACTCGAAAGAATTAAGTGTCCCGAGCCGCACGGTTTGCAAATGTTTTATCGTAGCTACTGGTTTTAAATCTGTCTATTTATGATGGTATTTAGCTGATAATAAAATAAAAAGTTACATTCACAAACTCGATATAATATCTTCCATTCAATGAGGTGTCTAGTGTGCAATATAGAAAATGTATGAAAAAATTGGTTGTCTGTAAAGTCGGTTTACGGACGATAGTTTTACGTGATAACGTATTCCGCTCGAATATCATATTTAATAATCACGCACAGAGTCAGGCGGAACGTTAGGAACGTTACACTTTTTCGTGCATGCAGCCGGTGTTTCATCTTTTTATATTGACGTGATTCATCAATTTATAAGACGTTATCACGTCAAAAACTCACTGACTAATAACCTTCCGTGAATTGGAATGCTTTATTTATGTTTTAAAACATTTTGTAATCGGTCTCTACTAATGGACGAATTAATAGAACGTGTATGGACAAGGATGAAAGAAGAATGACTGTTCGTTTAGCACACATTGATTAATTAGCCAAATGGTTTAATTATAGAAAAAATATGGTTGTGGCTAATTACGCATATAGTCGTAGAAACCAAAAAACAATATATAAAAAAATCGGTCTCAATGTTCGTCATTGCCAACAAGGAGCAAATAAAAACTACACAGAATAATACTATATGAAACTAGTGTGACCTGTGCGAATTATTCGCACTAAATAAGTATAATAATTATCACTTTACAAAATTATTTTTTAAATATGATTGCAGGTATTCAATTCGTTTTTAATTTGCCGTTAGATGGCAGTATGCAGTATTTTGTCTGTTGTATTACAATATAAAGGTCAGATGACAGATCGAAGTGTTAACGTTGTTTCAAAATTAACGCCGTCAGATGGCAGACGTTGTTCAGAGTTTAATTAATTTAATTAATTTACAAAAACAATAGCAATAATAAATTTTTTAGTTGTCGATGTCAGTAGAGCAAGCAATTATCTGTAAAATGATATATAATTTATGTGGAGAAATTGTGAGGTTTTTTCTAAAAAGGGAGGCAAACATCTTTAACCTTAGCGTATTAATATATATGATATGCAGATAAAAATTATTTCTGCATATCTATTTTCATGGATGTTTTCACTTAAAAAATTCAATGGAAGGTGATAATCGCCAAATCTCTTACAATTTAGTGTTGGTTAAATGAAGAGACCAATATTATATTTATATCAAGGAGTTTATAATCTTTGAGTGTCATTCTGTAGGTACATTGTACATAATATTATAAGTATTGGTACACCGCACGTGCAGGTATCTTAAATACGTGCCGTCAACAGTTGGCGCGCGGGATCCGAGCCGCCGACACGGCATGGCGCGGGCACATCTTCCTCCCGATGTCAGGCAGTCAGTCTGACCTTGGTTTTCTCTACTGCCAACTAGACACGACTCGAATAATTTATTGATTAACTGTCGTTAACGCAGGCCGACACACTTGTATTATAGACAAATTATTAACAGACCCCATGATGGTGCTCCCTAACCCTATATTTATGATGAGCGGTGAATACAGCGCAATGTTTTTGGCACGAGTTGCTATCGTAATTATATTAATGAAAGTCATAGTATATTGTTTTGTTTGAAAAACAATCGCGTGGAGGAAACCAAATAGAGTAATTGAAGTTTAATTTATTTTTAATTTAAACTAAAAATTTGAATGTTAATTTGAACACTTCTAATCATCCTGTTTTCTCCTCTAAGATTTATCATGTAATCGTTAATAATAAATATTTTTCTACTTCTATTATCAAAGTAGACCGATCATTCTGAAAATTTGCATAACGCCATAATTTTTTATTGTGAACAATTTTCCTTAGTGACACTTTTGCGTACTATGAACGGAAAAGGTACTTTACCTGAAACAAAAAGAGGTTTTGCTCAACTGTAAAGGCCTACTTGATTTAAAAAAATCGAAAGTAAACTAAAAATAAGTTTCAGACCAAGCAGGGCGGAATCCCAAAATATGAAATTCCAATTCGAAAATTTTTGGTCAACCTCACCTATTGTGAACTCAATCCGGGGACACACTGTATATAAATTGGTACACTACATTTTCGTTTGATTTTGTTATCTATTTAGCGCCAAATGTCGCTTCGCAAAATGTTTATGAGTTGGTGATTGATTTGCGTTTTGATTTGTTTCAGACATCCCGACGCAGGTGCCCCCGCTCACGCCGGGCACCAACAAGAAGATGACAGAGGCGTTAAAGGCCTCCTTCGCGTCTTGGGAGAAGGAGCAGGTGCGCCTCAACATCACCAAAGGTTAGTTCAAAATAACGTTAATCAAAGAGTGAAACAAATTATACCTAAGCATTACATATAAATTACTAGCGGTCCCGCCCGGTTTCACCCGGGTGCAAAAGAATGAATGGGGAAGGAAGGGACATGAGTACACACATTCATCTTAGTTTACCGAGATGAATGTTGTGTCCAAATTTCATGATGATCGCAGTTACCGTTCAAAAGTTTTTGTCGATAAAAAGCAGTACCTATTTATACTTTTTTTAACTAATAATTTTTTTTAAATGAATTAAATAAAATTAAAATAAATTTAAATGTAAGCCTTAGAAGAAAGCAATGTAAAAAATAAATAAAAATATATTCACCCAACGTGGGGCTCGAACCCACGACCCTGATATTGACAGTCGCATGCGCTACCGATTGATCTACCTGAGGTTGTGTTCTTTCATCACTAATATGAGTATATCTAGTTAGTGCATTTCACATGAATAAAACTTATTTTTGAGATACTTTTTGCAACATTTTTCATTAAAGCTCCGCTCCTAATGGTCGGAGCGTAATATTATATAGCCTATAGCCTTCCTCGGTAAATGGGCTATCCAACAAAAAAAATTATTCAATTTGAACCAGTAGTTCCTGAGATTAGCGCGTTCAAACAAACAAACAAACTCTTCAGCTTTATATATTAGTATAGTTTGCATAAAAATGGAGAATTAGATAATAGAAAACCTGACATAAACCGTTTAGCCATTATGATCACATCTGTATAATCGATTGGATTGCAAACAGAAAATAAAAAAAAATAGTTTTTACATCATTAGATACGGGCTATTTAGTCTGGTATATCTAAAGTATTTGCTTAGAATATTAAAATTTATCTTTTATATAAATAAAAATTAAATGCTGTTCGTTGATAAGCGCATCACTTGAGAACGACTGAACCGATTTGGCTAATTTTTTTTAATGTTCGTGATAGTCCGAGTAAGGTTTTTAGGGAAATAAAAATTGGAAAAGTTGCGGTAGAGCCGAAAGCTTCACTACTGTTGTCGCTACCGTGTTTCGTCTCAATCGTAATCAATCAATCAATCTCAATCAATTAATAAATATATGACAGTACACCCTACAAATATGGCTATTATTCTATAAGAAAGTCCGATGCAGCATAATGGGTTTATACAGGTGAGTTTTAAGTTGATGCTTTTTTTTACAGCGTGTAAAAATCAAATAGACGAGCAAATATTTCAAATAGTTTTTTTTATCAAAACTCAAAAATAAGAGAGAAACAGCCTTTCGAAGTTTAAATAAATTTTATTAAATTTTCTTTAATTTTGAGGTCGGTTCTGGGGTTATATTATGTCACTATGGAAATATGTTATTATTATCAAGTAGGTACCTATTCACAGAAATTGTTCGAAGTTATAAAAACAGAACAATACACATACTTAATAATAACAACTTATTTCCATAGTGACATAATATAACCCCAGGACCGACCTCAAAATTAAAGAAAATTTAATAAAATTTATTTAAACTTCGAAAGGCTGTTTCTCTCTTATTTTTGAGTTTTGATAAAAAAACTATTTGAATTATTTGCTCGTCTATTTGATTTTTACACGCTGTAAAAAAAAGCATCATCTTAAAACTCACCTGTATAGTAGGTATTCTTCAAATTCGGAAGAAGCCGCCGATTTTGTTTTACCAGTAAATAAGATTGCACTTCAAATGGTAATCGAAATAATTATTTAATTGTTAATGTCATTGTTGTGGGTCAGCGTAATGCGGTTATTATACACATAATTAATTAATTAAACATCGAGCAGTAAAGCGTCAAACAATCTGACACTTGGGTCAGCTGCATACGATGTTCATTGTTTTAATCAAATCAGTTTTGTAACTGTAGACAAATGAGAGCAAAATTGGTTAAAGCGCTGCATGGCTTCTGTTGCGATAATCCACACTACCGAGTGCCAAATTAAATTTTGCTGAGCTTGAACGTAATCATTGGAATGTAGTTGTTTATTGGCATCAATAATGTATTACAATCCCACAGTATGTTATTAAATGAAGGGTACACGGGAAGAAGACGATTTGTCAGTAAAAATTCGAAATTAATTTTTTTATGCCATCCTGTAACCAAAAGTCGTCGTACCTTTCTATTGGTGTATTCATTTTAGACAAGAATACGCTAGGTCAAAAGTTATAAGCGTTGAAAGAAATGCATCAGCAAGTAAATAGTACGATCTTAAATCCTTCAAAATGCTCTCCTCCATAATTTACATTTTTTGACATATCGCCTTCTTCCCGTGTACCCTTCAAGTGTAATTCTGAATTGGAACAAAAAAGATTGGTTGTCTGTAAAGTCGGTTTACGGACGATAGTTTTACGTGATAACGTATTCCGTAATACATAACCTAAATTTATATAATAATTATAATAATTCGAATCTATGATATTGCATCTTTCGCTTCAAATTTAGGTTAATTTTATTTATTTAAATTACCCACCATATAATATAATTGTTTTTTTTAACTTTCTTTCTTTCGTATTTATTTTAAGTCTCAAAGATTAGCTGTCATAATATTTATAAAACAATTGTTTCACTGTTTATATAAAATTCCAAAACCTACTTACAATATTTAAGTATTTTCATACGTCAAAAAATTGATTTTTATAATGATAAAATTTGTAAGAAAACGATTTTTTCGAGAGATGAGACCTAGCTAAAACGATTTTTTGCCCCCCAAAATCCCTTTTCAGTAAATTTCATCCAAATCGTTAGGGCCGTTTTCGAGAAAAGCACGCACAGGGTCAGGCGGAACGTTAGGCGTTACACTTTTTCGTGCATGCAGCCGGTGTTTCATCAATTTATAATCGTCAAAAATAATCACGTCAAAAACAATTAAAATTTTAGTTTAGTGTCCGAAAATGCCGGCAGAACATGTTTCCAGATTTTTCTTTCAGTTTCTTCTTACCGGCATGAATCGAGAACGGCTTGATCGGTTTTCGTGAAACGTGGTACACTATCAATAATTACCAAAACAAAGTACGCAGTATTGTTTATCGGGATACACTCAGGTTGAGATAGGCTTCTCGTCTAAACACTAATTACAAGTAAATTAAATAGAATTATGATTTAATTTCCTCATATATTATGTTTGTCTTCTAACACTCTCCAGAAGGCTCCCGGTAAACTTCGATGCTGAAACTTTGCACCGTTATATAGAACACGGAACAGAACGATTTTCTCCCCGGGGATTAAGGAGAGTTTTTCGATATAAAAAATGCTGACTTCCATATGAAAGTCTCGGTTAACCTAGGAAGCTATAACATAAGCATATGTATACTGGGTTGCAGAAAGGATTATCAAAAAATTTGATTGGACAATGATCTTACATTGTGATCATATAATTACAGTTTCTATACATCAGTAGCAGTCTATTGTCGTATTCAAACTCCCTGTCATCTAGATTGTAGAACATTAGATTATACTAATTTGACTGTATTCAATAAATAGAGTAATTGTGATCCATTGATGTTTACAGAGGTATTTGGAAAGAATTCCGTGGCATAAGGATCGAAAGTAAAGTAATACTGAACTTTTTAAACTTGCATTTAATACTGACGTTTCGATACGTTTTGTATCACTCTGAAGATGATACAAAACGTATCGAAACGTCAGTATTAAATGCAAGTTTAAAAAGTTCAGTATTGCTTTACTTTCGATCCTTATGTCACGGAATTCTTTCCAAATATGTACCTCTCATTAGATTATAGTCATAAAAAACAAATTATTATTCTATAAAGAAAAGGCCCGTTTTTCAAGCTAAATTTTGATTAAAATGCTTGGAAAAACGTTGTTTTGAAGTGAAAACGATGATAAATACATGCACCTATGTTGTATACACAGTTTAAGAAAAATATCGTTTCAATCGATCAATTATTTTTCGAGCAGGATATCCCTATATCTAAAATCTCGCTAAACGTATCTGTAGCTAAAAATCTATTGGTTTTTAGGCTATGTGTCCATGGACACTTTTTCTTAGCGACCTTTAAACTATAAAATGAAACCATTTTCAATCAATTTAATTGAGAACTAAATCACATAAGGTTTGTGCGTGGTCCTTTACGATCGAATTCTTTGACAACATTAGCTTATGATATTAAACCTATAACAGTGAATGTATGTTGTGGGACAGGGGTGAGGCGGAGGGCGCCGGATGCTGTGGCGTTACACAGTGCTGGCTATCAATGCGCGCACCGGAAACTTTCACTGCCTCGCACCCGCGATCGCTTCCGGTCCATATTATAGAAACAATACTCCACAACAAACGCACATTAGAACAAAATTATACAGGGTGATGACGTTGAAATTTTTTTCATCAGTGAAGTACGATTCAAACGTAAACAGATACATTATCTCAATTTCCTTTAATAAATATTTTTTTTTTTAATTTTAAAAGGAGCGAATCGGCTTCTATGGCCATTATCGCTTAAGTTTTTGGGAATTCTAAGATTGCGTCAGGCGAATTATCTACCCAAAATGCTTAGATAAAAAAGAGAGGTAATGTTGCCTGTCATTGTGGAGACAATTCTCTACATACTTGTTTAAAAAAAGTCACAATCCAAGTTTTTGGTCTCGAGTTGTAATAGATTGAAAACAGTACATTTTAAAGATATAAAGAAAAATTGAAAAAAAAAATCGACTACGCCTATCGCAATAACAAAACAAGATTCCAGCTTTAGTCTAAGATCCTGGCATTAGAAATGTATACCCTCATTTGTTATTTGATGATGACAAAGATTAGGTATACTTATGTTAGATAATATAGGTATACATTGATAAATCGCACATGAGCTGCCTAGCTAAATCGCGTACCGATGCTGTTAAATTAAATAAATTCTAATTAACTTTTTTGGATCAACTTCTCCGATTTGTTAACCATAAAAATCGAGCCTATAAGACGAGAGAATATGACACAAGGAATTGGAATTATGCCATTGATTCTATACATAAGTATAAACCATCCTGCATAAACATACATTGTAAATAGCTATGTTCTGTATACTTTGAGTTGTGTCATATTCTCTCATCTTAGGCTTGATTTTTATGGTTAACAAATCGGGGAAGTTGATCCAAAAAAGTTAATTAGAATATATTCAATTTTACAGCATCGGTACGCGATTTAGCTAGGCAAATCATGTGCGATTTATCAATATTATAATACGAAAAATCGGTGATACGAAAATCACGTGGTCACAGAACTATAAAACTTGGAAACTGGCCTCAGATACACGGCGTTATATGGGAGACAGGCAAAATCAATGTATAAGAATACGTTAGAGATTCGTCGGCATTTAGCACAGAAAAGAACTCTAACGAGATTCTTCGATAACATATTTATAATCTTTATCGTCATCAAATAACAGATGAGGGTATATATTTCTAATACCGGATCTCGCACTATATCGACGTCTATTCCATTCAATAGCCTGATGACACATAGCCATGGTGATCAAGGAATTTAAATATCATCCTGTTTATAAATATGTTAAACATATACCACACACTCAAACCTCAATGCCAATGTACATTATAAACACAATATGTGCGTTTTATTCGAATCACTTTATATTATAATGTGACATTGTTGTCGGTTATGGCTGCCGAGTGTTGGACAACAGTGTTGCTTTATCGGTGGAATGCGAACATCAACCCTTCATCGCCTCGCGTCGTGGCAAAAAATAACATTGCGAAATTTATAATTGCATTTGCTTAAACGCGTTTCCTTTAATCTGCAACAAATACATCCTTTCATCCGACGTAATTTTTAAAGCCGAAGGGTAAACATCAAATGAAGGACCAAGAACAGTTCCTAAAGTAGAAAAATAGTAGAAAAAGATCTGACGCGTCAGGCGTCAGGGTCACGTGACCCTGACGAGTTGTTGAGACGGTCTACCGTACTTGCTTCGGCAGTACATATACTAAAATTCGCTAGATGTCAGTAGCAATGTAAGTTACATGCAGTGCAAAAAATTATAAGCTATAAGCTTTAACAAAACCTTAAGAGATGTCGCCATGTACTCAGGTTTCGTAAAACTACAAATTTAAAAAATTACATCCAGTGACTGGCTGCATGTAAATTTATAAATGTGTAGTTTTACGAAACCTGGATACATAGCGACATCTCTTAATGTTTTTTCAAAGCTTATAGCTTATAATTTTTTGCACTGCATGTAACTTATATTGCTACTAGCGAAATTTAGTTTAAGTACATCTAGGTTTTCAGTTCTGCCGGCACTCCCGGAGTGCAACCCGTCTTTTTTTCATTGTGCAATAAATGTATTCCGAACAAGTATGCAAATTTCATCGATATTCAATCATTATTTTTAACGCAACAGATGATCCTTTCGACGAATAGACCTCTGGCAGGCAGAATATCCCGAAGAAAACTGCTCTGGATTTGAAAATATTTAACTTGGAAGACTGAAAATTGCAGACTCGTTAGATCAATACATCTCAATTAAGCAATCAAAAAGTCAATATTTAATCCAAGCGTATTAGAAAATTCGGAGAGAAACTACTTGCAAAATTAAGTTTTGAGTCCGTGAGCTGCAATATTTCTGATTTCAAATAATGAAATATTTAATATAACAAACAAAATAAAAAATGAATCAATGCCAGTTTTAAAACCGGCATTGATTCGACTTACATGACATGCGCAATATAAAACAAATCATTCGTAAATTTCTACCTCGAGACATACATTATAGTTTATAATGAGCATAAATTTACATTTGTAGAAAATTTTAAGAACATACATGTCATTTTGTTAAGTTTGTTTGTGTTGTATCACACCCATATAATTGTTAAATTAGTGTCAATATGCAGAGGAGGATTAAGGGTTAAATTATATTTTTGAAAAAAATGCCGGTCTAAGCGCTTGGTTTTAACGGTATAATAATACTTTCACAGTGCTCCACATTCCCGGAAAAAAAATGGCAGAAGTTTCTGCCCGACAAATGTGAACACATAGCTATTTCTTAAATTCACTATAGGTGTGGCAGGTCCTTATTGTTATGACTTCTCAAAAACACTAGTAGATCCAATAAAACTCTTCTAACATATAGGTACTCGCTTCTCATCTCATCTTTTTTCCCTCTCAATCTCGCCTTCCTCGATCTCTAGCTTCACAAATGTACCAACTTGCACCTTCTCTTTTGGCTAAGAGCTGGCTACGGAGAAAATGGGTGACTCGGTGCAGAGCTGAAAATTTGCAGAATAATAGGAGATAGTATAAGTAAGTAGGGAAAAAATTGCCAGAAGGCTAGGCGGAAGATAAAGAGCCGCCAGAAGGCGCTAATGTTGCGAAAAATCAGTGCACTTCTGGCAATTTCTATACTTATTCTGTAATTCAAAACTAGATTATATATTATAATACATTATATAGTTATAAGGGCATACTGAAAATTCAAACATTTTATAATTATTACATTCGACAAATATTCAAAATTATTAATGACATTTTGATAGAAATATAATTAAATAAATTAATAAAATTACGTTGTTATAACAACGTAATTTTATTAATGAAAATATATGACGATTAATTTTATTTCTATCAAAATGTCATTAATAATTTTGAATATTTGTCGAATGTAATTATTATAAAATGTTTGAATTTTCAGTATGCCCTTATAACTATATAATGTATAATATATATAATATATAATCTAGTTTTGAATTACAGAATAAGTATATAGAAATTGCCAGAAGTGCACTGATTTTTCGCAACATTAGCGCCTTCTGGCGGCTCTTTATCTTCCGCCTAGCCTTCTGGCAATTTTTTCCCTACTTACTTGTACTATCTCCTATTATTCTGCAAATTTTCAGCTCTGTACCGAGTCACCCATTTTCTCCGTAGCCAGCTCTTCATCTATTTGAAATGTACAAGCTGACTGATCACCGATATCGCTTTAATTGCTTTCGCGTTCCTTCGTGTGCAGATGGCCTAACGCAAACGGGTCTAAGCAAAAATTGCGTTCACGGGTAAAATCCTAGTATGTTTACTAATGAATCATTCTGGAGATATTTTCCGTTTGTCTCTTCGCGAGTCCGGTCCTTTCTGTCGTGTGTTTGTTGTGTATAGGTAATATGTTTACCAGAGCTGGGCGGTACTGAGTACAAGTACTTGGAAAAAGTACTTTAAGTACATATTTTTGTACTTTGTACTTTGTATTCCGAGTACATTTAAAAATTGTACTTGGTACTTGTACTTGTAACGATCTGTTGAATGTACTTTGTACTTTCAGCTTGTTTCTAAGTACAAGTACATTAAAATACACTTTTATGAAGAAAGAAGACTTGTGCAGAAGTTTTAAAAATTAGGCTTTTTTTTTAGTTTGCGATTTTTCCGTAAAGAATCGCTACTTTCTTGTGAACATTTCTGGGTACCCTGTTTGTTCCAAGCAGCCAGCAAACGGTAACGAAACCGTCAACCGCATGCGCAGTAGCTAAAAAGATACTGGAACACGTTTTAGCTATCTGCGCATGATGGTGACGGTTTCGTTACCGTTTGTTGGCTGCTTGGAACAAACCTATTAATGCAGGGTTTCTTGAAACATTGATTTTTGTCTTTACTTAGTTGTTTATTTTTCTATTTTCAGTATTAATTTTTTGTTTTTGTATTAATTCACATTTAATATAAATAAAATACAATTCATAAAAACATTTTGTGCGTACGTCACTCTCTGTGTATTTTAATTTCATAAATAATTAATTAATCGAGCTTGTAGGGTTTGTTTGTAGTTTGTACCACAAAGGTGTACTGAGGCTGGGTGTACCACATTGTGTCCAATGTACTTGTAAAAAGTACTCGTAAAATCCAAGTACTTGTACTCAGTACATGTACTCAGTACTTAGTCAAGTACTTTGTACTTTGTACTTATTGGACGAAAATGGAAAGTACTTTGTACTTGGTACTCCAAGTACATTTTCATTGTACTTGGCCCAGCTCTGATGTTTACACAATGACCAGAACTCATCAGAACAATGATCGCACAATGGCACTGTCAATGAATTCCCAATGAATGTTGTTTTACGTTGAATCCCATTGTTTAAATTGAACACAGCATAACCAAATATCTGTGGTCATAAAGGAAAGCGACTCATGTTAGCTTTCTGGCGAAATAAGATTAATCTTCCACTATATAGGCGCTTTTTTAACTTTCTCGGGCTAGGGGCGCTAAACATCTGACGGTTGTGTGTATTTTGGTGATTTAGGCCTAGCACACATGAAGAGCGTTCAACGCGCGTTTACAATTTCTATACAATTGTATATAACTGTTTACATGATAACGCGCGTTGGCGGCGCGTTGAACGCTCGTTATCATATAAACAGTTATATACAATTGTGTAGAAATTGTAAACGCGCGTTGGGCTAACGCGCGTTGAACGCCTCTCATATAAACTAGGCCTAGGCTATCGACGCGTACTTGAAAACTTGGCTGAAACTAGGTTACATAAATCTTTTTTGTGAAATTATTCACAGAGCAAGCAAGCTGGCGTCCGCAGTAGATAGATGTGATTTTGGTGCCAACCTGATCAAAGGTTTTGGAAATAATACATTACACAATTTTATTGTTTTTTTTTTGTACCTATAACATTTTATATCCGTCAAGTATTGTATAAGGACTTGAATGTTCTTGTATAGATTTGGAAAAAAAACCTCTGTTGGTAGAAAAATTATAAATAGGTCGACTTTTATCAATTTTTCTTGTGGTCACAGATAATATTCCTGCGTCACTGTATATCTCTGTTGTCGATACCCGAGCATCATGTGCCACCATAATGCAAATCGTCATATCTTCATTATAATGAATTGTCTCTGCGCGCGTTCCATGAATCAAACAATGTTTGAGTTAGTTGCGTACGTCAAATTCTTGTAAGTCTGCGCTCCGTGGAAAACTAATAAAATGAGATGTGATTTTAATTGTTGAAATAGCGACAAGTTTGAGTTATAAATGTAATAAAAATTACCGATGAGGAGTCGTTGATTTTTGGTAAGTTGAATAACGTGTGAATTATAGACGAATACAGTGGCATTTTTAATTCGTGATGGCATTAAATTTGTAATTGCAATTATAGAACAAAGGAAATACAAATAGTTTTTATTAATAAAGTGAACCTCTTGTTCAATGCACGACTCGAAGCTTTGGAATATTAGTCCGGGAGGTGGTGCCAAAATTTATCAGTGATTTATCTCCGACTCAAATGTAATTGATTGAAGAGTTTAACCATTACTCTGTTCGAAATCGAAAGTCAGTCAGCGCTTCCGCGGTGGGTGTGGACGTGGGAAGCTGTGAAACTCGTCGGAACAACTATGAAAAAAAGTGATAAATCTGCTGATGAAAATTTGTTAGATTGTAAATAATTGATGATTAAACGTGAATATACTCGTCAGTCACTTTCCCGACGGGGGAAACATCGTCAGTCATGAATGATTTCCTTTAAAAGAATATCAATTGCTCAGTGTTTGAATTTAAAGTCGATATTTTCAGAACGAATAGAATGTTTCAGTTCCTACTATTCGTTCTGAAAATATCGACTTTAAATTCAAACACTGGAGGAAATCATTCATGACTGACGATGTTTCCCCCGTCGGGAAAGTGACTGACTAGTATTTTCACGTTTAATCATCAATTATTTACAATCTAACAAATTTTCATCAGCAGATTTATCACTTTTTTACATAGTTTTTCCGACGAGTTTCACAGCCTCCCACGCCCACACCCACCGCGGGAGCGCTGACTGACTTTCGATTTCGAACAGAGTAATGGTTAAACTTTCAATCAATTACATTTGAGTCCGAGATAAATCACTGATAAATTTTGACACCACCTTCCGGACTATATGTACAACTACCGAAAAAATTATGCTGTGAATTGTCAGTGATTAATTAAACCCTGGTAATATCTGTAAGATAAGTTTCCTTAATTTTTTAATTCAAAGGTTATTAATTCATGCGTTACTTTTAAATTATTAAATGTGATGTGATCACGTGACGCAGAACACGTGATTTAGTCAAACGTCAAATTTTACATAAATCGTGTTGGCAATACGCGACAAATCGTAGTAACGAACTATGCACAAGTTTTCTTATTTTGCCACCGCGAGCATGACATTTGGAAAGAGTTTAGCTCCATCCACTTGCACATAGACCATAGGAGACGTAAACACCAACGTGTTGAATATTTTCGAACACTAACCTGTCGAGCACCTATAATCTATCTTCTATAATAGTGGTTCCCAAACTTATTCGGCCTACGGCCACTTTTCCAGAAAAAATATTACTCAACGCCCCCTGGAAATTATATTTTTTTTTTATTTTAATAGAATCCAGAAAATGTATTAATATTTCTACTTTTTTCGTAAAATATAGTAAAGAAAGGTGTAAATTAGAAACATTGAAGTTTGAAATTATGAAACTATTTATTGAACTCAGAACTCATCGCCCCCAATTGCACCTGTGGCCATCACCGCCTCCTGGATCGCTGTAGCACCTACCAGGGGGTGTTCTACAATATCATCTTCCATTCAAACTGTTTACTGTATTAGTCTGTATTCCAGTTGTGGCACTCAGAAGTGGGGGCTTGTTGATAGTCAAAGAATTGAAATATGCAGAATGGCGGATTCAGTGTAGTGTTTTTTTCAGTTTAGGTTTAAAACAAGTCAGTATGAGTAGATTAGCAAATTTAGTTTGATAGGTAAATGTCAATGTCAAAAATAAATTAAATGATGAACAAAAAAGAAGAATTATTGCAAGATTGCAAGAAGGATTTTCCTTGTATCAAATAAATTTGTTTATGTTTTAACAGAATCTTTTTGTGTATTTAGATTGTATAAACAAATGCGATGTTTTGATAATAATTTTTAGGATGTAACAGTGATAATCAAAAATCAAAATACGAAAATATAAAAATAAATGGAAATGAAGACGGTAACTAGATTAATAAAATCGTGTCAACTGAATCTGCAACCCTATACATGAAGGGAAGTGCTGACTTATGATCAGCGGATTGGAGTCTTTGAAACTTAATTTGTATTTACTTAAAATGATTTTTAAAATCTTATTTTTTATGTAAAATAATGTTTTGCGCACCTCATTAACAATATGTTTTAATGGCATTTATTATTATTTAAGAACCGAAACAACGCTTTATTTACACGTATAAACAGACAAGCCCTACGACAATAAGCTGAATGGCCGTATTATAACGAGAGTCTTAACACTCTTGATGCAGTGTTTGCCCGTGGTCAACATTGACGGGTTAGAACAGCGGTTGTCAATTTTTTTATAATATATATCTAAGTGTTATTGTTAATAGATCCTGAAATATCTTCAGGTCACAGAGTGACAGGATTGTCTGAGTCTGGTACCAGTTATATATTTTTGAAGCATTATAGTTTTAATAAAAAATTAATAATCCGATTGATACTTTTATCCACTCAGACCACAATTTTGAAACTGTAAGCGCCTAGTAAACATTTTTTTTGCTCATATTATATTCCTAAAATGAGACGTTATCGATTTCTAAGTTCTTTCGGTGTAATGATTAAACTTTGCCGGTATTTTATTTTCGTTTTTTTTTTACGTGATAACGTCTTATAAATTGATGAATCACCAATCTTATAAATTGATAAAACACCGGCTGCATGTACGAAAAAGTGTAACGTTCCTAACGGTCGTAACGTTCGTAACGTTCCGCCTGACCCTGTGCGTGCTTTTCTCGAAAACGGCCCTAACGATTTGGATGAAATTTACTGAAAAGGGATTTTGGGGGGCAAAAAATCGTTTTAGCTAGGTCTCATCTCTCGAAAAAATCGTTTTCTTACAAATTTTATCATTATAAAAATCAATTTTTTGACGTATGAAAATACTTAAATATTGTAAGTAGGTTTTGGAATTTTATATAAACAGTGAAACAATTGTTTTATAAATATTATGACAGCTAATCTTTGAGACTTAAAATAAATACGAAAGAAAGAAAGTTAAAAAAAAAACAATTATATTATATGGTGAGTAATTTAAATAAATAAAATTAACCTAAATTTGAAGCGAAAGATGCAATATCATAGATTCGAATTATTATATAAATTTAGGTTATGTATTACGGAATACGTTATCACGTAAAACTATCATCCGTAAACCGACTTTACAGACAACCAATTTTTTTTGAAAAGGTCCTTGTTTCGAATAAAAAAAAAAGTTTTTTCAAAACTCTTTGCTCTAAATATTTGTTTTAAAAAATGGAACAGGTAAAGTTTCGAGAATCTAAACATCAACATCCTCTTCGAATTTCCCGCCTCATTTTTCGCAGCCAGTACTTCTGGGAACTTTATAGGGATAACACTTCTGATGTTATTAAATTAATTAATTTATCCTGGATCGTTTTGTTATCCCCTGTATAATTAATTTTATGTTGTTTTTTAAAATCATTCTTCATATTTGCAGTGTTTGTACTATGTCATTAAATTAAATACTTTTTTATTTGTTCTTATAAAAATAAATAACTCGATTTTTAAATAACTAGTTTTGCAAAAATAAATATAGTTTAAAAAAACTAAAAAACACGCTTTATATCAAACTAAAAAGTAAAAAATATATTTTTTTTAAATAAGCTTAAAACAATAATGAATAAAAAATACAAGTATTATTGTGAAAAAAGCGTGGGGCGCTTTGTTCCACATTTTCGTACATCGAGCGCCCCACGCTTTTTTCATAATAATACTTGTATTTTTTATTCAATTTTGTTTTAAGCTTATTTTAAAAAAAATATTTTTTAGGTACTTTTTAGTTCGATATAAAGCGTGTTTTTTAGTTTTTTTTAAACTATATTTATTTTTCACTTTTTAGTTTGATATAAAGCGTGTTTTTTAGTTTTTTTTAAACTGTATTTATTTTCCACTTTTTAGTTCGATTTATTGTCAAAAATTTGCCGAAAAAAAAAACAATTTTTTTTTCGGTGTTATACTACAGTAATAAACCACTTGCTGTAGTCCAAACGAAGGTTACAAACAAACATACATACGTACAAACTTACAAGTGAAGTTAGTATAAAGCGTGTAAAAAGTGCGACGCGGACCGTATGGTGTCGATCACTGCATTAATTACTCGTCAATAGACTCGCGCGTGTGTTTAAACCTTTACACTGTACACATATTGACTGTTTGTTTCATCTTCAACACATCAATTGAACCGCGGTTGATCTCCATTTCACACTCAACATTTACAAACGAGTGTTTCCTCTCTGGGTCAATATTAGAATATCATATATAAGAGTATATATTATGTACACACTATTACATGCTATGTAAAAATGCAGGCGTGAATTTAAGAGTTGTTAAACTGTTCGAGACGACACCGGGGGCGGCGGTAGTCCATTGTTGTCGGAACCGCATAGACAACAATACGCGTATTGTTGCGCACATTGTTATCGGAACCGTATAGAATTCAAATCTTTGATTAACGTCTGAATAGAACTCTTCAAGTAAATAAAATTGTCGACCAATTTTTCTCAGACCATACGATATATTGACAAAAAATAATAAAAATACCTACAAATCAATATACCTAACACAAGATGACGTTTCGATCCGGATTTGGATCTTCTTCAGAAATATCTAAAAAATATAAAAATTAATTAGTATTAAGTAATTTATATTGATTTGTATTTTTATTATTTTTTGTCAATATTATATCGTATGGTCTGAGAAAAATTGGTCGACAATTTTATTTACTTAAAAGGAACCGTATAGAGCCATGTCGAAGCTTTTAGAACGTCGTAGAATGTTCCAGAGCGCGATATAAACAACGCGTAGCGAGTCAGAAAGGTAGTCAGTCAGAAGTCAGTAGACATAAATAAAGAGATAATTAATAAGCATTCTATATAAATTCGGTGTGTGTCTGTGAGATAAATATTCTGTGTACATATAGTAGTTTAGTGTTGTTTTAGTATTCTTTTGTTTTTTGTTATTTATTAATTTATTTCATTTTGGCGTTATTATAGAGAAGTATCTACTTTTAGTTTGTTAAAACTTAGTTTTGTAAATAAATATTTTTACCACCGACAAAGAGCAGTTTTGTCACATTAATTTAAAATATTGTAATTTTGGGAGATGTTTTTTTTCCTTTCGTTAAATCTTAATTTTGTTTCAGTATTCCATCTTTAGTGTTTTAAGATTGCAAAAAATAATAAATTTATGTGCAAACAAAAAGACAAGCGAAAAATTTCACTCATTAAAATATTCGGTATTCGATAACTAGACTTTTTTTCTTGGCTGAAGTCAACGCTTATCTACAGAAAGGTGTGTTAAAGTGCAAATAAATAAAAAGAATTGACATAAACCTCTTTGATGCTCACAGACACACTGCGGCTTTTTTCAAAATATTTTGCCAGCTTGTACGTCTGAATTAGAAGAACGTACATTTATCAAGAGATTTTCAATTGGCTGATTGATTATTAAAATGTGAAACAAACCTTAACAGGGTGAATGCAACAATCCAAAGGCATTTGAAGTTGGAAGCTTTAAGTTTGTCGACGTTGTGACACAACAGGAAGTTGCGACGTCGTCGTTTTCCCGTAACACAATTACGGTCTCTGCTTTACCGGCGGCGTTCGGCGCGAACGTACTCATTTCCTGTCCTAGCATGCTTTTCTGTAAAGAGCTTTACATATATCTACTGTTCTACAGCCGGGGCTACGAACCGATTGCTCTCTTTAAAATTATTCGGTCATTAAAACAATGTCCAGATAAGAATCTGAAATTTTAATATGTAATCGATGGTTATTTCAAACATTCAACTGAATTTAAAAAAAAATCTTTTTCTTCATGCCTCGATCGAAAGTGTCTACTTTTGGCACCAATTGTAAGGCAGAAAGTCTAACATTTACTCCTTGGTGGAATTACACGCCCAAATGCGGAAAGCTCGTACGTTCGGACGGTCGTAAAGCAAAAACAACCAATCAACCGTTGTTAAGAAGATGTCGTTTCCATAGCGACCCTATTACATTTTAGCTAATAATCGCGAACAGCTGTCATTCGTGTTTTTACAAAGTTTTTGACGTGATAACGTCTTATAAATTGATGAAACACCGGCTGCACGCACGAAAAAGTGTCACGTTCCGCCTGAGCCTGAGCGTGCAAGCGAGAGCGCGGTATAAGCGATAGAAAGGCACGATCGGCTCAAGCGTCGGCTTGTACGCATTTCTCTCTCTTCTCGCGTGACGTCAGAGAGTTCATCAATGTTTCTTTATGACGTTATCACGTATCACGAAGACGGGAAGTTTTTAATCCCTTAGTTCTAACCCTTTTAGGAGTTCTTTGTCAAAAAAAAATCAATGATGTGTACATTATTTTGTCTATTTAGAAAATTTTCTTCTGATTTGCTTGAACTATAACTTGAATAAAAAATACGGTGACAAAATTACAAATATCGTTTTTATTTCTTTAATTTCTTGAATGTTGACTTGGTGATAGTTTAATTTTGTTATATTTTTTTCTGGATATCGTTCCGCTTCATTCTTGAAGACCCTGATCTTATTTCTTAGTTTGAATACAAATGCAATTGAACTTTATGATATTTTCCAGGACAGTCTAACAAAGTATAGTGTATAGTGTGTACAGACTTATTGATTTGTCATGCCCAAACGGATATGCCATTCTTCTTTAAATGTCAGCTGTACTGTAAAAAGTGGAATATTGTAATAAAGTTATAATTGCCATTAAACAATCCCTTCAGTAAGGAGAAATTCTTGAATCAATTTATTTTCTTATCTTATATTTAGGAACTACTTTATTTTATTTTTTATTCGCAGTAAGATATTATTTTATAATTTGATATTTTGTGTTCAGTTGCTTGTGCTTGATTTACAATGTGTTATCGATATTTATTTGCCTGCGTATTTTAAAGTAAATATTTTCTAAAAGGCGCCGACTGGACGTCTATAATTTTTACATCATCGAAAATCAATTATTAAAGTGAAACTTTTATTCTATCGCCCCGAATTTTTCTGGCCGTCTGTTGCATGTCGCATTACAGGCGGCCGCGGAGTAGGGAGTGAAAGGCGTTCGGAGTAGGCGCTCGGTAGAGCAGCCAAGGCCAATATGGCGGCGCCCATGGTTAGCATCAGCTGACCGTGTAGTATGTATAACACATAGTCAGTCTGTCATGCGGGCAAGTGCTGTACAATGTTCACATGTTTTTATTCGTGTATTCATGTGAATATTAATGTTGTTTATAATTAATCGTGATGGATAAGTGTCTACAATCCAACGCCTACAATCCAATAAAAGTTTCACTTGCGTCGTGGTTTCTTAAAACCACACAACTGTTTTTATGTAACAGTAAGAATAGGCATTAGAAAATATGCTTATTGTAACATGATTGATTGTGTCAACATACATATTATATTATAATGAATGCAAGTATAGGTCGGTTTTCATCTTCTCTGACACTTGGTCTAATTTGGTTACAGATCCGCGCCAATGGACCGAGGTACATGTGGCACACTGGCTTTGCTGGGCGATCCGCGAGTTTTCACTCGAAGGCATAACGCTGCAGCAGTTTAGAATGCGCGGCAAGGACATTTGCGCCATGGGTAAGGACGCCTTTCTCACCAGAGCGCCAGCTTTTATGGGCGATATTCTCTGGGAACATTTGGAGATATTACAAAAAGGTAAGTCTCATCTTTTACTGTCTTTTTTTACAGACCTAAATTAATGTTGATGAATTGTTTAACTGTTTACAGTTTTGATATATAAAATTTAAATCAATTATAATTTTAATTCAATATTTTACAAAGTTCATTCAAATATGAGAAATTGTTGAGCAGTGAATCAATTTATTCCCATTAATGACCATCTTAGTTAAGGGGGAAAATGCGAATTTTTAATGATCCATTTTTGACGACGGATTTTCTTAATGCAAATTTATAGATTGTTACTTAGTATTCGGATCACTCCGTTTTTCAGGCCCATAATCATAATTAATATATCGTATAACAGGTGATATTGATTTACTGATTGATTTTTCTGTTTAGCAATGATTTCCGAGCTATTCTAGTATAGAGTCGATCCTTATTCCTTACTCAATATCTTAATAAAATATTCGTTGTTTTTTCCTCTGCTATTTCATGGTTTGTTTTGTTAATCATATAATATATTTTTCTTACATAAGCTATTCTTAATTAAATGCAAGTGAAATGTAAGCTTCCCTCTGACCATATGTCAAATTTTGTCTCATATTTGCAATCCTTCCCCCTTGAACGCGTGACGTTGTATATGAATTACAGTAGAACGCCGATTATCCGAACGCTGATTAACCGAATCGCCAGTTATCCGAATCGGTCCTAAGCGTAATATGAAAAATTAAAACCAAGTAATTTTTCAATATAAAAAAAGTTTTGTGAGGACGCAAGAATACAAAAATGCGAATGAGAATTGCCGTGTAGACGCTACAATGGTATCAGCACACATCGAAGTTGGAACTCGCTAGAGTCCAGATATATTTCAACTGTTATGGTTGAAAGCTAGAGGCAAGACACTACATGTCCGATTATCCGAATCGACCCAGGTCCCAATTAAATCGGATAATCGGCGTTCTACTGTACCTCTAAAAATGTTAGCTGTATTAGGAAAACGTCAGTCAATTTGCCAGTTAAATTAATGTTTCAAAATACTTGTTGAACATTCCTACTGTGAACCACAAAAATGTATAGGAAATAATCCATAGACATGTTGCTTTCATTTAACGCGAAATTTTTGATGTGATTTATCAACATTCGATTACTATTATAAATACGAGGTGCACGTCTTATTTAGAAATAAAACGTAAATTGATTGATTTCGTACAGGATATTTGTTTGAAATCTTGTTTGGGAAGCGTACCTACGCTTCAAGATGAACAACGATGGGGGAACAAAATCACCTATACACACATTAGTTGCACTAAATTTTTCTCTTCCTGTTAAAGAAAACCAATTCACGATTCGAACTTCGATGTTATAGGTTTTAACTATACCAAAAATAAGTGCCTGAACACTTATTTCGTTATTTTTTTTTTACATTATACACAGTTCCAGGCTTATGAGTTCTTTGTTTTGAACCAAATCAAATATAATTTATAATGTAATAAATTCTCACTTTACGATTTTCCTTGTGTAGAAGTTTCTTTTTTTAAAAATAAAGAAAATCTAAAATACAATTAATAACATATGAGTAATAAAGTTCTGCTTTACGATTTTCTCATCAATTAAAAGAATTAATCATGTCCAAAATCTATATACAGGGTGTCCCATTAAGAATGGGACATAGAACAACCGCAGATTCTCCAATTCAAAATAAAACGATTAAGCGAAATATGCTTAGATAAAATGTTAATCGCTCTACCAGTGGCGTACAGCAGGAGTAAGTAATGCTTGTACCCCTTCTAAATGTTACGCCGCTGTCTAAATTTAAATTTTGACTATAATTTTAATTTTTTTGATATTTTCTAAGTCAATAATGCACACTTGTTAGTTTGTTGTAAAGTCATTGGTTTTCGAGATATTCGCAGTTAAAGATAGATAGACATGTACTTTTTATTTGTATTATTATTAATAATATTCATTTTTACAATTTTGTCTTAAAAAAACTGCGAATATCTCGAAAACCAATGACTTTACAACAAACTAACAAGTGTACATTATTGACTTAGAAAATATCAAAGAAATTAAAATTATAGTCAAAATTAAAATTTAGACAGCGGCGTAACATTTAGAAGGGGTACAAGCATTACTTACTCCTGCCGTGCGCCACTGGTAGAGCGTACTGAACTAATTTTTTTATTGTTAGGTGCATTTTATGATATTTTACAGGTGTTCCGATTTGAGTAAAATTATTCGGTGTATGAAAAAAATTATGGACATTAATAATTTTTCAGTTTTCAACTTCAACACCCCGTATTTCGGAAACGAGTAACATTTTATCTAAGCATATTTCGCTTAATCGTTTTATTTTGAATTGGAGAATCTGCGGTTGTTCTATGTCCCATTCTTAATGGGACACTCTGTATAATAATAACTTCACGTCGGAAGCTAACATTAATTAAGAAGTTACTTTAAAAGAGCAAGAGAAATGGAAAATAAAATAGTTCACTTTCATAGATCAAAACTCAGAATTTGGTATATGTATACTTAGCCGAACTCGGGAAATAGTGTTCGAGCCGCCTTATTTCAACTCTGACAGCGATAAACTATTTAACGTTGATACTATTTTTTTTGACGTGATAACGTCTTATAAATTGATGAATCGCCAATCTTACAAATTGATAAAACACTGGCTGCATGCACGAAAAAGTGTAACGTTCCTAACGTTCCGCCTGACCCTGTGCGTGCTTTTCTCGAAAACGGCCCTAACGATTTGGATGAAATTTACTGAAAAGGGATTTTGGGGGGCAAAAAATCGTTTTAGCTAGGTCTCATCTCTCGAAAAAATCGTTTTCATACAAATTTTATCGTTATAAAATTCAATTTTTTGACGTATGAAAATACTTAAATACTGTAAGTAGGTTTTGGAATTTTATATAAACAACGAAATAATTGTTTTCAAAATATTATGACAGTTAATCTTTGAGACTTAAAATAAATACGAAAGAAAGAAAGTTAAAAAAAACAATTATATTATAGGTGGTAAGTAATTTTAATAAATAAAATTAACCTAAATTTGAAGCAAAAGATGCAATATCATAGATTCGAATTATTATAATTATTATAGGTTATGTATTACGGAATACGTTATCACGTAAAACTATCGTCCGTAAACCGACTTTACAGACAACCAATTTTTTTTATCGTTAGATGTGGAACGCGAGAGAGCGCTGGAAATTATCCAGCAGCAGCAAATGGGTTCGCCGGCGAGTGTTGGAACGGCTACGTCGATGTACGATCCCTGCACTGTTGCCGTTCCGGATCTCACCGACTTCTTATCGTCGCATCATCAACAAGGATCGACGCCATCGCCGAATACGGCGACGGCGCCTTCACCGAACACGGCGACGGCACCTTCCCCGTTTGCTTCCAGCATGCACGACGGTAAGTTCTGATTTATGCTATCTTTCTCGTTTTATTAATATTAAACTTCAATGCATTTTATTTTCTACCAGTTCTTAAATAATCGGTTGTCTAGTTATTGGTGTATTTGGAATCGGCTATTTTCTGATTTTTTAATTAGTGTTATTTCGTCTCATCACCACTTTTAACGCACTCACTGATTTTCGTGTTTCACTGTAACACATACTTATTCGCTATGTGCAACATCAAAATCGCGACATATACCGCCATTGACCGGCGACCCCACTGTCACTTTTATATAGTACTAGCGGAGCCGTCCGGTTTCATCCGGGTGTAAAAGAACGAATGGGGAAGGGAGGAACATGAGTACACACATTCATCTTAGTTTACCGAGATGAATGTTGTGTCTAAATTTCATGATGATCGGAGTTACCGTTCAAAAGCTTTTGTCGATAAAAAGCAGTATTTATACTTTTTTAAATTAATAATTTTTTTTTAATTAATTAAATAAAATTAAAATAAATTTAAATGTAAGCCTTAGAAGAAAGCAATGTAGAAAATAAAAATATATTCGCCCAACGTAGGGCTCGAACCCACGACCCTGATATTGACAGTCGTGTGCTCTACCGATTGAGCTAATATGAGTATATTTAGTTAGTGCATTTCACCTGAATAGAAGCTTATTTTTGAGATAGATTTTGCAACATTTTTCATTAATGCTCCGCTCCTAATGGTCGTAGCCTGATTTTATATAGCCTATAGCCTTCCTCGATAAATGGGCTATCCAACAAAAAATTTTTTTTTTCAATTTGAACCAGTAGTTACTGAGATTAGGACGTTCAAACAAACAAACAAACTCTTCAGTTTTATATATTAGTCATATGGGATAACTAGAAAAGTTAAAGTTTATAAAACTGTGATCAAATAGTTTAATAAGATTAGCTAAAACCACATTTTTTATGTATTATTACAATTAATACAGCAGCATTTACGAATTATCATTTTTTTTTTGTTTTGATTTTATATCAGTGCATGTGCCGTAAAAATGCCAGCTTTCGCCGTTAAGCGCGCACGGTCGTTCCGCGTCTCCCTTCCAAGCAGCTGCACATAGCGAATACATCGTATTTGGCTAACTGTGTTTTCAACCTAATTACACACATCTGAAGTTAAATTATTAATTTTACAAAATATTATGAAAACGTCTTCACGGTTTGTTGTTCCGAAATGAAAGTCAGTCTGTTTCGATACACGTGGATGTGTGCGTGTAATCAGTGTAATTGTTTATTAAGTACAGTTTTCAAGGACAGAGCTCTATGTATCAACGTCTAATTTTGTGCAATACTTTTCGTGTTGAGAAATTCTTTAAAACGAAGGTTGTTTTATTTATATGATGATATTGTTAATTGAACTAATTTTGCTCATCGCGCGTTGTAATCGATATATTAATATTTTTATAAATTCATGTTATTGGGTTTGCCTTTGCTAAGTCTTCTTTAAAAATTAAAAAAAATAAGACTTAGTTGCTGAAATGAGAATAAATAGTCAAGATTTCCACGAAATAGTGCCCTTATGTTCGAAATGTCCACCTTCAGAATGACTTGTACCTTTTAAAGTTTCCTGAAATATTTGTTTTGGATGTGTAAGTAATATATCGTTAACATTACTGCAACGTTCTCTACGCCTAGAATATTGTGAATTGACCTCAAGCTTGGAAAAATTAATTAAAAAAATTAAAAATTCAGGCTGAATATTTGCGTTTTGTTTGTAAAAATTTACAAATTGAACACCTTTGCAAATTTATGAATGATGAAAATTGAAGAAAACTGAGATTTTTAGTTATATATGAATCTTTATCGAGAATTAATATTATGTATGTATAGGTATGTATACTAATAACAGAAGTATATATGGGTGATACGAAAAATCGGTGATACGAAAGTCACGTGGTCACAGAACTATAAAACTTGGAAACTGGCCTCATATACACGGCGTTATATGGGAGACAGGCAATATCAATGTACAAGAATCTGTTAGAGATTCGTCGGCATTTAGCACAGAAAAGAATCTCTAACTAGATTCTTCGATTTAAATAAATTATTTTTCTGCCGTGTATATTCAAGTCGAAATCTAAAATATTAAATAGTAGATAGCTCCATAGTTTTTGTTTAACTTTGGTCACAATTTTCACAAAATAATTAAAAAAAAAACTATTGCTTGATTCACTTTTCTACATTAAGTCAAATTTTGCATTAACTTAGTACATTTTAGAAGCAAAATCAACTTGGCCAGTCGTCTTAACAGGTAACCAAAGTATTTCAATCGAAATTACAAAACTATGTATTAATTTTCACAAAAAAGAAATCATTGATATGTAGATATGTTTTAGTATCCATATATAGTATAGGGTCTTCAAAAATATTGTTGTGTAGGGCCTACAATGACATTAAAACAGTTCACAATCGTAATCAAAAAGTCATCGAGTTGTGTTTTTGTGTGTGTTGAGGTAATAACGATGGTTTTCACTTTATTATTGTTGATGAACTAATTATTTGTTTATTTATACATACATAATTTAATGCACTGTACCTCCGGCTTGAGCAATATGCTCAACATTGACATCATTGCTTTATATTGTGTGTAATATGTGCTATGTTACATTGCATTATAATGTATGTATTATGTATGAATTACATCTATACACCGGGTGTGTTGGATTTATGGGACAACGGTAGATAGATGATATGTTTTCATTGATTTCTCCAAAACTAGTCGGTGGAAATTAAAAAAAAAAACTATTTAAATTAAGGAGGTTGAGCCGTTTTACGAAGATAATGAAAAAAATCTGAAATAAAGTTTTTTTAATAGATTTTTTTATGACAAAATTTTTTGTAAAAAATCCAAAATCATTAGGAGATTTATAAAGTTAAAAATTAAAAAAAACTTTTACATGTAGTCTTATGGAAATTAATATGTCAAGCTAGCACACAAACTGTTCATTTTAATTTTTTGCAAATAATGTCAGCAGTTCCAAAAACTATCTATGTAAAGCATCGATGTCTTACGCATATTTTAATATTTTTTCCAATTTAATTAGGAGACTTTTAATCAATAAAAAAAATTATTAAACCTTAGCACTTTTCGATTATGGACTTTTATTCTTGACAGATTTAACAATTTTAATTGAATTTTTAACTTTTTAATGATTTAATTTAAATTTTTATTACTTCTAATTTCTTTTTTCAATTATTTACTGCAAAAAATATGTAAAATACAGATATTTACATAAATTTATTTTTTTTAACCTAACTTTGTACAAAAAATACAAAAGTTAGTCCATTAAGTATAAAGTACTGAAATAATTAATTAATATTAAAAAAAATTATTTATTTATGCCTTTATGACAATAATTTATTGGTATCATCGACTTATAAACTATAAAAGTTCCCATTTAGAATTCGACTTACTTTTGATTGGGACTGTAACGGATCAACCTCCTTAAAGTTAAAATCTTAATAAATTATTATTGAAAACAAAAAAAAACCGTTGTGCCCGACTAATTAAAAAGATATTTAATCTTTTTAATTAAATATCTTTTTAATTAGTCGGGCACAACGGTTTTGTTTTGTTTTCAATAATTTAATAAGGTTTTAACTTTAATTTAAACAGTTTTTTTTTTAATTTCCACCGATTAGTTTTGGAGAAATCAATGAAAACATATCATCCATCTACCGTTTTACCATAAATCCAATGTTAGTCATTTATTTATTTAAATAATCTGGCAACCCGCCCTATAATTTTCAGAATTGGTTTAGACTTAGTCCAAATTCATATAAACAAAAAATCAAGCCTTTTATTTAAGGAGGTTGATGCGTTACAGTCCCAATCAAAAGTAAGTCGAATTCCAAATGGGAACTTTTCCATAATAAATTTTTACAAAAGGGTATAAGTCGATGGTACCAATAAATTATTGTCATACAGGCCTAAATAAATATTTTTTTTTAATATTATTTATTATTTCAATATTTTACTTAATGGACTAACTTGAATTTTTTGTACAAAGTTGGGTTAGAAAAAATAAATGTATATAAATATCTGTATTTTAGATATTTTTTGCAGTAAATAATTAAAAAAAGAAATTAGAAGTAATAAAGATTAAAATTAAATCATTAAAAAGTAGAAAATTCAGTTAAAATTGTTAAAATTGTCAAGAATAAAAATCCATAATCAAAAAGTGCTAAAGTTTAATAATTTTTTTTATCATAAAACTACATGTAAAAGTTTTTTTCAATTTTTGACTTTATAAATCTCCTAATGATTTTGGATTTTTTACAGAAAATTTTGTCATAAAAAATCTATTAAAAAAACTTTATTTCAGATTTTTTTCATTATCTTCGTAAAACGGCTCAACCTCCTTAAATAGTGAAAATAGTAAAAAAATGAAATAGGTACATTGATTTTTTTTTATAAAGGTAAATATATTAATACGAAATAAAGTAACAAAAATATCATTTCGTGTTTATTTGTGTGGACACACGGTATATAAACCACTCGAACTGATTAACTACGAATAATATTTCACGCAAAATTAATAAATAAATCAAGGACATTAATTGGATATTACATGGCTCAGTGATAATATACTTTGATAATAAAATGGTGCAAATTCATCGTTATGCAACTTACGTAAGGCACATCCTCCTAAGCTATAGCATGTGCAATAATTGACGATTATTTCAGTTGAAAACGGTCAAGTAAAGAAATATTCACAATCCTATAAAGCAGGCCTGGGCAAATGGCGGCCCGCAGCGCAATTTTATCCGGCCCGCGAAGCATTTTAGAAAAACAGTAAATGCGGAAATAGAATGTAGGGACCTTTTTTTTTTTTGATCTCCAAATGAGAATGTGAGAACCTTTTTTTTTTTGCTCTGCAAATTTTTGCCCCGCGGTCAAATTTTCTATGTGGCCCGCCGATCAAAAGATTTGCCCACCCCTGCTATAAGTTAAATATCTGGCGTGTTGGTTTTTTTATCAATTTAAAAAAAAGGTTATCAATTCGACATGTAGGTATATAAAAAGAACCCTTAAAAGAAGATATTAAAATGTTGAGTGCGACGTAAATTTAATAACCAAATCTTTGATTAACGTCTGATCAGAACTCTTCAATAAATAAAATTATCGACCAATTTTTCAGACAATATATTAACAAAAAATATAATTAATACATTAACGTTTCGATCCGGATTTGGAGATTCTTCAGAACGGATCTAAAAAATATAAAAAATAATTAATAATTAATTTCTAATTCGCTTTATGTAAAATTCTTTCAAAATAATTAATTAGTATCAAAATATTGAAAAAATAATTAATATATTGTCTGAAAAATTGGTCGATAATTTTATTTATTGAATAAATTTAATAACACTACGTAGGATTTAAATTGTCGCCGACTTCAAAATATTGTTTTCTCCTTTTTGGTTACTTTTTCAGGGAGGTAAAATTTTTTTATAAAAAGTTTTTTTCTGTTTTCAATTTATAACATTTAGGTAGATGTAGATGTTGGAAGTTTTACTTCTATAGGTGTTTATGTTTAAACAATATGTACCACTGTTTGGCGGACGACGTTCGTACAGAAGTCTATATGCGTAACCATGGAGTATTCTCATAAAGTTATCGGGGGTCGGCTCGGAACATGACTAGTTCTCTAATAGGGATTAATATACATTAGGCGCTTGCGAAATCACCTTAATCCTCAACAGGGTGCAGTGTTATTATTCTTCAAATATACTCGTACTTTACCGATTCTCAAATTTCATTATTAAGTAATTTTTTTCATTTTTTTTTAAATTATAATTTTATTGTGGATGAGGACACCATATGAAAAGCACCATATTAAAAGAAAATGGTTATATTGAGGTCAGTCGGTTGATTTTTTAAATTGCAAATTAAAGTAGCCTCGAAAATCTGATTAGAAATGCAATTAATATTGTTGATGTTATTCCAGCTTAATTATGTATTCATTTGTTTTGTGTAATAGTGAAGATGTATCCTTGATTTTTATTAAAAATAAAAATTTTCACCCGAATGTGAAAGTTTCACAATGATACACTCGCTTAGGTAAATAAATGCAATTAGTAATTAAAACGGTTTGTACAGTAGATAATAGATAATATGAAGAAAACATAATAACATTGATGGTAACGGGTGACCTGTAAAACCAAAGCACCCATCGCGGTCAGTATATACGTACATTGTTGTTGTAATAGCTTATTGCGCCAGCCACAAGTCGATATGGTTCGTTTGCAACAATGCCCCCGCGTCTTATTGGTACAAGTACCGATTCCAAATTGACCGTTCGCAATAAAGGACGGCACCATTTTCTTACACTGCTAGCCCTGCGTCTTGCTTTCTCACTCGGCAGACCGAATGGCGTAAGTAATGGACGGGGTAAATGTGGATCTTCTGGTTGTTAATTAGTGGAGGTGCAGAAAACAGTGTATCTATTATTGCCTATTGTTAGTTATCGTTGTCCAGTTGTTGATGAGACTACCCTTTTGTTGTTGTCTGTGATTTGGGTGTTTACTGACTGACCAAGTCAGCGATGTGGTGCTGATCTTTCAAAACAGTTATCGTTATTTTCGTGTATCAATCAAAATTTCTGCAATAAAATTTACAGCGAACATTACAATTTTTTTGCAGAAGTATATTAGACACTTAATTATCGTTAAAATACAATAGTTAATTATCGTACGGTTCTAGCAACACACTGATAGTGAAATAGGCAATGCGATCTTCCGCTGCAGTGGCCCTATGGATAATTTTTGTTAATGTGAAGTTTTATGTTTGGTGGTGTTTTATGCAAGTTGTGATTGGATAATAGAGATTACAGTTCAGAGGAAAATGATAATGTTTCATAAGGGTTTGTACGCTTACTGTATTTATATTAAAAAATGAGGCCTATTTTTGTAATAATTTCCTTTTCGTTTGATCATATTACCTTGCTTTTTTATACAGATTGTATCAAATCAAAACGGTCCATAGAACATTATGTGTGTAAGACAGAGACGATATTATATAAAGCACTAAAGCAGTAAGTAAGAATGAGATAAATGATCGCTAATAGTTACTGTGGTTATACAATCTGATAGTATCGTCTTTGCTTTCTACAGTAAAAATAACAATTTTATCAATTAATATGTCAGTATTCACTATTCACTAGTGAAATTATTGATAAAATGGCTATTTATTATAATCGATTAGGATATTGTGTGGCAGAACGTGGAGGTCTTTTTGAACATTTAATAAATTAATTATTAAAAGTATTGTTAAAACTTTTGTACCAGATATAAATAATAATACGAATTAATATTACGGTTTAGTTGTTTTAGTTGATAAATTGGTAAAAAGATTTACAGTGTACGCAGTGGCGGATTTACCAGCAGGCTGAGTAGGCTGAAGCCTAGGGCGGCAAATTTTTAAGGGCGGCAGATTTTGTTCATAAATTTTTTATTTCGATTTACAAAATTTAAAAAAATTATTATACACACACAAAATACGAATTTTGAAAATTGAAGAGAAATAGTATTTAACAAAAATCGAAATATAGTGCTAAATACTAAATATTTCAACATCTCTACATGAACAATTGCTAAACGCTTTGTAAAATATACTTTAATAAACATGAATTTTTAGAATATCGTAATAGCGATTCGATATTATTATCGAAATTTAGTTATTTGTACATATTTTCTTCACTGATCATTGTGAGATTATTATGAGATCTGCTTACACAATTCAATCTTGATATAATATCGATGGTCTAATCATGATTGCTGCAGCAAATTGTCAAATTCAATTACAGAAAACTATTTCTTAATGCGTAAAAAATACTGACTAAAATAATCAAGGATCTGACATGGTAGGTACCTTAGTTCTCAATGATACTAACCATACGGAAAAAATTGATGTAACGCGGATGATGGAGCACAAATCATAAAGTTGGAATTTTAGTGATAGAAAATGTAATTGATATGATTGTGGACTAAGGTATCAAAAGTCAGAGGCGGCAAAAATTGAATAGCCTACAGGCGGCAAATCTGTAAATCCGCCACTGAGTGTACGTAATTGTTTATTTACGTAACCACAGTAACTATTAGCGATCATTTATCTCATTCTTACTTACTGATTTATATATCGTCTCTGTCTTACACACAGAATGTTCTATGGACCGTTTTGATTTGATACAATCTGTATTATACTGCCGTAAAAAGGCAAAAGGCAGTAAGTGACCAACTTATGAATTTGAGTAAATCAAGATTTACTAAAAATGTCTTGGCCGTCCAGAATTTTAGATTATGGAAACCAAAACATGGAGGAAACATTTTTTTAAAGACAATAAAATTATTGCTGCAGCACTTCAGTATGAACTCATTTTGTCAACAAATGTCACTTACTGCCCTTTGCCTTTTTAGGGCAGTATACTATGACTGTTTAGAATAGCATCAATATGCACTATTTATTCTTTAAAAGTGAAAAATGGAATGTAGACGAACCTGGATAAGTAAGAGTTCACGGGACCGTGATCTCTTTTTCACTTAAGAGGCTTTTCACTAACCCGAGTTTCTAGCTTACAGAGGTACAGGAGTGGCCTTTCGCACTTACAAAGGTCTATAAAAACTTTACAAAAACAATGTTATTAGTTCAGCTATTTATGACCCATTCTTAAATTTCGTGGAACTATATTAATACTGTTGGATTTTTAAAAGAAGACCGGTCTATGGAATGTAGTCCTATGACCTTATTGCAGAAGAGCGCACATGTATTTTATATTAGTAAGAGGTAATGATCCTGGAACCGCTTCTATGCAATAGTCCAGTCGACCAAACGTTTAACAATTGTGTTATCGCGATAATTGTACTATTGCTATAGCCGTACGACTATACACTTGCTAACAGTACAAAAAAATCATACACCAGAGAGTACATAGGTGTGCGTTCACGGACTAAGTTGAGGGGTGTTGTCTGAATATCATCAAAATGGAAAGTATAAAGGTAAAAACAGTTAGAAGTGGCGCTAGGGCGGTCATAGCGAATGTAATTAAAATGTGCGAGTAAGAGGCTCAAAATAATGCCTTAAAATTTAAAGCTATACATTGTTTGCATGCCTTGCTATGCGCCGCCTATGAATTCCAATAATTTGGGAACACATCAGCGATTTCTTGCCCTTTCCCCACCGGTCTTCTTTCGCCGATCGCACAGTACGTTCGACTATCGCTTATAGAGGTGCAGACAAGTAGTAGCCTCTGGTGTAGAGGTCCATGAATGAAAAACGCATTTTTCTTATAGAAGTTTCTGTTTCTCATCTATAGAGGTTTTAGAGAGTTACCAAGTCACCTGGCTATCACTTAGAGAAGTTCCTCGCGTACCCAGTTTCGCACTCATTCAGGTTTGACTGTATTTGAAAGTTTATAATAACGTTTGTTTGTAATCAGAAGCTTGAAGGTGTGCGCGATTTACCACTTAAAATTATGAATCATAAATAGATATATACAGTCGTTTTGGAAACCATGCTGAATATTTTTTGTTTGTTGTTTCTCTGTTAAATATTTTTATGTAAATTTTAGTATTGGGCTAGGTGGAAGATCAACGTAAGTTGAACCGTGACTTTTGTTCAGATATTTTGTACAATAAACGATTATTATTATAATAACTATTTATTCATGTGGTCATTCAAATACTATAACAAACTTGTACAATTTAGAAGAATTGTGAATGTAATTATATTTTTTGCACGACTTCCTATAAAATAGCTGTTTTTCATGCCTGTATAACGATAGTAAAATGACTCTTTTCGCACTAGTGCCTAAAGTAAAACAAAAGCTATTTTGTAAGAGGTACGTTAAAACATTAGTGTGTATCTTGTTCTTAATGATATTATGACTCGGGTGACTGTTAAAACTCAATAGTCGCTCGTTTTAATATAATTTCACTTCCTCGTATAATACCTTCATTTAAGAACGAGATACATTATGCTACTAGTACAAAATCAATTTTTTTTCTGAACTTTACTTCGTGTGAGATTCAGTGTGTACGATATTTGGCAACACTGTTCTATCATGACCTACTTTGATTGCTTTATCACGTATTTAAATAATTATATTCCTGTTTTATAGTTTAGTTTTTTTTCGTGCATAGAGATGTCATTAATTATACCTGTTAAATAAATAACATTTAGTAGTCATATTTAAACGCGATTATTAAGTACAGCATTTTATTGATGCTATAGAATAGAATACAATTTATATGAAAATCACTTAAAGGTTTTATAAGTTATAAGAAAATGTTGAGCTTGTTTTTAAATTTTTTTAGGGGTAACACCTGTATTGAAGCCTGTTAAATAACTTTTTAGCCATGTAAGCTGGGACAACTTGGAACAGATGTAACCTACTTTGGAATAGGCAAATTGCATTCTTTATTCTTGTGTTATAAATTATAACTATGGTAGTCAGAATGGTTTTCGAAGTGAATTATGCTTGTTTTTGCATATATGTATCAAGCTTTGATACATATACAAATATGGTAATGACATAATGCCATATATTTTATAAATAGGGGAGCGCAATGTTCATTATATTTGACCTTACTTATTATTCTTATTTAATATTATGTAACTATATCTTTTATCCACGACTTTGCTTGCATCAATTTTCATTTTTTTTTCTGTAAATTCTCGCGTTCATCTTCGAGGGCTAAAAAAATGTACACTATGTTGACGTGATAACGTCTTATAAATTGAAGAAACACCAGCTGCACGCACGAAAAAGTGTAACGTTCCTAACGTTTCGCCTGACCCTGTGCGTGCAAGCGAGAGCGCAGTATGCTTCGGCCCAAGTTTGACAGCTACTAAAATTTAGGTTATGTATTACGGAATACGTTATCACGTAAAACTATCGTCCGTAAACCGACTTTACAGACAACCAATTTTTTTACGAGAAGACTGCGGTTTCGTTACATTTTGATAGTTATGATTGATTATTAAAAAATTAAACGAAAAATTATTAACTGATCTTTAATCGATTTTTGAGTCTACTTTAGCGATAAAAATATATTGATAGTAATATGTATATTGTATAATGTATTTTGTAATATGGAAGAATAATTTGTGTGTTGCTGTCAACAAAATATTATCGTATTAGATTAAAGAAATACTTATATATTTTGTGGAATAATGATTAATTATTTATAAATATCAATAGTACCTACATTTATTGATTCTTTGTTATCTTTTTTGAAAAAAATTTAATTAAATTTTTTATCGGTGCTTTTTGTGTCGCTACTGAGTATACATATTAGTGATGTGCCGGATCGTTAAAAATGTATATCCGCGGATACGGATCTGAATACGGATTTTTGGTTTCAAGATCCGCGGATACGGATACGGATCTTAACTTTCTTAGAGTACGCGGCGGTAAATATTGCACATCGACCTTTGGAAAGAGACTATCTGTTATGGGAAAAAGTTATTGACCTCTTTAAGAGTTAACTCTTATAACAGATTGTCTCTTTCCAAAGATCGATGTGCAATATCTCATTATAAAGATAGTTGATTTAGTACCTTTGAGTTATGTACTATTAGTATGGTACTCACTACGATAAATGTTTGCAATATAAAGGTGTCAAATACCTACGATTTAAAAAAATAAAAAATAATCTGAATGGAATTTAACAGGTTTTCATTATTACTTAATCACCTATATATATATAGGTATATATAAAATTTCATCTATGAATTGAAAATTAATAAGGTAAAAGATCCGTAAAAGATCCGCCAAAAACTAACGGATACGGATACGGATCTTTCAGTTCCTTCGAATATCCGCGGATACGGATACGGATATCCGGCACATCACTAATACATATTATAGCCACTTATAATATCAACTAAACTAGTATATAATCGCAGATTCTGTACATCTCTTCTTTAAATTCAAAATCTATTTTTAACAGTATATAGATAGAAAAGTATCAAAAAAATTAATTAAATAAATTGATTTACTTTGCGATAAAATAGTGAAATAAAACAGCGTATAGCATTTGTGGAATCATAAGAAACAGTTCAAAAAAAGTTTCATGAAAATTCGTCAATTATTAGTTTTTAAGTTATATCCGTTCAAAAATTCATACATTATTGCATACTTAACATACGAAACATTGTATATAATAGTATAGACAAGTTTTAAATAACATTGAAAACAGAGCTTTATGTCGAACTGCACCGTTGGAATTGAAGAAACGATCAACCTACTTATAGGTTATGTTTTCAACTGTTATAAATTAGATATCTTAAATGAAGGGTTTCCATAATGCCCGTTGGGCGTATATATAAGGATTTAGATAGGACATTCATAATGTATATGTATCCAAATTGTGTGGTAGGCGTGGACTAGATAAAAAAAATCACGTAAAGGACACACACTGTTGACAAATAAAAGAATTATGAGTTGTGACAGATAACGACTTAATCTATAAAATATAGTCACATAATATTAAAACGTCTTAACTGTAACTACAGTGGCTTTTACAATTCGCGCAATAATACGTTAGAGTGGAAAATTGCAAACAGGATTTTATTTACATCCAATCTGATTACAAATAGTAACGGCATATGGCTCAGAAAATAAATTAGTTTAAGGTTCTATTTGATTTTGTGAAAAATTGTAAGAGAAAAAAACAATGACGATGGAATCTAGATAGAATCTAGAAAAATTACGTAACTCTAAGACCACAAAACTACGGAGAAAAAGAATGTTTGAGGCAAAAAAATATTGTTTGGTCGATGCAATAGTCACAAATAAATATTTGTTTGCCCTAAACATTTTTTTTAGCTTAGCTTCCGATGAACCTCAGCAAAAATCGATAATCCAACACATTTTTTTCGGATAAAATCCAAGTATTTTTACTTTTAAACAAATAGTGACTATTTTTCTATGTAACTTTTTTTAAACTACAAAAAAATGCCATCAAACAAATTCTTAATGAGATTTTTCAGATAATTTAAACAAAGATTAGAAAGTATTATAACTTACTATATCAGAAATTTGTGTAGTCATGTCCATTGTTGAATAAGAATTGAAAATATCACAGGAAGGTCTTTAACCTGTCCACTTTCTTGCGATTTTTTCAATTCTATATCAGAAATGCACTATACTGATGCTTAAGGACTAAAGATTATAATTTTTATAATTTCTATTTTCTAATAGGCATATTAAATTTTAGTTTTAATTAGCTAATTATATTGGTTTTAACTAGCTCAAATTCTTTTTCTTCATCCTGCTATGATATATTAATTTTACTAATATATGTCGTGCCGTATTTGTTTATTTGGAAAATAAAAATTTTCACTCTAAAAATACTAATTTAAACACTCAAGTAGGTGAGTATATAATAGCACAGTGTGTCTTAAAAGTTGATAGTTATGATGGCTTGTTAAAAGATTTAACTACGCTCATAGGTACAACTGATAGAGATCAGAACGAAATTCGCGGGAGGTTGTTGTAAGTTTGTCACGGTTGAAATACTGACTGAAATAGAACAATGGGGTTGGCCTACTTTCGTCACAATACGATGTGCATCTCTGCATACTACATACTTTTATGATCAAAGGAACTTACCTAAGTGATCTTCGATCATAATTTTATGAGAGTATTTTCCGAAGAGATCAGTTACTTGATAGATAAGCCTTCTGCTTGATGTTGCCACAGTGTTTAAATCGTGTAGAAACAAAATCTATGGTGTCCCTACACATTGCTCCACTCTGTCTACATCTCCATTATAGTTGAGAGCTGAGAAAAATCATAATATTCGCAGCCTTATAACTTCCACAGGGGAAGAAGAATGCGTTCGGGTAGGGAGGGATACTGATCTCTTCGGAAAATACTCTCATAAAATTATGATCGAAGATCACTTAGGTAAGTTCCTTTGATCATAAAATTTTATTTCGAGTATTTTCCTCAAGATCAGTTACTTGATAGATGTTTAAAGCAAAGAAGTTTTAAGGTAAATAAAAAAATAACAGTCTATTTCTCTTGACTAAATCACATAAATTATCACATTTAACATTTCTAAAGTGATGTTAAAGCAATTTAAAAAAATAACAATAATTCTTTTTCTTTAATCACATAAGTTACCATATTTGGTCATTTTACTTATTTTTGGTGGATTGCAAAATTGTTTTTGCAAATTCTAGGTCATTTCCTACAATAGGTCTATTGTAGAATTTTGCGAAGGAACAAGACGACCTTGTCCATCCTGCTGTTTTCCTTATAATGTCTATATTAATGCCCTGTCTCTCTGCTAGAGAGGTTGAAGCATGTCTAGTGCTATGGGCGGAAAAAATATTTGTATTAATTCCGCTGTCCTCTAGTGTTTGTTTAATCCACCGGCTGATACTTTGACTAGAGGCTGCGTGATATGGTCTTTTGAATGTAATAAATAGTCTATTAGCGTGAGATCTAATATTCTTAGTCTTATTCATGTACCCCACTAGAGCCGTTGCTGGACAAATGTTAGGGTTGTCCGTAAAGTCTGGAACTCGTAACAAAGGTTGAAATCTACCCAGGCCAGTGGTCTTAAATTTTTCAGTTTTTTTTTTTTTTTTTTTTTATCTCTAACGTTTCGTTACATATTGATATATTATCTATATTGATAAGGAAATAGTTTGTACTCTCTGAGCTGTACACAGAGATAGTAAGGTTACTGTTTTCTTGGTTAAGACTTCTAGGTTTAAACTTTCATTAGGCGAAAGTGCCTAAGTGTTCTAGCACTGGCGATGGGTCCCAGGTTTTTTCGTATTTCGGTTTTAAGGGTCTTAAATTAAAGGCCCCCCTAAAGAATCTCTTTATTGTGGGATCAGAACCTACTTCCGGACCCATAATCATTGACAATGCTGATCTAGCGCCGTTAAGGGAACCATATGCAGCTCCATTACTGAACAGTTCATTTAAAAAATTAATAAGAGCGGCGTCTAGTGTGTACGGACTAATTTGACATTTATTACAGTATATTTACCACTTACGTAAGTAGAGGTCGTATTGTTTAGCTGTAGCGTTGGATATTGAAGCTATGATGACCTCAATGCTGTGTTTAGAATGGCCCTTTCTTAGATATGCCGTGCTGACAACTTCGCGGAAACCAGGGTAAGCTTGTAAAGTTTTCATAATCATAGAAAAATGGTGGGAAAGCATAGAAGTAAAAATTTTTCCCATTTTTGTAAACGCATCTACTGCGTACGATTCTGGATCCTTTTTCCAAGATACGAATTTTGAGCACTTTTTATTTATTCTAGAGGCAAACAAGTCTATTTCTGGTTTACCGAAACAACTGACAATCTTTTTGAAAATGTCTGGGTGTATTTCCCATTCAGTTTCGATTTTTGTTCTACCTGGCTCAAAATCAGCCTCTTTGTTTTCTTTAGATTGGATATACGATGCAAATATCCAAATATGTCGATGTTCTCACCAACTCTAAATTTTTCGGGCTAAGTTGTTTAAGTTTGGGAATTGGATACCGCCCATACGATTCACATAAGCAATCGCTGTTGTGTTATCGACACGAAGTAATACCTCGCAGTTTTTTAAGTCCTTTGTGAAGCATTTAATTGCGAGATATACCGTTAGCATTTCCAAATAGTTGATATGATGTGAACTTTCATCTTCTTTCCAGAAACCATGAATGTTTCCCCATTGCATGCTGCACCCCATCCCGTAGTGCTAGCATCGGTATATATTTCCGTAGTGAAATTGTTGGTTCGAATAGGATTAACAGAATGTAAGATATTGTTATGCCACCAGAGAAATTCGCTTGTAAATTCGGTCGGGAATGTGATTAATATATTGTAATCATTATCTCTTTTCTTTAACGCTAAATATTTATAACGTTCAAAATTTTTGTGTGTACCCAACCGTATACTACTGTTAGACATATTGATATTATGACGCCAATAAAATGAGCAAGTTTTCTTATAGAACACTGTCTTCGTTCTTTGAAATGTCGTATTAAAAGAAATATTTTATTTCTTTTTTCCTGCGGAATGCCCAATGTAGAAGTTTGTGAGTTTAATTCAAACCCAAGAAATGTACAAACTCTACGAGGGGTCGTTAGACTTTTTTCAAAATTAATTATAAACCCTAGTGACTGAAGTAACTTGGAAGTGAAGTCGATATTATCTTTGCATTGTTCTGCCGTACTTTCTATTATTAGAAAATCATCCAAATAATTAACTGAGATACAACCACGTGATCTTAAATATGTAAGTACTGGTCTCGTTAACTTTGTAAATACGTATGGAGCTGAGGCCAGGCCAAATGGTAGACAATTGAATTCATACAAAATGTCTTGAAAAAAAAAGAATCTAAGGAATTTTCTATGACCCTCATTTATAGGTGTAACAAAAATATGAATCTTTCAGATCTATTGTGCTAAAATAGCAATTTTTTGAAATTAATTTTATCGCAGTCCTAATGTCCTCCAACTTAAAATGTTTCGTGTTTCGAAAGGTATTTAGATTTTTTTTTTTTTTTTAAATTAAAATAAATCTGTTACTGCCATTTGGTTTTGGCACCACGAAGATTTTTGATAGGTGCTGACCCACAGTAGGCTGACATTTTGAAATGGCACCCATTTCAAGTAGCTCATTTATGCAGTTATTAATTTTTCGAGTATCTAGTTTTCGTTCATCTCCGTCTGGCCCTTCACTGAGGGGGTATTCCGGATACTCGTATTCGCTGTAGGTGACACTAGAGTGACTGCTATTGGTGATTGACTGAATGAATGATTCATTATTGTCTATGGAGTTGTTTCCTGAAACTAAACCAGGCTTGCTTAGTTCCTGATGTTTAATACCGAAGTATTGTATGTTTACTGTCTTTTACAGTTATCTGGGTCTAGGTGATCAAGATTGACAATTGATTTGGAAAATGGGTAGATGTCACACATCTAACATGTCCGCCGCGCGGAACATGCTTAGCCAGTAGTGTATTGTAGGTAGATGTCACACATATAACATGTCCGCCACGCGGAACATACTTAGCTAGTACTATATTGCAGGTAGATATCACACATCTAACATGTCCGCCACGCGGAACATGTATAGCCAGTACTGTATTGTCGGTAGTTGCAATAGATGTAATGTACATCTAGCATAACCTTAGCAAGGTGTATGCTTTTCGGTATTGTAGTTGATAGATGTCACACATCTAACATGATCGTAACACGATACATGTTTGTTACCGAACAGTAGTTGCAATAGATGTAATGTACATCTAGCATAACCTTAGCAAGGTGTATGCTTTTCGGTCTTGTAGTTGATAGATGCCACACATCTAACATGATCGTAACACGATACATGTTTGTTACCGAACAGTAGTTGCAATAGATGTAATGTACATCTAGCATAACCTTAGCAAGGTGTATGCTTTTCGGTATTGTAGTTGATAGATGTCACACATCTAACATGATCGTAACACGATACATGTTTGTTACCGAACAGTAGTTGCAATAGATGTAATGTACATCTAGCATAACCTTAGCAAGGTGTATGCTTTTCGGTATTGTAGTTGATAGATGTCACACATCTAACATGATCGTAACACGATACATGTTTGTTACCGAACAGTAGTTGCAATAGATGTAATGTACATCTAGCATAACCTTAGCAAGGTGTATGCTTTTCGGTATTGTAGTTGATAGATGTCACACATCTAACATGATCGTAACACGATACATGTTTGTTACCGAACAGTAGTTGCAATAGATGTAATGTACATCTAGCATAACCTTCGCAAGGTGTATGCTTTTCGGTATTGTAGTTGATAGATGTCACACATCTAACATGATCGTAACACGATACATGTTTGTTACCGAACAGTAGTTGCAATAGATGTAATGTACATCTAGCATAACCTTAGCAAGGTGTATGCTTTTCGGTATTGTAGTTGATAGATGTCACACATCTAACATGATCGTAACACGATACATGTTTGTTACCGAACAGTAGTTGCAATAGATGTAATGTACATCTAGCATAACCTTAGCAAGGTGTATGCTTTTCGGTATTGTAGTTGATAGATGTCACACATCTAACATGATCGTAACACGATACATGTTTGTTACCGAACAGTAGTTGCAATAGATGTAATGTACATCTAGCATAACCTTCGCAAGGTGTATGCTTTTCGGTATTGTAGTTGATAGATGTCACACATCTAACATGATCGTAACACGATACATGTTCGTTACCGAACAGTAGTTGCAATAGATGTAATGTACATCTAGCATAACCTTCGCAAGGTGTATGCTTTTCGGTATTGTAGTTGATGGATGTCACACGTCTAACATGATCGTAACACGATACATGTTTGTTACCGAACAGTAGTTGCAATAGATGTAATGTACATCTAGCATAACCTTCGCAAGGTGTATGCTTTTCGGTATTGTAGTTGATGGATGTCACACATCTAACATGATCGTAACAGATACATGTTTGTTACCGCTGCATCTTGATAGACCTCCTTGGTGTTTGGACATAAAATGTCAGTGTTGTATAGTTGACTATACTTGGCTCCTACTCTTCTTAGACCTCATAGGAAATGCGTCATTGGCCATACAGAGGTTATGTGAACTTGTTCGATGTAAATCGCCGACGAAAGAGCACTGTTTAACGTATCGCACAGGAAACCGGAACATGCTTAGCCAGTACTGTATTGTAGGAAGATGTCACACATCTGTAATGTCCGCTACGCGGAAAAAACTTCTCCAATACTATATTTTGCCAGTACTATATTGTTGGAAACATATTGCGCTCCCTCTCATTTTTGACCTCACAGGCTACAACTGCATAACTGTACAGTGTACATGGTCTAAGGTCTGTGATATGACAGCAGTGTATGACAGGTTATGTCGCAAAATGAACTATTTGTAGTTGCATAGAAAACGATCATGCGATGTTTTCTCACCTGATTTTTCTTTTTCCATTTGTTCCTCGTATTTATTTAGTCCCTTTTTCAATTTTCTTATTTTTTCTTCGGCTTTTCTTTTGCCCATCCTGAAGATTAAAGGTGAGAAGAAAAAACACTGTAAGCAACGCGTCGCACAGAAAACCGTAATGGAGATGTAGACAGAGTGGAGCAATGTGTAGGGACACCATAGATTTTGTTTCTACACGATTTAAACACTGTGGCAACATCAAGCAGAAGGCTTATCTATCAAGTAACTGATCTTGAGGAAAATACTCGAAATAAAATTACATAAATACTACGTCCATAGATAGATAGATCAGTATTAATAGCTATTAAGTGCAGCTTGTAGTACATGTACTACATCACATGAGTGATTAGCCATAGTCATGATCGAATGATCTCTGTAGAATATTCAATATACGTACCTACACTAGTGATGTAATGAATTTTTTGATGTAATGAATTTTTTGTCACTCCTTTAAAAAAATAAACTTGCAATTATATCTTTCGTCATTATTTATTTTAATATTAGGTAATAAAGCTTAAGACTTTGTATTAATAATCAATCTAGTATTCAGAACCACTACAAATGTCTGCGTGCGACTTGCGCGGCCAATCAGCTGTCAAATTTTAATATTGGACATATGACGCCAGATTTGAAAACTCAATATTCGCATCCGCGAACGTCTAAAAATTGACATTCGTTACATTACTAATTTCTACAATCTACGTACTCGAGGATATTATTTTTCTTGTTACCGTAAAGATCAAGGGACTATATACCTACATCCAGTCACCAGTGACTGTATAATTTACGAAATTGTCTTTTTCAATAAACAATCCAGACAGAAATTTTGCTTAAATTCATATAGGTATCTGGCGTAATCTCATTTTAGTTGATACAAGTATTCGATTCTCGCATAGTCTCAGCGACGAATGTGGTGCTTTGGTAGGAAAATCATTCAATAGACAACAGTAAGTCTAGGAAGTCATGTTATGTTTTTTTTAAATCATGAAATTAGTTCCTCTAGTGACGATGAAGTAATTGCCTTGGCCAGTTTTTATTAGAAATTCTCATTAGGCGGCGCGATAATCATGTTTCGCCGCATTGAGCCGCTTTTTTGGGAATGGCTGCATTTGTAAATAAATAAGTAAATTTTTTGAAAAAAATATTTTGTCGTATCGCCATGAAGACTTGACCATAAAACGGCTAGTTCGGTGAACTATGATTTAATCTTCATAATTAGTAGTAGAGGCCTGAAAATAAATTTAAAAGAAAATGTTAATTGACGAAAACGTTGGATAAGCAATAGACTATATATTATATAGTTAAATCTGAAGAAATCGATAAAATTAAGTGTTAATTACTCAAATAGAGCAGTGATATTAAATCATTGATGGTCTCCTCCTTTGACCATAGTTTGGGTGACACCGAACAATCATTTTACGGGGTGGCAACTGGCAGTTCGCAGCTGTGCCCAAAGACAGTAACGTAGACCGGATGTGTGGTGCGCGTTCGGCGAGACGGGGGGGGAGACGCACACAAGTGGTGTAATAGTTATGTAAGACATCATCGCACGTGTTACGTTATAATATAGCAGCCCCGTAGCCCTCCTTTCCCTTTCGCGACGCACCCCCGGCCACTTCCCGTCCTAGCTCTTGTCGAAGACACGGGGTTAAGCGATCCGGTGATCCACTGGAGAAAATTCTTATATCTATACTGTTCCGAAATTTTTATAGTCGTTTCTCTTCGTTTTGTAATAGCCGGAGAGGTGAAAGATAATTATTAATTTCAGATCGAATTCACATATCAGCTTCCTGTATTGATAAAATTGTATTCACTGCTTGGTAATAAACATTTTTTCGTTAGCAAGATGCATTATACAGGGTGTCCCTAAAAGGTCTTTACAAAAGCCTACCACATATTCTTCAGGCCAAAACAACTCGATACAAGCAAACTTACCTCAGTACAAAGTTGCTTATTTTGGGCGCTAGACTGCTCTTAAGTTACAATTTTCAAATCGTTTTTGCTTTATAACTTTGAAACTTACTAAAATTAAAATTTTGTCGAAACTATGAGAGTATTATCGAATTTTATCAAGAGTACCTTTTTTGTAGTAAATGAGTCGCGTGATCCAGATTTCATACTCAAACTGATTTTTTCCATTGGCGTAGAAGTTTTAGATGTTTAATTATCGAAAAAATCAAGTTCTACACCCATGGAATGATATTCATCATTATTATGATATGAGTTTTATTGCCCAATAAAGTTATGCCAACGTAAAATCTCATGAGCCGTTTCAAAGTTATAAAGCAAAAACGATTTGAATATTGTAACTTAAGAGCCGTCTAGCGCCCAAACTAAGCAACTTTGTACTGAGGTAAGTTTGCTTGCATCGAGTTGTTTTGGCCTGAAGAATATGTGGTAGGCTTTTGTAACGACCTTTTACGGGCAGCCTGTATAACATTGTGATACATTTTTTTAAGGAAATAATTGAACTGTGTGGGGTTTTTTTTCGTGTACGTGTTCCCGTTGATAACTATATTTAAAATGTTTTATATGTTGTCATCTGAAATAGGAATTAAAAAAATTATCGACCAATTTTCTAACCCTTTCCCGGTTGAATTGAATCTCTATTCTGTATGTAATAATCAGAAAAAAATATGCCATTGAAAGAGTTGTACTTGGAACATTTTTATTTCCTAAAACAATTATTTTTTATATTAATTTTTAAAAATAACAGAATTTCGAAATGAATCAATGAACTATTTGAATAATGTAAATTATTATTTATTAACGAGTTAGGTTATTGTCGTTGTTAGCGAATTAATTAATTCACGGTACGACACAAGGTAAAACGAAAAAAAGTGATGGTGGGTTGCAGAAAGGATTGTTAAAAATTTTTATTTGACAATGACCTTAGATTGTGATCATATAATTACAGTGTTCATAAACATCAGAACCAGTCTAATGTATTCAAACTTCCTGTCATCTAGAACATTAGATTGTACTCACACAAAAACAGATGATATTTCTACATTGAAAAAGATCGCTTTGCAAGCTAAATTTTGCTCAAAATATGCAGAAAAAAGTTGTTTTAAAATAAAAACTGTATAAAAAACGATGTTAAACACATGTATTCACAATTTAAAAGAAAAATATCGTTTCATTCGATCGATTATTTTTCGAACAGGATTAATTTAAAACTCAACAATGCTATTCAATGAAGAAAAATTTGATTTAACAATGACCTTAGATTGTGAACATCTAAGGTCATTCTTAAATCAAATTTTATGACAATGCTTTCTGCAACTGAGCATGCAGGTTTGCCGTACACACTACTACTCTCAAATCCAATATATTTTAAAAACTAAAGCAATATATGTACTTATTTAAAATAGTGCCATATGCAATAAATATGACTTGTTATCGGGTTAACTATTATATTTATATTATAATATTTCATAGTTTAACTACGTACTGACGTTTTGTTGTATCCAGGTTCTTTATAATGTGGCTTATCAAATAAAATCATTAAAAAAAAGGTTAGATTGCATAACAGTGTACCGCGTACTTTTTGTACAACGGGCGCAGTGTTGACGCGTAGGTAAATTCATTCATATGCAGGTTGTATATATAGGTATATATTATATACCCGCCAGTAAAGCATTCATTCATAAGGGTTGTTCTGTGTATGTGCACATCCCCTTGTACACTCGAGTTTCAACACCCGATACAGTAGTCAGATATAAAATGTTTTAAAAAATTTATAGTGTCAGAAAACCACGACGCAAGTGAAACTTTTATTGGATTGTAGGCGTTGGATTCTAGACACTTATCCATCACGATTAATTATAAACAACAATATCCACATGAATACACGAATAAAAACATGTAAACACTGTAACAGCACTTGCCCGCATGACAGACTGACTATGTGTTTTACATACTACACGGTCAGCTGATGCTAACCATGGGCGTCGCCATATTGGCCTTGGCTGCTCTACCGAGCGCCTACTCCGAACGCCTTTCACTTTACCCCTACTCCGCGGCCGCCTGTAATGCGACATGCAACAGACGGCCAGAAAAATTCGGGGCGATAGAATAAAAGTTTCACTTTAAAAATCTAAACAACAGGCTTATATCAACGCACTAAAAAGTAAGAAATAAACTGTCTCTTCTCTAACGTTTAGAAGCGTGGGGCACTCACTTTGTATTATTTCATCATATGTCACAGACTTCTAAACATAATAGAAAAGAAAGAAATTTATATTCTAATTTTAATTGCGTTGATATAAACGTGTTTTTTAGGTTTTTATTTAAATATTGAATAAAATAGATATTTGAACTAAAGATATACCTATGTGCTTATTTTATTCTCATATCATATTATTTGTGCAACGTTTTCAAAATTATTTGTCCTTTTTTAAACTAGTCTGTACAGTTTTTTGCTTTTTTTTAATAAGACTACAACTTATTTTGAAAATATTTATCTGCTTGTCAGTTAAGATAAGTTACCATAACAAAGAAAGAATTTCTACATATGCGACATTATTCCTTGAGTTTTTATTTTTAATCGATCTCTTTGCCAGAAATCATCGGTGCATATGTTAAATAAAATTGAGTCAAGCTGTATATTATTACCACTTCAACTTGCAAATAGGGTTAGTATATTTCATATAATAGACTATCTTGACATTATGCTTGCCTTCTTTCATAATACATAATATGCATTATGCATCATCGGGTTAAGACATCATTATTATGATAAAATACACTCTGAAGTTAGACAAACCGGCCTGTTTTGTCATTTACTGAAGTTCTTGTGGGCTGTACTTATTACAACCCTCTTAAGCTATGAGAAGGTATACGCCATATTTATTGTGCTTAAAAGTATTTCAAATTTAGTATAAAAATTATCTGGATTTCAAGTTGAGAATAACCAGCTGCTATGCATTTTTTATGTCTTTTTACTTTTATAGTTCATCTTGAGCCGCGGGGAGCAGCTAGTTTTAGACTGTAAATAGTGTGTAGTGGTTGATCGTGAAATTAAATTTCATCAAAATCGATTGACCCGTTTTCGAATGATTATATAGTATGAATTAATACAGAAAAAAAAAAAAAAAACGCAGGTATTAAAATGTAGAATATTCGAAAACCTTAAAAAATTCACAAGATTTATATTACAGGCAAATCAAATTATCTTTTTATTTTAACTAAGTATTATTAATTTATTAATTATACGTTTCTGCTGTGATCCTTATTCATGTTTCTTTTACCATTCCAACTCACAAGTGGGGAATGGTACTAGTTTAGGTCAAAAATCACTTTTCAAAATTTTACAATATCTTTTCGTTTTGAGCTCCCCCGAATCTTAAAAACACATTTTTAGAAAAACTCTGTGCGTCTGTTTGTTAATCTGTTTGTCTGTGAGCACGTTACAGGTCAACCGGATGAACGGATTGAAACCAAATTTTGACAGGGTGTTTGGTATGCAAATATGAAGAGCCCTATTGTTTTTGGGGAAAATCGGCGCATGCGCAGAAATGATATATGCTATAACGGAGTTTTTATATAATATTGGCATAATTTTTATAACTGTTTATTATTCTATTTATTTTTTCAAGAACGTTTTGTTTAATAAATGTTTTTCGAAACTTTACAGTTTCAGAGATATTTTGAAAATTAAAAAAAATCAGCTGTTCTCTTGTTTTGTAGATCTGTCAGAAATAAACAAGTTAAGCATGCTTTGATTATTTTTTTACATAACGTCACAACGTGGAACATATTATGTAGGTAACCATGGCAACGAATAGCAAATATTATATTGAATACTATTACCAACGTCACTTCACGCGATTACTAAAATTTTATTTTCTTTATTATACTATATCAAATGTTAACGTTTTGAAGTTGGAATGGGCCCGTCGCCCAATTGCCTGAAATTGTTTTCTTTTCTTTATAGTGTAGTTTAAATTTTAATCGACATGGTCGTGTTTTTGTTTTGAATTTATCAGAACTCTGTATGTTTAAAGTAATGATAGTGACTAATTAAGTGTTTTTTTTTTATTCTGTGGGACAAAACTGTTTTATCTATTGCAAGCGTTTGTTCAGAGTACACAGATAAGCCGTTTTGATAAGCGAAACGAGGCAAACCAACAAGCATTTTTTCTGCGGTCAGAAAATGTTATTTTTGTATACACATTTTTTTTATCTGAAGCTACATTGTTAAGGTTTTTACAAACTTACAGTTTGTGATAAAATAAGTATTTCAATACAAATAATGATTTATACAATTGTAATTAGAAATGGTAGGCGTCCTTTATCTTGAATAAACATTCTTAACAAAATATAAATATACCGCTACTGTTCATCTTTTGTTAACAACGTTGGCAAGTGCCTCATGCTGGGCTGCAGAACGCATTGTCAAAAAATCTGTTTTGATAGTGATTACAGTTATTTATGCAGAAACAGTCTAATTTCGTTGTCAAACAACTTGTTATGTAGAACATTAGACTGCTTACACGCGGAAAACAAATGACTGATCTACATAGAAAGAGATCGTTTTTCAAGCTGAATTTTTCTTTGATCCTAACATGTTTAATTATATACTATCATATATATTAATACGCTAAGGTTTAAGATGTTTGCCTCCCTTTTTAGAAAAAACCTCACAACTTCTCCACATAAATTATATATCATTTTACAGATAATTGCTTGCTCTACTGACATCGACAACTAAAAAACGTATTATTGCTTTTGTTTTTGTAAATTAATTAAAATACAGCAACGCTGAACAACGTCTGCCATCTGACGGCTTTAATTTTGAAACAGCGAGCAACGCTGAACAACGTCACGGCAATGCTGCATGATGCCATCTGACGGCTTAGCTCAACGCTTTTGCTACTTGCGCCTCTATATGACAATTTTAGTAAAATATTTCTTCGATCTGTCATCTGAGCTTCATATTGTAATACAACAAAAAGAAGAACGTTATAAGCAGTGTGCAAAATTAGAAACGAATTGAATATCTGCAGTCATATTTAAAAAATAATTTTGTAAAGTGATAATTATTATACTTATTTAGTGCGAATAATTCGCACAGGTCACTCTAGTACATTAATAATCGTCAAAATTTCAAGACATATCATCATTTTAAGTCCTAAAACATGAAAAAGAAGCATTTAATATTGATATCCTTGTGTCACTGTGTGTAGAATTAAAATTTGAAAGATTAAAAACATCTGAAGGAAACTCAGTGATATTTAAAATGTGGTGAGTATAGTGATAGGGTCAGTTCTCGGAATTTATCTTTGAGGAATAGTCCCATGGGAATATTCTTGACAATATTTCTTTTCGGGGGAAATACGGGGAATTTTCGTTTTTGTTTCCCATTAGGTACTAGAAAAACTGTATTTATTTAAACAAAAGATCACTTTGTACGTCACCTTTTTTGTGAAGATAAATAGTCTAAATATAACATTATATAATAATAAATTATTAATTTAATCTGAATTGCCAGAAGAAAAATATGAGTTTGTAACCGTTCCTGTTGCATATCTGAATCAGACGAGTATATTTTTAGAATTTTATAATGCACTTCAGAAACTTTATCCATCGGCAACCAATTTTTGGAAAAACCTTGAGAAATACATGAATATAACATAACATATTTGACCAATAATGTCGATCTGAAAATTCGTATTTCCCATTACAGTGTTCAAAATTGTTTTTCAGCGCGTCGAATTAAACAAGTCTGATCCCCGGTTTTACTGTAACAATGTTAAATATGGGGAGCCTATACAGCTTGTGTTATCGCTTTTATCAATAAAGTATATCAATTGGATGCATATAAAGTGATTGATTAAAATTCTCTACCTACTAAAAAGAGGAACTTGCACACAGATTTTAAAATTTATCAACTTTCGTAAATAAGAATCGTGGTTAAATACGAAAATAAAGCGGAGTTCATATTTGGAAAGTTTATTAGCGCGGGAAAGTGTTTGCCGACAGTAAAGTGCCTACGTGTAATGCATAAAGCCTAGTTTACATTGGTAGTGTCAGTAGTACAGTCCACTACCATTTCTGATAGAGTAAAAAGGCCGCTGCACACGAGGCTAAAAACGCTGCTAGGAGTTCTGCTAGCCGGTAGGCTGGGTACGAAGCTGAAAATGACGTCACTGCGGGCTGCCTTGCTAGCTCAGAAGATAGGTTTTAAAAAATTAGAACAGGGGCTATTTTCCCTGCTAGATTTGCTGTTAGGTATGAGCAAGAACCAGTCAGGAAGCAGTATCTTGTCACGTGGGCATTTAAACAAACGCCCACATGGCGTCATTCTGCTCAGAGTCAGACACAAGACACACGATTTGCTCTGTGTTTATATTCGAACTGTCACTGCGCGCTCACCAGATCTAGCCACAAATCAAGCTTGAAAAGTAGTCTCGTGTGAGACGAGCACTTAACAGCAATCAAAAAAAACAGAGAAAACAATCGATGTTATCACTTGACAGCAAACGGATAGTAACGCTGAAGTAACGGCTAGCTTAGTGATGGAAAGTGTACATAAAATGTTTTTGGTTTTGTACCCGCATTAAAAATATCATCGCCTTGCAGGATTAAATTTCTCGGTCGCGTGTTCGAGAATATATAGAGTAAGATCCCAGAGCCGCCAGACACAATCTATTTTTAAATAAATGAAACCTTACGTTTTGAGTAGTGTTTTATGTACTTAGAACGCTTGGCGTACCTCCATCATTGAGTCTGTGACAAATGTACAGGTACCAGGTGAGAAAGGTGAGTAAAAATAAGAGTCACTTAATTTAAATTTAAATGGCTGATATTTATATATGTTTCGTAAAATATCACTATAAATTAGTATCCAGTATTGCCAGTCCCTTTCCGCTGACCACAACTTCTGACAGACGCTTTAAAGCTCAGAGGAAAATTAATGAACTTCACTTATTTTTAAATGCTTGATTTTTATATATGTTATTCAGACAACTATTACAAAATTATATTTCAACAGCCAGACAAATTGTAATGACCAAACATCCTCCCAGACGTAAAAAATAGTCAGTTGTTAGTATATGAGCGCGAGAGCTTTATGACTATTTTTTACGTCTGGGGGGATGTTTGGTCATTACAATTTGTCTGGCTGTTGAAATATAATTTTGTTATAGTTGTCTGAATAACATATATAAATATCAGCCATTTAAAAAATTAAGTGACTCTTATTTTTACTCACCTTTCTCACCTGGTACCTGTACATTTGTCACAGACTCAATGATGGAGGTACACCAAGCGTTCTAAGTACATAAAACACTACTCAAAACGTAAGGTTTCATTTATTTAAAAATAGGTTGTGTCTGGCGGCTCTGGGATCTTGGGCTAATACTTACATTGAAGCAGGCACGTAGCACAATGCAACACATCGACGCACTAATTGGTGTCGAACGTATCTTATCAGTCATAAAGCTCAGTGTGCAGTCCACCGAACGCTGTTGTGGTTTTTTTTCACATCCTGTTTGCGACTGACCACCCGATATATTTTTATACTATACTCAATAATAGATTACAGCATTATAATGTCACAGTAATGTTTACATGTAGTGGAGTATTAAGAATTCAGAGTTTGTACTAACTTCAAAAAAATATATTTTTTATCAATAATCGCCCCCGTGTGGTATTCCGTCTTTGTGTTCCTCTTTGTTTTTGACGTGATAACGTCTTATAAATTGATGAAACACCAGCTGCACGCACGAAAAAGTGTAACGTTCCCAACGTTCCGCCTGACCCTGTGCGTGCAAGCGAGAGCGCAGTATAAGCGATAGAGAAGCACGATCGGCCCAAGTTTGACAGCTACTAAAATTTAGGTTATGTATTATTAAATAGGATATTCGAGCGGAATACGTTATCACGTAAAACTATCGTCCGTAAACCGACTTTACAGACAACCAATTTTTATTAACTTCCAGTACATTGGAAAGTAACTGTAAATTTTCCGAAAATTAAATAAAAATTCAACCAATTTTTATGTTTCGAGGTCACTATATTATTTTTACACTATTTTTGAAAAGCAGTATGTTTGTACGTGGTAATCTCTTTCTAGTGGCAAATCTCGGGGATGTCAATCGAACCGTAATAACGTTATTGTGATTCATTTTTGTTTTTTTATTAAAATCGGTCCAGCAGATTGCAAAAATGTGTATTTAGGATTTTTCGAAAAATATTTCTCGAGTTTTAGTTTGTTAGATATACATATTTAATACTAGCGGTCCCGCCCGGTTTCACCCGGGTGCAAAAGAACGAATGGGGGGAGGGGTGAGGAACATGAGTACACACGTTCATCTTAGTTTACCGAGATGAATGTTGTGTCCAAATTTCATGATGATCGGATTTACCCTTCAAAAGTTCTTTTCGGACGGAAAAATTTTGATTTATATTTTGCAACATTTTTCATTGATGCTCCGCTCCTATTGGTCGTAGCGTGATATTAAAAAGGCCGGTATTGATTACAGGGAAATTATAGCGAATGATGTACAAAAAAGTATAAAATCACATGAAGTGCTTGAATGTTTTTTAATGTCCAATTAATGAATAAAAAAAAGACGGGTTGCACTCCGGGAGTGCAGGCGGAAGTGAAAACTTGAATATTAACGTCGTAATTTTTTGCATTTAGAAGCATTGTTTATTTATTGACAACACTTGTAAATAAAATGGTTTGTATCATAGATTGCATTTTTATGTACGATATTTCAACGCTAGATGTCTAACGTTGTATAAATAAAATGGTTTGTATCATAGATTGCATTTTTATGTACGATATTTCAACGCTAGATGTCTAACGTTGTATAAATTAAAGTTCGATCAGGATACGTGACCTGACGATCACTTAGAGAGTCTCACCCAGTTCTTACTTTTCCTGACGCGAGTTTAACATTTTTTACCCATTACAAAAAAAAGTGTACAGCGCCGCTAAAGAAGTTTTCACTTTAAAAATGTAAGACTTGCGAATAATTTCCACTCAACTTTAACAAACTAGAACAAATCTAGAAAAGCTTTAAGGAACATATATTTTGTCTTTTAATTTAATGTAATTGTGAATATAAGTAGCAGATAACATGAAATAACACATTTTTGGTGTCTTTATGCCTTTCCAAATTTGTTGTTGTTTGTGTCAACAGTTAAGCAAGGGTTTCGTTGATCTTGAACTTTTGATCCTTTACCTGTGAACTGTCGTCAAACAATCAGGCGAAGTTGTTTGTTTTTTTTTTAAACACTACTACGTATAATAAAATAGCGAGTGATAATTGTACTTACAGTATAACCAAGTTGCCATCAGTGACCCCACGGGTGCTGCACAATAGTAATTATGTGCTAATGTGACCGCGGAATTAATATGCATTACGGCCATTGTTTGCTGTACGATGAGCACTTTTTATGTGACTGTACATCTTTCGAATCGTTCAACTATAGGTATTTCAAATAACATTTAAACTTACTTTTATATCATCGGTTTACAACCTGTCCATACCTTTTTTTCAATTTTTACGTAGGCAGCTATATTTTGTTCTGTTTTCACGTTTGATCGATCTGACAAAAAATGATTTTCATATAATAAAGGAGTAATAAATAATTTAAATTAAAACTCATATTATAATCATTTTTAAGGAGGTTGAGCCGTTTTACGAAGATAATGAAAAAAATCTGAAATAAAGTTTTTTTAATAGATTTTTTTATGACAAAATTTTTTGTAAAAAATCCAAAATCATTAGGAGATTTATAAAGTTAAAAATTAAAAAAAAACTTTTACATGTAGTCTTATGGAAAATATCTCAACCTAGCATGCAAACGGTACATTTTAATTTTTTGCAAATAACCAAATGATGCCAGCAGTTCCGAAAACTATCTATGTAAAGCATCGATGTCTTACGCATATTTTACTATTTTTTCCAATTTAATTAGGAGACTTTTAATCAATAAAAAAAATTATTAAACCTTAGCACTTTTCGATTATGGACTTTTATTATTGACAGATAATTTTAACTGAATTTTCAACTTTTTAATGATTTAATTTTAATTCTTATTACTTCTAATTTCTTTTTTTAATTATTTACTGCAAAAAATATGTAAAATAGAGATATTTACATAAATTTATTTTTTTTAACCTAACTTTGTACAAAAAATACAAAAGTTAGTCCATTAAGTATAAAGTACTGAAATAATTAATTAATATTAAAAAAAATTATTAATTTATGCCTTTATGACAATAATTTATTGGTATCATCGACTTATAAACTATAAAAGATCCCATTTAGAATTCGACTTACTTTTGATTGGGACTGTAACGGATCAACCTCCTTAAGAGAAAAGAAGTGAAGATTGGAGTAGGTAATTAGTGAAATATTAATCCTAATTACTTTAACTAACTACTTCAATCCGAAATTACATGAAGTAAAATCAATTGTTTATGATTCTGAGCGTTTTTCTTCTTTTTGAATTTTGCAAAGTGTTTGTTATTTAAAGGAGCAGTTGTTATATCGTCGTTGGTTCTGTAATAGCTCTTATGTGCATAATTGCCAGAGATTGCGTTTTTTAAATTCAGGAAACGGAGCTCTATACACTAGTAGGTAATACCTCCGAATTAATTTTACAGTAACCAACAAGGGGAAGTTACTCTTATGTGAAAAGTTGTATCAAATAATTCCTCCCATGTGCCAATAAATCCGAAATTAACGTTAAATATTTTTTAAGAAAATACTTCGTCTTAATTAAACATGTATAGTGAAGATAAGTATGAATTAGTTATATACCTCTGAAATTGCTAGTTCTTACCATCCATTGCTGAAATAACCACTTTTTGACCTTTCCTGCAAATTTTACTTTTTTTTACATAAGAGGTATTACAGAACCAACGACGATATATAGAATTAAATATCTGCAAATGCACATACTTTTCTCTGCATCTTGATATATAAGATTTTGTCGGAAATAAAAATTAGAATAAAGAAGTTCGCTGTTGAACATTGGATGGTAGTCGTTGTTCGTATCTCTATTTAGTATACACACGGAGGAGGAGGAGGAGGTGCAAAGAATGCCTGTGCTTTGTTTCCACTTCCGGCGTTGCTGTTTGCCACGGAAGGAAATCTGATATTCGGTCCACCCGCTGCCTTTACTTTTGGTACCCTATACGCCCTTACCTGTGTTATATTATCTGCATGAGCCATGAACCATAGAAACCCCACGTGCATTGCATTAAAATGCATTTGATTGCTCATGCAACACTACATGCAGTTTGGGAAACTCTGGAAAAGCCAAGAATACTCGGATTCGAAATGATTTTAAAACTAGGCAACATTAGAAAGTCGATCAAAAATTCAAACAGACTAGCTTTGAATAGTTGAGCTCGATTGTTTCGTATTAATCGAAGAATTAAAAAAAAATAATTTAATTAGAAATTTGGAAAAACATTTCAGAGATATTTTTTCGCTACCTCAATGGAGTTATGCCCGGTTAACATTATTCCAGTCCAGCGATCCAGTCCAGTGCTGGATTGCAACTGGAATAATGTAAACCCTCACTGGAATGCACTGGATCCAGTAAGCATTCCAGTCCAGTAACTGGATTCGCGGTCTACTTTTGAATCCAGTGCGATCAATCCAGTGCAACTGGAATAATGTAGACGGCCAATCCAGTGCCAGTCTATATTCATTGGGATCTTCTACCTTCAGTTGTTGCAAAAGCATTACTGACCCTCCTTTTTGATCTCTTTCGCTGATCCAATTTCTCACCCACATCCGTTCCTTTTTTCTTAGTTCATTATCAACCTCATTAATAACTTCTTGTAGCAAGAGTGATTGAGCACGTTTGAAACATTTTCGAAACTGATCTCTTTTTGAAATCATTGTCACTGTGGTGTTCACAATGAAAACGGCTTCTAAATGACTGGAATAATGTAGACAACGAATCCAGTCCAGCGATCCAGTCCAGCACTGGACTGGATCGCTGGACTGGAATAATGTAAACCGGGCGTTATAGTTATAAAATTGGAATGAAAAAAAATTATTACATAATTTTCTGGATGTTTGGTTTTATTTGATATCGTTACTCAATTGTAGATAGAGAGATAACTAATTTTTATAAATATCTGTATTTTTTACGTAATCGATTATAATATAAGGTCCCAATTTCGTAGCTGTATAAAAACCATGTAGCTTACACAAATTTGTTTAGGCAAAGAATTTAAAAGCACTGTTTGCTAATTTTTAAGTTCCTGAAGAAGGCATAATTTGTGCCGCAACGTTTATCGTTAAAAGAGCCTTAGAAAATACTTATATTGCTATTCATTTGCCTTAGTCCTAAAGTATTAGAAATAAATATTTTATTGTTAGTTAGGCATCTTTGTAATTTTATTTTAATTTCTAAGAAGTGAAATATCATCTTTTCATTGAAATGTCGTAAAACGTTTCTACGTAAGGATATAGACAGCCAGAGTGGTTGAGATAACAGGAAGCAGCTTTAATTGTAATAAATGAAACCTACATAGGTTATGTCAACTCTCGGGGATCGGTTTTCAAAATCGTCAATTTAACAATAACTGTTTGTCCCGTGCTGCATGTACAACATAATATTGTAGGTACGTTTTGATATACAAAGGTAGCTACGATCCTCATTATGTAATGTTAACTAAACGGATCAAATTATAGCGACCTTATGTAAGAAACTATAGACGGAAAGCCTACCGTTCGATTAAATGCGTCGAATACATCAGCCTTGGTGTGTTATTGGGGCAGACAAATATAGGTACTTACAATTAATTATTATTAGTGTATTTGCTTTATGGCACATACACTTTTGGCGTCGGTGGGGTGGCGGGACCTAGGGACCGAGTCAGAATTTCTCGACGTTCTATAGCTTTCTGAACAATTGTATATATATATTATATATAGTTCATTAACTCTCGATAGATGAAACCGATTTAAACGAAATTTAGTCCACATATTAGAATCTATCACGATGCCTATGTAAAATGAGTTCAGTCGGGCCGTTTTAAGAGAAGTATTTAAGGGTTGAATGTTTGGGCCCAAAAATTACTAAAAAAATTCTCAGATTTGTTTCAAATTTGAAATTTAACCTTTCAGTAGGTAATTATTAATCCGCGGTACTATAAAATTTTAATAAAATCGCCCCGACAGGACCGGGCTTTCAACTTTTAAGAAAACACTAGTTTGCGGATATGAAATAATGCATTTTCTGACTGAAGGTTGTGTTTAATTTGATGCAGATGTAGAATCTTGCGAATAAAAAAAAAACATTACCTATTTTAAGTTATTTTTTTTATTTTGACCAAAAACAGTCTAGTTCACATAATAAAGCCACACTGTCTGCAATAGCAAATACACTATATAATCGGTAGGGTTTGGCACTGCGACCCGAGTTTTTTTTATTCTGCCGGATCATAGAATACGAACATCTTTTCCGGTCATTTTTTTATTTGTCTTCTTACGCCATCATAACTATACAAATGAAATTAACGTTAAAATATGAATTTCAACGATACTTTCATATAACTTTATAAGTTCGTTCTGCCACAACCTCTTGGCAGTCATATTTTTTTAATTTCGGGTAGAATAAAAATATAATACTTTATTATATTTGTGGCTCTCTATTTGCATGTCACAACGCTAACTCGCACAGATAAATTTACCTGCGTAATCGATACATAGAAAATTCAACGGTCGGCTCTGAGACTATATTACAGAGTACATACACCCGATATCCACATTTAACATACCGGAAAACGCGTAAGTATCAATGGACTACTGGCTTGTTCGCTTATGGCACGCCGTTTTGCTATTAAATGACATAATAAAAAATTAGTTGATTGGAAATACTCTAAAATAAAATTATTCACAAAGAAATAAGTAAACAAAAAAAAAAATACAATTGTTTTAAAACATAATTGCAATTAAATAATTTTAATTCATGAATGGAGAGATGACGAAAAAAATATTTCTTTTTGTTCGTCAATAAAATTTAAAATCAGAGAATTACTTTTATATTTTAAAATCATGATTATTTGACTTTTTAATTATTTTTAATTTTAATTCCAATTTATTCTAAACTATTTATGCTAAGGTGAAAAAAAATTAAAAATTAAACTTATGTACACAATTATTTTTTTTAAATTAACATTATGTAGATAATTCTTATTCTTAAATTTTTATTCTTGAATTAACATTATGTGCATAATGTTAATTTTTAAATTTTTATTCGTAAATCAACACTTTGTACTTAATTTTAATACAAGAATTTAAAATCAAGAATTAAAATTATGAACATAATACTAATTCCGAAATTTTTATTCTTGAATTAAAATTATGTACATAATATTAATTCCTGAATTTTTATTCTTGAATTAAAATTATGTACATAATGGAAATACGGCAATACAAGTGATGAGGTGAATAGAGTCGGAATCTGCATTCTCGACAGTGTTGCCGATTTTTTATTATGTACATAATTTTAATTCAAGAATAAAAATTCGAGAATTAAAATTATGTACATAATTTTAATTCGAGAATAAAAATTCACGAATTGAAATTGAAGAATTGAAATTATCTAAATAATTTCAATTCGAGAATAAAAATTTACGAATTAAAATTTAAGAATTAAAATTATGTACATAATTTTAATTCAAGAATGACAAATAAAAAAGTAGAATTATGTACATAGCAATAATTTAAGAATAAAAAATATGTACATAACGGAAATAGTATAAATTTTTTCAGGGAAAATGATAATTATAACTAAAAGAGAATAATTATAATATTCTTTTTTGGAATTATCGTATGATATAATAATAATTGCTTTTTTTAAATAAAATTCACGTCAATTTATAACTGTTTTTCAATAATTTTATTCAATATCCAAGGACTGTTTTAATTAAAAATTGAACATTTATTACCGTACCATAATAATTCATAAGAATTTTTTAACTATTAAAAATGCTTGAACCTAACTGGGAAAATTTAATAAACAATTAATTTTTAATCAATCTCAACATAATTATGACCCTAGAATATTATATTATAACCGCTCGAATTATAAATTGATTAAATTACAATTTTGACATTGTACAAAAAAATATGTTAAAACTAAATTGAACAAAATAAAATTAATAAATTTCATGTCCATATAATAATAGTAATTTAAAGTTTCTTCCATTTATTCTTATGGGCTTAGAATAAATTTTATGATCAATCATAATTTTAATAAATTATTTTTATATTAAAGCAAAGTAAAAATGTTACTCGTTAATTCTTGTTTTATTTCAAAATAAATAATTTATTTTCATGTTCGCGTTAACAAATACGTGCTATTAAATGGCAAAACGGCGTGCCATATTCGCTCATTCATTTCACTATCCACTAATGTACCCATTGTCTACACTCTGCGTAGATAGACAGTGCAATGGCTGTGTATGGTTTTGTCAGCACGTGGCTGCTGATCTTCCGTACCTCACTGTGGCGGGTTATCGATAAATTTTATTTATTTATTTATTTTTTTTACTTCCCTCTTTTTCCTTTTTTGGGGTCAGCAAATTATGTTACATATAGCGATCTGTGCGCTATCATCCTGTATTAGCCAGCGTGTGATTAACCTGCTAAATATTTTTACGTTTGAGACTTTTTTATACTCCATAGGTAAGAGATTAAATAGCTTGGGAGCAAGGAATGTAATGTATTTTTTGTAATACTATTTACTTAGGTACAAACATTCGTTTCAGAGATATTTATTATAAATATTATATATTATAAAAATATGCGTAAAAATGAAATTTTTTGTGATTCACCTGTTAAGTGTATAATTTTTTTTTATTTTACACATTTACATACTAGTTTATTATAAATAATTTATAAAAAAATTAAAAATGGCGGAGATATAGGCCATCAAGTAGGACACTGTTTTGAAAATCCGCGCTGGCGGTGGACATGATTCCTCTGTAAAGCATTGTCCGAAATAAAAAAAAAATAATTTCCGTTACTTAAGAAGGTAACAGCTATCGCGCAACGTAGGGGATAAGGATAGACATTTTTTTTTTTTGTAGAAAAAGGTGCTAATTTTTTCCAATTTTTGAGTTTAAAAATTTATAACTTTTGAACAAGACGTCAAATAAAAAAAATCCTACGTAGCGCCATATATAATATTATAAATGTATTGAAGGAGATTTATTTGGTTGAGGAACAATTGAAAAATAAGCTTTACCGCAGAGTATCGCTTGTGGCCAACGTTTCGAAAAATATATTTTCATCTCAACTTGCATTAAGGGCCTTGAAGATGAAAATATATTTTTCGAAACGTTGGCCACAAGCGATACTCAGGTAAAGCTTATTTTTCAATTGCTCCTCAACCAAATAAATCTCGTTCAATACATATTTTTGGAACGAAACTTCTACTAATAATTATAAATTTAATTAGTTCCTGGATAAATATTCTGAATTATTTCAGTAGGTGTAATTTGTTTATTCAAATAAATAAAATTGTCGACCAATTTTTCTCAGACCAATATATTGACAAAAAATAAAAAATAACCAATCAATACAACACAAGATGACGTTTCGATCCGGCTTTGGATCTTCTTCAGAAACGTCATCTTGTGTTGTATTGATTTGTTATTTTTTATTTTTTGTCAATATATTGGTCTGAGAAAAATTGGTCGACAATTTTATTTATTTGAAGAGTTCTATTCAGACGTTAATCAAATATTGTAATTTGTTTATATTATAGCGTACAAATTATATAATAAAAGAAGCGTCTTTTATTTCGATGTCCATGAAGAAAATTCCGCTGGCGTCTTTTGCTTGAGGCGCGCACTGGCACGTAGGTACTTTTAGTTAGGCACGCGCGGGTACTAAGTACGTTGAATCAATGAATGACGAAGACTCGTCGAGTGGCAATAAGCGTTCATTCGGAGGACGCTTCCGGTCATACAATATATTAACAAATATCTATAAACATCTACGGTGGTGCCTGTGTTCAACCTGACTCAGAATTAAATATTTTAATTCCGGTATATATTATACAGGATATCTCCGCCAAAATTTTGGTTGAAAACAATTTTCTTAGTTGTACTGTGCGTGATTAAAACACCTTGGGGTGCCTCCAGAGCCGGATTAATGACTAGAGACCCTTGGGCACTTGAGCGTGTGAGGCCCCTTGCAAGGAATTTTTTTTAGGATAATTTATTTTAATATGACAAAGATTTTATTTGTATTAGAAAAGTACGAGGCCCACCTAGAAGCTCGAGGACCTTAATGGCCCAGGCCCATACGTTAGTCCGGCTCTGGGAGCGTCCATAAACTACGTAACTCGATAAGGGGGGTCTCAGTTCGAAAGCTACGTTGAGTTACGTAAGGGGTGAAGGGGTAAGAATCAAGTTATGTAATTTTCTTCATGTATTTTATTTGACACAATGAAAATAATTTTTATAAATAAAAAACCGTGCCATATCCGGAGCGGGGGCATAGGAAAGTCAACTTTAGGCTGCATGGAGGGAGGGAGGAGTTCCAGAAGGGCTGAAATAGGACCACGCAGTTTATGGACAATCCCTTGAGAATCTTTTTTGGACCTTTTAGATTCCGTGTTCGAAATACTAATATTACTAATATATTACTATAGATAATATATTTTGGCTACTCGACTACCGTAAACAAGAAATGGAACGAATTATATTTACAGTGTACATTTTAAATCCAAATTAGTTCGAAATATCAAGACGATCTTTCAGTTTTTACGACTTTATTTAGATTTAAAATGCACTTTTGTGAAGAAATTTCGATCACACGTTAGCTAGCCAGACAACTCAAGAATTACCATTTTCTTTTTTTAAACGCTTTATATTAGCTTGGGTTGTAAGTAACTATGTATGTATGTATGTAACTAACTACCATAACGGAATCTTTGAGCATAATTTTCACCAATTTCCCGAAGTCTGATTAATTTGAAACTTTGCATACGTATCAAGGACCGATGACAATGCAATAATTTGATAACAGTTTCCCATTATCCTTATTAGGACCCCCAGGATTAATAAATTCTTTTATAGATCCTCTGTAGTAAACGCTTTATTTTCACCAATTTCCCGAAGTCTGATTAATTTGAAACTTTGCATACGTATCAAGGACCGATGACAATGCAATAATTTGATAACAGTTTCCCATTATCCTTATTATTAAACGCTTTATATTAGTTTGGGTTGTAACTATGTATGTATGTCCGTAACGGAATCTTTGAGCATAATTTTCACCAATTTACCGAAGTCTGATTAATTTGAAACTTTGCATACGTATCAAGGACCGATGACAATGCAATAATTTGATAACAGTTTCCCATTATCCTTATTAGGACCCCCAGGATTAATAAATTCTTTTATAGATCCTCACTAAAAAGTGAAAAATAAAATATAGTTTAAAAAAAACTAAAAAACACGCTTTATATCGGACTAAAAAGTAAAAAATAATTGTTTTAAAATAAGCTTAAAAAGCGTTGGGCGCTCGATGTACGAAAATGTGGAACAAAGCGCCCCACGCTTTTTAAGCTTATTTTAAAACAATTATTTTTTACTTTTTAGTCCGATATAAAGCGTGTTTTTTAGTTTTTTTTAAACTATATTTTTTTTGTTATAACTAAATGTTTGCAGTAACATACGTAAGTATATAACTTGCTGCTTAAAGATTTTTATGTATTTCGATCTATTGATGATTTAGTAAGTGTTTTTGTGATTTTAATTTTTTATTTTCGCGTTTATTAAGCATCGCGATAGCATAGCAATTCTGTACGTAATAATAAACAATGCTTTATAAACACGTAATCTTCCATAATATCTATGTTTAAATAATTCATTTCGCTTTGTGTATTTTATACAACAATAAATGTGAGCTCAGATCGCGAGTTTTTAAAACTTTCGTGGTTGAGAATCGCTACATATCTGCTTGATTTAATTATTCTACGTTTTTAAAGTACAACTTTTTAACTCGCAGTTGGGCAGAATTTTCTGTCATGGCAATGAGCTCATGAGTGTCCTACGCGTATGGCGCATCCATGATGTTTACCGTTTTAAAGATATAACATCATGATATAGTTGGCATGTCGCATCTTATTTTTTTTTCTACAAATCAGTGTCGACTCTGGGACCACAAAAACCACCAAATCTCTCTCGATACTGAAATAAATAATCAAATCATCTATATTTTCCATTTTTCACGTGTATTTTTAAAATAAATGCTTTTTAACCACATTGAAGACAGAATAAAAATTTTTATAAAAAAAGACGGGTTGCACTCCGGGAGTGCCGGCAGAAGTGAAAATAAAATGGTTTGTATAATAGATTGCATTTTTATGTACGATATTTCAACGCTAGATGTCTAACGTTGTATAAATAAAAGTTTTCGTCTTACGAATTTTCGATCAGGGTCACGTGTCCTGACGCGAGTTTAACATTTTTTACCCATTACAAAAAAAGTGTACAACGCCGCTAAAGAAGTTTTTCATTTTACACATGTATTTTTTAAATATTTACTGACTAATTTACCTATAGAGGGTGTAAATTTATACTGAAAAACCACCAACTATGTACTAAAAAATTTGCTAGGGGAAGATAAAAACCTTTAGTTTTAATGGTTTCACCACTAATATTGCAACAGTGAATTAGTGAGTAGCTCATCAACTATACGCGCCCAGTGACTCGGGTTCTGAATCGGATGCGGACATGTTTTTTAATTTTTCATAACGTAAATATGAAATTTTTAGATTATCTATGGATTTCGCTACGTTTTATTTTAAATAATAAAATAAGTACATTACTAATTGTAATATTATTCTAATCTTTGATTAACGTCTGATTAGAATTCTTCAATAAATAAAATTTTCGACCAATTTTTCAGACAAATATATTAACAAAAAATAATAATTAATACATTGACGTTTCCGTTCGGATTTGGATCTTCTTCAGAACTGATCTACAAAATATAAAAATAATTAATTTGTAATTCGTAATTAAAAATATTCTCTTTAAGTTTTTAAATTGTATTCAAAAATTGAAAAAATAAATATTATTTTTTCAATTTTTTCAGCATGGGCGGCGGAACGACCTACAATCAGTTATGAAAACTTACGTTTAAAGAGTCAAATGGGGAGGGGGGAGTGCTTTGCCCACCCTATATACTCCTCTTCCGCCACCAATAGTTGTGACACTTATTAATTTTTTAAATATACTGCTCGAGCGCTCGTAGATGAACGCTGTTTACAAATCTGTCCAGCGCGACTTAAATGTGGCGTTTCTCGTTTATACATAAAAAATATTATACATTTTTACGTATATTTCTGCGCCGAACAGTCGAGCAGTGAACAGAGACAGCTGCAAGAGTGGGAAAATTGGTAGCGCGTCCAAAGAGGGAGAGGCGGGGGCGCAGCGCCCGGCCCCGCGCGATTGTACATCACAACGCATCGGGCCGGATGCGATCTCTCAGTCTTGTTGCGCCACTCGATGTTGACAGTACGCGGTTCTCGCGGCCAGCACTCGCACCTGCTTCGTCATAACATTATTATTATCTCTCTACCTTTATTACACGGACGCGCTTCTTTTGTTACGCTTTTGTTTTTGCCGTTTTAATTTTGATCTGCTGTTTGTGCACAGTTTTTTTTTCTGCCAAATGTACTTATCCGTGTGACAGATAGTTTTAAAAATAAAACACTTAAGTTTGTTCTGTTTATGTGGATTTTTACTCAAATTCGGAACATAAAAAAGGTGGTTCAGTGCGTAAATGAATTTAATACGTGGTTAATTGAAGTAATTTTGAAAGATACTTCGGATTAAAAAAATTGTTATTGTGAATAGTTTGTTTTAATTGCTAGAAGCCATACTGAAATAAATAAAAACGAAAATAATACATTTATTTCGTACGCTTTGTGATATAAGTTAATAGTAACTTAAATTGATAGACAATTTGACAATGTTTAAGCAAATTTTTATTTAATAATCGTAAACATTCCGTACATTACGATACATTTTAATAGAATAATTTGTGATGAAAACAATATTTTTAATAGTCCTAGATTTTATTAAATCGTCGTCATCGTATGATCAATGAGATATTTCGAATTATATATATTTTAAATAATGTGTCTGATTCGTTTGGATATTTCGTTTTGTTGAATGTGAATTTCAAAAGTGTATTGAAAAAATAATCGATTGTTAGTAATACAAAAAAAATAGGCTGTGTCGCATTTCGAATTGATTGACTGGCAATATATATTGCATTAATAATTTCGAATGCGCTACGATCAAGGTCCGCGCAAATAGGTGACGCGCCGGGTGTTAGGCAGGCCGTCAAGACGGCTGCGACGGCTGCTGATTTAAGCAGCCACAACACCATCAACAACAACAATAACAATAACATGGTCCTTCAAGTGCTCGACCTGGTGAATCCGGCGAACGAAGCGTTCTACGCCGATTGTCCAATTAGTGTTGCCACATCTTCGACTGGCGCGGAATCCAATATAGGCATGACGTATACCAATCTGGATGTCACAGCACTCAATGCCACCACAATTACACCAGGTGCAAATTTTATAAAATTTCAATTGCTAAGAATTGCTAGTACACAGCATAAATAAGGGATGTTCTAAAAATAAAATTAAATGCCATTACCAGAATACGAAACTCCCATGTCCGTATTTTACAGTCACTTGACAGTAATTTCTTTTATATTGCTTTATCAATATCTAGAGCTGTAACAAACCGCATGTATGCGTTACTGAGTAACGAGTACATCGTCTTACTCGAAGTAACGAATCGTTACTTACAAATTCATTTCGTTACTCGCATTTGTCGTATCCACGTCAGTTCGACTCGTCTGATGCGGCTATACGTTATACGAACGAAGTCATACCGTATCACGTATGCGACGCGCCTCGATGCGATGGTACATGCTTGCTGCTGTTAGTACACGATTGTATGTCGTATAAAAAGTAACGAGTAACGTAACGATACGAAAGTAACGGGTACTGGTTCTTAAAGTAACGAATACATACGGATACACAATTTCTCGTTACTTTTACAGCTCTATCAATATCAGCTATTGGATATACATACGTGCGAAAGTTATCATGAATAAAGTAACATAAATTTCAAACTTATAGTTCCAACAATATGAATTCGGGGCGTACTTATTAATAAATAACCTTTTATACGAGTGTATTCTTAGGCAAAAGTACCCAACTCGCAAAACTGGAGGATTCAGGTTCGAATCGGGACAGTGACGTTCCGTTTTTTCCACAAAGAAACCTTTACAAATATCAATTGTTCTAAGGTCCTATAACCTTTAAAAAAAGTAAAAATTACAATATGTTCCAAAGTTTTCAGTAACAGATGTTATGAACTGTAAATATCCTTTGATATTTTCTTTGTTAATTATTAATGATTATTTAAAATCCCTTCGTATTCCAGGAAATTCCCCGTTTGTGATAATTATATATTACGTCTTTATGCTACATGGAATAATTTAGTTCATAAATCATGAAACATATATTATTATTAGTGCATATACCTCGCTATATTATATTTTCACTTTTATATTGGAATATTCTAACTGCCGGAATATTTGCCCGTTATAGCATTGGAACTTAACTACCCAATATTTTAAATCAGTCGGCGAATTAGTTCCTCAGACAAAATGTTTTATTATTATTGATAAAACCGTTTACGAAATTTAGTATTTTTGTGAGGATATTTGTGATTCAATTTTTTTTGTTTTATTTCATTAATGTGGTTGTAAAATACATTCAGCTAGATATTTTTAAATAACCGTATAACAGTGGAAATTCCAGTAGCTGATGAGAATAAAAATGGGCTTGTAATATTTGTGAGAACTTGCCTAATATGTTTTTAGTATCTAAACACATGAACTCATCATTTTTTTGTAGTAATAAAGTAATATTTACTTTGATGTGCTGCATGTTAAGATAATCTATTTTTTACAGTTCAAAAAAAAAAAATATGTACCTATACTTTAAGCGAATTAAATTTTCTTCGTTTCTTTCATTTATACGTTCTCAAACCATCGGGAATAGAACTTGATTGATATTTATAAAATATTAATAAATTCTTAGCTGATGTTCTAACATATATAGTTCCTATTTTATGATTGAAGATTTTATGGCTTATCAACGTCAACATTTGATAGAAATTGTTATCTATTTGCTATTAAGTAATCATTGTTATGATAAGTTACGAAAATAAATCATTTATAATTGAATATAGATAAGTGATTGCAAATGTTGCCAATCTATGGTTACATCAGTTTTCTGCGAGTTGCCACATGTGTGCCTTTTTTTCTTATTCTCTTCATACTAATTGCCTGTGAAAGAGTATCTGCTTTTGAAGTTTGGACCATTTTGCCAGTTCTTTCTTCTGCAACTTGCAGTGAATTGAATATCCCCTCAGAATTTGCGCTGCATTCCTGTGCAGACGTCGTCCGTATGTCTGCGTAATCACTAATTTTCTAGATTACTGCCTTCTACGGTTGAAAAATAGAAAGGATAACTTTTATATTAGACCCAACGTTACGATGTTTTTTCCATCGTTGGAAAAATTGTTGTCAGATTTAAAAAGGATGAAAAAAGATGTATGAAAATATGTTTTTATGTTTTTACATTAATTTTTCTCAAATACAAAAACTATAAAGCTGTAAGAGACTAATATTGCGTGATACATTTTGAAACCTCTATATTTTACGTCGCTCAACAAGTTGCTATTTGGTAGCTGCAATAGTAACAAGTGGTTCGTTGATTGTATTTATTATAAAGTGACTTACAGCAGTCTAAGTACTTACTTACTTTGTTTTTTAATATATTTTTTCATTATATATGTTCGCGGAACTATTTAAGAGTTTCTAAAACAATGCCTATTTTTGGAAAGTCTCTTTGTCATATAGGCATTTAATATTTGTTTATGCCAATCCCCTTTAAAATAGCTGGTTTTTTAGAAGTGAAATGTTAAAAATACTGAACATGAAGTCAAAATATACTATTTTACGGTACAGACAAAAGACATACCTAATGTATTTATTTCGGACGCAATGATATTCTTACTCGTGTGACTGTTAAAATTCGCTGGCTCTCGTTTTAACATAATTTCATAACTTGTCAGTAATATACCTCTTTACGCTCTAGGTATACAATTCTACTACAAAGTATAAAAAACGGATTTTGTATTTGTAATATACTTGGTTAGTTAAAATAATAATTATACTGCCTGTTGTTTCTTTGTGTTTTCTCTTAAAAAGTATTTAAACAATAATATTCAGTTACTGTTCGTGAAGCCGTGAAATCTCACTTTTAAAATCACTGATACCTATAGTAATTTATTATATTGAACTAATAGTATTAATTAATTAGATTATAAGTATTTTGTTTCACACAATTTTACACGGGAAATGGATATCCGCATGCATAATTAATATACAAACGATATTTATCCGATAGTTAATTAATTGACAACTGTTATAATTATATACCCACGTATTATTTGTCTTAACCGGTCATTGATGTCACCGGACAACGAAACCGCTGTCTGCTTTGTTGCAGTGAAGGGAATAATATTGTCTGCTCTGTTTTCGTGAGAATAAAAAGAACTTATTAATTTTCGATTGATTAATTAATTATCAGTCGCTTTTATATATGTCTTTTTATTGTGTTAATTTGTTGTTTTTTGTTAATTTAAACTTGATTAATATCAACTGTAATGTAATTAGTATAATTGCTATATTTTGGTTTAAAAAACGTCATTTCAGTGCAAATATATTTATTAAAAATTAAGAATTTGCTTACTTAAATAACCCAATATTGAAATTTTGATTTTTTTTTTAATAAAAATATTAGCTTTACACAATAAGTATAGAAAATTTTTAATTAAAATCTTTGATTAACGTATGATTACTCTTCAATGAATAAAATTATCGACCAATTTTATTTATTGACAATTTTTAATTTACAAAAAATATTTTCAGGTTTATATTTCAATTGATTTTTTTTTTTAAATTCGTATGGAGTTTAAACACTGACTTAATTAAACACAGTTCTTTTCTCGTAAAAATCAGCGGTAGGTATTAAGTTTCTTTAGGTTGTGTAAGCGTTTCGGGGTTTGAAGTTACGTCATATAAACAAAGACATCCCACGAGCTCGGCAATTCTCGTTTGTTTGTTGTCAGTTTTTATGAAACTGAATATTAAATATCCCTATTAAATTAACTATAATGAGACATCTAGATCTATTTAAAACTCAAGCAATTTTCTTTGGGCAGGCCGCTCACCGATTTACATTTTTTTATTGGTACCTTTTTTCACACTTTTTTCTTTTTATTGTTTTTTTGTTTAGGTATATTAATTTTAAAAGAAACAATTCGAAGAAGTCCAAAGTGAACCTGGTCTTATTTAATCGCTAAGCCGAAATGAAACATCCAATCATGCTAAAAAGGAGAGTTCAGAATAATTGTTTGTTTAATAATAATTTGACTAATTAGAGTTGTTTATCTTTTATTTCAAAATCTGTAATAAATCGGGAATAGTAAAGATTAAAACCATTGATCTGGACGTTCTATTCTATTGTAGTTCAATGTTAATATACTAAATATTGACCAATAATTATTACAAACCTGATTTACACGATAGACCCAATCGAGTTAATTCTATGATGACTATTATTTGTACTTAATAAAATTTAGTTTTTCGTTTCCATGGTAACTTGACTAATGCGACTATCTTCAAGCGTTAAATTTACAAACACACGTTAGGTATTATACAGTGTGGTCACTTAAGTGTGCAACATATGGGAAAATTTTCAATTAAATGCCCAACCAAAATACAAATATTGTCAAAAGTTGGTGCATGTCCGATAGTCATTTTAGGTGCTCTTAGAATTGTTGAAACCAAACAGCATACAGGGTGGGTCAAAAAATATAAAAATTGTACAAGAGTAAAGTGCCCTTATTTCAAAAAATTCAGCGAAATGTTATAAGAAAAAGTTGTTTAGAATTAAAAGTTATGCCCAAATACCAAAACATGGCCTTCTAAGAAAAAATTGAAAAACCAAAATTATAATTTTTTTATACTTCCTTAAACACATTAATAAATTATTCAAAATCAAATCAATTTCGCATAACTTTGTTCAAATTCAGGCATATTTGTAAAATTAACTTAGATTTTGAATTTTTTATGGAATCACAAACTTTATGTTTGTTGCAACGATATTAAACACCCTGTATGCTGTTTGAGTTTCAACAATTCTAAAAGCACCTAAAATGATTATCGGACATGCACCAACTTTTGGCAATATTTGTATTTTGGTTGTGCATTTAATTAAAAATTTTCCCATATGTTGCACACTTATAGTTTAGTCAATGAGTGCTCATAAGGGGCATCTAGATGGAAAAGTCGAAAGCAGAACATTTGACTTAGGAACTTTGTTTGGACTAGTTAGGAGATAAACATACTAAAAGTCCTTGCCCCTCTGAGGTACGCCCGAAGGGGGGGAGCACAAAGAAGGTCCCGTTTTTTGGTTTTTTGCTTTCATCTCGAAAACGGTACGTCGTACGAAATTTTGTTGTAATACATAATGAAAGCTGATAAAATTCTCTACAACTTTAGCTTTCACACTTTTTATCTATCTCCAATCTTTGCCTAGCTATGAGCTCCGAAAAATGGTCGAAAAATGATCGATTTTCAAAAATGTGTTAAATTCTCTGTAGCACATTGTAACAATACGAATTTGTCAAAATCATTTCGTATCGCTCATCCAAACTATTAAAAACACCCACACACTATTAAAAAAATAACATAAGCTTTAACCTATTGAAGGCCCTGGGCACATTAGGATTATGGGGCCCCTATGACCTTAACAGAGCACTATTTTGTTAGAATAGACAAAGAAAATAGATAAACAAGGTTCTAGATTCTAAGTCGAGGAATGTGATATAAAATGCATATATTTAAAAGGATCACGTTCCCAATTTTAACATGAAGGACACAAAAAAAATAAGTATATGAAAAATAGTTCACTGATGATTTTTGTTTAAAACAGTTTAGGTACTTAGTATACCATTAAACTAGGGGGTCCCTATCGATCGCGGGGCCCCGGGCACGTGCCAGAGTGCCCAGTGGGAAAGAGGGCCCTGTGTGGAGGTACTCCCAGCTTATGTTATTTTTTAATAGTGTGTGGGTGTTTTTAATAGTGTGGATGAGCGATACGAAATGATTTTGACAAATTCGTATTGTTACAATGTGCTACAGAGAATTTAACACAATTTTGAAAATCGACCATTTTTCGGAGCTCATAGCTAGGCAAAGATTGGAGATAGATAAAAAGTGTGAAAGCTAAAGTTGTAGAGAATTTTATCAGCTTTCATTATGTATTCCAACAAAATTTCGTACGACGTACCGTTTTCGAGATGAAAGCAAAATACCAAAAAACGGGACCTTCTTTGTGCTCCCCCCCTTCGGGCGTACCTCGGAGGGGTAAGGACTTTTAGTATGTTTATCTCCTAACTAGTCCAAACAAAGTTCCTAAGTCAAATGTTCTGCTTTCGACTTTTCCATCTAGAATTATTCGTTGCCTAAGCTATTAAGGGACCACACTGTATACATGTATTTATTGTCCAAAAGCGATTATATTAAGACAAGAATAAATAGTAACCAGTTTTTGACTCAATTAATTTTCATTTAATAAAGCTAATGCGGTTTTTAACTACACGTTTAGTGTGTACACCTGGCAATATATAATTAAATGCATTGTATTTGCATAATAGTTTCATTATTATAACGAATTATAATGATTTTATAAGTATACTAGCGGTCCGGCCTGGATTCGCCTGCGTGTATATTAAATTTTGGTATCTCAAGACTCCCTTTAAATAAGTTTTCTAATTGCAAGTTTCATTTCGTTCGTTCAATCGCGTTAGTACCTTGCTCACTCACTTCGCTCGCTCTATGGTGTCGGGCGCGGTCATGCATTTTTTCTAGTTTTGAGTACTGTTCCCCACTTCCTCGCTACGCCGACCTGCTCACTGAACCGACGTCAAGAAGCACGCCAATTACCGACATGACAATCGATTTTTTTTGCCACTGACCTTTTTTTTGACGTGATAACGTCTTATAAATTGATGAAACACCGCGGCTGCACGCACGAAAAAGAGTAACGTTCCGCAAGCGAGAGCGCGATATAAGCGATAGTCTCTCTCTTCTCGCGTGACGTCAGAGAGTAGTGTGCGTTCAACATTTTTTTCGGCTGTTCCAGCGAAAGCTACATCTGACAGATGGCCAGATAAATTATACGGTTTGTTAACAAATATATTATAATATATATACATTCTTTTAAATGTCTTTTATAATTGCTTAAAAATATGTATTTTGCTTTGGTTGATAAAATTATTAGTCGGTAAAAATATAGTTTGACAGCTACTAAAATTTAGGTTATGTATTATTAAATATGATATTCGAGCGGAATACGTTATCACGTAAAACTATCGTCCGTAAACCGACTTTACAGACAACCAATTTTTATATAAGATTTCAGCTGCCTACGATGTTATAAAATCCGTTTTGTATTATATTTTTTCCATTTTTATTTGTATTGTTCTTAAAAAAATGCTAAAGCAAAACCTATTCCAATTATTTGCATGAAATCGGATAGAGCTGGTTCTAGTGTGCAATCACTTGATTAAGAAACTAAAAGATTTTTAAAATTAAATTGTATCGATAAAATAATTAATAAGGTAATAAACAACATTAATAATGTAATAAAATTTGGATCTGTGTATCCGGTCACAGATTGGTGACGGTGACGCAGATGAGATTGTGTCTTTATGAGCGGTAATTATATCCGGCCGCAAAGTATTAGCTCTAAGTGTGAACGCTGGCTTATCATATTGCAATCGCATCGAGAATCAACCTTTACTCGCGGCTACCCTCTCGATAGATACTCTATTTTATCCCGATCGTACAGCTGGATAGAAAGTATACCCTTTACTTTTAAGTTTGAGTACGTATAGACACCATACCAAGTATCATCCAAATCTTTTATGGGAGATTTTGATTCAAACAGACAAAAATTCTGGAAAACATTTTCCTGTCCAGATGTAATGTAGAATACCAAAAACATCGAAGAACCCACCAGAAACAGACTAGTCTAGTTTCTATTTTAATCGAATTTAAAAAAGAGGAGGTCCTATGTTCGACGCCAATGTTTTTTTTTTTTTTTGGGCTCCGTACCATTCCGTATCAGCAAAAAGTGATAGTAATTAAATAGGTTCCGACCTCAAAACTTAGTTATTTAATTAGTTACCCTTTTTGAAGGGGGTTCAATTTTTTTTTTAATTTTTAGTAAACAGGTATTGATTTCTTCTAAACTGATGTATTATTTATGACTCTGCAATTTCCTCTTGAATTGGCATATTCATAGCTACTAATTGTAAACAGTTCTTGGACGGTCAAGCGGTCACTTAAACAAGACCACTCTATATAGATAACTCTCTCATTTGTGGTCCAGTTATGTCGGTCGTACTTGCAACTATAAACATGTTTATGTTACCGGAAAAATTGCACTTCGCCGTATATACTGCCGCGCCTGCGCACCTCGCCTCGGGGATATGCACTTTTGTTTATATTATTTTGTTGCCTTACGCGTTGTGGTTCTTTTTGTTCTTGTAACGACCATCATGGGTCAATTGTCACGAGAATGCATGAGCAACGAATCGCCTATGAAGTACAACGTTTTTCGTAAACAAATTAGCGACCGTGCGTATAGAAAGCACACATTGAGTGAGCAGACTTAGTGACGCTTTGTTTTGCTATAGTTCTTTGACCGTAGGATGTGAAGGAATAGCAGTCAATACGGACATTATTATTATTGTTTTTTTTTGTGTTTCAAAAACGTTTTTAGAAGCTTTGAAATATGCGAGGAGTTGCTTTATTTCAGTTTTCCCTTACAAGAAGAATTTTCAACCTTTCTGTCCCACAGACCACAGACCTATAATCCTGGACCATAGACCTATATCTCTGAACTTAGTCACCCTACTACGAAACCTTATACTAATTTGTAACGCCTACGTATTAGCACAATCACAACAGACACCAAAAAGTAGAGCGCTAGTTAAAACAATTGTGGACATATATACTTAAAAAAGTGTTTTACTTCAAACATGTTGGGGCAATCGAACATTTTCAACAATGTTAATCAAATTTTTATGGTTACACTAGCGGCCCTGTACGTGCTTCGCTACGTATAAAGTGAAATAATAAAACAATTTAATTGGAACATCTATCTATTTTATTAATTGCTAGCTATTTCAAAATATACATGGGCGTATATGTGTGTATGTCGAGCACTCCGGCTGCGCCGTCGTGCCGAGCAGTTTTAAACGATATTCAGTTTTTTTACATCCTCGATCTAGATATATGGTTGTTAAGTTCGTTGCGCCATCTATTGAATATTCACTCAATCATCTTATATGGTTGTTAAGTTCGTTGCGCCATCTATTGAATATTCACTCAATCCAGTCAACAGGTTCGCCATCTTATATGGTTCTATTATGACTGTCAAGGAATAGACAAATAATTTGCAATAAAATAATATTGCGACTATAAATTGAAATGTAAGCTATCCTATCTTTCAAGTTGGGTCGAATTGCACACGGTGTGCAAATCAAATTTAAAATCGGTTCAGTAGTTTAGGAGTTCATCGCGGACAAACAACGTGACACGTAATTTTTATATATAAAGATGTACGCACTAAAAGGTCACTTTTTTGTACTATTAGATTAGGTATCAGTATCCCCGCTGCCGAGCGCAAACAGTTAAAAATTAAGATATATTATCCAAAAATCAATGCTCATGTGGCACCAGAAAAAACATTTTTACATTTACGAAATTTTAAGGGTAAACAATACGTATATACAAAGACAACTTTTTCGCACTATTACACTTCGAAATTAAACAATTTTCATTTTTCGTTCCACCCTAATGGGTAACTTCACGAACAGGCCTTTCTGGTTCATGTTGTGGCTGGTTTAGTGTAAAGGGTAAATTACAAAATAGACGTGAAAATGCAGTAGTTGAAAATATTACCAATTGTAAAATGACATTTTTTGGCAAGCCGGATTTATTTCGAAAGATTTTGCAAATTCTTGCGAAATTCGGGCACGTAGTAATGCAACACTCTTTAAAAATCACTCTTTTGCTTATTTGGATTTAACGTAATTTGAATAGATAAAAAAATATTCAAACGCTTGTTTATTTATTCAAATAAGCTCGAACTGCATTTACTGTAGTAAAGAAAGTGAGGTGTTTTATATATAATTTATCAATTATTATTCTGGCAGTCATGCGTCGTGGGAAACGGAAGTCGTTGCATTCTTTTTTTTTGTGTGTTTATAAGCTCGCCGTGTAAATAAGCTTATAGCTCAGCCTAGTTCATTACCGTGCAGTGTAATTCATTGCTGTTTTATTCATTATCAGGTCGTTTACCGGTTCTCTTTATCTTGTATCTGATTATCGGGGCGCCTCTTTTAAAAATTCGTTTAAATCATATTAGTAGTTTTTATAAAATAGATGCTTTACTTGCATGTATACCTACAATTCATAAAGTGACTCATTCCGAACTAGTGCGCTAAAATAAAACAATAATGGTCGCGCTGCACCAATTGCATAGATAATCAATGTTTGCCAGTTATAAAGTAGTAACAAAAATAACATTCGAACAGTCAACATTTTTTAATACGAAACAAAAGCATCTATTTTATAAGAGATACTACAGATATACATTTTTGTAACCCCTCATTTCCAGTGAAAGATATATGTATGCTAAATGCAATTACAATACCAATTGGCACCAAAAGCTGCATCGCATACATTGGTGACCACAAATTAGATGTTTATAGGAACAAAGCTGTGTTTAAAACAAAAAAGGTTTACCACATTGCAAATGTCATTTTGCCTCAATTTTTGTCGTAAGCCAGCTGTTTAAAGTTTTGACTACGAAAATTTATGATTCAGCGTTGTGGAGGGTCTTACAAACTAAAGATAATTGTTTAGTTTTAAACGAGCCGTCCTTATATCTCAGAATTTTGCAGGGGTAGGAGAAAAAGTTTTGAATAAAAGCTGCTTACTATCAAGGGTGCAATGTAATGCCGGAGTGCAACTTGTCACAGACATAGAGATATTATTAGACTAGTCAAATCTTTGATTAACGTCTGATTAGAACTCTAAAATAAATAAAATTATCGACCAATTTTTCAGACAATATATTAACAAAAATATCAATAATACATTAAGGTTTCGATCCGGATTTGGATCTTCTTCAGAACGGATCTAAAAATATAAAAAAAATAATTAATAATTAGTTTCTATTTATTTTTAATGTAATTCGTGAATTTTTTTTTTTTTTTTTTTTAATATAGAAATATTGTTTGTTTGTTATTATTTTTTTCAATATTTCTATATTAAAAAAAAAAATTTTTTCACGAATTACATTAAAAATAAATAGAAACTAATTATTAATTATTTTTTTATATTTTTAGATCCGTTCTGAAGAAGATCCAAATCCGGATCGAAACGTTAATGTATTATTGATATTTTTGTTAATATATTGTCTGAAAACTTGGTCGATAATTTTATTTATTGTAGATATTAGACTAGAGTACGCGAGTGAGTCGTGAACGTGTCTGCAATTCAGACAGAGAACAGCTTCTTTTATATTCAGATTTTTTTTATCCCACGCCTGCAAAGTACAGAGTAATAAGGACGACCCGTTTGAAATAGGACACCCTGTATATACGAACCACTAAGAAGCTAATAGCTGGCCACACACAGAGAGATCGAACCGGCAGTTTCAACCGGCACAGATAAGTCTGCCGGTTTGATGCGTCACGCCGGCACGTCGGTTTTAACCGTTGCCACCCACTAACGCAAAACAAAAATCCACGCATCAACCTGGCACCGGGCGGTCAGTCACATGCCAAACTGCACGTTAGTGGGAGAAACTGGCAGATTTATCCACAGATTCAACCGTATGGATGGAATTTCGTCTTGACGAAAGTTTGGAACGGCACGGTTTTATATGTTAGTAAAGTGAACTGCAGGTAAATAATTTATTTGACGTATAAAAAGTGCACCGTTTTTATAAAAGTTAAACTTAGTCAACTGCTGAAATGTTAAGTGATAAAAAAAAACTAGCTTTGTGTTGTGCAATAATTAATATGGAAATAATGGACAAATGGGTTAAAAGTTATTTGCTAAAGAAAAAACAACTCAGCCATAGTGTTCTATTAAAGGAGCTAAGAGAAAATGACCCGGACGATTTTAAGAATTATTTGAGGATGGATATAAGCACATTTTTATTAAATTTAGTAAGAGGTGCCCTCACGAAAAAAAAACTGTAATGAGAGAAGCAATTGATCCAGAGGAACGCTTAATACCCTTCGTTTTTTGGCGACGGGATGGTCGTATTTAAAATATTCAGTGGGAATTTCCGCACAGGCGCTGGGATATTTAATACCAGTAACATGTGCCGTAATATTTAATTAAAGACAGATTACATGAAGGTACTTTTGATTTTCCATAAAGTCGGATGCTGTTTATAAATCTCTATAATTCCAACAACACCTTCAGAACACATGTTGATTGTCGCAGTTAGAACTTCAAAACAAAACTGCACGAAAACTGCCCGTTTGTGGGCGGCGACGGTTTTCTCCATGGCAGTGCAAACTGGCAGACTAGTCTGGGCCGGTTACATCTGGCGCGTGCATACCCCACAAACGGACAGATAAATACGCACGTTTGAACCGCGCCGTTCCAAACCGGCAGATCGAACTGTGTGTGTATGGCCAGCTAATAATATTATTGTTTGCCCTAAACAACAATTGCGTTTTCTATTATGAAGGTAAAATATAAACGCGCTAGTTTTTTGACGTGATAACGTCTTATAAATTGATGAATCACCAATCTTATAAATTGATAAAACACCGGCTGCATGCACGAAAAAGTGTAACGTTCCTAACGTAACGTTCGTAACGTTCCGCCTGACCCTGTGCGTGCTTTTCTCGAAAACGACCCTATCGATTTGGATGAAATTTACTGAAAAGGGATTTTGGGGGGCAAAAAATCGTTTTAGCTAGGTCTCATCACTCGAAATAATCGTTTTCTTACAAATTTTATCATTATAAAAATCAATTTTTTGACGTATGAAAATACTTAAATATTGTAAGAAGGTTTTGGAATTTTATATAAACAGTGAAACAATTGTTTTATAAATATTATGACAGCTAATCTTTGAGACTTAAAATAAATACGAAAGAAAGAAAGTTAAAAAAAACAATTATATTATATGGTGAGTAATTTAAATAAATAAAATTAACCTAAATTTGAAGCGAAAGATGCAATATCATAGATTCGAATTATTATATAAATTTAGGTTATGTATTACGGAATACGTTATCACGTAAAACTATCGTCCGTAAACCGACTTTACAGACAACCAATCTTTTTTTTAGTTAACGGCTATAGTGGTGATTTGAAATCGGACGATAAGCCTGTTTCTATTGTCAATAGTGAAGTTCATGGAATCGCATTGACGTCATAACTGCGATATCTAAACCGTTGGTTGCACTTTTCCATTGCGTATTTTTAGTCTGATACAAGAAATACTATTTGCATAATGTTAATAAACATTGTTGGCTTTATGTTCAAGCGCACATCTACCCAATATCTATCGTAATCGCAGTGTTTGGAGCGATGCGTTCAATAATGCCCATTTGGTATATTTGTATGAATGTCTTATTTTTATCGGAGTCGCTCATCGAAGATTCCGAATGTACATTGAATAAACTTAAAATTACCTACATAGAAAACTGAGAAAGTAAGGAAAGTGTATTCGGGAAAAAAAAAGTGGTCACCTGATTGTATTTGATTTAAACTACATAATGGCGCCTATCGAATTGTTATTTAGGCTAGGAACTGGAAATTTGAATTTTGAAAACAATGTATAAATAGTGACGTTCCTACGATCTCTATTTTTCAACCTTATATTATTTTTCGTGCAAGCGTTTAGGTTCGATTTTAAGGAATTTTTTAATTTAAGTAATGTTATATAATCAAATACGTTGTTATATTTTCAGTAATATTTTTTTTATATAGGTACTATACTGCCGTAAAAAGGCAAAAGGCAGTATTTGACCAACATATGAATTTTGGTAAATCAAGATTTACTAAAAATGTATTGGCCGTCCAGAATTTTAGATTATGGAAACCAAAACATGGGGGAAACATTTTTTAAAGACAATAAAATTATACTGCTGTCGTTTGTTTCAGTATGAACTCATTTTTCAACAAATGTCACTTACTGCCCTTTGCTTTTTTAGGGCAGTATACGGTTAATACTTGGTACTTACATATAGTAATAAATTTTTAAAAATAAATTACTAAATAAGTAAATTAGGTCTTTGATCATTTCACTCTTTCAAAACAAAAGGGTTATATATATTATTGTATTTTAAATTCTAAAGTAATTTAGTTCCAAGTAAAAACATCAACTTGATATTCCAAAATAATAGTTGGGAGATGTGTAGTACATTTACGTGTATTTGTTTTTTATACGTTGAGTAATTCATAATATTACTGGATGTCGCAGTAGAATACTTTCTATTTCTCTTTATTAAGCATTATTACTAACATTACGTTACAGTACTATTTCGATTATTGTATGTTTCTGTTGTTTGTATTTAGAGTTGATTCAGAATTCTATTACTAAATTGTAGATACATTTTGAGATGATTATTTTAAACACGATTTCCACTTAAGCTGTCTGTGCTTTCGTTAAACCGTTACCGTTGCCAATAAAAATTTTAATTTTTATTTGACACTTATTTGTATATGTAAATTAATCTTGCAAGTTGATTTTCTCTCTTCCAAATATCCTATTGACTTGAAACTTTGTTTTGATGACAGTCCAATATTCTGATATCTAAGGTATTGTAATATTTATATATCAAGTTAAAAATGGAAACTTAATATAAACGTGTGGTGGCAATGACGATGCTGATGGTGGGAAAACGTCGTTACTAAATGGACTTCAGATCAAGGAGCTCAACTGCTTAAAGCTAATGAGCAGTACATCTTATAATAGTGACGTATTAACAGAGATAATATGGAGAGTAATACGCGGACATATATCAATGAAAGAACGCCTCCATATCATGTCAAATACTTGCCGCAATAATTGTATATTAATCAAAGACTAAAAAGTAAAAAATAAAATAAAATTTAATGTTTCAAAAAAAAAAAAACAGTTGTGTGGTTTTAAGAAACCACGACGCAAGTGAAACTTTTATTGGATTGTAGGCGTTGGATTGTATAGACACTTATCCATCACGATTAATTATAAACGACAATATTCACATGAATACACGAATAAAAACATGTAAACACTGTACAGCATTTGCCCGCATGACAGACTGACTATGTGTTATACATACTACACGGTCAGCTGATGCTAACCATGGGCGCCGCCATATTGGCCTTGGCTGCTCTACCGAGCGCCTACTCCGAACGCCTTTCACTTTACCCCTACTCCGCGGCCGCCTGTAATGCGACATGCAACAGACGGCCAGAAAAATTCGGGGCGATAGAATAAAAGTTTCACTTTAAAAATCTAAAAAGAACGCACAAAAACATAGTAAGTATATATAGGTATATATATTTCTTTCCCTTGTATGTATAATCGTCGGACATTCGATGAATTAAGTGAAAATAGGTACAGTGAGTGTCTCACGCTTTTGGACGTTATAGAAAAGAAATAAAATAATTTTCTACGTTTTAGTGTGTTGATATAAATGTGTTTTTTAATAAACCAAGAGGTGCAGACGATTTTTTCTTGCGACATTTCAGTGAGTTTATTAGGCATGTGCTGTTAAAACTTGATATGAAATATAGTTTAAAAAAAAAACTAAAAAACACGCTTTATATCGAACTAAAAAGTAAAAAATAATTTTTTTTAAAATAAGCTTAAAACAATAATGAATAAAAAATACTAGTATTATTGTGAAAAATGCGTGGGGCGCATTGTTCCACATTTTTTCGTACATCGAGCGCCCCACGCTTTTTTCACAATAATACTAGTATTTTTTATTCATTATTGTTTTAAGCTTATTTTAAAAAAAATTATTTTTTACTTTTTAGTTCGATATAAAGCGTGTTTTTTAGTTTTTGTTAAACTATATTTATTTTCCATTTTTTAGTTTGATTTATTGTCAAAAATTTGCCGAAAAAAATCAATTTTTTTTTTCTGCGTGAACGGGACTAGAACCCACGACCCGTGATTCCGAGAGTTGACTTCAGCGAAGGCCCGTGCTTTAGACCGCACGGGTAAACACTGTAGTTACAGTGCTGGCATATTACACTACAGTATAATAAACCACTTGCTGTAGTCCAAAGAAGGTTACAAACAAACATACATGCATGCATACATACATACACACATATACATACAAACTTACAAGTGAAGTTAATATAAAGCGTGTAAAAAAAATCACCGTTATTTCCGACAGAGTTAGTTTTTGCGGACTTATATTCACTAAGCTCTTCTACTAACTTCTTTTAGTGAATAGTATTTACCAACTTATATATAGGTACTTTTTAAAATTTTAAACCCTTTTTTTAACACCCTGCATTTCGTTATTATCTCTACCTGTTGTAATTTACATAATATGTGCGCGCATGGACTCTTTAACGGTCATATTCGTGTGTGAATCACCTGTTGATTAATTTCGTATACAAATACATTTATGCTATAATAATGTAACGTATGCACATGCGTGTATATTAAAAATATACGAATAACATAGTAGATGTTGAGCTCGCGGTCAGATTTCTTATGTTTCAAATGCACAGTCTGTTTAAGTTAGCATTGGGGAAGACATAATACAAGGAGCCACAATTTTTATTCTGCTGGATCATGGGATCCTGATTTCTCTTCCGGACTCCGGATTGTCTTCTCGTCGACTACATAAAATTGATGTCAAAATGTCGGCTTCAACTAAGATTCGAATTATCGGTATTTGAGTATCGATTCCGCACTTCGAGTATAACGTGCCGAAGAGCAAACAGAAGAACACATATTATCGAGAATCAGTATCGTTTAATTATAGAAAATGCTAAGCAAAAACGTAACAGCGAGAATGAATACTGTTTTTATTACATACTAGCGGCCCTGTACGTGCTTCGCTACGTATAAAGTGAAATAATAAAACAATTTAATTGGAACATCTATCTATCTATTTTATTAATTGCTAGCTATTTTAAAATATACATGGGCGTATATGTGTGTATGTCGAGCACTCCGGCTGCGCCGTCGTGCTCGAAAAAGAATAGCGTAAAGTATTCGTGGATAACTGGTCTTTAAAACACTTGCTCTATATCGAGGATTCACTCCGGCTGTGCCGTCGTGCTCGAAAAAAAAGCATTTGTTTTAAACGATATTCAGTTTTTTTACATCCTCATTATGGTTGTTAAGTTTTCTTAAATAAGGATTCTTAAATTTTCTCTTTTTCCGCGCAATTTTTTAAATTTTTTCTGTCATAAGAACCTTCTCCTGACAATAACAAACACAACAAAAAAAAATATTGAAATCGGTTTAGCCGTTCACGCGTGATGGCGTGACCAAGGGATATAGGGATTCATTTTTATATATATAGATTATCTATATCTTTATATAAAATTTTTCGTTTGGATGTTTGAACAGATTTAATTTAAAACACTTATTTTTCAGTTTGCGGCAGAATAAAAATAATAGTAATTGGGGCTCCGTATTAATTATCTGCCCCAATGTTAAGTCACACGGACAGTGTGTATTCGATGCATAGGAAATCCACCGGTCGGCTCTGAGACTATTATGTTGAGAGACATTATAGTATGTTGTGCTATAGAAGGGTTTTTGTTTTGAAACAGGGGGTTACTTGCTTGCAATGAAGTTTCTACGGGCCACTATATTCAGTAATAATAAAACGGTTTTAGATTTGAATACAGTGGGGGTAATAAAAATGACGTTTATATAGTGATTGTATTGCCTTGACTCTTAAATATGCTCCCATTTTCATCTAATCCAAGAATTATCGAAAAAGTGTCAATTTGATTTTCAATTCAGTGTTATATAAAATATGAGTGAGGTCTAGATAACCGTTGAAGTTAGAAAAAAAAATTGGTTGTCTGTAAAGTGGGTTTACGGACGATAGTTTTACGTGATAACGTCATAAAGAAACATTGATGAAAAATTGCATACTTTTATGAGTTACACTTTTCGGAACGTTACACTTTTTCATGCATGCAGCCGGTGTTTCATCAATTTATAAGACGTTATCACGTCAAAAAATTGAAAATGTTATACACACACAAAACAAAAGTCAATTTACCTTTAGTGTTTTTTTTTTCCATTTTTTTAATCATTTTATTTGTCTAATATTAATTTCAATTACGATTACCAAAGTGTAAAAGTTTATATCGATTAATGTTTAGAATATTCTCGTTGATATCAGCCGTAAAAGATTTCATTTTCCCATAATGGGAGATTTTTAAAACTTGTCTAATAATTTGAAAGTTTGAACAACAAATCAAACGGTTTGCGGATTACAATTTTAAAAAGATAGATTACTTTATTCCATTTATCAAAAATATATTAAATATACGTTTAATTACCAGTCTCAATATGAACAAATCAAACCAAACTAAATTTTGAGGTAAATTTTCCTTCTTTGTAATATCATTTGATAAAAAAAAAGATATCGCTATTGTAAATTCGATAAGGGCAGCTGCTATTAATATGAACAGCCATTACAATGTGCGTAATTTATTTGTCTTTTGGTATCCACGTTCGAAGTCCCGCACTGGCACTTGCTAAGTTATGGACAAAGTGTATACTACGTACCTACAACCTCGATAGTTTCATGTGTCCGCGATGACATCGAATAAAACTTGAAATATCTGGAAAATGTGACTGACAATTATTAATTATTTCATTTGTGAAAATGAAAATTGGTTGTCTGTAAAGTCGGTTTACGGACGATAGTTTTACGTGATAACGTATTCCGTAATACATAACCTAAATTTATATAATAATTATAATAATTCGAATCTATGATATTGCATCTTTCGCTTCAAATTTAGGTTAATTTTATTTATTAAAATTACTCACCACCTATAATATAATTGTTTTTTTTAACTTTCTTTCTTTCGTATTTATTTTAAGTCTCAAAGATTAACTGTCATAATATTTTGAAAACAATTGTTTCACTGTTTATATAAAATTCCAAAACCTACTTACAATATTTAAGTATTTTTCAACGTCAAAAAATTGATTTTTATAATGATAAAATTTGTAAGAAAACGATTTTTTCGAGAGATGAGACCTAGCTAAAACGATTTTTTGCCCCCCAAAATCCCTTTTCAGTAAATTTCATCCAAATCGTTAGGGCCGTTTTCGAGAAAAGCACGCACAGGGTCAGGCGGAACGTTAGGAACGTTACACTTTTTCGTGCATGCAGCCGGTGTTTTATCAATTTATAAGATTGGTGATCCATCAATTTATAAGACGTTATCACGTCAAAAACAAAATGGCTTGTCTCAAGAAGAATTAATCTCTTTATATATCAGAGAACAGACGTCTTGGCACAGAAACAGTTACAGCTCGGACTTGAACCTGGGACTATTTAGATTTGATTTATCGAGAACGCGTTGTATTTTTCAATAAATCAAATAAAGAATCAAAGAACGGCGGATATAATAATATGAACACTTGACTTGGACTGCGGTGTTGCGTAGGTGGACAGCCAACATTCTATTGAAGGTTTATATTAATGATTATTTATCGATCATCGATGACTATTGCTGATGCGTCAACACGTTGTTTACACTCTATCGATGTATATAGAAGACCAACAACACGAGTGTCGCGTGTCGGGCGCGTGCGTCAGGTGTCTCACAACAACACCGGTTGTTGTTAGTTGTGCTGCGGCTTACGTCCTCCGTCTGCTGTTTGTTGTCGGTATCCTACCCAGTACTCTGCAGCTCTCTTATGCTGATCAAGCCGATTCGTGCAGCACGGTTCTTATGTTCAGTAAACAGATCTTTGTAGAGGTCAAGAACTGTCGATGGTCAAATTATAGTAGGTATGTTACATTTGGATATGGTTACCGAGCTGATAAAATGGTTGATATTTAATTATGTCATTAGTTTACTCTTGTTCCATGGATATAAATAATTTTGTTGACATAAAGATCGGCATATTCGTAGAATTATATTATGCACCAGTTTCGCAGTCGTGCTAAATGTTCCCTATACTGCAGTCTAGCTGACAATCTTGATAGATCCTTAAAAACATTTTGCAACACTTAATAAACCTGGATGACTACTATAAATATACGATGTTTTTGTATTATTTTTGTCATTTGCGTATTTACTATCGATAGTGACTTGAACAACATCAATTGAATTCGATCGTGTAGCTGATCGTCATCGATAGGATATCGGATATAACGTCTTTTTCATTGTACAGGATATTGTATGCAATGTAATGCTTCTGGTACGAGGTACCATGGTACTTCTCTGGGGCTTTCTGATAGGAATGCAAGGTTAAAAGAATAACCATCTAGATTTTATTCTTATATTACCACAATATTGAGACGTAGGCTTGGATGGTATGAAAGAAGTGTACAGAATTCAAAAACATTTACTAAAATCGGAGATTTCTTTTTATATTATAGGTTTGTAAGCTCCCCAAAGTTTAGACAATTTCCATATTAAGCGATCATGGATCTATAGATCCCTCCTCCAGAAAAAATTTGTTCCGCTGCAAATGTTTAACCTATCAGTTTTATTTATTAATCTAGAACTGCTGTACTGGCTAATATAGTATAGGGATCATGGATCTATAGATCCCTCCTCCAGAAAAAAGTTGTTCCGCTGCAAATGTTTAACCTATCAGTTTTATTTATTAATCTAGAACTGCTGTACTGGCTAATATAGTATAGGTACACACATTGCTTCGATAAATATGTATCCAATATACATATTACATACGCATAGTATACAATATCTGATCAGCTGTATAGGAATAGAGATCTAGACTAAGTATACTTAAGTACGTTTTGTGTGCTGCCGCTAACCGGCTGCCATGGATAGAGCAGCTCCTCCACCCGAGACAACACCTGTTGTACATTTAGCACGAACGGTTCACCACAATCGGTTTTCTTCGACTCGACTCTCGACGTTACTTACATAGCCTGCGTTCCCTCATTGTCAATATTTCGAGAATTCATATTCGATCAAAAACCGAAACAACAATAAATAAATAACCAGAAGTATATACACCTATCCCCCGATTTACACGGTAGATACGTTCCTGAGAAAAACGTGTAAATCGAAAATTAAAAATTTTCAAGTCAAAACCGTGTAAATCGAAAAGCTTGCAGAAAATGCATAATTTTGCTATTTAACAGTTGTGATTTTTTTCAATATTTTTAGGTGTACACAGAAATAAACATAAAATGCATTGACAGGTTGTGAAACTGTGAAACTTTCACTCAAATACAATTTTCCGTAGATAAAACTTTAATTTTATGCGAAGAAATACAGACATAGTGTGCGTGTGCAGCAAGTCAGCACATAAGCTCGGGATTCCCCGTGAGATGTGTACACAGCGCACGTGTTCAATCACAGTAGCATTTAGTAGAGTGCGATAAAAACAAAAAAAAACTTATTTGGAAAACCGTGTAAAAGCGAAAACGTGTAAAACAAGTACCGTGTAAATCGGGGGATGGGTGTATATAACTCTCTATTAAGCGCTTTAAATATTCTTGTGATCTTAGAGTTCAGTTAACCTGGGATTCTATCCTAAAACGGCCAGTGCTGTACCGTTCCGAATGTTGGAAAGTTGTTTCTTACGCGTCGGGTTTCATGAGACATTTAGTTACTTGTTTTATTTCATTTTAAAATTGTGATTGCTGTGTTTTAGTTCGATTTATTCCGTGATTCCGAGAGTTGACGTCAGCAAAGACCCGTGCCTTAGACCGCACGGCTAGCCAGTGTACTTACAGTGCTGGCATGTTATACCACAATATAAACCACTTGCTGTAGTCCAAACGAGTTTACAAACATACAAACTTACAAGTGAAGTTAATATAAAGCGTGTAAAAATTCCACAGTCTGATGCACACACGCCGGATTAACATTTATACTACGTCAGATCTGTCTCACCAGTACAATATGGTGGCACAACAATACAATTATGGCGTTGGATTCATGACGTCATTATAGCACTGGCCCAATATACTGGGTTATATTTCGGAACATATACCATAGAAAAATCCAGAGATATTATTTTTTTTTATAATATTTGTATAGTCACCTGTTAATGCAGGTTTTTAGGTAACTATTCTTTTATACCCTGTAACGATACAATTTACCTGTGTGCATGGATCATGGATGGCCATGTGCGGCGTTAAGCCACCTGTTAGCGTTACATTCACGCACTGCTGGTGTCGTGCAGCGACAGCAGCAGCCCCCTGGTGCTAAGTATTAGAGTAGGAGAATACATACCTAGCACTATACAGCCCCTTTATTGCAGACTCACAAATTATCGCGTGTTCAATTATATTGTGCACTGCCTATACTAAAAAAATTGAATCAAAATAATATTTGCATCAAGCGAGTTTGACCTTATTTAATATCTGTATTTTATCTAAAAAAGAATTGGTTGTCTGTAAAGTCGGTTTACGGACGATAGTTTTACGTGATAACGTATTCCGCTCGAATATCATATTTAATAATACGTACATAACCTAAATTTTAGTAGCTGTCAAACTATATTTTTACCGACTAATAATTTGATCAACCAAAGCAAAATACATATATTTTTAAGCAATTATAAAAGACATTTAAAAGAATGTATATATATTATATATTTGTTAACAAACCGTATAATTTATTGCTGTTATGAAATGCAGATATCTCCCAAGATTTGTTTTTGATGCAAAATGTAGCTGCGTTTGTGTACAAACTATCAATTGATCAATACATTTTCATTCGTTGTGAATAATATCATATTTTATCCATAATGACGGCGATTAGTTATTTTTAACAAAATAAAATGACATTTATTAATTATTATTAGCGCCATATTGCCATTGCCGATCGTGCCTCTCTATCGCTTATATCGCGCTCTCGCTTGCACTCTCAGGCTCAGGCGGAACGTTACACTTTTTCGTGTGTGCAGCTGGTGTTTCATCAATTTATAAGACGTTATCACGTCAAAATATTTATTACAATAATCTCTACTTAATATAAATTTTGATAGTTTCATTTGAACTATAATTGTAGAAAAATAATACAAACTAACTTTCTTAAATTAAAAATTCTACACTCAAACTAAACTATAGGTACCTACCAGCTAACTAAGTACACTATATAATATTATATCGTCCGAATTTTTCTTTATAAAAAATATATATTTTTAAAGAAATAAAGCACGCTTAGGACCAACGCATTAAAAAGTAAAAATATTTTTGTTTCTCTTCTATATAACGTTTAAAGCGTAAGGCACTCGATGAATTAATTGAAATATAGATACTTATAGGTAATTATATACAGTGCGAAACTTTATTTGAGAAATTTTTAATAAATATACCTAGAAGTAATAGGTAAGAATACTTATACCTAGAAGTATAAGATTTATAAATTATTATCAAAATTAAATTGCCGTGAGCAAAAACTACATAACATTTCGTCACAATCGTGTGCGAAGTCGCGGGTAGCGACTAGTAAACTTAAAATTTCTGTAATATATATGTTACGGTAAATGTAAACTCTTGGGAAATGTACACTTTTACCGTAAAATGTGTACATTTGCCGCAATATCTACATTTAATGTACACATTTTCCGGCACATTTGTGTACATTAAATGTAGATATTGCGGCAAATGTACACATTTTCCGGCACATTTTACGGTAAAAGTGTACATTTCCCAAGAGTTTACATTTACCGTAACATATACAACAAAGCCAAGTCACACGAATAAATAGCCAAGTAATAAAGCTCTCCTGACGTCGATTTGTACGAATAGGCGTGGCAAAGTATCTTCGAGTGTGCTATTGGTGTATGATGACACACCCTACAACCAATAACATTTTCGACGATCTTTACACCATAATGAATGGTTCTTGCAAATTTTCCATGCATTGTTTGTATAGGTTCATATTATTAAATTGTAATTTATGTTTACTGCGGTTTATAAAATTTTTGATGTTTTCATTTTTGATTGAGATATCTGTTACCTACGATGATCGGAGTTATACGTTCAAAAGTTTTTGTCGGACGGACAAATTTTGAGTTACATTTTTCATTGATACTCCGCTCCTATTGGTCGTAGCGTGATATTATATAGCAGGGGCGGGCAAATCTTTTGATCGCCGGGCCACATAGCTGATGAAAATTTGACCGCGGGCCAAAAATTTGCAGAGCAAAAAAAAGGTCCTCACATTTAGTTTCCGCATTTGGAGACCAAAAAAAAGCTCCTTTCATTTCCACAACGAAAAGGTCCTTTTTTCGTGTTCTGGCCCTTGCTATTTCTTTACTATTTTTCTAAAATTTACAAAATGCTTCGCGGGCCGGACAAAATTGTGCTGCGGCCGCCATTTGCCCAGGCCTGTTATATAGTATGTAAACACGTAAGGTGCACATAGGGAAATTAACATTGGGAAAAAATGACTGGATCAGAGTGAGCCTTGAAATCTTGTTTTTCAATTAGACAGATAATATTCTTTTGCAAAATAAATGTGTATACTACCGAAGAAAATATTCAAATAATTTCAACATAATCGGACATTTTTTATTAATGGGACATTAAATTCCCAAAAATACTTAAATATGATGCGAGATCAAATATCTCCGCCTATTCGTGTTGAACCTAAAGACATTTGGGTCACTGATTTACCAACGCGCATACATCATACTTGTCAGACAATTTTTGAATGAAATGTTTCCAAACAGATGGAGTTGTTTTTTTGTTTTATTTTTGTACAAAAAATTAAAATAATGGTTTATAAGAGCTTTTTATTAATAAAAAAGCTAAGTAAAATAAAAATAAATCAAAATAAAATAGAAATCCTCAAGATTACCACGATAATTCAATAGAAATAACAATTAATGCAGTCATGGCTAACTCTGATCCAAGTATTTTTTCCCAATGCTAATTTCCCTATGTGCACCTTATACGCGTTTACATACTGTATAAGTATACCTATATATACTTACTTATATATCATTATCTAATCATGCGTTGTTTTTCATTTCAGGCGGCTACAGCCATTTACGGGGTGCAATGATTGCTCCTCCCCAATCGCACCAAACGTCGGCGGGTCAGCAACAGGGCACTCCGGTCGACGGCAGAGTCGACGGCTCGCCACCCCCGGCTCCAGAACCTCCGTCCAGTTTTATGAATATCCATCAACGCGGTCCCCCTCTCTATCACCTTAAAGAAGGTCAGTACTATATATCGAATAACAGTGAATTAATAAATTAGAAGAATATTATTATTTAATTATGTATGTTTAAAATGAGCAGTCACACGAGCCGTAATGCTATATTACGCACGAGCAATACCTATATATGGTATCTTTTGCACGATAAACGAAAGAAAGGCCTTTTTGTTGCGGAAATTAAAGTACCTTGTTTTTTTTCCCTCACCAAATGTGCACACGGCAAAATTTTTCAAGTTAGGTTGCTAAAAAAAGGTCCTTTGTATTAATAAAACTTGAAAATGTTATTTTTTTTATATATTAGAAATCGTGTCCATCGAGACAATTATTAATAAGAATCGCTGGACAAAAAGTTCTTTATTCAGTGTACGACGTTTCGTCTATAAATTTAGACTTTTTCAAGTACTTATAGACGAAACGTCGTACACTGAATAAAGAACTTTTTGTCCACAATCCTGCGATTCTTATTAATAATAGTTATTTTATTTTGCTTTACAAGAAAAAAAATTCTTCCTTGCATCCTGTTTTAGATATCTCGGAGCGTTGATAAAATATTCCGTTCCATTATTTTCGAAAATAGTGTGGAGTGGGGAGATCAACGTTAATTTTTGTCGGCGAGTTCATATTATTTTTCAATTTGCTAGAGGAGGGACCATCACCGAAATGTGAAATATTGTAAAATGTCAGCCCATATTTTCAAATACACCCATCCCCCGATTTACACGGTACTTGTTTTACACGTTTTCGCTTTTACACGGTTTTCCAAATAAGTTTTTTTTTGTTTTTATCGCACTCTACTAAATGCTACTGTGGTTGAACACGTGCGCTGTGTACACATCTCACGGGGAAATCCCGAGCTTATGTGCTGACTTGCTGCACACGCACACTGTATTTCTTCGCATAAAATTCAAGTTTTATCTACGGAAAATTGTATTTGAGTGAAAGTTTCACAGTTTCAGAACCTGTCAATGCATTTTATTTTTATTTCTGTGTACACCTAAAAATATTGAAAAAAATCACAACTGTTAAATAGCAAAATTATGCATTTTCTGCAAGCTTTTCAATTTACACGGTTTTGACTTAAAAATTTTTAATTTTCGATTTACACGTTTTTCTCAGGAACGTATCTACCGTGTAAATCGGGGAATAGGTGTACCTAATGGTTTATATAATCGGTCACTAATCTATGTATTTTTTCTTTTGTCAACAGAAACGGGTGGTTATAACCAATTTAGTAATAGTAGTGCAAACGACAGTAGCATGTCCCAATCGTTAAATAATGATGACACGGGTGCCCTGCAGAGTGTGGGTTACATGCTATCACACCATCACCATCATCACCACCACCAGCAACAACAGCAGCAGCACGGGCCTGGGGTGGGATCGAACTATCCAAGTTCACAGCATCATGCCGATGGTGATCAGGATTATCATACACTCAATGCTGGACACCAGTCGTCGCCGTATTTTGATAATTCAGAATTCTATCCCCCAACATCTAACAACACCATGGACAAATTCTCATTGATAAAAAACTATAGTAAGTACTATCAATCATGTATATATTAATACGCTAAGGTTAAAGATGTTTGCCTCCCTTTTTAAAATAAAACCTCACAATTTCTCCACATAAATTATATATCATTTTACAGACAATTGCTTGCTCTACTGACATCGACAACTAAAAAATTTATTATTGCTTTTGTTTTTGTAAATTAATTAAAATACAGCAACGCTGAACAACGTCTGCCATCTGACGACTTTAATTTTGAAACAACGTCAACACTTCGATCTGTCATCTGACTTTCATATTGTAATACAACAGACACAATACTGTATACTGCCATCTGACGGCTTTAATTTTGAAATAGCGAGCAACGCTGAACAACGTCACAGCAATGTTGCATGATGCCATCTGACGGCTTAGCTCAACGCTTTTGCTACTTGCGCCTCTATATGACAATTTTAGTAAAATATTTCTTAGATCTGTCATCTGAGCTTCATATTGTAATACAACAAAAAGAAGAACGTTATAAGCAGTGTGCAAAATTAGAAACGAATTGAATACCTGCAATCATATTTAAAAAATAATTTTGTAAAGTGATAATTATTATACTTATTTAGTGCGAATAATTCGCACAGGTCATTCTAGTTAAAATATATTCACATTGCAAAAAAAATCGTAGATAATACGAAAAAAATGTAATACGAAATATTTTGTTCCATGTGAAACCAATATGTCGAACTTTAATAAATATAGTTTAAAAAAAGCTAAAAAACACGCTTTATATCGAACTAAAAAGTAAAAAATATTTTTTTTTAAATATGCTTAAAACAATAATGAATAAAAAATACTAGTATTATTGTGAAAAAAGCGTGGGGCGCTTTGTTCCACGTTTTCGTAAATCGAGTGCCCCACGTTTTTTTCACAATAATTCTAGTATTTTTTATTCATTATTGTTTTAAGCGTATTTTAAAAAAAATATTTTTTACTTTTTAGTTCGATATAAAGCGTGTTTTTTAGTTTTTTTTTAAACTATATTTATTTTCCACTTTTTAGTTCGATTTATTGTCAAAAATTTGCCGAAAAAAAACATTTTTTTTTCGGCGTGATTCCGACAGTTGACGTCAGCGAAGACCCGTGCCTTAGACCGCACGGCTAACCACTGTAGTTACAGTGCTGGCATATTATACTACAGTAATAAACCACTTGCTGTAGTCCAAACGAATGTTACAAACAAACATACATACATACATACATACATACAAACTTACAAGTGAAGTTAATATAAAGCGTGTAATAAAATGGTTAAAATCTAATGTGCTTCTTAATTGTTTTGATAAGTTTGTGATAATGTCGGAGGAGAAAAGTATAACTTAGTGAGACAGATACTTTGTAAGGTTTATTGCTGATGCGGGATTCTATAAAAAACGTTAAAATATATCTTAGATCATTTTTATTTTCTATTTTCTAAATAGTCAGAGATTTTAACTCAAAATTTAGACGGCAAAATTTAGAAGCTAAATTTTAATAAACAGGTATTTGTTAAATTTGTTAGTTAAGGGGTTAGGTGGGTTTCAAAGGCTCAAAACAGGTACATTTTTACGATTTTTTTTTTTATTTAACCAACAAAATATTTCATTCCATCAATTTACCATATAAAAGGTATATATTTCATAAGTAGTTTGTGAAATTTTCATTAAAAAATATTGAAAATTAAGGCGTGGGCACGCCGTTTCCTGTGACCCCTCAAAAAAAAGTTCTATCGGCGTGGTCAGGATAACTCATGACAGATTCATCGGAAATGCAAAAACCAATAATTTTCTGTTAGTAAATGCTTAAAGCTTGTGCTTGGACGAAGGAAAAACAAAAATAAATAAAATTGCATTTTTGGCGGCGTTGAAAACAAAAAAACCCTTTTTTTGAGTAAAATTTGCAACCTTCATGGCCTTGAAAAATCACTTAAAATAGGAAAAAAAAAATCCTTCGTTCAAGCACGAGATAATGTTATTTTGAAGAAGTGTGCAAAATTTCAAAGAGATCGGTTCATAATTTTTCGAGAAATCGTGACCACCGGTTTAAAAAACGTAGTTTCGAGAAAAACGCGATTAAAGATTTACATTCAAATAACATAGCCTGAAGGGTAGAACATCCGAAGGCTATATCTCTTAGAATATTACTCAGATCTTTAAAACTTTAAGAGAATATTCTAAACATATTGAATTATAAGATAAGCAAAAAAAAAATCGATTTTTTGAAATTTTGAAACCCACCTAACCCCTTAAATATACACAGTACATAATTTATTCGTGTGTTTGTTGTTAATATTTGTTTGTGTCCAGATTTTTTTATAATTTCAATCCCAAATAAAAAATATTTATCACCAGCAATTAAAAAAAAAAGTAAATAGATTTCAATATTAATGTTTGTTGATTTTTTGTTACAGTGCGGTACGATAGTTACTCGGATTCATATAGTTCATCGTTTAATGAATATCAAACGGTTCCAAGCAGCGCTAATCCCAGAGGTGGACTGACGTCAGATCAGTGCAGTTCGGATCTAGGTTTCTCGTATACACATTCGCATCCGCCTTATGGCGGTCGAGATCCTCTCGTGGACATAAAACCGATTGTGCAACCGGGTATGCTCAGTGGTTACCCACCGGGAGGAGCGAGTGGTGGCCCCTGTTTTACGGGTAGCGGCCCCATTCAGTTATGGCAGTTCCTGCTGGAATTATTGACGGATAAGTCGTGCCAAAGTTTCATATTGTGGACGGGAGATGGCTGGGAGTTTAAATTGACGGATCCGGATGAAGTCGCGAGAAGATGGGGTATACGCAAGAACAAACCAAAAATGAATTATGAAAAACTTAGTCGCGGTCTACGTTATTACTACGATAAAAATATTATACATAAAACTGCTGGGAAACGATACGTATACCGCTTTGTTTGCGATCTACAAAGTTTACTGGGGTAAGTTTTCTTATTATGGATTATGTATAAATATTGAGTTAAAAATGGTGGAAGTTATTGGAGTTATTCTTCAGTTTATTATTTTTTGTATTACACGTGATATTTGAAATATTTTTGCTATATTAATTGCAAAGTAAAACAGTCAAATAAATTAAATAATAAACAGAACCATTGATTAACGTATTATAGGAAGATTGGTTACCTAGTGAACCAAAATGAGACCACTTATGATGCTCGCCGATAGGTGGCCACCTATTGACGAGCATCATAAGCTAAATTTTTTTAATCTGCGAGTGTGGAATATGTAGAGTTCCGTAGTGAATTGTGCTGGCAATTTGACCCTCTATTGACTAGCATCATAATTACATTTGTCCTTCAAAGATCCTCTTACGTCTTTCAAGTGTATTGTACAATATCCCGCGGTGACATTATTATTGGACTTTTAAATATTTTTCTTTTGACATAAATGAATAACTTTAATTAAATTTTTTTTACACGTTGACGCACGCGTTAGTAAAAATTTTATTTTATTTATTATTGGCGAAATATGTCAGTATTTTTGAAGTTGAAAAGATCCTTGACGTCTAATTGTCCTGAATTATTAAAAAGAATTCGTATCTATGATTTTAAAATGTGAAACAGAAATTTGAATTATGTTTGGTTTTTTACATTTATTTTAGAAATTTGTGCCGTTGTTTACGTGGCGTTTCTATGGTTTGAATCAAACGGAACTGTCGTCACGGAAAACTAAAATTATCACATACGTCAAAAAAAAAAAAAAAACACATTGATGGTTTTTAAAAATTTATGAACCATTGAGCGAGTAATTAGGATCAGTATAGAGGTAGCTTTAAGAATATCTGAACTTTTAGTTTAACCATAATGTAGGTGGAAGCACAAAACAACATTCAGTTTGTGGGCCAGGGGTATGAAACGTAAGAGGTTTACTATATAAAATTTGTCCTTACCTGGTTAATAGTCTTTATAATACGTTAGCCAATGGCAGAACATTTTAAGCATAAATTTATCTTCTCGTTTAATACTCTGATCATATAACCAATATTTAAATATATGAGTTACTTTTATATGTTTGTCAAATAAATGGGATATTGTATTAATTGTTTTTTTTTTTTTTTTTTTGTTTATAGATACAGCCCAGAAGAATTACATGCGATGGTAGATTTAAAACCAGAAAAGAAAGAAGACGATTGAATCTTCCACTGAGTTAATTTACAACGTTTGCTCTCTCTTTGTCTATTTCATTCGCTCTTATTAATTGACTGAATTCTATTGAAATAAAACCAAAACCAAAGGTGCCTCTGCTCATTATATTTTTATTTCTTTAAGAGAATGTCTTTGCTAACGATCTCATCCAAGAGTGAAACAGTGTATCCTTCTTGTCTTTGATTCTCTTATGTGAGCCTTGCAGTGCTAGTCTTGTTTCATGAATCTCACGGTCGAGGTTCGTTTAACGGACACTGTATTGATAATGTTTATCGAGTGTAATAGTGATCCGTTCTGTTTTATTTAACAGATTTTCTTATAGTTTTCGTGTTATTTGGAACTTGTACTCATTTGTGTACTGGGCTTTATTTAAGCTTTGATTTGGTCAATTAATTCATATTTCTCCTTTTTTTTTTATTTGATTAAAAGATTAAAACAGTCCTCGTTGTTGAAATATTTTGAAGTTTCATCGCTTTCTTTAATTTTATTTAAAGGAAAATACATCGGAAAAAGTGTTTTTTCATGAACACTCGTACCATAGTCTTTTAAATCTTGCTTAAAAACAAATATAAAATCTATATGAAGGGTACATGGGAAGAAGGCCATCTTGTAGCCAAAAGTCGTACCTTTCTGTTGGTGTATTCATTTTAGACAAGAATACGCTAGGTCAAAAGTTATAAGCGTTGAAAGAAATGCATCAGCAAGTAAATGGTACGATCTTAAAATGCTCTTCCCGTCTACCCTTCATATGTTATGAGCTCAAAGATAATTTGGTACTCACTTTTTGGTATCGAGCACTATTTCAATAATGTTTGACTGACGTTTATTAAGGTGCTCATGTCAAGAGTATTTAGGTAAATTAATTTAGTAGTTGTGCCGCAATCTACTTCAGGACCGTAGCTAGCGAGAATTTTTCTCATTGACAATGAACCTTCTACCCTACTTATAATAGGCTTATTAAAGGCAATTCATGTTGAGTTCTTTATTGGAGAATGGAAGAACCTTCATATGATCGTATTCAGAATTATTAGTTACTAGATGTGTTGTTGTATTTGGCATATTTGTTTTACTGGCTCTACGCAGAGCATACAGTTACGAAACAATTGATAGTCGATAAGCTGTATAAACACAAATACACCTATCCCCCGATTTACACGGTAAATACGTTCCTGAGAAAAACGTGTAAATCGAAAATTAAAAATTTTCAAGTCAAATCCATGTAAATCGAAAAGCTTGCAGAAAATGCATAATTTTGCTATTTAACAGTTGTGATTTTTTTCAAAATTATTAGGTGTACACAGAAATAAAAATAAAATGCATTGACAGGTTAAAATATGTAATATATTACGGAAACACTTTAATTTTATGCGAAGAAATACAGACACAGTGTGCGTGTGCAGCAAGTCAGCACATAAGCTCGGGATTCCCCGTGAGATGTGTACACAGCGCACGTGTTCAATCACAGTAGCATTTAGTAGAGTGCGATAAAAACAAAAAAAAAACTTATTTGGAAAACCGTGTAAAAGCGAAAACGTGTAAAACAAGTACCGTGTGAATCGGGGGATGGGTGTACACATATCTTCTAACGATCATATTAGGTAATTAAGGCTTAGCTACGGTCATGTGCTACTCTATGACAAAATAATTAATACTCACATTACAAAAGTGTTCGGTATATTTATTGCAAAAACCTTCAGATTTAAATATTCTAATTAAGTTTTAAGACTTGGACAAATTTTGTCCTGTAAGTAAAACGTGCGTTTGTAATTCGAAATGATAACGATTGAGACAATGTATTTATATTAATGTAAAACGACTCGCGTTTCTGTCTGATTTTATTCGTATTAGTTTTTGGTCTTAAATGAGAAACTTCGACGATACCAAATCAAATTGCGGTGATATCGAAAGTAATTTCACAATTCTGTCATAAATATATACGTAAATACAAATATATATGTACGTATTACTGATATATAATGTTGATTTAAAAAGTCAACATAATATCGATGATCTATTAAAAGTGTGATTTTTACTATTTTATCTTGAAATAAATTTATTATTATTTCAATAATTATTATTAATTCAATATTATATATATATATATATATATATATATTTTTTAAATACGAGTAATGTATGTATTTTTTAGTTTAAGTGCGCGTGCATTTCTTCTTGTAATGTTACAGTATAGTTGTTGTGACTTACAATATTTTTTTATTGTATTTGTCAATATGCTAATGCCGATTTATTACAATTTTTTTTAGTGAAAAGCTCTTTGTTAAAAATGAAATTTTCTAAAATTTTTACTTGTTATTGTACAAAAAATATTGTAAATAAATTAATATATCAATTGTGTACCGTTAATATTGTTAACATAAAATAATCAGTCGAAATATAAGACTCTGTATGTCGATTAAGTCTGTCGATAATGCATTTTAAACAATTTTTACACTAGATTAATAACAATGAATCTGTGGAGTTCTTTCTTCAATTTATGTATAATTACTGATTGCAATCAAATAGTGATTACACAAGAACACGAAATATATATACAGATTGTATCAAATCTAAACGGTCCATAGAACATTCTGTGTGTAAGACAGAGACGATATTATATAAAGCACTAAAGCAGTAAGTAAGAATGAGATAAATGATCGCTAATAGCTAGTTACTGTGGTTATACAATCTGATAGTATCGTCTTTGTTTTCTACAGTAAGAATCACAATTTTATCAAATGTCAGTATTCACTAGTGAAATTATTGATAAAATGGCTATTTATACTGTTCGGGAAAAAATCCAAATAATTAAATGGTTTTATGGTGGTAATTCAACCGCCGACATAATAAATTTGTTTGTAGCTGCCTTTGAAAACAGACTGTCTCCGTCTAAAATAACAATTCGCAGTGTCATACATAGTCATACGAGAATTTGAATCAAATGGTTGCCTATCTCCGAAAAAAAAATTTTTATGGGGATTTGTAAAATCCAAAATTTATGGCTTAATGTGAGGGAAAATATTTATAATCGATTAGGATATTGTTTGGCAGAACGTGGAGGTCTTTTTGAACATTTAATAAATTAATTATTAAAAATATCGTTAAAACTTTTGTACCAGATATAAATAATAATACGAATTAATATTACAGTTTAGTTGTTTTGATTGATAAATTGGTAAAAAGATTTACAGTGTACGTAATTATTTATTTACGTAACCACAGTAACTATTAGCGATCATTTATCTCATTCTTACTTACTGCTTTAGTGCTTTATATAATATCGTCTCTGTCTTACACACAGAATGTTCTATGGACGATTTTGATTTGATACAAACTGTATATAAAATTATTGATTTTCTTGTGTAATGTAAGTGTACTAAGACAACGTGAGGTGACTTCATCGATGTTGAAAATACATATTATATGAAGTAATTATTACAGAGAAATATTCTGGTTACTAATATTAGTAAATTATGAATGTGTTGATTTTTTAAGCACTTTTTTATATGAGATATTACAAAAATTACATCTCATTTGCGCTGGTATTTTGAGAAACGATTTCATACCGTAAAAACATTCGTTATTATACGCTTTATATTAGTTTGGGTTGTAAATATGTATGTCCGTAACGGAATCTTTGAGCATAATTTTCACCAATTTCCCGAAGTCTGATTAATTTGAAACTTTGCATATGTATCAAGGACCGATGACAATGCAATAATTTGATAACAGTTTCCCATTATCCTTATTAGGACCCCCAGGATTAATAAATTCTTTTATAGATCCTCAAACTAAAAAGTGAAAAATAAAATATAGTTTAAAAAAAACTAAAAAACACGCTTTATATCGCACTAAAAAGTAAAAAATAATTGTTTTAAAATAAGCTTAAAAAGCGTTGGGCGCTCGATGTACGAAAATGTGGAACAAAGCGCCCCACGCTTTTTAAGCTTATTTTAAAACAATTATTTTTTACTTTTTAGTGCGATATAAAGCGTGTTTTTTAGTTTTTTTTAAACTATATTTTTTTTATAATTGATAGAGTGATATCAAAATACCATAGACGATGAATAAATGGATCCTTATTTAATCATTGGAAGAATGATTCATTTAACAATGAATCCATACCTACTGAAATAATCACCATACAGTTGTTTGTTTGATCAAGTTTGTATTGTTGTGAAGTTATGTTTAGATAATAATATAAATTTGTTAACTTTTTGCTTAAAATATGTAATTATTTTATTACTGATAATGGGAATAAATCGCCATTAGCATATAAAGTATGAAACATTTTTCTATTCATTTTTCTTTGTAGATCAGAATTTCTTGTAAAGGCTAAATAGCCGGTTTGTATATATAATTACATTTTTGTGATAAGCTTAAAAGATATAAGGTTTACAAACACTTGGAAATTTTTTAAATGAATTTTACGTAATTAAACAAATTAAATTAATAAAAAAAAAATCTCGCTCTAAATTTTTAAAATGCTCATGTTTTTAGTAATTTGCTCGAAAGATTCAGATAATTTTTGTTGATTATATAATACTTGATAATGTAACTAACACGAGACGTGGTATTTGTTGCATTACAATATTGTTTTGTTATAAAAAAATCAAAACTATACACAATCAAAATAAAAGTTGCTCATTTTTAGATCAGCAGATACCAAAATAATATAACATCAGACACTTTAAAACCGTTGTACCGCAGCTGATTATGCTGTGGTTGTACTCACAGAACAGCGGAAAATTTTAAGTCTTTAATGTTGAAAAATGTAGTAAAAATAATTATTGCCCTTATTAATGTGTCAAAATAACAGTGTCATTTTGTCATTGTTATGTTCATGGTTTGTAGGGTCAAATCGTAACAATGATTTAATTGTTGTCTGTTCACATAATCAGTCCTACTTTTTTTTTTTGACGTGATAACGTCTTATAAATTGATGAAACACCGGCTGCACGCACGAAAAAGTGTCACGTTCCGCCTGAGCCTGAGCGTGCAAGCGAGAACGCGGTATAAGCGATAGAGAGGCACGATCGGCCCAAGCGTCGGCTTGTACGCATTTCTCTCTCTTCTCGCGTGACGTCAGAGAGTTCATCAATGTTTCTTTATGACGTTATCACGTAAAACTATCGTCCGTAAACCGACTTTACAGACAACCAATTTTTTTTCACAGAAGAAAATATTTATTTTGTGGTTCTCCAAATACATGTTTTAAAAACCAAATTGAACATATGGGTTATGTGCAGGGAAGCGGAGTTACAAATTTTTCGATGCGAGCGTTTGTGGTGAGCACTAGGGGAAACTTCGAACTCCAATTTTCCGTATGTCAGTGAGCAATGTTTATTAAAAGTGAAAATAGTTATAATTTTATGGAGTTTTTTAATTACAAAGAAAACAGGAAAACTAAGAGATCTGGAAATGCTTGTGTTCCGGGCTGTTGCGCTGATGGCGATTTAAGTAAAATAAAGACCATTGGCGCCCTAATTTGACGTTCCGCTGTCAGTGTAAACAAATTAACGTCAGTTTTCCTTATTACATTTTTTATTGACACGTCATGGCCTACTAAAGTTTTTGATTTATCACCATAGAATCATGTCGCGATTTCCATAAAAAGTGAGTTCAATAAGTCTCTATTACTCACTAGCGGCGCTAGTAGGCTTCGTGCACACAGCCTATAGTCTATTCGTAACTATCTAAAAGCACGGAGTTATATATTTATAAAAAACAGACAACAGTTCAATCAGAATAACATAAAAATTTTAGTCTGCCATTTTTTTAAAATTCTGATTGGAAAAAATGTACAAATATGTATTTTTATAAAATTTCAAGATTATTGCATGTAATTTAATGGAAAATAAATTATACTGAATCTGTAAAAAATATTTTTCATTTTTATTTGCGTATACTCTTTTTATTTTTACAGCATGCTTATAATAGCTCTTATAAAAAAATATTTATAAAATTAAATAAATCAATTTCATAAAAAACAGATATAAAGTTAAAATATTTTAATACAAAACGATTAATATTGTAAAAAAAAAGATTATTTATGATATACAAAAATTCTTGTCATTTACAGTACATTAACAGCAAAATTTGCCGCACTGTAAAAAATGTAAATATGTCCGATTTCAACGCAATGCAAAACTGACTGAAAATCTTGTTCGGGGGAACAGTTTTAATATTTCTTTCAAATTTATGCGTTATATATGTTTATTCAACTCATGCGCGCTATTCATGTTTTATCATGCCTAAAAACCGAACCCTAAATAGCCATTTACCGACTGGTGACAATTACTTGTTATAACTCAATGAAGATTCCTACTAGCTCGGCCATTGTGGAGTAATGAAAATAAACGTAACTATTTTCTGAGTCGTAACGAAATAGTAGGTAACAACAACTCCGCTGTTACCCATTGAGACTAAAATTGAGAGGCCGAATGTTTTCGACATGGAGTTTATTCATAACCGGCTAACCTCAAACCAAAACATTGAATCGTGCTGTTTGGTGCTGTTAGTATTGACAGTTTTTTTTATAAAGAAACAAATAGATATTTACAACATCTCATTATAATTAAAACATGAATAACGCGCAATTGTTGAATAAAATTATGGGCGAAACTTGTAGTCTAAGTCATTCATGGCGTGTCAGCGCGATGAATGACTTAGACTACTAGTTACGCCAATAACTATTAATTTCATACAAACATTGTGTTAGTAGTTTTTTTTGAAGTTAAAGCTGAAGTTATTTGCCTGGACCAATAAAGACCCAGTTCGGCTCTGCTTAGGATCAAGGTCAAACAATAGGCACATAATGAACGTTGATTACATATATCTAATATAATTTTTTAACATTTGAGGAAGAGGCAAGCTTTTAACAGCATTGAAAAATTGGTAAGTGTTTTTACAGTTTATCTTTAAAATTTTACGTATTTTAATGCGACAGAGTGCTTGAAGGTTATTATATAATTCAGGATCATTAAATTTGCTATCGGTAATTGGACTGTCTGAGTCAAAAAAGAACTCGACAACTTGCCAAGGTTCAACAGCAATAGTGTAGCGCATCATTTGAAACAGAGCGTAATTGACGTATGTATTTATAAAATAAAATATGTAAGGAACTATTTTTGAATAGTCGGGTAAGTAAAAATCAATGTTAAATCCATAGTTAATCAGAATATCTAACAAATCAAATATCTTATAATGATATTTACTAACGAAAACTCTTTCGTACAATTTGTTTATCAGCATACTATTTGTGTAAATTTCTCCCCCTTTGCTCATCAGCAATTCAAACAAATTTCGATAGTGCTCCCAAATGGACTCATCCTTAGCACAAAAATCATAATAGTCAAGTAATATTTCAACTGGTGCAATCGGCTTATCGATCCAAATCGAAGAGTCATTAATGTAACCAAAATTTATGTCTGAACGAAGTATCGTATCTAAAAGATGAAATCGTATTTCAATCGATGGGTGATATGTACTAGCTATTTTTAAGAATGTTCCTTTTTGCCTTTCTGATAGCATGAAGCATTTGAAAACGTATTCACGCCATTCATAGTTTTCAACTGGCAAAGTTTCATATAAAAGGAACTTGACTACAGATAATTCGTTGTGTAATTCAACATCAAAATCAACGTTGTTTTCGATCAATAATTTCACCATCTGTAGTGATCTTGCTCTCGACAGAACGGTGTGACCAAAAGCGTCGACTGCGTTTATCGCAGCCTTGTAATATAGAAGAGTTTCCACAGAGCACAGGCAATCACTTCGAACAGCTATCATTAAAGGCGTTACACCATCCAAATCTTTTGAATTCACGTCAGCATTGTGTGCTATCAATAACTCAATGAATTTATCTGAGTTGAACTGACTTGCGTAATGTAATGGCGTGCTACCATGTTTGTTTGCAATGTTCGCATTTTTATCTGCTTTTAATATGTATTCAAGTTTGTGCAACCGATTTTCCAAACAGTTCTCATTGCAGCTTGCTTCATGAAAGGAACACTTTGTCTTGCACAAAATCAAAAGTGGATGTTCAATATTATTTTGTTGATAAAATGTGAGACTGTGTCCTGACTGAAGTATTGCTTCCACAATTTCATGTCTTGAGTGTGAAACTTTTAAAGCAAGATTCAAAGTCGTGTTTCCATCTTGGTCAATTAGATTGAGATGAATACTTTCATGCTTAAATAACGACACCACTGAATCTAATCTGTAAAAAATATATTCATTGTAGGCTATAGACTGTGTATAATTTGATTACAGATAAATCTTGAAGCAAATCAATTATATTAAGTTACATTAAGTATATATGTACGGTTAATACAAGAAAGTAGTTTATTCGCGAATTAACCGGCTAATACCCGAATTAACCAACGTCAAGGATTGGTTAATTCGGGTAATTAGCCGATTAATTCGCGAATTAACTACTTTCTTGTATTAACCGTAACATATATACTATATACCTATATAAAAAAAATACATAATGGACTTTTCTAGTAGGTAATCTGATATTTGAATGAAAATAAGTAGTACAAATGATACTGATGAATCTGCAACTTTAAAATAACACATTGTGCAAAAAATCCTTAAAATGTCCAACTTTCCTTTGTTGTTGGGGGTTTCAGACCTTAAGTATTTTCTCTATCTTGGGAGAACCGCTTTAGATACTATGTACTTTCAATTTTGGAACTCGTTTGTGATGTATGAAAAACTATAATTATATGTAATTTTGAGAGGCACACTGGAAATATATTTTTAGTTTATACCGGCACTATTGATAATTAATAAAAAAGCAATATTTTCTTTTATCATTCACTAAATTTAAAAACTGAACACAATATATGGTAATTGTAAATTTAAAAATTAGTAGATTTTGTCACTTATAATTTTAGAACGGTTTACGATTTTCTAAAAACCAAATAAGGAGGCGGTCACAAATTATGTGAGCGGTTTTTTCCGCAAGAAACAGTAAAATTGCGACGCATTTTGAAAAATCTCACGTCAGATTAGAAGGAGGGGGGTTTCGAGCAAAATCTCGCGGCGTCTCAGTAAGGGGGGAGGGGGGTCGATTACCACGCGTGCTCAATTTTACAATTTAGTAAATGCTACAAAAAATATTGTACTGTAAGTATCAAGATTCAAGAGTGCCGTGATAGATCTATTTTCAGTCTGCCATTTTCTCAAAATTTCGTATGACTATACTTATAGCTTCTCATGAATGATAAACGCACTCCAAAATTGAAGGTCGTACTAAAGAGGTTCTCCTAAATCCCGATATAGATAGGTAATATGTATATAAAAATAATTTGAAAAGCCCCAAAAAAAACCTTGTATCTCGGAAGCATCGGAATGATTGGGCATTTTAGTTTAACTAACGTGATTTTTTGCAGAACGAATTATTTTATCAGTGTAGAAAACCTACTATCATTGTTACATACTTTTCAAATTTTAAGTAGGTAGTTTTTTTTTGAGAAGGAAATTTTAAATTAAACAATAAATTTTATTGTTCCGTAATTGTTATTGTTGCGCGCTTCAAAATAATATAAAACAAACTAGCTTTATTATGAAGTTTTAACAATTACATATGTATAGCAAAGAAAGTGTATTTTTATTTACCTGTTATTTAATATAGCGTTATGAGACCAAATCAGAAGATTCCAGTTAAATATTCCAGTATCAACAATTGATGGAAGTCCTGATGCGTCACACAAATCGCATTGATAACTGTTGCAAACATGCATATTTTGAAAAAAAGTTTGATAAGAAACCGAGAGCTTACTCATGTCCAAATTTACCATACGCGAGTATGGAAAATATTGCCTGTCGTTAGGAATTTTATCCATTATGAAAATATAATCACTTTAATGAAAACTATTGAAAACTGAACAAAGAAAATGTGGATTCATTCTTATAAATAATGACAATGGTCCCCAAATTGTGCGTTCAGTCCAGGCGTCAGGACGTCTCAAAGTTTATATAATAATATTATATACTAGAAATATTTAGTTTGAGATATACAAACTTCTAGCAAAAGAAGTGTGAAAAACGAATAAATTTTAAATTCAACAGCTTCTTTGCTTGTTGGAATTTTCTTGGATATCAGCTTTAAAATATTTTATAGACATGAATATTTTCTACACATAATAAAACAGTTTGAGAATTTCTGAGTTGGTATTTGTTTCTGTTGACGTTTGTGCAGTCTGCAGGTTAGTGTGCTTAATTTGTTATTTTGTTTACATTTTGAGCTTTGACCGCTTTTGACTTTTGACATTCAACTGACATAGAACTTATAACGGTGCGAAGCAGGAAACTTTAAATCAGTCATTGAAGAATAAATATTACCCAATTAGCATCTACCTCGATTAGTTATAATTAGTGTACTGGACTTCTAAAATTCGTTAAAATTGAAAATAGATAATTACAATTAGCATCCGTATCTTACTCAGCATTAATATTTTAGGTTAAGTTTGTGATAGACATTCATTCGAAATGTCAGTATCATATTTGAGAGAAATAGCATTAATGATGCATGGGTTTGGAGATAGTAGTGAACCCCGTGCAGAAACTGTGCGTTTAGTGGAAATATTTGTTTTGCGGCAGATAAAATTAATGGTTAACGCGGCGAGTGAACAAGCGGATAGATGTGGATCCAAAAATATTCAGCCTGAACACATAGCATTTCTGTTACGCCGAAATCCATTATCAATGCAGCGATTATTACGTTATCTTGAAATGAAAGAAACAAAACGTAAGGTAATGAAAGTTGAAACAGATTCTACAGATATATTCTTTGAAACACAGAAACCTGAAAATAATTTAACAAAATTTGTGAAGAAAATAGACGAGACAAACGAGTTATCGGATTTAAGTGGTTTCGATCCGATTAAACACGAACGCACAGTGCGAGCAGATCGTATGTCGGTTGTTCTAAACGAAGCTAAATATATGGAATTTTATAAAGCAAGATGTACATCTTTTATTGACAAGGAAAATTCAATGACAGAAAATATAAATTTATTTTGTAAATGGATTGGATCAAGCTCCGATACAAAAATTACCAACCGAGCTATAGATTTATTGTTTTATGTGGCACATGAAACTGTGGCAGAAATAGTAGACTCTGCATTTTTAGTACGAAATGATATGAAAAAGAAAACAAACGATCCGTTATCATCATTGTCAACCGGCAACTACTGCAATCCAGTGTCTTTTAATACATCACAAATCGATAAGAAATTTCAAGACGGATCAGTAGCATTGACACCAAACGAAGTAAGGGAAGCTATACGTCGAATTGGAATGACACAAGTTGGACAGTTAATGAGTTCTAATGGATTTGGAAAAAGTCAGTTTATGGTATGTTAGGAATCAGTATCTGTTCATATAGGCTGTGTGCACGAAGCCTATTAGCGCCGCAAGTGGGTAATAGAGAATTATTCGCGATTTGTTTCTATGGTGATAAGTCAAAAACTTTTATTCAACTCATGCGCGCTATTCATGTTTTATCATGCCTAAAAACCGAACCCTAAATAGCCATTTACCGACTGGTGACAATTACTTGTCATAACTCAATGAAAATTCCTATTAGCTCGGCCATTGTGGAGTAATGAAAATAAACGTAACTATTTTCTGAGTCGTAACGAAATAGTAGGTAACAACAACTCCCTGTTGTTACCCATTGAGGCTAAAATTGAGAGGCCGAATGTTTTCGACATGGAGTTTATTCATAACCGGCTAACCTCAAACCAAAACATTGAATCGTGCTGTTTGGTGCTGTTAGTATTGACAGTTTTTTTATAAAGAAATAAATAGATATTTACAACATCTAATTAATAACAATAAATAAAACATGAATAACGCGCAATTGTTGAATAAAATTATGGGCGTAGCTTGTAGGCTAAGTCATGACCTGTCAGCGCGATGAATGTCTTAGACTACTAGTTACGCCAATAACTATAGTTGGCCATGATGTGTCAAAAAAAATGTAATAGAGAAAACTGATGTTAATTTGTTTACACTGACAGCGGAGCGTCAAATTAGGGCGCCAATGGTCTTTATTTTACTTAAATCGCCATCAGCGCAACAGCCCGGAACACACCAAGCATTTCCAGATCGCTTAGTTTTCCTATGTTTTCTTTGTAATTAAAAAACATAAAATTATAATTATTTTCATTTTTAATAAACATTGCTCACTGACATACGGAAAAATGGAGTTCGAAGTTTCCCCTAGTGCTCACCACAAACGCTCGCATCGAAAAATTTGTAACTCCGCCTCCGTGCACATAGCCCATAGTCTGTAAAAATCATAAAAAAAACTGTATAAGAGATGTAATGCATTTAGTTTACTTTTACTTACTTACTTATACAAATCATAAACAAATATTGGTAACAAATTTTAATTTTAATAAATACTATAAAAAAAATATTTAAATTGTTTTACAATTATTAAACGAGGTGTACAATCATCGTTCTAAACAACAATATTATTTGACTAAGATTAAAGCAAAATCTGCTTTTTTAACAAAACATAAATTTCTTCAAATCAAGCAGATAAGCAGCAGGGCTACAAATGTAAATTTAGAAGTAATAACCCGTATTTTCATTTCTTTATATTTTTATAATAATATGTAAATAATTATTCCGAAGCTGTAACACTATAATAACTCATGATAAATATGCGAAAAATATTTATATTTTAATGTACAGTCTGATGTATGTATACTAGTGATGTGCCGGATCGTTAAAAATGTATATCCGTGGATACGGATCTGAATACGGATATTTGGTTTCAAGATCCGCGGATACGGATACAGATCTTAACTTTCTTAGAGTACGCGGCGGTAAATATTGCACATCGACCTTTGGAAAGAGACTATCTGTTATGGGAAAAAGTTATTGACCTCTTTAAGAGTTAACTCTCATAACAGATTGTCTCTTTCCAAAGATCAATGTGCAATATCTCATTATAAAGATAGTTTTTTAGTACCTTTGAGTTATTACTATTGGTATGGTACTCACTACGATAAATGTTTGCAATATAAAGGTGCCAAATACGATTTTAAAAAAGAATCTCATGGAATATAACAGTTTTTCATTATTACGTAATCACCTATATATATAAAATTTCATCTATGAATTGAAAATTAATAAGGTCAAAGATCCGCCAAAAACTAACGGATATGGATCTTTCTTCTCCCTCGGATATCTGCGGATACGGATATCCGGAACATCACTAATGTATACTACCTTTATATATGCCATAAAATGGTCTCTATCTATCTCTACTGTATTTGTATAAACATTCATGGCTTTTGAGGCCTCGACTACCTAACATGTAATTTATACGCATATGTATTTATTATATTTTTATAATAATTAAATTATATATTTAAAAAAGTGTTTCTTACATACATAGTATAAGAGCTTAGTAACATCGCTGTATGGTGAATTGCTGCATTCTTTGGTAGACTAATATTAAAATTCACGTTTCGGAAGCAACATAATACTAACAAAAGTTTGATAGCTACGATTTAAAAAATAATTTTGTTTGAAAAAAAAAATTGGTTGTCTGTAAAGTCGGTTTACGGACGATAGTTTTACGTGATAACGTCATAAAGAAACATTGATGAACTCTCTGACGTCACGCGAGAAGAGAGAGAAATGCGTACAAGCCGACGCTTGGGCCGATCGTGCCTCTCTATCGCTTATACCGCGCTCTCGCTTGCACGCTCAGTCCCAGGCGGAACGTGACACTTTTTCGTGCGTGCAGCCGGTGTTTCATCAATTTATAAGACGTTATCACGTCAAAAATTGACTACTAGCTTAATTAAGAATATGATAGCAAATTACATGAGCGGCAAAATATAAAGCCTGCTAGCATGATCTTTTAAATTTGGAATTAATAGATAACAAATCGAGATATATGTTGTCCCGCTAGCCCCTTTATCAGGACATAGCACAGAGATGTCTGTAATCGGGACAGTCGGCAAGCTTAGTTGTTAACGACTTCAACGAAACGAAACGAAAAATTCAAATTGTATTTAGCTGGATTTAAATATCGAACACATCAGTACTGTGGTTTGTGTGTCGGTTTCGCTTCTCTCGTTGCGTTTTGTTACTGATTGCAGAAATTAACAATTGTATCGGCAACTTCTGAAAACAAAACAGCTGATTTGATTAATACTTGATTTTACTATCTAGTTTGTTGATTCAACGACCACCACTAGTTACTTTAAACCTATCAGACAGAAAAAGGCATGCATACAGTTCTCTACAAGTAGGAACAAACATATAAAATATGTGCGCACGTTGTGTTTAAAAATTATATCTCTCTTAGAATTGGATGTTCAACGATACATCAAAGGTTTCTGAAAATACGTTGCGAATTGCACAGGATACAAGTATAAATAGAATAAGATTCTTTTTTGTTATAAAATAACGTCTCGATGTCATTAATTAAATATATATCCTCTATCTTTTATCTCTCATCGCTTTTCATTGTATTATGATCTTCGAACTTGACACAATCATCAGATACGTTAATTAACGAATAGGTACTGGTTACTGGATCGGTTTTGAAACTGTTTACATTTGACTCAATTTTGAAATTATTAACGTCTGTTTTAAATTCGTAACTGTTTGATAGCGATTTTTCTTCATAACTGTTATTTTCGGATTTTATATTGGTAGAAAAATCAAGAGCCAGTGCCATATCATTGTTAGTTTCTGAATTAAGAGTGCATATGTTTTTCAAGATGTTATATTTAATTTTATACATTTTTTCTTCTTCTCTTTTTCTTCTAATCCATTCGGCATTTTTATTTCTTCTAGCTCTGGCTTGCTCCTGAGTTTCGTTAGCTCTTCTTTCTGCTTGTCTTAAAGCATTTTTTCTTAGCCTCATTAATGTTTCATCTAGCGTTTCAGTTGCCCGACGGAATGCAGTTCTTTCAGCATTTCTTTTACGTTCTTCGCGTTTTTCTTCATCAGATTGTGAGGCACGTTTTTGACGTAATCTTTCCGCATTCTTTCGACGTTCTTCTTCTAATTCCTCTTGACTCATTTGAGACCGTTTCCATTGCATTCTTTCAGCACCTTTTCTTCGCTCGTTTTGAAGTTCGTATGGTGATAAGAACTTACGTCTTATTCTCATCTTCTCAGCAGCTATTAATCTTTTTTGTACACTATAAGTATGGCGCTTCCGTGAATGTAACTTTTTAACATCATTTATATTATTTAAATTGAAGTTTTCTACTGTAACGTTTTCTGACACTCTAATATCACCCATTTTCGAGTTTCAATTTTTCTTTCTTATTTATTTTTTTCCATTTACAGATCTTTTTAGGTACTTGTTAGGTTACTGTCATTATTTTGAAACAGCTGATATCACCGTTCATTACGTTCGAATATAACAAAGCAGCCGAAAGCAGTTTAAAAATTGAAAAAACGACTTTTGATTTTACATTGAAATTTCTTACGTAAGATCTTGAAAATATCGTGAAAATGAGATTATTATGTTTATAAACACTTGATGTTTAGAAACAATATTAAAATGTTTCATAAATTCTTATTCAAATACTGTTCGAGATAAATCTTTTATAAAGCGCTTTGTAAAAATATTCCTTCCGAACATTGGTTATTTGAAGTAGTTAACAAATGATTTCAGAGATGGCATGCATTGTCCTAGCTGTCAGTAGTGTAGAACGTGTAGAATATGGCATCTGTAGCGAAGAATAATCAAGATTTTTTAGAAATTAAAACTCGTAGTATTGAACAGACTCTTCTTCCTTTAATTAAACAGGTAGGAATTCAATTAGTGATTTCATGTGAGTTTAATTTTGAAGTGAAAAACCGCATGCTTATTAAAATATTTATGTTTTCGTTTGGGGGGCACACCTACCTCCATATACATACACAATATTATTATTGTGTTGATTTTCATTACTACAATATTTTTACGATTATAATCTATAAAAAGATTCTTTCAACGTTTTTATGTGCCGCAACATTAAAAAAAATATGCAAATGATTAAGGACTAGACTTTCAGTGAAGAATGTATTTTTAAATAACTTTTTAAGACCTGTTGAATGGTAGGTATATTATAAAGTTAATTATAATACGTTTTTCAGAGATAGTGGTTAATATGTTTACACATTAAGCACTGATAATCTTAGGAGAATTAACCAATGTGAGCATTTTTAACGTATATACAGTAAACTTCTTAAAAAAAGTTACATTGAATTTCAGATTGATGTAACCTGAAACTTACTTAGTAGACCGAAAATTAAAAATTGGGCCTGTAAACGGTGAAAACATTTGATTTTTTTTAATGATTGCTAAGCTATATGCATCGCTTAGTCTAGAATATTTGTTGTTTGCACTGTAATAGTATCTACATAATAAAATTTAAATGAAAATAGTTTTTGCGATTAACTTTTTTTAAGTTAAATTTGTATGAAATCAAAGCCTATTATTTCAGTATGCATATATCCATACACAGTCGTGATACGTCTGTATTTCATTATATATTCTAGAAATTCCAGTCGACTCAATAAAAAAAAATCTTTGAACGCCTAATAATTCTTAAACCACGCGAGGTGCAAAACTGCGCGAGTACTCAGGCCAGTGGCGGATCCAGGATTACGGCAAGGGGGGGGTCTTGAAAAATTTTTACTCCTTTTGCGGAGAATTCACGGAAAACATGAAAAGCTTTTTTTTATCGCGTAGTAAAATTTTAATTTGGGATTTTTGATACTCTGGAAGGGGGGGGGGGGTTGGACCCGACCCCCCCCCCCCCGTGGATCCGCCACTGACTCAGGCATTGCAGTCTTTGTAATTTTTTTTGTGTGAAAGTATGATCAATTTCAAAGCTTTACAGATTCTCACATTTTTTATTCAAAAATGATATTTCCATCGTGAAAATATTTGAATGTTTTTAAATCCAGCAATTTGGTCATGTTTGTGTTTTGTAATTTCACACAATATCAATTTCGCACGAGTAAATTTTGCTTTAGCAACCTTAATCCATCGCACGCCACTGTTATGCAAATACTAATTCAATTATAATATTGTCTACGCCAAAGGTTGGCCTTAACATCAGCTTTTTAACAATTTGTAATCTATGCAGAGTAGGTAGGTATGCACTTATTTATTGTTTAAATACTTTGTTGTGCGCGCTTCGTTTTCCAGTGTTTGTAAAATTATTTCCGATTGAACAAATGACTGTTCGCATAAATATTAATTTATTAAGCAATTATAGGCTGTGTGCACGAAGCCTATTAGCGCCGCTAGTGGCTAATAGAGAATTATTGAACTAACTTTTTACGGAAATCGTCCGTTTTTCACGAACTTTACGAGTGTTTTTAGCATGCTTCCAGGCATCTGATCGAAAAACTGAAATCTACGTTTTGTAGTGCAGGATGTCAACTTTTCAAAACTTTTTTTGAAATTATCGGACTTACGGTAACGCATACAGGCCTATCGGAAAAAAGCGAATTGCAAACTTTCAATCGCGATTTCGTGAAAACTAATAATCCGACAGCACCCACCTTTGGCACATATAAAGAACATTATAATCCCTACTTTCTCTCAAAATTTTAGCGCTCCAGCTCAAAAAATGACGGAACTATGAATTTTCGAAAAAAACGCCTAATTTTCTGGTTTTTCCTAAATTTTTCAGGACCTAATTATCCGGTTGAGACATTCGACCTCTCATTCTGTAGATATTTTAATTCTCTACAAACCATTTCATTGGGCCATTCCGATTGCTCCATTAGTTTCAAAGTTACAAGCAAAAAAGACAAAAATCGCGTTTTTTTTGCAATAAACTGTTGATAATATTAACAAATGGACCCGAAACTCGAGTGAAAAAACACATACCTATTGATCTGCTTATTATTTTTTATATCATCGCACAATCGGTTTGCTACTAGTCTTTATGTCACGAGAACGCTGTTTTAAATCTCTATAGCTTGGCCTAATAACTCATACAGTATTACATATCAAAATGAAAAGGCGCCTATTGGTTAGGCAATTAAATTAACAGTTAGGTATAGCTACTTATTTTAACGATCGTGGTGTATGTCAAGGTATTTCAAATTGCAGACATAAGTAGACGTAGACATCAGATTTTTTAGTCTGAAACTCTGAAAATATTAAAACCAGAAGGGAACTCGATTGTGAACTTGTTAGTGTATTTGCCATATGCAACATACACTATTGAATTGTGGGACCTTAGCCTTAGGAGTCGGGCTAAAATTTCTCGACGTTTCGTAGTCTCCTCAACAATTTAGCACCATTTTTGAAAATATTTATCAAAGTATATAAATAAAAATCAATTGCCGCATGTATGAAAGATCATCACTTGAAAACGGCTTGACCGATTTGGCTAATTTTTTTTTGTTGTGTTCGTAATTGTCAGGACAAGGTTTGTATGAATGAAAATTTTTGGAAAATCCATCGGAAAAATAATTCATTGACTCATCACGAGATCTCCAAAACTATACGCCCGATTGACTTGAAATTTGGCATAGTTACTCTTTTCTCGACGTAGACACCCACTAAGAACGGATTTTATGCAAATCCTATGCATATACTATCGCATATACTATGGGTGTGAGTTGTTACGTGAGTGGGTGTGGATGGTTGCGCAGTTGGGAATGTCAATATAATATTTCCAGAGAGGGAGAGATTATGTATTAATAAATCATACAGTTCTGCATCCGGGTGACGCCGGGACAGGCTGCTAGGATCTATTACTAATATAAAGCTGAAGAGTTTGTTTGTTTGGTTGAACGCGCTTATCTCTGGAACTACTGGTTCGAATTGATTTTTTTTTCTGTTGGATAGCCCATTTATCGAGGAAGGCGATAGGCTATATAATATCACGCTACGACCAATAGGAGCAGAGCATAAATGAAAAATGTGGCAAAATGTAACTCAAAATTTGTCCGTCCGACAAAAACTTTCGAACGGTAACTCCGATCATCATGACATTTAGGACACAACATTCATCTCGGTAAACTAAGATGAATGTGCGTACTCATGTGCCTCTCCGCCGATTCGTTCTTTTGCACCCGGGTGAAACCGGGCGGGACCGCTAGTATAATATATATGTGTTAGCACGAAAACTCTCGAAAGACTTAATCGATTTAAACGAAATTTGGTTCACATGTTGGAATCTCTCAAAAACGGCCCCACCGGGTTAATTAAGGGTTTTTTAGGGGTTGAAAAATCTTCTAGGGTCCCAAAATATAACCCTTTAGTAAGATTAAAATGTTCAATAAATAAAATTATCGACCAATTTTTCAGACAATATATTAACAAAAATTATTAATAATACATTAACGTTTCGATCCGGACTTATTTTATTTTATTGAAGAGTTCTAATCAGACGTTAATCAAAGATTTGAAGATTAAAATGTGTTGATAAAATTTTATTAAAATCGGTTCAACAGGATCGGACTTACAAATTTTATGAAAATACTAGTTTGCGGATACGAATTTACTTACTGAAGGGTGTAGGTATTTAATGTGGTGCCGCTTTTGCTTAATCTCTCTCCTTGGAGTAGTAGGAGCGAGTTACGGGGAGTTTCGGATACAAGTCTCGACCCAGACATTTAATTTTTTCTTCTGAAAACTATTATTGATATAAAAGTTTTCTCTTATTAAAAAAAAAAATACGCTTTGTTTTTACCTTTACCTGTGAACTGAGATTGGGGAGTTTTTACGATCAATAGCTAAGTCCTGTAGGGATGACTTTAGTATTATGTAAAAATGCTTCAACATTATACTGTGTAATGAATCGTATGAGATATGACTTGACAGAAGCAACGACTTTGCTACATAATTACAGTTAATAGATCTTGTGCGACTGTTATTATCATTCCACAAAGTACCCCATTCTGCTATCACAGGTGTATCAAAGTAAATTAAGAATTGTAGTTGAGGTGGCTGAGTAGGTAGTCTCTCGATTTTGTAGCTGATTAGTAAGTTAAAGTAACAGTTTTCTTTGTTTGTTCAATAAATTAAAAATATGAATGGTACGTACAACAATTTATTCACGTTGTAAATTATGAAAACACTATTATGTTTTTATTTTATTTTTTTTATTTTTTGGTCCCATTATAAGCTAATGTTTTAGCATTGGATCTAAAAAAAATCTCCCAAAATTTCAGCTTCCTATATCTTAACGACGCAAACCGGGTTTGTTTCCCATTTAATTAACATGGGAAAAACGACGTTTTTACTCAAACATGGGTAGATTTTTAAAAAAAAATTTTCATAGTATTTTGTAGAGAATTAAATTTCACACAAAAAAGGTCCTTAGTACTAAATCCGTGAATTCATTAAACATTCTTGTAAAATTAATTAATTAATTAATGTTACGAGCATATCTTTGAAAATAATGAATTCACGGATTTAGTACTACGGACCTTTTTTGTGATAAATTTAAAATACTGCAATCAAAAATAAAAAAAAAAATTCTACCAGCAGCTATCCATGTAAAAACGTCGTTTTTCCCATGTTATTTAAATGGAAAACAGACTTGGTTTGCGCCGTTCACAGGTTTGATCTAGGAAAATGGTTAATGTGCTGGGATATATAGATATCGAGGAATTTCCCATCAAGATGGAAAATGTTGAGACAGGAAGGCGACTATTTTTCCAAGCTGCTGAGTTTTATAAAAGATATAAAAAAAACGATTTTTTTTTTTGAGACCTCAAGTGACATGTCTGGTACGTGCGTTATCATCCGCCAGTGAACTCGATGATATTCCAAACCGTTTGTGTTTCTTTAATACATTTTCTGTCATTATCATAATATATATTAATACGCTAAGGTTTAAGATGTTTGCCCCCCTTTTTAGAAAAAACCTCACAATTTCTCCACATAAATTATATATCATTTTACAGATAATTGCTTGCTCTACTGACATCGACTACTAAAAAATTTATTATTGCTTTTGTTTTTGTAAATTAATTAAAATACAGCAACGCTGAACAACGTCTGCCATCTAACGGCTTTAATTTTGAAACAGCGAGCAACGCTGAACAACGTCACAGCAATGCTGCATGATGCCATCTGACGGCTTAGCTCACGCTTTTGCTACTTGCGTCTCTATATGACAATTTTAGTAAAATATTTCTTCGATCTGTCATCTGAGCTTCATATTGTAACACAACAAAAAGAAGAACGTTGTAAACAGTGTGCAAAATTAGAAACGAATTGAATACCTGCAATCATATTTAAAAAATAATTTTGTAAATGATAATTATTGTACTTATTTAGTGCGAATAATTCGCACAGGTCACACTAGTTTGACCATAAAAGAAAAAAAAATAAATTCAAATTTATTGTGTTATTAATCTTTTGATGACGCTTACATTATTTATGTTTTTGACGTGATAATGTCTTATAAATTGATGAATCACCAATCTTATAAATTGATGAATCACCAATCTTATAAATTGATGAAACACCGGCTGCATGCACGAAAAAGTGTAATGTTCCTAACGTTCCGCGTGACCCTGTGCGTGCTTTTCTCGAAAACGGCCCTAACGATTTGGATGAAATTTACTGAAAAGGGATTTTGGGGGGCAAAAAATCGTTTTAGCTAGGTCTCATCTCTCGAAAAAATCGTTTTCATACAAATTTTATCATTATAAAAATCAATTTTTTGACGTATGAAAATACTTAAATATTGTAAGTAGGTTTTGGAATTTTATATAAACAATGAAACAATTGTTTTCAAAATATTATGACAATTAATCTTTGAGACTTAAAATAAATACGAAAGAAAGAAAGTTAAAAAAACAATTATTATTATAGGTGGTGAGTAATTTTAATAAACAAAATTAACCTAAATTTGAAGTTAAAGATGCAATATCATAGATTCGAATTATTATAATTATTATATGTAGAATTTAGGTTATGTATTACGGAATACGTTATCACGTAAAACTATCGTCCGTAAACCGACTTTACAGACAACCAATTTTTTTTTATAATGTTGTTTCGAAACTATCCGTAACTTTTTGGTAAGATGTGTAGATACAAAGATATATTATCTAGGTCAAAACAGAAGGTATTAAATGTCAAGGGGTTGTCGCAACAGGCGGGCTTATTAACAGCTTAGGTAGCCGTGGCCGTGGCCGTGCCGAGCGCGTGTTTTATGAACTCACGTGTTTTTGACAGTGAAATACGCGAGTCGCGGATAGCGTCAGGTGTCGACACTTGACTCTGTTTTACGCAGACACACGCAAGTGCTCCCACTTCTTCCCCCCCGCCGCTCAATAAAACTCTCTTTTTCTCTCTGCTTCTCTCTCTCTCTCTGCATCTCTATTAAACATACTGGACACAGTGTTGACAAATGGATGGCGCGTTAATTCTCGTAACGATAATAATTAATTAGACATTATCCAAATATGAATTCAAAATTTCCTGAATTGGATTATTAATAAATATAGTTTAAAAAAAACTAAAAAACACGCTTTATATCAAACTAAAAAGTAAAAAATATTTTTTTTTAAAATAAGCTTAAAACAATAATGATTAAAAAATACTAGTATTATTGTGAAAAAAGCGTGGGGCGCTCGATGTACGAAAATGTGGAACAAAGCGCCTCACGCTTTTTTCACAATAATACTAGTATTTTTTATTCATTATTGTTTTAAGCTTATTTAAAAAAAAATATTTTTTACTTTTTAGTTCGATATAAAGCGTGTTTTTTAGTTTTTTTTAAACTATATTTATTATTCACTTTTTAGTTTGATATAAAGCGTGTTTTTTAGCTTTTTTTTAAACTATATTTATATTAGTTTTTTTTAAGCTATATATATTTTAGTTTTTTTAAAACTATATTTATTTTCCACTTTTTAGTTCGATTTATTGTCAAAAATTTGCCGAAAAAAAACATTTTTTATTTCGGCGTGGACGGGATTAGAACCCACGACCGGTGAATCCGAGAGTTGAAGTTAGCGAAGACCCGCGCCTTAGATCGCTCTTACAATAGTGGCATAACATACTAACAGTAATAAACCACTTGCTTAGTCCAAACGAATGTTACAAACAAACATACATACATACATACAAACTTACAAGAGAAGTTAATATAAAGCGTGTAAAAATAGATTTTTTTGACGACTAGTGAGTTTTGCTACAAAATGAGTTTCTCTGCACAACAGAATGCACATTTTCGAAAGATACACTTATTTGGCATAAGTGTCCCAGTTTTAGGGTCATTTCGTAAAAATAATGCTATATAAGCAGTTTGCATTTTTCTTATAAGAGAATTATCAAAACCTCAATGTTATAATGTAAATAGACTTTTTCGGTCCGGTTTCTCCCGGGTAAATTTTGGTTTGGCGGTGAAATAATTAAGAGAAAAAATCTCTCATCGCTTTATTGTGTCTCTTATTAGTCGGTCATTCGCGGCTTGATCCCTTGACAAAATATCATCTTGGATAAATATTCTACGGGCAAAATATCCCCCGACATAAAAACAATTCCGGGGTCGTGTCGGTGCGATGGCGTTTTTTTTGCGCAGTACGTTGATTAGCTCAAATAACGCGTGCAGATCCCCGACTTGCTTTACGTTTCCACTTACAGCTCATCTCTCTTCTTCCGAATAGTCTTTTAAACAGTGAAAACATTTCACAAATCGGTTTAGTAGTTCCTGAGATCCACCGCAAACAAGCATTCAAACTTTTTCTCTTTATGTTTGTATTATATTAGAGCCAGCGCTATACTTTTTGTATTGAAAACGTGCAATGTGACGATTACTCAGTTACTCGAAATTTCCGCGGTGGTGCGTTAGATCTGTATTTCAGCGAAGTGTGTAGCTTTGCTGACTATCTCCAAGCAGCTTAATACATAATCATGCGACAAGTAGTAAATTGTAATGAATATTAATTGAGAAGCTAACATGCAGAGACCACGTCCATTTTACGTGAGAAAGTTAGCGACAGTTTATTTTTCGTTGTATTGGTTTTCACCCGAAAATCAACTTATTTTTAGCTAGAAACAACAGAAACATGTTTAAATGCAACCCAAAAAGTAACTTTTTCAATCGAAACCTAACAAGTCTGTCCCGTGTTTTAAAGAGCCGTTGCAAGGGAATAGAAAAAGCTGATATGTGTATTTCCAGAGGTACTTTCACTCCAAATATTTTTGACTGTTTTTTGACGTGATAACGTCTTATAAATTGATGAAACACCGGCTGCACGCACGAAAAAGTGTCACGTTCCGCCTGAGCCTGAGCGTGCAAGCGAGAGCGCGGTATAAGCGATAGAGAGGCACGATCGGCCCAAGCGTCGGCTTGTACGCATTTCTCTCTCTTCTCGCGTGACGTCAGAGAGTTCATCAATGTTTCTTTATGACGTTATCACGTAAAACTATCGTCCGTAAATCGACTTTACAGACAACCAATTTTTTTTTGTGAGAAACTATGGTTTTGAAACATGCGTGCCTCAATTTTTCTCCAAAGACAATTTTCCATTAATGTCACTGCAAAGTTCAAGTTTTAAGCACTTCATTCTGGTAACGGTTTCTCAATTCAAAATTGAAAAGAAAAAAAGAAAACTGAATGGCAGCAGCGCTTGGGAGCCAGGAGGAGGGGGCGGAGACACTGACGGGTGGGAGTCGGTTGGATAAAAAGAAAAGATCGGCGCATGCGTGCGGCTATTGATTGACCGGCCGGGTGAGCGATGCTGCAGTATCGTGGAGACAAATTGGAGTCGATTACGGTTCTATTAGAACTTTCGATTCTGATTCGTTTCGACGAATTCGAGTGTAAATCTTGTTGTATGGATTTTTTTCATGCCTTAAAAGATGATATCGCCTTCATTGCGAAGCAAAAAATTTGCAGATATATGACGGTCTTTCTTAATATGCGTGTCGACTAGACGTATTAAAATACGGTAATATTTCTTTTTCGGTATAAAAGCGTGGTTTTATTACCGGTAGCGAATTGACATTAATCAATTAAACACCACGCCGTGTATAGATAATCTCTAGTCTAGTCTGCGCTAATCAAATTCCGGTAGACAGAGACATGGGCAATTGGCTGAAATGTTTCATCTTCGTCACACTTATTAAGACCCTATACAAAATGTACGGTGCAGATTTTGAAAAATGAAGAAACTGTCAAATTTTTTAATGAAGGTTTATTTGTAGACTATTGCGCACACATCGCTACAGTGGATGTGCTCTATTATATCTTTACGCGTCAGAGCCCACTTTCGTTGATACAAAAAGTTATAACTAGGTTAATTTCGCACGAAATCCATTTAAATTGTACCTTTTTGAAGAGGGGAGATTGTGTTTTTATAAAAAAGAACCATTATTACTCCTAAAATTGTACCTAATTGAAAATCGCGAACAGGAGTTGTCGGTTGAGCTGTACGTACGTCCGAATTCTACAGAGCGCAATAATTTGAAATATAGTGTCAATTAAATTGTTTATAACGATTGATCATGCTAGAATTTTTTAATACTGATAATTTTCGTTCAATCTACCCCTAATTTTTTTTTTTTCAGATTTTTTAGTATGATCTTATTGATGTTGGGGGGGGCAGTTATTGAATTCGTGCTTTCCGAAGCTTTCTTCTGACACCGGGACACGATGCCCTTGAACATTCTTATTTTATTTCCTCAATTTTATTTTTTGATTTAATTCCTTCAATTTTACCCTGAAATTAACCTCCGGAAACTAAATGCAACTTTCAATACGTCAGTCTGTATTTGCGCCACCACCTTATATTTCTGTGGCAAATTTCAAATTTTTACGTCACCAAAAACAATCACTTACTGCATAATTTATTAAAAAAAACTTATTATTATCAAAAATTCATTCAAACTTCTTTATTAATTATTTACTGTTGAAACTTGGCAATAGCGCAAGCATAAATATAAACATTATAATATATTATAACTTCCGCCCATTTTTGTCAACTAACCAACGAAATCTGTATATTATATTTATGAAAATCCCGTGTCATAATTTTGGCCACGCTAATCTCCGAAACCACTGAACAGATTTTAATGAAATTTTGTAAATGTGTCTTGCTTGGTGCAACTTACGCTATAGGATAGTTTTTACTAAACATTCTGTTCAAAATTACGGTGTTTTCTCAAGAAAACTATTTCAGTAGATAGAATTCACTCAAAGCTGCGAACAAAAAAAAAGTTTCAGTAGTGAGTAGCGACATCTGATAGAATTTACTCAAAGCTATTAGTTCAGAAGCAAATCTGGTAGAATTTGCTCAAAGCTATTAGTTCAGACACCAGTCCGCAAACGAAATACATTTTGCAGAATTATATCTATCGCACCCGAGTGACGGACCGCTAATTGATAAATAATATTGAAAAACGGTAATTTTATGGGAACTTTTTTTTCGATACCTATCAGTTCGATTTTAAAAACGTTAACATTTTCTTAAGTGTAGGGCTGTAAGTATAATATATGCTAGTTTGACGTCTGTAAATTGGCTAGTGCCGAATGCAGAAGCCGATGAACGAATCTGATATGGTGAGAGTCGTTAGTTTTCTGATTGAATCATGTAACTCGCGCGGCATCGCGGATGGGAATCATTGATGTGGTGGCAACACATTGTCTGTAGAGAACCTGGGGCCGACGTTAGCGCGTCTCACCTTCGCTTGCCGCGTTGTGGTAAGGCCGCGCTCAAAATAAACTCATTTATTATATATTTTACACAAACCGGGTAAAAATTATGGCATTTTTAAGAAGTCGAGAAAATCATGGAAAAGTCATGAAATATGCGTAATCAGAGTAAAAAAATGAAAATATTGTTTTTTACTGATACACGCAGCGGGTTGCGCGCCGAATACGTTTAAAATGATGAAAATAGATTGCTTTCTATTTTACAGGTATGAAGAAAATGTCAGGAAAAACGATGTATTAGGTATTGAAAAAAGTTGGAAAAAAATCCCATGTAACCTAAATATTAATACTTTAAAATAAAAAGCTCGAAATTAAATTCATCAAAAATATTGTTTAGAAGAATTATATTTTGTCCGCGACCGGGAGTTATCAGCTGCTTTTCTAGTATGATGGCACGGTTCCAGAAATTAAAGAAAAGTTAATTAAATCTGTTAAGAAGACACGACATTATCTCTTTAGTGTTCAAATCGTCCATACTGCGGAATTGTATTTCAAATTCAGAAACAACAAAAAATGAAAGTTTCAAACACTACAGGATAGTTTGATAGCTATAACGATCTACTTCACTGGATGTTTCATTTGAATAGACATTGGAATAATTACTTAAAAAGAAATCATATAACTGCGTTAGCGTCATTAAATTCAAAATTAGGGGATTTAAACTTCTATTTATTATGAATGTTTAGATTACTCAACTGATTCTCTAATTTAATTGGATTATTTGCGTTTTATTTATACAGTCCTCAATTACGTTCTGCTTCGTAAGCTGAATATTTCTAATGACACAGTTTGGAAGAAGTTTTCGATAAATTTTCATCAGATTTTATGTTCATGTTTTTAAATTTTAATGTATGTCGAAAGAAATGAAACATAATAAAGTAGCCAATAAATAATTAATCTATACAAATAGGTACATATTATAAATGCAATTTTTTTTCAATTCGAACCAGTAGTTTCTGAGATTAGCGCGTTCAACCAAACAAACAAACAAACTCTTCTGCTTTATATACAGTGTAACCTCTTTATAACGAATCTCAAGGGACCGAGCATTTTTTTTCGTTATAAAGAGTTTTCGTTATATGGAGGGAAGAAAGAAAAATAACCAAATTTCACCTAATTAATTTATTACAAACACATATAGTCTGTTAACTTTGCCTGACGTTTTTTGCTATGCCAATATTTGTTTTGTATTTTATTAAGTATCTTATGCGTAGCTTGGGATGTGGTGGAATCATTTTCATTAAACAATAGGAATTTTTCGATAAATTTGACGGCATCAAGTGCTTGTTGAATAGTTGGTGATGGTTCAGAATCGTCCTCTTTACGTCTGTAAACATTTGCTGACGCCTAAATATGAACATATTTCTTCGTAATAGAGAATGGTTGCTGCGCTATAAAGAGGGTATTAATGTATGGGTTTTAAGGTAAACCAACCAAATTGTAAAAATGTCTACGTTATAGGGAGTTTTTGGTTATAACGAAGGACGTTATAAAGAGGTTACACTGTATTAGTATAGAATTATCTTTCCAAGAAAGTTTTGTAATTTTTTTTCTAAATATTTTGTGCATTAAAAATCAGCTATTCTTTTGTTAGGAAGATCTGTCAAATAGCAGCTGACAAGCATGCTTTGGTTAATTTTTACATTTGATACTATATCATGTAACGATGCAAACGAATAGCATACATTATTACATTTTATATCAGCCGTTACTCGCGTCACCGCACGCGTAAACTAAATTTTAATTTTCTTTACTATCCCTATATTATTAAACGAGCTAATCTTGTATCTACCTATCTAACTATCTACCTATGTACCTACCTATGTCCCTGAATATTTTCTCGAAAACGGCCCTAACGATTTGGATGAAATTTACTGAAAAGGGATTTTGGGGCAAAAAATCGTTTTAGCTGGGTCTCATCTCTCGAAAAAATCGTTTTCTTACAAATTTTATCATTATAAAAATCAACTTTTTGACGTATGAAAATACTTAAATATTGTAAGTAGGTTTTGGAATTTTATACAAACAATGAAACAATTGTTTTCAAAATATTATGACAGTTAATCTTTAATTACTATCCAAGTGAGACTTAAAATAAATACGTATTTGAATATCAGTATTTTATTTAACTTTCCGAGCAAAGCTCGGTCACCCAGGTACTAATATGTCAAATGCCGCTATTTTGTGAGAATAGGCGTTTATTTTGAAAGTGGCCGTCGTAGGCGTGCTAGAGCGGCGCGCCGCTAGAAATGCGTCGCGACGGGGTTCGGTCGTGACTGCAACGGCGACGGCGGCACATCGCGTCCTAGCGAACGGTTTGCAATCAAGCACTAGCAGCACATATTAACCACACGCAGCAAGCAGTCAACACAACTGTAGTTGATAATGTTAGAGATATTATTATGTAGTTGTCTTCTTGCGTACGATGTCTTCCCGAATAATTGCTGCTGACACCCATCATATTAATAACATTATTCAGTTGTGCGGCTACTTTCTTGTTTGTAATGTTCAAGCAACTTTATCAGGTTAAACCCTATAACAATAATAAATCAATGTCGCATTATCAAAATTCTAAATCTTCCAAATACACAATCGTTTAAAATAATAATAATATTAATAATTTATTATTTTTTTAACAGAACGTTATCTAATTTGTTACGTAATGAGTTTTTAAATAATATAATATAGAATATAATGTTTAATTTGTAACAAGTTTTCTAAACACCAAAAAAAAAACTAAATAAATAAATAACCTACAACCAATAGTGAGCAGTTTGATGAATTTAAAATAAATTTAAATAAATAATTTATATATCATCTAATTAAGTATTATATAATAAGAAATAAATAATAACAAAGCTGTGACAATTCTTTACCTACTTAATAATAAATTATTATAATACCTATTAATGTATTTCGTTTGCATGCAAATTGCAATACTATCGTTGTTGTGCATATCATTTGTTTAAAAATAATAGTGTCGTAGAGACGTCTGTCGTTTGTTTAGCGACGAGCGTATTTTGTTACATAAGTACCTACTTTGTATGAATTGAGGTGACTTTGAGCGTTAATTGAATCTTTTGTACTGTTGATAAAAAATAATGTCAGCGTGTGCTAGACAAAGATACGGACACCGACAGGTAAGGAGAAATGATATATATTGTGACCTAAACTACTAGCATTAAGGGTAATGCGTTTTTTTTCACATTTTTTTAATATGTAGATGCTTGAAAAAAATACCTCTTTCAAGTTTATTATGTTAAGCACAAGTGACCCAGTGGCGGATCCAGGATTACGGCAAGGGGGGGGTCTTGAAAATTTTTTACTCCTTTTGCGGAGAATTCATGAAAACATGAAAAGCTTTTTTTATTGCGCGGTAAGATTTTAATTTGGGATTTTTGATTCTCTGGAAGGGGGGGGGTTTGAACCCGAAAACCCCCCGTGGATCCGCCACTGAGCACAACGTAACTTCAAAACAAATGTAGAGCTTCTATAATCTGCAAATACCTACTGAATGAATGACTATCAACGCTTAATTAAATTGAAAGTTATTTGAAAAAAAACATTCACTTTTTAAATACCTTAAATTTGATAAAGATTTTTTTTAAATTAAGTGTAATACACATTAATTTTGTGTACCTATGTATTTTTTTAGTCACTATTTATTTTTCTACCTTTTTATTTTAAACAATCAGTATTTGAAACAAAAGGTGTTTTTTTAGAGAACTTTCAGCGGCTTCCATTTGATTATTTTTGATATTTTTTTAAAAACGAACCGTATAACTAATTATTCCAATAAACTTTGCCCCGCCAATGTCGAGTCGGCACAGCAAATATTTTGTAATACTATATATATCTGGCTAGTTTATTTATTACTAGTGTTCCGGTCCAGCTTCGCCCGAACTTGTAGATTGTCACCGTTTTTTGTCGATGTACGTTGCAAAATTGGTTTCCACGGAAGACGCTTTTATTTTAACGCGAGAACATATAGCCTATGTCCATCCTCAAGGTTCATTCTAAATAGTGATGAAATAATTTTTCAAATAGATGCAGTGGTTTCGGAGATTACCCTCTACATACACACAAACTCACAAAATTCGCACTATCTCTTTATAATATTAGGATAGATTAATACGTACATATAAAATAGTAATGTCGGTTTGTAATTTTCTTTTTTTGAAGTTTTTTTTCTGATTTTGTCTGTCCGCTTGTTTGCATCAGCATCATTCAAATATATACAGTCCGAGTAAAAAGTAACTCGTCAAATTCGTTATATTTATGTCGTTGACTTTTATAGCGAATCATCGGACAGGTCAATTTATATTTTTAAATTGTCATAACTTACACGTTTCTATTCCGCCAAGTGGCGACGCATTGGGAATCAACTTAAGAATTAATAGTAAGGGGATTAAATTGTAAATTTTTTCAATGCCATTTTTATTTTATATCCAAGAGTATATTTCTTTCTTAATTCGGTTTATTAAAATCAAAAATTGGTTGTCTGTAAAGTCGGTTTACGGACGATAGTTTTACGTGATAACGTATTCCGTAATACATAACCTAAATTTATATAATAATTATAATAATTCGAATCTATGATATTGCATCTTTCGCTTCAAATTTAGGTTAATTTTATTTATTAAAATTACTCACCACCTATAATATAATTGTTTTTTTTTTAACTTTCTTTCTTTCGTATTTATTTTAAGTCTCAAAGATTAACTGTCATAATATTTTGAAAACAATTGTTTCACTGTTTATATAAAATTCCAAAACCTACTTACAATATTTAAGTATTTTCATACGTCAAACAATTGATTTTTATAATGATAAAATTTGTATGAAAACGATTTTTTCGAGAGATGAGACCTAGCTAAAACGATTTTTTGCCCCCCAAAATCCCTTTTCAGTAAATTTCATCCAAATCGTTAGGGCCGTTTTCGAGAAAAGCACGCACAGGGTCAGGCGGAACGTTAGGAACGTTACACTTTTTCGTGCATGCAGCCGGTGTTTTATCAATTTATAAGATTGGTGATCCATCAATTTATAAGACGTTATCACGTCAAAAACAAATGTATTTTAGTTTTTATCAACAAAAGCTTGATTTTAAATTTATTAAATTATCAAATAATTCTATGCGTATAAACGTAAATAAATAATCTAAATAAAACATTTCGTCAAACGATATGCTCAAAATGAGCTTCACCAACTTTTTGACACATTGCCAAACCGAATTTAAAAACGACTTCATTGTTGTGTAGAGAATAAAAAGGAATTACAAAAAATATATAATTTTACTTACCTTGGTATTTGAAATTTTTATGTTGAGCGCCGCCACTGGGCGGAATAGAAACGTATAATTTATTGCAAAATTTGACAGTTTAAAAATGCGAATTGACCTGTCAGGATTTTGGACAAAAATCAACGACATTAATATAACGAAATTACTTTTTGCTCGCACTGTATTGTGATAAAACATATGGTTCACTGTTAATTGGTACTAAGACTTCAATTATTACAGGGCACTTTTTATCCAACTACCTTTAATGAAAAGGAAGCCGTGGATAAGGGCTACCGTATACACGTTCAGTAACTGAGATCTTAAGATTATAACCCAACTAAACCATATAAATATTTAGTAGATAATAACGTCCGTGTTTTCTTGTAATAAAAATGTTTTATGACTTTATAAATTATTATTTTTTTTATATATTATATTCTATAAATAAAAATTAAATTTTTTTAGTATTTAAGAAAATAATAATTAAACATTAATTTGACTACAGTAGTACTTACATAGCATATAATGTATTTGACAGCGAAGAAATAGTTGAACAAAATTAGACAGTTGTTTCGACAATTTTTATGTAATATTTTCCCAAAACTACACATGGGCGTTTTTCATTATAATTTTACGTTACTTAAGGAGGTTGAGCCGTTTTACGAAGATAATGAAAAAAATCTTAAGTAAAGTTTTCTTAATATATTTTTTTATGACAAAATTTTCTGTAAAAAATCCAAAATCATTAGGAGATTTATAAAGTTAAAAATTAAAAAAAAACTTTTACATGTACCTAGTCTTATGGAAAATATGTCAACCTAGCATGCAAACGGTACATTTTAGTTTTTTGCAAATAACCAAATAATGTCAGCAGTTCCGAAAACTAACTATGTAAAACTTCGATGTCTTACGCATATTTTAATATTTTTTCCCATTTAATTAGGAGACTTTTAATCAATAAAAAAAAACTATTAAACCTTAGCACTTTTCGATTATGGACTTTTCTTGATAATTTTAACAATTTTAACTGAATTTTCAACTTTTTAATGATTTAATTTAAATTTTTATTACTTCTAATTTCTTTTTTTAAGTATTTACTGCAAAAAATATGTAAAATACAGATATTTACATAAATTATTTTTTTTCTAACCTAACTTTGTACAAAAAATTCAAAAGTTAGTCCATTAAGTAAAATACTGAAATAATTAATTAATATTAAAAAAATTATTTATTTATGCCTTTATGACAATAATTTATTGGTATCATCGACTTATAACCTTTTGTAAAAATTTATTATGGAAAAGTTCCCGTTTAGAATTCGACTTACTTTTGATTAGGACTGTAACGCATCAACCTCTTTAAAAATAAGACTTTCGAATAATCCATTTTTCAAAATTTTGTCCGGAACCAATTTGGTTTAATTTTAATTTTTATGCGCATTTCCGACGAGTGTCTTTTTTGTCACTGTTGAAAATAATATTTTTAACAATTAATTACTTGAAAACTAGACGTTCAAGATTAAAAAAAATAGTTGAGCGTATGAGATATCCATAAAATATAACATATTACGATTTTAAATTTTCGTCTAGAAACTGCTCTATTCATCGAATAACCTTGAGCGTCTTTCTAAGTATGTGTAAAATACGTGAATGTTTTGATTATAGAGATTATAGAGACTTTGAATGGTGAATTCGGGTTGTCTTAATATTATGGTGGAAGTACGGGTAGAGACTTTATATTATGGTGGAAGTACGGGTAGAGACTTTATATTATGGTGGAAGTACGGGTAGAGACTTTATAAATATGATGAAAATACGAGGTGGGTAACAACTAGTGATGTGCCGGATATCCGTATCCGCGGATATCCGAGGCAGAAGAAAGATCCGTATCCGTATCCGTTAGCTTTATGGCGGATCTTTTACCTTATTAATTTTCAATTCATAGATGAAATTTTATATATATATATATATAGGTGATTAGGTAATAATGAAAACCTGTTAAATTCCATTCAGATTATTTTTTATTTCTTAAAATCGTATTTGGCACCTTTATATTGCAAAAATTTATCGTTGTGAGTACCATACCAATAGTACATAACTCAAAGGTACTAATAAAAAACTATCTTTATAATGAGATATTGCACATCGATCTTTTGGAAAAAGACAATCTGTTATGAGAGTTAACTCTTAAAGAAGTCAATAACTTTTTCCCATAACAGATAGTCTGTTTCCAAAGGTCGATGCGCAATATTTACCGCCGCGTACTCTAAGAAAGTTAAGATCCGTATCCGCGGATCTTGAAATCAAATATCCGTATTCAGATCCGTATCCGCGGATATGCATTTTTAACGATCCGGCGGTACGTGTTGAATGTCGTGGCATTTTTTATGTACGTTCATATCATGTGATCACATTCGGATACATATTTTGTTCCCACTGAAATTTCTTGTCAAATACAACACAACACGAATATTTATTAATATGGATTAGGCTTAAGTCCTAACACGCTTATGTTTTGACAGATATCCACACTGGTCGAACACCGCGGAGATGGCGGAGGGGGTGGTATTCTGCGATCGTCATCAGCAGGCGCCAGCTCAACAGGTCCGAGTCCGGCGACCTGGAGTCGCGTCGGGCAAGCCGTTAGCGTAGCAGTCGAACGGTTCGTGACTGTAGGAGAGACAATCGCCGACGATCATGCCGAAATACGCCAGGGAATGTACGATGCCTGCAAGGAGGCGCGGCAGGCCGGTAAGTCCAAAAACGTCTTTATTAAGTAACTATTGGGTACTTGTTTCATTTCATTTTAAAATTGTGCTTTCAATGATAGTACAACAAACAAAACCGTAAACTAATTAGGTACGCCCATGGAAAAGCAATAAAATTTCATTTTTACTTGAAACCAAGGTCACGATTCCGCCGGTACCCACTTATGAGGCACCGCCTCCGAGCTATTTTATTTATTTATTTAATTTAATTCCAAAACATTACAATACATTTTTTTATGAATTTTAAAGTAGGAATAATCCTGCCTAACTTGGATGAAGCCAGTGCTAGGGCAGGAATATATGTTTAGAACGCGTGAGTTAAAGATTAAAAATAATAAAGAATACCGTATGAGGATATTAGAAATTTCAAATAGTTACGATGAAGGAAGGTTTTGGTTGAGGATCATAAATAAGCTTTACCAATATTCAAATCTTTGATTAACGTCTGATTAGAACTCTTCAATAAATAAAATTATCGACCAATTTTTCAGACAATATATTAACAAAAAATATAATTAATACATTAACGTTTCGATCCGGATTTGGATCTTCTTCAGAACGGATCTAAAAAATATAAAAAATAATTAATAATTAATTTCTAATTCGCTTTATGTAAAATTCTTTCAAAATAATTAATTAGTATCAAAATATTGAAGAAGATCCAAATCCGGATCGAAACGTTAATGTATTAATTATATTTTTTGTTAATATATTGTCTGAAAAATTGGTCGATAATTTTATTTATTGAAGCTTTACCAATGTTACGCTAGTGGCCACTAGCGTAACATTGGTAAAGCTTATTTATGATCCTCAACCAAAACCTTCCTTCATCGTAACATTCTATTGGATCAACACTACTTTATGTTGAAGACATTAGAAATAGCATTTAAACCATCTTCGGATTGTCTTTATGTCTGCAGGCAATTCGTTATACAACCTGGGGGCTTGGAAAACCATGTGTCTTAGTCCAAAATTCTCCTGATTATTTATTTTCTAATAGTTCTATCGTTAAATCGTGTGTGTATTTACAGGCGCGGCAATCGAAAGATTGTGCGAAGTCGCTTGTGAAGATGCGATTGCTGATCGATCAGCTGTTGTCAGAGCTTCTAGAGCTTTGCTTGCGTCTGTCACTCGTGTTTTACTTCTTGCGGATATAGTTGTAGTGAAACAATTGCTTTTAGCCAAAGATAAGGTTCGTTGTTGTAAAAGAAGCGTTTTTTTTTTCGCTGTAAAAAGCAGTCTACTAATTGCCGTGCCCGTTTGCAGGTTCAACGTAGTTTAGGTAGATTAGAGTCGGTCAGTAACTTTACGGAATTTGTGAAAGCGTTTTCCCAGTTCGGTGCCGAAATGGTAGAGTTGGCACATCTGACTGGAGACAGGCAAAATGACCTGAAAGATGAAAGGAGAAGAGCTCAAATGGCTGCTGCAAGACAAGTGCTGGAGAGATCAACAATGATGCTACTTACAAGCAGCAAGGTAAAATTTTGATGCTCTGTTATTTAGTCATTACTGAATCACAATAAAACAGAAAAAACTTAACGCAGTTCTGTCCACACCAAGGGCGTAGTTATGGGGGGGGGGGGGGAAATAATAATAATAATAATAAATATTTATTTCCCAACAGATATAACTACAATAACAGGGAAATTACAAATTACAGAAAATGAATACATGTTAAAAAAAAGAAAAGAAAAACACGTTATAAAAATATTACCAATATCTAAATCATAAGTTCATGACCTTATTAATTTTCTTAAAGGGTGTAATTACCCATAATGGCAATAATAATAAAAAATAAAACTGAAAATATTACGAATAACTAATTAAAAAAACAAAATTTAGACAAGATTGCAACAGCGTATTTTGTAACATAATTAGTTTGGGAATTGATATTTTGCTTGACACCAAGAATATTGTTTTTACAAAACTGCTGTGTAATTTTGAGTCTTTGGCCAGCGAATTTAGTTTAAGCATAACATCCTGTAAAATGAAATGTTCTTGCAGACTTGTCTCAGACATCCAGAAAGTGCCAGTGCAAGAGAAAATCGAGATACGGTTTTTTGTCAAATGAGACGGGCAATGGATTTAATACATTATGTGGTGAAAGACGGGGTGTTGGCGTGCGAGGAAGCGGATTCGTTGCATTCCCCAACATCCCAGTGCGATGAATGGGATACCGATAGAACTACGGTCTGTGCATCAATCAGACATTTAGAACATCTTATTGAGCTGTGCAAACTTTCGGCCGATGTTTTACATCCCTCGGAAAATTCAGTGGGCGGTACTTGTGAGTCATTTTACTGAGTGTCTTTAAAAAGTGAAACTTCTTTACGCACGGTAGAGTCAATTGAACTCATGAGGCTGAATGGGCACCCCTCACTTCTTTGCGTGGGACGCTGAGAAGGTGTTGCTTCAGCGATTGTTACAAGCAGCTCATACGTATGGATGTGTGTGTGTGTGTGTGTAGAAGTTTCACTTCTCTAGTCTGTAGTGTCTCTTTTATGCAATTTTTCTCAGTAATTCTATTGTTCGTCTTCTGGGACAACTTTCAATGGTAATTATACAGTCAAACTTCAAAGAGAAGATGTGTATTAGAAACCTTTCAGAAAGCCTTTATAAGTGGATTTAGCTTGACGATATTTTTAGAGCTTCATGCCAAAAGGTTAAAAAACGGAAGGATTATTCGTGATTTCCGTGTCTGTCTGTGCTATTTTAAACTTCTGTAGCTTTTCCACATTTTGGAGAAGGAACCACACACTTATGTTACTAAAATGAACATCAGTCAAACTTCAAAGAGAAGATGTGTATTAGAAACCTTTTAGAAAGCCTTTATAAGTGGATTTAGCTTGACGATATTTTTAGAGCTTCATGCCAAAAGGTTAAAAAACGGAAGGATTATTCGTGATTTCCTTGTCTGTCTGTGTTATTTTAAACTTCTGTAGCTTTTTCACATTTTGGAGGAGGAACCCATACACTTATGTTACTAAAATTAACATCTCTGGAATTGTGCGATATTGATGTTGATTACAAAATAGGTTTGAAGACATTGTCCTTAATTCTCCACCATCATCCGTTCATATATGAAATGATTAGCGGCCCGGTCCGATTTCACTCGAATTTTTAGATTGACAATTAAATAACATTTGCATGACTGAAGCCTTCTTTAATAAACAGGCTATCTTATGCAAAGAGAATTTTTCAAATCTGATTAGTATTTCCTGAAATTAGCGCGTTCAAACTTTACTATCAGTGGATAACTACACCACCTGAGGCCCGCGGCAAATTTTTCGGATGGGGCCCTCCCTTAATATAAAAAAGCTCCACGTTGTAGTTTCATCTTTATAAATCACGAAGTAAAGTAGATATTTGTATAATTCGTATTAATACAAAATTAATATTTTTACCAAATTTAGTAATAAATGTTAGGTTCCTTCTGCCACCCTATTGTTACGCCATTGTTTACTATATAGTAGCATAGATAAAATCTGCGAGGGGACTGTGATCAATCGTGTGTAATTTTTTATTATTTATTCAGTTCGAAAGTTTTGTATAAACTAAAATTCTTATTCATTTTGTGCAAATAGTTTATGTTGCTCATTATTTTTAGGGTCTCAACTTAGTCCAGCCCTAGATGCTCTCCTTGAAAGATCGCACGATTTTACCGATAGCCCTTATACATCACATGAACATCGACAGAAAATTCTTGTATTGTTGGATACTCTTGCTGAAAGTGTGGCACATCTTATCGAAGCTGTAAGTTTTATATTTTGTAGTTTAATACATGTCTGATTTGTATAGATTAGTTAATTATTTGTTATTATTATTAAACATTCTCAGCTTAACTGGTTGGCCAGCTAGTCTGTCTGTCCAGCGTGTTTAGTCTGAAACGACCAATTATTTATTACTAAATAAACGATACTTGCCATTATTGATTGTCAACCATGAAGTTAACAATTTATGATTGCTCGTGTTATGTGTATGGCCAGCTTTATGGAAGTTGAATGGTGACTTGTGAGGTTTTCTGTGCTTTGCTTATACTCCCACCAAATCCCACGTTAGCGAATGAAAGATGTATCAACTTTATATCTATTTATTATTTTATAATTTCATAATGCGGCTATAAAAAAATAATATGTGACTGTTTTCAATTAGAAATCATTGCCAAAAACAGTGGGACTTTTATTTATTTTAAATACCATAAGTATTTACGGAAATACAATTTTTTAAATACTACTTGCTTACGTTACTAACGCCAAGCGCTTTTCTCTATAAATATTTTATACTCCTATATAACCAGGCCGCTTAACTTCCCTGTACACTGATCTCGCACGACCAGAATGAGATAGATAATAATGTATTAGATATATGGATTATAATAGTAGTAGTTCGTGATATTTCGTGTCGCCCGTTTAGGAAAATACAGATATGGTATATTTTTACCAACATAAAAAATATTGTGAAGACGTTTTGAGTGCTAGGAAAAAACCAACAGCCATTATTTGAGGTAGTCGGAACACATTCCAAAGATTAAAAGTAAAATATTATTAAAAAACATTTTTTTAACAAGCTTTTATTGAAATGTACAGGAAGAAAATAATTTTTAATAATTTAGGTTCACAATTTTAAAAGCGTGGGCTGTAAACTCTATGATCGTTTATTAGTCACAAGTCACAACCCACGCTTTTATAATTATAAACCTAAATTATTACAAAATATGTTTTTCCTTTTCAGTACATTTCAATTCAACTTGTCTTTAAAAAAATTATTTTAACTTATATTTTTTTTGTTTCAAAATCTTAACTATTGGAACACTGATTTATTAAAATTAATTGAATATTTAATTGTAAAAACAATTGAATCATGTATTGTCATCGGGAATACATACAATACAGTGCTCAACATTTTAATCTGAAATTTAAAAATTCAAAACAGAAATAATTTTTTAATAAATTTTTTAATAAAAATTTTTGAATTAAAATTATGTACACAATAAAAATGTTTGAATTAAAATTATGTACATAATAAAAATGTTTGAATTAAAATTATGTAGGTACATAATAAAAATGTTTGAATTAAAATTATGTACATAATAAAAATGTTTGTATTAAAATTATGTACATAATAAAAATGTTTGAATGAAAATTATGTACATAATAATAATGTTTGAATTAAAATTATATGCCAACATATAGAAATGTTAATGTTGGAAAAAGCAAAAAATAAAAAAATGTGCATTTATTTTTGGAATTGGTTTCTAGTGAATCAACTGATTTATTATTACGTTTTATTATTTTTCGTCAGGATGTTTTTATTTAAAAAAATATTTATTATCTCTGCACATAATAAAAGTATTTATAATTATTTTTATGTCATGACAATTATAATTCGTCGTTTTTCCTATCTCTTCCGATGTATAAGCATTTAATTTTATGTCATGACATAAAAATAATGTATTTTTATTATGTCATGACATAATAATAATAATGTATTTTTATTATGTCACCACATAAAAAAAAATCATTAAAAATTTTTTTTCTGAAATTAAAATTGTTAAATATTTTTATATTTTTTGGAAAAATATTTTACTATTAAATAGTAAAACGGCGTGCCATGTTCATTTGATACCTATTTCAAGAGAATTGTGAAGAAATAGATAATGCGCCATCTTGGGGCGTCCGCATTGTCATCAAACTTATACACGTGTGCCAAATTTCAAAGCTCTAGCTTAATTAGGTCTAGTTTGATTGCAAGATTTTACCCAAACTGACACACTGACTGACCTACAAACCAGTGAAGATAAAAGCTTTTAAAAAGTCGTTTGTTTTTTGTTTTCATAAATGTATTTTTTTGTTTTGCAATTAGGAACAGTACGAAGTGCAAGTAACCACTGCGGACGTGGAAGCTGCTTTGGACGCGACCCGTGCCCTTTGGCTACAATTGTGGCGCTGCGCGGCAGATCAAGCGTCCGAATTGCCTGCGCTGACCGCTGCCGGACGGGACGCGGTACACGCGATGCGGCAAGCTGCAGTGGCGCCCATCGCACACCGACGTCCCGACCGACGACTACAGGACTGCATAGAACACACGCTGGAAATTTGTAAACTTGTTAGACACGTTGCCCTCACAGAATCTCTCCAGGTGGCGGCTAGATTTGCAGAAACAAATCTACGAGTTTATGGACCGCAGGTATGCCATGTTTTGGACATATGTTTTGTCTTTTTACACGCTTTATATTAACTTCACTTGTAAGTTTGTATGTATGTATGTATGTATGTATGTATGTATGTATGTATGTATGTATGTATGTATGTATGTATGAATGAATGTATGTATGTTTGTAACTTTCATTTGGACTACAGCAAGTGGTTTATATAGCGGTATAATATGCCAGCACAGTAAGTACACTGGTAGCCGTGCGGTCTAAGGCACGGGTCTTCGCTGACGTCAACTCTCGGCATCACGGGTCGTGGGTTCTAATCCCGTCCACGCCGAAAAAAAATTGTTTTTTTTTTCGGCAAATTTTTGACAAAAAATCGAACTAAAAAGTGGAAAATAAATATAGTTAAAAAAAAAACTAAAAAACACGCTTTATATCAAACTAAAAATGAAAAATAAATATAGGTAGTTTAAAAAAAAACAAAAAAAACACGGTTTATATCGAACTAAAAAGTAAAAAAAAAAGCTTAAAAAGCGTGGGGCGCTCGATGTACGAAAATGTGGAACAAAGCACCCCACGCTTTTTAAGCTTATTTTAAAAAAAATATTTTTTACTTTTTAGTTCGATATAAAGCGTGTTTTTTTAGTTTTTTTTAAACTATATTTTTAGTTGTATAATAAAGAAAATAAAATTTCTGATATCATGACGTGGGTAATGGCTAGTATTCAATATAATATTCGCAATTCGTTGCCATGGCTACCGACATAATATGTTCACGTCATGTAAAAATTAATCAAAGCACTGATTTTTTTTTATTTTCAAAAAGAACTAAATTAAAAAAAAAAATTTGAACGAAACTTTCTTGAAATAATAAATAGATAAATAAGCTGTTATTAAACAATCGGACTCTTCATATTTGCATACCAAACATCCTCCCAAAATTTGGTATCAATCCGCTCATCCGTTTGACCTGTACCGTGTTCACAGACTAACGGACGAACAGAGTTTTTCCAAAAATATGTTTTTTGGATTCGGAGACCTCAAAACGGAAAAATATTGTAAAATTTTTGAAAAGTGATTTTTGACCTGAACTAGTACCATTCCCCATTTGTGGGCTGGAATGGTAAAAATGAACTTGAAAGGGGAGTCATCTATAAAATATTTGGTTTCGCAACTGTATTTCGCTTAATAATGTTATTTGAGTGAGGGAATTGAGAGGTTTGAATCACATTATGTAAAATGACTTTTCCAGTTACCCGAAAGTCTATTACTTAGTGTACGTGAATATGATTTACTGCAGGCTTTGGGTTGATAAAACGCTTGCTGATTATAGAAATCAAGAAAATTGTGTTGAGTGTTTTGAAATAAAAAATATCTGGGTCGTAAAGTTCACATAAAATACTGTTAATGATGTCAAAGCGAAAGTACTAGCAGATAAATATACTATTTTGTCGCACCTCAAATTGTCAAATCTTGAGACGTGAATTAGGCTTTTGAAAAAAAAAATAATTATCGATTTTTTTACTGTATTTTAAAAATTTATTATAAATAATATTGATAATCGATGCGAAAAACTTTCAAAAAACTTTTTCAAATTAATTATGAACAATTTAAAATTGATAAAATATTAAAAAAAATCACATGACTGCAAACGCACTAAAATTGTTTTTGACAATTATGACGTCATATTGCTAAAATGTATATACGCAGTATACTATCAATGGCTTCTACATGTGTATTGACTAAAACTATCCTAAATTTAGTATAAAAAAATATTGTTGACAAGCACGATAACATTTAAGATTCGACATTTTTGATAAATTTCTTAATATATTGACTGTATTCAATCAATGAGAGGTTAAAAGTGTTAAAACACTATGTCAATTGCATGTGATGATAATAGAAATTAACATTATGACGTCACATTATGTTCGGGAAATGTCGGCGCGTTCTCGGAACTGGGTACAAAAATTTATTTTTAATTTGATATAACTTTTGAATTATAACGAAAATAAAAAAAAGAAAAATACTTTTGTTATAAAACTTATGTACGATCTTTCCATTTATGACAAAAAAAAATTCATTCAAAAGCCCAATTATTGATAATACATTTGCTTTTAGGTTATAACTGCTTGGCACACATTAACAGAGCAGCCTAGTTCTCAAATAGGAGCTGAAAATCTCGAAGTGTTTGCCGACATGTATCAGTGGCTTGTGAGCGATGTGACGGCCACGTCAAGAGATATCCTCGAAAGTGCTCAGGGAGGCCATAGGCCATCATCAGATAAACAAGGATATATGTCACTGCCGAGGCCTGGTAAACATGGCACAACATCCAAACCACTCAAAGCTGTCCGACTTGATACAGAAGAGCAGGCTAAAATAGCAAAAAGCGGCTTGGAGATGAAATTAATCACAAGTGAAATGGACGCAGAGACAGACAAATGGCAGGAAAGTGGTCCGGCTGCCATGGAAGTGAGTTGATCTTTATTTAATTTCGTTTTCTAGTGGGTTTTTGATCATTTTGTATACAGATTGTATCAAATCAAAACGGTCCATAGGACATTCTGTGTGTAAGACAGAGACGATATATAAAGATCTATAAAAGCAGTAAGTAAGAACGAGATAAATGATCGCTAATATAGTTACTGTGGTTACGTAAATAAATAAATACGTACACTGTAAATCTTTTTACCAATTTATCAATTAAAACAACTACAAATAAATTTATTATGTTGGCGGTTGAATTACCACCATAAAACCATTTAATTATTTGGATTTTTTCCCGAACAGTATAAATAGCCATTTTACCAATAATTTCACTAGTGAATACTGACATTTGATAAAATTGTGATTTTTACTGTAGAAAACAAAGACGATACTATCAGATTGTATAACCACAGTAACTAGCTATTAGCGATCATTTATCTCATCTTACTTACTGCTTTAGTGCTTTATATAATATCGTCTCTGTCTTACACACAGAATGTTCTATGGACTGTTTTGATTTGATACAATCTGTATACCTACAGTGTGGTCACTTAAGTGTGCAACATATTATGGGAAAATTTTTAATTAAGTGCACAACCAAAATACAAATATTGTCAAAAGTTGGTGCATGTCGGATAATCATTTTAGGTGCTTGTTGAAACTCAAACAGCATACAGGGTGGGTCAAAAAATATAAAAATTGTACAAGAGTAAAGTGCCCTTACTTAAAAAAATTAAGCGAAATGTTATAAGAAAAAGTTGTTTAGAATTAAAAGTTATGCCCAAATACCAAAACATGGCCTTCTAAGAAAAAAAATTTTTTTTTTTGAAAAACCAAGATTATAATTTTTTTGAAAATTTTTTTTATACTTACCTTAAACACACTAATAAATTATTCAAAATCAAATCAATTTCGCATAACTTTGTTGAAATTCAGGCATATTTGTAAAATTAACTTAGATTTTTAATTTTTTATGGAATCACAAACTTTATGTTTGTTGCTACGATATTAAACACCCTGTATGTTGTTTGAGTTTCAACAATTCTAAGAGCACCTAAAATGATTATCGGACATGCACCAACTTTTGGCAATATTTGTATTTTGGTTGTGTATTTAATTAAAAATTTTCCCATATGTTGCACACTTAAGTGACCACACTGTATATAGACAGAGAAACCAGTTTTTAAAAATTTTGTCTCTGTAATATTCCTCTTGAAAGCGTTAACTTTGTCAAAAACCGACTTTCAATATATTATTTAAACGAGATTTTCAATTGTAACAGATCTAAAGCAAATTTGTGATTTTTGTCATTTTTCTTTATAGGAAAATAATGATATTGTAAAACGAGCAAAAAATATGTCAGCGATGGCATTTTCGATGTACCAATTCACGCGCGGTGAAGGGGCCTTAAAAACAACGCAGGATCTCTTCACCCAGGCCGAATATTTCGCTGAAGAAGCGAATAGATTATACAAAGTTGTACGTCAGTTCAGTTACCAGGTGCCAGGTGGAGCCAATAAGAAAGAATTATTGGAACATTTGGATCGTGTACCGACATATGTTCAGCAACTACAGTTTACTGTTAAAGAGCCAACAGTGGGCAAGGCAGCTACGTTTATTAAAGTTGATAATGTTATACAAGAAACCAAGAATTTGATGAATGTTATAAGCAAAGTAGTCACAACGTGCTTTGAATGCGCTACGAAGGTAAGCCGATGTGTGGGAAAGTATTCGCAATAGGGTTATTGACAGTGATTAAAATTAAACATAAAACTGTGTTATAATGAAAGTTTATGGTCTAAAATATCGTTTAGAATTATTATTTTTATTAAATAAGTGCGTTAAATATATTAAAATAAATAAAATCACGATTTTTAACCTACGTGTCACGTGATTTCAAACACCAATCACAGCGCGTGACGTCATTAATCAGTCAACATGGCCGGTAGCTGTGTGCCACTGACTGCCATGTGTATTCGTTATCTCTGTTCAGTGTATGTTCTCTGGTGTATTAATTGTACTCTGTCAATCATATTAAATGCAACACTTTGTTGGTTATAATGCTATATGTCACGTTGTACCCGCTTGCTTAGTGTTTACTGATTGCCTACTGTGACGTAGGCAATCAGTAAACATGGCTGTCAAGGTCAAGTGACGTTTTGGTGCAGAATTTAAAGTCAAAATAAACAAACAACTAATAATGAGTCAAAGCTGTTATATTTATGAGAAAGAATATTTTTTACGCGTACATATACCTTTATTCTTTAATTTTAAATACTTTTTGAAATTTTGTCAATAACCCTATTAAAAGTAAAGTGGGTGACATCTGGTGTTCAGATCAAAAACTTTACAAAGAAAGAGTTAATGTAATGCTCCTGTAATGCCATTATCTGCTACTGTAGCCTATAATAATTGTCAAAACAACAAAAAAGAAAAATATTTTGTAAAAGAGTGTTGTTCAGTTCCTCGTTGCTAGAAAAAAAAATTACCTTGAGAAACGACCAATTAAATTAGATTAGACGTTCCAAGTGCTGACATCTGCAGTCTCTTTTAATTGTGAATGGTGCCTTTAAAAAGTTTTATGATTTGATAAGAAGCTGTCAGTATCATATTGCAAGATTTTGATTTTACGCCCTCAAAATTTTGTTGGTTGATATATATTCAAATAAAACAATTGTCATCGCATTACTGATTGTGATTTCCCGGGCTTGCGCTGTAAGCTACGATAATTAACAACTTTTTTGTCCATTTACGTAATACCTTTAGTTATGTAACCACAAGAATTTTTTATCATCGCGAATTGCAGTAAACAAATGACAGTGAAGTTGGATAATTAAATTTTTAGAAAATTAAAAAATGTGCTACATTTCGATAAACATTTTTTTTTTTAATTTTTTGTATATATATTTTACAGTACAAAATTTGTATGCCGGAAAGAGTACGGCTGGATTTTAGTTCAGCGGATACTGATAGACTGTTACGTCTACCACAAAGACACGTTCGTAGTCAAACTTTACCACCTCGATAACATTTATATATTCAATAAGAACAAATTGAATACGAGAAATAATAGGTCAGTTTATTGAATGGAAATCGCGTTGGCAAAGCTTACTAACAATGACTTAGCCTTCAATTAACACCAGCAGTTTCTTACAATAATCAATGAGAATCAAAATGGCGGACGCATTCATTGTTTTGTTTTTTAACCAAGTCATGCTTTTGTTTATTAATAAAAAGTCGAGTTTCTCACTAAAAATTTGTACTCTGCTGCCTAATAACTGAATGAATTGTAGATTATAGACGCTAAACAGCGTCTGCCAAATAAACTAATAAGCTTACTCTAAATTAATTTCGCTTTGCTGTGAACGTGTGCGTAATGTTGTAGGGTTTCAATGAAATTCGTCATTTTAAGAATCTCCTGGGCAGTTAATGTAGATAATCTATGTCAATCTAATAGGCCCCACTCACGATCAAACTTCATGCCACAGTTAAGAGTTCAGTGAAGTTGGACCAATTAATCGAAAGACTGACTGGCACCACACACAGTTCATGCAAACTGCTCATTTTTTTAAATTTTTTGTGTTCAGTTTGGTTCAGTTGTTGGCATACACTCGTCGAGTATAGATATATAAAATATATATTATATACATACTATAATATTATACTATAGATAATTAATAAGAACTAAATGAGTTATTTAAATGGTGAGGATTGGCTGTTCATAGCTATGGGATTGTATTTAAAACAGGGAAATAAGAAAAAAAGAAGAATATGGGTGAAAAATTTGTTAGAAATGCGTGATTCAGAAGTCATGTTTATTTGATTAATGAATTACATCTTGAACCGCTTGATTGGAATAATTATTTATGAATGGATTAATTAACTTACAATTATTTTACTGAAATTAGTTATCCTATTTATTAAGAACCAGGACACAAATATGCGAAAATCTATTTCTGCACAAGAAAGACTTGCAGCAACATTGAGATTTTTGGCTTCTGGTTGTACAAAACACAGAACTCCAAAAACTGAACTGAAAAAAACCCAAACACACAGCAGTTTACTTGAACACTGAACACTGAAGTCGTTCAAAAATCAAGATGCATTTGATGAGTTCATGCCTGACTTCAGTGTTGGTTTCAGTGTTTATTTGTCCCACACATTATCATGCTTCCCTGAACTATAAGTTTGAACACTGAACTGTGGCATAAAGTTTGATCGTGAGTGGGGCCTATAAGACTATTTCTGTAACTGCGGGCGTCTGTTCACGAAATTTTGATACTTAATGTAATTGAAGATTGACTCTATTCAATAAATAGAGTAACTTTGATCCATTGAAGTTAATGATGAGTATTTGGAAAAAATTCCGTGGCATAAGGATCGAAAATGAAGCAATACTGAGACTTGCATTTAATACTAACGTTTCGATACGTTTTGTATCATCTTGAACACTCTGAAGATGATACAAAACGTATCGAAACGTTAGTATTAAATGCAAGTTTAAAAAAGTCTCAGTATTGCTTCATTTTCGATCCTAATGCCACGGAATTCTTTCCAAATACTCATCACTTAATGTAATTAGTAATGAAATAGACTTCTTATCTGTTTATCTTTTTTGAACAAATTCTTATTAAAAGACGGATTTCATTAGATAATATGTGGTATAGTTATATTATAAAACTAGCTATTTTATAAAACAACTAGTCATTTTATGAAACTCAGCCATTTAATTTGGCATTGTTTTATGAAATGGTGTTTTTCAAAACTGTTAATTTTGTAATGATGATCAATTGGTCGCATGCATGTACCTATTTACATTTGAATTGTTTGTTTTCATTATAGTACAAACTGGAACTTGGGGGTCCAGGTGGAGAAGGAGGATTGGGTGGCGATGGTCGTTGTGGAGCTGGAGGATCGAGCGGAATGGGTGGAGGCAGCGGCAGTGGAGCTGGCGGAGTCAGTAGCGCCGATGGAACGAGTCTCTGACAGTTGGGCATGTCCCGCCGGGGCAAAGCCGATTCGAGACGCACTCGCGTTTCGTTCTTGCTGTTCTAAATATACAGCATCGAGCTTTGCAGCGCTGGGACATGCGTTTTCTACGTCTTGCATATAGAAGAGTAACATTCTCTATGTTACGTATGTATTGTTGTGTTTATGTTGTTGTTGTAAACGTGTGCGTGGGAGTTGTATCTATTGACTGCTCTGGTCAATGCAGAAAATGTCAGTTTCTTCTTTTAAATTTAAATGCAGCTTTAAATCCATAGAGGTCACTGTAATAGATTTATAAACAGTATTACATAACAGATAACTTCAGTACATACCATAGATATATATATTTAATAGATTGCGGATACACTAGCGCCTCCTGTACCTTTTAGAAGCCATCTTGTACGTAGAAAACGCCGTAAAAAGCGCGCGAGATTCAAAAATATTAATTATTTTATAATATTGTTTTATTGAGAAAAACGACAAAACTCACAGTAAACAGTGATATTTCGCTCCAAAACCTATTTTTATACTGAAACGTTTCAAAAATTACAAAATTGAGCATAAATATAATGTAAAAGCTTAGAACATTTTACATTGTCAATTTAGCATCAAGGTGTTGACAAGCATTGATGCCAATCTGACAATGTAAAATGTTCTAAGCTTTTATATTATATTTATGCTCAGTTTTGTAATTTTTGAAACGTTTCAGTATAAAAATAGGTTTTGAAGCGAAATATCACTGTTTACTGCGAGTTTTATTGTTTTTCCATTAACATCATATTGTAGAATATTTAATCTTTTTGAATCCCGCGCGTTTTTCCACGTACAAAATGGCTTTCGTATAGCTTCTAATTGGAACCATTCCGCACAATGCTCAAGGATAGGCATCCGCTATCTATTAATATATATAATATATCCATGGTACATACAGGTATTTTTTGACATTACATTTCTAGACGGGCTTATAAAGCGGAAATTACTCTTGTCAGTCCTGAACAATAATTTGAAAAGTATTTATGAATGTTTATCATTTAGTTAATGTTAATATTTTTGGTTTTATTGTTAATAGATACTTGAAAAAACAAGAACTCGTAAAGCGACAATTGTCTGTATTTCAAATTGTTTGAAAACTGCTACATATTCGGGATATATTTTTTTCTGATTATAAACCCATGACTGCTAATGACGTGTACATTTAGGTGGCACAAAACATATTAAAAGCGCTGACCTTTTCTGCGTTGACTCATAAATTTCATATATAGTGAAAAATTTTCCTTAAAACCGTTTTTCCATTTATACAAGAATTCACAGACAAACCTTTTGTTTTAGAAATTAAAACGTTAATAAAGGACTGTGAGCACAAGGTCCTGACTGATTATCGCAATTGCGTTAATCAGAATATAGCGCTCCATAAATACAGATCTGTTAGTAATGTCTGTATAAGTGATCAGTTGGTCTGACTAAATACAGTGTAACCTCTTTATAACGTCTTTCGTTATAACGAAAAACTCTATAACGTAGAAAGTTTTACAATTTGGTTGGTTTACCTTAAAATCCATACATTAATACCCTCTTTATAGCGCAACAGTCATTCTCTATTACGAAGAAATATGTTCATATTTAGGCGTCAGCAAATTATTTACATACGTAAAGAGGACGATTATGAACCATCATCATCTATTCAACAAGCACTTGATGCCGCTTATCTTATCGAAAAATTCCTATTGCTTAATGAAGATGATTCCACCACACCCAAAGCACGCATAAGATACTTAATAAAATACAAAACAAATATTGGCATAGCAAAAAACGTCAGGCATAGTAAACAGACTATTCGTTGTGAGTTTCGGCGGTATTGCCATCTAGCGGATTTATTCGCAGCAAGTGACGGAAAATTTACTCACATTATATATTAGAGAATAACAATAATAGAGAATAAAATTGTAAATGTCAACAATTTTGATTAAGCATTGGGGAAAATCCTTCTTAATGGAACCGGATATGTAAATAATATCAGTAAATGTATACAGAATAATTTTTTACATTAATAAATGTCAAATTATTATCATATTTTGGAGTTCACTTTGTCAATTTGCTGTGAGCTTCTACACTAGCGCTGCGTATTGGTTCAAAAAAGCCATTTTTGCAAAATGTCAAATGATAGGAAAGAGCAAAAAATTCGCTTGTTACTTAAAAATGAGACAATACCTCCAAAGCTAATTGTATTGTAAACGTTGTCAATAGGTATATTCTTCAAAAATATAATGTAAGTAAGCATTATTATTGATAAATATTTATTGCTTCGGCGGTATTGCCATCTAGCGGATCTCTATTCGCAAAAGTGACGGAAAGTTTTAACGCATAAAGTCGCCGCATACAGCGCTCGCGAAAAACTGCTTATCCCCTCCCTCTTGAGGCTCATAGCGAATATTATGTGTTTAGAATATATTAATTAGGTGAAATTTATTTTTTTTTCTTCCCTCCATATAACGAAAACTCTTTATAACGAAAAAAAATGCTCGGTCCCTTGAGATTCGTTATAAAGAGGTTACACTGTAGTTAACAATGACTTCTTTTTACCTCTCTTGAAACATATAATTTATGTTTCAAAATTATACAAAATAGAAACACATTGAAACGAGTGATTCGATATTTATAATAGTAATAATTTCAAGTAGTACTATAACTGCACATAATATTTAGTTATGGATGACGTGTATTTTGTTACAGTATAAAAAAAATCAAGGTGCCGCCTAGTGACCTTGACAACAAACAGACTAGTAGTGCCTCTGTTATTTAGATTTTGTACTACAGGTGTGTTCGTATTATCACATAGTACCAGGCATTTTAAGTAACTGACAAAATACCTTGTGCCAATGTTCTCTAAATAAATAAAGACTGATAGAGAGATGCGAGAGCTGCAATCAGATACAACCAGAAAAAATATGCCATTTGTTATACATTTTGTGGGAATATCCACAAAGAGATCTCTGCGAAAGACTAGTAATATTTACTAGTAACGAAACTTTTTTCCCTTTTATTTTAATGATTTTAATACAGTTGGAAAAGTTATAATGGTAATCGCATTTTGTTTTTTAAGAAACGAATAAAATGACAGAAATAATGTATGATTGACATCATATTGTGTTTTAGTCTGGAATAGTCCATATAAAAAAATCATCTGCGGCCAAGAAATCCTCGAACTGATTTTTTTAACGCGTTTTTTTATAGTCGTAATTTTTGACGTGATAACGTCTTATAAATTGATGAAACACCGCCAGCACACACGAAAAAGAGTAACGTTCCGCAAGCGAGAGCGCGATATAAGCGATAGAGATGCACGATCGGCCCAAGCGTCGGCTTGTGCGCATTTCTCCCTCTTCTCGCGTGACGTCAGAGAGTAGTGTGCGTTCAACATTTTTTTCGGCTGTTCCAGCGAAAGCTACATCTGACGGATGACCTTTGTTTTATAAACCGTGGAAATTAAGACTTAAAATCAAGATATCTAATAAAAATGTCATAAATTATCGAATTTTTAAAGCAATTTTTCAGATAATACATCGTTATTTGTCAATTGATAGTTTGTACACAAACGCAGATACATTTTGTATCAAAAACAAATCTTGGGAGATATCTGCATTTCATAACAGCAGATAAATTATACGGTTTGTTAACAAATATATAATATATATACATTCTTTTAAATGTCTTATAATTGCTTAAAAATATGTATTTTGCTTTGGTTGATCAAATTATTAGTCGGTAAAAATATAGTTTGACAGCTACTAAAATTTAGGTAATGTATTATTAAATATGATATTCGAGCGGAATACGTTATCACGTAAAACTATCGTCCGTAAACCGACTTTACAGACAACCAATTTTTTTTTTTTAGATTCATCCCTTTCTGCGTAAGCTTTTTTTAATGGATCTCCAAATTTTTTTTTGCAGATTTGGATGATTATCAAGTGCTGATTTCAGCAATATGCTATTATTAGTGTATTTGACATACACTGTCGGTCGTCGCTTGGATGGCAAGACTTTGGAGTCGAACCCAAATTTCTTGACGTTTCTTATCCTGGATAAATTTTGACACTAACAGTTTCCGTGTCCCGAGATATCAGATATTGATTTCTTAAAAGTGAACAAAAATTCGATATAGTTGCAAAATTTCATCGGTTTATTTGTAAAAAAAAAGAATAACGGTTAAACGAACTGCCAAATCAAATTATCAGGTAAAAAAAAAAAGAATCAAAATCAGTATGTGTTCAAATTTGGTTTCGTGTACTTTTTGGCAGCTCTATCTGGATTTTTTGTATACACTTTTAACAAATCATGGAAACTGTCTCTGCAAATGTCAAAATAATAATAGCATTTTGCTAAAATCAAAATTTGATTATGTAAATCTGGAAAGGGATGGAGCTAAAAAAAAGACGCCCATTAAAAAAAATCGACGTGTTCGAGATGTTCAGGAATTTTTTTATATGAACTGTTCCAGACTAAATTTACCTACATACTGTACGAAACCTAAAATATTCATTTTGGTAAATTATGTAACTTAGACATGCTTATCAAAGCTGATTGCACAAATTAACAGCTAAACAGTATTATAAATTAGAAGCAAAATATTTTTGAACAATTTAAATGAAACCAAAATCAAATTTCTCAATTTTACGTTTCTTAGAATGACACATAAAAGTTAAATAGATTTTACTTATTGAGATGTTATCTTACATTATTTCTTTGAAACATTTTTTTCTTTTGTTTCGTTTCATTTTGTTTATTATGACGAAATTATTGTTCTATCATTTGAAAATTTAAAAGCGATTGTTTGAATAAAGACAATAGTGAGTTTGTATTTAAAAAAAAAAAAACTTTTGAACACAATCTTAATTAATATGTATTAACATTAGCTCTTTTAGAATTTATAAAGTTATAATAATTGTAATATTAACAAAGATATACGTTATGCGAAGACATGAAGCTCAGAAGTTAAAATTAAATTGTGTTTTTATTCGTTCAAGCAGCAAATTCAGGCAGTGATAATAAGCACGTCTTTACTCATTTTCTGTGTTTTTCTTTATTGTTTAATTAAGGTCGATACTTGATGGGGATATTTGTCTTCTACGTTTGATTTTGCATTACTGAAACTTTAACAATTGAAAAAGGCAGTGGGCTTCAAATATTATTATAGTATCCATAGGGACTAATAGAGCTTAAGCCCTGGGAATTTACTTTTTCAGTAACAATGAGCGCTTATCGTATAGCAAAAAATTAAGATAATATATAAGAAGGTATTCCAATCCTGCAATGCATCATGGGAAATGTGTCAAGCGGTCGCGCCACCACGAGTGTGTCAGATACACTAGCCAGTAACTAAAGTATTTTCATCCTAACTCTTGAAATAATAATAAATATTGTTTATTAATTAATTAGCGCCTAAAAATTTTTTTAGATTTTTTAGGCGCTAATTAATTAATAAACAATATTTATTATTATTTCAAGAGTTAGCATGAAAATACTTTAGTTACTGGCTAGTGTATCTGACACACTCGTGGTGGCGCGACCGCTTGACACATTTCCCATGATGCATTGCAGGATTGGATGGCTAGTGTATCTGACACACTCGTGGTGGCGCGACCGCTTGACACATTTCCCATAATGCATTGCAGGATTGGAATACCTTCTTATATATTATCTTACAAAAAATATCAATGATTGATTAATTGATTATTATTGCCATGGGTGAATTTTGACAATTCTTTAGGCCAATTTTGATAAATTTCGGGTGATTTTTGACGATTTTTAGATGAATATTATAGTATTATTTGTTTGGTTAGATCATCCAGCTTCCAATGCGATTTTTATGTTATTAAAAATTAGTTTTAAACCTTAATTTAAACGGGCTGCATTGAATTTCAAAAAGCCCTAGGCCCCTGATAGTACCGATATCCGATAATACGGGACAGAATATGATATTTAAAAGTAACAGTTTCATTAAAAAAAGATCTTTGATGATTTCTCCCGTTCCAGCTCCTTTGTTTTTATAACGTTTACATGAATTCAGTTAAATTTTTTTTCAATTTTTTGTCGGATGGTGGGACTAGGAGGTGAAAACCTGAACTGTTGACTTTGGCATAATTTGGGACAATTCGGAACATATTATATTTAGTGTAATACTTATATATTTTTATCAAAATTTTACCGTTCTTTGGTAAATTATTTTTTAATTTGTACCAAAACAAGGTCAGATGACAGATCGAAGTGTTAACGTTACGCCGTCAGATGGCAGACGTTGTTCAGAGTTAATTTAATTTAATTAATTTACAAAAACAATAGCAATAATAAATTTTTTAGTTGTCGATGTCAGTAGAGCAAGCAATTATCTGTAAAATGATATATAATTTATGTGGAGAAATTGTGTGGTTTTTTCTAAAACGGGAGGCAAACATCTTAAATCTTAGCGTATTAATATATATGATGTTGAGAATTTATGATCCTAATATCCCACCGTTCAGCCAACGCCAATAGTGCATCTGATTACATACTATGCGTAGATATAAGTATGTAAAACATTTATGAATTCGTTTCGAAGTTTATGCTGCTTTTACGAAACAAAACAAAACCTATTTTTAACAAGCCGTATGTCTTACCTTCAAAATAGTGATGAAAAATTTTGCAATAATTATTGGTCTACGTTTTGTAAAACTTCTTTAGGCGCGTTTTATGAATCTCGCGAAGTGGCTACTCGGTGAGTTGGCGTTACGAACAAATGTGACATTTTTGTGCGGCCTACAACTTCTATATACCTACTGCGATAGTGTTATTTAATGAATTATAAAGAACTTAGTTGAATGAATACAAACAACTAAAATCGTAACTTAGTTCGTAATTGTACAGTTTTAAAGATTCCTAGAGCGTATTTTCAGTTTTCGTCATTTTTTGCCTATCTACCGAGTGTTTCAAAAGACTCGGAACGGCTGAATATCTCAGAGATTAAGTTTTTTTGAAAAATGTTGCGAATGAAAGTTGCTCAACTCGTTTTAATGTATTTTTCGGTCACAAAAATTTCTCCCAAGAGGGTGCTCCCGTGAGGGGGCAGGGGGTAACTTCGAAATTTTAAATGGCAACCCCAATTTTTTTATTGGGTCGAGTTCTTCGGGCAAAAAAGACATCTTTTGTCCCAAACTTTTTTTTGTTCAAGCTACAGATCAATGAATACGCGGGACTTTTGAAACACTCTGTATAGAAAACAACTTTAAACCTAACAATATTTGACGTATTGTTGCCGTGTTTTTCTTCAACCGTAGTTGTTGCTCACAACTATATCTTTTTTTGAGTATTAATTTTTGTTTAGTATATTTGATGAAGTACAAAGAAGTTTTTGCAGTACCGTTGGCTTTAATCTGCACTTTTTTAAAAAATTATTATCAGTAAATCTTTTGAGTTTTTACTTTAGGTACCTACTAAATAATTACAATAGTTGAATAATATTATACTATTATTTATTCATCGGAGAGCACGAAGACAAAACTCAGGTCGCAATGCTAAACTCTACATATAAGATAGTGTATTTGCTCATACATGCATTGCGGTTTTACACATCCCTTAAAATGATCACATTTTTCTAAATTTCAATACTTGGCATGACTTTTATTAATCCAACATCTGCACCCTTCAGTAAGGAACTCACTATTTGCAAATTAGTATTTTCATAGAATTTGTATTTTCAGTCCTCTCGGCCTGATTTTATTACATTTTTTAATCTCAAAAAGTTGTTGAAAGGCGTACAGTTTTTTTTTTAAATTATAATGCGATTTTTCCGTTTTTTCTAAGGCCTTTCTGGGCCCCCCTTCCGTCTAGGCCCTGGGCATGTCACCGTTGCCCCTGCCGAATTACGGCCTTAATTACTACATAATATTATTAGTGGAAAGACCAATAATTGCATCGTTTTTCATTACTGATCATTGCCAAAGACAGTTGCAAACAATTAGACAATATAATTAATAATGTACTGCATTTTTAACAGTAAATGGAAGTATATCGTTTAGTAAGCTATTTTAATTTTAGCTTTATAGCCAGTGTAGAGAAATCTTTAGTTATTTTAAGATTAAGGCGAAACTACAGTAGAAATATAAAAAAGAAATCAGGTGTGCCGTGTTTGCACTTAGTAGAAGTGAAACTTCGTACGTAATACATATTATGCGATCAACTACAATAATTAAGCAATGTTCAGTCGATACTAGATGGCGTTGTACATATTTCTTGAACATTCGTCAGTTGACAGCATATCAATAAGTAGTATTACCGACTGAGCGGCCCTACGCATGCGCGTGACGTCACTTCCGTACACAATTTCCGTGACAGAAAATTATGCGTTATCCGCGAGCTAAAAAGTTTCACTTCTGAATATTTTTTAGTATAAACACAGGGCAAAATGTAAACAAACCCATAGAAGAAACGAATATTGTTTGAGTTTTTTGACTGTAGATTTGTCTTAAACTGTTAAGGCTGATAATTTAAACTTTATAATAATAATTATAATAATCGGTTTAAGTCCGACAGTTGTTTTGCGTTTTTGGTAATCATTTACAGCATTAATTTATGTGAAATATGTTGTTATTGTCTTTAATCTAGTCATTTGCTCTGACAATTAAAACTTCACGTTGTTATTAGTTCACAAAATGAGTGAATGAGTACGGAAGCCGGGTTGGCTCATTGGTGACTAGTGGAGTAGTGGCACCGCACACGGCCACTTCCAACATGTTAACGCGTGCACGCGTTAACATGTGTCCGTGTGCGGGATAAATGCAGATTTCTACCTTATCCTGGAACGGTAATCTAGCTATCTCTGTCTTTTAACTGTCAAATTCTGTGAGCAGCGTTACTTTTTGCATTGAAGTTAGGCGTAGCTGAAGTTTTGTTTATAGTGAAATAAAGTAATAAAGAATTTCAAAGTAATCATTAGAAATGAGTTTCGTTAAAATTAAAAATGAAAATATTACCGTAAAATTACCTGTGATGAACAATAAACTCATTTCTAATGTTTACTTTGAAATTCTTTATTACTTTATTTCACTATAAACAAAACTTCAGCTACGCCTAACCTCAATGCAAAAAGTAACGCTGCTTACAGAATTTGACATTTAAAAGACAGAGATAGCTCGATTACCGTTCCAGGATAAGGTAGAAATCTGCATTTATCCCGCACACGGATAAGGCAGAAATCTGCATTTATCCCGCACACGGACACATGTTAACGCGTGCACGCGTTAACATGTTGGAAGTGGCCGTGTGCGGTGCCACTACTCCACTAGTCACCAATGAGCCAACCCGGCTTCCGTAAATGAGTGTCATTGTTTTATGTATAGTGAACTATCTCTATATTATTTGTTCAATTTAAATTTAACGAAATAATCTTATACAGCAAATATATAATAAACCGTTTTTGTTATTTCTATTACAAAATTATATTGACTTTGTTTTGTTTTATTAACACGGAATTAATTTTGATTCAGTTGTTTCATGAAACACAGAAAGTGCAGCGAAAGTTATAGAAATATTTTTATTTCTAAACCCACTTTACTACATGTACATAAATCTGTTATGTGATATTATGTGCAGTGTGTTTGTTTATCTATGTCTCATACGAATTTAATTCATTTTAATTTCATGGCCGTAGATAAAAAAGGCACTGTATGTTGGCATTATTAATTGTGAAGTATTTTAAAATTAATATAATTCGAACAAATGTTTATAAGGATGAATCATGTAACGCGAACTCTGCAATTATCTGTAAATATCTATATGTAAAATATTGCAATTTCTATTTTTTTTTTATGCAGTTGATGTTCGATTACTTTTATTATGGCGTGAGAATTGTTACTATAAAGTTAATATTATGTTACCACATTTTAATTTTTTTAATACGAGTTCACTTTGCTGGATAGTGTTTTTACGTCACTATAAATACATCAGCCTGAGTAGTCGAAGCGCATTTCTTTTTTTTTCTCTAAATAAAAAAAAAACATCTGATATTCATTTGAATCGATGTGGTAATATAATATCGATTTGAGTTTTTATTTTTTAAAGCCTTGATTTTCGTAAGTATTAATAAATGCATTATTATTTTCTGAAAAATAATGTTAAAAATATACTTATGTGTAATTAATTCTTAAAAAATCTCTGCACTACGATAACATTTTCCTCTTTTCAAGACGGCGAATTCTTTTATCTGGTCTAATATTTAGACCTTTAGTTTGAAAAGCCTTTTCTTATCAACTAGCGATTATACAGTTTCAAACAGGCGTGTTTAGCTTCGGGGAAAAAACATTCTACTTTGGTCATTCAGTAAGACGCTGATGGCTTCAGATGTAGTCTGCAATCTTCTTCTATGGTCATTCAATGTAAATCTGATTGTAGGAAAGCATAAACGAGTAGATAATGAAAATAAATATACAGGGTGTCCCTAAAAGGTCTTTACAAAAGCCTACCACATATTCTTCAGGCCAAAACAATTCGATACAAGCAAACTTACCTGAGTACAAAGTTGCTTAGTTTGGGCGCTAGACGGCTCTTAAGTTACAATTTTCAAATCGTTTTTGCTTTATAACTTTGAAACGGCTCATGAGATTTTACTCAAATTTAGTACGTTGGCATAGCTTTATTGGGCAATAAAACCCATATATCATAATAATGATGAATATCATTCCATGGGCGTAGAACTTGATTTTTTCGATAATTAAACATCTAAAACTTCTACGCCAATGGAAAAAAATCAGTTTGAGTATGAAATCTGGATCACGCAACTCATTTACTACAAAAAGGTACTCTTGATAAAATTCGATTACTCTCATAGTTTCGACAAAATTTTAATTTTAGTGATTTAAAGCATAATTAAATATTAAAACGAATAACAGATATTTCATAAAAATTGTTCAAAATGTTCACCAATTTCACGTATACAAAAATGTATACGACGCAAAAAATTGAAATGTACTTTTTACATAATTTCTTCATCGCCTGTAAGATTATTTGTTGCTTGTTGGATACGTTGCCATAGTTGTTCTGCAGTATTCACATAGGTCTTGTGTGTATTTAATTATGCTCTAAATTACTAAAATTAAAATTTTGTCGAAACTACGAGAGTAATCGAATTTTATCAAGAGTACCTTTTTTGTAGTAAATGAGTCGCGTGATCCAGATTTCATACTCAAACTGATTTTTTTCCATTAGCGTAGAAGTTTTAGATGTTTAATTATCGAAAAAATCAAGTTCTACGCCCATGGAATAATATTCATCATTATTATGATATGGGTTTTATTGCCCAATAAAGCTATGCCAACGTACCTTTGAATAAAATCTCATGAGCCGTTTCAAAGTTATAAAGCAAAAACGATTTGAAAATTGTAACTTCAGAGCCGTCTAGCGCCCAAACTAAGCAACTTTGTACTGAGGTAAGTTTGCTTGTATCGAGTTGTTTTGGCCTGAAGAATATGTGGTAGGCTTTTGTAAAGACCTTTTAGGGACACCTGTATAATCATATATACAATATATTATACACTATAAATTCATATACTGAGGTAAGTTTATAAAAAAAATTAAGTCTTCAGTTTGTCAGCGTTATTTTTCAATTATTTAAATAGTAAATTGAAAATCCAATTGGTATTCTCATCAGTTCTTGAGTTAGAACTTGAGAACTGCGTGCCATGAATAAAATAAGTTATTTCGATTTAAGGGTATATATTTTTGATTATATTTTAAAAGGGAAGTAAGATTATTGTTGGCATAAAATAAGCGACTTTAGAAGAGGGTTTCGTTCACATTAACAGTGGTTACTTAGATGTCTTAGAATTCAGTCTGCTTTAAATACTTCAACTTCAGCATTGATATTGTGTAGTTAAAGTGCCTAAAAACAGTGTAAGACAGTATAAAAATATAGATATTTTAATATATTACATTTTATATTGGGTCCAAATTATACAGTAGCAAGAAAAGTGACTCATAAAATAATAACTGTATTTATTGGCTTCTCAGAAAATCAATGGCTAATTCTTTAGTTAGTTTTTTATCTAAAAATACTTTAAAGATGAAAGAATTAAAATTTAAACCATCTTTGAAGTAAAGGATTCAATTTTATTGTGTTAGTATTTATTTTTTTATGAGTTGACCTCCTTTTTAATAGCGGGACGTTTTTGTGTTGTGAGTTGCGACGGGCCCAAAACTGGACGATAACAATCAAAATTTTTGTATTCACAAAAAAAAATTGGTATTTGAGTGTATTTTAAAAATTAAGCTAAATCTAGCTAAAGTATTATTACGCTAAAATAGGATTGGACATTTAAAACTAATTTCGATTTATTCGTTTCCATTGACTTCGAAGTAGAGTGCATTTTTATTGTAATAATAAACATAATATTTTTACAATAGTTAACATAGCAAAAGTTAACTCGATATTTGAAATAAAGAATAGCAAACAGCTAAGTCTAAATTCAGTGAATATGTTTAAATAATAACTGTATGCCGGAATGTAACGTATTTTTTTAAGTAGACATTATTTTGTAGTTCATCTAAAAAACAAAATTATAGTGCAAATTGTAACAATTCTGTAGATTTCCAATTTGGGATGACACTGAATTTATACCAAGTTGTTGAAATGATTATAAAATAAAATAGTATTACATGTGATCATTGGCAATTCTTTTTTAAATAAATAAATAAAAGCTCAAAAAAATGACAAACTTCGCATGGTTGTACTAACAACAAATTATTGTATATGGTTGTATCAGGGTTTCATAATATAAGTGTCTACTTTCTTAATTTATTAATATTATATAGTGATTGTAGTTTACTTAATCCCAGTATTTGTTATACAGCATAAAGCAGACGAGCTTTTCCGATGTTCATCTGAAAATATAGTGAAAGTTGTAAGCTATTTATTTCCCGATAGTGCGAGATTTATTTGATCTTTTTATAAAAAAAATAGAGAAGATAAGAATAATGTCAGTTGTTTCATAAAACTGAATTGTTTTAATTGTATATTTGACTTTAGTACTCTCGAAAATATACAGGGTGTCCCATTAAGAATGGGACATAGAACAACCGCAGATTATCCAATTCAAAATAAAACGATTAAGCGAAATATGCTTAGATAAAATGTTACTCGTTTCCGAAATACGGGGTGTTGAAGTTGAAAACTGAAAAATTATTAATGTCCATAATTTTTTTAATACACCGTATAATTTTACTCAAATCGGCACACTTGTTAAATATCATAAAATGCACCTAACAATAAAAAAATTAGTTCAGTACGCTCTACCAGTGGCGTACGGCAGGAGTAAGTAATGCTTGTACTCCCTCTAAATGTTACGCTGCTGTCTAAATTTTAATTTTGACTATAATTTTAATTTTTTTGATATTTTCTAAGTCAGTAATGTACACTTGTTAGTTTGTTGTAAAGTCATTGGTTTTCGAGATATTCGCAGTTAAAGATAGATAGACATGTACTTTTTATTTGTATTATTATTAATAATATTCATTTTTACAATTTTGTCTTAAAAAAACTGCGAATATCTCGAAAACCAATGACTTTACAACAAACTAACAAGTGTACATTATTGACTTAGAAAATATCAAAAAAATTAAAATTATAGTCAAAATTAAAATTTAGACAGCGGCGTAACATTTAGAAGGGGTACAAGCATTACTTACTCCTGCCGTATGCCACTGGTAGAGCGTACTGAACTAATTTTTTTATTGTTAGGTGCATTTTATGATATCTAACAAGTGTGTCGATTGGAGTAAAATTATACGGTGTATTAAAAAAATTATGGACATTAATAATTTTTCAGTTTTCAACTTCAACACTTTCGGAAACGAGTAACATTTTATCTAAGCATATTTCGCTTAATCGTTTTATTTTTAATTGGAGAAGCTGCGGTTGTTCTATGTTCCATTCTTAATGGGACACCCTGTATATTTAGGTACCTATCTAGTCTGTAGTGCAGAATCGTCTAAAATAGGCGTTTCATAAATTTAATTTCTAATCTCGCATGCAAAATTTACTAACTAGAATAAGTAATGTAGAAAGATAGGCCCTGTGGCAAATTGATCGTAATTTTTATCAACAGTTCTTGTTTTGTCAGTTCTTAAGATTACCTACTGTTGGATACTTTAATGATAAAATTTTTGTCATAGTTAACGGCCTATGGCAACGTTGTTCTTAGTAGTGTTAAATATTCTTTTGTAAATTATGATAGCATTTTGGAAATCAAAAAAGAAAAACTTTTGCTAAATAAAGGCCGCTGCTGGAATTCGCGCTAGCTGCTAAGATGGGAATGACGTCATTGCCGGTTCGCGTGCGTGATCACAAGATGGAGTTAAAAATTAGAACTGGGGCTATTTTTGAAGTAATCAGGAAACAGTATCTTGTCATATGTGCGACATGGGCAAACGACCACAAAAAAACATGACATCATTGTGTGTGTTCTGTTCAGAGACAATAAACGTTCACTTTTGCTGAACTGTCACTACGCGCACACCAAACCCGTCTACAAAACCGGCTTCAATACAGAAATCGTGTGACGTGAACACATAAAAGCTATCACGAAATCCAGCGCGACATCTCGCTTGAAACTTAGCAACCAAATGTAGCAAGGAATCTAGCGGAAAAACCTATAAGTTATAACTGAATAAAAGCAAAGCTAGCTTACCTGTTTCATTGTATTTTCAGTATTTGGCACATGAGCTTACAAAAGTGTGTTTTATTTCGATAAATCAAATCCTGTTTCATATTGTTTTCTACTGTTTGCTTGCTATTTCCCCCCGTTAAGCTAATAAAAGGACTATTTTATGTGCTGTTTCATAATTTGTGTAATTAAAATAGTTACAACTGCGCAGTGTTTTATAATAATATATATTTCACAGTTTATTTTATGCTTTCTCAATAGTCAATGATCAAATTTGGTAGCTATTAAAATGCTTTAAAATGACAGTTTTTAAGGTTAACTCACACGTACCGCTGTCTGACGAATCAGAACCACAATAAACTATCAAGTCCTCGTCTGTGAAGAGTAGTTTTAAAACTAATGGAAACTGGATCGTAGCACTCACACGTTCGAAATATTGCCGACAATGCGATGACAATTGCGATATGTGGTAGACCCACCAAATTGCTGTAGACGATAGGCCACCGCAGCTTCCGGTGCAAAGAAGGGGTCTTTAGCATCTTTGCTATAAAAAGAAAATTAAGCTCCTAGCTGCAATGTTTTTTTTAAAAAAATGGCGTTCAATTTTTCAAAATTTAGCGCGCTAAAATGGCGATATCTCGCGAACGGGTTGTCTGATCAGACCCGGTCTGGAACGAGCTTACGCGGATTCTTTTTCCCTACAACTGTTGTTGGAACATTTTTCCCCCCGATAATAATGGCCGAGTTATGGGGCAAAAACGGATTTTCCGGAACTTTAAAGCGGCATATCCCCCGTCGCCCCCTTCGACATGTAACTTCAACTTTTCTTCTCTTTAATTTCGTTATGAGTATGCGCAGTGGAGGTGATATTTTAATAATTGTGAATGAGAAGAATTTGTTTAAAGTTACCTTTTATTTAAATAATATTTTAATAGTTATAAGTTTATAGGTTGACTTGACCTTATGGTTTTGATGGTGAAAAATTTAAATTTTAAAATTCCGTCTTGCCGGCTCGTAGCGTGAACGACTTAACAATTTTTGTTACAATTGCGTATCGTATTGAATAATTTAATGTTAATAGACGATCTTCAATATTGCACTGCGATATTACCGGTTCGGACGCCAGTTAAAATATTTCTGCTTTTTTAGAAAAAAATCTTTTCAAAATTTAGCGAGAATGCAAATCAATTTAGTTATAATAGACGTAACATAAATGTCAATTCAACCTATAAACTTACGTAATCAGTAATTGGTATAAATGTACACTATTTGACAAAATTTTAAATTAAAATAAAATAAAACACATAAAAAATAGTAATTAGATTGTAAGGATAAATATTATCGTTACAGGCTCCTCCCCTTAAGCTTGAAGGTTTGATTTCCTAAGAAATATATGCTTTTAACTGATCGATGTGAGCTCTGTAGGTTTGGCCTGTTTCGGGGTCTTCAAGTTCGCATGAAACTGGTGAGGTAAAGCGTGTTATGCGTCTCGGCGTTGACCAACGTGGTGTAAACTTTTGGTCTTCGTCGGGACCCGGGACGTTGTGCATGCGTTGCAACACCAGTTGATTAATGTTAAAATGATGTTCGCGCGGGCGACTTGCATTATAATACCTCGCGTACTTAGCATGACTCTGGCGAATTGCTCTTTGGATTGTCGCTGTGGGTGGTTTATCTTCATCGTCTAAGGCTAAGTCGATTCCCCAGTGTCGGTCTAAAGGAACAGGAAGTTCTCGACCTAGAAATACCGAAGCCGGTGATGTTCGAGTCGTTTCGTGGTACCCAGCGTTGTGTGATAACTTGACGTATGACACATACTTGTCCCAGTCTTTGTGAGATGCTTCATATTGTTTAAGCATGATGGTGACGGCTGCTTTTATATCGCGGTTCGGTCGTTCGACCATGTTTCCAGATGGGTGATACGGCGTCGTGGTTACATGATTGATGCCCCACCGAAGACACATTCCAGAGAACTGATGACTCGTAAAGCAACGAGCGTTGTCGGAGACAATGATTCGTGGAGGGCCGAAACTCGACCACATTTCTACAAGTTTTGATACGGTGACGGCCGATGACGCTTTTCGCACAGGAATAATATCCAACCACTTCGAAAACGAGTCGATTACGACGAGACAATATTTATTATTTCTAGACGTGTTGATTAGTGGACCAACATAGTCAATGTAAAGCTTGTGCCACACTGATGTTGGGGGAGTTGAAGCTAGTGGAGCTCCCTCTCTTCGCTGAGGATTCTTACATTGTTGGCACAATTGACAGCTACGTACATGATCTCGCACATCTTCGTATAGCCGGTTCCACCAGAATCTTTTCGCGATTTGTCGATAAGTTTTGGTTATACCTTGATGAGCGCTGGTATGTGAATTGTGAAAATAGTATATAATCATCGGTTTTAAATTATTCGGAACGATTATACGCTTGAGACCTCGTCGTCCAACTTTCTTCATCAAAATTCCGTCTTTAATTGCGAAGTTTTTAACATCTTCACCATTTTTAATTCTGGTGAGAATGAGTCCGCAATCAGGATCCGAGTTCTGATGATTCTGAATGGATATGAACGAGAGGGGTACTTCGTCCAGTAGATTTAATTGTTGTACGTCCGATTGTTCAAGAATTACTTCTTCGTTATACAGACGGGATAAAGCGTCCGCAATTACATTGGTGCTTCCCTTTATGTGAACTGTCTCGTAATCAAATTTTGCTAATTTCAGTAGCCACCTGCCAACTCGACCAAGATTCTTAGGATGCTTATGAAGCCACGTCAATGCGGCGTTATCTGTTTGGAGTATGAAATGTTGCCCCTGAAGAAAATGTTTAAAACGATCTAGAGCCCATACAATCGCACAAGCTTCCCGTTCATAAGTTGTATAATTACGCTGAGCATCGTCGAATTTTTTGCTAGCATATTGTACTGGATAAAGCCCATCTTCGTATCTTTGAAGAAGAACTCCACCCATAGCATAAGAGCTCGCGTCGGTTTGAACGACGAACGATTTGTTAAAATCTGGAAACTTTAAAATCGGTGCGGTGGTTAGCGCTCTTTTTATTTTATTGACAGCATCAATTTCTTCAGGGCCCATTTTGAATTTTACTCCCTTTCTTTTGAGGCGATGTAGTGGGGCTGCTAATGTTGAAAATCCGGGTATATATTTTGCAAGAAATCCGGCCATTCCCAAAAATGATTGAACCTTTCGCAGACTGTCTGGCACAGGTAAGCTTTTGATCGCTTCAATGCGTTCGGGATCAATAGATAGACCTTGGGCTGAAATCACGTGACCGAGGAACTTGATACGCGATCGACATAGTTTCATTTTTTCTGGGTTAACCGAAAATCCCACGTCTTGAAGTCGCTTGAAAACGATATCCAAATGCTGAAAATGTTCTTCCAGGCTGGACGAATGTATTAATAAATCGTCGAAATACGGTATAAGAAATTTGAAGCGTAAATCAGAAAACACGTCTTGAATTATTCTATTTAAAGCTTGTGGCGAAATACTGAGGCCAAATGGCACCTGATTGAATTCGTATTGCCCGAGCGGTGTAACGAAGGCAGTGTACTTCTTTGAAGACGAAGACAAGTTGATTTGGTAAAAGGCTGACGTTAAATCGAGGATTGTGAATACGGAAGAACCATGAAGTGACTGGAATAGACTTTCCATGTGTGGAGGCGGATAGGCGTCAAAAATGATTTTTTTATTAAGTCGCCTATAGTCGATACACAGACGATGTCCTCCTCCTTTCTTCTTCAAGAGAAAGGCTGGAGCTCCGTAGGGAGAACGGCTCGGTCGGATTATGTCTTCATTCAACAATTTGAGAATGTGATCTTCCATCTCCTGTGCTTTCACTGGATTGAGTGGATATGGTGCCGATCGCACTGGAATATTGTCTGTTACATAAATGTCGTAAGTATAATCTTTTACGTTGCCAACTTTATCCGAAAATATTTGTTTGTATTTGCTGATTATCGTCGTAAGTCTTCTATTGTCGTCTTCAGACATTTTGAATTTTTCTTCTGTTATGCAATGAATATAGTTCTGTGGAACTTCGCCCGGAGATACAAAAGGAACATGACATTTCTTATCGAACTCGAACGAAAGCGTTTTGGAGCGGAAATTAATACATGCTTGCATTTTTCTAAGTGTTTGATTTCCAATTAAAAACGTGTATGATAAATGATTAATGATTAAAAATGTAATTTTCCATGTAAATTTATGAATTTTTACGATGGCTGTATACTGTTGGTTGACGTGAACATGGCTGCCATCTGCTAATATTACAAATGAGTCGGTTTTTTCGATTTTGCCAAATCCATTCTTCGATAATTGTTTAGCTGCTGATTTAGCGCAATAGTTAGTTGAGGCGCCAGTGTCAAGAAGAGCTTGAAATATATTACTTCCCACTGAAATGCTTATAATGGGAGTAATAAACGTTGAAAATTTCTCGACACCAACCGCTATTAGTTTTTTGAATTTGTTCTCTCTTGATTCGCTTCTGGTTGCTCTCTTCTATATTGTCGTCTGCGACACTCTTGTATGCTGTGTCCATTGCGTTTACAGTAGTTGCAGAATTTAGTCGGTGAAGCTGAAGTCGCTGAAGGATTTGGAGAAGCTGGCATATTAAATTGCTGCTCTCGGCGTTGAATTTGGCTGATTTCAACTCCTATTTGGCTCAACGCTTTTAAATCTGCAGGAATACTTCGAAATTTGATATAATTGAATGTGTTCCAATTCACATGAGCCCAAATCATGTTAACTAAATTTAGCTCTGGTATTTGTAGATTCAGAACCGTGGCTTTCATGTTTATGTCTCTGATAAATTGACAGAATGATTCATCTTCACGCTGTACTCGTTGAACCATTTTATCGGTTAAGAAAATTATATCAGTGGATGACAAATATGTATTTAAGATGCGCGATTTCAGCGTGTTCCAAGAAGTATGACCTTGTATTTGGCTACTCCACCAGAATCGAAATTCTTCTAATGTTTTACCTATTAGATAATACAACAGTTGATTTTCTGGAAGCATGCGCGAGTCAACGATATTTTGAATCTCTTGCATAAATATGATCAACTGTTCAGGAGACGAGCCATCGCAGACAGGAATCGATGATGTAATCTTCTCAACGTCAATTTTCAATTTGATAGGAAAAGGAGATTCTTCATTGTCATTTTTTGCAGGGACTGTCGTTTGTCGAGTTGCTTGACTGATTTCCTGGACCGTGTCGTATATTTGTCTAGATACGTGTAGACCAGCTCTTAGAAATTCTAGCGTTCTTGGAGACGTAACCTGCGCTTCTTGAGCGGTGTTTGAATTTTGATTTTCTTGATGCACTCTGTTTTCATTTTTAGAAGCTTCCATCGAAGAATTTATTTCAGCGCCGCGACCTTGTGGAGAATGATTGACTTGAGGTCGGCGACGAGTAGACATTATTTGATTTTAACACTTAAAATTTTATTTATTTATTTTTATTATTTAATTTTTATTTATAACTCTTGCTCTGCTACCATTTGTAACTTCAACTTTTCTTCTCTTTAATTTCGTTATGAGTATGCGCAGTGGAGGTGATATTTTAATAATTGTGAATGAGAAGAATTTGTTTAAAGTTACCTTTTATTTAAATAATATTTTAATAGTTATAAGTTTATAGGTTGACTTGACCTTATGGTTTTGATGGTGAAAAATTTAAATTTTAAAATTCCGTCTTGCCGGCTCGTAGCGTGAACGACTTAACAATTTTTGTTACAATTGCGTATCGTATTGAATAATTTAATGTTAATAGACGATCTTCAATATTGCACTGCGATATTACCGGTTCGGACGCCAGTTAAAATATTTCTGCTTTTTTAGAAAAAAATCTTTTCAAAATTTAGCGAGAATGCAAATCAATTTAGTTATAATAGACGTAACATAAATGTCAATTCAACCTATAAACTTACGTAATTAGTAATTGGTATAAATGTACACTATTTGACAAAATTTTAAATTAAAATAAAATAAAACACATAAAAAATAGTAATTAGATTGTAAGGATAAATATTATCGTTACAGACATGCGGTCACAAACTATACCAAAATGTCGGGAAGGCTCGAGTTTTTGTAGGAAACATTTTTCGATTCGAGACACACCGGATTCAAGGTTTTTTTTCCCGATCCACTCCACCAAGACCCAATAAATTCTACTGCGCCGTAACAAAAGCCACAACAGTGTTTCCTCTTCCAAATCCATTGTAGCAATGGCTTTTTGACGTGATAACGTCTTATAAATTGATGAAACACCAGCTGTACGCACGAAAAAGTGTAACGCCGTAACGTTCCGCCTGACCCTGTGCGTGCAAGCGAGAGCGCAGTATAACCGATAGAGAAGCACGATCGGCGTCGGCTTGTACGCATTTCACTCTTCTCGCGTGACGTCAGAGAGTAGTGTGCGTCCAACATTTTTTTCGACTGTTCCAGCGAAAGCTACATCTGACAGATGGCCTTTGTTTTATAAACCGTAGAAATTAAGACTTAAAATCAAGATATCTAATAAAAATGTCATAAATTATTGAATTTTTAAAGCAATTTTTCAGATAATACATGGTTATTTGTTCGTTTTTGCACGGATATTTTTTGTGTCATATAATTATTACCGATTCATCCAAGCCAAAGTATAACTGAACGCACGATAATGGCAATATGGCGCTAATAATAATTAATAAATGCACGCCGTCTAAAATGTGGTTGGAAAAGTGGTCCATTGCTGCGACACTGTTTTGTCGTTGTATTGTGGCATGTGTGAGTTAAGCCTAAATTGTACACTAAAAACATTTTTAGTGCTAAATTGGGAAAGTAAACTACTAAACGTAAACTATAAATAAACATTGTGTTTATCGCTGGAATCCTATGTCTTCTCTTATAGAAAACTGGTTTTATAGTGACGAAAATATCTATGATTAAAGATGCACGCTTTGCACGAAAAATGACGCCTCGATACAGCGGGCTCTTAAAATGACTTTTCCATGGCAATCTTGTTATTTAGACATAAACGGGTACCTACATAATATGTGCCAGAAGATATCGTGCAATTTTGTAATAAAATTTCAGTTCTTGATTTTAATGATTGTGAATTGAACCAGTATTTAAGACAATCAACTAGGTACATAAATAGTAAAATTGTCCGTTTAAAATTTAGGTGCGTTTTTCATGTTTCATTCAGTATTACTCTTAATATTGAATGAAATATTATGTTTGCGTTCGTCAGCTTGTTTTTAATCTTGAACTGAAATTTTTTTGTTAAATTATTACCATTAAATATTTTAATAAAATTAATTAATATGTCGTGTCACGCTATTTTTTTGTTATTTTCGATCCCTTCCTCACAGGGGGGCCCAACTGTACGTCACGCTCTTTAATTTGCATTATAAAAACTAATTTAAAAAGTAAAATGAAAATGTAATGTGACATTACACATTATATAACCGCTTTATCCTCCCTCGTCAGATTTTCTCACGCTTTCTCATCTCCCTCTCCCGACATGCTTCCGTAACTAATTGACATCCCCAAATATTTCCTATAAAATAATGAGAAGTGTGGTCTGTAATTTCATTTGTACTACCAAAATATAATTCTAATTTTAATATGCCTATGAATAATTCAGTCAGTAAATATAGCTTAGTAAGTTATAGTCAGAGTGCCCGTCGGCAAAAAAATTATTGATACATACTCTCCCCAAACTTTGTATATGGCTTCATTAGGCCTAGTCTGACACCTATTTCCTCTATGTCTTTTCTTGATTTTGGGGCGTTTTCTCTCTAAACTTTCCGAAAGATGTCGTTTTGACGACATGTAAAAATTTATAGATATTGTTTGTTTTTTTAATTGGATAGCTTAAAAACTTCAACCAAAACGCTAAACTAATGTTCTCTGACAAATAACATGAACCATTTAAAATGTCTGACACCTCGAATATGGTCGACATATTCGAGGTGTCAGACATTTTAAATGTGAGCAACTTTCATTCCAAAATACTTAATCTCTGATATATTCAGTCGATTCGGGACTTTTTGAACATTCTGTATATATATTTATAGCTTAAAAATTGCACTGACAATGCGGTCAAAGTTAATGTATTGTATGTTTAGGCACTGGAATGATTGTTGACTTTAAATTAATTTTTTTATGCCATCTTGTAGCCAAAAGTCGTACCTTTCTGTTGGTGTATTCATTTTAGACAAGAATACGCTAGGTCAAAAGTTATAAGCGTTGAAAGAAATGCATCACCAAGGCACGATCTTAAACCTTTCAAAATGCTCTCCTGCACAATTTACATTTTTTGACATTTCGAATTCTTCCCGTGTACTCTTCAAATGTAAGTGCTTCGCTAACGACGATTTATTGATAGAACTACTATTTGTGCATATTAAAATCAGAACAAAGGTACAATAATTTAGACTGCATTATAAATTTTTGTAGCTCATCCGCTATTTGCTAAAGTCTGCTTTACGTACGTAAGAAATAGGTATAAGTGTTTTGATAAATATTAATTGACGGTTGAGGTTTCCGGTAAAGATCAGTCATAATATGTGTTTAGAACAGAAAAATTGTTTTAAATTGGGATTTTAGTTTTAACATCAGTATTTAACATTTTAATTTTGTATACCAATTTATTAAACTCTCATTCTGGTGAATTTCTATAGGGACCACAGATTTCACCTTGCTAGGTTTAAAAATATAATAGTTATAATTTTAGGACATATTGCTAAAGTTGTAAATGATTTTCTGTGTGACTAAATGAAATCTGCCATAGTCAGTTTTTGTTATAATGAGAGTTCTTTTGTTTCTTGAAACGCGCTAGTCATTTTTTATGTGATTTATTTTTTTATTTATTTTTATTGACTGACCTTTCTTCATGGCGATGTTTATTGTGGATGTTAGTAGATATTAAGCTGTAACGCTATTTATATTTGTAATCATTTTATTAAAATGACGATAACAGAAAAAGTGCATTGTACAATACGCGCCACGGATCTAAAAGGTTCGGAATTTAGTCACAAACAGCGTCGCAAAGGCACATTTTAGAGCCGTTGTGACTCCCACCACTTCCCAGCTACCTGCACGGAACGTGCGTTCGTCGGTGATTGGCCGTGATCGCTCGTTGCCTTTGTCACTTGTCGCTTTCCTGCTTTAAAGTACAGTCGAGTACGCTATTGTCAAGTTGTTATTGTTATTTTAGTTTTGTTGAGTTGCGAATTTGTAGTTTTTCAACAGACTGTACAAGCGCAAGCCCGCATTCGCATCTAACTTCCGAGCCTTTTAGATTCATGGCGCGTATTATAAACATTTTCGTATTGAACAATTTCACTTTGTAAATTTTTATGTAAGTGTTTTGTTTTTAATTTTTTGAATCTGTATTCTCTGTAACTACACTGAAACAGTAATGAGGTACCTACTGGATCCCTAATGTTTATGATGTTATGCTCATCGACTATTAATTTGTATTGCATACACAGTGTAAACTCTATAATATAGCGAAATTGGACAGATCGTGTATTTTATTGCGTTATAAAAAGTTTTCGTTAAACGGAGAGTAAAAGATAACAATACAGTTTTACGAAAAAGTGGTTTTAATTTTGACTAAATTAAGTGAAAAAAATTTACAAAACAAAATTATAAACAGTTTTGTACTATGCTAGTATTTTATATTCGTTATATTTTATTTATTATTTTTTTTTTAAACGCGCAGCAGCGAGGCAATATATACGTTACTACAATAAGTTAAACTGTGCTATAAAGTATAACTGCCAATTAACACATTTTTATGAACCCCACTGTTGAGGACCGGGGATGACGTATTGTTTCGCTATTGAGAGTGGTTGCTACGCTAAATAGAGTGTTTCAATATATGCATAACAATGTAAACCTAACAAACCTTAGCAATTTCTACGTTTCAGGGAGTTTTTCGTTAAAGAGAAGTTCGCTATATAGAGTTTACACTGTATTATATTTTTTGTATTAATTTCTCTAAATAGATATTTTCTTCTGTGACCTGATGGCTGATTTAGTTTAAGTTATGTTGTTTTTTGTGACGCTTTTGCAACGTAAGTTTTCGATTCAAATAAGTGAATTTCATTTTTGAAAAAATGTGCAGCTATTTGCCACGAATTCTGTAAAAGAGTCACCTATACTATATTGAAGTGAGGAGAAACAAAAAACTAAACGAATTTGTTACCTATGTCATTTAGTAGTTTTGCCAAATGTAGTTAAAAATAAAAAAGTTTACTTACATGTCAGCTTGATTTTCTCAAATCAGTGTAGTTACAAACTTTGTTAGCAAATTTTACAATTTTATTTATGATATTCATAAAACTAGTGGATATATTTTTATATTAACTAGTAGTCATATGGTTAATTGTTATTTTAAAGCTATTCATGTCAGTGATTAAAAGCCAGTACTTCTGATGAATAATAAATGATTGGTGCCAAAAATAAAAAATATTAATATTTGTTAAAAAATCTTATTGGACGTTTATTCTGCTATTGTTTTACTGTATTCGCTGTAAAAATTTGTCAAATAACAGGAGAATAGTTACTGCGAAAATTCAGATAGCGATTAAGTAAAAATATTGAATAAAACCGTTTACTGGTTACATGATTCTTCCGTATGCGCTATGTGGAAAAATTTATAAATAAGTTTATATCGTAATTTGTACCTACAGATAACTTTTTTTGAAGTGAAAACTTCTTTAGCGGCGTTGTACACTTTTTTTTGTAATGGGTAAAAAATGTTAAACTCGCGTCAGGGCGTCAGGGACACGTGACCTGATCGAAATTTCGTAAGACGAAAACTTTTGTGACATGCCCTATAAATTAAATCCATTGTATTAATGTGCAAGGTATATATTTTTTTTTGAGACTTGTCTATGCAATCGAATGGTTTTTAACTACACTATAAGTTGTGTTTTGGCGACATCAGACGGAATTTCTTGGAAGATATTAGTTCAAACTTTTCTGCGCTTTGGTCGTTTAACATAGACGTTAATATTCAAGTTTTCACTTCTGCCGGCACTCCCGGAGTGCATTTGCGTTTTTTTATTCAATCATTTTGTTCTTCCTAAAAAACTATTTTTCACTTGAAAGAAGACTGCGGATACAATTTTGTGTTACATAATTTAAAAAAAATATGTAACGGATTATTAATTGTACCAAATAAAGAATGTCCCGTTTTCATTGTTTCTGTAACTCAAAAACGAAATATATATCACCTGAAATCTGAGTTCGTCATTGAATTTGTCTCGAGAAGCCCAGAAGGAATTTAATTTTCTTCTATTGTAGATCATGAAAGCGGGACAGACTGTGCAATACAACGCATTAAAATTAAAAGGAATTCGAAAATTTGTAATGAACATGAAAACAATAGACAGTTGAGAATTGAAAATATCATTGCATAAATAGCTTTTAGTTTTTAAGAGTTATACATTAAACCAATAGTGTATTCTTTGTTTTAAATTACTTATTTATGTACCTAATATTTTGAGTTTTTAATATTGAAATGTAAAAATAAAAAAAATAGTATTTATATTTGTTAACTTAGAAATGAAATAATAATATGATTATATTAAGAGTTGTGTATTTATTTATAATTCTAATCCTAATATATTGTGAACTCGGTATCCAAAACTGGTTTCGCGGAAATAGTTATTTTCGTTAGGTGTTCATCCTCCTTTGACTGTAAAGCAGTCTAGTTGTTTTCGCAGGTGCGAAATGCGAATACAGATTATCATAAATTTTTACATGTCGTCAAAACGACATCTTTCGGAAACTTTAGAGGGAAAACGCCCCAAAATTAAGAAAAGTCATAGAGGAAATAGGTGTCAGACTAGTCCTAATGAAGCCATATACAAAGTTTGGGGAGAGTATGTGTCAATAAAATTTTTGACGACGGGCACTCTGACTATATACCTAGCTGCAATTTACAACCATCACGTGAGGTATTTTTGAATAGATTTTGACGTGATAACGTCTTATAAATTGATGAATCACGTCAATATAAAAAGATGAAACACCGGCTGCATGCACGAAAAAGTGTAACGTTCCTAACGTTCCGCCTGACCCTGTGCGTGATTATTAAATATGATATTCGAGCGGAATACGTTATCACGTAAAACTATCGTCCGTAAACCGACTTTACAGACAACCAATTTTTTTTTTGAAATTCTACTAGACTTATCAATATGTAATTTAATTACATTAACGAACTATGAGCACACAATGTCACCTCCAGTGTGTTCTCCGCTAATTTTTTAGCCCTTTGTTAAGAAAATATGAAAAAATCATGAATATAGTGTCTAGTAAGTGAACTTTCGTTGGAAACTACTGTTACTATTAGATATTGTTACAAAATATTTATTTTGAAGTGAAAACTTCTTTAGCGGCGTTGTACACTTTTTTTTGTAATGGGTAAAAAATGTTAAACTCGCGTCAGGGCGTCAGGGACACGTGACCTGATCGAAAATTCGTAAGACGAAAACTTTTGTGACATGCCCTAAATGAAATCCATTGTATTAATGTGTGAGGTATATATTTTTTTTGGGACTGTCTATGCAATCGAATGGTTTTTAACTACACTATATTAAGTTGTGTTTTGGCGACATCAGACGGAATTTCTTGGAAGTTATTAGTTCAAACTTTTCTGCGCTTTGGTCGTTTAACATAGACATGCCCTAAATGAAAATGAATCAAGTTTTCACTTCTGCCGGCACTCCCGGACTGCATTTGCGTTTTTTTTAGAGAAATGCAACGTTTTGTAAAAAATTGGTTGTCTGTAAAGTCGGTTTACGGACGATAGTTTTACGTGATAACGTATTCCGCTCGAATATCATATTTAATAATACATAACCTAAATTTTAGTAGCTGTCAAACTATATTTTTACCGACTAATAATTTGATCAACCAAAGCAAAATACATATTTTTAAGCAATTATAAAAGACATTTAAAAAAATGTATATATATTATATATTTGTTAACAAACCGTATAATTTATCTGGCCATCTGTCAGATGTAGCTTTCGCTGGAACAGCCGAAAAAAATGTTGTACGCACACTACTCTCTGATGTCACGCGAGAAGAGAGAGACTATCGCTTATATCGCGCTCTCGGTTGGGGAATGTTACTCTTTTTCGTGCGTGCAGCCGGTGTTTCATCAATTTATAAGACGTTATCACGTCAAAAATCCTGAAAAAAAGATGGAAATATTTTATGGACCGGTTTATTTTATTCCTTTTTTGATGTTAGCAGAAAATGACATCATAAATAATAGATTTGTTAATAAATTTCATCAAATGCTTTATTTTCCAGAGCACAAAAGTTCATTATAATATCACACTTCGATTTAACTCACTTTAATCAATATAATTTTCATTTTACAGACTTAACAGTTATGTAATTAAAACATAATAAGGTCCATTAGTTTTCTCACATTATGTATAAACAACAATTATAATATTATGTACAAATCTCTTAGATATACGTAGATGCAGTGTCAACATAAAAGTGTGAAATATACATACTACCTTTCTTTTTTTTAAACTATGAAAATAATTATTATGGCCATTTTGTTAGTAGGAGTATTTAGTAACAACAGAAAACAAATGACGACAATGTAGGTGTCAAAATGATAATAGACATAGAAATAGACAACGCGTGTGCTCCCATAATTAAGAAATAATCAAAAAGAAGAGACCAACGACTACATCTTTTTACGTTCATAGAGACACAACAATTTCGATTATATCAACAAATTTACAGTTAAGTTATCCGTCTCTATTTTATGGTTATGTATCTGTGCTTATTTTTAATTTCACTTTAGTAAAAGTATTTCGGTGTAAATAATTTATATAAATATAAAAATCAAGATCTGTACGTCCGACAAAAACTTTTGAACGGTAACTCCGATCATCATGAAATGACATTTTTTTCCGGTAAACTAAGATGAACGTGCGTACTCATGTTCCACCTAATTTGTTCTTTCGCACCCGGGTGAACCGTTAGTACAAGATAAGAGCGAATTTATCTGGTCCGAATCCGTCTGCTATCTAATTATTTTAATAACATTCGAAAAATAAACTCATTATAGCCAAATTTGGTACATATATTGGAAACTGTCACCGCACGAAGCCTATTTAAAATGGACCCAAACGGACCATTTTAAGGGATGTTTTTAGGGGTTGAAAATATTTTTTTGGGCCCAAAGTTACTGATAAAATTCTCAGAACCGTTTCAAATTTGCAATTTAACTCACTAATAAGGATTAAAAATATGTGCTGCTAGCACTTTAGTAAAATAGCCCCGATAGAACCGGATGTACAAAAATTAAAACACTAGTTGACGGATAAAGATTAACTTACTGGATGGTTTATTTAATTTGGTGAAGAATTGATTAAACAATGTTTCAATTAATTTAAGGGTAAAATATTTTATTTTGTTCAAAAAAGAACTTAATAAGTTAACCCAAAATAGCTACAATTCCTGTATTAGCAATTACACTATATTGGCAGCGAAGCTCTGCGGTGCGGCTCGTGTTTTTTAAAATATATACATATTCTGAAAATAACAATGGGCTTGTTTGGCCGAAGTAAGTACTTACTAAACTTAGTAAGCCAGTTAGCATAAAAAAATTAAAATCTTACAAGCTGACTATAGTGCTTTTCGTCCAGGACGGACTTACTGGCTTGACATAACTCAAAACACTGGTTTACGTTATATCCCGTACATAACCTCATAGACTGAATATAATTGACAGTACTAAATTTATCAATATAATTTAATTCATGTAAATAGTTGCAAATGGATAAATGACAGGTCTGTTCCTGTCTGTTTTTGTACATCAACAATAAGCAGAATGGCGTCTTATATTAAGCCATGCTTACTGCGTTAGCACTTATTTTGTGTTCCGGCCGAAAATTTTCTAAGTATAGTGAGTGACTTACTAAATTTAGTAAGTACTTACTTCGGCCAAACACGCCCATTAGTAGTGGTTGGCATAGGTACCTGGAACATGTTCGCCGTATTATGTTTTTAATTGTTTTTAAAGTCCTCTCAGCATACGTGTTATGCGATGGAATCAAAATGTAATTTAATATTTTTGTCGAGCTAAAAACCGCTACTCGTAAAATCTCTATTTGTTGGTTGGATGTGGAACCCAAATGTGGATAAATTAAAACATTTTTCAAAATTTTTCCAACTAATATTTTTCTACTTTTTAAATCTTTGTTAACGTCTGATTTTACTATTCAAATAAATAAAATTTCAGATTATTTTTTCAGACAATTAGCTTTATTAATAATCAATAATCAATTTACGTTCCTGTTCGGATTTGGACCAAATCCGGATTAAAACGTAAATTGATTATTAATATTACTGAAACGTAAATTGGTCTTAATAAAGCTAAGTCACAAAAAAGAGTTGGCAATTTTATTTATTTATCGACTTTTGAAATAGAGCTCGCGACTTTTGTGAAAAATAAAAATTCAGGGTAATTTACATACTTTTATGTCAACACTTTTATATACAGATATTAAAAATTATTCGCTTCCTCTGTACTCTCGATATTGTTGGATGTAAATGCGTCATGATAATAGTAAAAAATGTTATGTGAACTTTTTTCTGTACATAATTATTTACAAATGTGTTTAATACAAAAAATTGATTTATGTTGTAAACCAACAATAAGGGTAACAATTTGTAGTAATGTAACGGGAAATTGAACGTACATATTCCATAATTGCACGAACAGAATAAGCTCTGTTAGTCAAAACTTCCCAGCTTTATTATTTACTATTTTTCAAAAAAACAATGTTATCAAAAAATACGATAATAAACATTATTTTTTTATACCCAAAGCACTGAATGTTCAATGTGTGCAGATAAATCAAATAGGTATTTATTTATAGATCATAAAGATAATTTCAGTACATGCTAGTTTAATTTTTTCATTCAATACATATATAGACGCGTTTCTTATAAAGACAAAGCCACTTTTATATGTACATTGATTTCCCATTACGTATTTACCGACGCCAAGCTTAATAGAATTCAAGTAAGTTGTCAATTATGAAATCATTTTGTACGTTATGAGAATCCACTGAGCTGCATCTGCTTATTGTAATTTATAGTTATTGGCGTAACTAGTAGTCTAAGTCATTCATGGCGTGTCATCGCGCTGACAGGTCATGACTTAGCCTACAAGTTGCGCCCATAATTTTATTCAACAATTGCGCGTTATTCATGTTTTAATTATAATGAGATGTTGTAAATATCTATTTATTTCTTTATAAAAAAACTGTCAATACTAACAGCATCAAACAGCACGATTCAATGTTTTGGTTTGAGGTTAGCCGGTTATGAATAAACTCCATGTCGAAAACATTCGGCCTCTCAATTTTAGCCTCAATGGGTAACAACGGAGTTGTTGTTAACTACTATTTCGTTACGACTCAGAAAATAGTTACGTTTATTTTCATTACTCCACAATGGCCGAGCTAGTAGGAATCTTCATTGAGTTATGACAAGTAATTGTCACCAGTCGGTAAATGGCTATTTAGGGTTCGGTTTTTAGGCATGATAAAACATGAATAACGCGCATGAGTTGAATAAATATACTTATGCACCGACAGTAGTGAACTGTAATAAAACCGTACACAGTCTTGTCACTGCGCAAGACTAATTTGCGCACTAGCTCAAAAATCGATACTGCGCAAGACAGTCTTGCGCAGTAACAAGACTGTGTACGGTTTTATTACCGTTCGCGGCTGCTTGGAACGAACTTAACAGTGAAATTAAGATTCATTTCGAATTACAGATTTTCTCAGATAAGTCAGTTTGAAATGGTCACTTTATTTTTGTATGCAAGTTCGACAACAATTAATAATTAAGCTCTACTAAGCTTGGCCGGCATTGATTATTAATTAATAATCATTTATACTTATAATACAAACTGTTATAATAATTTTTATTCATAACTAATATTTACAAAGTGTTCTAATGATATTTTATTTATATTTAAAGTAATGTCTGTACATGTTACATATTATTTACAGTTTAGTATTTACAGTCACGAACATTTGGTAAATACAGTACTTATTATATAAAAATAATAAATAATAATAAAAAAAAATTGATTATCGCAATAGTTCATAAGAATGTCACATACATTTTTATAGTAGGTAATTTATATTAAAATTGTATTTATATCTAATGATAATATTTTCTTTTATATCACAACCAATATAATTTAATGTACATTAATAGCCATTCTTAAATGTGATACATCTTAAAAATTTTTCACCACACGTTTCACAAAATATTTTGTTACCAAATTTATTAATTATTAATGCCCTGTTAACCGGATGCTAGTAATACTGCTTTGGGCGCAGTTCATATAAACGAATTTTTATCATGTTTTTTCAATTGCAACAATTATTAAATAAAATACCTATGAGCTATCTAAAAACATCTTCAAAATTTCAGTGAAAAAATATTGTTGAAAATAACGGAAGCAGAAAATGTGAATTTTTTCTATCGTCCAATGGATAGGTAGTTGATTTGTCAGGATCAATTTGGCGGATCAAAGATGCTTTTATGCCTCTACTACACACGTGGCCAGCACCGCCACTCAAGTAAGTGCCTATCATCGCTGCGATGATTGCCTAGCCCTCCACACAATCGTGCCGGTCCGATTGTGTGTACGGGCGCACGATGCTGGCCACGCATTCCTTTGATGTACCGACAATCAACCGATTACTGCCGATTACAGGCGATTATGTCCACGCACCGACGAATATGCCCTCTACACAATCGTGAGTGCCTGTAAGTGGCTGTGCTGGCCACTTGTGTAGAGGAGCCTTTACATTTCTCAACGCACGAATATTAAACATTATATAATCTATTGGTTACATGACGCTACGTGCCTCAGTTAGAAATTAAAATATATAATGAAACTACCTGTATACTGGGTGTTTAAAAAAAAAAATTCGGACGTTTTTCTTAAAAAATAACGTGTTGAATGAAAAAAAAGTTCGAACGAAAGCTATTGAGTTTCGAGGGGGAAATCGTTTGGACACAATAGTTTTTTAAATGAGAACCCCCATTTTTATGATCGGATGTTGTTTTTTGTGATAAATAGTATATTAAAGTATAAGTGGATAAAAAGGTCTTTAAAACACGCGTGATAAACACTCGTGTTTTATATGTAAAAATCACTGATTTTAAATCAATCTAAAATTCAATATGTCAATTGTACGAGTTCCAACTTAAATTAAAGTTACATAGGTTAGGCCGTTTGTACATTTTTGTCATCCCTTTATAAAATAGCTGTATACTGTATAGTGACCCATATCGCACTAGTGGTGTAATGAAAAGTATGCAATCTAATGGTGGCACTTCACATGGCTACTTGTGTTCGCTATTGGGTGTTTGTTGTATTTGACGTTCAAGGCAAACATGCAAATAGAGGCAAATACGACCATCCACACATGGCAGTCAAATAACAAACACACAAACATTTGGCAGCAGAACGCAAGGTTCAAAATTCCAGGAATTTTAGCACTGTTTCATTGTCCCAATTCATTTTCAATAGTAATTATTCTAGTTCTCGCTCACAGCACAGACACAAAAATACTACAAGTTCGTACAGGTTCATGGCGCGTGCGTTTCTGAATATGGCCATTGTGTGGACGGTTTATTTGCGTATTTGCCTATTTGACTTCTTTGATGTGCCTCGAAAAACCGACAAGCGCACGGTAACGCGTATTTGGTATTGGCCTTATTTGTCAAACAGGCAAATAAGGCCAACATTTTGTCAAATAGACTGTCCACACTTGGTAATTGTTTGCCAAATATGCCAAATACACAAATACAAATAGCCATGTGAAGTACCGGCATAACAAATTCAACCTGAAGATTAGAAATATATGAAAAACAAAAGTATGCGTGAATAGAAATTGTCATAACCTATACAAGAAGTGAAGTCTGTTTCAAAAAAGTTGAAACTATATCGACAATAAATCGAAAAGCAGCTATTTTATAGAAAGTATGAAAAAAATCCTTATTTAGAATTGAATATAAATAACAAAAGCTTTTAATAAGCACACATAAACAAAAATTCGTTTATTTCTGAGAGGCCCAATTGTCAGTACGTATATCGTAATATTAATTTTGCAGTAAATTATATATAAAAAAAAAACATCTTGAAAAGGAGACTGGCCGATTTCTCTTACGATTTTTTTTTCATTTTATTACGTTGAATTGTGAAGTTGTATAGTCTATCCAGTATTTTTTGTTCACAGAAACAAAACAAAACTATCATAATAGTCAGGGCTGGCCAAACATCTTCAAATACGATAAAAATATAAACACAAGAAAATTTATAACATTAATAAAATTATTATACTTTCTATACACTATTTTATACAAATGTGAACTAAAAACTAAAAAAAAATGTTTAAATATAAAGATCTTGATCAAAAATGATATAAAGTTCCCCGATCAGGGTAGAGCGAGATTGTCTTTCGGCGCCCTTTGCTCGACGCTTTCACATCACATAAATTGTATTTCAGCCTACGTTAAACAAATACTAATTATCTACCAACTTTTTCTAAAATAAACTTTGATTGTATTAATCAACACTTATTGTATTTCAATCAAATAAAGTAGCTCTAATTATATTATACTCTTGTTTCTTTAACGTAAACAAAGTTCCTGTCGCTATATAATTAAATTAATATTTGGTGTTGATTGATATCCGTCACTAAAAATAAAATCTGTTACCTATGTAATTATTGTAATAAAATAGTTAAAAGAAATTGTTTTTTGAATTTGGCAATTTGGCGCCCCTTGTGACCTTAGAGCGACCACTCCTTTCGCTTTACCCAGGGCCGGCGCAGGATATAGGAGAGACTTGCTATTGCTGTTAGACAAAATCTTTATATTCAAAAATTGTTTTTTACTTTTTAGTTCAGTTAGTTATAAAAGAGTGTATTTTTTTAAAGTAATAATTAATGATGCTATTTTTACATAATTTATTCACCTAGAAAAAGCAGTTCAAATATATAACATTTTCCTATAGTGATTGAAAATGAAGCTAACATTTTTCATTTTCATTTTTCATGAATTATTTTGAAGTTTTTTTGCTTCGTCATAATAATTTATACTGACCATTGCCTAAAAAGTAGTTCGAAATATTTTATTTTATATATTAAACGAGGACAATGTTCTAAACTACTCGATAAATAAAGCAAAAAAAAAACAAAAACTGTATGTTTTGCATACGCCAACCCTGATAAATTATACAGTTCTAGTGATATTATAACGATGTTAATTTGGGAGCTCGCTGTACAGTCTTTTTTTAATGTTGCTGTGACGCAATAATGTTAGTGAAGTCTTATAAAGACAACGAAGCGGCACCAGTGCTATCATTTGCGGAATACCTTTCCTTTGTTTTGTTTTTATTTCTGAGTAACAGAGAAGACATTTGCCATTATAACAAAGAAAATAACTTGAAGATTATATTTTTTATAATTGACAGTACTGCAGTATATTTATAATAAATTCCAAAAGGTAATAACTAGCATTCTGTTGAGATTTTGGATGTCTTTTAATATAGAAACTGTCCAAATGTCTATTTTATTAAAAACAAATAATCTAAAGATAGTTTTGTGATTAGTTTAATTGTCTCTTTTTTTATTCTCAAAATTAGAGGTAACGTGAATAGATCTCACAATAAATTACATTTGATTTTATTGTGATCTTGATAATTAAATTTTAATATTTTATGTTTTTCAGATAAATGGAAAAAATTAACAACTTAATTTTAATTTATCTTTTCTAGCAAAGTATTTGGACAGTAATAATATATTAATAAGCAATAACCAAGTGATTATTCGTCGATGAAATTTTACGAATTATCCGTCACAATAGTTTATTAAAGAAACACTTCGATCTTTTAAAGATTTATTCGAGTTCTAAAAATCGTTTCAATCACCATTTTAATAATTTTTGGCATTTGAAAATTTTATTACATTTTTTTTATATTATATACAAAAAACGAGAAATCTCCAACCAGACACCGTATATATTTTACACGAAAATAATAGTATTTATAAACTATTATAATACAACATTGAGTTCAGTGCTTAGAGTTGAGTTACTTGTCAAACGGAACTCTCTCTTTTGGTGACCATTAGCGGTGTTTCGACCGTCGGTTCCTCATCGGCAGTCAGAGGTTGTAACGGAATGGCCGGTTGTTCCGTTCTGCCCGGTGTCAACGGTGGTATCCGCACCCCGCCCGGATTATGTGGCATGGACCTACACGCCTGCATCGGATACAGGGTCGTGGGAACGGCCTGCAGGTGACGAACTCCGGCTATTGCACCGCCGTACGTTGGCCAGTGCTGTCTCGGCAATGTGCAACCACCACCAGGAAAACTACCGCCCGGTATCACTGGCTGCATTTGCTTCGCGAACAAACAACATCTGTGATTTACTTACTGGTATTTGTTTACTAATTGCAAAAATATATCAAGCATGTTGAATTCAGTCAGTCTATTGAACTAATAGACGGAGAGCTGGCTACGGAGAAAATGGGTGACTCGTTGCAGAGCTGAAAATTTGCAGAATGATAGGAGATAGTACAAATAAGTAGGAAAAAAATTACCAGAAGGCTAGGCGGAAGATAAAGAGCCGCCAGAAGGCGCTAATGTTGCGAAAAATCAGTGCACTTCTGGCAATTTTTATACTTATTCTGTAATTCAAAACTAGATTATATATTATACATTATATAGTTATAAGGGCATACTGAAAATTCAAACATGATATAATTTATTACATTCGACAAATATTCAAAATTATTAATAAAATTACGTTGTTATAACAATGTAATTTTTTTTAATTTATTTAATTTTATTTCTATCAAAATGACATTAATAATTTAGAATATTTATCGAATGTAATTATTATATCATGTTTGAATTTTCAGTATGCCTTTATAACTATATAATGTATAATATATATAATATATAATCTAGTTTTGAATTACAGAATAAGTATATAGAAATTGCCAGAAGTGCACTGATTTTTCGCAAAATTAGCGCCTTCTGGCGGTTCTTTATCTTCCGCCTAGCCTTCTGGCAATTTTTTCCCTACTTACTTGTTCGATCTCCTATTATTCTGCAAATTTTCAGCTCTGCACCGAGTCACCCATTTTCTCCGTAGCCAGCTCTTAGCCCAATAGTAGATCATAAATGGTGTGAATTTAAAAACTCTTCGTCCGAGAAGTTTCGTTGTTCTATCACTATGAATATAAATAAATAAGAGAGTTAATAATAAATCATTTTACTTACAAGCTTTTGTTGTGTAACTATATCTTGCATTGGCATACCATTTCTTAAGGTACAATAGCCAACATATCCACCGCCGGAATTACCAGCTTGGTGTAGAAGACTTCTGTTCGGCGACGACGTTTCAATTGTTGATATGTGCTGTCGTTTTCTAAGGAAGTCGGTTTGTTCGTCTGAGTCAATCGGCTGCGGTATAATATCAGGATTTTTCTCGTCGCTTTCGTTGCCATCGCCGCCACTTGAGTCGTGTTTGCTGATCGGACTGCCGCCGGCTATCCCCTTATCGCTGGAGATTGTTCCACACGTCGAGCCGCGGTGCTCCCTATTGCCGAACGCCCGGTGGCGTTTTCTTTGACCTTCGTTCCGTGTACACTGTAGTCGTAGTACGATCACGACTACCAACGCCACGATTAGTAATGCCGATATTACTCCGATCACCACGCTCATCGTCGGTGTGAACAGAATTGCAGAGCGAGGCCGTTCTGGTAAACGTAAAAAAATTATATTTACTTAGTAAGAGTTATTGATATAATTTTTTTAATTATTATTAACAGCAATTTAAGTTTAAAGTATTCTTTAACAGAGTGGAACCACAGCTTGATCAATCGGTTCTTTACAAAATGTTTGAAGTGCCAATTGGGCGACGGGACCATTCCGACTTCAAAAATGACCTTTGGTATGGTGTATTAAAGAAAATAAAATTTCTGATATCGCGTGAGGTGACGCGGGTAATGGAGGATAAGCGTACTGGCAGAAAACTAATAAGTCATCTGAAAACCTCTGATCACAAAGGTATTTGCATCGACCAATGATTTCTGTAGACACATTGTATAAAACAGTTGTTTATTTGTATGTATGTATCGTAAATTGTAAAACTGTTTCAATTTACTTAATGTAGTATTCAATAAATTTAGGCAGGATAATGCGTATTTGCGAATTGAAGAAAGTAATATATGGGCACAAATTGGATTAAAATTTAAATGGATTTGACTATCCTCCAGTCTAGGATAATATATGCGAATGTCACTATGTTTATTTATTTATACATGAGGACTAAATGCGGCTATTTATAATACTGGGGGCAAAAACTGTTTAGAGTAACGTTCGTGATTCATTATTTAAAATCAATAATTAAACAAGCAGCCCTAACGTTTACAAGACCAACTTCTCAGTTTGATGAATATTGCATATTATGTAATAATAACATAGAAAAGTGAGCATTTTATTCAATAAAATAACAATTTATTTCATTGGATGTTTGACAAGTGTCTCATTTTTAAAATTTTCAATGTATATAAAAAAATTAAATGTTACTGTCTCAGATAAACAAATGAAAGAGTATAGCTTTGTTAGTAGAAGATTTGTTCCAAAAATATGTATTGAAGGAGATTTATTTGGTTGAGGAACAAATGAAACAATTAAATAAATTATATATCATTTTACAGATAATTGCTTGCTCTACTGACATCGACAACTAAAAAATTTATTATTGCTTTTGTTTTTGTAAATTAATTAAAATACAGCAACGCTGAACAACGTCTACCATCTCTCGGCTTTAATTTTGAAACAACGTCAACACTTCGATCTGTCATCTGACCTTCATATTGAAATACAACAGACACAATACTGCATACTGCCATCTGACGACTTTAATTTTGAAACAGCGAGCAACGCTGAACAACGTCACAGCAATGCTGCATGGTGCCATCTGACGACTTAGCCCAACGCTTTTGCTACTTGCGCCTCTATATGACAATTTTAGTAAAATATTTCTTCGATCTGTCATCTGAGCTTCATATTGTAATACAACAAAAAGAAGAACGTTATAAGCAGTGTGCAAAATTAGAAACGAATTGAATACCTGCAATCATATTTAAAAAATAATTTTGTAAAGTGATAATTATTATACTTATTTAGTGCGAATAATTCGCACAGGTCACTCTAGTTAATAGATAATAATTTATTATAAACGAATTTATGTATACCAATCTACAATTTATTTGTTTAATGTTTAAAGTATTCACAATATCATTGCCGTGTTGGATGATATTTGCAGATGACTACTTTTATCTGTAAATTGCATTGTCTCAATAAGACGCCGAGAATCTCTTCAACGGTTCTATAAAAGACAAGACCAGTCGCTTGGGAATTAAGAACAACATTTACAAAAGCTGAATCCTAAAGAAGGGAGCACAGAGAAAACAAATTCCAACTGTACATAGTGTAGATACGGCATCTATTAGGAAACGAAAGAATTAGACGTAATGACTCGTAGCCTGTTTACAAAACAGAGCTGGCTTATTTTGTATTAGCATTAGTGTCTCGTTGTTATTCATCATGACGATTTAGTGCCCTTTTAAATGTCTTTCAGACTTTGAATTGCGTTTAATTTATTCTCAATTATAAATAACACTTAAGAAGTTTTAAATAGTTCTTTGAATTCAACTTGAAACACGTGCTACATTTTTACTCGAATATTGCACTTTTGATGATACAAATATTGGTCAAGAGCAAGTAACTCGCACGTCGACTGCGACGGTTCCGTAGAGCTAACAAATGAATAAATTGCATTTCAATAAATCTTCCATAATGACATAAATGAGTAGTGATTTCGTCAACGGGATAATTAATTATATTTGACATCGTTATTATTATTCATTTCTAGAAAACCATAGCTTTTTTGTATACGTTTGTTCAAAATTTTAGCTGGACTTATTTTGTAAATAGAGGGGGAGCAAATAGTTTTCGAAATACGTTTTCAGAAAAAGCTCGAAAACTACATAACATATAATTAAAAAAAAAGTAGTTTTGGGACTTTTTAGAGTCTTTTTAAATGACGACGATCGAATACAAAGATATATTCTTTTGACAGTCAAACTTTGATCCTGCTATATTTACAGAAAAATATTTTTAAAGTCATGACTATTTACCTTAATAAAAGTCGACTGTGTGAGAGATATGGCCGGACAAACGAGTAATTTACAAGGGTTCTGTTTTTGATGCTGAGGTAGGGAACTCTTGAAATGGAAAATATTCATCAACATAAGAGCTGATGGTATTTAGCTCGACTAGGCCGATTTTGATAAAAGTTCGTGTAATCAATAATTAGCGTGACCTGTGCGAATTATTCGCACTAAATAAGTATAATAATTATCACTTTACAAAATTATTTTTTAAATATGATTGCAGGTATTCAATTCGTTTCTAATTTTGCACACTGCTTATAACGTTCTTCTTTTTGTTGTATTACAATATGAAGCTCAGATGACAGATCAAAGAAATATTTTACTAAAATTGTCATATAGAGGCGCAAGTAGCAAAAGCGTTGAGCTACGCCGTCAGATGGCATCAAGCAGCTGTGACGTTGTTCAGCGTTGCCCGTCAGATGGCAGTATGCAGTATTTACAATTTGAAGGTCAGATGACAGATCAAAGCGTTGACGTTGTTTCAAAATTATAGCCGTCAGATGGCAGACGTTGTTCAGCGTTGCTGTTAATTAATTAATTTACAAAAACAAAAGCAATAATACATTTTTTAGTTGTCGATGTCAGTAGAGCAAGCAATTATCTGTATAAAATGATATATAATTTATGTGGAGAAATTGTGTGGTTTTTTCTAAAAAACGAGGCAAACATCTTTAACCTTAACGTATTAATATACATATATGATTGTTATTCAAATAAATTAATTAAAGAAATATTTGAAATAATTTACTATTTATTATTTGTCATAAAAACTATACTTTTTATACGATTACAATCGGATTAAAATAACGTTTTGGGCAAAGCCGACACTGACGCGAACGAAGTCGCGGGCAAAGGCTAGTTTTCTTTACAAACTCCAATATGTTTTTGTACAAAATTCACTGAGCTGCAACTATACGGACGCTAACCTGTTGTGCGTCGTCTTAGTGCAGCTTAGAAATAGAAAAGTTGATTTCTATTCGGGTGTGTGAGTTTTAATCCAGTGCTGGACTGAACCTCTCAATACAATCCAATACAGCATAGCACAACTGAAGATAGCACAGAACAGGAGACCAACTACTCTAAACATCAAACAGACGATAAAGAAAATAACATCAAAAGTGAGGCCATTAGCTCAGGGTGATTGGCTACTGTACTATAGACACGATAGGATAACATGGGATACGGGTCCTCGAGTGAATTGAGTTTCGAGCAGTAGGGCGTTTGTATGTGTGGGTGTAGAGACGTTGGCAGCACTGCAAGGATGATTCGGACTTGTCTTGCGTAGTCAGATTATACCTTGAGTAGGGATGGGCGAACTACTGCAAAATACATATACGCAGTAGAGGTGCGCAGAGTGTGCCATTAAAAAGAAAAGAGAGATTCATATATTTTGTATCGCAGGATGTATATCACTCATTTAGCTCAGTGATTGAAAACAAGATAATTTCTCTCAAATCTCAATAACTCAATCTGAATGATGCATTGGTGTACTGAGCGAGATGGAAAGATACTCAAGAAAGAGAGACGTTAGAAAGCAGCTGCACGCAAAAAAGCATGTGCTGTTCATGTAATAGCTATATCTGTTAGTGGGAAAGACTACAGTGTTCAACGCTGTGTCTGGCGCGAGGAGATGGTGCCTCGGCTGCTCCCCGACGTTCAAAATAAGACATCGCCAGAATAATATGTTAAATCAGTGCTGACATATGGTGCTGTATTTATAAGCGCTGTGTTTCTGACATTGCTTAGGGTACGTGCACCACGGAGCTGTGATACTAGATGGTAGCAGTGATTATAGCTTAGAGAGTGGAATACAAGCGCTGATGGGTGTGCACAACTAAGCATTGCTTACTTGCTGCAATTGTAGAATAATTTCAATAGCCAGTCCATTTCAAGATGTCGAGTAATAATAATAATAATATTAATAATAATAATAATAATAATAATAATAATAATAATAATAATAATAATAATAATAATAATAATAATAATAATAATAATAATAATAATAATAATAATAATAATAATAATAATAATAATAATAATAATAATAATAATAATAATATATTAGTCACATTGACACAGGGTATATGACAAGTCAATAGTGTTTACATTTAAATTTCATGATTAAAAAATTCATTAAAATTATAGAATTCACCGTTTACCAGATGACTTTTTAACTTCTTTTTAAAGGCTAGAAGTGGCAATGATTTTGTATCTCGTGACAAATGGTTATAGAATTTAACACAGTTATATAGTGCTCCTTTTTCAAAAGTAGTTAAAGAGTGATCCGGCACCCGAAAGTCGCTGTTTCCTCTAGTATTATGTGCATGTAACATTTGATGACAAGCAAAATATTTAAAATGTTCTTTTACAAAACAAACACACTCGTAAATGTAAATGCAAGGCAGTGTTAAGAGCCCATGGGCAGAAAAAGATCCTCTACACGTCTCTCTGGCATTTAATTTAGCTAAGATACGGATGCAACTTTTCTGAGCTTTAAAAATCAACTCAATGTTTACCGCTCCCCAAAAAATAATTCCATATTTCATTTTAGAATAAAAATTTCCAAAATACATAGTTCTAACAGTAGTAGCGACGATGATTATTTCACTTCTGCAGCGACAAAATGGTTTATTTTAAATAGGCAAACTAAATTTTTGTCTAGACAATACCACGTTCACCCTATAAATAAGAACCGATCTACGCTTGGTGAATATCATCACCTCTTTAATGAATTAAGAAATTATCCACAGCGTTTTTTTGAATATATGAGAATGGAGCCAGTCACGTTTGATTATATTTTGGAAAAAATAAAGCCAAGGCTAGTAAAACTCGCGGGGCCCAATGTGCAGTCAGTTTGCAGCGCGCAGAAGAATGGTAAATACCATTCTTTAAAACACAAGCGATTATAACAATTCGCATACTCGATGTACTCTCTGCTTGGTTGTGCACGCTTTCATATGAATATGCGATAAAATTCTATCAGAGCTGTAAAGCTATCAGCTATCATCACTGCTATCATCTAGTATCACAGCTCCGTGGTGCACGTACCCTTGGCCTGAGACTGTGCTGTACCGTAGTAAGCCTTGTCAATTCGCAAGTGCAAGTGGGGAAATATCACGAGGAAATAAACCTATCAAGATACTCGAGTGCAATTAGAAGTGAGCCGATGGTCGACACTACTTTACATTGACATAAGCAGAGCAACGTACTGTTATTACAACATTGCAAAAAAAAAAAAAAACTACACTGAATGCATCTAAGCTGTTCAAAGAGAACGACATTAATTAAAGTCTTACTTGCATCAGCAATGCGCGACTAAGAGGATACCGTGACAATACATCGTTTCGAGGTGTTTTCACATTGTTTCAAAGAGATACCGGACGCGAATTTGTAGCTTTAATTTGGATATTATCGCGGCAGATATCATAATATATTTTTAGCACTATTTCTTAGCCTGCGAATAAAAATGAAGATCGCTCTAAAGTAAACTGCCAAAAATTTGGAAAATAATACTACTGAAAATAAAGTGAAAACCAGCTATTTTATAGAGGGTAGTGCAACAAAAATATAATATAAATATGGAGCGGAATGATATTATCACTCGTGTGACTGTTAAGACTTCATAAATATTTGTATAAAACTACTGTGAAGTACGAGTGTTATTCTCTAAAGTTGAAATCGCGCAAAAAAATCAAATGCCTGCTATTTTATTTTGAATTTATTTAAAAATTCTTACAGCAATAGCGTATGGATATCTATACACCATCTGAAAGTAGTAATTTTAATGAAGAAAACCCCATACTACGATTTTTGAAAATCTGAAATTTTTACATTACTTTTTTAGGTTTAAGGTTTAAGGGGTAATTGTTCGGTTTTTTGTTAATATTACATTGGCAAATTATTTTTTTTATTCGAAAAAATTACAGCTTATTTTAGGACATAGAAAGGTAAGTCTCCTGAAAATTTCATAAAAAAAGTCATTTTTGCAGGAGAAAAAAATTAAAAACGAAAAACACGGTTTTTTCGATATTTCTCTGATCTTTGAGGTTATGTGAAGAAGCATAAAAGTTGTAGATCCTTTTAATACCTACGACATTGCCATACAACATTTTTCGATTGGAGGTCAAATTTTGCCGGAAATAACGGAAAACCGCGTTTGACCCCTAAAACGCGTCCCACGCAGCCCTCCGGCCCTTTACGCATTTGAATTTTTGGTTTCTGTATTTCTGACGGCAGTTTCTTCCCTTCCTCATGATTCGTTTTCTGTTATTAATTTTTTCCTTGTCAAAAGTTAACTTCACTGGTATAGGCCGTTGTAGATGCAATTTCAAAACATTTTGTACAGAACAAACGTGCTGTTGTTTAGATTAAGTATATCAAATATATAAAATTAAGATAGTGATAGAGATCAAGCCAGCGTTTACCTTTTTCCGCAGTGAGTTGTTTTTCCGGTAACCTGAGTGTGGCAGCTTGCAGTACGACTGGTTCACCTCTGCCTTTGGAATTGTATGAATAGACGGCCGCCTGGTAGTGCGCCCCGGGTTCGAGGCCTGTTACATTAAATCGGGCTACTGGTGATGACATGTTGGCGCGCATGTCTTGACTGTGGCTTTCTCTGACCTCCAAGAGAAATGATTGTGGCATTCCACCGTTGAAGCCCTCGTTGCAACGGACGGAGAATGATGACATCGATATGTATGACACGCTGCAGTTATGAACCTGATCTGGTCGTCCTGTAATATGTTAAATGCGTCGAAATAAATAAAAATATTTTTTTAGACTACGTGAATTGAAAAATAATTAAGAGTCTAATCGAGATTTCTAGAACTGCTTTGACCATGGGAATATAACATTAGCTCATATAGAGTCGAAAATAATTATTTGGATGATAACAATACACTTTTATTAAAGGAGATTTAGTGGTTGAGGAACAATTGAAATAAGCTTTACCAAAGTATCGCTTGTTGCCAACGTTTCGAAAATTATATTTTCATCCTTAGGGCCTATGAACATGTATAGTATTCAATTACATTAATATTATTATGATTTCTAAATTACTCACAAGTCAGATAAACCAAACATACCTCAATGCAAGTTACCTTTTTGCCTTCAGTATACAATAATTAAAATTGTACTACTGACAGTGAGTAATAATTAAACGTTTTGTTTTAATTGGCATGAAAACATAATATTCACAGCGTATACAGCCCGAAAAATATGGCGAAGTTGGTGCATGCGAACAAAAAATTTTCAACTATGAAAAGGTCTATAAAATCAGTCTAAAGGCCGCTGTACACAAGGCTAGAAACGCTGCTAGATTCCTTGCTAGATTTCCCTACTAGTTTTCTAGCGCTGGTTTTCTTGATTGCTGTTATGTTTGCGCTTCACACGAGACGTCTTTTCAAGCTTGTTTTGTGGATGGATCTGGAGCGCGCGCAGTGACAGTTCAAATATAAACACAGAGCAAAACGTGTCTGTTGTCTGACTCTGAGCAGAATGACGTCATGTTGGTTTGTGGGTGTTTGTTCAAGTCACCCACGTGACAAGATACTGCTTCCTGATTGGTTCTTGCTCATACCTAGCAAGGGAAATAGCTCCTTTTCTAATTTTTAAACCTATCTTGTGAGCCCGCAGTGACGTCATTTCCAGCTTCGTACTCAGTCAGTGTTTCTAGCCTCGTGTGCAGCGGCTTTAATTGTAACAGTAGTCCGCTACTGACATCTGTTGTATGTTGAATTTATTGACATTAGGCGGTCGCTACAGTAAGTGGATAATAAGAAAACGGCTTGAATAACCTCTTTAAACGAACGTTCACTTTCCTCAGTAATGTTTATTCAAATGCCTAAATAAATAGAACGTATCAACTGGCCGCTTGCCCTCGAAACATCGCTGTGATGGAAACTAGTTTCGAGTTGACTGTTAGTAAGTTATTAACTTTGAATTTATTTGATAAGTACTCTATTTTTAAATTACATTTGCGTTTCTTTATTATTATGCAAATAAGATACTGTCAAGTTTTACATTGAATAATTGCAAATGCATATTTTAAAGCAATGAGCACAGTGGAAATTATATTTTAAAAATATCGGGATGAAAAGTTTTGAAGATATCAAATCACTATATCAATTTTTATAAAATATTCGCTTGAAATGTTATTAAATGAAAATACCTCGAGCAAAAGTTTTAATTAAAAATCGCGATAATCAGGCAATCAGCAGGAAACAAAATGTATACTTCATTTAAAACATTACTGTTACTTTGAAATTTCAATTTTATTTATTTGAAGTAAAATCCTAAACCGTACGATATAAAAAAAATTGGTTGTCTGTAAAGTCGGTTTACGGACGATAGTTTTACGTGATAACGTATTCCGTAATACATAACCTAAACCTCCCAAAATTTGGTTTCAATCCGCTTATCCTTGGTGTCGGAATGATAAGAAATGTCAAAAGTGACGTTTGCAACTGTCAAAGTATTATGTTCTAATAATAATTAGTTATTCCAATACTTAACTTAGAAGGCGTTGCATTTCACAAAATACTAATGTCAAAAAATTGAATTAAACATTAGAAATGCAGCCGTTTTCATGTTGCATTTATACAGCTATTTTTCTATATAAATTTGTATAAAAAAACTGTTTAGGCAAATTCTGTTATACGAAATCTATGTAAAATGTTCTCCTCTTTCGTTTAAGACTGGTTTCAAACCGATCTGATTTAAATTGAGCGAGAAATTAGCAAAAAGCACGCACAGGGTCAGGCGGAACGTTAGGAACGTTACACTTTTTCGTGCATGCAGCCGGTGTTCTATCAATTTATAAGATTGGTGATTCATCAATTTATAAGACGTTATCACGTCAAAAAAAAACAATGAAAATAATACATCTCTGATAAAAACTAAATATTTGAATATTGTCATAGTAAGTGATAAATTATACTGAATATGTATTACAATTTTCTGGCGTATTCTCACCGCATATTAAAGCTCCTGCCAAACATAGTTTTTCCTATAAAATTCCGAAGGAAATGTTTGTTTATAAATCCGCAGAATTAGTTTAGTTAGTTTATATAACAAAATAGTACAGGTCAAGAATGTTTCTGCTTTGAACATATGTACTTTTCTGACAATAAAGCTCACAAAGCTGTGCGACTATAGATTACAGGCTACTACGTTGTCTTTTTACCTTACATATAAATTATACCAGTGTTTCTAAACTTTCGTAAATTTATGACCATTCTAATAGCTAGTCATTCCGGACATTACAATTTTGATATTCTAATACCCAAGTATAGTTAACGTTGAATCTTACTATAACAAAATAGGTGATGCCAATTTCGTATTTTAAAATATTTAAAAATAAAAAAAAGACGGGTTGCACTCCGGGAGTGCCGGCAGAAGTGAAAACTTGAATATTAACGTCTTACGAATTTTCGATCAAAATGGTTTGTATCATAGATTGCATTTTTATGTACGATATTTCAACGCCAGATGTCTAACGTTGTATAAATAAAAGTTCGATCAGGACACGTGACCTGACGATCACTTAGAGAGTCTCACCCAGTTCTTACTTTTCCTGACGCGAGTTTCACATTTTTTACCCATTACAAAAAAAGTGTACAACGCCGCTAAAGAAGTTTTCACTTCAAAAATAAAAATCTGGGTACATCCAGTTATCGTACTAGACCCGGTGATTTTTTTCGAATTTAGTGTACTACTGTTTGTACAGCTTTTAATATTGTACGGACAATCACATATAATGTATTATTAGTTCTGTGTGAATAAAGAATTTGAATTTTAATGCGTACAAGAGTAGCTATTTGCATTTTGTATTTTTTTATTTATTTTTTTCTTAAAATACTTTTGTATTTTTCGTCGCAATCGTCTTTAGGGCTGCGGGTTGAAGATTCTTGATGTATCGTAAAAGAAATTTAAAAAATGTTTTGACTAAAATTGTCTGGCTATGTTTTATCGTAATGTGATGCTGATTATTGTCCACTAAATTATCACGTTAAAACAAAATGAAAATTCACTGTTTGTGAACACATACATATTTAAATACGTATATGAATGGAAAGTGCAATTATACTCAAGAGCAAGACATTTGTCAATTAAAATAGAGGCGAACGTATTTCAAGTCTGTATTTTTGTTCATGTTTCTGTCAAATCTTATTATTTTTAAGTGCACAATTATCGTCAAGTAAACATGGTTTACATCAGATTCATGTACTTTTTTATTTATTTACAGCTTTTATTGACATGGTTAATGAAACCTACAGTTTGAAATTATTTCTACAACACGTCTTAATAAGATAAAATCAGGATGGACGACAACATTTATATTTTTTTTTGCAAAATTTTAGATGATGTGCTATTATATGTGATAACAGAAGAAACCAGTAATTATAGATTTTTGAACACTATAAGATAACAACTTTTCTTAAATATTTTTTTTGCTCGACGGGCAGAAGCGTCAACTTTCGTCCCGCTGCGCTAAACGAAGTTGCCTCTTCCTGCCCACGTCGAGCAAAAAAAAAAGACGGGTTGCACTCCGGGAGTGCCGGCTGAAGTGAAAACTTGAATATTAACGTCTTAATTTTTTGCATTTAGAAGCATTGTTTATTTATTGACAACACTTGTAAATAAAATGGTTTGCATCATAGATTGCATTTTTATGTACGATATTTCAACGCTAGATGTCTAACGTTGTATAAAAAGTATCTGGCAATTACTATCACTTAGAGAGTCTCACCCAGTTCTTACTTTTCCTGACGCGAGTTTGACATTTTTTACCCATTACAAAAAAAGTGTACAGCGCCGCTAAAGAAGTTTTCACTTCAAAAATAGTATACACACCACGGGAAGTAAAGTAAGAAATCCTAAGATCACATCTTTGTTGACCTCGGCTTCGCCTCGTCCAACAATTATATGTGATCTCAGACATTTCTTACTTTACTTCCCTAGATGTGTAATATACTATTTTTTTTTAATTTTTATTTTTTTTATTGTTTTTTTAATCTATTTTCTCAATTTTTTCATTATAATATGTACCTACAGTGGAAAACTTGCGGGATGTGCACTTTTTGGTTTTGCCAACTATTATTTACTATATCAGAAAACAGTCGCACATTAAGCGCTTACGGGTAGCTGAATGGTAAAGCGCCTGCCTCGTACTCTGAGGTCGATGATTCTATTCTGCTCAACACCAGTTTTTTTCAATTTTTTCATACTCCATTTGATATTTACACTATTTATTTTCTCGAGGAAAGGGTTATTGGTGCGACGATGTTTGTTGTGAGATGAAAAGGGGAGTGCAGAGAGAGGCTTCCCTAAAAACGCAAGCGGGAGCTGGATATAAGTAGTTTCTTATAGCATGGTGAATCTGGATTCTTAGTGAGGTGTCTGCCGGCTAGAAGTTTGTGAAATGAACATTGCGTTATTAATCCCGCTGCGCTGTGACTCTGCGATATTGTCATAGAACTTTGTTTTTTGAAGTTGCCAAAAATGTTAATATTTTATCGATTATTGTGCTGTCGACTGTGTAAATACACTGTTTGACGTAAAAGAGCGCTCGATTTGTGAACACTACATTCTGAATAATGGAGCTACATGTAAGACTCTATGTAAGCTGTCAGCTGTCAACCTCCATAAATCAATTGTGCATATAAAGTAGTTTTAATACCTAACTGTAACGACAAGGAACGCGTCTCAGTTCAGAACAAAGTCTTGTTGTTGTCGTTTGCGCAAACTCTGATCTGACTTATAGTGTGGTATCTGTAACCGTAATGGTTCACGCTAACTATTGATATGATTAGTCCTTCCTTTTAGTCAAGTTACGCATTAATTTTATAAAAATTCTTGATGGATCAATGATCGTTGAAATTTTTCAAAATTTAATTTTTTAAATATATTGATTATCTATTTATGTTTGTTTATATGTTCTTTTATTCATAATATGCTTTTGGAACGAAGCTAACAGAAATGGGTTATTTTATATGCATGTATTTATATTTTACGTTGTTATCGTTCCTCTTATTTGATTACGATAATATACTGACGGGAAAAATAGAACCTTATTGTGTATAATATATTTATTTTTGTTGCCAACGTTTCGTTTATAACTTAAGACTTTTTCATTTTAAGCCCTGAAGAAGTCTTGAGTTGTAGACGAAGCGTTGGCAACAAAAATAAATATATTGTACGGCATAAGATTCAATTTTTGTAGCGCGTCTCATTTTATATAGGAGGTAGTGCAAAAATACAATGATTGCATTTTGTAGTTTCTATTACCAAAGACTGTACTTTTTAATGCTCAGAGACGAATTTATATTCAATGACGCCGTGGGCAACTCAACATTTGCCCCCCTTTGAGTTTTAAATTTTGAATTTGTCACCTGCTCATGTTTTGTTAAAAATTAATGCGTTTTTCCAAAATTTTCTACTCTGGGTAATGGCCCATGCGTAAATATACTTGCTTATGGATATTTCAGTACGTCTATATACAGGGTGTCCCATTAAGAATGGGACATAGAACAACCGCAGATTCTCCAATTCAAAATAAAACGATTAAGCGAAATATGCTTAGATAAAATGTTACTCGTTTCCGAAATACGGGGTGTTGAAGTTGAAAACTGAAAAATTATTATTGTCCATAATTTTTTTGAATACACCGTATAATTTTACTCAAATCGGCACACTTGTTAAATATCATAAAATGCACCTAACAATAAAAAAATTAGTTCAGTACGCTCTACCAGTGGCGTACGGCAGGAGTAAGTAATGCTTGTACCCCTTCTAAATGTTACGCCGCTGTCTAAATTTTAATTTTGACTATAATTTTAATTTTTTTGACATTTTCTAAGTCAATAATGTACACTTGTTAGTTTGTTGTAAAGTCATTGGTTTTCGAGATATTCGCAGTTTTTTTAAGACAAAATAGTAAAAATGAATATTATTAATAATAATACAAATAAAAAGTACATGTCTATCTATCTTTAACTGCGAATATCTCGAAAACCAATGACTTTACAACAAACTAACAAGTGTACATTATTGACTTAGAAAATATCAAAAAAATTAAAATTATAGTCAAAATTAAAATTTAGACAGCGGCGTAACATTTAAAAGGGGTACAAGCATTACTTACTCCTGCCGTACGCCACTGGTAGAGCGAGTAATATTTTATCTAAGCATATTTCGCTTAATCGTTTTATTTTGAATTGGAGACTCTGGCGGTTGTTCTATGTCCCATTCTTAATGGGACACCTGTATAATTCATATTTGGACATAAAACTGTGATCTACAATAAAATCTTATAATTTATTTAATTTTCTGTCATACTTAACATAACGATCCCAAAATATCTGTTGGGTCGCGAATCACCGGTTGGGAAACAGTTAGCTATACTAATAATTCATGTAAATAAATACACGATTCCATGTTCACATTTGTACGTGCAAACATATATAAACCTTTGTTTGTACATACATGTTTGTGTTGTTTGTTGTTTTGTAACTCTCCCGATGCATGTTTCTTGTTGCCTTGTATTATATGATTTATTTGTGAGCTGAATATATACTATGTAAATGGTTGCTTCTAATTCATCCACATAATAGATTTTATTGGGGTGATTTAATGATCATAATTAGCATAAATAGCTGTGTGTGAAGCTATTATAAGAAAATAGGTAAATGTTTGGCGTCTTGAGGTGACACCGCACTCAAATATGTTAATACACATTGTATTTTTCTAATTTTTGTTGAAAATTGAATTAGTGAAATTGATTTTTTAAATACCGACACAGATTGTAACTAGGTACCTACTTCAAATCCAATAATATTATTCGTTCCAAATAAAATAGTCGCAAAGTAAAAAACACGTATTTCTAAAATTACGAAAAAAATTAATTCTTAAAATTTTGTGCAATTTTTCTCTGTATTTCATGATTTATAGCGAAATAATCATATTTCTTGGTTCACATAAATGAATGTTTCCCTAGAAATCCAAACTGGATCCCCGTATGTTAGGATTAATTTGTTCTTATTATTAAAAATAGGATACAACTGACTTATTTGCACAGTAAAAACATAGCTATTAATACAGTAAGACTTATCAGCTATCAAGACATATAGATTTTATTGGGGTGATTAAATGATCATAATTAGCATAAATAGCTCTGTGTGTGAAGCTAGTATAAGAAAATAGGTAACGGTGTACCGTCTTGAGGTGACACCGCACTCAAATATGTTAATACATACTGTATTTTTATAATTTTTGTTGAACATTGAACTAGTGAAATTGATTTTTTAAATACCGACACAGATTGTAAGTAGGTACCTACTTCAAATCCAATAATATTATTCGTTCCAAATAAAATAGTCGCAAAGTAAAAAAAACGTATTTCTAAAATTACGAAAAAAATTAATTCTTAAAATTTTGTGCAATTTTTCTCTGATTTCATGATTTCTTGCGAAATAATCATATTTCTTGGCTCACATAAATGAATGTTTCCCTAGAAATCCAAACTGGATCCGCGTATGTTAGGATTAATTTGTTCTTATTATTAAAAATAGGATACAACTGACTTATTTGCACAGTAAAAACATAGCTATTAATACAGTAAGACTTATCAGCTATCAAGACATATAGATTTTATTGGGGTGATTAAATGATCATAATTAGCATAAATAGCTCTGTGTGTGAAGCTAGTATAAGAAAATAGGTAACGGTGTACCGTCTTGAGGTGACACCGCACTCAAATATGTTAATACATACTGTATTTTTATAATTTTTGTTGAACATTGAACTAGTGAAATTGATTTTTTAAATACCGACACAGATTGTAAGTAGGTACCTACTTCAAATCCAATAATATTATTCGTTCCAAATAAAATAGTCGCAAAGTAAAAAAAACGTATTTCTAAAATTACGAAAAAAATTAATTCTTAAAATTTTGTGCAATTTTTCTCTGATTTCATGATTTCTTGCGAAATAATCATATTTCTTGGCTCACATAAATGAATGTTTCCCTAGAAATCCAAACTGGATCCCCGTATGTTAGGATTAATTTGTTCTTATTATTAAAAATAGGATACAACTGACTTATTTGCACAGTAAAAACATAGCTATTAATACAGTAAGACTTATCAGCTATCAAGACATATAGATTTTATTGGGGTGATTAAATGATCATAATTAGCATAAATAGCTCTGTGTGTGAAGCTAGTATAAGAAAATAGGTAACGGTGTACCGTCTTGAGGTGACACCGCACTCAAATATGTTAATACATACTGTATTTTTATAATTTTTGTTGAACATTGAACTAGTGAAATTGATTTTTTAAATACCGACACAGATTGTAAGTAGGTACCTACTTCAAATCCGATAATATTATTCGTTCCAAATAAAATAGTCGCAAAGTAAAAAAAACGTATTTCTAAAATTAGGAAAAAAATTAATTCTTAAAATGTTGTGCAATTTTTCTCTGATTTCATGATTTCTTGCGAAATAATCATATTTCTTGGCTCACATAAATGAATGTTTCCCTAGAAATCCAAACTTGATCCGCGTATGTTAGGATTAATTTGTTCTTATTATTAAAAATAGGATACAACTGACTTATTTGCACAGTAAAAACATAGCTATTAATACAGTAAGACTTATCAGCTATCAAGGCATATCATGACAAATCTTCAATAGTCCTTGAAGATAAGTGCAATGACACTCTTTATTTGAATGACACGAAAACAAATTTTATACGTTTTCACAGCCATCAGAACAGGTCTGATCTAAATATCTCTCTAAAGACTAATAATAAGGATATATCTAGAGTTCAATATACTAAATTTTTAGGTTTGCATATTGATGCAAACCTAAATTGGAAGTTTCATTGTGAAACTTTGACTGGTAAATTGAATTCTATATATTATCTGTTTAGGAATCTGAGAGATATCTTGGATCAGCAACAATTGATTTGCCTGTATTATGCGCAGGTACATTCGAAGCTGAACTACGGAGTCTGTTTCTGGGGCTCTTCGACTTTAGCTTCCAATGTTTTTATTTCACAGAAGAGGATTATTAGATGTATTGGCGGGGTGACACAGTCTAGCTCCTGTAGGGAACTTTTCAAAAAATTCAAAATATTTACCTTAACATCATCTTACATTTTCGAATTAGCTTTATATACTTTTACAAATAAAGATAAATATGAACTAGGTTCTGATATCCACAACATCAATACACGCCAAAAAAGCACTCTAAAAGTTCCTTATAGTCGCTTAAATTTGAGCAAAAGATCCCCAGCCCATCTACGGGTAACTATTTTTAATAAACTGCCTGTACATATAAAATTAGCTACAGATGTAAAACATTTCAAAAATTCTCTGAAAATTTATTTGCTGGAAAACGCTTTTTATAATTTAAATGAATATTTACTGTAATGTTCATTCACCTGACATTTTTAACACTGTACTTTACAGTTTCTTAAGATAAAAGCTTATTATTATTATTATTATTATTATTATTATTATTATTATTATTATTATGTATTTAGCTTACCTGCAGCAATAATGTGATAAACACAAGGTATCCTTTGAGATCCGATACGGTTCGAAGCCCAACAAAGCAAAGTTCCGTAGTCTAGTTCCGTCATAGGAGTGTACGACACAACGCTAGTTGTACCTAAAATCAAACAAATTGTCGATAATTTTTTTTGCAAACCTATTATATTCTTTACTACCGTATTATGTATTTTTGTAGAAAAATGTGTTTTATAACTAATTGATTCATAAAAAAGTTTTTGTTATTGACGGCTCAATTGATTCTGACTTTTTACTGTTTTAATAGTAATGTCTAGACACACGGCAGCGTGTCAAGCCAAGTTCAATAAAGAAAAAAGGAAACAGCAGTCATGTTTTGTATTACACGAACCATTTGGAGCCACTTTTGATCCCTTAATAACTCAAAATTTATTCAACATAAACACATGTTTGGTTTATTTATTAAAACCCCTTAGATTAACTAGAACCCCAAATTTCATAAATATAGCTCAAACGCTTATTGAGATATTAAAGACTAAAAATCGGAATTTTTATCACTGACTGACTGACTCACTGACATATAGATCAAAAACCTAACCCACTTCCAGATGACCTAGAAAGTTGAAATTTGGCGTCAGTAATGTTGTGTATATAAAGGAAAAAATCCGAAAACAGTGAATTTCTAGAATTTGAAATATTTTCCAAGTAATCGATTTTTATTAACACGTAGCGCTTTTCGAAAAAGAAAACTATAGGTACAAGAAAAAGATAAACTTTACAAATCACTTTTGAGTGATAAATAATAATAATTCCATTACAAAAAGTAATGATATCCCATCAAAAACATAAATGTAAAAAATTGTGCCAAGTTCAATATTCAATACAAAAAGAATTGAGACCTGAAGAGGTGCCCAGTTTTCACTTGGCAAGTTTTCACACATATTAACATGAAATTTAGGTATAAATCATAATATAAAACACGAAAACTTGTCAAGTAAAAACTTGGCACCTTTTAAGATCTTAATTCTTTTTGTATTGAATGTTGAACTTGGCTCCATTTTTCACATTTATATTTTTGATGGATTTTACTATTCTGGTGTCGTTTGGTATAACAAAATATAACTATCTATCTAACGACATCAATTATAAAAGCCATGTAAGATACTAAGCTGATTTATATGTGTAGTCGTTTTTATTGTTTAATATGCAGAGAGGGAAAATGAAAAAAAACATCATAAAATGTTCACTGCAAACTATAGAGAAATATGTATCTTCTTTTTATATTTTAAACTCTAACCTAGTTTTACACATAAACAGTTTAAAAATTGTAAAAAAAACTTGATGCTAGGAAGTTACTAAAAATAAATTGGAATTGAATAAAAAAAATCGATACTTTAAAGGAAGTAGAAGATTGTATGGAAATAAAAATATATAAAATTACTAACGTAAAGTTAGAGTACGACTTTAAAACTTTTCAATGAAAAGATCAAGACGGATTTGTAGTTTTCGGTTTGTAGCTTGCCTGGCTTGTTGAGTTTGAATAATTGATGAACTGGATAATCGATGTACATGGGGGTATCGTATATTGAAAAGTAAATTGTTATTAAACATTTTCAAGATTTTAAAAGGCGATTTAAAACATTTTTTCCCGACAATTGACTCGAAAATAATAAAAATGTGTTTTTTATATTTGATCGTTTCGTTTAAATATTTATTCAACGGTTCATCATCACACATAGGAATTCAGTGGTTAAGAAAAGAATGTATGTACCTAAATGTATATCAGTTGTTCTATAATTTTTTTCTCTTTTCATATGATTTAAACCAAAGGTCCCCAAACTTTTTTGTCTCGTAGACCACTTGCCATGTTTTTCGGTTTTGGGTAGACCCCCTGCTTATCTGATATTGATTTTTTACAAATTAATTTCAAATGTATTTTTGACAATCGGCATAGTGCTACTCACTTTGAATGATTTAAATTTATAACGGTAGTGAAATGTAGTGTGAAATGTTTAGTTTTATACATTTATTAATTAGATTCAATTTTAACGAATCAAATTAAAATTTACTTTCTGTTACATAAAATAACTAAGCAAAAAATAAATGCTTTTAGTGTGAGGGATGAATCTGATGCTTTAATAATACATTTTCAACATTTGGCATCAATTTAGTTAGATTTAATTTTAAATCTCTTCGATAAATAAAACTATCGACCAATTTTTCAGACACTATATTAACAAAAAATATAATTAATACATTAACGTTTCAATCTGAAAAATTGCTCGATAATTTTATTTATTGAAGAGTTCTAATCCAAGATTTGAATTTTAAATCTCTTCGGTTAACGATGTCCAGTTTGTTTCTTTTTTTGTTAGGAGATTCACTATCGTTGACCCCCATTTTCATTTCATGGACCCCCAATTTTTTTCCCGCTGACATGGACCCCTTGATTTAAACGATGGACAACTACACATCTAATCTCAATTTACGCGGTTCGTGAATTGCACGATTTCGGTTTACACGGTTAAAAAAAATCAAGTTGATGCGGAATAAATTGCTATATTTTTTATTTCATTTAGAATGTCTCATTTACTATCTTTATAATATACATGTTAAGTAGGTAATATATACGTATATATTCCAAATTTAAATCTCAAATAAAAAGTGGACTATGCTCTCTTTGTTTATATTCAGTAAATGATTTTAAATATTGATTATTATATTTGCTTTTGTACTTGACAAGTCATACGAAATGTAATTTTCCTTTTGACAATAAATATTTCTATTGCTATTTCTATAGATATTCTGTAACATTTATATGTGGATTTCGCGTTGACATGTTTCAGTTCTGTAGTATGTAGAGTAAACTACCTGTTCCATTATTTTTATAAAGAGAAAAACTGTGTCACAAAATAATATTATTTCATTGCTAATACTACATAACCTTTGTATACTAAGTGGTTCCAAATAATCTTTAATGTTATATTTATTCATTTCACAGCACATATAAATAAAACATTATGAAGTTAGAAGTAAAGAGTTAGTTATTATACGTGTATATTATCATTAGGGAAGTAAGAAGTTGAAGCAGTAAAATATATAGAGAAAAGTGGAGAAGTAGACAAGTTACACTTTCGTAACTCAAGGCACCTAATGAAACACGGCACACCGTGCGTTCAAGGAGTTAATATAACAAATACATATTTTCAGCTTTGTTTCGTTCTAATGTATATTGTGCACAAAAATATTTATCACACGTATTTGTCAAAAAAAAAAATTGGTTGTCTGTAAAGTCGGTTTACGGACGATAATTTTACGTGATAACGTATTCCGTAATACATAACCTAAATTTTAGTAGCTGTCAAACTTGGGCCGAAGCATACTGCGCTCTCGCTTGCACGCACAGGGTCAGGCGGAACGTTAGGAACGTTACACTTTTTCGTGCGTGCAGCTGGTGTTTCATCAATTTATAAGACGTTATCACGTCAAAAATCACTCGTAAAAACGTCTTTAATGAAATGTTATCAACTTATAACAAAGCAAAATATTATTAATTTTTGTTCATTCATAAGTGCTATAAAATGGTATATTATTTACTACAAATTGTATAAATTTCAAGCAGTTGTGTTTTGGAAAAAAAATCAGATTTTTTTAATTCAAAAATTCATAAAAAATAACAATTAACAAATTTTTACTAGTCTATCGGGCTTAACATGTTTCTTTTCACTTTATAATTTTGAGGTGTTCGTTGGGGTAACTTTTTCTGTCATGGGAGCTTGGACTAGTAGCTCTGAGTCTTTGTATGGAAATAAGACGAAGGTGGAATTTTAAATTTAAACGGTTGTTTTTTTATATAAAAAACTTTTGGTTTTGCCGAGTTTTGAAAACAAGCAATGAATTTGTTAAGTTTATAAAACAAATATTTTGGATATGTCAAGTTTTGGAAGAAAGAACCAATATTAAAATAGGAATCTGTAATATTATTATGGAATATTATATCTGATGTTTTATGTGTATTTAATACACATAAAAAATCAGAGATTTCATAATAATAATACTAATTAAATGATGAAAATAGCGTTTGTGATCAAAACTTGAATAATCCTGGATTTATCAAGTTTTGATCACAAACGCTATTTTCGTCATTTAATAAATTAAAAATAGTCAGAAATTCAGATTTGTTTAGGATTGAATACAGACGTACGATATATAACTCGAGTTTCTTTAAAATGATTTATCAAGTTTTGCAAAAGAGCTGCTCCATTATCTAAAAGGTTTTGTTTAGTTTCATTTGTAATCCGTGCAATTATTGTGAATACCAGGTAAAATAATAATAAGTAATTTAATGTGATAATTGTTTTGATGATGCTAACTGGGTTAGCGAAATAGACTTCGAAGCTTTAAAAATTGAGTTAGTGTTTGGAAAATCCTACTGTTCATTTTTAACACTCTTTCATTAAATTCACTCGTAATTTGGTGGAAGCTCCGGGGCTTGTGGTGGGAGAGCGTGTCTTTTATCATAATAACAGGTATAAAAAATTGAAAATAAAAAATATATTCAAAAAGAACTAAAAAAACAAGCTTTTATTATAAAGCACTAAAAGTGGAAAATAAATTTCTACCTCTTTTATAACGTTTAAAAGCGTGGAATACTCACGACCTATATTTCTCATTTTCTCATTTATTAGAAGTTGTAGTAAAAGTGTGTTTTTTTTTAGTATAATATAATATAATAATATTTGTACATCTTCTAGAATTTCTATTACTTAATTTTTGTGTAATATTAAATATAGGACTTCTGTAGTTGTACCATTTCAAAGATGTTGGGCAGAAGAATTCTTGGAAATATTTTTAGAGAGCTTTTTACTTCGACTGTGGTTTCTTCTTTTCGACTAATCATATTCATGATAACATTTGAAATTCTGTTGCTGTAACTATGGTGAGGAAGCGCTCGATGTGTTTACGCGCATGACAGGGATGTGTAAAGAGTTGAATAGCCCAATAATTCGATTTATTGGAAAATTAGTTCATAAAGTAAGTCAAATTTTATTTAGGTCTTGTTTTATCTACACTTATAGTCCGGTCAAAATAGATCAAAAAATAGTGGTAGGCATAGAGCTGAAAATTGGTACAGATTTTATGTACCTACACTATTACAAATAAAATATCAAAAGTCCTATATCTGCTAAAAAAATATTCAAACTTATTCGGGTATTTGCACTTTTTCCGTAAACGGTAAATTTTATCTAAAAATAGGTCAGAGAAAAGTTGTAGATCATGCAATTGTCTACAATAACTGTTCATATAATTTTTTCCTACGAATCATAATTCTTTTGAAATGGTGATTTCATACATCGAAAATACTAATATGCATATTAATATTTAACGTTATTTTTGATAAATACGTTTAGTATGTAGGTACATAGAAATTTTGATCCCATATCTCGGGAATAGTAATTCGGAGGGGAAAAATATAAGAACAGTTTTTGTAGACAATTGCATGATCTACAATTTTTATCTGACCTGTTTTTAGATAACATTTAGGAGAAAAGTGCAAAAACCCGATACTTTTAACCGTTGACCTTGAATACATTTTTTAGCAGATGTAGGATCGATTGCGATTTTTGATATTTTATTTGTGATGGTGTCCTTAAGGCTTGTACCAATTTTCAGCTCTATGCGAATTATAGTGAATTGAAATGTTTATTTCGACTGGACTATTAGGTTAAAAATTGGTTGTCTGTAAAGTCGGTTTACGGACGATAGTTTTACGTGATAACGTATTCCGTAATACATAACCTAAATTTTAGTAGCTGTCAAACTTGGGCCGAAGCCTACTGCGCTCTCGCTTGCATGCACAGGGTCAGGCGGAACGTTATAGGAACGTTACACTTTTTCGTGCGTGCAGCTGGTGTTTCATCAATTTATAAGACGTTATCACGTCAAAAAAGCTCTCGTGGACCGTAGAACATTTACATATTCGTATACGTTCTATGTCGTAGACATAATTTAAAATGGTGACGAAAAAAAACAGTTGTGTGGTTTTAAAAAACCACGACGCAAGTGAAACTTTTATTGGATTGTAGGCGTTGGATTGTAGACACTTATCCATCACGATTAATTATAAACAACAATATTCACATGAATACACGAATAAAAACATGTAAACACTGTACAGACTATGACAGACTATGCGTTATACATACTACACGGTCAGCTGATGCTAACCATGGGCGCCGCCATATTGGCCTTGGCTGCTCTACCGAGCGCCTACTCCGAACGCCTTTCACTTTACCCCTACTCCGCGGCCGCCTGTAATGCGACATGCAACAGACGGCCAGAAAAAATCGGGGCGATAGAATAAAAGTTTCACTTTAAAAATTGAAGTTCCCGGAGTTCATTTATTTTTATTGTTAGTAGTGTGTAGTGGAGGGGAAAATGCAAGGATACAGGCAACTTTGGAGTCTTTACTGTGATTCAATCGCTATTTGAACATTCTGTAGGCAGTATGTGTGTACAGTTCTGTGCGTGTGAATGTATGGGTAGTGAACGACGTTAAATACCCACCGTGCCTGGTGATGTGAGAGGAAGCGACGTCAACACTCTCGGCCGTGTTGTTGAACGTCCACCTGAACGTCACGTCCGCCGGGTTGGCCTCCACTTGGCACATGATCTGCGCCTTCTCCTGCTTCGCGATGCCGTGCACGCGCATCTGATTCGGCTTGCACGTTGGCGCGACTGCAACAACAACACGCGTTTACAACCCACGCCATATTGCCCTTGCCTTGCTGCTTAGACCTGGTCTTACCGTGTCGTCAGAGTCTACGTATTTCAATAAGACATGACACTCGAACAGGAATACTGATTTTCGAGAGAAAATAATGATTCTACAATTTTAACGTCTCATTACGTAATCATAAATGCCAATTTGAGGGAATTAAATAAAAAAATTCCAGCCAATTGGGCGAAGGGACCATACCAACTTCAAAAACATTGCGGCTAGTATTAAATATTATATTTCTTATTCGTTTGCATGGTTATCTAGATAATATGTTATCACGTCATGTAAAAATTAATCAAAGCATGCTTAACTAATTGTTTTCTGACAGATCTACAGAATAAAAGAACAGCTGATTTTTCTTATTTTAAAAATATTTTTGAAACTATAAAATTAAAAAAAAATTGTTACAAAAATTTCTTGTAAAAACAAATAGAATAAATTGAAATTGAAAATTATACCATTATTATATAAAAAAACAACAACTTTATAGCATATATCTCCTCTGCGTATGCGCCTATTTCTCCCAAAAACAATAGGGCTTTTCATATTTGCATGTCAAACATCCTCCCAAAATTTAGTTTCAATCCGCTTATCCGTTTGACCTCTATCGGGTTCACAGACAAACAGACGCACAGACTTTCTCCAAAAATATGTTTTTTGGATTTTGGGGACCGCAATACGAAAAAATATTGTAAAATTTTGAAAAGTGAATTTTGACCATTCCCCATCGTGTTGGAATCGTAAAATATGTAACTAAATGTTGTACTGTGTCTATACTCTATAATATGTACAAGGTTAAGCAGGGGATATATTTTGGCTTTCTATATATTATCAACAAATTAAGCTAATAACAAAAAGTAGAAGAAAAGTTACTTCAATAATGAGATTTGTTATGCCAAACACTGATAACAGCAAATGTTCAATATATGTAATGTCTATTTTGCTGTTGTATAAATAATCCCACAGTCTGTGGGTGAAGATCTTGGTGGCCACGAATTTACAAAATGTCTGCTTATAACACGGTCTAGTAAAAAAGCAGTTAGCAATTCTTTAACTGGTCGAAAATATGCGCCTCAAAATGAGGCAATATTCACATCCATAAATGATTTTTTTGTATGTTATTTAAACATACAGTATTAGTTGGTACACAACGAAGCTTTCAAAATATAAATTTTGCTTTTTTATTACGATGTGTTTACAGTCTGCATTATTTATGATATGTTCTACCCATTTAAAGAGACTCAACGTTTCAGGAACATTCAAACTTGACGCTAAACTTCAAAGAAACCGTTCGAAGCGACGCCTCTTATAAAACTTAAATACTCTTCGGCGTTACCTACTTCTTTCGCAGATATTTTTAAGAAGGCGTTCAATTTACACGTAAAATATTATTTGACATTTGTACCAATTTAACACAAAGACAATGTTTACAAGTTAAATATAATTGGAGTTAAACTATTAATAACTAAAATTGATTTAAATGAAAATATTAAGTCTGTTGGAAGTTTTGAAAGCCACACATTGATTAGTGTATAGAAAAAACGTATTTTTTTCGAATTTTGTCACCTTAAAGACGTTGTTTTGACAAGTTCCACCTCAGGTTTGTCAACTGGCGGTTTTAAACAATCTTGCACACTATGGATATAGGTATGATAAGCGCCATTTGTGTTTTGATATATCAAAATTTTTATTGTTATTAAATTTGAAATGCAAAGTAAGAAACATTCAACGTACATTTGAGAGAAATGTTTACTTATTTAATTAAGCACAGGTACTTATTCGTTTCACAAGTTAAAGTTATGTACACCGAAAATAAATACAATTAAATAATAAGTGTGTATCAAAAATTAAATTAATATTTGTTAAATGTACTCGTTTTTATTACATAAAGATTTTATTTTATTAATTATAATATCATTTGTTGAACAAAAATGAATGAAATGAACATTTTACAAAAGGAATTGTGTTTTTATATCGTACCAAAGAGAAGAATTGCATAATATTACTTTTAAACTAAATATACATTTTACGTAATATTTTTATTTCAAACAAAAATCAAACTTAATATTAAAACACTTTAATAACTTAACAATATTGATGTGTTTTTGCTTCTGTAAAACTTTTTGTGACAGACACTAAAACATTGTAAGAAATATTGAAAACTAGATTTAGGTATTTTCAAAAGCTGTGCATGCAGAACACGGTGTGGGAAAATCAGAAAACTGAAATAACTTCATATATGCCAGGTCAGAAATAAAAGGAAGTAGCGCAAATTGCGTTCTTCCGGTTAAAGTCAGACATGGTTGGTAATGCCACGTGTAGTTAGTTAATAATGGATAAATGAGTTGACGTTCTTGGGTTTCATTATTACAGAGGTCAAAGCAGCGAATGCGGAAGAGACGTGCTTCTAAAAAATATATAAAAGACGCAATTGAGTTTATTTTGTGTGAGAAGGATACATTATAGTCACTAGTCATTCTTCACTCATCTTTTATTCGTTCAATCAAACACAAAACTATGCCAAGGCAGTGTTGCTAAGTAGCGCAGGCAATACTCCCGATTTAACATTTTTGAAGTGAAATTTTTCTACGCACGTTAAAGTGAATTGGTTTTATTCGATCGACATTGTGTTATGACGAGAGTCAGTAAAAGTTATGATTATATTCGAGATATATAATGCTTTTTTTGTACGTAACTTCTTTAAATAGCAGATTTTTACACAATACTAAGTATTTTTTCAATATTTCAAAAAGTTCTATGAGTTACAATCTATTTGGGTTATTTACGAAAAATACATCTACTTTGGTATCTTTACTTCTATAATACTATGGGAAGTATAGATAGCTTTTGGAAATTACTGTTGGATTAGTTAGATGGCATTTATTTGTTTTATTTTACAGAAGTATTGTAAAAAGGGTCATTTTTATAAATTGGCAAAAACAAAGTTTTATATCTCGGTCTCGTTTTTTTGTAAGACCAAGATCAAGACCATACTAGCAAAACTAGCAAGACCAAGATCGAATAAACAAGACCAAAACCAAGTCTAGAAGTATTTGAGCAAGAACAAAATCAAGTCGGATACCAAGATTATCTCAGTCTTGATCTTAGCAGTATTAATTGTATTTAAAAAAGTACGAGCACGGTACTAAAAAAGACTTGATTATTTTTTATATGAAGTTTAAATACGCGTAAACAAATCCGATTATTTAAATAAATGATTAACTTCAAAAGTAAGCATATTTAACATTGGTCTGGCAAAGCGACGGATACGAGACATGTTTTAATAATTTTCACTCAAATTTTTCGAAGAAAATGAAAAAAAAACTATCTAATTAAAACTTAAGACATTAATAAAGAAACTAAAAATATAAAAAACCGTAGTGCCCGACTAGATTAAAAGATATTTAATAAAAAAGATCAGCTTTTCAGGAAAATTAGCTTGCGTTTATTATCTCTGAAATCAACCGGCAATACTGTAGACAAAACGCATGCTAATTTTTCTGAAAGGCTAATCTTTTTTATTTAATATCTTTATTAATTAATTCTTTATTAATGTCTTAACTTTTAATTAGATAGTGTTTTTTTCATTTTCTTCGACAAAATTATTAAAATTCATATTTATAATTAAAATTATTAAAGTATTTAGAAAAATTATTAAAAGACGTAAGTAACAGGTTAAATGAGCAAGACCAAGACTGAATATGCAAGCCCAAGGCCAAGACTAGAAGATCGAATAATCAAGACCAAGACAAATAGATAGATAGACACCGTTACAATCTATCTAATAATAAAATATAGTTTAAAAAAAACTAAAAAACACGCTTTATATCGGACTAAAAAGTAAAAAATAATTGTTTTAAAATAAGCTTAAAAAGCGTGGGGCGCTTTGTTCCACATTTTCGTACATCGAGCGCCCAACGCTTTTTAAGCTTATTTTAAAACAATTATTTTTTACTTTTTAGTCCGATATAAAGCGTGTTTTTTAGTTTTTTTTAAACTATATTTTATTTTTCACTTTTTAGTGAGGATCTATAAAAGAATTTATTAATCCTGGGGGTCCTAATAAGGATAATGGGAAACTGTTATCAAATTATTGCATTGTCATCGGTCCTTGATACGTATGCAAAGTTTCAAATTAATCAGACTTCGGTAAATTGGTGAAAATTATGCTCAAAGATTCCGTTACGGACATACATACATAGTTACAACCCAAACTAATATAAAGCGTTTAATAATAAGGATAATGGGAAACTGTTATCAAATTATTGCATTGTCATCGGTCCTTGATACGTATGCAAAGTTTCAAATTAATCAGACTTCGGGAAATTGGTGAAAATAAAGCGTTTACTACAGAGGATCTATAAAAGAATTTATTAATCCTGGGGGTCCTAATAAGGATAATGGGAAACTGTTATCAAATTATTGCATTGTCATCGGTCCTTGATACGTATGCAAAGTTTCAAATTAATCAGACTTCGGGAAATTGGTGAAAATTATGCTCAAAGATTCCGTTACGGTAGTTAGTTACATACATACATACATAGTTAGTTACAACCCAAGCTAATATAAAGCGTTTAAAAAGAACATAGAGTTGTTTTTGATCACTGTATAATGTATGTAAAAGCAATATTCTCTGTTCAAATTGTTTCTCTCCGTCTGCAATAAAATGAGTTTTGAAATTAAAATATAGATTTGAAAGCTTCCCGCAAAGTTTCTAATGAAAGACTGAACTACATATTATAACATTTTTTCAGTGACTGAAATATATAAATTTTCCTTTACAGGCATGACATAATAAAGCAAAAAGTTTTACAAGCATTTGCAGTCATTTCTGAGCTTTATAATTAAAGCTCAAGACCAAAGTTCCAAGCTTTTAGCGACTTTCCGTATCGTAAGAGCACAAGAGCAGCTCTGAAAGCTCTTGAAGCACAGGTGGTACAGAGTAAGTAAGCTGCGTGATGTCTTTTTTTATAAAGAGAGGATTTCAAAGTGGTTTACAATATATATCCACATCATTATGTTAGAAAATCGGGTACACTTTATCAAATATGTTTTAAAAACTTTTTAAAATGAAAACTGACGCTTTGAAGTATTTAGCCATATTAAAATTTAATAAATTGTGATTTAACGTCTACCCACTTATTTGTTTAAAAAAATTGTAGAGGTTCTTGAAAACAGAGTTAAGTCAATTAGTTTTGTTGAATCTATAAATGATTATTTTTTATATACATAGGTATATAACGTGCGCAGCAGCTAGGGCTACATGCAATAGACTATAATATTATAAGGTAAGTAAAATAATATATATCTCTAAAATTGGTGAAAATCTATAATTGATATGTATAGTTTTGTGAAGAAGAAAATATCACAAAAATGTTATTTTCTACTGGCGCCGCGGCTAAATATAAAAAGCTAATTAAAAAAAAAAACGAACCAAGTTACGCGTTTGGGCAATATTACGTTTAAAATTATATGCAAACTTGCCACATTTTGTTATTTAGACAGAAATTAGGACTCAGAGAGTTTCTATTCCATCTAATATAATAATGTAATATTGATTTCTCTCATAACTGTATACCTTAAGCAAAGGCCTATCATCCTATATGCAAAATAGATGTCTGTCTAAGGTCCCGATCTGAGGTGCCTTGAAATTATTATCCCAAAAACTCCTAACTGTTCTTAATTAAAATTTTAAGTGGTTTTTGCATCCATGACAAACATACCATTGACCTGGTGACTATGGAGTTTTACAGAAGCACAGTTTTTTGGCCAAACTTCGGTTTTTTCTCACCTTCAGTCGAATGCCAAAAAACGAGGCTAAATACTTATTATTGCGAGCTGAACCCAATTGCGTTGACACTGAAAGTATTACTTTAATTTATTCAAGTAAATAAAATTGTCGACCAATTTTTCTATATTGACAAAAAATAATAAAAATTCAAACTTTCAATTTTGCGTGCAATCTATTAGATAATAAATAACTTAATACTAATTAATTTTTATATTTTTTAGATATTTCTGAAGAAGATCCAAATCCGGATCGAAACGTCATCTTGTGTTATATTGATTTGTATTTTTATTATTTTTTGTCAATATATGATCTGAGAAAAATTGGTCGACAATTTTATTTACTTGAAGAGTTCTATTCAGACGTTAATCAAAGATTTGAATTTTAATTTATTGTTTAAAAAAAAATTTGATTGCAGAGCCATGTGTGTGATTTTATTAAAGTAATATTTATTTTGATATTTTAAAAATTCAACATTCGTCTTCGGGAATACTTTCGCCCTGATTTTGGTCGAATGTTTCACAGAAGGTTTAATTTTTGGCTTGATGTGGTCGAAGATTTGGTCGAACTTTACTGATAACATATTCCTGTTCGATACATGCACAATTGGGCTTTTTATGAAATTTTTTTTTTGTCATAAATGGAAAGATCGTATATAAATTTTATAACAAAACTATTTTTCTTTTTTTTATTTTCGTTATAATTCAAAAGTTATATCAAATTAAAAATAAATTTTTGTACCCAGTTCTGAGAACGCGCCGACATTTCCCGAACATAATGTGACGTCATAATGTTTTAGTCAATACACATGTAGAAGCCATTGATAGTATACTGCGTATAGGACATTTTACCATTATGACGTCACAACTGTCAAAAACAATTTTAGTGCGTTTGCAGTTACGTGATTTTTTTTTATATTTTATCAATTTTAAATTGCTTATAATTAATTTTAAAAAAGTTTTTTGAAAGTTTTTCACATCGATTATCAATATTATTTATAATAAAGTTTTAAAATACAATAAAAAAATCGATAATTATTTTTTTTTCAAAAGCCTAATATTTGGATGTTTAATCAGTTGTTTAAAAACGAACTTAATATCTTATCTTTGCATAACACAGTGTGAAAGAATATGAAAATAAATTGATGGCATTACTCACAGAGCACATTCAGGTAGAAAACATTGCTTTCTCCATCGCCTTCTGTGTTGTAGCCGACGCACGTGTAGTTTCCGGCTGTGGCTCGACTTACACTTTGAAGCACCAGACTGTGGTTGCTGAGGATGATGCCCTGTGCTTGGTTGTGGTTCAGCAGTCGACCCTGTTAAATAGAACAGACGCACTGAATTTAGATTTTGAGCGAACGAATGAAACGCGCAAGTTCATCACGGAAGCATCGAATGGAGATTTGGGTTTGTTCGTTTGACTGTCTATCATCATATATATTAATACGCTAAGGTTTAAGATGTTTGCCTCCCTTTTTAGAAAAAACCACACAATTTCTCCACATAAATTATATATCATTTTACAGATAATTGCTTGCTCTACTGACATCGACAACTAAAAAATTTATTATTGCTATTGTTTTTGTAAATTAATTAAACTCTGAACAACGTCTGCCATCTGACGGCGTAACGTTAACACTTCGATCTGTCATCTGACCTTCATATTGTAAATACTGCATACTGCCATCTGACGGGCAACGCTGAACAACGCTTTCGCTACTTGCGCCTCTATATGACAATTTTAGTAAAATATTTCTTTTACAACAAAAAGAAGAACGTTATAAGCAGTGTGCAAAATTAGAAACGAATTGAATACCTGCAATCATATTTAAAAAATAATTTTGTAAAGTGATAATTATTATACTTGTTTAGTGCGAATAATTCGCACAGGTCACGCTAGTTCGGTTGTAGTTTGTATCAATTTTATCGAAGTTTACCATTACATGGATATTGTTTAAACGTAGGCCCAACAACAATATACCTATTAATTAATAGTTTTATAATAAAACACTGGTGAATAAATGATGAACGTTTATTTAAAAGCATAAAGCATGTCCTCATCAAGTTGAAGAAGACAAAACATTGTTTTAAAAAAGCTTTTCTAAGAAGCTATTTGCACCTAATGGCCGTGTAGTGTGTAAAATTTTGCTTGTCTGCGTGTAAAATACATTTTTTGATGACTAGTGAGTTTTGCTAGAAAACATGTTTCACAAAGATAAGTCAATTTACACTATAATATTCAGGCTTGCAAACGGCATATATAGCATTATTTTAACGAAATGACCTTGAGAACAGGTTATTCAGTATTAATTTATATTTCGAAAAATCCATTAAACCTTTTACTATTCCCCATGGTCCATCCCGCTATTGTGTCCCTGTCTAATTAATTAAGTATAAGAAAGGAATGGTTAAATAATAAATAAATATTTGTCGTGGCTAAATGTTACTAAAAACAAAAGCCAATAAAATCTTTATTAAAAAAAAATCGAAAAATGTGTAGAATATATTACGTGTAAAATTTTTGCTTTGAAATTCATACTAGCTACCTCATTTTGTTGCACCCCCAATGGAAATGATGGCGACGATGCTTATTCGTGGAAAGCGTAATTAAGATAATATAACCAGAAGCCAATAATAATACATGACATTGTAACGCGTGTAGGTTATTTTCGTATAAGCAAATAATCGAATAACCTATCATTAATAAACGCATTTTGATGCATGACATTCGAAATACAGCAAATCCATAGTTCGCGGTTTTGCATGTGACTGCCAAAGAAATATTAATCAAAATATGATTGATATAATGTTTATCAACAGCGTGCTGACACGATTGATGTACGTACATATAAACTAACTGCATATATAGGTCGTCCGAGTTTCACCGATACTATACTTTTTGTAGCACGATTTTGCGATTAAGTTGCTTGGGGATCGTCAATTGGGCTTTTGAATGAAATTTTTTTTTGTCATAAATGGAAAGATCGTATATAAGTTTTATAACAAAACTATTTTTCTTTTTTTTATTTTCGTTATAATTCAAAAGTTATATCAAATTAAAAATAAATTTTTGTACCCAGTTCCGAGAACGCACCGACATTTCCCGAACATAATGTGACGTCATAATGTTAATTTATATTATTATAATGATAAATAATAAATTAATAAGTTATATTTAATGAAAAATATTTAGTTTCTCATAAATTACAGTCACATTATTATTTTGTGAAAAAAAAAACTTCCATTGATGCTTTAGCATCTCGAACCTCAGCTGAATGGAAACGAAATGTCTCATTTTTTAGAAAAGCTGTGATCATAAATAATATCTACAGTAAGTATATTAGCAGAATTGGCTTTTATAAAAGCTTTGTCACACATTATTAAATAGAATTACTTGTCAACAAAATTTTTTATACTAAAATTAGGATAGTTTTAGTCAATACACATGTAGAAGACCCATTAATAGTATATACATTTTAACATTATGACGTCACAATTGTCAAAAACAATTTTAGTGCGTTTGCAGTCACGTGATTTTTTTTTATATTTTATCAATTTTAAATGGCTTATAATTAATTTATAAAAAGTTTTTTGAAAGTTTTTCGCATCGATTATCAATATTATTTATAATAAAGTTTTAAAATACAATAAAAAAATCGATAATTATTTTTTTTTCAAAAGACTAATTGCCAACAGTTTGAAACCATATATTCTCTGCTAAAACACATATAAGAGTTGTTTCACTTCGTACACTTACTCGAGAGCTGGCTTGGGATTCCAATATAAATTTTAATCAATCGCTAAATCAAGTGAAATTTAAAAGTGAATTGAATAAACAAAATATTCTTAAAACATAATAAAAAAATAGAACTTACTTTAGATATGATTCAATTTTATAGTAATTTATGTAACATAACCGAAGTGAGTCTGTGCGTTTGTATGAAGACACTCTGTATATGTTGGATGTATAATATGATTATATTGGCCAACGTCACATTATTACCGTAAATGTTCAGCGGGTGACATCAATCTGTTTGCATACCGTAACCAGTGGTGTACGTTGTTCAACATAATAGCTGTTCAAATATTAGCACCTTAACAAAATTGTGTATAACGGTGAGACTATAACATTGTTAGCACAAAAACATACTTTATAGACAAAAGATGTGCCCGATTGAAACGCGGTTTGCGGCATCTGACGTGACCTTGATGAACTTAGATTTCCTGAAAATTTGAAATGATTCGGCCCAATAAACTTTCAGAAATCTCAAAAATACAATTTCAAATATTTGTTTATTTGTTTTTTCGAAATATTTTCTAAACTTGTGAAATGATTAACCCTACAATCTAATCAGCTCTTCTTCTTAAAAAACTGCGTCGATTGCCGCAAACCGTATCAAAATCGGTTCATTTGTTCACAAGATATCATGAACGAAAAATTCATAAGTAAGTGTTTTTTTTTTAGTTCAAAGAGCTAAAAAATTTTATATATTTTAAACTCGAAAATAGCGGGAAGTTTCAGGGACGGCCTGAAGGGTCAAACTTCTTTTCAAATTTTGTAAGGTAGATTTCCACAATATTTAAAATATGCATCTATAATAATATAAATATCTATGTAGTTTAAATCAAAATTAGCTACAAAAGGGGACATATTTATGATTCTTACACCATAAAACATTCGTTTGAAAATTACTATATTTATTAAGTAATAGACAATGAAAGCCTTTTTAAAAGTTATTTAGGCTTAGCCTTTGAAACCTTTACGATATAGATTCATTTTTTTAAGTTATAATTACTGCGCCCGAAAACTTTTTTTTATCTTATTATATCGAATTATTTAATAAATTAATATTTCCGGCGTGATTACAAATTCCATAGACAAAATAATAAAGATAAATTATGCTCATACCAAACAACAAACCGAACAATAATATATCAGAAACGCGTTCGCGTATTTACCACAGCCAACTATAATAATTATTGATTTACAAGTTAATATTTTTGATAACATTAAAAGTATAATGTAATAGTTAAAAGTTTGTATGTAACATTTAAAATTTCTTTTTATCTTAACATGGTGAAAGTATTGAGAAGTAATGTTGGCAGACAGAGTAAAAGTTTAAATAATAAGAATTTTTACTTAAAACATGCTACTTTTCAAACTTTCTTTTACCCTGAGATAATAAAAATGAAAAGTGTCTGTTAGTTAACCCATTTTTAACCATTATTACTGCTACTCATATATCCAAAACAACAAAAGTCAAACATGAAAATGCTAGTTTATGAACATGCCAAAGTAAAGATTCGCGGAAGGTTGTTGTCAGCAAATATTTTACACAATAGATAAAGGCCATTTACAGAAGTCAAATAATAAGTTCTCGGAACGCAGAATGTGCTGTCGGCAAATATCCAACACGATAGATGGAGGACATTTTAAAAGTTGAATATTAAAATATTTTATAAAGTTCTCAAAATGAGAGACTTTTGAAAAGATCAACCCTGTCGGTAAATACCTCGTCACATTTCATTGGTAACTGGCTTTAGAGTTCGGGGATCTAGGTCACCATTGTGTATGGAAAGGTCTACCAACTGTAAAACGATATTCGATGTTGGACGTATGGATGTGTGACATCGGTGGATTTATAAAAGTCTACATATTCTTCAGATACAAAATTATTGTAGAGTCACGATTTTAACTGAATACATTTCACAAGTATGAAGACCGAACAAAACTTCGAAATAAATGAACATTGCTTTTTGACAGTGTTATGTTTTGGATATGAGCTCACGAGAACCATAGATATATATTTAATAGATTGCGGATACACTAGCACTGCCTGTACCTTTTAGAAGCCATTTTGTACGTGGAAAACGCCGTAAAAAGCGCGCGAGATTAAAAAATATTAATTATTTTATAATATGTATGATTTTATTGAGAAAAACGACAAAACTCACAGTAAACAGTGATATTTCGCTCCAAAACCTATTTTTATACTGAAACGTTTCAAAAATTACAAAATTGAGCATAAATATAATGTAAAAGCTTAAAACATTTTACATTGTCAATTTGGCATTAAGGTTGACAAGCATGGATGCCAATCTGACAATGTAAAATGTTCTAAGCTTTTATATTATATTTATGCTCAGTTTTGTAATTTTTGAAACGTTTCAATATAAAAATAGGTTTTGGTGCGAAATATCACTGTTTACTGCGAGTTTTATTGTTTTTCCATTAACATTATTTTATAGAATATTTAATCTTTTTGAATTCCGCGCGCTTTTTACGGCGTTTTCCACGTACAAAATGGCTTCCATATGGCTTCTAATTGGAACCATTCCGCACAATGCTCAAGGATAGGCATCCGCTATCTATTAATATATATCTATGACGAGAACGAGTCCTAGGAGTGTCAAATTCAAACAGGTCATTCAGTGCACAAAATTAAAATAAATGAATCAAGAAAAGGAGCGTTTGTATAGACTTTAGGTTTGTAATATTTGTCCAGTATGCTTGTTTATGAGTTTGTAATAAAATACTAAGACAAAGTAGAACTTTTCTAGTAGAAAAAAATCCGAACTCCATTTCCCCCCTTAAAGCTGGAATTTGATGTTTAAGGCGAAGTCGTGACGTGACTTTTTTGAGCACTTTAGTTTAATAATTAAATAATTTAATTTTGTTTAGAACTTTATCAGCTTTAACACAGAAAAATATAGGTAATAAACTAATTGATCACAAATGATGTGTCTTTATTTTTTTTTGTGAAATTCTTAACTTCTCTCATTTTAAGAAAAAAAAATACCAAACTATACAACATAATATTACTGAGATTTTTTAGTGATACTTGAACAGTATATAAAACATTGGGAAAAAATGACTGGATCAGAGTGAGCCTTGAAATCTTGTTTTTCAATTTGACAGATAATATTTTTTTGCAAAATGAATGTGTATACTACCGAAGAAAATATTCAAATGATTACAACATAATCGGACTTTTTTTATTAATGGGACATTAAATTCCCAAAAATACTTAAATATGGTGCGAGATCAAATATCTCCGCCTATTCGTGTTGAACCTAAATTAAAAAAACTTTATTTCAGATTTTTTTCATTATCTTCGTAAAACGGCTCAACCTCTTTAAATAATTTTTAATTTGTACTTGAAAAAGTTTAAATTTATAGACGAAACGTCGTACATTTATAAATATAACTTTTGTCCACAAACCTGCGAATTTTTTCTTCCTTGAAAACTTTATCTGCGCTGGGGAAAATTATTTTTATGTGCGCTGTGAATGTGTTAAAAACGTAATAAATACGTCAATGTTCAACTGATTTGCCAATCTTGAATTTACTACGTATTACGCAAATGAGGTGGGCGTAGCTTTGATTGTTCGACACAGAAGTTACATATTGTTCGTTGATATGGATAGGGTTCACATTTGAAAGACTTCTGTCATCTATATTATTAGCTGTGGTCACGGAACAAAAGTGAAGGGTTCATGTGACGTCATATATTTAACGATCGTGTCTATGTTGGTTATATCTGATTTGCACCGGCTATACAAAACGTGACAATGTAAAAAGTTTACAATAGTGCGCACCAGTTGAACGCAGAATTAGCTTTCACAGGTTCTGACAACTTTTAAAATGATCTGCGCATTTTGAGTTGCTACTTCGTTCACTCATTATTATGGTGAACCTGGCTGATACTACACTGGATTTACACGGGTGTATATTTTTTATTGTCCAAAAATAGATAATGTCTTTTTGATAAGTAAATTTTGGGAATTTATGTCTGGTTAAAAACGAGTGTCTTAGGGCCGCTGCAGACGAGGCTGGAAGTACCGCTACATTTGACTACTAGTTTTCTAGCGCTGGTTTTCTTGATTGCTGTTATGTGCTCGCATCACACGAGACGTCTTTTCAACCTTATTTTGGAGGTAGATTCGGTGCGCGCGCACTGATAGTTAGAAAGGTAACAAAATTGGACGTTTATTGTCTCTGAACAGAACACACACCATGGCACAGTGTTTGTTTGTGGGCGTTTGTTCATGACGCCCACGTGACAAGATATGGTTCTTGCTCAGAGCAAGCAGAGGACCTAGCAAGAAAAATAGCCCCTGTTCCAATTTTAAAATCTCGTGAGCTAGCAGGCGAGCTCGCAGTGACGTCATTTCCAGCCTCGTACCCAGCCTACCGGCCAGCAGAAGTCCTAGCAGTGTTTCCAGTCTCGTGTGCAGCGGTCTTTAATCATACGTTTTTTCACTCCTTCGATATTATTCTCCGGAAGGAAACCTACATCTTGTCACAGAAAACCACAGTGTGTTTAAATCGTTCTTAGGTGGGTGCTGTAAATTTACATTTTAACTTTTCACGGTTGGTAAAGTAAAGAGAATAGTTTGGTGTATACGTATTTTCCTCTTTATAGATCATTCGATTAGATCCATTATTGAAACAGCTGTCAAAATTAATTGTTTGACCCTGTATAAATAAAGCCGCGTATCACTTAGCGAATACTAACGAATGAACAACATCAAACGCATACGGTAGAATATGCGGTCATTTCGTTCAATATTCGGTTTGAGGTCTACATATTAACGTATGCGTTTGGTGTTGATCGGCCAGTTTATAGTTGTCGTCGCGCCATCCCAAAAAATTGGTTGTCTGTAAAGTCGGTTCACGAATGATAGTTTTACGTGATAACGTCATAAAGAAACATTGAATCATGCTCGTAAAGTGTTGAAAAATAACTTTTTTTATTTTTCACATTATACGTATACGTTTCCAAACATTTATTTTTACATATTTAAATAGTAAAATTAGAGTTCTAACCAACTGTAGAAACGGTTTTTAAATATAATGAACCGTTTTCAAAATACACGCAATTTTAATAAACGGACGGTCGGGTGGTGTGAATTTTTCACTCCCTGTAAGTATATATACGAGCAAACTGTGGCAGTCTATTGGAAATTTGTGTCTTGTGATCTTTACTAAATACATTTTTGTAGCTGTCAAACTTGGGCCGATCGTGCTTCTCTATTGCTTATACTGCGCTCTCTCGCTTGCACGCACATGGTCAGGCGGAACGTGACACATTTCGGAACGTGACACTTTTTCGTACATGCAGCCGGTGTTTCATCAATTTATAAGACGTTATCACGTCAAAAAAAATGTCTGATGAAGAATTAACTTTAATAGCAAGTGCATCATGTTATATAATACTAAGCGAGGATGTGACAGTAAGAAAAATAAACGCACCCACGCCGGTGTTTAAAACAGCTAAAGCTAAAACTGCGCACAACCGAATGCACATGGAAATACGTACACACCTAAAAACAGCGTTTGATGATTTTCTTTTGATGTACCGACAAATGAGCGAACCTGTTCGCACCCGAAAGCATGCGTTGGTCGACCAAAATTATTATTACCGTCCACGTTTTTCACCGTTCGGCAGTATGCGTTCGCTAAGTGAGTACGCGGCTTAACAAGTAGTGCTTTTATTGCCGAGGTTAGCTAATGAACTAAATTGAAATCGAACTAAATTTCGGTTGGTAAGCTGTAATAACTTTAAATAAGAGAATGTCAGCTTTAAGGTGGATTTAACACAAAAGGCATTAATGCGTAGCCAGTGAAGTAAGTGAAGTAAGTTGGTAGAGGTAAAGTAATACAGTACTTACATTATGTCTAAACTCGACTTTATATACGTCCGGATGCGCCGTGATGAGACAGTCGAAGTACACGTCGGTTCCTTCGCGGATGTTGTCGGGATTCAAGGACGTGCCTAACATTATCCGAGCCTCGGGGGTATCTGTAACAGAACAACCAACGGTTCGTTCTCTTCTTACTTACTCTACTTACATATTATACACACACACACACACAGACTTTTCTCTGTCTCTCTCTTTCTCTCTTTGTCTCTTTCTACAACAAATGTTTTGTGTATAGAATGAGGCAAAGATTTTCAAAGTAATGATGAAATAAACCTGTATATTTTTGATAATACAGTGTAAACTCTTTATAACGAAACTCAAGGGACCGAGCATTTTTTATCGTTATAGAGAGTTACCGTTATATGAAGTGAAGAAAGAAAAACAACCAATTTAACAATAATCTTCAATGTACTGTATAATCTCTTTATAACGAATTTTAAGGGACTGAACATTTTTTTCGTTATAAAGAATTTTCGTTATATGGAGGGAAGAAAGAAAAATAACCAATTTTCACAAAATTAATTTATTCCAAACACATATACCTATAGTTTGGCGTCATCAAGTGCTTGTTGAATAGATGGTGATGGTTCAGAATGGTCCTCTTTATGTCTGTAAACATTTGCTGACGCCTAAATATGAACATATTTCTTCGTAATAGAGAATGGCTGTTGCGTTATAAAGAGGGTATAGGTTTTAAGATAAACCAACCAAATCGTAAAAATTTCGACGTTATAGGGAGTTTTTCGTTATGACGAAGGACGTTATAAAGAGTTTACACTGTAATTGTAACTGTTATTCGAAATTAAGATTACCAAAAATTGTTAAAAATAACAGTATGTTATTGGAAAATGACAATCCAAAATTTGGTATTGTATTTCGTAATATAAATACTCAGAATTAATTTAATTCACAGGTAATAGATACGAAACAATAGGAAACAGTTTTTAAATAACCAGACACCAGTATGAAGTACGGTGGCTAAAAATAAGAGCAAGAAAATTACTAAATAATTGTTAGTATTTGAAAACATATTTTAAAGAACTGTTATTTCATTCCATCACTGATCTAAAGATGGCAATAATTAATAAAAAAGTTTTTCCTTTTCCTTAATGAATTCCAGTATACACAATTTTATTAAAAAATCTAAAGTCGCAGAATCACATTTTGTCAATGATTTTAGAGGTTAGTGTTTGGTACACAGAACATTTTTCAAGATGCCTACTTAATATTTTTGTAGTTATATTTCCTAGTCAATTTTAAGCTATTTACGCATTACAAAAGTTGGAATACTAATGTTGACTCGACGAAAAATATTTAAAAACAGAAATTTTCATTATAAAAATTGCAATTGAAATAATAATTTAATCTACTTAACGAAGTAACATTCTTACATAAGCAAACGGTTACACTGATAAAGGTTTTATTCGTTAGGTTTTTTATGCTAGTTAACTACTATAGTTAATAAATAAGTAAAAAAACAAAATAATTATTCTGGTTTCTCTTAATTAGTGTGATATCAAACTAACTGTTTAAATATTTTGAGATCATCAACTGTTAAATTGTAATTTAATATTATTTTTAATGATAAATTGAAAATCTAGATGTTCATAGAATTACTCTCACTTAGAGAGTTTTCTCGCTTACCCAGTTCTTACTCACTCAGGTTTGACTGTAGTTTGATAATGTACAATTCACTATTTTAGTTTCAGAATCACCAAAGTTTAGAAAATTATAATTTTACAGTTTGTTACACTCTGTGTAATATAGAAGGCATTTTACAAACACTGCGGACAAAACTATTTAGCAAAGTTTTATATTATATAAAAAGTTTTGATTTCATCACAAGCCCCTTTTGTTGCTGACAGCGTTCCTGTGAATGGTTATGAAAAAACTAGTGCGGCTTATTAAGCCATCTATGCATAAGAAAAAAAAAAGTAAAATATACTTTTTTCGTGTAATTTAATATTGAGAATTTAAGACGTCAAAGTAATATCAATTTCCATTGTCGAATAGCGTCTAAAAAGAGGATACGACTTCGACAGCACGCAATATCTATTTTTTTGTGATCTTTAATTTTTAGGTTATACAATATGCCTTATTTTTCATGGACTCTGATCGCAGGAAAATGTAAAATTTTCATATTTTGCTCCACGTTTCAAAAAAGTTATTTATAAAAGACCGTGCACACTTATCAAACATGGACCAGCATGACCAGCATAGCACGAAAATAGATTCGACAGAACCGGATAAACGTATTTTATGAAAACACTATTTCACGGATACGGATTTACTTATTGAAGGTGTATTAAATTTGGTGTAGGTGTTGGATTGATAATAAATTTACAGATAAGAAAAAAAAATTATTTATAAAAGGGTTACATTTTTTATTTTGTTCAAAAAAAAAGGTTTTTTATTTTTGTTATAATAAACCTATATTCACTGTGCATGTAAACTTTTCATTTTGATAATTATATACCGGGTGTCCCATTTTAAAGGAACACCTTGAATAACTTTTACAGTTTTCATTATATGGAAAAATGTCCCGAATAAAAGTTGTTTGGTTTGGAGGGGGACATCGTATAAAGACAAATACCACCCCCTACTCTCATCCTCTACGCAAGGATGAGGGTGACTTTGACTTTTTTAATAGGAATACCTATGTTTTATCATAAATTAAGATTTTTCTAGAAAAAATATGCAACATTTGTCTGAAACATTTTTTTACCCGTTGCCTCCCTCGACCCTTAAAATGCATGTCAAAAATCGGTTTCCCGAAACTCCATTAAATGTTTATGTCTAAACAACGACGTTGCGCAAAAAAATATGAGAGGTAAGTGTTGTTTGTTTTGGGAAGGGTCATCGATTAAACATACAAAAAAACACCCCTTAGTGATAGTCATACGAGCAATTACCGGTAATCTGTATACTATTCGTTGGGTGCATGACGGCAGCACCGTACACCGTCCGCAATTTTTTATGCCCTTATAACATTGTGTCAAATGAGTATTTTTCAAATAACTCCAATAATAATTAACCGAAACCTTTAATTATCAAAATTTTTATACTCGGTTAAGGAGATATAGTGTTTATATTGTTCTACTGAAAAAAACATATTGAGTATAATTATTTGAAAAAATAAAAAAAATATGTTATTTGACGTTTAGGTACTTATGACGACAACTAGCGCCGCTAACGGGCAATAGAGTGGGACTGTACTGCCTAGTTATTATTGTTTTAAACCGCGAAGCTTCTTAATAAACGATATGGTAGGGAGCGCGACGAAAACGACATCTGACGGACACATGGAATCATACTCTATAACCGTTGCATGATTTATTGCTTATTTAGTTCACATCTCATGATCTCACGCCGCGATCGAATCAGTTGCCCCCACTCTATACTCTGCACCCGGCCAATAGTGAAACGGTCGAACGAAATAAAATTGACTGGTAAATATAAAAAAAACACGAGTTTTATTAAGAACGCATAATGCCGTAACATAATAACTAATTACAACTGTGTGTACTTGCGTAATAAAATTGTATGTATAAATGTAATAAAAGCTAACAAAGGTGCCATACAAAGTAAACTCTGTACGTATGTTGGTATCCATGCTAATTTAACATATGTACATTGTACATACCTAATTATATATTTTGCAACGTGTCTACCACTAAACATATTAAAATTGCATACAACTATGACGTTAAAATGAACAAAATAAATCTATAGAGCGGAATCAAGAATCATTTAAGACATGGGATAGTTTTTTTTCAAAGTTTTTTTCTAGATCAGAGGTTCCCAAACTTTTTTGTCTCGTAGACCACTTGCCATGTTTTTCGGTTTTGGGTAGACCCCCTGCTTATCTGATATTGATTTTTTGCAAATAAATTAATTTCAAATGTATTTTTGACAACCGGTATAGTGCTACTCACTTTGAACGATTTAAATTTATAACGGTAGTGAAATGTAGCGTGAAATGTTTAGTTTTATACATTTATTAATTAGATTCAAATTAAACGAATCAAATTAAAATTTACATTCTGTTACATGAAATAACTAATCAAAAAATAAATGCTTTTAGTGTGAGGGATGAAACTGATGCTTTAATTAATAAATTTTCAACATTTGGCATCAATTTAGTTAGATTTAATTTTAAATCTCTTCTGTTAACGATGTCCAGTTTGTTTCTTTTTTTGTTAGGAGATTCACTATCGTTGACCCCCATTTTTATTTCATGGACACCCAATTTTTTTCCCGCTGACATGGACCCCTTGTAAGTTGTCGTCGACCCCTGGTGGTCGATATAGACCACTTTGGGAATCACTGTTCTAGATCAACATTCGTAAATTGGTTTTATTGGGTACCCTGAATAATATTGCACAAATAGCCCAAGCTCTCACGTACCAATTTTTACGAAGTGTTTGATTCAAGTAGATATTTTGACCAGTGCTACAGATAGAATAGACAAGAAAAAATATGTTTACCTGACTTACCGTGCAGGTACTGCGCATCTGGTTAATGTGTCCAAAAATTTATGCCAAAAAAGTGTTTGATAGAAATCAGTTATGCATGCTTTGAATAATTAACCATGTCAATGAATAGCAAATATTGTATTTAATACTAGCCGTTACCCGCCCATCGCGTACGATTTAATATAAAAACAATCATCCTATCAAAATGGAATGTGTTATTTGTGTAATTTGTAAAAAAAAAATGCTGGGCAGGTTTATGTATTTTCCGAGGAATTATTAATTCACTAGTGAAATTATGATATCACGGATTTGGCAATATCCCTGCGACTAAAATGAATTTCGCGAAACGATCGTATACGTATCCGAAAAAAGACATAGTTAATGGAACTATACAGGTCCGGAACGATTCAACTCTACCATAAACTAATGGAAACAACCTAAAAATCCTAAAATTGTAGCCAAATTGATGTGAAGTGGAGTTGAAAGTACGGGTATTCTTTTTTTATGTAAACGCAGATTGATTCTTTTCTATAATAGGTATCAATTAATATTGGCGTTCTATTTTAACTTACACGCACAAATATGCACTTTACATAGGAGAGAAAATTACCTTGGCGTAGAGAATGTCCATTAATTCAGTGGTAATTTCTAAAATGGGTATTGCCATCATAATTAATCATGGGATAATGTATGTACGTATCCAACTATATCCATACATGATAATGTTAAGCGAAATACTGCCTTTCGACCGTCTTATGCGAACGATTTACATAATAATGGTAACAGTAATAATTGAGATATTACACTTTACATTTAACGATTGTATTATTGCACTATTTAAAATCACAAACTTACGATATTGCTATGTAATGGAATGAATATAATTCAGTAACGCTGTCTTCAGAGCGATATATTTGTCTACTTTTGCATTTATTGTTATTTAGCCTCAATGAAATGTACAAAAAAGGATGTAAAAATAAAGAACAGTTTCTTCTTACCACAACAGTTTTATTAGCAGACGTACATTTTGGGAGCTATGCTCCCATCTTCAGCAAACACTAAACAGTTTAGTGTTTGCTGAAGATGAGAGCATAGTTCCCGAAATGTACATCCGCTAATAAAACTGTTGTGGTAAGAAATAACTATTCTTTATTTTTATATTTTTTTTTCCATCACAGTGTGATTATAAGACAAGCTTTTATGGAAATATAACAAAAAAGAAAAAATAATTTACAGCCCACACTTTTAAAATTATAAACCTAAATTATTAAAAATTAGTTTATATTAGATATCGTGTCTATCGTGATAATAATAAATAAGAAATTCTCAGGATTGTGGACAAAAATATTAGATTTATTAAATGTACGACGTTTCGTCTAGGTATAGATTTAGACTTTTTCAAGTACAGAAAATTAAATTTAATTTTCTGTATTTGAAAATGTCGAAATCTATAGACGAAACGTTGTATATTAAATAAAGCTAATATTTTTGTTCACAATCCTGCGAATTTCTTATTTATTATTATCACGATGGACACGATATCTAATATAAACTAATTTTTAATAATTTAGGCTTATAATTTTAAAAGCGTGGGCTGTAAATTATTGAAAATTATTTTTTCTTTTTTGTTATATTTCCATAAAAGCTTGTCTTATAAACTTTTTTTTACCAATATAAAAAATGTTTTTGTATACTTAATTCTTGTCTGTGTCATTTTATTTGAAAATTGTTTGGTTTGGAACATGCAAAAATACGTAAATAAAAAAAACTATATGCAATTAGTGAAGTGCACTAGATTGTATTTTGAAATGTCTTGCTACTGTTTTATTGTACATTAAAGAGAGTATTTGCTACAAATCAGGAAACGCAAATAGTAAAAATAAAGTAATGACTGCTGTATTTCCGGCAGTTGTCGTCAGTAAGAAATGTACCGTCAGTATAAACCTTTAATGATTTGTTATTAAAGTATATTTGAGCACGCATATCGAGAAATCTAACTTGCACTGCACTTTAATATCGAAACAAATAAAGGAAAATTGTATAATGTGAAATCGTAAAATACACGTCCCGGATTAGTAAAAAATATTAATGTAATACATAAAAGTACATTTCAAAAATGTTATCGTGATGGAAAAATGTATTTTTATAGCTAACCGAAACATTAACTCTTGTCATAGTTTTATAAGTAACGCTGTAAATACAGTAGAAACTCTATAACCCGAACTTCGTTAGTGGAAATCCTTTCTAAGTTAACAAAGTAGTCATTTCCTTCCGTTGAAACTCAAAAGACTCTATAATTCGAATTGTTAAAGCTCCATAAAACGAATTAAATATGATTTCCCTACGCTGTAAGTTCATATTAAATTCTGCGCGAGACTTGTACACTGTATGTAAGTCAAAGTTTATGATCTCAGAATCCTCGATAAGTTGAAATGCCACCATGGTCATAATTTTGAGTCAAGGAGGACTGGAATTCATCAAAAAAGGACATCTGAACTATACTACTGTGTTGAAGAGTTAAAAAATCATATACATTCCAATCGACATTTTTATTTACAGTTTGATATTATATTTACGTATTTGTTTCTTGGCACAGAGTGTACGTCTTATAAAATAGGCTTTCTTTATGAAGATTTATTTTACAACTGATTTCGTCGATATGTATTGGCCAAGTTAGTAATTAACATAATGTAGTTTTTGAAATATTGACACTAATAGAAATTAACACATTTATTAATTGTATAAGAATATTGAAAAATGTTTTTGGAGCAATAGAGTATAATATGTGAAGATTAATATTCAAGAATCTGAATTTATCGCTGAAAAGTTTTAATCACCCTATGGAGAATATAATAATTGTTCCTTTAAACTGGATTTTTGCTAATAATCTTAGACAAGGCGATTACAATTAAAACTAATATCTACAATGAAGATGTAACGAAACCCCTGTCTATAGCTTGGTACCCAGCTAAAGTTGGCAGCACCAAAAAACTATTGGCTTGAGAATTAAGACCTATTTAAGGGCTAATATAATACCCCATTTTTGAATTTAGGGATTGTGTTTTTAGGCCAAATCTTTGTATAACTTCTATATAGTGGGAGTACGGGTTACATAATGTTGAGGGGCGGATCAAGCTGGCAGCCCCACAATGCGAACTTATGTCAACAATTGCATGAGATTTAAGGACCATTTAGGAGCTAATTTAATGCCCTATTTTTAAATTTAGAGCTCTTGATTTCTTTGTTAAAATATTTGATTATCTTCTATAATCTATACGGTGGTAGTACGAGTTCCATATGGTGGAGATGCGGGTCACTCATGGTGCCAATATCAGTACTATAATATTACGACGTGTAAATAATAAAAAAAATAGTGTTATAATTATTAAGCACTATTTTAGGGTTCTCAAACGACATATTGGTTATAGTTATATCCCTTACATATTTATTATGTAAATTACTGCCAGTTGTAGACTGAAATAAACTACAATATGTTACTTATTGTGATATGTTACGGTATTGCAAATATTAAATATTTTATATCCTTGCAACTAAAGTTATGGATTATAATTAATAATATATTTATATATTAAATATTACTGAGATCAGAGGTTGTATATTTTGTGCGATTTGCATTGAATATAAGTGTACTTAGCAAGCTTAAGTCACTGATGTTCATTAGACAAATAAATATAAGAACAATTAAAAGCTTTGTTACAACCTCTCTGAAAACGGTAATATTATCGTCACGTTCATACACAGTAGATAAAATGCATTCCAACCGAGATATGGACAGCTGTCGAACGGCAGCTAAGGTAATTTGGGTGTAGCGCTAATTAATATTTTCTATTAATTATTTCTCTCGGGCCTACTGGGCCTTAAGGCAAATCCACCACTGCATGTACAAAGTACAGGGGAAGATCATGGTTCAAATTTAAATAACCTTTCTTTTGTTTGCAGTTTAATGGAATGGGCATTTACAAATAACAGAAAAATAATCCAATCAAATTCATAAATTCTGAAACAATCTAATGGTGAAGCCCTTTGTGATGTTAAATACATTAATAAAATATAGGTATATGAAAATTACCCGGTGCACGTTTTTCGTATAAAATACAATAAAAATAACGTTGTATTATATCTCAATACTTGAATCAATTAATTAAGATCAAATAACGAAAAACTCAATAAGTCTTTCATTAGTTAGATGACAATTAATTGCAATAAAATAAACGATGTATCGATTTGTTATATCTTAGCGGAACATCTTTCAAACATAATAGTTACATAAAGATATTTCGTAATATATTGTTTGTTTCTGCAGGTACTTATTACGAAATATATATATTATGATGTCCAGGTGATGTTGCTGCATAGGATAATTATATTTATTATAAATTTAATCTTAAATTAGAATTGTTTCACTTATGTTTTTCTTTTGAAAATAGTAAATTTTACCTATAACAATTGTTTAAATAAATAATATTTATTGTACATCTATACATAAAGAGAGACTGCAAATTTTGTGTACATGCGGAGGATAATCTCCGAAACTACTCATCCGATTTAATACATTTTTGTCACTAACATTTCGAATGGACCTTCAGAATGGACATAGGCTATATATTATTATCGTTTTTAAATAAAATCGCTCTTCTGGGAGACGTGTAACGAAAATTGACAAAAAAAACGATGGCAATCTACAAATTCCTGCGAACCGGGCTGAGCCATTAGTTTTACATAAAAAAAATAATGAACGTGCAAAATACTTTGAAAATGACAGTAATGGTTTTTTATTTTTTGTATATTTAATAAAATTCTTCCTTTCAAATTTTTGAATTATCACCTGATAATGTCTTTTTGAGAACGAAATTAGTAGTGAATCAAATTTTATAATAATAATAATTTTATTCGTTTCAGAAAAGCTCTGTTGAGCATGAAACATAGTCATAATACAAAATTTAAAATTTAATCACTAAAAAACTCCAGAGTACTATAATAACACTTCTCAGTGAGGTACTTAATAAGACATATTTTAAATAATTTGATTTTTTATGAAATCTGGCACTTTATTATATATTTTAGTGGCCATATAGACAGGGCCACGCTGATAGGACACCAATAAATATTGTAAAGGTATATATTTAATGACATATTGCTTGTTGAAACGTATAATGTTATCGATAAAATTCGATTTTATTAAGGAAACCCGTTTAAAAAATGATTCTAGAAACCTGTAACAGCTACACTATTTGCGAATTTATTTAATAACCGTACAGATGGTTTATGCAGCGGTTTCTCTTGAACATGCTTCTATAGGTAGATGTAGGTACACAACAATAAACAGTTACTGTGTGAACAATGAAGATATAATACTGTCGCACTGTTATGCAGTGTTGTGATTTCAACAGCAGATAATATAAATTAGTTTACTTGCACACACCCACACACACACCTGTATACAAGATTTTCATCACGCATTTTAGACGTTTACAAATATTAGTGATGTGCCGGATATCCGTATCCGCGGATATCCGAGGAAGAAGAAAGATCCGTATCCGTATCTGTTAGTTTTTGGCGGATCTTTTACCTTATTAATTTTCAATTCATAGATGAAATTTTATAAATATAGGTGATCTTGTTTTATAATATAAAGTAGGGTTAAGTTGTCAACAGTGGCTCAGTCGAGTACAGTGAATCATTGCTAAAAACGAAATAAGATTGATCGATAACGCCATTCTTTTCATAATATAACAAAGTATATTTGACGTGAAGTTGTCTATAGTAAACGTCAGCCACGTGTGCTTTTCAGTTCAAGTGATACATGTAATTGTTTGTTTTTATGTGTCAAAACTTTTTTTTACGAAATAAGCTTCATCGTACTTTAGTCAATCGAGGGTACTACTTATTTGCATGTTTTTGTTTCATTGTAAACTGCATATATTTAGGTACATTTTAACGTAACAATTATAATCCAAACCTAAACTAAAGTTAAATTTTTTGATGTGAGATATCAAAATAGCCGGGCAGTACACAGTGGTTCAAGTAGACTGAGTAGACAGTGAATCATGATCCACTCTGTATCTAACATTTTTTTTTATTTTAACAAAAAAAAGAAAACAAGTGAATCGGCTGCTGTTGCTATTATCACTACAAAATGATTACAATACTGCAAAAAATAACAAATTTATTACTAATAATGGAATTTTACTTATTAGATAGGTAAGTATGGTAAGTAGCCTAACATTTTACTAATCAACCAGTTAATGTCTGCATTTTTAAATCATTTCTTTGATAAAGCATCGATAAAACCCATTTTTAATTATAGTGATTCACTGTAAACCTACAAGAGACACTGTGTACTTAAGGCTGAACCACTGTATCCATCTAGCAGTATACAGTGAATCATTTTCTACTTTTAAAAAAAACTTTTATAAAACATTTTTCTTTGTAGATAACGAAAAAAAATAATGAAAACTTAAATTTAAATAACCACACTATACAGATGTCATATTTTAGTTTTCTTGGTACCTTTAAATTTTATGATAATAATAATAATAATAATAATAATAATAATAATAATAATAATAATAATAATAATAAAAGCCTTTATTAAGTGTATTATTACTACAATAAGTACCAATACAAAAACTGCGTCTAGTATGTTAGTTTTAAAAATATTCCTTTAAACTGTAATAATTCTTTGCAAGCAAAAAATTTTTAACTTGTTTTTTGAAAAATCTTTCATCTTTTATTTCTCTTATTTTTATTGGTAGATTGTTGTGCACTCGAATCATGGCATTGTGTACTCCTTGACGTGTCACTTCTAGATTACTTTGTTCGGTTTTTAAAACGTATTTATTTCTAGTGTTATGTATATGTAATTTGGTTTTAAACAGATCCGGATTTATTTTTATAAACATCGCACATTTTAAGATATACATATCTGTGACTGTTAGAATTTTAAATTTTTTAAATAATGGCCGACAATGCGTACGAGGAGCTACACCTGCCATGATTCGAATGCACAACTTCTGTGCAATAAATACTTTATAGAAAAAATAGTGATCCACTGTTGACAACTTGACCCTACTTGTTGGCATCAGTCTAGTCTAGTGATGTTTAGCTACATCCCTGTGCAATGGCTTTGTAGTTTAGGCGTAGATGTGGAGTGCGCAAGAAAATCTCTTGTGAGGGAACGGTCGCAGCAATGGTACCAGCGGGACGACAGCAAGTATACCGATAGCGGTGGTCGGGTGTAAGACAAACGTAATTAATTAATGGCACTGTGTCTACACTAGATACTACACTATACTTTATAGTTAGTATACAGACTGTTTTAGATAAAATATGTCACGTCACATTAAACTACATCGTGATGGCTATCAAAGACGACAAAATGCTTTATCTCTCTCATACACTGACAACGATGCATCGCATATATACGCATAAATTACATTAGAAGGGAATAAACGATAAAAGAGAGATAAAAAAAAATGTTGAACGCACACTACTCTCTGACGTCACGCGAGAAGAGGGAGAAATGCGCACAAGCCGACGCTTGGGCCGATCGTGCATCTCTATCGCTTATATCGCGCTCTCGCTTGCGGAACGTTACTCTTTTTCGTGTGTACTGACGGTGTTTCATCAATTTATAAGACGTTATCACGTCAATAAATTTTAATAATTATATAAAACTGGGTAAGTTCAAATAATTTTTAAGTCCAAGAAATCAGTAATTCCCGCCCGCTGTAACCCAATAGACTCTATAATTCAAATGATTTAATCTCTAATAAAGTAAGATTTTCCTAAGAGGTATTGTGAAAACATATTACATTATGTAACTCGAAGTTTCAGTCTCGTGTGAACTCTTTATTTCGATGCTTTCAGATCTGATTTTGTTCGTCAACAAAATTTACGTTCTAAACGAGCCAGCTTACTTAGATGAGACATTTGAGGAACGCGCTAACCATCACGATGTTAACATTCGAACTAAACACCAGCTTGCCGTTCCCTATTCTTCACGTTCCACGTACGTCAAATCTTTTCACAGCTGCTAAGTTATATAATAAGCTGCCTGTTCAATTAAAAATGTTAACATCTCCTCCTGAATTTAAAGACATGCCTGCTTAACTTAGTTTTTGAGAAATTGAGATGTACTTCTAGTTATTTTTAGTCATTTTAGTGTTGTATATTATTTATTTCTGTTCTATTTTTAATTTTTTAATGGATTGAGTGGAAGATCAGCTTAGCTGAACTCCGCCCCTAATATTATTATTATTATTGCTTGTTAAACTCCCTAAATGCGAACTCCATAGATCAAAATTTGTAGTATTTCCCTTGAAGTTCAACTTTGTTTCTACTATAATTGGTAGGTATTGAGATTTATAGACAAGCTGTCACCCGCGAATTTGCACGCGATAGAGACGAGACACGATAATTATTACAGTAGTGAATCCTTCAGTTCCACCGTATTAGAGTCTTGACTCAAGTAACGAAACAAAAAGATCAACTATTCATTTAAGATTTTTTAAGCCGGAACAAGTCTCTGTTATAAGAAATTCTACTGTACAGGTTCTTAGAAGAATCTGTGATGCCATCCATTATAAATACTCAAGTTGTTATAGGATTTGTATCTTGTATGTACTTACATAATGTATTGTTTTATAGTGCACTCCAGACAAAAACAAAAGTAAAATCTGTAACCTTTTCTATCTTACATACGATTAATTAAAATGATTAATTTAATATGAATCATGAATTGCAAAAATGGAGGTTGGGTAACCGCCCTAGAGGTCTGAGTTCTGACTTGTAGGGGAGACGGGAGACAAATTTTTTAAATCATGGATCAAAATATTTGGCAAAGCCAAAAGTATACTGCCCGTAAGTTATTTTACTTTGTCAACATATATAATCATATCATGATTTAGCCAATTTCTGCGAAAAACTATTCTAAAGAAATTTTGCTAGCTGAGTATAAAGGACTTTATAAACTCCAATGCTGCATGATGCCATCTGACGGCGTAGCTCAACGCTTTTGCTACTTGCGCCTCTATATGACAATTTTAGTAAAATATTTCTTCGATCTGTCATCTGAGCTTCATATTGTAATACAACAAAAAGAAGAACGTTATAAGCAGTGTGCAAAATTAGAAACGAATTGAATACCTGCAATCATATTTAAAAAATAATTTTGTAAAGTGATAATTATTATACTTATTTAGTGCGAATAATTCGCACAGGTCACACTAGTATTTGTTTATTTTATTTTTTTAGCGCACACAGTTCTCTCACAGTTGAATGATTTAAAATCGTATTATATAACATTTTAGAAAATTGTGAATTGGTTCAAATCCAAATAGATTTTCTCAGAAATAAATGAACTACTTCGTGACGGAATGATTCTTTATACTTTTTTTATTTAATCCATTACACTGTATTGTTGTGCACTCAGATCACGGAAGAATAAAACATTGTTATTTTCGTGATACAAGTCGCCAATTGAGTTTGTATTACAAGATGTTACATCATTCTTATAATGTTCTGAAAATCTATACAGTCTGTTCCGCCTTCACCTTGCCACAGACGCAAACGTACGTATCATAAAGTATTAACACACGATCGAACTTGGTACGGAGCGGACAGCGGATATATGGTCCGCTCCGTACCAAATCTGCTCGTCTGGACAGTAGTCTGCGTGTCCGCCCGGTTCGATGGGATGCACATCGTACTTGGTCCGGTTCGTACTAATATCTGTGCGTGTGTATAGCAGTACGACGAACTTGATACATATAACCGTATAACTACGTCATTGTAATTCAAAAAGTTGTGCAAAATTTTGACAGATAAGTTATATTGTAACAGAGAAGCGCGTAACAACGCTCTAGAAATTCTTCGGAAGTGTTATTTAAAATATGATCTTCACTATCAAGCGATTTTATTAACTTCATATGACTAAATTCATCGCGATCTTTCAAATAGAATTTTGCCCACTCCTTTCTTTTCTTCCTTGTTGTTTGTGGCGTTATTAACGTTGCCGCTAGAACAATCGCAACTTTCGCGCGCTTAATCGGAGGCATGATTACGTACCTGTGTACACAAGGAGACTGACAGATTCGGTCGTTTTATTGCAACCAGAGAACTTGATCCGCCGTACCATGTCCGTTGTCGGCCCGTACCAAGTTCGATCGTGTGTTAATACAATTAAGTCCACTGTACACGAGGATGAATATGCCGCTAGGTTCCTTGCTAGATTTCACTACTAGTTTTCTAGCGCTGGTTTTCTGAATTATTATTATGTGCTCGCTTCACACGAGATGTCTTTACAAGCTTGCAAAAGTGCCTGTTTAATGTTTATTGTCTTTAAATCCGGCTCTGATAGGTTCTGTCCCGTGTGTCCTATATTATAATCGTGCAAAGTTTTAGCTTCCTTAGGAATTTATATATGCAGATAATTAATATAAAAATAATTTGTCGTCGGAAAGCGGAGCGTGTCTGAAGACATGTGGCGAATTTTAAAGTATTTTTAATTGATAAAATTCAATAATCATCTATAATTGTGAGCTAAAATTGAGGGTTAATATTTTTGTTATGTAGAATATGATACAAATTTAATATTTACATATAATGTGTTAAATAACGTTTTAAATAAATTATATACATCATTTGCACTAATCAAATTCTAGGCCTATAAACAAACAAGGCATTTTATGTATAATAGACAATTAAATATTAAACTTTATAATACAAAATAATGCTACCTTGTATTGAATTTATAATGTACACAAAGCTTTATTTGCATAATCAGATAGTGTATTCAAATAAATCAAAAATTACCTGACGTGGCAAAATATATTAGTAGGTACCTAGTGACGTTAATATTGATTAAAAATTTTGATTTCATTATTATGATATTAAAATTCGAAATAACAAGTAATCCTATACTGTAATGAGAATTAGTAATAAAAACCCAAAAAAAAAATAAAATCATTAAACGGCCTTGAGTCTAGATGAGGAAAGATCTAGACACAGTTTATTATGTATTTAGGATTTAAAGTGCGGTATAGTAAAGCTGACTGTTGTTATATTTTATATTTTTAATACTTTATTTTACTTCTATTTTTCGTTATTTTCCTTTTTATATAGCGGTGAGTCTCACCCGGCTGCAAAAGAACGGATGTGGGGGTGGGAACATGAGTACGCACATTCATATTAGTTTACCGCGATGAATGTTGTGTCCAATTTCATGATGATCAGAGTTACCGTTCAAAAGTCTGTCGGACAGACATATTTTGATTTTGAGATTTACATATTATATACATTATTGACTTGTCCTATACCGAGTCAAGCAGAAAATAAATATACACTTATTATTATGAGTAGGAAAAATTTCGTAAAGAATTTTTATCCACAAGCACCGAAAACGTCAGGTTCGTCACCGTCATACAAGAGATAATTGTGTGAAACTATAACCGCATCTCAAACCATAAAATGAGCGATTACAGTGAGATTGGATCGTGCGCATGGAGTACACGGAGCGACGTAAAAAGCACGGCCTTTTGCATGCGGCAGACTGGTGACTCAGCATTACGTTGACATGCTGGAATAGCTTTTATACTTGCCAACAGTGACGATTTGGTTCCTCCAAGGACACCGAATATGAGAACCATTAATTTAACAGAATACTCTGGATATTATTTCCTGAACTCAAAAAGAAGGTCTTCATATTATGTTCGACTTTCAGTATTCTTCGAGACTATGTTCGTTTCAGCAGAAGCTGAGAACTCGATGACATACATAACTCGCGTGGTTTTATCAAGTAGAATTATATCAGGCTTTGTAACTGAAAGCTGCCTGGTAGCAATAAATGAAGAGTTTCAGAAAATCTTACATGATTTATTTTCGACAACATGCTCAATATCACCAAGAACAAAAGGCAGAACGGGAATTTTATCAACATCGTAATGCGATGCCTTAGGTGGTTATATAAGACTGTTAGAGCAACATTGTGGTGATAAATGTTAGTTGAACTTGCATAATGACTGCATGCCGATTATCTATATGTTACGGTTAATACAAGAAAGTAGTTTATTCGCGAATTAACCGGCTAATACCCGAATTAACCAGCGTCAAGGATTGGTTAATACGGGTAATTAGCTGATTAATTCGCGAATTAACTACTTTCTTGTATTAACCGTAACATATATATTAATAGCGGACCGTACCGGTTTCACCCGGCTGCGATAGATATAATTCTGCAAAATGTATTTCGTTTGCGGCCCGTTTGAGCAAAGTCCACCAAATTTGCTTCTGAATTAATAGCTTTGAGCGAATTCTATCAGATGTCGCCACTTGGTACTAAACAGGTTTTTTGTTTGCTTCTGAACTGATAACTTCAAGTAAATTCTATCAGATGTCGCTACACAAAACGTCAGAATTTTGTACAAAATATTTAATAAGAACTATCCATTAGTGTAAGTTGTATCAAGCAAAACACATTTACAAAATCGGTTCAGTGTTTTCAGAGATTAGCGCGGCTAAAATTGTGACACGAGATTATTATATATTAAGATTTTTAACTAAAATTCTCAATTAAAACCTAAAAAGTCTTCGAGTTTTCACAAAAGTGTTCATTTGCCTGATAATTTCAAATTTTGACTATAGTTAAAACTAGCTCTTACAATATTCAGATTGTAATAGTAATGGAAACAGATGTGTAAATTACTAAATATATAATTACATAGATAAATAAATATTTTCAACAATAATAGTACAGTTTATGTCAAACTATTTGAAACAACACAATGCTGCCAAAATCACAACACAACATTCAATAAACAGTTATGTAACTTTGTTTTGTACTATGTACATTTGTGTATACGTAAAACAGCGATTCCAACTGCTTTTGTTCACATCGGTACACTACTTCCATTTCCGTTTTTTGCTTGAACTTGCATCTGCCAACTGCAATGTATACATACACTACAAAGTCAGACGATTAATAAGATAATTAATTAATTATCAACGATTATGAAAGTTCATTATAGTATGTTTTCATTTGGAATTTTATAATCGAAAAAATAAGATAAATGATACCGTTTATTTGAGTGTAATTGCACTCAACTCAGATAATAATCAGTGTTCTATCAAAATTTTTTGCAGTCGTTTTGTAAAAAAAATAACATAGGAATTTGTCTAACGGATCACATCTACTTGAATGCATGTTTATTTATTCAACACGCGTGAGTAATATGTAATTTCGGGGCCCTGCTAAATTCGGGAGAAATAATAAATTACTTCATGTTGACGCGTAGAGTGCTAATAATGAGCCGTACTGTGAGATAATGAATTTTCTGGACCAATAGGAACGCTGTACTTGCGTTCTTTTCCACTGGTTATTGATATGCTTTGCTAAATAAAGAGGATGCAATCACGACGAACTTATAGCAACATTCACCAGTAGTATTAATTAACATCTGGCACACAAACATGTCTACTCATAAATTGTAACTGATAGATGATAACAAGGGTATACGGAGAAATTAATAATATTGTTATTACTGACAGAGGAAATATTAACGTCGGAAATTTATAGTAATTATAGTAATTGAATGCAAGGTGTAAGCAGGAACATGTTTGCGGATTGATTTTTTGACTAAAATGATAAACTAGTGTGGCTAGAAGGAAATTTGTTTCTTACGTTTATTTTTATTCCTTCACATTTCTTGTAAAAAAAATTTTTAAAAGCGAACAAAATATATGTCAAATGGTCATAATTTATGTACTGCTTTTTGCCCATGCCACTGCTCAAGTGACCGTATGTATATGCCATCAGATTAGTCAGCGTTAATGTCGGTTTTGACGTTAACGTGAGCGTGGCGTAGTAAAACATAGGCTTAATGTATTTTAAGCTCAGATACCAGTTGATGGTGTACTGAATTTCTTCAAAATTAGTTCAGCAGAATGGCTTTATTATTATTTAAATAAATGGGTTACAATTACTAGCTATAACTTTATTACAAGTGATGACATTTGAGCTATATATACCAGGTAATATCGATAGAATGTTTCCTGTCTTGTAATACTATGTGTTATTCTGTGATAACATATTCCATTATTATTATAAACGCAGCCGACGTAAAAGCACTGTTACAGAAATGGAATGTGTTGAGGGTGTGGTGAACATTTTGAAACAGGGCATTGTAACTTGACTACTAGACGGCGCAGTGCCAGTAGTTACTAAGTTTTTTTCCATAAATAGAATATTACACCACATCCTACCTTTGGTTTCAATCCGCTCATCCGTTTGACCTGTATCGTGTTCACAGACTAACAGACGTACAGAGTTTTTTCAAAAATATGTTTTTTGCATTCGGGGGACCTCAAAGCAGAAAGATATTGTAAAATTTTTGAAAAGTGATTTTTGACCTAAACTAGTACCATTCCCCACTTTGAAATTTTAAATGGGAACCATACTTTCTTATTTCATATTCGGATTCTGCGGAAAATTTTACATTATTATTTTGTAGGATTATAGGTACAATAGTTGAAAGAAGGAGATTATTTTTGTATTTTAAATTATTATTAATAATTTATTTGTTTACTGGATAAAGCTGCATAAAATATTATGAATTTAAATTTTGATATTGAATATAATATTTTTTACGTAATCAATTTTAGATTGAGGCGTTCTTAAGGCCTAGCACACATGAGGAGCGTTCAACGCGCGTTGGCCCAACGCGCGTTTACAATTTCTATACAATTGTATATAACTGTTTATATGATAACGCGCGCTGGCGCCGCGTTGAATGCGCGTTATCATATAAACAGTTATATACAATTGTATAGAAATTGTAAACGCGCATTGGGCCAACGCGCGTTGAACGCTCTTCATGTGTGCTAGGCCTGTCTAACAAACCGAACGCAGTTCAATAAGACATTAGTAATATCATAGACAAACGTTATTGAACAGAAAGATCAATTGTCATTGGTTGGTTTTAAATAATTTTAAAAATAATTTCTGGCTACTAACCTATCATTTTTGAGTTCATTATAGCGTTAATCTAATTCAATACACTGGGATGTCTTAAAACGCCCTTTTCTGGAGAAGCATTTTGTATAACATTAACAAAATATAAGTAATCAACGAAAAAAAGGTTAAAGTGAAAATTTTTTATTTTCCACCATTTAGATGACTCATATCTCAAATATTTTTTTGAGAGAATTCCATTTCTATATGTGACTTTTCACAAATAATATTCGAAGAAAAGAAATTATATTATAGTCAGAGGTTTCGCTACAATTTTTATGTATATATGTTACGGTAAATGTAAACTCTTGGGAAATGTACACTTTTACCGTAAAATGTGCCGGAGAATGTGTACATTAAATGTAGATATTGCGGCAAATGTACACATTTCCCGGCACATTTTACGGTAAAAGTGTACATTTCCCAAGAGTTTACATTTACCGTAACATATATATTATATACTTCTTTCGCATTATGCGGTATTAACTTGTGCATAATATATCTAAGTTAGGTTTAACTGTCACTGTGACGGTTTTCTTAACATTCTCTGTCATGCGCAGTAACTCAAGAATTGATATAAACAGTTTTAGCGCAAGGCGGTGACGGTTCTGTAACCGTTTTTGGGTTGCTTGGAACAAACCTAATATCTACAATTCATAGATGAATAATTCGCATATAGGTTATATACTTTCAATCTATATGAAGAATTTTTAATCTTTAATCAAAACTTGCAAGCATTTGGATAATAATTTGATTAATGAAAACAACAATGAAAAATATTTTTGCATGTACTATTACGCCTGGAAATGTTTGCCTTTTTTAAATCCGACATGCGCGCATCGTATGGAATATACGAGAAAGAAGAACTTTACATCAGAGGTAGAAAATAATGAAGTATTCGACAAAATGTTTTTACTCACTGTCGTCAGTAGACAGAATATTTTTCCGAAAAAAGAAGACAGGATAATTGGCTATAATTCTGCATCGCGAAGCATTAAACGAAGAACTTTCAATTTTGTCACCTAGTTTCTTATCTAGAATATGGAACTTTATCTATTGGTTTATAGCGTGAATACATAATATAGATGTTTGAATGTGCTCATGTAGGGGTGTAGTTGCTATGTCAGTCTAATATAATAACTTGAATCTGACGAAGCGTGAAGAAATCAGAGTGACAACTAACAGAGAGTGTATAAAGAGCGAAAGCGCAACAGTGTCGCATTAGAGACAGATAGAAATAGTGAAATGTACTGTTGGATTTTTAAAAGAATACCGGTCTATGGAATGTAGTCCTATGACCTTATTGCAGAAGAGCGCACATGTATTTTATATTAGTAAAAGGTTAATGATCCTGGAACCGCTTCTATGCAATAAGGGAGTCCAGTCGACCAAACGTGTCGCAATTGTCGTATCGCGATAATTGTACTATTGCCATAGCTGTACGACTACACAGCGACACTTGCTAACAGTACAAAAAAATCATACACCAGACAGTACATAGGTGTGCGTTCACGGACAAAGTTGAGGGGTGTTGTCTGAATATCATCAAAATGGAAAGTAAAAAGGGAAAAACAGTTAGAAGTGGCGCTAGGGTGGTCATAGCGAATGTAATTAAAATGTGCGAGTTAGAGGCTCAAAATAATGCCTTAAAATTTAAAGCTATACATTGTTTGCATGCCTTGCTATGCGCCGCCTATGAATTCCGATAATTTGGGAACACATCAACGACTTCTTGCCCTTTCCTCACCGGTCTTCTTTCGCCGATCGCACAGTACAGGAGCACAGGAGCGTAGAACACACGGTCTACCCTGTGGTTATGGGCGGCATAGCCAGTCATTATTTTGTAGAATTATGTATGTAGCTATACATATTTATGTGTCCACGATGTCTCATGCCAAGCCTGACGTTTTGATGTTATATTCATGATTCCATATTATTTATATGTATATTAAAAATGTGCCTATCTAAACAAATAAAATAGATTGTTGATCATTTTAAAAATATGTACAAAAATTGCCTTGGGTGATTCAAATTGGAAACAAATATGAATTTTGCGATGAAAAAAATTTTTAAAATAAATAAGTTAGAAGAATATTTTGCAAATACCGAAATCAGGTTACTGCAGACAAATATGTTATATCATCTAATTGAGTAATTAATTTAATAATTTAATTTTCAGTAAGCATATTCTGATACCCCAAATTTAATAATTACTCTATAAAACACCATAACATTTTGAAAATTTCTAAAAACCAATATTTGTACATTTGTACGTCAATTTTATTTCTGAATATTTTTAGTTAAAACTTCATTCTAAAATTATTAAGAGATTTCTATGTGTTGTATTCTTATTTAGTAGAAAAAGTTAATACGAATAACTTGATACTATAATTATTATATAAAAAAATCATTTGTGGGTTTAGACTGACTCAGAATATAATGACATAAAAACAAAAAGCAGAAATGTATCAAAACAAAAATGTATCTAGTGATCATTGAAAACAGCTCAAAGCTGTATTATTTTGTTTGATTTGGTATTTATTTGTATTTTTGCAGTTGTTTCATTTCCGTTGATTATAAAAAATAAAGGGTAGTTTTACCAAATGAATGCAGAGCTAAAAAATGATGGTTACATCGCCATATTTTTACCATTATTTTATCAAAATATTTTATGTATTTGTTATTTCAGCACGTCAACAAAATTATACATGCACTAAAAATGTTACACGGAAACATAATAGGCCTGTAAACTGACGAATTCAGTCTCCACTAATTCGAAAATTAGAACTTTTTCATGGTTACAATAGGCTTGTTCTAAGCAGCCAGATAATGGTAACAGAACCGTCATAGTCTTGCTGCTGCGCAAGACTGTAATGCGTAGTAGCTCAAAAATCGATATAAATAGTTTCGTTTTGGTTACTGCGCAAGACGACGACGGTTCTGTTACCGTTCTCTGGCTGCTTGGAATAAACCTATTTATTGAATTTTGACAAGATACAAGCAAAAAACTGATAAAACACTGTTTTTTAACTCTTTTTTAACGTTTTGCAACAAGTTTCAGCCATCGCCAAAAGGCGAAATTTTGACGGATTTTGTATCATACTTATTATATATGTTCCCTCAAAGGATCCTTTTGCGATTTTGTGGAAATCATCCTCATTTTACTGGTCTTACAATATGTTGACGACTTGTTAGAGGGCTAGCACAAAAAAAGCGTTTACTATTCAAACTAATAAAGTAATTCTTATCAGGTCCTCTTTCAATTAAGCCTCAAAATAACAAATTCAAAATGAATTTGAATAAGGCACAAAATTGTAAGTATACATATCGGAATTTAGATAATAAAATTTATTGTGTATATTTCTAATATTCAAAATGTGGCAAACAAGTAATATTGTTCGATTTTAATGTTGATTGTTTTAAGTTGCAAACATGATATTGACTGTCAAATAACTGAATTTTAGATAATAATCTGTAACAAGGTTGTGGATTTCATAAATAAATTTTATATTAAAAGTTAAACATTCAAATGATATTTCGATATAATACAAATTATATTTGTATTATATTATATTGTGCAATCACTTGAAAATGACTAAATTGATTTTGATGACAGGTCTTGGCACACGTAGGGCACATTTTTTTCGATTGAGATTCGTTAAAAATAAATTCTCCGTCAAAATCCGAATTAACGCGAGATAATCTGTGCGCAAAATCGACGTTCATGAGAGAAGTCGCGGTCAAAGGCTCGTCTAAAATAATCTCTGATTTGAGTTAAAACCAATTCAATTAGCATTTATGGTTATTTATTTAAATTCGTTAATTTAATTTAGATGTGTACGTGCCACTATTGAAAAATCTAATTAACATAACCCATGTAAACAAACAAATCAGTACTAACAGAACAGAAAATGCATGATAATAATTTACGTAGGCATTATGTGAGTTTGTTGCCTGAAGTGATTGCTATGTTAATTTAAAACATACTGTTGTAATGCGCAAACATAACATTAAATGCAATTAAAATTTGTTTTCCAGACACATAAACACAAACATATACACTCTACAGACACCTATACAGGCTGTTCTTGTTGACTGTACTGACTAATTATATATATCACTCATAAATCACCTTCTATTCGTGAAAGGCTAATCTAATTCAAACAGCGCATCATAAAAAATTAATGGACAATGCTCGGTTCCAGAAAGGGTTGTCAAAAAATTTAATGTGTCACCTTTGCTTGTGATCATATAATTATAGTTTCCATACAGTCTAATGTCGCTTTCAAACTCTCTGTCATCTAGAACAGGGGTCGGCAACGCGGCTCGCGAGCCACATGCGGCTCTTTCGATGTAAAGTTGCGGCTCTCCAGTTCCATACGCAAAAATTAATAACTTTATTATAAAAACCCTTAAAAGTTCAGGTATAAATCATAATAAAAAGCACGAAAACTTGCCAAGTGAAAACTTGGCAACTTTTTAGATCTCAATTCTTTTTGTATAACATTGTAATATTGAACTTGGTTCCCTTTTTCACATTTATGTTTTTGATAGTATATCATTACTTTTTGTAAAGAAATTATTATTATTTAACATGACTAATGATTGAAATAATTCGGTGTAATATAAGTGTATCATCCACCATTAATTCACTGTACGACTCATTGTACGGTAGATATTAAATATTTATTTAATTAGAACAATTACGTAAGTTACTTTTGATCAAAATTTATTAATGCTTATCTACTAAATTCAGAAAGGAAACATTTATCGATCAAATATTTTTCGAGCAGGATCAATTTAAAACGCTACTATGCTTTTCATGTGTAGAAATATGTATGTTTACAATCTAAGGCATTGTTAAATCAGATTTTTGACGTGATAACGTCTTATAAATTGATGAATCACCAATCTTATAAATTGATGAAACACCGGCTGCATGCACGAAAAAGTGTAACGTTCCTAACGTTCCGCCTTACTTTGTGCGTGCTTTTCTCGAAAACGGCCCTAACGATTTGGATGAAATTTACTCAAAAGGGATTTTGGGGGGCAAAAAATCGTTTTAGCTAGGTCTCATCTCTCGAAAAAATCGTTTTCATACAAATTTTATCATTATAAAAATCAATTTTTTGACGTATGAAAATACTTAAATATTGTAAGTAGGTTTTGGAATTTTATATAAACAATGAAACAATTGTTTTCAAAATATTATTACAATTAATCTTTGAGACTTAAAATAAATACGAAAGAAAGAAAGTTAAAAAAAACAATTATTATTATAGGTGGTGAGTATTTTAATACATAAAATTAACCTAAATTTGAAGCGAAAGATGCAATACCATAGATTCGAATTATTATAATTATTATATGTAGAATTTAGGTTATGTATTACGGAATACGTTATCACGTAAAACTATCGTACGTAAACCGACTTTACAGACAACCAATTTTTTTTGTCAACCCTTTCTGCAACCCAATATCATTTGTTGTTACAGATGGTGAAAGGACGTTACTGATAAATTAAAAGTAGAAATCATTGGAACTATTTCCAAAATACGAATCTGACTAGAGAAGTCTCAAGAAATTTTTGAATGGGAACTTTTCTCATAGTATGGCGGGAGGACGGGTATAATATGGTGGAGGCTATATGTATTAAAAATATGCGTTACTACATAGTTATATTGTACTACATTTTCCACGCAATTGGTTTTTGCACACTTTGTGTAAGTTTTAATTATTTAATTAATGAAGCAGCCATTTTTTTATACCGAATGACACTGGAAAAATAAAATACGTGTTTCGAATGATTTTACAGGGTTGTTTGTTGATGTTATTTTTATTCTACATGAAGCCAGGTTTAGCCAATGCAGAATTTTAAGCCCTAAAACTTTTATTATTATTACAAAAGTATGACATTCATGAATTTTTTACAATTATTTGATTGATGTTATGCTTTTGACTGTTCATATCTGTATATACAGTTATGAATCAATAAATTATTATTATTATTATTATGCGTGCACATGTTAAAGTCCTATGATCGACAGTCATGATCACCACTTTGTATAAAAATAATGAATAAAATATTAGGGAAAACGTTTTTAAAGATAAGATTTTAGTGCAGTGTACTAAAAAGAAAAAAAAAACAATTTGCAATAATTTACGTTCGTAAGTAAAAATAGTGTGGGCTTTAAACTCTATGATTGTTCATTAGTCTCGACCCATGCATTTATAATTATGCAAATCTTCGATTAGGTAACGTCTAATTAGTACCTACTCTTCAATAAATAAAATTATCAGTGTAAATATCTAAATATATCTTTACCATTTATAATAATTATAACATCTAGGTCCCGTCATGTGACCGACCGCAAATACACTAAAAAGATATTAAAAGCTTAACAATTATACCATCAATAAAATTTTATTCCACTTAAAAGCTGGATATAATAGAGTATAAGTAAAGTGGGTATGACTTGTTAAAAATTGTCGCATATTTTATAGACAGTCTATCCGTTACCCGCGACTTCGCACGCGATTGAGACGAAACACGGATGAATTCCCATTATTTGGTTAGTTACTCTTTTCTCGACGTAGATTCCCCGAATAAATTTCAAAATTGATGGACATTCACGTGATCAACGTCCTGACAAACCTTGAGAATGACACCCATGTTAATTTTTAGACTATTTACCTCTTTTCAACGTCTGAAGGGGTTGTTTTTGAAAAAGCACGAAAGCGTCTATTTATTTGTTGACAGGAGTAATCCTGCGCATTTTCGAATTTCTCCATGCACATTTTGAACCCCCGGTTTCACCCTTTTAGAGGTTGAATTTTAAAAAATCTGTTATTAGCGGATGCCTACATCATAATAACTATATGTGTGCCAAATTTCAGCCCAATCCGTCCAGAGGTTTGAGTTGTGCGTTGATAGATCAGTCAGTCAATCAGGTACGGTTTCCTTTTATATATTTAGATATGTAATTTAAGACCCATATACAGGGTGTCCCATTAAGAATGGGACATAGAACAACCGCAGATTCTCCAATTCAAAATAAAACGATTAAGCGAAATATGCTTAGATAAAATGTTACTCGTTTCCGAAATACGGGGTGTTGAAGTTGAAAACTGAAAAATTATTAATGTCCATAATTTTTTTAATACACCGCGACCGTATAATTTTACTCAAATCGGCACGCTTGTTAAATATAATAAAATGCACCTAACAATAAAAAAATTAGTTCAGTACGCTCTACCAGTGGCGTACGGCAGGAGTAAGTAATGCTTGTACCCCTTCTAAATGTTACGCCGCTGTCTAAATTTTAATTTTGATTAAAATTTTAATTTTTTTGATATTTTCTAAGTCAATAATGTACACTTGTTAGTTTGTTGTAAAGTCATTGGTTTTCGAGATATTCGCAGTTAAAGATAGATAGACATGTACTTTTTATTTGTATTATTATTAATAATATTCATTTTTACAATTTTGTCTTAAAAAACTTCGAATATCTCGAAAACTAATGACTTTACAACAAACTAACAAGTGTACATTATTGACTTAGAAAATATAAAAAAATTAAAATTATAGTCAAAATTAAAATTTAGACAGCGGCGTAACATTTAGAAGGGGTACAAGCATTACTTACTCCTGCCGTACGCCACTGGTAGAGCGAGTAACATTTTATTTAAGCATATTTCGCTTAATCGTTTTATTTTGAATTGGAGAATCTGCGGTTGTTTTATGTCCCATTCTTAATGGGACACTCTGTAGATAATTTTTAAATTTTATTAATAAGATTTATTAATAATGGAATACCTAGATAACTATATTTTTATGGCTCAATTGTATAAAATATGAAATTATTGTAATATAATAAGCCATGACCTCTACACTATACAGTTAGTTTTCAATCACACAATTGATAGGGACTGAATTTATTTGATTGTATTTTTTTAGCACCTTTTATATTACTTTAATATCACCTTCATAATTCAGGTCGCTACATTTTTGAAGTGCTATATAACCCGATATTGTATCATTGTGTGTATAATATTGTAGTAGAGAATTGCTGCAAGGAAATAATTTAGACAATATTACGTTAGAGAAAGCTAATCTAATATTATTGTCTAATTGAAGGAGATTTATTTGGTTGAGGAACAATTGAAAATAAGCTTTACCAGTGTATCGCTTGTGGCCAACGTTTTGAAAAATATATTTTCATCATCAGGGCCTATGAACATGTATAATATTCGTTACATATATTATTATAATTTCTAACTTACATTATAAACATTATAGATAGATAATACTAAAAGCTATAACATACCTCAATGCAAGTTAACAATTATTGTCTAAGTTATTTCCTTTGCTATTCGGGAAAATTGTATTTTGTTATAAAATCAATATTTGAAAATTTTACAAACAGTTAAGATTATTTGGGCCCAGCACCAATTCATATTCTCTATTTACCATTTTCAAATAATAAATTGAAAATCTCTCGGATTACAGATGGGCTAATAATATTAAAAATGGTTCCTTATTGTTTGGTGAGTGCCATTTGTTTTTGTTTTTTCATTCGATCCGACTTTCTTCTTTGCTTATAAATACTAGTGATGTGCCGGATCGTTAAAAATGTATATCCGCGGATACGGATACGGATCTTAACTTTCTTAGAGTACGCGGCGCTAAATATTGCACATCGACCTTTGGAAAGAGACTATCTGTTATGGGAAAAAGTTATTGACGTCTTTAAGAGTTAACTCTCATAACAGATTGTCTCTTTCCAAAGATCGATGTGCAATATCTCATTATAAAGATAGTTGATTTAGTATACCTTTGAGTTATGTACTATTAGTATGGTACTCACTACGATAAATGTTCGCAATATTAAGGTGCCAAACACGATTTTAAAAAATAAAAAATAATCTGAATGGAATTTAACAGTTTTTCATTATTACCTAATCACCTATATATATATAAAATTTCATCTATGAATTGAAAATTAATAAGGTAAAAGATCCGCCAAAAACTAACGGATACGGATCTTTCTTCTCCCTCGGATATCCGCGGATACGGATATCCGGCACATCACTATTAAATACTACTAGAGAAACTATTGACTACGAGAGAAATTAATTTAACCTTAGGTCACTTAGTGTTTCGTAGAGAGTAATAATTTTCTCAGAAAATATATTGTTCTACCAACGATCTTAATTACTATAAAATTCTGTAATATGACTATTGTTTAGAGATGAGATAAACGGGTCTTTTTAGTGATCTGCATCTTTGCATCTGGATCCCGTATGGGAGCCGGCTCCCTGAACCGGTTCAAAAAGAGACGAGTTCTGAATATGTTATTCGAGTCAACTGAGCCACTGAGTTAGTTGAGTCAAGTCAATAATATCACCTAATATTATGCCAGTGACTGACTCACATATTATAAGGCGGGGTTTTACAGGTTGCTACTTGCTATGTTACAGAAAGCATATTACAATATGCAATACAATACCTTAAATAGTTGTGACTTAAATAAAACATTGTACCGCCTGTGCGTATAGTGTGTACCATAGCCAGACATATTATGATGCATGAGTCATTTGAGCTGACAGTGCTTCTGTGTATTAAGTGTTTCACTGAGTTATGCGGATCCGTTGAGCCGTCGGCTCATAAAAAAGTGAGCCGGCTCTCACGGATCTTCTGTCGTAGCCGGCTCTTTGAACCGGTTCAGATCTGAGTTAGCCAAGCCTACTATTGTTGTAATAAAGTTTAATGGTTGCAAGTTGGTTCGTTATATTGTAGATAATAAATATAGCTGTAGTCGATTAACTTACAGTGTATTTCCAATCTCCATCCATCTTCGATGCCTTCTACGTGGAGGATTGGATTCTCCGCTCGACACGCCAAATATTTACCGGCGTCGTCTTTACTTGCAACGAACGACAGTGTGCTTGTGGTTGTGTTTCCGTCATTGGATGTCTGAAACAACGATTCGAAATATTGAATACGATATTCAGTACTGAGATAGAATTTCTGATTTTACCTATCCACATAAATCTATTCCAATCATTCTAAAACAGCATGTTTCTGTTTGAAGCTATATAGGCTAAAAGCACCTGTAGCTGTGACCGGCTGCTTTTATATTTATAGTTCACATAATGAATTAATTATTACCCAATATGTGTACCTAGTGTTGGGTCTTATTGAGACAACATTAATACTCTGCATTGTCGATCAAAACATTATTTGTTGTGATCAGACGTATTAAGGACTCGTTTTTTATGGTGTTTTATTTATTTCATTATTAATTTATATAAACATTAAATTAGATCTTTATGCTATTTAAAGACGTACGCAGAATTTTGTTCAGGGGTTTGAGTTATGAGAGTTAGGCCTAGTTTATATGAGAGGCGTTCAACGCGCGTTAGCCCAACGCGTGTTTACAGTTTTTATACAATTGTATATAACTGTTTACATGATAACGCGCGTTGGTGGCGCGTTGAACGCGCGTTATCATGTAAACAGTTATATACAATTGTATAGAAGTTGTAAACGCGCGTTGGGCCAACGCGCGTTGAACGCCTCTCATATAAACTAGGCCTCAACGTGCATATTCGATTATTAGATCACAGACGGTAGTTTAAACATTCTTAGGGAATTTCGACAATTTTTTTTGACGTCAAGGTCAAAGTTCAATAATGGGAAACAAAAGGGCTTAGTATGAAGTATATTTTATGAGTTTTCAGACGTTGTATTACATTCCGTATTACAAACAGCGCCATCGCATCGACACGACTCCTTAATTGTTTTTTATACACGACTCCGTAAATGTTTTCAAGGAACTTCCCCCAAACTCCTCCCATTTTCACTGAACAAAAAAAAAAAAACGCCATGGCATCAAGACGATCCCGTAATTGTTGTTTAAAAAACTCTCCCCAGACGCCTTACTCTTTTCACTGCGCAGAAAAACGCCATCGCATCAACGCGGCCCCGTAATTGTTTTTTAAAGAACTCCCCCCTAACGCCTTCTCCTTTTCACTGCTCAAAAAAATTAATTTTTAAAAATCAATTTTCCGCACTTAAAACGGTTAATAATACTGTTACCTATATGTTATTTAAAATAATAATTGTGTATTTGATATTTTGCATATCGAGTTGTCCTAAACCTAAAAATTAATATTCTGTAAGCACTAATTATAATTTAATTATTTGAAGTCAGTTCTGCAGTTCTCATTAAGATTTTATTAAATGATTATTATCACAGCGACGCTCATTTACTAAACACATATCCAGGTATAGTATTTGCAATAAAGAGCGACTTTCTGATGTATGGTATGATGACGTCGTCTAATGCAAGTGAATATGTATAGTCTCGAATTTGCACGATGGAACTTGTACCGTCATATTCGACGTTTTAGAAATGAAACTCTCGCGCATGGTAGACTGGATTGGATTCATGCGGCTGAACTTGTAACGAAACCACGGTGTGTAAATATCTGAAGGAACACTGCTACTGCCCTACGCCGGCGAGGTACAGTTGTGTGTGTGTCAGGGATGTTGCGGATGCAGATTTTTTCACATCCGCGGCTGTATTTTTGTAAACAACAAAATAATGACATTTTCAACCACGTATAGATGACATATATCATTGCTTGGTGTATGTTAAAAAAGAAATAAAACATTTGGAAAAAAATACTGATTTTTATCACTATGAATCGAGAAATAAAAATTCGTTAACATTACCGCTGTATAAATTAGCCACCGTAAAAAAATTTCACATATTATGTTTCCCTTAAGCTTTACAATAAATTACCTCTTGATTTCAAAATTAAAAAAAAAACAAAAAATAAATTTGAAAAAAGCTGAAATCATTTTTAACTGCAAACTGTTTTTATAATGTTTGATGAATTTTTTAACTATAAATTAAAAAAAAAGATATTATAATCTACTTGGAATGCTTATATTTTTTTATAAGTTTTGATGTCACATGTACAAACTGTCCTTTTATCTTCTAAATAAATCTATCTATCTAACCTTTTTTGACGTGATAACGTCTTATAAATTGATGAAACACCGCCAGCACACACGAAAAAGAGTAACGTTCCGCAAGCGAGAGCGCGATATAAGCGATAGAGATGCACGATCGGCCCAAGCGTCGACTTGTGCGCATTTCTCCCTTTTCTCGCGTGACATCAGAGAGTAGTGTGCGTTCAACATTTTTTTCGGCTGTTCCAGCGAAAGCTACATCTGACAGATGGCCTTTGTTTTATAAACCGTAGAAATTAAGACTTAAAATCAAGATATCTAATAAAAATGTCATAAATTATCGAATTTTTAAAGCAATTTTTCAGATAATACATCGTTATTGGTCAATTGATAGTTTGTACACAAACGCAGCTACATTTTGTATCAAAAACAAATCTTGGGAGATATCTGCATTTCATAACAGCAGATAAATTATACGGTTTGTTAACAAATATATAATATATATACATTCTTTTAAATGTCTTTTATAATTGCTTAAAAATATATATTTTGCTTTGGTTGATCAAATTATTAGTCGGTAAAAATATAGTTTGACAGGTACTAAAATTTAGGTTATGTATTATTAAATATGATATTCGAACGGAATACGTTATCACGTAAAACTATCGTCCGTAAACCGACTTTACAGACAACCAATTTTTTTTTTGGTTCGATTTTTGCTTAATCTGATCTTCTCTTCAATAAATAAAATTATCGACCAATTTTTCAGACAATATATTAACAAAAAATCTCTTGTTTTAGATGACAGGAATCGATTGCTAAGTGAATCATTTTTTAATTATTTACAGTAGCATGGTACAGATTCGTGACTATACAGACAGAGTCTGTTGGTGACAAATACGCACACGTATGTTACGTAAGGGGTGTCTACGTACATACACAGAGCTACGTTCAGACGGAGGTAGGTAATATGTTGAACCTATGATCTCATAAACAACTGGGCGTGCAAGTATGCGAGGCAGTTCGCTGTTGACACGTTGTGTTAAGGTTGCGTCTGAGTTTGCGCGGTGCACTGGGGCGTAGCGGTCAGCCGCCGCGGTCAAACACACATATAAACAGACTAGCGGTCCCGTCCGGTTTCACTCGGGTGTAAAAGAATTAATGGGGAAGGGAGGAATGTTGTGTCCAAATTTCATGATGATCGGAGTTACCGTTCAAAAGTTTTTGTCGATAAAAAGCAGTACCTATTTATACTTTTTTTAACTAATATATATTTTTTTTAATTAATTAAATATAATTAAAATAAATTTAAATGTAAGCCTTAGAAGAAATCAATGTAGAAAATAAAAAAAAAATAAAAATGTATTCGCCTAACGTAGGGCTCGAACCCACGACCCCGTCGTGTGCTCTACCGATTGAGCTAGCCGGCGTTGTATTCCGACAACGCTAATATGAGTATATTTAGTTAGTGCATTTCACCTGAATAGAAGCTTATTTTTGAGATACATTTTGCAACATTTTTCATTAATGCTCCGCTCCTAATGGTCGTAGCCTGATTTTATATAGCCTATAGCCTTCCTCGATAAATAGGCTATCCAACAAAAAACATTTTCAATTTGAACCAGTAGTTCCTGAGATTAGCGCGTTCAAACAAACAAACAAACTCTTCAGCTTTATATATTAGTATAGATTTGAATACATTAATATCGTTTCGTATTTTTTTTTATTTTTGAACTTCTTTATCGACGTATCTGTTTAAAAATTTCTGCGATGTTAAAGGGGAAATGATTCAACGGCGGGACGGGGAAATATAAGAGAAACCTTGGTAAGTCAAAATTTAAGGGGAAATGATTCAACGGCATGGGGGGAAATATAAGAGACTTTCATGAATCGATTTTGCCCTACTGTGCCAAAAGAAGTTTTAGTGCAAAAATTGTGTTCATTCTGAGTAAAAATTATACATCATTCATAGTAGGTATTTAGTGCAGCCAAAACCACTTATAATTGTAGACAGAACTTTTATCATTGGAAACGGTAAAGGGGCTTATAATGAACGTAAAAATAATCAAAATGCCAAGTCGGGGATAGTATAGGGTTCATTTGGGGAAACTTGACGTTCTATAAAATGTCCTACAGAACAGTTGTAGAGCATAAAAAAAATCTACAATAAGATTTTTGCTGTGATCTCAAAATTTTAGTGAAAAATGCGAAAAAAACGATATTTTGTTTTTTATTTTTTTTTTGCAAAAATAACTCAATTTTAACGAAATTTTGTAAAAGCATGCCTTTTTATGTCGTAACTAAGAATATTTTTTATGATAGGTATTTGGAAAAGATTCCGTGGCATAAGGATCGAAAATTAAGCAATACTGAAATTTTTTAAAATTGCATTTAATGCTGACGTTTTGATACGTTTTGTATCATCTTCAGAGTTTTCAAATGCTGTCAATTGTTGTCAGTATATTGTTGTTGATGGATTGTGAACATTGTGTCACTCAACTTTTAATTGTTATTGTCATTTTTTATATTTTTGTTAAAAGATACTGGTTAGTTTTAGATTTTTAAAATTGTTAGTTTCTTTTAAATGTAAAATTATTGTCACAAAATTAAAACAATAAAGTAACCTTTCTGATATTGTGCTGTGAATAATACTCAGTATTATTCAGAAAGGTAAAAGTATTGAAAAGTATGTCTGTTATATGAATTCCGGTCGTCACAATCGTGGTGCTATATTTTTTGTAACTAACCTCGGGCTTGTGTGTAAATCAACCGTTAAACGATTTACCTTTGTAACCTTTACTGTCAGCAAACTTCCTTTTTCAAGTCCAGTAAATGTTTCATTTCTTGTGAAAAAGAAATTTACAAGTTACAAATATGTGGTCCAAGCAGTAGTTTTCTTTAGATTCAAATGACACTAAGTACTGTAGATGTTCTTTAATAAATTCAAAGGGCAATGTAATTTCTACTATTCGGTTTTATTTTGTTTCTAATGAAAATCTATTATAGGTATAAAGTTACAGTCGCTTTTTCTGTGTTTTCATGTTCGTGGTTGGCTCGAAAACCATTGGACCTATTTAGTATAGTTGTACGGAGAATAAATTATCCTATAGAAAACTTTGAAAAATTAAATATTTGATTCAATATAACAATACACTAGAACCTCTGTAAGTCGAACTTCAAGATAGACGCCAAAAAATTCGAGGAGTTTAGAGTTTTCGACTTAAGCGGATTTTGTAAGGAAATATTCGACTTGTAGAGGTTGAGATTCATTCTTACTATTTTTTAGTTCCTATGGCTTGTAGGGACTCACTGATTATAATCAATGAGTCCGTACAAGCCATTTCGGTACATATATTTTCTCTCCAAACTCGAAAAAATAAATTGGATCTCTGTGTTTCAAAAATAGGAATTAAAAAATTGTAAGAATGAATCTCTGTAGGTCTAAATAATTATTTAAACTTAATGGAAGTCTAGTCTAATTTCAATTCATTTCGTACATTTGTTTTAGTTAAATTTTTTACCCCTTCGACTTTTTGGTCAGCAAAAGAACAATTTCTTTCATAAAAAAATGAAAATATATAACAATCACAGTTTGTATGACACGAATTATACTTAACATGAATGGCTAATAAGAGAGAGTAGAACATTCTGAACTCTACTGTATTTAATGTTTCAAAAAATGTATATTTAATTTGTCCATTTAGTTTAGGTGTCCCCAAATATGCAGTTAATTTGCTTTCTGCGCTAATCCTATCTCATTGCATTGTATGTTCAGCAATTCTATGATCTAGTTTGTGCGAGTCATAAATACAGGTGACTGGATATTTACTACAGTCAACATAGTCTAGGATCGTCTAGGAATTCCCTTTAGAACTATTATTTGAAACAAATTTAATTTATAAACGTTGTTATTTGACATTAGTAGGTATTGTAACGAATGTACATATTACTAATGCAAAAGAAAAAATATAGTTTAAAAAAAACTAAAAAACACGCTTTATATCAAACTGAAAAGTAAAAAATATTTTTTTTATTGATGCCCTATTTTACCTATTTAAAGCACGCCTCAGAGTGTTTAAATCGAACTTTCAAAAACGCGTTTTTTAAAGTTACCATGGGAACATCAACAACTCGAGAATTTTCTGATTCTTGATTTGACAGGAGTAGCGTGTAACGTCAAATAAAATATTACTAACAAATGCAAAACCTTTATTCAAACATTATTAAACAATTAATCTCAAATGACAAATTGCAAATTAATTTCTGTTTTTCTCATTTCCATAACAACGAAAGGTATACTGATGTCACATCACGAATTCAACCATTTTACATTATTAGTTTTTATTTCCATTTTTTTGTAGTAATAATACCAGTATTTATGATTTCAAAGTGCACCAATAAAAAAAAATAGCGTAAAGTATTCGTGGATAACTGGTCTTTAAAACACTTGCTCTATTTCGAGCACTCCGGCTGCGCCGTCGTGCTCGAAAAATCACGCGTGTTTTAAAGACCTTTTCATCCACTTATACTTTAATATACTATTTTTTAAAATAAGCTTAAAACAATAATGAATAATAATTCGCTGTTAAAAATCACTGGTACTTGAAAGTCGCTCTCACCGAAGAACCGGTTACCGATAGATTCATCTCTGTAATAAAGTAAATACTTCTTTTAATTGCTTGGATGGTGGCAATTTGCCTCTCTTTCATGAACATTGGGGACACTCCTACAGCATACGGACTGTATATCTACATGTGTAGTTCACTATAACAATACAGACTAGCTCTGCGTGACATGGTAGTGTATTCGTTATTTACGAGACGCTAGTGTTTCATTTCGTCGCACAGGAGAATGAGTTCAGCAGGAATTTACTCTACTAGTATTACACTATATATACAGTATATTCTAGTATTTCTGTATACATACTATACTCCTGTTTATAACGCCATTTCATGTTCATTTAACAGTAGTGTACATGACAAAAACATTTGTGTATATGTATTTATTAAGTTTTAAATAAAGTTTCTGCAGGAAATATTTGAAGAAAAACGGATTTGACAATGACTGCCTTGTTAACAAATATTTCTTCTTAAGGAGGTTGATCCGTTACAGTCCCAATCAAAAGTAAGACGAATTCTAAATGGGAACTTTTATAGTTTATAAGACGATGATACCAATAAATTATTGTCATAAAGACATAAATAATTTTTTTTTTTTAATAATAATTAATTATTTCAGTACTTTATACTTAATGGACTAACTTTTGAATTTTTTGTACAAAATTAGGTTAAAAAAATAAATTTATGTATATATCTGTATTTTACATATTTTTTGCAGTAAATAATTAAAAAAAGAAATTAGAAGTAATAAAAATTAAAATAAATCATTAAAAAGTTAAAAATTCAGTTAAAATTGTTAAATATGTCAAGAATAAAAGTCCATAATTGAAAATTGCTAGTTTAATACTTTTTTTATTGATTAAAAGTCTCCTAATTAAATTGCATAAATATAACAATATGCGTAAGACATCGATGATTTACATAGATAGTTTTCGGAACTGCTGACATTATTTGGTTATTTGCAAAAAATTAAAATGAACAGTTTGCATGCTAGCTTGAGATATTTTCCATAAGACTACATGTAAAAGTTTTTTTAATTTTTAACTTTATAAATCTCCTAATGATTTTGGATTTTTTATAGAATATTTTGTCATAAAAAAATCTATTAAAAAAACTTTATTTCAGATTTTTTTCATAATCTTCGTATAACGGCTCAACCTCCTGAAGATAAGCATTGTAGAATTGTAAATCAATTCTTTGCAGATCAATAGTAACTATTTTCCTGCGCATTTTCAAATTGATGCATCTATCGTACATATATGATTTCTCCATGCAAGTTTTGAACCCCCGTTATTCCCTTTTAGGGGTTGAATTTTCAAAAATTTGTTCTTAGCGGATGCCTATGTCATAATAACTATCTGTGTGCCAAATTTCAGCTCAATTAGTCCAGTGATGTGAGCTGTGCGTTGATTCTCCATGTAAAGATTTTGGACTCTCGTTTAACTCTTTTAGGGGTTGAATTTTCAAAAATTCGTTCTTAACGGATGTCTACGTTATATTAACTGTCTGTGTGCCAAATTTCAGCTCAATACGTCCAGTGGTTTGAGCTGTGTGTTGACAGATCAGTCAGTCAGTCAATCAGTCAGTCAGACTTTTATACATTTAGATTAAGCCCTTGGCTGAAAATAACGATAGTAGGTTGTGTTTCTACTGCGTGATGACATAATTGTTGTTATTATAAATACAATAGTATTAATTTATTTTAACTTATTTAACACATAACAGTTTCCAGACTGTTTAATAGAAAAGAACATTTGAAATATATTTTAAAATAATATTATAAATAATATGTTAACTAGGAACACTAACGGGGACATTTATTTTAAGAATTAATATTTCAAATCTAGGCTACAGAAAATATTTTTTAATGTTTAAAATTAGTAAAGAAATAAGTGTAATAGAGTCAGAAACAAAATTTTCTAATAATTCTATAAAGAAAAATATACACATAATAAAAAATATATTAAAAATAAATAAAAAGACTAATAATAAAAAGCTTAAAAAACGAATGCCCCGGGTGAGGATCGAACTCACGACCTTAAGATTATGAGACTTACGCGCTGCCTACTGCGCTACCGAGGCTGTGCTTGTAGAGCCCGATTTTATACTAGGGTTCTCTGAATAGTAAAAGCAGCACATTAGAAAAAAAAATATCCAGTCAGTTAATTTTTTCATTAAGAAAACTTTATTGTATTAAAATAATTTCATTGTAAATATGGCAAATGTGAGATTATGTTAAAAACGAGCTCGAGCGGGTTGCAACAGTTATGTCATAATATCAGCACGAACTAGATACGTATGGTTTTTTTGCACGTATCTATATGAAATAGCTGCTTTTCACATAATTTGCAACATTTTTGAAAGTTAAATTTTGAGCAAGTTTCCTTCCAATTTGTGGGCTGCGTTAGATTTCCATACTTTTACTATGAAAATGGTATTACGACAAGAAATGGGTCATTTTACTATTAGCCTAAGAGCCAATGGCCGGCAGACAAGATATGTTTTAACAAACCTGAAATAATTTTTATATTATATTATTTATAGTAATATTTTAAACCTATATTTATGACGGCAGACATTTTCTCCGATTGTAAAATCCCGGTAGACACAATAAAAGATCCGCTGTATGAGCGCGACGGTATTATAACTTCATGAAATTTCTCACTCGCACTCATATGTTTGCATAATACTATCGCGATCATACAGCGGACATTTTATCGTGTCTGCTGGGATGTTATACAACCGGATAAAATGTCTTCCGTCATAAATATAGGCTTATAATATTACTAAATAGATAACATAAAAAATCAGGTTTGATAAATATTTGTTGATTTTCACAAAGAACCTGTGAAAGTTTAAGCAATACATCGATATTACGCGAATTCAGGACACCCTTTAGAATACGACATACTAGAGTACCTAAGGTGATATATAAAATTTAGTATCCTTAGGTTTGATGAAAAATAAATAGAATAGAATAGAATCTAATAGAAAAGAATAAAACAAAACAAATTATAACAGAAATAATGTTTGTGCAGGGAACATATTTTTTGCACTACTCCCTAAAACACAAACTACTTTACATGCTTGTATACAAAATTGGTCGTGTTATATTATCAATTCCATAGTAAATCACTGTCTGCCCGTTGTCTTTTTATAACCTAATATTAAAAGTGGCGTTTGATTTAAAGCGAACGATAAAAAATTTTGAAAATAGTATGCTATTTTATAGGAGGTACAATGTACATACAAAAACTGTTAAAACTCGCTGGCGTTCGATTTAAACATAATGTCACAACTCATCAGTATATAATTCGTTACGAGACAAGGTAAATAATCTACTGTTTCCTAATTGGTGTGTGTGAGTGACAAGACCTAATTATTGAGGACATGTTGTATAAAATAAACATGTGTTTTGTTTGTTAAAAAATAGTCGAACAAATTGTTTGATGAAACCACGTAACATACATTTAATTACAGGGAGCTGTTAGGTTTATGTTTTCTGTATTAGATACCTACTAGGTATGACGACAAGTACCCGGCTGAGAGAGAGCTTTTTTGACGTGATAACGTCTTATAAATTGATGAAACACCGGCTGCACGCACGAAAAAGAGTAACGTTCCGCAAGCGAGAGTGCGATATAAGCGATAGTCTCTCTCTTCTCGCGTGACGTCAGAGAGTAGTGTGCGTTCAACATTTTTTTCGGTTGTTCCAGCGAAAGCTACATCTGACAGATGGCCAGATAAATTATACGGTTTGTTAACAAATATATAATATATATACATTCTTTTAAATGTCTTTTATAATTGCTTAAAAATATGTATTTTGCTTTGGTTGATCAAATTATTAGTCGGTAAAAATATAGTTTGACAGCTACTAAAATTTAGGTTATGTATTATTAAATATGATATTCGAACGGAATACGTTATCACGTAAAACTATCGTCCGTAACCCGACTTTACAGACAACCAATTTTTTTTCAATTACAAAAGAAAATCTCAATTAGTAAAAGATTATAAAATATCAGCTTGTTATCAAATTGTACATGAATGTACGTCATCCTAAAATAATCTTTGTGCCCCCCCTCCTTGTCCATTGAATCTAGACCTTCAAATCCAATAGTTTTGATCTCCTCATGAACTCCAGATGATTGGTGACTAGATTTCCCTGAGGAATTACTCCGCTTTCATCAATGTATCCAAAGATGGTAGGCTAGGGCCTCGCATTCGAACAGTAAATGGTTAATTGTTTCGTCCTCCATTACGCAAAATCTACACTGTGTCGATTCCTAACGTATCCCCATTGTGTGTAGATGCTTTCTCAGGGGTGCATGAGCCCAATCACTTTCCTGAATTTAGGTCTACTGAGTTTGATCAAGTCCTCCTCTGTAAGCCTATTTGAAGAGTCCACAAGCATCTTATTCCCATGTAAGTTTCCTGGATTTAAGCTCCAGTCAGTGGTTTGCTGATTGCGGCTCTAGCTTTTGACAGTTTGTTGCATATTTGTGTAAGTAGTTCCAGAAACCGGTTCTGGTCCAATGAACTTCGCAGAGGCTCCTTGTTGAGCAAGGCTATCCACCATCTCATTGCCCATGATTCCTTCATGATCCGGTACCCACATTAAGAGGTAAAATTGTACATAATACAAATTGTATACGCGGTATGCAAGAACGACTGGCAACAATATAATTTTTTATTACTCATGCGGGAAAAGTGGTATCTTTACGCATGCTGTTACGGTTGAAAAGTAGCTATTTTCATTTGCGTGCGGAAACTCTATTTGTCGCACTGAAATTATTGTTTGCCGCACGAAAATTCAGAGAAAAAAACAAAAAATAACGGTGTTAATGTCAACGAAACAAACTGTCATTTGAAGCAGGTTTGAGGTTAAAATTTTCGATTATGAACTTTTATTCTTGACAATTATTTTAACAACTGAATTTTCAACTTTTTAATGATTTAATTTTAATTTTTATTACTTTCTTTTTTTAATTCGTAATAAAATTTTAATTTAAATTTAATTTAATTCGTAATAAAAAATAGTATGTATATTGCACAATATACTATTCTGCTATCCGATTCCCAATAATTATTACCAAACAGCAGAAAATGAATCGCTAATAATCCCACTTTCCGCAATCTTTCATTGAATGTTGTCGTGTCGACAGAATGTTTTAAAATCAATAAACTAAAAATCACGTGTTTAACAATTTATTTCTATTGTGTGCTTTCTTTAACCAGTCTAAAGGTTGGGAGTAAACACTGGGCATTAGGTAATTAATGGGTATCGGATAATTATCGGTTAGCCGGTAAAAATCGGATATTCGATTCGAGTAGCTGATTTCAAAAATTAACGGGTGTTGTCATTCCTAGTATAGTACATCTATGTGGATATAATATGTACAGTGCATTCACAGGGGGCGTTGGAATGAAATGATTAGCGTTGCTGTGTCCTGGGGGATCAAAGCCACAGATATACGGTTGGACTCGAGCCGGTGTGGCGTCGACGTGGGATCCCTCGGTCGCCCGCATGCAGGGGTACGTTTGTTGTATGTCCTCACACGTTGTGTACATGCGATGTATGCTCATGGTTCTATTCGAGATTGTCTCATATTATAACCTCATTTTCTGAGTTTTGTGTTAAAATTAAAGTAGTAATACCAATGGACCGCGGCATACAAGCTCGGAATCCAAGAAGATTTGGATTTTCCTTTTTGTTGCTCATTCGAAAGGGTCTTCGATCGAGATCTAAACCCTGAATTTGCGCATTCTCCGAATTGTCCCGTCCGCCGCCATCTTGGATTCTGTTTTTTTTTTCAATTGTTCATATCTCGAGTTCTAATAATCCCACAGCAATCGTTCTGGGGTCATTGGTCGTGGAGGCGATTTTCAACACTCCCATCGTGCTCAGCATCCTTAAAAATAGGGTAAAAACATGTTTTTCGGAAATGGAATAATGTACCTTATGCGCGAATCCAAGATGATGGCGGACGGGGCAATTTGGAGAATGCGCAAATTCAGGGTTAAGGTCTCCATCGAAGACCTTTTCGAATGAGCAACAAAAGAAAAAATGCGTCTGAAATTTTTGGGTCACACCTATAAAATGCACTGTTTTAAGAGAAAATAACGTTCAAAATTGTATATACTGTTTTCTCCAAATAAATATAAATTAATTTAGGTTTTCAGTTCTATGATGATAAGATTTTTAATGATATGCTATAAAATGTTGATATCTAATGCAAAGATGACGCCTTTACGAATTTCATTTTGTGTATGAGCAAGCGAGTTTAAAAACTAATTAAAGAAACTAATAAAGAATTCTGTTTTATTCTTTGACCATTTCTCTTTTTGTACTCATAAAAATCTTGAAAAAAAATAGAACTTAACGAAAAAATATAAAATTTTATATATAACACGCAACAGATAAAACAATAAAGATTTCTCGAAGTTCTGAGTATTTTTTCAATTATATATGAAAACAAAGACTATAGGAGTATGATATAGAGTAGTTAAAATCATCTCATAACGCTACAAGAATAATATGCTATTCTAAGTATTACAAGATTCTAAACTTGTCCAGTTGCAAATATTTGCTCAACTGATTTCAGAACAAGTTTGTAATTATTATGTTCAGGTTAACCTCAATATTGCCGGAAATTCATCCCTACAAAAACATCCCTGACAAAGATATCACTAACATACAATTATTTCCCAACTAAAAAAATGTGCAAAAAATTACAGTAACTGTTTTTAAAATACATTCCATGCTTTTTAATTTAACAACTACACGTTTTAGGTGTTACTATTACAGAGTATAGACATTTTGATTACACGCAAATAACCTAGAATATTTTATTCTTGTTTTGTTCTACAATCTTTAATAATTAATTAATCTTCGAATAATAATCATGCGTTCAACGTTCGTTTCTCGATTTTATGTTATAACAGACGCCATTCGCACCATTAATATTTTCCATCTTTCACACTTTCCGGTGTTTTCTACATTTTTTCAACTTCAACTAATTAATAGCAATGGGCGAATGAAGGAATTTTTAGGACGTTAGGATAAGGTAGGTATTTTATGAATACAGGAGCTTGACAGGTAATCGACCATGGTCTTGAATAAGGAACCGTCTCGATATTTATCTGGAACTATTGAGGGAAACCATTGAAAACTTCAACAAGATGGCCGGTATAGCAATTACTGTTTCTCGGCGGGAGACAGCGGGAAAAAGGCCCAGCCACATCTGCCTCCGCTACCTCCCGAATGCGAGTCTAGTGTTCTCACCACTACGCTATTCAGCTCGGTGTTAATCTTCGAATACGTGTATCAATATATTTTCGCTGCTTGTGATTAACAATTTCGATTGCAAATTCTTTTCAAGAATAGTTTATGTCATACACTTCTTATCACGAGTTATGTCAAGTTAAGTAATTATTTTTCCTATTAGTCTCACAACGTAAAACTATAATGATTCCACAATGATACGGGAAATGATCTACTAGTACGTATTTTACGACGATTGACAGCACCTAACTAGGTATTCTTGAAGTATGTTAACTATTCATCTAATTCCTTTTAATGATCGACATAAAACGTTGTCAGGAGTTATAATGCAGCATTCGCAGTTCTAAAGCATAATTTGCATCATCTGAACACTCCGACTGTGAACCGCACCGTTCTTATATTTTTTCGAAAAGATTGCGAACGCCTGTTCAAAACCAATCATTACAGAAATAGGTTGTAGACGATATCTGGGTGCACGAAAGCACACTCGCCAAATCAAACACCTTTTCTCGAAACGATTAAGCGTATTTTCAACCCTCGTAGCTTCGGTCGGGATAATACTTCAGATCTGAAATTTTTAGGAGAGGATGGAATCACCAAGGTTATGCAACATACCAAATTTCAAAACGTATCGTAACGTTAGTATTAAATGCAAGTTTAAAAAAATCTCAGTATTGCTTCATTTTCGATCCTTATGCCACGGAATTCTTTCCAAATACTCATTATTAACTTCAATGGATCACAGTTACTCTATTTATTGAATAGAGTCAATCTTCATATACCAAATTTCTCTTAATTGGGTATGCGGGCTGGGTTTCACGTACAAGTAACTAGAAAATTAAAGTATAATTTGTTTTCCTCTTCCACCCTCTCAAAGAGGATGGTATAGATTTTTATGGTTATATTATGTCGCAGTTCAAAAATATTTCATCTAAAAATGTGGCCAATTTTCGCGTTAATATGCCACTAAAACATAAATGTGAATAAAGGAGCCATATACTGTATCTACAAGAATGTCAAATTTTCACTTGAATAGAAAATTAAAGTTTAAAATAATATTTTTCGACTAGTTTGTTCATTAATGCCCGATTTCTTCATAAAATACTTATCTATCGGTTATGTACAAGATAAAAATGAAATGATTTTGTTTACAAAATATGAGTTTTATTTATCTATTGGATAACAAATCGTATAGATATCTTTTTTAACCTCCTTGATAGTTAATTCTCAATTTGTCAACGTTGCAAAAGCTTGTAATCGGCTAGCTTCAAGTTGTAGTTTGAGTTTGTCATCAGTGATTTTGTATTGTGTAGGTAAGGCGCGGTAGGAAGATCATTTTGAACATGGATCAATTGGGTTAATTTATTTCTAATCATATTTTTTTGTTTTGTGGAGAGATTTTAATTTTTTTATTATATTAATTATTTTTTGTGAAGTGGAGATTTTTATTTAATTTATTATTTTTTGTTTTGTAGAGAGATTTTCATTTATTTTATTATTTTTTGTTTTGTAGGGAGATTTTCATTTATTTTATTATTTTTTATTTTGTAGAGAGGTTTTTATTTATTATATTATAATTATTTTTTCTTTTGTTGAGAGATTTTTGTGTTTTATTTATATTACTAATATTCACGCATGTTTATACTTTCTTATTTTTGTTGTTTTATTTATGTAAAATACAAATATATTTTCATTAAAAAAATAATGCATTTTTTCTTCGAAGTAGATCTTAATTTTTCGTTTTTTCGATTAGACCTTTCACGAAAAGTGTATGGACGTCTAATATTATTTTTTTCCTCATCACTGCTTGTATCACTATCCGAAAATGTCAAACTGAGGGTTCATCTTGCAGTTATTATTAAGTTATTATACTGGCCGTGTTCTCTAATCCCTATAACCTCTGTGATCACTTTGACAGTTTGACTAAACTAAGACTAAACTTTTGACTGATGAGGCATATGCGCAGAGATAGTTATGAGTTGCGCGCGCACGGCCGCAGATACAATTTATCTGGTACTTGGACCACCAGATAAACTTATCTGGTAGATAAGTTTATCAGGAGGTTTTTAGTTGTGAAGAAAACCCAATTTGTTGTTTCCTTAGGTTTATCAGATAACTTTATCTAGCAGGTAAATAAGAGTGAAGAAATCGGCCATAAAACTTTTTAAAACTATTAAGTGTCCACATTTTTGTAGACTGAGCTTTGATACTCTCTTTGAGAACTAGAAGTCATGTGAATTTTTAAGGGTTTGCATTCTTATCGCTGCTAAAGTACCTAAAGTACATCCATCGTTAGCTCTTCTATTTTACACGAAAAGTGTTATGATGCATTATTTCGTTTCGCTTAGTTTCGATTTTAGTTATAAGATAGTGCAGTTGCAAACACCATTTACAAATAAGACGTAAGTATAGGTTAAGTAAAGAAGCGCTCAAAGTGTTGGCTTTTGTTTAAAAAAATAAGTATAAAGAGCTATAAAAGATATCAAGAGTGGAAGAAGAGTCGATAAAAAGAAATCCTCGGTATAAGAATGAACATATTATATGGGTCACGTTATTGTTCATTTATGACCGCCATAAAACTGTCTTAAAACAGACGTACGATGTGTTGCCTCGTGCGGTGACCTCCATTGATAACATTTCTCAATTTGCAGTTAGCTCTACTTAAATGCATTCTATTGAAAAATCTGTTTCTTGCAGTTTTCCCAGACCTTATATAAAAATACGGACACACATAATATTAGAGAGTTTACTTTCAACAACAGTGCTTCCAAACAATTTTGGTTTCACGATCCACCTTTTAAGTATCATGGAATGCAGTGGCGTAACTATACCGTTTGAGGCCAGTGGCTTTATTGGATGGGGGGCTCTCTCTTAATGTAAAAAAGCTCAACCTGCAACGTTATATATTTTTTTGTTTAATTTGTGTATGTATTTTAGTAGGTAACTTTTAATATTAATTGAATACAAAACTTATAAATTTTTTACCACCCTATTGTTACGATACTGATGGAATGTGTAATTGGAGTTTGGTGCTTTGTTTGGAAAACTGACAAATTTTGCCTTACCAAATGAGGTATAAAATTTTTGAAATAAAATTGCAATAACTTTGATTTATTATTATATTGATTTTTTCAAGAAAATTTCGTAAAAAAAGATTTTTTTCTGAACTTTATAGATTCGGACATACAGTGTAAATTCTTTATAACGTCCTTCGTTATAACAAAAAACTCCCTATAACGTCGAAATTTTTACGATTTGGTTGGTTTACCTTAAAACCTATACATTAATACCCTCTTTATAACGCAACAGCCATTCTCTATTACGAAGAAATATGTTCATATTTAGGCGTCAGCAAATGTTTACAGACATAAAGAGGACCATTCTGAACCATCACCATCTATTCAACAAGCACCTGATGACGCCAAACTATAAGTATATGTGTTTGTATATGTGTTTGGAATAAATTAATTTTGTGAAAATTGGTTATTTTTCTTTCTTCCCTCCATATAACGAAAATTCTTTATAACGAAAAAAATGTTCGGTCCCTTAAAATTCGTTATAAAGAGATTATACAGTACATTGAAGATTATTGTTAAATTGGTTGTTTTTCTTTCTTCACTCCATATAACGGTAACTCTCTATAACGATAAAAAATGCTCGGTCTCTTGAGTTTCGTTATAAAGAGTTTACACTGTATTTGTAAAATAAAAAATAAATCAAATATCCTTTTATTCTGAAGAGATGTTTAAAAAAAATAGGTAGCTGACAAACACATTTAGGGTATTTTAAATTTTTTCAGAAATTTTATTTTAATGTCAATATTTTTCTCTTCCAATTGAGTGGGATGTGCTTACACATACTATGAAAGTACTAATTGGATTAACATATTTTTAAATATATTTACTAAAGCTATGCATCGTATTTATGTTACTAAATTAATTATTATGTGATGATTGAAATTGTTACAATCCATTCAAAAAGAAAACAAAAATCTACTCGAAATACTGAAAGTTAGTTCCAGTTTACCATTTTACATACATACTGTCCGGTTTGGTCCGTGTAGTCTGTCAGTTAGTCAGATTGGACACGAGAATTCAAATGAAGCTGGGGAAGTGTGGTTGCCACAGTCGCTTCGCGAACATTGCACGTGTCCATTAAACGTGATTCAACTAACAAATGAACACGTTTCACTACTGTGCTGCCACCAGACATTCACTGTATGTATTAAACCTACATACTGGATGAGATATACAGTCTGTTTCGCAAATTTACTTCATTGATCAGCAATTTAGGGTCGAAAAGCGTCCTGAATTTTTTATAACACAATCAGATAACAGCTACTTATTTTGTGTAATTTAAAGTCGTTAATAATAACAGCGTATTCAGAAAACGTTAAATGTGACGTAATCTAACGACGAAACGAACGCTTAATCGCACGTCGTTTATGTTTTACAGTGATGACGTCGTAATATTATTATTGGCAGAAGTTGCTGAGCTGCTCGCGGTAAAGTGACTGTTGGAAATAAACATTGAATATTTATCTCACTTAAAATTAGCGGTGTAGCGTAGTGGTGAGAGCACTAGACTCGCATTCGGGAGGTTCCGGGTTCGAATCTCAATGGAGACAGATGTGGCTGGACTTTTTCCTGTGCCTCTCGCAGAGAAACGGTAATTCCTGTACCGGCCATCTTGTTATAAATAATTCCAGATAAATATCGAGATGGCTCCTTATTAAAGGCCATGGCCGATTACCTGTTAAATTCCGATGCTTAAAACTTGTCTACTTACTTTATTCTAATTTCCTAAAAAAAATCCTTCACTCGTCCATTGCTATTAATTGAGTGGCAACACTGGCAATTTAAGATGATTGAAGTTTAGTAATTCAAATCTTTGATTAACGTCTGAATAGAAATCTTCAAATAAATAAAATTGTCGACCAATTTTTCTCAGACCAATATATTGACAAAAATAATAAAATTACAAATCAATATAACACAAGATGACGTTTCGATTCGGATTTGGATCTTCTTCAGAAATATCAAAAATATAAAAATAAATTAGTATTAAGTTATTTATTATCTAATAGAAATCACGAAAGATTGAAAGTATGAATGATTAAAATAATTATGAAAAATTAATAATTTTTTTTGCGAATTTGCGTTAGAAATGCTGTGAAATATAATATATAATGTATTTCACACCATTTTAGAAAAATATCAAGATACTTTCACATATTATGTGCAAGTGTATTGATATTTTTCTAAAATAAAATCTTGAGTTAGAGATAAGGAAAAATGTCCCAGGTAAATGTTTCTCGTAGTTACGTACACTATATAATAGATTTCTAGTGCGTGGAAATGTGTATGGTGAATGTGACATTTGCTATAACATCCTCACGCAAGAACAAATTGTGTTTTTTGCACGAAATCCTATAAAATAACTGATTTACACATAATTTTCAAGATTTTTGACAGTTCAGATTTGAGCAAGTTTACTTCTAATATTGTAAGTTGAGTTATATTTTCATTTACAATGGAAATGGTATAGTACGCCTAAGTTTATTACTTTAGGTACTAGTGATAAAAGGGTTGTTTTACAACCATTATACAGACACAAAAAGCAACTACTTGAATATTTTTTATAATACAGGATGCTCCGTTGAAATAAAACCTTCTATATTTATATTACTTGGATTATTTGGATTTCTCGCTCAATTTAGGTCGAGTTTGATGTAGGGTTCATCATGTGTTGAATGGTTAGGATGTCCCTTTTCTGCAATATTCAATTTCTGCAAGAACCGTTGAGTAACTCATGCATCGTTAAAAAATTTAGGAACCTACAAATGATACGAACATGAAACTTATACACAGAGTGTTTCATTTGAAATAAGACAGTTGACTTGCATCCATCCTAAATGAGACACCCTGTGTAATGAAAAAAAAATTACGTAATGGTACATTTAACCACAAGTAGCTTTTATCTCTAATATTTAAGGCTCAATAAACCAAATTCATTCAGTTGTTCTACCATGTATTTGATATACTATGTGAAATCCTTTTGATGAAATTGTATATCTAATCATATAGCAATATAAAACCGATTATGTAAAAGAAATTTTAAATTGCGTACTGGGAATATTATACTACAATCATGGTATCGGTTTTTGTTCATATAAAGTTCAATAAGCGTTTGTCTTCTCTACATAAGTCGAAAAAATTAACTACATCGTTTATATAAACGATCGTGGATAAATATACATGCAAGAGCGAATATTTATTATCAAGTTAATGTGAGTACTGCAGCAAACAATAGACTACCGTTATAGGTTCTCCTATTTCACTACCTATACCTCTATGTATAGTATAATAATATGTAGGTATACTCTCTAAAACCATATTTTATGCAATGACTGATCGTGTATGCTTGCATTAAGTAAGCAATCAATCGAACAAATAGTAAACATAAATATTTTATATCGCGTGTGATACATTATGAAGCCATTAGAATAAGATCCCAGAGCCGCCAGACACAACCTATTTTTAAATAAATGAAACCTTACGTTTTGAGTAGTGTTTTATGTACTTAGAAAGCTTGGCGTACCTGTATCATTGAGTCTGTGACAAATGTACAGGTACCAGGTGAGAAAGGTGAGTAAAAATAAGAGCCACTGAATTTAAATTTAAATGGCTGATATTTATATATGTTTTGTAAAATATCACTATAAATTATTATCCAGTATCGCCAGTCACTTTCCGCTGACGACAACTTTTGACAGACGCTTTAAAGCTTTGAGAAAAATTAATGAACTTCACTTATTTTTAACAAAATTCTATTTAAACAGCCAGACAAATTGTAATGACCAAACATCCCCCCAGACGTAAAAAATAGTCAGCTGTTAGTATGAGCGCGAGAGCTTTATGACTATTTTTTACGTCTGGGGGGATGTTTGGTCATTACAATTTGTCTGGCTGTTGAAATATAATTTTGTAATAATTGTCATTTTCGTACATCGAGCGCCCCACGCTTTTTTCACAATAATACTAGTATTTTTTATTCATTATTATTTTAAAATTATTTTAAAAAAATATTTTTTACTTTTTAGTTCGATATAAAGCGTGTTTTTAGTTTTTTGAAACTATATTTATTTTTCACTTTTTAGTTTGATATAAAGCGTTTTTTAGTTTTTTTTTTTAAACTATATTTATTTTCCACTTTTTTAGTTCGATTATTGTCAAAAATTTTCCGAAAAAAAAAAAATTTTTTTTTTCGGCGTGGACGGGATTAGAACCCACGACCCGTAATTCCGAGAGTTGACGTCAGCGAAGACCCGTGCCTTAGACCGCACGGTTAACCACTGTAGTTACAGTGCTGCCGTATTACACTACAGTAATAAACCACTTGCTGTAGTCCAAACGAAGGTTACAAACAAACATACATACATACATACAAACTTTTTTTTTTAATATAAATTTTTTGCTTTTACACCTCTGTGTATTCAGCCACTAACTAACTAAAGGCATACAAACTTACAAGTGAAGTTAATATAAAGCGTGTAAAAACAGTTTAGTAGGAAATGATTGTGTGGTGAATTTATCAGTCGATTAGTGAGTCGTACATTGACTTTTATACAGTGTATATGGTAAGCTTGTTATATGTATATGTGTACCTACGTGATGAAATTTATTTTAGTAAATTGAATCTATTCTTTTATACAATGTGCATTGTTTATGTTTCTTGTAAGCGATTTTATGCGGGGAAACAATGAAAACAGACCCGTCACACGTGCCCCAGTTTCCGGCTTGTGAATCGATTATTTTCGTAGTTAGAAGAAACGGAATTGCATAAGTAATATGTCCATATAAGTTTTGAAAACTGTTTCAATTTCATGCTATAGGTGTATATTCGTATTTGATATTGTGATTTTATTTCATATTCCACTTTATTTTCATTTTCAGCGGGGAAATAGAAACAGTACTTACTTAACTTTTCAGATTTTATGCTGACTGCAAAGATGACACAAAATTTTAATTTCAGTTTTTTTTTAATACTCGCAATGCATTAAAAAAAATTGGTTGTCTGTAAAGCCGGTTTACGGACGATAGTTTTACGTGATAACGTATTCCGTAATACATAACCTAAATTTATATAATAATTATAATAATTCGAATCTATGATATTGCATCTTTCGCTTCAAATTTAGGTTAATTTTATTTATTAAAATTACTCACCACCTATAATATAATTGTTTTTTTTAACTTTCTTTCTTTCGTATTTATTTTAAGTCTCAAAGATTAACTGTCATAATATTTTGAAAACAATTGTTTCATTGTTTATATAAAATTCCAAAACCTACTTACAATATTTAAGTATTTTCATACGTCAAAAAATTGATTTTTATAATGATAAAATTTGTATGAAAACGATTTTTTCGAGAGATGAGACCTAGCTAAAAAGATTTTTTGCCCCCCAAAATCCCTTTTCAGTAACTTTCATCCAAATCGTTTTCGAGAAAAGCACGCACAGGGTCAGGCGGAACGTTAGGAACGTTAGAAACGTTACACTTTTTCGTGCATGCTGCCGGTGTTTCATCAATTTATAAGATTGGTGATTCATCAATTTATAAGACGTTATCACGTCAAAAAGCTATTTTCAAAAATGTTTGCAACGAAAGAGAATAAAAATGCAAAACAATGATTTGAATAACTGGTTTTCGAATATATTCTAAAAAAAAAATATTTCAACAAATTTCATTAAAAATGGAAAAGAAATTCTGAAATCAATCTTGTTGTTGGTAACTTTGAATCTGCATTAGAAAACCTATTGATAAGATTTTCGTCGTGATATTTAGATCAGTAAATCTAATCATTTTTATCTCAATTTTTGAATGAAATGTTAACATATTAAATACAGGATTTGAATAAATCTTTGTATATATAAAAGGAAACCGTGGCTGACGCACAGCTCAAACCACTGAACGGATTGGGCTGAAATTTGGCACACATTATTATGAATAGGCATTCGCTAAGAAATGATTTTTGAAAATTGAAAGGGTGTAACGGGGGTTCAAAATTTGCAAGGAGAAATCATATAAGATAGATGCATCAATTCGAAAATGCGCAGGATTACTTCTGTCAACAAATAAATAAACACCTGTTTCGTGTTTTTTCAAAAACAACCCCTTCAGAGGGTGAAAAGAGGTAATAGTCATTTTCAAGGTTTGTCGGGACTCACGTGATTGTCATCAATTTTGAAACTTATTACACTTGAACAACAAGAAAATTCTAAAAAGTCATAATTTATTATTATTTATCACGAGTATAAGCTCACCCAGTAGTTTAGTGATTTTGGCACCAACAAATAGAATAGTGAAGAATATTGTCTATAAAGAAGTTTTTTAGATAATATTTTTTCTATTAGTACGACTATAATGTTTGAACCTAAAATTATAACGGTAAAACTAAAACTTATCAATCAAAATCAAACTGGCTCGAGCGAAAGCAAAAGCTAGTTGTTAATAATAGTCAAACGTTTAAAATCCCTAATATCTACAAACGTATAATTATTGATTATATGCTTTTTAGGGTTCCGTACCCGAAGGGTGCTCAAACGGAACCCTATTACTAAGCCTCCGCTGTCCGTCTGTCCGTCTGTCTGTCTGTCAGCGGGCTGTATCTCAAGAACCGTAATAGGTAGAGAGTTGAAATTTTCACAGAGTATGTATTTCTATTGCCGCTAGAACAACAAATAATTAAAAACCCCCCAAAACTCCCAAAAGAGGAGCAAACTAAGTTTTTTGCTTATAATTCGCTCAATTTAAATCAGATCGTTTCGAAACCTGTCTTAAACGAAAGAGGAGAAAATTTTACATAGATTTTGTATAACAGAATTCGTCGAAACACTTTTTTTATACAGCTTTATATAGAAATATAATGTATAAATTCAATTTTGTCTAATCCATAGCATACACGGGGATCGTCTGTCTTCGTTTGTTGCATAGTGTACCATGGGAATTTAAAAATTGCGTATGTTTTGTCTTAAAAAAAAAGATTGCATTTGTTCAAAAACGAATGTCATTTCAAATATTAGTCAGTCTTTTGACATTAAATGCAACGCCTTCTGAGTTAACGATTTGAATAACTAATTAATTAATTATTAGAACATATTGCTTTGACAGATGCAAACGTCATTTTTGATATTTTTTACCATTCCAACACCATGGATGAACAGAATGAAACCAAATTTTGGGAGGATTTTTAATATGCAAATATGAAGAGGCCTATTGTTTTTGAGAGACGTCGGCGCAAGCGCAAAAGAAATATATAAGTATTATATTGTTGTTTTACTTTTCATAATATTATTTTGTTTTACAGGAGTTTTGTAAAAAAAATGTTTGAAAAAAATCAGCGCATGCGTAGAAGAAATATATACTATAAGGCTGTTTTTTATATAATAACGGCATACTTTTCATAACGGTTTATTATTCTATCTGTGTTTACAAAAGTTTGGATTTTTTTGGGAAAAATTGGCGCATGCGCAAAAGAAATATATGCAATCACGTTGTTTTATTTAATGATAGTAGGTATATATTTCATAGTGGTTTAAAAGAAAGTTTTGTAAAAAGTTTTAGGGGGAAAGGCGGCGCATGCGCAGAAGAGATATGTGCTATAACATTGTTTTTATATAATAATGGTATATTTTTCATAATGGTTTAATATTCTAAAGTTTTGTATTTTTTTTTTTGGGAAATCGGCGCATGCGCAACAGAGATATTTGCCATAACGTTGTTATTTGATATGATGGTATATTTATCAAAACTTTATATTATTTTATTCTACAAGAAATTTTTGTAAAAAAAGTGTTTATAATATAAAAACGCCGGGGTGTATTATATAAAATTTCACGCCTTGAAATTCTTGAACTACTTGCATACTCCCACTGGTTACATATTGTTATAGCGCCTCTCTTGTTTCTTTTAAAAAAGTATTTAAAAAGTACATAGTGTACGGAACCCTTCGTGTGCGAGTCCGAGTCACACTTGACCGGTTTTATTTGAGATTGCAAAGTTTATATGGATCTAGAGCTATAGTTTTTTAATTTATTACCATTTTTAATGATAGACCAAAAATCCCATTTATACTTTAACAAAAAATTAAAAAAAAAACATTCTTAGAGTCTGAACTGAGAATAGAATAGTACAGTGAATTATTTCTTTTACAATTTAATAAAAAACCGTTTTTTGCTTAAAAAACACATTTCATAAGAGCTGAAATATTAGCTGTTGGTCATATTACATGGTATATCTGTCACGCTGTTCAACATTCTGTGATGTGTCTGTTATAATTAAAAACGGAACTGGAAATTATTCTCTTTGAGCGAGCAAATTCGTTTGAAATTTGATTATGTGTGTTGAATTCAATAGCAATAATATATTAGGCGAGTATATAATGACGTATATGTCAATCAATAGCATAAACATGTAGGATATTTGCGATAGTATGGGATAAATCGAACGATTTTTATAAATTCATTTGATATACAAGCTGATTATTGGATCGTTCCATTTCGTTTTTCATCCGTAAGTTTTAAAAACCATTGCTTATACGTATGCAGATGTAGGGTAGAGAAACGGAGAATAGAATGTAGAAATTACTTTTTTATATATGTTCTTTAGTATTTCTTCTGACTTATTTTGAGGCGCCTCGTTGCTTAATAGATTATATTATTTTTAGGGTTTCGTACCTCGAAAGAAAAAAAGGAACCCTTATAGGATCACTTTCTTGTCCGTCTGCCAAGACTCTTGAAAATCAAAACCTATGGGGTTATTCACGAATCATGAAATTTGGCAAGAAGCAATGTCTTATAGAGCACAAGTAAAGTGAAAAATCAGAAATCTGTAAATTTGTAGTTACATCACCAAAAATATAACGTTTTTAAACCGCAACAATATGCTACGTATGTACTCAGTAACAGTTCTAATACAAAACAAGCGTCCGCTACCGGTGCGTTTAGGAACCCTCACATACAACACGGTACGACAACTAGGCTACCAGATATAGGCACGGTACAATACAGTTCAGTAGTAAATCTGAACTCATTGCAATTACATGCTTACTTGGCAAACTGACTGCGACGTTTGTCGATGTATGGGGACAACAGTTTTCTAACCGCCAAGCGGAAAAACCTTCGAGACTCGATTCCCGTGATGGACGAAATATGTTTGTACGGAACCCTCGGTGCGCGAGTCCAATTCGCACTTGTCCGGTTTTTTCATGAAGATTTGGCAGGTATTTCACGTTGGAAGAGTAATTAGAAGATAAAAGTTGTTAAGGTTTTGCAAGAAATGTCTTGCTTATATACATAAAAGTGTTTCAAGCAGCCAGAGAACGTCATGCGCAGGTAGCTAAAACGTGTTCCAAAACCGATACAAACAGTCTTGTTTTCGCTACTGCGCATGACAGTGACGGTTTCGTGTCCGTTCTCTGGCTGCTTGGAACATAATTGATTTTACTTTTATGTATAATATGTATTTGTATGTATGTAAAAGAAATCCTGCAACCGTAAGTCAATTGATCTATCGCAGTATGAAGTTTCGATGACAATATAATATTCCGATATTTTGGCTACAATAATATTCATATAACAAAAATAAAATAAAATCTCATGTGGTGGAGGTGATGGTTTTGATGGTGGGAAAACGGGTTTCCAGACGTTTGTAATACAATGATTTTGTTTTAAGAGTATTCGTCCCTGCAAATACCACCTGCACCCTTCATCTCAAATCTTTTCCCCTCGCCTAAAAACGGTTCGCGCTCTCCCAACGCTATTTTTAAAGCTAGAGGGTTCTGGTAAATGCCAAATGAAAGACAAAGAATTAGACTACAGATCCTTCAGGCGAATTTTTTGAAAAAAAGTTTCGTCTACGTGTGAAATATTACGTAACTTATTATTTTTTTCAAAAGGTTGTAAGTTTTTTCAGGAATTTTTTTTCAAAAAATTCGCCTGAAGGATCTGTAGTCCGATTCTTTGTCTTTAATTTGGCGTTTACCAGAGCCCTCTAGCTTTAAAAATAGCGTCGGGAAAGCGCGAACCGTTTTTAGGCGAGGGGAAAAGATTTGTGATGAAGGGTGCAGGGGGTATTTGCAGGGACGAATACTCTTAATAAAATAAAATCTCATGTGGTGGAGGTGATGGTTTTGATGGTGGGGAAACGGGTTTCCAGTCGTTTGTAATACAATGATTTTGTTGATTAACCTCGTTATATTATATGGATCGTACTTAAACGGTAACAAAACTGTTAGTATCGGTTTTGTGCACATGCGTCGGATTTACACTGTTTGTGAATTCCAGTTTTCAAGCTGAGGATTATAACCAGAAATAAGGGTTTTATAACTTTACTATTTCAAGTATACCGATGCAAAAATTTTTAATAAACAACACAATTAATTTTAAATGTTTAAGTGCTGCTGGTAATATTTTCCATGAATAAAAATACCTTCAAAAACAAAAGAAAAAAACACTGTGGATTACATACGAGTGTAATATATTCCATTATGAAAAGAAATCGTGTAAAAAGTAAAGTTTTAGTGAGCTATTTTTTTTACATATTTTTATCGGAAGCTTGTTTTGTACATTTCCTTATCCCCAGTGAGTTGTTTATTTTTAATAAATCGTTATAGAAAATTTAAAACATATTTCAACTGAAAAATGTTAGATTTTAGTATTTATGAAAAAAAATAAAAATTCCAACGTTATTTCCGAACATGTCAAAACGACATGTTGCAATACATAATACAGTATGTATTGAAATGTTTGCACATGTATTATAATTTTATTATAGCGCCATAATAGGTATATTTATTTACTCCAGAACAGTCATTGATAAGTCAAACACTATTAAATACATTTCCTTTAGCCAAAACATACTCTAATAAAAACTATTTCTTTCTTTGGTTTACGACTTTTTAGAATTATCTCAACTGTTGTTGTTTATTTTAGTTTGGTCATTAGATAAGTACCACATAAAAGTTTTTGAGTTGAATAGCTAATTACAAAAGATAAAATAAGTTGTCAGTAGTTACTTCCAAGTTTTGAATGTATCTTTGCTTAGTCTTTTTAACAGACTTCAAAAAAGAGGAGGTTATGTGTTCAACGCATATATTTCTTTATTTATGTTTAGCCATAACTTTTCGAAAGGTTAACCGATTAAAAAAAAATTGACGCCATTTTGAATATAATATTTCCGGATTGGTGTCATAACATTTTTATAAAAATCAATACAGTCGATTTTTACGGGCTTTAAAAAAAGTGATATTTTCATATCTTCCGCATTTGGATGAATCTTTTTCTATTAAACACACAGTTTTTTTGACGTGATAACGTCTTATAAATTGATGAAACACCAGCTGCACGCACGAAAAAGTGTAACGTTCCGCCTGACCCTGTGCGTGCAAGCGAGAGCGCAGTAATGTATTATTAAATATGATATTCGAGCGGAATACATTATCACGTAAAACTATCGTCCGTAAACCGACTTTACAGACAACCAATTTTTTTTTAGTTTAGTATTGAATTAGGAATTAATAACGTACAAATTACATTTTGCAAAGCCACCAAAAAGTTAAAAATTAATAAAAAAATTGAACCTCCTTCAAAATGGGTCACTAAAAAACGTAAATTAACAAAGTTTTGAATCAATTTATATAAGTACATAAAACGTGACCTCAAAACTTTGTTATTTTACGTTTTTTTGGTGACCCGTTTTGATGGAAGTTCAATTTTAAGTTTTTTATTGTAGATTAGCGGCCCGGTCCGGCTTTGCTCGAATTAGTAGATTGCGATCGTTTTTCGTCGACTTACGTTGCAAAATTAAATTCCACGAAAAGCGCTTAACATTAAAATGGGTATAGTAAGCTATCCTTAAAAGATAGACATAATATGCCATCGAGAACTTTTCTGTAGACCTCTAAGAGTATTCGTCCCTACAAATACCCCCTGCACCCTTCATCTCAAATCTTTTCCCCTCGCCTAAAAACGGTTCGCGCTCTCCCGACGCTATTTTTAAAGCTAGAGGCTTCTGGTAAACGCCAAATGAAAGACAAAGAATCAGACTACAGATCCTTCAGGCGAATTTTTTGAAAAACAGTTTCTCCTACGTGTGAAATATTACGTAACTTATTATTGTTTTTAAAAGGTTGTAAGTTTTTTCAGGATTTTTTTTTTCAAAAAATTCGCCTGAAGGATCTGTAGTCTGATTCTTTGTCTTCCATTTGGCGTTTACTAGAACCCTCTAGCTTTAAAAATAGCGTCGGGAGAGCGCGAACCGTTTTTAGGCGAGGGGAAAAGATTTGCGATGAAGGGTGCAGGGGGTGTTTGCAGGGACGAATACTCTTAAAAGAGGAACAATTCCATCATACATTGTTTTGTTATATCTCAAAGGGATTAGGTAGCGTTTTTGATGAACGCTTCCAGTCGGCTTGATTTTTTCCGACATCTTCAACAATCATCGTCACACTTCAACCAATTTACACAAAACACATAAATTTTTCTCTTGAATCACTCCGTCAATTGGTGAAAACCGTAAGAAAATCCGTTCGGTAGTCTTTCAGTTTATTGCGGTCAGACAGACAGACGCGGAAAAATGCTGTAGGTATCTTTTAGGCAAAGAAATGTCCATCAAATGAAATTTAATTTGATAAGTACATATTTTAAAAGACGGCTTCATACGTTCACGATAGATATCTGTCAATGACACAAATTATTGATAATGTAAAATGAAAATTGATCCAGTCGTTTACGAGTGCCACTGATAGTCGGTGAAAACAGACAATACAATATATTAAAAGATCCCGGTGCTATTTTATATGTAAGAAATTGACAATTTCCGCGAATCGCAGATGAAGACGCATATCTTTTTTTATTTTTATACAGCACGCTCAGCTAAGGCTATTTGCGTGGAGATAGTAAGGAGTCGTATATTGATTAAGATGAAATAGTTTACCAGTTCAGTAATAGTTATGTTTGCTTCCGTTGAACCCACAGTGACATTTAATTAGATAGACTGTTGTGTATTTGTGCTAGCAAGTACATCAAATAGTTATTTGGTAAACTACGTCGTCTTACACAGACATACTGCGCCATCTGCCTCTTGCGGATGAAGCTATAATATATGTAGTGTACGCTGTTAATACTTTATGACTAGACCTCATAACAGGTAATTACCTGTTCTGAGGACTATACCTAAATATAGTTTGACCGTGGAATGAATGTCGGCTAAAATAGTGTGTCTAGGGGCTCTTTGAAAGCGGTATAAAAACAATTGAATGATTTCTGCCAATTGGGTTAAGTTATGGGCTAAGAGCTGGCTACGGAGAAAATGGGTGACTCAGTGCAGAGCTGAAAATTTGCAGAATATAATAGGAGATAGTATAAGTAAGTAGGGAAAAAATTGCCAGAAGGCTAGGCGGAAGATAAAGAGCCGCCAGAAGGCGCTAATGTTGCGAAAAATCAGTGCACTTCTGGCAATTTTTATACTTATTCTGTAATTCAAAACTAGATTATATATTATATATATTATACATTATATAGTTATAAGGGCATACTGAAAATTCAAACATGATATAATAATTACATTCGACAAATATTCAAAATTATTAATGACATTTTGATAGAAAGTAATTTTCATCAATTTCAAGAAGTCTGACTTGAAAATTAGCACACGTGGTCAAGGGTCGATGACAATACAAGTATTTCAAAAAAATAAATTTGATATAAAAATTTTGAAAAAAAATTTGAATTCAAAAATGTTTTTATTTAATAAAAAAGATCAGCTTTTTAGAAAAATTAGCTTGCGTTTCTTATCTCTGAAACGAACTGGCAATACTACACACGAAACGAAAGCTAATTTTCCTAAAAAGCTGATTTTTTTAATTAAATATCTTTTAATCTAGTCGGGCACTACGGTTTTTATTTTTTTAATTTCTTTATTTCAAAGTTTTAACTTTTAATTAGTTTTTTTTCATTTTCTTCGACAAATTTGAGTAAAAATTATTAAAACATGTCTGGGATCCGTCACTTTGTCATAAGACCAATGTTAAATATTATGCTTACTTTTGAAGTCAATTATTTATTTAAATAATCGGTTAACCCCCCTCAAATTTTCCGAATTTGTTTAGACGTATTTGAACTTTACATAAAAAAATAATCAAGTCCTTTTTTTGGTACCGTGCTCGTACTGCCTTAATATCAAACACCCCACGCTTTTTTACTATAATTGAATTATTTTGTTAATAATCATTTTCTAATTTTTAGTTCGGTTTGCTATTAAACGTATTTTTTAGTTTTTTTTTAAACTATAAATTTATTGTCATTAATAAATCATAATAACGTTACAAATAAGATTTTGTTCAATTCAGCAATTCATTGATATCTATACAGTTATTTATTTTGTGCTGTGTATAAAAATAAAATACTGTTTGGTATGATTTACTACGGTAATTAACAATAATAATTAGCTTATTCGCTCAAAAACTTTACTCTGAAGTCTATTTTTAAAAATAATCGTATTTTGACGTGATAACGTTTTATAAATTGATGAAACACCAGCTGCACGCACGAAAAAGTGTAACGTTCCGCCTGTGTAACGTTCCGCCTGACCCTGTGCGTGCAAGCGAGAGCGCAGTATAAGCAATAGAGAGTCGGTAAAAATATAGTTTGACAGCTACTAAAATTTAGGTTATGCATTATTAAATATGATATTCGAGCGGAATACGTTATCACATAAAACTATCGTCAGTAAATCGACTTTACAGACAACCAATTTTTTCAATCGCAAATAGAAACTAGAGCAAAAACTAAGAATGGAATTGTACAATGAAGACTACAGTAAACACGAACACTGGCAGCTCTGTGTGACACGATCTCACCCTACTATTTCATTGCGAGTTTAATGCACCAATGCACATGAAACTAAATATAAATATCGTACATGGTATAGAACTTCTCTTGTATTGTCGATAATTTGTGAAATTGACAGGTCAGTATGTATGTTTATAGGAAAGGTCAGTCTGACCAAACACAATGTTATAAGTCCCATCATATTGTGTGCAGGACGTTTCAGACAGTTAATGAAACTCTGATGTTTGTCACTGCTGGCCACTGGAGGGACAAACATGTCTACCGTACCATGAAATTATAATAACCTAATCTAACCAACTCAACCCCCTGTTGTTGACTGCTGGCCTATGTAATGTTGATATATGGAGAAGGAAATTCCGTTTTTTTGTGAAATATTTCATTCTTTAAAAGGCAAATAAGAGAAATTTGCATGAAAATTATAGTTTGAATTTTTTGTTTATTTAGTGACGATAACATGTTTTCTCGTAATTTGAGTTTTTTTTTATATTATCTATATCTATAAAAATCAATGCCACTTTTCGTTGTAATTTTATAACTCAAGACCGGGCTCACCTATCCAAACCAAATTTTTAGGCTTTGTTCGGACTATTTAGTAGATGGTTTATGTGAAGTTTGCACAAAATCGGTCGAGCGGTTCTTCATTTATCACATTTTTTGTAACAAATGAATTCAATAAATGGCGGATCATTTTGTTAATGGGGATTTTGCTGTCAAATTGAAACTTTTTTCAGTGTTGACAGTACAAGCATGTTGTTATGTCATTCATGCGGTCATTTCATTTTGGACGTGCTTCGATTGAAGCAAATTGTCAGCGATAATTATTGCTTTGTGTTTATATTTTTAAACATGTTGTTGAGTGCATTCATACAAACGGTGAGTCTTGAATTGTTCAAATGTACTAGTGTGCGTGTACTTTTCTCAGTTTTTAAGTGAGCCGTCGGTGTTTCATATCGTTTACAGGCTTTTTTTGAATTAAATTATCAAACGCATTTACACAAACGGTAAGTTTTGAACTGTTGAAGTGAATTACATGTATGTATGTGTGTTTCTTTATTTTTTTGAAAAAACATATTGTGTGCATACCGGTGTTTTATTCTTTTGTAACAGATGGAAGCACGTCGATTTAAAAATGAATTATTTAATGACATTTTTATATATATAGACGTATGCAGTCATATATATTTCCATACACACATATACGCACATGTATGTTTTAAAATAGCTAGCAATTAATAAAATAATTTTTTATTTGAATAAATGAATTTGATGTTCCAACTAATTTTTTTTATTATTTCACTTTATACGTAGCGAAGCACGCACAGGGCCGCTAGTATTGTATAGTTTTAACGTAAATATTGTGATACTGTGATTTTTAGTGAGCTTATTTTGAAAACTTCCTTACCGTTTCTTTGGTGCCATCCATCCGTTGTCCATTTTTCCACCACGTTATGCTCGCCGGTGGCCGCGAGCCTGAGCTTTTGCAAGGTAGTTCGTATCGTCTACCGGCAGATAACGCTTGATTAGCGCCTTGTATTCGTACGTCCAATGGACCAACTGTAAAAAGAATAGTATATATGCAGTGTCAATGGATCGAATAATGATATTCTATGAAGTGCCTATTTTATATTTGACATAATTTAGTGTATAAAACACATTCAATCTTATTTTTTTTACTATGTTTAGCAAAGCAAAAACTATAACCAGTTTATGCCAAGATTACTTGGTTCAGTTATAACGAAAAAATGCAATCATTGGTAATAAACAGTGTATTTAAATTTTAAAGTATAACAAAACATCTATGCTGTGTCAGTCTGTTTTTTTCTTACAAACATTTTTTATTCACGTAATTTTCCAAATCCAGTTTTCTGAGAATTTGTGAATGATATCAAAAGTCTCCTAAGCCTGAAAAATTCAAAAAAGCCTCCATGTTGCTTTGTATTTGTTCAAATAAATTTTTATCAATTCTAGAACAGAACACCAGTAAGAAAACATTTCTTTAAATTACTAATACTAATCAAGACGTTTACTCACAATTCATGTCGACGTGTAGGGTGGTGGCAAGTGGTGCTGTGCGGTCGTTGTTGGTAGCCCTGCATGTGAGCTCAGAGTGCAAGTCTTTGCGCGACAGGTTGCGGATTGCTAGCTCACTGCGTACGTGAGTGGTGCCACCGCCTGGCAGGTTCACCGACGTCGTCAGCACTGGTACATCGTTTCTATACCATTTCACATCCGGTAATGGTTTACCTGAAAGTAGTGTAAATAAAATACTTTTAAAATATTTCATTTTTAACAGTATATTACAAATATTATCACAGAAATATTTTGGTGTTATTCCAATAAAATTAATCCTGAAACTTTAATAGATATTTCCATATTAATTTATTACGAAAAATGTAAAACTTGATTATGATGCAAAACAGGCACGATATCATAGTGAGTTACTGGTGTACAGATTTTGGATTTGTAAATTTCCGATCATCATTAATTTATTCGCAAAAATTGCATATGAAAATCTAGGATTAAAGCTTTAACAACAGTTTATTTTTATGAGGTATTCGCATTATTATTTATGTCACTGTTAGTGCAATTGGATCATTAAAAGTCAATTAGTTTGATTTTCTTTTGCTATTATATTCAAGGATCATTTATATTTTTGTGTATTTTATTCATAGAATTTTCTACAAAAGTTTCTTGTAAAAATAAATAGAATAATAAACCGTTATAAAATTATATTATTTTTATATAAAAAACAACGTTATATTATATATCTCTTTTGCGCATGCGCCGATTTTTCTCAAAAACAATAGGGTTCATCATATTAGCATGTCACACATCAACTCCAAATTTGGTTTTATTCGGTTGGCCTGTATCTTGTTCACAGACACACAAACTAACAGATTTACAAACAGACGCTTTTTTCCAAAACTATGTTTTTTTGGGCCACAAATTTAACAAACATGGTAAAATTTTGAAAAGTGAGTATTCACCTAAATTAGTACCAGTCCGACACTTTTTATGTTGGAATTGTAAAAGTTTGTTTATAATAAAAACTATCTTTTAGATTTTCAAATTAGGTGTTGAATAGTTCTAACAAGTGATCTTTGGGGCTGGCTTTTTTTCCAGCGTAAATGATTAGAAAACATTATGCTCAAAATAAATAGTTTCTAAAACCTTTTTTAAAGTGAAACTTTTATTCTGTCGCCCCGAATTTTTCTGGCCGTCTGTTGCATGTCTTGCATGTCGCATTACAGGCGGCCGCGGAGTAGGGGTAAAGTGAAAAGCGCTCAGAGTAGGCACTCGGTAGAGCAGCCAAGGCCAATATGGCGGCGCCCATGGTTAGCATCAACTGACCGTGTAGTATGTATAACACATAGTCAGTCTGTCATGCGGGCAAGTGCTGTACAGTGTTTACATGTTTTTATTCGTGTATTCATGTGAATATTGTTGTTTATAATAAATCGTGATGGATAAGTGTCTACAATCCAACGCCTACAATCCAATAAAAGTTTCACTTGCGTCGTGGTTTCTTAAAACCACACAACTGTTTTTTGTTGTATCGTTTTATTATCTAGGAACGACACTTTCTCAAAGACGTTTCGAGGACAGCTGGTCTTATACTACCTCAAATTCTTTATAAAGTGGACTAAATAAGCTATTTTGAATGCCAGCCGTTTCCACGAAATGACGCAGATGTCAGATTGAGCGGAAGATTGATTTAATTAGGCACAACACATATCTGTTTGCATTTATATACCTCTACTGATTAATAAGGGCGCACATATTTGTGAAGGGTTAACCACTAATTGAATTACGATCTAGTTCTTTGTGGACATATCAAACCGCACTTTATAGGTGTATGTATGTGAATTAGTTGTTTGCACAAGCACATGTGCACAAGCTCGCTTATTACCATCAGTCAATCATTCCATTAATTCTACATGCATTTATACATGCTGTTTTTAAACAATGCAATATATAATTTGGACCTATGTCCCATTTGAACATTTCACTTATATTAAGCATATAAATATTTGTTGTTTTTTCTTGTTAATAGCAAAATATCAGTCGTTTATTTTATTTTTTTGAATTAGAAGATCTTTCATCTGTCGAAGTTTTTGGGTCAATTAATTAATCACCTGTATATAACCCAACAGACTAGATATTACCATTCTACTCTAGGTAAACATCCACTTTTCAAAATTTTACAAAAATATTTTCGCTTTGAACAGATTTTTTCAAAAATATGTTTTCTGAGCTCGGGGGGATTTCAGAAAACATATTTTTGGAAAAAGTCTGTTCGTTTGTTTGACTGTGTGCCCGATATAGGTCAAACGGATGGGCGGATTCATCCCAAATTTTAAGAGGATGTTTGATTTGCAAATGTGAAGAGACCTGTTGGGGAAAATATGCGCTTGCGCATAGGAGATATAAGTATGTGCTATAAAGTAGTTTTCATTTATAACGATATACTTTTAACAACGGTTCATTAATCTATTTAATTTTCCCATGAAAGTAATGTTCTAAGCTTGTAGTTTCGAAAAAAATTTAAAATAAAAAAAATCGACTGTTCTTTTGTTCTGAAGATCTATCTAAAAGAAATTAGATAAGTAGCTGACAATTATGCTTTGGTTATTTTTTACTTGTGAAACCACATTATGCAGTAAATAACAGAATATTGAGTACTAACTGTTACCTGCGTCAGCGCATACGTTAACAGAAATTTTATTTTCTTTATTATAACATGTCAAATGTCAATTTGAAGTTGGAATGGTCCTGTTGCCCAATTGGCTGAAATATGTTTTGAGTATAATGGAAGGTGATAATAGGATGTATTTAACTAAAAATTGCAGCAGTACTTATTTGAATTGTAGGTCTGAATCTTGAAATAGACGAGGTCGTGAACTGTATAAGCGTTGTTCTAAATATGAACTTATGCTTTATATGCTTATAAATCGTACATTGGTGATATTAAGGCGAGATGAGTATAGAAGACGGTATGCAAACATATATTTTTGTTCCTGCTAGCCTGCTTGATGGTTCAGGTTGCGCATTGGCGGGTTGAAACATTTTACTGGTTAATATTGATAATATATGCAAAATATAGCATATGCTATCAAATTCAAAATTTTGATTCCTTAATTGATATAGATATATAGGTAAATACAATAATAATTAAATATAAAATACATATTTATAAATATTTACTGCCCAACTTAGAAAACAATAATGTTATTTATTTCTTTAGATGATGAGAGTTCTAGTTGAAAACGCCGATCAAATTAAATTATAAATTAAAAAAATCAATAAATCATAAAATGTGTTATAGTTAAAATAAATGCTGACAACGAAATCAAATATTTGATATGTTACAAAACCTAATTTGAGCTGAAAACTTTTTCCTTCATACCTCGATCGAGAGTGCATACTTTCGGCATCAATTGTAAGGCAGACAGTCTAACATTTATTCCTTGGTCATGGGATTACACACACCAATAAGGGAAGTTCGTACGTTCGGTAGTAAAGCAAAAACAACCAATCAACTGTTGTTTAGATGCCGTTTTCATAGCAATCCTATTACATTTTAGCCAATAGTCGCGAGCAGCTGTCATTCGTGTTGTTACGTATAACCTCAAAGCTTCTTGCTTGGAATTTATCTGTATTTTTATGTAGTTAATAAGTAATTAATTAATTATTGTATTTAATAAGCGTGCTTACAACCGAGGTATGAAGAAAAATAGTATACACCACACTGGCCGAAAGTGTGATACCTTGCACTTCGCGCCATGATGCCCTCAGCTTTGCCTCAGGCATCATGGCGCGCAGGGCAAGAATATTATACTTATTATACTATTTTGTTCAACTATTGACGTCTAATGATTAGATTAATAAATTTCCTTATTTTAATGTAATACATACTACTACTAGATAGGGTACGATCTAATAATATCGAACACTTATTTATTTACATGTAACAATGGGTGTTTTAACAAGGTAGCAACAGAAGCTATTCTTTAAAATTATTAAATAGTAGTACGCACTACACCGTATTAAAAACTCACATTTGTTATTAAAAGGCCGTTTCAACTATATGAACATAAGTTTTCACTGTTACGTTTCTTAATGAAATAGACATCGTCTTGATTTAGGAATCAGATTAATAAATGAAAACAACTTTCATCGTTGATTCACCCACAGCTCTCACTTCTGTGAAGGTTCATATCTGACGTTATCTAAGATAAAAATTAGCTCTCGCATGATGTGAAATATACAGTTACAAATTGCTATATATTAGAATAATGAATTGACCTTACTGTGTCACTGTGGAGTAATGTAACTCAGTCCGCCGCGATAGTGGAAAGATTCGGGGTTCGTATCCCGATGGTGACATTGTTTGAGAAGTAAATTTTTCTAATATAGACATGTAACAATGGGTGTTTTAACAAGGTAGCAACAGAAGCTATTCTTTAAAATTATTAAATAGTAGTACGCACTACACCGTATTAAAAACTCACACTTATTTATTTACGTTCATACGCTTTCACGTTGACTTAACCAGCAGGTTATCAAATATATTTTTACTTTATTTGTGATATTCCTTCCACTCATTGCGATCATAAGACAGGAATACTAATTATATATTAGTATGTATGCTTAAAATCATATAAGAATACGAACAATGTGATTATTTTTGAAAATACTTCAGGAAAGTTAACATTAGAAACGTGTAGATTTTCATTCTTAAAACATCAGATATTATTTTAATAAAAGCTTTCATTTTTGATCTGACGACAAAAGCTAAATATTTCTTTAAAAGAGTAGAATGAGATTTTAGTGTCACACTACATGAATAGGTCATATGCATGATTTTTTAAAATATTTTTAATAGATTATTTAGTCAGCCATAATACGGAAAAAAAAATTGATAATCATTTAAAAATGTAATATTATCATAAGAAAAAAATATTAAATTTCACATTCAAAAATGGACAGTTTAAACAATCGGCCATGTTCGCGGGCTTATGTGACGTCATGATATACGATGCATGTCAACCTTGATATCAAATTATCAATGTTCTAACTGAAGTTTATTTGTTGTTTTCTCTAAATACTGACATAATCTTACTGTGAGACGACATCGTCGTCATGGAAACTGTTGTTGATATATACTCTGACGTCACGATGCGTTTTGAGAATTCGAAAATAGCGCTTATTTTCTACATTTCTTTTTTATTAGTTGTATTTTCTTCAGTGATTAGATTAATAAAATAACCATTACGTTATGATCAAGAACTAAAATATTTTTCGAAATAAAAATTTTAACCAATTTGGAGTTTTATGCATATGACCTATTGTTTATAGATATTATAGACAAAAATGTAAAAATTAATAATGTCGATATTAATTGTTGTGACATTTTCCAAAATTGGATTCACGTTGCACCTGTAAGAAATAGTGTAAAATGTAAAAAAGGTTTTACGAAATAACGATACGGTTAAGTTTTTACTACCGAAAACTTATTGCATATTACCATTCAGAAAGTCTGTGTGCATGCCCGTATGATAAATTCTGTTCTATATATGTTTAGGAAAGTAATTTTCAAACTGCAAGTAGGAGAGATGAAACTCACATATTGTATTTTTTATTGCTATCTCATTTCGTTTATATCCCAGACAAAAAGCTCGACCGAATTTAACAAAACAATAATTTTTGTAAATATATAGAATGCTCAAAACAGTATCTAATTTAAATGAAAAAATTGGTTGTCTGTAAAGTCGGTTTACGGACGATAGTTTTACGTGATAACGTATTCCGTAATACATAACCTAAATTTATATAATAATTATAATAATTCGAATCTATGATATTGCATCTTTCGCTTCAAATTTAGGTTAATTTTATTTATTAAAATTACTCACCACCTATAATATAATTGTTTTTTTTAACTTTCTTTCTTTCGTATTTATTTTAAGTCTCAAAGATTAACTGTCATAATATTTATAAAACAATTGTTTCACTGTTTATATAAAATTCCAAAACCTACTTACAATATTTAAGTATTTTCATACGTCAAAAAATTGATTTTTATAATGATAAAATTTGTAAGAAAACGATTTTTTCGAGAGATGAGACCTAGCTAAAACGATTTTTTGCCCCCCAAAATCCCTTTTCAGTAAATTTCATCCAAATCGTTAGGGCCGTTTTCGAGAAAAGCACGCACATGGTCAGGCGGAACGTTAGGAACGTTACACTTTTTCGTGCATGCAGCCGGTGTTTTATCAATTTATAAGATTGGTGATTCATCAATTTATAAGACGTTATCACGTCAAAAACGAACATGATCTTATCATCATAACTTAGTTTCTATATTTTTTTTAATTTTATGGTTATAATTTTTCTAATGCTTCTGGTTTTATAAAAAGTGGAAGTAAAGGGTTACGCTAGTCGCATATTTTTGTTTTGTTATTATAATATTACCAAAATACCCTAACTAAAAATTTTAATTCTATTTTTACACACGCAGTTTTGATATTTGAAATGTGGAACAAATGAGCACGTACATTATGCAAATTGTAATTATGTTAATTATCATACCTTTGAAGTGAATTTTATATCTCCCTAACAAGAAAAGTTATAACTAAAAATAATTAAAAATAAAAAAAAATGTTTCTTGGCGGACTTTGAAAAATGTTCTCAAGTAGCTGTCACAACAAAGTTTGAAATGAGACAATATATTATATAGGTGCAAATGCTTTTACGGGAATATAGTATGAACAACTGTGAAAAATTGTTAACGTTGACAAAGCTAACTCAAGAAAGGATAGGCGAAAGACCAAATAACAAACTAGGGTAAAGTAGACACGTTTTTTTGTTGCCTCATTATTTTATTTGGAGTGACCAGGAAATAAGGGGTCCGGTATCTGCTTGATGGCTCGTACTTAACACTGAAACAAGGGATTTATGAAGAAACCTGCATATTTTTAGTTATGCTGGGTTGCAGAAAGGATTATAACATTTGATTTGACAATGACTAGATTGTGATAATATAAGTACAGGAGCAGTCTAATGTCATCTAGAACATTAGATTATACTCACTATTCTATATAGAAAAATACCACTTTTCCAGCTAAATTTTGATCAAAATGCGTAGAAAAACTTTATTTTTGAAGTGGAAACTGTACAAAAAACGATGCTAAATACATAAATACACAGTTTAGGAAAAAATATCGTTTAAATCGATCAATTATTTTTCGAGCAGGATCGATTTAAAAATTCTACTATGCTTTTCATATGGAAAAATATGTATGTTTACAATCTAAGGTCATTGTCAAATCGGATTTTTTGACAACCCCTTCTGCAACCCAGCATTACTGGTCTATATTTACCTCCATCGAGAACCAAATTCGAGTCTCTGCAAATCCATTGTAGTACTCGCTCGATTTGTTTTTGACGTGATAACGTCTTATAAATTGATGAATCACCAATCTTATAAATTGATAAAACACCGGCTGCATGCACGAAAAAGTGTAACGTCCTAACGTTCCGCCTGACCCTGTGCGTGCTTTTCTCGAAAACGGCCCTAACGATTTGGATGAAATTTACTGAAAAGGGATTAAGGGGGCAAAAAATCGTTTTAGCTAGGTCTCATCTCTCGAAAAAATCGTTTTCATACAAATTTTATCATTATAAAAATCAATTTTTTGACGTATGAAAATACTTAAATATTGTAAGTAGGTTTTGGAATTTTATATAAACAGTGAAACAATTGTTTTCAAAATATTATGACAGTTAATCTTTGAGACTTAAAATAAATACGAAAGAAAGAAAGTTAAAAAAAACAATTATATTATAGGTGGTGAGTAATTTTAATAAATAAAATTAACCTAAATTTGAAGCAAAAGATGCAATATCATAGATTCGAATTATTATAATTATTATATAAATTTAGGTTATTTATTATGGAATACGTTATCACGTAAAACTATCGTCCGTAAACCGACTTTACAGACAACCAATTTTTAAATATTGGTTTTAATTTAATAGATATTTACGCTCTATAACTGAGGTCATACGCTTTTATTGGGTTTTATATTTTAATCATCCTGTATTACTGATTCCACACGATACTTTTCTTACACGATAGAAATTAGTGATGCTGTTCCTATGCCACATTACATCCGTTAATATCAGTTCTCGATATTGATCGAGTAATCTAATAATGCGTTAACGGTGCGCGCTTCGGGCCTAATTCAATCAACAGAACTTTGTAAAAACATTGAGTCTCGTCTTATTTCACTTAAGTGTTATTCTAATAGTATTGTTCCGTAGGTAGATATTTGTGTTTCATCCGACATAAACGTAAATGCTCAGCCTGCTTGCATTAGCATTTATATTATTGGAATGGCTATTAGTCCCAGCTCTGACCGTACAATAATCTACTGGACAACACTTCTTTTGTATTATTGAATTTAGGGTCCAGTACGATAACTCGATGTGCTTCTTTTAAAATCATAGAAAACTCAAAATTTTGACGTTCCAAAAAAAAAGAAAAAAATAGCAGATTATTGACAAATTTCCTCAAAAATACGTAAAACATTTTCATTCCAAATTTTTATAGAAATGCGTAAGAAAATGTTATTTCGAAGTAGAAATTGTACAATAAATTATATTAAATAGTTGTAAATACAGTTTAACTAAAATATTGTTTCAATCGATCAATTATTTTGCAAACAGGATCGATTCAAATTTTCAGTCAGATATTTTGACAGTACTTTCTAGAAAATAGCATATACATAATTAGGCTTTTGAAAAAAAAATAATTATCGATTTTTTTATTGTATTTTAAAACTTTATTATAAATAATATCGATAATAATCGATGCGAAAAACTTTCAAAAAACTTTTTTTAAATTGATTATAAGCAATTTAAAATTGATAAAATATAAAAAAAATCACGTGACTGCAAACGCACTAAATTCGTTTTTGACAATTGTGACGTCATAATGTTAAAATGTATATACGCAGTATACTATCAATGGGGCTTCTACATGTGTATTGACTAAAACTATCCTAAATTTAGTATAAAAAAAATGTTGACAAGTAATTCTATTTAATAATGTGTGACAAAGCTTTTATAAAAGCCAATTCTGCTAATATACTTACTGTAGATATTATTTATGATCACAGATTTTCTAAAAAATGATACATTTTCGGTTCAATTCAGCTGAGGTTCGAGATGCTAAAGCATCAATGGAAGTTTTTTTTTGCACAAAATAATAATGTGACTGTAATTTATGAGAAACTAAATATTTTTCATTAAATATAATTAATTAATTTATTTATTTATTACTATAATAATATAAATAACATTATGACGTCACATTATGTTCGGGAAATGTCGGTGCGTTCTCGGAACTGGGTACAAAAATTTATTTTTAATTTGATATAACTTTTGAATTATAACGAAAATAAAAAAAAGAAAAATAGTTTTGTTATAAAACTTATATACGATCTTTCCATTTATGACAAAAAACATTTCATTCAAAAGCCCAATTATATGTAATGAAAAAATGCAGGAAAACTCAATGAACTCTTTAAAAGAAAATTACACCGAAATTAATAATTCAGCTATATGAACTTTTAAAACTATATAACATTATATCATACATGCAATTTTTATCTAAAGTATGATGTGTTTTATTATTTCAACATGTCTGAATAATCATGTTTACCATATTGTAATGCATATAATAACTGACGTTACTACATTTTTAAATGCTCGCATTATATCACAGCAGTAAATTTCTCTGCAGAGTAACACAATGTAAATATACATAACAACCATTAAATTTGTTGTAATATATTATAGTACAAAAAATGTCACATCTCCACGGTAACTCATCTACTCCAGGATGTATATGCGACAACCCTGCACAATCCAGGCATTGGAAACATTATATTATTATCTCCTTATGCTCAGCAAATCAGAACTGAGAATAATGACAGGACTTCTTACAGGCCACTGCCCTCTGAGATACCATCTCTTAAAAATGGGTAAAGCCCAAGATGATAACTGTCGCTTTTGTAAAGAAGCGAAAGAAACTGCTGAACACATCCTATGTGATTGTGAAGCAGTGTTCTCCGAAAGGCTGCTATATCCTAACAGGCCCTTTTCAAATCCTGAGGACATATGAAGAGCAGCCACCAGCAAGGTAACAAGGTTCATAAAAAGCATTATACCAGACTGGGAATAATACTGTTAGGGGATGCACAAAAGATCTTCTAGGTCGCAGTGTTTGTGAGATATCAAATCACCCCAAATAAATCTAATCTAATCTAATCTATATCGTTATCTCTACGGCCATATTATTTTCTTTGAAACCAAGATCGAGATTTCAGAAATATTTTTTCTTCACCCGGTGCCGAGCAGTTAAGACGTAAGGCCAGTAATGGCAGGGTATCGGGTTCGATTCTCGCCAATATCTTTGGAAAAATTTTTTTTCTACTCCATTTTATTTCCACTTGATATTTATATATTATATTATATAATATATTTCTCATATATTTTTATTTTTTTAATTTTTTATTTTTTTAATTGTTTTTTTTTATTTTTAATTTATTTTCTAAATTTTTTTCTCATATATTTTTATTTTCTTTTTAATTTTTATTTTTTTTTTATTTTCTTAATTGTTTTACCATTCCAACCCACATGTGGGGAATAGTACGTACCTACTAGTTTACAATATCTTTTCGTTTTGATGTTCCCCGAATTCAAAAAACATATTTTTGGAAAAACTCTGTGCGTCTGTTAGTTGGTTAGTCTGTGAACACGATACAGGTCAAACGGATGAGCGGATTGAAACCAAATTTTGGGAGGATGTTTGATATGAAAATATGAAGAGCCCTATTGTTTTTGAGGAAAATCGGCGCATGGGCAAAGGATATAATTATATGCTATAACGTTGTTTTTTCTCATATACATGACGTGGAACATATTATGTAGGTAACCATGACAACGAATAGCAAATATCATATTGAATAGGTACTAGCCATTATCCGCGTCACCTCACACGATATCAGAAATTTTATTTTTTTTATTATAATCAAATGTCGACATTTTTGAAGTTGGAATGGTCCCGTTGCCTAATTGGCTGGAATTTTTTTTTGTGATGGGAGTAAAATGTTTACACACAAAAAATGAACTTCTTTGATAAAACTTTTTGTACAGATATTTGGACCTGTAAGGAATTTGTTGGCCATGCCGCAACATATTGTACCTACATGTGTAGGCGGCATGCTGTTTGCCAGGTGGTGTCATCTGTAAATGTCAAGTGCAAGCTTCCCCAGCGTGTCCTCCTCAACTCAAACGCTTTGTGTAGAACGCAGTAGCCTGACAACGTCCCTGTGTATATAGTTCATTCAGTTTCGTAAGCAGAAGTTGGGCCTATTTATGTAAACAGTAGGCGATATCGAGTAAGTGGTACCGGAAGTTCAGATTATTTTATTGTCATTTAATTGATGATTAAAAACCAAGATGACTCTATAGACTCAGAAGAAGAAACTGAAGTGGAATGGGATAATAATATATGATTTTGCATTTATTCTCCAGTTTTCTATGTATCTGAATTAGAAAATAAAACCTAACCTCTTCCGATGTTTGTATTACTTTGGTTCAGACGAAATATTATCATCGACACATAATGCGACAGCGAAAATCATGTAGTTCAGAAAAGCAAATTTCATCTCCTATTATTCGTCTTCTAGTTAAAATCTTTAGCCCTTCAATTTTGAGATGAACCGATAAAGCTGCAGGTTTGGTAAAAACAAAATATTTTTTGTCAGTTAGGATTATCGATAGAATGATTACTAATACTATTTTAGGGAGAAGTTTACATTTATACAGTAGAACATATTATGTAAGTCGAACTTCAAGGGAGACGCCATAAAATTCGAGTTATAGAGTTTTCAACTTATGAAGGATTTTTATTTAGCTCTTAGGTGGGAATTTGTAAAGAAATATTCGATCTTTTTGACCACTTAGGGGTTGAATTAAGAAAGAATCCTCTTAGCAAGAACCTACTGTCTTTTATGGTTCCTGAGATTTCGTATAAAAATGAGTGGTATTTCGCTCATACTTAAGATTAAGTACTCATTTTTAATAAAAACTACTACCGCAAAATGAAATATAATTTCATGTTCAAAACTACAAAATATTTATGTTTTTTAATATTGTGGTTAATTTTAATTTTCATAATAATTCTAAAATGTTTTTTTTACGATCGTAAGGAATTTGATATGTATATAAGTATATAATCATACAAACAACAAACAAAAAATTATTTGCAATAATGGTATTCATTGCCGTTTTTATAATCGTTAGTGTAGTTTTATAGACCGAAAAAATAGAGACCATTAAGGCATTTAAAATAGAATGCAATATTTCAAAAATATGAATTATTTTCTGTGCTTTAACTAAAAGAAATCTGCACAGCACAATCTGACACACATAAATCGTAAAACCATTGAAAAAAATATAAAACATTAAAGCGGAGTTCATATTTCATGTAACCGTTTTATGAAATATTAATGTATGCATGATGGTATTTGTATATGTTAATTTTATGTATCCTAACTAAATCACCGCATATTTTTTTAATGTACGAATAATAATGAACATAATCGTCAATTAATAAATATTGCTTGAAGTTTACTTTGAACTTTATTTCTTTTAGATATGTTTTTATGGTCTTTTTCTGGCAGAAAATAATCGAAGTTGATGTGGCCAGTTGAGTTGTCTAAAATAAAATTAATGAATACAGTAAAGTCTCAATTTAATTAAAATTAAATATAAGCTAGTTTAGTAATAGCAATTTTAAGGAAATTTTATTTATAATTAATTTTCTTGCATTATTTTAACATATCAAATTTACAAGGCAAACCTGGTTATGTCAAATTTGTGGTCAAATAATACTATTGACGTCTTCTTTCAGTTCATTTAAATCAGTTCTTTATTATATGAAATGTTACTGCGATGAAAAGAGACATTACTACGGATTTCGAATAAAATTTGTTTGCGACGTTCATATAATAAAAAGTGCCCAGCCTAAATATTTAATTTGTAATTGGAAACTTTATTATCATTTTATCATTCCATCATAAATGTGGAATGGCACTAATTTAAGTCAAAATTCACTTTTTAAAATTTATAGTTTTAAGGTCCTCCGAATCCAAAAAATATATTTTTGGAAAAAGTCTGTGTGTCTGTTAGTCTGTTCGTTTGTGAGCACGATACAAATCAAACGGATAAACGGATTGAATCAAACATGAAGAGTCCTTTTATTTTATTTATTTATTTATTTATCCACTCAATAGACCTAAGGTTTAAATAAAATTTATAAAAATGCGTGTAACTCCTAAACCAAAAGAGATACAGAGTTTCGCGTGATCTCATTGGATTCAGCGTGATTTTTTCCGTAAGTGTGCTTAATATTAACCGTATCGGAAGGCTCATAATGCCTCAAAAAAACGCCGATTTGCGAAAACATCGAAAAACTTCAATTTTTTTCAATTTTAAACCAAAATTCAAAAATAAATGTAGCCTATGTTATCCGGGCCATAATAACGAATGACACCTTATTTATCAAAATCGGATGAATAGTTTAGGTGCTACGGTGGAACATCTGTAAATACATAGACTGCTAAACTCATAACCCTTCCTTTTGGCTTAACCGCAGTCGGGTAAAAAGGGTATTCAAATAGTTTTTAAGTTTCTTAGATACGTAAATTTATACGAAACATTTTATATATAGTATAGATAAGGGAAAAAACCAAAACATCGACATAAGCGATTTTGCCTTTTGGTCATAGAGATATAAACCATGCCTAAATCAAGATGACAGCGTAGTCATGTAGCGTTTGTTGTTCCACTGCAGACATCATTCTATCCGCGTTGTATAGCAACTAGCAACCATGTTTATATTAGCCACAGCTGATATCTCTCTGAGCTCACAACAAATGGCACACTGTATCCCGGCCGTTCCTTGCGTTCCGCGTATTTTATTTACGACTACGGGGACGACAGGCACAAATATATCACCTATATAATATAAATGCATTTACTACATAGCCCGCCTACGTCAGACGGTGGCTGTTGGAATCCAATATTCAGCACGAAAAGTCTGACCTATTGATGTATCCACAGGTCATTAATCCTGCCATCCTAGACCTATGTATTATGTGTCGCACGTCCTTAAAAACACCTACGACAAACCCTCCAGTCAAATATTCACGAAAAAATGGTTGTTTTTATTGAATACGTGGAATAGTTTCACTTTTCAACGAAAATAGATATAGTTATTTGGCTATAAAGTTTCAACACAAAGTTATTTATAGTCATTTATATCAATGTCGGTTAACGCGGTGACTGGAATTTTACCGTGAATTTGGGTATCTCTCTTTAATATTTGTTCTGCTAAATCTGTCAGATTGGGATAACAGTGGTTCAAAGAATGCTTTAAAATGGATCAAAGTGAAAATGAAAATGTCTATTTTGAATTAAGCAACTAATGTAATATATTGTATAGATATCTATAAACCAGCAATCGTCAAGCGTCTAATATTATATTCACCAAATCTAGTTGTTCTTACTTTCAATTTAGTTAAAGCTGTAATATAGGTAAATTATTATTAATAAATTATTGGGATTTGAGAAAAGCAGAAGTCGTGTAAATGCCGTTATAGAATGTTTCCAGGGTTTTATTGTGTTTGAAAGTGCGAGTTAGATTGTCAATTTTTATTATTAAAAAAAAATTGGTTGTCTGTAATGTCGGTTTACGGACGATAGTTTTACGTGATAACGTATTCCGCTCGAATATCATATTTAATGATACATTACTGCGCTCTCGCTTGCACGCACAGGGTCAGGCGGAACGTTACGGAACGTGACACTTTTTCGTGCGTGCAGCTGGCAATTTATAAGACGTTATCACGTCAAAAACTTAGTCCGCAATCTTTAGAAGTCCGCCATATTGGATTTAAACTAAAGTCAATTTATTTTTCGAGTTATTCTCAGCAAGCCCTTTCATTTGATACCCATATTGTAGGAAAGCATAATAAAATTAGTCCGCCTACTTTAGAAGTCCGCCATATTGGATTTAGAGTGATGTCACTTTATTTTTCGAGTTATTCTCAGCAAGCCCTTTCATTTGATACCCATATTGTAGGAAAGCATAATAAAATTAGTCCGCCTACTTTAGAAGTCCGCCATATTGGATTTAGAGTGATGTCACTTTATTTTTCGAGTTATTCTCAGCAAGCCCTTTCATTTGATACCCATATTATAGGAAAGCATAATAAAATTAGTCCGCCATCTTTAGAAGTCCGCCATATTGGATTTAGAGTGACGTCACACAGCTAACCATGCATTGCCATTCCAACTACAAATTTTCATCTCAATCGGTTGATGATATCTGCCACTCGAATATCATATTTAAGTCAGGCGGAACGTGACACATTTCGGAACGGGACAGATTTTGGAACGGGACAGATTTGGAACGGGACAGATTTCGGAACGGGACAGATTTCGGAACGGGACAGATTTCGGAACGTGACACTTTTTCGTACATGCAGCCGGTGTTTCATCAATTTATAAGATTAGTGTTTCATCAATTTATAAGACGTTATCACGTCAAAAAATTGAAAATAAGAATTGGTACTACTCAAACATAACCTTGGCGGATGACAACTTTAAAGAAATAAAAACATTATATTAAAAGTTACGAGCAAGTAATAGTTTTAAAAATATTTTTTCTTTAAACCTCGGTTGAAAGTGCGTACTTCCGACGTCAATTTTAAGGTAGAAAGGCTAACATTTATGCATTGGTGGAATTACATGCACGCTAGACTTTCTGCCTTAAAATTGATGTCGGAAGTACGTACCTACTTGCGACCGGCTCTAAAAAAATAGTTATCATGTACTGAGAAAACAGACAGCATTGATTCTCCGAAGATGGCATAAAGTTTGCATGATGCCATCTAACGGTTTAACTCAACGCTTTTGCTACTTGCGCCTCTATATGACAATTTTAGTAAAATATTTCTTCGATCTGTCATCTGAGCTTCATATTGTAATACAACAAAAAGAAGAACGTTATAAGCAGTGTGCAAAATTAGAAACGAATTGAATACCTGCAATCATATTTAAAAAAATAATTTTGTAAAGTGATAATTATTATACTTATTTAGTGCGAAGAATTCACACAGGTCACTCTAGTAATACCTTATTTTGTAGGCGCCTTAGGCACTCGCTTTGTCTGTATGTTAGCCTGGCACGTGTACAATCCAAATGACAACCTATTTAAAAAAAAACAAACTTTTTTCCATTTATTCGTGTCAGAGTTTATATTCCAGAGGGAAATAAATTAAAAATAACTGTTCGCTTGTACATCGCTCAAATAATATCATATGGGTTAGAAACATATCTTAAACGAAAGGGGAGGATTTTTTACATAGATTTCGCATAATAGAATGTGTTTAAACAGTTTTTTATACAGACAAAAACTGAATTCATTAATCGCGAGCCTGTTTCCGATTCTTTGTCTGTTGCACAATGAGCTCTCTGGGATATAACGTTTGATTTCTCTTAAATTTAGAAGTCACGCCTTTCTGGGTTTATTCATTTTATGAGATCGATTATTATAAAATTTTTATTTCTTGGGTAATCGGTTTTTGCGAGTTTTTCAGTATCAAAAAAATATGTTGATTTAAAAAAATGGCGGCCAATTAGTTTAAATTTACGGAGGGTTAATACTCGGTATTAATGCTTAAAAGGAGCTGCCGAGTTTAAAATAAGCATCAGACCCATAGAATTTAAATCGACTCAAATTTTTTTCTTAAAATATAACCGATTTCAGGACAAATCATGTTTTTCGAGTTTTTAAGTTCTATAAAAAAAAAAAATGAAAATAGCGGTAGATTTTAAAATAGCGACTAAATAGTAACTGAAATAAAGTGAATCTTTGACATTTACACTTACAAAATTTAATACGAATCGAATATTTCCAATTTCATTTACTAAATTGATGATATAATAAATTTACTTACTTAGTTACTTACTAAATTAAAAAAATGTAGACTATCATAGAAAATATTTTTTGTTTTAAACATTTTTTCGATAATATCACTGTGAAAACTCAGTTTTCGGCCGCCATTTTCCAAGATATTGGTGCAAGAATGGTATGTTAAACTTAAGAACTATTCCATGTTTTAACTTTCCTTGACCTTTGCAATTTAAAACTGACTTATGTAGAGTAAGATTTAAATTGACTGCTTTTGAAATCTTAATAAAAATCTAACACTGACTGACTGACAGTCAACGTACAGCCAAAACCGGTGGGTCTATAAGCATGAAATTTTGAACAGAAGTTCCTTATTAACGTAGATGAAAGGCTTTTTAAAAATTCATTCCCTAAGAGAGTTAAATATTCAATCTATAAATTAGAAAATTGTCAAATGTTGGCTAATTTTAGATGATAGTAAAAATTGCAGACATCCGGTAAAGAATCAATAAAATTATGATAAGGTGGAAACGAAGGCTCCACTACTTTTGTATAAAGCATTGTTTCATCAAAATCTCGTGCGGTGTCGCGGGAGCAGATAGTTGTAATAAAGTTCTAATACTAGACTGTTTACCTGGTGTCGTAATGAGTTATATAACGACAAAATTTTATCTAAATGTGTAGAAAAATGTTGTTTCGAAGTGGAAATTGTAAAAAAATATGCTAAATATATGTGCATCTACGCAGTTAAAAAAATCATTTAAATAGATCAATTATTTTATGAATAATATTAATAATAATAATGCGTTTAACGTACTATACCGTTCTCGACTTTATGTCATAACAGACGCCATTCACACCATTACTATTTTCACACTTTCTGTTATTTTCTACATTTTTAAACTTCCAATTAATTAATAGCAATGGTCAAATGAAGAAAGTTTTAGACATTAGGATAAGATAGACAAATTTTGAGCATAGGAGTTTGACAGGTAATCGGCCATGGTCTTGAATAAGGAACTATCTCGATATTTATCTGGAATTATTGAGGAAAACATTAGAAAACCTCAACAAGATGGCCGATACAGGAATTATTGTTTTTTGGCGAGAGGCAACAGGAAAAATTCCCAGCCACATCTGCTCCAGTTGGGATTCGAACCCGGTACCTCCCGAATGCGAGTCTAGTGCTCTCACCATTACGCCACCCCGCTCGGTGATTGATTTAAAATTCTATAATGCTTTTCGTATGGATAAATATGTGTGGACAAAAACTAAGGTTTTCTAGCGATCCTTTCTGCAATCCAGTAGAAGTTTTATTTTTGATAGAGCATCCTGTGAGCTTAGGATGAAAATATGTGCGTATGTAACCATTTTGTTTGAACAAACTGTATATACTACGTATAAAGTCGTACTGTTGCCACAAAGTAATTCGCGTTCTACACAAGCTCAAAGCTCTTCTAATGTTATTTCCACTACCGCTTTTCACAACTGTAGTGAATGCTATACCGTACTGAGATTAACGTAAAGCTACGCTATCAAATCTCATATTGAACCTGTTTGATCAAATACACGTAAATCTGTTGCAGGAATTCTTTTAAATTCTTTTAAAAAGTTGTTACAACTTACACACCACAATTTTTACGTAATGTGTAAAATGTGTAAAGGTATGATTCCGAATGCGACCGCAGACTGCAAACCGCAGACTGCAGCGGCAGACAGCAGGCGGCAATACTGGTATCCATATTTTTCTAATTTTTCTATTAAATGCATTCGGAGCGCGGCGGCACTGTCGGCCTGCCGTCGTAGCTTGCCGCGACTGCAGACCGCACTACTGCTCCTGAACCAGTACTGCCGCCTGCGGTCTGCCGCTGCAGTCTGCGGTTTGCAGTCTGCGGTCGCATTCGGAATCATACCTTAAGAGTGAATTTTTCATATTTGACTACATTACAAAATGGGAGATACTTTTTTTATCTTAATGAAATGTTTAATTAGGCATCTGGGAATATATATTTACTAATGTTCATTTTCAGTTATGTACCTACTTTTGTAAAATAGGGTAAATATACCTGGTTTTTTGGCTCTAGAAAATCGAAAAATCATCCGATTTCGATGAATTTTTTTTTAAAATCTTCGTTTTTATGGCGGATTTATGGAAAAAAATACGAAAATTGAAAAAATCAATATTTCTCACAGTTTCATGACTTTAAATGCAAAAAAAAATTGACTTTCTACATATAATCCTTTATAACTGTTTCTGACGTCGTGGAATCAAGTTCGTATATTTTTTTTCGCAATCTATATAAAAAATGAATATTTTAGAAAAAAAAAATTTTCAAAAAAGTTAATAAAAGGGGTATGCGAATTGTCTCGCAGTGAAACGGGAAGGGGCAAATGTGGAGTTTTTAAAAAAACAATTCCGGGGTGAACGATAAAGGGGTATGCGAATTGTAATTCCGGGGTGAACGATAAAGGGGTATGCGAATTGTCTCGCAGTGAAACGGGAAGGGGCAAATGTGGAGTTTTTAAAAAAACAATTCCGGGGTGAACGATAAAGAGGTATGCGAATTATATTTCCGGGGTGAACGATAAAGGGGTATGCGAATTGTAATTCCGGGGTGAACGATAAAGGGGTATGCGAATTGTCTCGCAGTGAAACGGGAAGGGGCAAATGTGGAGTTTTTAAAAAAACAATTCCGGGGTGAACGATAAACGGGTATGCGAATTGTAATTCCGGGGTGAACAAATTTTTTTCATAAATCCGCCGTAAAATGGAACTTTTTGAGACCGAGATCATTGAAATCCATCTATTTTTCGATTTTCTAGAGCCAAAAAACCAGGTGACCGCGAAAGTGTATATTTACCTAAAATAGTATGATAAATGGTAACTATGGTGGTAGTATCGGTACCGCTACAAAGTTACATAGGTATCTGACCTGTCGAAAGGCGGGCATTCAGTGAACGACTGGTGTCAACATTAGGTAGATAGAGAGGAGTTCATTTCACGTTTTGCAGATTCTCTTTCGACGTCAGATGTTAGCGCCGTATTAGCGGCGGCTCGTCGTACACGTTTGTTTCCAATTAAAGTCTTTTATGATTATCAGTGCGGTGTGTGCACCGAGCGAGTGCTACACAGTTTTCTACACCAGTTTACCCTATCCTATCTTAGTTTAAGCTCCCATGACAAAAAAAGTTACCCCAAAGAACACCTCAAAATTATAAAGTGAAAATGGCTGAAAAACATGTCAGAAACATGTTACGCCCGCCTGACTAGTAAAAATTTGTTAATTGTTATTTTTTATGAATTTTTGAATTCAAAAAAAAACGTGATTTTATTTTCCAAAACACTTGCTTGAAATTTATACAATTTGTAGTAAATAATGTACCATTTTTGAAAAAATTTGTCTGGCTGACAATTTTTGTTAATAAATTTGTCAGACTACATTTGTTATAAATTATTTTTTTTATGAAAATACATTTCATAACACCTTGAATTTTTTTTGACGTGATAAGTCTTATAAATTGATGAAACACCGGCTGCACGTACGAAAAAGTGTCACGTTCCGCCTGAGCCTGAGCGTGCAAGCGAGAGCGCGGTATAAGCGATAGAGGGGCACGATCGGCCCAAGCGTCGGCTTATACGCATTTCAATGTTTCTTTATGACGTTATCACGTAAAACTATCGTCCGTAAACCGACTTTACAGACAACCAATTTTTTAAATAAAGTTTAAGGTCTCTTCTATCTAATACAACTTGTCTGGCTGACAATTTTTGTTAATAAATTGATCAGACTTCAATTGTTATAAATTTTTTTTATGAAGTCTGTCATAGTAAAAAACATTTTTTCGCTGACAGACCAATTTTTATGCATAAAATAGATGTCAAACCTTCTCTCAGAAAAAAAAATTAAGGTGGTGTTTTGACACGGCCCTTGTAAAAGCTAATTTGTTTTTAAAAAAACGCTGTCACGGCGCTTAAAAATTGAATCTGGCATGGTAAAAAACAATATTTTGATGAAAAATGTATTAAAGTATATAAAAGGGATCTACCGTATTAATTTAGAATACTGGCGGGCGTAACATGTTTCTGACATGTTTTTCAGCCATTTTCACTTTATAATTTTGAGGTGTTCTTTGGGGTAACTTTTTCTGTCATGGGAGCTTAAACTATCTGTAGTATTGTCAGTTATACCATTCACAATCACTGTATGTAGGATTCTTGCAGCACGGTATGGACTATGGGATGTCGCTAGTTTGTTCTTCTGCCTCTGAACAACACGACTATAGCAACACCTCGCCAAATTAATACTAAAGGGGATTCGCGTCGCGCTGTAGATTTAATTTACACGCCGACGACGCTTGAATTAAAAGACAAAGCTACACCGGTTACCAAGGTTACCTAGTTGATATATCAAATGCTGTGACAGTATGGGCTATGTGCAAGGAGGCGTAGTTACAGATTTTTCGATGCGAGCGTTTGTGGTGAGCACTAGGGGAAACTTCAACCTCAAATTTTCCGTATGTCAGTGAGCAATAGTTATAATTTTATGAAGTTTTTTAATTACAAAGAAAAAATGGGCAAAACTAAGCGATCTGGAAATGCTTTATGTGTTTCGGGCTGTTGCGCTATTGGCGAATTAAGTAAAATAAAGACCATTGGCGCTATAATTTGACGTTCCGCTGTCAGTGTAAACAAATTAATTATTTATATATTGTACGTCATTATTGATAAATAAATTCTCAAATACCTTTTATGTTATGCTATTTCTATAATGGTTTACAATTTGAATTTTATGGTACCTATATAAAATTAACATCAGTTTTCCTTATTACATTTTTTTTGACACATCATGGCCAACTAAAGTTTTTGACTTATCACCATAGAAACATGTCGCGATTTTCATAAAAAGTGAGTTCAATAATTCTCTATTACCCACTAACAGCGCTAGTAGGCTTCGTGCACACAGCCTATACCTAGCTTAAGAGCCAGCAGCCGGATGACAACATACATTCATAGTTTTAACACACCTGAATTTTTTATATGTTATTTATAGTAATAATATAAGCCTATATTTATGATGGCAGACATTTCTTTCGGTTGTAACATCCCGTCAGACACAACAAAAGATCCGCTGTATGAGCGCGATGATATTTTATGCAAACATATGAGTGCGAGTGAGAGCATCCGATGGCTTTTTTGATAGCTTCATGAAATTTATTTGTTTACACGCACTAGCAGAGTAGTATATGCGTTTAAGGGAGAAAAATTCCATGGAAAAAAATGAACAGCCTAAACAAGAAGCTGTCAAAAAAAGCTATTGAATGCTTTCACTCGCATTTCAGATACTGTTAAATTTTTTTTAATAAAAAAAGTGTATTAGTTTACCAGCGATTTTATGTTTTTCATCATAATTAGCCTTAGCCGCTATTTGTGTTCCATTTACTATTAGCAGAATAAAAACAAACAATAGCGATTACCCAGAGTGCTTATTTTCTAAGCGCTTGGTAATCACCGTGGAATGATTATCTCTTAAACTCAATAACAAAATTTTAGTAGTTTTCTCCAGTACGGTCAGAGCTTCAATTAAAAGCACTTCACTGCTTACTTACAGAAAAATTAGTATTTGTAAATTTTAATGAGCTTACTATCTGTAATTAATTATTTAGTTTTTGAAACGCGTATCTTCCTTACTCATATGGCACTTTAGACTAAATGCAAGAGCTGAATGGTTTGAAGTATTATTCAGTCAACAAACCTAATATTACGCAGGAGTCCCGTTTAAAATACCTTTCTTACAATAATCCTTTCACAATACATTGCACTCGGTTACGTTGTTAAAGTCGACCGCTATTGTTTTATAAATCCTTTTTAATTATGCCGAGTCTAACAAGGGTAGAAAAATTAAATACTATTTATTTAATTCCCACTTTAATTAAAATCGGGGAGGTTTTTGCATCATTAGCACAGTTTTCTTTTTACAGTTTAGTGTAAACGAAGATCGTTATCAATTTTGGAAACCGTATTTTAATAAGTAATGTGACTTGTTTTACTTTTTATCTTTCAAGTGGAAAAGTGTATACGCCCATTATAAAGCCAGTGACCATATTTCATTACAAAGTGAAAAATAAAAATAACAATTTCGTTTCCCGTGTACAAGATGTTTCTTGGAAGATTGAAACAATAAAAAAGTTCACGTATTTTTGTAGCAAGCGTTTTGTTAATTGGTACTCTTTTATTGCATTACTGGCGGCCCGGTCTGGCTTCGTCAGAATTTGTGGATTGCCATGCTTGGCTAAATATTTGTCACAAAATAGCTTCGCAAGATTCACCAAGCAACTAAAACATAATTAAACCGTAACTATTTTGTGGCGAGTAATCTTTAAATCTGTTATATTTTCTAAGATATTCTTTTGAAAAATATGATGTAAAGGTCAATTTTGATCTAAATTAAATGCCAAAATTCTATCAAAATAGCTTCTCAAATAACTCATTATTTTTGATCAAATTTTTGAAAGTTAAAAATAGTAACTATGGGTCATCTTTAGAAGATACCCATATTTCTTGCAAACTTTTTAAGATCTACGATTCTATAGTACTTTAATTTGATGTATCTTATGGTGCAGCCAGTGCAAGCTAAGTTAGCTCCTTAAAAGCGTCTTTTTACACCCTTAATTTTACTGTAAAGCAAGAAAAAACATTTTACAATTTCTGTCAAACCAAATTGTAATTACAACTTTTCGTGTCAGTTAATAAACATAAAAGTGAAACGAATCATATTTTTCAGTAATTTAATTACGTCGAAATGGTGAATAGTCATTAAGTTTTAACGGTACTTTAAGTTGGACATAGTCGTCTCTTGAGCAGTCTCATTATAGTCTCATTTAGTTAAATTACGTTTATATGGTTGGTTAAAGTGTATATTATAGCCCTCGTAACTTGCACCCCGAAAATGTGTTTACATGCATTTACTTGTGTACTTTATATGCATACATAATACTACGTCTACTGTAGTATATTCATTATTTGCTCAAGAAAAATGTAGGCTTTAAAGGCCGCTGCACACAAGGCTGGATTTGCCGCTAGATTGCTTGCTAGATATGATTCTTAATTGTTTTTATGTGCTCACTTCACACGAGATATATTTTCAAGTTGGTTTTGGGGATAGATCTGGTGCGCGCGTAGTGACAGTTCAAATATAAACACAAAACAAAACGTGTCTGTTGTTTGTCTCTCAGCAGAATGACGCCGTGTTGGTTTGTGGGCATTTGTTCATGTCGCCCACGTGACAAGATACTGTTTCCTGATTGGTTCTTGCTCATGACAAACAAAGAATCTAGCAAGAAAAATAGCTCCTGTTTTAATTTTAAAATCTATCTTGTGAGCTAGCAGGCGAGTCCACAGTGACGTCATTTCCAGCCTCGTACCCAGCCTGCCGGCCAGCAGAAGTTCAAGCAGTGTTTCCAGCCTCGTATGCAACGGCCTTAAGATGACATTTACTTATTAGATTTTACAAATTATCGTCCTCATTGAATATTGTACTTCCAGCGCTTGTATAGTTATGAATCTAAATAATAATGACTTTTTCCAGGTCAGTTATAAGGTTTTAAGAAAATTAATAAGATCATAAACTTATGCTTCGGATATTGTTGGTAATATTTTTGTGTTTTTAACTTCCCGCTTTAAAAAAAAAATTTTTTTTTTTTTTTTGTAAAAATCGGGAAGTTATTGGTTTCACCCCGATTTTCGAAAATCGAGTTTTCGCCAGATCTCGACGTTTTGAGGTCCTAGGAAGCTATTGAAACTATTTTGGCGATGATGTCCGTAGGGCTGTATGTATGTGTGTGTGTGTGTATGTATGTATGTAAACCTTTTATATCTTTTGAACGGAGTGTCCGACTGAAACGCGGTTTGCGGCATCTGACGTGATCTTGGTGAACTTAGACTTCCTGAAAATTTGAAACGATTCGGCCCAAAAAATTTTGAGAAATCTTAAAAAAACAAGTGTCAAAAATTTTTAAAAATTTGTTTTTGTAAAAAATTTTCTAAACTACTAAACCGATTAATTCCAAAAACTAATCAGCTCTTCTCCTTAACAAACTGCGTCGATTTCCGCACACCGCATCAAAATCGGTTCATTTGTTCACGAGAAACCGTGAACGAAAAAATCGTAAAAAAGTGTTTTCTTAAAATGACTCTTAAAATTGTTATCAGATTGATTTTTTTGTAATAAATTACTTTCTTAAGCTAAAAAAACTGCGTCGATCGCCGCAAACCATATCAAAATTGGTTCATTTGTTCATGAGATAACGTGAACTAAAAATTAGGAAAAAAGTAATTTTTTAAAATTACTCGTAAAATTCTCATCAAATCGATTTTTTTGTAATGATTTACTTTCTTAGGTTAAAAAAACTGCGTCGATTGCAGCAAACCGCATCAAAATCGGCTCATTTGTTCACGAGATATCGTGAACGAAAAATTTTTAAAAAGTGTTTTTTTTTAAATTGCTCGTAAAATTCCTATGAGATCGATTTTTCTGTATTAAATTACTTTTTAAGGTTAAAAAATTGCGTCAACTGCCGCAAATCGCATCAAAATCGGTTCAATTGTTCATGAGATATCGTGAACGAAAATTTCGTTACAAGGTGTTTTTTTTTTTGAGCTCGAAGATCTAAAAAATAAACTTCTTGCTATATTTGATATATTTTTGAGCGTTTTGAACACGAAAATAGCGGGAAGTTACAGGGATGGCCTGCAGGGTCAAACTACTTTTCAAATTTTTTTTATGTTTATATTTTATAAAATGTATTCATTTTTTGAAATTTGTAATTCCCTGTTATTGGATTGATATTTATATACAACTTTTAAAAGTAATTCAAACATATGAAAAAATTTAAAAACTTTAGTGTCAAAATTGGAACAAAACTGAATTTTTAAGTGTCCGTCAAAGTGTTAAACGCACATATGGCAAAAATCAAACAACGTATTGCAAATGAGCGTAAAAATACCGCATTGTCATTTTAATTCACCTGTGATAAAGTGCAGTGTAAACTAATAATAGCGGAGGCGTAACGCTGTAACTAAACCAATAAACGTAAACGTGTGGTGTAGGTAACGGGTATACAATATGGTGAATATATTGGTATATTCTAACGACACTGTATTTCAAATTTTATATGGAGCTGTCAACAATAATATGATAACATCGATTCAGCAAACAATAATATTGCGATGAGTCAACCCATTTTAAAATCATAAAATCATACTAACTTGTTAAACACAGGTGTGTTAAATAGTATATTACATCACAAGGGCCGAAAGTTGAAATCTCGGCCCTGCGCGTCATGAGCCCGAGGTGAAAAATTTCCACTTTTGAGGCCCGTGTGGTGTATACGAATTTTCTTCATATCCGCTCGAAAGTACGTACTTTCGCCAGCAGAGACGAAAGATTGACATTTACTCCCAGTGAGAACGGTGGGAGGAAAAAATTTCTCATGCGTATTTATACTCGTAACTAGGGTTACCGCTGTCATTTAATATAATAAATAACAGGGAGTAAATGTCAAACTTTCGTCTCTGCTATAAGGGACGAAAGTACGTACTTTCGATTGAGATATGAAAAAAAGGTAGTTTTCATACTTGATTACTATTCTAACACAAGTGTCGGAATGGTACTAATTTAAGTCAAAACTCATTTTTCAAAACTTTACAAGATTTTTTCGTTTTGAGGTCCCCCGAATTCAAAAAAAATATATTTGGAAAATGTCTGTTTGTCTGTGAACGCGATACAGGTCAAACATATGAGCGTATTGAAGCCAAATTTTGGGAGGATGTTTGATATGCTAATATGAAGAACCCCTTTTTTGGGGGAGAAAAATCGGCGCATGCGCAGATGTAATATATGCTATAACGTTGTTTGCATAATAACGGTATACTTTTCATAACGGTTTATTATTCTATTTATTTTTACAAGAAAGTTTTGTGACAATTTTTTTTCAAACTTTGTAGTTTAAGAAATATTTTGAAAATACAATACAAATTAGTTATTGTTTTGTTTTTAATTTTTACTAATTTCTTCGGTTAATTTTTACGTGATGTGATGTGAATATTTTGTCATGTATGACGTAGGTAACCACTAACCATGCATATCATATTTTCCGCAAATTATATTTTCTTTATTATAATATGTCAAATGCCAAAAATTCCTGTCATTCAATTGGCTGGAATTTTTTTTATTTGCGAAAAGTACCTACAGCTAAGAATATCGTAAAACTTTTATGATGTGTTCTTATTTTTTCCTCTCGTTTACTCTTCAAATATCTACAGCTAAATAATAATCAGCTGTGTTAGAGGTCAGTGCGAACGGTATGTGCTTAGTTTACATAATTTATGGGGTATGCATGAATATATTTACTCATTACGGAGTTTTGTAATAAATATATCAATCACTAATTGAAATATAGTATTTGCAGCTTTAAGGCAAATGTTATGTTTTAGTGTACACTGTATAGTCGCCAATGCTTTAGTTTACAGGAATATTTAGTGTCTGATGGTAACAACACTGAAATGGTTGGCTGTACGGACGATAACCTATTGAGATTCAGTCATTTAATACTAGTTGTTACAAAAATAACAATTTTTATACCAAAATCAATGAAAGTATGGGTTATTTTTAATTTTAATTTATAAAATGGAGAGGACCCCGATACTCTGCTGTAAAATGTTATGAAAGTCTGCCATCCGAGGTTACGACTGTAAATAGTTATAAAATATTTAAAAAAAAAAAGTAACAGAGTACTTAATAGAAAAGTGCCCGTATTATTTTCATTAATATTGTAAAATTTTATATTGTAAACTGACGCATTCGTTGTCGCTATGACATCTCTATGAATAAAGATCATTATTATTATTATCTATCCTACGCTAGGTGTTTTCAAGGATAAAAAATATAAAAAACACATATTTACGAGTCATTGTAAATAATTCTTTGTTTATTCAGTTGTTTTTATTTCCGTGAATAATTATGTGGAAAATTACCAAAATGTAGTACATCAAAAAAACACAAAAAAATAGTGAAAATGCAAACCTATGATCCAGAAATAGCTTTGTTGTAGTAAAGAGTTTGATTTTTTTACACCATTGCACCATAGATTTACACTGTTTTTTGTCATAACTCCTACAAATTTTCATTTTTATTTTTTCAAAATTACTGAAACTTATTAATATCTGTTCTCAGTGTTGTTAGCTATTAACACTTTGACGGACAAACCGGCTTAGACCGTCATAAAAAAAACTTCAAAAGTTTGACACGACGGCTGAAACCGTCGTATACTACGGAACGTTTTATAGCCAGACGGGTATAGCAGTCTATTTTCCAGTGTAGAATACATACCCTGTGTGCTTTGTGTCACCGTACAAATATCTACTAAGGCAATACTGTCACAACATAACAACTTTTAAAAGTAATTCAAACATATGAGACAATTTAAAAACTATAGTGTCAAAATTGGACCAAAACTGAATTTTTAAGTGTCCGTCAAAGTGTTAAAAACATTAATTGTAAACTAATTTATATGACAGACAGTCACTGCTAAGTGTGGAGAACTGTTCAAATAAAGATAACAGACTCCATATTTTTTCATCGCTTTTGAATTATTTAGCATTAACATATGATGTAAATGCATCTTCGATATAATGTTATGGACTTGATATAAAGGCAAAATGGGCTCAAAATAGTTCATCTATCATAATACCTACAACATATCTTTGAAATGGAGACGGAACAGCTATTTGCATGCATAAGTAAGATGATTGATGAATTACAATATCTATGTCAAATACACAGAGTTATTTGTGCTACGGTTTGTAAACTTTAATCATTTACAATAAGTTCACTTAAATTTTAACAACATAATAATTATACAAATCTATATCACGTAATATATTATAGCAAACTGTTATGTAAGCCAGTCGTCAGAAATTCTGTTGAAATTATTTTGCTGAAGAATATATATAATATAACGATTGAACAGGACTACTATGTACGTATATGTGTATGTATGCTACGGTCAATGTCCGGAATTCCCAACCAACATCGGGCAATGTTCGAAATCGGACAAGGTTCAAAAAATAGGTTTTTTACAAACATGAAACGCTGACATTTGATTGTATCTTTATCATGATAAGTTATCATTAACCCTTTATGGAATTTTTATCACTGATATCAACTATTGAAGAATATATTTTTCAGATTTCTATTACAATTAGTGATGATTGAAAACACGTATAATTTATTTATTATTGATATGATATAAGCAATAAACAATATATCTCAATGCATTGAATTTCAGAACTCACATTTATTCCAGCAATAAAAAGTAAAACTTAATTAAGTTACACCTCGAATATGGTCGACATATTCGAGGTGTCAGACATTTCAAATAGTTCATGTTATTTGTCAGAGAACATTATTTTAGCGTTTTGGTTGAAGTTTTTAAGCTATCCAATTAAAAAAACAAACAGTAGGTATCTATAAATTTTTACATGTCGTCAAAACGACATGTTTCGAAAAGCTTAGAGGAAAAACGCCCCAAAATAAAAAAAAGTCATAAAGGAAATAGGTGTCAGACTAGGCCTAATGAAGCCATATACAAAGCTTGGGGAGAGTATTTGTCAGTAAAATTTTTGCCGACGGGCACTCTGACTATAAGCCCTGATCGTGTAGTAAATTCTATAATAGCCACAATTTAACTCTACAATGTACTCTACATGTATATGCTTGCATGCAAGTTCATATATTAGATGTACACTATCAGTTTAAAGTTTAATTGAATTTAGTGGAGAAGAGCCAAAACACGAATTAGGCCTCTTGTTAACGACAGCGGATAACGGCCCGATTTTTATGACGGGCGACTGTCCGACGCGCAGTGTTCAATAGGTTAGTGCGGGTGTTTGTAAACGCGATGTGCAGTCCACATGACTCTTTATTGGGAGCTGGCTTCATGCGCTCCGCTCACTAAAAAGAGTCGCTTAGAAGGAATCGTTCAAAGGAGCGACACTAGACAGTACGCACTACACAAGAGTGCAGACTGCAGAGGTGTGAACTGTCATCATGCATGCTCAGGAGTCACTTAGCATTGCACAGCACAATACACACACTCAGCTCTGAGCCCATTTTCATATTATTCTGATCTTATATTATTCGCATTTCGGATAAACTATAAAGTATAATAAAAGCTTAACAATAATAATGTTTATTGTTACGATATTATATCTTTGTCAACGACGTCAATGTGAATGGTTTAAGTCACTGTAAACAGTGTGTCATTCAACATTAATCGACTAAGCAAAGATAACTCCGTACGTGCAAAGTTCACCCGGTATAGGAGTTACCGTTTCTCGGCGAGAGGCAGCAGGAAAAAATCCCAGGCATATCTGTCCCCGTCGGGATTCAGACCCAGTACCTCCCGATTGTGAGTCTAGTGTTCACACCACTACGCTACCCGCTCGGTTTAGTCCGGATTATCGAGTTCGTACTGTACTTAAAAGGGACTGCTGTATTCTATATTCCTTAAATACAAAGTAATTTGTCTAGACAATTTTTAGTTCGTTTTGTTTGCAAATGGCACGTATATTTCTGACCGTAAGAGTCGCCTTGTTTGCATATAGTGTACTCTGTAATATATGGATCTGTGAAGTGTGACTATACACTTTCCTATTCACTTAATGAGGATGAAGCATCCTTTCATATTATCTGTACGTACACACATTAAAATATACACATGTATGTGGGTACAGTTTAGCTGGAAGCTATGCATAAGCTATGTAAATGACGTTTTTCTTGTCCGTAACACAATGTGCGCAAAGTCGCATATAATTTAAAAGGTTTCGAAAATAATTTAGCGTATGGATTATTTTTAATTACCAGGATTGCTTGAAAGTTTTACAATATGCACCCATTTAGAAATAATCATATATAATTAATACGCTAAGGTTAAGATGTTTGCCTCCCTTTTTAGAAAAAACCTCCACATAAATTATATATCATTTTACAGATAATTGCTTGCTCTACTGACATCGACAACTCAAAAATGTATTATTGCTTTTGTTTTTGTAAATTAATTAATTATTAAACATATACGACGGCTTTAGTTTTGAAACAGCGAGCAACGCTGAACAACGTCACAGCAATGCTGCATGATGCTATCTGACGGTTTAGCTCAACGCTTTTGCTACTTGCGCCTCTATATGACAATTTTAGTAAAATATTTCTTCGATCTGTCCATCTGAGCTTCATATTGTAATACAACAAAAAGAAGAACGTTATAAGCAGTGTGCAAAATTAGAAACGAATTGAATACCTGCAATCATATTTATAAAAATAATTTTGTAAAGTGATAATTATTATAGTACTTATATAGTGCGAATAATTTGAACAGGTCACTCTAGTCTTAGTTTATTTCACTTAATATGGGTCTTCCAATATGGACTTACGAACTTTGAGACAGTTGATAGCGGCCATCTTGTTGAAGCTACATCTGTAAAATTGGCAGTCATTTATTTCGGTCTGTTTTGCCAAATCATCATGACGGATATAGCGTTCAACAACACGTGCAAATGATAAAATTGTTTTTGATAGAGTATTTGGAAAGAATTCCGTGGCATAACCACAGTGGCCTTCAAAGCCAACATAACCTATGCCATCGGTCATATTTATGCGCCAGAGTCATGGAAAATTGAGCATTTAGAATGTGCGTCACCCAGAGAAGCCGCGGCGGCCATTTGAAAGATGTTATATTCCACACATAATGGCATCGAGAGGTTTTTCAAACGAATAAAAAATTTTGATGATATCTCACACACACTTTGTTTTATTTAAATTTAAAGATAGGAAGTATTTGTTTTTTGATCCTATTTTTTCGGTTTGATTTATACTTACAATCTTCGCCTTCGTCTAAAAAATAGTTCATTGTAAGAACACAGTTATATGTGTACCATTCTATAAGTACCTAAGTACGTGGGGTATATACAAGTGAAACACAGCCCTTCTATGCCTCGACAAGGATCTTGATTCCTTCGTAAATATTTACCTTCTATACCCTAGCTCTTCCTGCATAATTATTTGTGTGCATGACTCGAGATCAAATTATCTGCCCATATTACGTATAACTATTGACTGACTGGCCGGTTTGTTCCAGATTGAGAGTACGTTTTTTTTGGTTCGAGCATAGAATAAGAGTACATGGGATAAAAGACCGGGGTCCAACATAATCAAAATTTAGTTAGTTACGTTCTTTTTTTCCTTTTGATATTTGTCATGCTAAAGCATGTTTACGATAATAAGAAAGTGATAATCTTAACATGTTTTTACAAATTTTGCGATGTCTACTATCTATATGTGAATAAATTGACCTTAAAAACTTTAAGATCGTATTTAACTTTATTAAGTTTAATATTTTTTTAAATGTTTCGAACATCAATTTTTTAGGTGTAGTACCTAATCAATTATGCTACAGTTACAAGAATGGACATTGCACTTATTTATATTTTTTTTTGTTATTTTACGAAAAAAAATGTTTGTGCAAAAATAACCAAAAATTAAGTTACAGTGGACATGACTTTAATTTTTTTTATCTCTGCACACTTTTTATGTCATAATATCTCCTGTCTTCTTATTGAAAAAGCTATGAATTATTTATAATGAAACCTTGATGTTTTAAGTAATTAATAGTCTATGCAAATAAAAATAAATACAGTTTAAAAAAAAAACTAAAAAACACGCTTTATTATATCGAACTAAAAAGTAAAAAATAAATTTTTTAAATAAACTTAAAAAGCGTGGGGCGCTTTGTTCCACATTTTCGTATATCGAGCGCCCCACGCTTTTTAAGCTTATTTTAAAAAAATTATTTTTTACTTTTTAGTTCGATATAATAAAGCGTGTTTTTTAGTTTTTTTTAACTATATTTATTTTTCACTTTTTAGTTTGATATAAAGCGTGTTTTTAGTTTTTTATAAACTATATTTATTTTCCATTTTTTAGTTCGATTTATTGTCAAAAATTTGCCGAAAAAAACAATTTTTTTTTCGACGTAGACGGGATTAGAACCCACGACCCGTGATGCAGAGAGTTGGCGTCAGCGAAAACCCGTGCCTTAGACAGCACGGCTGCCAGTGTACTTACTGTGCCGGCATATTATACCGCTACATAAACGACTTGCTGGAGTCCAAATGAAAGTTACAAACATACATACATACAAACTTACAAGTGAAGTTAATATAAAGCGTGTAAAAACTGTCTCCAATTCTAGAGCTTTAGGATTATTTGCTGTTAATAACATTGCTTCACAGGCATTTCCGAAATTATTAAGTTGCAATTTCAGGGAAATATTAGATTTTCGTAAAAACACTGTCTCTTAACTGATTTTCTAGAAAACAAAACCTTCCAAAGAATGAAAATAGCCAGGATATGAATAATTCGTGTATTGGATTATAGAAGACCGAAGCTTAACTCTAGTAAATTTTCTTGGAATATCGTCTATCGTAAACTAATACAATCCGCACCGTTCGACGTATAACAAATTTACTAGGTTGTAGTGGTAAATGGACAGTGTAGAAGAGGTAAAATCAAATAATGTACCAAATTGCAGTTGCCGAAGATTAAACGAAGAAAATACTCTTCTCAGAAAATAAAGAAACACACATTCGACGCTCTTTTAAACAAACTACTTGAACGGATAGGGGATGGTTTTTATTTAAGTAATTGACTTGGTAATTAATTATAAATTCGAGCGATAATGTGTTAAGTTAAAACATAATAATAAATAGGTTTAAAAGAAAAAAGATAGCCCAGTTGGACTGTAAAAACTTATAATACGGTGGAGCTGATGACTCCACCACTGTTGTTGCTTCCGAGCGGGGTGCAGCCCCGCAATACAAGACTGTAATGAAGTAATAAGTTCGAGAATATACAGCGAAGTTTTCTCCGACAACGGAAGGTTCTTCATGTTTTAAATAAGTTTAAAATAAAGGTTTAAAGGTCATATATTATACTAACGTCTCCGCCCGGTTTCACCCGGGTGCAAAAAAACGAATGGGGGAGGAACAGTACGCACATTCATCTAAGTGAATGTTGTATCCAAATTTCATGATTATCGGAGTTACCGTTCAAAAGTTTTGAGTTATATTTTGCAACATTTTTCATTGATGCCCCGCTCCTAGTGATCGTAGTGTAATATTATCTAGCTTACGGCCTTCCTCGATAAGTGGACTATCCAACAAACATTTTTTTCTTCAATTCGAACTAGTAGTTCCTGAGATTAGCGCGTTCAACCAAACAAACAAACTCTTCAGCTTTATATATTATAGATTAACAAAATTAAATTACCGCGGGAAAAAATATAAAAACATATAAAAAAGACAATTGTATGTTTGTTGTTCAATCACTTCTTTAATACTAGACGAATTTACTTGAAACTGTTATGGATATAGTAGAGAACTAGTAGTTTTTAACTACGACTTATTGCCGCCAAAATTTCGTGACTAAAAATAAAAATCGTGATCATAACACCGATTTGCTATTGAAAATATTAACTATTCAAATTCTGTTTCATGTACCTGCAGTTGGAATATTTATTTTATCTCACTACATAACTTTCATTTTAAAAATTACAGCCCTGACTGCCATCCACTCACTCTCCACCAGAAAATGTCTATATGTATAGTTTATTTTTACTTACAGATTGCAAGCATATCGATCGGTGGCACACCTACTTTATAACTTATTCATTACGACATGCATACATACGCACAAAGTATGGAAATTCTAATTATGTATACAAATATTTATTTTTTAACTTGTATTTGTCAGTGACTGATAACATATAATATTATGTATATTCTTTTGATCTCGAAAATCTCATTAAGAAAGAAAGCTGTTCCAATTCGATTCGAATACAATATAATATCTATAGTAATTAATTATTATTTGTATGTAAAAATCCTCAGTTCCGTTTAACAAACCATTTCCATTCAGTAACAAGAATAAACAAAATTACAAAGGAATCAATGACTTTACGTATTGTGTATTAACGTTATGAGCAGGGGAGGTGTCTTTGAGTCTTCATTGGGGTGAAACTTAGCTTAAGGTGACTGTTCACTCAAATTGTAAAAAAACACCCTCGGAAAATTTAAAACTGTGGTCGGAAAATGCATTTCACTACTGTTTTCTTAGCTGTGATTAAGTTTTAAACTTCACAAAATTTGACTTCTTGCTTGTATAAAACGTGATAATTTTGTCAACACGTCTTTACATCACTATATGACATTTACAATTAAATCTAATATACTTTGTAAAGTTTTTTTATTTAACTATTGTCATTTTATCATAATTTCAATCATTTATTTTAGTTCAAATAATTTATAAAAATCTGACTTATACTGACATGTGTACAACAGACTAAATTAAAAGTTTGGACCTTTTGTTTGCCTTGTGTGCAGCCCAACAAACGATTGCAGGTAACAAGACCTCAGATTTAATCATTTTCAAACGACGATTCAGATACTTTGTCAGATAGTAGTTGCGCTGTTCATGTGATAACTATATCTGTTGGAAAAATGTACTTCCCCTGTCTAAAGGCCCCCATACACCTCGTTCTTTTTTGGCAGTTTTAACCGCACGGGTAAAACTGTACGGGTAAAACGGTCGGTGTGTGGCCAAAAACCATCCTTCTTACCGGCGTTCAAAAATATCTGCTGCTGCTTGATTTAAACCGTCCGTTTTAAACGTGGCGTTCAAGTCGGCCCGTGTGTGTGACGACACAGTTAAAAAGGACGGGTTTTGTTCGGCTCATCATCCATCAAAGCAGATCAGATGATGCAACGACTTCAGAAAAACTGAACGAAACAACGCCTAGTGTATGGATATGGTCGTTGTTCGTGTTTACCCGTACAGTTTTGCCCGTGCGGTTAAAACTGCCAAAAAAAAACGAGGTGTATGGGGGCCTTAAAGCAAAACACTGGCCAAATTTTGTTCGTTCATAATTTGGAGGCATTTCACGTCATTCAACAAGCTGTGGTCTTATGAACATCGGGTCGAAGTCTGTGCCAGAATCTCATATACTAGGTACCAGTGGGAAATAATGGTCTTAACTAATCTCGATATGAAAATTCGAGACGCTTCTGTCGTGAGATTTTTTATGTTACGAACGTTCTGCTTATTAAAATGGAGTTGCAATTTAAACATTGTTTAATATCGTCAATAAGAAAATAGATTAATGCTCATTTTCTGATACGACTATTAATTTTAAATCTACATTTAAAAATATGTGATTTTCAACTAATGAAAATCTTCATTTAGTTTTAAAAACAAATAACATCTTTCAAACTAGATTAAAACATGAAAGTCGTATCCGAAACGCAGCATCTAAGTGTCAGGTATAATGTGAAGATTAACCATTATGTAAAAAAAACAACAACATTATGGAACCGTGTTTTCATTTAGAAGTCATTCTTTTGGTGCATCCTATTTTAAATAAACATATAGAAAAAAAATACAAAAAAATTTAAATCGACCATACATAATTTTTTGTGAATTTACAAAACTGTTATTTGGAAATTCGTAAATTTGTCAAGGAAAAGTAACAATGTAGACAAGATAATATATCTGTACATCCGACACAGAATTTGACGTTGAGTCACCAATGCAAATTCACAAAATAAAAAAACAGAAAGAGCACAGCGTGAAAGGAAAGCTTTGGGTAGAACAGCCTTACATGCATAACAAAGGCGTATCGTGATTTCACAAAGATGCCTTGATCGCATCATATCTCAATAATCTGCGCAACATTCGTGTCGAAATAACCTTTGAGGAGAGGTCTGGCTTTTGTCCACTCCTCTATAAATTATAAACTTGTACTGAGACCCCTCTTTTTTCTTGAGTGTTTTTTTTGGAGTATTTTGTATGATACCTACGTCCTACACTCGGAAATGACAAGACATGTGTCACGCTCTCGGTAACATTAGAGAGAAAAGAATAATTGTTTCTTCGCTCGTGTTAATGATAAAGCTTTAATCAAAATAGTCAGCGAGCGAATCTGCGAATAAATCTGATGTTCACGTGAATCAAGTCGCTGGTTGTATGTGTTAAATGCGAACGCCACTGTCAGTTTCGTCTGAGTGTGCAACCTAGCATGGTATAAGCGTCAGCAGGCACGGTTGTAAGCAGTACCTAGCATGTATACGCTGCGCGGCAAAGCCCAGGACTCTGTAGATCTGGTGCACTACGTGCCGCTCGATCCATCTGTCAGTGACAACTCCAGGGACTACTTGCGAACTTCCCGTACACTGCCTGTAGAGCTGAACCGACCGCAGAGCTACACGCCAGGTTCACACCTATTAACGTCCTCCTTAAGTTCGGTAGCTAAATATTCCATGTTATTTATGATCGATTACTCAGACTATATTTACCAATATATAAGTACGCTCTCGTAGACTGTAACGAAAAAAGTTAGGGGAAATATTCACAGTTCTGTGAACAGACCTCCTCCGTTTCCTTTACTTAAAAATTGGTTGTCTGTAAAGTCGGTTTACGGACGATAGTTTTACGTGATAACGTATTCCGTAATACATAACCTAAATTCTACATATAATAATTATAATAGTTCGAATCTATGATATTGCATCTTTCGCTTCAAATTTAGGTTAATTTTATGTATTAAAATACTCACCACCTATAATAATAATTGTTTTTTTTAACTTTCTTTCTTTCGTATTTATTTTAAGTCTCAAAGATTAATTGTCATAATATTTTGAAAACAATTGTTTCATTGTTTATATAAAATTCCAAAACCTACTTACAATATTTAAGTATTTTCATACGTCAAAAAATTGATTTTTATAATGATAAAATTTGTATGAAAACGATTTTTTCGAGAGATGAGACCTAAGCCAAAACGATTTTTTGCCCCCCAAAATCCCTTTTCAGTAAATTTCATCCAAATCGTTAGGGCCGTTTTCGAGAAAAGCACGCACAGGGTCAGGCGGAACGTTAGGAACGTTACACTTTTTCGTGCATGCAGCCGGTGTTTCATCAATTTATAAGATTGGTGATTCATCAATTTATAAGACGTTATCACGTCAAAAGAGAAAAATAAAATATTTTTAACAAAAAAATTGAACCGACTTCAAAATATGCACTAAAAAGTAAAAAATAATAATTATTGTTATTTTTGGAGTCGGTGTCACATCGGAATTCGAAAGTAGCAATTTAACATGTCTCTAGTTCTCTGAATAGATTTCATTTTGGCTGACACCGACTCCAAAAATAACAATAATTATTATTTTTTACTTTTTAGTGCATATTTTGAAGTCGGTTCAATTTTTTTGTTAAAAATATTTTTTCTTGTAAATGCATAAGTGTACATTTTTTCGAATGATATGTGTCATGCCAGCTTTAGGACTGAACTCTGTACGTAGTCTAGAACTACAAATGGTGGAGTACCGACCAAATTACGTGTGGATGTGTGGCAGACGGTGGCGAGATGCAGAGGGCGTTCAATTAACAAAATACCATGCGCTGATAATGGAAACAAAACACACATAAAACAAAGGAAAACTCCAAACCCACTCTCTTATGGCTGCAATTTATGTGTGAAAAATTTGCAAAGAGAAAGCAAATACCGTGGGAATTCCAACAGTATCTTTCCAGAGGTGTATTGAGGATTACTCGAAGTATCTAAACTGTAAATATTCTTTATCAGAAAACTGAATCTTCAGATTTATGGTCATATAATTTGAGTTCTTTAATTGTGTGTGCATAAAGCTCTACTATTTAATTTTTTTTTGACGTGATAACGTCTTATAAATTGATGAAACACCGGCTGCACGCACTAAAAAGAGTAACGTTCCGCAAGCGAGAGCGCGATATAAGCGATAGTCTCTCTCTTCTCGCGTGACGTCAGAGAGTAGTATGCGTTCAACATTTTTTTCGGCTGTTCCAGCGAAAGCTACATCTGACAGATGGCCAGATAAATTATACGGTTTGTTAACAAATATATAATATATATACGTTCTTTTAAATGTCTTTTATAATTGCTTAAAAATATGTATTTTGCTTTGGTTGATCAAATTATTAGTCGGTAAAAATATAGTTTGACAGCTACTAAAATTTAGGTTATGTATTATTAAATATGATATTCGAGCGGAATACGTTATCACGTAAAACTATCGTCCGTAAACCGACTTTACAGACAAAAATTTTTTTTAATTAATGGGAGTTGGCTTGTGTAGTCCGTGGACTGTTAAATTTTTTTTCGATTATGTCAAATATAACATTTGACACAAATATTTATTAAATTCCAAGTATATTGGAAGTTATTTAATAAGTCCGAAAATAGAGATCTAAATTTTAACATATTTTTATGACATAGGTGTATGAATTTACTAAGGTATAGTGCGTACTACTATTTTAATAACGTTAAAGTGTAGATACTGTTTGCTACATTGTTAAGAAACATCCATTGTTACATCGCTATATTAGAAAATTTTATTTATCAAACTATATCACAGTCGGGATACGAACCCCGAATCCTTTCACTCTCGTGGCGGACTCAGTTTCCTTATTCTAAAGTGACACAGCAACATCAATCAATCATTCTCATATAGGTATAGCAATTTGTAATTGTCTATTTCATATCATGCGAGCGCTAATTTTATCTTAGGTAGGGTTGCCATCTGTAAAGTTAATTTGAACTCAAAACCCGGACATAATTGCCAAGAAAAATTCTTATTTTACTGATGGAATTAAATAATACCATAATAATACCGAAATGGTATAGATAGATAAATTTTTTTAACGTACCAAATTCTAGTAATATACGGAATTTTACAAGCTTTCATTTAATTTTATCTCTATTGTCTTTGATAATTAAATTAAAGAGACGTATAAAGATTATAAAAATAAAAAAATAACTCTATTTTTTTATTATAAGCAAAAATAAATCTTTTCGAATTAAAGAAACAAAATTTTATTATCATCTCTTGATAAAAAAATATTTATCTAGTCAAATTAAAATCCGGACTTTAAACAAAAACCCGCCCGGACGCCCTTAAAAAGAAGACAAATCCGGGGAAATCCGGACGGATGGCAACCTTAATCTTAGGCAACGGCTCACAGTAGTGAGAGTTATGTTCAAGGTCACTACCATATTTTGACCTACTTTTGAAAAGAAGTACATGTGTGGTGTGTACGTACGCGCACGCGCATATAACCGAATATTTGTTAGACAATTAAGATTGAGCTTACGGCATTCGAAAGGATTTATTGGGACTTAGATCTGATATAAGGTTAAGTAGTTTCAAGGTAATTCAAAGAAATATAACATTTCTTCATCTTTTTGTTGCATAACTTCTGATTTGTGGATTTGTGCGGTGATCAGAAAAGTTTCTTGAATAAAATATAAAAGCCTGTCATTGTAGCTTTAAAAGGAGTAAAAGTTTAATGATATTGAATGTCCATTTACGACAGTTATTGAAAATATTTCTAATAGATTAATATTTGTAAATGATGATGAAGCTATTTTCTGTAGAAGTAAATTGACAGTCTATGAAAAGACACAACCTAAAGAAAATAGAATTACTAGCAATACAGAAATAACATTAACACTTGAATGAATCACAATAAAACATTACTGGACTCGGTTATATATTTTATTGCCACCAAAACGACGCAACGCAAGTAAATGAAATTAAAAGTACTTTCTACGCTAATATTATCCCTTTGTTTATCAATTCTAGAAAATGCATTAGTGTACATCATCACTGATTTATTTTAAACAAATTTAATTTCTTATAAATATATATCTACAAATTATTATTATATATCTAAGTTCTACTGTATTTTAAAATTATTATAATTTTTTGGGGTATGCTTTTCATAATGGTTTATTATTCTATTTGTTTTTACAAGAAAGTTATGAATTTTTTTTCCAAACTTATAATTTCGGAAATATTTTGAAAATAAAAAAATCTGTCGTTCTTTTGTTCTGAAGTTGACAAGCAATTATTTTTTTTCAATTTATAAGATAACATTATTGTATAGAGAACCCTGCAATAATGAAAATGTTTTTTTCCTTTCTGTGTTTCAATATTTTCAACTGTTATTTTTTTCCCCGGATTAGTTGATTAAATAAATTATATTATTAAGCTCCAAGTGTCGTTAAAAATATACACCGACTTTCAAACATAACACCGGGGTATATTATATAAAATTTCGCACCTTGTAATTCTTGAATTATTTGCGCATATACTCTCACTGGTCATAAATTATTATCTTTATTTATTAAATTATTATTAACTAATTTATATTATCATATTATAAAGTATTTAAAATTATAAAAAGAGTTTCAGTTTCTTCTGACTTTTCTGAATTTTTAAATTAGGCATTTTATCATTATCCATTTTCAACATGTTACAATAATACTACATTATTAGGTTACTACTAAGTAAACAGATATTTAACTCGGTATAAGTCCATTTCGTAGTTCATCTAATGTCTTATAGAAAATTTTAAGTTTCCTCGTGTCCCTAAAATTACCCTTAAACATATTATGGCCCTAAAAAAATCTCAACATACATTTTAACGCTCCAAATTTAGGGGGAAAATCCGCAAGTTGGTAACTCTGGATTTAACCTAAACATGCGAAAAAAGCTTGTAAAACATACGGCATAGTGACCCATCTACTCACAGTAGATATAATCGTTATGAAGTGTACTTTAGGATTTATATTTAGAGATAAAACCTTTTTATAATAATACAAAACAATATTGAAATATCTATCTGAAAATGTAAAAAAATACAAAAAATTACTAAAAGTGGTTTTGTACTGTGCCAAAAGAATATTGTCTCTTTGTGTTATAGTAGTACATTTACACTATTATGATAACGCGGTGCCTATAAAGTTACAAAAATAATAGTTCTACAGAAAGTTGGTAAAGTTATTTAAAGTAGCAGAGATAGAAGTAGAAGACTTTATATTATTAGATATATGTATGTTTAAAGATTGTGCAAAGCTCAGCCAGCGTTACTTCAATAAAACTATCGTACTCCTGCTTAACTGCGTGTGATATCGTCTATACTGCTGTCAGCTGCATCAAAGCGGGAAACTCATCTTGAATTTTAGTTTCAAATTTTATTTAAATGATATTGTTGCGCATTTCCCCTCCCCCGCAGTGATGCGCCTATGGAAGTTTCTAAAAAAGACTATACAATACTCGGAGGTCAACAAACAACAACGGAAGCAGGTAACGGACACCCGACCTTGGAGACCCATACACATGTAAAGGAAAGGAACTCTCGATTCGTCCCGAATATTCTAGAAGATGGACCGAGAAACTATATAAGGCGAAGCAGAGTAAGCAAGTCGGTCAGTCAGTTATTGGAGCTGTTCGTTGTGTTGACACAGTGCTCTGGCGTTACGACATAAATTCAGTTAATCTGTGGAAATAAATTAACTCTAGTGAGTGTGATTATAAATCCGGTTTTAAATAAATGACTTATAGTGAATAGACAAGTGTGCTGATAAACTTTGTGTTGTGTTCCTGTGTGTTGTAAATATTTATTTGTACATAATAGAGTGACTCTTTATTCTATGTTACTTAGTCTTTTATTTTATAATTTAGAACTACTAGTTTTGTTTCTGTTAACGTTATACGCTTTCGTTTGTTTGTTTTTACTGTTTGTTAAACATTTATTCTTGTAAATAAATAATTTCCGCCACGGACTATAGCAGTTTTGTTACAATATGATAGTAATTTTTTTAAGCTATTAGAATCAGTTTCTTACATACGCGATATAGTTAGAGAGCTGACACGCAAAAAAATCATATCGTCCAAACTTTCTGCCGCCTGGTACATAAGCTATTTAAGCAATTTAGAGCATTTTTTCTTATATGATATTTTATAGGTGAAATCTGGACCCATTTTAAGATAAAGAGGATAAAAAATGTCAAAGCTGGTTAAAATAAAAAAAAAAAATTCTGCCGCTTCTTTTTTAGGTTCTGTTAAAGCCAAATGACCGGGAAATACCAGCAGCAAAAATTTTTGACAAATTGGACCCTCACCAAGCCACTCCTAAGAAACCATTTTTTACCACCTTTGACATTTTTTATCCCCTTTATCTTAAAATGGATCCAGATTCTAAAAATATAAACATTTTTTTATTGATATACAGGATATAAATGAAAAAATGTTTATATTTTCAAATTTACTAATCCAGCTAGCACCAAAATCAATATACCTGGAGTTCCTACTGAGAAAAAAATTTAAAAAGAAAATTAATAAATCAGTATATTTTGGCAGACTATATTGTGCATAAAAAAATAGAATTTTTTATGGGATGTTTCGATCCTATCTCCGCAATTCCATTTCGTTACATACATGGATAGAAGCAACTCAATTAATTTAGTTTTCTTGATAATGGGTGTTTGATTATTAATTCTTTGCAAATTTTCAGAAAAAATGTATGCTATGAACTAATTATATTTTTTTTTTATGTATGCATAATATAAATATCACTTTCAAAATGTGCTAAAATAAGGGTAATTGTCTGAAAGGAATTTACATAAATCAATGTAATTAAGATTACATAATTCTTATAAGCTTTGGTCTTGTGTTTACATGCAGTAATTGTTGAGGCAAAAATATTAAGCACGGAAAATTAATTTCCCGTTTCCATTCTTATTTCCGCCAGGACGCGATTTTTTACATGGAGGGTAGAAAAACGTTCTCGCTTTAGTTCAATTAAGAATAATAATATAAATTTATGGTTTGCAGAAAGTGTAAATATTTTAATCTTTAAAATTTAATCATTTAATACTTTGCACCAAGGAAAAGTTTTCATACACACGAAATTGAATGATAAAAAACCAGTTAATTTCAGATTCGATTATCTTAGATTGATATGCATTAATTAGTGTAAGACTTTCTTAGGTTTGTAAATATTAGAATCTAAAGAAATTATTTATTCCATGACTGTAAACTCAAAACCGAATTATTATAAACGTTTTTGTACAATACGCGTCTAAAGTATCCCGTCATCATCTTAACTTTTGAACGAATTACATAATTAAGAGCTCAGGCAAACTCGAGGTTAAATTTTATGACTTTGTTTCTTTAAATTCAAAGATGGCGTCAGGAAGCATCAACTCATAGTTTTTAGATAGCAAAGGGGTTGACTTCATTTGAAAGGTATTTCGATTATCTACACACTTGTTAAAAAAATGGAAAATCCAACTGTTCGTTCTCCAGTTAGGTATTTATTTCAAATAATGAAAAAAATGTTGAAAAAATAATCGACCACGTCTATTACAATTACAAAACAATGTAGTCATAAGTGGGCGAGTAAAAACATTTTTATAGCCAGTATACGGAAACAGTAACTGGTTAGTTTTTATATTGTTATCTTGTTTTGCAATGTGGTATGATCGGATCTTTTTTCAAATTTTTATTTTAATTTATGCTTTGAATCTATGAAAATATTTTTAAAGGAGTGTGTAGAAAATTGAGATGCGTTCCAAATGGGGTACAATATAACACCTTTTGCTATATATTAAAAAATTGAGTTGATAGTGCTCTTGGAGTCATCTTTTAATTTCAAAAAACAAATTTGTTTTCAAAAGATAAAAATTTCATCTCGAGTTTGTCAGAACTCTTCTAATTTATTTATTTCATTTTTGTCGTTGTAAGATGATAAAATAATTGCGACATAACAAGGACGCGTTTTACGTCAAAAAGATTTTTTCCGATTTAGAGAAGTGGACTTTATTTATTTTTTATAGTGGAACAGAAACTTTTCAAAACAAAAGAAAAATACAGGTCAAGTATCTGAATCCCACTGGTTGATTGTTATGAATAATTTATTGGCATTAGCTATTCTTTTTTGAGCTCGTATAATTTTATTTTACCTCAGATATTTTATTCTGTACAAAATGTGTTCCTATACTCTGTTTACAATGCGTCTCTTTGAATAAACAAGTATTAAAGCAAACTTTTTTAATATATTTTTAAAAAGTCGTTGATGAAGAAATCGTTTCTTTTAGGGATTTGTTTGTTCATTAAAATTTTAAGTTAGAAGGGCTGTAATAGTAATCGCCGTACACTCTTTAATTATCTTCACGAAATTTCATTAACACCGGTGTTGTTTTATTACTTTCACGTTTTTTATTGTATTAAATAATTACATTTTATAAATACATAAACATTGCGAATACTGTAAACTATGTGCTTTCACTGATCCTTTTTGTTGTAAGTTTTTTTTTATACATGTTTTATTGTTTTGATTTGTTGCTTATACACTTGCGAAAGAGAAAAAAATGACATTTATTATATTCTGAGTATGTTTACGTCTACTTACTGCTCATAAATAAAAATATTATTATTTTTGGTGTATACTGGGTGTTGTGATACACTTATTTGTTATAGACCTCTCTGAAGATTCTACTGAAAAACTTGATGTTATTTTTAGAGATATTGACAGTCACCCTGTATAATAAAAACACTCCGATAAATTACTATTTCCTGAAGAAAAGGTAAATTTTAAAATGTTGAGTGATTTATAAGATATATTTAAATTTATAAAAAGCAAAGGGGGCTATGGGAAGAGCCGGTGTAATACAACACAGTTTTTATTTGATTTATAGTAGAAGTTCTGACATGAGAATATGCTAGTAGACAACTCAACTGAGGGTTTTAACTTTGAAATATATAGTCTACTTGTTACATCTATGTAAATTATTCAAATTTTCTCCTTTACTTTCCTTTTTGAGTCATTTTTGCACAAGTTCAAACGGACAGGAATATTTGACCTAAAATACGCAAATTATCTTAAATGTAAAAGAGATGATTATATTGTAAAACAAACAAGAATGAAATATAGCTTTTTGGTCAAGGTTTTTTTTTTTTTTTATTATATATACAGTGCGCAGCGACTAAGGCTATGTGCACGAGTCTATAATATTAATTCATGGTAAGTAACATACATGTATGACTCTAAAAACAGTAGGTAGTAGGTTAGTACAATTTCTATTTTATATTTTGTCTTTTAGGCACGTAAGGTCCAAAAACTTCAGCACTTTTGAAATATTAGATTCATCGTCCATTAGCACTTCTTCGAGTGAATAAGGTAAGTTTACACTTATTCTTTCATTTCTGTATTTAGGGCATGTAATTAAAATATGTTCAACACTAAGAGGTGTGTCACAGACTTCGCAATTAGGAGGGTTTTCTTTTTTCCTTATATATGAGTGAGTAAGGTTGGTATGTCCGATTCTTAGCCTAGTCAAAACTGTTTCATTTCTTCTTAGAGTTGTCATTTTATTTGTGTGCTGTTTTGTTTTCCTAAGTTTATTAGAAGTGATGTTAAGCCAGATTTTTTTCCATTCTTCGATTATGTCTTTTTTGTAGAAATTCTTGGCATCTGGAAGTGGAATGTTCGTATGTATTTGGGGAACATTTCGGAGGAAGGAATTTTTGGCCTCTTCGTCAACTCGTTCATTCCCAGTGATGCCGCAATGACCCGGTACCCAGATGAAAAAAACAGAAAACTGGTAGCTTAATGAAAGAACGGAGTTTAGTATTTCAGATAGTAACGAGTTGCTTTTTCTTCTAATTTCTTGAGTGAGCTGATAGCACTCCAGGAGTCAGAGCAGATTAAATATTTGTTGGGAGCTCTTCTTTTTATGTCATGTAGCGCCAAGGTTTTGTCAACGGCAATCATATCATCGTTTGAGACGAACGTTAAAAAAGCCTAATAAGTCGTCAGTGATGCCCAGATATTATGATCAACGTCTGACGATTTATCGAATGCTAAAGGATCACCAGAGAGAGTAATTGCGAAAAAACTACTAAACATGTTAAAACATCGTTTCGATTAAATTTCCTTATCGCACGTATTTAACTTCACTTGTTTGTCAGTCAGTGTGTCAGTCTGAGTCAAATTTAGCAACTACAATTTTGACTAGATCTAAGCTAGAGCTCTGAAATTTTGCACACATGTATAACTTTATATAAATTCAATATAAGGACGCTTCAAAATGGCGGATTTCCTCTTTTTTACCACACTCTTGACATGTATATCAAATCAAAGATTTTGGTGAGTGGAATACGATAAGCGATGTGTTGTTATTGTAAACCCAATATGGCGGATGCCACATATTCGATCGATTTAAAATTTTATTCATTTATGTATTCCCGATTCAATCGTTTTTATAATTAAATAATCAATTAATTAAAATAAATTAATCTTTGGAAAGACTAAAAAGATTAAAGTAAAAATACTTTTTTAAAGCTAGCTTTTGTTGAAATGTGCTAAAAAGGAAAAACTATTTTTTTATAATTTAGGTTCATAATTTAAAAAGCGTTGTTAAGATCATAGATTTTACAACCCACGCTTTTATAATTATAAACCTATATTATTAAAAATTTACTATACTCAATAAGAGCTTGTTTTTTAAAAGTTTTTTTACTACCTACTATTTTTTTGACCCCTCATGTGGTGCAACATATTTAAAAACAACCCAGTGAAGACCGAATGATGGCGGGATAGGTTCCAGCTTAGAACATTATATTTTCAAATTGATGCTTGCATTGAAGGAAAACTGGCAGCTTCATCATCAGCTTGTAACACCACGTCTTAAAAAGCCACGCCGTCACTGGTGTGCCCTGGTGGTCATGTACAGAGACAGAAGCAAGATGGCAGCGGACCATGTGTACTCGAAAGTGTACTCGAAAGTAGTGTTCGTGTTATAAAACTTAAAATTAATAAATATATTTAAATAAATAATATTCATGTCACAAACTTAAGTTAATAAGTATATTGAAATAAATAATATTCATCTTACACAAACTTACGTTAATGAGTATATTAATTAAGATAATATTCATGTACAAACTTATGTTTAAAAATATGTTAAATCAAATAATAATAACTGTTACAAATTATAATAGTTTGTTACAAGCTTTAGTATCTGTAAGGACTATTAACAATCCTCATAATTTTATAACCGAACTTAATGACGAACTTTGAAAATGGCAGCTTCAATATTATTTACCTCAATTGAATCTTAATTCATACAGTATAAAGTAGTGTTGATCCAATAGAATGTTAAGATGAAGGAAGGTTTTGGTTGAGGATCATAAAATAAGTTTTACCAATGTTTCGCTAGTGGCCACTTATTCATTGTTACATATTTTTACACAAATGGTATAAGGTTTGTTTTGATAACAGTGTGGAATAGTTTACTAAAAGTCATTAGATCAGTGCAGTGTATGAATTAAGATCAAGGAAAGTTTTGGCTGAGGCCACTAGCGAAACATTGGCAAAGCTTATTTTATGATCCTCAATCAAAACCTTCCTTCATCTTAATTCATACACTGCACTGATTTAATGACTTATTGTAAACTATTCCACATTGTTACGAAAACAAACCTTATATCATTTGTGTAAAAATATGTAACAATGAATAAGAATTATGATAAAAATCACCAGGCCGCAATTAATCAAGCGAGAAACAGACTGTTTGTTTTATGTATGTAATTTTGTAATGAAAAGTGTACACGCGGCACGGAAATCAATTATAAATATGGCTGAACAGCGACGGCGACGACATCTTCTATTAGAGACGTCCTCTCAAGAGACTGTAAGTGCTGTTCGCGGCTCTATTCTGTCGCGATGGAGAGAGCAATGACTGACTGGGTCGTTAGCCGAGAACACAGTGCTTGAGAAGAAGAGAAGAGATCTTGAGAAAAACCGTTTCGTCGCGTTGTCTGTCTACTCTACTCGTTACCACACCGCGCTGGCTGCCGGCCGTGAATTATCTTGTTAATTTAAGTTTTTTGTCAGCGCGAGTGATTAATGAGACATAAATAGATGGTTCATTTTAACCAGTAAATTATTCGCGGTAGACGGGTACAGAAAACGTCCAGAAAAAACAAACATCGACTCTTCCAAAGTTCTTTAAGGTTACGCCAAGCTTTTGTTGCGCTTTTCATTTTGTTCTGTGTTTCACGTTTTTGTGCTATTTAATTTTCAACACCGAATTATTTTAAATGAATGCGCGCTTAATTTAATTTTCAATTTAATTGCCGTTTTATTATGTCAGACCAGTCTTTAAAAATGTTATTTAAATCTCAAAAGAGAAATATGCATAATTGAATATTGTGTTTTTAATTGAATACAATTAATTTATAAATAAACACTAATCTAATTACTGTCACATTTAATAAAGAAACATTTTTTACTTTGCATCGTGATGTGTTTGAATATTTTATTTTTACAAATACCAGAAATTGTCACAAGTTCGTTTTGTAAATAAAACTCTTTTTTTAGTTCATAAAATAAGGCGATAAAACTGTAATCCTGATTTATTTTTATTTGGTAAGATTAATGAAAAAAAAAAGAGTTACATGTAGCAGATTGTTGCTATAGGTACTCTGCCTTGAATTTTTGACGTGATAACGTCTTATAAATTGATGAATCACCAATATTATAAATTGATAAAACACCGGCTGCATGTTCGAAAAAGTGTAACGTAACGTTCCTAACGTTCCTAACGTTCCTAACGTTCCGCCTGACCCTGTGCGTGCTTTTTGCTAATTTCTCGCTCAATTTAAATCAGATCGGTTTGAAACCAGTCTTAAACGAAAGAGGAGAACATTTTACATAGATTTCGTATAACAGAATTTGCCTAAACAGTTTTTTTATACAAATTTATATAGAAAAATATTTTATACAAATTTATATAGAAAAATAGCTGTATAAATGCAATGTTGTGTAATGCATGGCGCGACGCGGTCGGTTGTCTTTGTTTGCCGTACATGGAAATTAGAAGCAAACGTATGTCTTGTCTTAACATGAAAACAGCTGCATTTCTAATGTTTAATTCAATTTTTTGACATTAGTATATTGTGAGATGCAAAGCCTTCTAAGTTAAGTATTGGAATAACTAATTATTATTAGAACATAATACTTTGTAAGTTGCAAACGTCACTTTTGACATTTCTTATCATTCCGACACCAAGGATAAGCGGATTGAAACCAAATTTTGGGAGGTTTAGGTTATGTATTACGGAATACGTTATCACGTAAAACTATCGTCCGTAAACCGATTTACAGACAACCAATTTTTTCAGTAGGATCCCGATATGTCAAACTGATTTATGAAATAACAATAATTTAATACTGGAATTTATTGATTTTTTGTTAATTTAGAAAGGTTAAGTGATCAAAAACGCTAACAGTTATTTTAGAACTGTAACTGTAAAAGACACGACTCTAAAAATAGTTCTTAGAACTGTGATGTTTAGTGTTATCTGTTCTTAAAGAATTAGTTCGTACGTTTAAATTAATTATCAAATGAATGGTTTTGAAAAGAACGATTGTTTTTTATGATGATGGGTAGAAGAAAGTCGTGAATGGAAATTACTTAAATACATTTTTGCTCCTTTTAAGACTATATTTAGAACAGTAACAGTAGCATCTACTATCGTAATAGTTTTGGCACTAGAAAGGATGTCATTCCAAATGAACTAGATTTTTGTCATTATTATTTTATTGCTGTTTTAATAACAGCTATAATTAATGAGAGTTGCTAGCATTCTAGAAATATAATCAAAACTAAAAATCTTCGATAATATCAAAACAACGTAGGATTCAATGAGAAAACATGACTCTTTTAAGAAATGTTATTTTGAAAATTAAGTTAACATAATGAACAAAACTTTGATTAACGTCTGGTTTATTTATTAACATAATGAACCTTATGTATGAACATTTTGGATAAACTTACCACCAAAAACATCGCAGCGAAGTGTAAATGATGCACTTTCAGAGAACGGTCCCACCACCGATGTTTTTTCTATACCCATGTCGTCCGTAACGACAATTTTCTGTGGAGGTACTGAAACAAAAAAAAAAGTTATTTTAAATAAACATAGCGGCATTTCTAATATATATTTTTTTGTGCTTTGTTTAAGTTTAAATTACACGTCTTCCGTTATTTCTATATTATTTTTGACTGTGTATCACTATTAGTTTGATGCTGTATAATTGTTTTGTATATAAACGAAATTCTACTTAGATTCTATCCGCATCCCTTTGTCAACTTTAATTTCTCGATCGTACATAAGACAAATCAGTATAACATATTTGTAATATAAAATATTTCACAATATACTGTTAGGTTCACATTTTACCTTATACATAGGCAAATAACAATGTAGTTTTATCTGTGACGTTTGAATGAAGAAATTATTCGTAACATAAATAGAATCAGCAAAAAAGCAATACTATTGGGAACTGTGATATGGACTACTTTATCTGGCGGAGAAACTTACTAACTAACATGGAAGAAACAAGTATATGAATCGTACTGTCAATGAATACTTTTTATCGTGATTTTTTTTATAATAATAATAAAACGTTGATAAATTAATAAATGGCTTATTATGGAACCTGCGAAGTTTTCACCTCGTGCAAACACAAATAAAAATTAGTAAAGGGTTGTTGTAATAGTACCACGTCATTTCAATGCAGATGATTAATTATTTTACCAAGTAAGTAGGTACTATACTTAGTCTTAGTATTGAAAACTGAATTTATTAATTGAATAGTTATTATTATTAAATAACATTAAGAATTTTGATAGAAAAAAAATAAAGTTGAAAATACATTTTGACAGATGACTATTTTTAGGTTGGGAACTTACATGTTGCAATAAAGTATAATGTTTCAATAAATGTTTGCAACGTTCATCAACACTGCATTGATATAATATCTCTATTTACCACTTTTAATTCTTGTGAATTACTCTTTAAATCGAAAGTTTGTAAACAGAAAGCATTAAAATTTACCTTACTTGAAAGTTCTGTTTCAATTGAATTTTTGCCTAATTTTATGATATGGATAAATATACGTTCCCCTTCAAGGAAATTTCTTTTTTGCTGATTTGTATCAGCCCAATTACATATTATGCTGACACATCTTATCATTCCATTGCACTTAAAAAAATTCACAATTGCACTGTTTACTATATAGTAACTATGGGAAAGATACTCCATCGTCGCCATGTTTTTAAAGCTCCACCCATTTGACGAAACCCAATGGTAGAAATTGCATTTATTATGCTGACGTTTCGACAATTATTTTTGTCATCTTTGGAGCTCTATTGAGAATTACAAGAAAAATGTTTTTAAGATTTATAGTTAAAAAAAATATCGCCAGTTTTGATGTTAACATAGGGTAAGTATTGTGAAGAGCGAAAACGATCATAAGTATTTTTACGGGTCAATGACGCATGCGCTGATTCGGATATCTGTCAGTATATCGTTTATAAATTACGACTGACTTGTAAACATGCTGAATTTATATGTACACGACGCTCGGCGCTAATGAAAATTAAACGTGTTATATCTGCAGTAAAATGTCTAATGAAAACTTTTAGGATCTGCTAAATGAAGGTAAACTTGGCGTTATATTATGTTGTGTATATGTTGAAGTGAATATCTGAAATAAAAGAACTCGCATGGTTAGACGGAAATGTTGTTTTGTTTGCTAATGACAGTTTATGAGAAGCATATCATGTTCACAAAGAATATATAAGTTGTCTGCTTTGAAAGAGAGACATTATTTCGAGAAATATTGACAGCATATATTTTCTTTTTGATATCTATTATTGTTTCTGTCAAGGAATTTATAGTATCGTAACAGAAATATATGTGAAATTAAATTTTTGTTATTGTTATAATGATCAAGGTGCAATACCGATGTATGCTTTTGATGGTTTTCAGATCTCAGCTATGGGCTATGTTCACGGAGGCGGAGTTACAAATTTTTCGATGCGAGCGTTTGTGGTGAGCACTAGGGGAAACTTCGATCTCCAATTTTCCGTATGTCAGTGAGCAATGTTTATTAAAAGTGAAAGTAGTTATAATTTTATAAAGTTTTTTAATTACAAAGAAAACATAGGAAAACTAAGCGATCTGGAAATGCTCGTTGTGTTTCGAGCTGTTGCGCTGATGGCGATTTAAGTAAAATAAAGACCATTGGCGCCCTGATTTGACGTTCCGCTGTCAATGTAAACAAATTAACATCAGTTTTCCTTATTACATTTCTTTTGACACATCATGGCTAACTAAAGTTTTTGACTTATCACCTTAGAAACATGTCGCGATTTCCATAAAAAGTTAGTTCAATAATTCTCTATTACCCACTAGCGGCGCTAATAGACTTCGTGCACACAGCCTATAGCTGGCAGTAATGATTTACTAGTTATACGGGTTGCTAGTCAAACGCTGCTAGTTTCTTCGCTAGATTTGCCTACTAGTTTTTTAGCGCTGGTTTTCTTGATTGCTGTTAAGTGCTCGCTTCGCACGAGACTACTGTTCAAGCTTGATTTGTGGATAGATCTGGTGCGCGCGCAGTGACGGTTCGAATATAAACACAGAGCAAAACGTGTCTGTTGTGTCTTACTCTGAGCAGAATGACGCCATGCGGGCATTTGTTCAAGTGCCTACGTGACAAGATACTGTTTCCTGATTGGTTCTTGCTCATACCTAGCAGCAAATCTAGCAGGAAAATAGCCCCTGTTTTAATTTTAAAACCTATCTTCTGAGCTAGCCAGGCAGCCCGCAGTGACATCATTTCCAGCTTCGTACCCAGCCTATCTTGGTCGTGTGATCCATTACGGTTTTATATTTATTTAGTCTTATGCTTATTTTTAAATAAATGATACACCAGCACCAATCTATTTTTTTTTCTTCATCCAAATTCTACTGGCTATTGTTAATGAGCACCAATAAGTGTCATAAATAGAGGTTTTTTCATCACTTTTACCAAATATCTATAGGTAGTAGGTAATTATGAATATTTGCCGGTAATTATTAAAACCAACCCGATTTATTAACCGACTTCAACAAAAAGGATGAGGTTCTGTGTTCGTCTGTATATATATATTTTTTTTAATGTATGTTCACCGATTTCTCCGTCAATTATGGACCGATTTTCAAATTTTTTTTTTATTCAAAAGAGTGCACCTCAGAGGTGGTCCCATTGGAACCAAGTCAGGATCTGATGGTGGAATCCGGAGAAATCGAGGGAAACTCTCAAATTTCAAAGAAACGCATAATGTTTTTTATGTATGTTCACCGATTTTTAGTGTTAGATTAACACTAAAAAGAGAAAAATAAAATATTTTTAACAAAAAAATTGAACCGACTTCACACTAAAAAGTAAAAAATAATTGCGTATTGAAATGTTTTGGAGTCGGTGTAGTTCTCGGAATAGATTTCATTTTGGCTGACACCGACTCCAAAACATTTCAATACGCAATTATTTTTTACTTTTTAGTGTGAAGTCGGTTCAATTTTTTTGTTAAAAATATTTTATCAAATATACCGTAACATATACACAGTTCACTATTTGACCATAGCTGGTAGTAACGCTTCTTCTCTCGCTTATTGCTTTTCTTTCCGCATCTTATGTTTTCTTTTCTTGAACATTATATGAATACCTATGTATGTACCTAAAGTTACCAAGTGTTTTGACTAGTGACGAGTAGGCCAAGATTAAGATCGCTGTAGTCATGGCCTTGCACATTCGATCTTAACCTTGATCTTGAATCAGTAGACTTAGTCTTGGTCTTGCTGTAAGATTCTTGCAATTTACACATTTTGTGATAACTTATGACTTGTTTGCGTAGCTTTTTAATTGCTTTTAAAAAGAGAGATTATCGTGCTATTTCGTTGCGAGTATCTCATAAACGGCTTGTTTGACGAAAAAATGTTAAGGAAGAAAATTGTAGTGTAGATTTTTCTCTACCCGATACATACATTTTTAATTTTGAATGAAAGTTTCTTTCGGATATTATCACCATTTCTTCGTAACAGTGAACTTTTTAAAATTTTTTAATACAAGACACAAAATTAAAAGACCTACTTTACGGATTTCCGGAAAAAAGTTCTTTTTTAGACGAAAAAAGGAAAATAATAAACACTTATGAAAATAAATTATCCTTCCTTACAGTAACATGCCAGAAAAGCTGGAAGATTCAATTCAAAAGATGAAACAAATATTTAATAATAATATACAAATATTTAAAAAAGCGTTATTGCAGTTAATTAAACAAAATATTAGTTCTATTCTTTTTCATTTAAATTAAAACAAGTTGGAAAATGGCAAGTTAAATTTACAAAAAATGATTTGTCTTTTAAGAGTTGGTAAATCAGTTCTAAACTGGCGTAGTCCGCGTTGATGCATTAGTGTATCAAACCGTATATTGGTATTTATTTATTATCAATTACTATAAATTCCAACCTCAGCTGAAATTTGCTTCTAATATACAGCCTGAAGGCTTTGCTAAGCGTCTAATAATGTTTGCAAGTTAATCACTAGATGCATGCTAGGTAATTATTAAGTAGATAAAGACTTGCAAACTGTTATTACCTAGATCGATATTGCATAATATAATGCATGAAAGCACGTTTAGTGATTATACGTGCTAAGTCGATAATTTAAAACAATCATATCAAAAGGAACTCATATATCTTCCATTGCAAAATAGCGATTTGTAATATAGGTAAAAAAAAAATGGGAGAGGTACATGAAGACTTTGCCGGCAAATATCTTGTAAATTAAATTAAAATTAGGTAGCAATGTTTTTCTAAACAATGAAAAAAACTGCTGAATCGATTTACGTAAACATTTTTGTGAGATCACTCTTAAAATATACCTCTTTAATTGGAAATGAATTATCAAATACGGTTGTTAAATTATTAAGTCAGTTAATAACGACTGAACCGATTTAAAAAAATATGAGGCCAATCAGCAATCAATCGGAACAAAATGGTGTCGAAATTAATTTAATAGTTTTACCCTGATAGAAAAAATGGTTTCTTCTTTTTTGAAGTCGGTTAACAAAACACGAATATAACAGTGGTCGAAATAGTTAAGTTTTTTTAACGCAATAATCAATAAATCAATAATTTTTAATGCCCAGAGTATCAAAAATTGGCTTATTTCTGTCAGAGTGATTAATTAATTTTTGTTAGCTTTTACTAATATTTTTAAGTCATTTTATAGTTTTTATTGTTATAAAACTTTTTAAAATAATAGAATGGGAAAAATTTGTGGTGTAAAAAGTTGTCCAAGTGGGCGTAAAATAAAAAATAATAATAAAAAAGCGGAAATTCTTCTTTCCTCGTTTACTTTTGTATCCTACTCTAATAATTTTTGCCCTTCACATGCTTGCTTTAAAATTTACCCTTTTGCGACAGTGGCGATCCCCTAATTTGACGGTTTTTGACAGACACTTTTTCTTACACAGAGATGGTTCTCCTTAACCTCTACCCTCCATATAAATAAATGTTCTTATTCATATGTGATATGTATGTATGGAGTACAATTTTGTTCACCGACCGTTTATAAGTTTTTTTTTCTTTCGTTTCAGCTGTTTTACTGTGTGTGTGATAAGCGTATACGGGAACGCGGAAGAGGCAAAGTGGCAAGTAACAAGAGAGAATGGATATTATTTTTTGCGTAATATTACACAATGAAGCTTCCTATGGCTTAAAGTCTGGTCTCTGGAATGCTTTTTTACAATGCAACTGTGGGCGTACTGCGTATTTATATTTAGTCCTGGTTCAGAATAGTGTTATGCTGTCGTTTTCCGCTTGCTTACTCGTGCAACACAGCGAGGCAGTGAATGTAGTCAAAATTAGTAATTTTCGAGTCCAAAAAATGCATTGTATTATTACTTATCTTCGTTGAATCGATATGTTTGGAACGTACTTTCTTAAAAGATCTTAATTTCCTCAAAAATGATTGAATTTAGGACAAAAATCGTAGTTAAAAATTTTTAAAACGACATTTTATACAGCCGTTAATTTTTTTTTCAAAAAAACAAATATTTCTTGGGAGTGTATAATACTTAAATCCAGTCAACGCTTTGAAATATAAATATTGCACATACCGCTAAACAGCGGTATGTGCTTTATTATCGCTTTGTGCATCAGAGCTGACTTTCGTTCAGATAAGAAGTTATATCTAAGTTAATTTCACACGAAATCCATTCAAAATGAAACTTTTTGAAAAGAGGAGATTCTGATCTATAAAACAGAACCATTTTTAAATCAATTCGAGTTCATAAATACTATTAAAATTGTAATTGAAAATCACAAACAGCAGTTGTCGGTTGGTCTGTACGTATGTACGTACGTACGTACGTACGTACGTACGTATGTACGTACGTCACGACTCTACAGATCGCAATTTTGGTCGGATCCCCTTGGGTTATATTTTATTCACTTTGTTTACTATCAGACCAGAACCCTATTTAAATTCACTAAAATGTGTTCAGTAGTTTAATTTTTATAAACAGTTTTTTTTTTATTATTTTTGACAGCTAATTAAAATAAAAAAACAAAAAACATAATAAATATACTCAATTAATGTAGTATGATACGTAAAATAACTGCTACACTTCTATACCATAATAACAAAGGCGTTGTACGGCATCGGTGTGGCCGAACGGTTAAAGCGTAAGTCCTGTAATCCCAAGGTGCCGGGTTCGATTCCCGCTGACATAAGAATTTTTTTTTTTTTTATATTCCCATTTATTCCACTTAATTCCACTTAATATTTATATATTATATATAATATATTTCTCATATATTTTTTTTATTATTATTTTTTTTTTTTATTTTATTTTTTTCATTTTAATTTTTTAATTGTTTTTTTTAATCTATTGCACATACCGCTAGTGTAGCGGTGGGATATTCTTGAAAAATAGTGTTTTGGGATATTGTGTCTATAAAATGCGTTCTTCGATAAACTAGAAAGTCAATAAACTAGGACAAGAAACTCAAAAAATCGGGATTTTTGAGAGCAAAACCCGTGCATAATTGCTAAAAAAAATTTCTTATTTTACTAATGTTTCTCGTATACTTTTATTTTTTTTTTATTTGTTTTAATCTATTTTCTCAATTTTTTTCATTATAATATAATGTACAGTGGAAAACTTGCGGGATGTGCACTTTTGGTTTTGCCAACTATTGTTACATTCTGACAATTTTCTCAAAGTCGGTTGACTTAATTACAAAAAATGTTTACATCATTCTTTGAACAACTGCAGTCATTAAACAGAATTAAAAAAATGTTTTAAACTATTTCGAAATTAAAAAATATAAATCACAGAAATGTTTTTTAAATACGTAAATTTAATAAACCAGCTCTCTGAGCATTGTCAAAGAAATCAACTAATAATTAATTTGGATAAATTCTTTTTAATGTTAAAAAAATGCTACCAAAAGTATTATTAGCTCAGGTGTAGGCATAAATGTTAAAACAGAGGTAAACTTGCTAGATGTTAAATATGATGAAAACTTGAAATGGATTAAACACGTAAACTATGTACGCAAAAAATTCAATTATTATTATTATTATCTGAAACAACTACGGAATTTCCACAATCAAAGCTCGATGCTAATTTTTTTTATCAAGCATATGTAATAATTTCATACCATTACGTACAGAATAACAGTTTGGGGTCGTGCAACTGATAGAGATAGAGTTTTTCTAATTCAAAAAAGAATAATTCTATTAATTTTCAATCTTAAAAATAGAGACTAATGTCGGCCAATTTTTAAAAAATAATGAACTTTTAACCTATTACGGTATTTATGCCTATGAAGTTTTATCTTTTTATGTAGAAATTATGATTCATTTGGCGTTAAAGAGCCAAATAAAATATATGATATCCGCAACACAAAGATTACTCTTAAATATAAAACAGAATTCTTTGAGAAATCAGTATCTTATACAGGACTCAAAATGTTTCACTCCTTACCGCAAGAAATAAAGTCTCAAAGGAAATCAGTTTAAAAAAAATAAAAGCACATCTTGTATGAACTGTGCTTTATAATATCTTAAATATATTTTTATTTTTTATTCTAATTGTTTTGACGACTGTATCCATACCTGGCTCTAGAAATAAAGAACTATTGCACATACCGCTAAACTAGCGGTATGTGCTTTATTATCGCTTTGTGCGTCAGAGCTGACTTTCGTTCATATAAGAAGTTATATCTAAGTTAATTTCACACGAAATCCATTCAAATTGAAGCTTTTTGAAAAGAGGAGATTCTGATCTATAAAACAGAACCATTTTTAAATCAATTCGAGTTCATAAATACTATTAAAATTGTAATTGAAAATTACAAACAGCAGTTGTCGGTTGGTCTGTACGTATGTACGGATGTACGTATGTACGTATGTACGTCACGACTCTACAGATGGCAATTTTGGTCGGATTGCCTTGGGTTATATTTTATTCACTTTGTTTAGTATCAGACCAGAACCCTATTTAAATTCACATAAATGTGTTCAGTAGTTTAATTTTTATAAACAGTTTTATTTTATTATTTTTGACAGCTAATAGTTAAAATAAAAAAACAAAAAAATACCTATTACTGTTACTGTAAATGTAGTGTATTACGTAGAATAACTGCTACACTTCTATACCACAATAACAACGTAAGCTGTAATATCGGTATGGCCGAGCGGTTAAAGCGTTAGTCCAGTAATAGCAAGGTGCCGAGTTCGATTCCCGCTGACACAAGTAATGTTTTTTTTTCTATTCCATTTTATTTTTAATTTTTTTTCTATTTTTTTAATTGTTTTTTGCACATACCGCTAAACTAGCGGTATGTGCTTTATTATCGCTTTGTGCGTCAGAGCTGACTTTCGTTCATATAAGAAGTTATATCTAAGTTAATTTCACACGAAATCCATTCAAATTGAAGCTTTTTGAAAAGAGGAGATTCTAATCTATAAAATAGAACCATTTTTAAATCAATTCGAGTTCATAAATACTATTAAAATTGTAATTGAAAATCACAAACAGCAGTTGTCGGTTGGTCTGTACGTATGTACGTACGTACGTACGTATGTACGTACGTCACGACTCTACAGATCGCAATTTTGGTCGGATTGCCTTGGGTTATATTTTATTCACTTTGTTTACTATCAGACCAGAACCCTATTTAAATTCACTAAAATGTGTTCAGTAGTTTAATTTTTATAAACAGTTTTATTTTTTATTATTTTTGACAACTAATAGTTTAAAAACAATATATATATAATTGCGGTGTAAATATAGTGTAATCCATAAAACAAGTGCTACACTTCTATACCGTGATAACACCACTACACGTATTAGGCCGCCGTGGCGTAATGGTTATGCCGTTGGATCCCCAAGGGCAAGGTCCTGGGTTCGATTCCTTACGAAATCATTGAGTTTTTTCTTTTTTTTTTCTTTTTATTTTGTTTTATTTTATTCCACTTAATATTAATTATATATTATATTATATATAGTTCTTAATTTTTTTTATTTTTGCAATCTTAAAAAAAAATATTTTTTCAATTTTTAATTATTTATTTCTTTAAATTTTTAAATCTTTTTAAATTTATTAAAAATATTTTTTAATTGTTATTTTTTTATCATACAGTGGAAAACTTGCGGGATGTGCACTTTTGGTTTTGCCAACTATTTTTAATCTATTTTCTCAATTTTTTTTCATTATATGTACAGTGGAAAACTTGCGGGATGTGCACTTTTGGTTTTGCCAACTATTCTATTCTATAGAAATTAGTTCTGTTGTAATAATAACAACGGTAACAAAACACGATTCTGCACTGGAAGTTACCACGAATATAGAGAGGAGACACATATGTGACATGTCTGGTAAAAACACGTGAACGAGTCACACATAGCCTCGGGTTTGGATTTATGAAAGTATAGATAAATTGGTATCTTTGTATAAAAATATGCGTGCACTGTGTTATACAGGATACAAGTTTTTTACAAAAAAATTATAAGGCTGTTTCTGTTATATTGCTGACTACTCGAGCAACACATTTAGCTTGTTTACAGGACGTATTTAATGGCCGATTTCTGCAGAAATATTTTTTTGTTAAATTAAGACATTTTCACAATTTTATTAACATTTATGGTAACAAGAGCTCTTTTCTGCTGAATTCAAGTTAAATACCAGCTTGAAAGAATATAACCTTTCTTTTCACGTGTTTGTTTTTTTTTACAATAAGACTGAGATAAATGTTAGTCTTCTAATATAGATTTACCCCCATAAATTCTGATAAAAAATTATATTTAATTAGACTATATCATACTAATATCACAAAGACGAAAGATACGTTTTTATTAAAAAAACAGTGTGCAGCAACTAAGGCTATTTACATTGAACTAAAAATAAAAAATATGAAGGTAAGTATAATAATAATAAGTACATAGGTATAATAATTAATTGGATATAATATACTAATAGAATGGATAGGTTTATATTTTATTTTTCAGGTTGGAAAGTTCGAGGAAATTCATTATATTTGTAACTCAAAAACTACTGGACCAATTTTAACAATTCTTTCACTAATAGAACGCTAGATTATCACCGAGTAACATAGGCAATATTGTTAATCGAGTTATATTAGAGATCTCTTTGAAAACTCCAATAGTGTAACCAGAGATGTAACAAATTTTCACATAAAACTCCTTACATCGCATGCGCTGTGAAAATATTATATAAAGAGGTGAAGTTTCTAAGTTTGTATGTAGAAGGTAATTTTCGAAACTACTGATTCGATTTCAAAAATTTAGAACGGACCTTCAGGAGAAACATAGGCTATGCATTATCGCGTTAAAATAAAAGGGCTTTTCGTGGAGACCAATTTTCCAACGTAATTTGACGAAAAAACGGTGGCAATCTACAAATTCGGGTGAAGCCAAACTGGGCCGCTAATATAGTATATACCAAATATAATTTTTAACTTTATAATTTTAAATTTACTGTTTTTTCCTTATACTTCTGAAAATAATTATGTAAGGATAGAGATAAATAACATTTTTAAATGGAATGACCCGACTCTTCCACCATCTATGTCTATTAAGTTTGAACAAATAATTTATTGAAGATCGTTAACAGAAATATTAGTTTAAGGTGATTAAAAAAGCCTCTTTATAGTGTTCACTGTTATTTTATTTACTGTGTGACGACGTTTCGACACAATTGGTTCAGTTGGTGGAAGTGCTGGGACATTTAAAAAAATTATATTATTTGCTGATTATGCTTTAAAACAAGGTTGTTCAACCCGCGGCCCGTGGGACGCATCCGGTCCAAGGCAAGTATAAATGCGGCCCGAAAATATTTAAATTACTGAAGCATGTCCTTTTTTTGAGTAGGTAATGATTTGTGTTTGCGCTTTCGTGCTAAAGCTGCCAAGTGACAACAGAAACCGGAACAAATCAGAGAGCTCTTTCGTTCTGTAGTAAATCTCTTTCTGAATTCTGTATACTTTTTGTTTTTATACTATGCAGTCGGTTAAAGGAACGCTGTATAAATTTTTTTGTTAATTTATTGTACATACCTATTTATATAAGTAATAAATTTTATTCGTTTTTAAGAGTATTCGTCCCTGCAAACACCCCCTGCACCCTTCATTTCAAAACTTTTCCCCTCGCCTAAAACGGTTCGCGTTCTCCCGACGCTATTTTTAAAGATAGAGGGTTTTGGTAAACGCCAAATGAAAGACAAAGAATCAGACTACAGATCCTTCAGGCGAATTTTTTAAAAAACAGTTTCGCCTACGTGTGAAATATTACGTAACTTATTATTTTTTCAAAAGGTTGTAAGTTTTTTCAGGATTTTTTTTTAAATTCGCCTGAAGGATCTGTAGTCTGATTCTTTGTCTTTCATTTGGCGTTTACCACAACCCTCTAGCTTTAAAAATAGCGTCGGGAGAGCGCGAACTGTTTTTAGGCGAGGGGAAAAGATTTGAGATGAAGGGTGCAGGGGGTATTTGCAGGGACGAATACTCTTAATGAAATCTGAAGTCAATTTTATACACTGTGATTTGTCAAGTTTGTGTATTGCGATAGCTTAAAGGAAAACATTTTCTTTTTCATTTGATATAAATAAAAACAACAAATTAATTAAAAATAATATTTCTCCAAATAAAATATGTAACTTAATAAAAATGGCTTGTCATAAACATTTGAACAGAAACAAAGAAATGTTCCGAGAGTTCGACATCAAAGTAAAATCAATATAGTAATATTTTTTGTCCATTAACAGAAATATTATTTCTTCTTTAAAAAGAGACAGAAAGTGAAAATCTTCCAATAACATTAATTGTTATCCTTCATATACAACATCGTATACCCTACGTTTGATCTCGGCGGTGGGAGCACCAGGCACCTGCTATATAAAACTTATAACATTGAGCAAACTGAAAAGAAAATAAGTCGAAACATACTACCACATACATCTCATCAATCTAGCAGAAGCAAATTAAATGTAATGGCGGTGTTCCAGTCGATTTGATGCCAATGTTATACGCGGACGCACTGATTCCAGTCACGTCTCAGAGATGGCAGGACGTTATACTCCCACATCCAGCCTTATGTTCACTTCACTTCAGTGCAGTGTTGCCACCTACAATAATTGTACTAGATCTATAGTACTTTTTTGTCATTTTTTGTACGCTAGTACGTTGAAACAAAAATCTAGTACTTTTTAATACCCAATGTCCTACCACTACAAACGAAAAAAGGGAAATTACCAAAAAAAGACTTTTTTTGTTGTGGAAATGAAAGGATCTTTTTTTTCGCTCTCCTACATTGTGCCCATTGTGAAATTAGGTTGTTAAAAAAAAGGTCATTCGTTTTTTTTTTGCTCTCTAATTGGGCTTTTGAATGAAATTTTTTTTTGTCATAAATGGAAAGATCGTAATATAAGTTTTATATCAAAACTATTTTTCTTTTTTTTATTTTCGTTATAATTCAAAAGTTATATCAAATTAAAAATAAATTTTTGTACCCAGTTCCGAGAACGCGCCGACATTTCCCGAACATAATGTGACGTCATAATGTTTTAGTCAATACACATGTAGAAGCCATTGATAGTATACTGCGTATATACATTTTACCTTTATGACGTCACAACCGTCAAAAACAATTTTAGTGCGTTTGCAGTCACGTGATTTTTTTATATATTTTATCAATTTTAAATTGCTTATAATTAATTTAAAAAAAGTTTTTTGAAAGTTTTTTGCATCGATTATCAATATTATTTATAATAAAGTTTTAAAATACAATAAAAAAATCGATAATTATTTTTTTTTCAAAAGCCTAATTGTGCACACAACAAAATTATTTAAGCCAGGTTGTTTAAAAAAAGGTCATTTGTGGTTGGCAAATCTTAAAAAAATTCAAGTACTTTTTTCTACTTTTTTCAATCCTGATCTAGTATGCAAAACAAAAAAGTTCTGGCAACACTGCTTCAGTGGAGTTTAGTCCACTCCATTTTCTCTTCTTGTAATGAGTAAAAAAACGTTTAAATATTATAAACTTTAGAATGTCAAAAATCGATAAACATAAATACTTTTTGGCACGCCTCTCTATAACATAGCTGCTTTTTATGTTTGCATAGCGATATCAAAATGATCCATTTCGCACTAGTGCGTAAAAGAAATCAAAATAAATGCGAAACGGCGTCGGACTACCATTTCAATAAATTCAACGCGAAAATTTTCAAAAATTTTCAAAATTATGTGAAAACCAGAAATTTTATTGTGTGCATGTGCAAAAAATGTAATGGGTTAGTCGTAGAGAGTTGTGTCAAAAACCTGTATCATAGAAGCCCTAATGAAGAATCGAATGGTGATATTTTTTTCCCCGGAAAGGTCGGCTTCCCTATTAGTTTGCTCCAGAAAAAAGAGTCGCTCAGAGCGAGTCGTTCAAAGGAGCGACACTAAACAGTACGCACTACAGACTGCAGAGGTGTGAACTGTCACCATACATGCTCAGGAGTCATGTAGCATTGCACAATGCACAGCACAATACATACACTCAGCTTTGAGCTCATTTTAATATGATTCTGATCTTATATTATACGCATTTCAGATAAACTATAAAGTATAATAAAAGCTTAATAATAATAATTTTTATTGTTACAATATTATATCTTTGGCAGCGACGTCAATGTGAATGGTTTGTCACTGTAAGCTTAGTACTATTGCACTTAGAGTGTGTCATTCAACATTAAATGACTCAGAAAAGATAACTCCGTACGTGCAAAATTCACTAGTGCCTCTGTGGCCTGTGCTGTGTGCGCTCTGTAAATGTGCGAATGCAACAGTACAGAATAGCTCAGCACAGAGAAATGGCGCTCGGAGTAAGTCATTCACAAAAAAAAAGAGCGGTTCAATATGAGCGACTCGCTCAGGAGCGACACATCACTAATTGGCACACGATTTTCGCAGTCATTAACTTTTTTGACGAGTAAACTGCCATATCTTAAGAATGATTATGTGTGTTTCCACATCGTTTACAATTTCCTCTTGTACTCTTGTACTGTGCTTAGGTGTTTGATCATATAGATATAAGTAACTAGAGTATACGCTAGTTTGTATGCTTGCCATAAGTGAAAGTGTCCTCAGTTGAGAGAGAGAGAGAACGCTGCAGAAAACCCAGAGAAGCAGATATTTGTTTACTCAAATTAGCATTCGTTACCATAGAGATAAGAAACTGTTTCTCTCTGAATTTCAGACACTTTCACGGCTCATAGTTAGGTACGCGGTGACAAAAGTGCCTTGCAACTCCCAAACGGATGATAAGCACGTTTTTGTATAGTTCGAGTGTCGTTCTCGAAATCCGTGTTGTCGAGTAGGGGTCTGGCGTCCGGCGTTGAGCGGCTATAGTATTTTTTCCGAATTTTGCCCAGCGGTTCCAAAAATCATTTCCCAAACGGATGAAAATTACTGGAGGGCATCTACGCAAACCCCCAATTACCGGAAAAATATTTTCATCCGATTTGATATTTGCAAAGAGCTCTTCCAGAAGCTCTAAAAAAATTGGAAAAAAGGGGGGAAAAATAATTTCCTCATTTGAACTTGAAATTTGGCAGGGAGATATAGTTCGTGTCTGAGAATATGTAAAAAAATTTTTTTTGCTCTATGTATCGCGATCGCTTTGTAACAATTTTCCAAAATTTAAATGGGCCAAATTTGATAAAGTAATTCCCAAATGGATGAAAATTTGCCCACAGGTTCTTTGACACCTACAGAACATCGAAAAATTATTTTCATCCAAATTTGTTGCGGTCAAGTCCAGATCATCCATAATAATGCTCCGATATATTCATTATCACGGGAAACTGCAGGATCTGAATGTTCAATCTTTAATGTGGAAAGGCCGATTACAATCAAATTGTGTATTATTGTCCTAAACATTGATGAGACTATTTTCCTCTGATTTGACGATTATGAAGGGAACACTCCGACTTTTGGACCGTGTGAACGCTCCAAGCGCATACTTCATCCACAAATTAGCTAGTATCTCTTTACTAGCGTTTGACTCGCTTTGCTCGTGAATTAAATTTGGTTATTATATAGGCTGATTGATACCAAAGTATATATGTATAGCCACATATTATCAGAAAATTTACGGAGAACTCCGGGATCAAAATCACGCGCGCTGGCGGGGTTTTTTGTTATTTGGCATAGTTTAGCTAGGCGCATTTTGGATGAAAACTTTTTTTTCTAATAACATAAATAATAACCATTCATATCAGTCCGGTTGCATGCATGCGGCTGATGATTTTTTTCATTTCGGAGTCTGGGTCCATTTAATTGTACTGCAGGCTACGGCAAAGATCAAATCGGATGAAAATATTTTTCCGGTAATTGGGGGTTTGCGTAGATGCCCTCCAGTAATTTTCATCCGTTCGGGAAATGATTTTTGGAACCGCTGGGCAAAATTCGGAAAAAATACTATAGCCGCTCAACGCCGGACGCCAGACCCCTACTTTACAACACGGATTTCGAGAACGACACTCGAACTATACAAAAACGTGCTTATCATCCGTTTGGGAGTTGCAAGGCACTTTTGTCACCGCGGCCCTAACTATCAGTCGCATACTCTATTCTAATATCTCTATGTATATGATACTCGTACATCCATAACTGGCCAAGGACCGCATGCTTAATTGAACTTGTTGAAGCTGTGTGTAATGAATTGGAGTTAATTAACAAAATAAGACGGTAATCTAGTAGGAGAACGGTTTTGTAGAATGCGTACAGTCAGATGGGCATCTGTTCTATACCATCAAGTAATCAGAGGCGATAACAATGCGGGGGTGGGGCAGAGGGTGGCTTGATTCCGTCATCCATCCACATACGGTGTGACGGTTCGTTAGCCAATTAAATTGCCTCTGATGTTACATGAAATATTTTTAAATGAAGTAGGTACACACAAAATACGAAAACAGGCTATTTGAGGTGATTTATTTTATCTCTGAAAAGGCGAAACGTTGCCTTTGATACATGATTTTTTCAGTTATTTCTGATATTTGTTTCTAAAGCGTTTTATATCATTTTGTTTGGTATACAAAAAAAGCCTATAAAAACATTACCATATACTAATGTGAGTATTAGAATCAATATTTGTTTAAAAAATAATTTAATAACAAAATGTTTTTAAACGAATTATTTTATTTTTACGATAATTAAAAGTAATTAACTTTCTTAATAGTTTTGATATTAATGTATTTTTCATAGAGATATAAGTAACTAGAGTACGCTAGTTCATATGCTTGCTATAAGTGAAAATGTCCTCAGTTGAGAGAGAGAACGCTGCAGAAAATCCAGAAAACCAGATATTTGCTTACTCAAATCAGCATTGTTTTGTATCATTAATTACCATAGAGATAAAGAACTGTTCTCTGTCTGAATTGCAGACACTTTCACGGCTCACTCACTACGTCTATGATATTTTTAGATGAACTTTTAGGTTTCCAATTCTTTATCCATCACAGTTTTTATGTATTATAAGAGACGATAGCGGATTTTGCAACGATATATTGTAGAATATTTATATTGTTTGTCTTAATTATAAAAAAAAATAAAAGTAACTATCCTTCTTAATCACCAATTAAAGGCAGACTTTTGTATACATCCGGCACATAACGAACAATGACAACCGATTGAAAAAATGCGAATTCAAACAAAAAAATGTATCAGCAATTTCATTTGATGTGAAATGCCTACATTGATGGTGGTATTAAAAGGATTTGATTGATTTTGTTCCCACACATACACCTACACACAAATACAAACAAATCATATAGGTATATGCCATTCTTTGATTGCACTGAAATCTTTTTAAAATGTAGTAAAACGAACAAAAAGATTACAATAGCGGGAAAATTGTAAAAAAAAATTTATTGTAACGCCAAAATCTGTCGACAAAGTGTCAAATTTATGTTACTAAAAGACAAAAACAAATTATTCTACCACCAACGACTGTTCTAGAATAAAACATGCATAGAGTGTATAAGTAACTAGAGTATGCTAGTATGCTATAAGTGAACGCGTCCTCAGTTAAGAGAGAGAGAACGCTGCAGAAAACCAGAAATTTGTTTACTCAAATCAGCATTTTCTTGCATCATTAGTTACCATAGAAATAAGGAACTGTTCTCTCTCTTAATTGCAGATACTTTCACTGCTCTCTCGCGTACTCTATTGTAATATCTCTTTGGAAAAATGTGACCCTTGGTGAATCACAGGGCTCCATTTTGGAATCGATAGTTTTATTTTATTTGCTGAAATCAGTCCTTAACTGTGAAGTGCATTCAGATGCCAAAGATACTTTTCTTAATTTTTATTCAAATGACTCAGTTTATTTCAATCAGCGTTTAAATGAAGATTTTTATCGACTTTCCAAATGTATACAAGAAAGTGCTAATGCTAATTATGTCTTAAATCTATTTGTCACCTCGGGCCATCTTTAACCTCAGAAATTAAATTACGTTTAACTAAAGCTCAGCTGCTCTCAAATTATAAAATACAGTTATATGTACCATCTTTAAGATGTGTGGGCAAGGACAAACAAAATTTCCTACTTGTTTGGAATTAGGAAATAATTGATCATATTCACGAAATATGATTAATTATGTCCAGAAACATCCAGCATAGTGGATGTTGCGTTAAGAATTAGATGGAAATTCATTACCTGTGTCTTCTGGACAAAACTATATTGACTGGAAAGCCTAATTACTTGTTTGACAAAATCAAAACTGATAGACGGTGTGATACTATAAAATATGTTAGATGTTAATCTGGTTGATTCTGGTTATTTCTGAAATCAAGGCGTCTTTGAGTGTAGTTTTCCCTACATAGCTTATATAATTGCTTACTTCGCTTAACCGTTAGAATGCTACGCGGCGCAAAAGCGCTGCGATCGTTTGTATCGAAAATTGCGGCGCAGCGCAAAAGCGCTGCGAGTTTCAGTTTCAGTGTGTTGTTGAGCTATTTTTTTTTAGATTTTTTATTTTCTAAAAGAAATAAAATACAATAATATTGATATTATTTTATGTTTAATAAACATTAATAAACAATAAACATTTTTTCTTTATAATGCAAAAATAATTAGTAAAATTGATTGATATTTGTCTAAATTAGAGTGTTTTATTTGACACCATTATTTTTTCCTCTAAATTAATCAATATGTTTATAGCAATTTTCATTTATTTTTGCCAAAATTGCTTAGCACTAAAACGGTTAAAGAAAAAGTAAACATCTTTATAATTATATTAAACGATATTTATATTCTAGAATCTATAATTCAATAATGTATGTTTTGTTTTTTTTTCTGTTTTGACGTGATAACATCTTATAAATTGATGAATCACCAATCTTATAAATTGATAAAACACCGGCTGCATGCACGAAAAAGTATAACGTTCCTAACGTTCCGCCTGACCCTGTGCGTGCTTTTCTCGAAAACGGCCCTAACGATTTGGATGAAATTGACTGAAAAAGGATTTTGGGGGGCAAAAAATCGTTTTAGCTAGGTCTCATCTCTCGAAAAAATCGTTTTCATACAAATTTTATCATTATAAAAATCATTTTTTTGACGTATGAAAATACTTAAATATTGTAAGTAGGTTTTGGAATTTTATATAAACAATGAAATAATTGTTTTCAAAATATTATGACAGTTAATCTTTGAGACTTAAAATAAATACGAAAGAAAGAAAGTAAAAAAAAACAATTATATTATAGGTGGTAAGTAATTTTAATAAATAAAATTAACCTAAATTTGAAGCAAAAGATGCAATATCATAGATTCGAATTATTATAATTATTATATAAATTTAGGTTATGTATTACGGAATACGTTATCACGTAAAACTATCGTCCGTAAACCGACTTTACAGACAACCAATTTTATTTTTCTCACACTTTTACTTTCATTGAATTTTTGTTTTGTTTTTCTATCTTTAGGATTGAAAACCAGCTTTAGCTGAATACCTTGCCTTTTAATAATTTTTTTTATCAACGAACACATTATTATTATTATTATTATTATTATTATTATTTGTTAACACAAAGTATTATTATGTGCAATTTTTTGTTTCTTGATATCAATTTCAATACACGGAAAGAATTCTATTAATCTAAAATTTTTAAGAAAATTAGTTTGTATTTAAAATATTAAAAACATTTTAAAAACTTGTGTTTGCCACGCCTTATTGTTTAAATGAGAAAATTGAAGATTCCGTGCAAATTAAAAAAACTATCTACGTGTTAAAAAAGAAAGTTTTCTTCCATTTAAATTCCTAGATGATGTAACAGTTCAAGCTCACCGTTGTAGTGGGTGATTCAAGTTGAAGCGATAGCCTTCTGAATCATTTAATGTAAAACAGTAAATCATAATGTAATGGAACGAACATATAGTAAGAACACCGACAATCCACATAGAAAATGAGCAAATTTATTAATTATAAAATTTGTGAATAATTTAATTCAAATTAATTTTCGTCATAATTTTCGTTTCATCTTTCAATATCTACAAGAACTGAGATAACCTTAGTTTCAGGTGGGGTGACGGTATGTGCTTCGGAGAGAGAGAGTAGGGTAAAGCGGGGTACATGGGAGGGACACATAAAGCCGAGTAATATGATAAGTTAATGTTGAAGGAAACTGGGGTTAAGCAAAGAGGATACGAGTACTCAGCAAGCAGATTTACAAGGGGCATATAATTCACAAACCACCGAGCGGATCAAAAGCTTCCCAGGAGGTTAGAAAGGTATTACGGACAAGCTCGATAAATTAACATAAGCACACTCTCACAAACACACACACGGTAGTCTCCACATCCATAGGTATATATGCAGATCACGGAGCTATGTGATGCAATCTTGCGTGATGCTCTTCAAGACGTCGCTCGAGTTGTTATGTGCTCTGTGCATTCTATTCTCTAGTCAGATGGAATTCTCAGTTAAATCATCCTAGCTAAAATCATTTATACACAGCGTAAACATGAATATCCACATGTAAAGACTGACGTATTCGGTTTGATTAAAACCAACTTGTAACACTTGTTCTCATTTAAAGGATCCGTCAGTGTGGACCGATGCTTTTTGCGAAGGCAATTAAATGGAAATTTATTAATTCAATGACGGAATCTGAAATTTAATGCGACGACAATTTATAGTCGTCTCGATTATTTAAATATTTCTCACGATTCTGAGCCGCCGGCAAAAAGATTTTATCACATTAAATTATTACAGACATATGTATTTTCTTAATTTCTAAGCTGTTTTTGTAAATTTTTTTTGGAATACTGGTCGAAAGACACACGGTATAAATTCTTTTTAGAAATGTATACATCTTTGAAGAATGCTCATTTTTTGACGTCAATATATATTGACTAGAATTAATATTGCGGTGTCTCTATGTAAAGATGAAAAATTCTAGCCAATTGGGCGACGGGCACGGGACCATTCCAACTTTAAAATATTGACATTTGATAAGATATAATACAGAAAATAAAATTTCTGATATCTCATGAGGTGACGCAGGTAATGGCTAGTATTAAATATGATATTTAAGTCTTTGATTAACGTCTGATTAGAACTTAAATTTATTGTTTATTGCACCTTTGAATGAGCCTTTTTCCTGAGAATAGTGCAGCGAAAGTGTCACGAGAGGCAGCACTAGTAGTAGGGACAAACATAAAATATTTACATGCAAACCAATGTTATTTACGTGATATTATTTTATTATTTAAAAATATAAATCTGAAATAAAAAAAATTTTTTGAACTTGTACAATGCCAACGAAGCATTGCAGTTTTGCTAATTGTACGTCGGATAATCGATATCCAGAAGAGAACGTGTTTTTTATACCATTTATAAAACCTCATATTGATGAGGTTAGATGTAATAAGTGGATACAATAAAAGATTTCCAAAATATTAAATACTAAACTAACTGATAAACTTATCACTGAGAGTCATCATTTACATATGTTATCGAAATTGTTTTTAAAATTAATTAAATGAATAAAAAATGAATAGTAAATTTTTGACAGTTTATTACCATTGATTAGAATGAGATATAACCTCAATCTTTTATTAAATTATATTCATTTATTATATTTAATTAAATTTATTTTATTACCATATAATTTTGATTCATATTTCATTTGGAAATAAATCTGAAATTCATAATTATTTTCAATTTCTCTTATTACAGTTTGAATTTATCGCTAATATTTTACTAGAGTCTGCATACTAACCTGTCTATTAATTCATTTTTTTCCAGATACTTTTAAATTACGACACGCAAGCCAACGTTTTAATGTTACTACATTGTTATTTTTTACAGTTGCAAATTTTAGTTTTGCTCCAGGAACATCATCTTCTGTTAAAAACATTTTTTTTCAAGTACACTTTAATGTGTGTTTATATGGGGATTTGACAGTGTTTGTCCCTACCGAACTACTAGCGCTACTAGTGAGTGATTTTTCGTACTTCAGGAAAAAGGCTCATTGTAAAATAATTTGCCAATGCCAATTATAAAATACTTGTTAAGCTTATATTATTGAACATTTTGAAATAAATGTCTTCGTATTATTGAGGTCATACTGTATTAGCTTTATTTTATTATCAGTATTTGTATAAGTACTGATAATCAAAATAATGTAGAACGTTGGTCGTCAGTAAGAGAACCGTCTAAATTTAAATCATGAAATGACGTATTCAAATTTGTTTCATAACGTTTCTGAATTGTAAAAGAAAAGTTATGTTCTCGTAGGTACATATTTTTGAATAGTCCATTCACGTCAAAAACCTTTTCTCATTTCTATCGAAATATTGTGCTCCGTATAACATTTTCCTCTACAACGAACGGTCGATATTGTTTCAAATCTTTAATAGCAAACGGTTGTTGTTTACCAACTTTCCAAACAGCTATTCATCATAAGTCATCTCATCAAGAACACTTACGTATTTATGTTCCTTTTAGCTTAAAGCTTTATCTGTTTCTTTAGCTTTAGACTTAAATTTTAATGAGATGATTTAACAACTTCAGTTTTTTTTTTTCAATTTTTATTTTATTGCTTCACAATTGATTTTATATTCTTAAATTGCTTTTAGTTTCATTAGTCAGGACAGATCATTATACAAAAATTACTTGTTTCATATTATATTTTCTATTGTTGAAATTTAAAATGCTGCTTTATTTAATTTTCTTGTTGTGACACATTAAAACAAAAAAAATACTAAATCAGGTAAAAAATAAAACGTTTATCTTAAAATTTTGAGTCAGTTTTAGACTTTATAACTTTTTTATTGTTAATCCGACTTTAAAATTTTTTTCAGAAAACTGTAGATACAACTATTAGTTTTAACATGTCTGTACAAACTATAAGTGAAATTAGTTTCTTGATAAATGTTGTATTTTGCCTAATTTCAAAACACCCTGTGGAATTAATTGGGCGGCAAAATTGTTTCAAAATGCCATTTTTCATTAATTGTCATCTATTTTTTACAGTTTGTTTTTTGTTCATGCCAATATACGTGTATTTGTTCACATACAAATGCGAAATTATTGTTAACATTTTCGTTCAAATAGAGCTCAATACTTGCCTTCTCCAGGTCTCAACTACTGCCTGAAAACGTAGGTTCATAGCCTGCGAATAGCACCTTACAAAATATTTTCCCATTCTTCTTGAAGTGCCTCACGAAGCTGACACTTCTGGGCCTCTAACGTGTTTTTCTATCATGTCTTATAGAAGCTCTGTAAGTCTATGAAGTTCAAACTTCAAACCCGAAGAATATTTCGTAAGATGCTTATCGCGGGCTCATTGATCGTACAAACCAACTTGTTGAAGCAGTTGGAGTGAGAGCATTTAAATCCCGTTTATTAAAGTCTGATTATATACCTATTCGAGTTTTCAATAACAATAGTATGAACACGATAGTGTGAGCACTATAACTCTCTAAAAACTTAATAGATTTAAACAAAATTTGGTCCATATGTTATAATTCATCATCGCACAAAGCCTATTCAAAATGGACCCGATTGAGTAGTATTTAGAGTTTGAAAAAAATTTAGACCCAAAAATACCTAAAAATTCTTAGAATCGTTTAAAGTTTGAAATGTAACCCTTCCGTAAAGAATAAAACGTGCTGCTAAAATTTAAACAAAATCGGCCCAACAGGACCGCACTTATACAAACATGAAAAAACTAGTTTGCAGATACGAATTTACTCACTGAAGGGTGTACTTAATTTAGTGTAGATCTTGGATTGACAATTATATTGCAAATAAAAAAATATATTTTAAGGGGTGTATTAAACTTACGTTTTTTATTTTGAGCAAAAACAAACACAGGTTCACATTATCTATAATAGTAAATACACTATATATTGTCGGTAGGGTTTGACACTGTGATCCGAGTTTTATTCTAATATATTCGAATCGGTATTGTTTTCAGTGTTAATTAAAAATATATCAGAGAGCACTCTCAAGGTTACCGTTTAAAGTATTTCTTATTATTGTTATTCGATAGTGTTGGTTTCTTTGTTTGTTTTTCCGAAACTGAGAGTAACATATCGAAACAAATTCCTGAATCGAGAATGTTTCGATGTTGATTGCTCTAGGTACACAGTAGTGATCTGGTATAGGGTTGCTAGAGGCGATAGAGGTGTTGTGATAAGTAATAATAAGTATAGCGGTTCGTAGTAGCGGTTACGATGCGGTATAGAATAAAGCTTATTTGTGAACGTAATCAATGCAATTTGTTATGCCGGCACTTCACATGGCTATTTGTATTTGTGTATTTGGCATATTTGGCAAACAATTACCAAGTGTGGAGGGTCTATTTGACAAAGTGTTGGCCTTATTTGCCTATTTGACAAATAAGGCCAATACCAAATACCGTGCGCTTGTCGGTTTTTCGAAGCACATCGAAGGAGTCAAATAGGCAAATAAACCGTCCACACAATGGCCATATTCAGAAGCGCACGCGCCGTGAACCTGTACGGACATGCAGTATTTTTGTGTCTGTGCTGTGAGCGAGAACTGGAATAATAAACTATTGAAAATGACTTGGGACAATCAAACAGTGCTAAAATTCCTGGAATTTTGAACCTTGCGTTCTGCTGCTGTTTGTGTGTTTGCTATTTGACTGCCATGTGTGGATGGTCGTATTTGCCTCTATTTGCATGTTTGTCTTGAACGTTATATATTTTGCCAAATACAACAAACACTCAATAGCGAACACAAATAGCCATGTGTAGTGCCACCTTTAGAGTTAACCGTTTGTGATGATGCGTTGTGTTATGAAACATACATATAGTTCAGATTCGGAGAATGGTATTCAGATTTTTTAATTGCATGGAATAACAGAATAGCGTCAAACGAATTTGAACATTTAATTACAAAAGCCATATTAAACTAATTAAAAATTCGTATATCTACTATGAGTTTTAATAACAAAAAATAAAAAAATAATATATTAGCGTATCAACAAATTAGAATGGAAAATAAAAGCAGTTATTTATAATGTGAGGATTTACTTATAATTAGATGAGTTTTATTAAAAGTTCACTCAAAAAAATATGAAAAATGAGAAAAGTTTTTACTGCGTGCATACAGGCAATATCTAAAGTGAGCCACATAACATTTGTGTTACGTTACTCGTTACTTTTCATACGACATACAGTCAAGCATGTACCATCGCATAGAGGCGCGTCGCATGCGTGATACTGTATGACTTCGTTCGTATAACGTATAACCGCATCAAACGAGTCGAACTGACATGGATACGACAAATGCGAGTACCGGAATGAATTTGTAAGTAACGATTCGTTACTTCGAATCAGACGATGTACCCGTTACTCAGTAACTAATACAAGTGTACTATGCTCAGATTCATTCAAACATCAAATATGGGATTCTCTTTTGGGGAAACTCAATTGAAGTAGGAAAAATTTTAAAAGCACAGAAAGATGCCTAAGAATCATGAAGAATCTTAAACAAACAGAACATGCCAAACCAATTTTTAAGGAGTTAAAAATATTAACTGTGATCGATATCTACATAATGGAATGTGCAGTCTACGTCGAAAGTAACATAAATTTATTTGAAAACCATCAGTTTGAACACAAATATAATACCAGGAATACAGAAAAGCTAATCACAGTGCAAACGACAAAATCATATATAGATAAAGGAGTACTAAATATGTGCATAAGAATATATAACAAAATACCCAACCATATATAAAACTTAAAAATGCCGTCCTTCAAAAAACATTTAAAAAATTTTTTATTAACAAAAAATTACTATAATCTGAAAGAATTTGTTGACTGGTAGTCTATCATACTTCATTTTTTAATGTAACTTAAATTTTAATGTAACTTTTAATATGTATTGTATGACGTCTTGCATACCTTACGGTTTAACTGCAAATAAAAATAGTTGGCAAAACCAAAAGTGTACATCCCGCAAGTTTTCCACTGTATGATAAAAAAATAACAATTAAAAAATATTTTTAATAAATTTAAAAAGATTTAAAAATTTAAAGAAATAAATAATTAAAAATTGAAAAAATATTTTTTTTAAGTTTGCAAAAATAAAAAAAATTAAGAACTATACATAATATAATATATAATTAATATCAAGTGGAATAAAATAAAACAAAATAAAAAGAAAAAAAAAAAGAAAAAAGTCAATGATACCGTAAGGAATCGAACCCAGGACCTTGCCCTTGGGAATCCAACGGCATAACCATTACGCCACGGCTGCCTAATAGGGCAGTGGTGTTATCACGGTATACAAGTGTAGCACTTGTTTTATGGATTACACTATATTTTCATAGCAATTATTATATTGTTTTTAAACTATATTAGCTGTCAAAAATAATAAAAAATAAAACTGTTTATAAAAATTAAACTACTGAACACATTTTAGTGAATTTAAATAGGGTTCTGGTCTGATAGTAAACAAAGTGAATAAAATATAACCCAAAGCAATCCGACCAAAATTGCGATCTGTAGAGTCGTGACGTACGTACATACGTACGTACATACGTACGTACATACGTACGTACATACGTACAGACCAACCGACAACTGCTGTTTGTGATTTTCAATTACAATTTTAATAGTATTTATGAACTCGAATTGAATTAAAAATGGTTCTATTTTATAGATTAGAATCTCCTCTTTTCAAAAAGCTTCAATTTGAATGGATTTCGTGTGAAATTAATTTAAATATAACTTCTTATATGAACGAAAGTCAGCTCTGACGCACAAAGCGATAATAAAGCACATACCGCTAGTTTAGCGGTATGTGCAATTTATTATTATTATTATTATTATACGGTTTGTTACAGCTCTATTGGAGAAGCGTTTCGACTCAATCGCAGGCAGCATTTAGTGTTTGTAGTAACCAAAATTTTTATTGTAATCCACTTTAAGCGTGGTCGGACCCAAAATAGCTTTTTGTTTGCGTACATGTACACAAGAATCAACAATTAAAGCAGTTGCAACTATAAAATAACATCTTTCTCACTACTCATATTGTCGAAACAGAATACCGAACGCGACTGAAAAAAAAAAATGGAGACGTACGCCAATTTCGAAGTGGCTATTCGACTTTTTCATTCGGTATTGCCGATTGGCACAGTGAGGACGTACCTAAAGATAATTTTTACGTTTAGGCAAAAACAGAGTTCAGAATCCGTGGACAAAAGCCAGTTATATAAAACGACATAGAAAAGTTAAATATGTTTCTCGTCGAAACTACCGACCTGCATAGGAGGGAAGCCGCAGGCAACGCTAGTTAATATATAAAACGAAATACGATTTCCATGAAAATAAATATTAGCGCGTGCAATGGAAAAAAGTTAATTATATATATTTTAGTGAAAAAGTACTTCAATTTATCTTATGCAATATGCAGCATATTAGAAAGTGTTGTTCATTTTAACATTTATGATACAGTATAATACCTTTAACTGGGAGTGCAGGACAAAGGGGTAGCATTGTTGTGGTTTTATTTGTTACAGTTACCGATGCAACAACTTACAAATGCAACTGCACTGCTCGTATTTCGGTGACTGATGTGAGGTTAATGTTGGTCACGTTGTCATATAATATTATATGACATAAACAATTGTCATTGTCCTTAAAAAAATAGAGCGATGGTTATTTCTATTATCACAAATCTGATAGTAAATCGTAAATTAACATTTTCTGTAATAAGAAAATACGAAGGATTAAATGTTTTATAAGTAATTATATTAGTTGATTATTATTATATCTACGTATATTCACAAAAAGTAAACAAAGGAAACTTTCTGATTTATGGAAAAAAAGACGGGTTGCACTCCGGGAGTACCGGCAGAAGTGAAAACTTGAATATTAACGTCTTACAAATTTTCGATCAAAATGGTTTGTATCATAGACTGCATTTTTATGTACGATATTTCAACGCTAGATGTCCAACGTTGTATAATGGTTTGTATCATAGATTGCATTTTTATGTACGATATTTCAACGCTAGATGTCTAACGTTGTATAAACAATTACTATCACTTAGAGAGTTTTCTCGCTCACCCAGTTCTTACTTTTTTTGATGCGAGTTTAACATTTTTACCCATTACAAAAAAAGTGTAAAACGCCGTTAAAGAAGTTTTCACTTCAAAAATCCAACTAATTGGGCGACAGGACCATCCCAACCTCAAAATGTTGACATTCGATATGGAATAATAAAGAAAATAAAATTTCTGATATTGCGTGAGGTGACGCGGGTAATGACTAGTATTCAATATGATATTTGCTATTCGTTACCATGGTTATCGACATAATATTATATTCATTAACAAAAGAACAGCTAATTTTTTTTTATTTTCAAAATATTACCAATAATATAAAGTATAGAAAAAATTTTTTTAACAAAAAATAAATAGAATAATAAGCCGTTATAAAAAGTATACCATTATTATATAAAAAAACATTGTTACAAACATTGTTACAAAATTTGGTTTCAATCCGTTTATCCTTTTGACCTGTATCTTGCTCACAGACTAACAGACACACAGAGTTTTTCCAAAAATGTGTTTTTTGGATTCGTTGGACCCCAAAACGAAAAGATATAATTTTGAAAAGTGATTTATGACCTAAACTAGTGCCATTCCCCACTTGTGGGTTGAAATGATAAAATACGAAATGATAGTGATGATCTAAAAATGAATAGTCTTACCTAAGTGTCATTAGCATACAGCTCCAAAATTACAACCTCGATGGGACACGATTAAATGAAAACAAATCAGAGCACTTAAAAATCTAGTAAATATGTACGTAAAACTTAAAAAGTTTGTAAATATAAAACTAATTAATTATTTACAGTTACAAAAAATATTCACTTTTTTATAACGTTTAACTGTTCACACTCCAACGATAAGCCACGTTTTTCAATACTGTCTGACTAAATTGCGTTTTTAGACAAGCACGATAAATCGAGTTTCAAATAAAATTATGATCAATTATGCAATAGTACAGTAATTTACATTTAGTAATCAATTATCTTTATGCTGCCATCTATTGTTTTTACTTCTAATAAAATTAGATAATTAACCGGTGCGAATACAAACTACTCGCAATGACATAGTTACATAGTGTGTTCACCGATAATGGTAACATAGAACAATAGCGTGACCTGTGCCAATTATTCGCACTAAATAAGTATAATAATTATCACTTTACAAAATTATTTTTTAAATATGATTGCAGGTATTCAATTCGTTTCTAATTTTGCACACTGCTTATAACGTTCTTTTTTTGTTGTAAAAGAAATATTTTACTCAAATTGTCATATAGAGGCACAAGTAGCAAAAGCGTTGTTTAGCGTTGCCCGTCAGATGGCAGTATGCAGTATTTACAATAAGAAGGTCAGATGACAGATCGAAGTGTTAACGTTACGCCGTCAGATGGCAGACGTTGTTCAGAGTTTAATTAATTTAATTAATTTACAAAAACAATAGCAATTAAAATTTTTTAGTTGTCGATGTCAGTAGAGCAAGCAATTATATGTAAAATGATATATAATTTATGTGGTGAAATTGTGTGGTTTTCTAAAAAGGGAGGCAAACATCTTAAACCTTAGTGTATTAATATATATGAATGATGATTCTTATATCCTGCTAGACACAAAAAAAAATTGAATAGTTTTTTATTCAAATTTAAAATAAATTCACTTTTCGTTGAGACCAATTTTGCAACGTGTCCACGAAAAATCTATACTGATATTATAATGAGAGTCCGAATTTAGTGTTTGTGTGTATGCGGAGGGTAGTCTCCAAAACTGCTCGATGATTTCAAATTTTTTTCACCAAAACAGTGGCGCATATCTACAAATTTGTGTCATACGAACCGGGCCACTAATAGTGTAAAAAAGACAATACAATTTCTGATATCACGTGAGGTGACACGAGTAATGGCTAGTATTCAATATGATATTGTTTGATATTCGTTGCCATGGTTACTTACATAATATGTTCACGTCATGTAAAAATTAATCATATCAATTCTTTCGAAATATTTCCGAAACTATAAAGTTTAGAAACATTTTTTTTAACAAAACTGTCTTGAAAAAATAAATAGAATATTAAACCTTTATGGAAAGTATACTATTATTATATAAAAAATAACGTTATAGCATATATATCTTTTGCACATACTCTGATTTTCCTCAAAAATAATATCGTGCTCACAGACTAACCGACAAACAGACGCACAGAGTTTTTCAAAAATATGTTTTTCGGATTCGGGGGACCTCAAAACAAAAAATAATGTAAAATTTTCAAAAGTGTTTTTTGACATAAACTATAGTATCATTCCCCACTTGTGGGTTAGAATGGTAAAAGGTTAAAAATACGCTTAAAAATACGCAATATTGACTTCGTAATTAAAAATTTTAATTTATTATTTTTTATAAAAAATTAAAAATCAAGTTATAAAAGTTAGGTGAATGTTTCCGTAATTTATTACTTTGTTACATAAACTGCCTAGTCTAGACGGTTTCCGGTAAGCTAACATATCTCTTTTTACGTAAATGAAAATACAATTTTATAAAACGGTTCACATTTCCGGTTTTCGATGAAGAAATTTTAGCTGCTAGTGCTTGCATTTTTACTGTTGCACTAATATTCAGTTTTACGACTATACTAAACGTTAGAAAAATATACAGTCGAATTTCGAGTTATCGATAAGCTTTATTCGTAAAAACTTTGTTCCGTTTTATTCTTGAAATAAAAAATTAGCCGTCGTAGGACGCCTGGTAGATGTGAAAGGGCATACTTAAAATTCAAACATGATATAATAATTATATTCGACAAATATTCAAAATTATTAATGACATTTTGATAGAAATAAAATTAAATAAATTAATAAAATAACGCTGTTATAACAAAGTAATTTTATTAATGAAAATATATGACGATTAATTTTATTTCTATCAAAATGTCATTAATAATTTTGAATATTTGTCGAATATAATTATTATATCATGTTTGAATTTTCAGTATGCCCTTATAACTATATAATGTATAATATATATAATATATAATCTAGTTTTGAATTACAGAATAAGTATAGAAATTGCCAGAAGTGCACTGATTTTTCCCAACATTAGCGCCTTCTGGCGGCTCTTTATCTTCCGTCTAGCCTTCTGGCAATTTTTTCCCTACTTACTTGTACTATCTCCTATTATTCTGCAAATTTTCAGCTCTGCACCGAGTCACCCATTTTCTCCGTAGCTCTAGCTCTCCGTCTATTATACCACTATTTCCTTTTTAGTACATTTCAATAAAAGTTTATCTTAAAAAAGTTTTCTGTACTAATAGTTCATAAAATTCATTTTTTGATAGCAGGTAAATGAGTCAGGCTGCGAGTTGGTACATTCCGTTTTAATAGATAAATTCCGTTAGGTTGGTGGTCAAATTAGTTGTTTGTGCATTATAATGGTATGAAGTAGTTTTGGAGATAATTGGATATTGTAAGACTCTGATATGAATTCATGGTTTATCATAGAACACAGTTGTTTATGAATACTTATGTTTTATTCATCAAGTATAAAATAACCTTTGACCACAAATAGTATTAGTCTTAATTTAGGCACATATACATTCGAATCGCCCGTTGCGGCGCACCCAAAGATAACATAATAATAAAAGCTTTGAGGGTGACGACGTTGTGTCAACAAAAATATATAAGGGGAAACTTCCATTGCATTCATTTATTTTCATATGCTAATTTCCTATCTGATTTTCGCAGCTGCGTGAATAACGTTTTATAATATCAACTTGTCAGTATTTTAAAATTCGATGTTAAACACTTTTCAAATTAATGCCATTGATGAAATGATCTGTCAAAAAAAAAATTCAAGGAGGTGTTATGAAGTGTATTTTCATAAAAATAAAATTGGCTGTCTGTAAAGTCGGTTTACGGACGATAGTTTTACGTGATAACGTATTCCGCTCGAATATCATATTTAATAATACATAACCTAAATTTTAGTAGCTGTCAGGCGGAACGTGACACATTTCGGAACGTGACACATTTCGGAACGTTACACTTTTTCGTGCATGCAGCCGGTGTTTCATCAATTTATAAGACGCTGAACAATGACAGGTCTGTTCCAGTCTGTTTTGTTTACACTTTACATCAACAATATTATAAGCAAAATGGCGTCTTATTGCACATACCGCTAAACTAGCGGTATGTGCTTTATTATCGCTTTGTGCGTCAGAGCTGACTTTCGTTCATATAAGAAGTTATATCTAAGTTAATTTCACACGAAATCCATTCAAATTGAAGCTTTTTGAAAAGAGGAGATTCTAATCTATAAAATAGAACCATTTTTAAATCAATTTGAGTTCATAAATACTATTAAAATTGTAATTGAAAATCACAAACAGCAGTTGTCGGTTGGTCTGTACGTATGTACGTACGTACGTACGTATGTACGTACGTACGTCACGACTCTACAGATCGCAATTTTGGTCGGATTGCCTTGGGTTATATTTTATTCACTTTGTTTACTATCAAACCAGAACCCTATTTAAATTCACTAAAATGTGTTCAGTAGTTTAATTTTTATAAACAGTTTTATTTTTTATTATTTTTGACAGCTAGGTATAATAGTTTAAAAACAATATAATAATTGCTGGTAAATATAGTGTAATCCATAAAACAAGTGCTACACTTGTATACCGTGATAACACCACTCCAGATATTAGGCAGCCGTGGCGTAATGGTTATGCCGTTGGATCGCCGAGGGCAAGGTCCTGGGTTCGATTCCTTACGGTATCATTGAGTTTTTTCTTTTTTTTTTCTTTTTATTTTGTTTTATTTTATTCCACTTGATATTAATTATATATTATATTATGTATAGTTCTTAATTTTTTTTATTTTTGCAAACTTAAAAAAAAATATTTTTTCAATTTTTAATTATTTATTTCTTAAAATTTTTAAATCTTTTTAAATTTATTAAAAGTATTTTTTAATTGTTATTTTTTTATCATACAGTGGAAAACTTGCGGGATGTGCACTTTTGGTTTTGCCAACTATATTAAACCATGCTTACTGATATAGCACTTATTTTGTGTCCCGGCCGAAAATTTTGTAAGTATAGTGAGTGACTTACTAAAAGTAAGTAGGTACTTACTTCAGCCAAACACGCCCAGTCTATATCCTCAATAATATCTATAAAATATAAAATCGATATGTCATATATTTGGAGGATTTCAAAATTCTTTGTTTGCATTACAGATATAGTATTAATTATGCAAAGTTCTGACAGCAACACAATGGAATATTCAAATGAAAATAGTTTAATATTGTTCTTTTTCTGGATTGTTCAGGTTCGTATCTATATGATACAATTTCATCTGAAAGTAAGTTTTGTTTTTCATTAGTTCCTTGCAGATGAATACTCGAATGTTAGGTACATGTTATACATAACGTACATCGTAACTTGCTTGATTGCATTTTAGACTGTACTGCTTTTACCAAGACCCATTAACCAGGGTTCTACGTATGTAAAGCAGATATTTTACTAAAAATTACATCGTATATTTTTGTTAAAGAATTACAGTCGGAATATAAATCCTGGAATCACAACAACGGTTATATTTAGGATAACAAATTTTTTGAAAGCAGCAAATCAGTTACTTTAAATAATCAGATTTTTTATTGACTATTAATTTTGATTTTTTTTAGAACGGAAATTTTCCCGTGAGTCAATTTTTCTAGCAGTAACAATGTTTTTTTAAGTATTAAATCGTTTAAATTGTTCATTGAAACAGTTTTCCTTACGACCATAATATCGGAGCGAACCGAATGGATATCACTTAAAAAGGATCAAATTTTGGTGTTGGTTCTGCTTACCAAAGGCTCTGGCCGCATCAAACCACTCAACACAAATTTTTCCCATCACCGCTCGATGACTATTTAAAAAAGACCCGATCGGGCCATTTTAAGGGTGGTATTTATAGGAGTTGAAAAAAGTTTTTGGGCCCAAAAATACCGAAAAAGTTCTCAGAAACCTGTCAAATTTTAAATTTAACTTTTTAATGATTATTAAAATATGCTGCTAAAATTTTAATAAAATCGGCCCGACAGGATCGGATTTACAAATCTTATGAAAACAGTAGTTTCTGGATATGAAATTACATATTTAAGGGTGTATTTAATTTGGTGCATATGAAATTAAGAAAAAAAATGTTGTTTTAAGGGGTTTATTAAGAGGTAAAATTTTTAATTTTGCCACGACACTGTCTATAATAGCAAATACACTATATTGTCGGCAAGGTTTGGCACTGCGACCAGAGTTTTTTGGCTTGGCTGTGTTATTATTTTTTAATAATCTAATCTAATTACTGACATCAATTATTTTTTTTGAAGTGAAAACTTCTTTAGCGGCGTTGAACACTTTTTTTGTAATGGGTAAAAAATCTTAAACTCGCCGTCAGGTCACGTGTCCTGGTCGGTCACGTGTCCTGATCGGTCACGTGTGCGTAAGACGGAAACTTTTATTTATATAACGTTAGACATCTAGCGTTGAAATATCGTACATAAAAAAATGCTATCTATGATACAAACCATTTTTATCTTAATATTCAAGTTTTCACTTCCACTGGCACTCCCGGAGTGCAAACGTTTTTTTTTTTCAATGCAAATGTATTTTGACGAACTACAGTTTTTAATAGCCTAAGTTACTCCTTATAACATCAGCCATCTGCCAGTGCAAGTCCTGTCCAAATCGATTCAGTCGTTTCAGAAATAATTAGTCGGAACAAACAGACTGACAGACAGACAAAAACATGTTTTTTTCTTATAAGTACCGTATATACTTCCATATGCATTTAGTAAAACGCTGTTGTTTTGACAATGCAAACAAACACTTCAATTTTATTTATCTGTATAGATGATATAGTTTTCAAATGAACAGGCGGTATATAAATTGAGATTTTATAGCTTTACATCTACTTGATTCGGTCATTAAATATACACTAATTGTGTATTTATAGTTAAATATAAAAACAGAATTGTCAATTATCATGTCTGTATGAAGCTTTGGGTTTGGTTATCCGAAATTTCAATTCGAGCTTTTCTTTGTAGTAGGTATGTGACGTGCCATAATATAGTCGCAAAACCTTAATTTGAATTCTAGATTATGATTTGCTCCAATTAGTGCAGGGTAGAGTTGGGGAAAAAATAACTTCACGATGAAAAAATCACTGTGACAAGCCGTCTAAAATAATCACTGTGATCTGACAAGAAATATCTACGTTCCAAAGTAACGTATGTCGTTCCATGTCACCGCAGTCACTGTCGCTCAAACATGACACTCTGACGAGATATCTACGTTCCAAAGTAATGTATGTCGTTTCATGTCACCGCAGTCACGACGCTCGCTCCAAGTTCCAATAGATCTATGTTTCAAAGTAACGTATGTCGTTCCATGTCACCGCAGTCACTACTGAGTACTCACTGTCGCTCAAAGTCAAACATGAACGGAGTGGTGTAATGGTCAGCGTGCTGGCCTTTGGATCGCACTGTCGTGGGTTCGAATCCCACCTCTGCTCATGGATATTTTGTGATTGTCGTTTAGACTCAGCTTTACATACTCAAACATACTTGTATATGTGCATATGCTCTATATATGTGGATATATACATTGGATACACCTTTAAAAAAAAAAAAAAAAACGGAGTAGGCAAACAACGCCGTTGTGACCTCAGACCGTGCGGGCTTGTGATGTGAGTGATCGACGTGACAAAGTCACGATGATTTTTCACTGTGATTTTTGTGTAACCGGAATAACAGTCACTGTGATCTCATAGTAACGACTTTTCCCATGTCTAGTGCAGGGCATAGTGGCGCATTCGTTTGCAAATTTCGTTTGGTTCGTAATTTTTTTTTTAAATGTGCAGGAGGCTCTCCTGATTATAACAGTGTTTAAACAACGAAAAATTGAAAATATTGCAAAATAAGTTTTTTTGCAATAAATAATTTTTTTATATGTATATTTTTCAGACTATTTTGAATCGAAAAAGTCCTTACACTCATTATCGTATCTTCAACCGGTGAATTTTTATGAATTTTAAAAAATTAAAAATCGTTGTAAATCGTGATTTTCTTGAATTAAATAGTACCTACACCTGAAAAAAAAATACCGTGATTTCTATTTTTTTATTAAATATTTAAACTTTAATAAAAAAAAATGGCGTAATCAGATTTCAAATATTTTATTAATTATTATGTTTATTATTCATAATAACAATATGCAATAATTTGTCGAAGCGTACCATCTGCCTCTCTCTTACTAATGTCATACATAGGACTGGGAGTGAGATGACAATACTACTATCCTTAAAGTGCATGCGCGTAAAGAGCATAATGTTATTATGAATAATAAACATAATCATTAATAAAATATTTGAAATCTGATTACGCCATTTTTTTTATTAAAGTTTAAATATTTAATAAAAAAATAGAAATCACGGTATTTTTTTTTCAGGTGTACTATTCAATTCAAGAAAATCACGATTTACAACGATTTTTAATTTTTAAAAATTCATAAAAATTCACCGGTTGAAGATACGATAATGAGTGTAAGGACTTTTTCGATTCAAAATAGTCTGAAAAATATATAAAAAAATTATTTATTGCAAAAAAACTTATTTTGCAATATTTTCAATTTTTCGTTGTTTAAACAATACGGCAACAGATATTGAGTGTCATGTTACACTGTTATAATCAGGAGAGCCTCCTGGACATTAAAAAAAAAAATTTACGAACCAAACGAATTTTGCAAACGAATGCGCCACTATGCTCTGCTCTAAATCGAAACCAGGATACAGATTGAACCGATTCTATTCAGCGCAGATAAAACTCAAGTATAAATGCACTGCATCGAATTTCAAGTTTGATTTACCGTTCAAAATAAAATACTTAACCTTTATTGCACATATAGATGGCTAAAACAGTCACTGGTACTTCAAATTCTTGATTAAACATTCTGATTTGGGATTTACGAACAGTCTGATACCACCCTAAACTAAAGGCAACGAGACGGTCCTGTTTGGCTGGTTTTTCATAGATAGCTCGCCGAGAATAACCGGGGAGAACTATCATATTAAATCCCAGGTGTCTTTACTTTACAGCTCATGTAACATACACACCTAAGCATGCTGATGGGACTGGCTACGATCATAAGAAAATCGATTTGCTCTGGCTTAACATTAAATAGAAAGAGACGAGTGGAAAGTTTGCTCTTTGTCTTCAGGTTCTATCTTTAGGGATGTCCATAATCAAATACAAATATTTTGTTCGTTCGTTGAATTCAGATTTAAGTATTATTCATAATCTATGACGAAAGGATTATCGTTGTGTCAAGATTTGCTTTAGCTGCTCAAAAAATTTTCTAGAATATACACTCTTTTAATGAATGAATTAAATCCCGATCAGGACCGTAGTCAAAAGTTTGACTAAAATAAATTGGAGCGACCAACTTTCTAATGTTTTGTAGGATATGTTTTTAATTGTTGAAGTTATTATTATGAATTATAGTAAATATTGAAGTATTTGCAGAAATGATTTTCACAAACAAATCAGTATTTTTAGGTTCACATGCAAGTATTAGACCTATCTTTTAAGTTCACATTTAAAGTATAGTGAAATATTATAACAACATTCATGTCGAGAAGTTACAAAGCTATTTAGGAAAACATTTTATTGCACATAGTTTCTGTTGGGACAATTTTCCAACATGAATGTTGTTATAATATTTCACTACTTTAAGTGAATGTGTATTTGTGTGCTTAAGGGAACTCCTTCTAACGAGTAAGAATGTTACTTTTAGTGCAGTGACTTGCTTACTGTCCATAAACTCATTATTTTGTATTTTTACGCATTGGTAATAGATAGAAAATTATAGATGTCTTGTAATTTTAGAAATTGGCTGTATATATATGCTGCTATTGATTTTGGTTTTATAATTATTATGTGTAAATAATGATGATTATATCGATAAAAGTGAAAATAGTTTTTTAAAAGGTTTTATTTCAAGTAAGGCTTGTACTTAAAATCAATACGATTTTACTAAATGACTATATGTTGAAAACTTTTAATTATACACGTTCAAGTGGCATAGGTTCGTTAATACTCATTCAAACAAATATTAGATTTTACATATGTCTACTATTAGTTCCAACTGATGAGTTCTATATTGACACCATAGATATATATATTTAAGAGATTTCTGTCCCTATTAGAAGCCATTTTGACTGTGGGAAACGCCGTAAAAAGCGCGCGAGATTCAAAAATATTAAATATTCTATAATATGATTTTATTGAGAAAAACAACAAAACTTACAGTAAACAGTAATATATATTTCGTTACAAAACCTATTTTTATACTGAGACGTTTCAAAAATAATTACAAAACTGAACATAAATATCTGGCGTTTGTTCAAAAATGCTTTAATACTACTTTATGCAGCTTCTATTTTATTTCCATGAAAATTAATATTTGAAAATTATTTTCTGAGTAAAAAAATGCAGTTTAAAACCAAAACACTGCGTATAACAAAATCGACAGTGGAATGTACAAATTTTTCACGATTTTCCAATAGGTCATATGCATGTGCAAGTATAACTTCTTTAGAAGTGTTTTGCAAATTTAGTGAAATTTTGTAATCTTTTTGCGCGACCTATATTTCATTTATACAATGCAGCAACTATGCACTATGTTATTATAGAAACAAAATTCATTGCATATATAGCGACAGATTACAAAGTCTACATACTCTTAATCTTACAATTAATGGAATGATGCAAAGAAATAAAATGCTACCAAATTAGCCAAATTCATTTTGACGTGATAACGTCTTATAAATTGATGAATCACCAATCTTATAAATTGATAAAACACCGGCTGCATGTTCGAAAAAGTGTAACGTTCCTAACGTTCCTAACGCGTAACGTTCCGCCTGACCCTGTGCGTGCTTTTTGCTAATTTCTCGCTCAATTTAAATCAGATCGGTTTGAAACCAGTCTTAAACGAAAGAGGAGAACATTTACATAGATTTCGTATAACAGAATTTGCCTAAACAGTTTTTTTATACAAATTTATATAGAAAAATAGCTGTATAAATCCAACATGAAAAGGGCTGAATTTCTAATGTTTAATTCAATTTTTTGACATTAGTATTCTGTGAAATGCAACGCCTTCTAAGTTAAGTATTGGAATAACTAATTATTATTAGAACATAATACTTTGAGAGTTGCAAACGTCACTTTTGACATTTCTTATCATTCCGACACCAAGGATAAGCGGATTGAAACCAAATTTTGGGAGGTTTAGGTTATGTATTACGGAATACGTTATCACGTAAAACTATCGTCCGTAAACCGACTTTACAGACAACCAATTTTTTTTACCTGATTGCGGTGCAGTCAAAAAGGAAGGGTTATAATATTGCAGTTTATCAAAGTCTGTATTTACGGATGTTCCACCGTAGCGCTTAAACTATTCATCCGATTTTGATAAATAAGGGTCAATCGAGTCGTCATTATATTTTGGGTAACATAGGCTACATTTATTTTTGTATTTGGTCCCAGGCGTGAGCAAATTGAAAACAAATAAAAAATAAGTTCAGAAAAAATAATTTATCGACTATTCGGTTATGCTGGATTTTTTTGCTTGACGAATGTGCGGTCACACAGTGCACCTCAGCCTGAAAACAAAGTCTGATACATATTTGAGTCATTCATCTTACTACGTTATATTTCATTTTCAAACGTGTTTGTATTCATTATTCCATTGAAGTGAAGTTAATGTTTGTACTTATGGAACAATCTATACGTCCAATAAATGTAGTTTTGCGAAGTTACGGTAAATTTTGAACAAGTCATTTGCTTCGACTACAATAGCACTCTACAGTTATAGATGTCACGGAATAGTAATATCTATATATGTAATTGTTTCCAAGTTTTCCTCTTTGTTACCAGCGCTACTTTGTTCCGATATATACAATGTCACGGCTGCTGGATTCGCGTGTACTTTATTTTAATAACGAATGAGATCTGGCTGTGTCCAGACAGTAATAAAACAACTTTTAAAAACAATGCAAGAAATTGAAATTTTATCAGACTAATACACCACAGCATTTATTTTTCTATGCAAATATGTAAAATTGTAACGAGAGCTCTGTTTGTAATTTTATTTTCTTGCGGTGTTATCTCTTCTTGGGTCAACATTCTTTTAAACAGTTTAACTGTCTCTGCAATATTGTTTTTTTTTGACGTGATAACGTCTTATAAATTGATGAATCACCAATATTATAAATTGATAAAACACCGGCTGCATGTACGAAAAAGTGTAACGTAACGTTCCTAACGTTCGTAACGCGTAACGCATAACGCATAACGCATAACGCGTAACGTTCCGCCTGACCCTGTGCGTGCTTTTCTCGAAAACGGCTCTAACGATTTGGATGAAATTTACTGAAAAGGGATTTTGGGGGGCAAAAAATCGTTTTAGCTAGGTCTCATCTCTCGAAAAAATCGTTTTCTTACAAATTTTATCATTATAAAAATCAATTTTTTGACGTATGAAAATACTTAAATATTGTAAGTAGGTTTTGGAATTTTATATTATAAACAGTGAAGCAATTGTTTTATAAATATTATGACAGCTAATCTTTGAGACTTAAACTAAATACGAAAGAAAGTTAAAAAAAACAATTATATTATATGGTAAGTGATTTAAATAAATAAAATTAACCTAAATTTGAAGCGAAAGATGCAATATCATAAATTCGAATTATTATACAAATCTATTAATTTTGTGAAAAAATATATGCAGGCAACCCAAATTACGCTGCTGTACTACATATAGTCGATAGCAGGCATTTTCAGTAAATGCCTTTATATGCGACTGTTTACTTATGTTATTCTGATTTAATTTTTTTCAATTGTATAATTTTTACTGCACTTTCGGAACTGAATAATTAAATGTTTATTTATCGACTGTTAATTGTGTTATTTGTGAGTTGTTTCTTTTGATATTTCTATTTCAGCCTACCACAATCTGTAAGCTTATTGTCGGTTTCCTGTTCGGTTTCAAGGTGTAGAAATTCTACTCTTTACCCCCATTACTGCTTCAAAGTTTCATCTACTTACTGTATGACCATATATTTTTTTATACAAATTTATATAGAAAAATAGCTGTATAAATGCAACATGAAAACGGCTGAATTTCTAATGTTTAATTCAATTTTTTGACATTAGTATTCTGTGAAATGCAACGCCTTCTAAGTTAAGTATTGGAATAACTAATTATTATTAAAACATAATACTTTGACAGTTGCAAACGTCACTTTTGACATTTCTTATCATTCCGACACCAAGGATAAGCGGATTGAAACCAAATTTTGGGAGGTTTAGGTTATGTATTACGGAATACGTTATCACATAAAACTATCGTCCGTAAACCGACTTTACAGACAACCAATTTTTTTTGACGTGATAACGTCTTATAAATTGATGAAACACCGGCTGCACGCACGAAAAAGTGTCACGTTCCGCCTGAGCCTGAGCGTGCAAGCGAGAGCGCGGTATAAGCGATAGAGAGGCACGATCGGCCCAAGCGTCGGCTTGTACGCATTTCTCTCTCTTCTCGCGTGACGTCAGAGAGTTCATCAATGTTTCTTTATGACGTTATCACGTAAAACTATCGTCCGTAAACCGACTTTACAGACAACCAATTTTTTTAATTCCTAAAAGCTGCGCTCTTCTGTAAATAAGTAATATTCTATATCTAAAATCATACTATACTATATCTAAAATCATACTAATAACGCCCATCTCTTGTTATTAGTATATAAATTACCTCTAGGTAATTTATATACTAATAACAAGAGATGGCATTACTAGTATGATTTTGGGCGACAATTTAGAAAATTAAAAATCCACAGTTTAAAACACAAGATGGTTAGTATGCTCTGAAATTAATGCCAATAAATAACTAACATTTGTCATTTTATTTTAAAATTTAAATTAACTGAATGTCTCCATAATAAATTATTAAAAAATTACATATTATAAATGAAATACATAATATTATACCAATGCTAAGTTATTCTTTAAGGTATTTATCATTTTTATTAATGTAATTTATTATATATTATGTATTTATTGTATTTTAATTTATATTATGTATTTTTTGTAGAGCCTGAGGAAGTTTTAATATAATATAAAACGAAACGTTGCGATTAAAAATATAGCTTAATAGCATATATCTTTATTGATCTATAATCCTCTGAAAAATAATATTATAAAATTAATAGATCTGAAACACATAACATGTTATATTCTACTGAACTTCAACTTGCAATAGCAATGGGCGAAGGATTTTTTTAAAGAAATTAGGATAAGGTGGACAAGTTTTGAGCATAGGAGTTTGACAGGTAATCGGCTTGGACCTTGGTATAGAATGAGGAACCATCTCGATATTTATCTGGAATTATTGAGGGAAACAATGGAAAACCGCAACTAGATGGCCGGTACATGAATTACCGTTTCAGTAGGAAATTAACTCCCAGCCACATCTGAATCCGCCGGGATTCGAACCTGGTACTTCCCGAATGCGAGTCTATTGCTCTCAGTACTACGCTACCTGTTCGGTAAAAATAATAAATCAATAAGGTATCCAAATATTTAGATGAGTTTAGTTACAGTTAGTAATTATTATAATATATTGTTTATAGAGTATTAGTTTATTTTTTGAGTGAGAGTGGAAAGATTCGGGGTTCGTATCCCGACGGTGACATTGTTTGAAAAAATAAACTAATTTTTCTATGTTGATAGCATTGTAACAATGGGTGTTTCTTAACAATTGTAGCAAACAGTAGCTACTCTATAAACAGTATCCAACTATGTTTCGTTATTGAAAATTTTTGCATAGATCAATATTTTTCAACCATCCAGTATACTTACCTACGTAATAAAATATCATAGTATCTAAATAAAGTAGATACCTATGTATTAAAAGTTTAGTCATAGAGGAACTGTGCACTGTGAACAATAAAAATAGATATAAGCTCAGAAAGGAATGCAGAAGACGCGAAAATTTATTCTAGCGTAATTCTAATATTAGGTATTCAAGCTGTAAAATGAATTCACAAAAGAATTTAAATAGGTAATCAAAATTAATTAAATATACTATAATACTACACCTAAGAGATTGAAAATGCTCTGTTTAATGGTTTTCTATTACAAAAGAGGAAATCCCCACATCTGATTCGCTGGGAATCATAATTTTTAAGTGAACTATTTTAATACTATCTTCATGAATGGATTTTCCGTTTTATTGACTAATAAACAACGTACGTACCTTCAACCTAAGACAAAACTGAGGATGATTACCGATTAAAACAATAAAATTAAATAAAAAATGTGGATTGACTTCAAAATAAGATAAACACATTTTTTGTTCTTTTCATAACCCCCTTCTCTATCTACGTTGGCGCAAATATTTTTAATGTTCCTTACCAACACTGGAAAAATATTTGATCTCACGCGGTGTTTGTCTGTCAATCTAGAGCAGGGGCGGGCAAATCTTTTGATCGGCGAGCTACATAGCTGATGAAAATTTGACCGCGGGCCGGATGGCTGACGAAAACTTCACCGCGGGCCAAAAATTTGCAGAAAAAAAGATCCTCACATTCTATTTCCGCATTCGGAGAGCAAAAAAAAAAAGGTCCTCACATTCTATTTCAGAAAAAAAAGTCCCCGTATTCTATTTCCGCTACAATTTTTCTAAAATTTTCTAAATTAATGCTTCGCGGGCCGCCATTTGCCCAGGCCTGATCTAGAGACTTTGGGACAGTTATTTTATTAGAGCCAAGTGTAATATTATATTTAACTTCTATTTGAATATAGTTAGGGACGATGTTTGCAAAATAGGAGGTAAAAGTAATTTTTTCCTTTTTTGAAATTGCTGCATTTTTTTAAAAATTGTTTTTTTTTTTCAAAATTTTTAGTGCTATTCCAATTAAATTTATTCTGGGTTGTCTCGAAACATCGAATAAGTTTTAGAATCTTTTAAAAATATGATAAAAATGTCTTCCAAATTGGTTCAAATTAAAAATTTCTATGTTGATCGAGAACACAAAGAAAGCATCGTATAAGGCTTATACATATTCTAGGAATTATTAAACGAATTCTCTTTTAATTCGTAAAGAAGGCTCAATATCCGCAATTTTCTTTAAAAATCCACGGTAATTTTAAATTTGATTGCCTATAACCAAATAATAGATACAGATAAATGTCTCTCTTGAGTTCTCAATTAGTAATGTAAGTATTTCCCATAGTTAAATAGAACGCCTTATGAAACATTTTCACCTATTAACAACTATCGGATGTCGCTATCTAATGTTGTAATTTGTAAATACAGCTGTACTGACAATTATCGGTTGGTGTATGCACACAGCAATAAATTTAATTGTTTTTTGGCAGAGGATGGACATGACCTAATACTCGTTTTAAAAACTACGTTAAACTCTCTATGGCAAGCGTTGATATTTATAAATTTTGCCCATCGAATTTTGCAGCAACTCTGTATAATAGACTAGCTGTTAGCCTTAAAGCTGATGATATAAAACTTTTCAAGAAAAATATAAAAAGTTTTTTTACTGGATAATGCATTTTATAGTGTTAAGGAATTTTTAGATAACTTTAAATAATTTTTAAATATGTAGGATTTGGTGTGTAATAAAGGCACATATTATGTATCTCTATTGACAAATAAAAAATTATTATTATTATTTTTTAATACCATTTTTTTTTTGGTTACTTTCAAGGGTACAATTTCTTAACTTATTAGTATTGATTGTTAATCATTATTTATTTTTACCTATTATGTTTCACAATTTGAATAGAGCTTTAAGAGAACAGCGTTTTAAAACTATGTAGAAACGAAATCTACGTTGGTTGAATTGTTTTTCAATTCAAAGCGTGTTTTTTAGTTTTGCTATTGATAAAAACTTACTACATAACATGTTATAAAACTATAAAAAGTTTAACCGGTCGAGAAAATGCAAACTTATTTGAATTTTAATTCAATAGCATACACTTTTCTTGAAGAAAGAAGCGATTTGCAACTTCCTTTCATTCTTTTTTAACTTCTTAACTCCTGTACCCCAACAGTTAACAATGTAACACAAAGTAGATAAGTCGGAAGAAAATAATTAGATTATGATGTTTACCATTTCCAGATACTAGGCAATTACTTTAGTTTCTGTCTTTTTCCAATACATAATTTTTAATTGACCAAGGAATGTTGCCGCTTTTTCTTTTAAAATATATTTTTATATTTTAGTCTTTTTTATTTCTTGTCGAAAAACAGTTCAAGGTATAAGGTCATATTTTCATAACGTAAAGATAATTAGGAGTTTCCTGCATAGCAATTGTCCTTGTTTATGCTTATCTGTAATATTCTTTCGTTCGCAATAACATTTAACTAAATGATTTTTTAAGTTTTTGTGTCAGTAAGAATGCCAGACCTACTGTGTTTGGTGCCAAACAGATCAGAGGTTTTGAATGCTTTGGTACTCGAGCTCCCACAAAATTTTCTCTCACATTAAAATTCACGATCATAAATATTATTTCCTTTCCGTTAATTTGTAATGTGATGAACTTTTATTAGGTATAGCAAAATTTTCATAATTATAAATTACATCAGAAGGACGAAAAAAAAGGATGAAGAGAAAGTAATGTGTATTAATTTTTATTAATAATATTTATCTTTAATTTTATTTAGGGTTCTGAAGAAGGCACAACTGGAGATGAAAAGTCGGCCTTTAAAATTGTTTAATGACCAACAATATTGTTATTATTTCGTCTTCCACCTCGTTCTCTTGAAGTGAACTTCAAACAAGGTGCTTTGAGAAAATTAACATAATAATAACAATTAGAGTTTACAGATACCCTAGAGAAAAATATTCGACACCACGGTTATTGTGAAAAAGAGTATGTTTGTATGTATTATTTAAGAAAGAAGAAGAATGGTTTCTACTTATTCAAAGTAAACATAGAATAGTTGTTTTGAAAGTATAATAATTTGACTATATTTATTTTTAATGAACAGAAACTGCCTGAATGTATTAAGATAGATACCAAAAACTGAAGAGGCGCCATTAGTTTGGTGATAAATAAACGGTCTGGTGCACGTATGTTTTGTGATATTCTGTGTGTTTTTAGACTTTTTTATGAAAAAAAAACTGCGTTGTGCATTATGTTCGGGTGTGTAGTCTACGGTTGTAAAAGCCAAAGCAGTAGAAATGAGCCTGGAGTTACGTTTCACAGGTATGACAACAAAAACTGAAGAGACGCCATTAGTTTGGTGATAAACAAATGGCCTGGTATTTTTTGTGATATTCAAGAAACTCAAGTATCGGACTATCCGGATGAAACCCAGACACCAAGCAACCCTGATAATATAATAGAGTTTCATAAGAAATTATTGTGAGACTAGCTTTTACCCGTGACTTCATCCGCGTGGAATCAGTATGCACAATTGATATAATTGATTACAAAATTCATAAATTCAACTTAGACGGCCCTATAAACAATGTTTTGTTGTTTTACCATCTTTTGCAAAAGCGTAAAGATTTTATGGATACACATGAGCAAGCTGTCCTTGCGAAAAACTAGATTTTTCTAGCCAGCTACCTTAAGTGTTTGCCCCTGGGCTTTGTTTATTGTTATTCGAAAAGCAGTGCTTAATGGTATTGTAATCTTTTAAATTGAAAAGGTAAATCCGTTGGTGTAATTGCTATTCGCGGTATTAAAACACTGTCTCCTTTATATTTGTCATGGATTATAATAGCCTTAGCAATATTTCCACTCAGACGAGAAACTTGTACACGTGGACCATTACACAATTTGGTCGCATTAAGATTTCGCCGCATTAAAGTACCAAAACACCCACTTTTAATTTATGAGAAGGCATTTCGCATCTTAAGTGGTTAATTTAAAAAAAAAATTGGTTGTCTGTAAAGTCGGTTTACGGACGATAGTTTTACGTGATAACGTATTCCGTAATACATAACCTAAACCTCCCAAAATTTGGTTTCAATCCGCTTATCCTTGGTGTCGGAATGATAAGAAATGTCAAAAGTGACGTTTGCAACTGTCAAAGTATTATGTTCTAATAATAATAATTAGTTATTCCAATACTTAACTTAGAAGGCGTTGCATTTCACAAAATACTAATGTCAAAAAATTGAATTAAACATTAGAAATGCAGCCGTTTTCATGTTAAGACAAGACATACGTTATTTTCTAATTTCCATGTACGGCAAACAAAGACGACCGACCGCGTCGCGCCATGCATTAGACAACATTGCATTTATACAGCTATTTTTCTATATAAATTTGTATAAAAAAACTGTTTAGGCAAATTCTGTTATACGAAATCTATGTAAAATGTTCTCCTCTTTCGTTTAAGACTGGTTTCAAACCGATCTGATTTAAATTGAGCGAGAAATTAGCAAAAAGCACGCACAGGGTCAGGCGGAACGTTACGCGTTACGCGTTACGAACGTTAGGAACGTTAGGATTTAGGAACGTTACACTTTTTCGTGCATGAGCCGGTGTTTTATCAATTTATAAGATTGGTGATTCATCAATTTATAAGACGTTATCACGTCAAAAAGAGAAGAAATTTTATGTCCCTCCTCAGAGTTCAAACTATCTCCATATTAAATTTCATCACAATCAGCCCAGCGGTCTGGCCGTAAAAGCGTAGTTTCATGCACACACTTCATCCCCATAGAGGTTGAACTTTAAAAAAAGTAGCCTTGTCCTTCCTCAGGCTTCAAACTATCTGGATATTAAATTTTATTGACAGAGTTACTTTCGAATTTATAATATTAGTAAGGATTAATATTTTGCTACTGTTGAATATTGTGAAAGCAGTAGCAAAGAATTTCAAAAGTTGGCGTCTATATGCGCTTAACAAAACAATAACAAAATAATGGTGACAAATGCATTAAAAAAATACCATATACAGTGTAAACTCTTTATAACGAAACTCAAGGGACCGAGCATTTTTTATCGTTATAGAGAATTACCGTTATATGGAGTGAAGAAAGAAAAACAACCAAATTAACAATAATCTTCAATGTACTGTATAATATCTTCATAACGAATTTTAAGGGACCGAACATTTTTTTCGTTTAAAAGAATTTTCGTTATATGGAGGAAAGAAAGAAAAATAATCAATCAATTGTCTGACGTTTTTCGCTATGCCAATATTTGTTTTTATTTTAAGTATCTTATGCATGCCTTGGGATGTGGTGGAATAATCTTCATTAAATAATAGGAATTTTTCGATAAGTTTGGCGTCATCAAGTGCTTGTTGAATAGATGGTGATGGTTTAGAATGGTCCTCTTTATGTCTGTAAACATTTGCTGACGCTTAAATATGAACATATTTCTTCGTAATAGAGAATGGCTGTTGCGTTATAAAGAGGGTATTAATGTATAGGTTTTAAGGTAAACCAACCAAATCGTAAAAATTTCGACGTTATAGGGAGTTTTTCGTTATAACGAAGGACGTTATAAAGAGTTTACACTGTATAAGAGTTTAGTTAGTTTCTATTTCAGCTTACGGGTATAATTTCTCTGGCTTTCGTATTTTGTGCGTGCAACTTAAGTTTAGTTGATTTTAAATAATACAATTGTGAGGGTCTGCATCCGTACGTATCTAACGCAAGCAAGGATAACAACGTAGCAATGGCAAGGTAATGTCGACTGAAGCTGAAGAGTGAAGACAAGTTAGGAACATCGTTACAACACATAAACGATGTAAATTGTGCCGCACCGCATTTAGTGCCGGAGCTGGTGCCTGGTGGGCACTGCTCGTGCTACTAAACAAGGGATTCCCGTGTTGAATAAATCAAATTTTGTACAAAACGTGATTTTAATACGGAAATGGAATCCGCGTTGGAATTATACTGACAGAATATCGTATGCCTCTCTATATTGTGTAGACTTGGTTGGATGGATGGGCTGCATATATATATATACACGCAGGGACTGTATATAGACGTCTGTCTGTGTGTAGTATACATAATTATACTAGTTTAACAAATTGAGTTTACCTTTGTTCGCACTTTCCCTTGACGTGCGAGGTTTTATTGTTTTAACTAGGTACCTGGAACCCTTGTTTGTATACAGAAGTACACTGCGAATATCATATATAAAATACTTACAGTATTCTATGTAAATAAATGGAAGATTATCATCTTTTCGTTTAAAAAAATGTTGAAAGTTGAATTTTTTTAAAGAACCACGCTCAAACCTTATAGGATTTGGTTCTCGGTTAAATTGATCGAAAATAGTTTTATTTTATAGTTTGAAGGGCATTAAGAAAAAGTGTCAATCGGTGCATAGCCTAAAAACCAATAGATTTCTAGCTACTGATGTTTGTAGAGATTTTAGATATAGGGGATATCCATTGAATTCACAATATTAAAAAAGACGGGTTGCACTCCGGGAGTGCCGGCAGAAGTGAAAACTTGAATATTAACGTCTTAATTTTTTGCATTTAGAAGCATTGTTTATTTATTGGCAACACTTTATAAAAAATAAAATGGTTTGTATCATAGATTGCATTTTTATGTACGATATTTCAACGCTAGATGTCTAATGTTGTATAAAAAGTAGGTATCTGGCAATTTCTATCACTTAGAGAGTCTCACCCAGTTCTTACTTTTCCTGACGCAAGTTTAACATTTTTTACCCATTACAAAAAAAGTGTACAACGCCGCTAAAGAAGTTTTCACTTCAAAAAACTTAAGCTCTAGAGATATGTTTTCGAGTGCGCTGAATCCGAGTATGACATTATTATTTCATACGGGGTGGCATCTTCTAACATTACCTAGTTTTAAATTTGGCATAGAACTTAAATTTAGCGATCAAAAAAGACAGAAACTATTTGTATCAATTTTTGAGCTGCTGTTGCCGTTCTTAGACAGCTTGGAACAGAGATGCAGTATCCTCATATTATTTTATAATCGTTTTTATTACAGTTATTAAATTTTGACATGTCAATTAAATTCACTCAAAGGTCACAGTTTAAGACATTAAATTCTTTAAATTACATTAATTGGATATCAGTAGAAATAATGTGTAATTTATACATTAGTTTTATGGATGTAAAAAAATATCTATAAGACTCTAAAGATAATATACTGAAACTTTACATTCTCAATATTTCTGTCGAGGATTTCAAAAGCAACCAAATGACATTAACTGTATAATATTTTATGTATTATGAAAGACGCAGTGAGCTTATCTCGATCCATTCTTTATAAAGGAAACGACATCACATTAACGTAAAATTATACGACTTGTTGGCTGTGAAATTTACAAATATTTTAAAACATCGTCTAAAACGACTTATAATATTCTTGTTTAATTTTTTACATTTTAACGACTTTTTGATAGGACAAATACAGTGAAAGCTTTTTATCATAAAAAATATTTAATTCGTTTAAATATAAATCACAGCGTAAATGTAGAAAGTATAAAAATATTGATAGGTAGGTACTATAAAGTATAATTATAGTATATATAGTTTTAATCTTTCCAATAGCATATATTTAAAAAAATTAGAGATTATTTCATTTTGAATTCCAATTAACAATAAATATAAATCAAATTTTTTTCATAAAAAGTGATTTACATACATCACCGTTAAAAAAACACTTATTTTACAGAAGAAATTATTAACTAAAATCAAACGATTTCTCTTTTATATTTCCGTAAAAATGTGAACGTTTATGACTGTCCATCAATAAAAAGTTTATAATGGATGCAGTAGATATATCAAAAAAATATTCTCATATCCTACTGATTGTTATTTTTTCAGTTGATTAAACACTATTCTTTTTAATAATAATAAAAAAACAGCATTTATTTGAATACATTAAAATGGTCGTTCATTTGCCTACATTTTCCGTTCTTTACAAGGCATCTATATATATCTTTTTAAATAAGGCCTGATTACAAATTTTTTTCAGATTTTATTGCATGTCTTTATGGCTGTATAGTAAGAGCAGCATATCTTTCCACTTTTTATTTATACGATTCACTTTCGAACGCCAAGCGGTTTCCTGAGTTGAAATTTTATTTTTATGTGTCCGTAGATAAAAACTGGATACTATGCCTATATTGCTCACTGCTGCAGAATTCTGCGAAATGATCGCTATGTACATCTACAAAATATACTTTCATAAAGCTGAAAGTGTCCACTGATTTACGTCTTATACACTATGTTTTCAGATTGCAGAATACATTCCAGTGAGCTTGCACAAATGGAAATATTCAAATTTATAGACAAAATGACGTACTGTGTTGTAATTTGGAGGTCTAGATTAAATTATATGATAAATTATAAAAACTGGGTAAATTTTATGGTTCAGAACTTACCATGTATATTGTACATACATTTTGACTACGTCAATTTTGGCTTTAAAAAACAGCTGACAGTGCGTAATGGCTTAAAAGTTCCAGATACAAAAAACTACTATTTCTTGAAAATGTAAGCACAAAATTTGGATATAAAATGCATAAGATTCTTGTCTCTGACTGATTCAGCAGAATATTTGAAAATTTAACTTAGGTATATATATTTATTAATAGAGAAATTATTTTCTTTCATGAAAAATATATATGTATACTATTTGGACAATGAGAGTGCATTTTTTTTGTATTGTTATAAAATATATATCTATATATTCCATAAAAAAGATATGGTTATATTATTGATATATTTTATTTTCAATTTTTTTACTGATAATACAGGGAATAGAGACCTTTCAGAGTTGAAAAAATTAGGGGAGAGCTGGATTTTTGCAAGAATCCACTTTTCATGGTTGTAAACAATATATCAAAAGTTCCCACATGTGCCGCTAAAAATGTTACGCGGGAAAATATAGTATTACTTTTTTTCGTAAGACACGGTTTTCGATCAAATTTGATTTAAAAAGTTGTAACGTTTATATTTTTTATGTCGTACCGATGTCAGGTTATACGAACAAATACAATGCAACATACGACATACATCATGCGGATGCATGAACTGGAATGGTTTACTAAGCGATTGAATGAATGCGAGGTGAGAGAACGAGCATCATGTCGCAGCGTCGTACGTAATTGGTAATTTTAGTATTACGGAAAAAATTAAAACTATGTTTTTGTAGGCAATTAGATAACCACTATTTTTCTCTACAAAAGTCACCGTTAACGAGATTTTCGCGAAAACCCGTTTTTTGTGACCTTTGATCCGCGTAACATTTTTAGCGGCACATGTATTGGTGGGGACTTTTGAGATATTATTTGGAACCACAAAAATAAGGTTCATACGAAAATCTAGCTTTCCTCTAATTTTTCCGAAGTTTGACTTATTTTTTGTCTTTATTCCCTGAACTATTAAGAAATTAAACAACTCATAAGTACACTGGTCATTGTTTATTTATTTAATCTTTCTACAGGCATTCTCCAATTACAGAAAAACAGTAAAATAAAATATAGTTTAAAAAAAACTAAAAAACACGCTTTATATCGGACTAAAAAGTAAAAAATAATTGTTTTAAAATAAGCTTAAAAAGCGTGGGGCGCTTTGTTCCACATTTTCGTACATCGAGCGCCCAACGCTTTTTAAGCTTATTTTAAAACAATTATTTTTTACTTTTTAGTCCGATATAAAGCGTGTTTTTTAGTTTTTTTTAAACTATATTTTATTTTTCACTTTTTAGTTTGAGGATCTATAAAAGAATTTATTAATCCTGGGGGTCCTAATAAGGATAATGGGAAACTGTTATCAAATTATTGCATTGTCATCGGTCCTTGATACGTATGCAAAGTTTCAAATTAATCAGACTTCGGGAAATTGGTGAAAATTATGCTCAAAGATTCCGTTACGGACATACATACATAGTTACAACCCAAACTAATATAAAGCGTTTAATAATAAGGATAATGGGAAACTGTTATCAAATTATTGCATTGTCATCGGTCCTTGATACGTATGCAAAGTTTCAAATTAATCAGACTTCGGGAAATTGGTGAAAATAAAGCGTTTACTACAGAGGATCTATAAAAGAATTTATTAATCCTGGGGGTCCTAATAAGGATAATGGGAAACTGTTATCAAATTATTGCATTGTCATCGGTCCTTGATACGTATGCAAAGTTTCAAATTAATCAGACTTCGGGAAATTGGTGAAAATAAAGCGTTTACTACAGAGGATCTATAAAAGAATTTATTAATCCTGGGGGTCCTAATAAGGATAATGGGAAACTGTTATCAAATTATTGCATTGTCATCGGTCCTTGATACGTATGCAAAGTTTCAAATTAATCAGACTTCGGGAAATTGGTGAAAATTATGCTCAAAGATTCCGTTACGGAAGTTAGTTACATACATACATACATAGTTAGTTACAACCCAAGCTAATATAAAGCGTTTAAAAAGAAATGCAAGAATAAGACTATTTGTTTTTATTGCCGTATTTCTGCCGATAATTTTTCTGTTAAATAATAAAGTTGGTACAAAATATTATCTTTGCTTGCACGATGAGAGTTAAATTATAGCGTTATGGAATAAAAATGTGCGAAAAATTTAGCATATTGTTTCACAGAGCAGTTAATTAATTCTGTAGCATGAACGCTGCTTTCTCTATAACGTATATTCATACATGCATACATTATAGGTCTATAAAATATAAATGGATATAATGTATCTCATATAAGATAATGTTATACATATTCTATTTGACCTAAAAATTGTCTCTACCATATAATTTCTCTACTATATAATTTCTTATTGATTAAATAGTCTATTTTTCGAAAAGATCCACATATTTATTATTTTATATGAATTATTTACAATGTTTTTTTTATTATGACGTATTACAATAATACATGTTTAATTTATTACAATTTTGCTGTGTCTGACAAATCTTAATCATATGTTGTGATTTTTCATTCAGTTATTTAGATTTTTTCACTATCTAAAATTCAGTTTTTTTTCTGTAATCTGTCGATTTTTTAGTGTTACTTGAAAAGAAAAAAAAGAACCCTTACAGGATCACTTCGTTGTTCGTCTGTTAAGACCATTTTTTTCAGGAACACGTGAAGGTATCAAGTTGAAATTAATATCAAATACTCAAATCTGTAATCTCTTGGAGCTGTGAAAAAATCAAAGTCAACGCAATCAAAAGATACGGCTGTTTATGCCGCTTATTTCGACACTCGCAAGGGAATCAAAACCTACCTATAGGGTATTTCCCGTTGACCCAGAATTATGAAATTTTATAAGAAGCAAATGTCTTATATAGCACAAGTAAAATAAAAATGCCGAAAAATGTTTTGTAGTTGCATCCTAAAAAAATATTTTTTTGCGATTCGGTATGGACTGCTACAGATCATTTGTACGGAACGCTCGGTGCACGAGTGCGGCTTGCCTTTGAAAATATATGCAACAATTTTCTTGGAAACAATAAATCTGAAAATTACTACGAACACGTGAAAGAACTACTCTCTGCCTATACCCACATTACGGGATGCAGCATGTCGCTAAAACTTCATTTTGTCCATTCTCATTTGAATTTCTTTTCTGAAAATTTAGGAGCAGTATCAGATGAGCATGGAGAAAGATTTCACAAAGACATCATATCAATTGAAAAACTAATATATTGGATATAAATGGCGGTTTTATTGAATTTTTTTAAAACAAAAAAATCTCCGCCTCCCTCATTACTGGAGGCTGATATCGAAACTCCAAGGTCAGAGCTAAATTAAGCAGACCAAAGTACATGAAAATCAGCCAAAAATTTTCCAGGGAGGATTATCCTGCAAATAATGGCTTTCGCATTTTCGATAAATTGAGATAATTGCTTTTTAGAAGCGACAATACACTGCATTTGCACTGCATTCAGTACACGGTGTCTGGAAGACCATTAAAGAAGCGGAAATATCCTAGCAGAACTATTTCGGACGACGTCACACACTAGACCAGCACGGACCAGCAACTTTTTGTGCGGATTCACGAACGACAAATCACTAGCACTTTAAATTGACGACTGTTGCCGGTTACAGGCACTGATCTAAATTAGATCAGTGCCTGTGACTTGTTATTTAACGAAGTAGCGCATATTAGATCATCTAATATGCGCTTCTTCGTTAATTAACAAGAGAACCTTTACGTGCTGGTTGAGTAAACCCATGTTTAATAAATATGTGCGGCCTTTTATAGTACTATATAGTTTTAGACAAAACCTAACGGAGCCTTTTTTCAAAACAGTGTACAAGAAGTTCTTCTTTTTGCAGTACAACATTTATTTTAGACCCTCTGCTTTTCCTACGAGGATTTAAATACATTTTCAAACCTTGAACATCGATACTGAGTCGGTCGAAAACAGGCTTAACCATTAGTTCAGTCATAATCTCAGACTTATAATAGGGAGGTGGGTTATTTGTCACAATATAAAGTAAAATAAAAAAATACGGGTTGCACTCCGGGAATGCCGGCAGAAGTAAAAACTTGAATATTAACATCTTACAAATTTTCGATCAAAATGGTTTGTATCATAGATTGCATTTTTATTATGTACGATATTTCAACGCTATAGATATCTAACGTTGTATAAATAAAAGTTTCCGTCTTACGCATTTTCGTTCAGGACACGTGACCTGACGCGAATTTAACATTTTTTACCCATTACAAAAAAAGTGTACAACGTCGCTAAAGAAGTTTTCACTTCAAAAACAGATATCAACAATCAACTAAAAGATACATAAAAAAAAATTCTCAAACCTTTTTATCGATATCTTTTTTTGTACTTATTGTGAAGTTAGTTTTTTTATTACAATGCAGTTTTTGCTTGCATGCAGTTTTCATAAACACGACGATTTCTATAAATGAACTTTTCAATGAAAGTCCGTTGAGTGAATCTTTATTTCAGAACTAATATGCGATCGTTATTGCATAACTGTTCAAAGCTTAGCAATTTCGTTCAGTACATAGAGTGTGAAAACAATAATCTGGGAGTTGCAACTAGGTTATTTCAGCTACAGAAGAGACTTTTATCTCTATCAGATGGTGGGCGAACCGGAATCGATTTACTCTATTTGTTTTAAGAGAACACACCCCGGAACAAGAAGTCGTTTCCAAAACTTTTGTCACATCATGAATTGTTTGCTCAAGTTGCGCGGGTGTTCCTATAGTTACGCTACAGTTCTGAATTCAATGGGGAATTGAAAAACTTTTCTAAAATCTGACAAAAGCATCACATTTTTAGAATATCTACATATATTCGACGGAGGAAGAGAACCGGGTCAAGCCGTGAAAAAAATATTTTTATACGGAATTGTTTTATTTAGATTTAATATTCTGAGGGTAAAAATAGTAATCTGTACGTACAAAAGATAAAATCGAGTATGTTGCATTTTTTGTAATTTTTCTGCACCTTCCTAACTAATTTTTCAAACTCTATTTTGTTTAATACAAACTTAAACAACATTTCGAGAATTAATCTTTAGATGCGTGTGTGATCTATAATTAATAAGCTTAAAATGTTGAGTCACCCCAGAATTACGCGCTGTATTTACCATGAAAAGAATCCAACGAAATACCGTCGAACGAAATTTATTCATAAACGTACATTTTAAATTTAAATAAACCTCAATTTAGAATTAAAAAATTTTTTTAAATTTTTATCTCGTTTTGATTGACTTTTAGAGGAACTCATAATCGATTTTTGTTTTTGAATCAAAGTATGAACGTTTTGAACAGACTTGAAAATTTTACTAAAAATATTGATCCTTTGGTTTGAACTCTAGGCGCGACAGCCAAACAGACAACAAACAGACACTCGTGTGAAATGGACTATTTACCCACTGCGGAACGGAGCAGGCATATGCGTTTAGGGAGAGAGATTGTTCGTTTGTAGATTTGTTTGTGCACTCGGATGTTGCCAATTATCTTGAAAACGGTTCAATCGATTCAGATGCGGTTTTCTGTAAATTATATTAATTGTACCTACTTCATCTGCAATGATTCTTATAAATAAATGTTACGATGGTACATAATTGATTGTTTAGTTGCATAAATCGATCATTTATAACAGTTGAACTGATTATATTTTATTTTTTAGGTTAGTAAGTTCAAGAAACCGTTGACTTACAAATTTTATTTTATTCATAGAATTTATTAATAAATTAGTAATAAATTGTTAATCTATTTAGTAATAAATAACTTAATTCATTAATCAAATAATAATAAATAAAAAACAGTGCCAGGCAAATATGGCTATTATTCTATAAGAAACTCCGCAGCAGCACAATATGTCTGTCTTTAATAGGCTATTTACAAATCCAGGCGAAGGCGGATCGGGCCGCTGGTATTTCATATTTGCGAATGTAAAATAACTCGATACGTTGAGAAAGTTGCAAGACAACGGTGAGCGATTGTGAAGTAACGCTTAGTATCGAGTTTGCAGATACCTACCTTCCAGCAGGTGGTGGGGTACTACTGTGTACTTTTGCCCATTCTTGCAGTCTGGTACGTTTCCAATACGATTACAGTTTTAATATCGGGATTACTGACGTATTCCTAAGAGTCGCCAATATCGGCTCCAGCGCTCATTACTGGCAGCTACTTGAAAAACACGACTACTTTCTGTATATATTTTCATCTTGGTTTTCTTCTCTCGCTACTTGTGTATTTTTATTTTGCACTTTCAGTTCCACCTTGCTTATAATTTTATGTCACGTTCGAAGTACATTAAAAACTTTTTGAATTTTTATTGGTAACAACTTTGAATACAAATTTTACATTGTTCGGTCGTATTTTATTATGAAATGGGTAAAGCTGCTTACTTTATCTCATATCTATTCAACAGTATGTGGAAACTTATGTTTTTGTAACAACTTTATCCTATAATAATAGATAATTTTATTTAACCATTTTTAATATATTTAACTTTAAAAAAACTCAAACTTAACGCAAACTTTTGTTCATCTGTATATAAATACTAGTGATGTGCCAGATCGTTAAAAATGTATATCCGCGGATACGGATCTGAATACGGATATTTGGTTTCAAGATTCGCGGATACGGATACGGATCTTAACTTTCTTAGAGTACGCGGTGGTAAATATTGCACATCGACCTTTGGAAAGAGACTATCTGTTATGGGAAAAAGTTATTGACCTCTTTAAGAGTTAACTCTCGTAACAGATTGTCTCTTTCCAAAGATCGATGTGCAATATCTCATTATAAAGATAGTTTTTTAGTACCTTTGAGTTATGTACTTTTGGTATGGTTCTCACTACGATAAATGTTTGCAATAAAAAGGTGCCAAATACGATTTTAACACTTTGACGGACAAACCGGCTTAGACCGTCATAAACAAAACTTAAAAAGTTTGACACGACGGCTGAAGCCGTCGTATACTACGGAACGTTTTATAGCCAGACGGGTGTAGCAGTCTATTTTCCAGTGTTGAATACATACCCTGTGTGCTCTGTGTCACCGTACAAATATCTAATGTTCAAACATAAAAATTTAATTAATTACGGTAGAATATCGATCACTTAGCGATCACTATAGTATGTACCTATAAATACAGTGAAAACTCTCTTAAGCGGACACCTTCGGGACTATTAAAATATGTCCGCCTAAGAGAGGTGTCCGCGTATGGGAAAAATTGAAAAACACATATTTAATATGTATGTACATACATACTATATAATATGTACATACATATTTTTTATTTACATAATAGGGTAGAATTTTATTGTTTTCTCATATACATACGTATCAAATCAAAAAATCAAACATAAAAAGTATAACTTAGTTGGCTTGAAAAAATCAATTATGGTAGTTTGACGCGTATTAGTTTTAAGCATGTTGTCTTGAAAATGTAATTCCAAGTCAGATAACATCTGCATTGCTGTTGAATCTCCTTTAGTTTTGGCAAATTCTTGAATTGTTTTCACCATACCAATGGCCTGCTGATAACTTGTAGCATTAGATTGATCAGTTATGGTTATTTCTTCATCGGATTCGTCAGATTCAACTAACGTCAGGTTGTCGCCTTTTTTTACAATTTTGTTAAAAGAGGTGTCATCATCATCTTCCACTAATAAGTTATTATCGATGGTAATGAATTCGCCTAAATCATTTTTTTTATTGCAACGTGTTGCATCATTTTTAATTTTGTGTCCGTTTAATAGAGAATTTTACAAGTTTTGTACTTAAATATTGCGTCCGCGTCCGCCCAAGAGAGAGTCCGCTCAAGAGAGATTATGTCTTATGGAATTCTCTTGTACTTCATTCCGGACTATCACATGGTGTCCGCCTAATAGAGCTGTCCGCTCATTAGAGGTGTCCGTTATGAGAGGTTACACTGTAATAATTTGTAAGAGCGGTGCATTGAACTCAGTATAAATAAGTTATAGGAACCAGTTTATGATTACTTGCTTTATAAGACGGTTCTTCAGTTGGTTGTAAAGAGTATATATGAAGTCAAAACCATTTTGAAGTCATTTTTGAAATCTTGACGTTATATTCGTCCATTCGGGCTTGAATAATACGAAGATAATGTTTTTATAAAAGAGTCCACGTACGTTTATTTATATAACGTCAATCTTTTCCTTTCATAGTATGTTCTAACAGCTGTAAAATGTATGAAAGTCTCTATTCATATATTTCATTATTGTCATAAATGGCTTTTTCTCATGATTAAAATTTTAAAAATTCATCGGCATAATATGTATGTTTGTACTATACGTACGTAAGTTAATTCATATTAAACACAAAAAACCAAACAAGCTAAATCAACAGTAGAATTTGAAATTATATTTTTATCAGATGCCATTCACAATTTTAATTAATACATCGGGCTATATATATTATGCAGCTAATTTCTGTTACAGCTGAACGTAATATTGCACAATTTAAATATTGATGAGATTAAATAAATAAATAGGAGACGGCGGGCGGCGTAATTGCATCGGTAGCTAAAATTGACTACTGCATATTTCATTAATTGCTATGACCCGTCAAAGGAGATGTTGACGGTGCATTGTGATCTGACAGTCAAAACATTCCTCCTATATTAATTCATATGCATAACATACAAAGAAGCTATATGTGTAACAGTTACGTAGGTACCTATGCTGCAGAGGTGAACGGAACCATACGATTAATCACTAATCAGGCATACAGTTACGGTAGCTCACTGATTGCTCTTTGGTTTTACGACATTAGTGTTCACCTATTTGCAGTTCAAAGTAGTATTTACCAGTAAATTAATTGGACGGTATTGTTACTTTTTATTATACGAAAAAAATATAAGTATAAAACCTTTTAAAAACTATTAAAATGTACTAAAATGAAGAAAGTCCGTTGCACACGAGGCTGGATTTGCCGCTAGATTTCTTGCTAGATTTCACTACTAGCTTTCTACACGCTGGTTTTCTTAATTGTTATTATGTGCTCGCTTCACACGAGACGTCTTTAAAAGCCTGCAGGTAGATTCGTTGCACGCGCGATGATAGAACGGTAACAGGAGTGCATGTTTATTGTCTCTGAACAGAACACACACTATGGCGTAGTATTTGTGGGAGTTTGTTCAAATCGCCCACGTGACAAGATAATGTAGCAAGCATTGTTACATTAACTCTCTCTCTCTCTTTTGTAATATTGTCAAAATTAGTTTTACTTAGCTACGCAGGAAAAATGAATGTTGTTATAAATTTGGCAAAAATCAATTTTCTTCATACCTCGATCGAAAGTACGTACTTTCGTCCCTTATAGCAGGGACGAAAGTTTGACATTTACTCCCTGTTATTTATTATATTAAATGACAGCGGTAACCCTAGTTACGAGTATAAATACGCATGAGAAATTTTTTCCTCCCGCCGTTCTCACTAGGAGTAAATGTCAATCTTTCGTCCCTGCTGACGAAAGTACGTACTTTCGAGCGGATATTAAGAAAAATCGTATACACCACACGGGCCTTATAAGTTGAAATCGCGACCCTGCGCGTCATGGTGCCTTCGGCTTCGCCTCGGGCTCATGACGCGCAGGGCCGAAAATTCAACTTTCGGCCCTTGTGATGTAATAATACTATTAATTAATGTGAACTTGAGAAAACAATTCATAACGATTTTTTTATAGTATTATTTATTTTAAAGTAAGAACTTTATTTAGTGCTTACAATACTGAAGAACAGCTTTTATGATTTTGAGTAAAATTGACACATGGATACTTTTTTAGTGCCGGTATTAGACGGCATGAAAATACACGCAGACTGCGAGGGTGACGTTATATACAGTATGTAAACACGTAAGGTGCACATAGGGAAATTAGCATTGGGAAAAAATACTTGGTAATCTTGAGGATTTCTATTTTATTTTGATTTATTTTTATTTTACTTGGCTTTCTTAATAATAAAAAGCTCTTATAAGTCACTATTTTAATTTTTTTGTACCAAAAATAAAACAAAAAAACAACTCCATTTGTTTGAAAACATTTCATTCAAAAATTGTCTGACTGGTATGACGTATGTGCGTCGGTAAATCAGTGACCCAATATCTTTAGGTTCAACACGAATAGGCGGAGATATTTGATCTCGCACCATATTTAAGTATTTTTGGGAATTTAATGTCCCATTAATAAAAAAAAGTCCGATTATGTTGTAATCATTTGAATATTTTCTTCGGTAGTAGACACATTCATTTTGCAAAAGAATATTATCTGTCAAATTGAAAAACACGATTTCAAGGCTCACTCTGATCCAATCATTTTTTCCCAATGTTAATTTCCCTATGTGCACCTTACGTGTTTACATACTGTATATTCTACAGGCCTACGGCTATATTATGTGAAAGTTAGTTTGAGTTGTGACGGGCCGTTTATATTTTTTATATATGAAAAACTTCGACCGAGAACCCCAGTAGCTTCGCCAAGAGTACATTTTTGTTCATAATATTTCAATAAAAATTAAATTCATAAAATCATTCAAATATTTTTGAAAAAATGATGGCACTTGCGTATGTTTTCCTTCAACAGATGCATCCAGTTAAATGAAACAGGCAAACAGACGCACAGACTTTTTCCAAAAATATGTTTTTTGGATTCGAAGGAAAAAAAATATTGTAAAATATTGAAAAAATGAATTTTGAGCTAAGTACCATTCCCCCACTTGTGATGTCGGAATGGTAAAAAAGGTATGCGTGACACTCTCGGGTGTTAGAAGTGAAACTTTTTGGCTTCTAGCATTTGTTGACGATTTTATTATTTTAGGATTAGGAGATGTTTGTCACTTGACTAGTGAAAATGCTACGTAAAAAAAATTCTCCCAAAATTTCCTAGATCAAACCTGTTAACGGCGCAAACCGAGTTTGTTTCCAACTTTATTAAAAAAACGAAGTTCTTATTCATACATCAATAGCAGGTAGAAAAAAACTTTCTTTAAATTTTTGATAGCATCAGTTTGTAGAGATTTAAATTTCCCACAAAAAAGGTACTTAGTACTAAATCCGTGAATTTATTATTTTCAAAAATATGTTCGGTTTAACTTTCTCATAATGGGAAACAACCTCGGTATATACCGCTTATAGGTTTGATCTAGAAAGCTGAAATTTCGGAAGATTTTTTTTTAGGTCCAATGCTAAAACATTAGCGAAAAAACACCCTAATACAGACACTACGCACGACGCTTTGATAAAGAGAGTAGAAACAGTTTTCCCGCTCTTTCTTCTCAGCTGCCGGTTGAAGCGTGGGAAGGGGAGGCGTTTCACTTTTCGTCTGATTCAGACCAAAAAAAGATTCTTTTCAAATCCTAAAATTCCTGATTATAATTTATTGTGCAAAAAAGGAAATTCAACAAAGAAGAATCAAGACATTAGCAGTTTCATAGCAGTTTTTATTTATTTATTTATTTATTATTATAGTAATCAACAGGTATAAACCCAATAACAGATTACACTATAACAAATATAAAGAAATATAAAGAAAGCCTTAAATAAGCGTAAGTATACAAAAAAGAGATAAAAAATAAAGAAAATTTGAGAATATGCAGAATTCAATAATAGTACATAATATACAAAAATGATACAGTATTACAGTGCATTCAGTTAATTTACATAATTAAGTAAGTGGACAGTTAAAACCTTTCTATATTCGCCAAATTTTATATCAAATATATTAATATTTGTCTCACTCAGCAAGTTGTTCGCAGTCGAGCACATTTTGTATATAGGCGCGTTCATTTCATGATTGAACTTGGGAAACGGTAAGTAAAAAGTACGTGCATTTCTTGAAAAGTATGATGGAATTGAGAAGTTAAGATTTTGGTAAGTACACATATCATCAACTTGATTATGTATTATTCTGTATATGTAAAAACACGCAAACAATTTCCGGCGATCCTCTAAACTTAAGAGACAAAAGTGATTCAATAAGTCATCACAATATGTCACAACAATAATAATTTATAATTGCTTTAGATTGTATCGGAGAATATTTTTACTGGGAGTTAATGGGTTAATAATAATATTGTATTTTATAAAACAACATTGTGGCGCCTTTAGTACATGTTTTAATTAACTGATGTAAATCGTTTTACATAAAACTTCGATTTTACAATTACATTGAACAAAGAAAAATAACCATTAATCGTGTTTTAAGCGACATTATACATTAAGAATTGCATTACGTCGTAATTGTTACCATGTACCCTCTAGTGACCTTTGTGGAAAGATTTATTGATAAAATTATGTAGTCACGAAAACCCTTTGCTCTACATAATGTTTCAAAATTGCAAATAAATCGTACTGACGTAAAAGTAATAATTTATTTATCTTGTTTGTAATGTGTTATTTTATGACGAGTTGTGACATTGTGTTACTAACGAATTATAATAGCGAGTCTTAACAGTCATTTGAGTTAAAAAAGTGTTACAATCGAGATACTTACGAAGGTTTGAACGTATCACCTATAAAATAGCTGGGCTGGAGTATAATAACTCGATGTGCAAAATATCCATTGAAAATAAACAACTATTATTTTAAATAATAAATAAATAAATAATACTATTAGCCGTTTTAAGTGCAGAAAATTGATTTTTGAAAATTATTTTTTTTGCGCACGGAAATTGGGAAGGCGTTTGGGGGGGACTTCTTTAAAAAACAATTATTACGGGATCGTGTCGATGCGATAGCGTTTGTTTTGCGCAGTGAAAAGAGGCAGCCGTCGGGGGGAGTTTTTTAAAAAACAATTATTACGAGGTCGTGTCGATGCGATGGCGTTTTTTTGGCGCAGTGAAAAGGGGGAGTGAGATAGAAATAAAGTAATTCTACACCAGCTATTATGACGTGCATATGTGATTTCTGATTGGTTAGATTAAAAAAATGACAATGAAAGACGAAAAGTTTTTACAAAGTTTTTTTATTTTTCGACGTCAAAATTTAGCGTTTTCTATGTCTTAAAAAAAGTAAAAATTTGGGCACATCGAGTTATCGTATTGGACCTAAATAGCTAATTTTCACATCATAATAAGTATATTTATAATATTTTTGACAGGTTACGTTCGGCATAATCTAACATCTACTTTGTTTCTCTGTCGCTCATATGGATTTCAATGGCAACTGACAGATTAGTAAAACTGCATTAATTTTTTTACTTTTCGCACTAGTGCTAAACAGTCATTTTACTACCGCTGTACAAGCAAGAGAGAAAGAGAGAGATTGTGAATTATAGACGCTTAACAGCTGAGGTCATCGGCGTCTATTACAAGCAAGAAAAGCAGAGCCTATCTTATTCGGGGTCGTACAAAAATCTATACTAGATGCATACAAATTCATATGGCACAAATCAGAAGATTAAACATTCACAGTGTACCTATTGAAGCGTATGTATACGGTATGTTTTAGTATTCATGGCCTCACTTCGATATTTTCTGAAACCGGTTAAAATTTAAATATCTAGTCACATTGCGAAACTTTTTAAAACTAATCTTTTCAAGTTTTATCACTACACCAGCATACCGTAATCAGAAAAAAATTCCACCGTTGGCTTGTAAAGTATAGTAAATTTATTTAGAAAAGTTGTTCAGAATCAAAACTTATTTCTGGAAATTAAGTTTTTGCGAAAATCCAACTACGTAATATTTTTGTTAATATTTAGAGATCGTTATTTTGAAATTTTCTTATGTATAGGTACTAGGTTAGCTTTGTGACAAAATTTAATTTGCTTAGAAAAACATCATAAAAGTAACAACAAATAAGGCCTAGTTTATATGAGAGGCGTTCAACGCGCGTTGGCCCAACGCGCGTTTACAGTTTCTATACAATTGTATAGAACTGTTTATATGATAACGCGCGTTCGTGGCGCGTTGAACGAGCGTTATCATATAAACAGTTCTATACAATTGTATAGAAACTGTAAGCGCGCGTTGGGCCAACGCGCGTTGAACGCCTCTCATATAAACTAGGCCTAAAGATAGAGGATGCCATTAACGTCGATCATTTGCTAAAAAGCTACATTTTAATTTACTGCGTGCCCGCGTCTTAAAATCTAGTTTGAATAAGTTTCAGTTATTTTTGCATTGAGAAAAGCTCTATGGTCATGCTAATTATTATTTTCCATTGAAAGTTCAAAATTATATAAATTTCCATTACTTCACCTCTTAGGCCTAGTTTATATGAGAGGCGTTCAACGCGCGTTGGCCCAACGCGCGTTTACAGTTTCTATACAATTGTATAGGACTGTTTATATGATAACGCGCGTTGGTGGCGCGTTGAACGCGCGTTATCATATAAACAGTAAACGCGCGTTAGGCCAACGCGCGTTGAACGCCTCTCATATAAACTAGGCCTTAGGATCATCTTGGAGAAAGTGAAAGTTGTACTGAAAATCCTTACCTACTTGTATATTTCATTTTGATTAGAGCAAATAATAAAAAGCTCTGTTTCGACCTCTCTGCGAACAATAACAGAACCGTCACAGTCAAGCGCAACTGTTTGTATCGGTTTTGGAACACGTTTTAACTACTACGCATGACTGTGACGATGACGGTTCTGTTACCGTTTCCAGAGCGGTTGGAACACAGCTTTTATGACGTAATGTTATAGTTTAATTGCTTATTTATACTTTGTGTTGTTATACCAAACGCCATGTGTTTTGGAGTGAAAATATTTTTTCATAATGGTTTTTAAGAAACCCTAAAATTTCCGCCATCGAACGAGGTTTACTACTCCTCTGAAATCTTGAAACATTATATAGGATCCCAATTAGCAGTGGCACGTTTGCATAATAAAACTTCAACTAACATTTGAACTAATGCCAAAAATTGAAATTTGCGAAACGTAACACAGAAAATTTTGCAGAAATACGGATATGACAAAAATATGTATAGAGGCAATTTTGTAGAGAATTCAGTTGGCTTTAATTTTCTTATCTAAGTATTTTTGCCGTAGAGTTGAAAGGAGTACGAACATTTAAATATTTCTTGAGGACGTCCCAAGGAACCAATAGATAAAAAAAATTATTTTGAAATTTTTCCAATACCTTAGACGGTTGGCTGGCTACGGAGAAAATGGGTTACTCGTGTAGAGCTGAAAATTTGCAGAATAATAGGAGATAGTATAAGTAAGTAGGGAAAAAATTGCCAGAAGGCTAGGCGGAAGATAAAGAGCCGCCAGAAGGTGCGAATGTTGCGAAAAATCAGTGCACTTCTGGCAATTTCTATACTTATTCTGTAATTCAAAACTAGATTATATAATATTATATATATTATACATTATATAGTTTATAAGGGCATACTGAAAATTCAAACATGATATAATAATTACATTCGACAAATATTCAAAATTATTAATGACATTTTGATAGAAATAAAATTAATCGTCATATATTTTCATTAATAAAATTACGTTGTTATAACAACGTAATTTTATTAATTTATTTAATTTTATTTCTATCAAAATGTCATTAATAATTTTGAATATTTGTCGAATGTAATTATTATATCATGTTTGAATTTTCAGTATGCCCTTATAACTATATAATGTATAATATATATAATATTATATAATCTAGTTTTGAATTACAGAATAAGTATAGAAATTGCCAGAAGTGCACTGATTTTTCGCAACATTCGCACCTTCTGGCGGCTATTTATCTTCCGCCTAGCCTACTGGCAATTTTTTCCCTACTTACTTATACTATCTCCTATTATTCTGCAAATTTTAAGCTCTGCACCGAGTCACCCATTTTCTCCGTAGCCAGCTCTTAGGACCATATATTCATTGATTCGATTGCTCACATTTGATTTTAGTTTCCAAATGTGCATTCTGGATTACAGTTTCAAATCAATACTTAGTTTTCGTTTTTATTAGACTTCATGTAATGGAGGCACGAAATTGAAAAAATAAATAAAAAGTATTATATAAATAAAATCCGTACTTTTTTAAATACCTACTTTGTTTGGGGGCCTATTTAGTAAGTAGTAAAACTCAATACTGCGATTTTCTCCTATTTTTTGTCAAAAACAGTAACCCTACATATATTATTAGATTACCAAAATTGAGGGGAAGTGACGAAAACGAAAGTTATTAATAAAGACCTTTCTTTCATTGACATTTGGCGCCTTTTCCTTCGACGTTCGCTCGAATTTTTCGATTCTTTTAATGTTATCGTCACGCTGTGGATTGTGAGCAAACGCTACTAAACTGTCGTTAGCATTCGGCAATCCCTTCGTTGGCCTTCGCAGGGCCGATCACCTTTACATAGGTGAAGCACTAGTCGACGCGCTCATTACTCGTGGATAGTACATATTTCGCCCCTTGATTAACTTGTAAAGAGAGTTCAGAATCCCTTGAGTCCAATCTGCAAGAAGTTTCGATACAGTTTAATGTAGCTATTTTATTGAAACTTGGGACGCAAGACTACTTTACAATTAAAATTTGTTTTAAGAACAAAATTTGTTTTGTGAAAACTTTATAAAATTAATTAGAAAGAAACATACCATCAGTAGATTGCTAACTTGTAACAACATATTATGTTCAACCAAAATAGTCAATGGTGAATTTTATAGCCAAGAAGTAAATAAGTAATAATTTATTTGCATAGCCAGAAAATCTGGATACAATTCAGAACAATAGGCATGATGACGGTATAGAAAAATCAAAGAATAAATGATTTTGGATATAAATATATGTTAACAGGATTCTAATAAAAACGATTTCCAATTAATAAGTCTGCAAACGAGTTTAGTCAAAGTTGAATAAATATCAAACTTGTTTTATACACAAAGTTACATTTATATTGACAAAAAAAAAAAACACTGGTTTAGTGGTGAGTTTATATTTCGAAATTACACACGTAGTTCAATATGACAGAGACAATTGTATTTTGTTTTATTAACGTAGACAATTGCAATGTTCAGATTAGTTTTTTTATAACAGGAAACCTTGCAAAATGAAAATCAAATTATAAATTATTATTCATCATACGTTTTACCTTCACATTTGTTTTAATTGTTAAGCGCTTGCAAAATGACAAAATATGAGAATTTTAGTATTATAATTAATAGATCGTAAACTTATCAAGAGACGTGTGCAATTTACAGGTTATAGGTTATAAAGAATTACTATTATTAATTAGTCTCTGAAAGTTTCGTATGTAAACGTTTAGTGGAATGGTTCCATATAAACATTTTGAGACACATAATATTATTTATATGCCACCATAAATTTCGTAATGACTGAACTGAGTTTTGACTTACTGGTTTACTTGCTTTTTAGACTAATTTATGCTTTTGCGATGTGTAAAGTGAAATCGTTTAATACAATCATATTTAGGAAATTTTATGATAAGCTTAGCTTGCTATTTAATAGACATATACAGGCTGTATCAGTTTCATAAACAACGCAAAGGTGATAAAGTGAAATTATGTTTTTTTTTTGCCACAAATGGTATTTCTGAAGCATGATAAGTATATTATAACAATAATTAATTAAAAAATTTACACAGACGCACACGTAATTAAACATAATAAGTACTACTTATCAATTGTTATAAGATATAATTTTTGAAGAAAAACTTTTTTTGGCATGGCATGGTAAAATCGATCTATGAATTGAAAATGTACCTAATAATGTATAAGACATTGCAATATACTAAAAAAACAGTTTAGAATATTATGCTAAGGTGGAGGTGACGTAAAACGGCTGCCTCGTAATATAACATAATTTATTTTATTTTTGACTCCAAAAAGAGTATTAAAACGTCATAAATATATGATAAAATACAAAAAATAATAAGTCACAATAAAACCATTTTTTGTTCGTTAAAAGTGTCTTAAAATTGTTAAGACTATCCATTTTTATATTTCTGATAGCAGCTTATTGTAAAGTTGACAGCTTTCGTATATCGTGGTATTTAGAAATTCTAAAGTTTTTAATGTAAATATCACTGATCATTCTAATGTTGTGATCATGTATTTCACTATTTAAATTTATGAAATGACTATATTGTCTGATGTAAGTTAGTAAGTCAAGAATGTATAGACACTATAATATAAAAGGTTAATATTTAATTTGGCTTAAAAATTGGTATGCAAATAGCTCTATATTTAGCTCCAAAAATTAGTGTTAAATGATACTTTTTTGAGCTTTGAATACTCGATCACAGAGGTGTGACCTCATAGTATCACAATATTTCATAGTGCTATAGGCGAACGTATAGTACACTGATAAAAGGTTTGATCACGGTGGTCGGTACGGTTATTTTTTTTTGTTTTTTTATATTACATTGTACTTCCGTAATGTGTGATGTAAAATACTTAATCTCTTTTTAAGTTCCCGCTATAAAGAAATCTTCTTTTTTTTAAATCGGGAAGTTTTCACTCCGATTTTCGAAAATTGTGTTTTCGTCAGATCTCGACGTTTTGAGGTCCTAGGAAGCTACTTTGACTATTTTGGCGATGATGACCGTAGGGCTGTATGTGTGTGTGTGTATTTTTTTTTTGAGGGGGGAAATGCATTACGTATCATAAGAAACTCGTATATCTCGTGTGTCGGACCTCTTATTACTTTTGAACGGAGTGTCCGATTAAAACGTGGTTTGCGGCATCTGACATCATGACTTTCCTGAGCTTAGATTTCCTGAAAATTTGGAATGATTTGGTCTATAGATTTTGAAAAATCCCAAAAATACAAGTTTCTTAAACTTTTAATTTTGTTTTTTTAGAATATTTTCTAAACTACTAAACCGATATCTTATCAGCTCTTCTCCTTAATAAACTGCGTAGATTTCCGCAAACTGCATCAAAATCGGTTCATTGGAATTCGTAAGAAAGTGTTATTTTTTTTATACTAGCTATATTTTATATATTTTTGAGCGTCTTGAACTCGTTTCAGGGATGGCCTCCAGGCCCAAACTTCTTTTCAAATTTTTCTTTTCCCAGTAATAATCGATTCTTCTAAAAATGTAAATCCCGTTGGATAATGTAATGTGTGGTGTTGTGTAATAATAAGATTATGCTGGAATTTACGAGTGTTTCTTTTAAATTCTAATTGAATAATATTACAATAAAAATATTTCATTAGAGATAATACAAAACTGCAGGCGTTAGCATTTAAAATGCAAAAAGTGTTATCTACAGGTAAAAGGCCATTAAATTTATATTTTAAAGATCTCTTTAAAAATTGTTATTTTTTATTGGAGTTTCTAAACGAAGCGGAGAAGCTGTATCATTCCAGGATAAGTTGCGCGCCTTTAGACTGTGAGACAGGGATTTGCATGCATTATGTAAATGAGCAGAAACTGTACTGGCGAAGGAAAGCCATTCGTTCGATCGCCTTGGTGCTAGACTGACTTGACTGACTTTACGTAAGATCGCGCAATAGTGCGACGATCGTGTAGCATGCTCGCTAAGCCCTGGTTCAGAATTAATCATGTTGCCCAATCGTTTAGTCAACGCACTAGTTAAAAAAGGAAACATTACAATGTCGTCATTCCGTATGATTCTTTAGGGTTCTTTTTCGCAGTACAATTGTACTAAAATCAGAACAAAATTAAAAGTATAATTTGCAAGACATCGATGCATTTTTGTTGAGTTCCAGATTCCTGTACAGTTTTGTAAAAATATATTTTGAATTCTTAATGTCTATATTTATCTTTATATATAAAATTCTCGTGTCACAAATTTTGTCCGCAGTAATCTCCGAAACCACTGAACCGATTTAAATGAAATGTAAATGTGTCTTTCCTTGGTCCAACTTACACTATATGGGATAGTTTTTATTAAATAATTTTGTACAAAATTACGGTGATTTCTAGGAAAAAACTGTTTTAGTAACATGCAGCGACATCTTATAGAATTTGTTTAAAGCTAATATTTTAGAAGCAAACCAAAAAAATGTTTTAATATCAAGTAGCGCCATCTGATAAAAATCGCTCAAAGCTATTAGTTCAGAAGCAAATTTGATAGAATTTGCTCAAGCTATTAGTTCAGACGCCGGGCCGCAAACGAAATACATTTTGCAGAAATATATCTATCGCAACTCGGTGGAAACCGGGACAGACCGCTAGTTAATACTGTATATTTATAACCCACATGTTACACAAAAAGTAGGAATATAGATACAAAAATTTACATACTTGAACCACAGACACTGAGTTACAGAGAAATTAATAACAACAATTTGCATAGATGTTATTGTCGGAACTTGAACCAGTTCATAGATTGAGTTGTACCACCGAAGTATTTTCATTTAACTTTTTCTCCATATATACTAGCTAATTGATAAATATTTTATTTTTTGTAACAGTGGCATAATTGTGTCTGTTTGTATTTCATTAATTACTTGCAATCCAGGCTTTCAAATGTCATTTTATAAAGTGACAGACATAACAACGGTATTGAAGAAACGACAAGAAAGTAGGACAAATAAAAAATAATAAAAGAGAAAAATGTAAAAAAGAAACATGAGAAACAAGGCAGATATTGCACGGACGTACACTGATATCCCTTGCACGTCAAATTCCTGAAGAAACTTTTCAGTCTACTCGTACATTATACGAGTATCATTTAGCATTTCAGCCGGTAATGCGATTCGTTCGAATTGCAGTGAAAAATAATACAGCGCGCGGCGAGAAACTCATACGAGTTATATTAGTGAGATAAATGCAATTCGTGGATATTCCTCCATGTTCTTTGTAACGGGTGTTCCATTAGAGATTTTTTGACGTGATAACGTCTTATAAATTGATGAATCACCAATCTTATAAATTGATGAAACACCGGCTGCATGCACGAAAAAGTGTAACGTTCCTAACGTTCCTAACGTTCCGCCTGACCCTGTGCGTGATTTTCTCGAAAACGGCCCTAACGATTTGGATGAAATTTACTGAAAAGGGATTTTGGGGGGCAAAAAATCGTTTCAGCTAGGTCTCATCTCTCGAAAAAATCGTTTTCTTACAAATTTTATCATTATAAAAATCAATTTTTTGACGTATGAAAATACTTAAATATTGTAAGTAGGTTTTGGAATTTTATATTATAAACAGTGAAACAATTGTTTTATAAATATTATGACAGCTAATCTTTGAGACTTAAAATAAAAAATACGAAAGAAAGAAAGTTAAAAAAAACAATTATATTATATGGTGAGTAATTTAAATAAATAAAATTAACCTAAATTTGAAGCGAAAGATGCAATATCATAGATTCGAAATATTATAATTATTATATGTAGAATTTAGGTTATGTATTACGAAATACGTTATCACGTAAAACTATCGTCCGTAAACCGACTTTACAGACAATCAATTTTTTTTTGACAGCTGTCAATTCAGCCATATTGACCTCTATTTTTTTTCTGTTTTGACATTTGGAAAGAGGAAGGTTTGCCATTTCTTCTCATTTTCCCATAACTCACCAAAAGAAGTGTAACTTCAAAAATACTTTTATGCTTCGTATCTCGGTAAAAATCAGTTCCAAGTATCGATTTTTTTACTTATTTTGTAGTGGATTTGACCATAATGATCGTTTATAAAAAACTCGTAAAGAGAAATCTAATATTAACGCATTCCTACATGTTATGTGGAGGGATAATATTAACTAATTATGCCCGCACCTACACCATTCGTGCCCGTCCTTCCACCATCTATATCAATAAGTTGTAAGTTTTATAGTTAATGGAAATGTGACAAATATATTACTGTTATTATCGATATTTACACCCAAAAATAAATAGTTTCCTGTGTTGGTTTTTGATTAATAGAAAAAAGCTTCTTTCTGATCAAAATGTCACTTTACTGTACAAACACAAGAGTTAGGTGCCTTAATAATGTCACAACAATAATTACATTTATTTCATTACAATATCAACTTTATGTACGAAAAAAGGTAAACTATTTTTATACAGAGTGTCGCATTTAAGATAAGACACCCCTATATTTCACTATTTGAAGGAATTTGCAGTCATAAATTTTTTAAGACGCTTAACTTAAATCTGAACTTTAAACTCAGCCTACAACGAATTCACTAACATGGTCAATTTTCGATATTTTGCGACTAACGTAGCGTTAGAGATATCGAAAAAATTTTTTATAGAAAATAAATATACCTAGTTTCATTTCATATTCTTAATTTGTTCATTACTTTGGTCTATACACGAAATTATTACAAGTTTACTTTTTAATTTTATATAGTTTGTGTTCCATGGAAAGTAATAATTATGTGTATAGACCAAAATTACGGAAAAAATTAAGAATTAAACTCGATATATGAGGTTAGAAATAATATTCTAAACAACTTTTTCATAATATTTTTTTTCGACATCTCTAACGCCACGCAAATTGTCGAAACTTCGCCTTGTTTGTGAATTCGTTATGGCTTCAGTTTAGATTTAAATCGAGCATCTTAAAAAATGTGACCCATCCGCTTGAATGACTGTGCAAAAATTCAAATCTGTACTCCTTCAAATAGTAAAAATACGGCGGTGACTAAATTTTAAATGCGACTTACTGTATAAAATATGTTATATTGTAACAAAACTGACAAAACTGTTCTTTCTAAACTACTATGTACACAGAATATTTATATCTCACAGACGTCTATTTATCTCTATATTTATTTATGTCAAGCACTGTTCATTTTCACTGACTGCCCTCCCTTTCACGGTAGCGTTGTTTATATAAGTTCTTCAGCCGCTTTCTGGAACAATCTTCGGCATTCTAGAAGCTTCGGCATTCTTCTATGCGGTTCCGATGACAATGAGTGTAACAATACGCACATTGTTGTCTATGCGGTTCCGACAACAATGCAAGTATTGTTGTCTACGCTACTCTGACAACAACGCACTGCCGCCGCCTCCAATGACGTCTCGTTACAATATGTTTGAATCCAAAAATAGCAATCAAGCCACCAAAGATTAGCTATCAAACGTTTATAATTGTTATACAGTTAGAATATTATTATTATTATCTAAGTACAGTGTAAACTCTTTATAACGAAACTCAAGGGACCGAGCATTTTTTATCGTTATAGAGAGTTACCGTTATATGGAGTGAAGAAAGAAAAACAACCAAATTAACAATAATTTTCAATGTACTGTATAATCTCTTTATAACGAATTTTAAGAGACCGAACATTTTTTTCGTTATAAAGAATTTTCGTTATATGGAGGGAAGAAAGAAAAATAACCAATTTTCACAAAATTAATTTATTCCAAACACATATACCTATAAAAAATAGAGAATAGTTACTTCTTACCACAACAAGTTTATTAGTGGATGTACATTTCGAGAGCTATGCTCTCATCTTCAGCAATACACCAAAGTTTAGTGTATTGCTGAAGATGAGAGCATAGCTCTCGATATGTACATCCACTAATAAACTTGTTGTGGTAAGAAGTAACTATTCTCTATTTTTTATTAGGTTCAAACCACAGTGCTCCTAATATTTTTGTTACATATACCTATAGTTTGGCGTCATCAAGTGCTTGTTGAATAGATGGTGATGGTTCAGAATGGTCCTCTTTATGTCTGTAAACATTTGCTGACGCCTAAATATGAACATATTTCTTCGTAATAGAGAATGGCTGTTGCGTTATAAAGAGGGTATTAATGTATAGGTTTTAAGGTAAACCAACCAAATCGTAAAAATTTCGACGTTATAGGGAGCTTTTCGTTATAACGAAGGACGTTATAAAGAGTTTACACTGTATTTAATTTTACATATCTGTTACTTTCCAACATTTTAAACAGTCTGTATATGTAATATTACATAAGTACACATATATAATATGTGTATAAATGTGTGGGGTGTTATCGTCAAGTTGTAAACTTAATCATTTCCGTCCTTGACGACGACGCAAGCATGACAGTCATCGCCACAGAGTATGTGCAACTATGAATATGTGATAAGAAAAATGTGTATAGACTAACATACAGTATAAAGTAATGTACTCATACAATGTACGGATAGACTTCACAACAAACACCATTTTGTTTGCATCGAAAACGCGCGTTTCAGTAATTTTATCGCGATTGCGTTGCTAAACTTGAAAATTCTCGTTGAAAACGCGATTTGGCAACAGTATGCGCTAGATCTAGTGATCGATGCGTTACATTCAATGTGTCCCAAAATAAATTTACGGAATGTACAACTGATGATTAGTTCCATATCCCCTAGAGGACGTTGGATACCACTCTCTTCCATTTTGCTCTATCCTGGACAGTACGGATGAGGTTAATAAAATTGAAGCCAGTCCATTTTTTAATGTTGTCAAGCCACGATGTTCTTTTTCTACCTCGGGGTCTTTTTTGTTCAAGTTTGCCCATTAATATGATTTGTTGAATTTTGTATTTTTGTGACCTCATTATATGACCAAAGTATGCGCATTGTCTTTTTTTAATAACATTTAATAACGTTTTACTTTCTTTCATTATTTGCAACACTTTGTCATTAGTCACGTAATCTGTCCATTTAATTTTCAGCATTCTCCGATAGCACCACATTTCGAATGCGTTTAACTTTTTAATCTCGTCTTCTTTTAAAGTCCAGGTTTCACATGCATATAATAATATTGACCATACGTAAGATTTTAACTAATTAAAACATATTATAGCTGGTTCAAAAAAAAAAACGAAAAATAGGTTGACCCTGCACGCCATCCCTGAAACTATTTTTGAGTTCAAAATGCTCAAAAATATATGAAATATAGCAAGAAGTTTGTTGACGATTTTTTCGTTCACGGTATCTCGTGAACAAATGAACCGATTTTGATATAGTTTGCAGCAATCGACGCAGTTCTTTTAACCTAAGAAAGTAATTTATTACTAAAAAATTGATCTGATTGATTAGATTAGATTAGATAGAGGGTATGAGGCACGCCTCGTCAACACCGCGATCTGATAAGAATTTTACGAGTAATTTTGAAAAAAACACCTATATTTACGAATTTTTCGTTCAAGATATTTTTTGAACAAATGATGCGGTTAGCGGATATCGACGCAGTTTTTTAAGGAGAAGATCTAATTATATTTTGAAATTAATCGGTTTACTAGTTTAGAAAATATTCTAAAAAAACAAATTTATGAAAATTTTTGATACTTGTATTTTTGAGATTTCTTAAAATCTATTGGGCCGAATTATTCCAAATTTTCAGGAGATCTAAGCTCAGAAAAGTCATGTCAGATGCCGAAAACCGCGTTTCAGTCAACATACACACAGGCATACAGTTGCCTTGCGACGGCCCCACGGGGGTATCCAAAGGTCAATGTTGGCAGGAGGTTAGGGTTTTAGTTGGCAAGGTTAGACCCCCTACAGACATCATCGCCAAAATAGTGAGACCTCAAAACGTCGAGATCTGACGAAAACACGATTTTCGAAAATCTGACAATAATTTCCCTATTTATTTAAAATCATTGATTAGATAGAAGCTATTTTTATTATTTGTAAATATCGTGAAAAACGTGCTGGATTTTAGACGATTTTGGAATACATTTCGTATATATTATTACGTATGATACATGTACATACCCCACTTTATCCGAACGCAGTTACGCATACGCACGGGATACGGAAACCAAAACATATAAAATGGTAGCGCAACACCCGTTAGTAATATTTTTATGACAAATTCTTTTGGGACCAATCGCTATGGTCTTTGCTGTATCGATATACATTTTTACAATTCTCTTGTGCTTTCAAAACATATTTTCATTTGTTCAAGTATAAATACAAAATTTGTATGTATATTATTTTCTAAAATATAATGTAATGCAATCATGCAGAAAGCATTGTTAAAAAATTTGATTTGACAATGATCTTAGATTACGACCACACATATTTCCCCATAAGAAAAGTATTTTAAAATTTTAAATCCATCCTGCTCGAAAAATAATTGCTCAATTTAAACGACATTTTTTTTAAACTATGTACAAATGTATTTAACATAGATTTTTGTACAATCTCTACTTAGAAACAACATTTTTCTACGCATATTGATCAAAATTTAGTTTGAAATGCGACATTTTCCATGTTGATCAAACATTTCTTTTTCTAGGTTGTACATAACAAGGAGTTTTCAAACATTAGATTACTCGGGCATGAATTAAAAAAAATTGGTTGTCTGTAAAGTCGGTTTACGGACGATAGTTTTACGTGATAACGTATTCCGCTCGAATATCATATTTAATAATACATAACCTAAATTTTAGTAGCTGTCAAACTATATTTGTACCGACTAATAATTTGATCAACCAAACCAAAATACATATTTTTAAGCAATTATAAAAGACATTTAAAAGAATGTATATATAATATTTGTTAACACACCGTATAATTTATCTGGCCATCTGTCAGATGTAGCTTTCGCTGGAACAGCCGAAAAAAATGTTGAACGCACACTACTCTCTGACGTCACGCGAGAAGAGAGAGACTATCGCTTATATCGCGCTCTCGCTTGCGGAACGTTACTTTTTTTCGTGCGTGCAGCCGGTGTTTCATCAATTTATAAGACATTATCACGTCAAAACTATAATATGATCAGTGATCACAGTCTACAGTCATTGTCAAATCAATTTTTCCAAAATTGCTTTAACATTATTATTTATAGTACCTCGCCTACTTGTTTAATATGTTCGCTACCTTAAAGTAGCTCATCTAATATAATTATTGTTAAAATATTTAATCGCTTTCAAGTTATTTTCTTTTATTTGCAATTAGTTAGTCACCCTTTAAGTTGTTAGTCGCATGGAAAATTATTTCTCTAACAAAATTGTTAGACGGTTTAAGGATTGAGTAAAAATAATATTATTTTATGTGATTTTACAATCTAGTATTTATTATTCAATACTGTATCTATAAAGTTTTTTATTATTTGTTCTACACTAATTGTATTTTTGTTTCTTTTTCCATGGGTTGGATTGAAACCAGCTTTAAGCTAATATATCTTTTTATCAATAAACAGCAAATATCATAATTATTTTATGTTTATTATAAATGTAAATATTTTGAAGTTGGAATGGTCCTGTCGTCCAGCTGACTGGGAATTTAATAGTGTATGATAATGTTTATAGATACAGATTTCATGACTGACAGGCTAGGACTGTTAAAATAATTAAATTTAATTAGCTGTTGGACGAATCTATTTAATGGAAAGTAGATCATCAACATTAATAAAGTAACTGACATACTTCTGGAAATAATGATATTCTAATTAATTTAAAATGTAACTGTAGACAGAATATTGTATAACGAACAAAGAAATACTTTTTACAGAATTATATTTTGTGATGCCTTTGACCTCTTTAAGGTCAAATCGGACATTGTTTGAAGAGGTACGATAAGAAAACGTCAGAGAAATAAACAAAATTTCCATACAAGGGTTGGTTTAAAGCTCTTTATATGTAGCCACATTCGCCCTGCAGTCTCTACACACATGCGATGGTCGTTCCAGATTGCGTTTAGGTTCGTCTTCACAAAAAAGGGTTTGCCTCTCGACGAGCTGGCATCGCAACGACTAGTCGGTCGGGTTCTCCGCTTGTGTATCTAAAACGTATCCCGACGGATGCGCAGTAAAAACCATCAGCTTCACATTGATTATTTAATGAGTTTGACAAAAAGAAACGTCTTCATTATTTTTGAATTTCAACACTATGTTATGCTTCTGCGAGAATACACTTTGTGTAACGGAATTTAACGGCGTGCCATTTTATGTAATATTGTACACACCGCTGGCAATGGTCGAAGAAGACAGTTGAAAGTTAGATGTGATTTTTAAGTTAGAATAATTGGCTAACGGGAAATGGATGAAAATCGGTTACAACATTTGAAAACAAATATACGAAATTAAAATTTAAAAAAAGATGCCTGCAACTAATCTGCATTGGTCAATGAACTTAAAATTAAATTTAGTTACGATAGTTATAAAACTTAACACATTGTCACTCATGAAATAGTAGAATGGTCATGAACGAAAGATCAGATAACAGAAACATAATTTCAGAGAATATAGTGTTTATTTGCTTACATATGTACAAGTTTACAATTGAAACTCGTTTCATGCTACCTACGTTTGTCAAGATATACCTGTTTACGCGGCTTTTCCTTTAAGCCGTCGAATAATAAAGAAACGATTCGATATACGACTTGAATTAACTTTCCCATATAGAATGTTTGTACTGTCTGGGCCTGCTACACTGCACACATCGTAATTCCCACAGCCTCCAACCCCGTCGTCCTATACTTGTACTATGTGTAAAATTTAATCAAAATAGTTATAGCCGTTTTAAGAAAAAAAATCCAGTTTTATCGGATTTTAGAGGGTTATTTTTAATAGATACATTTGAGCTAGTGCCGATTTTGCGAAGTGCAACCATCCTAAACAAAAGAAAATAAAAAAAAACATGTTTACTATTTTGGTAATATTAGTCTCTATACCATTACATCGAAATACAAATGCTGGCACAAAATACATACTAACAATAAAAATTTACTTGTTATTTAACATATCGAGAACGAATCAATAAAAGTAGTAAAAAATAGAGAATAGTTACTTCTTACCACATCAAGTTTATTAGTGGATGTACATTTCGAGAGCTATGCTCTCATCTTCAGCAATACACTAAACTAGGTTCATTATTTTAATTTATACCTGTAATTGCTATATAATGTAAAGATTTTTGTTTATGAACCTAGTTTAGTGTATTGCTGAAGATGAGAGCATAGCTCTCGAAATGTACATCCACTAATAAACTTGTTGTGGTAAGAAGTAACTATTCTCTATTTTTTATTAGATTCAAACCACAGTGCTCTTAATATTTTTGTCAATAAAAGTAGATTTAAGTAATATGGTATAAACAATGCACAAACATAAAATTCAATATAATTGACATTTCTGATATCGACAGTCGATAGATATATTAATTAAATATAGAATAGGATATAGAAATAATAACAGGTTATGTGCCTAGGGAGTAATGACGAGGTATAGTTTGACGAATAGCTAACATTATGCTAAAACGAGAACAGCGAATTTTAGCAGTCACACGAGTCATAATATAAAATATGTAGCATTTTTTTTAACTATCCCCTATAAAATATCTGCTTTCTACTTTATTTTTTGTATTTTAAAAGTTCTTTTGACATTCCTGGGGTCGTTATATTAGAAATATCGTGCAGAAAAACATTTACTTTAAAATATCAAACTTCGGGTGCCTCATACGATAGAACAGTTTTTTTATGAAAATCAAATAAAATTGAACTTTTTACGAAATATGCCTGATAATTAGTAACCCTGATGATTGCTAAGACCAAGTTCTAGACATCAAATTTTAATCACGATGTTATAAAACAGAGGTCTCATTGTATACATTATAGGACATATTATAATGTGTCTCTGTTATAACGACAAATTTCAACAAGTCACGGAATATAATGTTATTAGTTATTATGTACAACTGCACGTTGAATTGTAACCTTACCTTTATGAATATATCTATTAATTTACCTGCGCCTACCTATTTTACAATCGATATCAGGAACTATGAAAAACGTTTTGTATACCTACATATACAGATTGTATCAAATCAAAACGGTCCATAGGATATTCTGTGTGTAAGACAGAGACGATATATAAAGATCTAAAGCAGTAAGTAAGAATGAGATAAATGATCGCTAATAATATAGTTACTGTGGTTACGTAAATAAATAATTACGTACACTGTAAGTCTTTTTACCAATTTATCAATTAAAACAACTACAAATAAATGTATTATGTTGGCCGTTGAATTACCACCATAAAACCATTTAATTATTTGGATTTTTTCCCGAACAGTATAAATAGCCATTTTATCAATAATTTCACTAGTGAATACTGACATTTGATAAAATTGTGATTTTTACTGTAGAAAACAAAGAAGATACTATCAGATTGTATAACCACAGTAACTAGCTATTAGCGATCATTTATCTCATTCTTACTTACTGCTTTAGTGCTTTATATAATATCGTCTCTGTCTTACACACAGATTGTTCTATGGACTGTTTTGATTTGATACAATCTGTATACAATAACTACCCCGACGGTAGGTACATAATAATAGAAGTTTTTACAAGTTTTTAATCTGTTGTAAAAGTTATGTGCAACTAATTTTTGTTTCACCATAAGATGTAAAACCTCTGTAAAATTTGAAAAATAAGATATTGCATTACGCAACGTAGGTACAATATTCAATAAATAAAATTATCGACCAATTTTTCAGACAATATATTAACAAAAAATATAATTAATACATTAACGTTTCGATCCGGATTTGGATCTTCTTCAGAACGGATCTAAAAAATATAAAAAATAATTAATAATTAATTTCTAATTCGCTTTATGTAAAATTCTTTCAAAATAATTAATTAGTATCAAAATATTGAAAAAATAATAACAAACAATTTTTTATTAAGTAGTCATGGAAATAATTGTGAAACCTAAAAAGAAAGCAAAATTAGTAAAAACAAAATATTATTTCAAAATAATATTATATAATATATTACTTAAATTTTCCGTATCTAATTGAACGTACAATATTATTGAAGTGAAACTTTATTAGCGACGTATCTGTTTAAAATTTTAAAGAGAAAATGATTCAACATCGGAGAAATGTACGAGTAACCTTGGAGCGAGAGAGAAAGGGACAAATTGTTGAACCACAGAACAGATTTTACTTCTGTGGTTCAGCAGGTAATGAAATCTGTTGGTAAGATGGATAACTCAACTTTTAAAACATCGTTGAGACAAGGAACATTTTTTGACGAACAGTCCGTAAATCGAGCAGATGATCATGACATGGGAATTATGAAGCCATCATACGATCGTCACACATTTCGTGGAGAGCGTGTCACATTTTAAAGAGAGCGATGCGGCATATAATATAATAACAGTGTGAAGCGACTGCGTCTGAGTGCTGTCGTTTATTTTATACCATCGACGGAATGTGAAATGGACACGCTCTCTGAAAACTCAGCGAATGAAAAAAAAAACTTCTACATTTGAAATATTATTTCATCAAACTATCCAATAGCTGCCGCAGTGGCGGATTTACCTATTTATTAGGACTAGGCCTAAAGAAACAAAATAAAGTGATATAAAATCAGAAATCAATTACCACTATAATGTATATTTGGGTCCAGTACGATAATTCGATGTGCCGAAATTTTGATTTTTTTTAAGTCATAGAAAACGCTGAATAATGGTACTAGTTTAGGTCAAAAATCACTTTTCAAAAATTTTACAATATCTTTCCGTTTTGACGTCCCCCGAATCCAAAAAACATATTTTTGGAAAATCTCTGTGCGTCTGTTAGTCGGTTTGTCTGTGAACACGATACAGGTCAAACGGATGAGCGGATTGAAACCAAATTTTGGGAGGATGTTTGGTATGCAAATATGAAGAGCCCTATTGTTTTTGGGGAAAATCGGCGCATGCGCAGAAAAGATATATGCTAAAAAGGTATTTTTTATATAATAATGGTATACTAAATACTTTTCATAACGGCTTATTATTCTATTTATTTTTTAAAGAAAGTTTTGTTAAAAAAATTTTTTTACTAAAATTTCTTTATTTACTTATTTCTTATACGTTCATTAATTTACTAAAAACTTCGGCTCTATACAATTTTTCGTAGTGTGCATTATTCCGTATACAAATAATTGATTAACGTCTGATTAGAATTCTTCAATAAATAAAATTATCGACCAATTTTTCAGACAAATATATTAACAAAAAATAATAATAAAAACATTGACGCTTCGGTCCAGATTTGGATCTTCTTCAGAACTGATCTAAAAATATAAAAATAATCCAAATCCGGACCGAAACGTTAATGTATTAATTATTATTTTTTGTTAATATTATATATTTGTCCAAAAAATTAGTCGATAATTTTATTTATTGAAAAACATTCCGTATACTTAGTTGAAAATACATACGCTTTTCTTTAAACAAAGTTGATATTTTAGATCTCTTATTGAAGTGAAAACTTCTTTAGCGGCGTTGTACACTTTTTTTGTAATGGGTAAAAAATGTTAAACTCGCGTCAGGGTCACGTGTCCTGATCGAAAATGCGTAAGACGAAAACTTTTATTTATACGTTAGACATCTAGCGTTGAAATATCGTACATAAAAATGCAATCTATGATACAAACCATTTTGATCGAAAATTCGTAAGACGCTAATATTCAAGTTTCCACTTCCGCCGGCACTCCCTGAGTGCAACCCGTCTTTTTTTTGAAGTGAAAACTTCTTTAGCGGCGTTGAGCACTTTTTTTGTAATGGGTAAAAATTGTTAAACTCGCGTCAGGCGTCAGGACACGTGACCTGAACTTTTATTTATACAACGTTAGACATCTAGCGTTGAAATATCGTACATAAAAATGCAATCTATGATACAAACCATTTTGATCGAAAATTCGTCAGACGTTAATATTCAAGTTTTCACTTCTCCCGGCACTCCCGGACTCACCGGAGATGTAGATTTCTTGAGCAAAATCAACATTTTACAGTTGGCACATCGTTACGGGTGCCTCGTCCTCTCTTTTCTATATCCATGGACATATATTATGACTTACGACTATGACTCAAAGCGGCGACAGTGCATTACGTTGGAGCAATATTTTTCTCTGTCAACACAGAAGGGCGTAGCGTCAAGTGTATCAGAGCAGTGAACGCACGCGGGTGCAGAAAGTTTCTGTGTACACAATAAGAACCAAACACAGCCGAAGGCAGTTAGATTAAATCTATCTACTAACTGAGTAACTCGTTTCTGGAGGAGTTAATTGCTTTACAGTAAGTTTGTCCATCGTCGTCATGTCTGACCCTGAGACTAGACATCGCAATCAGTACTGTTTCTGCAATCACGATGTTGCTCTTCTCTAGTTTGCGTTACGAAAAGTTTTCCCTTCAATCTACACAAATGCGCAAACTTTTTCTTGAATAGTTTTTTTTTTATTTTTCTAATAAATTGTTGACTATAATACAGAAAATGGTGAACATTTCTGAAATAAGATAAATTTATGCTCGTTTATTCTGTTTTGAAAGATGTGTAATATCAAATCGTAAAAGTAAAGACCGAAAGAAAATTCATGAAAAGAACATCAACAGAAAACATCAGAGTTTTGTTGTAATGATTGTGGCTTATGGGAGAATCGCGTGTTTTGAAATGAGACAAACTGGTGCTTAATCTATAGGCAGCACGCATGAAGATCTGATTTTCCTATAAATATAGCAAAATATGTTTTGTGTATCTGCGTGCAATCAAATGAGTCTAAAATGATAAAATAATGTGGAAAATTGCAACTCGTTACAATATACAGATAAATCTATTACACAAACACCTTTTGCACGAGCAGTTTTATGCGAATTTAAAAGCTGATGTAGTATATTCAGTGGGTGGATTTTATTAGGCATTTGAACGCTATCTCATACTGTTGTCCTTTTCTTAAAATCTGCATATTATAATATATATTTCCTATTGTGTGTTTCCAGGCTCTCCAGAAGAATCCTGCCAGTTTTAAGAACGCGGGACTGAACCTAACGGAGTCAGATTTTTGCTTAATCGTTTTTTTTTTGACGTCTTATAAATTGATGAAACACCAGCTGCACGCACGAAAAAGTGTAACGTTCCTAACGTTCCGCCTGACCCTGTGCGTACAAGCGAGAGCGCAGTATGCTTCGGCCCAAGTTTGACAGCTATTAAAATTTAGATTATGTATTACGGAATACGTTATCACGTAAAACTATCGTCCGTAAACCGACTTTAGAGACAACCATTTTTTTGTTGTTAAAAAAAGTGAAGTAATTTAAAATATTAAAAACTCGGGTCGCAGTACCAAACCCTGCTGTTATTATAGTGTGTAGTACCTGGGTGACCGAGCTTTGCTCGGAAAGTTAAATAAAATACTGATATTCAAATACGTATTTATTTTAAGTCTCACTGGGATAGTAATTAAAGATTAACTGTCATAATATTTTGAAAACAATTGTTTCATTGTTTGTATAAAATTCCAAAACCTACTTACAATATTTAAGTATTTTCATATGTCAAAAAATTGATTTTTATAATGATAAAATTTGTAAGAAAACGATTTTTTCGATAGATGAGACCTAGCTAAAACGATTTTTTGCCCCCCAAAATCCCTTTTCAGTAAATTTCATCCAAATCGTTAGGGCCGTTTACGAGAAAATATTTAGGGACATAGGTACATAGATAGATAGGTAGATACAAGATTAGCTCGTTTAATAATATAGGGATTTGCTAATACAGATTTTGTAGTTTTATTTGCTTTTGGATAAAATAAAAAATTGAACTCCTAAATACATCCCCTAAAATAACACTTCTTTCTTAATAGCAATATTTTTATCAATTTAATATTTATAAGAAATTATAAATGCACTATTCAGTAAGTAAATATGTATTCGCAAACTGGTGTTTTCATAAACTTTGTAAGTCTGATCCAATCAAAATGACGTTGTTAAAATTTTGGCAATACACTTTAAACTTTAACAGGACAAAACTTTTGTGATACGATTCTGACATTTTTTTTTGAGTACAAAATCATTTTTCGACTCCTTAAATCTACGGTCTGATTAAGCCTATTTTAAATTTAGTAAAAATCAATTAACTAGCTTTCTTAAGTTATTACCCACACACACGTCCATATAAATTACTAGCTGCTACCCGCGGTGAAACAGCGACAATGGCTCCACCGTAATTATTGTAGTATCACTTTAAAAAACAATGTTTATACACTTTGGCATTTTTGACATTTGCGTGCTATATATACTATTACATGTGAATTTTGAAATCATTCCCATTTAACCCTCTTGAGGGATGATTTTGCAATTCTTTATTTCTTATCAAAAGCTTAAATATGAATTTTCATATCCCTAACTTGAGAAATGATCGGTTCTTCATACAAACTTTCATTCCCTATTTCACCCCTTCATTGTTTTTTAAGACAAACAGTAGCCTACGTCCTTCCTCAGGATGCAATATATCTCCTTGCCAAATTTTATCGAAATCTGTTCAGCGGTTTATGCGCGAAAGCCCAACAAACAAACAAACTCACATTCGCATTTATAATAATAGTATAAACATTTCTTATAAAAATGGTACCAAATTATTTAAGAAGATATAAAACGTCTAAAAATATTGGTTCGGCCTTCTAGGTTTCGCCATCCGACCGACACCAATAGTGTATGTGCCATATGGCAAATATACTAAAAAAGTACAATTTCATTTATCCGAGTTGAAAAATGCATGAAGTTGATGTATTCTTTTTCTGCATGTTACATAAATATGTTAAGAAATCGGACTGTATTGACTAATATAATACCATTTATTGTCATAGAATTGTTTAGTTAAAATTTCAGACAGAACATTTTATGTGATTTATATGTACATAATTTATCCATCATATTTTGGTCGGTAAGTTAAACATTTTTTTTTTTTGTAAAAATAAACATTGAAGAAGTTACGTAATAAAATAATATGGAAAGCAGTAATTTACATAAAGCGAATTTTGAAAGACCTTTATCAAAATACAGTTGGTATTTCAGAGGTCAAAACACGAAAAAATACTCAATCGATATTATAAAACAGCAAAAGTGGAAACTGAGTGAAATTTATTCAAACGATAGAAGGGGTTAGGGGATGTAGGTAAATCAAACTAAATTTATGGTCACTTGTTGGCAGTAGCAGTGTTTTCGGAATAAAAATGCAATGCAGTCGAGAGTACTTCATTTCATATCATATCTGTGACCAAAAGTCAAAACTGTTTATGTCGTGGTGAAAGAATTTTAATTATCCAGTTCTTTGAATGGTAATGTGCGTCTTGATCCCCCGACAAAAAATCATCTTTACTGAATATCCTACGGGCAATATATCATCTAAAATAAAAACAATTATGGAGTCGTGTCGATGCGATGGCGTTTTTTTTTGCGCAGTGAAAAGAGGAAGGCGTTTAGTGGGAGTTCTGTAAAAAACAATTACGGGGTCGTGTTGATGCGATAGCGTTTTTTTTTGGGCATGAATATTGTAGATTATAAAAAGGATAGTGAACCCTGGTGCAATATATTGAGCATATAATAGGTATTATTATTTTTATTTCGATAATATTTACAAGAATATATCAAATAGACATATTCTAGAATGACTTTAATGACGCAGACATTATCTCTTTACCACCCCTTTCTCATTATTTACCACTATTAGAACTATTACTTAAATTCCCGACCGTACAAACGTCTACTGGACTGCACACTGAAATTTTATTATTAAATTTAACCGATAACATTACAATGAAAACATCAAAGTGGTGGTAGATTAATTCAATTTTTGTTGTCAGTATCTTGAATACGGTTTAACAGTGAATACAAATCATAGACAGGTAACAATTAACTACAATTATCATCGTCTGTTTTTTCTTTTTTATATCTGACAGATTTCCCTCCAAATGGATAAAGTGTAGGTACAATTTGAGGTCTGCCAGATATGCGAAAAAAATATTTGCAAGTCAAACGATGATAATAATTGTAAATAATAATTAATTGATACTTTTTTACAGTCTGTAAAGAATGTTTTGAGTCTTATTCGAGACACTGACAACAAAAAATTATTTAAAGAAATGAATTAATCTGTCACCAATTTGATGTCTTTTTCATGTTGTCTGTTAAATTTAATAATAAAATTTTGATAGTGCTGTTAAGTAAACGCTTGTACGGTCGAAGATTAGACAAATAGTTCAAATGGTGGTAAATAACGAGAAAGGGGTGGTAAAGAGATAATGACTGCGTCATTAAAGTATATTCTTCGCTTTAATTATGATTATATTTTGATTTCAAAGATTCTTTATGTGTGCTGAGATGTGCACTAGTTAAGTTGATTGGGGGAGGACTAAAAAAAAAAGAAAAAAAACAAGGTTATCAGTTTAGAACGATTTGAACCATTGGGGGGGGGAAGCTTTCAGGATGATCCGCCACAGCATTTTCATTAATGTTTATAAGCGGGTTTTGCTTATTTGGTAGCTATGTAAGTCAGTAACGCGCTGCAGAAAATTATTCCACTTAAAATGCAACACATATGACAAAAGATTATACTTGATAAATAAATAAAATGCATTAATGATTTCCATGGATACCATATCAACACAACTCATGTATGGTGCGTCTTCAATAAAATTCACTGTAAGTATCGAAGAATCTCGTTAGAGATTCTTTTCTGTGCTAAATGCCGACGAATCTCTAACGTATTCTTATACATTGATTTTGCCTGTCTCCCATATAACGCCGTGTATATGAGGTCAGTTTCCAAGTTTTATAGTTCTGTGACCACGTGATTTTCGTATCACCGATTTTTCGTATCGAAGAATCTCGTTAGAGATTCTTTTCTGTTAATAATATACACAACAAATCTATACCAATATTATAAATGCGAAAGTTACTCTGTATTGTTGTTACGTTTTCCCGGCCAGACCTCTGGGCCGATTGTGATGAAATCTAATATGGAGATAGTTTGAACTCTAAGGAAGGACACAAACTACTTTTTTTAAATTAACCCCTTATAAAAAATTAAGTAAAAAAGTGGGTGTTCTGGTACTTTTAATGAGAAATTTTGATGCGTCCAAATTGTGTAATGGTTCACGTTTACAAGTGTGTCATCTAGGTCGAAATATTGTTAGGGCTATTATAATTAGTGGCTAATCTAAAGAAGACGGTGTTTTAATACCACAAAATACCAATTATACAAACGGATTTGCTTTATAAATTTAAAAGATTACAATTTCCATCAAAAAATGCTTTCGGAATGACTGTAAACAAACCCCAGGGGCAAACACTCAAGATGGCTGGCAGAAAAAAAAACATGTTTTTCGCACGGCGAGCTGTATGTGGCTTGCTCACGTGTATCGAATGATTTGAATCCACAAATTCTTTATGTTTTTGCAAACGATGGTAAAACAAAAAATATTGTTTATAGGGCCGTCTTCAAATAGTCTTGCTGGTGGAACTTATGAATTTTTTAATCAATTATATCAATTGTACACACTGATTCCACGTAGATGAAGTCACGGGTAAAAACTAGTCTTCTTTTGAAATCAACAATAACATTTTAGTAGTGTCATCTAGTAGATTTATGTACGGTCAGAGCTTGGACTATATTGTGTTGACATAGAAGTTTATAAAACAAATTATAATCACAACGTCTATCAATAACGTTAACAGACAGCATTTATATATGGTTTAAGTATTGTTATTAGTCATTACATGTACATACTATATAATTATTATCAAATGGCTTTCCACTATCTAACTTGAAAAACATTGTCTCTTTAAGTATAATACAGTGTACGCCAGAAGAATTCCCCGTGTTAAATTTAGAACAGTGTATTACTTGAAACATATAGGTATCGCCAATGCAAATATCCTATACAGAAGTCTAGGTATATCTATTGATTCAAGTTCCATCAAGGTCTCGTTATAAAGCTGTAGATTATGTACTGTTCAAAAAATCGGTGCAGCTGTTCTCATATGATTAGAGAATACAATCCCGAGCATGTTTTTCAATCCCGGGATTACAGGATTATAGATGCGTAATCCCGGGATCCCGGGGCTATCCCGCGATTAGACTATGTGGTTTCTAATTGGGCTGAAAAGAAAAAAAAACTTGAGTAATTACTTAAAAAATGTTTTTAATATCGTTGTACAACACAAATCACAATATAGTAAGAAAAGAAAATAGACAAAACTAAAAAAAAACTTTACTTTTGCAAGAAATCAAAAAGACAACACAAAAAAACTATTTAGAATTTCGAAAATAAAATCGTAGAAATATCAAAGCATCCAATGTTTAACTTATAAGCCTGCTTCGTAGTTTATTGCCAACATAAGCAGCAGCAGCTGAAAACGCTCGCTCAGGTTCTACCCTGGTTGGAGGAATAGACAACAGAACTTATATTATGTCCACGAACTCCTCCATTTTCGAACAGACTTATTTCACGTTTAATACTATTTGCCAACCCCGATTCATTTTGTACGTACTTCAGGATCTGGAGATTTCATATTCTCACGTATCGTACCGCGTATTTAAGGATTGTTTCTGTCGTTATGTAATAAATAATATTAATATAATCTAGGCAAAGTAATTGTAAAGGCGCAACGGATTACGGAATGAAAGCTAGATCTGTTTGTGGCAATCCCGAAAATCCCGAGATTAGCCAAGTACGATCCCGGGATTTTCAAGACCAGAAAACGGCCGAGATCCCGGGATCCCGAGATTCGGGATCACGGTATTGTATAGATTTATCAAAGGCTTTTGACTGTGTTAATCTACGGACACTTCTCTGCAAGCTTGAGATATACGGCGTGCGAGGCATTGCGCATAACTTATTTAAATCATACCTAACTAATAGACTACAGTGTTTAAGAATAACCGATGATGATGGACTAATGTACTTTTCGGAATACGAGGCCACAAAATGTGGAGTGCCACAGGGTAGTACTCTTGGCCCGTTACTATTTATTTTATACATAAATGAGCTTCCAGAAGTAACAAAAAATAAAACAGTACTATTTGCAGACGACACATCAATTGTAATTAGAAAGGTGACTGTCAATGCACTTCAATCAGAAATAACTAATGAAATTAAGAATATAGAAAATTGGTTAACCAAAAATTGCCTAAAACTGAACATAAACAAAACAAATATCATTAAGTTTTCAAGTACCACCGAATTACCGGTAAATATAGACATAAATAATATTGAGCATGCCTCCACATTATCCACTAAATTTTTGGGAATTCACGTCGACAGTAGGCTGAACTGGAAAAATCATAGCGATGAACTGGCCAGTAAACTGAGTAGCTACATGTTCGCACTTAGAATATTATCTAATGCGGCAGACGAAGCAACATGCTTAGCATCGTACTATGCATTTATATATTCAAGAATCAATTATGGAATTATTTTTTGGGGCAACTCAACAGAAGCCAATAGAATATTCATCATTCAGAAAAAATGTTTAAGAATAATCTTTAAAATGAAAACAACTCAATCGTGCAGAGCAGTTTTCAAAGATAAAAAAATACTTACACTACCGGCAATATATGTTTTAGAAATGTGTTATTTTGTAAAAAACAACTATGAAGAATTTCAACACCTAAAACCAAATCATAAATATGGAACAAGAGAAAAGGGAAATTTAAAAAACATAAGCACACATCTTACCATGATACAAAAAAACTTTTACTATCAAGCAATAAAAATCTACAATAAACTACCGGCAAACATTCAAGAACTAAAAGCCAAAACATTAAAACAAAGGGTAAAAAATATTCTACTCGACAATAAAGACTTTTTTAATATACAAATGTAATTATTGTTATTCGTTACTTATATATTGACGTGTACAATGTCTAAATGTTGACCAACGTACGAATAAAATTCTATTCTATTCTATTCTATTCTCTACATATGATGCTTGTTATTAACAGACACGTAATTCTGGAAATATGTCTTTTTATCTCGGTGTCTATAAAAATACTCAGAAACTCCGCAAAAAAACGAAATTACGGACAAATGACTTACTATTTAGTGTTGAATTTGATAAATAATATTACAAAAACCGAAAACATTCATAGATCCGCCATGATCTCTTTAAAAAGAAATTGTTCTAGCATATCTTCGTATTAATTATTATATGTGATTTAAAATTGTAATTTACATTTTTTGAAAATCTAAAGTTTGCATGCAATACTCAAATTATCGCTTCATTAATGTACAAGTTTGACCGTGCAGTTGAACTTGCAACAAAAACACCTGGCGACAAGTCGAATACGTCGTGAACTTTACATAAAACCCGTCTTGTGATTGGTCGCGTTACTGTTGTCAGTTAGGTAGCCATGATTGTTATCTTTAAATCCAATCATTTATAATACCACCGAGAGCCATGCTGCACAAGTATGCTAATTTAATGAGTGGCTACATTTCAGATATAATGGTGCCTCTACACACGTGGCCAGCACCGCCACTCAAATAAGTGCCCATCATCGCCGCGATGATTGCCTAGCCCTCCACACAATCGTGCCGGTCCGATTTTGTGTACGGGCGCACAATGCTGGCCTCGCATTCCTTTGATGTACCGACAATCAACAGATTACTGCCGATTACAGGCGATTATGTCCACGCACCGACGAATATGCCCTCTACACAATCGTGAGTGCCTGTAAGTGGCGGTGCTGGCCACTAGTGTAGAGGAGCCTTAACCCTTACGATATAATTGCTATAACCAGTACAATTGTTAGTAGGTCACACGTATAATTACGACCATTACCTACTGATTTCTAACCTTTTAGTCTACGTCATATACAGAGTTCCTTGCTTAAAAAACGTATTAGCTGCATTGATTTGAACTTACAGCAAGAAGGAAATAAAAATTAATACGTACTTTCTTGATATTTATCTGAATAAAAAAACCATTTTTCTTATTTTTATTATTATTTAGTGATATACAATTACTTTTTATTCAACTCATGCGCGTTATACGTTTTATCATGCCTAAAAACCGAACCCTAAATAGCCATTTACCGACTGGTGACAATTACTTGTCATAACTCAATGAAGATTCCTACTAGCTCGGCCATTGTGGAGTAATGAATATTTTCTGAGTCGTAACGAAATAGTAGGTAACAACAACTCCGTTGTTACCCATTGAGGCTAAAATTGAGAGGCCGAATGTTTTCGACATGGAGTTTATTCATAACCGGCTAACCTCAAACCAAAACATTGAATCGTGCTGTTTGGTGCTGTTAGTATTGACAGTTTTTTTTATAAAGAAATAAATACAACATCTCATTATAATTAAAACATGAATAACGCGCAATTGTTGAATAAAATTATGAGCGCAACTTGTAGGCTAAGTCATGACCTGTCAGCGCGATGAATGACTTAGACTACTAGTTACGCCAATAACTATTAATTACATAAAAACACAGAAAAATTTTAAGCAAGCAACTTTGAGGCTATACGTAAAATCACGAATGACAGCTGTTCGTGACTATTGGATGGCGGCAGCTTCATGGAGCGATATACATTTATGTATTTTTCTTTATATAGCCGATCAAAAGTACGTACTTCGCCGGCATCAGTGCGTGTAATCCCATCAATGCATAAATGTTAGACTTTCTGTCAAATTGATGCCGGAAATACGTACTGTCGACCGAGGTATGAAGAAAAATTCGGTTGTGGCTTGTTTATTCTAGATAGGGATGTGACATTGAATGAAAAAATTGGTTGTCTGTAAAGTCGGTTTACGGACGATAGTTTTACGTGATAACGTATTCCGTAATACATAATCTAAATTTATATAATAATTATAATAATTCGAATCTATGATATTGCATCTTTCGCTTCAAATTTAGGTTAATTTTATTTATTAAAATTACTCACCACCTATAATATAATTGTTTTTTTTAACTTTCTTTCTTTCGTATTTATTTTAAGTCTCAAAGATTAACTGTCATAATATTTTGAAAACAATTGTTTCGCTGTTTATATAAAATTCCAAAACCTACTTACAATATTTAAGTATTTACATACGTCAAAAAGTTGATTTTTATAATGATAAAATTTGTATGAAAACGATTTTTTCGAGAGATGAGACCTAGCTAAAACGATTTTTTGCCCCCCAAAATCCCTTTTCAGTAAATTTCGTCCAAATCGTTAGGGCCGTTTTCGAGAAAAGCACGCACAGGGTCAGGCGGAACGTTAGGAACGTTACACTTTTTCGTGCATGCAGCCGGTGTTTTATCAATTTATAAGATTGGTGATTCATCAATTTATAAGACGTTATCACGTCAAAAAAATCGATTACTTAATAATCGATTTTTTTAATTTGAATATAAATCGATTTTAAAAGAAATAAACGATTTTTGTAGAAAAATCGATTTTTTCTGTATAATAATAACAAAACTAAGAGAATAATATTAAAAATGTATTAGAATGAAAATCATTTAAAATGGTAAGTATAATAATAATAACCAAAATGACAACCTTATGGTTATTGATACAGATTAGAATAATTTGTTGAAACAATTTCTAGTACAATTTGACATTTTATTACAAATTGTAATTTACAATAAAAATAAAACCAAACGATAAGAATCAAAAGTAAAACGACAAGTTTTTGATATGAAAATTAAAATACAAAACAAATCATGCTTTAAACTTTGAATTTAAAGAATAAAAAAACTATAAAGAATCGTCTGTCGCCCAGATGGCACCATTTACAAAAATTAAATTAAAATATGTAAATTTTATAATCGATATATTAAAAATCGATTATTGTGATAAATAAAATCGATTACAAATAATCGATTATTTTTTCAAATCCCTAATTATAGATAGTACCTACGTAGGTGTTCGATGCTCATGCAAGACGTGACTCATGTCAATTTGCAATAAATTAATACATTTTACACCTAATTCTGAAAGAGTATTCGAGAATGGCAGACGCATAAAGTTCATTAAGACAACTGCTTAAAAAAGCACGCAGCTTAGGAACACTGTATAGATATACTTGTTTCTCTTAATAAATTTAATGTAAAAATATAGTTTAAAAAAAACTAAAAAACACGCTTTATATCGGACTAAAAAGTAAAAAATAATTGTTTTAAAATAAGCTTAAAAAGCGTTGGGCGCTCGATGTACGAAAATGTGGAACAAAGCGCCCAACGCTTTTTAAGCTTATTTTAAAACAATTATTTTTTACTTTTTAGTCCGATATAAAGCGTGTTTTTTAGTTTTTTTTAAACTATATTTTATTTTTCACTTTTTAGTTTGAGGATCTATAAAAGAATTTATTAATCCTGGGGGTCCTAATAAGGATAATGGGAAACTGTTATCAAATTATTGCATTGTCATCGGTCCTTGATACGTATGCAAAGTTTCAAATTAATCAGACTTCGGGAAAAGAATTTATTAATCCTGGGGGTCCTAATAAGGATAATGGGAAACTGTTATCAAATTATTGCATTGTCATCGGTCCTTGATACGTATGCAAAGTTTCAAATTAATCAGACTTCGGGAAATTGGTGAAAATAAAGCGTTTACTACAGAGGATCTATAAAAGAATTTATTAATCCTGGGGGTCCTAATAAGGATAACAAATTATTGCATTGTCATCGGTCCTTGATACGTATGCAAAGTTTCAAATTAATCAGACTTCGGGAAATTGGTGAAAATAAAGCGTTTACTACAGAGGATCTATAAAAGAATTTATTAATCCTGGGGGTCCTAATAAGGATAATGGGAAACTGTTATCAAATTATTGCATTGTCATCGGTCCTTGATACGTATGCAAAGTTTCAAATTAATCAGACTTCGGGAAATTGGTGAAAATTATGCTCAAAGATTTAAAAGAATTTATTAATCCTGGGGGTCCTAATAAGGATAATGGGAAACTGTTATCAAATTATTGCATTGTCATCGGTCCTTGATACGTATGCAAAGTTTCAAATTAATCAGACTTCGGGAAATTGGTGAAAATTATGCTCAAAGATTCCGTTACACATAGTTACATACATAGTTAGATACATACAACATACATATTTACAACCCAAACTAATATAAAGCGTTTAAAAAGACTAAAAGCACACATTTCATTTGAAGGCGAGTGACACAATTGCAGGAAAAATGAAAGCAAACAAAACAGCAGTCAGAGTAAACGCATATACAGTCAGTTGAAGGTTCGGCAAATGTATTGCTCGAAGCATGGGTGTACCCATTTTTTGGCCCAGGGGGGAGGGGCAAATCAGAAATTTCTTAAGTCGGTCCTCCACGTACGTAGTGTGTAGGAGAAACGCCCGCGTGAGATTCTGTTTTGTAGGTGTTTTGTAGGTAGTCAAATAATAATAAACATAAATATTAAATATGCATTTATTTAATTTAAATTAGACATCTATTTTAAAGAAGAATTGTACCCATTAAAAAAATTTGGATTCATATTTATTTTAAATTAGATATTCTTATAGAAAACTAATCCAAATTATTTATTAAATATAAGCGCTTTCGACATTTAGTCTTCAGATATTATTTTATAATTCATTATAATTCATTGAAAATATTAAAACTAAACTATTGTTTACAATGGCTAATAATAACAATAATCATTACGATAAAATTCCAGTATACAGCAATTGTATTAAACGATTATCGTCATAATATTTTAGAAGGCATATAAATATATAAAAAAATTGTTTAATTTTAATATTTTAAGGAAGTTGATCCGTTACAGTCCCAATCAAAAGTAAGTCGAATTCTAAATGGGAAGTTTTCCATAATAAATTTTTACAAAAGGTTATAAGTCGATGATACCAATAAATTATTGTCATAAAGGCAAAAATAAATATTTTTTTTAATATTAATTATTTATAACTTTTGAATTTTTTGTACAAAGTTAGGTTAAAAAAAATAAATTTATGTAAATATCTGTATTTTACATATTTTTTGCAGTAAATAATTAAAAAAAGAAATTAGAAGTAATAAAAATTAAAATTAAATCATTAAAAAGTTGAAAATTCAGTTAAAATTGTTAAAATTGTCAAGAATAAAAGTCCATAATCGTAAAGTGCTAATGTTTAATAATTTTTTTTATTGATTAAAAGTCTCCTAATTAAATTGGAAAAAATATTAAAATATGCGTAAGACATCGATGCTTTACATAGTTAGTTTTTGGAACTGCTGACATTATTTGGTTATTTGCAAAAAAATAAAATGAACAGTTTGCATGCTAGGTTGACATATTTTCCATAAGACTACATGTAAAAGTTCTTTTAAATTTTTAACTTTATAAATATCTTTATGATTTTGGATTTTTTACAGAAAATTTTGTCATAAAAACATGTATTAAAAAAACTTTATTTCAGATTTTTTTCATTATCTTCGTAAAACGGCTCAACCTCCTTAAATAAATATTTAATAAATAATTTGGAATAGTTTTTTAATAAGAATTTCTAATTTAAATAATAATCTATTTTAAAAGTAATTTTTGAGGATCTTCAGCAAAACAGCTTATTACATCTCCCACAAACCAGGGAGGGGGGCAGCTGCCCCCCATGGGTACGTCCATGCCTCGAAGAGTAGAGCAGACGCTTGGCTATATACAGTGGCGGACGAAGTGCACGACTGCTCGATATGCGAGCATACAACACATACAAAGCACATACATACAGTCCGTTCGAAGCGTTTATGTGGACAATGGATTGTATTTTTACTTTTAGTTTAAATATTTTTAAACCCTTGTCTAGTACACAGTGCTTCAACAGCCAACGGTAAGTTTGTATAAAAGTGCGGCGTGCAAGCAACACATTTTCGTTTTCGAGTCGAGTATTTTTAGAATTAAATAACGGCCCGGCCCGGTTTCACCCGGGTGCGATAGATATAATTCTGCAAAATGTATGTCGTTTGCGGCCCGGCGTCTGAACTTATAGCTTTGAGCAAATCCTACCAGATTCGCTTCTGAACTAATAGTTTTGAGTAATTTCTATCAGATGTCGTTACACGTTACTAGGACACGATATAGTTATTTATAAAGGTGTTCGACTGTGTACATGTAGATTTACTCTGCAGCAAATTGTATGAATATGGCATAAGAGGTGTTTCCTTAGATCTTATTAGATCTTACTTATCAGATAGAGCACAAAAAGTGCAATGAAACACGAACTATAACGTGAAATCAAATCTTTGTTATCAGATGCTCTTCAGATAACTAGAGGAGTTCCTCAGGGCTCCGATCTTGGTCCTTTTTTTTCATTTTGTATCTAAATGACATTGCCAAGACTGTAGATGACAAGATTGTACTATTTGCTGATGATATACCCGTCTTCTTTAAGAATACGGATAAAAATGCTTTAATAACGTCAATGCAATCCTCTATAAGTAGCATCTCGTCCTGCGGTTTCAAGAAAACAGCTTAAAATTAAACCTGTTGAAAACTCAACACATAAAATTTGGAGCATCTGTGTAAAACTATAAATAAATTTGCTTACCTCCTACGCTCACTAAACAAAATTGTTCCTCGTAACATTTTGATAAATATATACTATTCGTATGTGCAGTCTAAACTACGATATGGCATTATCATTTGGGGCAATTCTGTGTCTATGGATATCCTATTAAAAGCCTAGAAAAGATGCCTTTGTGCAATTTGTGATAAAGGTCCTTGAGCAACTCACAGAATAAATATTCTATTTTATTATTATTATAAGTTAAGCGTTTGTAAGATATTCTGGTGCATCACTCGAATAAATAAATAATAATAATAAAAACATAAAACACGTCTCTATCAACAACAATTTTTGTAAATGCTTTCGAAGGTGTTTTATTCATTCCAACTATAAACAATCGTTTAAATATATTTTTCTTGAAAAGACTCGTAAACTGTTTGAGCGGACTGTACACTATAGACAGAGTATAGAGGTGAACGAGATGTGAGAGGGTGGAATATAATGTATAGGGTCACGCGATTCGGGTCACGCTGCTTCTCTAATGAGATATTTCGTGAGATATTCACTTGCTCAAGATATAAATTAAACTTGCTATAAATTTACTTATACGTAGTTGAACATGCCTATTTACTCTTCACGCGCTAACACATATTACATGACATGAGTGAAATGTGTGTGTGCGTGCGTGTGTGGATGTGTGCGTGTGTGTATGTGAAACCGTTGCAGGCAGCGTTACCAAAGTGTTTAAATATTAGCGACGTGATTATTTAATAGGTGTTAAGCTGTTTATTGGTAGAGCTGTAAAAGTAACGAGAAATTGAGTACCCGTATGTATTCGTTACTTAAAGAACCAGAACCCGTTACTTTCGTATCGTTACGTTACTCGTTACTTTTCATACGACATACAATCGTGTACTAACAGCATCAAGCATGTACCACCGCATCGAGGCGCGTCGCATACGTGATACGGTATGATTTCGTTCGTATAACCTATAACCGCATCAAACGAGTCGAACTGACATGGATACGACAAATGCGAGTAACGAAATAAATTTGTAAGTAACGATTCGTTACTTCGAGTCAGACGATGTACCCGTTACTCAGTAACGAATACATACGGTTTGTTACAGCTCTATTTATTGGTGATCATATAACTTATTTTAACTATAATAAATCCTAGGATTATAACGCAAAAATAAAACGCATTGGTCAAAGTTTCAAGCCTTATTGATTATACCTTAAATTAGTTTGGTTAATTATACTTATGCTGGGTTGCAGAAAGGATTGTCAAAAACATTGATTTGACAATGACCTTAGTTTGTGATCATGTACTTACAGTTTCCATACATCAGGAGCAGTCTAATGTATTCAAACTCACTGCCATCTAGAACATTATATTGTACTCACACAAAAACAAACGATTGATCTCCCTAGAAAAAGATTCAAGCTAAATTTTGATCGAAGTGCGTAGAAAACGCTGTTTCGAAGTGGAAACTGTACAAAAAATGAAAATCTTAACAATTTATTTACAGTTTATTTTGCCCGGCCCGCGAAGCATTTTAGAAAATTTTAGAAAAATAGTAAAATGCGGAAAAAGAATGTGACGACCTTTTTTTTCATCAAAAGATTTGCTCGCCCTTGCTTCAAGTAAACCTATTCGACCCGTTACTTCCACCACCGAAAATTAATTAAATCAGTGGTTTATCAATCTCTCTTTTGTAGAACTCACGAATAATTCACAAATCCTAATTTTTAAAGTTTCGAAAAACCATTTATACGATTTAAAAAACCCCTGTGAAATTTTGTTTATTATTAAGTATATTATTTGGATTGAAAACCAGCTTTAAGCTGAATTCACGCCTTTTGATAAAATTTCTGTTTTTTTTTTTTGTCAATGAAGACATTATTATTATTATTATTATTTATCAAAAATAAAAAATAAAGATAAATTATATCATCAGATTAATTTTATCAATAATTATAAGATATATTTTTTTATTGAGTAAATAATGTTTTACCACAACTTTATTTCATTTCTTAAATATTCTAGAAAACTATTCGCTTTATTTCGAAGTGTTTCATAGCTTCATGAATGTGGAAAAAACTGACTAAAATTAATTATAATATTAATTAAATGCATATTGGAACAGATGCACAATAATTATCTATATAAAATTCTCCGTATTATGTTTAAACATTCAATTTGAACTTCATTATTCATATATTATCATAAATTTAATGCAAAAAAGAGGCTTAGTTATGTTTTCTAAGAATTATCTTGTCAACAATCATTTAAATATTTTTTTTACTACCTATAAGGAATAATATGTTGAAACACAATAATAAAAATAATAACATTATAAAAAATAATAAATTATTTTTGTATTTATGTAATATTTTAAAGCACATGAGTTTACTAACATAGGTTTACCTTTGTTTTCGAAATTATGCAACGTCACTCACCTGAAACAAACAAAATAACAGTGTTAATGCTCAATTCAAATGAAATACCGGATAAATTATCTAGATTTTGAAAACCGTAATTAATATCAACCCGTTCTGGGAGACTTCGGTTTTTTGAAAATTTTTACAGGGGGGGCCGACGATTATTTTTTCATTTTAAATAAAGTGCAGTATCGACCGGAAATTTATAGAATATGTGGTTGAAAATTACTTAGTTTTATGCAAAAAATCATGCTGAATCGAATGAGCCTATCTAAAAGTCTGTAGCTATTGTAGTTTTCGAGTTATAGCGTTTTAATTGTTTCAAGAAAAATTTACAAAAACGCGTGTAACTCCTGAACCAAAAGAGATACAGAGTTGCGGTGGTCTCATTGGATTCAGCGTGATTTTTTCCTTAAGTGTGCTTAATATTAATCGTATCAGAAGGCTCATAGTGCCTCAAAAAGTCGCCGATTTGCAAAAACATCGAAAAACTTCAATTTTTTGAAAATAATTAAAGTGTCACGGATATGCCCGAATTTACGTGACCTTGTAGAAAAAAGTCCGCTGAATCGAATGAGCACAAGCGCAGAACTGTATATCTTCTCGTTTCGGAGTTATGAGTATTAGAAAGTTTGAAAATTTCAAACTCGATTATCTCCGAAACTAGACAAGATACAGAGCTGCGCCTGTACTCGTTGGATTCAGCGTGTCAAAATCTACCGGGTAACCTTAATATCAACCCGTTCTGGGAGACTTCGATTTTGAAAATTTTTGCAGGGAGGGGCCGACGATTATTTTTTCATTTTAAATAAAGTGCAGTATCGACCGGAAAATAGAATATATGGTTGAAAATGACTTAGTCCTATGCAAAAATTCATGCTGAATCGAATGAGCCTATCTAGAAGTCTGTAGCTTTTATACGTCAAGTTACTGCGGTGTTAATTTTAAAAATTAACATACTTGAAACAATGCAGTAACACGAAAATTGCTATAAAAAGTTGAATAAAACAAACGGTAGAACGTCGCGACGTAGCAATCAAATATTATTATGAAATGAAATAGTCTGAATACATACAACGGTATACGTATCTAATAATCACAATGGGGCGTACGGCCATAAATAACTCTTAAGGATATCATTTGCTTTATTGTTTTTGTTTGGTCAGTGCGTTCCCTACTCGTTTCAACTGAGAACAAGTCAAGAGAAATGTAAATAGTTTTCAGCTAAGAATTAAAATTTTCATTTGCCATATTACTGTTCTGTGTTTGCCAACATTGTTTGAGAAATAAATTTTTCTAATATGCAATGTAACAATGGGTGTTTCTTAACAATGTAGCGAACGGTGGCTACGCCTGTATCTTAATTGGTAGTTATGCGTCCTTATCGTATGAATATTCACATATAAATATTTAGAAAAAGTTTTCAGCCATAAGTTTCAACATTAGATGTCTTAATAAAACAGAAATAAAATCTGTGATTTAAGACTGATAATAATTAGGAAACATTTTCATCTTTGATTCACCTATAACTCTCGCTTCTGTGAAGGTTCATATCTAGCGTTACCTAAAATAAAATTAGCTCTCGCATGATGTGAAATAAACAGTTACAAATTGCTATATATTAGAATGATGAATTGATCTTGTTGTGTCACTGTGGAGTAATGTAACTCAGTCCGCCGCGATAGTGGAAAGATTCGGGGTTCGTATCCCGATGGTGACATTGTTTGAGAAATAAATTTTTCTAATATGCAATGTAACAATGGGTGTTTCTTAACAATGTAGCGAACGGTGGCTACGCCTGTATCTTAATTGGTAGTTATGCGTCCTTATCGTATGAATATTCACATATAAATATTGAAGAGACTAACAAAATAGCATGATGGATTTTTGTAATGTATCGAGTGCGTGATGCCTGTTATTTTGACGAATGTGACAGTATGTTAAAAAGAGCACCAGCGAATCTTAAAAGTCAGATGAGCCATAATATCATCACGCACAATCCTAATCCTAACAGCTATTCCTATTCCTATTGGTCCCGAAAATTTATTATCGTACAGTACGGCTCATTATTAGCACTCTACGCGTCAACATGAAGTAATTTATTATTTCTCCCGAATTTAGCAGCGCCCCGAAATTATATATTACTCACGCGTGTTGAATAAAATACGTTTGTATTTACGTAACCTCGAAATTCGAGAACCACTGTGCCGATTTGAAAAAAATATTTGTTACGTTATTACAAGAGAAAGAGGGAGATAGTGAAAGAAAATAACGATTTTTAGTTGACCGAAGTTGAACTGGGCAGCTAGTAAATTCTATCTTAATAATAATAAATAAGTTGCTGAGGAAGTTGCAATTGAGCCACGAAACGTTCAACATAATTCAGTGATAATTATTTTTTATCCAATTTCCTGAAAATTTCAAGATCAATAAGATTATGCGAACATACAAACATATTGCAAAAACATTTTCAAATAAAAAAATGTTTCAGCTAATTAGGTATATAATAATATTATATGCGAAGCCTTTTTGCAAGAATATTATGCCTTGGTTTCCTCTGAGTTTTAATCATCCTTTGATTCAAATGAGTTTTTAATAAAAGTTTCTAATCCGCTTAAATTTCGTTTGTTTTAACTGACTATAATCATTTGTTTTTTCCTATGGCTTCATCTGCGTAAACGCGTTATATAATTGATACAGTTCTAAAGTACTAACGGTGTGGGAAGGTATGTCAATTGTATATTTGTACGTGTATTTGTGTTTAATTTTTTTTTTCTAGTTAAATAATTTGTAACGAAATACGGGCGACATAGGTATGTCAATCTTGCTTCGAGTGTAAATAGCCATCGATCCAGTTTTCTGATGATTTCTTTTAGGCTGTATGAATTTTAGTGCCAGCGCTATCAACTTTATCTGTGTTCAATAAAGATCGGACTATCCCACAAGATACCAAACAATAATGCTTAAGTCCCGAATAGAATAGAATAGATTAGAATAACCGCCTTTCTGTTTAAGAACAAGGTCCCCGTTATTTCTGTAGGTCGTGTTTATGGAGTTTAAAAATTTATTAAATAGTTCTTTAAACAAACTGAGCTATACAATTTAGGTAATAGGTCATATGCATGAATTTTTTAATATTTTTAATAGATTATTTAGTCAACCATAGTACGGGAAAAAATTGATAATCCTTTAAAAATGTAATATTATCATAAAAAAAAAAATAAATTTCACATTCAAAAATAGACAGTTTAAACAATCGGCCATGTTGGCGGGCTTATGTAACGTCATTATGTATGATGCATGTCAACCTTGATGTCAAATTGGCAATGCTCTAAATGAAGTTTTTTTTGTTGTTTTCTGTAAATACTGACATAATCTTACTGTGAGACGACACAGTCGTCATGGAAACTGTTGTTGATATATACTCTGACGTCACGCAGCGTTTTGAAAAATTGAAAATAGCGCCTATTTTTTATTATTTGTATTTTTTTCAGTGATTAGATTAATAAAATAACCATTACGATATGGTCAGGAACTAATATTTCGAAATAAAAATTTTAACCAATTTGGAGTCTATGCATATGATCTATAGTTAATTAGATATTGTATTTTACTTTTTCTATTTTTCGATATTTATATAGGTTTTTTTTATTGTTATTATTATTAAGGACAATGAATAACAAAAAAATATTCCACTAAAACGTGATTGCTGATTTGATAGCTACCGTTGCTTTTGAGAAACCGATAAAAATCACAGTTTAAACAATTAACATTTTAAGATGAAAAGTGCTTTGATAATATAATAAGTATGTAGTTGGACATTTGCAAATAGCGGTACGGTACAGCACGACTACAGTTGCAAATACAGACATTGTAGGATTATGTACAGTCGCGGACTCAATATGGTTTACACTTTTATTTATCTAGTTATATAGATTTCTTTTTTGATATTAATTGTATATTATAATTTAGCTTCTGATGGGTCAACCTAAAATATCCCGCTATGTGTTAAATACGTTACAATAAACTGATTCTATTACATTAATGAATGCTATAAAAAAATGGATAACAATTTCTGTCCTAAGAAAAAAGTTTGTTGCATTTTGAATTTTATTAATATTTATGTTTTTTTCTGATTACCGTATAGAGAATTAGATTTGGAAATATGAGACATAAGCTTGAAAAAATGTTATTTATAATCCATTTTTTAAATTCAATTCCAGACGTAAATAACAATAACACACAGGATCACGGGTATTTGGAATATAAATTGTTAATCAGTTTAAACTATCATTGATTAGCAACGTTTCGTCTTTATTCTCAAGACTTTATCAAGCTCTGAAAATACAATACATTTAACATTAATATATGAGCATGATGAATAAACTCCAAAAGAAAAGATTAAAATGTTACAATAACTAACCTCAAAATCGTCTAAACGATCGTCAATATAAAAAACATACATTACTTTCCATAAACATAATTTTTTTTTTTTTTTTTCTTTGTAGTACTATCAATTGTTGAAAAGATGACTGCAGCAAAAAATTAATTAAAAATTAAAAAAACTATAACGACAGTATTATAAATAATAGAATACGTTTCCCAAACATGTGCTCTTTACACCAGTCTAACTGTCAACTTCTAAAAATTAACAACAGTCTGGCTTTTGTAAATATACACTAGATGGCACCATAAACTAAATTTCTACATGAAATTACTTAGTTATCCTACTACAAGTTATGAACAAATTAATCATATGTTAATCAATAAATTATATCAATAAATAAACATTTAAAAACTAATACAAACAATCCAACTCTAAAAACTCGAGAATCACTTTGTGCCCAGGATTTCATTGTATACCAAGCTCAAGTTATGCGTGTCCGATCTTAAGTTCACTGTTTTATTCAATTTGATGAAACACATTTCACTAAGTGAACGCTTGAAGTAATTGGATTCTTTGTCAAGGATTGAAACCTCATCAAACATAAAATTGTGCTCAGTATACTGAGCACAATTTTATGTTTGATGAGGTTTCAATCCTTGACAAAGAATCCAATTACTTCAAGCGTTCACTTAGTGAAATGTGTTTCATCAAATTGAATAAAACAGTGAACTTAAGATCGGACACGCATAACTTGAGCTTGGTATACAATGAAATCCTGGGCACAAAGTGATTCTCGAGTTTTTAGAGTTGGATTGTTTGTATTAGTTTTTAAATGTTTATTTATTGATATAATTTATTGATTAACATATGATTAATTTGTTCATAACTTGTAGTAGGATAACTAAGTAATTTCATGTAGAAATTTAGTTTATGGTGCCATCTAGTGTATATTTACAAAAGCCAGACTGTTGTTAATTTTTAGAAGTTGACAGTTAGACTGGTGTAAAGAGCACATGTTTGGGAAACGTATTCTATTATTTATAATACTGTCGTTATAGTTTTTTTAATTTTTAATTAATTTTTTGCTGCAGTCATCTTTTCAACAATTGATAGTACTACAAAGAAAAAAAAAAAAAAAATTATGTTTATGGAAAGTAATGTATGTTTTTTATATTGACGATCGTTTAGACGATTTTGAGGTTAGTTATTGTAACATTTTAATCTTTTCTTTTGGAGTTTATTCATCATGCTCATATATTAATGTTAAATGTATTGTATTTTCAGAGCTTGATAAAGTCTTGAGAATAAAGACGAAACGTTGCTAATCAATGATAGTTTAAACTGATTAACAATTTATATTCCAAATACCCGTGATCCTGTGTGTTATTGTTATTTATAATTTTTTTTCTTTGAATAATTTTGAAACCACTCGAGTGCGTGACTTTAAAATCTAACCAAATCTAACTTTCTAAAAACCCTTTCGAATGCCGTGAACCTGACCTTAATCGGCTGGTTCGTTCCGAAGATATCGAACGACAAAACTTTGTTCTCAAACACGCACGCGTGGACGTCCATCCACAAATATTCAGAATAGCTTTCGAGGATCTCAAAACGTCAAGATCTGATGAAAACTTGACTTTCGAAATTCGAATCGAAACCAATAATTTCCCTTTTACCATAAAAATCACTTTTCAAAAATTTACATTGTCTTTTTGTTTTGAGGTCCCCCGAATCCAAAAAACATATTTTTGGAAAAACTCTGTGCGTCTGTTAGTCTGTGAGCACGATACAGGTCAAAGGGATGAGCGGATTGAAACCAAATTTTGGGAGGATGTTTGATATGCAAATATGAAAAGCTCTATTGTTTTGGGGGAAAGTCGGCGCATGCGCAGTAGAAATATATGCTATAAAGCTGTTTTTTATATAATAATGGTATACTTTTCATAACGGTTTATTATTAGTCTACAAATAAATAAAATTATCGACCAATTTTTTCAGACTGTATATTGATAAAAAATCTAGGATTTGAATATTATTATTCTATTTAGTTTTTCAAGAAAGTTTCGTTAAAGTTTTTTTTATAAACTAAATAGTCTCGGAAACATTTTGAAAAGAAAATAAAATCAGCTGTTCTTTTCTTTTGTAGATTTGTCAGAAATAAAGTAGTTAATCCTGCTTTGATTAATTTTTACATGACGTGGAACATATTATGTAGATAATCATGGCAATCAAATATCATATTGAATACTAGTTCGAACCCCTTAATACATCCCTTAAAATAATATTGTTTTTCTTAATTTCAATATTAGGTACTATCAATTTACCAAATTAAATTCACCCTTCACTAAGTAAATCATTATCTACAAACTAACGTTTTCATAAAAAAATTTAAATCCGGTTCTGTCGAGCCGAATTTAATAAAATTTTGTAAGCACATTTTAATCATCACTAAAGGGTTAAATTTCAATTTTGAAACGATTCCGAGAAATTTTTCGGTATTTTTTCAACCCCTAATACCCACCCTTAAAGTGAACCGATTAAGCTCATTTTAAATAAGCTTCGTGCGGTGATAGATTTTAATATGTGGTTTAAATTTCGTCAAAATCAAATAACTCTTTCTAAAGTTATAGCCGGTACACACTTTTCCAAAAATGGTGCCAAAGTGTTTAGGAGGCTATGAAACGTCGCAAAATTTTGGTCCAACCCCTAGGTCACGCCATTCCACCGACGCCAACAGTGTAAGGGCCTTATGATAAATACACTAAAAAAATTCAAGTGTCAACCATATTGGGTCCGCAACTGTACCTAAGAGAGATCTGTTATGGTGTAGAATGCTTGGGCTATATGTGTAGCAGCAAACGGTCATATCCGTCGAAGTCATTATATACAAAGGGACGCTAATGAGACCAAAGACAAGAGACGCACTGAGCGTGAAACGTTCTGTGACCTCAAAGGAATATACTTTCCATCCTCTTCTCTTTCTGTGTCTGTCTATCTCAGCTTCATTGTGTGTATCAAACTTACATACAAATACTCTTGTATTAAGGTTTCTACAGAACAGAAAGTCGGTATAATATACTGATAGTATTTCTGTTGACAAAGCTATACTAGCGATCTGTAGTACCTAGTGTCTACTCCGATTGGTCTCATATATTATTATAGAACATTAAAAGCAGAAGTTCTCAATCTTCATCATACTGTGCTGCATCGCAAAAACTGCGACCAAACTAAACGTAAAGACTAATATGGAATTCTAAGAAAAAGTCTTCTAATTGGTTTAAATCTGTGTGATAGGTTTTAAGCGGAAAACAAAGTTGATTTTCTAAATGTTTTGGTTACAACCTTAAATAAAGAATGTATTAGTAATGTATTAGTGATGTGTCGCTCCTGAGCGAGTCGTTCATAATGAACGACCTTTTTCTCGGAGCGGAGCGAGTCGCTCTTTTTTTTGTGAATGACTCACTCCGAGCGCCATTGCTCTGTGCTGAGCTGTTCTGTACTGTTGCATTCGCACATTTACAGAACGCGCACAGCACAGGGCACAGACACACTAGTGAACTTTGCACGTACGGAGTTATCTTTGCTGAGTCATTTAATGTTGAATGACACACTGAATATAGTATAGTACTGCGCTTAACAGTGATTTAAACCATTCACATTGTCGTCTTTGACAAAGATATAATATTGTAACAATAAACATTATTATTGTTAAGCTTTTATTATACTTTATAGTTTATCCGAAATGCGAATAATATATGATCAGTATCATATTAAAATGAGCTCAGAGCTGAGTGTGTGTACTGTGCTGTGCAGTGCTACGTGACTCCTGAGCAGTTCACAACTCTGCAGTCTGCACTCTTGTGTAGTGCGTACTGTCTAGTGTCGCTCCTTTGAATGACTCCCTCTAAGCGACTCTTTTTAGTGAGCGGGGCGCACGAAGCCAGCTCTCAATAAAGAGTCATGTGGACACATCACTAGAATGTAAATGAATTTATGGCCTCTAATTAATTGTATTTGTAATTATTTTTAATGTGTTATTTTAATTGTATAATTGACAAATCCTACTGCTGTATGCATGATTTAAACAGGATAATACATTTATTATTATTATTATTATTATTATTATTATTATTATTATTATTATTATTATTATTATTATTATTATTATTATTATTATTATTATTATGTACCTATGTCTTATAAGCACGTCATTCAAATTTCAAAGCTGCGTATTTATTACGAGCGTAAATACATGAGTGTCTCAGTTAAACGAACCGGTATATAAAGGCCGCTACACACGAAACGCTACTAGAAACACTGCTGGGACTTCTGCTGGCCGGTAGGCTCAAGGGTGGGTACGAAGCTGGAAATGACGTCATTGCGGGCTCACCTGCTAGCTCACAAGACACGTTATAAAATTAAAACAGTAGTTTTTTTCTTGCTAGGTCCTCTGCTTGCTCTGAGCAAAAGAACCAATCAGGAAACTGCAGTATCTTGTCACGTGGGAGACTTGAACAAACGCCGACAAACAAGCATTGCGTCATTCTGCTCAGAGTCAGACAACAGACACGTTTTGATCTGTGTTTATATTTGAACTGTCACTGCGCGTTCACCTGATCTATCCACAAAACAAATTTGAAGAGACGTCTGTTTTTCTTGCAGTGTCCGCTTAGGGATTGTTTTTGAAAAAGCATGAAACACGTGTTTATTTATTTGTGGCAGGGGTAATTCTGCGCATTTTCAAATTGACACATCTATCTTATATGACTTCTGCATGCAATTTTTGAAACCCCGTTACCCTTTTACGGCTTAAATTTTTAAAATCCGTTTTTAGCGGATGCCTACGTCATAATAACTATCTGTGTGTCCAGCCCAATCCGTCCAAAGGTTTGAGCTATGCGTTGATAGATCAGTCAGTCAATCAGTGAGTCAGTCAGTCACGGTTTCCTTTTATATATTTAGATAATAATAACGCAGACTCATGTTGCATACGAGTATAAATAAAAGACATTATAGAGAACAAACAATTTGAATCGCCAAAAGAAAACCGTTACAGTTTTGTTTTTGATTTCGTAAAAGAAAAAAAAAAATCATGCGGATGTTATGCTTGTCTATTTTTCATTCTTGTCGATTTGCCAAAAACTAAAAATGTATTGGGGAAGCTGCCTGCACAAAAAATATTGAAAAATAAATTCAAATGCATATGTAATAAGTACACACAAATTCTAAACTGTATTCATTTTCGTAAAATAGTTAAAATTGAAACTGAGGCACTAAAAAAGAATACTGAGGTTTTAGTAATTGATCAATAATGTATATTGAATTTACTGTAGCAAATTGTTGAATATTTCAAGTTTTCATTTCAACGAAAGTTTTTAAATGTGGTTTAGATATTTATTTATTTCCATTTTTGTTTCAAATCTTGCGACAGCTCTTTCGACTACTTCACATTATCCGATTGAGTTGAAATTTTGGATACGTATGTAGTTCCGATGACAATACAGTAGGTATTATAATAATAACTAACTGACAGATCCGACTTTCATCCGGATGCAAATCGTACTTTTAAAAAGGCACACTAAACACTTAAAAATAAAATATATAAAATATAAAATTAAACCATTTAACTTAAAAAGCCTTATTAAGGCTTTTTAAGTTAAATGGTTTTATAGTACAATCGATGATGTACTAAAAACTAGAAAATAATTATGAGTCACCATAAGGGGCTTTGATTAAACTTAAAAAAAAATCGTGAAGGGCATTTATGGCTACATTATGGTCGTAGATTTTTAATCTCAAGCAAATGAAAGTTTTTTTAATTTTTAGTTTAATCAACGCCACCTATGGTGTTATTGGTTTTAGTACATTATCGATTGCACAATAAAATCGTTTAACTTGCTTTCTTTTATTTTTTACTATACATACTTTTCGCTAAATACAGGACTCGACAGCTTATTACAATTATGTAAAAAATAATCAAGGTGGAATTTAACAACTATTTTTGAATCGAAAAACATTATAACGATTCAAATATGTAATTGAAAAAATATAAAACTGTCTATCTAAAAATATCTGGTAAAAAAAATTACTTGGTTGTTACTACATAATTTGACTGTTACATGAAACATGTGTATTTCTGTCAAATTTGACAAGCGTAAATACATATAGAACATTTTTGAGTAGAGTTGTTTTGTAAAATTACATTTTTTATAATACACAAAAAAACTGTGCTATAATAAGCGTTATAATAGCTCTCTTTATTCTTTCTGATATGTTTCAATAACTGTAGTCAGGTCCGGCTTAGAAGGTTTTCAATATAAATAGAAAAAACTTGATTAAAGACAAACAAATACATGGTTAATGCAACAGATGTGAAATAGAATTTCTTTCTATCGTGTTTTTTTTTATAATTTATCTAATGTCAGTACCGCATTTAGGGCAACAGAGAGCGATCGCTTAAAGCAAAGGTTCCCAAACTTTTTTAACTCGTAGACCACTTGCCATGTTTTGGGTAGACCCCCTGCTTATCTGATATTGATTTTTTGCAAATTCATTAATTTCAAATGTATTTTTGACAACCGATATTATGTGCTACTCACTTTGAACGATTTAAATTTATAACGGTAGTGAAATGTAGTGTGAAATGTTTAGTTTTATACATTTATTAATTAGATTCAAATTAAACGAATCAAATTAAAATTTACTTTCTGTTACATAAAGCAAAAAATAAATGCTTTTAGTGTGAGGGATGAACCTGATGCTTTACTAATAAATTTTCAACATTTGGCATCAATTTAGTTAGATTTAATTTTAAATGTCTTCGGTTAACGATTTTCAGTTTGTTTCTTTTTTTGTTAGTAGATTCACTATCGTTGACTCATGATAACATGAAATTTCATTTCATGGACCCCCAATTTTTTTCCCGCTGACATGGACCCCTTGCAAGTTGTCGTCGTTCCCTGGGGGTCGATATAGACCACTTTGGGAATCACTGGCTTAAAGCAAGAGTCCCCACAAACTTTCCAATTGAAATTGTTTTCTTTAGATGCAAAATTAAAAGGAATTAAAACAGTAATATTCATTCTGTCTTGGATTTTCTTGTATCTCTATTAACTACAGAGTGATACACATTCATTATTTTTCAATGATTAAAACTCATTTAGATACCTTGTAATAGATCCATATATCTCGTAGTGGACCTCTAATTAAATATCATTAATAAATTATTGCTCTTTGATCTTCATGATAAAATTAGTTTTCGTAGTGAAAGCATGATGGCTGGACATTTTTTCAGAGGTCCTTGATTCCTTGCGCATTGGAGCAATAATCCGACATAAACAAACTAGAAGTTTGGCGCTAAATGTCTGAATTTCAACTCTGCATTGTAACCCAATATGAGAAGAAAAGGAAGTAACGAGATCGCTGAGTGGGCAAGGCTTCGGTTAAAGGTTTGTTAACTATGTATGGCTTTAATTAATAATACGTCAAACGACCTAACTAAACATCAAAGTCCTGCTGAAATTTCAAAGCGCCTACTTGTAAAATGAGGAGTTAATATTGACAACTTGATGTGTATACAAAACTTGTATTGGCTTGCAATAATGACGGATAGACGTTTCCCTTCTTATAGGAAAAATAAAATGATTTTTGTAAAAAGAGGTAAAGTATGCAGCATAAATTGTAAAGTATTGTAAAGTATTTTAAATATTTGTTATGTTAACGTACACTTGTATAAAAATAACGACACTGATTTATAAGTTCCTAATCTGAAAATACCCTAAATAAAATAAGAGCTAAAATAAATTTAAAAAACTAGCGTAACCTGTGCGAATTATTCGCACTAAATAACTACCTATGATAATTATCACTTTACAAAATTATTTTTTAAATATGATTGCAAGTATTCAATTCGTTTATAATTTTGCACACTGCTTATAACGTTCTTCTTTTTGTTGTAAAAGAAATATTTTACTAAAATTGTCATATAGAGGCGCAAGTAGCAAAAGCGTTGTTCAGCGTTGCCCGTCAGATGCCAGTATGCAGTATTTACAATATGAAGGTCAGACGACAGATCGAAGTGTTAACGTTACGCCGTCAGATGGCAGACGTTGTTCAGAGCTTAATTAATTTACAAAAACAATAGCAATAATATCAGTAGAGCAAGCACAAATCTGTAAAATGATATATAATTTATGTGAAGAAATTGTGTGGTTTTTTCTAAAAAGGGAGGCAAACATCTTCAACTTTAGCGTATTAATATATATGATGATACTTATGGCATATACATTATTGAAGTTGATCGGATGGTAGAAGCTAAAGGTCACACCAACATTTCTCGACGTTGCGTACCCTCCTGAACAAGTTGGCACTATTTTTTGAAATGTTTATAACGTGGTGTGTGTGACTGCGGACAATAACTTTCGAAACAGTTAATTGATATTGATGAAATTTGTCCTGCAAGTTATGGAATCTATCACCGCAGGAAGCGTATTTAAAATTGGCTAGATCGAATAATTTAACACTTCGACGGACAAACCGGCTTAGACCGTCATAAACAAAACTTCAAAAGTTTGACACGACGGCTGAAGCCGTCGTATACTACGGAACGTTTTATAGCCAGACGGGTGTAGCAGTCTATTTTCCAGTGTAGAATACATACCCTGTATGCTTTGTGTCATCGTACAAATATCTACTAAGGCAATATTGTCACAACATAACAACTTATAAAAGTAATTCAATTTCAAACATATGAAAAAAACTATAGTGTCAAAATTGGAACATAACTGAATTTTTAAGTGTCCGTCAAAGTGTTAAGGGTGGTGTTTAGAGGTTCAAAAGTGTTTTTGATCCCAAAAATAACGAAAACATTTTCAGAAACATTTGAAAATTGATATTTAGTCGTTCAAAATGTGCTGCTTAAATTTTAATAAAATCGTTTTGCCAGCACCGGACTTACAAATTTTATGAAGAAAACACTTTTTTGATAATACTAAAGGGTGTACTTAATTTGGTGCATATATTAGATTGATAATAATAACGCAATTAAGAAAAAAAATATTATTTTAAGGGATGTATTAAGTGTACAAAAAAAAACTTGAAATCACATAATAAAGCCACAATGTGTGCATTAGAAAATATACTACATAGTCGACAGGGTTTGGAAATGCGAATCGATTTTTTTTATTTTTAACATTTAATATTTAAATTGATGATTTTTTATTTCTTATTTTGCTTGAGTTGTTGAGTGGATGTGGGGACGGCTTGACTGGAGTGTTCCCCTTTTTGCACTTGGTCAATGAATTGCGCATGCTTTTGCGTGATGGCTGCCTCGATCCGCAGTTTTAAGATATTTTGACGTGATAACGTCTTATAAATTGATGAAACACCAGCTGCACGCACGAAAAAGTGTAACGCCGTAACGTTCCGCCTGACCCTGTGCGTGCAAGCGAGAGCGCAGTATAAGCGATAGAGAAGCACGATCGGCCCAAATTTGACAGCTACTAAAATTTAGGTTATGTATTATTAAATATCATATTCGAGCGGAATACGTTATCACGTAAAACTATCGTTCGTAAACCGACTTTACAGACAACCAATTTTTTCTAGCCGGCTTGTTATAGTAATTCTATACAAAAATGGTTATAAATTATACGATAAATTTATGCACACGACAATTAATTACACGCATGAAACCAAATATTGTAGTTATATTGAATTTTGATTTTATCTTTTATATTGTATACATCTTGAAACATCCTGTATATTTCATAGCGCAGTTTCACCAATCGTGAATTTATTGCCTTTCTACATCTATGCTGGTGTTACTATTTCTCACTCTCTAATTGAATTTTTTTTGTTTGAAACGGAAAAAAATGTTACGTGAAAATCCAATGAAAATAATTGTGTTCTCGGTGAAACACAGTCACTAACACTTTATAGGTTATCTTTTCACATTGTAAGCATAATAAATATAAACTGTCAACTATCTAAAATGTGAATAATAAAAAAAGTGAATTAAAAAAACGTAACGAAAATACTTTATACAACTATTCAGTTTTATTTTACAGTTTGTTGTCGGTAATTGGAGCAGAATGGTCACTTTTGTTTTTCATTAAAACTAGTCAATTACTATTACTATTTTTAACATATATTATTCACTAACAGTATTATTTTCATATTTAATGATGTTTATAATACAGGGTGTCCCATTAAGAATGGGACATAGAACAACCGCAGATTCTCCAATTCAAAATAAAACAATTAAGCGAAATATGCTTAGATAAAATGTTACTCGCTCTACCAGTGGCGTACGGCAGGAGTAAGTAATGCTTGTACCCCTTCTAAATGTTACGCCGCTGTCTAAATTTTAATTTTGACTATAATTTTAATTTTTTTGATATTTTCTAAGTCAATAATGTACACTTGTTAGTTTGTTGTAAAGTCATTGGTTTTCGAGATATTCGCAGTTAAAGATAGATAGACATGTACTTTTTATTTGTATTATTATTAATAATATTCATTTTTACAATTTTGTCTTAAAAAAACTGCAAATATCTCGAAAACCAATGACTTTACAACAAACTAACAAGTGTACATTATTGACTTATATCAAAAAAATTAAAATTATAGTCAAAATTAAAATTTAGAGAGCGGCGTAACATTTAGAAGGGGTACAAGCATTACTTACTCCTGCTGTACGCCACTGGTAGAGCGTACTGAACTAATTTTTTTATTGTTAGGTGCATTTTATGATATTTAACAAGTGTGCCGATTTGAGTAAAATTATACGGTGTATTAAAAAAATTATGGGCATTAATAATTTTTCAGTTTTCAACTTCAACACCCCGTATTTCGGAAACGAGTAACATTTTATCTAAGCATAATATTTTGCTTAATCGTTTTATTTTGAATTGGAGAATCTGCGGTTGTTCTATGTCCCATTGTTAATGGGACACCCTGTATATGAAAATAGGATAACTGTTTGTGAATACTACATGTTAAAAATTGTAATCTCTTTTCCACATAAGAATCATATGTAAAAACAGGAAGAAAACAAGAGTGTAGTACCGATTTGAGTGCGTTAATTCGCACACATTGTGATGAAACATACATCGATCTCTTCGTTTGAATGAGGGGAAGTGCAAAATATATGTTTCTTCACGATGTGTGTGAAGTAACACACTAAAATCACAACAACTGTTTTCCTTTATATATGACGTAGAACAAGGCTCTGCAATTTCAGGAGAAATTCATATAATGTTCAAATTAAAAAAAAATATTGAATTGCGGTCGAATTTCGACTAATTGGCGCCCCCTAGTTATTATAATTAGTGAATGATTATAATTACAATAGATGTGTTTAGTACATTAGTGTAGTATTGAAAAAAATATTTTTAACAAAGTAATTGAACCGACTTAAAAAAATATGCACTAAAAAGTAAAAAATAATAATTATTGTTATTTTTGGAGTCGGTGTCAGCCAAAATGAAATCTATTCCGAGAACTAGAGACATGTAAGATTTAAATTGCTACTTTCGAATTCCGATGTGACTCCAAAAATTACAATAATTATTATTTTTTACTTTTTAGTGCATATTTTTTGAAGTCGGTCCAATTTTTTTGTTAAAAATATTTTATATTTCTCTTTTTAGTGTTAGATAAAGTATTGCAATGGGTAGGCCAAGTATGAGTGCCTTTGAAATTTGAGAGTTTCCCTCGATTTCTCCGGATTCCATCATCAGATCCTGACTTGGTTCCGATGGGACCACCTTTCGAATAACATTTTTTTTTGAAAATCGGTCCATAATTGACGGAGAAATCGGTGAACATACATTAAAAAAAAAAAATAAAAAAACTAAAAAAAAAATAAACAGTCGAACATAGAGCCTCCTCCTTTTTTTGAAGTCGGTTAAATAGAGCACTTTAGGTATATTATAATATAATCAGTGGAACTCAAAAAAAAGTTTCGGATAAAAGTTGCGTGGAATCTTAATTATTAACTCTATATTATGTAGGTACTATTTGACTGTAAATTGACGATGTATCCTTCTTGCTAATATATAAGTCATATTATATTTGAATAAAATCTTCAATTATAATAATAATTATAATAAATTTTAATTATTTGAGAGAGGTTGTCAAATATCGGTCTGTATTCCACAAGACATAATAATTAAATATATTATGAAAATTGTTTCTTAAATCAGCAGCTGCTACTGTTGTGGTCGGTCGACCGTAAAACATTACTACAGAATCTTTTATTTATTGCATCGCATTTAAAAGTTCCTTTTTAACTTTAAAGTTTACTGCAATAAGCAGTGTTCGTGCATATCACAACTTTTAAAACTATTTCACGGAACACAGGATTAGTTTGTTTTTATTTTATCGATTTATTCAAGCAAAAACAATTCCATTCTTTAGATGAAAGTATTCAGTTCTCAATTTCAACTCACCAAGAAAAAGAAAAAAAATAATCAAATTTAGATTTACTGACATACGAGACTGTGAGCACTTGAGTTACTTTTTATTTTTCACGAAGCATGAATATTAAAAATTCATAATATTGAGCAACGATGAATGTTTTGGTAAACAGTTATGTCGACTGTTTCGCAATTTCAAATAACATTAGCGATATTAGAATTCCAATTTATAAATATAATAAGTTGAAAAGTGGTTTAAATTACACACACATAGGGCTTAAATTTTATTACAACCTTTCATTTGAAAATAAAAGTATGTATCAAGAGAATATTTTAATAAAGAATTTAAATAGAAGTTATTATAAACTACCTCAGTAATTTTCAAACTAACAAATCGTTTTGTATTTTTGTATTTTTCGCCATTTTATTTCTACTACTGGTAGCCCAAAGTTTAAACGTTATTGAGGTTCTTTTGTCATTATATGAACTTGTCCTGAACCGATTTTGCCTGTGCTAATTCGTACAAATCGTGATGAAACGTATATTATTCTGCACTTCCCCTCATTAAAACGAAGAAAACGATTATGGTATGTGTGTGAATTAACACACTCAAATAGGTTTTACACTTTTTTCCCGAATTTATATATAGATTTATGTAGGTAATATTTAAAAAAAACGTTAAACGATTTTTTTAAAACTAATTATTAATTAATTTTTATATTTTTTAGATCAGTTCTGAAGAAAGTCCAAATCTGGACCGAAACGTTAATGTATTGAATTTATATATTTTTTGTTAATATACTTGTCTGAAAAATTGGTCGGAAATTTTATTTATTTTTATTTATTTATGTATTGATTAATTATTATTAATTTTCAACGCGTTATAAACTAAACAACAATAGGGATCCATTTAGACTCTTTAGTTACGGAATCATAAAAATCATAAATTTTACAAATTCTATTTCTACTATTGTCAAAACAAATAATTCAAGAGTGTTTCTTGGTAATTATTGATTATAGATTATCTATAATTAATACCTAATAACATGGACAAGAATAACAACCCTATTTTTTGACGTGATAACGTCTTATAAATTGATGAATCACGTCAATATAAAAAGATGAAACACCGGCTGCATGCACGAAAAATTGTAACGTTCCTAACGTTCCGCCTGACCCTGTGCGTGATTATTAAATATGATATTCGAGCGGAATACGTTATCACGTAAAACTATCGTCCGTAAACCGACTTTACAGACAACCAATTTTTATTAGTATTGTTAAGTTTAGGTTCAGATATAGACCATTTTTTAAATACCTATCTTTTAGTTCTACTCTATAGATATTAAATTTTTTCGTTAAACACTTTTTCTTGATTTTCTTGCCAGTTAAAGGTCATATTTCACTAATCGAAAAGCTCGTGAAAGACGTAATAATGAAGTCAAAAAAGTATTTTTTTTATATTTATCAAAATTTGCAATTGGTAGGCCCATTGCACGTAGACTTATTTACGTTATTGTTAATTTTGACCGAAACTTTACTTAACTAGAAATAATAGTTTATAGAGCATTTTCTTGAAAGAATATATATTTTAACAAGAGTGACATTATGTTAAATAAAGCAACAGCGAGTTTGAACGGTCACTCGAGCCATAATATCATCAACATTGTACATTTTTTGCACATACCTCTTACAAAATGGCTGATTTTCACCTAATTTTATAATTCAAAATTAGAGATTTAAAAAAAACGTTTTAGTTTAAAGGCCTTTATTGTGTAATGTAATAATATAGTTTGTTAGCTTTAAATATAATAAAATAACAAAAATAGTTGATTTCGACGCTAAAAAAAGTTATTAGTATCATTATAAAATTGTTGTTTTATGTCGTCGGTCATTAAAAAGCTGATGCAACGTTAATGTTGATAATTCTTACACATTTACGACATTCGGCAGTTAGTGTTCTCTGAGGAATAATACATAAACGATGATTAATAAAAACGATTTTAGAGATAATGTTGTCCGACGAATGTTAACAAATAAAGTCAAGACAATATGTCCTTTTCTTTACCTGTTTGTGTTCCCTGCAGGAAGTTAACGGCGAGCAAAATGGAAGCACTGAAGTTGCAATGGCAGTGAGAATGACCGTCAGTCTCGGTGGGAAGGAAGTGGCAATACATGTGTGACTGTACTCTATGTTAGTATATCCATATCCGGTTTTCACTATACCGCCATTAAAGCACACGACACATGCAGTTGTTATTATTACTGTATCCCGGAAGTGTCAGTCTATCGTATATTGTTTAACTGTTATTACTTACTCTGTTAGCTAGGCCACGCTAGCCGCCCAACAACGTTATTACGTCTGTAGATAATAATATAATATTTAGATATGCTAGACTAGGAAATTGCAGAGTCGGCCAAAATTAACACATCAAATTTATTTTCAAATGGATTGCCTAGATGGATTAAATACTTGCTTCCTGCCATATTAACTTTATAGTTACGCGTATCCTTTTGTTAGAAGAACTGAAATAATGCTAAAAACCAATTGTATTCATGTTTTTTTTATCTAAGTACTAAATTTCTCACTGATTCTCAGATTTTCGATATAATTGTATAATAAAAAAATCCTGTAACTCCTAATAGTTTAGGGACGGTGACAGAAATGGCCAAGGAGCACTCGGTGGCAGAAACGCTCTTTCGTGTAGTCTGAGTCCCCCTCTACAAGTCCGCTTAGTGGAGTAGGGGTTTAGCGTGTTGCGATACGACGCTCGGGTATTTAAAATACGATAAAATTCAAAATTCCTCTACTAAATAACAGAAATGTTTATTTTGACTAAACTATTATGTACCTATTTTGATTTTTTTTTTAAATATATTAATTCAGAATCTTAGTTACTGCTAATTCTGACAGATTCTGTGCATTTAATATCTGCATATCTTTAAAGCTATATAATATGTGAAAGTACACATATAACTGTGAATTTTAGATGCTCAGAATATTAAACGAGATGATGAGATGTGGAAGTGTGATTAGTTAGACGTATACTGCTTATAATGAAAAGTGCAATTTATACAGACTATAACCATATTGTTCCTGAAACTTATTTTCTGTACATCTCTCTTTACATAGCTGCAGTCTACTACAATTACTCTATTACTGCACTCCATACTTGCACATTCTACAACTAAATTCGTTTTTAAAGTTCATTGACTACTTTCACCTTCTTTTTGATCCTAATTAATTTTTTAAGTGAAACTTTTTTCCGCACGATAGGGCAACTTCGATTTATTAGATTAAGAGTGTTTCGAATCGTTGCAAAAAAGGGATCTAGGGATTAAATTATGAGAAACCCATCCAATTTACGTATATTCTATAAAAATCAACTGTACAGCATTAGGCTATGGTGGATGAGAGGTATAGAGGCTGCCTTGTGATAGGTTCGTTTCTGGTGGTCGACGCCAATCTATATATTGATTAGACATTTCAAATCACAGCGACGTTATTTTCAAAAATTCCAGCCATTTGGGCGACGGGACCATTCCAACTTCAAAAATGTTGACATATGATAATAATAAAGAAAATAAAATTTTTGATATCGTGTGAGCTGACGCGGGTAATGGCTAGTATTCAATACGATATTTGCTATTCGTTGCCATGGTTACCTACATAATATGTACCACGTCATGTAAAAATAAATCAAAGCATGCCGAACTAGTTTATTTTTGACAGATCCATAAAACAAAAGAGCGGCTGAATTTTTTTATTTTCAAAATATTTCCGAAACTGTAAAGTTTAGAAAAAAATTTATCAAAACTTTCTTGAAAAAATAAATAGCATAATAAGTCGTTATGAAAAGTATACCATTATTATATAAAAAAAAAACGTTATAGCATACATCTCTTCTGCGCATGCGCCGATTTTCCCCAAAAATAGGGCTCTTCATATTTGCATACCAAACATCCTCCCAAAATTTGGTTTCAATCCGCTCATCCGTTTGATCTGTATCGTGTTCACAGACTAACAAACAGTCTAACAGACGCACAGAGTTTTTTCAAAAATATGTTTTTTGAATTCGGGGATCCTCAAAACGGAAAGATATTGTAAAATTTATGAAAAGTGATTTTTGAACACATGAAATTTGGTTTATTTATTAAAACCCCTTAGATTAACTAGAAACCCCAAATTTCTTAAATACAGCTCAAACGGTTATTGAGATATTAACGTCTAAAATCAGCATTTTTATCACTGACTGACTGACTGACTGACTGGCTGATATATAGATCAAAAACCTAACGCACTTCCAGATGACCTAGAAAGCAATCGATTTTTATTAACACCTAGCGCCTTTCGAAAAATAAAACTATAGGTAAGTACATAAAAAACGTTTAATTTTACAAATCACTTTTGAATGATAAATAATAATAATTTCTTTACAAAAAGTAATGATATCCCATCAAAAATATAAATGTGAAAAAAGGGAGCCAAGTTCAATATTCAATACAAAAAAAATTGAGATCTAAAAGGACGCCAAGTTTCCATTTGGCAAATTTTCACACATATAAACATCATGAAGTTTAGGTGTAAATCATAATATAAAACACACAAACTTTAGATCTTAATTCTTTTTGTATTGAATGTTGAACTTGGCTCTTTTTTTCACATTTATGTTTTTGATGGGATATAATCTACAATATCTAGGTACCCAATAACTAATATTTGGTGAAACTGGTCATTTCACGAAATGTCTAAGCACAGTTATACTAGATGTCTGAATCGATACTAACTTTAATACGACGAACAGCATATTTCCTAAAGAAGCATTTTTATACGATTTCTATTAGTTACGATCGTTTTGGATTTAATGTTATTATTTTAAATGCATATCTACATACATAGGTATTCAATTTAAAAGATTCACATCTTGCGTTTAGTGGTAGGACGAATTCCACTAGTTTACTATAAATATCTTGACTATTAAAGTTTGATCATTAAATTATAAGACTTCGATTTCTGGTAGGAATTTTATTTTTACAGTAGATATAATACTTTTAAAATAAAATTTTACAGACGTAATTTGGTAGGTAGGTACTAAAAATAGTTTTATCTCTGAAATCAAGCATAACTAAAGCATTTATCAAAGAAAAAAATCGGAAAATATGATTAATTTTTTTATAAGATTTTTAATTAATTCAAGCTTATAATGAAGCCTTTGCAAAACCAAAATCCTTGCCTAGTATTAGTAATTGTGCAACACGGCACGGCTAATACTGCAAAACCTAATGCTCTCCAGTAGAATAGGTAGTACTACCTAGTTAGAGCTACGAAGATCCTCTGTTGTACGCGCTTGATACGGCCACAGACGGATTAATTCAATCCGAGGTTATATGGTATGAATATTTAGGAAGCAAGACATTTACAGACCTGCTGAGGCGATCTCAAAGTCCTATTTACATTAAAACTTATTTTACAGTGTACCGGGTCCAGTTCGATAACACTATGCACCTAAATTTTGAAATTTTTTTTTAAGTCATAGAAAACGCTAAATTTTGACGTTAAAAAAAAAAACTTTGCGGATTATTCACAAATTTCCTCAAAAACGTTCAATTGTATTTCATTCCAACCAATTGATATTTCTATCTTTGTTTATCATAGATACAGGTATATATAACTTTCTCTTTTCTTATCAGTATATGAGATAAGATAGCGATGGCTATAGTAAATAATATACTCTAAATCAACTTACTATACCATATTTAATTTTTTTAAATTAATTTATAAAAATTAATTTTCCGCACTTAAAACGACCAATAACGCTGTCATATGTTATATAAAACAATAATTGTGAATTTCCAGTGGATATTTTGCATAGCAAGTTATCGTACTCTTACCCAGTGTACCTAAAGTCCATTTAACGTCACTCGATATAACGACAAACTCCTTAAAACGATGAAATTATTTAACTCTAGTTGGTAAGGTGACCAACTATACTCATTTACTGAGTTTTGTACTCTTTGTTAGCAAACCGTACTCTTTTCAAACTGAAAGTACTCATTTGTATTTCTAAAACATTTTTTTAGATTATTTTATTTCAATTTTATTAATTAAATATTTAAAATTATTTTGACAGTGATTTGAATTTCACGCGCGCATATTGTTTGCCGTTTCCGGCACGTCAGAGGACAGGGCAAACACCAGACACGAGTTTGACAGCGATTTGAATTTCACGCGCATATATGGCTGCCGTGTCCGGCACAATTAAATTAAATTTTTATAGTTAATTGTTAATAAAGGTTAAATGCTTGTAACTTCTAAACAAAAACGAATCGGACCCATGTTTATAAAAAAAAAATATGTTTAAAATCAAGTGACTTACCATCTGTCAAAGTTTGTCATAGAGCTTGTAGAACATTCTGTATAGCGTAAGTAAAATGAACCTTTTCCGCACTAGCACGTAAAGTAAAACAAAAGTAGGTAATACTCTTAAAATTTAGTTTCAATCGACTCATCCCTTTGACCTGTATCGTGCTCACAGTCAAACACTTCACTTGTGTAGCAAACGTTACATTTAATCGTTGGTTATTATTATTTTATTTTACCGCGCTAATGGGTCACTGTACATACATTATGTAAGCTGTTTATAGAACAAAAAGTAAATTATGATTCATCTTTCGCTTCATCTTTAGTAAGACATAAGCGGATTTCTTTTTCAGTAACCACTGTGTTTCAGCTGCTTTCTCTCTGAAAATTTAATTAAAATATTTTAACTTTCTTTTACTTGGTACATCGTGTTTCTTTACATTACATGTGTATCTAACATCACAGTATCTTTCTCGTAACATTGAATGACGTAAGCCGTAACGGACGACCCGCTATTTTTATTAACATGATCTGCTGGATAATGAAGAGTGGAAAATGTAATAACGACTCAGCTAGAGCACTGAATAAACTTACAGAATAATATCTAATATTATGTTGTTCGCTTGGGCTCCTTGGTCCGCGATGCAACGCGGAGCGCCAGTCTTCAAATATTATCTTCTCTTAAACTTCCTCAACTTACTGCGAGATATAATGAAATATATTCTAATCTTTTAAAATTTATAGTAAGCAACAAAAACTTTTTTATTATAGCATGGCGTAAGACATAATTAATCAACAAGGGTACATAGCCCTGACGTTATATTTTTAACCCAGACATTTTTTATTAATAACACTTTCAACGAAACAACTAAGTCTTATTAAATGTCAGAAAATGTTACTTGTATCCGACTTTTATTCGGTGTGTAACTATCCATATACAACAATCGTCATTTGGTTTTTTAGCGGATTGAAATCGGTTTTTCCAGTATACCTAGTTTCCGGTTGATTTTTTATTAAAAATAGTTGACACCGATCCTGTAGAGAAATAAATTATCTACAACATTTGTGTAAAACTTTTTTTCGTGCGATGAGCAGTTTCTGAGTCACGGTCGTGTAAAAAATGTACATAGGAAAATATTTTGAGACAGAGGGAACACTTGAGCTTATGCATTATTCTTAGACTCTGCAGCGCCGGCTAGAGTAAGCATAACACCCTGAGCGAATTATTTTAAAGGGGCCCCTTTTAAAACAAAATAATTAAAATAGTCTGTTTTCTTTGATTTAAATAACAGTTAAAAATTACTTTTTGTCAGAAGCGCATCGAGATACCAAGTTGAAATTAATATCAAATACTCTGGTCTGCAATTCGTTGAAGCTGTGAAAAAATCCAGCTTCTTCACTCAAAAGATAAGGCCGTTTATGCCGCATTATTTGACACTCGTAAGGGAATCAAAACCTATAGGGTAGGTACTTCCCGTTGACCTAGAATCATGAAAGGCAAGAAGCAATGTCAAGTTAGCATAAGTAAAGGAAAAAATCCGAAAACAGTAAATTTGTAGTTAAATTACAATAAAAATATTTTTTTATACTGACTCATCAAAACCTTTAATGAGTCCCGTTAATCTAGAATCTTGTTTGACGTGAAAGAAGGTTGCATAGCACAAGTAAAGAAAAAAATCCGAAAATCATAAATTTCTGATTAGAATTACCTATTACATGACAAATTTAATTTTTATGAAATAACGGTACGAAACCTTCAGGGCGCGAGTTCTAATCGCACTTGTCCGTCTTTTCTAATTGTACTTAATGTATTTTAATTGTACGTCCTACATGATTATTTTTCCAATTATTCTCCTTTTTTGGAGCAATTTTATAGAAAATATTGCTGTCTTATCTTGTTTAGTAAAGTAAATGAAAATCGCCTATTATACTCGAAAAATCTTTGGAATCGTGCTTATGGAAATTATCCGGTTAGTATAATAGGAAGAGGTTACATACAGTATGTAAACACGTAAGTTGCACATAGGGAAATCAACATTGGGAAAAAATGACTTGATCGGAGTGAGCCTTGAAATCTTGTTTTTCAATTTGACAGATAATATTCTTTTGCAAAATGAATGTGTATACTACCGAAGAAAATATTCAAATAATTACAACATAATCAGACTCTTTTATTAATGAGACATAAAATTCCCAAAAATACTTAAATATGGTGCGAGATCAAATATCTCCGCCTATTCGTGTTGAACCTAAAGACATTGGGTCACTGATTTACCAACGCGCATACGTCATACCAGTCAGACAACTTTTGAATGAAATGTTTCCAAACAGATGGAGTTGTTTTTTTGTTTTATTTTTGTACAAAAAAATTTAAATAATGATTTATAAGAGCTTTTTATTATTAAAAAAGCCAAGTAAAATAGAAATAAATCAAAATAAAATAGAAATCCTCAAGATTACCACGATAATTCAATAGAAATATCAATTAATGCAGTCATGGCTAACTTTGATCCAAGTATTTTTTCACAATGCAAATTTCCCTATGTGCACCTTACGCGTTTACATACTGTATATTGAAAATTATTACTTCCTTACTTTTACTAGAGATTACAATATTGTAATGTCAGCGCTGACAGCATAATGGTTTTAATTTTAAGAAAAATCTGCGACATATAGGTATTGCAATAAAAAACATATTAATAATAATTTAAGGATATGTGTTGGGAGATTTTGTATTCAGTGTGTGGAATTATGTGAAAATTTTACCATATAGGTATTAAATGAGCTGCTGGTACGATGATTATTTAAGCGAGATGCTGTGTTGCTTCACTAGTTTATTGATGTTAGAACACCTGCCGCCACATGTCTATACTAACAAACTATGCTTTTATGCATTCAACATTCCTGACGTAATCTAACTTTCAGCAAACTAACATTGCATTCTCAACCGTTTGAAGTGGTTTTAAAACAATTCAAACCAGATGATAGTATAGTTGTAGTTTCTATGAAAAATCTCTAGATACACAACTACAAAGTACTTTGTATTACTTTCAGAGAAAACGACTTACCTTTTTATACAAACATGGGCTCTCGAATTTAAATCGTCATATTTTTTGTATAGAGTAACGAAAAACAGAAATAAATTGACTGTGTAGTTGGTACCAGAGTTGTGGATTTTCCGGAAAATTTTGAAACAGAAAATTTTCTTAACCACTAAATCAATAAGGTATTGTAAAATTAAACACTCGTTCACTAGAGGCTACAAGTAAACAAAGCGAGTATTTCATCAGCTCTGGATGTGGATACCATTTTGAGTTTTTCCCTTCCAACAAAAAACAATAATCTAGTGCTGTTTACATGAGGAGAATTTCCTTTATAACTGCAGCTGTCAGTACAGTGGTGCCATCTTCTGGTCTCTGCTACTACCTGATTACTATCAATTAACAAGAGAAATGGGTGATTCATTTTCTGTGTGCTCATTTATTATGAAATAGGATGAAATGACTATTATGAGTACTAGTTTAGGTCAAAATTCACTTTTCAAAATCATCGTATTATAAAAAACTATTAAAATTATTAAATTTTTATAAAAATGTCACGCAGTAATTTTTTTTTTTTGACGTGATAACGTCTTATAAATTGATGAATCACCAATATTATAAATTGATAAAACACCGGCTGCATGTACGAAAAAGTGTAACGTAACGTTCCTAACGTTCGTAACGCGTAACGCATAACGCATAACGCATAACGCGTAACGTTCCGCCTGACCCTGTGCGTGCTTTTTGCTAATTTCTCGCTCAATTTAAATCAGATCGGTTTGAAACTAGTCTTAAACGAAAGAGGAGAACATTTTACATAGATTTCGTATAACAGAATTTGCCTAAACAGTTTTTTTATACAAATTTATATAGAAAAATATTTTATACAAATTTATATAGAAAAATAGCTGTATAAATGCAATGTTGTGTAATGCATGGCGCGACGCGGTCGGTTGTCTTTGTTTGCCGTACATGGAAATTAGAAGCAAACGTATGTCTTGTCTTAACATGAAAACGGCTGCATTTCTAATGTTTAATTCAATTTTTTGACATTAGTATATTGTGAAATGCAAATCCTTCTAAGTTAAGTATTGGAATAACTAATTATTATTAGAACATAATACTTTGTAAGTTGCAAACGTCACTTTTGACATTTCTTATCATTCCAACACCAAGGATAAGCGGATTGAAACCAAATTTTGGGAGGTTTAGGTTATGTATTACGGAATACGTTATCACGTAAAACTATCGTCCGTAAACCGACTTTACAGACAACCAATTTTTTTAAATATACATTTAGTAGACTTCATATGAATTATCTAATAAGGAAGTATAACAATTTATCGGGTGATTTCTATTATACACTGTACATCCGATGTATATTGTATAAGGTACTGTTGCAGATGTGTACTTCCTGAGAGCGGCGCTTGGCACTTATTGTGAGTGTTAATTATTAATCACCAACTGTATTTACTGACTACGGCAGGTATGTTCAGCTATATAATGCATACAGGTGCACATAGGGAAATTAGGATTGGGAAAAAATGCTTTATCAGAGTTAGCCATGACTGCATTAATTGTTATTTCTATTGAATTATCGTGGTAATCTTGAGGATTTCTATTTTATTTTGATTTATTATTATTTTACTTGGCTTTTTTAATAATAAAAAGCTCTTATAAATCATTATTTTAATTTTTTTTGTACAAAAATAAAACAAAAAAACAATTCCATCTGTTTGGAAACATTTCATTCAAAAATTGTCTGACTGGTGTGACGTATGTGCGTTGGTAAAACAGTGACCCAATGTTTTTAGGTTCAACACGAATAGGCGGAGATATTTGATCTCGCACCATATTTAAGTATTTTTGGGAATTTAATATCCCATTAATAAAAAAAGTTCGATTATGTTGTAATCATTTAAATATTTTCTTCGGTAGTATACACATTCATTTTGCAAAAGAATATTATCTGTCAAATTGAAAAACAACATTTCAAGGCTCACTCTGATCCAGTCATTTTTTTCCAATGTTAATTTCCCTATGTGCACCTTACGTGTTTACATACTGTATATTCGCTATGCATGGCAGCTATATCTATATTGAAGAAAAGTCACGTGACAGTCGACGCCTTTCTAGTGAACGATTTTGTTAATCTACAAGTTGCAATTATTAAATACGCACATAAATTTGGAAAAATTTTAGATGAAAATGACAAAGAAATCCTTTCCAAAAATGTTTATTTTCAATTAATATAAGCGCTTTCGGACAATTATAAGTCCATCTTCAGACATTTTTTTATAAAAATCATTAAAATTATCATAACTTAAAAACTATTGATTGAAAAATAGATGTTAAATATAACCTCTGTGTGTCCTTGAAGAATTGAATTTAATTCAATTCTTCAAGGACACACAGAGGTTATATTTAACATCTATTTTTCAATCAATTCGTTATGGGCAGCCAATCTTGAATTCCTTTTTAGTGATAAGTAGTTTTTAAGTTATGATAATTTTAATGATTTTTATAAAAAAATGTCTGAAGATGGACTTATAATTGTCCGAAAGCGCTTATATTAATTGAAAATAAACATTTTTGGAAAGGATTTCTTTGTCATTTTCATCTACAAGTTGCAGTTAAACCTTCATTTTTTCAATCTCGTTTTTCAACGCTCACCGCAGTCTATACACAGTGAAGCGTGCTTGACAATAACGGTGATAGCACAAGAATGCTGACGAATGACGTTTACCACTTGCGAGACAGCCCCATGCCCCATTTATCTTAGTGTCCCGGAGCAGCAATATGACTGAAACTTGTGTTATAATTTTTAAAATGTAGCTATTTCTTAGAAACTAGAAGAACATACAACATGAGGTGGCCATTAGTTAGAAATTCAAAAGTTTTGTATTTACCCATCAAGTGATTAACTGCTTTGTTACGCTAGGTTCCAAAGAAATATGTTTGAATTAGTGATAATAAAAGCATGATTGGCTGAGAGACAATGACAGTAAAAAAGTATTTGAATATTGGTCATCGTGCGTGGGTGTGTATGAACGAACTTTGTTTAAGTATGTTTTAAAATATATATTTAGAGTCTAAGCTGTAAGTGAGAGGTTGCAAGCAGGGGCGGCGTAAGCGTGGGCCACCGCCAACGGCCTCGCGGCTCAAAGGTTGTTTTTAACAGTACAGCGTCCGCTGAAAGAAGCTTTTCAAAATTTAAACTAATACAATGGGTTAGAAAAGACTTTCAGCTTTGGCAGTTTTATCAGCTATTGAAGCAGATATAGCATCTAAGCTGGATTACGATACTATTATTATGGCTAAAAGTATAAGAAATTTCTAATTCTTTAATTCATTTTGTTTATTTTTTATCAAATAATATAGATTTCATTTATAAGAATAAAAACTGTTTTTATTTTATTAAATTCGTTTTCTTGCGCCCCTCACAAAATGGACCTTGCCCATATAAAATTTAGGTCCTGCCCCGGCACTAATTGTAAGTTGAGCGTTGAGAGTTGAATATTGGATTTGTAAATATTTGTAAATAAAATTTATACAACGTCGAGTATGTTTATTTCAAATTTATTTCCATCCTGCTACGAGAAATAAATTAGGGATAGATATAGATCAATACAATCATAAATCATAAAGTTGGTCGTGTGTACCTCAAGAGTTGCACTTTTTTTTGACGTGATAACGTCTTATAAATTGATGAATCACCAATCTTATAAATTGATAAAACACCGGCTGCATGCACGAAAAAGTGTAACGTTCCTAACGTTCCTAGCGTTCCTAACGTTCTCCGCCTGACCCTGTGCGTGCTTTTCTCGAAAACGGCCCTAACGATTTGGATGAAATTTACTGAAAAGGGATTTTGGGGGGCAAAAAATCGTTTCAGCTAGGTCTCATCTCTCGAAAAAATCGTTTTCATACAAATTTTATCATTATAAAAATCAATTTTTTGACGTATGAAAATACTTAAATATTGTAAGTAGGTTTTGGAATTTTATATAAGCAATGAAACAATTGTTTTCAAAATATTATGACAGTTAATCTTTAAAACTTAAAATAAATACGAAAGAAAGAAAGTTAAAAAAAAACAATTATATTATAGGTGGTGAGTAATTTTAATAAATAAAATTAACCTAAATTTGAAGCAAAAGATGCAATATCATAGATTCGAATTATTATAATTATTATATAAATTTAGGTTATGTATTACGGAATACGTTATCACGTAAAACTATCGTCCGTAAACCGACTTTACAGACAACCAATTTTTTTAATATAGATTTTATTGGCTTTTGTTTTTAGTAACATTTAGCCACGACAAATATTTATTTATTATTTAACCATTCCTTTCTTATACTTAGTTAATTAGTCAGGGACACAATAGAGGGATGGACCATGGGGAATAGTAAAAGGAAGATTGCACTTATGAAGCTCTCTAGTTACGCTGGAAATTTGGTTTTTATAAATCCTGAAAAAATTATTCTCACAATTACATGCAGAAAAAACAATTTATTACGAATTGTATGTAATTCAATTTTTAAGAGTTTTATTTATTTAAAGTTAGAACTTATTTTAGTACTTACAATAAACCCCACCTCTCGGCTTGTTTAACACCGTATTTAGACTGATATATTAAGTGAACATGTCGTAGGACCTTGATAGACATTGATTTGATCGGTTTCGATTAGGCTCTGTACATTGATTATAATTGATTGATCCATACATTATTTCCAGCGTAATACGACAGTTCTAAAAAGATGTCTGTTACGATAATTTAATATCTTCATGCTGGGTTTCATAAAAGGATTGTCAAAAATCTGATTTAACAATGACCTTAGATTGTGAACATATAATTATATTTCTCCATATTAAAAGCATTGTAGAGTTTTAAATCGACCCTGCCCGAAAAATAATTGATCGATTGAAACGCTATTTTTCTTAAACTGTGTACGCATGTAATTCTACATCAAAACAATGTTTTTCTACGCACATTGATCAAATTTTAGCTTAAAAAGCAGTATTTTAAAGTGAAACTTTTATTCTATCGCCCCGAATTTTTCTGGCCGTCTGTTGCATGTCGCATTACAGGCGAGTAGGGTAAAGTGAAAGGTGTTCAGCAGAGTAGGCGCTCGGTAGAGCAGCCAAGGCCGATATGGCGGCGCCCATGGTTAGCATCAGCTGACCGTGTAGTATGCATAACGCATAGTCAGTCTGTCATGCGGGCAAGTGCTGTACAGTGTTTACATGTTTTTATTCGTGTATTCATGTGAATATTGTTGTTTATAATTAATCGTGATGGATAAACAATCCAACGCCTACAATCCAATAAAAGTTTCACTTGCGTCGTGGTTTCTTAAAACCACACAACTGTTTTTTTTTGGACAATTCTTTCTGGAACCCAGCATCAGTGGTACTAACGTAGATTCGCGTATTTATACGTGAGCGTTTAAGAGTACAGTAGGATTATAAATGAATGTATAATTATATTTAGTAGACAGTAATGTTATTTTGCAGTATAGGATAGATTGAAACCAATCAATCAGCTCTTCGAATTACTGCCAATCTGAGAGTAACCTCATTAACTAGACATATACGACACTATTGTATGAAGTATGTAGCTTGTCAAATTGTTCATTGACCGAATGCAATAAACAGTGCAGTACGATTATCAACAGAGGAGGCTAGATCCTATATCTAATTAATTACGAGCCATTTAGTACATTCGCTTTGACTTGAAGTCAGAGCAATATTATGTTAATTATTCACATAATAATTAACTAGCGTGACCTGTGCGAATTATTCGCACTAAATAAGTATAATAATTATCACTTTACAAAATTATTTTTTAAATATGATTGCAGGTATTCAATTCGTTTCTAATTTTGCACACTGCTTATAACGTTCTTCTCTTTGTTGTATTACAATATGAAGCTCAGATGACAGATCGAAGAAATATTTTACTAAAATTGGCATATAGAGGCGCAAGTAGCAAAAGCGTTGAGCTAAGCCGTCAGATGGCATCATGCAGCATTGCTGTGACGTTGTTCAGCGTTGCTCGCTGTTTCAAAATTAAAGCCGTCAGACGGCAGTATGCAGTATTGTGTCTGTTGTATTACAATATGAAGGTCAGATGACAGATCGAAGTGTTGACGTTGTTTCAAAATTAAAGTCGTCAGATGGCAGACGTTGTTCAGCGTTGCTGTATTTTAATTAATTTACAAAAACAAAAGCAATAATACATTTTTTAGTTGTCGATGTCAGTAGAGCAAGCAATTATCTGTAAAATGATATATAATTTATGTGGAGAAATTGTGAGGTTTTTTCTAAAAAGGGAGGCAAACATCTTTAACCTTAGCGTATTAATATATTATATGATTGTAGATAAATAATGTAAAACTTGAAAGGATATTAACTGTACATTAATTTACTTAAAATTGATTTATTATTTTTTTATAGGTTATCCGTCTTTATTAAGTAAACAAAAGTAGATTTAACAACATATATCATGTAACTCTTGACTAAAAAAATGTTAAGAACATCTTCATACTGAGTAACTTTAATAAATAAATATATTTTCTTCATACGTCGATCGAAAGTACATACTATCCAATCTATTATCCAGTATGGAATAATCTTTTGGGGCAATTCGGTATGGGCAGAAAAAGTTTTTTTAATCCAAAAAAAGTGTATTCGTATCATAGCGGGTGTGGCACCTAGAGAACATTGTAAAAATTTATTTATTCAGTATAACATACTAACACTAGTAGATCTTTATATTCTAAATTGTGCAAATTTTGTACAAAACTATCCATCTTTGTTTAATGAAAATCATAATAAACATGAATATACCACAAGAAATAAGAATAATTTAAAAACTACTAATTGTACATTAGCAGTGGCTCATAAAGGTGTCCGCAACGCTATGATACGAATACACAATAAGATACCTACTGAAATAACTCTAACAAATTCTAAACAAAAGTTTAGGAAGAATTTAAAAAAATATTTATTAAGTAAGGCTCACTACAGATTGAACGAGTTTTTATAATTAATTGTTTTTGTGTTGACGCTATTTATGTACATTAATTGTACCAACAAAATAAAGATCTCTATCTATCTATCTATCTATCTATCTACTTTCGGCATCAATTGTAAGTCTCACATTTACGCATTGGTGAGATTACACGTACTGATGACGTACGGGCGGCAGTAGAGAAAAAATAGCCTATCAACTGTTGTTTAGATGTCGTTTCCACAACAATCCTATTACACTTTAGCTAATAGTCGCGACCAGCTGTCACGTATACCTCAAAGCTGTGATTTCTTTATATGAATTTTTCCACACTAAACGTACCTACAATGTAAAGGTCGCTGCAAACAAGACTAGTTTTGCCACTGGAAACACTGCTAGGATTTGTGCTGGCTGGCGCACTCGCTGCAAAGATGCTGCGGACTCGCGTGCTTGGTTACAAGTTGGATTTCAAAATTAAAACTTGTACTATTTTTCGTGCTTGTTTGTCTGGTTGTTTTGAGCAAGACAGAAAACAGTATCTTGTCACGTAGACGAAATGGACAGACGCCCACAAATAAACACGGCCTCATAGTGAGTGTTCTGTTCAGAGACAATAAACTTTTGTTAACATTCGAGCTATCACTGCGCGCACACCAAACCTACTTACAAAACCAGCATCAAAATACGCATCGTGTGAAGCCATCACGAAACTCAGCACCACAGCACGTTTGAAACAAAATTTGGCAAGGGATCTAGCAGCAAAACCAGCTTCGTGTGCAGCGGCCTCAAAGATTTAGTTACTGCATCAGTAGAAATGAAAGGAAGATAAATATTAGTGACCACAATGACATAACGTGTTCACGTCTCGAACGGTCCGTATTTATAGTACATAATACGTAAGAGTTTGAGTCATTGGACTGTGCAGTTGTGATTTGTAATTCTCCTTAAATCCAATTAACTTTTATTTGAAATGATCAGAAAAGAAATAACCTTTTTTACGATTCAACTTCGTTTTCAGAAAAGTGTATATTATACTACGAGGAAAGTTTTAATTTCTTTAATAATGAAATATTTTTCATTGGGCAATGGACAGTATAAAAATAATCAATGATTGTACACAATAAATCACTACGTTTTTGATGCCCGTATTCATTTCGTATTTAGTGAACTTGATATCATATTATAGTAGACGAGCCGAACCTAAATCGACCTTCACCGAACTGATAATAGAATAAAACATATTTATCATGAATTTAGTATATTAGTATATTATGGACAGACTATTTTTAATTATTTAAAAAAAATGATTTTTTATTAAATGTTGCAAAATCAAGATAATAAGAAAATTTTGTCCTGACTTGAAGTATAAAACGTATAGAATGTGCAGCCGTTGGGTTGTCTATTATTTACCTGGGCGCACTCTGGGTTGTCAGGTATAAACAGGTATGACGATGCAAGTTACTTTTACTTGATTGGATAATAGAAAAAATGTTATATCATCATAAGCGCTGTTTTATTGCTAACACGTTGATATAGGGTTGTGCGCAAAAATTCGGTCCTGTTAGGGGTTTGCGAATTTTAAAGATTTTAATTTTGATGCGCGTGAAAGTGTGTGAGAGAGAGATCCGAGGTAAGTAACTGTGTAATAATAAAGGACCCAACATCGCAGTCGCTTGTGATGGCACCCTGAATATTAGAAAGTTTACATACCGAGCACTTTCTAATATTCAGGGTGCCATCACAAGCGACTGCGATGTTGGGTCCTTTATTATTACACAGTTAGTTACCTCGGATCTCTCTGTCACAATTAAAATCTTCAAAATTCGCATACCCCTAATAGGACCGAACTTTTCGCAGACAACCCTATATCAACGTGTTCGCAATAAAACAGCGCTTATGATGATATAACATTTTTTCTATTATCCAATCAAGTGAAAGTAACTTGCATCGTCATACCTGTTTATACCTGACAACCCAGAGTGCGCCCAGGTAAATAATAGACAACCCAACGGCTGCACATTCTATACGTTTTATACTTCAAGTCAGGACAAAATTTTCTTATTATCTTGATTTTGCAACATTTAATAAAAAATCATTTTTTTAAAAATAATTAAAAATAGTCTGTCCAGGATTTTTTTAGCAAACCTATTTTAATATATTTTCTAATATACTAAATTCATGATAAAATATGTTTCATTCTATTATCAGCTCGGTGAAGGCCGATATAGGTTTGGCTCTTAAACATTACAGCTTAAAACACTTCCAGGATAGTGCTCTGGACTTTAATTGAAATCGCTTCGGTGGTTTTCAGGTTTATTGCCAACATATAAATTACAAACAGGTATACAGTCGCGAAAATGCTATGTTAGACCTGCATAAGTATAAATACAACTAACATAAATTGTTTATGGTTTAAAACTAATTAAAATTAAAATTAATTTGATAATTTATGAGTGACTTGAGCAGCGTTGCGGTATTATGCATTTTATTGCACATTTATGCTTATCATAAACAATACGTCCATAATATACTAAGACTATGGATGAAAAATTTAGCCAGTACTTTAGGAGAAAAATATATAGAAACATATTAAAAACAAAAATCTGTTAAGCACCAAATCAGTTTGTAAATAAATGGTTTTCCATATTGCGAGTATATCTCTCTTCTCTTATCAATATTTTCCATAGGTATTGAACTTATTTCACAAAAAAAAAGAAATAAAAAATGCTTCTTACTCTACTAAGTAGAACTTATTCAGGAACACTCCACATGGCTACCTTCAAAAAAAAAAATGCTAATTTTCGATGCACTAGAGCAGGGGTGTCAGACTGATTTTTCTAAAGGGCCATTTATAAGATTTATGATGTGTTAGCGGGCCAGACTATATATTAAAAAACTAAAACAGATATTAAATTAAAACAGGAAAAGCCGTATAATAGAGGAATGAAGACTTTTCTATAAAACATGCGACCACGTTCTTTGATAAAAATCTACTTTACACAGGATTTAATATTTATAAAAAGTTGACAAATTATCTAAAAAATATAAAAAAATAAGTTTAGAAACGAATTAAAAAACATTTGTCTTGTATTGTCCCATATGGTTTTTCTGATTTCTTCTGATTTCTTTTTTTTCCTTGACTTTTTTGTATACAATGGTCAACACGAATAATAATTATTTCTATTTCTGATTAATATCTTTATCTATTTAGTTTAAATCAATTTTCATATAAAGGTCCTAAAAAAGATATATTAGAAATCGTGTCCATCGAGACAATTATTAATAAGAATCGCAGGAATGTGGACAAAAAGTTCTTTATTCAGTGTACGACGTTTCGTCTATAAATTTAGACTTTTTCAAGTACAATTAATGTGAAAATTTAAAACAATAATTTATGAAAATAAACATTAATTACTAACCATAGCAATTAACAAAAGTTAAGGTACATAAGACAAAAACATGACAACAAGTTTATGTATACATTTTAAACAATAAAAATAAATAAAATAAATAAAAATACGAAAGTTAGTTCAATTTCATTAAATAGTTATACTAATAGTCCTAAAAAAGGTAAATTATCTTAAGCTAGAGAATCCAGACAGCTGAGGTCTTTTGTTTTTGATAAGCTCATTGATGTCATGTGTCTAAAATCCTCACTGGATAGATTCTGGTCGAGATATTGAGATGGCTTGAGGGCCGGATGCGGCCCGCGGGCCGTAAATTTGAGAGCACTGCACTAGAGCATCCTAAATATGACTAAAAAACATTTTATTGGGTTTGGGCCACAAATATAATGTCAATTTCAAGTAAATAAAATTGTCGACCAATTTTTCTCAGACCAAAAGATATATTAACATAAAATGATAAAATTACAAATCAATATAACACAAGATGACGTTTCGATCCGGATTTGGATCTTCTTCAGAAATATCTAAAAAATATAAAAATTAATTAGTATTAAATAATAGATTTCATGCAGGATTGAAACTTTGAACGATTCAAAAATAATGAAAAATTAATAACAAACAAAATTTATAAACCGTAGTCATGGATATCGAAGTCAGTACCCATAAAGAAAAAATTATTTGAAAAAACAAAATATTATTTCAAAATCATATCATAAATATTACTTAAATTTTCCGTATCTAATTGAGCATTAAGAGAGTTTTTATTAGATTTTATATATAACATTTCCGAAATACTTCTTTGAAAATAAATACTTTCATTATCTAAAATTTTAACACTATCCCAATTAATTTTATGGTCGTAATCAATTTTATGCTTAGGTACGACATTATGTTTATCAGGGAGTAGTTTATAATTGTTTTGATGCTCTTTAACACGTGTTTTAAGTGCTCTTTTTGTTTGCCCAATATAATTCATATTACAATTTTATTTACTTGAAGAGTTCTATTCAGACGTTAATCAAAGATTTTAATGTCAATTTCATTATAGTTTAAAAGCTAGAAATCGATGGCAGACGAGCAGATAGAATAGCGAGAACACTGGGGTTCCACTCTTTAAGGGAAGAAAAATTAAAAATTCTCTAACACGTATTCTTAGATTTGTTTAACTCAACAACTTATTTTGTTTACAATTACATTTGTTCGAAAAACTGGTAAGGCCAATAAAAAAATTATTATTTAACTAAAGCACGGTTTCATAAAGTTTAACCAAATCAAATCAGTGAGTCATTTTATCAAAAGCATGCAAGTTTAATTTAAACACAGACATTAAGTTAATTTATGCAAGAAACATTATGAAGCAAGCATAATTAAAACGTATTACATTAACAATCATTTATTCATTTCCATAAACACGATAAAATAATCATTCAGAATAATATATGCATAGCACGCAAAGTTATTGTTGACAAAAATAAATATACCAAATTGCAGTTTAATTACGGGCCAAGTCGTGAATAGATAACACTGGCGAGTTTGAGCATTAACAGCTTAATTTAAAAAAATATTGTGATCAAATTCTTGATCATCAATTACCATTGCACATACCGCTATACTGCTCTATTATGGCTTTGCCGGTCAGAGCTGAATTTCGTTCATACAAGAAGTTATGTCTAAGTTAATTTCTCCCATTAAAATTGCAGCTTTTTGAAAAGAGGAGATCTGTTCTATTAAAACATAACCATTTCTGATCGATTCGAATTTATAATTACTTCTAAAATTATAATTGAAAATCACGAACTGGAGTTGTCGGTTGGTCTGTAGGTATATACGTGCGTATGTACGTACGTATGTACGTCCGAGCTTCACAGATCGCAATTTTGATCGAATCGCCTTGGTTTTTATTTACTTTGCTTACTATCAGAGCAGAACCCTATTTAAATTCACTGAAATGTGTTCGATAGTTTAATTTTTATAAACAATTTAATTTTTTATTATTTTTGACAGCTAATAGTTAAAAAAACAATATAACTAATGTAGTAAAATACCAAAATGAAATTCAACATTGTGTGACGCATAATTAGTAACTTAAAACCAAACTTAAATTCGGTTTCTTTGTTCTTCAGGTAGTTATTACTCCGAATAAATAGCGATAATTCAATTCAACAAATATAATTATGTTTACTGCAGGTGTAAATCTATTCTGTCTTACTTCGCCTGATAAAGCAATAATCTCCGCCACATAGATCATAATACTTAACCTATAAACGTGGAGTATTTTATCTGCAGTTGCTCTTGTATATTTATTTATGTGTTGTTTATTAACCTTTTGTGAAGTGTGTAGCTGTAAAACATTAAAGTTAGTGCAAGTTTTGTGTGCAATTGGGTTTGGATAAAACATCATTATTTTTTGAAACTAAAATTTTGACGTTTACACTAACGCCATCGGTCGGATTTTTTAGGTGAACGTCAAAACATTCAACAAAAAGAGCAAGGAGTATAGTGCAGTGTATATTTATTTTTAACTAACTTTTCTACCTGATATGTCTTGGTGAATTGAAAGTAATTTTTTTCCAACGAATAAATTTGTTCTAAGATTACTAACTTCTAGCTTTAATAGTGTTTGATGAATATGGGCATTAATAAAACTTTTCTACCTGATATTTTGCTTAGTGAATTAAAGTAAATTTTTCCAACGAATAACTTTGTTCTAAGATTACTAACTTCTAGCTATAGTGTTTGGTGAATATGGGCATTAATCAAATAGGACTCTATTTCCTTAATTAATTTACCTTTAGTGCACTATAATACAAAGAACACATAACAATATGAAATACATTGATAATTAATTTGACTCTGATATTGTCTATAGAGCAGAGATGGAGTGTAGCAATACTGAAGAGCAAAGAGAACATTGACATATATAAAATAATTGCCTGTGAGAGTATGTGAATATATTATTTGTGTGCGTAAGTATGGCAATGTTGTTTGAAGAGACATTGCTTACAACCGATTTGGTTGCTTTACAAACAAACAAAGGGTTCGAATAAGTTAAAGTTTACGGTCAGCGGTTATCCATTACCGTGCAAGTGGCAAATAACAAGGATTCTCTACGTGGACTCGCCCTTAGTCGTTCCTAAGGCTTGCAACGACCAACAATGTACCTACACACACATGTACGTGTATCATAGAATATTGTATACACAGCGTGAACAACAAAATCATCATTAATGTCAGCTTTATATTTTACTAGCAGTTTCACCCGGGTGCAAAAGAACGAATGGCGGGAGGGACATGAGTACGCACATTCATCTTAGTTTACACTTTTTCAAAAAGGATGGGTGTCAATAATATAGGTATATTTTCCCCTGAAGAGTTTTGGATTTTTATTCATATATTTATCAACTACGGGTAGTTATATTTAAGAAACAAGCCAAATAAAGTCAAATATTTTATTATGTTTGTAATAAAAAATAGTCAAATTTAAAAAGGTGATTAAGTTAATAATTAACTAAAACAGTTGTCACTTACGCACACATATGTGTAACATACGAGCGCACTGGATCAACACTTTTTTATTTATATATGTTATTCTTTACAATATGTTAAATCATATATGTAAAGGATAAAGTGTTGGAAGATTGCGCTGATGGATAAAAAAAAAGTAAAAACTACAAAAACGATCAATTTTTGAAGAAATTCCTCAAAATATTCTATTTCAAACTATAAATAAAAATAAAAATATTTATGAAAGGTAAGATAATATATCATGCAAAACGCACAGGGTTGGTAATCTAGTATTGAAAAAATGTAGCAATAGGGCTCTGTGGTATTATTTTATTTTCCGTGATTTATAGGGGAAATTACCTAGGTTATTGACACCCATCCTTTGTTGTGACGTCGTTTTAAGTGCTAGACGTAAAAAAAATCAATGGTATTATTGTTAGACGGAGCTCTTTCTAAAGAATTCATAAAAAATGTCGTTTACATGGTGATTTATTTTCAAAATATAATATGAGTTGATACCACTGTGCTTGAATTTGTTTTATCAAACAGACGGTATGCATATAAAATACGTATAATGTTTATCTTTTATACAAGTATGTACAAATGCGATAGAATATTAGAGAAAATAAATTAGAGAATTCCCTTGGTTTTACATAAAAACCTGTTACAATAACAATATAGGTATTGTTTAGGGTACGATATCGACTATAAACAACAAAAGTATGACAGTAAATAATATTAAGGACTTTTAATACCTATGTACCGGTTTTTTAATGTTACTGTCTATATCTATGCACGGTTTAAAGTTTATTTCTGTAAAACTTAACTTCTAATACTAGTAGGTTATAACATGTAGTAGGTACTGACATTATGTACAGTGTACACTTTTCCTCGGATATTCGTCAGTGACTGTGTGGTTAAAGACAACCTGTCTGCATCGTGGACCTTTCATAAGATCCCAGATTCGCGCCCAGCTTGCAGTAATTTAAAATATAAAAACTTATAAAATTGTCTACATATAATTGAAAACTCTTCAATAATTATTATTGGATTTTATATTAGCGTCCGGTGAGTGGTAAAGTTAGTTATTATCTTTTGTCCAATAATTGGATGGTTTGCGTTTATTTTTATGCATACCGACTTTTAAAAAATCCTTATCTTGTTCAGAACTCCATTGTTGTGTTTTTTTTACGTCATAATTATTGTACTGACATTTACACCATGAGTGACCCGCATCTCCACCATATGGAACTCGTACTACCAGCATATAGAAATATTCAAAGATTGTGCCTTAAAAAAACAAGAGCCCTAAATTTAAAAATGCGGCACTAAATTAGCCATGCAATCGTTAACATGATTCTTCATTGTGGCGCTGCCAAGTCGACCCGCTCTTCCACCATATGTGACCCGCACTTCCACCGTATAGAAGCTATTCAAAGATTTTGCCTAAAAAACAAGAGCCCTAAATTTAAAAACGAGGCACTAAATTAGCTCTTAAAAAGCCCTTAAATCTCATAGGTACCATTCTTTTCATCATTCGACTCTGTGGCGATGCTAACTTTTTCTAAAGCTAGCAGCGCCACAGGTTAAGGAGGTTGATCCGTTACAGTCCCAATCAAAAGTAAGTCGAATTCTAAATGGGAACTTTTATAGTTTATAAGTCGATGATACCAATAAATTATTGTCATAAAGGCATAAATAAATATTTTTTTTTAATATTAATTAATTATTTCAGTACTTTATACTAAATGGACTAACTTTTGTATTTTTTGTACAAAGTTAGGTTAAAAAAAATACATTTATGTAAATATCTGTATTTTACATATTTTTCGCAGTAAATAATTGAAAAAAGAAATTAGAAGTAATAAAAATTAAAATTAATACATTAAAAAGTTGAAAATTCAGTTAAAATTGTTAAATCTGTCAAGAATAAAAGTCCATAATCAAAAAGTGCTAAGGTTTAATAATTTTTTTTATTGATTAAAAGTCTCCTAATTAAATTGGAAAAAATATTAAAATATGCGTAAGACATCGATGCTTTACATAGATAGTTTTTGGAACAGCTGACATTATTTGGTTATTTGCAAAAAATTAAAATGAACAGTTTGCATGCTAGCTTGACATATTTTCCATAAGACTACATGTAAAAGTTTTTTTTAATTTTTAACTTTATAAATCTCCTAATGATTTTGGATTTTTTACAGAAAATTTTGTCATAAAAAAATCTATTAAAAAAACTTTATTTCAGATTTTTTTCATTATCTTCGTAAAACGGCTCAACCTCCTTAAGAGCTCTAAAATTAAAAATGGGGCACTAAATTAGCCCTGACTTCTCATGCCAATAATTTTACCATACGAAATTTTGGCGCTGCCAGCTTTATCGGTGTTCTTGAAGGGTTACCAAAGCAAGTGATTGTAGTCTCTGTATATCTTTTCTGAAAGTTCACCTCTATAAAATCGGAATCATTTTTTAACGGTCGTCGGGTCCACTTATATGACTGGGTTAATAAATCGATCTAACTGAAATAACTAGTAATAAATAATTGATTCCATATTTTCTTTCTTTGAAGTCTCAATAGTAAATATGTTAATATTTCATGAAGAAGAAAACGAGCGTGTTTTCTTTTAAGTATTTAAAAAAGGATTAGTATTAGTTCAAACAAATAAATAAAATTGTCGACCAATTTTTTTCAGACTATATATTGACACAAAATATAAACCAATATAACAAAAGATGACGTTTCGATCCGGATTTGGATCTTTTTCAGAAATATCTAAAAAATATAAAAATTAATTAGTGTTATCTACTTATTTTCTAATAGAATGCAAATTTGAATGATTTGAAATATTAATGAAAAATTAGTATTAGTATTTAAAAAAAAAATAAAAAACAGATCGTATGTGTATGGACGACTTGTTCAAGGGAATGAATCTGATTTCACAAAAAATTTTACAAAAAAAGATCCCGTCAATAAATACATGTATTTTTCCAATATTTCAGTAAATATCTATGGTCAGAATTTTAACGTACATTTCTGTATTTTTGTATTGATATATTGCTGTTAATTTTACTTGTACAAGAAAAAAAAGTGATTTATTATCTGCCCACTACCACCTTCGTGTGTGTCTGTCTCTGTTTCTCCCATTACGTCATTTGTAAAACAACCATCCATCATTGGTGACATAACGATCATGCAGCTTTGATTTAAATTTTTCGATTGAAACATTTCAGTCACCAATGAAAACGAAATATAACCAATAATTCAAACTGTGAATGGTTATAATAGTATTGGATTAAATTTAATTAAATTTTGTGTTGTAATTTGTTTCTGTCGTATAATGGGATCCGCAGAAATATCCACCCAGGTACTTCAACATGCTACCATATTATTGCATTTACTAAAAAAACAACCAAACAAAACTCACTAAATTAAAATAGTCATTCATTACTGCATAAAAGTTCAAAGTGACTATCGGAACTTGACCTAAATATCCCGGTATTGTATTGGATGAGTTATTTAATTACTCGAGTGTCTAACCGTAGACTATTTATAGAATTAACAGACGTAATGTCTATACTAGCGATAATTTGTTTTTAATATTAAAAGTAATTTTTAAGAAAGGACGAAAAGAATAAATTAATGGCATTGCAGGAAAGCTATGCAGATGTTGTTTTGCACGTATATGAGCGTTATGTATGTAAGTTATGGATTGTTAAAGGGAAGGTGTCATACACAGGATATACAAAATGTTTTGTGTTGTTTATTATATTTCGGTAATTTATCATTTCGCCTTAAATTTTCATTTTACAAATAGAAACACGCAGCTGGTGTTTAACATAAAATTAGGTTTTGTTTTGCATATGTCTGCATTTTCTCATTAATTATTGTATGTTTGCTTACATCAACTTGTATAACTTAAAATAATTTCATTGGACAGAACTCTCATACAAAATATGTTGTTGACAGTGATGGTTTAACGCGTCAGTGAGTTCGAATTCAGCTAAAAATCCAGCATTAACACACAGTCAAAATTACAAACTTGATTTTTTTAAACCTATTTCAGAGAGCAATATTAATATTCAAACATCTTTTGTAACGCAAAATCCACACTCATAGTACATTTCTCGTTACACGGCGCAACATTTCAACTGAGATTCTGGTTATGCCTTCTTTAATTCAGACTTAAAGCTCGACGATATTTTGTCTTGCTAGTTAAGTTGTTTTCTAATTATACTATGTCCAGGAAAAGAGACACCTTTGGCCATTTGGTCTTCCTACAAAATATTGCCAAGTTTAAACTCAGAATTCAAAAAGATATTACCAGATTCTCTGTAGAAATATTGCGCTTTGTAATGAGTAATATGACCTAAATATTGGAGTGTCTGCAGATATGAAGGCTACCTTCAAGATAATCCTCCAAAAACTAAAGTATTTTACCATTCCAATCCACGTGTACCTACTAGCTTAGGTCAAAATTTCACTTTTCAACATTTTACAATATCTTTTCGCTTTGAGGTCCCCCGAATCCAAAAAACATATTTTTGGAAAAACGTCTGTTGGTGTGTGAGCGCGATACAGTATCTCGAACGTAATGCTACAACTGTTAAAACTAAAGATGCTCGTTTTTCCATACGTTACAACTTGTAATACAATAAACTGTATTTACGTTCTAGAAAGATAAACTCTTATTTGCGTACCGACACGCGCCAAGATATGCTTTTTCTTCCACTAGTTAAAACGAATTAAACAAAAAAAATATTGAAAAATAAAATTATGTTTATTTTATTTTCAAATCTTGGCGCATAGCTTCTACATGATATTTATTTTCAAAATTGCATAAAAAACAAACTGCATATCACATTAAACCACACCCGTTTGTTCAATTAGCAATATTAATTATGTATATTCATTGTTTAATGAAGTGCTGCTCATTAGGAATTAATGTTCTAGTTTAATATAGTTTGACGTCCAAAAATGAATCGAGTACTTGAAATTACAGATTTAGTAATGTTTTAGTAATACCATGTTTAACAAAATAGGTAAGAAGCTAAGTCAGAACATGTTTGAAAGAAATAAATGCAAAGAGAACAAAGACTACTTTGTATTTTAAATATTTTTTAATAAAATATGGAAAAAAATATTGTTTCGAAACATCTAACGTTATAAATAAAACAATATGTCAATAATATATCTTGTCTTTAATAAATAAGAAACCTTACATTATGTCTAAAAACGACAAAAAGAAAAACATAATTTTATTTCAGTTCGTTCTCCATCAAACAGACAGCTCAGTGAACACTGAAGTTAGATACAATACAAAAACAAGCTTCTTTGAACCAAATGCTAAATCTAAACCAACTTCAAGGCACTCGACATAAACATTTTATGTTTTTAGATTGGCATTGTCTGAATCCGTGACATTCCACGTATGAAATATGCCAACGCGATTTTACGTGAGGTTACATGTTTGCTCTTCCTTCTGTTCACTTCTTACATAATATACAATATTATATAACAGGGAACATTACGATATTTGAGAAACTTTTATACATAAATCTAAAAATTCTCCAAAAACAATTATGAACAACATTTTCCCATGTTTGTTGCAAAGAAGTAAATTGAAAAATATGTGAGCCACCAAAATTAACTTTTAAAAAATCGTCTTTTCTTATTTTTCAATTTTCGCGTTTGAATTTGCATTATTCGCCTATAAATATGTTGCATAAGCTGGGCGTATTTCTTTTGAAAATAATTTTATGACTTTGTGTTATGGAAATTTTTTTAAATTATGATACAAAATGGGATGTTCAACAACAAGATATTAAAGAAATTAAAGTAAGTGTATTGCTTAGGTATTGAATTAAACACAAAAAAAAATTGGTTGTCTGTAAAGTCGGTTTACGGACGATAGTTTTACGTGATAACGTATTCCGTAATACATAACCTAAATTTATATAATAATTATAATAATTCGAATCTATGATATTGCATCTTTCGCTTTTTAGGTTAATTTTATTTATTAAAATTACTCACCATATAATATAATTGTTTTTTTAACTTTCTTTCTTTCGTATTTATTTTAAGTCTCAAAGATTAGCTGTCATAATATTTTGAAAACAATCGTTTCACTGTTTATATAAAATTCCAAAACCTACTTACAATATTTAAGTATTTTCATACGTCAAAAAATTGATTTTTATAATGATAAAATTAGTAAGAAAACGATTTTTTCGAGAGATGAGACCTAGCTAAAACGATTTTTTGCCCCCCAAAATCCCTTTTCAGTAAATTTCATCCAAATCGTTAGGGCCGTTTTCGAGAAAAGCACGCACAGGGTCAGGCGGAACGTTACGACCGTTAGGAACGTTACACTTTTTCGTGCATGCAGCCGGTGTTTTATCAATTTATAAGATTGGTGATTCATCAATTTATAAGACGTTATCACGTCAAAATAATTTAGAGCTCAATTATTGTGAAGCTATAATTTTCAAGTAGAAAAAATGTACATACCTGTGGGAGTGCATGTACGATAACTGATTTTTCGAGAACAGCCTTAATAAATTTAAATGTTATCTACAGCAAAACCTACGACAGTTACAAATTTAACGAGAAACAATTACGATAACATTTGTTGCAGCGCCAGTTTAAACATTTAAATTTACTACTAAATTCCTTTTTTTTATATTTATGTGAAATCCTTCTCATGAAGCGAGTATTATTTTGCAGTTTAAAAAATTGTTTTAGTGATGATAATTTTAATTTAATATCGTGGTTTATTCAAATGTTTCCGTGCATATGAGTATGGATTTGATGCATAAAAATGGCGGCTGAAAAACTAGTTATGACAAATATGCTAAGACTACATACGGACCAAATTTCTATGGTGTAAAATTTTTTAATAAATTGCCATTGGAAATAAGAATTTTAGAAACAAGATATTTTAAAAGAAATGTGAAGAAATTGTTATTAGAAAATTGTTTTTATAGCATAAAGGAATTCCTTGACTGTCAGCATGTGCATTAATTATGTAGGAATGACAATAAATTATTATTATTATTATAATTTATAGACATAGGCTTAGAAAGTCATATTTGGGACATCCTGTATAATTACAATTTTTTTTACGTTTCTTTTTTACTATTAAATTTATTTTTTAGTGTGGTAACAATTTAAGGTCAATCAAATAAGATTTTCTGACTAATGTTTTCAGCAATCCAGCTCTAGTGAGTGAGACAAACTTTATTATTTATCCGAATAGGTGTAGCTGTTTAGGCTCTAGAAGATAACACATCAACAGTCACATATTTTTGACACTTGAAACACATTACATTAATTTGGCTTTGCCGTAATCCGGTAAAAATACACTACTTAGCATTTATTACATTTTTAATTATATTATTACTAAAAAAGTCACGATATACACACATTCTTTCTTTCTAGCAATAAAAGTGGACTGTAAATCTTACATTGTATTGAAAATACGACATTCCTACTTTAGAAAACCTCTTTGAACATTTTCACGTAATTCATACAGAGTAGTTACAGAGAGGTTGACCAAACCGTGATAGAAATAATTTGAATTTATATTCAATTTTTGAAGTAAAACTTTTTTAGGCGCGCTAGGATTTTGGTTCAGACGAAAAGTAAACGCTTCCCCTTCTTCGACTTCAAACGACAGTTGACAGAAAAGAGTGGGAGAATCGTTTCGCTAGGGAGGTAAATTGACCTGAACAACAAAAAGTGGTACGCTTTCCCTTCTTCGACTTCAACCCGCAGTTGAGAGGGAATAGTGGGAGAATCGTTTCTACTCTCTCTGTCAAAGCATCATGCGTACTCTATACGCATGCGCAGTGCGTACTGTTTATACGTAGCATTTTTTATAACTATAATTGGATGTACCTACATATTGAGTGTCTGCTACCTACAAGTACTCCTGCACTGAAGTCATAATCATTTCTTACGGCTATCCTAACGCTATTTTTGAAGCAAACGCCAAATAAAGGTCCAAGTACACGACAGATGATGCAGGGATTTTTTTCAATAAGGGCAAGAGTGCAGGGAATATTTGCAGGTATCCACTGCCTTTAAGTAAATGGGAAATTAAAGACGAACTAAGTGTAATGTAACAAATCAGTTGTTACTTTGTTTAATTTAATAAAAAATAAATTATTTCTTTACACGCCGCCTCTGGCCTACATTATAATTATTTATTACCAAATCATTATATAACTTATTGTGTTGACTTTAGCTGTACCCTAATTCATTTGAAAAATATTTAAATATCAAAAAATTAATTCATTACAAGGCAATCAAATTTGATAAATTAATCGCTACACTATCAATCCTGATTGTGGCGTGATTATTAATCCTGCATTTATTCCACAATTAGGTATTGGATCTTGTTAAACAAGTAAGCGTAAAATATAAGTCTAATAACATCAGCTAAATCCGACACAAGACAATTATTTTCTGTGCTACCAGTTTGCTTTATTATTATTTTTTTTTTACTATTAAACATTTTCAACTTATATTTGAGTTGTGCTTCATTTTTAATACCATCAGTGACAATTTGATCGACATACACTAACAAACTTCCACAATCTTCCACAGTCGATACATAAACTGTGCGTAGCTTCGTCACAGTAAATTACACATTTAAAAATTGTTTTTAAACCATGTTTGCGCTGGAATGACACAAGAAAAGAGAGAAAGTGAGAAAAAACGCAACAATTTATAATGAATTCCAAATTGAGAGTTCAAATGCATTGCTCCGAACATATCATTTTGGTAAACCCTGTTCAATGAAAAATGATGTCAATATTTTCTTTTATGTGAACATCTGCCACAAACATGTCAATGTGTTCTATTAAAGACACTGGAAAAAGACATGTGGAAGTTCTGTTTTGAGGTTCTTATTGATCGGCCTTTTTGCAATCGTAAAAGTAATACATCAATTTATAAATGTTTTTATCTATTTTAGGTGTCAAAATAGTTATTGGCGTAACTAGTAGTCTAAGTCATTCATCGCGCTGACAGGTCATGACTTAGCCTACAAGTTGCGCCCATAATTTTATTCAACAATTGCGCGTTATTCATGTTTTATTTATTGTTATTAATGAGATGTTGTAAATATCTATTTATTTCTTTATAAAAAAAAACTGTCAATACTAACAGCACCAAACAGCACGATTCAATGTTTTGGTTTGAGGTTAGCCGGTTATGAATAAACTCCATGTCGAAAACATTCGGCCTCTCAATTTTAGCCTCAATGGGTAACAACGGAGTTGTTGTTACCTACTCAGAAAATAGTTACGTTTATTTTCATTACTCCACAATGGCCGAGCTAGTAGGAATTTTCATTGAGTTATGACAAGTAATTGTCACCAGTCGGTAAATGGCTATTTAGGGTTCGGTTTTTAGGCATGATAAAACATGAATAGCGTGCATTAGTTGAATAAACTTCCATTTATGAATAGTTTCGATCTCGATTACGTCACCAACTTCCGTTTTTTGTACAATCAGAATTTTGATCACTTCTGCATATTTTATAAAGTTTGGGATAAACTCGTTCACATTATCTCGAAAAAAATAAAATTCTAGAACAGTATACATATAGGACAACAAAAATTATAATATTAGTGGCGTGTGTGAGCCGAAAAAAGCCTCGAAAAATTTAAATATTTTGATGAAATGGGTCAGTTAATAAAACAATTCCAAAAAATTTAATTTTTATAAAATGGCAATTTTTGAAAAAATAAAAGAAAATCTAGCTTTTTTGGAATTGTTTTAACTGTGCTATTTCATTACAATCATCCAAACTTATCGTCACAATCTTAAAAGTAAATATTTCGAGCCGAAACAAGATTACCTTTCTCCCCCCGTTTTCGAGGATGCTGATCAGGATGGTGATATTAAAATTTTTCTTTGCGTTGCGCAACCTCCTAAAACGGCCAAAAATAACCCCCAAACGGGGTTAAACGCGCATTACGTTACTCACTTTCCGAAAAAAAGGTTTATTCCCTGTTTTAGAGAATTTTGAACACATTACCGCCGACTCTTACCAACCACTCCACCGGCCAAATCTTGCCCACGAAACGGGTGAATTTTTTTTTCATATCGCCGGCAAAATTGGGTTATCTCCCCGTTTTCGAGATGCCGAGCACGTTGGTGGTGTTGAAAATTGCCGCCGACTTTCACCAACTCCTCCACCATCCAAATCTCATCCAAATTTGCCAGCGATATGAATAAAAATTCAGCCGTTTTGAGGGTGAGATTCGGGCGGTGGATGAGTTAGTGAGAGTCAGCGCCAATGTTTAACACCAGTCACCACCACCGTGATCAGCATCCTCAAAAACAGGGAATAAACATTTTTGTCGGAAAGGGAATAACGTAATGCGTAAGGAGTGTTAATATCACCACCGTATTCAGTATCCTTGAAATCGGGAGAGAGGGGTGATCTCGTTCCGGCTCAAAATATTTACATGTTCGGCCGACTCACACACGCCAGAATATGATATGCACGGACTCTATAATGATAACAGATTCCATTAATGTGACAATGCTTTTTTACGATGAGAAAGCAATTAGTTGTACTTCCATTATGGATGATAATGGAAAACTAAAATTAATATCTTAAAACATATCTAACGAAAGAGTGTGGGAACATCCTTTTTTTAGAAAATAGCTTAGGGTGCCCAAAAATAAACGAACTTCTTGCATGTATGTCAGAAAGGCAAATAGCTTTCGTATAATACGAAATACATAGATACTGTTCTTTTTCGTAATAAATCACCATTGTACTCGCACTCAATTTTCTCGTCGTTTGTTAACTAACTACCTCGAGGCAGGTATTACTGCAGCTCTTATACAGTCATTGTCAACCTTTACAGAATTTTTTACAAGACTCTTGGGATTTTTTCTGCTCTCACGTAAAATCCTTGTGCATAGTAAAGCAGCGACAGCATGAATATAGATCACGTTGTTTGTCTCTTAGGTATAAAAATATAAATTTAAAATCTAATAATAAAATTCGTAAGCAGTTTTACATGTATCACGTAATACAATAACTGTTTTGTATAAAATGTTTATAGAAAAAAAAAAAGATTTTTCATTCTAATTGAGCGTCAAGGCACACAATGTTTTTCAGAATTCTATATATCTCTATCTATATTATAATAATTTCGTCGAGGGGTACCGTAAACTTTTAACCTTTAATCTTTTAAAAAGAGGTTATACTTATTTGTGTTTATTTAATTCGATTATATTCTCAATTCAAATGTATAAAAGTAATACAGAAGGCCTCCCCGCTTACTTATACTACTCTTTTAATATTTAAGAGTATTCGTTCCTGCAAATACCCCCTGCACCCTTCATCTCAAATCTTTTCCCCTCGCCTAAAAACGGTTCGCGCTCTCCCGACGCTATTTTTAAAGCTAGAGGTTTCTGATAAACGCCAAATGAAAGACAAAGAATCAGACTACAGATCCTTCAGGCGAATTTTTTGAAAAAAAATTCCTGAAAAAACTTACAACCTTTTGAAAAAAATAATAAGTTACGTAATATTTCACACGTAGGCGAAACTTTTTTTCAAAAAATTCGCCTGAAGGATCTATAGTCTGATTCTTTGTCTTTCATTTGGCGTTTACCAGAACCCTCTAGCTTTAAAAATAGCGTCGGGAGAGCGCGAACCGTTTTTAGGCGAGGGGCAAATTGAATTAAGTACAATCTCTGATTGATCGAATTTTTATATAAATTTTTGATATATTTTTGGCTCGCAGGTGTCAAAGTTCTGCACAGGTATGTGAGTTATTGTGTGTTCAGGTGTTTTGAAAGATGTGACGCCCTCTTGAAGATGTTGTAGATAGAAAGTGGTCGCGGCAGCTATGTGGCAATGCTAAGCGAGAACATGAAGCCTTTCCAGGGGGTAGCCAGACACGCAGGCCGTTCGCACTATTCCCGTAACCGAGGAACGAAGCATATTATTTATTGCAGTAATATATTTTGATTTCACGAGCATTGAGTACAATAGAAGTGACCACCAGGTTCGTTTGAGCTGCTGCCCTCTCATAACAAAATCGCTCGTAAGTTTGTATATATGAGGAACATAATTCATAATTTTTTTTTGTTTGGATGTTGCATTTATCCCATTTTAGGGTCGTGTTAAAGCAGTAATGCAGTTTTCAAAATTTATTCCTTTTATGTTGCAAGAGTTCTTAAGGGAATAAATTATATGTTGACGATGAAGGGAAATGATCAATTTTTATATTAAGAGAAGGTAATCAAATCTTTGTTTAACGTCTGATTACCCTTCAATAAATAAAATTATCGACCAATTTTTCAGACAATATACAGTGTAAACTCTTTATAACGAAAATCAAGGGACCGAGCATTTTTTATCGTTATAGAGAGTTACCGTTATATGGAGTGAAGAAAGAAAAACAACCAAATTAACAATAATCTTCAATGTACTGTATAATCTCTTTATAACGAATTTTAAGGGACCGAACATTTTTTTCGTTATAAAGAATTTTCGTTATATGGAGGGAAGAAAGAAAAATAACCAATTTTCACAAAATTAATTTATTCCAAACACATATACAAACACATATACCTATAGTTTGGCGTCATCAAGTGCTTGTTGAATAGATGGTGATGGTTCAGAATGGTCCTCTTTATGTCTGTAAACATTTGCTGACGCCTAAATATGAACATATTTCTTCGTAATAGAGAATGGCTGTTGCGTTATAAAGAGGGTATTAATGTATAGGTTTTAAGGTAAACCAACCAAATCGTAAAAATTTCGACGTTATAGGGAGTTTTTCGTTATAACGAAGGACGTTATAAAGAGTTTACAGTGTATTGACAAAATATAAAATTATAATAACAATATATTGACCCAATATATAATTATAATTCAATAAATTAACGTTAATTTGTTGAATAAATTAACGTTAATCTATTGAATTATAATTTTATATTGGGTCAATATATTGTTTGAAAAATTGGTCGATAATTTTATTAAGAGTATATCTTCCTACTCTTCATCTCAAATTTTTTCCCCTTGTCTAATAACGTTTACAGCTCACCCGGCGCTATTTTTAAAGGTAAAAGGTTCGGATAAACGTTAAATAAAGGGCCAAGAATAACACTACAAATCCTAGAGTTTTGACGACATGTGAAAATTGATGTAATTTATCTTTTTCTTTAAGTTTTAAATTTTTCCAGCATTTTTTTGTTGAAAAAGGGTAACAAAAATATAATTTAAAACTGTATTTAATAGTAATTTGCAATCCTCTATTGTCTATATTTATTTTTAAAGAAAAACTAAGAAATTCTGAAATCACAACACTGAACGTAGAGGAAATAATTCAAAGAACCTTTATCGTTCTTTTCTTTGTTAAAAGAAGAAAACGTTGAATATCCAGTATCCAATAAAAATAGTCTTTCATTATATGTATATAAATCAATAAAAATACAATTTTATAACCTCGGAATATTCTCATCCCTACCTTATATATTAATTTGGTTCTTGTTGAACGCCTGGCTGGCGTCCTGTGCTTTGCTGCAATGTTATTTGTAACGCAGTATTTTTTTTTTTACTGCAGTATTTTTTCAGCTTAATAGTATTGGAAAGAATCTTACAGTATATTGCTTGATAAACTCATTGAACAAAGATGCATTGAGATTGAAAATTTCATAAAAATATTAAAAAACATTTTTGCTATAAAATACCGTATCTATATCTGATAAATTTAGAATTAGTTTAGAATTTAGAAAAATTTCGAATATAACGTATGAGTATATTTGCGGAATCGAGAAAACCGTGCACTTTAAAGCTCTAATCCATAATGTTAGAGTATTATGGTGAATACCAAATTATATTGCAGCATAGAATGACATAGAAATCGAAATGTTCCATCTAAATACGTCGTTTAAGACAGCGGCTCTCAATATGTTGAACAAAGATTCTTTAAAATTAGAACAAGATCATTTTATATAATATTATTTTTCTCAAAACACCTTGTTTGAAGTTATTATTTTTGGAGAACTGGAATACAATGCATTATTCGTTTTTCCTAAAGTAATGCTTTATTTTATTTTGTTTTTCTATACGTTGTTTATTTAATGGCCATATTCACCGAACGTAAGTATAGTTAATTAATCGGTTCATTTGTTCTTCAGGCAGCTATTCCTCCGAATAAATAGCCATAATTCAATTCACCAAACATAATTATGTTTACTGCAGATATAATTTTATTCTGTCTTACTTGGAGGGTATAAATGTTGATTCGCCTGATAAATTAATAATGACCGCCACATAGATCATAATACTAAACCTATAAACGAGTACCTAGTGTTATATCTACAGTTTGCTTTTGTGAAATTTATTTGTGTTGTTTATTAACCTTTTGTGAAGTTGTAAAACGTTAAAGTTAATGGAAGTTTTGTGTGTAATTGGGTTAGGATAAAACATTATTATTTTGTGAAATTTTATTTCTGAAGTTTACACTAACGCCATCGGTCGGATTTTTGGGTTAACGTCAACATTTTCAACAAAAAGAGCAAGGAGTATGGTGCAGTGTATATTTATTCTTTAACTAACTGTTCTATCTAATATTTTGCTTGGTGAATTGAATGTAAATTTTATTCTAACGAATTTTGTTCCCAGATTAGTAACGTTTATCTTCAATAGTGTTCGGTGAATATGGGCATAAAACGAATTCACGTTTAAGTATAAAGCGTACAAAATATTGAAGAAAACAACAAATACAGTAGAGCCTCAGATATCCATAAGGATACCAGAAGTCATAAAATATATTTTTGTTATTTATTATTTTTACAATTTTAAACATTGAGTGATGAGTCTGCGAATACTTACAACAAGAGAGATGTTAGGTTCAATTGTAGTCAATTTTAGCAAATGTGTATTTTATTTTCGCGTTTATGTACCATCTTTGTAGACTTCCACTGATGATACGTGTACCACGGTTTGAGAACCGTTGATGTAGCGTATGTTATTGAATCCATTTCCAGTCATGTTATAATCTTTTCCACGTAAAATAAACTATATTTTTGGCAACATTTTTATCTTTTTTATACAAAGAACAAAAAGTAACACACAAAGTGTGTAACAATTGTCCACAGCTAGTAAGTCTTGGCTTAAATGAAATAAGTTCTGAAACCTTAATGCCTCGGTAACTTCAAAACAAAGGCCAATCGGTAAAAAAAGGTAATTCACATTTTTTGCTTACAATGAAATTCCGAATTTTCATTTTTCGTCTGCTGGTATGAATCACCTTTTATACTATATTCATGTATTAATACCTATTAAAATGGTCAGTTATTTTTATTATTGTAGATTTATTAGTTTATTCAACTCATGCGCGCTATTCATGTTTTATCATGCCTAAAAACCGAACACTAAATAGCCATTTACCAACTGGTGACAATTACTTGTCATAACTCAATGAAGATTCCTACTAGCTCGGCCATTGCGGAGTAATGAAAATAAACGTAACTATTTTATAGTAGGTAACAACAACTCCGTTGTTACCCATTGAGGCTAAAATTGAGAGGCCGAATGTTTTAGACATGGAGTTTATTCATAACCGGCTAACCTCAGACCAAAACATTGAATCGTGCTGTTTGGTGCTGTTAGTATTGACAGTTTTTTTTATAAAGAAATAAATAGATATTTACAACATCTCATTAATAACAATAAATAAAACATGAATAACGCGCAATTGTTGAATAAAATTATGGGCGTAACTTGTAGGCTAAGTCATGACCTGTCAGCGCGATGAATGACTTAGACTACTAGTTACGCCAATAACTATTGTTATACATAAAACTCCTGAGAAGTCCAATTAAATAGTTTCTTTTAAGTATTCCTCATTTGCCTATTTGCGACGGATAATAAAAATAAAAATAATAATAAATTTATTGCACAAAAAAATAAAATGTATATATGTGACGTCACAGCACAGTTTAAGAATTACCGTATAAAAATGCATTTGCGTTTTAAAATCATTGACTTAATAGAATCGCTTTGACTGATTGTTTATATTTTTTAAGGTTTAAAGTTTCTTAAGCATCTAATAACTTTTCGTTCATTTAGAACCTCTGGTTTCTAGGTTCAGGTATTTCCTACAATATCAGACGTATAATATTGTAGTAGGTATGTGTAAACGCGGCAATCAAAATGCAAGACATCAGGACCTTGAAAAGTATACACGAATACGTGATTCAATTTCGCCCTCTGGTGTTATCACATAGAGTTTCTCTTTGGCTCCGGCACAATCTTCACATAAACACTTTGCTTCTATAGTTCAGACCTGGTTCACACATACTTCATTCTATATTTGGATGGAAGTGATGGTGATAGTTGTTTGATGATATCAGTCGACGCTAGCGCAAACAAAGACATTCCACTCGATAGAAGCTTTTCAAGTGCGTAGATCAACGCTGTTTATTCTTTAACCTATGTACATTACCTACCATAGATACTAGAATTGCGTCAAGTGTGCGTTCGTAAATATTAACATTTTTATGCTCTTAAAATATACCCATAATATAACATAACAATTAGGCTTTTGAAAAAAAAAATAATTATCGATTTTTTTATTGTATTTTAAAACTTTATTATAAATAATATTAATAATCGATGCGAAAAACTTTCAAAACACTTTTTTTAAATTAATTATAAGCAATTTAAAATTGATAAAATATTTAAAAAAATCACGTGATTGCAAACGCACTAAAATTGTTTTTGACAGTTGTGACGTCATAATGGTAAAATGTATATACGCAGTATACTATCAATGGCTTGTATATGTGTATTGACTAAAACATTATGACGTCACATTATGTTCGGGAAATGTCGGCGCGTTCTCGGAACTGGGTACAAAAATTTATTTTTAATTTGATATAACTTTTGAATTATAACGAAAATAAAAAAAAGAAAAATAGTTTTGTTATAAAACTTATATACGATCTTTCCATTTATGACAAAAAAAAATTTCATTCAAAAGCCCAATTGATTCATTTATTGTCTATCTGTGATTATTTTTACAATAATACAAAAATTACACTAAAATAATTTTCAAAATTTTTCATAATATAATTCGATGGAGACCTTAACCCTGAATTTGCGCATTCAACGAATTGCCCCGTCTGCCGCCATCTTGGATTCTGTCTTATTTTTACAATTGTTCATATCTCGCGTTCTAATAATCTCACAGCAATCGTTGTAGGGTCGTTGGACTCATCAGGATTTACTCTTTAATTGCATGTCTATCAAGTAAAATTCTCCAATGTATTGGAAAATAGTTATTGGCGTAACTAGTAGTCTAAGTCATTCATGACCTGTCATGACTTAGCCTACAAGTTACGCCCATAATTTTATTCAACAATTACGCGTTATTCATGTTTTATTGATTGTTATTAATGAGATGTTGTAAATATCTATTTATTTCTTTATAAAAAAAACTGTCAATACTAACAGCACCAAACAGCACGATTCAATGTTTTGGTTTGAGGTTAGCCGGTTATGAATAAACTCCATGTCGAAAACATTCGGCCTCTCAATTTTTGCCTCAATGGGTAACAACGGAGTTGTTGTTACCTACTATTTCGTTACGACTCAGAAAATAGTTACGTTTATTTTCATTACTCCACAATGGCCGAGCTAGTAGGAATTTTCATTGAGTTATGACAAGTAATTGTCACCAGTCGGTAAATGGCTATTTAGGGTTCGGTTTTTAGGCATGATAAAACATGAATAGCGCGCATGAGTTGAATAAAAGTTATTAGCGTCCAAAGTTACAGGTACTTTGCCAAGAGTTTTTGCGTCCGGTTTTCCACGCGCATCTCTTTCCAGTGAATCTGAGACCCTCAGCGACAATTTACTATTTAAACTAGACTCAATTTCCAGTATTTAAAAAAAATCATCCCGATCGGTTGATTCCTCGCCCGCCAATTTACGCTCGAAGTAATAATAATTAACATCCCAAAATATAAAAAATTGTTATATCGGGAGATTTTCATATATATACGCTAAGATTTAAGATGTTTGCCTCCCTTTTTAGAAAAAAACCACACAATTTCTCCACATAAATTATATATCATTTTACAGATAATTGCTTACTCTACTGACATCGACAACTAAAAAATGTATTATTGCTATTGTTTTTGTAAATTAATTAAATTAATTAAACTCTGAACAACGTCTGCCATCTGACGGCGTAACGTTAACACATCGATCTGTCATCTGACCTTCATATTGTAAATACTGCATACTGCCATCTGACGGGCAACGCTGAACAACGCTTTTGTTACTTGCGCCTCTATATGACAATTTTTTTTACAACAAAATAGAAGAACGTTATAAGCAGTGTGCAAAATTAGAAACGAATTGAATACCTGCAATCATATTTAAAAAATAATTTTGTAAAGTGATAATTATTATACTTATTTAGTGCGAATAATTCGCACAGGTCACGCTAGTATAAATTGAAATCCATTACGCTTGATTAACACTGGCATGTTTCGAATTTAATTGTTTTTAATAAGGTTGAAATTTTACTATAAACAGTTCGTGTGGTCACTTCTGGTACTTCTGAAATCTGGATCAAGGAACGTTGATCAGATTATATATCAATGTTATAATTGCTTGAAGCCGTTACACGAGTTTAGAACAACTCTATAAGCTATTTGCAAGTTAGTAGCAAAGTGCAATATCTTGTATGTAGGTACATAACATATAATTATCTGCAATATACAGGGTGGAATCTGTTTTCATTTCATAAATACAAAATATGTCCAGTAAACAAATAGCAGCAAAAATATATGTCTGTTGTTTAAAAACGAGTTAGTGTCGCCGTGATTTTATAGACATTGAATGTAACAGATGAAGTTAAAATTAAATTACTGAAATTTCAAAGGTTTGTTCGTGGACGAGCTACAATTGAAAAATATGTAATTGTTACTTTACGTGAAGCAATATACAGAATAAATAGAAATTACATTGCAACATGGGTTAATGTATTTTTGAAAAAATTGTTTCTTTTCAAATAAATAAAATTGTCGACCAATTTTTTTCAGACTATATATATTGACAGAAATAAAATTATAAATCAATATTACAAAAGAAGATCAAAATCCGGATCGAAACGTCATCTTTTGTAATATTGATTTATAATTTTATTTTTTGACGTGATAACGTCTTATAAATTGATGAATCACGTCAATATAAAAAGATGAAACATCGGCTGCATGCACGAAAAAGTGTAACGTTCCTAACGTTCCGCCTGACCCTGTGCGTGATTATTAAATATGATATTCGAGCGGAATACGTTATCACGTAAAACTATCGTCCGTAAACCGACTTTACAGTCAACCAATTTTTTAAATATATAGTCTGAAAAAAATTGGTCGACATTTTTATTAATTTGAAGAGTTCTATTCCGACGTTAATCAAAGATTTAAATTGTTTCTTTTATCTATATTTATGAATTCTGAAAATTTCATTGCTTAATTGCTTTCTTAATAATATGTAATATAATTTGTTGTTGTTTTAAAATAAAATTAAAATCACTTTCTGAGCAACCACGAACGCAGTATGAAAGCTATACCTACGTTTTTTTGTAAATATTATTAAAAAAAATTTAAATCTTATAGATTATAATATGGAAACTGTCTTATTGAATGAATTTTCAGTACAGAAGATGATTCTTAAAAGAATCGAATTGATAGTCCAATAAACAATTTTACCTTGAATTTGGTCTACATTTTTTCCGTATAATATATAATGTTTAATTCAAACTACGAACAATAATAAGGTTAGAAAAATTTAAGAAGCGTTAAATATGTCTAAGCAAAAATGGAAATATTTTGACTTTGAAAATTAAACAAAGAATCTTGTATGTTTAATATTTTTAACTTGTTTGTATATTACCAAGAAATTAAAGAACTAATGGAAAATACTTAATTTATAGAGCATGTTTAAACTGTTATGGAAACAAAACTTTCAAATGTTGCTATCATCAACAAAGATTATAATATAGGTAACAATATTAGCTCTTCTTAGCATATTTTGTTGCCGTCACCAATAATAATTATACAGGTAATTCCATAAGTTCAACAAACCTAATTTATTATCTGCGGGGATGTTTAGTTTGTTTATTAGATAAGTAATTATACCAAGCATATTAATTATTATTAGTCTTTACGCTGCGGCTTTACTAACGTTAATGTCGGTTATGACAGGAACCTTATATTAAGGAGGTTGAGCCGTTTTACGAAGGTAATGAAAAAAAACTGAAATAAAGTTTTCTTTAATAGATTTTTTGTATGACAAAATTTTCTGTAAATAATCCAAAATCATTAGGAGATTTATAAAGTTAAAAATTAAAAAAAACTTTTACATGTAGTTTTATGGAAAATATGTCAACCTAGCATGCAAAGAGTACATTTTAATTTTTTACAAATAACCAAAATATAATGTCAGCAGTTCCGAAAACTAACTATGTAAAGCATCGATGTCTTACGCATATTTTAATATTTTTTCCAATTTAATTAGGAGACTTTTAATCAATAAAAAAAAATTATTAAACCTTAGCACTTTTTGATTATGGACTTTTATTCTTGACAATTTTAACAATTTTAACTGAATTTTCAACTTTTTAATGATTTAATTTTAATTTTTATTACTTCTAATTTCTTTTTTTAATTATTTACTGCAAAAAATATGTAAAATACAGATATTTACATACACTTATTTTTTCTAACCTAACTATGTATAAAAAATTCAAAAGTTAGTCCATTAAGTAAAATACTGAAATAATTAATTAATTTTAAAAAAAATATTTATTTATGCCTTTATGACAATAATTTATTAGTATCATCGACTTATAATCTTTTGTAAAAATTTATTATGGAAAAGTTCCCATTTAGAATTCGACTTACTTTTGATTAGGACTGTAACGCATCAACCTCCTTAACGCAAGTGCTGACGTATAAAAAAATACAGTACCTACTTTAAGTTTAGCGCACCTTTGATAATGTACGAAGTGAAACTTTTAGCCGACGTTAATTTTCAATGAAGAAAGGACTGATATATCACTTATAGAAAGAGATGTATATACATTATCTGACTAGTCACTTCAAACTGATATATCAGTAGGCATCATCTTGTCAAACATAAATCTGCTAGACCTGCACAGCACAAACCTGCAACCTACATAATGTCGCACACCAGACCAGCATAAATCAGCTAAGTTTCAGGTGTACGGATAGACATTTTACAGTTTTCAAGTTGTTTTATCAATGCAAATTAATTAATGAAAACAACACATCACTAGCACACTAGATCGGACCAGCACGGCTAGACAAAATTTACGGGCGACCGCAACTGGCGGTCGTCGCTGGCTGCTGGTTGCAGGTGTTGATATAACATCCGTTACACTGTTAAACGAACAGACTTTTTTGCTTCGTGCTGTATAGATCGTGCAGGCTTATGGTTGAGAAGTTTGCGTGGTTTGTAACCAGTCATGGCTTCATGTTATGTCATTTTTGTAGCGGCATATTTCCGTGCTCAAAATTACATTGAGAAATACACACTATAGTATATTGTTGGTATTTTAAATTTTCTCCAATAACTTTTTGATGAAAAATTATATTAATACTTCATTTACAAACAAATAAATAATAATAATAATAAATTTTCTTTATTTAAGAATTCCCATGGAATATAATAGCGTCAAATTAAAAGTTTACATTAAAAATTTACATTGAAAAAATCATCCACTGTGTACAGGCAGTTGAGAGTTAATAATTTCTTTATTTTAAATTTGAATTTTATGTCGGACAGATTCTTATATGAATCCGGAAGGCTATTAAATAGTTTTATTGAAATGTAGGCGAAATTTGAGTGAATGGCAGCTAATTTATGAAGCGGAGTGCTTATATTATCTATGTTCCTAGTGTTGTAACTAGGGTAAAGAGTACAAACTACTGAGGATCCCGATTATATTTAATAATATTTTTTAATGAGGCGTTTGACCTGAATTATGTTACAGAAAAAGGTTATAATTAAAGTGTCCTTGAGAGAACAATTTGATTATTTTAGTTCTAGCTACTTGTTTCAAATTTAGTAAACCTGCCGAAAAGTGAACACCTCAATTAAACCATCCATGTACGACAAGAGTGAAGGTGATAAAAACTGCTACATTACAAATGTGAATTTCGTTCCTCAGTATGTCTACGCAGCTATGCTTTTTTATCCGGAAAATTTAATAGAGTGGAGGTGATGTTGAAGATAGGTTTTGTTCTGTATAAATTTGATTCATTTATATCACACTAGCGGTCCCGTCCGGTTTCACCCGGGTGTAAAAGAACGAATGGGGAAGGGAGGAACATGAGTACACACATTCATATTAGTTTACCGAGATGAATGTTGTGTCCAAATTTCATGATGATCGGAGTTACCGTTCAAAATTTTTTGTCGATAAAAAGCAGTATTTATACTTTTTTTAACTAATAATTTTTTTTTAATTAATTAAATAAAATTAAAATAAATTTTAATGTAAGCCTTAGAAGAAAGCAATGTAGAAAATAAAAATTCACTCGCCCAACGTAGGGCTCGAACCCACGACCCTGGTATTGACAGCCTTGTGCTCTACCGATTGCGCTAGCCGGCGTTGTATTCTTACATCGCTAATATGAGTATACTTAGTTAGTGCATTTCACCTGAATAGAAGCTTATTTTTTAGATACATTTGGAACATTTTTCATTACTGCTCCGCTCCTAATGGTCGAAGCCTGATTTTATATAGCCTATAGCCTTCCTCGATAAATGGGCTATCCAACAAAAATTTTTTTTTTCAATTTGAACCAGTAGGTCCTGAGATTAGCGCGTTCAAACAAACAAACAAACTCTTCAGCTTTATATATTAGTATAGATATAAAAACGAAACTGAATTTTTATAGCAAAAAATAGCTGCATTATTTGTTTTCAGTAGGATAAAAAATATAAATAAAAAACTTTTAAACACAAGCTTTCAATGAATACCACATAGAGTTTACACCCAGATTGTTATAATTGTGTTTTCAAAATTTTTTTTTGGATTGCAACAATAAATCATTATCTAATTTTAATTTAATTAATGCATTGTCATCGGAAATACATTTCAAATCAAACGGATGTCTGGAAATCATTCAAAATTGATTTGCAAGATTTTACCTAAACTGTCAAGCGAACGTGTGACTTAGAATAAAATTAATTAATAAGTATCTAATAATAATTTCAATTAACTAGTTCATAATAACAAGCTGAATATATTGTAAACAAAATGCTAAAATACTATAAATTAATTTTGCAATTTTGGTGTAGTTTTCCAGAGAAAATATTTAAAACAATACTACGAAAGATTTAATTACACTATTTCACAAATCCAATTATTTTGAAAGCTGTCAAACATTCAACAGCAGTTTAAAATAAATTAAATTAAAATTACCGTTTTCTTTACACAGATGCCATTGTAGTAAAACGTATATTAAATATGCAGCATATTATTCGTTATCTAAACTAAATGAAAATATCGTTTATACCCTTTTTAACGTTTATTTTTAGATGTACTATGCTAGACAATATTAAAATTATTTCTACGAAGAATAATTTTAAACAAACTTCTATTCATTTATAACGATTTCTATATGTTACGGTAATTCTATGACTAAATGCATTTTCTTACAATTTTTTAAAAATGGTTGTCTGTAAAGTCGGTTTACGGACGATAGTTTTACGTGATAACGTATTCCGTAATACATAACCTAAACCTCCCAAAATTTGGTTTCAATCCGCTTGTCCTTGGTGTCGGAATGATAAGAAATGTCAAAAGTGACGTTTGCAACTTACAAAGTATTATGTTCTAATAATAATTAGTTATTCCAATACTTAACTTAGAAGGCGTTGCATTTCACAATATACTAATGTCAAAAAATTGAATTAAACATTAGAAATGCAGCCGTTTTCATGTTAAGACAAGATATACGTTTGCTTCTAATTTCCATGTACGGCAAACAAAGACAACCGACCGCGTCGCGCCATGCATTAGACAACATTGCATTTATACAGCTATTTTTCTATATAAATTTGTATAAAATATTTTTCTATATAAATTTGTATAAAATATTTTTCTATATAAATTTGTATAAAAAAACTGTTTAGGCAAATTCTGTTATACGAAATCTATGTAAAATGTTCTCCTCTTTCGTTTAAGACTGGTTTCAAACCGATCTGATTTAAATTGAGCGAGAAATTAGCAAAAAGCACGCACAGGGTCAGGCGGAACGTTACGCGTTAGGAACGTTACGCGTTAGGAACGTTACGCGTTAGGAACGTTACGCGTTAGGAACGTTACGCGTTAGGAACGTTACGTTACACTTTTTCGAACATGCAGCCGGTGTTTTATCAATTTATAATATTGGTGATTCATCAATTTATAAGACGTTATCACGACAAAAATTGTAAAAACTAAATCAACAATTAATGCATATTTAATTTTAGTTACAACGCAGTTTCCGAGATATTAATTAAAAAATAATGTAAAATCTATTTTAAATAGTAAAGGGGATACACTAAAAACCGGCAGGCAAACTTCCTATATATATTTTTTAATTGAAGCGACTTAAAAATGCTTCTAAAAAGATAAAATTATTTGTCAAGAATCACATTCTTTAGGTACCTACATTCAATTACAAATCTGCGCAATTATTTCTTTATTATTGTCATAGTGGTTTATTGACCGACTTCTATTTGACTTTAAAATTGATGATTGTAAAGCCAAAGGACAAATTACGTATTTTTTAGGGCCATTTTAAGGCTGAATTAATTTTTAACCATTATTTTTATTTGAAAATGAGTATTATATTTTCGATGTAGCATGCAACAATAGGGATGTTGACTAATTTTCGAAACTGTTTATATTTTGTAGATAGACTCTCAATAAACACGAAAAATATATTTTAATAATAAAACATATTTAATTTTGTAGAAAAAATTGGAAAATTAAAATAATTTTTAAATTTCCCGCTGAAACACTCAAATCTGTCACTGACTCCGACCTACGTCACGAATCTCTGCTGTCGGTCTATCGAACTTGCCTGTGAATTGAGATTATCGTATAAAAAAGCCTTTAATTATGAATACAAAGTTTTATAAGTACTGTGCAGTGCCCATGTATAAATCCACACACCAGAAAAACTATTCATTCACCTGTCAAAAAAGAAAGTGTAAGAAAAAATTGATTAACTTTAGCAAGAAGAAAACCGACTTCATTAACAAAAATATGTAGATCCGGCCCTGGTCACGCCCGTATATCAGTTGTAAAGGGATAGGTAACAGCGTCAACTGAAATTTCGGAACAAATTTTCTCATTTCGGCATCATAAAAAAAAAAACTAAAAATATTGAAAAAACCAACGAGCAAGCGAAATTCGAGGTCTAGAGATATTATTACTATATCATAAATTCATATCCATTGCTTAAAAATGAAATCATAAATATTCACGTTTATTTACAATTCCAAAATTCAAAATAAAAGATTTCTCTACTAACATTTCAATAAAATGTAAATATATTATATATTTTAAGCACCGTTCATGATATTGCAACGATGTTTTCCAATAAAATTCATAAAATTGCGCAATGAATGGAAAGATACAAAATATAATGACTATGAATGTACTTTAACATAGCTGTCAAAAAAACAAATCCAAATACGCCACTGTGTATATGTAGCTACACATGTACTTTGGTTTTAACATATTTACAATAATTGCTTCAATGGGGGTAACGATCGACATATTCCACATCATCTATAGATATGTATGAATTTAATATGCAAATCTGCTGACAGACGTACAGAGTGTACCTAAAAATCGGTTTGTTGAATATAAATCAAAACTTAATTTTACTTTTTAATCAACACTAAATATGCTTAGTTCTATTTTCCGTTTTATATAATATTTGATACCGCCAAATATCTTACTAAGACTATATGTTTTCGATTGCGCTGAATTATTATTTTATTAACCGAGTTCAACAAAAAGGAGGAGGTTCTATGTTCGTCTGTATATTTTTTTTAATTTTTTTTTTATGTATGTTCACTGATTTCTCCGTCAATTATGGACCGATTTTCAATTTAATTTTTATTCGAAAGAGTGCACCTCAGAGGTGGTCCCATCCGAACTAAGTCAGGATCTGATGGTGGAATCCGGAGAAATCGAGGGAAACTCTCAAATTTCAAAGACACGCATAATGTTTTTTATGTATGTTCACCGATTTTTAGTGTTAGATTAACACTAACAAGAGAAAAATAAAATATTTTTAACAAAAAAATTGAACCGACTTCACACTAAAAAGTAAAAAATAATTGCGTATTGAAATGTTTTGGAGTCGGTGTAGTTCTGGGAATAGATTTCATTTTGTCTGACACCGACTCCAAAACATTTCAATACGCAATTATTTTTTACTTTTTAGTGTGAAGTCGGTTCAATTTTTTTGTTAAACATATTTTATGCAGGATGACATCTTCCAATATTACCTAGTTTTCAATTATTTTTCTATTTCTAAAAAAAATGCAAAAAAGTTGAACATGGAACATGTTTGTAAATTCAATGGATATCCCTATATCTAAAATCTCGCTAAACATATCTGTAGCTAAAAATATGTTGGTTTTTAGGCTATGTGCCCATGAACACTTTTTCTTAGTGCCCTCTAAACTATAAAATAAAACCATTTTTGATCAAATTATCCCATAAGGTTTGTACGGGGTCCTTTGATTGCGGTTAAATTAAAAACATCGATGAAGCAAAGTCTACCATTCGCAAAACTCCTTGTAAAAGAGAAAATTAAAAAGTGTTATAAGATATGACGGGAATATTATGACGTTATAAAAACATTTTAATCAAAGTATACATCTGTTTGATTATATTCCACTCTGTATATTAATGATTGCGTTAACTGAACTAAAAAAAGTCCATACATATGCATCATGGTTCATAACTCATCATCACACTGTCCATGTGTGGCACGTATTACAGCAGTGGTACTTGAATATGGGCAGTGCCTTGCCCATTATTGGATTAGCAATTAACGACCGCACTCAATTCACACATTACGTCATAAATAAACGTATAGAAAAACTACGTCAACCATTCCACAACAGAAATCGTATGTGGAGTTCGAATACAAATTATTCCAGTAGAGCCAACTGTAGAGCTTCAATTCATAATTTAATCCGTTATCTGTAGTTATGATACTGTTTGTGTTGTTAGTGTACGAATTGACCAGTGGAACGACATCTACAACGAAAATCATAAGTGGTCGATCTGTTTTTAGACGACTTTAAAAACTGTTGCTGTCTGTATGGTCCCGATTATCTAAGAATCTAAGAAAGTACTAAACAAATTTGGTTAAAAACAATCTGGATGCTTAGAACTGTTTCTGGAACAACTTTAAACTAGTAAGATTAACCTGCTTTATCTGAATGACCCGGTTATCCATACAAAATAATAAGCGTTAATGTGGTGGAAGAACCGGGGATAGATCTGCAACTTTACCATTATAACATTATCACAAATATCACTCTTGTGTTACTATAGTATATGCGTTAGTACGATAATATAAAATATATGCTTGAATCACTTATGGCCAGATTCATAAAACACTATTCAAGATAGAACTTATAATCTTGGAACAAATTTATTCGTTACAATAAAATTTACTTTCAATTCACCAACCAAATTATCAGGTAAAATAGTTAGTTGAAAAATAAGTACGCACTGCCTTATACTTGTTTTGTTTTATGCTATTTTCTATCTAGGTAAATTCTATTATTAGTGAAGTGTATATTTTTGAATTTTAATTTGACTTACCAATTTGATCTTTTCTGTGGTTGCACTATCTTCTTTAAATTTTTTAATTTCGATATAAGGAAAGAATTGTGGAAGGATTTCACAGAATCACCAAAATCTTTTAGCAAGATTACTGATCACTTTAGCACGTGGTTTTTATTGTATCAATTACGTTCACCCTTTTTATGTTAATCGTTCGGTATTCGTGTTACAACTATTCCAACTGCGAGTCTATTTTAGGACACCTTATGCCATCTATCTAATAGTGGCAGTAATAATAAGTAAAATATCAAATTACAAAAAAACAAAACAAAAAAAATTATTCAATATTATATTGTGACGTTCATCCAAAAATCCGACAGATGGCATTAGTGCAAACGTCAGAAAACAAAATTTCAGAATAGATTTATACCTGCATAATTATGCTTGGTGAAATCAATTATCCCTATTTATTCGGAAGATAAGAATAAATGAACCAAATAAATAAATACTTACGTTCGGTGAATATGGCCATTAGTCAAAAGAAAGAGTTGCTTAATCTCAAAACTATTAATTTTACAGTATAATGATATGAAACGACGCTTGTAAATAAAACAAGTGCAATGAATATCACTGGCAATAAATTTCCATTAAGATTATGCATGTAACTTTTCCTACAGTTCCAACTGCTTTGCGGCGATGTGATGTGAACAGATTGATGCCGTGTACTTTTGTTTTTGAATATATAAAACAAATGACGTTTGTCGCGTGCATTATTTCACTGTCTTATGTTTAATGCACAGAGCACAGTGATGTAACAAATATGCATAATATATAAATGGTGTTTGTTGTTTCACAGTGTTTTGACGAGTTGTTTTAGGTGCACATAGCTAGAAACTGCACGGAATAAAACTTAGCTGTGCATTCACAATAGGTACATTCATAATCCACCTTGGAGTGTGGCTGCAGAAATTATAAGACATATATTTTCACTCTGTATATGTTTCTCTTTCTCTCTCTGATTATCCTGACTGCAGCATCACGTCATGATTGTCAGATTATTGTATAATAGGCATGATGACAGATTTTGAAATCTCGTCTACTACTTCAAAAAAAAAAAACATTGTTGCAGCAATAAATAAAATTTTAAGGAAAATTATTACATTTTTATCTTTCTATTTTGAAGTAATCGCGAAAACGGTTGTGACGTCACGCCTTAGTTACAGCTGATATTAGATGTTGTATTTATGGGTGTAGAACTGTGGTGCAGAGGTATTTCGTAGAAAAGTATGTAAATTTACTTAATGATATGATTTATATTAAGTATTTTCTTAAAAGTCGGTACTTAGTAGTAAAAATAGTATATCTTTCTTTAGTTGCAAGTTAACTAATCTCAAAAGTAACCTATGACATAAGTGTTATAAAATATCAAAAAAAAAACGAATAAACAACAAATCAATTAATTAAATAATGCAGAAGTGAATGATCGCAACAAAAATTTAAGCGACACAGTGATTATTTACTTGAAAGGTTTATATTCTCTTTAATTTACGAAGGCGTTACGTCATTTGGTGTTTCAGTCAACATGGCCGATTGCAGTATTTTATACTTTTGGTTCATTAAAAATCTTATTAATCTCAATGTTTATATTAACACTGGGCCAGTTTTCAGAATTTTTTCAACATATATTTTTCTTTAAAACTATTTATTCTTTGATTCTTTCATACAATCATCATGCCTATTGTCATCTACTACAGAAGTATGCAAAATTTCAAAGTAACAGAGTCAAGTGGAAGTGATTCAAAATCGACTCGCGAAATTTGATTCAAACTGACTGACTAGCAAACCTGTAAAGTTGAATAAAACCTTGTAATAACAAGCACACCTTTCTGAGTGGTAAGAATTGACAATTCAGTTAGGTATAGTTTATCTCACAAGTAGTTTTAGCATAAATGAAACCGCATAGTAAGGGGTTAACAAGGGTGCTTCGAAGCATAGGTAATTAGACGAGTGTAACTATATATCGCACGCAACACTGTTTATAAAATATGTATACCACAAAACTGTTTGCCGTAACTGTATATATACAATATACATGGACCTTCTTAATTAATGACTAGGTTTATAGTCTAATCAAGTTCGACAAATATGGTATACGCACTTCTCTGTACTCTGTCTCACTTTAACCTGATTACCTGATCGCTCAAAAGTGTACACCAGGGATCTTAAATTTGTGGTCACAATATTCTCATTCATATTCATGTCACTTATATTTTAGTGGTGCCGTTAAAATAAGTCTGACATTATTTAACTACTCGCGGCTTCAATTATTAAATGGTTTTTATGATCGTTTCAGGTCGATATATATTTAGAGGATATTAATTTTTTCCATTCCAACTCCACAAGTGGGAAATGGTACCTACCTACTAATTTAGGTGAAAATTCACATTTCAAAATTTTACTATATTTTGTTGCTTTAAGATTCCCTGAATCTAAAAAACATATTTTTTCTGTAAGCAAGATACACAAATGGGCAAGTTGATCGAAACCCAATTTGGATAGGATGTTTAACATGAAGTTAAGTGGACAGAGCCCGATTGTTTTTGGGGAAAATCAGCACATGCGTAGAAGAAATATATGCCGTAACCTTGTTTTTTATATATATTGTAACAAAGGTGTAGTGCACATACTGTACAGTGTACACAAGCTGTGGTATTTCTTTGTGTCCACGAGTGTAGCTGTGCCTTCCCACGTGACATGCGGCTGACCAATGACACGAGGGGACGCGTGGAACCAGCCAACACGGGAACACATGGACACACGCGGTTGTTGGTAGCCATGAGACGATGAATAGACAAAGGGGATGACGCTTGTAATAAAAGATGTGAAGAAGTGTGAAATAATTAAATAAAATATATTACAAACTGAATGATAATTATTTATTAATAATTTTTGTGTCTTGTCTAGTAGCTAACAATATATAGGTATATTTTTTTTATAAATTTTTGGCTTTTACACTTTTTTGTGTATTCAGCCACTAACTAAACTAAACTTTAATACTGACTAAATGTAATACTACAAACACAACACAATTATGAACGGGGACAGAAGATTTTTTATATTATAATGATATTCTTTTCATAACGGTTTATTAAAATTTGTATTAATTTTTAAGTTCTGGAGAAAAAAAAACTGTTCTTTTAAAAAACTTCTTGGCCTGAAATAACAGATCAAAAATGTGTTTCACTTGTTCAGTATTTAAACAATTTTTATTTTAGGAATATTTCTAAGATTTCTTAAACAGGTTACATTCAAAGGTTTTTAACACGGTACATTCTTTCTGTGATGAGGGCACTAATTACAAATTAACTGAGATAAAGGAATCCAGAGTAATGTTTAAGGAAGCATTAATTACTGCTATTTATACTTTGATTATACACCCGACTACAGTTATATATGTTCGCGCCGTTATTTTAAATCTGTTGAATGCAATTAAACATAATTAATACGCTAGGTGAGAAATGCAAGGAATTAGTACTGTGATGCTGGGTTGCAGACAGTATTGTTGGAAAATTTGATTTGACAATGACCTTAGATTATGACCATGCAGTTGTATTTATACTCTCTGTAGTGTAGAACATTAGATTGTACACACACAAAAACAAATGATTGACCTTTCAAGCTAATTTTCAAAAAAATACTTGAAAGAGTGGTGTTTCGAAATGGAAATTGTTCAAAAATAGTTATTGGCGTAACTAGTAGTCTAAGTCATTCATCGCGTTGACAGGTCATGACTTAGCCTACAAGTTGCGCCCATAATTTTATTCAACAATTGCGCGTTATTCATGTTTTAATTATAATGAGATGTTGTAAATATCTATTTATTTCTTTATAAAAAATACTAACAGCACCAAACAGCACGATTCAATGTTTTGGTTTGAGGTTAGCCGGTTATGAATAAACTCCATGTCGAAAACATTCGGCCTCTCAATTTTAGCCTCAATGGGTAACAACGGAGTTATTGTTACCTACTATTTCGTTACGACTCAGAAAATAGTTACTTTTGTTGCTACATTGTTAAAACACCCATTGTTACATGTATATATTCGGGGTTCGTATCCCGTCAGACGTTAATCAAAGATTTGAAAATTGATTTTGAAACTGTTCTCATTTTCATACTGAGCAGCTATTTCTAAGCTTTAGTGAATATCAACTTCGTGAAATTATTTGAGGAATATTTGGAGAATGCTACTAATTTCTGTCAAAATTCATTTTTTAATAATAAATATTCCATTTTTCATTACTTTTTAATCTTGAGGTACCTGGATTTCAAAAAAGAAAACATATTTTTGGAAAAAGTCTGTCTGCGACCACAATATATGTCAAACGGGTGAGCGAATCGAAATCAAACTTTGACAGGATGTTGAACATGTAAAGTACTATAGACCTTTCTACGTTATAATTAGTAATTAGTAAAATTGCATAAATATGAGCTTCCATATAATTTTATCGTATATTAAACAGTTCACTCGTGATTTTGAACAATCTGATAAATGTATTAATTAAAGTTTTGGCAGTCAAACTCATATTATACCTGGATCCTTTACATCAAAACTAACAGAAATATTAAAACAACTATTCAAAGTAATTCTCCAACATAATCAAGATATTACGTATGTCAAAATATTTTTCCATATAGTGTACACAAAAGTTTATACTCAACTTTTATAATAGGTCTATACTCTATAGCAATCCATCAATAACAGTTGTATGGTTCCTTTCTGTCGAACTTCCAATTGCTGACCTCGAAGTTAGAAGCGTAGATTTAATATGAAACAAAGTTTATAAATAGTATAACGCGGGAATTTATCTTGTTTCTTTTTTAATTTGCGCGTGTGTTTTATTTTCTTTTGAGTAGTCGTTTGCGCCGACTATTCTGTAGGTGAATGTTCTATCTTTACGGAAATAAACGTTACAGCAAAGCTCTATACTTGTGTGTGTGTTGTATGAGTATTCCGAGCTTTATTTGTTTTCCACTAGGGCTGATAAAAATACTTCCGTACAGGCGAACCCATTTTGAAATAACGTCTTCTTTGAAAGTGAACTTATTTTTGACGTAGGCTATGTTCGTATGTACTCGTACAGCACTGTTTACGGAACAAACAAAATTGCTATGACTTTTTTGCTCTGCGTTTGTTAGTTTATTTAGTATATGTCTTTTGAAAAAACATTTCAATGCATACACTTATAGACCAGTGCAGTTAGCTTTTGAAAAGGACAAAATTAATAACAGAAAACGAATGATGAGGAAGGGAAGAAACTGCCGTCAGAAATACAGAAATCAAAAATTCAAATGCGTAAAAGGCCGGAGGGATGTGGGGGGCGCGTTTTAGGGGTCAAATATTGCATGGCAATGTTGTAGGTATTAAAAGGATCTACAACTTTTATAAATATAATTTTTTCACATAACCTTAAAGATTCAGAGAAATATCGAAAAAACCGTGTTTTTCGTTTTTAATTTTTTCCTCCTGCAAAAATGATTTTTTTTTTCATGAAATTTTCAGGAGATTTACCTTTCTATGTCCTTAAAATAAAATATTGATAAGCTGTAATTTTTTTGAATAAAAAAATTAATTTGCCAATGCAATATTAACAAAAAACCGAAATATTACCCCTAACTTCAACTTAAAAAAGTAATGTAAAAATTTCAGATTTTCAAAAATCGTAGTATGGGGTTTTCTTCGTTAAAATGTCTACTTTCAGATGGTGTATTACATTGTTAATGTAACATTGAATTCCCCTTTTATGAATGATTTTAACTGTACATTTTCATATATAATTGACAAATTTGAACAATTAGTACAATCAATCTGGCGAAAAAAAAGTCATTTCGTATCAAAATCACCCAAAAAGGTGAAACTTGGTGAGTCGTTAGAGAATGATGAAAAAAAGGTTACCTGGCAATGGCCACCTGGTACCTGTTCAAATAGTAAAAAAAAACTCAAAAATATTTTGAAATGCATTTTTCTCAAAAACTATGCATTTTACAGAAAAATTTATTGAACAAAAAATGTAGAGGGCATCGTTATCTACAATTAATGTCATTGGTGCTATGTTGTACAACAAAAAATGTGCGCAGTAGGTGGCGCTAAAGTGCCAAAAAAAGTGTTTTTCCACTTTTTTGCCCTGAAATTTTCATTTTTCAGTTACGATTCAAATGGAAAAATTGTTCCTTTTTAGTTTATAAACAACTTTTATTTCAACATTTTTTTCATACAACTTACTTTTCATACAACTTATTTTCACTTCAACAAGCTGCAGCTCTGAAACGGTAAGTTGTATGAAAAAATGTTGAAATAAAAGTTGTTTATAAAATAAAATGGAACAATTTTTCCATTTGAATCGTAACTGAAAAATGAAAATTTCAGGGCAAAAAAGTAAAAAAACACTTTTTTTGGTACTTAAGCGCCACCTACTGCGCACATTTTTTGTTGTACAACATAGCACCAATGACATTAATTGTAGATAACGATGCCCTCTACATTTTTTGTTCAATAAATTTTTCTATAAAATGGATAGTTTTCGAGAAAAATGCATTTCAAAATATTTTTGAGTTTTTTTTGACTATTTAAACAGGTATTTGAACAGGTACCAGGTGGCCATTGCCAGGTAACCTTTTTTTTCATCATTCTCTAACGACTCACCAAGTTTCACCTTTTTGGGTGGTTTTGTTGATGTTTTTGCCAGATTGACTGTACTAAATATTCAAATTCAATTTTGGCAATTATATATGAAAATGTACAGTTAAAATTATTCATAAAAGGGGAATTCAATGTCTTCAAAAAACATTTTTAAACGTTCGCCTCTACTTACAAATATCGAAAATGAGAGGAATAAATAAAAGTGCATTACTGCAACATGAACACTTGAACTGTTCTTTTTAGCGTAGTTGTTTAGTGTTTCGTGATTTTCAGTTTTGGAATAAAAACTCGGCTCTCAGTGCCAAACTCTGCCGACAATATAATGTAGGTATTTGCTAATACGAGTAGACGCAGTGTGGCAATATTAGGTATGTGAACGTAGGTTTGTTTTTGAGCAAAATTAAATATTTAACCTCTTAGTATACATACTTTAAAATAATATTTCTTTTTATTCAAAAATCTTTCGTTTCAAAGTTACGGACGTCCGTAGCTTTGAAATGAAAGATTTTTGAATAGGTATATAATTAATTCAAGTTTTTCATTCTTTGTAATACCTATGTCTTAGAGTTTGATAAGACCTTTAGAAAGACCTTGTTTACGAATGCATCTTAGAACAAATAGAAGTTTGTTGTTTGTATTATAATTTGTGTAGGTATACCCGTCTTCACTAGTGAGTAAAAAAATTACAATGGGTTTTCATAATAGTTGTATAATGTATATATATAATATGCTGTGCACAAAGAATACTTCAAGAATAAGCAGCTTAGTTTGTGAACAATAATACATAGCATAGGTTAGCTCAGAAATCCTGAATGTTTAAAAGTGTTTTAAAACGTGCCCTGAAATTTATGAAACCGGTTTTAGAGGTGAGTTTCAGCCAGCGTTACCAGTTTTTTTTTTGCCAAGTCGGGATTTTAGAACTCTTTGAGTGAAAACAGCGGGATTCTTTCGTCGAAAGCGGGACATAGTAAAAAAACGTATATAATCAGAAGTTTTCAAATACCTATTTATCTTTTTATTTGAATTAAAATTACGTTTACGTGACAATAGATAGCAAAAATAGCCATAGAAAATGTATTTTAATAAAAATATAATATTTTAAATCAGATTTACCCTATCGTTAAATAGTTGAGTCTAATTCGTCTTCAGAATAAAAAAAAAAAACCGAAATCAAAATCAAAAAGTTTTATTCATTAGAAAATCATGGCGTTTCAAACAATAGTCTGTGGAGTGAGTGTTACAAATTGCAACTTACAATAAGAGAATAATAATTATTTATAGTAATTACTTATTCATGATATTTCTTTGAAGATTTAACTTCTTTTAAAGTTATCCCCAAAAAGCGGGACTAAGCTTGTCCCGCGCGGGACTTTTAATTTTGATTTAAAAATCGGGACGTCTGGCAACGCTGGTTTCAGTGTACTACTAACCTACAAAAAACATATAACAAGCGGATCCATATTGAACAGGCGTCACTGTAGACCATTGCAAAAGGGGACTAGGAATTCTGGCAGAACACAATAAAAAAACTTTACTGTGGATGACAAGATACTCTAGAGTCATAGGCAACTAAGAAACTGATGAGTACGCGAAGAAAGGATCATCACTCCACACATTGGCTCAGAATCTGCGTTGGCAGAGTACGGAATCAAATAAAAGAGTGAATCCAAATTAGCATAAATAATCAAATTTCCAGGCAACACGATTCCAAAATTTTTATTAAATGTCATCCTGAAAAATAAATGAATAACTACTAAAACTTAGTAGAAACCATGTCTAGTGATATCTGAAACCTACAAAGAATCGGACTGTTAATATGGGGACTTATAAAGTGCAGACAGTGCAATAAAGAGATAGAAACAGCAAATGCAAGGCTCTGTATCGCAGAAGTCAGGTAATTTATGGACAAAAAAGAACTGGTTCAGAAAATTATATGAACCACCCAGTCCACGGTATGGACTTGCTAGTACAAGGAACGAGGATACCGGATCGAGTGATTATAGGTATCACAATAATCCCCTGTGATAAAAGGGTTCTCGAATCAGAAAAGTTTACAAAATATGCAGTTTTCGTTAAAAGTAGATATCCTGCTGTTACCCAAATACATGATCTGTGGCACCTGGGACTACACATCCCAAGGTTTCATCGCATTAACTGAGTGAACATTTTAAAAATTAATAATGTTGAATTTTCATATTTTTTGGATGGACAATAAAATAAAGTTAGAGTAATAAATTGTTAAATTACTGCATTAAGCAAAGTAGCGCAATCGTTTGCCATGTTGAGGCCTATGGTTCAAGTATATATATAATAATAATAATAATAATAATAATAATAATAATAATAATAATAATAATAATAATAATAATAATAATAATAATAATAATAATAATAATAATAATAATAATAAAACTACTTTATTAAAAAGTATTTTTTTAAAACACATTAATAGCGTTCATTTACATCATAAAATTTTTTTTGCAATAAAAATTGACTTAATTCCTTTTTAAAAAGGGATTTTTTGTTAACACCAATATTTTTTACATTCTGTGGCAGATTATTATGTATTCGAATCATGGCATTGCGTGCTCCACGACTCGTCACTTGTAGATGATGTTGATCATTTTTCAGAGTGGATGTTTTATTTCTGGTGTTATGCCTATGTATTATATTGTTTGTTTTGAATAGATCAGGATTTAATCTGACGAAATTAGAGCATTCCAGAATAAAAAGGTCAATAATTGCCAGGATGTTTAATTTTCTGAAAAAAGGGCGGCAATGTTCTCGTGGAGCAGCACCTGCCATGATTCGAACACATAATTTTTGGATTATTAAAATTTTTTTTATGTTTACAGAGTTGCCCCAAAATATTAGGCCATATCTCATTATGGACTGAAAATGAGCATAATAAACATTAATAAGTATTTTTAAATTTAATTTGTTTATACACTTTGGCAGATATATTATCAACTTGACTTTTCTAGTTAAGCTGATCGTCTATTTGCAGACCTAAAAATTTTACTTGCTTCTTCACTACTAATTGATCTGGCGTAGGCATGACGAAATAGTTTCCAAATTTAATAATTTCAGTTTTGTCCATGTTTAATTTTAGACCATTTTTACTGAACCACTCATTTAGTGTTGTGCTGTATCGTCAGCAAATAGCAAAGTTGTTTGTTTTATGGCGTCTGGTAAATCATTAATAATATAATACAAAGAGTAGGGCCCAGCACACTACCTTGAGAGACGCCTTTCACTATTTGCTCCCATTCTGAAAAGGTATCTCCAATTTTGACGCATTGTGTTCTATTAGTCATATATGAGGACAGGAGATTGATATACAAGTTTATGTAACTAAAAAAAAATAATAACAAGAAAATAAATATAGATGATAAATAACCATTTACATATTCAAAAATACATAAATTACTCAAATTATACAAATATACTTATTGTGTAAACGTTATTATAAAGTTAAGTTGTGATTTTTTAAATGCAATCTAAAGTAAATGTTACTGAGAGCATGCAAGACAGAATTATATTTGTCAATCAGCTGTGCTGGGACGGTTTCATTGTTATCTCTTTCTATACAATGAATTTGGCAAATCAGAAATTTCAGTAAATGGGATATATACTTACATAGAAATGGACGGATTCGCAAAATTTTTCCAACGTATTTTCTCTTGTTACAGAACTGAAACGTTTGAGAAAAATAGATTTAAGGTATTCCATTATAAATGTTTTTGACGGAAAGAACTTTTTGTTTTTTAATAGATGACGTTGCTATCCGTTGGTACGACACGATTAGTTCCAATACATTGCTGATGAGAAACTACCGACCTTCGATATTTTTGATATCTTACATCGGTACTTCATCTTGAGAGTGTGTTCATTGATATTTTTATACATTTCTTATACAGAGTGATTCAACAGGAAATGTTAATATTTTAGATACGTATTCGGGGACCCAAAATAAACATATAACTTCCTATAAACATGGGTCCTATTTTCAACCGTTACAAAGATACAGGGGTAAACAAAATATTCAAATTAAAATTTGTATTAAATTATTTTAACATGTGTAGGCTAGGATTTATATTTAAAATAAAATAAAAAAACAATTTTAAAAATGTTGAAAAACCCACGACGGTTGTAAACGTTGTAACTGAAAAAGGATTAAATAAAATTTTCAACCCTCCTCGACTAAAGGAGGAATCCGTCGGGGGCTGCCATTCGCTGCCCTGAATTAAGAATAGGAAAATATCAATTGAAGACTACAATTATTTACGTACCCAACGCGATTTTAATCAGTCACATACTCTAAAATTGCAATATTTTAGTTCGTTTCAGGGCAGCGAATGGCAGCCTCCGACGTATTTTCTTTGGTTACTTACCTCTATTTAGTCGGGAAGTTTTAAAATTTTATTTAATCCTTTTTCAATTACAACGCTTACACCCTTCAATCTAGTGGTTACTTTACTTAAATATAGGTACCAATGATGTAAACCATCCCGAAAGACAATAATAAAAATTTTAATTTGAATATTTTGTTCACCTCTGTATCTCTGTAACAGTTGAGAATAGGACCCATATGTTTACTGAACTTTTATATTTATTTTTGGTCCCCGAATACGTACCTAAAATATTGACATTTTTTCCTGAATCATTCTGTATATAAACTAAGGCAGCTTTTTTAAACACCTATATATAAAAAATAATGGAAGTTGGTATAGAATCTCACAAAATACTATCGATATTACTATGGAAGGGAAAGTTCACAGTAATCAGGCCAATTATATTTTTTCCATACTGCTTGAAAGAATCGACTGTAATGTGTTTTATAAAATATAATAATAGGGTCATCCCCTTCAATGGAATTTTGGTATTCCAATCCATATGAGGTTAAAATTAATACGATGAAAAATGGGAAAAATCTACAATATCGAGTTTCAGTACATTAAAACAATGTTTAATTAAAATGTACGCGCCAGCTAAAAATCTCTTGAATTGTGACGTAATATACTATCCTACGCTAAGTCAATGGTTGCCTACCATATTCCTATAGAACTCTACTTAACAGCTGGTTGATATCTGCAACTTCTCTTTTTTTGCCAAAAACCACTTCTAGCTCGTACATTGTATTCGTTTTTCTAGTTTTCTTGTAAACCAATATTCGGACAGGAAAAATTTATAGAAATAAAAATTAAATAATTTCTGCAGAACGTTTTAACGGAACTCCACTGTATTTTGGCAAACAACGTTCGAAGTTAAGGATAGTTTTTAATGCGCTGTTAAAGTGTATAAAATATGGTTTCAAGTGCAGTAATTTTAGTCTACTCATAAAATACTTATGTTGTGTTGCAGAAAGGATTGTCAAAAAATTTGATTTAACAATGACCTTAGATTGTGACCACACATATTACTTCATAAGAAAAGCATAGTAGAATTTTAAATCGACTCTGCTCGAAAAATAATTAATTGATCAATTGAAATATTTTTTGTAAACTGGTATATACCTGTATATATATTTTCCACTTCGAAAATACATTTTTCTACGCATTTTGATCAAAAGTGAGTTTGAAAAAAGATTTTTTTAGGTAGATAAAGCGTTTGTTTTTGAGAACAATGTAATGTTCAACATGATAGGGAGTTTGAATGCGACATCAGACTGCGCCTGTAGGTACAAAAATTGTAATTATATGATCATATTCTAAAGTCATAGTAATATCAAATTTTTGCTTTGTGCAACCCAGCGTAACAAAAGTAAATATATTCGGGGGAGAGAGATTGTGAATTATAGACCTAAAATATATTCGGTTAGGTGATAGATGTCCACTATGACGAAACGGTTATCTAAGTGAAAAGATTGTGGAAATGTAGGACTTACACATTTTATTTGCTAAACATTTGGCGAATCTGGGCAATGGTTTACAAAAAAAAAATTAAAAAAAGAACCTATGCACGCTGGTGTACACGATGTTGTGGATGTGTGTTCCAATCCCTGATAGAAATATATCTAGGTCATATATATTCGAATATAATAAATTATTTCTTCTAAAAAGCGCTATTTGCGTTCACTATCGGAATTTGACATATATGTGTCCATAATATGCTTTCGGATTTCCTGACGATCTCCTTAAAATTTTCGTGGACACCGAAAACGGCATCGAGCGCATACAATCGTTCCTCCACTTATCAGGATTATATATATTCTCATTTAATTTCATTCCGTTTTATTAGACCTATAATTCATAGTTAGATCCATAATCTATAGATCCGGACGCTAATGACCTTTGATGTCGATGCGTGCATAAATAACTCTATATATAAAAAAATGTGTTACGAGATAGTTTTAAATTCAGAAATTTCGTCTGAATAAGTTATAGTACTAACAGACGGTCGAACTTGGTTCGAAGCGGACAGCGGATCTGGTCCGCTCCGTACCAAATCTGTTCGTCTGTACAGTAGTCTGCGTGTCCGCCCGGTTCGATGGGAACAGATTCGGACGCCTGTTGCAAGATCCGCCGTACCATGTCCGTTGTCGGACCGGACCAAGTTCGACCGTGTGTTAGCACTATTAATCTGAACGTGAAACAGTCTCGTAACACATTTTTTCGACTTATCCAAATGCAATCGTATGATTTGCAACTAGAAATTTCACAATAATATTGTTATTATTATTATTATTATTATTTGACAAAGTGTTGGCCTTATTTGCCTATTTGACAAATAAGGCCAATACCAAATACGCGTTACCGTGCGCTTGTCGGTTTTTCGAGGAACATCAAAGGAGTCAAATAGGCAAATACGCAAATAAACCGTCCACACAATGGCCATATTCAGAAGCGCACGCGCCGTAATCCTGTATGGACGTGCAGTATTTTTGTATCTGTGCTGTGAGCGAGAACTGGAACAATTACTATTGAAAATGAATTGGGACAATGAAACAGTGCTGAACTTGCGTTCTGCTGCCAAATGTTTGTGTGTTTGCTATTTGACTGCCATGTGTGGATGGTCGTATTTGCCTCTATTTGCATGTTTGTCTTGAACGTCATATATTTTACCAAATACAACAAACACCCAATAGCGAACACAAATAGCCATGTTAAGTGCCACCTTTATATTATGACTTTTTAAGTATTCTGTTTTCAGATATTTATATAAATTTTAAAGACTTCTGCCTGGATGCTGAACTTACTACAATAGTACGTACTACATCTCGTGTAGTATCGACCGCTACCATACGTAAAACATGAGCTTTATGCAATGCATATTATATACAGAGTACATGTACGGGTATATACACTATACAGGTAGGCACTATAGGTACGTACATATTATGTAACATAATACACTCAACCCCCTATGCGTACGGTATTATAACATATTATAATGCTACAGAGACGAGATTAACAATTTTTCTTCAATTCCGTGACGTAATTGAAACTAAATTTGTCAAATACCAAATCAAATAATTACAAAATCAGTAGGTAGCAGTAGTTATTTTTTGTCATAGTACAAAAGGAATACGCATGATGATAGTAACAAAGAATCACTGAAATAATGATACTAAATGATGAAGGAAACTATAGAGACTCTAAAGAAAATATATTCGTTTTTTTATATTTTAAGCAGGATTAAATAAAATACAGCAACCCGCCATATTAAGTGAAACACTGGTCAGCGGATTACACTATTATAAACAGTTCGTTTAACGGGAACTTAAATTTAAACTTAATATTTTTTCAAATTTTAATTATTTATTTCTTTAAATTTTTTAATCTTTTTAAATTTTTTAAGAATATTTTTTCATTTGTTTTTTCTTTTTTATTATACAGTGAAAAACTTGCGTGATGTGCACTTGTGGTTTTGCCAACTATCTTTTACTTCTTGTCTATAGTCTTTTCTTAACTTGTTTAACAGTTTACAACATGCAAATAATGTAACGTAGCGAATTATACAGCAAGCGTTGGAATCAGAGAAGACGTGGCGCGTACTCACTAGGCATATATTTAAATTATGTACGTTTACAAAAAAAAAAAAAAACAGAAGGCACTATCTGGCGCATATTCAATTTTGCATAGTCAGAAGACTTTTCAACAATCTGGCAGATATTGAATAAAATGAAGACAAAAACTCATCTTCTTTACAGGAATATCAAAAGATAATTAAATCCTCATTTTATACTTCCTATTCCCTGTCTAAAAATAAACATTAATAGCATCATATATTAATATTCATATTTTCTCTAATAATTTATACACTTATTTCATAATTCAAATTTTAATTATTTTTCTTTGTTATAATAATAATGATATGTGTTTCAGATCTATTAATTTTATAATATTATTTTCAGAGAATTATAGATCAATTAAGATATATGCTGTTAAGCTATATATTTAATCGCAATGTTTCGTTTTAATTATTAAAACTTCTTCAGGCTCTACAAAAAATACATAATATAAATTAAAATACAATAAATGCATAATATATAATAAATTACATTAATAAAAATGATACTAATAACGCCATCTCTTGTTATTAGTATATAAATTACCTAGGAGTAATTTATATACTAATAACAAGAGATGGCGTTATTAGTATGCTATGAAATTAACGCCAAATAAATAACTACCATTTGTTATTTTATTTTAAATTTAAACTAACTGAATGTCTCCATAATAAATTATAAAAAATTACATATTAATTACTCCAGAACACAAAAAAATATCTAACAAACTACAAGGATTAGAAAAGTATCTTTTCGTAAGAACTTCTATGTTTTTATGACCGGATACCGAATGTAAAATGACACATGTCCCACTAGTGCGTAAAGCAAAACAAAAGTAATGCGATTTTACCAATTCGTGATATTTCTCTCACTTGTCATTTAATTCCATATGAGTGACAAAGACCACATTAGGCGTTGAACAGTATACTCATCAATTTCAATATGTCCGATCATAAACTGTTAAAAATATTACAAATACAGTTATTTGTTATTATGATGCAAAAAAACAGCTATTTTATGGGCAAAAAATGTAGTGTGTATCTTGTTTGTAAAGATATTAAACATAAAATATATTTTTTGCATTCGGGTCACCTTAAAAAGTGAAAATATTATGAAACTGAGAAAAGTTAATTTTGATTAAAAATTAGTAACAGTCCTTGACGCGTGAACAGGGAGCTTAGTGTACAATACATGCATGCATTTTATGTTGGTATGTACCAATTAGAACCGTTCATTATTAGCGACAAAAACGTCCAGATAAACTACTCCCAGCTTTACCGCTAGTTCCGTTACACCAGGGCTGGACACGAAACACTGCCTAACTCTGAAGGGCTGAGCTGAATAGGTTTAATAATACAGTAGACCAGGGGTCGGCAACCTTTTTTTGAGACGGAAAATCCAAAAGTTACAATTTACAACATTTCCCAGTTTTTAAAGAGCCACTAAACATTTTCGTTTCCGTACTATAGTATTTGCGACACGTCGCGACGGGGGTAAGACGCGAGTGGTAATGGCTGAGAGATAGACATGGTACTCAATCATGGATCGATTGGATGATTTTTAAGGGTTTATAAAATAAAATAATAATTTATTGCGTATAGAAACTGGAGAGCCGCAGGTTGCCGACTCCTGCAGTAGACGCTTGGTTATGTGAACTAATAAATACCAGGTATATTACACCACAAGGGGCGAAAGTTTAAATCAAAAGAAATAAGAGTTTTGTACAGCCCTTCACTAATCGTTAGCTCCTGGTGCAAGAGATGCGATACCCGGACTAAAGAGTTCTGTTGTTGGTTCGTTCAACTTGGAAACTACGCGTCACATTTTATAGTGCTTTTTTCAAGTTTAATCAAGTGATTAGACTTTTTTATTTGTCGTTCGTCCTATTTATCCATCATTTTTGCATACATTTTTAAGCTGCAGTTGAATGATCAAATCTATGCTAAAATTTTTCAACCGAACAGTTCCACTGTTGTAAGTTTAATTTTAACTAGAGTGACCAGAGCGAATTATTCGCACTAAATAAGTATAATAATTATCACTTTACAAAATTATTTTTTAAATATGATTGCAGGTATTCAATTCGTTTCTAATTTTGCACTCTGCTTATAACGTTCTTCTTTTTGTTGTATTACAATATGAAGCTCAGATGACAGATCGAAGAAATATTTTACTAAAATTGTCATATAGAGGCGCAAGTCGCAAAAGCGTTGAGCTAAGCCGTCAGATGACATCATGCAGCATTGCTGTGACGTTGTTCAGTGTTGCTCGCTGTTTCAAAATTATAGCCGTCAGACGGCAGACGTTGTTCAGCGTTGCTGTATTTTAATTAATTTACAAAAACAAAAGCAATAATAAATTTTGTAGTTGTCGATGTCAGTAGAGCAAGCAATTATCTATAAATTGTGAGGTTTTTTCTAAAAAGGGGGGCAAACATCTTAAACCTTAGCGTATTAATATATATGATTTTCTATTTTTTTTTTTACAAGTATCAACGACATATTTACATGTAAAATGTTAAGAGTAGTGATAGCCGGTCGAATTTTATTATTTTACAAAATACCGTCAGATTTGAATCGCTCATAACTACGAGACTAATAATGCGTTAATAACAGTTGAGCCTATAACTGATAGAACATGTCTGAACGAGTTTGTCGCGCAGAATTTGTTTTGTCTGTAACGCCATTGCACGAGTGTAAACGCATGCTCGTAATAGTCACGAACTAGCTTTGTGTAACGCTTTAAATTAATGGTGCGTGGAAACTCGCAGAGCACTAATAGCTCATAATAATAATAATATAATATCTTTATTCCATCATACTGAGTACAGTGTAGAATGGGTCAACATTAACAATTTCCAAGAGAAAACAATAAAAATAAAAAATAATATTATCAATATGGCTGAAAAAATATTCGTTCATAGAATAAAAATTATTTGTTTTTAAGTACATTTTGAGCTCTTGCTTGAACTTTTGCGCCAACTCAGTTTACTGCGCCGGATGTGTTAACTCACTTCTTCAAAATGTGTTGGCGCACAGCCCAAGACCGGGAAATTCGAAAGGTGTTGAATTTTTTAGTCAAACAGTTAAATTAAAAATGAATTATTTTGTATAAGTACCTATTTTTTTGAACGGCCCGTGTATCATAGTCAACACAGCATGAAATTTATATACGTATGTACTGTTTCACACATGCAGGTACAATGCACGACTGATATGGGTCGTTATTTAATTAAGCATCACATTTGGAGGATATTATTAGCGATTTATTGATTTGCTTGGCCTTTGATAACATTAGTCAACCTGAAACTCTTGCTTTAATTAAAATCATATCTGAAAAGCTTTATGAAAAACATTCTTCATTAGACCGATTTTTCGATTCATATTTATTAAAAGACCAAAGGTTAAAAAAATGGTTCATGATGTTCTGTAAAAATTTTGGAAACGGAAAGTACTATTTCATTTATTTGCAGGTTCATATATAATAGGAAATTTAATAAAATTTTCGGTCTAGACTATAATTTACAATTATTTATATTTCATCTATATTGATATTTAAATCTGGCGATATAAAAATAACATTTTACATCCTTTTTTAAGATCTTCAACAGCTATGGTTAGGAAATGCAATCCCGTGGATCCGCAATCTCGCAAATTAAATTAGCGGGATTACAAAATATGAGGGATAACACGTGCGGGATCCGCAAGATTTTATTTTTTCCAGCCTATCTTATAATTAAACGAGAAATTACCTACTCTTTTTGAATATGGAGGAAGCATATTTCAACATTCAACCAAACAAAATAATTTCAAAGAAGTTAATAACAATAAAATAGTTGTTAGATTGTAGTCTGCAGTTTGATTACAATTTTTTTTCCATCGAGGGGTCATAGGAGTACAGAAAGTAATTTCGACGGATTTTAAAATATGTTCTCTTAATTGGACTTTTGAATGAAATTTCTTTGCCATAAATGGAAAGATCCTATATAAGTTTTATAACAAAACTATTTTTCTTTTTTTTTTTCGTTATAATTCAAAAGTTATATCAAATTAAAAATAACTTTTTGTACCCAGTTCCGAGAACGCGCCGACATTTCCCGAACATAATGTGACGTCATAATGTTTTAGTCAATACACATGTAGAAGCCATTGATAGTATACTGCGTATATACATTTTACCATTATGACGTCACAACTGTCAAAAACAATTTTAGTGCGTTTGCAGTCACGTGTTTTTTTTTAATATTTTATCAATTTTAAATTGCTTATAATTAATTTAAAAAAAGTTTTTTGAAAGTTTTTCGCATCGATTATCAATATTATTTATAATAAAGTTTTAAAATACAATAAAAAAATCGATAATTATTTTTTTTTTCAAAAGTCTAATTATTCAAATACCTATGTGTTACACATTTTATATATCTTTTGTTCTTGAACATGGAGTAATAGAAGCAAAGTGTAAAATAGATTCCAAACTGGAACTTAAAATTATGATTTGTTAATGAAAAATATATTTAATTATGGTCATTTTGAAACTAAACTAACGGTGTATTTTCCGACTTTTAAAACTTGACGATGAATGATTTTATGAGAGTCATGTACTTATATAATTTCCAATATAGGTATACAGGTACCTACGTGGATCCTGGTTGCTAGTTTGCTTTAGTTTAAAAATGTATTTTAAAAAAGTATTTAATTAAAAAAGTCACGAAGTTTCCGTTTAGTTGGTTGAAGTTATTTTATATGTTGTTTTTAATTTCAGAAAAGAAAATTAAACTCGTTACATTGGTTTACACGAAGTGGTTGGTTGTAAAGTTTAAAATTGAAATAAAACAAAATATAAATTTTTATAAAAACTGTAGTCTAAAAATCGCTATTATTGATATGAATTCAAAGGCTATGTTTATGGATTCTTAAGGCGAATAGAGAGAGAGAGATTGTAGATTGTAATTAAGGAGGTTGATCCGTTCCAGTTCCAATCAAAAGTAAGTCGAATTCTAAATGGGAACTTTTATAGTTTATAAGTCGATGATACCAATAAATTATTGTCATAAAGGCATAAATAAATATTTTTTTTTTAATATTAATTAATTATTTCAGTAATTTATATTTAATGGACTAACTTTTGTATTTTTTGTAACTTTATAAATCTCCTAATGATTTTGGATTTTTTACAGAAAATTTTGTCATAAAAAAATCTAAAAAAACTTTATTTCAGATTTTTTTCATTATCTTCGTAAAACGGCTCAACCTCCTTAAGGCACTGAAATATGAAATAACAAATAATACCGAGAATTTATACGAAATATTTTTTTGTTTTATCGGTAGGTAGGTGCTTTTGATGTGTGTATGGTGCATTGATATAAAACAAATACATCCAATTTTAGCAATCCAAAATGATTTCCAAAGGTGACCTGTAAGGTACCAGTTGATGCTATAGGAGGAAATGAGATAGCAAAGCAGCACAAAGCAGGCGCAATTCTCGTGAAAACCCCAAATAAAATGCAAATGCACACACACTTAGCTGGGTCCAATATATTTATTATGTGTAAAAAATACATATTTTATAGGAGATACACCATAATGTCATAAAATAATAATAAGAGTTCACGAACTATAGATACACAACCCACCATTTCTTACGAAAATTAGTAACAATTTAACAAATTGGAATTTATAACATAATGCATTATATTATTATGAATATTTTTAGCAGATACTGAGTAAAACAACAAGTGTCATTTGAAAAAATCCAGTTTATTATTTTACGTCACTTTGTCATTATTCTCTGGACCCGGTTTCCGTATATTAATATACCACGATAACTGAGTTTCATATTTAATAATTAATATTACTTAAGACATTTTTTTTAAATACAATAACAAACATTTTAATAACTTTCACATTATCTTCATCTTCGGACTTTAATGTTAGTCCTATTTAAACGAGATTAGATCCTTTTCTTGGCAACAATCTAATTCTAAAACTTTCAAGAACTTGTCTATAAATTCAAAAGAAACAGAAACTTTTGAGAAATGGTATTCCAAGTGGCCAAGCGCAACAGATGAGGTAATTTTATGAAAGGTTTAAATTTGTTGAGAAAGTCTCCGGTCTAACGATTATCTTATTTAGCTAAAAGATTGAAGATGTAATGATCTGACACATTTTTATGCAGTCGGCATTCATTTGTTTCATCAAATTCTGTTTAAGAGTATTCGTCCCTGCAAACACCCCTTGCACCCTTCATCTCAAATCTTTTCCCCTCGCCTAAAAACGGTTCGCGCTCACCCGACGCTATTTTTAAAGCTAGAGGGTTCTGGTAAACGCCAAATGAAAGACAAAGAATCAGACTACAGATCCTTAAGGCGAATTTTTTGAAAAAAAATTCCTGAAAAAACTTACAACCTTTTGAAAAAAATAATAAGTTACGTAATATTTCACACGTAGGCGAAACTGTTTTTCAAAAAATTCGCCTGAAGGATCTGTAGTCTGATTCTTTGTCTTTCATTTGGCGTTTACCAGAACCCTCTAGCTTTAAAAATAGCGTCGGGAGAGCGCGAACCGTTTTTAGGCGAGGGGAATAGATTTGAGATGAAGGGTGCAGGGGATATTTGCAGGGACGAATACTTTTAATATGGCACAGATAAGTTTGTATAATATATATAGGAATGACATCATAACATTTTTATAAACAATTTTGTAACTTTGATTGAATGTTTTAGTTGCCAATTTAATCGACTCTATAATATGCTGATCACTCTGTACATAGAAGAAGGAGTTTAATTTGAGAACCACTGAACCGATTTTTAATATTCTTTCATCGTTTAAAAGTAATAGCGGGCGTCAGTACTTTTGAAGTGGTCTGGTCCCGTTGCTCAATTGACTGATTTACAGTGTGTTGTATATAATTTGAGAATATCATAAAAATGTTGAAAATATCGAAAACAATTAAAAATATATCATGAAATGTATTGTGTTTTACTCAAATTTAAATGGTAACACGATGAAAATCTGATCTGAAAACGGTTCAGCTATAATCACATGTGCCGCGTTATTTACATTGAGTGCTGAAGAACGGTGCGCTATAGAAGGAATAACAAGAACGAGATGAGTATATATGTAAGTGTGAGAGAAACAGAGCAAAGGGAAAAGTAGAGAACGAGAGAGCAAGGATACGACAAAGCTCATAGCAAAGGAACGTGCGTGAGCGAGAAAGGACATGCTTGAAAGTGCCGCAGGATCAATACTCTGAGGACCGGCCAGTAGGTACGTATTTGTATACAGGATGACGATTTACCACGAGACACTCTGAGAGATGCTTCTTCTTTATGGCCCTGCTACTGAACATATTGGATGCCGCTGTCTTAAACATGATGCTGTCTTAAGGCCGCTGCTCACGAGACTGGATTTGCCGCTAGATTTCTTGCTAGATTTGTTTATGTGCTCAGTTCACACGAGACGTACTTTCAAGCTAATTGTTTTGTGGTTAGATCTGGTACGCGCGCAGTGACAGTTCAAATATAAACACAGAGAAAAACGTGTCTGTTTGTCTGACTTTGAGCATAATGACGCCATATTGATTTGTGGGCGTTTATTCATGTCGCCCACATGACAAGACACTGTTTCCTGATTGGTTCATGCTCAGAGTCAGTTCACACGAGACGTACTTTCAAGCTAATTGTTTTGTGGTTAGATCTGGTACGCGCGCAGTGACAGTTCAAATATAAACACAGAGAAAAACGTGTCTGTTGTCTGACTTTGAGCATAATGACGCCATATTGATTTGTGGGCGTTTATTCATGTCGCTCACATGACAAGATACTGTTTCCTGATTGGTTCATGCTCAGAGCAAGCAGAGAACCTGGCACGAAAAATAGCCCCTGTTCTAATTTTAAAATTTATCTTGTGAGCTAGCAGGCAAGCCCGCAGTGACGTCATTTCCAACCTCGTACCCAGCCTGCCGGCCAGCAGAAGTCCAAGCAGTGTTTCCAGCCTCGTGTGCAGCGATAATTAATTAAATAAAATTAAAATAAATTTAACTGTAAGCCTTAGAAGAAAGCAATGTAGAAAATAAAAAATGTATTCGCCCAATGTAGGGCTCGAACTCACGACCCTGATATTGACAGTCGTGTGCTCTACCGATTGAGCTAGCTGGCGTCGTACTCTGGCAATGCTAATATGAGTATATTTAGTTAGTGCATTTCACCTGAATGGAAGATTATTTTTGAGATACATTTTGCAACATTTTTCATTAATGCTCCGCTCTTAATGGTCGTAGCCTGATTTTATATAGCCTATAGCCTTCCTCGATAAATGGGCTATCCAACAAAAAAAATTTTTTTCAATTTGAACCAGTGGTTCCTTAGATTAGCGCGTTCAAACAAACAAACTCTTCAGCATTATATATTAGTATAGAAGATAATATATTTGTAACATTGCATATACGTTCTGATGCCTTGGTCAATTTAGACGTTGTAGTAATTAGAGTTGCACAGAAACTCATTTGTCCTATGAATAATGCGCCGGCGCATATTATGTACTTCCAAGATACAATATTAAAATCTATTGTTGTTGATTAACAATTCACTTTTAATTACAGTAATATATGTATAGTGTATACATGTATATAATTCCACTATACTATCGATTTTGCAAATTTGTTACCGCACATTCGTAACACCGATGTAGGACTCCTTCAGATAAGGTCACTATGCAGCAATTTCTAGTTTCACAAACACTGAAACTTAAAACTTCACATAAGTGTTTACCATAAAAATTAAGTTTTCATTATATTGATCCATTATCCTCTTAAAAATAATGTTTATAACATTTTTATGCAAGTAAGAAAGAATATCTTGTGGATAACAAGTGTTAATTTATAAAAATAAGTGTTTTAACCGCTTTTCATAATACGATTTCATTTTCATAAATAATAATTTCCAGACAACTATGTTTCCATTAGCGTTACAAAGATTTTACTTTTTTACCCGACTGCGACGAAGCCAAAAGGAAGGGTTATGAGTTTAGCAGTCTATGTATGTATGTTTGTATTTACGGATGTTCCGCCGTAGAGCCTAAACTATTCATCCGATTTCGATAAATAAGGTGTCAGTCGATTCGTTATTATGGCCCAGGTAACATAGGCTACATTTATTTTTCAATTTTGGTCCCAGAGGGGAGCAAATTGAAAACAAATAAAAAATAAGTTCAAAAAAAAAATTAAATAAGTTCAAAAACTAAAATGCAACTACTGAAAAGTATGAAACAAGATAATATTCTCATCTGAGGAGTGATCGTACGCTATCTTATATATATGGGGCTCCTCTAGATGTATAACGTGATGCACTTTGCTCTAGAGCTTATGATCGCTTACTACTGTTAAAATTTAATGTTTTGTTATGGTAGGTAGCATATGACCACAGCTATCCTCAGATGAGAATATTTTCTTGTTTCATACTTTTCAGTAGTCGGGTTTAAGTTTTTGAACTTATTTTTTATATAGAGCTTTACGATGTTATTTGTGGCATGATTATATTTCACTAATGAAAGTTAATATACTGTGTGAAGAGGCCATAAACATTTATTACTAACATTAAAATTAGTATGGCCCCCGCAGTGTCGGCTTTGATGTGAAAAAATATTCAAGAAACGCGTTCTCCTAATTAGAACTATCACATAAAACACCCGAATGAAATTACAGACAAATAGATTGACAGCAGTATATAATAGATTACTGAATTAAATAGGTATTGGTATTTTTGACGTCTTATAAATTGATGAAACACCGACTGCATGCACGAAAAAGTGTAACGTTCCGAAAAGTGTCACGTTCCGCCTGACCCTGTGCGTGCAAGCGAGAGCGCAGTATAAGCGATAGAGAGTCGGTAAAAATATAGTTTGACAGCTACTAAAATTTAGGTTATGTATTATTAAATACGATATGCGAGCGGAATACGTTATCACGTAAAACTATCGTCCGTAAACCGACTTTACAGACAACCAATTTTTTTGATGTAGTGAACAACTGAAATAATTCCGATTGTAAAATCAGTGCAGCACCCTGTGAAACGCTCCGTAATGCTCACACTCTAAACTAAACCAGACACGCTGCCAACAGCAGCAGGGAAGCAAGTATGGAGCGGAGACTATAACAGCAGGACTAAAGTATCTCTATGTCCAACGCCGTCTTCGGTGTCGCTCTTGTCGACCGACCTGCAACTTTGCAGGAGTAATAACTGGGCTTCTGCAAAATTGCGCGCGCTGTTTAATATACAACAATGATTTAATAGTAAGTACTAGTGATGTGCCGGATACGGATCTGAATACGGATATTTGGTTTCAAGATCCGCGGATACAGATACGGATCTTAACTTTCTTAGAGTACGCAACGGTAAATATTGCACATCGACTTGGAAAGAGACTATCTGTTATGGGAAAAAGTTATTGACCTCTTTAAGAGTTAACTCTCATAACAGATTGTCTCCTTCCAAAGATCGATGTGCAATATCTCATTATAAAGATAGTTTTTAGTACCTTTGAGTTATGTACTATTGGTATGGTACTCACTACGATAAATGATTGCAATATAAAGGTGCCAAATACGATTTAAAAAAATAAAAATTAATCTGAATGGAATTTAACAGGTTTTCATTATTAAAATTTCATCTATGAATTGAAAATTAATAAGGTAAAAGATCCGCCAAAAACTAAGGGATACGGACACGGATCTTTCTTCTCCCTCGGATATCTGCGGATACGGATACGGATATCCGGCACATCACTAGTAAGTACCAACGAGTTTAAATTGCAACGTTATGGTTGATATGGCGAACAACTTTATAATTTACATACAATTTTGCATATACCTGCTTATATGCATTTTGCATTTTCATTTCTTTGAAATTGTTTTGTAGATACTCAAAAGATTAGTTGACAATTGTATCCAGTTATTTAATTTTAAGTAAATATACATATTGATTAAAAATATTGAATTTCTATAATTTAAATGAACTAATATGGTTTCAATGAAAGCTCGAGACTGTTCAATTAACTATACTGGTGTAGTAGAATCCTTGATATGAGGTACAACTGGATTTTTTCTGCCTCCGAATACTATTTAATTAATAATGCTGATGGTATCATCATCAATTAAAAAGATATTTGGTTTATGAAATACAGTAATCCTTATTCAGTTGTGAGTTTTTCAACCGTTAATTATAAATAATTCGTCGTTTTTTAAAACAAAAAAAAAATGTACGCCATTTTTTATTTACACCCGATTGGCAAAAAATACTCTTACTTTAAAAAAAATTCTCATCGACAATGTGTCTAATTATCACAATAAAATACTTCAGTCGTATTTTATTAACCGCGTCGTTTGTCAAAGACGTGTTATCAGATTGAAAATATTATTTAATTTCAAAAAGTGATTATTTTGCAAAGTATTGATTCAATGCATTTTAATTATGTATAGATTGGTGGGAAGAACATTTTGAGAAAACGAAATATGTAAGTTTATAAACAATAGCTTAATTTCATTAATAAAATATTGTACTGTGATACATAACTAAATAAAGTGGTTACAAAATGGTTTTCAAAATTGGAACCGGAGCCATTTTTCGTGCTTGATTTGATCAAAAATCAATCAATGTTCAGAGACAATAAAGGTTCATTTTTTTAATGTTGCACGTTTTCCCCCCAACTGAGACGCTAATGTACTCTATCGAATGTTCTCGCAAAACCACAACAATGACTACAGGTAGATTTTTCTGGAACGTGCAAGAAATTGCTCGAAGGTAAACCCAACGCGTATAAATACGGCGCGCGACAGTCATATACAGTGTGTTTTCGAGTTAACAATCGATAAATAGTTGTGACATAAATTGTTCAGTCAGTACCGTAAACAGTACTGAGCTAACTGCTGAGTTGAATAGATAAATAATTTCTTGTATATAGTTAATAAATAAATTTTGGTGTGTTCCTGTGTACATAAATAGTAACTTTATATTCTTTACTACTTATTCTCTTATTTTAATATTAGTAAGAATTTGTTGTTTCGTTTCTGTTGCGCTGAAGAGAAGTACTTCAGTTTGTTTTTGTTAAACGTTTGTTCTGTAAATAAACTTTTTCCATAACGAACAAGAATAGTTTTGTTACATTAATATTCGAACTGTTCACTGCGCGCGCACCAAACCCATTTATAAAGCTAGGTTGAAAACAAGCATCGTGTGAAACAAAAACATAAAAGCCATCTCAAAACCCAGCACCACAGTACGCTTGAAACTTAGCAGCCAAATCTAGCAAGGAATCTAGCGACAAAACCAGCTTCGTGTGCAGCGGCCTTAAGAAATAGTTTGCTGCAATTAGATGACATGAAATATGAAAAAGAGCTTACGATGTCGGCATATCGTCTTGAAACCTGAACACAGATAGCTTTCATGCAAGTGTTAATACGTTAAGTAAGCATGTAAAATAAAACTTCAAGTTTTAATTTACACGATGCCTCTTCCTTTACGTTGTATACGTGCGTGTTTGTTTATAAAGAGTTGTCCACACAGAAACTGCTTATATAATATTTCGATTTAAGCATTTAAGTGGAACAAGCGATATTATAGACTGATTACTGTAGACGCTTCACAACTGAGATCATGACTGATTTTACAGCTGGAGACAAACTGAAAACGTCCGAATTTTTCCTTTATTTGTAACAAATAACAACGAACCATCGAATTTTTGTAGTTAAAAAAGTGAGTTAAATTTTTAACATAACGTATTTTTAACCCTCGATCTGTTTAGGCTTTATGTTTGTATTTTGTGTAATCTTATTTGTAATAACTATCTCTATACGTAAAGAAAAAACTTTGTGCCCCTTTTTAAGCACATTGCGTGCACGGAGAAGTGTGATATTTGGCATATAGTTAAAGTTCATATGAAAGACTAGAGAAAGATAAAATTTATGTATAATATGGGTTACAAATACATTAAATTAAATAAAATAAAGCATACGTTCATAGACTGGGAAAAGTTATTCATTGTTTACGTTAATACACTGTAAAAAGTTAGCGGAGTAAATTACGGCCGCTATAGTATGTGATAAATCACTGTTCATATTAAATATTCTATCCTATTACTTTAACAGTTTTAAGAGATAATTTTAATGACTTTTCGAAAATAAAATATTTCAATATTTATTTCGACATTAATTTTCATGTGGATAATGTGTTATGGATACAAGTCTTACAATAAAGATATTTCGTCGCATCTAAATGTTGTCATGTATTTCATTTGTTTGTGGCACAAAAAACAACTGTAGATACAATTGGCTCAAATTATAATGATACCTATTATAAAACAAAGTTCCACCGCCGTGTCTGTCTGTGTCTCTGAACGCGATAAACTCAAAGACTACCGAACGGATTTTCATACGGTTTTCACCAATGGACAGACTGATTCAAGTGGAAGGTTTATGGATATAATTCATTAATGTATAAATTGGTTAAAATATGACGATGATTGTCGAAGATGTCGGAAAAAATCAAGCCGCCTGGGATCTTTCATCCAAAACGCTGCATAATCCGTTTGAGATAATTATAACAAAATAATGTATAGTGGAATTGTTCCTCTTTTGCAGGTCTACAGTAAAGTCCGCGATGGCATACGTCTATATATACTATACTCATTTTAATGTAAAGCGCTTTTCGTAGACGAAAAAACTGTGGCAATCTACAAATTCGAGCGAAGCCGAATCGGGCCGCTAGTTTGCAATATAAAAGCAACAAAATGAAGCAATAATTAGATTTTTAGTGCAAGATAATGCTTTGTAATTATTTAGAGCAATATCCGCAATACACGTGTTGTATTCTACAAAACGGTAATGTAACAGGTAACAAATTGTACAGATTATAATATGGACTTACTCTAAAGTTGCGCGTTTGATGTGGACGAGGCATTAGACGAATGTGTTCACAAGCTCTGGCTACATTTACATAATGACGCCAGATTTGTTTTCATTTAACTAAAAGCTAAACACCACATTGTCGTAATGCGCACTTCCCCTACTAAAGTACACAGTAAATATAGCACATACATATCTACCTACTAACGTACATATATATTATGTACATACCCTATTAGGGTATGCAACCTGCGGACCTACGATTCACTTCCCCTTTAAGGTTAAACGCTAAGCTTTTTCATACTTTTCATTTTCTATTTTATCAAGCTTACACACTCTATGTATGACATCATTTATTGATTAAAAATAAAAAAAAACGATAGAATTACATATTTGCACGACTAAATATTTTTTATGAAAAAAGTTTCAACACTCGTATAGAAATATTCATAATCATGACCGGTTTTTTTTTAAAAAGACGTTGTTAGGATACATTAAAAGGATTAGAAAATTATTTATAATATAGTTTAAAAAAAACTAAAAAACACGCTTTATATCGAACTAAAAAGTAAAAAATATTTTTTTTAAATAAGCTTAAAACAATAATAAATAAAAAATACAAGTATTATTGTGAAAAAATCGTGGGGCGCTCGATGTACGAAAATGTGGAACAAAGCGCCCCACTCTTTTTTCACAATAATACTTGTATTTTTTATTCATTATTCAAATCTCTGATTAACGTCTGATTAGAACTCTTCTTATTGAATTTATTCATTATTGTGTTAGGCTTATTTAAAAAAAAAATTATTTATATCGATATAAAGCGTGTTTTTTTATTTTTTTTTAAACTATATTTATTTTTCACTTTTTAGTTTGATATAAAGCGTGTTTTTTAGTTTTTTTTAAACTATAGTTATTTTCCACTTTTTAGTTCGATTTATTGTCAAAAATTTGCCGAAAAAAAAACAATTTTTTTATTTCGGCGTAGACGGGATTAGAACCCACGACCCGTGATTCCGAGAGTTGACGTCAGCGAAGACCCGTGCTCTACGCACGGCTAACCACTGTAGTTACAGTACTGGCATATTATACTACAGTAATAAACCACTTGCTGTAGTCCAAACGAATGGTACAAACAAACAAACATACATACAAACTTACAAGTGACATGATATAAATTCGTGCAAAACCGGATCGGGCCACTAGTATTATAATATATTATCATGAAATCCAAATTGAAATTGCAGCAGCGGTATAAAAATAAGTCTCAAACATAATTCTGACCCGACTTCGTCCGAGTCGTTTATAGCAACGAAGTAATCAAGATTGTTAAATTTTTCATATAATACTTTACTGCATCTTTTATCTATCGTTTTACCAACGTTTACGAGGTACCTTGACTTTCTTTACATAGTCGCGCACTGCTCATCCCTTTTTTGTCTTAGCGTAAATTAATCGACAAGTTATGATTTAATTTTTGTGTTCACATCCGTGTGTCTGAACGTCCCTTTATTAGACAGTCTATACTGTATCCTATGAAAAATAATTGGGGTAATAGTTATTGGCGTAACTAGTAGTCTAAGTCATTCATGGCGCTGACAGGTCATGACTTAGCCTACAAGTTACGCCCATAATTTTATTCAACAATTGCGCGTTATTCATGTTTTATTTATTGTTATTAAGAGATGTTGTAAATATCTATTTATTTCTTTATAAAAAAAACTGTCAATACTAACAGCACGATTCAATGTTTTGGTTTGAGGTTAGCCGGTTATGAATAAACTCCATGTCGAAAACATTCGGCCTCTCAATTTTAGCCTCAATGGGTAACAACAGGGAGTTGTTGTTACCTACTATTTCGTTACGACTCAGAAAATAGTTACGTTTATTTTCATTACTCCACAATGGCCGAGCTAGTAGGAATCTTCATTGAGTTATGACAAGTAATTGTCACCAGTCGGTAAATGGCTATTTAGGGTTCGGTTTTTAGGCATGGTAAAACATGAATAACGCGCATGAGTTGAATAAAATTAGTTCTGCCATTTAACAGAGCTGTCCACTTATAATAGAGTTGGCCGCTAGGAGAGTTTTCACTGTATTCTATTTTTTCACGATAGTATATTAATATTTATGTAGGTATGGGTTAATGGCGTCAATAAGTGCAATTACGCTAATGTTGTTAGTGGTTTGAATTGTCAGGAATTTACGCTTTTGACGTTAATGAGAGCTCGATGAAGGTTTCAACATTGACAGGGAATTTGAGGCATTTCACTCGGCTACAAATATAGTGTGATTACTAATGGGAAAGAAATAAGCATCAGAGAAGCAACAAATATAGGTAATAATATCGTACCTAAGAACTCCACGAAAATCAAGGATATCGCCCCAAATTAAAAAGTGAACATAAAAAGTATGATTTCAAAAAACTTGTGATGTTCAATTAGTTTTATTTGTAACTAACCGATACCCTCGGTTTTTTTGTCTCACGGGACTGTGCTTCTCTTGGCAGCGACAATAGGAGTGAAGCCTGTGGCTTCACCGTATTTAGTCTTGCTCCACCCCGCTCGTCAGCGACAACACCGTATAGCAGTGCCACTTTAAAACACAATGTTTTTTCACTTTTATTTTTTTTATTTCATTTAATTTGAAGAAAAATTATGTTTATTCAACACGCGTGAGTAATATATAATTTCGGGGCCCTGCTAAATTCGGGAGCAATAATAAATTACTTTATGTTGACGCGTAGAGTGCTAATAATGAGCCGAAACTGTACGATAATGTATTACTGCATAGTTTCTGAACCAATAGGAACGCGGTAGCGAGCCGAAACTGTACGGTAATGAATTATTACTGCATAGTTTCTGGACCAATAGGAACGCGGTAGCGATTTGTATACCTATAGGTATGAAAACAGTATCGAAATTCAGCGAAAGTCAGGGCCATCTTGTGTGCATCGAGGGCGGTGGGTACGTCAATCAATGAAGTGATTTAATTATTTTTTCCTCTTTTGTCAAGGCCCCGATTACATATTACTCGTGCTAGTTGAATAAAGTATTATGTGCGACCATTGATCGAAGGAGAATATTCCACTCGCGTGTTACCGCACTCGCTACGCTCGTCTAATAGAGGGTCATGGCAACACCATATTATAAACAAAGCTAGACTACTCCCAAGTCCAGCAAATTGTGTTTCTTCTGAAGTATTTTGTTGTAATTTATAAACTTTTATATAACGATTGACGATTCTTGAACTATGTGAGTTTGGTTCCAAACACTTTCTGACATCAATCTAATTACTCATTTACGATACTTGCTCTTTCTTTTCTGTTCTTTGGCTCTGTGATTTTTCCATTAAACGTTTCGTTGCGCACGTGTTTCTGTTATATACATAAACACGCCGTCTTATGTAGTTAGTATCAATAGCGTCTACATTAGTGAATTAATTGGCTAAATTTGACGTGTGGCAGACAATACAATATATAAAGGCAGTCAATATCATTATAGGTACTATATATAGTAATTGTATTTAGGCCGCATCATACAGTACGCGTCAAAGATTTTCTTCCCCGGTTGACTTTTGAATAATAATGATAATAATGACATGGTATGTGTTTCAGATCTATTAATTTTATAATATTATTTTTCAGAGGATTATACATCAATAAAGATATATGCTGTTAAGCTATATTTTTAATCGCAACGTTTCGTTTTAATTATTAAAACTTCTTCAGGCTCTTAAAGAATAACTTAGCATTGGTAATATTATGTATTTCATTTATAATATGTAATTTTTTATAATTTATTATGGAGACATTCAGTTAGTTTAAATTAAACTAACTGAATGAATAAATTATAAAAAATTACATATTATAAATGAAATACATAATATTACCAATGCTAAGTTATTCTTAATATTAATGATATAATGACAACAATTTATTAGAAACCAATGCTTCATTGTGTTTTTGACAAACATGATTTTGGTCCGTAGTGCTCATATGACATAGGTATTTATGAGCTAATTAATTATTTGTTGCATTCGTGGGTTGACAAATATTATACCCTAATCTTGAAATGCGTCATTGCAATATGTTGATGCTGTTATGCAGATTATTAATTAAAAAGAAGTCGACTTATTTTTTGCACTATTAAATCACTTTGGATCCCTTCAAAAACCAAGTAGTTCTAACAAATATTGATATGTAGGTACACTAGTGAGATCAGATAGTTTTTTGACGTGATAACGTCTTATAAATTGATGAATCACCAATCTTATAAATTGATGAAACACCGGCTGCATGCACGAAAAAGTGTAACGTTCCTAACGTTCCGCCTGACCCTGTGCGTGCTTTTCTCGAAAACGGCCCTAACGATTTGGATGAAATTTACTGAAAAGGGTTTTTGGGGGGCAAAAAATCGTTTTAGCTAGGTCTCATCTCTCGAAAAAATCGTTTTCATACAAATTTTATCATTATAAAAATCAATTTTTTGACGTATGAAAATACTTAAATATTGTAAGTAGGTTTTGGAATTTTATATAAACAATGACACAATTGTTTTCAAAATATTATGACAGTTAATCTTTGAGACTTAAAATAAAAACGAAAGAAAGAAAGTTAAAAAAAACAATTATTATATATAGTACAGGTAAACTATAGAAACAGCGAATTATTGCTACTGTCATATTTGAAAAAATCAGCCTTGATGAAATATTTTGACGGAGCTACGAATTTTGACATGCTCAACCTTTTACCAGACGGAGGTTATCTTGGGTACGAAATGCCAGACTTGATTTTTTGTGCTCAAGGGCACCTGAACTTATCACTCAGGAAATTTCAAACATGATAAAATATACATCTCCAGTTTGACATCTTTGACCGGGTCCACCCACACATTGTCCCCGGTCTTAAGGTACTGCCTTTAATGAATGTACAAAAACTCACGTTTAAGGAATTACTATAAGTAAAATCGTCACTAGCTCTCTATATCTAATATACCTACTAGAGAATTTTTATAAAAAATTGAGATCGTTTTTCTATAAAAAATTGGTTGTCTGTAAAGTCGGTTTACGGACGATAGTTTTACGTGATAACGTATTCCGTAATACATAACCTAAACCTCCCAAAATTTGGTTTCAATCCGCTTATCCTTGGTGTCGGAATGATAAGAAATGTCAAAAGTGACGTTTGCAACTTACAAAGTATTATGTTCTAATAATAATTAGTTATTCCAATACTTAACTTAGAAGGCGTTGCATTTCACAATATACTAATGTCAAAAAATTGAATTAAACATTAGAAATGCAGCCGTTTTCATGTAAAGACAAGACATACGTTTGCTTCTAATTTCCATGTACGGCAAACAAAGACAACCGACCGCGTCGCGCCATGCATTACACAACATTGCATTTATACAGCTATTTTTCTATATAAATTTGTATAAAATATTTTTCTATATAAATTTGTATAAAAAAACTGTTTAGGCAAATTCTGTTATACGAAATCTATGTAAAATGTTCTCCTCTTTCGTTTAAGACTGGTTTCAAACCGATCTGATTTAAATTGAGCGAGAAATTAGCAAAAAGCACGCACAGGGTCAGGCGGAACGTTACGCGTTATGCGTTATGCGTTACGCGTTACGAACGTTAGGAACGTTACGTTACACTTTTTCGTACATGCAGCCGGTGTTTTATCAATTTATAATATTGGTGATTCATCATAATATTGGTGATTCATCAATTTATAAGACGTTATCACGTCAAAAATTACATTTGCATTTTGAAATGTTTCTAAGTTTCTATAATACGTACAATATTTCTTTTTATCGGCATTGTGATAAAAAAAAACCCCTTTGCACTCCGGGAGTGCCGGCGTAAGTGAAAACTCGAATATTAACGTCTTACGAATTTTCGATCAAAATGGTTTGTATCATAGATTCCATTTTTCTGTACGATATTTCAACGCTAGATGTCTAACGTTGTAAAAATAAAAGTTTCCGTCTTACGCATTTTCGATCAGGACACGTGACCGTGACGCGAGTTTAGTCCCTGACGCGAGTTTAACATTTTTTACCCATTACAAAAAAAAGTGTACAACGCCGCTAAAGAAGTTTTCACTTCAAAAAATCTTTTTTTGACGCTCACTGTATAAAGAATATTACTTTGTAATATTATGTACGTACAGACTGCATTACCTATATAGATGTACAATGTGTCTTCTAATTAAATGCCTGCAGTAAATGTTTTGTTAGTGGCAATTAGGCGACCAATATTGCAGATATTATAAATGGGTTACCAATAAATTACACATGACATTATAGCATACTAATTAGATTACTAATTACATGAATATCGAGTTTTGTTTATTTAAGAGTCACGACCCAAGTAGCACGTTTCGCTTATTTAAAGCCGATCGCTCATTGAAGTAATGCGACAGCATGATCGATGCAACTCCAGATAAACCAATTTCTGCAAATTAATATTAACGCACACTGAACTAATTTGCTACCTATTCATTAAATCATTTTAATAGACTGTAAATCTATATATTTAAAACATAAGCCCTAAATCTCTAGACAATCCGCCAGCCATCCCTACTAAACCGATTGACACAATTTTTTTTAAACTGAAGCCTTTAGTCCACAGATATGTTATCGCTATTTTTTTTTTGGTGAAATTTCTTTAAAAGGGGTGATTTCAAGCGATAATAATATAAATGACGAGGGGGTAGCGGGGTGACGAAGAACGTAAAGAGAGAAAATTCTTCGATGTTCACGAGACATGAGTGTGAGAGAAATGCAAATATGTACGTATGTCGGAGATTTTACAAACAGTTTGACAAGTGCATATTTTTAGTTCGTTTTTTAGCGCAAATATTCCAAATATTAATACACAAATAAATTTTATTTTATTTTCCAAATAATTTAAGAACATGTAAGTTTATGTTAATTTAATGCCAAAATAGAGTTCTTAAATATTACATGGACTGTACCGAGTTTAAAATTTGGTCTCAGATCAGAAAAAAATAGTGAAAATCGTATATGTATCAAATGAGGTTAGATTTTCTAAAAATGAATTGCGGCAGCTCTTGCGGGGTAACCACGACAACGATGAACAGATCTCATACATTTTTTTTTGAATTTATAACCAATTAAATATAGAGACAACTTGATGGATCAAGCTAAATCAAAAGAAAAATAACTGTAAATGGAAACTAATGAGGAATAAAATTATTGTCGTAGGTCTGTATCAAAATATCGTTTTTTGAAAACAATATGAAAATACATGCAAAAGGTTTTGCTCAAGTACACTAGTAATATTTTATTACAAAACCAAACTATTCTTGATATATTTTGTTTTTGGGTATTAATGTTTCCCAAATGGCTTTAAAATTAATCTTGTGACACACAATCACAAAGTTTAGTCTATGTTAAATACAAGCTTTGAAATACTGCCTCTAGATGAGATTAAATTTTTAAACATCATCCTTTGATGATCAAGGATATAGAGAGAACAATTAAATTGAAATTTTTTTTATTATTAGTCGACATTTCGAGCTGGTGCTTTGAAAAGGTTTTGAGAGTTGAACAGCAATGATTGATTAGCAAAAGGATTACTTTTCTGATCCTGAAGATACGATTTTAGTTTCTGTTTCGGTATGATTTTACAGTGTTGTTCTTATGGAAGTCGCAAGTAGTGTCGCTAGTACTTGTCTTATAATAAGACGTTTATGATCCATTCGTTAGACGTCTATATTTTACAATCACTCATTACTACCTAACGAGACGTATCTTAAGATATAAGCATCATATTAAATTGCGCATTAATTAACACGCATTAAATACAGCATGCTTCTCAGCTAACTAATTTCTTTTGAACAGATCTATAGAACATTATTTACAAAATATTTCCGAAACTATAAAGTTTGTAAAAAAATTTTCTACAGAACTTTCTTACTAAAATAAATAGAATAATAAACAGTTATGAAAAGAATACAATTATTATATAAAAAAACAACTTTAAAGCATATATCTCTTCTGCGCATGCGCCAGTTTTTCCCAAAAATAATAGGGCTTTCCATATCAAACGTCCTCCCGAAATCATATTTCAATCCGCGCACCCGTTTGATCTGCATCGTGTTCACAGCCAAACAGGTTAACAGACAAACAGACGCAAAGACTTTTCCAAAAATATATTTTTTGGATTCAAGAGACTTTATAACAGAAAAATATTCTTACATCTAAAAACTGATATTTGACCTAAATTAGTACCATTCTCCGTTTTATACATACTACTAAAATATTTTCGATTGTTTTTTCGGATCTGTGGATTCCACGTTTTTCGGAAAGAAATGCTACATCTTTCTTACTCATCTTTCATTGTTACATTTCATATCATATGTCGCTTTGGCGTCGATCGCAAGTCAGTACAAGGTTAAATAGGTAAGTTTTTTCGTAACTAACAATTAGATTTACAAATAATACGGATTCATGAAAGTGTTTGGTAAACTTGTCAAATCAAACAAGCTTTGAAGGGGAGTTATCGGTTTGGCGTGCGAAGTGGTCAAAAATAGTTGCTGCGGAATGGCCCACTATTATACCACTCGAAGCGCTGGACAGCTGTAACGCAGTAATGTTTTCCATGATTCACAAGCTACTGTCAATACTCGTGACGCTACCTGTATCGACGGCGACGCCAGAGTGTACTTTTTCCTCGTTGAGGAGGCTAAAAATATTTTTGGGAAACAGCATGGGACAGACACGACTGAGTGGATTTAGCCTTGATGAGCGTTCATCGTGATGTCGAGATCAGTCCAGAGATCGTTGTCCCGCGCTTTATTTCTGGTGACAATCCGTGACGGTTGCCTTTTAATTAAGTTTTTTATTTATTTTAAATTATACTATAATAAGCATATATTATACTTTTACATAAATAAAGTTGTTACTTATTGTCTCTGGTTCAGAGCTCGACGCCCCCCGGATGTGAATTCCTGGCTGCGGCCTTGGCATCACACCATCCATCTAATCTAATCTAAAGTCATTGTCATATCAAATTTTTTGACAATCCTTTCTGCAATCCAGCATTAGTAATCTCACTCTTAAGACTCGCCGTCCGACTAATATACTGTCTATCGTACAACATAAAATAAAACCATTTTCAATTCGGCAACTGTTTCATTACAAAATTAAACTACCGTGTAGGTACCTGAACTTAGTCCATGCATGTTACGTGGACGTTGGCAGTACGCGTAGGTACACGAGAATTAATTCTGCCAAAGCGGATTATACATGCAGTTAGTGAACATTGTCTACTAAAACACATACATAGTGAGTGCACATTAGATTAGCTGTTTGTGCTGGCATTTATCAAGAATATTTGCAATACACCTGTTTTATAGATTGATATTTTTGACGTGATAACGTCTTATAAATTGATGAAACACCGGCTGCATGCACGAAACAATGTAACGTTCCGAAAGGTGTCACGTTCCGCCTGACCCTGTGCGTGCAAGCGAGAGCGCAGTATAAGCGATAGAGAATCGGTAAAAATAAAGTTTGACAGCTACTAAAATTTAGGGTATGTATTATTAAATATGATATTCGAGCGGAATACGTTATCACGTAAAACTATCGTCCGTAAACCGACTTTACAGACAATCAATTTTTTTGACACCGTATTGCTAGTAAAAATATTTTTCTGTTTTACACGATTGCAAAACTTGTATTCAGCACATTTTCAGTTATATTTACTGAACAAGAATAGGGCCTTGTAGCATCACAGGGCGGTACATTTTTGCACTTTTTAATGTACTTACACCTACAAGTTTTCATAGAAAAAGTATTGTATTTCTATTTGAAATAAAACTTGTAAAAACATTAAAAATCTTCTGGATACTGCCAAAAAATCGTATGTTTCGCTCGAAGAGATCACCATGTAGTACTGTCCCTGTGCAATAGATGCCACTACAATTCAGATAATAAAGTACAGTGTAAACTCCATTTAACGGCACTCGATATAACGACACACTCCTTAAAACGTCGAAATTACTTAACTTTGGTCGGTTTACCTTGTTCCTCATACAATGACACATTCTAAATAACGACACACCCAATGAGTGCCGAAGATTCTAAGAAATTCGTTCTTTCGTTTGTTGGGATTATCTTTTATATGTTTAGCTCAGCTGCTTATCGATACGTTAATGGATTATTTCTTCTCTCCTTTTAACGACAACTCTCAATAACGCCACAAAGTGCACAGTCCCGAGAGTATCTATATATAGAGTTTACACTGAGGCAAAGCTTAGAGTGAATACGAATTAAAAAGATCACGGGTGGGAATTCCTGATTAATGTAACAAAAAATTGGGTTGCGGGTGATCTCTTCAAGCGAATAATATCTCATGTTTTGCTCTCGAGATCACTATGTATACTATTTAGAGCTAGTATAAAACACATTTACGAAAAAAGCATGTTATTTTTTTTTTAAATGTTAAAACAAAAATCGCGTCTAAACTGTGAGTGCACAGGGAACGTCGACACAATGTTCTCAGTTCTACTTACTTTATTATATTTAAAATGTGGTGATATCAATCGCACAGAAATAGACCTAGATAATGATCTTGAGAGCAAAACATGAGATACTACACTAGATCTAATTAAGCTAGAGCTTTGAAATTGTCACACGACTTCCCCGTATGATAAATATTATACAAAAACGACTGAACCGATTTGGATAAAGTTTCTTTTGAATCGCATAGACGTTAATACGCTTCGAGGAACCTTATCAAAGTTGATATCATTTTTGTTTGGGAGATTATGTGTAAATTTTTTGCAGTCTTTGTGCAAACAAAAAAGTAGTTGAGCCCATTTTCGGATCAAAATGACGTTAATACGGTTGACACCTTAATATATTGACACCCTAATATATATCATTTTTTATTTGCGAGATATCGTATAAAATCTATTTTTGTTTTTTTTTTTATTAAACAAAAAGAACGGTCGGACTGTATTTGAAACAAATTCTTTAAGATCATATTTACGGTGATACGCGTCGTTTTTTATCGTAACGTAGTCGATATTATTTTTAATTCTCAAGATTTTGTTCTAGAAAGGAATGAGCACGTACGTACGTACGTACGTACATAGGTACACACATTCCCGCACACAGCCATATACACAGGGTAAAGGAAGCTATAATATCGGTGATATAGGTAAGCTGGTGATGCGCACTAATTCTTCTATTATCAAGTTTTCTGTTGCTGGATTAATTTAATCTTTCGTCAATAGATACCGGGCTCTGTACTTTATTGAGAAATAAAAACATACGATCGATTGCATGGCCGGTTCTTTTCTACAGAAAGTTTTTGAGAAAATTGTCCTTGTTTTTCAGTCTCTATTTTGTTTGGTATTTTACTTATGAAACCACACAGAGGTAATTGCTTAAAAAAAATTCTAGACATCAAAAACAAGTCTTTCTCCTGGATCTTTAATGCAGTCTTTAATATTTAATATTTAATTTAATTATATGCAAATTGTATAGAAAACGTAAAAGTAATACTATCTGTCTTTCCAGGTCCTCCTAAAGATCCCTGTTAACCTAAGAAGTTGAATCTTTGCACACAACGGAAGCCAGATTATAGATTTTCTTCCCAGAGACAGAAACAAGAGGCAGTCTTCTAAAATATATGATAACTTCTGTATTATATGTAAAAGAAAGAAGCTATTTTAAATATTTGGATTTCGGATGCGCCTGATGGAGACACGCTTGACCACTAGCTATATCTGTCTTTATCTATATTTAAAATTCCGGTGTTCGTAGTTCTTGTTCTCCTAAACGCCTTGACTAATTTTGATTAATGTTTTTCGTACTTATGGCGTCACCTTAGTGCTTCTTAGCTAGTTGAACCAGGGAGGGTGCCCCGTTGTCAAGATCTATTTCTTTTAAATTTTTGACAAAAAAATATTGTGTTTCTTTTTTTTTCTCACATAAAAAACATACAATCCTAATTTTTTAGCTTCCCAGCACCTCTCAATATTTTTAAATTCAATAATATTTAGGACTTAATAAATAATGAGCGTTTCATTCAATATTCATTACAGACTGTTTGCCTACCGGGTCCGCCATTATTCTATAAAAGAGTCCGAGTCAACAAAATATGTCTATGTTTAATAGGTAATCTACAAATCCGGGCGAAGCCGGATCGGACTACTAGCAATGAATAGAAATATTATTAAACTTTCTAATATATTTATCTTAATTCACTCTAGATCGGTTAGTTACTTTTGTTGATTTAATATTATTGGCAAAATACCTTAGTTGTAGACATATATTGACTACATACTAGCGTAACCTGTGCGAATTATTCGCACTAAATAAGCATGATAATTATCACTTTACAAAATTATTTTTTAAATATGATTGCAGGTATTCAATTCGTTTCTAATTTTGCACACTGCTTATAACGTTCTTCTTTTTGTTGCAAGAGATATATTTTACTAAAATTGTCATATAGAGGCGCAAGTAACAAAAGCGTTGTTCAGCGTTGCTCGTCAGATGGCAGTATGCAGTATTTATAATATGAAGGTCAGATGTATATGACAGATCGAAGTGTTAACGTTACGCCGTCAGATGGCAGACGTTGTTCAGAGTTTAATTAATTTACAAAAACAATAGCAATAATAAATTTTTTAGTTGTCGATGTCAGTAGAGCAAGCAATTATCTGTAAAATGATATATAATTTATGTGGAGAAATTGTGTGGATTTTTCTAAAAAGGGGGGCAAACATCTTAAACCTTAGCGTATTAATTATATATATGATTATATTTAAAGATAATTTCATATTAAATTGTTAAAGGTATGAGCCGTTTACAAAGTGTTTGATATTTTTTAGATTTATTTCATCTGAGCTGCATAAAAGAATAAAGCACATTTTTTTAAACAATAAAAGTGAAGATTTCAAACCTAATTATCTTTTAAATTGCTAATAAAGGTTTCATTACCATATGGTTGTGTAATATTATCCGTGAATAAATAAAAATAAAAGAGAAAAGTATGTTTGAAGTGTTATGCTGATTTACACTTTAAAAAACTCTTGATAACATAAGAGTGGATCGAAATTTCAAAGTGTTCCTCAAGTGATAAATACCTGGGGATTGTTTAATCTACATTTTTTAATCGAGTTAAAAAAAGAGGTTATCAACTCGATATGTATATTTTATGTTAGTTCCGCAATAGTTGCGCGCAAAATAAGCCGATTTTAAAAATTTAGACGCTAGTTGGTTCAGAATGTTCACAAATTGGTCCCATATAATTTTTATAAATTGGTTCGGTCGTTTTTAACTGATTTCAAAAAAAAAAATATTTTATATATGTTACCACGAATCTCTAGCATTTGTGACCTGATTTTAATGATTTTTGTTCTGTTTAATAAGGTGTGCCGTCAGAGTTATCTCACATAAATTTTACCAAATCGGTTCTGCAGTTTTTTTTTTTAGGTTAGTAAAAAAACGTTAACGAAAAAGGCGATTAATACGATGCAAACTACGTATACAAAAACTGCTAAGAAAAAAAAAGGTTTGCACTCCGGGAATGCCGGGAGAAGTGAAAACTTGAATATTAACGTCTGACGAATTTTCGATCAAAATGGTTTGTATCATAGATTGCATTTTTATGTAGGTACGATATTTCAACGCTAGATGTCTAACGTTGTATAAATTAGAGAGTTTTCTCGCTCACCCAGTTCTTACTTTACCTGACGCCTGACGTCTGACGCGAGTTTAACATTTTTTACCCATTACAAAAAAAGTGTACAACGCCGCTAAAGAAGTTTTCACTTCAAGAAACTGAAAAAATTGAACCACCAAAAAGAGTAAAATAATAAAATTTTGAGCTCGTTATAATAACTAAATTGGAGACTATAATATTTTATGCTTTTTAGTAGTTTTTTTGGAGGTTCAATTTTTTAATTTTCTTATACTATTCTCCGATCTACAGAAAGCGAGATATTAGCGAAAAAATGATTTTAGTAAGCTTTAACTTTCTATAATTTATTTAATTCATATGCTATCGGTGGGAACTTTCAATATTAATTCATTTATGACGACTAAATAAAGGTGAACACAAAAATTGAACTTTGCAACATAGCAAAGAAATGCACAGTATTTTACCGTTCTGTCTTTCAATTAATATACACGTAATTACTTTGTGATTTATAAATGAAAAGATTTTTGCGAGCGTGCATTTGAGGTTAACAGAAAAAATCGCAGGTTTGATAGATATGAATGGGGAGGTAGGTATAGGAGAATCTGATGAGTAGATGTAGTTGTAGATATTCTTCACGAATGCCAAATAAATCGAATGTAATACAAAATATATATAAGAGTGGAAAGCAGCGATGCGAGCCTAAAAGGGCTGCAGTATAAAACAATTGCGTCAAAACCATGTTACGCCCGTAAACAACGTAAAACTGTATCCGACAATAAATGATTCTGCCTCAGGTTATTGCTGTTTACGTTCGGCAAATATACAACCAACGCATTGTGTACAAGGGCTCACAACAATGTGCATCAAATCTCTGTACTTATGTAGTTGGGTCAATAATCATTCTTGTTTAACAACTCTGTTAAAATATCGATTTGGGACTTGAAATACTCAGACGAGAACTACAATCGGTTTCTCTTTCTGATTGCATGTGAGTACGAACGTACAATACAGTTCAATAGTAATTTACTGAAACAGTATTCAATCGATAACTAAATTAAACAATTATCCTGACAAACATAAAATTCCTCATCTGCGTAACTCTAGTCGTATGGTATGAACCACGGCAAGAAAAGTGTCACAACTAGAAAAATGTAATTTTTCTGAATAACGAAATAAAGAATATTGTGAAATTGAAATCATACTGAAAATTTGCATACCGCCCCAATTTTTCATTGCGAACAACTTTTCTTAGTGACACTTTTGCGTACTATGAGCGGAAAAGGTACTTTACCTGAAACGAAAAGAGGTTTTGCTCAACTGTAAAGACCTACTTGATTTAAAAAATCGAAAGTAAACTAAAAATAAGTTTCAGACTAAGCAGGGCAGAATCCCAAAATATGAAATTCCAATTCGAAAATTTTTGGTCAATCTCACCTATTGTGATCTCAATCCGGGGACACACTGTATATAGGTGATTAGGTAATAATGAAAACCTGTTAAATTCCATTCAGATTATTTTTTATTTTTTTAAATCGTTTTTGGCACCTTTATATTGCAAACATTTATCGTAGTGAGTACCATACTAATAGTACATAACTCAAAGGTACTAAATCAACTATCTTTATAATGAGATATTGCACATCGATCTTTGGAAAGAGACAATCTGTTATGAGAGTTAACTCTTAAAGAGGTCAATAACTTTTTCCCATAACAGATAGTCTCTTTCCAAAAGTCGATGTGCAATATTTACCGCCGCGTACTCTAAGAAAGTTAAGATCCGTATCCGTATCCGCGGATCTTGAAACCAAAAATCCGTATTCAGCTCCGTGTCCGCGGATATACATTTTTAACGATCCGGCACATCACTAGTATATACGTAGTATTTTCTCTAGCCACTGTAACAAATTCCTCATAACCATTTCCTAATTTCGAAATAATGAAATCGTCCACAAATGCTAGAATCTAAGAAGTTTCACTTCTAACGTACACGAGTGTCATACTTGTCTTTTTTCATGTAGTTCAGCTTTGTTTTAAAATCTTTCTTGTTCTTTTGAAATTTTCGTAAATTAATGAAACTATGCATATACTAGACCCTTGACAATATTATACTATATACAAGTCAATTTCATGTGCAAGGCACATAAGTAAAATATACAAAATGTATAACACAAAACTCTCAATAAACTATCCCTATACTCATATACAGTGTGGTTATATATATTATATAGGGTGTTCTATAATTTAGGTTGAATATGCTTGTCCCATTGTGTGATTCACACAATAGGGATACTGTGAAGAATTTTTTTCAGGGGTGCATGACCAGTTTGGAGCCCAACCACTTTCCTGAATTTAGGTCTACTGAGTTTGATCAAGTCTTCTGTAAGCCTGTTTGAAGGCAGACCATCTACCATACGTTTCTGGATGTTCTGTTTATGCTTGTCAGTAATTTTTCAAATATGACTTTTCTTAATAACTGGCATTTTTTAAACTACACTCCAGCTAGGAATCATCTCGCAATCATACTCTTTCAAACAAAACAAACTGCATCAAAATCGGATCACCCGTTAATAAGCTACGATGCCATCTACACACACGCAAAACGCATAACAACCCGTTTTCTGTTGCGAAAATTACATCCTATGTACGATTTATTATAAAAAAAGTCTCTTCTAGTTAGAAAACCATTACCAAATTTTTTTCAATTTAATTTTAACAAGTCATGAATCCGTAAAAACGAGTTTATTTATATTTAAAAATATTCGTTGCTGACCATCATTCGGTGTACGATGCTCGAGTAGTATGGCGGTGCCTCGAGGCATATATATTTTCATTTGAACGAAAAGCAGATCAATATTTGCGATTTATATTTGGAACGAAAATGGTGAAAATTATACAATTTGGTAAACAGTGATTCTAGTCAATGACGCAGAATTCTCCATCAGAGACGCAACATTTTTATTCAATCTATGTTCTTAAAGGAAGTTCTTTGTAAGTTTGAACGGATTTAACAAAAAAAACTATTACACGAATTTTGAAGAAACATTTCTGACATGTTCCAGAAATGTTATGTCATTTTACTATTTAAAATTTTATGGGCTTTCTACTAATTGAGACGTAACTAAGACCCATGGCTCTATTGATCTGAGATCAAGGTTAATGGTCGGAGGGGTATGGCAACAAGCCGCTACTCGGCAGTTAATAATATACGCGCGAACAGACATCCTATGCGGACATCTTCTATGAATGCGAAATTTTTTTAAAGAGAATTTCCAAGGTAACTTATTTTATTTTTAATTATCTATTAAAATAAATTAGTAATAAAAAACAACTTTCCGGCAAATACGGCTGTTATTATATAAGAAAGTCCGCTACCCCATTACATGTCTATCTTTAATAGTAGGCAATTTACAAATCCAGGGAAAGCAAGCTACTAATCTATGTAGTTATATTGTTCGGTCAACGGCAGCCGAAATATATGAATACATAAAATAACGGTTAAATCGTCATGAATCTTATTTTACTGAAAATTTGACATACACTGCTTAGCCTTATGACCACAGACCAGTGGCGGATCCAGGATTACGGCAAGGGGGGGGTCTTGAAAATTTTTTACTCCTTTTGAGGAGAATTCATGAAAAACATGAAAAGCTTTTTTTTAATTGCGCAGTAAGATTTTAATTTGGGATTTTTGATTCTCTGGAAGGGGGGGGTTTGAACCCGAAAACCCCCCCGTGGATCCGCCACTGCCACAGACATTGTGCGGAACTTACATGATTATTTTTTGAAAGAAAAATAAAAGTAGTATATAACTGACGATAAAAGTTGAAAATTTGTTGACTTTGTTGTTATGTGTACCTATGTGGTATGCATCTATGTATCTTTATTGAAGCAAAAATAAATAAGAATTTATGAAACTACTATAGTATGTGGATAATGTATTTTTATTTTTACCGATTTATGAATTCAAAGACAGAAATCAATAAAGTAAATATATATGAATGATTTTTATTTATAAATTTTGCTTCCAGCTTTTTGGTTGAAAAATACACAACGTTTAAAATAATAGTGTCAAGCTATATCAAATGATTCTATATAATATGTTAAGATTTTATGATCATTAATCAAGGATCTGCCATTTGATCAAAGCCAGTTCAGCGTATTTGCAATGAGCCTTTTTCATGAAGTGCGAAAAATCACTCACTAGTAGCGCTAGTAGTTCGGTAGGGACAAACACTGTCAAATCCCCATATAAACACACATTAAAGTGTACTTGAAAAAAATGTTTTTAACAGAAGATGATGTTCCTGGAGCAAAACTAAAATTTGCAACTGTAAAAGATAACAATGTAGTAACATTAAAACGTTGGCTTGCGTGTCGTAATTTAAAAGTATCTGGAAAAAAATGAATTAATAGACAGGTTAGTATGCAGACTCTAGTAAAATATTAGCGACAAATTCAAACTGTAATAAGAGAAATTGAAAATAATTATGAGTTTCAGATTTATTTCCAAATGAAATATGAATCAAAAATATATGGTAATAAAATAAATTTAATTAAATATAATAAATGAATATAATTTAATAAAAGATTGAGGTTATATCTCATTCTAATCAATGGTAATAAACTGTCAAAAATTTACTATTCATTTTTTATTCATTTAATTAATTTTAAAAATAATTTCGATAACATATGTAAATGATGACTCTCAGTGATAAGTTTATCAGTTCAAAATTTTTTTTATTTCAGATTTATATTTTTAAATAATAAAATAATATCACGTAAATAACATTGGTTGGCATGTAAATATTTTATGTTTGTCCCTACTACTAGTGCTGCCTCTCGTGACACTTTCGCTGCACTATTCTCAGGAAAAAGGCTCATTAAAAGCAAAGTGCCTGACATCTGGTGTTCGAATCAAAAACAATCCTATGTGGGGCCTATACAAAGAAATAGTAAATGGCTACTGTGGTAACTCTAATAATTGTCAAAGCAAAAAAAAAATCTGTAAAATGCTGGTGTAATAATTGTATTAAAATTTTTAAATTTATGGTTGTAAAAAAAATTTAAAACAGTTTGAACTGTTTTAAAGTGTGTATTTGTGTAAGCATATACAATATTCACTAATCAGTTTGTTAAAACATTTTAATTCTTAGCATTTTATTCGATTCGATTATTTCAAAATATTATTTGTAAAATATTAATAAAGATAACTGTGTTATGAAGCGTAAGTATAAATTGAATTAAAAAATGTTCTTTAGGGCCATTTACCGGAGGCTTTTCACAACCGCATTATAGCTTTAGTCGGAAACAAAAGATTTGCAAGCTAAATGTCAGTTACATTTGAACTTATGATAGAAAAGGTTAACGATCAATTCTAGTGTCTTATTTTGTATCCGTCGTGAAAATTTAATACCGAGTGTACTTTTGTCTTCTACACGTAAACTCTGTCATAAAACTTAAGATAAAGTAAGGTGAGTCGTTAGTGTTATCGATATAGGTTCATGTCGTATAGAATTCTCACATAATTCCTTTGTCGTGTGGAGTTTACCTCTACACAAAATATACTGTACATAACCGACTTCAAATTGAATTATTTTTGAAAGCTTACTCTACATTGAATTTGTTTTTAGCTTTTATACAAGATAGATACACTCTATGTACAGGATGTCTCATTTTCGTGGTCAATGTTAATAGATTTTGACGTATCGATGACAAATTGAAAACTATAATTTTAAAAGTTCCTAAAATGTTATTTAATTGAACGTGCATTGATGAATTCTTGGAATAAAAATACAGAAAAATGAAAATCTTTGAAACGATTGTTTCATGGAAAAAATAAAGGGCCCTTTTGTGTATATTTTATAAACTACAATTTTTTGACGTGATAACCGTCTTATAAATTGATGAATCACCAATCTTATAAATTGATATAACACCGGCTGCATGCACGAAAAAGTGTAACGGTCGTAACGTTCCTAACGTTCGTAACGCGTAACGTTCCGCCTGACCCTGTGCGTGCTTTTTGCTAATTTCTCGCTCAATTTAAATCAGATCGGTTTGAAACCAGTCTTAAACGAAAGAGGAGAACATTTTACATAGATTTCGTATAACAGAATTTGCCTAAACAGTTTTTTATACAAATTTATATAGAAAAATAGCTGTATAAATGCAATGTTGTCTAATGCATGGCGCGACGCGGTCGGTCGTCTTTGTTTGCCGTACATGGAAATTAGTAGATAACGTATGTCTTGTCTTAACATGAAAACGGCTGCATTTCTAATGTTTAATTCAATTTTTTGACATTAGTATTTTGTGAAATGCAACGCCTTCTAAGTTAAGTATTGGAATAACTAATTATTATTAGAACATAATACTTTGACAGTTGCAAACGTCACTTTTGACATTTCTTATCATTCCGACACCAAGGATTGAAACCAAATTTTGGGAGGTTTAGGTTATGTATTACGGAATACGTTATCACGTAAAACTATCGTCCGTAAACCGACTTTACAGACAACCAATTTTTTTTTAATAATATATACGGTGAGCAGTGACTAAGGCTATGTGCACGAGTCTATAACACTATAATTTTTCTCATAACTATTTCCTCAAAAAATTGATATTTTTCTAGATATTTGCTAAGAGCTAGAGTTAACCTTTCACCCCCTAAAAAATCAATGGTTCAAATTAAGGGTACTTTTCAGGATAAAGGTCTACACAAAAATCTATCATGGTCAGAATTTTTTTTGTAGTTTTACATGGAGTATGGGCGTTTAATTTTTTGTTATTGTAATTTTTCGAACAATACATGCATGTTCAATAAAACAATTAGGTTTTTGAAAAAAAAATAATTATCTATTTTTTTATTGTATTTTAAAACTTTATTATAAATAATATTGATAATCGATGCGAAAAACTTTCAAAAAACTTTTTTTAAATTAATTATAAGCAATTTAAAATTGATGAAGTATTAAAAAAAATCACGTGACTGCAAACGCACTAAAATTGTTTTTGACAATTGTGACGTCATATTGTTAAAATGTATATACGCAGTATACTATCAATGGCTTCTACATGTGTTTTGACTATAAGACTATCCTAAATTTAGTGTAAAAAATATTGTTGACAAGCACGATAACATTTAAGATTCGACATATTTGATAAATTTCTTAATATATTGACTGTATTCAATCAATGAGAGGTTAAAAGTGTTAAAACACTGTGTCAATTGCATGTGATGATAATAGAAATTAACATTATGACGTCACATTATGTTCGGGAAATGTCGGCGCGTTCTCGGAACTGGGTACAAAAATTTATTTTTAATTTGATATAACTTTTGAATTATAACGAAAAGAAAAAAAAGAAAAATAGTTTTGTTATAAAACTTGTATACGATCTTTCCATTTATGACAAAAAAAAATTTCATTCAAAAGCCCAATTATTAGATAACATTTGAAAGAAAAAGTTCAGGATATTTGAGATCGAACTTTAAACCTTTGTGTTGACAGTTAACAATAATTATATGCATCCTATCCGTAATGGATGTGGTTGTGTTTGGAACAAGTGTGAGGAGGGTGTATGTATTACACGTGACAGAAATAGGATCAAGAATATTTTGTTTAAGAGGTCTTGAAACCAGCTCACATACACAATGAGAGGATGTGTTTAAAGGACTAAAGGGGATTTTAGACACAACGATGTTATTGTCTGTGGACTAGGAGTATATTGTGTAACAGGGGTGTCAAATCGCGATTGACATCTTAAACGGCGCAACATTTTATGTCGATGGTCGTTTGTTTTCGAAAAAAACATTGGTTGTCTGTAAAGTCGGTTTACGGACGATAGTTTTACGTGATAACGTCATAAAGAAACATTGAACCATACTCGTAAAGTGTTGAAAAATAACTTTTTTTATTTTTCACATTATACGTATACGTTTCCAAACATTTATTTTTACATATTTAAATAGTAAAATTAGAGTTCTAACCAACTGTAGAAACGGTTTTTAAATATAATGAACCGTTTTCAAAATACACGCAGTTTTAATAAACGGACGGTCGGGTGGTGTGGATTTTTCACTCCCTGTAAGTATATATACGAGCGAACTGTGGTAGTCTACTGGAAGTTTGTGTCTTGTGATCTTTAATTAATAGATTTTTGTAGCTGTCAAACTTGGGCCGATCGTGCTTCTCTATCGCTTATACTGCGCTCTCGCTTGCACGCACAGGGTCAGGCGGAACGTGACACATTTCAGAACGTGACACTTTTTCGTACATGCAGCATCATCAATTTATAAGATTGGTGTTTCATCAATTTATAAGACGTTATCACGTCAAAAACCAAATAGTAAGACAAGTAAATTTTACTTTCAGTTGAAAGAGAAATGTTCATAAAATTAATAAGGTCATCAAACAACAATTTGTATTAAAAAAACAGTTCGCGTGCAAGCTATACTTGCTGTTAGTGTTCCTTTCATCAGTCTCCCTTTGGTGTGTTCACAGTCAAATTTTGGTTCTGCAGTTATAAAGAAATAAATAATTAAATTGTTTACCACAATTATTGATCGCACTGAAAATTTTTAATCCTGAGCATTTTTAAATTTTTTACTAAAAAAATAATTTAAATGAAACATAAGTTCAAAAACTAAAACCCGACTATGAAAAGTATGAAACAAGAATATATTCTGATCTGAGAATAATTTATTTTTTTTGAACGTATTTTTTAGACAAGAAACGAATGGTACGCGGCGTTCCGAACTGAGTCCCTGTTTGGTTTGTCAGGCAATTTTCGCACTAAAATCCCGGTATTCTATACTGCATGTTTAATTAATTTAAAAACATTTTTCGTAGAGAATATCATTACGGAAATATACAGGGTGTCCCATTAAGAATGGGACATAGAACAACCGCAGATTCTCCAATTCAAAATAAAACGATTGAGCGAAATATGCTTAGATAAAATGTTACTCGTTTCCGAAATACGGGGTGTTGAAGTTGAAAACTGAAAAATTATTAATGTCCATAATTTTTTTAATACACCGTATAATTTTACTCAAATCGGCACACTTGTTAAATATCATAAAATGCACCTAACAATAAAAAAATTAGTTCAGTACGCTCTACCAGTGGCGTACGGCAGGAGTAAGTAATGCTTGTACCCCTTCTAAATGTTACGCCGCTGTCTAAATTTTAATTTTGACTATAATTTTAATTTTTTTGATATTTTCTAAGTCAATAATGTACACTTGTTAGTTTGTTGTAAAATCATTGGTTTTCGAGATATTCGCAGTTAAAGATAGATAGACATGTACTTTTTATTTGTATTATTATTAATAATATTCATTTTTACAATTTTGTCTTAAAAAAACTGCGAATATCTCGAAAACCAATGACTTTACAACGAACTAACAAGTGTACATTATTGACATAGAAAATATCAAAAAAATTAAAATTATAGTCAAAATTAAAATTTAGACAGCGGTGTAACATTTAGAAGGGGTACAAGCATTACTTACTTCTGCCGTACGCCACTGGTAGAGCGAGTAACATTTTATCTAAGCATATTTCGCTTAATCGTTTTATTTTGAATTGGAGAATCTGCGGTTGTTCTATGTCCCATTCTTAATGGGACACCCTGTATATTAGATATCGTGTCCATCGAGATAATCAATTAGAAAAATCGCAGGATTGTGGACAAAAAGTTATTTATTTATTGAGTGCACGACGTTTCGTCTATATATTTAGACTTTTTCAAGTGCAAATGTGAAAATTTAAAACAAGAATTATGAAAATAAACATTAATTACTAACCATAGCAATTAACAAAAGTTTAATAAACTTTTGTTAATTGCTATATCATAATAGATCAAATTCTAATAATATTTAAAAAAAAGCTGACAAAAGCAAAACAGTTTCAATACAAAGAAACAAATGATTAACCAATATAACAGCTAACTTCACTAAATAGTTAATCAACTGGCCGACGTTATTATGCTTTGCTTCCATGCTATTTGAATAAAACAATTTAAATTTTAAAATCTCGAAAATTTTCTAATTCCTTATTTCAGTGTATTTACGTACCTACTTATAATGCTCACAGAGCATTTAATATTTAATAAAGTAAACAATGAATTATTTCTCTTAAAGAGATTATTTTCTCCACTGTATTCGCATAATGGCTTTGTCTTTTTATTTGGGACCAGGGAGTTGACATAAAACAACATGTCATACTTTATGTACAAGTTTATGACGTACTTTTACATACGTACAATTTTATTAGTTGGTTTAAAAAAGAAAAATAGATTTTTTGACCACAAAAAACAAAAATATGTAAAGACATAATTCTAAATGATGGGTATATTTAAAACAAAAACAAAATTATTAAAGGGTAAGATTTATTGGGCTCTTGTTCGAGTTTTTTAACGTAATATGAGCTCCAACAGACAAAGATTTCATTAGAAAACTATTAATCGATAGGTAAAAATTTAAAAACAAGGGTTGACCGATAAACCGTCATGCTTTGTAATTAAAAAGACGGGTTGCAATCCGGGAGTGCCGGCAGAAGTGAAAACTTGAATATTAACGTCTTAATTTTTTTGCATTTAGAAGCATTGTTTATTTTATTGGCAACACTTGTAAATAAAATGGTTTGTATCATAGATTGCATTTTTATGTACGATATTTCAACGCTAGGTGTCTAACATTGTATAAAAATTACTATCACTATGGTTTGTATCATAGATTGCATTTTTATGTACGATATTTCACGATATTTCAACGCTAGATGTCTAGCGTTGTATTAAAATTACTATCACTTAGAGAGTGCTCACACAGTTCTTACTTTTCCTGACGCGAGTTTAACATTTTTTACCCATTACAAAAAAAGTGTACAACGCCGCTAAAGAAGTTTTCACTTCAAAAAAAAAACGAGAGCGGCTCTATCCGTGAATGGGCGTTTTCATATTTGTCGACACGACAGCGATGGTTGGAGTTAGACGAAAATCTCGTTTACCAGTAGTAAATTATTAACTACTAAATAGTTGCCTCAGGCAGTTTTATGACAAGGGTTTTCGTGATCAATTTAAACGTTTTTTTTTTAATTATATTGAAACATAAATATCGAAATCAAAATTTTCAATTTCATAAAGGTTACCAGTTTCTATTTAAATATTCTTTCATTTCATCAATATCAAGCAATTTGTACGTTGATAAGTTAATAGCGTGTACTTGACTGCTTAATTTTCTTTTAAAGCCAATAACAGCAACGAAAAAACGGAAGTAAACATAAAAATTCTATACTTAAATTATAGACTGTTTACCAGTTGTTCATTAAAATTATAACGACTGAGTTTAACGTTGTGTAACAACAGTTCGTTAATATTTTTATTATGTATAATCAAAATTATATTGCATTAACAACTCATCAAGAAACGGCAGTCCTCATTAAACAAAGAAATAATTGGCCTCTTCTACTTGGAACGAAATTAATAATTAATTTTTAACGAGACTTAAGATCTAACTTGTGTTCTTTAAAATATTAAATCAAAATGAGAAAATGATAATGCAACGTGTTTTACAATAGCCGAATGTCATACACTTAAGTTTTTGTCTCATTTTTAGTGTCCCGTGCAATGGAAATCACTAAGGTGCAATCCGTCTGTCAAGCGATTTTCTCTGAAACTTTTAACGTAAAGTTTTTTTTGGCAGAATTAGTGTGGTAGCCTAATCACAGACGTGAAGTATAGAAAGTTGAACTTTGATTCTGGGGGTTAATTTCAGGGGGTTAATGGTTAATTAAAAACAATTTTTTCAAAGATATCCGCATGGGGTGTCAAATGAAAGCACGTATTCAACAACATATTTGTTGCATTTTTATTTTTTCATTTTTAATAAGATAAGATAAGATAAGATTTATTTGTCATGACAGAGTAAAATACATATTATTACATGATTGAACACGGTGTTCCTTTAACCTACCACAATAAATTTTAATAAGTTTTAGAGAAAGCGCTTTAAATTGCTGTCCCATACCTATATCACCAAAAGGATCTCTCAGAAAAATCTGAAAAAAGCCATAAACACTAAGATGTAGATTGAACGAAAATTATCAAGACTGAAAAAATCTAGCGCAATCAATTATTATAATCAATTGACAGTACATAACTTAACGTTTATCGTTCTTTCTATTAGTGAAAACCGTTTTAATATCCAGAACCTGGTTTAGAAGAAGTAAGTAAAGAAACAGGCAGACGCAAACAGCAAATTTGTTTTTATACTTTGTAGAGAAAAATAAAATATTTTTAGCAAAAAAATTAAACCGACTTCAAAATATGTACTAAAAAGTAATAAAATTATTGCATTTTTGGAGTCGGTGTCAGCCAAGGAAACACTACAATATACCTAGCAATAATAACACCGACTCCAAAAATGCAATTATTTTATTACTTTTTAGTGCATATTTTGAAGTCGGTTCAATTTTTTTGTTAAAAATATTTTGTTGAATAAAGTCGTTTTTCTCCTCATTATGTCAGATTAAAAGTTAAAATTAAATATAGTTATAGAACACAGGGTAGGGTAATTTTAAACTTTGGTGGCCCTGGAGAGCTGACGGAGTTATATTATTCACAGAGCAAAACAGAGAGTTGTACCTAATTATATTACTAGATATCTATGAGCTGTGAAACATAAAATGTCTTAGTGTAGGTGATATCAATAGAATACAAAACATAAATATGTAAAAGTTATTGCACTTTTTTATTTTTACACTTTAACCGGTTTAAACCCGGCGTTGTCCCTGCCCATTTTGTATTGGCAGAGATTATATTATCATAATATAGGTATCATTAGATGCGAAAATTGTGAAATAAACTATACTATTGGTCAAACTGAAAGAGCTCTAAAAACAAGAATAAAAGAACACCAAAACAACCATAAATAATAATTACTCAGTGATAAGCATAATATGTTGTAACTAAACATAAATTCGAATACGACCACAAAATTAATTGGGATACTATAAAACTTTTAGATAATGAAACAAATTTCTTTAAAAGAGGTATTTCGGAAATGTTACATACAAAATCAAATAAAAATGTTCTTAATGCTTAATTAGATACGGAAAATTTAAGTAATATAATATATCATTTTATGTAATTTTTTTTATATTTTTATATTTTATATTTTTTCGACTTGTCACATCCTTGTACTAGGCTTTCTGTGAATAAAAAAATATCTATCTATCTATCTATCTATTTATGATATTATATTGAAATAATATATATGAAATATTTTTTTTTAATAATTTTTTCTTTTTGGTACTTACAAATAATCCATGACTAGGTACTTATTAAACATTGTTTGTTATTATTTTTTCATTAATATTTATTTTTTATATTTTTTAACTTAATTCTGAAGAAGATCTAAATCCGGATCGAAACGTCATCTATTGAATTATAATTTTATAATTTTTGTCAATATAATATACTAATTAGTCTGAAAAAATTGGTCGATAATTTTATTTATTTGAAAATCGTTGACAATATTAATTTAAGAGTAATATAAAAAAAAAACAGTTGTGTGGTTTTAAGAAACCACGACGCAAGTGAAACTTTTATTGGATTGTAGGCGTTGGATTGTAGACACTTATCCATCACGATTAATTATAAACAACAATATTCACATGAATACACGAATAAAAACATGTAAACACTGTACAGCACTTGCCCGCATGACAGACTGACTATGTGTTATACATACTACACGGTCAGCTGATGCTAACCATGGGCGCCGCCATATTGGCCTTGGCTGCTCTACCGAGCGCCTACTCCGAACGCCTTTCACTTTACCCCTACTCCGCGACCGCCTGTAATGCGACATGCAACAGACAGCCAGAAAAATTCGGGGCGATAGAATAAAAGTTTCACTTTAAAAAACTATTCCAAATATATTTGTTAATAAAAAAAGAAGTTTAAGTTTGTAATGATAACTGAACTGTGAAAGTTCATTGCGAGTACACTAATGCGAAACGGAGACTTTTCCTGCGCGCTGTAACTTGGCTCGCGTCAATGTCAGTTTTCATAGAATTTCGAGTAATGTATGTATTGAATGTGTAAACACAAAAATTATGGACATGCCTTTTCCCGTCATGGTGTCATACAAAAAAATCATGAAAACGAAATAACCTATAGACAAACGTTACATCAATATGCTATTAGTATCAATTTTCTATCAACTTTTTAATCATTATCCAAAAAAAGTTAATGCATCTATAAAGAGAACGTGTCATTTTTAATGTTATTTAGATTAAAAGTTACAAAAGCAGTTAAAGTCGGAAGCATAATTTCAAGCTATTGAAATCCACTTAATTCGGTTTTATTAAAACATGAGCATTCAATTTACAAAAATAAGTGTTGAAAAAAATTGAAATAAATAAACTGCAAGAAAATAATGTAACAGATTAAACCAATGAAATAAAAAAAATCACTATTAATATCGAAACGCCGAATCAAAATCCTAAAGTACAGGGTATTGATTCGAATTACCGAATCGTTAGTAATTTGGATTACAACAGATATTATACAGGGTGAGTCAGACCATCCGTATCAGTCGTTTTTTTTCGAAAACGGTTAGTCGTAGAGAGTTGTGTCAAAAATCTGTATTATAAAAGCCCTAATGAAGAATCGAATGGTGATATTTTTTCCCCCCGGAAAGGTCGGCTTCCCTGTTAGTTTGCTCCGGAATGTTCAGAACTCCGGAATGTTAAATGGCACGATAGGTCGAAAGTGGTATTGTTGAAAAGATCTTTAAAAAATAAGCAAGTTTTGTAGGAAATTTTTTTTTTGTTACTGCCACCCCTGTTAAGTAATATTCGTTTGAAATTATTAAATTAACATGTCAGAATAACAAAAAAGTCGGCATTTAAAATCTAGTTACCTTATTAAACAATGTCACAATAAGTTTTCAATAAGTGCAACTGTTTTTTTTTGTCGGAAAATACTTCCAGGTACTCATAACGTATCTAGAAGAGCTCTACAGTGTTTAGAAGTAAATTGAAGACTTTTGAACATTTGTGACATTGTTTAATTAGGTAACTAGATTGTAAATGCCAACTTTTAAAATTAAGTTTGTTATTCTTACATGTTAATTTAATAATTTCAAACGAATATTACTTAACAGGGGTGGCAGTAACAAAAAAAAATGTCCTACAAAACTTGCTTATTTTTTAAAGATCTTTTCAACAATACCACTTTCGACCTATCGTGCCATTTAACATTCCGGAGTTCTGAACATTCCGGAGCCGACCTTTCCGGGGGGAAAAAATATCACCATTCGATTCTTCATTAGGGCTTTTATAATACAGATTTTTGACACAACTCTCTACGACTAACCGTTTTCGAAAAAAACGACTGATACGGGTGGTCTGACTCACCCTGTATGAAAAGAAAAACCGTTCGAATTACGAAAGAATTGGAATTATTGAGCGTCCAAGTTATCAATCACTTTACAATATTATATTTAGTCAGTTGCATTTTAGTACCGCTAGATAGATAAAGAAATAGTCATAACTATGTTAAGGCAAATAGGTAATGGAGGCGTAAGAAATAGTATTTTTGTGAAATCAATTTATACAAACACGCTCATTTTTCAAATAAATAAAAGATAAAGAGCTTAAGAAGAGGACCGCACGGGTGTAGGTTAACTGAAATCGCTATGACAGTAAACGGAACAACACAACGGTATATATTTTCTAAGAGTTATGTTCAAGAAAGTGAAAGTTTTTTTTTTCTTAAATCCCTACGGAATTGCGTAGAAAGGAAAAGGAGTCCTAAAAAACGCCCGAACAAGGATACGTATGTATGTCTATGTTTTCGCATTGGTGTAAAGAAATCCTTGTGCTTAGATCAAAAAGTTTTAAGCAGAATAACCGAATTTAAAGCCAGAAAATGTGTGTTAGCTAAAGAATATTTCAACTTTAAACATCTTGTATGTCTACTATTTCAGTATGTAATACCTACAACGTATTTACTTTTTTACTACACATGTACGAATCAACATAAAATTATTATGGTTTGAATTTTCATACGTTTCGAGTTTCACTTCAGACCTAGGGTCAATAAAAGCATAAATCCAACGTTTAACTATTTGTGTTTGATTCCATTTTTATTTCTGTTTATTTAGGACAATTATGTTGATTTCAGCGGATATATTATATTATTGTTTACACTGGTACATAATAGGTGAATTCTGCTGAAATTAAAGTAAAAAAAAACTCGGATCGCCGTGCCAAACCCTGCTGTCAATAAAGTTTATTTTTACAGGAATTGTGGCTTTATTGTGTAAACTTAAGTGTGTTTTTGGGACAAAATAAAATTTTTACCTATTAATACACACCTTACTTTTTTCCGTAACTGCAATATTATTGTCAATCTAACATCTACCAAATTAAATACACCCTTTAAAAAGCAAATCCGTATTTGCAGTGTTTTCATAAAATTTGTAAGTCCGGTTATGACTGACCGATATTATTAAGATTTTAACAGCATATTTTTATCTTTACTAAAGGTTTAAAATTCAATTTAAGACGATTCTATTTTTTTTTTCAGTATTTTTGACGCTAAAACCATTTTTAACCCCAAAAGATACTCTTGATATGAAATGACAATTATGTATTTTTCAATATGACCATTTGAACAGACAAATAATTATATCGTAATTTAAAAAAAACAGTCAATTAGACGATGGGACTATTTTAATTTGAAAAATACAGACACTAATTGGCATAATATACGAATATAAAGAGGTAAAGTTTGTAGGTTTGAATGTAGAAGCTTATCTCCAAATCTACTCATCCGATTTCAAAATTTTTTTTGTCGATATTTGGAATGGACCTTCAGGATAGACGTCGGCTATAATATATTATCACGCTTTTTGTGGAGATCATTTTTGCAACGCAAGTCGCCAAAAAAACGGTGGCAATCTACAAATTCGGGCGAAACCGGACTAAGCCGCTAGTAAAAAATAAAATAAAGTTCCTGTTATGGCTAAAATTAAATATTTATATTATACTAGCGGCCCTGTACGTGCTTCGCTACGTATAAAGTGAAATAATAAAACAATTTAATTGGAACATCTATCTATCTATTTTATTTATTTTAAAATATACATGGACGTATATGTGTGTATGTCGAGCACTCCGGCTGCGCCGTCGTGCCCGGTGCAAAAGAACGAATGGGGAAGGAAGAAAAAAAATTTAGGGGTGGACTACCCCTAACATTTAGGGGGATGAAAAATAGATGTTGGCCGATTCTCATAGATACCGGATAAGCACAAAAAATTTCATCAAAATCGGTCAAGCCGTTTCGGAGGAGTATGGCAACGAAAACTGTGACACGAGAATTTTATATATATAGAGATTTGCTTTTCATTTCCATGGTTACTTATTATGGTTTCTGTTTACATAGAAATTTTGGAAGGATAATATTGGATAATATGCAAATATGAAGAGTCCTATTGTTTTTTGGAAATGGGCGCATGTGCAGAAGAGATATATGCTATAACGTCGTTTTATTTATATTGTAATGGTACATTTTTTATGACGGTTTGATATTCTATTTATTTCTTTTTCAAAAATTTATAGTTTCGGAAATATTTTGAAAATAATTAAATCAGCTGATGATGTCAAAAAGAAATTAGTTAGGTAGCTGCCAAGCATGCTTTTGTTAATTTTTGCATGAGTGATAACATAATGTACGTAACCATGCAAACGAATAGCAAATATCATATTACTAGCTGTTACCTGCGTCACTGCAGAAATGTTATTTTCTTTATTTTAATCTCAACTTTCGTGCCAGCTGTAAACAAATATTTTCAGAAAAATGTATTTTAACTGTGCCGTCTATATACGTCTATTTTACTTTATGTTTTATAAAACGACGTATTCATAATTATGATACGTTTCAGGCTATCCATGGACATGACACAAGAAATAGTTCTAATGTTATTTTGCCGAAGTCTACACTGATGTTGTTTAATAAGAGCGCCGAATATAACGCCTTGAAAATTTTCAATAAATTGCCAGACAGTTTCAAAAATCTAAAAATTTCTAAATTTAAAAGAGCATTGAAGACTGCTCTTTTTAAACAATGTCTGTATAAGGTAGACGATTTTATTGTTAATGAGTTGTAAACACTATTTATCTTTCTTTTGACAAATCCTATACATAATTGTATGCCTTTGGATAAATAAATTCTAATTCTAATTCTATAAAATGCCAACTAATGCCAATATTTCTGTAGTTAGAATGATCCTGTCGCCCAAAAGGCTGGGTTTATTTAGATGCATTCTCAGTCATTTGTGAGAAACTATTTCACGTTTTGTAGCCCTTATTCTTTTCTCAGTTTAATTAATGACATTCTTCATCATTAAAGCCTTCTCAGGAAAATTTACCCTCTATTTTGTGAAACAAGCCGCAATGAAAACCAAATATATATACTTAGTCTGAATGTTCTACTGTCCACTGGTCCACATAATGACGACGTAACTCATTAAGTTTTCTACACGAGAAGAAACCATTAACTCCAAACAACCCCTGACTTATTGTACGGACAATGAATGGTATAAGTTAGACTCTTGGTAACAATATTCTTACACTTGTTTAACCAATCAAATTACGTATCTACTCCACCAAAGAACTTTAATCGGAACGAGAAACGCGGATGACTAATTGACAATCGGAATTGCTAATTACAATTTTCTCGAAGTTTAAGGTACATTTTAATTGCAAATAGTAGTTCTGAACTGACGATACAACAGGCATGATGACATTAACAAAGAATTACTAAAATAATGAAGTAAATTATAAAAATTCTTCAGAAAGGTATTCATTTTTATATTTTAAACGAGATTAAATTGTATTTTGTTAAAATAGAACTACAAAATACAGCAAACTGACATATTAAAGGAAACACCAATCAGAGCGAATTACGTCACGATTATGTAAACACTATTCTACTTCGTAATACGTCGAATAAAAAATACAAGTATTATTGTGAAAAAAGCGTGGGGCGCTCGATGTACGAAAATGTGGAACAAAGCGCCCCACGCTTTATTCACAATAATACTTGTATTTTTTATTCATTATTGTTTTAAGCTTATTTTAAAAAACATATTTTTTACTTTTTAGTTCGATATAAAGCGTGTTGTTTAGTTTTTTTTAAACTATATTTATTAGAAAGAAATGTTTCATTAAAACCTGTTGTGTAAATAACATGTTTTTATGCAGACGTATTGCTCATTTTGATACACAAAATGAGTTTTAAAAACTGTTCTGCTTTTAAAACTCTCAAACGAATTTTATAGACTTTTTAAACACATAGCGTCAGCTTATCTAAAAATAATATTTAGTAGAGTCGTAAATTGAAAACGCAAACGCTGAGATAAAATGAATACCCCTGTAGATCTACACAGTTTAGTTTTTGTGAACCCAAATTGATTTTCATAAGCTTTGCGTAGGCCGAAAATGGAGATGAACTCTAATATCTGTTTCTGTATTCAGATCGTTTCATTTCAATAAGAACAATTGATGAGAAATAGACAGTTTTCTTATTTGCACCACCGTGTAACACATTTTCCTGAATAGAATGCTACGCAACATGAAAAATACATACCGTGTAGCCACATCTCGACATATACACATATATTTTTCTTTTACGCATATTGTATATTGTTTACGCTTTAATACTGCAAGTAAAATCTTATCAAAGGGTTTTCCATTGTAGGATAGATAGATAGATAATATATTTGTACTGCCCTAAGTGGATACATCGTCAATAATACATTAAATTTAAAAATTAAAATTTAAAAATTCATCAATGTTATAAAAACAGTGTTTGATAAAAAACAATTTTAAGCTACTTTTAAATTTTTTTAGGCATTGAATGCTACTTAAGCTGTTAGGAAGTTTATTATATAATGCACATCCAATGTATTCTGGGTTTTTTTGTGATAGGGATAGCCTACATTTGTCTAGTCTGATGTCACCATTGTTTCTAATACTGTAACTATGTATATTATAACCTTTAGTGTATGTATTAATGTTTTTTTTAATCTGTAAAATACATTCAAACATAAAAATACTAGGAACTGTCAGGATGTTATTATTTATGAATACATTTTTGCATGTTTCCATCGATTTCAAACAAAAAATTAATCTTAGTATTCTCTTTTGCAAAATAAAAAGTCTTTGAACATCTGATGATTGACCCCAAATAACTATATTATACTAGCGGCCCTGTACGTGCTTCGCTACGTATAAAGTGAAATAATAAAACAATTTAATTGGAACATCTATCTATCTATTTTATTTATTTTAAAATATACATGGACGTATATGTGTGTATGTCGAGCACTCCGGCTGCGCCGTCGTGCCCGGTGCAAAAGAACGAATGGGGAAGGAAGAAAAAAAAATTAGGGGTGGACTACCCCTAACATTTAGGGGGATGAAAAATAGATGTTGGCCGATTCTCATAGATACCGGATAAGCACAAAAAATTTCATCAAAATCGGTCAAGCCGTTTCGGAGGAGTATGACAACGAAAACTGTGACACGAGAATTTTATATATTAGATTTTATAACTGTATAAACTAGTGAGTAGTAAGCTTGTAATAATACTTCTTGATTAACAAATGACTTTAATATTTTTATTGCAAAATATGAAGAGTTAACTTTTTTGCATATGTGATTTACATGATCAAACCACTTTAAATTTTTATCAATATATAGACCTAAGTATTTGACACAACTAACTAAAGATAGATCTTTAAATTGAAATGAAATAATGTGTAATTAGATTTTTTTTTCATTTGAAGTGCATTCAACGACATTATTTTTGAAAAAAAAAAACATGGTTCAAATGACTACAATGATTGATCCAATTTTCAATTACTTTTTCACTCACGAACAATGCTTGACGTGCAAATTTTTTGGTTTATTAGAATAAACAAAAAAAAAATAATAATTTAGCGATACAAAAAATCTAAATAAAATAAATGACAGGATTCGGAGTCAACTGCTTAAATGCCCGATCAGTGATTTCTTGGCTTAAGTACTTGGGCCCGTTGACTCATAAGGAGAAAGATCTAAGTCTTCAGGCAAAATTAGCCAAGTTGAGATTTAAGGGATATTTAGTTCTTAATTCAGGTTTACTCGAACAGTGACAATATTCTAATGCAAACAAGCATGCCAATGACTATTGAAGCAATCTTTCAAATTTCCTGATAAGTCAACGAATTGTGCCATTTCTAGATCGATGAGGCAGTCTATAAAGGTGGTGCGAGCTGCGTTGATCGAATAGAAAACACATTTTACTAATAAATAGTAAATACATATCTCGATTTTTGTATAAATTTCCATGATGATTTATTAAACCTGACTGAACATAATTGTCAAAAATTTCTAAGATCAGCAAATGACATTATATGCCCATGCGTTGTTTTTAAAGTTCTTACGCTCCTATCGGAAAATGTTCTTGGACAGCTTGATACAGAACTAATATAGGGAATGTTAAGTCCAATTATATTTTACGTTTTTGCTTTAAACATAATTTTTAACATGCAAATTTCAGGTATTACAAGCGTTCGTTTTAAGCGAATTTAACTGTATACGTTTGCATTATGTATATGCACCTTTATCATTTCAATCAACATACGCTATGTAGTGTATCTATCATACCATGCATGAATATATGATGTGTGCAGAAGAAAGGAAAAGCCTGGGCCGGGCGAAGTTACAGGAAGGAGTTGTGTAGCAAAAGTAAAGAATTATCTCTACATTTTCCGCTCAACATAAAAGTTTGAGCCATTGTGCGTTTCACTTCATGCCTGTCAACTTTATATACCTCCTCTGTGCAACTATACATTCTTCGTTCATTCGGTATTATTTTCATTTTATAGACGCTTTATGATTTATATGCGTGAATTCCACTACGGTATTCCATGCAAAATTGTAAATGTAGCTATACATGTTATGTTTGCCGAATTTAACATCCGTACATAGTATATTATATATAATATACATTTACTTATCTATATTTAACCATATGGGCAGCATGTTTCCTGTAGGTATGCAGTAAATATTAACTTTATTGTAAAAATAAACAAATACAGACAAATAAATAATTTCTATAGTACGTTTTTCGGAATTTTTAATAATGTGTTAGCAAAGCAAAGAAATCATCCAGTAAAAAATATTTAAAACTTATAAATGAACCTTAAAACTGAATATAAATATCGATTTTGGCTCCTCTTTATGCGAAACTACACCCAAAAATTAGAATACATTTACAATCTCTATTTTCCCTTATTATCATAGTCCATCTTTCGTTAGGTAAAATTTATTACGAGCAGAAAAAAAACAAGTTTTTCATGGGGTCACTGGAAAATTTAATAGTCTTAGACATTTTTCGACACAGGCATTTAATTTTTTTCTTATACAGTGTCAACTCAATATAGCGAAATTGAAGGGAGCGGGTATTTTATTGCGTTAGAAAGACTTTTCGTAAAACGGAAAGTAAAAGAAAATAATTTAATTTTACGAATAAGTGGTTATAATTTTGACTAAATATAGTGAAAAAAATGTACATAATAAAATTATAATCTGTTAACTTAGTTGTTTTTTACTATACCAGTATGTTAATCTTTCGTTGTATTTTACTGAGATCATCTTCGTTAAATAAAAATAATTTTTCTAATAATTATTTTGCAGCATTCTGAGCTTGTTAAATGCTGGGTGGTGGCTCAAAATCATCCACTTTTACAACAAACATGAACACATTTCTAAGAATCCCTTTGTTGAGGTCTAAATATAATGACATATTGTTTCGCTATTGAGAGTGGTTGTTACGCTATATAGGGTATTTCAATATATGGGTAACAATGTAAACCAAACAAACTTAGCAATTTATACGTTTTAAGGAGTTTTTCAGTAAATAGCAGTTCGCTTTATAGAGCTTACACTGTATAAACCTTGCATCATTTTTTTTTTATTTTAACAAAAAAAACAAGTGAATCGACTGCTGTGGCCATTATCACTACAAAATGATTACAGTGGTTATCATCACAATACTGCAAAAATTACAAATTTATTATAGTAATGGTAATTTTACTTATAAGATAGATAAGTATGGTAAGTATTTATTATGGATATTGTATATTAGTAAAGGTAAGTTTAGATTACTTGTGTATCATTCAAGGCAACGTATCTGGTTTGCTAATCAAAGTAAATTCGTATTATGTAAAGGGATTGTAACATAATGTATTTCAAACTAACATCCATTATTACCCACAAATAATGTTAAGTTATATTTAGTTAATATTTCAGCAAGAAAGTTTTTTAAGCATTTTACATTACGATCGCAAAAATATGAAGTACCGCTTATGTGCTAATATTTATATTGTTCATTTTCTTGTTTGATTTCTATTCTCACATAAAAAGCAGACTTGGGTTGAATAAAAAGAAAAAAAGATTTTTATTGAAAAGCCAAAGTGTTCCTCATTCAAAAGTAAAAATAAATGAGTGTTTTTAAGTACATTGAGTGCTTGTACTTGTTACAAGCACCTACACAATGTCGTTATATATGTTGTGATCAAAGGTTCAAGTGCGGAGCGCCTAAAATTGACTGGCCAATGTGCCGATCAAACCACTGCACTGCACTGGAACGATTTTAGGCAAACCTAGGAGAGCCTAACAGGGCTGGTAATATAATTTACTAATATTTACTATGAATGGTTATTACATACTTCAGCGGTGGAATATTATTTCATATTGAAGGAGATTAAATTTCGTTGAGGAACAATTGAAAAAATAAGCCTTACCAGAGTATCGCCTGTGGTCAACGTTTCGAAAATTATTTCTATCCTTAGGGCCTCAATGCTAGTTTAAAGATGGTAGATTCTACAGATTTTTTATACATGATAATTTAAATATTTTTTGAAAATAAAAATTTTCGAAACGTTTGCCACAAGCGATACTCTGGTACTTAATTGTTCCCCAATCAAATTAAATCTCCTTCAATACATATTTTTGGAACACAACTACTACTAACAATTTAATATTTTGTATATTATCGCTACTAAAGAAATGCTTTTAGGAAAATACTTTTGGGTGAAGTATCACGGTGTACTATATACAATTTTTTATTCATATACCATGTTTAATATCTTTTTAACTCATTTGGAGCTGTACAAAATTAGGACCCGATTTTCCAGAATAATATGTCCAATTTGTAAAATGTGAACAAAGCAAAAGAAAGTTAACACCTCTATTTACTGGTGACATTTTGCTACCGTTCAGCGTTTTCAAGTATGGCAACTATTGTTCCCAGTGGAAATTTCTTCATGAACAGACTGTACGCCGGCTGTTAAGTATAGTGATTTTCATGAAATACGAGAGAGATATCAACAGGAACAATGTTTACAGACTTCAAATCACGCCGTCTACCAAAGATAAATTGCAATCCAATAAAATAAGGCGGTTACTACTTGATTTTATATGGCTTGTGAGTTCGGCTTTCAACATTGGTTTTTTCCATTTTAGGGTGCTTTCTTCATTGATGTAATGCTATACTTCAACTTTATTGTTTTCGTATAAGACTGGAATTATTACCTGCGTATACCTATACTTACTTAATATTTTATGTTTAAAAGAAACCGTATGCAACTTACATAATTATATTTGTCATTTAATAATTATTGTTTAATAAATCCAAAGATTATTTTCAAGTTGTTTTATTTACTTATTATTAATTGCAAATCGATCTGATTTCAGCTTAGATCAATGAGCTGTGATCTATACGACTGTCATATTCAAAATGAATATTTTTTTTAGTTTTTTTGTGTTTTTATTAAATAGCAAAATAATAAATTTACTAACGGCATTAAGATATAATAAAGCTAAATAAAATGTATGAAGTTTTACGAAACCAATTACAGTCAACACAAATAGTCAGTATTGTATGTTTGTAATTCGAATTTTATTTATATTTTTCAAAATATGTCATTTCAAAATCTTCTTTTAATTATGTTCGAGATTTTTTTCAATTTGTCATTGTGTACGTATAGGCTACTGATTATAACCTAAAAAACAGGGCAATAAGGAACTAAGACATTAACGGTTTTTTTTTGCAGGAATCGGTCAATGGGTTATTTAAAAGAAAAAAACCGCGGAGTGCTATTAGAGGGTGGAAATTAAAGATAGGGAAGAAAATGCACCCTTTTCAGTTTTTTTAATATATCTCCTAAAATAAGCAAAATTTCGATATACTTTATATGTAACTTTTTGTAGAAAATTGAATTTCCCATCGAAATGGCTTATTAAAAAAATTTTAAAACATGTTTTTAAGATATAAATGTTGAAACAATTTTTTTTTAAATGCTGGGTCGATTTTTTTTTAAATACGCTATTTTGATGGGAAATTCAATTTTCTACAAACATTTTCATGTAAAGTATATACAAATTTTGCTTCGTTGGCGAGATATATTAAAAAAACTGAAAAGGGTGCGTTTTCACCCCTATCTTCGATTTCCACTCGCTAATTTAATAGCACTCTGCGGTTTTTTTTCGTAAATGACCCATTGACCGATTTCGGCAATAAAAACCCGTGAACGGTTTAGTTCCTTCATATTTCACATAATCAATAGCCTAGTATTCTAGAAAACATTGATAACATATTTTTAATCTTCAAAATTTTAAACAAATACTAAAATATTCTCGAGTAGAGGCAGAATTTCAACACTGAAATAGTATATTGTGCAACTAATGCGACAATGCCGCACGAGTTGCACATACTATTTTTTATTACGAATTAAATTTAAATTAAAATTTTATTACGAATTAAAAAAAGAAATTAGAAGTAATAAAAATTAAAATTGAATCATTAAAAAGTTGAAAATTCAGTTAAAATTGTTATTGTATTGGTAACTATGGTAACTCTGAATTTGCGTGCGGCAAACAATAATTTCAGTGCGACAAATAAAGTTTCCGCACGCAAATGAAAATATAGCTACTTTTCAACCGTAACAGCGTGCGTAAACATACCTTTCCCCGCATGGGTAATAAAAAAATACTTTTTTTACTCCATGAAAAAGTATTTTAAAGCCCAATAAGTAAAATATAGCTGTGTAATGGAATATTGATTTATTCTTGTTTATTTTTTTACGTTTGGAATCTTTCTGAGAACAGAAATATAATATAACAAAGCTGCTTGATGTGAGAATTAAATCCGAAAAGAGCATTTACGATGCCAACTGAATACAACAAAGAAATGAAAGAACTTTATGCATATTTATAAAAAATAATTTATAGCGAGTGACTTACCAATAACTGTAAGGTTGACCTTGCTGTTGCGTGTCTGCGCTATACGGAAGTCGACGCGGCAACGGTAGACGCCGCTGTCGGTATCCCGGATATGGTCGACGCCCAGTTTGGCGGGCCGTCGGTCCGGCATAAAGTAAGCGCGATTCCCGAACACGTTCTCGTCCGACCAGCGTTCGGCCATACTGAACCCGCGATCACGACTATCCACACTGTAAAAACACATGCACGTAATTTTATATATAGTCATGTGCTCGCCCACCGAATATATTAAGGATAACAGGTTAATTAATGGAACATAAACTATTGCGGAAGTTTATTAATAATGATGTCTTGTTTAGTGAATGATATACAAACTAAATTATATAACACTTTAACGAGCTGAATAATATTTTCACACCTAAATTGTCACAAAAATGCAAATACAGTCTAATGGCCGTATTCACCGAACGTAAGTAGTAATTTTTCCGGTTCATTTGTTAAATTCCTCCGAATAAATAGCGATAATTCAATTCACCAAGCATAATCATGTTTACGACAGGTATAAATCTATTCTGTCCAAATTCTCGGATATAAATATTTACTCGCCTGATAAAATAATAATAACCGTCACATAGATCGTAATACCTAACCTATAAACGTGGAGTATTATATCTGCAGTTGCTCTTGTGAATTTATTTATGTGTTTATTAACCTTTTGTAAAGTGTATAGTTGTAAAACATTAAAGTTAGTGGAAGTTTTGTGTTCAAGTGGGTTAAGATAAAACATTATTATTTTAATGAAATTTTTTTATTGACGTTTACACTAATGCCATCGGCCAGATATTTGGGTGAACGTCACAATATTCAACAAAAATACCAAGGAGTATAGTGCAGTGTGTATTTATTCCTCAACTAACTGTTTTACCAAATAATTTGGTTAGTAAACTGAAAGTAATTTTTATTGTAACGAATAAATTTGTTCCAAGATTAGTAATTTCTATCCTCAACAGTATTTGATAAATATGGCCATAAGGAGAGTATTGTTAAAGTAGTTAAGAAATTGATCTTTAATGAACTAATTTACTTATTATGGTCAGTTATTCATAACTTATATTGTTGTCGTTCCTCTTATGTGTTTTTGATAATATAATAACGAGAAAAGTAGAATCTTAATATTCTGTACAATATAATTATTTTTATTGCCAACGATTCGTCTATTACTTAAGACTTCCTCAAGGCTTTTGTCAGTAACCAATTACTATTGTCTGTTCGTTGAAAACCCATGGTTTAATTTTTCACTGTAAAATCTGAACTAAGATCAATTTTTTCCGTTACTATATTATCAAAATTTGAACATTATATTTATTAACGCCAAAAGAAAGGCATTAAGAAACTTGGGATTACCATAATTTGCTCAAATGATATTTGATTAATTTGAGATAATATTACGTCAAATGGTAAATGAAAAGAGGTATATTTTTCGTAGATTTTGTCTTCTTTATTAACTAGTTATTTTGTACCAGCTGTAGGTAATAACAGATTGTTTAGTATAGTAACTCGTTTATAATTAGTTAATAGTAAAAAAAATTGAAAGATAAAAAGAACAAAATACAATATTAGCAAAAAAATGTTTAAAGGCAAACTTTTATTGAAATGTACTAAAAATGAAAAAACATTTTTTTTAAATTTAGATTGATAACTATAATAAAAGCGTGGGTTGTGATTACTAAACGATCGTAGAATTTACAGTCCACGTTTTTATAATTCTGAACTTAAATTATTAAAATATATTTTTTTTCTTTTTAGCACATTTCAATGAATTTTTTTTACTAATATTCTATTCTGGAATTAATAATAATGATGGAATAATTTTTTAACCGACCTGTATATAGGTGTTCCGAGGTCCTCGCGATACCACAGCACCGTGAGCACAGCGTCGTTCTCTGTGACTGTGGAAATGTCGCACGGCAGGAACACTTGATCGCCGACAACTGCCTGCACGTGGTACATTGGAACTGCAACAATAAGCAACACACAATTTATTGCCACACGATATTAACACAAATATTACTTCACTATTGAAACTACGTAGAGACATTCATATTTCACATAAATACAGCAATTTTAAAACCTGTACCGAACTTAAAAAAATACCGATATACAGTGTGGTCACTTAAGTGTGCAACATATGGAAAAATTTTGACGTGATAACGTCTTATAAATTGATGAAACACCGGCTGCACGCACGAAAAAGTGTCACGTTCCGCCTGAGCCTGAGCGTGCAAGCGAGAGCGCGGTATAAGCGATAGAGAGGCACGATCGGCCCAAGCGTCGGCTTGTACGCATTTCTCTCTCTTCTCGCGTGACGTCAGAGAGTTCATCAATGTTTCTTTATAACGTTATCACGTAAAACTATCATCCGTAAACCGACTTTACAGACAACCAATTTTTATGAAAATACATTTCATAACACCTCCTTGAATTTTTTTTAATTAAATGCACAACCAAAATACAAATATTGCCAAAAGTTGGTGCATGTCCGATAATCATTTTAGGTGCTCTTAGAATTGTTGAAACTCAAACAGCATACAGAGTGGGTCAAAAAATACAAAAATTGTACAAGAGTAAAGTGCCCTTATTTCAAAAAATTCAGCGAAATGTTATAAAAAAAGTTGTTTAGAATTAAAAGTTATGCCCAAATACCAAAACAAGGCCTTCTAACAAAAACAATTTTTTTTTTTGAAAAACCAAAATTATAATTTTTTTGAAATTTTTTTATACTTACCTTAAACACACTAATAAATTATTCAAAATCAAATCAATTTTGCATAACTTTGTTCAAATTCAGGCATATTTGTAAAATTAACTTAGATTTTAAATTTTTTATGAAATCACAAACTTTATGTTTGTTGCAACGATATTAAACACCCTGTATGCTGTTTGAGTTTCAACAATTCTAAGAGCACCTAAAATGATTATCGGACATGCACCAACTTTTGGCAATATTCGTATTTTGGTTGTGCATTTAATTAAAAATTTTCCCATATGTTGCACACTTAAGTGACCACACTGTTTATTTTAAATTAAACCAAAAATGTTTAGTCAGTTAAAAACAATTGCATCTCAAGAACCAAAAGAAGAAAATGTGTCCAGTCTTTTAGTACGACTTTGAACGTAGATTTAAGATCGTTGGCAGAGCCAAAAATACACCCCCACTAAGTTAGACGCTGTTTTAAGAAAATATAAAAGAATATTAAGAGGAAAGCGGAAAAGACAACAACTTTTTAGTGCCGTTGGTGACCATTTGCGTTTGCGTGATGACCATTATAATATTCAAAAAGAAATAAGGCTACAATTTTCGTATTCGTCGAAGAGCAATAGTGGCAAAGTATGCGTCAAAGTTGTAAATTAATAATTTCTATAACTACCGTCAAACTATCAGAGATTGAATTAATTATTTCCATAACTACTCAATCAATTAAATGCAATTTACTGTTTAACTCATAGAGATATAAATTAAGAGAGAGAGAACGCTGCCAAAAACAAGAACAAATCAGCATTGTTTTGCATCATTTGTTACCACAGAGATAAGAATCTGTTTTGTCTCTTAATTTCAGATACGTTCACTGCTCTTTCGCATACTCTATTGTAATATCTCTATGGTATCTGTATTGACTTTATTATGACATTGACGTGCCAGTGGCGCACTCAGAAGGCAGATAAAAATCTGCTAACTCTCACTGATTTTGATTCCATTTTTACAGCATAGCAAGTGTCTTTTTGAAAACAATAAAAATGCTTATAACAATTAAATGCGTTTAATAAATTTCAATACGATTTTTTTTCTGGTAGAAAATAAAGGGAATAAAAAATAAATCAAGTCTACCGTGAAGAATGGTGACCTGTAGAGCGTATTATGTGATGTTAAAATTGATTGACATATTATAAATGTGATTTTTCAGAGCTTCAGAAAGTCTAAAACTGTAAGAACTTAGTTGATTTGACGATATTACCAAAATTCATAAACTCCCAGACTCAAATTACAAGAATTTGAAATTTGAAATGTTAATCGGCTGTAGATTCAAATAATTCCATCTACTGGCGAAATTAAATTAATTTAAGTGGTACATTTTCTAGTCATCTAAAAGTATTTTTAAGTACAGCGCAGATAAATATTTTGTATGTTTGAAGTCACTTTTGACTTCTGTTGTTGAGCGGTTTTTATTTACAATATTTATCTATCTTCGATTGTAATATAAATCGCAATTAATGTTGTTAATAAATCGTATAAGCTTCTTTTCTTGATAAAACAAATTTCATGCCGACGTCGTAAATATTTTGTCTGATAGCGATATTAATTCCAGTAGGTTATGAGAACCTTGACACTACGAAGTAGTCCATGCGACGCTGTCTGATAGAAGTGTAAGCAGTTGTTGCGGTTCGTGTGGTATGCATAAGATTTACCACAGTTATGAAGTTTTGGGATAGAAATTTCCAACTTTCCAATATACCAGCAAAATGGAGAATATGTCGAGCAAAATATCATCACGGGAATTTGATATTTAAGCATAGTCAGGTAACCCGTATAAATATTTGACTATAATAAAGTGACTTAAAAAAGTGTTGGCTGTTTTTGGTAATTAATTATATTTGTTTTTTTTTGTTTATTTATTTATTTATATCTAAACTTAATTCAAGCAAATTATGTTGACAAATTTGAATCTCACATTTCATCGTTTTTAGTACAATAGAACGGGCATGATGACAAATTTTGAAATTCAGTTCTATAATGTAGGCACACGAATACTATTTCCGATAAGAAAAACATTATTTCATCAATAAACTAAATTTTAACGCAAATTATTGCATTTTTATCTTTCTATTTTGAAGTTATCGCGAAGACGCATTTGACGTCAAGCCTCAGTGACCGCTGACATTAGATGTTGTGTTTATGAGTGTAGAGCTGTCGAGCAGAGGTATTTCGTAGAAAGGTATGTAAATTTACTCAATTGTATGACTTATATTAAGTATTTTATTAAAAGTAGGTACTCAGTATGCCTTTCTTTAGTTGCAAGTTAACTAGCCTCAAAAATAACCTATGACATAAGTGTTATAAAATATCACAAAAAACAACACACCAATTAAATAAATGATGCAGAAGTGAATGATCGCAACAAAAATTTAAGCGACACGGTGATTATTTACTTGAAGTGTTTATATTCTTTAATTTAAGAAGGCGTGACGTCATTCACTGTTTCAGTCAACGTGGCCGATTGCAGTATTTTATACTTTTATTTTATTAAAAATCTTATTAATCTCAACGTTTATGTTAACACTGAGTCATTTTTTAGAATCCTTAATTTAACGTATATTTTTCTCTATAACCATTTATTCTTTGATTCTTTTATATTGTCCTCATGCCTATTACAAAATGTTATGAACATTTATCTTATTCTTAATTTTATTATGATAATTTTTATTAGTAGTAGAGTTTTAAATTTGTTTAAATTATAAAATTCGTAACATTATTACTACACTACACCCGTACCTCCACCATTATGGTGGAATAACGGGTATAAGTAGAATAATTTTTTATTGCAGTGATTAGACAATTTTACAAACTTTCCGTTAAGTCGGTCAAATAATGGAACCTAGGAGCGAAAAAAAAAATCGTGAAAAACTTAAAAAAAATAATTGTTCCAAAATTTTTCTAAGATATTAATAAATCTGGCAAGATATACAGAATTTATGAAAACACTAGTTGGGGAAAAGGAAATTACTTACTAAAAGTGTAGAAAATAGAGCGAGAAAATTCATGCCGAGTATTGAAATTAACTCTTGTATGCAGATCTAAAGTTCCTCACATTGTTACGCACACGGAGTGTTTACTCGTATATTTGAAACCGTTTACTCAAATAAACATCCAAAGTGAGCGCCACAGGTATTTCTAAATCAATTGAGTTGCCAAATGATCAGCAGCTTCACTGCTCAACAGCGCACGATTTTCAACAAGTCATAAACATCAACTCACTCACTTCCTGTCTAATTTATTATTATTATTATTATTATTATTATTATTATTATTATTATTAATAATAATAATAATAATAATAATAATAATAATAATAATAATAATAATAATAATAATAATAATAATAATAATTTATTTAGAGAAAAGCCGCAGAGCATTTATCTCTCTCTAGGATTAATAAAATTATAAAATTTCCTAATAAAATAGTTATTGGCGTAACTAGTAGTCTAAGTCATTCATCGCGCTGACAGGTCATGACTTAGCCTACAAGTTGCGCCCATAATTTTATTCAACAATTGCGCGTTATTCATGTTTTAATTATAATGAGATGTTGTAAATATCTATTTATTTCTTTATAAAAAAACTGTCAATACTAAGAGCACCAAACAGCACGATTCAATGTTTTGGTTTGAGGTTAGCCGGTTATGTCGAAAACATTCGGCCTCTCAATTTTAGCCTCAATGGGTAACAACGGAGTTGTTGTTACCTACTATTTCGTTACGACTCAGAAAATAGTTACGTTTATTTTCATTACTCCACAATGGCCGAGCTAGTAGGAATCTTCATTGAGTTATGACAAGTAATTGTCACCAGTCGGTAAATGGCTATTTAGGGTTCGGTTTTGAGGCATGATAAAACATGAATAACGCGCATCAGTTGAATAAATATGTTTATTAAAGTAATAAGAAAAAAAAACCTTCTCATTAGTACTACGAGAGGCATGTCACGTGTATTAGTAATAATTATTACTAAATAATTAATTAATAAAATGCTAATAATCCTGTCAAAATTGATTTTACCATTTCAACTCCGCAATTGGGAAATAGAATAAGTCAAAATTCAATTTTTAAAATTTTAAAAGTGAAAATATTGTAGAGTTAATTCTACAATAGTTTTTTTGTCTTGATGTTCCCCGAGTCCAAAAGACCTATTTTTGGAAAAAGCCGGTTGAGCGAATTAACATTAAATTTAGAAGGATGCTTTATGTGCAAATATGAAGAGCTCTATTGTTTTTTGGAAAAAAATCGGCACATACACAAAAAAGATACACGGTGTCTCAAAAATTTGGAAAGGAAAAAAATCTTGCCAACTACGCATCAAAAGAAAAAACACGTGCCAAATATTTTCAAAAAAACTATTTACTGACACCATATTTGACCTCCTATCTCATTCATTTATTGATCAATGTTTTTATTATGTACGTTTTTAAACCATGTCTGTAATTGTATTGCTGTATGAATTAACAAAATACCATGACTGTTATACAGTAGAATGCCGGTTATCCGAATGCCGATTAACCGAATCGCCAATTATCCGAATCGGTCCTACTCGTAATATAAAAAATTAAAACCAAGTAATTTTTCAATAAAAACAAGTTTTGTGGGGACGCAAGAATACAATTGCCGTGTAAATGCTACAATGGTATCAGCACACGTCCAAGTTGGAACTCGCTCGAGTCCAGATATATTTCAACTGTTATGGTTGAAAGCTAGAAGGAAGACACTACATGTCCGATTACCTGAATTTTCGATTATCCGAATCAACCCCGGTCCCAATTAATACGGATAATCGGCGTTCTACTGTAATTAAATTACTATGGACTTTGTAAATGTGTGTCCAAAAGGATATTACAACCGAAAAGAGGATTTATAAAGAATAATTATGTTTCGTTCTGTAGTGGTTTGAACCTTTGTTAGAAATAGAGGAAGACAAGGATCAACATCATCTGGAAGTATATCAGATGCAACAACATTCGGTGCTAATTACGTATTCGTTTGTAGGTACCTAGGTATTTAAGGTGTATAGACTACGTACGTAAGTAAGTATTTACTCTGTGTTAAACGCAAAGTACTTTGCATACGGTAAACACCAACTGCCACAAGAATCATTTGTGTATACAGTATAATTGTTAGATTGGCATAACGTCCCTGGATATGTACGATCCTTATTAAAGATTTGACGAAAGCACTGACGTCTCCCAACGAATACAAGATTCCAAGAGAGAACTATCATACAAACTGAGTCTTTAAGTTTTAAGGTCCAGATATTTCAACGAAACAAAGGACATTGTCTGAACTTGGTACAAATTTTAACCCAAGTACCTAAACTGAGTACATATTGAAATATCTTGTTATATATAACAATTTTTTGTGTTGCATAAAAACTGTTTATCCTAGAGGAACAGAAATATCTCTTCGTCAAACAATATAGGTAAGTAAAACTATAAAAATTAATTATAGCTCAGCTTATGGTTTACTGTTAGTATTGACAATTGAAATAAAAATCAAAGGCCAGGGTGAGTTTATAAAAACACATTGAAATAGAATTCATTTGCGGGCAGCACTAAACTAAATCCCCTACTAAAATGGGCAAATTATTTATGCTGCCCTTTGTTTATAATACTAAAAATATTTTTTTTCTGTCCGTATTATTCAAGAATTGCCAATGTATGTAGGCGGATTAGTTGCATTTGGACCAAATCTGAAGAGATACAAAAGGGCACGTACGCTTTTAGAATTTAGTCTAGGATTTACGCGTCTAAAGGTCAGATATTTTTTTCTAAATTTATAAAAATTGATAGTGTTTATATTATTTTTCTACTTTTTGATTTTTGACTCAACATTAATATTACTCAAAACAAACCTTATTTTTATTAGTGTTTGACTTTCTATGAATTAAATTATAAATATTATTCAAACTTTGTGAATTGAGTTCTTGAAGTAGTTATGAATACCTACTTCATAAAGAAAATATACTTAGTTTACAACAATTACTATAAACGGTTTATCAGATCACTGTAGATGACGGTATAGTAATATGTATATTGTGTATATTCAGGGATACAACCTCACCTACAGGAAGGTTAATAAAAGTGATTAAACATTAACTCATGGTTAATTCAGAGGCTTACGGGCCGATTAATTTCTCATCAATAACACATCAAACAAAGCGTGCTTTAAACACGCTGATGTGCGTTTAATTATATTGATCAGTGACGGTTATTGCTTAAAACTGATGGACATTCACACAGATAAACTCTGTAACAAAACAATTAAAAAGTACCCAAACAAGATCTCAAATCAGCCATTCAACTTTATCCGAAGATATATTTACTGATTTAAATCTTTGATTGACGGCTGATTACTCTTCAATTAATAAAATTAGCGAACAATTTTTCACACAATATATTACAAAAATTATAGGATTATAATTCAATTAAATGACGTTTCGAACCGGATTTGGACCTTTTTTGGAATTAAGCTACAATATATAAAAATTAATTAGTAATTATTTTGGAAAAGAATTTAAATCATTTTTTTTCTAAAACAAAATGAAAAAACATTAAAAAATTTCATTACATCATTTTTTGTTTTCGAAAGAAAAGATGACTTAAATTCAAATACTGAAAATTCAAACATGATACCTATAATAATTACATTCGACAAATATTCAAAATTATTAATGATATTTTGATAGAAATAAAATTAAATAAATTAATATGAAAATTAATGAAACAAAAAAATTAATGAAAAATGAAAATATATGACGATTAATTTTATTTCTATCAAAATGTCATTAATAATTTTGAATATTTGTCGAATGTAATTATTATATCATGTTTAAATTTTCAGTATGCCCTTATAACTATATAATGTATAATATATATAATATATAATCTAGTTTTGAATTACAGAATAAGTATAGAACTTGCCAGAAGTGCACTGATTTTTCGCAACATTAGCGCCTTCTGGCGGCTCTTTATCTTCCGGCTAGCCTTCTGGCAATTTTTTCTCTACTTACTTGTACTATCTCCTATTATTCTGCAAATTTTCAGCTCTGCACCGAGTCACCCATTTTCTCCGTAGCCAGCTCTTAGCCAATAGTTTTTCCAAAAATATATGTTTTGGATATTGTACTATGAATATTGAAATTTAGTGTGTATTTAAGATATGTTCAAAAATTTAGAAGCAGAAATTGTGGTGGGGAAAATAAACCAATTATAAGTCGAACAGAAACTGTTTTATTTATCATTGAGATCTCCATATGAGAAGTACATCATTCGAAATTTTAGTCTAGAAGCAGAAAGTGGAATGGGACATAGAACATAAATAAATGTAATAAAAATCGATCTATTATAAGGCAATAATTTTTCTATATATGTATTATATAAGATGTACTGTAAGTAGACTTTCTGTAAGTCAGAACCTACGAGATTGTTGGCGCAAATTAGGCAGACTTGACCAGACCTCCTTTTCCTAATTTTTTTATGAGATCTAGCATACTGCAGTTCATCAGTTGAGTAAGCGCAAGCAGCGGTTGAAACCAGTAATGCGCAGAAGGGAAAGGACTAGAAGCGTTGACCTAACGAGAAGCTACCGTATAGCATTCTTACACAAAGTTAATACGATGATAGGCTGAAAGGATTTTCGAACGTAATATCGTTGTTCAGCCAGGTGTAAATACACAAATGCATTTGTTAGAAAATGATACAATAGGAAGGATGGCAAGTTTAAGGCACTGTTGGACATGGGATTGTTGTATAGTAGGTGAATATAATACACACAGAACGCATCTGGTTAGAAAGTGATATGATAGATGCGGAAGGGTGATAGGAGAGAGAATGGTGAATGCGGCGGTGTTGGTTTGCTTGGCTTGTTGTAATGTAATGTCAGTATAACTCTCAGCTGATACAAACAGCAGGTGGTCGCTCCAGTTTAAACTAAACACATAAATTTAGAGCTCATCCCACATAGCGTCGCGTTTATATGGACTGTTTGCTTTAACTGGCAGTGGCGTGACGGTTTCTACACCGGATACAACACTAATATCTGACAACTTCGTTAATTTTAGCATCATTTCTGAATTAGGTATAATCACTCAATCTGTTATGTAAATGCTATTTGCATGCGTTCCGCGATTAAATAAGTAATGGGGCATGGTTGTCCTACGCGACATCTTTCTCCACCAAAATTCAATCCTAACAGAGCATATTTTAAATAATTTTCACTCGACTCGACAGCTATACATAGGTAAAGGGTCTTTCATTAAGGAGGTTGAGCCGTTTTACGAAGATAATGAAAAAAATCTGAAATAAAGTTTTTTTAATATATTTTTTTATGACAAAATTTTCTGTAAAAAATTGGTTGTCTGTAAAGTCGGTTTACGGACGATAGTTTTACGTGATAACGTATTCCGTAATACATAACCTAAACCTCCCAAAATTTGGTTTCAATCCGCTTATCCTTGGTGTCGGAATGATAAGAAATGTCAAAAGTGACGTTTGCAACTGTCAAAGTATTATGTTCTAATAATAATTAGTTATTCCAATACTTAACTTAGAAGGCGTTGCATTTCACAAAATACTAATGTCAAAAAATTGAATTAAACATTAGAAGTGCAGCCGTTTTCATGTTAAGACAAGACATACGTTATATTCTAATTTCCATGTACGGCAAACAAAGACGACCGACCGCGTCGCGCCATGCATTAGACAACATTGCATTTATATTTTATACAGCTATTTTTCTATATAAATTTGTATAAAAAAACTGTTTAGGCAAATTCTGTTATACGAAATCTATGTAAAATGTTCTCCTCTTTCGTTTAAGACTGGTTTCAAACCGATCTGATTTAAATTGAGCGAGAAATTAGCAAAAAGCACGCACAGGGTCAGGCGGAACGTTACGCGTTACGCGTTACGAACGTTAGGAACGTTACGACCGTTACACTTTTTCGTGCATGCAGCCGGTGTTTTATCAATTTATAAGATTGGTGATTCATCAATTTATAAGACGTTATCACGTCAAAAATCCAAAATCTTTAGGAGATTTATAAAGTTAAAAATTTAAAAAAACTTTTACATATGTAGTCTTATGGAAAATATGTCAACCTAGCATGCAAACGGTACATTTTAATATTTAGCAAATAACCAAATAATGTCAGCAGTTCCTAAAACTAACTATGTAAAGCATCGATGTCTTACGCATATTTTAATATTTCTTCCAATTTAATTAGGAGACTTTTAATTAATAAAAAAAATTATTAAACCTTAGCACTTTTCGATTATGGACTTTTATTCTTGACAATTTAACAATTTTAACTGAATTTTTAATGATTTAATTTTAATTTTTATTACTTCTTATTTCTTTTTTTAATTATTTACTGCAAAAAATATGTAAAATACAGATATTTACATAAAATTATTTGTTCTAACCTAACTTTGTACAAAAAATTCAAAAGCTAGTCCATTAAGTAAAATACTGAAATACTTAACTAATATTAAAAAAAATTATTTATTTAGGCCTTTATGACAATAATTTATTGGTATCATCGACTTATAACCTTTTGTAAAAAATTATTATGGAAAAGTGCCCATTTAGAATTCGACTTACTTTTGATTGGGACTGTAACGCATCAACCTCCTTAAGCGCTTCCTATCTTTAAATTTAAGTAAAACAAAGTGATTGTGACAATTCTTTATTCGTTTCGATGCCATTATGTACGTGTGGAATATAACATCGTTCAAATGTCCGCCGCGACTTCTCTGGGTAGCACGCATCCGAAACGTCCAATTGTCCATGAATCTGGTACATAAATCAGACTGAATTTGATCGATGGCACGTGTTAAGTTGACTTTGAGGGCTTAATTACAAATAGTAAAAAAAAGTTCAATCAAGTTTAAAAAACACGATTAATAAAATATTGCTACATTTTGTTAATCTGAAGTTGATTTTATAACTAAATAAATTCTCTTTTGGCTTGATCTCCTCTAAAATAGCTTATCTTCATTCCTATATATAGCGGTAGAAATGATCAATTTTGCGTAAAGTAAAATAAAAGATTAATCCAATAATAATTTCCCTGTCTGTTGCCATTTGAAATCATACAAACAACAAAGACAGCAAACTAGGCGTAGTCTTAAACAATCCAAATTGAATTTATTTTGGCCGAACCTGAACTGTCAGATAGGTACACTTATGAAGTGAAAAATAGGATGTACCTACGCGTAAAATGCTGTATATATTTCGTGCGTGATTTTTTTATGACTTGTGTAACTGTTAAAACGCGTTGGGCTCTCGTTTTACCATAATGTTACACTGTTCCATAAAATAATAATTGACACATTGTTGTAAAGGTTCTTGGAAATAATTGAAATGATAATTTATTTTAGTAAATTATATTTATTAATTAGAAAAATAATTGGAAATTCTTTTATGGCTTTGTAGATTACAGACTGCCGCGTTTTGACGTGATAACGTCTTATAAATTGATGAAACACCGGCTGCATGCACGAAAAAGTGTAACGTTCCGAAAAGTGTCCGTTCCGCCTGAGACTGCAAGCGAGAGCGCGATATAAGCGATGAGGCACGATCTGCCCAAGTTTGACAGCTACTAAAATTTATTTATTTAAGATCACAAGACACAAACTTCCAATAGACTGCTACAGTTCGCTCGTATATATACTTACAGGGAGTGAAAAATCCACACCACCCGACCGTCCGTTTATTAATACTGCGTGTATTTTGAAAACGGTTCATTATATTTAAAAACCGTTTCTACAGTTGGTTAGAACTCTAATTTTTCTATTGAAATATGTAAAAATAAATGTTTGGAAACGTATACGTATAATGTGAAAAATAAAAAAAGTTACACTTTACGAGTATGGTGTGTATAGAAATACCTATAATAACTGTAATAGATTTCCTTAATAATTTTCAATGTTTCTTTATGACGTTATCACGTAAAACTATCGTCCGTAAACCGACTTTACAGACAACCAATTTTTTACAATATCTTAATACTCTATTACACTTACATAGTTGATTATTTAGTTGCATAAATCGGTCATTTATAACACACATCATATGCTATTATTCATATTCAAGTATAAAAAATTTAGAAACCTCAAAACCAAAATAAATACAAAGTAATCATAGATATGGGTATTATAAATATAATAATGTCTCATTGACAAATTGTTCACCTGTCTTATGCTATTCGCATAAGATAGGTGGTTCAATCCGAATAAGTGCGGAAGATTTAGAACTTTGGGAATTTGTAGAGTTCAATTTTTGAATGAAATGAGAAAAATTCAAAATGTGATCGCACCGCCCACGCCGGTGCCCCCGTTGTAAAAAAAAAATGGCACATAAAAACAGTGTCTATAGAATATCTAGCTTCAGCTGCCTCACAGGCAAAAATATTTTTATAATTTTTTTATATAAACCGGAAACATTTTTTAGTGTAGGTACTGCACTCGTATTTAGCTAAAATGCACAGTTGTTATTATTTATTATGTTTGTGCAACTATAAAAATGTCTTTTATACTGCTATGCGTTTTTTAAAGTGCTTGAATAGGTAATTAATTAAGTACATATTTTTTCAGTATTTTTTTTAAAACTCATGTTGTAGTAATTTTCCGAAATTCTAATTATTACATAGTGCGCTACGGCATGTTTGTTACGCTGTGTACAGTATGAAACATTATGAGAGATAGTAATTAGTATTTATCAAGACATCATTTGTTCTAATGACTATTTTCTATTCGAAATTTGAATATTGATTCACTAATGGCCATATTCACCTAACGTAAGTTGTTATTTATTCGATTTATTTGTTCTTAGGTAAATTATTTAAAAAAAAAATAGCAATAATTCAATTCACCATCCATGATTAAGTATAAATCTATTCTGTCATACTTCCAGAGTATAAATATTTATTGGCCTGATAAAATAATAATGGCCGCCACATAGATCATAATATTTAATCTATAAACGTGGAGAAAATGTTTTATGTTTTAATTCAGTTTTTCCTTACATAAAAAACAAATGTTAAAAAATTGGTTTTCAGTTTTTTAAAAACCTGTAATATATTTTTTACTGTTTTTAATTGCAAAAAATATTTCCTGGTATTAATTTTTTGTGAGTTTTCTAATATCAGTAAACTTCAAGACACTGCAGGTGGGAACCTAATTTGTCTCTTTTTATTCATTTCTGCTGTGTCCTAAAGTTGATTGATATTTATTACGTACTTATTACTTTTAATTGGGTCATTTTTGTGCAGTTTTTATACAAAATAATTTTATGATCTACTTTATTCGTTGTCATTTTGATTGACTTTTTAATACTGTTAACATATTTCAAATTACATTTCAAATATTCAACAGAGTATAAAATTCGAATAAAAAATAACCAGAACTCATCTATGAATATTCAGCTTTTAAAAAATAAAATATGCTGTTAACAGTTAATATATTAAAACATAACGAAATTATGTGTCCAGCAAAATATCTATCGACAAATAAAATTAGCTAACATGTGAGGAAGGATTTGAATTGATCCTGTACTCGTCTAGAGAATTTATAAAAATATATTGTGTTTTTGATTATCCAGGCAAATTATGTTTTTTAATATTTATTAGGAAGATTAGACCTAAAAATTAAGAAATTATTCATTATATTTTTTCGTAAATTGTATAGAATGAGTACAGTTTTAATTTATGATTTGTTGTAGATATAAAATAGATGCTTTTTCATGCTTGTATAGAGGTAGTTAAATATTCCATTTTGCACTAGTGCGTAAAGTGAAACAAAAGAAATTCTGATTTTACCAATCCAGTGTGGCAGCAAAGTAAACGTAGTCTTCGTAAAAAATCCAAATAGATTTCGATATGTCAGATATACACTTATTAGGAAGTGAAAATCAGCGATTTTATAGGAGGTACGTGCAAAAAATGTAGTATGTATCTCAAACGTTTTGCTATTATCATTCGTATGTTGCTCTTTTTTACATAATGTTACAATTCGTACATAAAAACCGATTTTTCTTCATACCACGATCGAAAGTGCATACTTTCGGCACCAATTGTAAGGCAGAAAGTCTAACATTTACTCCTTGGTGGGATTACACGCTACAGTACGGGAAGTTATTGTACGTTCGTGCGGTAGTAAAGCAAAAACTGTTGTTTCGATGTCGTTTCCATAACATACCCTATTATTTAATAAGCGTGCTTACGACCGAGGTATGAAGTAAAATAGTATACACCACACTGGTCGAAAGTGTGATATCCTTTCCCTTCGCATCATGATGCGTGAGGCGAAGCCGTGAGCATCATGGCGCGCAGGGCAAGATATCACACTTTCGGTCCTCAACTTAAATGAAAAAACAAAAGATTAACTGAATTTTTTAATGAAGATTAACAATAAGTTTAAATTTTATTAACAAGTTAATAAGTAACGAACAATTATGAGACAATCCGACTATTCTATCCTTTTTACCCGTCTGCAGCGCAGCTAAAAAGGAAGGGTTATAAGTATAGCAGTCTATCAAAGTCTGTATTTACGGATGTTCCACCGTAGCGCCTAAACTATTTATCCGATTTTAATAAATAAGGTGTCAATCGATTCGTTATTATGGTCTGGGTAACATAGGCTACATTTATTTTTGAATTTTGGTCCCAGGGCTGAGCAAATTGGAAACAATAAAAAAATAACTTCAGAAAAAAAATTTAAATAAAAAATAATTTCAAAAAGTAAAACCCGACTATGGTCCAGGTAACATATAGGCTACATTTATTTTTGAATTTTGGGGTCAGGGGTGGAAACAAATAAAAAATAATTTCAAACCAAATAATTTACATAAAAATTAAGTTCCAAAACTAAAACCCGACTACTTAAAAGTATGAAACAGGAAAATATTCTCATCTGAGGTTAGCCGTGGTCGTATGCCACCCACCTTAACAAAACAATACATTTTAACAATGGAAAGCGAAAGTGCATAACGCTATATGACCATATGACCATATGACCATATATATCAGGTGGCATACGACTACAGCTATCCTCAGATGAGAATATTTTCTTGTTTCATACTTTTCAGTAGTCGGGTTTTAGTTTTTGTACTTAATTTTTTGCTTTAGCAGTTTAAAAACGTTTGTATTAATTGCTACTAAAATCCCCCTCTACGACGAATACGTGTATTGGTTTCAATGGTAAAATGTCGCTGTGGTAGCTATAGTTTGCAAACCTATTTTATACCTTGCAGAGTTATTAAATGAGCACGTTTTTAATGCTTATAATTTAAACTGAATAAAAAAACCTCATTAAAATTGTCTGTGTCAATGTCAACGCAAAACATATTCATATGTATGTTTGCAATATGCAAATTCAAAAATTATACTAAACTATTTTTAACGTAAACCTTTAAAAAAAATTAATTAAAAATATTTTTTTGTATATTTTTGTAAAAGAAGGTCGTGACCAACAATTTTTTACACTATACCTTTTTTATCCATGTATGCTGGTATATAGAGTGAGCTTTTACAGCACTAGTGTTTTTTTAACAACCTACTATTATAAATACGCTTTGTTCAAAAGGAAAATGTATATCTCTTCGTCGTTCCATCGTGGGTAAAAATAAGCTAAATTGTACTAAATGTAATTGACGAACTAATAAATTATTATTATTATTATTATTATTACTATTATTATTATTTTTTTTTTTTTTATCTTAAATTACGTGCTCAGCAACTTTGGCTATATGCACGAAAAGTTGTTGAAATACAACCACTCATATACATAGGTAAGTACTAAAATATAAATATGGAATTAAAAAGGTAAGTAATAATAATAGTTTGCATAATATTGATAACTATTATTATTATTATTATATACTAGCGTGGTAGGTGTACATATACGCTAGAAAATAAAATAATTTGTTTAATTTTTTTGGATTGTAGCAATACTCTGTCAACAAAAAATATAACAAAAAAACCTATTAAAGGATTGTTAGTCGCTTTTATGTGGGAAATTCAGAATAAGTTTTTCCTTTATAGCTATTGTTAAAGTGACAGGATAAAAAATGACATATTCGAATGACATATTTGATTCAGCACACAATGTGCTTCTTGTTATAGACAATTTTAAAATTATTTTTTAAATAAAATGTTGCCGACACATCCTTTCGCTTTTTTTAAATAATTCCCATTATTAGTTTAATTTACCTTATTTACGAGCTACACCTGCTATTTATAAAATAAATATAAAAATTTCCAAAATTATTTACTTATATAGTTACCACTAGAGTTATATTATAATTGCGAGTGTACCGCACTGAATTTCTGAATTTTTTTTTGTAGTGTAGCCTTTAAAATAGCTGCTTTAAATGCACGTATATAAAAGTATGTAAAGCAAATCATGACGCACTAGTGCGGTAAAAAATAGAAGTAGATAACGCTTACTCAAAAGTGCGAACTGTCAAAATTTTGAAAATGAACTAAAAAGCAACTATTTCATAAGAATTTTTCAAACGTATGTAAAGGTTTAGCGACTCGTGTGACTGTTCAAAATCGCTGAAACTCCTTTTAAACATAATGTCTCAACTCTTTAGAATATAACCCATTACGGCTTTATAGAATTTATTATTGCGAAATACACATTTTAAACATTGTTTGAAACTACTAACATTCTAAAATGTAAAGTTTTTTGTCTTTTAATAGGTATGATAAAATTCAAAACTTCAAACAATAGTAAATATTTCCATCTAGAATACTGATTTCAATTACTGCCACAGTTTGTACTGAATTTTCATCATTATAATATATTGTTCTTGAAACGTACTGGCGCATTCTATCAACTTTACACATTTGGTCCAATAATATTGCAATGAAATATGTCAACAAAAATTATGTATTTACTGCACAAATTTGATGACAAAGTGCAATTGACTTTCTAGAACCTTAAAAAAGATCGAATATTGATCGAAACGTTGGTGGTAATGAATAAATTAACTGCATTGAGTAGTCCTAGATTACCCTTTAAAATTTGATTATTTTATGTTAAGTTTTCAGTCACAGAATATGTGAATCCGCCATTAAAAGTGTATATAATATCATTGTACGAGTTCCATTTTTGTTTATATTATTATAGTCATTATACAATATTACCCTACAAAAAAATTAATTACTTTTTAAAATAGAAAAAACATATGTGAAGTAAAAATCAAATATAGTTTAAGACATTATTTAATATTACATCCACATTCATTTTTAAACTACATTTTTTTTCTTACAACCAGTATTATTTTATAACTATAGTAGGTTCCTATAATACAGGAACGGAGTTTGTTGTGATGTTGCTTTTGACTCGTTCTGATATGCTGCCCTTCTTGTAATGTTACAGAATATATTATTATGTCCAAAGCTTCCCTCTATATCGCTGTCTATACATTATTTATTTTCAAAATCGTTACTTTTCCTTTAAAATTTTTAATATTGGTAATTGCCTACGTATTTTTATAACATAACTAATAATAATCTTAAGATATTAACCTTTCTGAGTCGTGTCAGACAGAATGCAATAGAATGCATTTTCACAATCGACGGAAAACTCCTTTGATGTTGAATATTTAACACATTCCAAAGTTTTGTTACCTTTTAAATTTTAGTTGCTTTCATAACTTTAGTCGCCTCCTAAATTTTGCCGCCCTTCAAGTTGTGTCACTCAGGCTTTACAGGCCTAAGCCTAAGTCCTTCTTTGACTATACTATATACTGCCAAAATTCGTTTAATTATTGTGGATTTACCAAAGTTCTTAAAATACAGTGTCAGTTTGTTTCTGAATCATCTTTGAATCCAGAATTGCTTCTAGTGGATTACTATATTTTATGCCCATATTTACCGAAAACTATTAAAGATAGAAGCTATTAGTCTTGGAACGCATTTATTCATTAGAATAAAATTTACTTTCAATTCACCAAACAACATATCAGGTAGAAGAGTGAGTTAAAGAGCAAATATACACTACACTATACTCCTTGCACTTTTTGTTGAATATTTTGACGTTTACACAAAAATCCGACCGATGGCGTTAGTGTAAAATAATGTCAAAAAAAGTTTCACAAAATAATAATATCTTGTCCTAACCCAATTGCACACAAAACTTCTACTAACTTTAATGTTTTACAACTATACATTTCATAAAAGGTTAATAAACAACACATAAATTCATAAATCCACAAAAGTAACTGTAGATATAATACTCCACGTTTATAGGTTAGGTATTATGATCTATGTGGCAGCCATTATTATTTTATCAGGCGAATAAATATTTATACCCTCGTAGTAAGACAGAATAGATTACTTGCAGTAAGAATAATTATAGTTAGTGAATTGAATTATCGCTATTTCTTCGGAGGATTAGCTACGTGAAGAACAAATGAAGAGAATAAATAATGAATATGGTATAAAATCAGTTGAAAAATGTCTTTTTTGAATAAAGTAAAAAAAAATATGTGTGATAGTTCGGTAAAAGTCTATATCATTGATTTTCAAAAAAATTTTAATGCCGACCTTGCGAAACATTGGCATAAAAACTATCACAAATCTTTCAACTTTCTAACGTACCTGATTAATAAATCATGGCATAATAAATTTAAGAATTTTACTTTCGTTATTGACTACTCCAAGCGATAGAGAACGAAACGCACGAGCTTTAAAATTATAGCACTTGCACGAACATTGCAGTGCGCAACAAGCAGTGCATGACGTGTAATTACTAATTACAAATACTTTAAGTGGATGCTCCGCCACTGTCGAGTTAGGTTAAGTATAGCACGTCGGAGGAGCACAATCTGCAAGCATCGCTACAAGCGTATCTATGCGTACGCGCGCGTGAAATTAACGCTTGAACATTAACATGTTTTGTGTGTCTAAGTGTGTGCATATTATTAGCTGGAACGTTTTGCACTAAATTATAATGTAGTTTGTTTGTTTGCTGTTTATAATATGACCTTTCTGTTAATGAACTTATAATAAGGCATCCGACAAATGAAAGTTTGCTGTCGAACCATGAGAAACTTACTTATCCTATTACTTGCTTATACAATATTTCAGAAAAAAATAAAAAATGCCGAAGATTGTGCTAAAAAGCGACTGAGATCTAAACAGTGTTGGCGTGGAAGGCAAGGCAGTCAGTCAGACGTCAGTGCCAGTGCGCGACATAAAATAGTGACATTATAAAGACAAATAGACATCTGTGAAATATTAATTAATAGTCTGTAATGTACGAGTATATAGTAGTTTAGTGTTATTATTGTTTTAGAATTCCTTTGTTTTTCGTTATTTATTTTATTATTTCGTTTTTTATTATTATTAGAAAATTAATTTTTAATTTATTTTTGATAATACTTATTCTTGTAAATAAATATTTTTAACTAAAGAACAGTTTTGCAAGTTTTGTTACAAATATACAAACAGGTATCAGTTAAACTAAACTAATTTTGGAAATGTGATTGGCCAGTTTTTACAGTTTGCATAATAATATATTGATGAACCCTATACAAACGTTTGTATTTTGTAATAGATAGTTATTTTATTTGTGGAGCATAAAAAATGCTATAAATACGTCATATATACATACACATAACATAGAGTAAAAATGATATTAAAAGTTACATTAAGATTTAAAATTTATATTAACCAATCCGCATAACAAATTAAATACAGAGTGTTCAGGAAAGAATGTATCATTGTTATAACTATTTATATTTTCGTATAATATCGATATGTAAACAAGTATTATATTTTAAAACATAGCTGGGCAGTACAGAGAACATAGTGCTTGTAATAATGCTTTAAATACTTAAATAATGCTTTAAACACTTTAATAATGCTTTAAATACTGTTGAATAAATGCGTTGTGCTTGCATAAAGACTCTGTACTTATCAAGCAAGTAAGCATTAAAAATTTTCAACAAGCTTATTAGGCATTAAGAATCTTTAATAAGCATATTAAATGATTAATAAGCACATTAAAGTCTTAATAGGCATTATAAATTCTTAAAAAACGTATATTTCGTTTATCTTCTATAATTCTTATTGCGTTTAATATTTTAAGGATCAATTTATTTTGGTTTAAACTGAAATCTTTCCATCCATGAGAAATATTGTCTATGTTCAAAATTTAAATATTAGGTTAATATAGAACTTAAACTTTAAAATGCTTAATGCTTAATTTTTTGGCACTTTACTAAGAGCTCGATGACCGTAAGGATTTTGGAAAATGTTTGTTTCTTGAATAAATCAAGTATTTATGAAAGTGCCTGATGCTCGGTGTTGTAAAAACTTAAGTTCGATGCTTTGTTCAGCTCTGTTTTAAAATATCAATTTAACACGGCGTATACAATTGCCTCTTTTCTATGTGGTTGAAACATTGCATCTAAATAAACTTTAGAGCCACAATAAAGAGAATATAATATTATATACAATTATTATAACTTTCGAGAACTTTAAAGTTTTTAATATATAATTTAAGTAAAAAAGAAGCTGATCTTCTTGTGTGTTGTTGCGAATGCAAAACTCAGACCAGACGCCAGTAAATTAACTTTTCTGCCTGCTATACCATGAATATAATTAAATTTGTACAACACCGCAAATAATACTATTACCGCTTTACCCTTTATCTCTAAATATGTAAATGATATAAAAGCCACCGTACTAAAAATTTACATTTTAGTATTAAGTACCTATGCATCCCATATCGCAACAAATCCACACTCGTTCGTTCATATACAATTTATGTACATACAAATCTACGCACATACATGGAATATTATATACAGGCTGTCAGTATATTTTTTTCTTTTTTTTGGGAAAATATAACTCAATGTTTTGTAACTACTTTACTCAAAAGAGTTGAGTCAAATTATTTACCTACTTAAAAAATCGATATGGAGAACTATATTTTGTTTCCATCTTCCAAAACTATTTTTTTAAGTAATTTTTAATTTGAAAAAATGTCGATGGAATTTGTCGGAAAGTATTTTATGATATTTATACAATATTGTTATAGGTACAAAATATGCACAAAATTACGTATACTTCCACTCTCTAACATAGAAGTAAACATATTTTTAAACCGCGAAGGAAATTCTTATTTGATTACAAAAAAAAACGTTTAATGCAAATAACTTCCGTTTGACTGAAATGAAATTATTTTTAGGAAGATAAACTCACATGGGAACATCAAAGTTGAGAGTTTGCTTATTTAAACCATTTTAAGGCAGGGTGAGATACATTTTGCACTTTTCTATAACACAAGTGTTATTTATTTATTTATTTATTTATTTACCAATCAACAGAGCTGTGCTCCAATTACAGATGGAAATAGCAAATTAGTCATTCACATTGTAGTTTATATAGATATTTATTTAGTTAGTGGAGATATACAAAAAATCTATTTGACATGTCAATTAAATACAAAATAAAATCATCATCAGCATAACCATCTAGTAATAATGTTCTGACTTTACTTTAAAAAACGTCTATACTCTGCATATTGTAACAAAACTGTTCTTGTTCATAGTGGAAAATATTTATTTACAATAGTGAAACGTTAACAAAACTAATAAACAAACAAACAAAGTATTTCTCTATAACGTAACAGAAACAAAACAAAAAATTCTAACTAATAAAATAAAAGAATAAGTAATAAAGAATACAAAGTTACTATTTATATACACAAAACACTATACGACAGATTATTTATGTTAAACCAGATTTATATAATTGAAATCAATGATCTATTAACCACACCTCAGTATTTATTTATTTCGTACAGGCGTTTGACTGTGAACTCACACACGAAATCTGACTGTCCCGTCTGACTGGCGCGCGCCGTATTTATAGCTTCGACCCCCGCCTGTTTTAATGTTCCAGAAACATCTAGCTGGGCCGAGAACCTTCCTACAATTGTATTGCCTTCTTCAGGCAATTCTATGCAGGTTGGGATTTGGCTACTTGCCACCACAAAACTCTTATACCTGAGTGCGTTATTGTTGTCGTCTCAAAAACATTCGACAGAAAGCATTGTGATCTCAGTTAGGGGGGGGGTAACATGTTATAATAATCTGCACCTTTGCCGAGTGGACTGCTGCTATATAAAGCTGTGTCCTGACTATGTTATACCGATTGGCATAGTCAGGACACAGCTTTATACATATTTTGAATGTTTAAGTCAGTGTCAACTCTGATTTAGAAAACGTATATTTTATCGCAGTGTAAATTATTAACATTTTACAAATAACAAAAATTTGGTCAAAATCAACAACCTCTAAGTTCTACTCTCCCTTTATCAGTTAAAGCAATGCCACATTATTTATCAGCCAACTTAATTTTTATGTAGCAAAATACACCTTGTATATCTCTGTGGAAACAAAATATTCAAATCCTTTTAGGTAAACATAATTACAAAAATTAGATCATTTTACATTTAGGTCCTATAGAAGGACTGTTTGCTCGGTAGTAGCTAATTTTTTATCTGTATACTTGCGTCTAATTTCTTATAGTTTGAAATTGATTAATATACGAACATCCCGGTTTGATTTTGCCCTGATTTGTAAATTGTCAATATTAAAGTTTGAAAATTTTGAAAACTAGCTTTTCGGTCAACCGTATTTTAGATTTTGACATGAAAACATATTTATTCGCTCGTTAACTGCATTTAATTTAAAAAAAAAGTTTAAAATTAATCTAGTGTGGAAACGCGTTTAGTTGGGACATTGATTCGGATGTCGTTGTGAAGAACTCGCGGAGCACTACTAGGGGCTAAAGTGAGATAATAAAAATAGTAGCCGGAATTTAAGTGAAAATTGGTATTAAATATTGAAAATCACAAAATAATTAAACATATCGTATTATATGATTCACAAGTATGCGAAAAAACCTAAACCTATGGATTGTGATACAGGAAACAGTATTACTCGACGCCTTCACAAAAAATTTACGGCGTGGACCCGAACTGATCCATTCTTAAGTTTTTTTTCTTTTAATATTGCGTAAGATTCATACTATTTCCCTGCTCTCTTTGTACAAATAAGAAAAAAATGAATTCCCCGTCCCCTAAACCTGCTTTCGTAATATTTGAACGTTCTTTTACGCCCTCACAGAACAGCTAACCTATAATCTTATCTCACTACAAGCAATCGAACTATGCATAAATGGTAGGACAATTGCTCTGTTGGCTCAGCTAATAGTAATTACATAATCATAGCGTATAATGTAATGAAATTATATACAAGTACAAATCTCTGTACAAACACTTATAATATATTGTACATGATTAAGCATAGACAATAATATTTTTAACGAGAGCACATATAGTGGAGAATAAATAATAATTACAATCATTGACTAGAAAAGAAAAAGCAGCCTTTGTTGAGGCTTGCCAAAGTGCGAAGAATAAGCAAAACAAATTATTATTCTCTGCAAATTACAGTGCTATATATATAAATACGAGTTGTTATTTCACGCTTGCTTTATAACTAATTATTTAAATTTTTCAATTACCGAGCCTGTTTCTGCAGGCCTTTTGTATTGTAATTTCTACTGTGTATGCATGAAGTAGACTGTCTGAATAGCATTGCTTATGTATGTATTATTACTTTGTATAGCTAACTATTATCAGAAACAATAAGTATGTACTTTGTACTTGGTTTTGCGAATGTAAACTACTTTGTAAATTAAAAGAAAGACAATGTTCTGTGAAACGTGCAGTTTCTTAAAGAAGACGATTTAAATGGAAAAAGAAAAGCGTAGACTGTAAAACTTGAATCTTTCGTTTTAAAGAGTTCAGATCTTTATTTATTTTGCGGCTACCCAGTCTCAGACTTGGCTAATTACTCTTTGCCCGGGGCTAGTACCAATTCGTAATTTTAAATTTGTTAGTATTTTTATTTTTTAATAATATTTACTTCAATTTTAATGTTACCATTATTATTTTTAATTATAAATAGAAAATCGATTTAGATTAGAACCTCATTATAAACAATGACACCCCTGTGATTTTATAGACGAGACTAAAAGAATCTAGCGGTGTAAGCAAACCTGTGAGAACCTGATCCGACAGCGGGAAAACACCACTTCCGGTATTTTTATGTAGTTAGAGTTAATTTTTATGAATTTATTGATCGGTAAGAGCTTTTTAGGGATATATAAATGACTGCCATCTATAATGATCAAACATTCACTCATTCAGTTCTAGAATTGGTTTTCCATTTGTACTTCATACGAACTCAAAAAATTCATGTACATAAAACACTATGGTAAACATATTTCCTGGATTGACCGATGAATTAGTTGCATATCTAGAGTTGCCACAAGAATTTTCCATGGTAATTATGTCCGGGCTTTGAGATAAAAAATCCGGTTTTTTGAGCTTCTTGTCCTAGTTAATTGATATTACAATTAACTAGGACAAGAAGCTCAATAAACCGGGTTTTTGAGCTCAAAGCCCGGACATAATTACCATGGAAAATTCTTATTTTACTAATGAAATAAAACAATACCTTAATAATACAGAAAAATAGTATAGATGAATTTTTATGGAATTTTACAAGATTTCATTTAATTATATCTCTATTCTCTTTGTACTCTATACATGATTTATAAATTTAATTGTATTGACATATTTCACAGCTTTTTAGCTACACATGAAATAAATAAATATCTTATCTTAAATATCTTATCTTAAAGAGCCGTATGAAAATTGGAAAAAACAAATAATAACTCTATTTTCTTTATTCCAATAAACAATAAGACTGTAAACAAAACCTTGCCCGGACGCCCTTAAAAAGAGGACAAACCCGGGGAAAACCGAACAGATGGCAACCCAATGCTTATCTAACCAACATTTTAGAGTTAGTATTGATTTCATGCCAATGTACTTAATATATAGTTTAAGGGCTAACTACGTATGAATATGATGATGTTTTTTTTAAAATTTGAGGTGGTATGTGACGGACTTTCAAAAGTAGTAGACTTAATTGTAAGGTCCTTCAATTTTATTCATTTCTATTTCGTTTGCTAAAAAACAAAGAGCCTATATACCGAACCAGCAGACTGATTAATTATTTATCAGACATTTTTAAATTAATGTTATAAATTTAACACCTATAAAATAAATAGTAAACAGAATGCGCGTAAAAATATGAATGCAATTTAATACGTTCGTTTATAGCCCACACTTTCAAGAACTTCACTATATATGAACGTATTTAACATCTGTAGGTAATGTAAAAAAATGTATGCTAATTTTGATGACAATTCAAGAAGTTGGCTACATGAACTAAAGAGAAAAATCAAAGTCTCTTTTATTTATATTCAATAACAGTAACTAGAGAGAAGAATTGAATGGGACTTTCTTATTTGCAAAATAATTTAAAGCCACAGGAACGTGCCCGAGACTGAATAAAATTACGCGTATAAAAACCCAGATGTCAAAGTAATTTCTATGGAACTGAGAAAAGACGGGGGTAAGTGGTAGGTACTACAAGAATGTAAGAATAATCAAGCTGATAAGACGCAACGATGGAATAAGGGTGGATAATATTGTAGAATTGATTGTGTGGTACAGAAGTATAACCCGTCTAAATTGAATAAACGTGATATTTTTGTTTTCGGTGTTACTCAATGAATAGAGCAGTTTCCAGACGAAAATCTGAAATTTCAAATTACTATTTAAGGACAAACATATATTCAGCAAAGTTTTGTTTTTAATTTTGGAAGTCCATTTTTCAAGTAATCGAGTATTAAAAATATTATTTTTAACACAATGATAAATGATAAACTCGCCAGAAATTAAAATTGAATCAAATTGCTTGGACAATTTTTTGAAAAACTGATTATTCGAAAGTTTGACTCATTTAAAATTATAATGAAGAAACTTTGAGATGTAGTTTTGGGAAAATATGTTACTAATAAAATTGTCGAAACAACTGTCAAATTATTTGTCGATCATGTTTCAACTATATCTTTCTCTGCCAAACTCATATACGCAATATACTGTTGTAGTCAAATTGTGTATAGGTAATAATATATAATTATTATTTCCTTAACATTAAATTTTATTTTTTATTTACCATTGTACCTAATAAATAAATAAGATAAACTGCAGTTCGACAGTTATTTTGTAAATACATGCGATATAATAGACTGTAAGTAAGAGGAAAATGAAAGGTATTTGGAAAAGATTCCGTGGCATAAGGATCGAAAATTAAGCAATCCTGAGATTTTTTTGATAACTTCCGAGCACAACATGGCCGTTTCTTCAATTATATATCTAAAATTTTCGGACAACATATAACATACGATTTAAAATCGTTTATAAATATCAACAAAAAACTGGTTTCTCTTAACAATAGACGTTATTCCTTATTACATTGTAGACAAAATGGACTTATTCCGAGGTTTATTACACAAAATTTAAAATGTTTACATAAACAAATGATCAGCAATCACCCCTTACGCAATACATTTTTCTTTTTTTTAAAAAACTTACAAAAACTTAAAAAATCCCAGTATATCTTAATTTTCGATTCTCATATGCCACGGAATCTTTTCCAAATACCTACCATTAACTTCAGTGGATCTCAGTTACTCTATTTATTAAATAGAGTCAAATTCATATAAAAGGAAAATGACGTGATTGGAACCATTGTGATTTTTATTTTTGTTTAATTTCAAAATTCAAACGTGAGCACTGAGCATGAGTAATTAAATAAAAAAGGCGATATTCTACATAATATGAAATGGGTACGATGTCTTTCTTAAAAAAAAATTATCTAAGGAAAGTTGTGTGCCAGACAAAGATGTTTAAACAGACAAGTTGTAACGATATCCATTGAGTTTTCAATTTATTTTTGTAGACACACTTTTACTAAAACGTCACTCTATTTGATAGATGATGAAATATAACTCAATGATATTATTTTGTAATTAACAATTTAACATGACCTCTGTTATCGAGCATATTTTCTTCATACCTGGATCGAAAGTACATACTTGCGGCATCAATTGTATGGCAGAAAGTTTAACATTTACGCATTGGTGGAATTACACGCACTGATGAGGGAAGTACGTACGTTCGGGCGGCCGATCAACTGTTATACAGATGTCGTTTCCATAGTAACCCTATTACATTTTAGCTAATAGTCGCGACCATCTGTGTTTCGTGTTTTTAGGTATACATAACCTCAAAGCTGCTTGCTTAGAATTAATCTGCGTTTTTATATAATTAATAGATAATTAATTAATTAATGTGTTTAATAAGCGTACTTACGACCGATGTATGAAAAAAATAGTATACACCACACTCGCCTATTGATATACTTGCCTTGCGCGCATCATGACGCGCAAGGCAAAAATATCAAACTTTCGGCCAGTGTGGTAGTAATCTTTGATTCGTTATCACACGGAATTCTGACGGTAATGATTGTATAAATTATGTTTTTATCAAGTTAGTGCGACAATCAAAAATAAGTAAGAATTTTGCTATTTTTATAGAGGATCACAAATCGTATCTGTGAAAATAATTGAAGTATATGTTTATGGTAGGGAATAATCTGGTTTAGAAAAATGTTTTTATTTTAGCTTCTGTATTGATTGCGGTTGGCCTTTCGAATCATATTCATATAATAATAAATTATATTATAAATGCAATTAATTTTTCAATACTCACACATCGAAACAATACTGCAATACTATACAACCGCTATAATTATAGCAGAAAATTGGCGATAATATCTAACATACTTATAAAAGCTATACAATAGAACAAAAGTGTTTTGTCCGTATAAATTTCTATTAATTCAGTCAATATAACAATAAAAATACATACATATATGACGGTACAGTTGTAGGTATTCAGTGGGGATTTATATAGGTTTACTTAGAAGCTTTTCTTTTGTCCGCATTTCGAATTTACGCCACTTTTCTCCGCACTGTGGCACTGGTCATCTATTGTTTTGTGAAAATGTGCTCTCCACAATAACATGTGAACATAAACCGTAACAATAATAATAATAATATGTTCTGTGTAGAAAGAGATGATTACCCTCGAATCTGTTTTTAAAACTACGAGAATGGAAGAAAAGTCGCGTTAACAATACAATCGTTTACAAATTGAAGTGTTCTTTCAAATAAAAATTCAAACTAACCTGTTTCGCCATTCTTAAGGTAGTATTGTAACGTTTTGTTTTATTTTGACGTTGGTTATAAAGAAATTCAAAGTTACTTGATATAATTTAAAGTTTTATTTAAGATGCAAGGTAAGTATTATAAAATATTATTAAAATTATTTAAATATTAAAACGTTTAGTTCTAAATGCCAGAATGCTTTTATTATTGTAATGTATCTTGTGAAGCCATTTATATTGGAAATATACCAGAATAAATAAATACTTTAGTAATGAATTTCTGATATCCAAATAATGGAACAAGTTGTTTTATCTTGTGAAGCCATTTATATTGGAAATATATCAGAATAAATTAATACTTTAGTAATGAATTTCTGGTATCCAAATAATGGTACAAGTTGTTGTAAGTTTGAAATATGAGAAAGAACTGCCAAAAGTATTTTAGTACGATTAAAAATTTGGAATTTTGTTAAGACCTTGACAAGGTCGCAAATGAAATCAGTTAACTAATAATTAATTATTGAACGTTAAGTAATCACCAACGATGATTCTCGATTTTAATCTATTTTGACAAAGTTTTATATTGAAATTTTAAATATTATATATGTTAACATAATACAAAAGTTGTATATGTTACAGTATGAGCACCAAGGCAATTTTAAATAAAAGGCTTGATTTTTTTTTGTATGAAGTTGGATTAAGTCTAAACCAATTCTGAAAATTTTAGGGGGGTTGCCCGATTGTTTAAATAAATAAATGACTTCAAATGTAGGCATATTTAACATTGGCTTTATGGTAAAACGATAGATGGATGATATGTTTTCATTGATTTCTCCCAAACTAGTCGGTGGAAATCAAAAAAAAACTATTTAAATTAAAGTCAAAATCTTAATAAATTATTGAAAACAAAAAAAACCGTTGTGGCCGACTAATTAAAAAGATATTTAATCTTTTTAATTAAATATTTTTTTAATTAGTCGGGCACAACGGGGTTTTTTGTTTTCAATAATTTATTAAGGTTTTGACTTTAATTTAGTTTTTTTTTTTAATTCACTCCGACTAGTTTTGGAGAAATCAATGAAAACATATCATCCATACCGAAATATTAAAAAAATCAAGCTTTTTATTTATAGTTGCTTTGGTGCTCGTACTACCTTAAATAATTACCCACTATTCCTTATAATTATGAGAATTTCCTGCCCAAACCAGTACTATGACAGGAGCGCAAAAATAAAATGGAGATGGTTGACAAAATAAAGTATCTCAAAAACGATTTATTTTATTTTCATACGAATAAAAAATATTATAAAAGATAAATGTAAATAGGATTGTTTATTCATAAGCAGCTTTATTTTTCTTGTTATGATTTAGTAAATGAGTAAATCAAAGTTTTGACATTTTTATTATATCTACCTATACTATACAGAAGTTTCTTTTTTTTAAGTAAATTTTTTTACAGTCAGCTTTAAAATGGTTTTTGTCACTAACACAACGTTGGAATTTCATTAAAATCACGTGTTTGATCATTCACCACAGTCATATTATGGAATATTTTTTATCAGCTTATTTTATAAAAATAATATATCAAATATCAACGAATTGTAAAGCACACTTTTTTTTGTTTGCAACTGAAAATGACACTAAAGGTTTTATAATCAAATATTATGATTTAAATTTAATAAACTAATATTCCGCTAAACGTTTTTTTTAGTGTACATCCACCAGATTCCTGTCACCATGTGCTTAATGATGACGTACAACATTATTAGTAATTTATCTAGTTGCTTTTTTCCGACTACCATATTTTATGCAACAGATGAGAGAAATAATCAAGCTGAGTGAACAAAACGTCTTTCGTTTCTATTCTTGCAACGTACTTAAAGTAAAAGGAGAACAGAGGTAGGTAGGTACGTTTGTGGATGATGAATGCTTGCCTCGGCTGTATTAATAGTTCGCACTTGAGATGTTGAGGTTCAACACCAACAAAAAGTCGCATCTTTCATGTTGCAGTAAATCAGGGTCGAATGTGTAAAATCGGTGTATAACTATAATTGGAGTTAAAGTTCAAAATGATAAACAAAAAAAAAAAAAACTTAACTTGTCAGCACCGATACAATTATAATCAAACCATATTGAGGCATGTATAATCGATGAAATAAGATTATTCCGCCATTAATTTAGTAATTTATTCGGACTACGATTAAGAGTAAAAAAAATTGGTTGTCTGTAAAGTCGGTTTACGGACGATAGTTTTACGTGATAACGTCATAAAGAAACATTGATGAACTCTCTGACGTCACGCTTGGGCCGATCGTGCCTCTCTATCGCTTATACCGCGCTCTCGCTTGCATGCTCAGGCTCAGGCGGAACGTGACACTTTTTCGTGCGTGCAGCCGGTGTTTCATCAATTTATAAGACGTTATCACGTCAAAAATATGGGGAAGTATCTAATTCTATCTAAGATCATTTAAGTATTTTAACTTTACCAGCTCGGTTATATATTTGTTAAAAAAACATGTAGATAAATTTAATAATCATATTATGTCCCTGCACCATTACAATACAAGAAGAAAAGATCTTGTCATTCCTTTTTCTGACAAAAAAATACACTTTTGGTCCAAATTACTTAAATCTTTGATTAACGTCTGAATAGAACTCTTAAAATAATAAAATTGTCGACCAATTTTTTCAGACCATATATTTATAAAAAATTATATTTTTATAATTTTTGTTAATATATGGTCTGAAAAAAATTGGTCGACAATTTTATTATTCCAAATTACTTAAGTTTATAATTTTTTAATAAATTTTCTTTGACCACTAGAAACCAAAGGATTAAAATGTTCAAAGAAACAATTTACAAATATCTTATTAAAGAGTGCTTTTCTATACGTATCAAGAATTTTTAGAGGTGAACAATGTTCCTTAACAGTGTACTTTTTATGTGTTTTTAACATTTTTTGTATAACCAAAACCAATTAATCTATCTATCTATAATTAGAGTAGACATTCGGTGTACTTGAACGTTTCATCAAACGTCATCTCCCGCCCTTTTCAAAAATTATTAGACCCACAGAGTAAGTAAACTTAGAATTCAATCTTATTCCGAGTTGGTGACTATTAATACGACTAAACAGTTTGTGTGTAGATAGAAAGACTAGTCAGATAAACCGGGTAAGCAGGGAGCAAAATAAGGAAAAGGATGTGTTAAAGAGAAAAACGTGCCGCACATGTTTAGATGCAATCATCGCGTGTAATTACTCAACGTCAGTGCTATCAGGTAGACCGGAGTTTGTTGGCCATCGTACCTAAAGCTGAAGTCAGACACAGCTACTTACTGCGGTGCAGTATATATAAAAAAAAAAACTGCGCAACTCAATTGACTCTCTGTGTGATCACCCGTGCAACCTTAAAAGTAGCGCGTGCAGTAATTTGTTAAGCTTAAGTGTCCTAAGAATGTTGATCGGTACTTTTTACTTTTTTGTTGACAATCAGGTCCCCTGCAGGTGGTTTTGTAGATTGCGCATACATTTGGCGTGCAGTTATATTTTATATTTACGACTTACAAAAAGAAAAAAAAATGGAAGAAAAAGTGCAATCACGCATGCAGCAAATAATGATTGCACGCTATAAAAACAGCGTCTTGTGTAGGAAACACTTCTGCAACTTTTTTGACAGGTAGCTGCAGTAGAACAAACTGCCCGCTGCACACTACTTATGTGTTGTGTGCAAACACGACACGTAAGTTTTGTAGTGATAACCCTAAAACTGTGCCCCAAAAGCAGCTGTGTCTGACCTTAGCTTAAGACCGACTCTAGCGAATCTCTTTCACTTTTGTTCCCCTTAACAAGTTAACGTGCTCGCTTATAAATAAGTTCAAGTGAAAGCACTCATCGAAATCACTATTAATAGTTCGATTTTGTATACACGCTGTTCCAAACATAGATAATAATTTCCTTAAAGAAAAAATCGCTGTACGTCACGTTACGTTATTATATAAATAAATTTTTAATAAAATAAAGGTACAAAATACTGCAATCGACCATGTAAATCAAGGAGGATATAAACACTTGAAGTGAATAATCACTGTGTCTTTTGAATTTTTGTTGGGATCATTCGCACTTCTGCATCTTTTAATTAGTTGATTTGTTATGTATTCGTGGTTTTGTGATATTTTAAAACACTTATGTCACAGGTTATTTTTGAGGTTAGTTAACTGCATACTTCTTCTGCAATTGGTTTCATATAATTTGCTTGTTTCAGGCAAAAGATACAGCCATTTACGTACAGCGCGCGCGCTCCCACAAGCCTATTCTAATGTGAGCAGGCGGTCAACGCGTGTCATTTTGTGGTCTTGTTAACTTTCTGCTAGCTTGAATTACATGTGGAAAATACATGTTACACATGTGTCCTTCGTGAAATTTTCCATTCTTTCCAATGGCCCTATTTATTTCTTTCTAAAAAAATTATTTCAAAAGTTAAAGATTAAAAACTACATTTTTGCGCCCAATTGTTAATTTTCCAGGAAAAATCTTGCGGTAGTATTTTGATATTTTTTTGACACCTTCCCAAACAAGTTTCACAAGAAATCATGTAGAGGAGAATTTTTCCGAAGTGAAAATCAAATTTTCCCCACTAATTAAAGCAAAACTGATTTTAAATAATAAGGCAGAATGGATATTTTAATACATCGACTTTTGGGACACTGTGTACATAGGTCACGATCACACTAGATTGGAATTAATCCTTTGCACCCTACTAGTACTAAATAATGCATTTATCTGTCAGCAAGGATATTGATTTGGAAAATTGAAATTCAACAAAGTTTAAAGTTTGCCCGACGGGTGTTCACATTTAAACCCGATAAAAACACACAAATATAAAACTGTTTTTTTAATGTTATTTTTAAGAGAAATTGAGAGAAAGAGATTATATAAATTTTTAAGAATGGTTAGAATATTGATTTAAAAAAAAGTATTGTAAGCGTTAACAACACGTCAAAATGTTGATGGTGTTTAAAATAATTTCTTCTGAAAGGCTACTAATATTGCTTGATTTCTCAGAACCTTCCTCTTAATAATGTACTCTATGTGTATTAACAATTCCGCCATTCTTAGCTAATGGAAATGTGACACGCAATGACGAAAAGAAAAATGCAATGTAATTATTTTTGGTTTTGTCTGTAAGTCTGTATATTAACACATGTTAAGCTTGGACACGTGACTAATGCAGTGGAAATAGATTAGATATAATTGCAAAGAACTCGTAAAGAGTTAAAGACAGTTCTTTCGTTTATACCTGTATATTTTAGCGCGAATTATATTACTGCTCAAATTCTACAAGTAGGGAGTGGTAGGTACTAATTTTGGTCAAGATTCACTTTTCAAAATTTTAGAATATTTTATCGTTTTGTGGTCTCCGAATCAAAAAAACATTATTATTAGATGTAATGTAAAAGTCAGTAAATAAGTAAAAAAACTAACGTAGTTATGTTAGCCAATTTGTTTCTACCCACGCATTTCCATTAGACTGAAAGATTCCATTTTTGTTTGTCTTATCGAGAGGAGAGATCACTTGACGAAACAGTATCGAAAAAATAAAATTACTGTCATATTATTTCGACATTGATTAATTATTAAAATACCGTCTTTATTTAGATAATCTTGTCGTTTACAGATAGGTACTAATCTCGAAACTTTTGATAATATTTTCAAGTCACGTATTATTCGACTCTTTAGTTTAAGATCGTGGTACCTTGTTATCCTCACCCTCTCAAATAAAATGTGTTCATTTTGCAGCAGGTCAAGGAAAGGTACTTTTTTACTTGACCTTGATAATAATCTTAAAGATTTATCGTTGTTAAAGTAGAATTTGCACAAAATGAACAAATTTTATTTGAGGGGGTGAGGATAACACGGTAAATTTTACCATGCGTACTCGGTGATCTGTAGCTTGAACAAAAAAAGTTTGGAACAAAAGATGTCTTTATTTTGCTTGAAGAACTCGACCCAGTTAAAAAAATTGGGGTTGCCATTTAAAATTTCTGAATTAACCTTTGGAAGGAATTTTTGTGACCGAAAAAATACGTTACAACGATTGAGCAACTTTCATTCGCAACATTTTTCGAAAAAACTTAATCTCTCTGAGATAGTCAGCCGTTGCGGGACTTTCTGAACATCTGTATATAATTTTTATGTGTTTCTTAGTCCTAAAATCATTTACTAGTAGTAAGAATAGAAATAGATTTAAAACAAATCTTTCAATGGAACCATATTCCACAAATAATATATAATGTTTATACGAAACTGTATGTTATGTAGGTAGCCATTCGGAGCTTTTATATAAAATGGCTATATGGTTATGGCTTAATAAGAGTTACATTTATTACGCCATTTACTCACTCCAACTAGACGCACCGAAGTGTTCATTTGGCGACGTCGCAACGCCGCCCTTGATAGTAGGTCACATATACTCGTATACATTATTTCTCCCACTGTTTTAACATTTTTCCAATTTATAGTGAAATGCTGTCGTCTTTTAATATAAACTTTTTATAATGTTTTAACTTTTACCCTAGATCAACTTGAAAAACCACTATTTCAAAGACTAAAAGAAATGAATGTATGCAGCACATTTTGTCATATAAATCTTTCAGTTGAAAACTTACATTAATTTTTACACGATTTTATATATTTATTAACGACCCGGCCCGGCTTCGTCCAGATTTGCAGATTTCCTATTAAAGGTGTACATATTCAGCTAGCGTTCTTTCACAATTATAGCCGTTTTTTCTCGGCTTTGTTCTTCATGTATTATTTATTTATTATTAAATAAATTAATAATTAATTTTGACGTGATAACGTCTTATAAATTGATGAATCACCAATCTTATAAATTGATAATGCACCGGCTGCATGCACGAAAAAGTGTAACGTTCCTAACGGTCGTAACGTTCCGCCTGACCCCGTGCGTGCTTTTCTCGAAAACGGCCCTAACGATTTGGATGAAATTTACTGAAAAGGGATTTTGGGGGGCAAAAAATCGTTTTAGCTAGGTCTCATCTCTCGAAAAAGTCGTTTTCTTACAAATTTTATCATTATAAAAATCAATTTTTTGACTTATGAAAATACTTAAATATTGTAAGTAGGTTTTGGAATTTTATATAAACAGTGAAACAATTGTTTTATAAATAGTATGACAGTTAATCTTTGAGACTTAAATAAATACGAAAGAAAGAAAGCTAATAAAAAAAATTATTTTTATAGGTGGTGAGTAATTTAATAAATAAAATTAACCTAAATTTGAAGCGAAAGATGCATATCATAGATTCGAATTATTATAATTATTATATAAATTTAGGTTATGTATTACGGAATACGTTATCACGTAAAACTATCGTCCGTAAACCGACTTTACAGACAACCAATTTTTTTTTTACCCATTAACACGCGTAAGTTTTGGTGGTGTTACAGGACGAAATATTTTGGTGTATAGTCAATAGGCTACTTCAAACGTTTCAGCGAAATAAGTAATTTATTATACATAATATGTATCATAAATTTACAACAAAAAGAAGTATTTTCTGGACAAGCGTATTTTCGATTTTGTATTCGTAGAGCTAATGATGTTTTCCAACGTCAGCATAATATGTATATTGTATATATGCAGTAAGTAGGGACGGGGTCAAGTGGATATGTATATTCCATTCTGGGATGTATTATATACATATATATTGTGATCAAGTGTACAGTGTAAGTTGTATACAAAATGGTATAAAGGATGCGATATCTAACGACGGCGTTTGTTAAAACCCCACAGGCTCTAGAAAACGCTATTGTGTAGGTGTATGTGCGTTTGTGAGTGAAGTTTTGAATTGCTTTGGTGTAAGAGAGAGTCGCCGGCGCGTCTTTGTGATGTCATCTGATGAGGAATGGCTGCCTCAAACTGCAATATATTGTAACTATTGTAAGAACTAAAAATACACACAGGACAAACATCACGCCATTATATTCTGTACATTCAAAGACACATATAATATATAGGAAAGACAAATTTTATATCTAATTGCGTGAAAAAAACACTTAAAATATACTTTATTCATCCATTAAATTTATTGCTGCAGTTATATTAATTTTTCATGAAAAATGAGACAAGAATATTTCGGTAAAACTGTGTGAACGCGAAAAAAATAAGCAGTTTCGTTGCAATGCAAAGAAACTTAGGTAATATAATTTGGGTGCATTGAACTGATCTTTGAAATATTAATTAGGACAGATGTTCTAAACGAGTGCACTTTTTTAATATTTCACATTTTTTTCAGCTAATCAGTAATATAAGATTTAATACATAAAATTATCGACCAATTTTTCAGACAAATATATTAACAAAAAAATAATAATTAATACATTAGTTTTGGTCCGGATTTGAATTTTCTTAAATTGATTAACAAATTATTAAATTCACTCTGGTATTTGAAAAAAATTCGCTAAAGCTAATTCTTATCTTTTTACCAATTAATTCTCCATTTATTTGTAAACAGATGACATTTAGTTTAGATTTAAAGTAAAAGTCGTACTAAAATCCAGCATAAGTGTCATTTAATAAAAATTAGTAGCGTAAAGGAACGTAGAAATTCCAACACCAGCGGCGTAATTACCTTGTAATATAATACCCGCAACACCGTAATTGATCTGTGGTCTCTAATAAGTTGGTTTGTGGTTGAACATAGGTAATTAATATTGGCAAATTAATTATGCTTAATATAATGTGCTTTGTTTAACTGCGAATATTACATTTCGTATAGTTTTACATGTTTTTTAACACGGGCTACGATCCTATACCGAATGATAAAGAGTTCTAAATAATGTTTTTTATCTGGTCTCGAAAACTTGAGAGTTTTTTTAAGTTATAAGCATTTAAGTTCATTTTAATCTAGGAAAATTGCTAAATTGAAGAAAAAAACTATATAATTTAGAATTTTTTATAATTTAAATATTTCTCAAGTTATCGAGATAAAACAAAAAGTATTGTTTTGGGCAACGTATTTCCTATGGATTCCGATTTTTTGTTTGGTATAGAAGGTATTCGTAACATGTGCAAAAAAAAAATAATAACATTTAGAACTCTATAACCTGTAATTTCTCATTTTTTAAAGAACAAAATCACGATTTGGGGTCCTCTTTGATTCTTGGGCGTATGTATTGTTAATTTGAAATTCAATAAGGACATTGATTAAATGGCATAATATACTTTCAATCAGTGATAAGGAGCATAATAAATTCTGCTGTTGAAAAGGTTATTACGTTTTAGTCATTGGTTTCCAAGGCGAGACAGTGAAGAAATCGCAAGATATTTTTTCGTTCGAATAGTGATTTAGGAGAGAAAAACTAGAAAAAACTAGAAAAACGAGAAAAACTCAAAACGGGTCTTCCCCAGGGGTAGTTTTTTGCTCAAAAACACCACACAATGTTGGGTTTCTGGAGTCTTTCGATGCCAAAAAGTATCTTTATCATTATCATAGAAACCACTTTAAATTTCAATGATAAATGTACCTTTAAAACACTTTTATTTTTGAAAGTCGTACTAGAATATCCGTATTCATTCGATTCTCTTTTGACCGTACCGAAACCATTCTTATTCTATCAATAATATATTTCAAATCTACTTAAAATACAACAAAACATTTGTAAGATATATATGATCCCTGTCACAAAATGTCTGAAAATCTATATTGATGAAAAATGTCAATTCATATAGTGATTTTCTACGTAAAGTTTTGAAAACGCGTTCTTAAAAATACATTGCGAGTAGTTCTGATTTGACAATAAAAAAGTGTATAAAAGTTTAAAAGCATGTTTACTATATAAATGTATGTAGTAAATACTCTTAGAACAAAAATGGAAAACATTTATCATTTCAACATTTCAACTTTAGTAAATCTGTTAAATCGTTCATCTCACCCACTTAAGAGCGTGTTTATATTTAACATATATACAAATATTTTGAGCGGATTTTATTAGCATGTCACTGAACTATGTAATTTAATTTTATTCACATCCGTGATCAACATTCACATTCAAATTCTAATACATGTAAAGGAAGGAATCTCGGAACTACGAGAACATTCTAGAAGCGTGGGACGAAGCTATAAAATGCGAGCGGAGTGGTTGAGTCAGTCAGTCAGTTATTCGAGTTGTTCGTGAGTTGTGTTGGTCTGACGTTCGACATCAATCATAATACTGCGAAGATAAATAAACTTTAGTGAGTGCAATTATATAAATATGTTTAACATAAATAACTTTTTGTAAATACAAGTGTGAATCAGTTACTGTACTAGATAAACTTTGTGTTGTGTTCCTGTGTTACTTAGTCTTTCATTTTATTATTTAGAATTATTAGTTTTGCTTCTGTTAACGTTATTATTTCTGTTAAGTTGAAGAAGTACGCTTTCGTTTGTGTGTTTAACTGTTTTGTTAAACATTTATTACTGTAAAAAAATAATTTCTACCACGGATTACAACAGTTTTGTTACAATACTTATATTCCTTCGGATGACAAATTATTCTCATTTACATTGGGAGTTTACTTGGAGGCGGAGCTCATTTCAAAAGTCAATATGTCCACCCTATGCGAAGGGTTTGCATTGACAGTATATATGGGGTTTTAGGTGTTTTATTTAAACTGTATATTTCTGAAGAAGAAAATTGTCGTTGAGGTAATAGTCATACTTGAAAACGTACAATTATATTTAATAAAAAAAATTGCGAGAGCTGGTCACAACGTAAAATATGGCAGAATCATGAATGTAAGCTGTTGTAATAAGGTTAAGTTTGTTGTAAACGTCAAATTTGAAAGAGAAACCGCATGCAACGGTGTATAATCAGCTGACAGCTGTCATTTTTCATTTTAATAATCTATTTGATATCAACATTTGCACTTGATCTACTAATACAATTAGGTACTGCACAACACATATCATGCTTATTTTCAATTTTTCAATGACGTTTGAAACTTCCATAATTCTAAACGATAATTAATTTACAAAAATACGTAGCGCGCAATGATTTACTATATGAAACGCTCCGAATAGGATAGTTCGTTGAAATGTTGGGTAGATGGCTTATAGTGAAAGTAAAATCCAAATAAAGCCATTCTGTAAACGTTTTATTTTACAAAAAACTCTCTTTTAGACAGACTTTTTCAACCTGGCATTGAATTTTTTTTTTTGACAATGAAGCTTTCTTTATCTCAGTGAATTTTTATCAAACATAACTTCTTTTCAATGAACATTTCAGGTACGACTTAACAACTGGCAATTCTACTTTCACAATAGTCTTGGATTGTGTAAAAAAAATTATGTTGGAAATGACCTCGAACTGTAATTCTACGTATTTTCTCTCATAGATACAGTGACTTGTTCTAGTTTTGTTATTTTATAATGAAACATAGAATAATAAACTCTTGTTTTCTATAATACAACCAATGATTATTTAAATATTTTACGAATTCTTGAGATTCCCGTTGCCCTATTTTCGTCTCGACGAGATCTCACGAGTTTAATCTTATTCTTGTCACGGAACTCGCGACGAGAAAAATCATTAACACGTTCGCGCGCTATAGCCGTAAAAATTAAAATGTAATAATGACAGTACGGTGTTAGCCGTATTTTAATATAATGTTTATAAAATCTGTACGGTCACAGCAATGATCTCTCTATAGCAGTGTTTTTCAACCTGTGGGTCACGACCCCCTGGAGGGTCGCAAAGCTTCTGTATGGGGGTCGCCAGAGGTCGAGAGAATTTTAGTAAAAAAACAATAAAGATAAAAAAGATTGATTTATTAAGTAAGAGAATTTTAACAAAAGGATATACGTATTCGATGTATGTACATAATTGTTAAATAATGTGTTTTACGTACTATATTATGTACTTATATCCGAATCCTAATTATGGAGACGTATAAAAACGTCGTATGGAATGAATATTTGTAACACTGTAACATACACATAACATACATGATAAAAAAGCGAAGGGTCGGGGGGTTGCGAGATATTTTTTCATACCAGGGGGGTCGCGAAATATTTTTTCATACCAGGGGGGTCGCTTAATGAAAAAGGTTGAAAAACACTGATCTATAGTGTTATGATACTAGAACACTTCCACTGTCATTCCACGTAATATGCAAGTTCTACTGGCGTAGTACAACACTGTTTCTATTCGGAAATGCACACTAAAGGTATAAATATAATATAGAAATGTTTAGTTCTTCAACGCCAACTCGAAGCTGATATGTTACCGCACGCAAATGTTTTAAGCTCGTCTTATATTTGTTGTATTTGTTGTCTCGGCGGCAACTCTAAATGAAATATGATTATTTCAGAATGTAGTAAATATTACGTAGAAAAGTCGATTTGGTTAATGGTTAGTTCTGGACCTACCCAATAATACCTATGTTTCAACTGATACATATAACGCAGTATATTCACACCGAAACATATATTTCAAAAACTAAACAGGTGCATAACTCCATAACAAGACTTTAAGATTAAGGGGATGATCATAATTCAAGTTTATAACCCTCAACGTAATGCTATGCTACTGGAATTCGTGTCATATTAGGTATAAAATCAACATTTCTTCGCTCTATATTCTCGGTACATACACTGTACATAATATTAAAATGGCAATTCCAGTTTTCTCCTTTTTCATTTTATGCGTAACTTTAACACATAAATATACACATACACCTCTTATTATGTAGATATATTATACAGGATTGTGCAAAATTTAATTTATCTTATATAAAATTCACAAAGCAGCAATCGGAAAATATTGATATTATTAATTTCTCAGACGAAATAAAGAAACTAAGTAATTAAATATAAACGAGAAGAAAAGAATGTCAGCTCTTTTTCATTCAATTATCCAAATACCCAAATATCTTATTTGTATTTCGAATAATAAACCTGACCAAATATTTTGTCTAATTAGGCATCGGTCTTCACAGTAAACATTATTCAAATACAAAATCAATTTTTGGAGATGAATAAATGAATAAAAATATTATCTATATCACTTGGCCTAGAAACAAATTTCGATAAGATCAAGGAACTAGAACTTGACAGAATGCAAACAGCTGTTTAATATTTTTTTTGATTCAATTGAGTAACCGCATTTTTTAAGGAAGGTCATTATTGTTATTAACAATACATATCCTTACGGTGTGCAGCAGTCGAGTAAATAAGTTTAAAATAAATAACTTTTCTTAAAAAAATTGAACCTACTTCAAAAAGAGTCACTTAAAAAGCGTAAAATAACAGAGGTTTGATTTAATTACTGTGATGTTTTATGTAGTTCGCTATATTAAATTGGTGTCGACTTCAAAACAATTATTATTGAAGAAATTTTTTTATTTTAAATTTTTTTTATTGCAAAAATCAGTAAATCGTAACTTTTGAAGACCCTGTAATATACACGCAGTGATTGTATATTTAATAAATACTTACATTACGTTATACCGGTTTAAAATTTACTTAACTTTGAGCAAAGAAGATTTTAATATTCGCGCGTTTACAGAGAATGGAAAAATATTAGCATATTTTTGAATTTATATTAATTTCTTAGAACCGAGCTTCTACCATTTTCTCGGTATTAATTAATAATTTATCAGTACCATGATCAGTTGTTTTTGCTTACTTGAGAACGACTTATTTATATGATTATTATTTTTAAATTTAACATATTGGTAGATTATATTTCTTGTACCAAATGACACATAATAATTATTGCGATTGGCCGAGCGGTGTAGCGTAGTGGTGAGGTCACGAGACTTCAACTATATAACAGAGTTCAATTTTTCAGATGTTCTAAAATTGAAACAAATAAGTTCACTTGAATTTCCAGTGAAATTTTCCATAATGTGAAAATATATTCAAGTTGGATCCGGTAGGGGTAGTAGGATCATAGAATGAGTCACGAGAGCGCGCATTCTTACTATAATTTTAAAAATATTTACAGCACAATAGCCGTGATGACAGATTTTTAAATCCAGTTCTATAATGTAGGTACACGTTTACTATTTCCGAAAAAAAAAAACATTATTTCAACAATGACTTAAATTTTAACGCAAATTATTGCATTTTTATCTTTCTAATTTAGAATAATCGCGAAACGCTTGTGACGTCACGCCTTAGTGACAGCTGACATTAGATGTTGTGTTTATGGGTGTAGAGTTGTGGTTCAGAGGTACTTCTTAGAAAGGTATGTAAATTTACTTAAAGATATGATATATTAACTTTTTTCTTAAAAGTAGTTACTTAATAGTACGGTTTTCTTTAGTTGCAAGTTATCTAACCTTAAAAATAACCTATGACATAAGTGTTATCAAATATCACAAAAAAAAACGAATACACAACAAATCAACTAATTAAATGATGCAGAAGTGAATGATTGCAACGAAAATTTAAGCGACACCTGATTATTTACTTCAAGTATTATAATATTCTCTTTGATTTAAGAATGCGTGACGTCAATGGGTGTTTCAATCAACATGCCGGATTGCAGTATTTTATACTTTTATTTTATTAAAACTATTATTAATCTCAATGGTTATATTAACATTGGATCATTTTTAGAATCCTTTCAACATAATATATTTTTCTCTAAAACTGTATTTATTCTTTGATTCTTTTATACTGTCATCATGCCTATTGTCATAGGTTATTGATAAAAAATATAGACAAAATATTTAAATAAAGACATTTTCTATATTTTGATTCCAATTTAAATCGCTTGGCTTATAGAAAAAAATCCTATTTACTTTATTAAAAATACTGTAAAATTGTCATACCGAAAAGATATAAAATATTTTACAATTTCAGTAGTCTCATAATATCAGATGTTTGGTATTGTGTGGATTATACAAAGTATGTTCTGTGCAGAGTGCTTGTACTTTATTAATTTTGGTAAAACGCGAGGCTGGATGATTTACTCTTAATAAATCTTCAGTGGGACTTTCAGCGCTGCGACTCATTAATTATTTGCATGTAAACAGCAACGAATATTACAGAAAGATAAAGGTGAAATATTATCGGCTAAACACCAAAGCGGATTTCAGTGCTACTGATTTAAGATTTTAAAAATTTTTTATTTGGTTTCTCGATATTGTAATTATTAATGTTCCTTGGGTTTGTGTCACAGGATGTGTGCACTACCGTATGTTGTATTTTTATCTGAAAACAAAAGTACAAATCGCATACTTCTAAGTTACTTGAAATTTGTGAAAAAACAAACTTTATTGATTGCTTGTAAATTACAGACGCTAAACAGTTGAAATCATCACGAAATTTATTCGCCAATGTCTCGTACTACCCTAATATCTATGAAAGTTATTGAAAAGGAAAAATACGCGTCTAATAATTTTTTGAAAAACTGGTACCAAATTTAGCATCCCCATCCCATCACAACTGAGAAGAGGAGGGGTGTAACTTAAAAAAGTTAAATGAGAACCCTTATATTTTATTGCAGATTCAGATTTCTTGCATCAAAATACGTAAATTTTGTCCGAAACAATTTTTGTTTCGTCGAAAATAAAACTGCAATTTTCTATGTAAAAACTCAAAATTGCCCAGGGCCGGGTGGTGTTTAGTGTTATTGGATAGCTTTTTCAATAGGTAACAAAAGGAAACTTTATTTCTATTTTTTGTTATATAAAGAGAATTTCTTTAGATTGAATTTTAGATTGAAAAGCTGTTCGGACAAACTTACGTATTAGAAGCAAGGAATCCGAATCTGCACAGAAATATAAGGGTACCCGTTTAACTTTTTTACCCCCCTTCTCCCCCCCTCCCCAGGTGATGGGGCGGGTATGCCAAATTTGGTATCACTCAAAAGCTTTAAAAAAATATTAGACGCGTATTTTCTCTTTTCCCTTTTTTCGATGAACTTTCATAGATATTAGGGTGGTACAGGTGGTCTGAGATAGCGGATATATGTATGTTTACTTTGAAGAAAGCTTTATTGTCCAAAATAAAATTATTTATATTTATAAAAACTACAATTAAGCCGACTGCTTAATTGGTTGTGAGTTTTTTGATACAATTATCAATAATTTAATAAACTGAAAAGCTTTAAAATTTAGGGTTTAACTATCCTCCAATCTACAATTTCAGTTTTGATTTGAGTTTAATCCTGAATTTTTAATATAAAACTACAAATTCATTTAATTTTTTAATTAATATGACAACAAAACTTATGTATGCACAATATTGAAACTATTTGAAACGGAGTTGTTTCTTATTCATGATTTTGTTTTGTAACTGTAGGTAACGTTATTTTGTAAAATCCTTTGATACTGCTTACTGAAAGTATGTTTTATTAAACTGACATGAATTTCAAGTGGATGTTTTATTTTACATTATATTAATTTAATTGTCCTGAAAGATAATACGTATTCATTTGATCTTTAAAAACTTATCACAGATCGTTTATTTTTCATATTCAAAGAGACTAATTTTTTTACAACTCTGTACCAAATAACTTCAAAATAAGCATACACAAAGGAATAAAAAATTAAATAAAATAAATAAGTTTCATTCTATTTTACAGTCAAACATAATGACAATTAATAATATAATAATAATAATAATAATAATAATAATAATAATAATAATACAGTGTAACCTCTTTATAACGTCCTTCATTATAACGAAAAACTCCTTATAACGTCGAAATTTTTACAATTTGGTTGATTTACCTTAAAACCCATACATTAATACCCTCTTTATAGCGCAATAGCCATTCTCTATTACGAATAAATATGTTCATATTTAGAAGTCAGCAAATATTTACAGACGTAAAGAGGACGATTCTGAACCATCATCCACTATTCAACAAGCACTTGATGCCGCCAAACTTATCGAAAAATTCCTATTGTTTAATGGATATGATTCCATCACATCCTTAGACATAAAATAAAGACAATAAAATTCAAAACAAATATTGGCATAGCAAAAAACGACAGGCAAAGCTAACAGACTAGGTATATGTGTTTGGAATAAATTAATTAAGTGAAATTTGGTTATTTTTCTTTCTTCCCTTCATATAACGAAAACTCTTTATAACGAAAAAAAATGCTCGGTCCCTTGAGATTCGTTATAAAGAGGTTACACTGTAATTAATCTACCACATTATTATAGTTTCTGAGGTAAAATTGAAAAAGTTAATATGTATACGTATACGTACGTATTGAGTTTTCAGTTTTTATTTTAAAACTGAAATTTTTTAGCTCCCGATAGTGCAGAATTTTCAATCATTGAATAATGGGCTCGGAGATTTAAAAAACATTTTTTCTCATTGTGGCATATCACTCCACAACATCGAGAACATTACAGCACAACTTTATTTTTTCCAAAAACCGAAAATGCGGTAGGGAGATTTACTCTATGTTAATCTGGAAACATACTCTATCTCGCTGAATTTTTTCCTACGCTTTTAGGCCTCTAATGTCCCAAATGCACACCAGTCTACAATTTTTGCTTTACGGGGAGGCTGGAGGGGCCTGAAAGTTGCAGAATTTGTTGTCTAATTTTCTCGGCTTGTATAGCTACGACAAAAATAATTATACCAATGTAAAGGCAGCGCTCCGAGCACTACAAGTTTGCTCCTTATGCCTTTTGTCGTAACTGCAACGGTTACCGATTTATATCGGACATTTCCAACAATGTTTTTAGATATTTTCAGAAGAACAACAGTCAATTTTCCTGCATAGCTAAGGAAAAGTAATTTTGACAATATTACATGAGAGAGAGAGAGACAGAGATAGAGAGAGTTAATGTAACAATACTTGCTACAATACTTTTAAATTCGTAGAACCGTTGCAGTTACGACGAAAGTCATGAGGAGCGCCTTTGCCATTGGTATAATTATTTTTATAGTGGCTATAATACAAGCCGAGAAAATTAGAAAACAAATTTAGCACGTTTCAAGCCCTTCCCCTACGTCCCCAGTAACGCAAAAACAATAGACTTTTGTGCCTTGTCTGTAAAAATTCAGCGAGGAAGAGTATGTTTCCAGCTCAAACCCCTACCGCCTGGACTAGCAGTCGGGTAAAAACTAGATAATCTACCGTAATATTGAAATGTTAGACAACTGTTCAAATAAAAATTGTTTTTTTTTTCACACCAAACAATGCAAGACATTTTTCATTTGAACGTTAAAAGCGTTAAAGTATAAAATAAAGAAAGCCATACATGTATTATTGTCCGTTGAAAACACGACAAGAAATTACTTTAGGATTCAAAAGTTGTGTCTATTTATATACTTGTAGCTTGTTAGCTGAAGTTAGCAAGGACTTAATTAAAGAGAAAACGTGTTTTGGTAGACGTTGGTCATGAGAAAAAGAAGTAATTCGGTCAGTGCCAGTTTGTTCATTAAATTTAAACAAAATTAAAATTTAAGTTCAAGTCACGGATTCGTTTGTATACAAAAATTAAGTTAGTCAACAACAATAATTCTTCAGTTCTGTTTTATGATTCTTGATGTTTTCACTTTATACTTTTACATTCTTAAATTCCATTCATATTATATTATAATAAATCTCAACATCAAATAGACTTACGTTCTGCCGTCCTAACCTAAAAAACTGTATCTCCATTTCCCCCCATTTGTAATTGATTAACTTTGGGACTAACTAGCATAGTAAAAAACGACAAAGTTAAAACCGTTTATCAAAAACTTTATAGGGCTATAAAATACCCGTTTCCTACAATTTCGCTATACACGTAAGGTGCACATAGGGAAATTAACATTAGAAAAAATGACTGGATCAGAGTGAGCCTTGAAATCTTGTTTTTTAATTTAACAGATAATATTCTTTTGCAAAATGAATGTGTATACTACCGAAGAAAATATTCAAATGATTACAACATAATCGGACTTTTTTCATTAACGGGACATTAAAAATACTTAAATATGGTGCGAGATTAAATATCTCCGCCTATTCGTGTTGAAACTAAAGACATTGGGTCACTGATTTACCAACGAGCATACGTCATTCCAGTCAGACAATTTTTGAATGAAATGTTTCCAAACAGATGGAGTTGTTTTTTTGTTTTATTTTTGTACAAAAAAATTAAAATAATGATTTATAAGAGCTTTTTATTATTAAAAATAAATTAAAATAAAATAGAAATGCTCAAGATTACCACGATAATTCAATAGAAATAACAATGAATGCAGTCATGGCTAACTCTGATCCAAGTATTTTTTCCCAATGCTAATTTCCCTATATGCACCTTACGCGTTTACATACTGTATATAGAATTTACACTGTATACCTATATAATCGAAATACCATTCACTGACTGACTGACTCATCACGAGATCCCTAAAACTATACGTCCGATTGACATTATACTTGGCATAGTTACTTCTTTATCGACGTAGACATCCACTAAGAACGGATTTTATGCAAATTCTACCCAAAGCGGATTTTTCACCTACCATCATGTTTAATATGGGGAGTGAGTTGGATGGTTGCGTAGAGAGAGAGTATATGTGATGGTAGGTAAAAAATCCGTTTTGGATAGGATATGTATAAAATCAGTTACGGCGGGAAGGGAATAAGAATAACTATGTCAAATAATGGGGACGCATCCGTGCTTCGTCACATACTATAAGAACTTGAAAACGGTTTGGAGACACTGCTTTATAGGTTTTGACGATAGAATTGTTTTTGATTTTTTGTACTTTTTTCTGACGATTTATATTCAAATGCTGTGTAATCTGCTTACAAATAAATGAAAAATTAAATTTGACATTTTATAGCAATTATCTTAATCTGGGAAGTTTTTCTTCCCGTATACAGTAAGTTATTTTTGAAGTTGTACTTCTTTTGGCACGTTATGAAAAATAATAAATGTGAATTTTTGACGTGATAACGTCTTATAAATTGATGAAACACCGTCAGAGAGTAGTGTGCGTTCAACATTTTTTTCGGCTGTTCCAGCAAAAGCTACATCTGACAGATGGCCAGATAAATTATACGGTTTGTTAACAAATATATAATATATATACATTCTTTTAAATGTCTTTTATAATTGTTAAAAATATGTATTTTGCTTTGGTTGATCAAATTATTAGTCGGTAAAAATATAGTTTGACAGCTACTAAAATTTAGGTTATGTATTATTAAATATGATATTCAAGCGGAATACGTTATCACGTAAAACTATCGTCCGTAAACCGACTTTACAGACATTAATAAATTAGGTATAGATATGCAAATTAAAAAAAAAGTTTTTAATCTCATGAAAGAAGTTCAAATCTTTGATTAACGTCTGAATAGAACTCTTCAAGTAAATAAAATTGTCGACCAATTTTTCTTAGACCATATATTGACAAAAAATAATAAAAACACAAAACACAAATCCGGATCGAAACGTCATCTTGTGCTATATTGATTTGTATTTTTATTATTTTTTGTCAATATATGGTCTGAGAAAAATTGGTCGACAATTTTATTTACTCATGTAACTAAGTACACGCACCCACTTTTTATTTCTTTTAAAGCATTTTTTTGACTAGCGAGTTTTAATGCTTGCATACTTTATATTAACAGAAAATTATGCAATAATTATCATACCAGACCTTTCCATTATAGTTTGAAAACTGTTTTCACAAATACGTTTACTAATCAGTGTTTACCGTCGACATAAATATATCATAGAATAAAAATGTGACTGTTTTGCAACAGAAAAAGAAAATGAACTGAATTGCAAATGGCGTCTTTTTTTCAAGAAAACTTTAAGGCGTGAAAATCGAAGACGGTTGCGGCAGTCAAAATCCTTTATATTCTCTATACATTAAGTTCTGATAAAATTCTATACAACAGAATACAGCGTTAAAACACACTTTTTTCGCTTCTCTTCTTACAAAAAACTTTCAATTTTTTACAATGCCTTGTATGGAAGAACAACAATTCAAGCACTGCTAACAACAACTACTAATAGTGGAGCAAACATGAAGGGACGAGAAAAGAGAAAAAGATCGATATATGTATCAGTGCCGCGGTCCAAAACTTTGTTAAGCTTAAATCACAGCATATGGAAACATCAGAAGACTCACTCAACTGGTCCGCACAGTGTTTTCTGAATCATATGATATCAACGTTTGAGAAATTAATAATTTCCACAACGTTAAAAAAATATTTGTGCTGGCACAATGTTTAAGAATTTCCATAGCTCCCCTGAAATAAATTAAGACTATTAAAAATTTGATTATTTCACGAACTATGCTCTCAGATATGTTAAAAACCTTTCACACTAAAAACAACTCGGGTCGCAGTGCCAATCCCAGCCCCGGATCTACGATTTTTTGATAATGGCGCCCCCTCTCTCCAGCTTTTGAGATAAATTACTTAAAAAAAACTCATAGATATATAATGGTTGGTATTTTTCGTCAACGGGAAACCGTCAGAAAACAGTCAGAAAACAAGCAGATTGAGTAAACCGGAAAAAGGTCAGATTAGATGTGGTTTTGGCGTCCTCTAAAAGTGCGGCCCGGGGCTCAGTTTGTTTGTTCCAAGTTAATTTAAAAACAACTGAACTGATTTTGTCTTAATTTCACTATTATTGATTGTTTTATTTCAGAAATTAAGCTATAGTATTATAATACCTACTAAGGTCGGATGACTGTTCGACAAAAACCATCATTAACGCCAGAAAAGTCACAAGTAAAGGTGATATGAACTGTTTATAGTAATATATAATTTTTAATAACTTGAACAGTGATAAGTTTATTGTCTCCATCTATTGCCTGTATCACTTTCTCCTATCAGAATTTGCAACAAATCGGAACAAATATTATTTTATAAAAAAAAATACTTTCAGATCTGTCAGTCAAAATTTGTACATATCTCATGTCCATTTTTTTGTATAAGCTTAATATTTTTCTTCTCATTCTCAAAAATATTTTCTTTACTTATTGTTACTTCGAAATCACAAAAGGAATAATCTATATTGAAGTTTGTATTCCTTATAAAATGCCAATAATTTTGTTGAGGAAATTGTGAACAGGACCATGAGTCGAATTCTGGTGTAAAACGAATTTAAATTATGTCCAGAATAGTTTCAAATCAAACTAAAAAGATACAAAACATAGTAACTGCTTTACTATGCGTAGATAAGAGGTTGTTCAATGCGTCCTTCAGCTTGAAGATTTTGTATGTTCAAACAGGCGCTGGAAGTGGTTATATTATGTATGTTTGATAAAGTATCTAGTATTATGTGGTTCTGAAATGTACCTACATACCTACTGCGATTCATCAGTCAAACAGTGAGCCACTTCTTTTTCATTAAAAAATGTTTCAAATCCTTTTATACAGAGCTTCTTTAGTATTCACATTTTTTTCGCTGTTCAATCTACACTAAAGAAAATTATAACAATTTTGAAATGAATTTCATATTTCAATGCTACAATAATAAACATTTCTGTCAATTGACCTTTACAACTCTAAACATACTGATAACAATTGACATACCATAATAACAAATAAATATAGTTTAAAAAAAACTAAAAAACACCCTTTATATCGAACTAAAAAGAAAAAAATATTTTTTTAAAAATAAGCTTAAAAAGCGTGGGGCGCTTTGTTACACATTTTCGTACATCGAGCGCTCCACGCTTTTTAAGCTTATTTAAAAAAAATATTTTTTACTTTTTAGTTCTATATTTATTTTTCACTTTTTAGTTTGATATAAAGCGTGTTTTTTAGTTTTTTTAAACTATATTTATTTTCCACTTTTTAGTTCGATTTATTGTCAAAAGTTTGCCGAAAAAAAAACAATTTTTTTTTGGGCGTGAACAGGATTAGAACCCACGACCCGTGATGCCGAGAGTTGACGTCAGCGAAGACCCGTGCTTTAGACAGCACGGCTACCCATTGTACTTACAGTGCTGACATATTATACCACTGTATAAACCACTTGCTGTAGTCCAAATGGAGATTACAAACATACATACAAACTTACAAGTGAAACTAATATAAAGCGTGTAATAAATGCAATAAAGTTTCTGTTAACGCGCGGATAAAGCGGGACACGGTTAGTATTGAATATTTATAATTATTATGTTTGTTCTCGTTTCCATAGTCTTGCATATAAAAATTAACAAGGCTTGCCAGCTAACTAATTTGTTTTTGACAGATCAATATCACTTCAGAACAAAAAAAACTTTTATTTTTATTTTCAAAATATTTACAAAACTGAATAACATTTGTTACAAAAATGAAAATAATAAGAAACCATTATGTAAAGTATACCGTGATAATAAAAAACAACAACGTTATATCACATATGTCTTCTTCGCATGTGCCGATTTTTCCCAAAAATAATAGGTCTCTTCTTATTTGCGTACCAAACATTCCGGTGACAATGCATAAATCCAATTTTACGGACGCCCCAAAATGGCGGACCTTTTTCTTCACAACCTTCTTGACATGTATCAAATGCATTAATTGAAGAATTTTGACGAGTGGAATACGATAAGCTATATGACAACATTGTAAATTTAATATAGAATATGCCACATAATATGTCTGATCGATTTGAAATTTTGTACACATATGTACTTATTCCCGATGACAATAGATGATTAGATCGTTTTTAGAAATAAATAAATAATTAATTTTAATAAATTAATGTTTTAATAGTTAACATTTTGGACGACTAAAAACAACAATATATAATATTAATGAAATAATATTAATTTAAAGACAAGATTTTAGTGAAATGTACTGAAAGGAAAAACATAATTTTTAACTATATTAATCATTATAAAAGCGTGAGTTTACAGTCCACGTTTTTATAATTATGAACGTAAATTATTAATCATTATTTTCCCTTTTTAAGCTTGCCTTTGAAAAGCTTTTTTACTAATATTTTTTGTAGTAGAGCACATCGATGCTTTGAGAAAAAAATATAGCCGACGCATTTTTAGGAAAAAAATATAAAAATATCGCACTGTTTAAAGACATGAAGAGCTGTGAATGAGACACGTGACTACAATTGTTATTATCACGTCTGATTCGATTTCACGGATAATTTCCCGGTTTTCTACCACGTGCACAAGAATCAAGCCATAGCATTAGTGAGGTTACAAGCTCTCTACTATTGTAGTGGTTGTTTTGTTCTGTTTGCATGAGTAGCATAAATCTTTTCGTTGTGGATTGACTTTTTACAGTATTCACTACTTTTTATGATCATTCAGAAAACCACGATGACGCCATTGTCCTACATATTATTTTTACAAAAACTGTAAACTTTATAGCTGCTCTTAGGATGAAAAATTCTCTTTATAAAGATGCTTCATAAATACCAACACTGACGGAAAGTTTTGGTTTGAATATTAGGAATGAAAAATGTAGTCAAAAACGTGTTATTTGTGTTTTTATGTATGATCACAGATAGTGAGTTGCAATGTTGAATAAGTAATATTTACCGTAATATTCAAATTATTATTTTTTTCATTATTTTGATATTAATTAAATAAAAAGCTAATTAGAAATTAAATATTGATTATTTTTTTTATTTTTTAGATCAGTACTGAAGAAGGTCCAAATCTGAATCGAAATGTTAATGTATTACCTAATTATATACTTTTTTTGTTAATATATTGTCTGAAAAAATGGTCGATAATTTTATTTATTGAAAAATTTACCGTAATAATTTAACAAACCTTCAACAAGTAAAAAATGCATTCTGTTCCGCCAGTGTTCTTGCTGATTTTCACTTAATTTAAAAAAAATTGACAGCTTATTTTTGAACAAAGGTTACTTCTAATTTAGCAGGCAACTTTACAGCACAAATCTTAAATGTGTCATGCAGATATTTTATACTGGAGTGTGCAAGAAACAGTTTATGTAACGGAATGTATACGCATGCGTAGTAAGTTTGGTTCAGTGACAAAACATGAACACACTCTGAAGTGAAAGTAAGGTCGCGTTTCTAGTAAAAGTTCGGTTAACTCTCAATCGAAATTATAAATAAAAACAAACCAAACGAATCTTGGGCACACATAATATGATATGGTGCGTATGACGTGTTTATGGGCTATTTATGAATCGCAATTGTTGCTTGATAGATATCATACCTTAACCTATAAATGCGAAATTGCAGTATGTTGATACTGTTTTATACAGAAATCTTTGATTAACGTCTGATTAGAACTCTTCAATAAATAAAATTATCGACCATTTTTTCAGACAATAAATTAACAAAAAATATAATTAATACATTAACGTTTCGATCCGGATTTGTATCTTCTTCAGAACTGAAGAAGCTCCAAATCCGGATCGAAACGTTAATGTATTAATTATTATAATCCTGGGGGGGTAATTACCACCCTACCTACTCCCTTGGGTAGAGCACATTGGCGGATTTTCTTTTTTAATCAGATATGTATGTGTTACCGCCGTTTGTCCTATGCATAGCCTTGTTAGAATGACCTCGACGAGCCTGTTCGGGTTAGTTGATGTTAAGCATTTTTTTTTTGTGTTTGTTTTTGTTTATCTTAGTTTGTTAGTGCTTATGCTTAACCATTCGCTTTCCCATTCTTTGTCTCTTTTTATTATGCAGTGTTTAATCATGTTGCTGTCTGGGATTTTTCCAGTGTTCGTTGGGGGAGGCCTTTGTGTCGCTAGTTTGACGCCTTTGTCCACCAGCTTGTTGCCAAGAATCCCGCAATGATAAACATTTTGTTGTTTTTAATAATAATGTTATAATAAAACATTCGCTGTTTTTTCCTTCTTTCTTCTAATAGACGAGAAGTAGATAAGCTTTAATCTAGCAACATTTGTCGGGGAGCTATTAAAACACCTTGTATAATAAGTAAGTGGTTAATAAGTGGAAAATTTGAAATGTGGTGGAAGTTCCGATCGTTGGTGGTGGGAAAACGTGTCTTCAGTCGTTTTTACGAGATTTTTATAAATCATATTTATAGAATGATTATTAGCTCACCGATAAGCTTAAGTCATCTATAAAAAAAATGTTAATACAGTATAACCTCTAAGTTGAATTTCAAGAGAGACGCCAAGAAATTCGAGTTATAGAGTTTTTGACTTATGAAGGATTTTGAATTAGACGGACTTTATAAGGAAATATTTGACTTGTAGAGGTCAGGGTTCATTCTAACTAATTTTAATGATCAAGTTGTAAAAGTTGTGAAATAAAACATTGCTATGTTCGAAATACAGAGGTTCAATTTATTTTATGGAGGGAAGATATGTCCCGAAATGGCTTGTAGGAACTCACTGATTATTTCGAACTATAGAGGGTTGATATTTCGAGTAATGGAGGTTTTGCGGCTTGAAGGGAAGGGAACGGAATATTTTTTCGGGTTTTGGAGGTTTTCGATTTATCGAAGTTTGAATTAGGTTATGTAAAAACAATGTAAGTTTATATTCTGTTAACTAAGTAAAATGAGGCTCGTGTGTTCAATGTTCATATACTAATTTTCTTTTTTAAAAAAACCAAGATAAATTACGACTCCTCCAAACACGTTGCACTACTGTAGAGCTCTATTTAAAAGTTGAGGTATTTTAACTATTCCATGTCATGTTTGAGAGTCTAAAATTTGTTAAAAAAACCTGAATTGTTTTTAGAAAGAGATTCATGACATCAGTATCAGGGAAAAAAACATGAAAATCGCATACATTATCATAAATATAAGTAATTAAAAAAATGCTTTCTATATTATAAAAATCAGCCTCTAAATATTAAAAATCTTAGCAGTATAGTATGTTGTATTCAATAGAGCACACTTACAGTATTTTTTTTTTTACAAATACTTAGATTGTTCACTTTTTTTAAGTAATTTTTAATGCATTTTTTATTTTAATTGTAATAATTTATACATTTGTGATCATTAGTAATGACGAATTCTGCTACTTGCCTGTTTTTATTAATAATTTATTATATTCTATATAAGTACTCAATAGGTCAGATGTTTTATTTGTAGACATTACTTCTCCTAAGCTATTTGGCCGGGTCGACATGCCGTTTGAATAAATATATATAAATGTCAGAACACTTCAAAATATCCTAAAGTGTTTTTTAAGGACAAAAAAAGTTTTATTTCAAGCAATAAGGCGGCTAATGTTAATTAATAGTGCAAATGATAATCATATGTTTTTTTTTAACAAAGATCGATAGTAATGGGAAATGGAGACACAGGGATAAATGAAACTCAGAAGAACGACACGAACAAAAAACAAAAGTTGAGAAACTATACAGACCTTGCTAACGTTCAGCCACATCTAGAACGTAGTTCCTAACTCATCTTGGAGTATTTATTATTCCACCAAAAACATCAATGTGAAAAAAGAACCAAGTTCGATGCAGAGAACAAGTAGGTTTTCCGGCTTTGCCAAAAAAAAAAAATAAATGAGATCTAAGAAAATGCCAAGTTTGCACTTGCAAGTTTACATACACTTGTCATTTATTGAAAATATAAAACATAAATTAAGTCAAAACTTGGCACCTTCTTAGACTCACTTTTTTTTGGTAAAAGCGGCAACCCCACTTGTTCTAATTGTATCGAACTTGCCCTTTTTTTACATTTATGTTTTTGGTGGAAATGCAATACTTTTTTCTAAAGTTATATTCTTATTTAATCTACTTAAATTTAATATTATTATCTAGGGATATAATATTGTAGATTTACTAAACTTTATTATATCATGGTTATATACCACATATCATTATATTACACGACTAGACACGAGTTGTCTTTGAGCGACCGGTTGATGCATTCGACTCGACGCTCTCAGAAGCCGATAGGTGCCTGTGACTTAAGATGAGCTATCAATGAGTCAGTCAGTCACATAGTCAGTCTAGTGAATGCGCAAAATATTGGTTTTTGCCATACTATTGCCATACTCATCAAACACTATTAAAAATAGAAGTTACTATTCTTGTAACTTTATTCGTTATTATATTATAATTTACTTCCAATTCACCAAGCATTTTGTCAGGTATAATAGTTATTTGAAGGATAAATACACACTGCACTATACTCCTTAGTATTTTTGCTGAATATTGTAACGTTCACCCAAAAATCCGACCGATAGCGTTAGTGTAGACGTCAAAACAAAAAATGTCATAAAATAATGTTTTATCCTAACCCAATTGCACACAAAACTTCCACCAACATTAATGTTCTACAACTATACACTTCACAAAAGGTTAATAAACAACACATGAATTTACAAGAACAAACTGTAGATATAATACTACAGGCTTATAGGTTAGGTATTATGATCTATGTGGCGGTCATTATTATTTTATCAGCGAATAAAAATTTATACCCTAGAAGTAAGGCAAAATAGATTTATACCTGCAGTAAACATAATTATGCTTAGTAAATTGAAATATCGATATTTATTCGGAGGATAAGAACATAATGAACCGAATAAATAATTACTCACGTATGAAATTTGGAATACTGCTTTTTTATGGTAACCTTTACCCTTCTGATTTAAGAATAGTTTCCGGACATCCCATATATACCCCTATATTAATTCTCCACCAATTGCTCAACTTAAAACTAATAAAATATTGTGTTCGAAACTTAACAATGCACTTTTACAAGTACAAGGGAACTCTAGTGTCGATAGCTTGTCAAACATAAAAGGATAAAGCATATCCTTAACTAACCCTTGACTTAAGCATCATCTGGACTTTTGATCACTTTTTGCAGAGCAGCAAATCAATTTTATAGAAAAAATAATTAAATAGTCTGTGTATCCAATTCATAAAAAAAAAATATTGTGGTAGGGTATAGGAACGCCATATTAAATATTGTAATAAGTTGGACATTTATTTTTAAATGCCCTTGTGACAATAAAATATTATCTTATTATGTAACCCCCGTGACAAAAATTAGTTTTGTAACGTAACTGGTCTCGGAGATATAGGGAGTCGAAAAGGGCTCGAAATAGATCGTGTAAATATAGCAAAGAGTGCTTTGCGAAAACTTGGCCGGCGTACTTCGTGCGCTTTGGCATGACTTGTGTAGTGCACATTTATCTATATTGCAGACTGCAGTACCAAAGCAGACAGTATAAACCCATGCTTGTGTGTTGTATCTGCAATTTACATGCCTCTGGCTATATAATACGGTAAACCGGCGACAATGTTGTCTGATCTTTTGTGGTTATAATTTATTTTTAAAATTTCAGTTTTCGTGTATATTTCAGTAAAATGACTAGCATTTAATTTTCTTTCTAGTTCTTTAAGAGTATTCGTCCCTGCAAATACCCCCTGCACCCTTCATCTCAAATCTTTTCCCCTCGCCGTAAAACAGTTCGCGCTCTCCCGACGCTATTTTTAAAGCTAGAGGGTTCTGGTAAACGCCAAATGAAAGACAAAGAATCAGACTACAGATCCTTCAGGCGAATTTTTTGAAAAAGAGTTTCGCCTACGTGTGAAATATTACGTAACTTATTATTTTTTTCAAAAGGTTGTAAGTTTTTTCAGGAATTTTTTTTCAAAAAATTCGCCTGAAGGATCTGTAGTCTGATTCCTTGTCTTCCATTTGGCGTTTACTAGAACCCTCTAGCTTTAAAAATAGCGTCGGGAGAGCGCGAACCGTTTTTAGGCGAGGAAAAAAGATTTGAGATGAAGGGTGCAGGGGGTGTTTGCTGGGACAAATACTCTTAAACTGAATCTCTAGTGGCAATTTCTTATTTTTTTTTTAAATATGGAAAGTAAATTATATTTTTATTGAAATGTTTTATTTACTCGTAAGTACGCTGAACATTGACAAAGTAGATCCACTTAAAATCTTTTAAATACGAAGAACAAGTACATAAATCTAATGTAATTAGGTATATGTTTGTTTTCACAATCTACTTTTTTATTTTGTGAAGTAATGTTTAGAATTAGTTGTTGTTTTTTCTTTAGAAAAAGAGAAATTTATAATTCGCTTTATTCATTAGAGAAGGATGAAGTAAATCACCCATTTAAATATCCAGAAAAAATACCTTGAAATTGTCTATGGTAACCCGTAACGGATCATTTTAACTTGTAAAATCAACCTGCATATTCAAATTTTGCAAGCATTATTATCAGATAACACATACATACTAACCTACTAGCGGAGTTTGATTCTTAATTATTTTTAGCACTCCCTACTCATTATGTCGCCCCCCCCTAAAAGACAACCATTGATCCATTTCACTCCTTATTTAAGCTACCAATTTAAATGTTATGGATTTTCAATTTTGTCACGAAAAATGGGGAAGGAGTTGGTTTTTTATTGACTACAGGCGACAAATTGTGTTTTCAAGTACGGTTCAACAATCATTGAAATAATTATTTACAGACCATGTTTTGTTTTTAGGTAGCTTTGTTTTGAATTAATCCAAATTCAGTGAGTAGAAAAACGATCATATTATAACGTTGGTATCGTATTCCGCATACCTTTATATAAACTAGGGGAAAGTTGCAAGAAAGTGCGGAGAACTTTGGACATGCAGTGATTTATGTCATATTCAGACTCTTTCGATAAGTATATTTAATCGTTTCTCGAGGGCGGAATCAGACCTGTCCATATATTATTGTATATTTTGGTCATCCTTTGTTGTGGTTAGCCATCGATTTGTCCATTTATTAAGGGAGGCACCTAGTGTAACAGCTCAAAAAAACATTTTATTTTTAGACTAACTATTTTTTTATGATATTTTAATGAATTAGGCCTTATAGAACATCTTTTAGAGTTTTTTAAAAAAATTGCATTATTTTTTCGGTTCAAAATGGCAGCGTGGTGAGCATTTCTATCAGACGCGTTGCAGTTCGTGAACCTGGAATATCCATTCAAAAAAATTATTGTTAATAACATTCATAATTTGTACTTAAACCATTAAAATATATAAGAAATTGAAAAAAAAGTACCTATTTAAATTGAAGTTTGAAAAAAAATTGCATAAAATGTTGACCTATAAACATTTATAAATAAAATTTCTAACAATAATTTATCAAACAAGTAGGTTCAAATACGAATACAAGTTGTTTTTTATTTGGTAAAAATATCAGCCCAAAATCATTAATAGTTTTTGAGATATTACGCCCACAAACTTTGAAAATGATGTTTTGAAAAAATCGCGTTTAAAAAAATCAGGTTTGACAGTGAATTTTGTAATGATCAAATTAATATTCTAAGTATTGCCGTAACCAATGTCGTTTTGAAATTGTGTAGGCTTATTCTACATAAGATTCGAAAATTTTTAAGCAAAAAAAATCAATTTATTTGAGCGGTTACACTAGGTGTCCTCCTTAAGTCAACTTTAGTTTTTTTTTATATCACCGCTTATAAGCAAATAAAAAATTAGTAGCATAATTATTTAATACTTAATTACGGCAAGCATAATATAGTGTAAATACGTGTGATTCAAATGATGAAAATCGCATGTGATAAGACAGGCTTTAATTGGTTCTGATAATATTTTACCACCATTTAAATTAGCGGAAATAATGCAATGTTCCATATCGAAATAAAGTTCTACGTCATAATTTTATTGCTGACAGTTCAAACTGATGTCCATCTACAAAACTGCGGTAACGATAAATGGACTGTGCTAATTGAATGTGGTGACTGACGGGGTTTATTTAATTAATAAATAAATCACATTAAAGAGAAGGCATGAAATGTGTACAAAATAGAGCTGATTATAAAACTTCGAAAGAACAATTAACGCCTCTTAAATCACTAATAGTTCACGAGTCAAAGTTATGCTTGGTGAAATAGTTTATTGTATAAAAAATTAAAGTATAGTTACTTCTTACAAGAGTTTTGTTATTTTTGACGTGATAACGTCTTATAAATTGATGAATCACCAATCTTATAAATTGATAAAACACCGGATGCATGCACGAAAAAGTGTAACGTTCCTAACGGTCGTAACGTTCCTAACGCGTAACGTTCCTAACGCGTAACGTTCCGCCTGACCCTGTGCGTGCTTTTTGCTAATTTCTCGCTCAATTTAAATCAGATCGGTTTGAAACCAGTCTTAAACGAAAGAGGAGAACATTTTACATAGATTTCGTATAACAGAATTTGCCTAAACAGTTTTTTATACAAATTTATATAGAAAAATAGCTGTATAAATGCAATGTTGTCTAATGCATGGCACGACGCGGTCGGTCGTCTTTGTTTGCCGTACATGGAAATTAGAAGATAACGTATGTCTTGTCTTAACATGAAAACGGCTGCATTTCTATTGTTTAATTCAATTTTTTGACATTAGTATTTTGTGAAATGCAACGCCTTCTAAGTTAAGTATTGGAATAACTAATTATTATTAGAACATAATAGTTTGACAGTTGCAAACGTCACTTTTGACATTTCTTATCATTCCGACACCAAGGATAAGCGGATTGAAACCAAATTTTGGGAGGATGTGTGATATGCAAATATGAAGTGGCTTATTGTTTTTGGGGAACATCGGCGCATGCGTAAAAGAATATATCTCTTATAATGATGTTTTATATAATAATAATATAGTTTTTAAAACGGTTTTTACTCTATCTATTTTTACTAGAAATTTTTGAAAATTTTTTGGGGAAAATCGGCGCATGCGCAAAAGAGATACATGCCATAGTTGTTTTTTATATAATAATAGTATACTTTTTATAGTGTTTTATTATTCTACTTAATAAAATTTACCTAAATTTGAAGCGAAAGATGCAATATCATAGATTCGAATTATTCTAATTATTATATAAATTTAGGTTATGTATTACGGAATACGTTATCACGTAAAACTATCGTCCGTAAACCGACTTTACAGACAACCAATTTTTTTTTCTTTCAACCTCAGTGCTCTTAATATTTGTATATAGTTAAAAATGTCACTTAATTTTAACATGTGTCCTGAAAATTGATACTTTTGATATTTTTTATAGCTTTTCGCTTCAGCTTTTTGAAAATTTTAATAGACTCGTATTGCACTTATATTAAGCCGAAACCGATAGTCAATAATCTCTTACGTAAAATATTGTCAGTTTTCTTGCAGGAGGTATCTATAATACTGCAAAACCTTGCAATGTCATTCTGAAGATATTTTGAAGAAGCAATATTGAGATTTGGTACATACGTGATCTACGATGCCACTGGCATTTAATTATGTACTCATGCAGTACAAAAGTCCACCCGGGTGTCTTGTTAAAATTTTGTTTTTAATACCTACTTGCTGTTTCAACATAACGCTACGCGGTTTTACAGAGCGACTTTCAGCGGCTTTGCAATATATAAAGTTTGACCTCTTTTTCTCATTGCAACGCAACATAGTGATATCAAGTTCTTTTTCAAGTGAAAAAATTGTTTGTCTGTAAAGTCGGTTTACGGACGATAGTTTTACGTGATAACGTCATAAAGAAACATTGAAAATTATTAAGGAAATCAATTACAGTTATTATAGGTATTTCTATACACACCACACTCGTAAAGTGTTGAAAAATAACTTTTTTTATTTTTCACATTATACGTATACGTTTCCAAACATTTATTTTTACATATTTAAATAGTAAAATTAGAGTTCTAACCAACTGTAGAAACGGTTTTTAAATATAATGAACCGTTTTCAAAATACACGCAGTTTTAATAAACGGACGGTCGGGTGGTGTGGATTTTTCACTCCCTGTAAGTATATATACATACGAGCGAACTGTGGCAGTCTATTGGAAGTTTGTGTCTTGTGATCTTTAATAAATAAATTTTAGTAGCTGTCAAACTTGGGCAGATCGTGAATCTATCGCTTATATCGCGCTCTCGCATGCACGCTCAGGCGGAACGGACACTTTTCGGAACGTTACACTTTTTCGTGCATGCAGCCGGTGTTTCATCAATTTATAAGACGTTATCACGTCAAAAAGTATTTTCGTTTATTTGTGCATTATTTTAATAAAAAATCTAGTTCAGTCACAGTATTTATCTGTTTTGTTAAATTTGAAAAACATCTCCCAAAAGAGGAGTATTAATTTCAAATTCAGAATTGGAAAGATTGTTATCGTTCTTTCTGGAATGTGACTACAAACTATTTAATTATTAGATAATTGTCGAATTGCAATAGCTCCACTTTAAAAAAAATATATCTTCGCCTTTGTTGTGAATTGCTCTGCAGTTGTGTGCAATTCTATCATTCGAGCAAAACTGCATCCGAGTAAGTGGAGGACACTTTCAACTCGCTTCCTAGGATCGAAGTTTTGCTGTTCCAACTCCACAAGTACGGAATGGCACTAATTTAGGTCAAAATTCACTTTTCAAAAATTTATAATATTTTTTCGTTTTGAGATTTCCCGAGTTCAAAAAACATATTTTCGGAAAAATATATGTGACTGTTTGTTTGTTTGTGTGCCCGTTTGGCTGTGAATACTATACAGGTCAAACGGATGAGCGGATTCAAAATAAATTTTGGGAGGATGTTTGATATGCAAATGTAAAGAGCTCTATTGTTTTCGGCGCATGCGCAGAAGAGAGATATGCTATAACGTTGTTTCATATATAATAATGATATGATTTTATAACAATTCGAATCTACTATAATACAGACATATTTTCAAACTTTAATAATATAAATTCGGTAGATTAATTTATACGGTTTTCTATTTGAAACTGTACAACGATTATGTCCCCAAACTCAAGATTCTTCTGGGTTTTTACAGTAAATATAAAAAAATATTATTAGAAATTTGTGATTGAGCTTGAAACAAAAGCGAGAAAACTGGTCGCTGAATAGCCGTATATCGTTAATTATACTACTTAATAACACCTAGATTCATTTTGATCATAGTTCGAAACAAGTTAAATGTTTGATGATTCTGAACAAGCTTCATTATTGATCCAACAAGTGAAGCAAAACTAATTTATTGTTGTTTTGAGCTTTGTGAGAACAACAACTCATCATCCTTCGGAAGTAACAAATTGGTTTTAAGCTTATCGAAATTTCTACACAGTTGAAATTCACCTTGTTCACTACTTGTTCAGGTTTCTAAATGAACAAATAATTATTTCAAAAGTAAGAATAGTCACCACCAAGTTCAAATCTTGTTCGAAAAGATAACAGAATTATAACTTAAGTGGACAATTTTTGGGTTTCTATAAATACAGAGTGTTGGGTAATATTATGTAATCTTATTCCTTTATGTTTAAAATGTTCAACATTATGTTTATACTTCAGTTATCTATCATTCTCATTTTTTCAAAACTATTAGTCTTTGAATTGTTGTAAAAATATATTGTTTAGATATAATTTAGAAACATTGACACACCATATAAATGTAACTCTATAATGGAGAACTTTTATATTAGAATTCTAGAATTCAAGCATAACACTGCTCTATACAAAAAAGCCTGTCTATACAATGGAATAACAATTTTTAATAAAATACCCGACAATATAAAAAATATTAAATCGCTAAAGCATTTTAAAAATAAATTAAAGACTTTTTTAATTGAAAGAAATTTTTATAGTCTAGACGAATTTTCGTAACATATTTTACTGTGTAATACCCATGTACTGACCTTTTGTATCCAATTTTATTGGCTATGCAAATTATTTATTATTATTATTATTATTCGAAAAAAGCTGTTACTACAATTGTGTTTAATTTTATAATCACCTGCCAGAAGATATAAAAAATATAAAAACCTTCAGAACTTTTAAAAAAAATATTGCAGATAGGCTGATAAGGTTAGAATTATATAAAGTACTAGACTAGTTTCTGAAATTTTAAATATTGTACTGTATGACTCTATACATGTATTTTATACCTCTGTACGTAATAAATTATTATTATTATTATTATTATGATATGTTAATAACTAATCGAATGAATCGATTATCGTATCTCGATTTATTCCCACCACTAGTTTTCAGAGTTAGATCCATAATTTATAGATTCGGACGCTAATGACCTTTGATGTCGATGCGCCCATAATTAACTATATATTAAAAAAAAAACATAAAGGCGTTCAGGTAAGTATTATCACTATAGAGTATATTATTATGTCAGCTATTTTTAAGTAATTAGTGAGAATTATCACTGCTAGCTTTCAATATTGTTCAAGTTAGTTAAAACTTTATGAACTACAGTACTTAGTTGTCTTGTTTGTTACAGCTTTATATTAGCAAAAAATATGTAATATTATAGAAACTAGAGTATGTTTAAACAATCTGTGTATCAGTTTGACAACAGTATTTTACACTACAGTGTAGATATGTACAAAGTTCTTAATGCGAATAAAATGAGAAGTAGCAGCACATCATCTGTGCGAGATGCTAGATTCTGTTGTTGCATTATTACGTGTGTTACGGGCGAAGCTTGCATTTTATACGCCATAAAGATATCGCAAATAACATTACCAACTTTGCAAAAAGCAATATACTTACACTTACATAATATAGCAACGTACTTATACACATACAATAAACAAAGTCGCGATGAACTGTGAACTTGGGTCAAGGTGCATTACCGATATCATTCACTTCTCTATTTTTAAGAACTATCATATTTTATATGCATCATTTAAATATAATGGTGATTTATATTCTCATTCATAAAATGTACAGTGCTTACTACTAACATAAAAGAAAGGAAATATGCTTCGTGGATTATTTATTACCGGAGTAATCGCATATAAAATTTAATAATTTTAATAGAATTTCCCAAGATCAAAAGAAGCAGAAATAAATTTTAAAATTGGATATTTTTAAAGATGGATTATTTAATTTGTGGAACTTTGATAATATGTACTTTGAAATAGGCGGTTCGATATAATTTTCCCATTTATAAGTGTAAATCAACTCGTTCTGCATTTTCTAGGAGGAATTAATCAATGATTAGTATACTGGTACTAAGAGAGTGTAGAAAAATACTTAATTGTCAAATCTTTGATTAACGTCTGATTAGAACTCTTCAATAAATAAAATTATCGACCAATTTTTCAGACAATATATTAACAAGAAAATATATAATTAATACATTAACGTTTCAATCTGGATTTGGACCTTCTTCAGAACTGATCTAAAAAATATAAAAAATAATTAATATTTAATCTAATTAGCTTTTTATAAAATCTTTCAAAATTATTAATGATTATCAAAATAACGAAAAAATAATATTATTTTTTCATTATTTTGATAATCATTAATATCCTAAAATTTTTGAAAAGTGATTTTTGACCATACCATTCCGCACTTGTAGGTTGGAATGGTAAAAGTATCGGTTTTTGGAAGGCCGCTATTTGTATGGCGTGTAATCGTCCTGAGTAGGCATGCACAATTTGAGCAAAATTTAGGCTCAAAGTGCGACCAGAGACGAAGAGACAGCAAGATAGGGAGTGCATTTACCCTTAAATTAGAGATGTACATTAGACTGGTCGTTGAAAATAAAATTTTTTTCGACGCCACCTAAAAATCTTCGTTTCGATGTAAAAAGGCAAGGACAAGCTTATTAAGAAAAAAAATAGCACGTGCCGCAAAACGATAAAAGTTCCTTCTTTTACATCGTATTTTTTTCAAAATTTCTCGTGACAAACATTAATTTTTACGATTTCGTAATGTAATAAATTATTGATAATTAAGTTATAATAATTCTTTAGTATTATCAACATTTACTTGAGCCTTGGAATTAATGAATCTGCTTATAAAAAACAAGTTTTCATTAATGATTTTAAATATTCTGTAATTTTTATTAACTATAGACAACATAAAATGAAAAAAAATTGTATAATTACTTTATTTTGGACACGAAATTGTTTGTATTTCAGTAAAAATGATATTTGTTGTGAAAAATTTCGAAAAAATACGATTTTACCAAAGAATGAACTTATATCGTTTTTGCGGCACGTATTATGTTATTTTTATACTTGTCCTACGGCTTTTTACATCAAAATGAAGCTTTTTAAGGGACGTCAAAAAAAAATTTAACTTTTAACGACCAGTCGAGTGTAGGTACATAGATTTAGTTTTCTTTCTATTTGCAGAACATATTTGCAGTGCATATTTCAATTTTTCTTCACATTTATAAATTTTACCTAGCGGCCGGCAGGTGCAAGGCGCGCTCGAATAAATTGTTTGAGAACAACTGGTAAAACAATTCTGATGGTACGGGAAGGTTATACTGCGAGCGTTAAGGGAGTACATAGGTACGTATAACTGTAGCATTAGAGCGAATATTTTGCAACGCACGCTCTGCAATTCTCTTAGACAAATTACCAACACCAGTTTCCTTCCCGTGTTTCTTTTAACAAAATATTCATCCGCCTGTGCAAGCACACTTTCATTTCAACTGAAATTTTCTCTCCTCAAATTTTTCTTACACAGCAAACTTAAATGTCATTCTATATTTGAAAAGCCAGTCTACCGACTTTATATGCAAATAAGATAAACTTTAGAGTGCAAACACAGAAAAGATCTCTTTTGAAAATAATTATAAAATGCCAGGTAAATTTAAGCCCACTTTTACCATATAAATGTGTATATATATAATTTTAATCTTTTATATAAATATTATTATGAATACAACCTAACCGCGCAATATTATTTTGTTTGCATGGAACGCGCGTATATTCATTTTCTGTATTATGAATATTATCACACTTACATACACTTTTACTCACAGTGGGGATCACCTTTGTTGCCAAAGGTGCTGTTGTTTACGTTTTAACGTATTGTGAATGCTTAGTGAAAAATCTAATTAGTTTGTAATGGTACTTTTTTGTACCCACATATTTTATATATATGTTACGGCCAATGTCCGGAATCCGGGCAATGTCGGCAATGCCCGAGCCACAGCGGGAAATGTACGAAATCGGACATGGTTCAAAAAACAGATTTTTTATAAACATAAAACGCTGACATTTGATTGTATCTTTATCATGATAACTTATCATTAACACTTTATGGAATTTTTATCACTGATATCAACTATTGAAGAATATATTTTTCAGCTTTCTATTACAATTATTGATAATTGAAAACACGTATAATTTACTTATTATTTATATGATATGAGGAATAAACAATATATCTCAATGCATTAAACTTCAAAATTCACATTTACTCTAGCAATAAAATTGTCAGCGTTTCATGTTTATAAAAAATCTATTTTTTTTAACCTTGTCCGATTTCGGACATTGCCCGCTGTGGCTCGGGAATTGTCGACATTGACCGGTCAATATCGACATTGCCCGGGCATTGTCGACATTTCCCGGATTCCGGACATTGACTGTAACATATATATGTTGTAACCTAATTGTAATTTTTTCCGTTTAATAAAATGGCGCTGTTTTGTTGAGCTGGATTATAAACAGATTGCATTATTCAATACGACTGGCTATTATGTTACGAGTTGTGGCATTCCGGAAAAATGAGAGTCAGCGAGTTTTAACAGTCATATACCAGTCATGATGCATACTAGCTAATTTTTTGAACGTACCCTTTATAAAAAGCAGATGATCCAATCATTTTCAGGTTTTAACATTTTTGACAGTTCGAACTTCACATTTCTTTGATTGTTTATGAAAATAACGTCTACTGTTGATCATCATATACTTGTAATTGAAATTGACAAGTGACAGGTCGTCTGTGGATTGCATTTTTTGTGATATTTTTGCGTACCAGTGCTAAATCGATCATTTTACGACCCTCTATAAAAGCATGTAATGTAACTATTTATAGGTGATTTTACAAAAATATGTATTGTAGACCTATTCGAAATTGTTTACAATAAATTTGACAATAATATCAAATAATACCCTGTCAACAATATGGTGTATTATTTGCTAATACAGGCATTGTGGCTTTAGTATGTCAAATTAAGTTTGTTTTTGGACAAAATAAAAAAAAAATATCCCCTAAAATAATGTTTTTCTTAATTGCACTAGTATTACTTATTAATCTATCAACTGCATCAAATTTAATACTTCCTTCAGTATGTAAAACTATATCAGAAAACTAGTGTTTTCATAAAATTTGTAAGCCCGGTCCTGTCGGTACGAATTTATTAAGATTATAGCAGCATATTTCAGTTTTTACTTCCGGGTTAAATTTTCTTTGCCGTTATTTTTAGAACATTCTGTATGATTATTAAATTAATAACTCGAAAACTGTGATAAAAAGAAGTCTGAGTTAGGTTGACTTCAAAGGCAACGTAATTTCAAAATATACCGGGTGATTCATTTAGAATAGCAAAGTTTATGACAATTTGGAAATATTTTTGCAAAGTAGAAACTTGTTTTTAGCCAGTCTTGTGGACCCGCTACGTATAAATGATTTGGAACCTAACCATTGACCTAAAAAAGAAAACTGTTACAAGTTTTCTGCTATATCTAGTGATTTGGTGAAATGTTACGGAAATGTAACGTGGAAGTGAGGCTAGTGGCAGGCAATTCAAACAGTTTTATTTTGAGAGTGTAATATCATAAATAGTATTTACTCATAATATATAACATTTACAACTGACCAACAAACATTCATACCATCGCAAATTACAACTTTTATTGCGTGTAGTCCTTTATCTTTGTCTGCCGTTTTTCGCTACTCCAGTATTTTAATTGTATTAATTCTTATATATTTTATTCATATCTTGAGATACTGTGGTATCAATTTGGTTATACAAAAAAGTACTTTTCGAGTAATTCCGCATGATGCCGACAACAAAGCAACAAAATAACAAACAAGTACTGTTTATTGCTTAATGATGACGTATTGTTATCGTTATTTAGAGTGCATCATTGTATGAGCAACAAGTTAAACCAACTAGAGTTAAGTAATTTTGTCGTTATATCAAATGACGTTAAATTGAGTTTCCACTGTATTGACATAGTATACTTACTAATGTGAACTTTTATGAATTTTTGGAGCTACCAATTATTTTTATAATTGTCTTTTAAAATCTTTCATTGAAGATTTTAAAATTGATATACTGTATTTTTGTGACGTTGAAATACTTCATACAAGGGAAACAAAATTTAAAAAAATTTCAAAATATTTAGTTTACATATAGGTATTAGGTGTTAACATAAAAAGGAATACAGTAGACAAAATTAAATGTTTAAATAGTTGTGAACACATACATAAATCTGTACTCGTGTTCAAACACCATCTGTTAATATTTACTGCACGAACAGATGTTACTTTTCCGAGAAAATTACTATTGGGTGAAACTTCATAATAACAAAGCTCGATAAGTTATGGATTAACACAGGCAATAACATCTGAAAATTATTAACCTGGATCATTTCGCCGTCCCTTCTTTATTACTTTCATCCACTGCAGTTATTTAAGATATTTCGTCAGTTCTTATACGAGTCCTATATAGCATGTAGCTTTTTTCGCACAAATTCACTTATACTATAACATTTCAGACTTTTTGTCTTAAAATTGATGCCGGAAGTACGTATTTTCGATCGAGGTATTTAAAAAAAAGACGGGTTGCACTCCGGGAGTGCCTGTGCAAGTGAAAACTTGAATATTAACGTCTTACGAATTTTCGATCAAAATGGTTTGTATCATAGATTGCATTTTTATTACAAAATTACGCATTATCGATCAGGTCTTACGAATTTTCGATCTGACGATCTGACGCGAGTTTAACATTTTTTACCCATTACAAAAAAAGTGTACAACGCCGCTAAAGAAGTTTTCACTTCAAAAATATTACTTGTTAATTTAGACAGGGCACAAAAAAATGTGCATAACAAAAATTGTACAATGCCAATTTGCCATTTTTGAACATAAGTAATTTGCATGTTTTTATGACACGTAATGATATAAAATCCTTTCAGCAACAAACGAATAAAAATACAAATGCAAAAGAGAATTCAATTTAATTTAACTTTGAAAATATTAAGAATAATTAAATATTAACTTGTGGTTTTATAAATGTGCAGATAAAAACCGCCTTAAACTTTTAAGCGTAAATACGCATCTTGAGTAAGTTTATGGTTAAAAAATGTATGTTTTTCCATCTTGGCGTTCTACTTAAAACGTGTTTATTAGTTTTGAATTTCAAATTTCGGTATAGAACTTATACAGAATTTATAATAAGAGTGAAAATAAATTGAAACAGACTGTTCTAAATGTTGATTATAAATACAATAGAAGGCAAGAATGAGACAGCGAATGTTTTGCTTATTCAACCATGATATAGTGAATATGGAGAATTGAATAGGGAATACCTATGTCTCTATGTACACAAATACAAAGTGTCTCAGAAAAGCCGCAACATTTTCAGCGAAGATTATTATCAGTAATTTTAAATAAGTAGCCTTGCATGAAATTATAAACTGTATCCCAACAATCAATATCAAATCTATAGACACATGGCAGTGTGTCTGACAAGTTCGCAAAGTAAAATGGCGGCACACCGGCCATGGGTTATGTTACACTAACCATGTCGGGTCACTTTCGACCATCCCATAACTACACCAGAAGGGCCGAAAGTTTGATATTCTTCATATATTTAATCATCTATATTGCTAGCAGCCATAAGTGGAAGCGTGGCTCATAAAGTGAAACAGCAAATGACTGTTTTTCTATCTATTTCTTTTTACTTGACCCGTTGTGCGCAAGTGTTGCGTCTGTAGTGGGGCAATTAGTAAGTCAAATAGAGCAAGCCCCCTCCCTTTCACAGCTTAGTTTCATGTGCAAACGCACATGCGCATGAGTATAATAAGTAAGACAGACGTTTAAATGCTGCACCGTAGTGTTAAAGTCTTTTTCTCGATCTTTGCTAGCAATATAGAGGGTATTAAATATATGATATTCTTGCACTGCGCGTCATGATACCCAAGGCGACGTTAACAAATCGACTGCTAGATCGACCGCATGCTGTTGCCGAATCTCGAGATCAAACGATTAGTTTCGAGTAACTGAATACCTATCGTCAAATCGCAATGAAGTTGCTTAATCGTAAGTATTCAATACAAAAACTAGAATGTAAAGAGTGCGTTGGCCCTTAATCGTCTTAAATTATTTGGAATTTGTCGTATTCGTATCGCTCGCCTTCAATAGGAAATCGGTTACTAAGTTTGTTAGATTATGATGAGTATTTGGAAAGAATTCCGTGGCATAAGGATCGAAAATGAAGCAATACTGAGATTTTTTTAAACTTGCATTTAATACTAACGTTTCGATACGTTTTGTATCATCTTCAGAGTGTTCAAATGCTGTCACATGTTATCAGTATATTGTTGTTGATGGATATCGAAACGTTAGTATTAAATGCAAGTTTAAAAAAATCTCAGTATTGCTTCATTTTCGATCCTTATGCCACGGAATTCTTTCCAAATACTCATCATTAACTTCAATGGATCACAGTTACTCTATTTATTGAATAGAGTCAATCTTTTTGTTAGATTATGCGGTATATTATGCGTCTGCCATGGGACTGGCGTTATATATATAGTCTGATGTTGTTCGTAGGTGGTTATATGAGGCTACGAAGACGACGAAGGTATAATACTACCTTATATTTATTATGTGTTGACAGATGGAGAAACGTACACGCAGACTTTGCATTTGTTAAACAAAAGACAGACAAGGATAATATCTTAAGCGTAGTATATAAATATACAATACATGTTCATAATACAACAATATGTATGAATATATATTATTATATATAGATACGGATGTATTCACTTCATATCATATTGCATAGAACCATTTCTGTTTCTGGGATCCAAAACGTCAACAATTAATTGGAGACAAGTGAAAGCTCGATGTTTATTTTCTGTTTATAACACACACACACAAATGTTTGTACAAAATATATTTAATACAGTTTGTCGAACGCATCGTGTCACGAAGTATCATTTTGTTAAGGAGTTTAGGAACAAATTGACAGATTGACTACATAACATATTCGTGGTTCGGCTTCGCCCGAATTTGTAGATTGCCACCGTTTTTTCGTCGACCTACGTTGGAAAATTGGTCTCCACGAAAAACGCTTTTATTTTAACGCGATGATGTATAGCCTATGTTTATCCTGAAAGTTCATTCTGAATATTAGTGAAAAATTTTGTGAAATCGGATTAGTAGCTTCGGAGATTACTTCCTATAATCCAAACTTACTAACTTTACCTCTTTATATGTATAATATTTTTACAGCGCATGCGATGTAAGGAGTATTATGTGTAAATTTTTTACACCTACTCCTGTAAATTGTGCATATGTCATATAATTTCAATGTGATTAGTTAATCTGTATTAATATATCTAACGACTAATACTTATAATAATTTTTAGATATATAAAAAAAATTGGACAAAGCTTTTGATCTTATATTATAAAAGTTTCACTAAAAATATCTTTGTAAATTAAAATAATAGAAATGTGTTCATTTACGAACAATATTATTCTTTCCCTCGACGTTGAAACTAAAAGTATTGTATTTTAAAACATTTTCTCAGGTGATTTAAAAAAATCCCAAATTCTCTTACCGAGGTTTTATATTTTTACATTAAAATTAAAAACGTTTTTTATTCCCAGACCTCAATCACTGTAGCAGTTCGTAAAATTAAAAAATTGGTGTGTGTGTTGATGCATTCAAAATTGTTATATTCAGTAAATATTGGTTCATTGTTCCATTAACTACAAAACTATTAATTTTTCAAACGTCAACACAATTAAATAAATAAAATTATCGACCAATTTTTCAGACAATATATTAACAAACAATATAAAATTAATACATTAACGTTTCGATCCGGATTTGGACTTCTTCAGAACGGATCTAAAAATATAAAAAAATAATTAATAATTATATTTTTAGATCCGTTCTGAAGAAGATCCAAATCCGGATCGAAACGTTAATGTATTAATTTTATATTGTTTGTTAATATATTGTCTGAAAAATTGGTCGATAATTTTATTTATTGAAGAGTTCTAATCAGACGTTAATCAAAGATTTGTCAACACAATTAGTTCAAAACTCTCAAAAGTATTTTTTTTTCAAGTGTGTTCTTCCAAATCTTCTTGGTTTTCAGGCTTGTAGGCCGTGGTCCATTGGTATTTGGAGAAATATCAATGGACCACGGCCTACAAGCCCGGAAAACAAGAAGATTTGGAGTATTTTTTTTTCGTTCGCAAGGACAAATAATTTAGTTTTTGCTTGTTTATATACTACTAAATAAAATTTGCACAAATGGCATGACAAAGTGAATCTATACCTCAAAAGATTAGCTGGAGCAAAATTCAAATGTTACATCACAGTTTTATCAGTATGTTTTGAATATAAAACAGGTGGTGGTGCTTTAATGACAATAAATTGACATGAAAAAAATATTATAGTTTAAAAAAATTAATAAAAATTAATCGAGTTACGACATCAAGTTGTCCTTCCAGATTTAACGCGAACTAATGTATGAGAAAAATCTATCGAGACGCTTACACGACGAACAATAAGAAAAATAGTCAATAATTAATAAGAAAATTCGCAGGTTTGTGGACAATAGTTGTATTTATGATTGTAGGACGTTTCGTCTATAAATTTTGACTTTTTCAAGTACAAATTTATAGACGAAACGTCGTACAATCATAAATACAACTATTGTCCACAAACCTGCGAATTTTCTTATTAATTATTATCGATGGACACGATATCTAATATATATAGTCAATAATAATTGACAGAAGAAGTTCCGGAATTGTTTCAATATTAATTACTTAGGAGTAACAGTTTTTTTTCTTTTTCTATAGTATCTTCAGGTGAACATGAAGTATTTATAGATATTATAATGATACAAAACAGATGTGTGTGTATAGATTAACCTGTCGGCGCTACTCAAACGATATATTTTCACATTAAACACAGTTGAGGGGTAATGCATTAACCGAGCGTACTTCAACAATACTGACGTTACGCTATCGTCTGTCACCGACATATCTTAAACTTTATTGATGAATTGTTGCAAGGCGGTATTTATAGCCAGGACCATCAATATAGCAAAAAGTTAGCTTTTATAAAATCCACTTGCATTCTGTAACATCGATGCGCTGATACTAAATAAAAAGTCATGAAGTAGAAATCACACTTCGTTTCGTAATTTATTTTAAGCTCTGTTTAGAAACCATGAAACCTAATTTTTAGTTTTCGCTCTAGACAGAAGAAAATGTAAAATATAGTTTTGTCCATGTTAAAAAATACTGATGAGTATTTGGAAAGAATTCCGTGGCATAAGGATCGAAAATGAAGCAATACTGAGATTTTTTTAAACTTGCATTTAATACTAACGTTTCGATACGTTTTGTATCATCTTCAGAGTGTTCTGTAATTATATTTTTTGAGTTATAAAATTGTTTTGAATTAAAATGTAATTGTTCGTAAATGTCAGAAAACTTACCAAATGCTGTCACATGTTATCAGTATATTGTTGTTGATGGATTGAGAACATGGTGTCACTCAACTTGTTAATTGTTATTTTTTTTTATTATATTTTTAATGTGGATACTGGTTAATGTTAATGTTTTAAAATTATTAGTTTCTTTTAAATATAAAATTATTGTCACAATAATTTTATATTTAAAAGAAACCAATAATTTAATTCAATCATTAACTTCAATGGATCACAGTTACTCTATTTATTGAATAGAGTCAATCTTCATCTAAAAAATTACATTAAAAATTCTCTGGTATTTTGAGACTACGTTCTAAAATAATATTTCAAACACGGAATTTGATGTGAGTGCTTTTTTTTTATTTTAAAAACAAAATAAGCGAATCAGCAACTAAGGCCATTATCGCAAAAATAAATACATAATACGGTATAGTATAAATATTAAATAAATAACATATTCAGTAATTGCAGATTTCAGGTAAGTACAATTTTTTTTTAAATAATTGACGAACTTTCTATAGACGTGTCTTGTGGGTAGAAGTTTTATTGGTACGTTTATTCCTGATAGCGCTTAAGTTTACAGGTTTAAAACTCGGAGAAAATGTTATTTAAAAAAATAAGGCAATACGTCTTAAAAAAATTCCAGCCATTTGGGCGACGTGACCATCTCAACTTTAAAAATATTGACATTTTTATAGTATAATAAAGAAAATAAAATTTCTGATATACCGTGAGGTGACGCGGGTGATATCTAGTATTCAATATTATATTTGCTATTCGTTGCCATGGTTATCTACATAATATTATGTTCCACATCATGTAAAATGAATCAAAGCATGCTTAACAAGTTTATTTCTGACAGATCTACAAAACAAACGAACAGCTGATTTTTTTTATTTCATCAAAATTTCCGAAACTATAAAGTTCAGAAAAAAAAGTTTAACGAAACTTTATTGAAAAAATAAATAGATTAATAAGCCGTTATGAAAAGTATACATAATGGTATGTATACTTTTCATAACGGCTTATTAATCTATTTATCGTTATAGCATATATCTCTTCTGCGCATGCGCCGATTTTCCCCAAAAACATGCATACCAAACATCCGTTTGACCTGTATCTTGCTCACAGACTAACAGACGAATAGACGCACAGAGTTTTTTCCAAAAATGTTTTTTTTTTTATTCTGGGGACCGCAAAACGAAAAAATATTGTAAAATTTTGAAAAGTGATTTTACTGACCTAAATTATTACTATACCCAAATGGGTAAATGTACTTTAGAATGGACGAAACGTTGCGACTCTAAAACCCACCCGTGTGAAGTAAGGTACAACAGCCAGTATTTCATAAAGTTTTCATTTCACTTGCATATTTTCTTATAACTTTTAGTCGTTACTGTATTATATCACCTTTGACATTGTGACTCAGTCGTTTTATTGTCACTTCCTTCAGCACTTTTCGTCCTAGGAAACGACTTTCCTAGCTCGCAGCAAAATAATATTTCAATAGAGAAAGATTTTTTGCTTATTTTTCCATTTCAAACGTTCATTCTAGTATACTTTACATTTTTTTATTGTATATGTACTGTCAATTCTTAACTTTGATGCTTTGTATTCAACATTTTCTAGAATATTATAATATATTTATGAAAAGTAAATAAATACGATCATATAAATTAACTAGCGGCCCGGTTGGGTTTTGCCCAAATTTGTAGATTGCCACTGTTTTTTCTTTTGATTATAGTGTCACTTCGGTATCTTCAATGAATTCAAAATACAGGATTTGAGCCCAAAAAGAAAACAATTTTTCTCCATACCTCGATCAAAAGTGTACCTACACTTTTGGCGTCAATCGTAATGCAGAAAGTCTTAACATTTACTCCTTTGTGGGATTACACGCACCAATGCGGGAAGTAAATAAATCGTGTTTCACGCTTCCAGCTGAAGGGGTTTTCGTCCGTTGTGACGCGAATATTGAAAATTCGTCAGTAAAGTCAAAACTTTGAATTTTAACAAGGTGTCAAAATTGATGTTTTTAACTCAGGCAGTTTTGAAGTAAATACAAAGAAAAGCGTCACTCGAGTCATTTTAACCCTTATTTCATAGCTATCTTGACTAAGAAGTAACAGATTTAGGATTTTTGTTGTTTGTTTAGGGACATTACCTTTAAGTAAATATGGCAAGTTTCAACACTCCATACTTCATCTGGAAGTTGATTTAATTTTATGCACAAACGTATACACTCAGTTTTGTATAATATACCTGATATAAATTATATTTCGACGGTAAATTTCAAATAATGCATAATTTATATCGAAAATTAATGTAATGTAAGTATTCAAAAATAGGGAATTAAGTATGAACGTTGTAAACAAAATTTATAAACATCGATTTTTAAACGACCTTGTAGTAAAACTAATGAGTTATTTCAAAGTTATATTCATTAATTATTTTCTTTCCCATTTACATTTTTCATTCGTAAATCGATTAAGTATAAACATTATATGTAATGCCTTGTTGTTGATTAGCATACCGGAAAGTTGATCTACTGTGAGTTTAAAGCCTATTCTCATTGTGAACATAATATTATTCTACAGTACACGCATTGCTAAAGCGGTGTTGCCAATTGGCAAAGCATTGTTATATCCTCCTGCGTAACAAAATATATGTATTTTGAAGTTATCTTATGCGTTTCAGTCTTGTTATATAAACTATTAAAATATATAAGATATAATATATAATACATAATATACATCTATATCTATACTAATACATAAATCTGAAGAGTTTGTTTGTTTGTTTGAAGGCGCTAATCTCAGGAACTACTGGTTCAAATTGAAATGTTTTTTTTGTTGGATAGCCCATTTATCGAGGAAGGCTATAGGCTATATAATATCACGCTACGACCATTAGGAGCGGAGCATTAATGAAAAATGTTGCAAAATGTATCTCAAAAATAAGCTATTCAGGTGAAATGCACTAACTAAATATACTCATATTAGCGATGTGTGTACACAACATCAGCTGGCTCAATCGGTAGACCATGCGACTGTCAATATCAGAGTCGTGGGTTTGAGCCCTACGTTGGACGAATATATTTTTATTTTCTACATTGATTTTTATAAGGCTTACATTTAAATTATTTAAATTTTATTTAATTAATTAAAAAAAATATTTGTTTAAAAATGTATAAATACTGCTTTTTATCGACACATATATAGAGCATATGCACATATACAAGAGAATATCACTTGGGGATGGCACTACCGCTTGGTATCTGGCCAGTATATTTAAATATTAGAGCTGTAAAAGTAACGAGAAATTGTGTACCCGTATGTATTCGTTACTTTAAGAACCAGTACCCGTTATTTTCGTATCGTTACATTACTCGGTACTTTTCATACGACATACAATAGTGTACTTAACAGCATCAAGCAATAAGCATGTAGTTCGCATCAAAGCGCGTCGCATACGTGATACGATATGAGTCATGACTTCGTACTTTATGAATACTTTAAGTATAACACATTGTGTTCGTATAACCATTCATATCAAACGAGCCGAATTGACATAGATACGAAACATGCGAGTAACGAAATGAATTTGTAAGTAACGATTCGGTACTTCGAGTCAGACGATGTACCCGTTACTCAGTAACGAATACATACGGTTTGTTACAGCTCTATTAAATATCAAAGCTGGGTCTAAACGACAAACACAAAATATCCATGAGCGAGGTTTAGCACTTCGAGTGCTTTAGTCGACTAAGCTGTGGCTGCGAGTCAACAGCATTTAAGTTGGCAACTCTGTCTCCTAGAGGTCTCATATGTAGTCACCTTGAAGTACACTTAACCCGATGTTAGTATATTATGCGTGATATGGTGATATTAAGTACTGTTCTAGCGTTGTTTGTTACGTTATCATGATGAACGTTAAGTATTGTGCAGTGTAATCTAGGTACAGTATAAAGTGTTAATACACACGTCCTTTTTCCCAGAATGTTGCGGCTTGTTTTAACTTTCAGAGTCAAACGTTTTCTTTCATGTGACAACAAGAATGCTTTGTATAAAATGGACAGGACTCCAATAATGACTCAAGTATACCTACAATAATAAATTTATGATTAATTTTGGTGTATGTTTCAGGGCTGCCGACTATAATATTTTTTATTGAACACGCGTGAGTAATATATAATTTCGGGGCCCTGCTAAATCCGGGAGAAATAATAAATTACTTCATGTTGACGCGTAGAGTGCGAATAATGAGCCGAAACTGTACGGTAATAGATTACTGCACATTTTCTGGACCAATAGGAATGCGGTAGCAATTTGTATATTTGAAAACAGCATCGAAATTCGGCGAAAGTCAGGGTCATCTTGTGTGCATCGAGGACGGTGGGTACGTCAATCAATGAAGTGATTTATTATTTCTCCCCCTTTTATCAGGACCCCTGGTACATATTATTACTCGTGCTAGTTGAATGAAGTATTATGTGCGACTATTGATCGAAGGAGAATATTCCACTCACGTGTTACCGCACTCGCTACGCTCGTGCGGCAAATTTCACGCTCGTGGAATCTTCTCCTTCTCTCACTAGTCGCACAATATACTATTTTTACTCTCCTTAAAATTAGCTCCTTTTCATGATAGTGTATCGCATATCACTCGTAAAATGATTAATTTCAGGCCGGTGCTGAGCCGTGTGGTAAAGTAATTTTACCGCTCGCTTATATTGGGAATTAATGCAAAATTTTTCAACTATTTTTTTAATATTAAATAACAACAAAATTCGATTATAATTGAAGTGAAATATAAACACATGTTGAAAGTGCTGGATATTATGAAAAAAACTCTCTATTTTATTTGCAGATTAATATTTATTTGGGGTTCAATACTATTTTGACTCGTGTGACTGTCAAACTCGCTGACATTCGTTTAAAGTAACGTCAAACCTCGACGAAAATATTTGTCATTACTTACTAAGTTTAATTATTTTTCCCTATAAAAAAGTTTGAAATTCTGTTTTGTGCATTTTACTTTATCAAATCTTTAAAAAGAACTTACTTGATACAATTTTTACAAGAAACGACCTCTGTATTAATGAAAAGAAGAATATTTATCATTTGTTCAACAACAATAAAAGTCGATATTTTGTAAGTAATGAGTTTCTCCAAAATCAGTTTAGCAGAAAAGATGGATGGCCGTATAAAAACCGCGGAAAAGTTAATTAGTGTAAACAAGTCTTTAGAAGAAATCATGATTGCCGCATTGAAAAATGTAGTAATTATAGAAGTACATTTAGCTTAAAAGGTTGAATCCCTGGCCAGTCGTTTGTCGAAGCAATGCGTTGTGAGGGAGACAGATGGCTAATCAAAAACGATTTACTGTACAGTTTGTTAAGATTTATATACGTTTAGCTTGCACTACGAGATCCTGATGCGGTCGCAAAGACACAACGCAACTATACACTTCGTTTCTTTGTTGTATACTCAACTCAAAACAAAGTACTACGCTAATGAAAGAAAGATAAAAAACCCATATACTTACAGACGTTGATTTCCTACAATATATTATGATATCGTTAGAGTATAGTAAATAAAGGAGGTCATCTAAAGTCTTGCTTGATGATTTTTTAGGTAATAAATAATATAATACTAGCTTTTCCCCAAGGTTTCGCTCATGCTTATGTCGGATAAGTACTGTACCTATACTTCAGTTTTATGTATCAATCAATAGTGCACCGAGTTTTGGCTACAGAAATATTAATAACTAGAGTACGCTAGTGCGTATGCTATTGCAATAATTGCAATAGTCCGGGGGCCAGCGACCTATTTAGGTCGTCCATTTCCTCGCGGCTGAAAGACTCGTAAAATGCTCAGACAGTAGTACCATATAGCATAGTGGCCGTCAGCTGCGCCAGTATCGATGGAAAAGCCTCCCACGCACGGTTAAAAAGATAATATTTTGTGTATCCAAATCTTTGACAAACGTCTGTTAGGTACATAGGTACCCATGACTACTTATTAAAAAATTGTTCGTTATTAATTTTTCATTAAAATTCGATAATTCAAACTCCATTCTATTAGAAAGTAAATATTATACTAATTAATTTATATATTTTTTAGATTATTTCTAAAGAAGATCCAAATCCGGATCGAAAAGTCATCTAGTGAAATACTGATTTATAATTTATTATTTTTTGTCAATATAGGTATAGTCTGAAAAAAATTGGTCGATAATTTTATTTATTTGAATAATATTTTTTATCATTACCTATCGATTGAAAACTTGTCAAAAGATAGTGATTAATGATCTTTCATAAAAAAAACGTCAGCTGGCTGTACGATGGTGGATGTTACGTCAGCTGATCATACGAACTTGACGAAATTAATATGAATTCAGTATTCAATAATATGATACATATTTGCTATTCGTTGCCATGGTTAGCTACATAATATTATGTTCCACGTCATGTAAAAATTAATCTAAGCATGCCGAACTAGTTTATTTCTGACAGATTTATAAAACAAAAGAGCGGCTGATTTCTTTATTTTCAAAATATTTCCGAAGCTATAAAGCTACCTATTCCCCCGATGGTGCCGCAGCTGACGGTCACGATGCCTACATAGTACAACTGTCTAAAGCTTTTTACTAGTCTTTGAGGCATGAGGAAATTGGTAAGAAAAACCTGTTACTGGCCCCCGGACTATCAGTAGAGAGCGAGAATACTGCATAAAACCGGAAATTTGTTTACACAAATCAGCATTGTTTTGAATCATTAGTTACCATAGAGATAAGGAACTGTCCTCTCTCTTAATTTCAGACACTTTCACTGCTCTCTCGCGTAGACTCTATTGTAATATCTCTATGGTTTTGGTTTGGTTTGATATGCTCATATATTTTTATGTATACCACTAAAGCTGATGACATGTCTTGACTATCTCATATACTAATATTAATAAAACAAGAACCATTCAAATCTATACTAATATATAAAGCAGAACAGTTTGTTTGTTTGTTTGAACGCGCTAATCTCAGGAACTACTGGTTCGAATTGAAAAACATTTTTTTTCGTTGGATAGCCCATTTATCGAGGAAGGCTATAGGCTATATAATATCACGTTACGACTAATAGGAGCGGAAAATCAATGAAAAATGTTGCAGAATGTCAGTCAACATTTTTCACCATATACTTATATTCAGGTGAAATGCCCTAACTGTCTAACAGAATATCCCAATATTAGTGGCGTACCTACCGAATCTCGGTTAGCTAAGTCGGTAGCGCGCTCGACTCTTAATGTCAGGGTCGTGGGTTCGAGCCCACCTTGGACAAATATGTTTTTAATGTTTTTTTTTTTTTATTTTCTACATTGCTTTTTTCTAAGGCTATCATTTAAATTTATTTTAGTTTTATTTACAACTAATTAAAATTAAATAAATCTAAATAATAGCTCATTTGAAAACTATTACAGTAGGTACCTATATATAAAAATAATTTTCCTACAGTGTTTTCAATTAAATATTTATTATATTTTATTAATTATACAGTAATTATTGATTTAAAAGAAATAATTATTACTTAAAAAAAATATTTTCATCAAAAATGGAGGTTTGAGTTTAAAATAAGTAATAAAGCAGGGAACTCACGAAAACTGCAAAACATTTGAACCCAACATTCATATCGGTAAACTAAGATGAATGTGCGTACTCATGTCCCTTCCTTCCCTTCCTTCCCCATTCGTTCTTTTGCACCCGGGTGAAACCGGACGGGACCGCTAGTTTTCTTATATATGTTTTTGTGACAAATAAAAAAAAAATAACAAAATGTTGTGTCGAAAATTGTTTTCTTTAAAAAGCATTCTAGATTTGATATTCTCAATTAGAATATTTTTGCGGTGAATGTTTCCATTTTGTGGCACATACGATGGGTGTAGAAAGTAAGAGAATGAGGATTTAATGCAATTAAAACATTAATCCGTGTTTTAAACCACTTACGAAGTTTCCTTAATGTTCCCGTGGAATGTAGGAAACACTCATTGTGTAGACGTACAAAGTTAATTGAAGCTGAAAATCAGTTTACGAAAAAATACATTACACACACGCGCGTACGATAATTGTGTAATATCGATTTTCTATAATTTTTAACTTTTCTACTAAATAAATAATGAATTATATTTGAAGTCAGAGATAATTTTTAAATTTGACTGATTAATTATCGAAATATTGAGACATGATGAAAACATTATTATAGCAATTATAAGCTTTTATTCAACTTGCGTTTCCTGTCTGTATCTCTGCTACAAATCTTGCACTTTCGGTTATCCTATTGGTTTGAAATTTTGAATACACGTGCGTAGTTGCGATGGTAATATACTTCAACGTTTTTATGCACCAAGAATGCAAGATGGCAGCGTTAATATGGCGACTGAATTTTATGATTTATATTCCATATATAGTATATAACATCTCAAACTCGATATCTAAGTGTTTCCGGGCTTGTTAATGCCAAATTTGTTATCTTTAACGATTCAAGATGTTGTCCTCAATATTTTGTTATTAATGTTCCTATCCAACTATATTTAACGGTTTTCAGGGTTGTAGATCTCAAATTTTTGATCAAAAAGATGGCGGCTTCAATACGGCGTACTAATTTTCTTATCTATGTTTCGATTCAACTCAAAGCCGATCTCAAAAGATTTACCGAGTTTGAAATCGCTTGTTTATTATGATTTATTATTTTTGGAGTCAGAAGTGAAAAATCTGAAAGACTAGGGAAAACAAAATAAAATAATATTATTTTTTGTGAAGTTTAGCTTTTATTGAAATGTACCAAAAAAGAAAAAATATTTTATTTATAATTTAACTTTTAAATTATTAATACGAAGATTGGAAACGTTTGGCCGCTCCTTGGCCACAGCAACCTTTGTGGTTGGGGCGTCCGCGCTCACATCTCATAATTGGTGTAAACCTTAGTGTTCTCGATATTAATATCGTACTTACATTTATCATACTTACCTTTAATTGATCTTATGTTTACGCATATAGCCTTAGTTGCTGAGCGTTTTATATTTAAGAAAAAAAAAGATTGGAAACCTAAAATATTAAAATTATTATTTTCCTTTTTAGTACATTACATTAAAAGCTTATCTTTAATATTTTTATACTAAACTAAACTATTTTGTATTTACAACACAAATCTTAATCGCTCAATAATTAGTATTGTAATTAATGATGACTTTTAAGGCAAGCAATCGTGTCCACATTAACAAAATATTTTTGGAGTGAAACGGAGTATATTAGGGTGTGTAAGTACCATAGATGACTATTAAATCGATGTGAATAATAAACAAATAATGTTAAATTGGTTGCTCAATTTGAAAAAATAAAACCAATAGATTATAATTAAGAGAGGAAAAGTTCCGACACTAAATAATAAAAAAAAAGTTTCGACATGTAAAATTTTTCTCCCCATTCAGTCGATCCGACAATCGACTATTGACTTAATATTTGACTCGAAATATGTATTTAAATATAATACTATTGTGGCGACTCCCCTTAATAGTACATAGCGCACCTTAAGTGCACGTGTAGTTTACACACACAATTCATTAAATGCTGACACACATCCTAATACTTCACATAGTGTCAGCAGTAATAAATTAACACATAATGTAATGTAAATGAAAATGTATATATTGAATTAGCAAATAAATAAAGTATCATTGTCTATACGATGATCACCCACTACACATAACTGCTGTCCGTTCAACATTCAACCACATGTCGCCACACTATGAAGAAAATATGTCGATATAATAATTATGATTAGCAGTGAATCTCAGAAATTTCAGACAAGTTAATTTGACCCAAACTTTTGATTTTCCATAAATACGATGGTGCAAATTTATGTCGCGACGCATTTTGAATCGCACCGCATGTGTGCGTCTGATCTTTAGTAGAGTAAAGCCAAGAGGCTTTACTCTACTTTCCGCTTGCTTAGTTCTTGATATAACCACAGAATACTAGAATGCAGAATAAACATATACTGATAACATATGCACAGGGACAGAAATATTTTTAAGAAATAATTTCTTTCTATTGGGATCCGCGATATGGACTACTCTGGCGGCGAAACTTACAACTTAAATCCGGTAAACATTATTATGAATCGTATTGTGAATCGTGATTTTTTTTATTATAATAATAAAAAACGTTAAATAAATTAATAAATGTCTTATTATGGAACCTGCAAAGTTTTCACCTCATGGTAAAAGGCTGTAATAGTACCACGTTATTTTAATGCAGTTGGATAAATATTTTACCAAGTAAATAGATATTATATTTAGTCTTAATATTGAAAACTTAATTTATTAATTGAATAGTTATTATTATTAAAAAACATTAAGAATTTTGATAGAAAAAAAATAAAGTTGAAAATACATTTTGACAGATAACCATTTTTAGGTTAGGAACTTACCTGTTGCAATAAAGTAATGTTTCAATAATATATTTGCAACGTTCATCAACACTGCATTGATATAATATCTCGATTTACTACTCTTATTTCATGTGGATTACTCTTTAAATCGGAAGTTTGTAAACAGAAAGCTTTAAAATTCACCTTACTTGAAGGTTCTGTTTCACATGAATTTTTTCCTAATTTTATGATATAATCTGCATTAAGTACATATTCTCCTTCAAGAAAATTCCTTTTTCGATTATTTGTATCAGCCCAATCACATATTATGCTGATACTTATCATTTTATTGCATTTCAAAAAATTCACAATTGCACTGTGTATTACAGTGACTATGGGAAGTTTTATCCCATCGTCGCCGTGTTTTTAAAGCTCCGCCCATTTAAAGGAACCCAATACTACGTGGTTAGTTTAAGTCACGTTTGATCTCATTCAATGTAGATATTTTTAATTTTCGATCGAACAAGTAGTAACATAATTTAGCGTTAATAGGGCTAAATTTATTTCATCTATAAAACTCAAAATCAAAATTTGTCTGTTCGACAAAAACTTTTGAACAGTAACTCCGATAACCATGCTGAGCACATCATTCATCTCGGTAAACTAAGATGAATGTGCGTACTCGCGTTTCCACCCCCACACCCGTTCTTTAGCACCCGGGTGAAACCAGGACGAACCACTAGTAATCTATAATTTTGAAATAGGAAAGAATAGCTTTAAAATATCTTAGAATTGTCAAAGATGTATGTTTGGGCCGCACTGGTATGTTTTATAAGGTGTAACGTTTTAACCAGCTGCAACGTTCACTACACTGAAATTGGGTATAAATAACTTATGACAATAGACACGACGTTTGGCAGAGCACAGTATCCACATCTCGTATGTTTATTGATTAACTACAGCGTATATGGGGCATATTATGAAGTAGGCTCTGTTAGTTGTTTGTGCTTGCGCCCAGAAAGCTTCAAGATGGATAAAATAATATTATTTCAGACAAACTTTAGTTCTGAACTCCGCTTCAAACATTTTATATCTACTGTTATCATTGCACATTTTGAGAGAGTTCAGTTTGATCTACATATCGGTGGTCTTCAACTCGTGTCCCATGAAACTCAAAGTTCTGGAAGTGATTGGCAGCTAATTTAAATTTATTTTTATAGATAAATAAAATTTATTTTTTTTTCACTTTAATCATTTTTTGGCGTTTTTTTAATCCGCACCAATATGGTAGAAACTCTTAGAAACGGCATTGTTTGTAAGTTCATCTGTTTGGGAATTTTAAATTTGGCAGTCAGATTTATTTCTCGAAAAAAAATCTTACTCGGTGGTCAATAAAAAAAAATTTAAGCATAGTCTTATATCGCCGAAAAGGACTCATATTAAAGACACTTTAAGTTAAAAGACCACAGGATCTATACAAACATAGATGAAGATTCGTGAAGTATGTGCATCATTTGTTTAAGTTCTTGTGACTCTTGATTCACAGGGAGCTTTGAAAACAAGGAGTATTTTTCTATCTACCACCTATTCAGAGAAACAGTGATATTACTGGACTAGTCAGTTAGTTCTACGAATCGTTCAACTCTATACAATCAATAGAAGTGACCATTATTTTTTATTTCTTTTTTGTTCCCTATAACGGACAAATGTAATGATTCTATAATCATGTAATGAATAACAAATGCCACTTGTCTAATCATCCATTATGCATCCAGTTCCTTGTGTTAGTATTCTCAATAATACTCTTCCATTTTACAAAGTATTTTATTGAGCTTGTAAACATAAACTATAATAACGTCTAAAACATTAATTTTATTGTGAACATAACCAGAAATTTCCAATTTTCTGTATAGATGAATTGAAATTACAAAACAACAAAACATTTTGCAATCAAGGATTAGCCTTGTAAATCGCAAAAATAAATTTTAGTTTTCTTAAAATTTTAATTTTCTTTAAATAATTATTATAACTACACTTATACTAAATAATAATAAAACTCGGGTCGCAGTGCGAAACCCTGCCGACAATATAGTGTATTTGCTTTTATAAGCAGTGTGGCTCTATTGTATGAAATTAACTTTGTTTTTGGACAAAATAAAAAAAATTACCCTCTAATACACCCCTTAAAACAACATTTTTTTACTTAATTTCAATACTACATACCAATTCAACATCTGTACCAAATTATATACACCCTTCAGTATGTAAATCCATATCAGTAAACTTGCGTTTTCATAAAACTTGTAAGTCCGGTCCTGTCGGGCCGATTTTATTTAAATTTTAGCAGCACATTTCAATAATTACTAAAGGGTTAAATTTCAAATTTGAAGTGATTCTGAGAATTTTTTCCGTATTTTTGGGCCCAAAAACATTTTTCAACCCCTAAATACCCCCCTTAAAATGGCCCGATCGGGCCCATTTTAAATAGGCTTCTTGCGATGATGGATTCCAACATGTGGACCAAATTTCGTTTCAATCGATTAAGTCTGTCGAGAGTTATCGTGGTCACACATATCTATATATATATATATATATATATATATATAAATATATATATATAAATATATATATATATATATATATATACATATATATATAAACATTTCCAAAAATGGTGCCAAACTTCTTAGAAACTTATGAAACGTCGAGAAATTTTGGTCCGACCCCTAGGTCCCGCCATCCGACCGACGCCAATAGTGTAAGTGCCTTATGGCAAATACACTAAAAAACAAAGGACTATATATGCATAATTTTAAGAATTGAAATAAATAGAAGAGATTTATTTTTTAAATAAATTTTACCGAAGCAAACCATTGCAATTTATAAAACTTTATGGGTATTGGGTAATGTTTATTTATTTGCATTTTTTTGGTGGCGCATTGTTTTTAAATCAATTATTCTATTATTTATGTGAAAACATTAGTTTTCAATAAAATACTGTAGTATAAAAACTGACAGTTGTTTATTTCAATTCGAAATGTTATTCTATAAATAATAAAACGACTTTCTAACCTGACATCCCAGCCATTCAAATATCACGTAGTATGTACGCTTCTGTATAGTCTACTAACACACACATACGTTCGGATATGTCAGTTTATCTTTTTTTATGTTTTTCGATATATACTTAAAACAAAAGAAGGAAAAAACGTGCATCTCTTGTCAGATGTTCAAGTGGTTTCGTCACACATGCGTGAGGTAGATGTATATTCGACGCGGAAAAAAGAAAAATAAAATACTAGTGATCTGAAAATAATGTGTTGATCTTTCCTTTTTCAGCCTCCTCCTTTGTGGAAAGACTTTTTTAACATTCGCTTTAGATATAGCATCGCAAACAAGATAAATGGAGTGATCAATTATTGTCAGTATATTAGTATTCCATTATAAACGAAAAATCTCCGCTGGTCTAAAGTAATTTTATTTGAGAATTTTAGAATTCTGTAATAATTGTACTAAATATTGTTAATTATTTGTATTTGTATTATTACTAATTTATATAACACTTTATTAACAAGTATACAATTCCCTGTTATAAAAGCTGCAAGCAATTAAAAAATAACAAAAAAAGTAAAGATATTTATTGTAAGGTTTTTCTTAGTAAATTGAATTAAAACTACTTTACCACTGCCGTATCATTGCAGTTGAATGTCCTGAGTTCATTTTAAATTTTTATTATATTTTCTAATATATAGTTGTCATTGTTTTTTTATAACTACGAGTTTTATTAAATATGGGCAGGGTTGCATTGAAAGAAATAATGCAATAAATTTTCATATATTCAAAAGATTATTAAGATATAAAAGGTATGTTAGTACCGTAACAGCCAGAAAGAGTGCAAACTCCACCGGAATACATCATCATCCAAAGTGTTTTACAACTTAACCAAATAATATAACGCATATAGACACGCTGCTGCGCGTTAACAAATTTAAATTAAAAAAAAGAGCGAATCTGCCCCCTCTTCCTAAGAGTGTATTTTGAAACGTATTTTTAACTGAAAATATGCTGCATGTTATCGGTAATTTATTTCTGCAAGTTTTATTCAACTCCTCAATCATTTTAGGTTAAATCTTGCAAGTCAACCTTAATCCACTTCAGCATATTCGATCGATTTGAAATTTTGAACACGTATGTACGAATACTCGATTACGATACATGATGAATCAACCGTTTTTATAATAATTTAGTAATAAATTAATTTTAATAAATTCATGTTTTAAGAGAAAAATTATTTATTTTTGAGATGCAGTAAAAATATTTCAAAACTATATAAATCCAAAGCTTAATAACAAAATTAGAATGATGCTGTCTCCAGTGTGCTCTTTCTATAAGAATGCCAAATTAAAAAATATTGGGCATCAATTTTGATCACTTTTGACGATTTTCTTCCTACCGTATGCAAGTTCAATTGTGATTTCTCATCATACTTGGGGTAAAGTAGTGTATGTTTGTATCCAGAATAACCGTATTAAGCGATTTGTAAAATATTCAAAACATAATATTATATTCTGCTTTCTATTTCTCGAGCAGCGAAGCTACGGCTCTGCCACTCGCTGTGGGTGTGTAATATGTGTGTGAATAGTTATAATCACTTTATTGCAACGGACGCTCTCCATAACCGTGGAGTCCGGATGCTTTTGTCTTCCGGTGGTCATAATATCATATCGCTAATGAATTGAGAATGTAATTACAAACTAATATGCCGTTTGCAGTTTGTGCACATAACAGTCTTATTATATTACTATTTTTATTTATAGTTTTTTTTTAGTACGTATAATAGACCGCGCACACTTATCCAGCACGGACCTACTAACCTACAACCTTCATGATTTTGCGTACACTAGAACGCACCAGCTTTAACCGTAAAGATCAGCAACTTTAAGTGCAGGTTGCGTGTGTGGCAGAAATATTTTTCAAAAACTGCGTTCAGTTCAATAGAAGAATTTTTTATTTTGATGATATTGTGTGATTTATTACTGAAATCGACAAATCACTAGCACACTAGATAGGTCCAGAATGTCTAGAGAGAAATGGCAGGAATTCGACTGACGGTCGTTGCAGATTGCTGGTTGCAGGTGCTGGTCTAATGTGCGCTACTCCGTTAAATAACATTGGTACCTTCACAAATAGATTTTTTCAATGGATATCCTTATATCTAAAATCTCGCTAAACATATCTGTAGCTAAAAATCCATTGGTTTTTAGGCTATGCGCCCATGAACACTTTTTCTTAGTGACCTTTAAACTATAAATTAAAACCATTTTCGATCAATTTAACCGAGAACCAAATTCCCATAAGGTTTGTGCGGGGTCCTATACGTATACACAAAAGAATAGCAAAATGATTAAATAGAAATTTGAGAAGTATAAAAAACTGAATTATTTTCTATCAAAATCATTATGAAGTAATTTTCAAAAAATGACTAGTTCCGTTTCTGAACATTCTAAGGCTCCCTAATTTGATGTTTTTGACGTGATAACGTCTTATAAATTGATGAATCACCAATCTTATAAATTGATAAAACACCGGCTGCATGCACGAAAAAGTGTAACGTTCCTAACGTAACGTTCGTAACGCGTAACGCGTAACGTTCCGCCTGACCCTGTGCGTGCTTTTCTCGAAAACGGCCCTAACGATTTGGATGAAATTTACTGAAAAGGGATTTTGGGGGGCAAAAAATCGTTTTAGCTAGGTCTCATCTCTCGAAAAAATCGTTTTCTTACAAATTTTCTCATTATAAAAATCAATTTTTTGACGTATGAAAATACTTAAATATTGTAAGTAGGTTTTGGAATTTTATATTATAAACAGTGAAACAATTGTTTTATAAATATTATGACAGCTAATCTTTGAGACTTAAAATAAATACGAAAGAAAGAAAGTTAAAAAGAACAATTATATTATATGGTGAGTATTTTAAATAAATAAAATTAACCTAGATTTGAAGCGAAAGATGCAATATCATAGATTCGAATTATTATAATTATTATATAAATTTAGGTTATGTATTACGGAATACGTTATCACGTAAAACTATCGTCCGTAAACCGACTTTACAGACAACCAATTTTTTTACTGAAAATGTCTTTAAAAAAATAATAAAATAGCTCGGCCGTTTTAGGTTAGGTTTTCCAAATATCAAAATTGAACAATGTGATAATCTTTCGCATTTCAGATATTCTTTTTTTTTACTACGAAATGTCAAATTAAAACATCGAGCATCGGTTTTACAAAGTACTTTAAGCATCATAACTGCTTAAAGCACTAATACAAGCTCTAAGTTTTCAGCACTGCCCAACTCTGATGTAGACAATGTACATACCTATGATGTGTACCAACATTTTATGTACCATCTACTATAAATATTATTTTTGTTATATTGTATTACTTATACTTGCCTTGAGGTATTTTTCTACTACTAAGAACGTCTCGAATACCAAGGAACAACATTAATTTACCAATGTGTACGTGTTAAAGTTTAAAATGACACTGTACGGTTTGTGTTTGAATCTCGCAAATGTATCAACGAAAATCATTTTTGTCATCAAGGAACAGAATCGTGTCTATTCTAGTAACGATAACCACAGTGATTACAAAATGTTTAGCAAAATAAGCACTCGGGGTAATCACATTTGTTTGTTTTTCATTCTGCTAAGCACCACGAGTGGCTAAAACCGAGGATAAATTGTAACTTGTAAATGTCTGTCACTATGATGGTTTTATTCAATTAAAAATGGACGACGAAATGTTTTACTTCCTTATATTGAAGTTAATTAAGAATGAAAACATGTTTTTGCTGATCCAAAACTTAAATTAGAATTTAGTGTAAACTCTGTTTTTTATACGACAAGCTAAAAGGCACAAAAATATGGAAAGTTATAAAAAAATAGAAAAAAACTATTTTACTCTATTTTCAGCTCTAAATTAAAATTAGAAATATTGGTGGTAGAGTCCCGGGAGATGAGACTTTTTTGTAAGAAATATCCTGCTTTTTCAGAATCTTTCTTGTGATTTCAGATATCTGCAATAGTTTTTGAGATATTTGCAAAAAAGTAAACCCCTCTTTTTTCTTTTACTGAAATGCTTATAACTCTTTTCGTCCCTTACTTTTTCAAAAAGTTTCTAGATGTTATTCCGATGCGAATGACACCATGATCATAATTTTCGTCGGAAGAGGAGTGAAATTCATCAAAAGGGACATTTGAACTAGACTAGAATGGTAAATATCATTAGAAAGAATATAAGATATGTTTTCATATTAAAAGAAGTTTGTTTCACACAGTGGTATATAACTAGATTGAGCACAAATCTATTTTTTATATATTTTAATTTCTGAAAATATAATAACTAGAATGCATATTGAAAACGAGTATTAGGAAATAATGTTGACCTATTCCAAACCAAAATGAAATTATAAAACGGTGTCGGCACAATATGGCATTGCAGATATATGACGACATACAACGTTGGGAACAGAACCTCATTAAAATGTAAGTCAGGTTTGCCCCCACACTAACGTACTTACATTTCAATTGGATCGTAGAGAGCACAATTCGGATTTTAAAGGTTGGCGATATTGCCAATTAAAATTAATATGACTCAACTTGAACGCCATAAAAATATTCAGCACGTGTAGAACATACCAAATTTTATAAATTTAACAAGTCTACCAGGAAACATGACATTATTTTTCTTTAAATCTTATAACGAATTACATTTTTCGAGAAATTGTTTATGTTATTAATGTTTTTACCACCTGTAAGATGTTTTTGTTTCGTTCTAATGTACACAATTTTTTTTAATATGAAGTTTCATAATTATGTTCATTGCAGTGTTGTTAAATACGACTTTTATACTGAATAAGTATGTTTTATATGTTTCAGTTAGATTTTTTGAATTCCATTTTTTGTATAAAATTCTGAAAAAAAAATTGGTTGTCTGTAAAGTCGGTTTACGGACGATAGTTTTACGTGATAACGTATTCCGTAATACATAACCTAAATTTATATAATAATTATAATAATTCGAATCTATGATATTGCATCTTTCGCTTCAAATTTAGGTTAATTTTATTTATTTAAATTACTCACCATATAATATTTCTTAATAAATAATAAATAATATATTCTTCCGTATTTATTTTAAGTCTCAAAGATTAGCTGTCATAATATTTATAAAACAATTGTTTCACTGTTTATAATATAAAATTCCAAAACCTACTTACAATATTTAAGTATTTTCATACGTCAAAAAATTGATTTTTATAATGATAAAATTTGTAAGAAAACGATTTTTTCGAGAGATGAGACCTAGCTAAAACGATTTTTTGCCCCCCAAAATCCCTTTTCAGTAAATTTCATCCAAATCGTTAGGGCCGTTTTCGAGAAAAGCACGCACAGGGTCAGGCGGAACGTTACGCGTTACGAACGTTAGGAACGTTACGTTACACTTTTTCGAACATGCAGCCGGTGTTTTATCAATTTATAAGATTGGTGATTCATCAATTTATAAGACGTTATCACGTCAAAAACAGGAAAAAAATCTAAAATTCAAACTACATCCCGAAATGGAGTATGAATCCTTCAATAAGTGTGTATATAATCTGTTTTTCGACCACATTTAACACTCGTTTGACAGTAGGTTGTCTCTTAACTTACGAGTAGATACCTTACTACAAACGAGTTGAATGAAAGCTAATTACATACCTATTATTTAAATCTGATAAAGTTGCATTGTTTTTTTGTCATTTTAGTTTCCAAATATACGCGTTGGTGAATCAATTTCTTCCACTCATGTTTGTGATATGTGATAGGATACACTTCGAAACATGTAATCAAGAATTCGATATTTCGGATATTGATATTAATGTCGTTATTATTGAAAATCTCACTGCATAAAGAGCGTGATGACAATAATAACTTACAGACGATTTCTTTATTTTTTTAACTTAAAAGTTGCTTTTACTTTATAAGAATATTGTAAATTTTTCAAGCACACAATATTCTGTAGAATTTTTTTCCTCAGAGGCCCAAATATTAAAGTAGGAAGGTAACAGAAAGTAGTCAATGATAATATAAAAACTTATATAATTTTATATTTCAAAAGTCTACAAAAAACGCAATAATTTATGAAGTCTTTAAAGTTTATTTGTATCTACACATTTATTTTTCCACGCAATTTATTAAAATTTTCCAAAAATAGAGATCAAACAAAAAACTTGACCAATTAAAAAGTATATTATAATCATCTTATATTTTCATTAAAACTTGAAGTTTTCATTAAGTTAAAGAAGGGAATGATTAAGAAAGAGTTTGAAAACCACAAAGCAGGCTACGACACGTACAAAACAGAGACTGATGCTAAGTTTTCTACATTCCCGCCAGCGTCACACTTATGTACACGACGTTGGTAATACTTACTTTATGTTAGTTTGCATAACGGCAGTCATGTGTACTATCAAAATATTCCTTTATATTTAACGACTCGACAATGGTGTAATGTAACAAACACTGCACAATATTTGTTTAAAGCATTTACAACAGTCCGATGCGGCCACAAAAGGACATGCATTAATATTTTACAGTCGTCAGGGAACCTATTCTCTAGTTCGTACGACTTTTTTCGTATACGAGACAATTCGCACGGAAAGTTTTGCATGCGATTAGTAATGGTAATTCTAGAACGCTGTACGAGTTTGTAGCGTACGAGCTTTCGTATTCAAAAAACGAAGTTGCCAGATTCACCGTCTAAAAGCTAATCAACGAAATTTGCTGTTTTTTTTCATCATCGGAAACCTGTAAAAAAATTGGTTGTCTGTAAAGTCGGTTTACGGACGATAGTTTTACGTGATAACGTATTCCGCTCGAATATCATATTTAATAATACATAACCTAAATTTTAGTAGCTGTCAAACTATATTTTTACCGACTAATAATTTGATCAACCAAAGCAAAATACATATTTTTAAGCAATTATAAAAGACATTTAAAAGAATGTATATATATTATATATTTGTTAACAAACCGTATAATTTATCTGCTGTTATGAAATGCAGATATCTCTCAAAATTTGTTTTTGATACAAAATGTAGCTGCGTTTGTGTACAAACTATCAATTGACAAATAACGATGTATTATCTGAAAAGTTGCTTTAAAAATTCGATAATTTATGACATTTTTATTAGATATCTTGATTTTAAGTCTTAAGTTCCACGATTTATAAAACAAAGGCCATCTGTCAGATGTAGCTTTCGCTGGAACAGCCGAAAAAGATGTTGAACGCACACTACTCTCTGACGTCACGAGAGAAGAGGGAGAAATGCGCACAAGCCGACGCTTGGACCGATCGTGCATCTCTATCGCTTATATCGCGCTCTCGCTTGCGGAACGTTACTCTTTTTCGTGTGTGCTGGCGGTGTTTCATCAATTTATAAGACGTTATCACGTCAAAAATGGGCTATAATAATCATGTTTGCTTTTTAAAGTAGTTAAAGCTCGTAGTTTACCCTTAAAACTGTTTTTTTCTTTAATTGTTATACGATTTTCTTTCTAAACGAGTTATCACTTGTCAAAGAAAATGTTCCACTTTAGTGTGTAAATGCTCAAAACTTCTAGAGAAATGATCCGAAAACCCATTTGAAAGCTGAGACTATACTCATTAAATTGTAATTATTCAATTTATTCCAATTTTTTTAGTCCGGAATTATCGTTTTAAAATTGCGTTAAAAACATTTCTTTTATAATTTTTTTTGCCCAGTGACATTTTTGCATGAACTCAAAAATGTTTCTCAAAAAAATTGAATTAAAACATTTCAATGATTCTTAAAACTTCAAATCGTTTTTTTATACGATATTTTTAACCAGGTGAAACAAAAATTTCGATTATTTTTATTTGATCCTAATTAAGTTGACCAATTTATTTTGAAAATACTAAGAACTCACTTTTATTTTTTGTAGGGAGATATCCGGTATAGTCAGATAAATCGTTACCCGGATACTTACGTCATTGGTCGGACAACAAAATATTTAAAGAAATATGACTTTTCTATTTAGCTATATAGTTCGAATTCTTAAGTGGAGCATTTAAAATAAAAATTGAATACTATCTTTTAAATTCTACATTTTTTAATTTTTCCTGTTCGCAAAAATCACATCTACTAATTGACACGCGAATTTATGACATATTTAAATTTACTGTATGGCATTTGCATTTAGCTGCAAGAGATTTGTCCAGATTATCCTGAAAAAAATTTCCGACTAGATTAACTGGTATTCGGCTACCTGATATCTGCGCACCCGATAAATTATTTTGGCCAAAATGGCTTAACTAAAAACGTAATTTTATTAAATGTTTCTTAACCTCATTTGTTAATATACATGAAAGATTTAGTCTTTATATTTATATATTATTATTATTATTATTATTATTATTATATTTTTAAACTCGGTCTACACAATTACAATATGTTGGGTCCTGCCCTAGCACTGGCTTTGCCAAGTTGGGCAGGAAACATTAATATTAATATAATATTTAAATATGTTGGAAAAATGTAAATTAAATTATAGTTGTAGAAATAATGATAATGTTCACTTTACAAATAAAATAAAATAAAAAAAATTGTTTAGAATATTATTAAATCAGCAAATAAATAAAATTTATTTGAAGAGTTCTATTCAGACGTTAATCAAAGATTTGAATTATTAAACCAGATTGGCTTCAAGATAAATTCACTTTGAACAAAAATATGCAAACTATTTTCACAAAAACTATTAGAAACAACTGTTAAATAAATCTTTTTACTACATTTAGCTTTTTTTACAGAAACCTTTAATTACTTATCAGCCTCGCTTACCACACAGAGCAGTGAGTAGACAATATACGTAAGGAAAAAAATGGTGGAAGTACGTGTTTAATATGGTGGGAATAACGGTATCAAAATTAAAATTCTTTTAAAAAATTCTTGCCTCCATTTTGATAGACATATTTGTTTTCATAATTCTTACTCGAATATTTTCTTGTAAGTGAATTGTAAAAGGTTTTCTTTAATTTCAATGTAAGTAAATGATTAATTTGACTACCTTAAAAAAAAGATCACTAAACATTTAATTTTTAAAATACGAACGGTATTATATTATAGTCATTAAAAATATTGCTTAATTTAATTTTTTATTTAAAATGAAAAGAAGAAAATCAGAAAGCAATAAGATTACGGTAATATCATGTATTGAATGTTATTAAATATTATTTATCATATTGCGTTGCTATATTTACCACATGGTATATTTACTATTTTGGAAAGATAACAATTTCTCAAGAAACTAAGTTAATGTCAACAAGTTCGTCGCCGCAGAGACATGACGACGTAAGAAAATAAAGTTACTAAATATAGCTGATATCGTTCCTTGTACAAGTAATTAAAATAGACAGTTATCAGATCCGTTACAATTAACAATGATGTATTTAATTATTTTCTGCATGTAAGGTTCTAATAATGCAATTTAGATATTAATTAGTTTAGCAGTAGGTACATAGGTAAAAGATAATGATGAATATTTGAATACATTGAAAATAAGACTATTAATCAGATTATATTACAGCTAAAGCAAACTAAAGTGAACATAAAATATACCCTTAAATAGCTTTTAAAAGATCAAGGAATTTATGCACTCTACATAAAATACTAGTAAACTGAAATTTTAAATACGTATTTTTAAAGAATTTTTTTATTTTTTCTTTCAATGAAAAATAGAGTAATGTGTGTGACAATAATAAATAAAACATTCGCAGGATTGTGGACAAAAATATTAGCTCTATTGAATGTACAAAGTTTCGTCTATAGATTTAGACTTTTTCAAGTACATAAAATTAAATAACAATAATTATAGTACGTTCACTTTTAGTTAAAACGAAAAAAACGACTATTGCACTCACAAAAGTGTTCATCCGTTTTAAATTGAAATTAAAATTTTCCACAGTTTTGTGTATACACTGTGTTTAAATTATAATATGAACTACTAAAACAAAAAAACAGTTGTGTGGTTGTAAGAAACTTTTATTGGATTGTAGGCGTTGGATTGTAGACACTTATCCATCACGATTAATTATAAACAACAATATTCACATGGACACACGAATAAAAACATGTAAACACTGTACAGCACTTGCCCGCATGACAGACTGACTATGTGATATACATACTACACGGTCAGCTGATGCTAACCATGGGCGCCGCCATATTGGCCTTGGTTGCTCTACCGAGCGCCTACTCCGAACGCCTTTCACTTTACCCCTACTCTGCGGCCGCCTGTAATGCGACATGCAACAGACGGCCAGAAACATTCGGGGCGATAGAATAAAAGTTTCACTTTAACAATCGCTTTAAAAAATAAGCAAAAAAAAAACAAAAGCCACTTTGCCACGATACCGATGGCATCTTTCTTCTGCTGTAATTTTCTAAATTTCTCAAAAACATTACCTTGTTTAAAGTTTGTACATAAAGTCTTTTTAATTAATAGAGAGTGTTATATCCCACAGCCACATTAGAAACATTGTGTACATGTTTTACGTATTACGGAGGTTTTAAATCAACGACAGGTGCGTCCGTGATGCGGGGGCATCACTGGGACCGAAATAAAACACAAAGATGACGGAAGATGGGGTAAAGATAACAGTAGACGAAAGCGTATAGTAATGTTGGTGAGACGAATCCATCACAGCATGGCAGCACGTAAAACGTGGTAGGAAATTAAATTAGCGACGGTGTAACGCCAGGCATTGCCATACGTGCAGTGTACGTAGACTCTGGGGGTTGCCATTGTCACCAGTGGCGGCGCCGTATATATATGCGTATTAATGTATGTGTGCGAAACACAGCGAGGCCTATCGGGTGTAGGAACGAGGCAGCCAGGAACAAAGGGACTGAGACGGTCAGAAATCCCAATCGTAAACACCTATATATACGAGACCTCTACCCTACTACGGGTGATTTATTACTTTTGACAAATAGCCAAAATCCACCAAATCTATATACTAATGATTTGTCTCAAACGATCAATAACGTTGACAACAAAATCGTCTTTAAAAGTATTTCTTTATAAGATATTTTAATTATTATATTGCTACCCCAAACCTATTTATATCACATTTGTTATTAATGCTTATTTTGGTATATAAAATATAAAATAATATGCCATATCTTAAATTTTAAAATCAACTTTAAAGCCTTCTCGATCCAGTTTATCGACAAAATTCTGCACTATATAAGTAACGTTTCGATGTTGCAAACCATCGTCTTAAGACACATGTACGTGACTTAAGGCGTATGTATAATTTAATGTTTAAACTATTGTCGGTTATATTAAGGGTCTCAAGACAATTGTTTGTGTTATCAAAACGTCGTCCATGTAATACAGAAAGCCGACAAATTGGAAGGAGTTTTTCAAAGTTTATTTCATGTATTCGATCTTCGAACTAAAATGTGACATAGAAATAATTAAGTAGTCTAGAATCTTATATAATTCGTTTTACTGCGCACATAAGTCAATCCCTAGTTAGGGTTAAAAAAAAAAAACAAACATTTTGTGTATTATTATGTAGGTATTCTATATTGTTGCTATGCATAGATACTTTTAATGTGTGGGTTTATATTAATAATTTTGACGATGTGTTCTGCATTACTTTTGAAATGTGCGACAAAAGCATTTTCTTTATTTTACCGGGTTTTATTATAACCAAAGATCCATGTTTATCATTCACGTCTAATAACTCTTATAATCTTATCTGTACTTGACCTATACCATTTTATTAAGATTAGTGTGATTCATTGATAATAATATTATAGTTTTGAATCTTTGATTAACGTCTGATTAGAACTCTTCAATAAATAAAATTATCGACCAATTTTTCAGACAATATTATATTAACAAAAAAATATATAATTAAATACATTAACGTTTCGATCCGGATTTGGATCTTCTTCAGAACTGATCTAAAAATATAAAACATAATTAATATTTAGTTTCTATTTATTTTTAATGAAATTCGTGAAAGATTTTTTAATATTAAAAAATCTTTTACGAAATATTTTTTATATTTTTAGATCAGTTCTGAAGAAGATCCAAATCCGGATCGAAACGTTAAAATATTAATTATATATTTTTTTGTTAATATATTGTCTTAAAAATTGGTCGATAATTTTATTTATTATAGTTTTGATATCATAGAACATTTTACCATTCCAGCCCGCAAGTAGGGAATTGTACTAGTTTTGGTCAAAACTCACTTTTACAATATTTTTTTATTTAAGGTCCCTCAAATCAAAAAAACATATTTTTGGAAAAACCCTTTGCATCTGTTTGTCGGTAAGCACGATACAGATCAAACGGATGAATGAATTGAAACCAAATTTTTTGAGGATTTTTGGTATGCAAATATGAAGAGCCTTATTGTTTTGGGGGATGCGCAGAAGAGGTATATGCTATAACAGTGTTTTTATACAAAAATGGCATAAGTTCATAACTGCTTATTAATCTATTTGTTTTTTCAAGAAAGTTTTGTTAAAAAAAAATATTTTAAACTTTATAGTTTCGGAAATATTTTGAAAAAATAGCTGTTTATTTATTCTGTAGATCTGTAAATGAATAGCAAATGTCATATTGAATACTAGCGATTACCCGCGTCACCTCACACGATATCAGACGTTTTATTTTCTTTATTATACTATATCAAATGTCAATTTGAAGTTGGAATGGTCTTGTCACCCAATTGGCTGGAAATTTTTTTTTTTTTTAATAAAAATAAAAGTTTTTTGAAATAATAATCATGAAAAGAATTTGCGTTATATATTAAATAATTATAGCATGTGTACTACAATCGTTTTGCTTCCCAGAATTTTTTTATTCCTTTAAACAAGCAAAAGTACTTTAATACATCATTTTTATTGTTTTCTGGAAATTTATTTAGTACACACCTCATTGAGCTTAAAGTCAATCTACCAACACTTAAAAAAATTGACTCATGTTCCATAAACAGTATTTAGGTAAGGACCTAACCCTGTATCACATTCGATAAATAGTTTTATTGCAGTTGAAAAGATGAAAAAAGTTATAAAAGTCGGGACACCTCCCAGCTTACCAATAACTAGTGTACAATATATGTGGGCATTCCATACGCACGTTTTAAATAATATATTTTCCCGTCACGCCATTGATGGTACAAAACCCCTATCGAATGGTTCCCCTTGCCAGTCACATATATCTAGCGCCAATTTCCTCAATATGTATGACATTGATTCTGTATGTATGATTCATGAAAGCCAGGTTGAATGTATAGCAATTGTAGCTAGGGCTGGATACCGTGGTAAGGGACAAGCTATCCTCAATATGATATGACATATGTGACATATACAGTGTGTTCCAGGACAAAAGGACGTTACGAATTTTTGTGCGAATAATAAGCATAGGGGGGGGGGGGGGGTAACATCAGCTACTGATATATGTTTTTTTGGGAGTTGATCCAAATTCATTGTTTTTTTAATTAATAACAATAATAACAGTGGTATCCTTATATATCTTGAATCTCCTCTTATATATAAAAAAAAAATTGGTTGTCTGTAAAGTCGGTTTACGGACGATAGTTTTACGTGATAACGTATTCCGTAATACATAACCTAAACCTCCCAAAATTTGGTTTCAATCCGCTTATCCTTGGTGTCGGAATGATAAGAAATGTCAAAAGTGACGTTTGCAACTTACAAAGTATTATGTTCTAATAATAATTAGTTATTCCAATACTTAACTTAGAAGGCGTTGCATTTCACAATATACTAATGTCAAAAAATTGAATTAAACATAAGAAATGCAGCCGTTTTCATGTTAAGACAAGACATACGTTTGCTTCTAATTTCCATGTACGGCAAACAAAGACAACCGACCGCGTCGCGCCATGCATTAGACAACATTGCATTTATACAGCTATTTTTCTATATAAATTTGTATAAAATATTTTTCTATATAAATTTGTATAAAAAACTGTTTAGGCAAATTCTGTTATACGAAATCTATGTAAAATGTTCTCCTCTTTCGTTTAAGACTGGTTTCAAACCGATCTGATTTAAATTGAGCGAGAAATTAGCAAAAAGCACGCACAGGGTCAGGCGGAACGTTACGCGTTATGCGTTATGCGTTACGCGTTACGAACGTTAGGAACGTTACGTTACACTTTTTCGTACATGCAGCCGGTGTTTTATCAATTTATAATATTGGTGATTCATCAATTTATAAGACGTTATCACGTCAAAAATAAAGAATTGATTAATTTTGACGATACTCGTCGTAATGCCTACTTAACCATATAATCATAATCATCTAATCGTTGCAATTAAATGCTATAATCATCTTCCTACTTGCATTAAAGAAGTTAAGAGCCTAAATGTATTTAAAACTAAAATAACATCGTTACTGCTAAAAAACACCATATACTCACTTGATGAATTTTTATCCAGCAATTTTAATGATTTTAATTACAATGATTGTAAATAATTACGTATTTTGACGATTCCACACAAATATTTTGTCATGGATAATAAAGAAATATTATTATTATTATTATTAATGCGTTTAACGTTTGTTTTTCGACTTTATGTCATAACAGACGCCATTCGCACCATTACTATTTTCCTTCTACTACACTTCCCGTTATTTTCTACATTAAACTTCAACTTAATTAATAGCAATGGGCGAATGAAGGAATTTTAAGACATTAGAATAAGGTAAATTTTGAACATGGAGTTTGACAGGTAATCGGCCGCGGCCTTGAATAAAGAACCATCTCGATATTTATCTGGAATTATTAAGGGAAACTTTGGAAAAGCACAACAAGATGACCGGTACAGGAAAACTTTCTTGAAAAAATAAATAGAATAATAAGCCGTTATGAAAAGTATACCATTATTAAATAAAAAATACCGTTATAGCATATATCTCTTCCGCGCATGCGCCGATTTTCCCCAAAACAATAGGGCTTTTCATATTTGCATACCAAATATCCTCCCAAAATTTGGTTTCAATCCGCTCATCCGTTTTACCTGTATCGTGTTCACAGACAAACAGACTAGCAGACGCACAGAGTTTTTTCAAAAATATGTTTTTTGGAAAGATATTGTAAAATTTTTGAAAAGTATGATTTTTGACCTAAACTACTACCATTCCCGACTTGTAGGTTGGATTGGTAAAAGTACGAACAAACTAGCCACAAGGTTACAAAGCACTTCAGTTTTATGAAAATTAATTGACATTTTGCGTCTTTATTGACACACATTATGTATAAGCTATATGTGTGTACGAAATACTTATATAATGTGTAAGAGAATACCTTTGGTTTGTGCTGTTTCAGTTTTTATAATCGTTTACAATGACTATGCTATTATGGGTCTACATAACAGTTTTTATTAAAATTTGAATTTAAAAATGTTACGATAAAAAAAGGTTTTATTATACGTAGCAAAAATACTGTGGCAAAATAAATGAAGTGTTTGCGGAATATAAATAGAATTGTGTATTTGGTAAAAAAAAAACAACCCGCACAATTGTTATTATTTTTTTCTGTGTATGTATCAATTTTAAGTGCGGGCCCGTTATAATTGTATAATATATACTTTGAGTCGAACCCTTAATTAAAACATTTATTTTGCTTATTGATACTTGAAATGTATAGCAAATAATACAACCGCTTTAAGGCTACTCATGTTTGAATAGCTTTCTATTCTTCTATTGACATATAATTCGTAAAACAAGTGAAGTCCTTTTTATCTCTCACGGCTACTGTAATTTTACAGTTAAAACGAACCACTCTCAATTAATGGCTTGATTTACATGTGCTGTAAAATACCATTTTTGACGTGATAACGTCTTATAAATTGATGAATCACCATTCTTATAAATTGATGAAACACCGGCTGCATGCACGAAAAAGTGTAACGTTCCTAACGTTCCGCCTGACCCTGTGCGTGCTTTTCTCGAAAACGGCCCTAACGATTTGGATGAAATTTACTGAAAAGGGATTTTGGGGGGCAAAAAATCGTTTTAGCTAGGTCTCATCTCTCGAAAAAATCGTTTTCTTACAAATTTTATCATTATAAAAATCAATTTTTTGACGTATGAAAATACTTAAATATTGTAAATAGGTTTTGGAATTTTATATAAACAATGAAACAATTGTTTTCAAAATATTATGACAGTTAATCTTTGAGACTTAAAATAAATACGAAAGAAAGAAAGTTAAAAAAAAAATTATTTTTATAGGTGGTGAGTAATTTTAAAAAATAAATTAACGTTCTGCCTGACCCTGTGCGTGATTATTAAATATGATATACGAGCGGAATACGTTATCACGCAAAACTATCGTCCGTAAACCGACTTTACAGACAACCAATTTTTTTATAGTTTAAACCTATAACGATGTCTATGAACGAAATTTTGCGTTGTCTTGAAATTCGTTGTAACAAAATATACATTGTTAGAAAAAAGCCCGCATAATTCTCAGAATTATGTTGCAATGCTGCAAACGTAACCGGTTCTTAACAAAAAAATAAGATATCAAATGAACATCTACAAAAAGAGCGATTACTTTTTGTTAACTAATGACGGTGGACAGGAGAAAAGACATCAGTGATATATTTTCACAACGAACGATTGTTTTTTTATTACATTTATTTAGAATAGATTTTACCATTCTAACCCACAAGTGGGGAATGGTACTAGTTTAGGTCAAAAATAACTTTTCAAAAATTTTACACTATCTTTCCGTTTTGAGGTCCCCCGAATTCAAAAAACATATTTTTGGAAAATCTCTGTGCGTCTGTTAGTCTGTGAACACGATACAGGTCAAACGGATGAGCGGATTGAAACCAAATTTTGGGAGGATGTTTGGTATGCAAATATGAAGAGCCCTATTGTTTTTGGGGAAAATCGCCGCATGCGCAGAAGAGATACATGCTAAAACGGTATTTTTTATATAATAATGGTATACTTTTCATAACGGCTTATTATTCTATTTATTTTTTCAAGAAAGTTTCGTTAAAAATTTTTTTTTCTAAACTTTAGAGTTTCGGAAATATTTTGAAAATAAAAAAAAAATCATCCGCTGTTTTGTTTTATGGATCTGTCAGAAATAAACTAGTTCTGCATGCTTTGATTAATTTTTACATGACGTGGAACATACTATGTAGGTAACCATGGCAGCGAATAGTTAATATCATATTGAATACTAGCCATTACCCGCGTCACCTCACGCGATATCAGAAATTTTATTTTCTTTATTATAATCAAATGTCAACATTTTTAAAGTTGGAATGGTCCCGTCACCCAATTGGCTGGAATTTTTTTTAACAAGATAATGACTCAAAATTATTCTACTGTTAACTGAGTTTCTTGTGGGAAAGTACAACACTGTTTAAATAAGCAGTGTTGAAGCATAACTAAAGCCATAGAACATTCTGCGTTGTGTAATAACTTCTTAAACAAAAGACATGTACTTTGCAACGTAGTTATATCAAACGGCAAATTGCAAGCAAATATAATAATGCACTGTATATGTAGGTATCTAAACTTTGAATATTACATTCAGGTTCCTGTTCCTCTACAATCTTATGAAATCTGGGAAAGAAATGGTAATACCTACCGACATAATTTACTATTGTTCATTGTAATAGAATATTCTTTTTATTTAAAAATTTGAATGCCAAAATAAAACAAAAAAAATTGTCAGAAATGAAAAATTCAAACATCACCTTGAACAATAAATAATAAGGAATTCTTTAAGTAAATAAAATTGTCGACCAATTTTTCTTAGACCATACGATATATTGACAAAAAATAATAAAAATACAAATCAATATAACACAAGATGACGTTTCGATCCGGATTTGGATTTTCTTCAGAAATATCTAAAAAATATAAAAATTAATTAGTATTAAGTAATAGATTTTTTAGATATTTCTGAAGAAGATCCAAATCCGGATCGAAGCGTCATCTTGTGTTATATTGATTTGTATTTTTATTATTTTGTGTCAATATATCGTATGGTCTGAGAAAAATTGGTCGACAATTTTATTTACTTGAAGAGTTCTATTCAGACGTTAATCAAAGATTTGAATTAATAAGGAAAATCGCAGGATTGTGGACAAAAAGTCAGATTTATTAATGTACGACGTTTCGTCTATTTTTCTTATTAATTATTATCTCGATGGACACGATATCTAATATTTGTTATGAACAATTTAACTATTTATTTTTTTAAAACCCAAATTTGGTTATGGCACACCAATTGTGCAAGTATTGCATGCGCTTAGCCGATTTTTTTAATTAAATTGTCCAAAACTAAGATTAAACTTTCAGTGTAATTAAAAGAAATAGTTTAAAACGTTTTCACTTTATAACTTTGATAATGGCTGTTATTCCGACGCGCATGTTAAAATATTGAAACTTTTACAGAAGTGTAAAAAATTACGAAAAAGTTTTAAATATTGAAAAGAACTTTAAATATGTTCGTGGATATTAGACTATGAATCAGCAAAAAATAAAAAAGAATTTTCTCATATATTATTGCATATTCAACATGCATAAAGTAATATAAATTTTATAAGTGAAAGAATTTACGCTGAAAGAATAGAACCGAACAAGTTTAATATAAGAAAAGAAAGCGAAGAGAAACTATTTTCCAGTTACAAATACGACGACGATTCGGGAGTTTGTAATCGATTCGAATACGTCTGATACACGTTTACAGATATTCTTATTGCTCAACATTAGTTTGGTATCTATGATATCTCTAACTTTAGGTATATAAAAAATATAGTGAGTTTTGGCACTACAAAATTGATGATCTAATATAGTCAATAAATACCAAATTATTTTTGACGTGATAACGTCTTATAAATAGATGAATCACCAATCTTATAAATTGATAAAACACCGGCTGCATGCACGAAAAAGTGTAACGTTCCTATAACGTTCCGCCTGACCCTGTGCGTGCTTTTCTCGAAAACGGCCCTAACGATTTGGATGAAATTTACTGAAAAGGGATTTTGGGGGGCAAAAAATCGTTTTAGCTAGGTCTCATCTCTCGAAAAAATCGTTTTCTTACAAATTTTATCATTATAAAAATCAATTTTTTGACGTATGAAAATACTTAAATATTGTAAGTAGGTTTTGGAATTTTATATAAACAATGAAACAATTGTTTTCAAAATATTATGACAGTTAATCTTTGAGACTTAAAATAAATACGAAAGAAAGAAAGTTAAAAAAAACAATTATTATTATAGGTGGTGAGTTTTAATTAATAAATAAAATTAACCTAAATTTGAAGCGAAAGATGCAATATCATAGATTCGAATTATTATAATAATTATTATATGTAGAAGATAGGAGAAATAGAACATAAATTATTGACGTGATAACGTCTTATAAATTGATGAATCACGTCAATATAAAAAGATGAAACACCGGCTGCATGCACGAAAAAGTGTAACGTTCCTAACGTTCCGCCTGACCCTGTGCGTGATTATTAAATATGATATTCGAGCGGAATACGTTATCACGTAAAACTATCGTCCGTAAACCGACTTTACAGACAACCAATTTTTTTTTCTTGAATATATTCGCTTGTATTGTAAATTCATACATTAACAAATCGTGATATGAGTAGCTTCGATACTCCTTTCTCGGATGTAATTTTGTCTAAATTATTGTTCTTTTGTGCAAATAATTTCAAAGAACCGCGCTTATCTCAGAATAAAGATATAATATTTTATCAAACCTAGTTACTTGTTTTCGTTGCAATGATCCAATGAATCATAAGGACAGCTATGATTACCATATATTATGTACAGCTGGAATATACTGATCTAATATTCTTCTAATAAATATTTTTAGTTTTCATAGTTCCTTTGATTTGACATGTAAAAATTATTTAAGCATTCTTGTCAACTGACTTATGTTTAATAGGTCAATAACTTCAAAATAAAAGAACAGCTGATTTTTTTATTTTGAAAATTTCTACAACTAACTTTTTGAAACAATAAGCAGATTTATAAACCGTAATGAAAGGCATACCGGTGTGACAAATAATAAAATTGTATTCAATTAAACAAGTTTCACTTCTATGTAGTGTGATCACGGTACAACTGATTTTTCATGTATGTTTTTATTTTTTTCTTCTCAATCACCATAGTAACCTTGGATTCACGGCAACTTCATAGTGTTTTACGTCGGTTTTTTGGGTTATGTTTTTTTACTGCGCGTCTCCTTTTTGTATATTAAACCTGAGCACTCGGAAATAAGTAGGTTCTTAAACAGTGAAAGAATTTTTCAAATCGGCACAGTGGATCTCAAGTTATAAGCGAACAAAAAAGTCGACAAACTTTCCCTTATACGTAGACTCGAATTTTTTACAGAAAATACTATACTTTTTGAATATAACGTAGATATATTTCCCAGTATCAGTACAGGAAAGACAATTTCCCGTAAATAAATCAACTGGAATAAGCTTGACAAATGACTGCTCCGCGCAAGAACATTCACTTTTGTTTCAGCGAATTCGAAGATTGCTATCATACAAAAGTTTTTTCGCGCAGAAATATTTTAAATCACGCATATCCGCGTTTCTTCTATGTAACACAAACATGAGTGATATTCTATGACAAAACTGGTATCATTAAAATTCAGTAGTATGAGGCACGAACTTCACATGAGTTGTATTTCATTAAAGAACAGCATGCTAATAAACGGACTCTCATTTATAAAATTCATTCATAGTTAAGAGAGTTATTTATATTAATGTACATTGGACGACAATATAATTATCACTGCATTATTTACATCAATATTATAATTTTAAATTCTATTGTATTATGACTAGCACATGGTTTTTAAAAGCTAAACGCTGTAAGTTTAAAAAGATTTATGCTAAATTCTATGTATTATTTATTTCAAACCTTTTTCTGGTCAAACACTTTCTGAGTACGTAAAATGTTTTTAATCAAAATGATTAGCACTTAATTAAGTATCAATTTTTTCATAAATCATGTTTTATAATAAAGACGGCGAGTTTTTTCAATGCTCAATGTAAAAAATAAAATCAATTTTACTCAATTTTTTGCTTTTTCTCTAAATAACGTAGATTTTTAAATCTTTTTTATTTTTTTAAGAATCTGAAAATAAATAACATAGATTTAGATCATCAACTGCAAAATCTCGTTGATACTGCAATATTTTCAGATTTCATCATTCACCACATAAAAAGAACCGTGTATTTTACACTACACACTACAGAATGAAACTGGTAATATTATTAAAAAAAAATATAAATGGCACCGAACGCGGGTATTGAACCTAGTCGTTTGGGTTTCAAATCAGCCACTATACCCCTCACCTACTATAGCGCAACGTTGTACGAGTGATTTTTATAGTATACGATATACGTGCATTGCGAACGTTTCGCTACTCTTTCAATTTCATAAATAGATTCTACACTACCGTACTAAATGAAGGTTTACTTCCAAATAAATAGGTAAATTTTATTTATAAATTTTTCTAACAATTGATTTGAAAATGAAAATATTTTCTTTTCTATAAGTTTTTTCACTCAATTCATCGTTTAGCAACAAATGAAAATTCTGCAATTGAAAGTTTCACCACGTCTTGGCTTAGATCGTGAACTTGTAAAAGACGAGTCATGCCAATGCAAGTGCGACATAAACAACAACACTGCAACGAGCTGATATAGTCTCGAGTTTAGTATGAATTTAAACTTATTTTCAAATTAGTCGAATATTAAATTTTTTATTAAATGAGTACTATCGAAATGGGAAATTTAAAAAATAATACATAGGTACATCTCTGAAAAAGTAAATCAACATTTTTACGATTGCTTTGAGAAAAAAGTCGTGTAATATTGGAGTTCAATAAAAACCAGAAAATGTTTAAAAGAAAATTGAAATAATATTGCAATATAAACATGTAGGTATTCTTAATCACAAATTTATTACGTATAGATATCTACGTATATAATATGCCGCGTTTGCCTTCATACGAATTTACGAAGATGTTTTTTTTTTATACAGAAAACATATTCAGTGGTTTCAGTTAAATATTGATTCGTATCAAGATTAAACGAACCCCTATGTCTTGAGGAAACTTCCTCAATTGTTCCTGGATTGAGAGAGGAAGGTAAAAGAATATTTAATTTTATGCTGGTATAACAACGCGTATTTTGATGTAATTGAAATTTGATAACGTACTTTATAACTACGTAGTAGATTGGACAAGAGAAAAATTAAGAAAATTTTAAGGCTTTGATCAATTTGTAATGTAAAAATGATGATATCTTTATTATATTTATTTTTATATTTTACCACATTGTTCATGATTTTTATACATTTCGACTTATTTAATGGCACATAAGAATGTGTTGGAAGCAAATGGAAAACGGAAGGCAACTTTATGGCAGAGGAGTTGAATAAGTTATTGTTCATGCTGTAGTATAAGAAACATACTCAACATTTATTGTAGTATTTATGTTCATTCGAAATCTTTTATTGAAAAATAATGTTTGTAGGTACCTACTATAGTTTTTATAGAAATATTTTATTATATTGAAAAAGGTTGCTAGATAGCAGAAAGAATACTGTAGGAGTACTAACCAAACAGTTCATCCACATTTGGTTATAATAGCGCTGCGTTAACATAACCTTATAAAAATAGCTTGATTATTATCCTTACTGATAGAGAATTTTAGAAGATATCAATTATTATAGTTCCAGTGAAGGAACCGATAATCTATGGAAAAAATGAGTCGATGTAAGACAACAAAGACATTAATATTATTATTTTTACAATATTTTTTCGTTAATTTGTACCAAATGATATTATTATGTTCCATGCAACCATTCTCAACCAAAATTTTATGAACTATGTTAAATCGTTATAACAAAATTAAATATTTTTACGGCAATCTAAAAACTCTTGTCAGATCTGTAAAAACATTTTGTTTCTAAATAAGACGGTATATTTTGGACTTATATGACACAAGCTGGCACATCTGCACTTAGGTGGCATAAAATAGAACGTTTTGACATTTAAATGGCACCTTTTGGCACTTAAAAGGCCCAGTTGGGGTGTAAATGGAATTGTGTAAAAAATCGCGGTTTATCTAATTTAAATTTAAAATGAAAACTTGCCGCTTCAGTGATTTTAAAATATTAAATTTTTTTCTATCTGAATATAATACAGTGCCGTAATCATAAAAACATGTTTATGGAATATAAGGCACGGACTTACTGAACAGACTTTATTTAGCGATTTGAGAGCTACGGCTTGTATACGACGTATGGTATATATCTACGCTTATCGTTCGTGAAAGACATTGGCATATTATTATTGATATATGAATATACATCAATGTCGAAACTTCTCAAGGAGGTATAACGTATGTTCACCTACCATCCCCCATTTGAACGTTTTGATAAGGTCTGACTCACATTAACGAGACAATTTAGTAATTGTATGTGCAGTGAATAAACTGAAAATTGATCTGCTATGACTTTATATGAAAACACAAGAAAAAGATATCTTTGCAATTTTACTTTATACTCCACGTAGGTTAGTTTTAAGAGTATTCGTCCCTACAAATACCCCCTGCACCCTTCATCTCAAATCTTTTACCCTCGCCTAAAAACGGTTCGCGCTCTCCCGACGCTATTTTTAAAGCTAGAGAGTTCTGGTAAACGCCAAATAAAAGACAAAGAATCAGACTACAGATCCTTCAGGCGAATTTTTTGAAAAAAATTCCTAAAAAAACTTACAACCTTTTGAAAAAAATAATAAGTTACGTAATATTTCACACGTAGGCGAAACTGTTTTTCAAAAAAATCGCCTGAAGGATCTGTAGTCTGATTCTTTGTCTTTCATTTGGCGTTTACCAGAACCCTCTAGCTTTAAAAAGTTTGTTGTTAAAATTACGTTCAAAGAGTTAGCTGCTGCTTTTCGTGGGAAGTAAGTAACGGTTCACTTTGTTATAGTTTTACTAGAATAAGCAGCTAATAATTCAAATAATTAGCTTTATGTTTCCATAAGTAGGTATAGCTGCTTTTATTTTTTTTTTCGAAAAATCTAGTTTTACCATAAAGAGCCATTTTCGTGATAACCAAAATATTTCTTTTTTACGTAGTCAAGAAGATAAAAAATAGAGAGATTTTTCACTTTTTTGTTACTTCGGAAAAAATTCAAATTTGAATATTTTGACTTTAGCCTCAGGTGTCTCGATTAAAATGCATTTTTTCAATTTAGACGAACAGAACAGCAATATCGATTCTAGTCGATTCATCGACGTCAAACAATTCATGAAGATTCTTCAAAGATGAATAAATATCACCAAATAATTTCAACCTTGTGTCTTTTCACCTGCCTCCAAAAAAAAAATACTAGACGGCCCCCTTAAAAGAAAATTACAAATCTAACTTTTCGTAACTTGAAGATCGAAATAGTTTTAATGATGTGTTTCCAGCCAAAGTCTTTCAAACTGCGGACAGTTCTGAACGCGCAACACCGCAAAATCTTGAACGTCAAATATTAAGAAGTTATACTAGGCAAAGTTTCATCGTAAACACTTTAGAAAATCACATAAAGTTTTGTCCTTTATATTACATCTACGTGCAGGTATTAAATGACGTTAAAAATATATTCAACTATGTATGGAAAAGTCATTCTAGGTTGAAAACTGACACATTTGTCAGAATTTTTAAAATCCCAACATTGCAAACTTTTTATTATACTTTTTATTATAATTAACGCCTCAAAAAAAATCAACAATTCATCGGGTATATTTTTTTGAAATAGAAATTCTTCTGGGACGGTAGACTAAAATTCATTCTTGACACTTTACGTATCCCGTATACTATAAAAATCGGCTAGGTTAAGTTTAGATGTATCCCAATTTAAGTTTATGTTAATGTAATATTTGTGCAATCCAAACATAAACTCGAATGCGACAGAAATTTGTCTAAAAAACACAACTTTACATATTACACAAAATGTTTTGCATTTGAAGCGAGCAGAAATTGGAAAAAAGTAATTTTTAGTTACTTATGTACTGTGTTTAGTTAATAAAATTATTATTAACAAACAACTACATTAGTGATTTAAAGACAAAACAAGGAAATGCTCAATTGAGGAACAACCATACAAAATCCATTTTTTTCGTTTTTGAGTCATATATCAATTCTAGTTAATTTTGGTGAGCTTTATCGATCTGTGCATTCAGGCTAAACCCGATAAAAAACGGGTGGAGACTTTTAAGCAAAACCCGATAAATCCAAGGATCCTGTAAGTTAAGACAAAAAATCGTTTTGTTTTTATTATGTAGGTACTGTTACGTTATAATATTATGTTTGTATTTTATTGTTTATGATTTATTTTAAATTTTACTTCATAAAAACTTTAAAAAATTTTTCATTTTTTTTTCTTCTTTTATTCGATGTTATACTAATAAACCTTTTCTGAAATACTGAAAAAAAACCCGATAAAATTCTGGTTTTTGCAAAACCCGATAAATTCAAACATAAATGTGTTTGTTGTTTTAAATATTATTATTATTATTTTCTAAATTTGGTAAAGTCATCTATGACCTATATGACACTGCTTCGTAAAATAAAAACGATTCTGTTTCGCGATTGACTCGAAACTACACAGCTAAAACTTGATTTATCGACTTTTGCATGATTACTCTTCAATTGCGGCCCACTCATGAAAGCTAAGAGGCGTGCCCCTGAAGAGTAAAGATTTAAAAATACCCTAACAGTACTATAACTGATAATAAGATTTATTTATTTATTTATTCAACTCATGCGCGTTATTCATGTTTTATCATGCCTAAAAACCGAACCCTAAATAGCCATTTACCGACTGGTGACAATTACTTGTCATAACTCAATGAAGATTCCTACTAGCTCGGCCATTGTGGAGTAATGAAAATAAACGTAACTATTTTCTGAGTCGTAACGAAATAGTAGGTAACAACAACTCCGTTGTTACCCATTGAGACTAAAATTGAGAGGCCGAATGTTTTCGACATGGAGTTTATTCATAACCGGCTAACCTCAAACCAAAACATTGAATCGTGCTGTTTGGTGCTGTTAGTATTGACAGTTTTTTTTTATAAAGAAATAAATAGAAATTTACAACATCTCATTATAATTAAAACATGAATAACGCGCAATTGTTGAATAAAATTATGGGCGCAACTTGTAGGCTAAGTCATGACACGCCATGAATGACTTAGACTACTAGTTACGCCAATAACTATTTCTAAATTTGGTAAAGTCATCTATGACCTATATGACACTACTTCGTAAAATAAAAACGATTCTGTGTGACAGATTTTCGCGATTTACTCAAAACTACATAGCAAAACTTGATTTATCGACTTTTGCATGATTGCTCTTCAATTGCGGCCCACTCATGAAAGCTAAGAGGCGTGCCCCTGAAGAGTAAAGATTTAAAAATACCCTAACAGTACTATAATTACTGATAATAATATTTATTTATTTAATTGACCACCAAACAGAAGTAAAAATGACAAAGTTAAAAATTTAACCCTAGGTAATATTTTACACTATTGTTTAAGAATATGTTATTTAAATAAAAATTATCACGTTTCAAAAAATAGAAATTAACTCTTGCTTAAAGGATACGTATTATGTGCCCTTCTTTGCACTTTCAATAACATTCTATTTTTATGCACTCCGCCGACCCTTCAGTTAGTCTTCATATCTCTCTCTAGGGACAGTGCCCTGTAGGTTTAGAAACGCAAGAAGCATACTGACCGCAGGGGTGACCTGCTGCTATTGATTCATGGACAAATTGTGTTCCAAGTGTTTGGGATGACCCAAGTCAATTTAACGTGTATGAATCGTTAAAGACAAGAAAATGTTATTTTTTCTGCTTTATACCTTAGTATTTTCCTCTTTACAGCCTATGCTATTAACGCGCTTATTAAAAAGTTTTGATGGGAATACTTTAAATATTTATTGTTTTGATCAAACAAACATAACTTACATTTATGCGTAATTTATAATGTTTTAATTTTCATGAATTTAATTTAACGATTAGTTTATTCGAAGCACGTTGCATATTCTCTGATTTAAAAGAAAAATATTTCATTATAATATTTTCGCAGTAAAAAGATGTAATATAAGTAATATGATTTGGTACAATCTATACTAATATATAAAGCTGAAGAGTTTGTTTGTTTGTTTGTTTGAACGCGCTAATCTCAGGAACTACTGGTTCAAATTGAATAAAATTTTTTTTGTTGGATAGCCCATTTACCGAGGAAAGCTATAGGCTATATAATATTACGCTACAACCATTAGGAACGGAGCTTTAATGAAAAATAAGCTTCTATTCATGTAAAATGCACTAACTAGATATACTCATATTAGTGATGGAAGAACACAACCTCAGGTAGATCAATCGGTAGCGCATACGACTGTCAATATCACGGTCGTGGGTTCGAGCCCCACGTTGGGTGAATATATTTTTATTTATTTTTTTTTTACATTGCTTTCTTCTAAGGCTTACATTTAAATCATTTTAATTTTATTTAATTAATTAAAAAAAAATTATTAGTTAAAAAAAGTTTAAATACTGCTCTTTGTCGTCAAAAACTTTTGAACGGTAACTCCGATCATCATGAAATTTGGACACAACATTCATCTCGGTAAACTAAGATGAATGTGTGTACTCATGTCCCTTCCTTTCCCATTCGTTCTTTTGCACCCGGGTGAAACCGGGCGGGACCACTAGTATGTATATAAAATGTAGTTTACGTATTAAGATTGTTATGCATGACTGTTATTATAATATTTTTGACACTTTTGTTCGGGAGTATGCTCATATGGATATAAATGGATGACATCTGATTCAAAAAATTGTATTTATATCCTACATCAGTCGTACTAAAGTCATAATTTAAATAAATGGCGACTGTCAGAGATTGATAAAATCAGATACTTTTTGTTTTATTTCACGCCCCAGTGCTTATTCCACAATCGCTATCAGGACATGAAAAGCATCTATTTTCACCCGGGTGCAAAAGAACAAATGGGGTGAGGGACATAAGTAAGCACGTTCATCTTAGTTTGCCGAGATGAATGTTGTGTCCAAATTTCATGATGATCGGAGTTATCGTTCAAAAGTTTTTGTCGGACGGAAAAATTTTGAGTTATATTTTGCAACATTTTTCATTGATGCTCCGCTCCTATTGGTCGTAGCGTGATATTATATAACCTATAGCCTTCCTCGATAAGTGGACTATCCAACAAAAAAAATGCAATTCGAACCAGTAGCTCCTGAGATTACTAACCCTTCAGCTTTATATATTAGTATAGATAAAACAGAACTGAATTGACTGATGATTTGATAAAATATTTATTTCTGTGACCTGAGTGTACATGCCTAAAAGGATATGAAAGTGTTTCCAACAAAATATAAATCATTATCCTCACAGGTTTGGGATGCACAGTTTTAGGGCACATATACAATGAAAGTTTAAAGGAAATTTGAAAACTGTCACAACTATGAAGTAATATTTCAAACAGAACAATGTGTATCCATAACTATATGGTTTTATGCAGAATGGAAAATATGTATAGCAGTGATCCGTTGAATAGTGCCATCTGAAATACATATACGTATTCCGACTGACTGAACTATCGACATAATGGCTGACTATTCAAAAAAATTAATTGACAAACTCGTACGTTTATACAGGGTGCTTCTTCTTTACGAAACAGTCTGTATAACTTACTCTCTAAACATGAATCAGTGATTTTTCACAAATTACATGCGCATATTTTCTATTTGTCAATGCTAGAATCGTACCATGCAGAATTAGTGAATACCCACAATATGAATTGATGAATATAAAAATTCACTAATCATATAAGTGAATATAAAAATTCACAAATTATATAAGTGAATATAAAAATTCACTAATCACATAAGTGAATATAAAAATTCACTAATTATATAAGTGAATATAAAAATTCACTAATTATATAAGTGAATATAAAAATTCACTAATTATATCAGTGACCATTAAATGTCACCTGAATTCACTATTCCGGAAGTGAATCAGAATTCACTATTTCAAATAGTGGCATTTTCACTATTTCAGTTTTAGAGAGTATTGTCCGTCCGACAAAAACTTTTGAATGGTAAGTCCGTTCATCATGAAATTTGGACACAACATTCATCTCGGTATACTAAGATGAACGTGCGTAGGTACCCCTCCCCCATTCGTTCTTTTGCATCCGGATGAAACGTTTCAAATTTGAAATTTAACCCTTTAGTAATTATTAAAATGTACTGCTAAAATTTAAAAAAAATCGGTCAGGCAGGACCGGACTTGCAAATTTTATGAAAACAAGTTTACTGATACAGGTTTACATACTGAAGGGTGTATATAATTTGGTACAGATGTTGAATTAATATGTAGTATTGAAATTAAGTAAAATGTTGTTTTAAGGGATGTTTTAAGGGGTAATTTTTTTTATTTTGTCCAAAAACAAAGTTAAGTTCATACACACTGCCTATAAAAGCAAAAACACTATATTGTCGGCAGGATTTGGCACTGCGACCCGGAGTTTTTTTTTAATTGAAACCATTTTAAAAAGTTAACACGTATACATTAATAATAAAAATATTTTTCTAGTTTTCTATTTATAAGAACTTAAAATATCTAGTGAAGGAGAAAAAGCAGTAAGAAATACAATACATTTGTAATGTAAAAAAATAATTGTTCAATAGAAATTTCCGTCTCTTGATATTCATCTTAGTTTTTTAGTGTTTTTTTAAGCACTGATAATATCACAGTAATGGTTTCCATCTGAGTTTTTCGTGTTTTCAAAGAAAATAAAAGTCAAGTTAAAGTAATTTTAATTTATCAAACTGAGTTATTTATCCACGCTTAAAAAGTGGCTTCGCATTCTCTAAGCCTCATTACAGCAGTTTATTTACTCTGATAATAATTAACCCATTCTATACCACCTATTCAGAGATGCTAAAGTTATTATTATCTATAAAATTTTATTATCTAAGCTTCTTTTTTATAAAGTTAACAATTAAGACGGACAGAAATTATTTAGATAAGAGTTATTTCAATTTTATTATTTTTAAGTTGAGTGTTTATATTTCGGCTTTTTGTGAAATTCGAATTTTTTAGACATTTTCAAAAAATTTACTGTTAAAATCAGATGATTGCATCACCAGCGTCAAATCAGGGGTGGAGGGTCAATATTTTAGTACTATACTTCCCAATTTCGTCAGCCACTAGAAATAGAAAGTTTTCCAAACATTTTTTTACTCTTAATCATAGTCAAAAATTGCAAAATTAATGGAGAAAGAATTTTTGTAATTACTTTTTAGTATCTATGATCAATTATTGAAAAATAAATATGTAATATACAAATTCTCTGAGAAATATTTAAAAAAAATGTAATAAACTATTTTGCAGATTTTTTGTTTAAACAAAAAAATGGCTGGACTTATTTTGATAAAATTTCTTTTGGATTAAAATAACGATAACACGCTTCGGTTGATATCCTAAGTAAGTCGATATAACTTTTATTCTTTTTTGAAGTCTTTTTGGTCAAAAAAGCACTGTTGAACCGATTTTCAAAAAATTCCTTTCAGATCATATTTACGATACGCGTCGATTGGGTACCTTAACGTAGTAGATATAATTTTTTATTTTACATATACGTACGTACTACGTACACAGCCGCAAACAGACAGAGAGAGAGTCTGACATATTTTCAAAAATAGTTTAAGAACAGTCTAGTGACCATTAAATATAAACTTTTTTTACAATTTTGATTTCGATTTTCGACCCATTACAATAGCTTTCTAATGTAGTAAGAAGTTAAAAACCCCTTTGCACTCCGGGAGTGCCGGCAGAACTTGAATATTAACGTCTTACGAATTTTCGATCAAAATGGTTTGTATCATAGATTGCGTTTTTATGTACGATATTTCAACGCTAGATGTCTAACGTTGTATAAATAAAAGTTTTCGTCTTACGCATTTTCGATCAGGACACGTGACCTTGACGCGAGTTTAACATTTTTTACCCATTACAAAAAAAGTGTACAACGCCGCTAAAGAAGTTTTCACTTCAAAAATGTTTCTTAAATTAAAATGGACTTTAAATCTTTGATTAACGTCTGAATAGAACTCTTCAAGTAAATAAAATTGTCGACCAATTTTTCTCAGACCAAACGTTTGGTCTGAGAAAAATTGGTCGACAATTTTATTTACTTAAAATTGACTTTCTTATAAAGGTGATTAAGGGGGTTTTTTGTGACGGTCCGTATATTTTTATACCTACAAAGTATAAATAATTCATGAGCGTCAGAAAATAGATCTATATCAGCGAACGTAATATTAATTCCGGCGTATTACCTTTGTTTCACTCGAGCACGAGTTTTAGCTTCATGTAAAACAACGGATTAATGTCTCCCATCATCGCCGCCTTGCATGATGAGCTTTGTCGATAATAGCTTGAAGAATAGGATGTCTGATTCGATGTATCTTCCTGTTGTCGTTTCAATTGATTTATTTACAAAAAAAAGCATTTTTATTTTTAAAGCTTTCCTAACTCTATCGTCTTTTGTTTCGTGTGTACGAGTATACATAAAAGAATAAGGAATACTTTTTTGTTTTTACATAATTTCGATTAGTAAAATTTATGTTTTTTTTTTGCAAAACTTTTTAAAATTTAATGCTATAAATAAATATTTTGTTTATAATTTTGCTTCTTTCTTTTTGTATAAATATTCAATGTACAATGTCGATCGATTTATTGTTATTGGGGACATCTCATGGAAAAGAAATTTATTTCGAAAAATGCAATAAAACAAGTAAAAACATTTTGAAATTGCATGATCTTCTCTACTATTAACAATTAATTCAAAATTATCATCATAACAAAAAACTATAAAAATATAGCCTCATTCGAGGAAGAATGTTTTATTCTTACGCTATTACGGATACTTTATTTACAAGAAATATTTGGGTATTTATTCTCAACATTTATGGAGTGTATTTAATGTTTCAATATTTAAATCAGTGGTGCAATGTTATATATATCACGATGAGGCGTGACATTATCTTAAAAAAGTATGCTTGCGAGTTAACAGTCACACGAGTCGTAATATTATTACGCAGGCCGAGATAAATATTAGTTTTTTTTTTGTTAGTACCTGCTTTAAATAGGTTTGTTCCAAGCAGCCGCGAACGGTAACAGAACCGTACACAGTATTGTCACTGCGCAAGACTGTCCTGTGCACTAGCTCAAAAATCGATACTGCGCAGGACAGTTTTGCTCAGTGACATGCCAACATACAAGCATGTAAGACAACTTATAGGGAGTACTGTAAAAAGTTTTCTTGTTGGAATATTAAACTTTTTTAGCTATTTAATTTAGGTTACTTAAGAATCTGCTAAATGTATAGCTAATATTGTTTGTTATTTACATCATTATTATCTATGATTTCAAAGTACCATAATTGTCGTAATTTAATAAAATGTTTGCTTAGTTGTTTGGAAATTAAAGTTGAATTTGATAATAAATAATAACGGGAAATGGAACTTTATTCTGTACAATATATTTTTATTGCCAACGTTTCGTCTTAACTTAAGACTTCCTCAGGGCTCTATAATTGACAGATAAAATACATGATTTATATAATAAGGAATTAAAATTTAAAATTAATAACATGATATTAAAAATCTGTGTATTACCAAAATTGTAGATTATTGCACATTCGTCTTTCTCTGTAACCAGTCACTATTATTTATTTTTGAAAAATCCATGGTTTTTTTATTTTTTTTTCGCACAAAACAATTTTAAAATATTAAAAAACGTCTGAAAATTTAAAATGTCAAAAAACGTCTAAAATTTTTTAAAAATGTCGAAATAATGTCATGTTCATTAAGTAAACATTATGTAACCTCATTTACACTGCATGAGTTCATAGACATACCAATTTTTTTGAACAATTTAAAATTACTTTCATTCCGAACTATTTGCTGCATTCTGTTTTTTTGCTCTGGTCTTTTTGTAAAGATTCAATAAATTATTATAAGCAGCACTAAGCCGTTGTGTGTCAGTTCTGAAATTAATATTTGAATCATCTCGCTTATGTTCCTTTTATAATAATTCGATTCCACATCGAGTATTGAAGTCTCTTCAAAATTGAAATTATGATGATGTTCAAAATGATGGGTCGCTAATGCCGTCTTCTCTTTTTTCAAGTAATTAGAAGTTTTGCAGTCGGTGGAATGTTGCATTAGTCTCTTTTTGTATTTTATCTGTCAATTATAGAGCCCTGAGGAAGTCTTAAGTTAAGACGAAACGTTGGCAATAAAAATATATTGTACAGAATAAAGTTCCATTTCCCGTTATTATTTATTATCAAATTCACATAAGAGGAACGATAACAACATAAAATATTAAAGTTGAATGTTGTTACAAAATTATTAGCGAAGTAGTGGTTGAAAGTATAAACGTGCGATAATACATTGAAGGCTTATATATGTATGTATTTATCAGTTGCGATAAATTGTTTTTAGCAAAAATAGAGGGAAATAAAAGTGGCGATAAAAATAAAATTTGATCGGTGCGTAAATACAGCAGGGGGTAAATAAGCGATTTGTTTTGGACTCAAATATGTAGTGGTCCAAGGCAAACGAGCAGTTTGTGCTTTTGAAGTTGTTGCATTGGGAGTGTGTTTGTCTGTATGTTGCGATATTCAATATATACAATAAGAGAACATGACTTTCCGGTTGGTAAAGCTTTAGTGCTTAGCGTGCTCTGGCTAGAAATGAACGACGGATGAGCAAACGGAGCAACTTTTGATATAAACGTACAAGTGTTTGTCCGTCTGATAGAGGCTTCTAGACGGATATTGACGAGTTATACTGTACTCCGAACACATACAGGGTAGCGAATTGTTTTGAATATAATATAAAGAATTCATTTTTTCCAAATTGTTTTCTCCTAAAATGGTAATATTTAAACGCATTCAGAAGTTGAAATAGTGTCGTAACGGGTTATATTATGGCGAAGTGTGACATTATGTTTAAAACGACCGCCAGCGAATTTCAACATTTACACGAGTCGTCATATTATTACGCACGAGGTATATATGGTATTTTTTGCACGTATCGATACAATAACTACTTATTAGATCATTTTCAAGTTCACTTTTGAACAAACGTCACTTTTAATGGTAGGTTAAAAAAACAACTGGACACATAAACACTTATTTACATAGGAATTGATATAGGGCGACCAGTTTTGTTTTATTTTAGCGCACTAGTGCGTAATCCGACATTTTATATGCCTGTATTAATGCGGGTAAATAAACTATCGTAGGGGGTAGCAAAAAACATATTTGTCTGTCAAATTTCTTTCGTCTCGAACACTTTTTGTGACGATCGAATGGTGTGCGGAGTTTTTTTAGATACATTTAACGTTCTGAAAAGTTTCAACAATACCTGATGTGTGAAAAGCGTGAAACATTTAACATGTATAGTTATAGACGTTGCAGTTTTTGTGAAAATTAGGTACCGTTTTAATTTTTTATAAGTTTATTATTCTATTATGAATTGTTAATCGAGTTTTAAATATTTTTTTATCATTTTTAGTACAACGTAAAGGTTTTGTTTTGATAGGGTAGCCATGCATTGAAGAACTCAAATTCTAATATAGATGCAGAAATGATTTGTCTACAAATACATAATTATGGTTAGAGTACGAAATATCCATTGAAAATTGATTTTTAAAATTTTATTTTTTACGTAGTGAAAAGAGGAAGTTGTTTCGGGGGAGGTCTTTAAAAAACAATTACGGGGTCGTGTCGATGCGATGGCGTTTTTTTGCGCAGTGAAAAGGAGAGGGCGTCTGAGGGGGGTTCTTTAAAAAACAAATACGGGGTCGTGCATAAAGAACAATTACGGAGTCGTGTATAAAAAACAATTACGGGGTCTTCTCGATGCGATGGCGTTTTTTTGCGCACTGAAAAGAGGAGGGCATTTGGGGGGGAATTCTTTAAAAACTCATTACGGGGTCTTGTATACAAAGTGAGATAGTAATACAGTAATTCTGCACCAGTTGTTATGACGTGTTTATATGTGATTTCTGATTGGTTAGATTCAAAAAATGACAGTGAAAGACGAAAAGTTTTTACGTATTTTTGAGGAAATTTGTGAATAATTCGCAAAGTTTTTTGTAACGTCAAAATTTAGCGTTAAAAAAAGTCAAAATTTAGGCACATCGAGTTATAGTACTGCACCCCATAATTATAATAATAATTATAATCTGGGTTGAAGATAGTTCTGTAGATCAGCGGTCGCCAAACTTTTTGACCTCACGGACCAGTTAATTCATAATTTAAATCCCGCGGACCACTAATAGGATTTTTTAAGTGTTAAATATATTTATAAAAAAAATTGTGATCAAAGAACACATAAAATGTACCTAGTTAATAAAATGAAACTATTAATAGTAACCAAGTTATGAAAGCTTTATTAATAAACCATAATAAAATAAACAAACAAAAGATAAAAGGATGAGAGAAATTAGTGTTTCGTAACATGAATAAAGACACACTGTTACTAACGTTTTTAAGGCTTTTATTTTAAAAACTTAATGGTGGACTAAAATTTTAGAAAATTGCTATAAATATTTTAAAACAGATTTTTAATAATATTAAAATGTATTAGATAAAGTAGAGCAAAATCTTACATTTTATTTTTAGGTTTCTCTCAATTTCCTTTAATTATTAGTTTATATTAATTAATATAGAAAGTTTTTCATATATATTTTTTGCACTACCTTCTATAAAATATATCAACTATTATTAAAATTTCATTAAAATCGCCCACCACGATAACCTCGGTTTGTACATTTTTCATATACACTACGAAAAATTATATTTTTATAAAACATAAATTTTAAAGATGTCTAAAAATGGATATGAAAACCGCAAAGAATTTATTTCCGAAATTTCATATTGTCTTTTTTTTGCTAATAAGTGGACGTTAAGCGTTAATGTGTTATGTTAAATGAAAGCAATTACGCAAAGTGTTTCGGTATCTGTGTTCAGCACTTTCGCGTGCTTGCTTTATTCGAACGTGCCGTGGGACCAGTCGGTGCAGGTATGTAGTACCAAAGCGTAAGGTAGTAGGTACGCACAATCAACCGTCGTCGCCAGCGGCCTGCACAACCCCTGCGGTGCTCCTACCGTAGTCCGCAGGAAAAGCGGTAAAGCTGTATACGCAGAGCAGTATTAAATTGGAAGAGGTCAAAACACAGCCTCGTCTGACAAGAAAAATAAAAGGACGACAATTAAAATTCAATGGTTTTCGTCTTTTGACGTGATAACGTCTTATAAATTGATGAAACACCAGCTGCACACACGAAAAAGTGTATCGTTCCGCCTGACCCTGTGCGTGCAAGCGAGAGCGCAGTATAAGCGATAGAGATGCACGATCGGTCCAAGCGTCGGCTTGTGCGCATTTCTCCCTCTTCTCGCGTGACGTCAGAGAGTAGTGTGCGTTCAACATTTTTTCGGCTGTTCCAGCGAAAGTTACATCTGACAGATGGCCTTTGTTTTATAAACCGAGGAAGTTAAGTCTTAAAATCAAGATATCTAATAAAAATGTCATAAATTATCGAATTTTTAAAGCAGTTTTTAACTGATCGCCGTCATTATGGATAAAATATGATATTATTCACAACGAATGGAAATGTATTGATCAATTGATAGTTTGTACACATACGCAGCTACATTTTGTATCAAAAACAAATCTTGGGAGATATCTGCATTTCATAACAGCAGATAAATTATACGGTTTGTTAACAAATATATAATAATATATATACATTCTTTTAAATGTCTTTTATAATTGCTTAAAAATATGTATTTTGCTTTGGTTGATCAAATTATTAGTCGGTAAAAATATAGTTTGACAGCTACTAAAATTTAGGTTATGTATTATTAAATATGATATTCGAGCGGAATACGTTATCAACTAAAACTATCGTCTTTACAGACAACCAATTTTTTTTTATATAAGCTTTCATTTAATTTTGCCTGTTAGTTATACAATATGTTCAGGTGAAATCTTGCAAGTCAATTTTGAACGTCTTCCACATACCCGATCGATTTGAAAAATTGTAAAAATATGTGTCTCCGATGACAAAACATGAATCAATTGTTTATAAAATTAAATTATCTTATTTTTTTTTTTATATCGAACAGTAGACGCAAGTCTGGTTAGCTTTAGTCGATTGGGCATCATACTCGCAAACTTTCAGGATAGTGATTAGTGAGTTCGAGCCTGATGTTGCGAATGTATATTTGTTTCCTTTTTATTTATTTTTATCGTATTAAATATCCTTTTTAGTTAATAGAAAGAGAAGTTATAAGAACAAAATCAAATGTCAGTAAAAAAGGAACCAATAATTTATTATTTATTTAGAGATTTATAATCTTAAGTAACTTCGGTTGCTGAAAAACAATCCGACACGTGTGATTTTTATGACATATTGAAAATAAGTCTGATTAGTCATTTTTGAAAAATAAAAACCCTTTTTTAGTCACTATAATGTCCTCAGATATAACTTAACACTGGATAAATGAGGACATAGTAAACATTTTTAACGATGGTGTGTCAAGATAATTTTTCAATATTAAGATTGCAAAAAAAACGTTTTTCTTCATACCTCGATCGAAAGTAGGTACATACTTTAGGCATCAAGAAAGTCTAACATTTACGCATTATTACACGTACCGATGTGGGAAGTACGTACGTTCAGGCGGCAGTAAAAAAAATCACCAATCAACTGTTGTTTAGGTGTCTTTTCCACAGCAACCCTATTACATTTTAGCTAATAAACGCGAACAGCTGTCATTAGTGTTTTTACGTGTAACCTCAAAGCTGTGTGCTTGGAATTTATGTGGTTTTAAGTATTTAATAAGTCATTAATTAATTATTGTATTTAATAAACGTACTTACGACCGAGGTATGAAGAAAAAAAAGTATGTACCACACTGGCCGAAAGTTTGATACCTTGCACTGCGCGCCATGTTGCCGAATTCGAGGGCATCATGACGCGCAGTGCAAAAATATCAAACTTTCGGCCCTTGTGGTGTAATATACGATTGTTGATAAAAAAATTGGTTGTCTGTAAAGTCGGTTTACGGACGATAGTTTACGTGATAACGTATTCCGCTCGAAGGTCAGGCAGAACGTGACACATTTCGGAACGTGACACTTTTTCGTGCATGCAGCCGGTGTTTCATCAATTTATAAGACGTTATCACGTCAAAAAGGTTCATTGGCCTCTTCCTATTTTCTACAGTGGATACGGTACGTACAGTACATTGGGGATAATCAGCGCTTCCCAAATTCAATTCGATTTAAATTGAGAAAACCGGTGCTACGTTAACCCATACTAAATATATACATGCTGATGCATTGAAAAGACTAAAAGTTGCCGATTTGAATTTTTAAATTTCTGTACTGAAGTCTGAAGGAAACAGCTATAATGATTTCTAAAGATGTAGATCATGTGATATTGATTATAAAATTATATCTGGTGGTAGTTTTTCATCTCAATTTCAATAGTTGCATTCGTTCTGAATTTAATTCATGTATGTTATTTTTAATATGTCCAAAAATTTCACACGAAATTATGTATGAAAATATTATATAATTTTGTCATTAACCGCCATTTATGGCAGCGACATATATATTTTTTTTATTATGAAATAGTGAGGTATTGAAATATTTGAGCTATTAAATATATTCAATTCTTTAATAATGCACTTCAGTTCAGCTTTACAGGTTGCTTTTCTAGAGTGGAAATAAATATTATTGGCTTAAATGGCCAATTGAACTCATTCTTTTGGAAAAAGGAAGCAGTTAAAGCAATAAAGTTTAGTTCAAATACATCGGTACATACATTCAAACGTTATAAATTCGTTCTGATTTTATTATCTTTTTCAATTCATTTCGTAAAACTACTTCCGTGTCTTTATAAACAATTTATGTATAAAGATATGTGATATAGGTATTACAAGCTATTAGTATTTAACAGATTGTGGTAGCTGAGCTGGAAATTATGTTAATTATTCCACTTTACAGTTAATGATGATTCTGCAATGTGCATGCTACCATATACTAATGATTATTATTAATTATATGTATATCAAAACTTACCACTATGTTATACTGATCATCATATCAATGACAAAATGATGATTTGATAATATATTATTGAATTTATGAAATATTAGAAAAATTCCAGCCTACTAGGCAACGGGACCAAAAATATTGACTTTTGATGTAGTTGATGTATAATAAAGAAAATAAAATCTCTGATATCGCGTGCGGTAACACGAGTAATGGCTAGTATGAAATATGATATTTGCTATTCGTTTTACATAAAATATTCCACGGTCATGTAAACATTTATCAAAGCATGATTAACTAATTTCTTTCTGACAGATCTACAAAACAAGAGAACAGCTAATATTTTTTTTATTTTCAAAATATTTTCGAAGTTATAAAGTTTAAAAAAACATTTTTAAACTTTCTTGAAAAAATAGATCGAATAATGAACCGTTCTGAAAAGTATACCTACCATAAACCATTATTATATAAGAAAACAACGTTATAGCATATATCTCTATTCCGCATGCGCCGATTTTCCCTAAAAACAATAGAACTCTTCATATCAATCGTCCTTCCAAAATGTGGTTTCAATCCGTTAGTCAATTTGACCTGTATCGTGTATACAAACAGACAAACAAACAGAATTTTACCAAAAATATGTTTTTTTTGGATTCGGGGGACGTCAAATTTTATCTAAATTAGTACCATTCCCCGTTTATGGTATTGGAATGGTAAAAATAGGCAAATATCATATTTATACTACTGTCAAGGTGAAAAATTATTGCTAAAAAAATCAACAAAAAATGTTAATAAAAATAAGAATAATCATAGAAACATGAATAGGATTATCCGATACTAGAGGCGCGTAGCCTTCAGCCTGCGAAGCCGTTCTGGAAAAAAATTGTTGCATATTCAAAAGCAAAATATTATATGCAAATATCATTTTGCATTTAAACTTAAAATAAATTTCTTATTTTTATCTAATGCTAAGATTAAATAGAGATTCAAGTTTAGATAAAAATTTAAATAATTTCTTTTGAATTCAATTACACACTTCAGCCTAGATTTACAAAATGTATTCATAATATATTATGTGTCGCACGTAAGTTTCGCAAACTGTTTAAAGCGTTTGAAAGTTATAGCTTGGATTAGAGAGAGATACTAACCGACCAATGAGTGACATCGACGGGAGTATTAAAACTTTGTTTATACACGTAATACAGTTACATGAACTATTAGATATGTAATATCCCCTATAATTTGTTCTTTACAATGTTATGTAATTTCTATTTCAGACTTTGTTATACATTAGCTATGCAGATTTTAATTGAAAATTACAATGTATTGTTGTTTATACAACTCACTAATACGTGAAATTCTGATGAACAGATTTGACGCAAACAACAATGCGACGAATGACTTTTTTTCGTTTTAAATCTGATTTCTAGTATGAACTGATGTTTGTTTCGCACGTGGTGTCGCATAAATACAGGTGTCTTTAAATCTAAACTCATAAAATCATCAGTCGATTCCTGACGCAAATATAAATCGAACTTTAAATCAGAAATCTTTTATTTTATACAGCACGTCATGAATAAACATTATACGTTTTTGAACTAAAATCAAATGTAAAAAAAATTAGTTGTCTGTAGTCTTACGTGATAACGTATTCCAATAATACATTACCTAAATTTTAGTAGCTGTCAAACTTGGGCCGAAGCAGGGTCAGGCGGAACGTTAGGAACGTTACACTTTTTCGTGTGTGCAGCTGGTGTTTCATCAATTTATAAGACGTTATCACGTCAAAAACGAATATACTGATTTAATTGCGTGTGGGTAAATTTATTTGTTTCAATTTATTGAAAAAAGTTTCGTACACCTTTTAGCCTTATTTTTGAGGTTGCTGAAATTATGGCTCACATTTAATGTTCTACCAAATGCCGAGCGAAAAATAATTCCATTGTATATTTAGTTTTTACTCACAATGATTGCAAACATTTAATTGCAGGATGGGAAGGTAAGCAGTGCTGACTTAATGATATGCGGTTTACGAGACGCTACTGTATAAATTAAACTGTGTTTTATTAGACTTTATTGGCTTTTCTTATGAAAAACAGTTAGCCACGACAAATAAACTGTATTATAAAAATTTTAGTTTTGTACTATACATAAGACTAGAGTGACCTGTGCGAATTATTCGCACTAAATAAGTATAAATATCACTTTACAAAATTATTTTTTAAATATGAATGCAGGTATTCAATTCGTTTCTAATTTTGCACACTGCTTATAACGTTCTTCTTTTTGTAGTATTACAATATGAAGCTCAGATGACAAATCGAAGAAATATTTTACTAAAATTGTCATGTCATTGTCATATTGAGTTAAGCCGTCAAATGGCATCATGCAGCATTGCTGTGACGTTTTTCAGCGTTGCTCGCTGTTTCAAAATTAAAGCCGTAAGATGGCAGTATGCAGTATTGTGTCTTTTGTATTACAATATGAAGGTCAGATGGCAGACGTTGTTCAGCGTTGCTGTATTTTAATTAATTTACAAAAACAAAAGCAATAATAAATTTTTTAGTTGTCGATGTCAGTAGAGCAAGCAATTATCTGTAAAATTATATATAATTTATGTGGAGAAATTGTGAAGTTTTTTCTAAAAAGGGAGGCAAACATCTTAACCTTAGCGTATTAATATATATGATTTAATGTTCTAAATGTATCTTAATATTTTCTGCTCAATACTGGTGGATCAGCACGGATAACAATATATAAAAAGTCGGCAACCTCTGATATATTGAGTTGAAGCCACACACTCATCCATACATTATCCCTATAAATGTGTTTAAATTTTAATACTTTAATAGAAACCAGTTCACGGCTAGTGACTGCCTACTTTACTCCGGAGGTTTTATAAAAGTTTATGTGAATTGACACCCTCTCTGGCAGCACTCGCGTTGTGCCCGCGCCGCGCCCGCCGACATGCTACGGCAAATGCGGGGGGCAGGCCTGGCTAGCATGTTGTGTATGCGCGCTAACAGGCAGACCGCAATCTATAGGCACCTATATGTACTGCATAGAGTGACTTTATATCCATGCACGTACTCTATCTAATACTGCAGTAGGTGTTGTTTATTTTTAATTTTTGAAGTGAAAACTTCTTTAGCGGCGTTGTACACTTTTTTTTGTAATGGGTAAAAAATGTTAAACTCGCGTCAGGGACACAAACTCGCGTCAGGGTCACGTGTCCTGATCGAAAATGCGTAAGACGAAAACTTTTATTTATACAACGCTAGACATCTAGCGTTGAAATATCGTACATAAAAATGCAATCTATGATACAAACCTTTTTGATCGAAAATTCGTAAAACGTTAACATTCAAGTTTTCACTTCCATCGGCACTCCCGGAGTGCAACCCGTCTTTTTTTTCATTTTTGCGATATAAGATAATGTCTGAATAAGTAAGAACAATTTAATAAATTTTTCTGATAACCTTGAAAATTATCACGAAATATGCAAACTTGGACATAGGTTTCTTTACGTCAGCCTCTTCTTTTTCGAATTCTATAAAATTCAATGGCTGGTTTTAAAAATGCCTTTCTTCTTTTATTACTTCTAAATCATTTTAAAAAACTCTGAAATTTTATTCAGCTATATTTTGCAAATTTTCACAAAATTACAAAAACTGTTTTGTATTTACATTATTTCAAACACATTTAACATATTATACTCATAGACTTCATGTTAGTTTACTCTAAACTTCTCTTTTCAACAATTTGACTTTCATTTTTTAATGCTTTACTCAAATTACCACTTCACATTCGAGAATAGAAGAAATACCAACTTTGGACACAACATTCATCTCGGTAAACTAAGATGAATGTGTGTACTCATGTTCCTCCCTTCCCCATTCGTTCTTTTACACCCGGGTGAAACCGGACGGGACCACTAGTTGAAATTAAAGAAATGATATGATAGAACTTTAAATTAAACACTAGACAGTCAGTAGATAGTTATACCAGTTATGACAATTCCATAATCACCTACTGTGCTATCTTTTGTCTGAATACAATATAATATAAGCAAGCTATTTAAACCTCGTAGCTAGTTCTTGTATTAGCTTATACACATTACACATAGTAAACTGTAAAGATACATAAGATGCGATAATATAGGAGGACTCTAAAAAGGGGCAATGGTAACTACAGGATAGCAGCCAAATGGTGACACATACACATGGAGCAAAAAGCAAGGTTGGCACAACCACTACCACCAACACACAGAAAATAACACTGACGTCCCCTAGATTTAGAATAGCTACGAATGTGTGTATGTGATAGAGGTGGCTCTCGGTGGGCGGAAAACGAAAATCACCAACATGGGCTATAACTTGCGGTCGAAGGACACGCTACACATATACACACAGACTGTTAACTCCGCGATACAGGGTGTAGAATGTAAATTCATTTTAACACAAGGTTCGTTCCAAGCAGCCGCGAACGGTAATAGAACCGTACACAGTTTTGTCATTGCGCAAGACTAATTTGCGCACTAGCTCATAAATCGATACTGCGCAAGACAGTCTTGCGCAGTAACAGTACGGTTTTGTTACCGTTCGCGGCTGCTTGGAACGAACTTACAGATATTTTGTGTAAATGCAAGTTCTCTAGCATATTCTCACTCGGAAATATGTATTGGAGGGTTCAAAACTAGTTATTCGGGGATTCGTTTGCGTCAATATCGGTTTTGACAGAAACCTCCGTGTAGTTGAATAAAGTGCTTCATTTATTGCACTTGTGCCAACGGTATGCGCTCTATTAACCAGAGTTGAGTTTCGCTCATGTAAATTGCTATACATAGGTTAATTTTACCAGAAATTAATGCATTTTGTAGCTAGAGATTCTGTTTTATGAAATGGATTTTATTTTTTATATTGATTGAGTTTATATTAACTCCTAAAATTGAACGTACATTCGAGCTGTTCATGTTGCAACTTTGAATGAATCGTCTGGTTTTCCTCTTTTAACTATCAAAGTAGAGCCACTTTGAAACACATTGAAAGCCGTTTACTTGTTTAATAATTATATTTTTTTGGGTAGTAGTAGATAATGTTTAGAGTTTAATGAGAATTAGTTCAATCGTTCTTGAGAAATGCTGCTACAAATAAAACGTATATCTAATTGTTTGGAATTTCTTTCTATTAATAGTAAGAAAAACTAACCAAAAGGCCGCTGCACATGAGGCTAGATTTGCCGCTAGATTCCCAACGCTAGATTTGACTATTAGTTTTCTAGCGCTGGTTTTCTTGATTGGTTTTATGTAGATATGAGCACCGATGGGTAAAGGAGCGGCGGCGGCGCGCCGACTTTTTGAGGTCGGCGGCGGCGGCGTAGTCGACGGCGTGACCTTAGGAGCATTTTTTAATGATGGACAGGATACAATAAAACAAAACATGTAGTTTAACAATCAGAATTATTATTTATTTAACACAAATTATTTTTATAAGGAAATGGTTTCTAGCCTAGAGCTAAAATATTTTTGGCACTTCGATTGGCAGAAAAAAATCAACGTTGTCATAAAGTTCTAATAACAATTAACAAGAAAATAAATCTTAGAGAAAACAAAGATGTTTCTTTTAAGTCATAAAGAAATATAAAGTAGTCTTTAAAAATATGTTTTCAACATTTTCTGATCGTTGAAACATATGCCTTTTCGCTCGGCGCGCCGTTACATTTTCACGGCGGCGGCGGCGGAAGGGAATCGTCGGCGGCGACGGCGCGCCGGCGCGGCGCTCATATCTAGTTTTATGTGATCGTTTCAAGCTTGCTTTATAGGCAGGTTTGATATGCGCGCAGTGATAGAACGGTAACAAATAACAAAAGTGAACGTTTATTGTCTCTGAACAGAACAAACACAGTGTTTGTTTGTAGGCGTTTGTTCAAGTCGCCCACGTGACAAAATACTGTTTCCTGATAGGTTCTTGCTCAAAACAAGTAGACGATCTAGCAAAAAGAATAGCCCCGGTTCTAATTATGAAATCCATCTTGTCACCTCGCAGGCGAGCCCGCAGTGACGTAATTTCCAGCCTCGTAGCCAGCCTGCCGGGCGGTAGAAACTCCCGGCAGGGTTTCCAGTCTCGTGTGCAGCGATCTTAAGAGGTGAGTGGTCAAATAAGGAATCAGTGAACGCAAATGTCTTTTAGTGACGATGCAAGATGTCTTACTCCTGCCGACAGATAAATTCACCGATGGTTTTATGGAAAAATATTTGCTCAACTTCCATAGTTCGCTCGGACATTTAGCTTCACGGTGAACAGTAAGTTTCCCACTTATTGGCCTTACAACGTCGTTAGTTTCCTGTCACGGGTTTCTGATTTCCTGCTACCGTCTACATTTACACCCTGTATATACAGATTGTTGACTTCGCGATTCTACATATTGGGTGTTACTATTAGAGAGCAATATTTTTGTAAATACAATCATTTAAATTGAAAACGTAGTAGAAGTTTAGACATTTAAGAAGAATTATAAAAAATACTAGCGGTTTGTCTGCGATTTCGTCCGCCTGGTATAGATGATATTATATTATATCCAGTTAAAATTCTTTTATATAAAACCCACTCCAATTCTGTCAGTATGTTTATACATAAGACCGTAGAACATATTTCTTTGTTTTCTAAGAAGAGTGTTTTTTTCCAGTCTCATGTTATTAGCTTAAGCATTTCATAGATACAGCATATTTTTTATGAAGGTTTCCAACCCCGTTTTCACACACTATATGATTTCAATAATTTGTTGAATAACGATCTCTTTAAATTTAACAACGAATCCTTATGTTAAATTTCGTGTTTATAATTCAAGCAATATCGTAAAAGACTATCTCCCTAGTCCCTTCATTTGCTTAAAAATCGGTTTAAAAATAATCTTTTATGTCACCTGATAAAAAATTTAAACCGAACAGTTTTCGTACAAAAAAATTATATATTTTAAATATTTAATGACCTACATAAGAGTTATTCTGTTTACAAAAGCCACTATAAATTTTGACATGCAACAAAAATGAAAAACTTCAGTTATATGATATTAGCTAAAAAATACTTTTAATCTATTTTTGGAACAGTGTTTCATAAATAAAACTTTGATCAATCTAAAATTTAAAAAAAAATGTATCATATTCTCCAAATCTAAGTCAGTAAAGAATACATTCAATAATTGTGTTGTTTTGTGTGGTGCACCCAATACATTGCGAAGTGCACTTGAGCCTGTGAGCTACTCTCTATCGAGGTACTCTGAAGCTGGATATTGGGGCTGGGTTGAGGTTGAGGTTGGGGCGGGCGCTCAATCTCCCCCTCTTCCTATCTCACCCACTCTATACACACATAACGCACGTACACATACATATATAATAATACTCTGTGTGCTACCGGTGCCGGGAATTCAATTTCGTTCGTAGCTTTAAGTAACACCAATTTGTGTAGCACGAGTTGAAGGTGAAGTTGCCAGGAATTAAACACTGTCGCTGTTGAAACTGCCAACTAAAAAACTATTATAATACTAGCGACCCGGTACGTGCTTCGCTACGTATAAAGTGAAATAATAAAAACATTTAATTGGAACATCAAATTCATTTATTCAAACAAAAAATATTTTATTAATTGCTAGCTATTTTAAAATAAACATGTGCGTATATGTGTGTATGGAATTAATATATATGACTGCATACGTCAATATATATATAAATGTCATTAAATAATTCATTTTTTAATCGACGTGCTTTCATCTGTTACAAAAGAATAAAACACCCGTATGCACACAATATGTTTTTTCAAATAAAGAAACACACATACATACATGTAATTCACTTCAACAGTTCAAAACTTATCGTTTGTGTAAATGCGTTTGACAATTTAATTCAAAAAAAGCCTGTAAACGATATGAAACATCAACGGCTTGCTAAAAAACTGAGAAAAGTACACGCACACATATCCATAGTACATTTGAACAATTCAAGACTCACCGTTTGTATGAATGCACTCAACAATATGTTTAAAAATATAAACAGAAAGCAATGATTATCGCTGACAATTTGCTTTAATCGAAGCACGTCTAAAATGAAATGACCGCATGAATGACATAACAACATGCTTGTACTGTCAACACTGAAAAAAGTTTCAATTTGACAGCAAAACCCAATTAACAAAATAATCCGCCATTTATTGAATTCATTTGTTACAAAAAATGTGATAAATGAAGAACCGCTCGACCGATTTTGTGCAAACTTCACATAAACCGTCTACTAAATAGTCCGAACAAAGCCTAAACATTTGGTTTGGATAGGTGAGCCCGTTCTTGAGTTATAAAATTACAACGAAAAGTGGCATTGATTTTTATAGATATAGATTGTGCACTTACTGCGATCACTAATGTCTTATCAAATGTGCAATCTAATTTGAGGTGTATTTATGGGAAACTAAATCATGTTCATGGGTTCGTAAACGTCGAATTTGCTCGCAGATTCGTTCAAATTAGCATCGGTTTTGACGAGATCTTTATTAGATCTTCAGCTCAACCGAATTTTTTTTACAGAACTAGCAAATTCGAAATAACTAATTGTTCTTTCTCAAAGCTGTCGAAAGTATATCAAGTAAGGATATTCTGAGCCATAATTACCCAAAATAACTACGGTAGAACTTTCTACCCGACTACGGCGAAGCCAAAAGGAAGGGTTATGAGTTTAGCAGTCTATGTAAGTATGTTTGTAATTACTTGGTCAAATTTTTATAAACTTTTCTTAAACACATAAATATAAAGAATGTATATATTAGATATCGTGTCCATCGAGATAATTATAAATAAAAAATCGCAGGATTGTGGATAAATATTAGATTTATTAATTGTACGACGTTTCGTCTATAAAATTTAGACTTTTTCAAGTACAAGTTGAAAATTGTACTTGAAAAAGTCTAAATTTTATAGACGAAACGTCGTACAATTAATAAATCTAATATTTGTCCACAATCCTGCGATTTTTTATTTATATTTATAAAGAATGTAATACTCTAAATATTCATAATTTGAACTTGTGAGCACGTACACGATTGAAAGCCAATAAAAAAAAACGGCACAGCCGGTTCTGTTAGAATAACGGCCTGCTGACTCTTTTATGGGTAAGTAAGACTACAGATACAATAAATCAATGCCGCCTTTCAAATCGAATGCTAAAATATAATTCAAAGGAATAAAAAATTGAATATAAAGTCAGCGGGGAAATATTATGGTCTAAGAAGGATCGACGTGTCATAAACTAAAAGAAGCTTTTTTTAAAAGTAATTTCTGATTTTTTCATTTAACAGGAATAGGAACACAAAACAATTGCGCATTTCAGTATAAATTTCATAAGATATAGTAAATATAATAGTTAAAAAAACTAAAACCCGTCTACTTAAAGAAGGAAATAAGCAAGCTAAACATGATATAGTATTTTTTGTAATTAATTGACGACAATTTTCCTGTGTCCCAGATTACCGATATAGTAAAAAAAATCCAGCCAATTGGGCGACGGGACAATTCCAATTTCCAACTTCAAAATGTTGACATTTGATATAGTATAATAAAGAAAATAAAATTTATAATATCGTTTGAAGTGGCGCGGGTAATGGCTAGTATTCAATAAGACATTTGCTACTCGTTGCCATGGTTACCTACATAATATGTTCCACACGTCATGTAATAATTAATCAAAGCGTCTTAACTAATTTATTTCTGACAGATCTACGAAACAAAGGAACAAATGATTTTTGTTATTTTTAAAATATTTCCGGAAGAATGGCTATACGAAGCTCGCATCTTTGTGTCCACGGGACAACTGCGAACAATTTCTGTGAATACTTGCTAATGACATAACATATCTCCGTAGTGACATAACATAACGCTGGGATCGACCTCAAAATTTAATAAAATTTAATTAAATTTTGATAGCCCGTTTCTTTTCTATTTTTGAGTTTTGATAAATAAAAGTTGCTTGAAATAGTTGTTCGTTTAATTTCTACTCGCTGTTATAAAAAAAATAAACTTAAAATTTACTCTGTATATTTATTTATGGTAACATTTATATATATGTGAAATTATTCCATACAGGTATTCAATATTGCATAGGTACTAGAGAGTAGGCAAACCTATATTATTGTTAAACTGTAATAGTTATACGCTGATTTCAAACTATTTCTGGTAATTTATTATTACCGACTCTGCTGTGGATTTTTAATTATATTTCAGTTAGAATAGCCTCCAGTCTTCCAGATAAATTGTTAATATACATTAATACTGTTTTTTAAACTGGTTGAAAATGTACTGCTATAGAAAATATAATACCTCATTTTAATAATGGAAAGCAAAAAGCTGAAATAATTACGATAAACAGAACCGTAACTAGAGAGAGGCAACCGAAAGGCTCTAGAAAGAACGAAAAAATTCGCATAATATTAAAAAAAACTATATGTCTTTCAACAACTTTTTGGGAACCTGTCCAAAAATCTTACCGAGAAATTGAAACTCACGTACACTTTAAATTTTAATTTTAAAACTGATGTGACTCTCAAAACGAACAATGCTATTGTGGTTGGGAGCTCAAAGGGCGATAGCTAGATAAATATATAGTTTATTTTTCTATTGTCGTAGAAAAAAATTAGATTATTGCAGCTATAATCATAATCTACATAATGCTAGTGGTTCGGTCCGGCTTCATTCGGTTTGGTTGAATATTGAGAGATGCTGGGATGCTAAAAACTTGGGATTACATGTTTTTTTATGTGAGAAATCAAAAAGAAAAAAAAATTGGTCGAAAAATAAAAAAAAATAATTATGGATCTCAACAACAGCACCACCTATAATAAAATGTGATAAGTACAAAAAATCATCAAAATCAAGCCGTTTAGGAGGAAAAGAATTGTTAACACAGGGACACCGGAATTTTATATATTACGATTATGTTCATTTGAACGATAAAGTAGTCATTCAGATTAAGGTATAATTTTTACATAAGCTATTTGGCCTTGTGACCAGATTATAGACAATGTTAACATAAAAATGTTTTTATATAATATAGTTTTTGTATTATCTCGGTATCAGCACAGTGTTAAATTTCTATATAAAAATAAGTAAATCTGACAAAAAAGATGGATGAATGGAACTTGGAAGGATATAATATCATACGAACGTGGTAGAAAATGTGGAATAGTTGTAGACGTCATTTGCCGCAGATGTTATTAAACCGATATGCCAAAAAATCTGACGAAGGTAAACTTAGCTTTAATGCGACAACGTGCACAATTTTAATATGAATCAAATATTTTTTGTAGTATTTTTTCATCGAATTTCAATGTAACTCAAGCTATTTTAGTTTGCTACCCGACTGCGGCGCAGCCAAAAAGGAAGGGTTGTAAGTATAGCGTCTATGTATGTTTGTATTTACGGGTGTTCCACCGTTGCGCCTAAACTGGGTTGTAGAAATCATTGTCAGAAAATTTGAAATGACAATGATCTTATTTTGTGTGCATAAATTTTATACTTGTAGGAACAGTCTAATGTCGTTGTGAAACTGCCTGTCATTTAGAACAATAGATTGTACTCATCCAAAAACAAATGATTGATCTACATTACAAAATATTGTTTTTTAAGCTAAATTTTGATCAAATTGCGTAGAAAATTTGTTTCAATAAAATAAAATCATTTGTTCTGTTGTTTTGTAGATCTGTCCGAAATTTGAGCATGCTTTGATTAATTTTTACATGACGTGGAACATATTATGTAGGTTACCACGGCAAATATAATATTGAAGACTAGCCTTTACCCGCGTCACCCAACGCGATATCAGGAATGTTATTTTCTTTATTCAACTCATGCGCGCTATTCATGTTTTATCATGCCTAAAAACCGAACCCTAAATAGCCATTTACAGACTGGTGACAATTACTTGTCATAACTCAATGAAAATTCCTACTAGCTCGGCCATTGTGGAGTAATGAAAATAAACGTAACTATTTTCTGAGTCGTAACGAAATAGAAGGTAACAACAACTCCCTGTTGTTACCCATTGAGGCTAAAATTGAGAGGCCGAATGTTTTCGACATGGAGTTTATTCATAACCGGCTAACCTCAAACCAAAACATTGAATCGTGCTGTTTGGTGCTGTTAGTATTGACAGTTTTTTTTTATAAAGAAATAAATAGATATTAGGCTTCGTTTTTTAGGCAATGGATAAAACATGAATAACGCGCAATTGTTGAATAAAATTATGGGCGCAACTTGTAGGCTAAGTCATGACACGCCATGAATGACTTAGACTACTAGTTACGCCAATAACTATTATTATACTATATCAAATGTCAACATTTGAATTAGAATGGTCCCGTCGCCCAATTGACTGGAATTTTTACTGCTGTTCTCATGCATTTTTTATTTTCCAGCCCACATGCATCAATTATCCAGTTAAAAAATGTAGAATAACGAGAAATTGGTTATTTGAATAACATTGATATGGGGGTATCCATATGATATACGTAATGTTAATGTCAATAGCGGATGTTAATTAAATTATTTCTCAAACAACAGTGAGTTGCTATATCATAAAAAAAATTCCAGCCAATTGGGCGTTCTGTCCTGTTCCAGAAGACTTGGAGAAAATAAGCTGTGACCACGGACAGACAGACAGACGCGAGAGTGATCCTATAAGGGCTCCGTTTTTCAAGGAATGTACGAAACCCTAAAAAAAATAATGTAAAAGACACTTCCTACAGAATATTTGAAAAAACAAACTATAAATTTTTGTTGGATATGGCTACTAATCATGACACGTTACCATCGACTTCAATTTTTTTTTATTCTGAGCTTGATTACCGTTTGTTAAGTACATATTATGTGCAATGTCATGCCTATTTTATTCTGCTAAAATGTGCTTTAGTCAATATCGTTTAGCTGCACGGCAGTTATTTTATAAAATAACTGCTGCACAAAAAAGGTTATTTTTTCCTACTAATTATACAGCGATGTAATATCATGAAGCGTACGAGGTACCTAACTATTTGTTTACATTAGCATTATATCTATTCGCTTTTGTGGGCAGAATTATTAGTTAGGGGATGAATATAATTGCTACAAAATCAATAACAAGTTTTGTTGACAATACAGCGATTGGCTTTAAATATACCTGGTAATAATGAGTTTCGTAAATTTGAATTTTTGAGCGGAAACAGACTATTGAAGTATTTTAAAAATACAAAAGGTGAATAATGGTAAACTACTCTTTTTTTGGCTCCGACAGCTAAAGTTATTTGGGTTAACATCAGTTCATATTATCAATTTATAATTGTTTAGTAATTTAATAATTTTATATTACACAGCGTGTCATAATAACAATATGAAAAAATCGCAGGTATGTGGGAAAAATATATTTATTCAACACGCGTGAGTAACATATAATTTTGGGGCCATGCTAAATTCGGGAGAAATAATAAATTACTTCATGTTGATGCGTATAGGGCTAATAATAAGCCGAAACTGCACGATAATGTATTACTGCATAATTTCTAGACCAATAGATACGCGGTAGCGAGCCGAAACCGTACAGTAATGAAATAAAACTGCACAGTTTCTGGACCAATAGGAACGCGGTAGCGATTTGTATATATGAAAACAGCCATTCAGCGAAAGTCAGGGCCATCTTGTGTGCATCGAGGGCGGTGGGTACGTCAATCAATAAAATGATTTATTATTTTTCCCTCTTTTATCAGGGTCCCGATTACATATTACTCGTGCTAGTTGAATAAAATATTATGTGCGACCATTGATCGAAGGAGAATATTCCACTCGCGTGTTACCGCACTCGCTACGCTGGTGCGGCAAATTTCACGCTCGTGGTATCTTCTCCTTCTCTCACTAGTCGCACAATATACTATTATTTTACAGTACCTACTTGAAAAAATCTAAATATATAGACGAAACGTCATATAATAAATAAATCTATCGTATGACTTAAAAAACGCTGGGTCGTTTTATCACTACTCGTCAATAATATAGCTCCTCATTAGACCAAATAATATATAATATACTATTTTATAATTTAATTAAAAATATTGTACAGAAATACCCAATTTGAAATTTAGATTATTTTTAGACGACATTGACTTATTTTCTTAAAAAAAAACATTGTCGTTTGGTAACAAGCTTTGCTTCGTCTTCTTACATTTTCTACACACAATCTTCTTTTATACAACTATACAAATCCTGTTATATCTAAGACAATTGTATGTAAAAAACGTTTGGGCCAGTGGCGTGTAGCATCACACGCAGGGCCGTACCCAGGAGGGATGTTAGAGGGGTTAAACACCCCCCCCCCATGAAACTCCAAAGCTATATATAATTTTTCTAATAAAAGATGCAAGTGAGAAAGTATGCCAACAATTACGCATATTTACACTGGCTCTGTCAGTATGTATGTTCAAACTACTATAGTGACATCTAGATAATTCAGTTATCAGTAATACCATCATATGTTATCTGATGGTATACTTATAAATTCATTTAAAAAAAAGGATATACTTAACATTATAAAATCCACTTCTTTCTATCGTTTTATGAATGTCTAACTTTTATTCAAATTATGATAAATTTTAACCTATTAAATGTATAATTTAAAGAAAATATAGTATAGTATGGGATGTTTTATAGATAGAAAGTAGATTTGCAAGCTTTTTTTCATAACACAAAGTCGTTGTCATTTAAATATATATATACGTACGTTTTGCAATATTTGACTGCGCCATACGTGTGTTGCTAAGTTCGGGCTTTTAAATGGAAGTTATATTATGTCTTTAATTTTATTTGATTGGCTTTCATATTTTTGATTCATATTATTGTAACATTAATCATTAGTCAGTTATTTTGCCGTCAGTTTTATAAATTATGTATAGGAATACAGGGTGTTCTACAAGCTCTATGACAAACTTTGACAGATGGTAGGCTGCTTGATTTTAAACATATTTTTTAATAAACATGTGTCCGGATCGTTTTTGTATAGAAGTTACAAGCATTTAACCTTTATTAACAAGTAACAATAAAAATTTAATTTAAATGATAATCACAAAACTTAAGACTATAAAAATTGTTCGAAATGTCCACCCTCAGCTTGAATGTAAGCCTCACATCGACGAACTAATTTAAAGATTCGGTCACTCGAAAAATGAGATTTGGATCATTTCTTATTTGGCTAGCTGCAACTTGAATTCTTTCTTGAGCAGCTTGTCTGGTTACCATTGGAATACCCATATACAAACACAATATCTGCATATTCCTCAGTCGAGAATAAATGCTTTTTTATTTAGAACTTTCACACGAAATATCTAATAAATAATTAAAATGACACTAACAATAATTTTTGTCATAACAACCGATTTTATCAGCATACGTTTTTGACTCTTTAAATGCTTGTAACATAAACAAAAACGAATCGGACCCATGTTTATTAAAAAAAAAGTTGGTTGCCTGTAAAGTCGGTTTACGGACGATAGTTTTACGTGATAACGTCATAAAGAAACATTGATGAACTCTCTGACGTCACGCGAGAAGAGAGAGAAATGCGTACAAGCCGACGCTTGGACCGATCGTGCTTCTCTATCGCTTATACCGCGCTCTCGCTTGCACGCTCAGGCTCAGCCGGAACGTGACACTTTTTCGTGCGTGCAGCCGGTGTTTCATCAATTTATAAGACGTTATCATGTGAAAAATATGTTTAAAATCAAGTGACCTACCATCTGTCAAAGTTTGTCATAGAGCTTGTAGAACGCCCTGTATAAATTTATATACTTACATTTTCATATAATTTTTCTTAAAAAATACAAAAAAAAAGATATTTCAGATAAAGATTAAAACAATTCACAGAATTAATTCGGTCTAAATCGATTATTTGTTGATGTGTTTGAAAAATGTCGACAAGTGTGTCGATATTAGGAAAAGTGTTAAAGTTTAAGATTGGGGCATGACGGTTTTTGAGTTAGACTGTGGTATCATATTATGTACATGTGCGGATAGGAAATATACAATAGTTGAGAAACAAAACAATTCGCATCTTGAAGATAGGTTTACCGCATTGCGCTCTCATCAAACGTGCAACATGAGAGAGGAGACCGCAGGTTCGACCCTCACCGTGCTACTCTTAACTTATGGTTTCCAATACACACACTCTTGTAGTGGTCTGGCGCGCGCGGTCCCCATTATGTACTCATACCGCTCACTACAACACTATTCGACCCTCCTTGTCTCGTTCACATCACCCCCATACCCGTGTACTCTATTCTATTGTATTCCGCACACTACATAAATTGTTCATATATTTCTCACAGACAGCGTTTGCAGTGCCATTATTTGATTCTTCTGAGTTATAATCTAATAGCAGCTGAGGGATTTGAAAGAAAGCAAATAACGATATGGTTCTTTACTTACGCCGCACACATAAGATGAGGTATGAGACTTTAAAATTTATTACAATAACGCTAAAAGGAAATATTATCTTGATATTTACAGGTAGTGTTACTATACTTCAGATAAGTTTGTAATTTGTGATATTTATAAATAACTATTAATAAAAATCGCAGGATTGTGGACAAAAAGTTATTTATTAATTATTGTACGACGTCTAAATTTATAGACGAAACGTCATACACTAATTAATAAATAACTTGTTGTCCACCATCCTGCGATTCTTATTAATAATTATCTCGATGGACACGATATCTAATATTTATAAATAACTAGCCGCTACCCGCAGCTTCACACGATCAGCAGCCACCTCCAGATTGACACGCCATCGGGTCGATATTGTTTTTCTTTTGTTAATAAGTTTTCGTTTGCATTAATAAATATATAAAACACTCATTTTCCCCGTTCAGGTGGTTTGTGTAAAAAAACCGTAGAACGTGTAATTATTCTTCATTTTATAAGCTAGTAGTTGTTCCGAGTTTCACGTTTTGAGCTTAACCAATTGCAGAGATACTGCAGCGTAACCTATATGGCAGCTCCGTCCTTATTTTCAGCTCTTGGGATACGAATTTAGATAATTTGTAAACAACGGTCTCTTCAATTATAACAAAGAATATACGCGCTAAATTTACAAATTTAACTGAAATAATAATGTAGTGTAAAATTAAGGGTCAAAGGTTACTAAATCTTTGTTTTTTTAACATAAAATATATCTGCTATTTTTCTATACAATAAATTTTCTAAAGCCTACTTTCATATTACACTATTTTGACATACATATCACATTCCAATCTGTCCTGTACAGCAAATTCAATCCGATTTTCACCCGGGTAAAGCCGAACCGGAGAGTTATTACACAACGAAAACTTACCAAAGAAATATCCTCCCAAGTGGTTATAACCGCATTCAAATCCGTTCTAAAATTTCAGGTTCAATAAGCATTACACAAACATACATTTGAGTTTATACATATAGATAAAAGATAAATGGATAAATTTCTTCCAGTAGAAATAATAAAATTAAAAAAATAAATTGTATATATTAAATTACCGATTAGTACGTTTGTCCAAGCGTAACTTTAAAATTGTTACACCGGTTGCAACGAAACTTATTGCATCAAGTTCAGCGTCTGCAAAGGTTATTGACTATGAAGAAGATATTAGAACTAGTGATGTGCCGGATATCCGTATCCGTATCCGCGGATATCCGAGGGAGAAGAAAGATCCGTATCCGTTAGTTTTATGGCGGATCTTTTATGGATCTTTTACCTTATTCATTTTCAATTCGTAGATGAAATTTTATATATAGGTATAGGTGATTAGGTAATAATGAAAAACTGTTAAATTCCATTCAGATTATTTTTGATTTCTTAAAATCATATTTGGCACCTTTATATTGCAAAAATTTATCGTAGTGAGTACCATACCAATAGTACATAACTCAAAGGTACTAATAAAAAACTATCTTTATAATGAGATATTGCACATCGATCTTTGGAAAGAGACAATCTGTAATGAGAGTTAACTCTTAAAGAAGTCAATAACTTTTTCCCATAACAGATAGTCTCTTTCCAAAGGTCGATGTACAATATTTATCGCCGCGTACTCCAAGAAAGTTAAGATCTGTATCCGTATCCGCGGATCTTGATACCAAATATCCGAATTCAGATCCGTATCCGCGGATATGCATTTTTAACGATCCGGCACATCACTAATTAGAACCCATAGATAGCAAAAAAATAAATCACGAAAGACATTTAACCAAAATCATTAATTTATTATGTACTAATAACATTTCATAAAATACAAAGTGAAGGGAAGAAATTATTTTTAAAAAAATTTGCACCAACTACAAGAATGGAATCAGTTTGTATCTAAAAAGTATAAAACTTTTTTTTTTAGTTTCGCAATCCTCTTCCCTACCTGCGTCAAATTTGAAATCGGCACAAATAAACAACTTTTCAGGGTTATAGATAACTTGTAATATAATCAATGAATACAAGTAGCGAAGGCGATTCTGAAACTAATGGGAAAATTATATTATCTTTTCTAAAAGCATTTTGATTCTTTTATTGCAAATTAAATTTATTATTCCCTATATTTTGCTCTGTTTTCATTGAAGACAGCAAAAAAATGATATTTTAGTTCGATTTTTTTTTTGTTTTGCAAAATAGTTACACAGTCGAATATTTATTTTGATGCGCATTACCTCATACGACGATCGTTTTCAAACAATCTGCCTTTACTATGCAATTTTTGATCGTTTTAGGAACATAATATGCAAGCATTTATATTGGTCAGTATAAAATAACAATAATAATAAAACACACGATTGGCCTCACTATCCATTTATTGAAAACAACAAATAAACTTTACGACGTTTTTGACCCGTACACAATTAAAACAATAATTATAAATAAAAAAAACAGTTGTGTGGTTAGAAACCACGACGCAAGTGAAACTTTTATTGGATTGTAGGCGTTGGATTGTAGACACTTATCCATCTTGATTAATTAAAAACAACAATATTCACATGAATACACGAATAAAAACATGTAAACACTGTACAGCACTTGCCCGCATGACTATGTGTTATACATACTACACGGTCAGCTGATGCTAACCATGGGCGCCGCCATATTCGCCTTGGCTGCTCTACCGAGCGCCTACTCCGAGCGCCTTTCACTTTACCCCTACTCCGCGGCCGCCTGTAATGCGATATGCAACAGACGGCCAGAAAAATTCGGGGCGATAGAATAAAAGTTTCACTTTAATAACAATGTAATTTTACAAAGTAGTCATCTCGCATTAACACATCAATTTTTGCTGACAACCTTCGCACTATAATTATCAAATAATCAATTATTGATAAGGAAAAAAAACAACTTATAAAATTATTTAGAAGAGGACGGAAGATATAGCCCGTAAATATTCTAAGCGACGCGACGTAACGCGTTGTAACGCTTTTGTTTATATGGTTCGTCTACTACAAGCCGAAGCTTCATGATTTCACGACCTTGTGAAAGTATGCGGATTTTCAGTGTATTATAAAAAAAGGTATTTTCAATTCATTAAAAAAATAATAATACGACCTACATTCCCAATTTACTAATAAAAATAAAATGAAAATATAATTTACTACTAGGCCCAATTAACTCCAAAAAGTTACTGATCTTAAAAAAAAACAATTGTGTGGTTTTAAGAAACCACGACGCAAGTGAAACTTTTATTGGATTGTAGGCGTTGGATTGTAGACACTTATCCATCACGATTAATTATAAACAACAATATTCACATGAATACACGAATAAAAACATGTAAACACTGTACAGCATTTGCCCGCATGACAGACTGACTATGTGTTATACATACTACACGATCAGCTGATGCTAACCATGGGCGCCGCCATATTCGCCTTGGCTGCTCTACTGAGCGCCTACTCCGAGCGCCTTTCTCTTTACCCCTACTCCGCGGCCGCCTGTAATGCGATATGCAACAGACGGCCAGAAAAATTCGGGGCGATAGAATAAAAGTTTCACTTAAAAAATTCTAAAAATTTTATCTGAAATTAGAGATTTTTTTCCATTTCAGTCGCAACAGAACTTTTACTTTTAAAATATGCTTTGCGGCGTCATTTTTAGTTTCTTAATAAATGTGATAAACGTTGATCATTATCATAAATCGAAACGCCGATACGTTATTTAAAAAGTTTCTACAATGAACGCAATAAACGACCGTATAGCAATTTGCTATCACCTATACTTACCTACAATTGAGCACATACACCGAATTGCAAACTCCACATCGTGGTACAGATTGATTCTAAATTGGTTTCATTATTAATTAAGCTTTTTTTATTCAGTAATATCGTTCGAATTTTATAGTTAAATAATCAAAACTTTGACCATGTGCCAAAAAAAATTTATGAAGAAATTAAAAACCCATGTTATGATATTTTAGCTATTTTCTCACCGTTTGACGTGTCTACCTTAATTTAATGAAAAATATTTAAAAAGCAATCTTGACTGTATTGTATAATGCGTATATTTTGAAAAAAATGTACTGTTCTGTCCACAGTGTAATCATTTGTTGATTTTAAACAAGGAATTACCGTTTCTCGGTGAGAGTCAGCAAGAAAAAGTCCCAGCCACATTTGTCCCCGCCGGGATTCGAACCCGGCACCTCCTGAATGCGAGTCTTGTGCTCTACGCTAGACCGCTCGGTATACACGACCAATTTTTTTTAATATCTTTAAACTTTAGTTAACCTTTTATGCATTTTTTATTATTTATAGTAATCTACAATGGTACCTGTTATATGTACAGAGATTTTTTTAAAGCACAATAGTTTCCTCTTGATTAAATATTTCTCTAAATTAATTATCATAGATTTGAAAGAATCCAATTAAGGCAATGGCATTTTTATCCTGAATATTTGTTTTACGTTCACATTAAAAATATTAAACTTGTAGGGTACGGTACAGAGTTGAAAATTTTAATTTCATTATTGACAGGCTTTTTGAAATAATGACACATATAATTGTGAACCAGCCTGTATACATAGGTGTAAATAGAATGGGAAACGGAAATAAAAAAGGCGTGACTGCTGCACCGCACATCAATATACATACTATGCCGGGTTGTTTCGCATTTATTTATTGCTCCAGGTACTAAAACATTCATAGCCCTCACAAGAACAGGTTCGATATTTATCACCTGTGATACGCCATATACGTTACTCTCTCTACCTACGTGTGGGGTATAGTGGGCTCTGGTATGGCGCGGTATGGCCTGGCATGACAGGACATGGAGTATGGTGGGCACAGTTAAAGTACACAAGTCATGACTGCTAAAAGAACAATTGCTCCGTCTAAAACGAATTGCTGATAAAATTGAACTCGATTAATTTATCTATTTCTAAACATGTTATACGTATTGCCGATTCGGAATAATTCAACAAAATTTTAGAAATCGGGTAAATTTTGTGTGAATTAATTTCTGACAAAAGACAGTAATACAAAAAGCTTTAAAAATACAAATATATTTTAAATAAAAATTGTTGTTCTCTTTATAACCAATATTTTAGAAAATACATAAAAAATTTTCATTATTCGTCTTGTGGTCCAGGAAAATTAAACTTTTTCTAAAAATTCCAGCCTAACTTGTGAAGACATTTATTTTAATCTTGTAAGCATGTACCTTTAATTTGAACTGTGGTTTTTTAGGGGGTGAATTCTATTTTTTAGCAATATCTAAAAAATTATCAATTTTTTGAAGAAAATAAATTTCTAAAAATTCCAACCTAACTTGTGAAGACATTTATTTTAATCTTCTAAGCATGTACCCTTAATTTGAACTGTGGTTTTTTAGGGGGTGAATTCTATTTTTTAGCAATATCTAAACAATTATCAATTTTTTGAAGAAAATAATTTAAAGAAAAATTGTGTTTATATTATCCTATACCTACAGAAAAAAGGTTCCTAGATATTTCTTGCTTAAATGAACCGTTTCAAAGATTTTTATTTTACTAGTTTTCTTTCGTATTTTCTGATACGCTCACGTCATATAATATAATTAATGTTATATGCCGCTTTACAAATAATTATTCAAATTTGACTTAATTTTGTATGCTTATTTAGGACGTATTTACCTAACGATTCTAAAATCTTTAGCCTTCCGAGTTTAACATTTTCATTTCTAGAGTAGTTTTCCTCGAATTTTTCGTGCGTCACAAGTACATTCGTTGCAAACATAATTCGCCGTATGGAAAATACTTATAAAATAATAATGAAATTATACACAGTTATTCAAAATACACGTATTTCACAACACAAAAACTTTGAGCACGTTATTTACATTATTTTCCGTTTTACCTACAGCAAGTTTTCCTTCAAGTTTTCCAGTACACTCTCTTACACGATCAGAATAATAAACCTTTGCCATATTTTTACAAATAATCATTCAATGTGGACCAAATTTCGTGAGCTTAGATAATATGTGTGACGTATGACCTAACGATTCAAAAAGCTTTAGCCCTTTAAGCTCATTATGTTGTGTAAATTTTGAATAATTATTTTTTTTTGTGTGTGACGCAAACGTATTAGAAAATTCGGGGGAAAACTAGTAAAATGAAAATCTTTGAAACGATTGTTTCAAGAAAAAAATGTCCAAGGGCTTTTATCGTGCGAAATTTTTTCACTTTTTCTCACAACTCTTTTCTTCAAAAATTGATAATACTCAACATATTTACTAAAAACTAGAATTAACCTGCTTTCACTCTCTAAATCAAATTAGAAATACTTTTCTGAATATGCTTACGACATCAAAATATTCCGCAAAAATCTAACATATTATCGGAACTCTTTCGAAGGTATGTTCTTTATTTGTAAATTCTTCTAGAGTATGGACTATTACAGCGGCAATCAATTTTATGTGAGAAAGAAATTACAAAAAAATTTAAAACAATCTTTCCGTTATTCGACAAGTATTATTATAGTTTTTTATCCTTATATTTTTAATTTATGTGTAACGCCTAACGACGTCAAAATAAACAATATAACAATAACCATACTGCCATGCTAAGAAAGAACAACATATTTTTGTACGTTTTTTTATATATTGAACATAATTCACTATTCTTTCTTAGCACGGCAAAATGCACTGGTCTGAAACAAACAGCTTATAAAATTCAATATAATGTTCGTTTACATTTTATTGTAAATTATTTATTTCCTTCTTTTTCAAATACAATTTAAACTGTTTATTGGATGTTTTAAAACTTTTTCAGTTGCAATAAAAACTGTGGTTTTATATTTTACTCGTGTATATTTTTATAACGGAGCTAAAAGTGAACAGAAAGCTGTTGGATATTTATATGAATAATATTGAACAAACCCTAGAAACACGTATATTTTACGTCCTGTTATATTACATACAAGCTGGCAGCCAACCGGCCTGCAATAGCAACATGCTACGCTAGTGCCATCAAGTGGAAAAACTGTTAAGCGACTGGCAGACAATGACAATTGTTTTTTTGTATTATTATTATTATTATACATATTATATATGTGTGTGAATAAGAACGTGCACAGCTTATATTATGCAACTCACCGTGCACCAGATACGGATATTATGTCTTCTTCATCTTATTGTTATTATGTTTCATAAATATTTTCATGTTGGTTTTTGGTAGAATATTTTGCTGTATGTTTTTTGTTATTTTTTTTAAAAGTTCTGAAGAAATATTTTTCTTACAATTATATAAAATAACAAGTCATCATCGGAAGATCTTTATCGTTTTACTGTTATTATAAATGTGTTCATAAAAAAAATGACATAATAACTAGAAAATAAATATGTCATCTTTTTTGATGATTTTGAAATTGTAACTGTACCTATGAATAAAAGTAGATGTATAAGCATGGGAAAGTTTTTTCTCACTCCTTTTTTAAAAAAATAACGTCATGTTTTTGCTAAGGCAATCTTGCAAGTATATCTTTTATCAGCTTTTACTTTAACGTTACGTAATAAGGCTTCTGATTTAGTATTAATAATCAACGTAGTACCCAAAATCACTACAAATATGTGCGTGCGACTTGCGCGGCCAATCAGCTGTCAAAGTTTGAACTTGGACAAATGACGCCAAATTTGAAAATTGAATATTTGCATTTGTTACATCACTAGTACATAATGTAACCTCTGTGTGTTATTAGTTCATTGTATTTCTAAAGATGATAGTTTCGTAAAAGTGAAGCAGCAGTTTAGTAATTTTTTACAACACTTTTATTATGGGGTGTACATTTCTGGAGCTTTGATTCCATCTTCAGCAAAAACAAATTTTAGTTTTTGCCGAAAATAGGAGCATAGTTTTCGAAATGTACATCCGTTAATAAAATTAAAGAATAAAGGTATATGTACCCGTAAAAAATATTTTTTCTCATAAATATAACAGATCTGACTCATTATTAGTTGTTTTTTATTTTGACTTTAAATTCTGCGCCAAAACGTCAATTGACCTTGACAGCCGTGTTTACTGATTGCCTACGTCACAGTAGGCAATCAGTAAACACTAAGCAAGCGGGTGCAACGTGACATATAGCATTATAACCAACAAAGTGTTGCATTTAATATGATTGACAGAGTACAATGAATACACCAGAGAACATACACTGAACAGAGATAACGAATACACATGGCAGTCAGTGGCACACAGCTACCGGCCATGTTGACTGATTAATGACGTCACGCGCTGTGATTGGTGTTTGAAATCACGTGACACATAGATTAAAAGTCGTGATTTTATTTATTTATTTTAATATATTTAACGCACCTATTTAATAAAAATAATAATTCTAAACGATATTTTAGACCATAAACTTTCATTATAACACAGTTTTATATTTAATTTTAATCACTGTCAATAACCCTATTGCTGTGGGTAAGAAATTAATAAATTGTTGCATTTTATAGTTTCCAGCCACACCGCTATTATGGCGTTTACTCCGATAAAAGCACCCATTGATACTAGCAGCTAAAAAAAATTTATACAATATATTTAGTACATAAAATAAAGTGAAAACAATGTTATAAGATTGTGTTCTTTTTTCACAAAATACAAAGAACTGATAGCCTATATACTGGTATCTAGAATTAGAAAATGATCTGACACGTAATAAAGTTAAACTGTCCATCTCTAACAGCGTTCACGCCACATTTTTCCAATGACGGGTATATGTGGTGGAGGGGACGGGTCCGGTTAAACATTACAGAAATATACCGGGTTTCCGTAAGAAATTCAGTTGAAAAAACAAGTAAATTTTAAAGATGAGCTCGAATAAGCGATATAATTAAAAAAATGTAATATTTCGAAAACTGAAATCATAAATATTTTTTTTGAACAAAACATTGAAATTTTTGTTTCGAATATTTTTTTCTTATTTTATTAATTTCACAAAATTGTTGTGCTTTACATGATTATGGCTTACGGATGCCAAATTTATAATCATTATTTGTTGTAATATTAATTATTATTAATAAATAAAATGAGATTTTACAAATAAAAATATCGATTGCTAAAAACTTATTTATTATTTAATTAATTATTATTAAATATTATATACAGTTAAGTCAAGGTGTTAATGAAGGAAACGCTAATTTAATAAAAGCGTTTCTCTTTAAATCTCTTTAGCCAAACTTAAGGTGACAATATAAACTTTTCTTTCATTTATTTGTTGTTATTATTTTGTGTGAGAATCTGAGTAATCTTAAATGAAGAGATTCATTTTAAGTAAAAACTAAACTTCGTTGATATTCAACAGAATGACGATTTTTGTGGAACTATCTTAGAAATGAAAAAAAAAATAGAAAAACAAACTGTATAGTTTTCCCGGCATTATTATTCAAATAAAAACATTCTTTATTTGAATTCATCTCCAATTATATACACCGGACCCAGTTTCTATTGTCACCAGATGTAAATGATGTAACAAAAGCATACAAATACATCCATCATTTTTCATATAAAATTCACAAATTATGATCTATAGACACATATAGCACACATCTATAGCTTTCAGACCGCCACCATTTTTATAAACTGCGATGTTTGCATGTCTACTAGCTGTAATTTTTGCTACATTTCTCTATTTTCATGCACTCAAAGCATCCAAAGCACTCCGCACTCCAAGTGGCAGTGGCGTAGATATATTTTACCATTTAAAAAATATTTTTTTTAGACGCATGCAATACGGTCTTTAAGGACGTGTGGCCTTTAATAACAACAATACCAAAAATAATTTACCTTTCACAATACAATAATATTAAACTTTTAGTAATAAACTATTTAAAAATGACACCAAGTGTGTCATTTTTAAATAGTTTATTACTAAAAGTTTAATATTATTGTATTCAATAAAAGCGATAATTGATTCGCTTAAAAACACCGTTTTCCAAGCATATTTTGACAAAATATGTCTAGGAAGATGTCTTTTTCGAAGGAAAACTCTTAAAATTGTGTATGCATAAACGACAATTTTTGGGTAGGATTGATTTAAAAATTTACAATGTTTCTCTCACGGGGAAAATGCAGTATAGTCTCTTAATCTAAAGTCATTATCAACTCAGATAATCTGGGAATATCTTATACAACCGGGAAATAAATTATTAATATATTTTTTTAACAGTCATGGTTCAAATCCAATTCCCAACACAATTAAAAATTAAAAAAATCAATTGCGATATATCAGTACATACTTTTACATATACATTTTTTTTAGCAACATTAGCGTATCGAAATGTATTCGCGTTTAATAAATCGTCCGTGATGGCCTATTTGGTTTTTGGTTGATTTTAAGAGTAGTATTTTGTTTGCGGTAATGAATAAAACCAATTTTTCACGTATTCTTCGCCACTGTCAAAGAACATATACGCACTTGCGCCTGTTCCATTATACATGCTTTCAAACAATATTCCTTATATCCTTTCTCATATTTCATATCTTTTTTCGTCCAATATTGCAACCATCATATATCTAACCATCTTTGTCTGATACGCGAGTAACTATTCGAGTATACCTATATACCAAGAACGCATATGTGTGTGTGTATGTATTATATTCACTTCGTATGAACCGTTAAAAATATGTATGTATGTAACGGCAGACATTGAGGGGCGGGCATTCGAACCTTGTCGTCGTCGTCTATATTCTGCCGCGACCCGAGCCAACTCGACTATAGCAAATTGCATTCATAGTGACACAGATGGGTGACGGGAGACCAAAATCAAATTTTCTCACCGAACGAGTTTCCTTGTGCAGGAAAAACTGCGTGTTTTAGAGCAAACGATCCACAAAAACATAAGGTAATCGAACCGTTATTCTAGTTGTGATCTCTGCTTCAGGTAGGGAGACAGGTGGATGAGTGGGGACATGTTCCAGGTACGTGAGAACATAACTCTTCTATCCCAATAAGGTTGTTGGCACACAAGAACCTATCACATATGATACAGTCGATTCAAACAGAATCTTGTATTTATCTTCTGTATTTTTAGTTGTTTAGTTCACATCAGTATGCTGTATAATATAAAAGTTGAATTCCCTATATTGCCAATCACGTAGAACATGTTTTAGGTGAGCGAGGTGTACCGACATACAAACATCTGTGAAAAAGAACAAATTAACCTTTTTTTGACGTGATAACGTCTTATAAATTGATGAATCACCAATCTTATAAATTGATAAAACACCGGCTGCATGCACGAAAAAGTGTAACGTTCCTAACGTTCGTATCGTTCCTAACGTTCCGCCTGACCCTGTGCGTGCTTTTCTCGAAAACGGCCCTAACGATTTGGATGAAATTTACTGAAAAGGGATTTTGGGGGGCAAAAAATCGTTTTAGCTAGGTCTCATCTCTCGAAAAAATCGTCATCATACAAATTTTATCATTATAAAAATCAATTTTTTGACGTATGAAAATACTTAAATATTGTAATTAGGTTTTGGAATTTTATATAAAGAGTGAAACAATTGTTTTCAAAATATTATGACCGTTAATCTTTGAGACTTAAAATAAATACGAAAGAAATAAAGTTAAAAAAAACAATTATATTATTATAGTGGTGAGTAATTTTAATAAACAAAATTAACCTAAATTTGAAGCAAAAGATGCAATATCATAGATTCGAATTATTATAATTATTATATAAATTTAGGTTATGTATTACGGAATACGTTATCACGTAAAACTATCGTCCGTAAACCGACTTTACAGACAACCAATTTTTTATCTTCAGTATGTTTTAAGAGTATTCGTCCCTGCAAATACCCCCTGCACCCTTCATCTCAAATCTTTTCCCCTCGCCTAAAAACGGTTCGCGCTCTCCTGACGCTATTTTTAAAGCTAGAGGGTTCTGGTAAACACCAAATGAAAGACAAAGAATCGGACTACAGATCCTTCAGGCGAATTTTTTGAAAAAAAATTCCTGAAAAAACTTACAACCTTTTGAAAAAAATAATAAGTTACGTAATATTTCACACGTAGACGAAACTTTTTTTTAAAAAATTCGCCTGAAGGATCTGTAGTCTAATTCTTTGTCTTTCATTTGGCGTTTAACAGAACCCTCTAGCTTTAAAAATAGCGTCGGGAGAGCGCGAACCGTTTTTAGGCGATGGGAAAAGATTTGAGATGAAGGATGCAGGGGGTGTTTGCAGGGACGAATAATCTTAATAATAATCTTAATAATAATAATAATAATAATAATAATAATAATAAATGCTTTTATTGCACCAATGTTACAATCGTTACAATGCGGGCAAAGTTCAGCGAAAACGCTGTTTTTCAACTAAACCCGTTATAAATACATAAAGTAGGTACTACATACTTACTTAGACAAGAACATGCTCGGTGGACCAGTGGCTAAAAGCCCCTCCGTCAAAGTAGAAGATTACTGATTCGATCCCTGACAACTTTAATATTTTTGTACAACATTTTTGGATTTTTAACACTATTACTACGAAACTCTCTACGCGCAAGTCCGATTCGCATTTGACCAGTTTTTAAAATAGTTTTCATATTTTTTTCGACTGTTTAGAGTCTAGTATAAATCAGAACTAACGTAGGCGTGAGTTGTTTGGAAGACGATTACAAACGAACGCTTGTACCACGATCGTTCAAGAATTTCTTTTGATGTATCGTTTCGAGCGCAAACCCTATTCGTGAGACTCGTTTGCCATGGTATGGATACAGCGCGTACAGATAAATCTATATGTATATATTTTGTATATATGAATAGATGATACGAGGTGAAAACACAAATACATCTGAAAATATTGAAATATTCTTGCGAACTACGCGCAATTTGTAAATCGTTTCAAAATAAATTACACAATTTATATATTAAAATTTTACAGGCTTGTTTTCGAAAATATCAGTCATATGTAAATTAATACAATTTTACCATTCCAACCTACACGTACGGAATTTACTATTCCAACACACAATGGTACTAGTTAAGGTCAAAAATCACTTTTCAAAATTTTACAATATTTTTTCGTTGTGAGATCTCCCGAATCCAAAAACACATTTTTGAAAAAATTCTCTTAGTCCGTTAGTCCGTTAGTCTGTTAATATTTTACTTTTACTAAATAGTTAAGTAGGTACCTAACAGTCTTGCATTTGTTTCTAATAATGTTTTTTTTTAATAGATTTGTAAGAATAATTATAATGAATAATTGAAGTTTTAGAAACTTCAACTTAATTGTTTTACCTAAAGTAATTTAAACCGCATTGTTGATAAAATTCAAGATAAAAAGTTCACAATAAAGGAGGAAAATAAAAATAAACAACACATCCAGCTACCTAGGTTTACATTTACTCTAGCCATGCCATGGCAATGTTTGTTTAAGAGTTTCATTACAAGTTAAATTTAATATTAGCTTCGATAACAAAAAATAATATTGACGTTCCCTTGCGCAAACGACTCTAACAAAAAGTTGAAATTATCTTTTGCAATATTAAATTTCAATCTGACGCTTCAGATGAAGTTTAAAATTGAAAAAATGAAAATATTTTTATGCTCACACTAATATTTTTAATGTATTAAGAAAAGCCCTATTTTTAAAACATTACTTACAATCGGAACCAAATAAGACAAAAACGCTCAACAAATAAAAGATGAATGGCAAATAAATATTAGTAAATAAAACTTTTTAAAGATAAGTTTTTATTGAAATTGTACCTCATGTCACTAAAGACGTAACTGACAAAAATTGGAAAAGTGTGATACTCCACAGAACAAACGTCCTTAAGCCCAACTTTCTTCTCACGAAATGTCATAACTGTATTGTAAAATGGCGGATACGTCTTTACGTGAGATGACGAACGAAATGTACAAAAAAGGAAAACATTTTTTTTATAATTTAGATTTTAGATTCATAATATTATTATAAAAGATGGATTCTAACTAATGTACATTCATAGACCAATCCACGCTTTTATAATTATAAACTTAAATTATCAAAAGTTATTTGTTACGTTTTAATACATTTCTATAAATATTTTTTTTGAATTTTCAAATTTTTTAAAAGAAGATTGTTTAATACAATAATCAATGAAAATAAATACATTCGTCCGAAGTGGTGCTGGAACTTATGTTCTTTATTGCTATATATAGATATACCAGTTTAAATATAAATAAAAAAAATTGGTTGTCTGTAAAGTCGGTTTACGGACGGATAGTTTTACGTGATAACGTATTCCGCTCGAATATCATATTTAATAATACATTACTGTGCTCTCGCTTGCACGCACAGGGTCAGGCGGAACGTTACACTTTTCGTTCGTGCAGCTGGTGTTTCATCAATTTATGAGACGTTATCACGTCAAAAGAGAAAGCACTCCGGGAGTGCCGGCAGAAATGAAAACTTGAATATTACCTTTACTCTCCCTCCGTCTTACGAATTTTCGATCAGGTCACGTGTCCTGACGCGAGTTAAACATTTTTTACCCATTGCAAAAAAAGTGTACAACGCCGCTAAAGAAGTTTTCACTTCAAAAACATCAATATAATCAAATTATTTGATTCCCTAGTTCTAATAAAATCGGTGAAGTTTATTGTCATCGGAACTACGTATATGAAAAATTTCAACCCAATCGAATAGCCGAAAGTGAAATTTTCATTCTGAAATCCATTAGAAACGAACATTTTAATCAAACAAAATTTGCCCTCGTACCATAAATTAATAAGTAAGAAATAGTCAAAGCGATAATTTGTAAACATCTGTACATAAATTTGAGTATATTATACCAAAAAATACAGCGCGCAGTAGAGCTTATAATTAAAGTTATGCTTATCCGTCAATCAGATGAAAAATGTTTTACGAGTGATTAAGCCGGCGTAATGAGAAGGTGTATTACAATCATCAGTCAACGTCACGAAAGACATTTAATCACCTATCTATTTAAAAGAATATAATGAATCTCCACGTACGTTCGCAAAACACATACTTACAGAGAGCCATGCTCACATATATATAGAATGTGTTCCACAAGGCTCAGCACTATGGCAGGCGTAAATTTTCAAAAAAGTGACTGAAAAACCATATAGATATCACTCTAAATCATCGAGTGGGCTTCTCACTTGATTCCAAAACACAAATTGTTGTCAAATGTCAATGTTGTCAACTGATCATTGAAAGATGTCAGTGATAAAACATAGTAATAGAAATGACATATTCAAGTCAGTTATTGCTGTTATCAATGATATCGAATCAAAAAAATCAAATTTGAAATGAGTAGAGCCAGTTTGCACCCAATACTTTATTACTTTTCTTTTTCTCTGAGCCGACATTTGCTAACGTTACAAATTTGCTTATTTGTAGCAGCCATCGTGGAGACCACATAGGTACTATTTTGTTTCAATACTTTTAGAAACTGACATTTGTTTGCGATTTTGCTGTGAAAGAATAGTATTTTTGGTAAATGTGAATCGACACGTGTTAATATGATCTGAAAGAATTTTTTTTTAATCTAGCCAATCGTAATTTTTTTAACCAAAAAGGCTTCAAAAAAGTAGATTTTACACAATATCTCACGAATCAAAAAATATATCGACTTCGTTAGGTTATTAATCGAAGTGTGTTAATGTAATTTTGATCAAAAAGAAATTTGATCAAAATAAACTTATACCTACCAGTATAATTTTAAACAATATACATCGTGGGCTGGGCCACGATGTATAATTATACATCGTGGGCTGGGCCACGATGTATAACAAGTTACATTGGACACATTTATACAGTTTTCAGTAAAAATCAGTCGCTTTTTCAAGAAAAATAGTAATTTTAATACCCGTTAATGACATTTTTTATTTTAATTTATTTTATACATAACAACAATACTGATAAAACAGACAGAATTGATTCTACGAAGATGCAATAAAAAAACATTCAGTATATTTGCTTAGTTCATCGATTCTATGCCACCAGGATTCATCCTTTAATTTTCCAACATTTAAAGTTAAAGCGTAAAGTTAATATTATTCAAAATTTTATTAACGTCACTTCAGTCTTTTTCTTTGTAATTAACTAAAAAGACTTCAAAAAAATAACTAAGTTCACACAAACTTTGCATCGAGAAATCGCATATAAGATATAGATGTATCAATTTCAAATTGCGCAGGATTACTCCAGTCAACAAATAAATAAACAGGTGTTTCATGCTTTTTCACAAAAAAACCCTTCAGAGGGTGAAAAGAGGCATATAGTCTAAAAATCAACATGGGTGTCATTTTCAAGGTTTGCCAGGACGTTGAACGCCAGAATGTTATCAATTTGGAAATTTATTATGGGGGGTCGACGTCGAGAAACGAGTAACTACACCAAATAATGGGAATGCATCCGTATTTCATCTCAATCGCGTTCGAAGCCGCGGGTAACGGCTAGTATTTTCATAAAGGAGTTTGGACTAAAAAAAAAAACACGTGACTGTGAATGTAATTTCCGTAGGATCTACTGAAGCCGCTTCTGTACTACGACAATGATTTCTCTACATACACATACAAACACATAAATTATCACCGGTATCGAAGAACTAATGAGGATTTCATTTACCTGTGACCGGACGAAATAATAAAACATCGTCAGTGACGTGGTGACACAGGTGCCGAGCTTGGCTCGTTATTATATAACCGTCTTCTATAACCCAAACCCCAACTTGTTTACCTCCATCGACTGTATGTCATTTATTATAACAATATGGTATTTTTGAATTATCAGCGAACATTCACATGTAAATCAATATAAGATTTTTGATAACAACGTTCAGCAATACTGTTTAAACCTCTTTTAACTTCCCAGTCATTGCAAAGTTGTAATGCGTTCGAAAAACGAAATAAAAAATTTTGATTCAGTATTTTCAAATTAATTATTTTTGAAAAGATGTCTGTGTATGTATGTTTACGTACATATACTATATACAGTAGAACCTCAATAAGTTAAAATTCAAGGAAACGTTGAAAAATTTAAGTTAACGAGTTTTTTTTGACTGAAGTGTTCATATTTCTCATGAGTCGTTAAAAGAAGTATTGAATTTAACTTATACGAGCTGTTTATAGAAAATAAGCAATTACAATAAATTCGATCACTATATCAATCCTTAAGGGGATGAAAGAGGAGCAATAAAAATTGTCTTTTACAGAAATTTTTTGAGCTAGAAACACCAAATTTTGTTAAAATAGAATAGATCGAGTTCGGCAAATTCAAGAAATTAATATCCCAATGAGCGGAAAGGACAAACCTTACGGGATTTGGTTCTCGGTTAAATTGATCGAAAAGTGTTTTATTTTGTATTTTAAAGGTTCATGGGCGCATAGCCTAAAAAACAATAGATTTTTAGCTTCAGATATATTTAGCGAGATTTTAGATACAGGGATATCCATTGAATTCACAAACATGTTCCATGTCCTACTTTTGTGTTTTTTTTTTAAGAATAGAAATAATAAACAATAATAGTCGTAAACTAGGTAATATTAGAAGGTGTCACCCTGTATAAAATAATAATGCTATTTTCGGATCCATGCTAAATATATCTGAAGCTAAAAATCTATTGGTTTTTAGATGGACACTTTTTCTTAGTGACCTTTAAACTATAATTAAACTATAATTTAGCCGAAAACCAAATCGGATAAGGTTTGTGCGGGGTCCTTTCATGAAGGATAGGTACGATATATCTAAAACTGCTGCTATTATGTGAAACCAAAAATAAAGCCACGCTGACGAAATTGTAGGCAAACCGTTAGTAGTGAATATGTCTTAAAATATTATTTTGGTACAACTTTCTTAACCAAAAAATAAAATTTTGTCAACATTTTTGATAAAATTTTAAAACCGAATAATAAGTAAAAGGTTTGTTACAAGCTGTCTGAAAACGATAAAAGAACCGTCAAAGTCTTGCTGCTGCGCAAGACTGTCTTGCGCAGTAGCTCAAAAATTGATATAAACAGTTTTGTTTTAGCTACTACGCAGGACGATGATGGTTCGTTTGCTGACTGCTTGGAACAGACCTAATAATAATTTATTTTTCTGTGAGTACATGCATACTAAAACGTTTAACAACAACTTCCGATATTTTTGTGTTTATAGTAACGTAAAAAACTATATTACATGATTAATTTAAAGTCAAACTAGTTTTTTTTACTATTTTATTAAATCCAGTATTAGTGTTTTATATTGTTTGCAATAATATCGTAGTACATAAAATTCTTGAATACAAAGTTTCCTTTGTTTGACAACCAAAGCAGTATTATTTGGCCATTTTTCAAGTTTATTGCCATAATACTTAGTTACAAATAAACAGAATTTATATCGTATAATTAATATTAACTTACGCTTAACTGGTTTCTCGTCATTGAAGATAAAGCGGCGTAACTTACCTGTAAATTATAAAAAAAAAAATATATTAATGACCAATTAAACATAATGAGCATTCTACTAAATAGTAATACAAGCAACATAATGTGTGCGAACAATACAATATCATTTTTACTAACATTGTCCTTTTAAAAATATTTTATAATTCTTTAGACTCATAAGGTAATAGACAAATCAGTATCAATGAACATATTATAAATCTATATTAATAGTTGGCAAAACCAAAAGTGCACATCCCGCAAGTTTTCCACTGTATGATAAAAAAATAACAATTAAAAAATATTTTTAATAAATTTAAAAAGATTTAAAAATTTAAAGAAATAAATAATTAAAAATTGAAAAAATATTTTTTTTAAGTTTGCAAAAATAAAAAAAATTAAGAACTATACATAATATAATATATAATTAATATCAAGTGGAATAAAATAAAACAAAATAAAAAGAAAAAAAAGAAAAAAATCAATGATATCGTAAGGAATCGAACCCAGGACCTTGCCCTTGGGGATCCAACGGCATAACCATTACACCACGGCTGCCTAATACGTGTAGTGGTGTTATCACGGTATACAAGTGTAGCACTTGCTTTATGGATTACACTATATTTACACAGCAATTATTATATTGTTTTTTTAAACTATTAGCTGTCAAAAATAATAAAAAATAAAACTGTTTATAAAAATTAAACTACTGAACACATTTTAGTGAATTTAAATAGGGTTCTGGTCTGATAGTAAACAAAGTGAATAAAATATAACCCAAGGCAATCCGACCAAAATTGCGATCTGTAGAGTCGTGACGTACGTACATACGTACATACGTACAGACCAACCGACAACTGCTGTTTGTGATTTTCAATTACAATTTTAATAGTATTTATGAACTCAAATTGATTTAAAAATGGTTCTATTTTATAGATTAGAATCTCCTCTTTTCAAAAAGCTTCAATTTGAATGGATTTCGTGTGAAATTAACTTAGATATAACTTCTTATATGAACGAAAGTCAGCTCTGACGCACAAAGCGATAATAAAGCACATACCGCTAGTTTAGCGGTATGTGCAATATTATAATAGATAAAGCTGAAGAGTTTGGTTAAACGCGCTAATCTCAGTAACTACTGGTTCGAATTGAACAAATTTTTTTTGTTGGAGAGCTCATTTATCAAGGAAGGCTATAGGCTATATAATATCACGCGACGACCAATAGGAGCGGAGCATCAAAGAAAATTGTTGCAAAATGTATTTCAAATTTTGTCCGTCATATGCTTCTATTCGGGTGAAATGCCCCAACTAAATATTTCAATATTAGCGTCGTACAATCACAAGCCCGGCTAGCTTAGTCGGTAGAGCATGCGACTCTTAAACTCAGGGTCGTGGGTTTGAGCTCCACGTTAGGTGAATATATTTTTAATTTTTTTAAATTTTTTTTTTATTTCTTCTAAGTTACATTTAATTAATTTAATTAGTGTATTTGCCATAAGGCACTTACACTATTGGCGTCGGTCGGATGGCGGGACCTAGAGGTAGGACCAAATTTTTTTCATTTCATTTCATTTTATTTATGTCCTTAAAATGCATACAGAGTATGGAGGATACGTCAAATACATACACATGGAAATATAAATAGAAACAGTTAAAATATAAAATATAGATAAAAATATAAATAAGTCATGAATAATATAGTAATAACTAGCGGCCCTGTACGTGCTTCGCTACGTATAAAGTGAAATAATAAAACAATTTAATTGGAACATCTATCTATCTATCTATTTTATTAACTGCTAGCTATTTTAAAATATACATGGGCGTATATGTGTGTATGTCGAGCACTCCGGCTGCGCCGTCGTGCTCGAAAAAAAAAATTGGTTGTCTGTAAAGTCGGTTTACGGACGATAGTTTTACGTGATAACGTATTCCGCTCGTATATCATATTTAATAATACATTACTGCGCTCTCGCTTGCACGCACAGGGTCAGGCGAAACGTTACGGAACGTTACACTTTTTCGTGCGTGCAGCTGGTGTTTCATCAATTTATAAGACGTTATCACGTCAAAAACTTAGTCCGCCATCTTTAGAAGTCCGCCATATTGGATTTAAACAAAAGTCACTTTATTTTTCGAGTTATTCTCAGCAAGCCCTTTCATTTGATACCCATATTGTAGGAAAGCATAATAAATTAGTCCGCCATCTTAAAAGTCCGCCATATTGGATTTGGAGTGACGTCACTTTATTTTTCGAGTTATTCTCAGCAAGCCCTTTCATTTGATACCCATATTGTAGGAAAACATAATAAAATTAGTCCGCCATCTTTAGAAGTCCGCCATATTGGATTTAGAGTGACGTCACTTTATTTTTCGAGTTATTCTCAGCAAGCCCTTTCATTTGAGACCCATATTGTAGGAAAGCATAATAAAATTAGTCCGCCATCTTTAGAAGTCCGCCATATTGGTTTTAGACTGACGTCACTTTATTTTTCGAGTTATTCTCAGCAAGCCCTTTCATTTGATACCCATATTGTAGGAAAGCATAATAAAATTAGTCCGCCATCTTTAGAAGTCCGCCATATTGAATTTAGATTGACGTCACTTTATTTTTCGAGCTATTCTCAGCAAGCCCTTTCATTTGATACCCATATTGTAGGAAAGCATAATAAAATTAGTCCGCCATCTTTAGAAGTCCGCCATGTTGGATTTAGAGTGATGTCACTTTATTTTGCGAGTTATTCTCAGCAAGTCCTTTCATTTGATACCCATATTGTAGGAAAGCATAATAAAATTAGTCCGCCATCTTTAGAAGTCCGCCATATTGGATTTAGAGTGACGTCACTTTATTTTTCGAGTTATTCTCAGCAAGCCCTTTCATTTGATACCCATATTGTAGGAAAGCATAATAAAATTAGTCCGCCATTTTTAGAAGTCCGCCATATTGGATTTAGAGTGACGTCACACAGCTAACCATGCATTGTCATTCAAACTAAACCTGTATACAAATTTTCATCTCAATCGGTTGATGATATCTGCTTCAAAATTACCGAAGGCATTTCCGCCATCTTTAGAAGTCTGCCATATTGGATTTAGAGTGACGTCACACAGCTAACCATGCATTGTCATTCAAACTAAACGTGTATACAAATTTTCATCTCAATCGGTTGATGATATCTGCCGCTCGAATATCATATTTAAGTCAGGCGGAACGTGACACATTTCGGAACGGGACAGATTTCGGAACGTGACACTTTTTCGTACATGCAGCCGGTGTTTCATCAATTTATAAGATTGGTGTTTCATCAATTTATAAGACGTTATCACGTCAAAAATAGCGTAAAGTATTCGTGGATAACTGGTCTTTAAAACACTTGCTCTATTTCGAGCACTCCAGCTGCGCCGTCGTGCCGAGCACTCCGGCTGCGCCATCGTGCCGAACACTCCGGCTGCGCCGACGTGCTGAGCACTCCGGCTGCGCCGTCGTGCCGAGCACTTTGGCTGCGCCGTCGTGCCGAGCTGTTTTCAAGCTATTTTTTAAGTGGCCCAGAAACCCCCTTATTCACCTACTGACTGTCAAGGAATAGACAAATAATAATTTGCCATAAAATAATATTGCGACTATAAATTGAAATGTAAGCTATCCTATCTTTCAAGCTGGGTCGAATTGCACACGGTGTGCAAATCAAATTTAAAATCGGTTCAGTAGTTTAGGAGTCCATCGCGGACAAAGACTATTTTTCAAGTGGCCCAGAAACCCCCTTATTCACCTACTGACTGTCAAGGAATAGACAAATAATAATTTGCAATAAAATAATATTGCGACTATAAATTGAAATGTAAGGTATCCTATCTTTCAAGCTGGGTGTCGAATTGCACACGGTGTGCAAATCAAATTTAAAATCGGTTCAGTAGTTTAGGAGTCCATCGCGGACAAATATGTGACACGTACTTTTTATATATTAAGATATAGTCATGAAATGATATAGTCGATGATTTTTTTAACCAGCAAACGGAAAGGGGTGGGTTTTTTACTTTCTGACGTTATACTCTATTCAATATTCATATGCAAACATATTCCCTTATATAAAAGAACTAGCTGCTCCCCGCGGCTCCGCACACGATTGTGATGAAACACGGTATAGCGACAACAGTAGTGGAGCCTTCGACTATATACAATATCTCCGGAACGACTGGACCGATTTTGACGAGACTATCACTGGCAGGTAGCTGATGTTATAAGGAATAACGTAGGCTATTTTTATTTTATATTTAATAAATAGCCGAAGGCTCCGCTAACTGTTGTCGTTACCGTGTTTCATCAAAATCGTGTGCGGAGCCGCGGGGAGCAGCTAGTACAAAATAAAAGTAACCTAACTCTTTATAACATCAAAATCGGTCCATTTGTTTTGGAGATCAGCCGGTACAAACAGACAGACAGACAAAAACTTTAAAAATTGTTTTTTTTTTTTTGTTATAAGTACCGTAGGTACATACTTTCATATGCATTTAGTAAAAAGCTGTATAACATAATTCAAGGTTGAGATTATTTATTTTAATAACAACCTCTGAGTAAGTGCTAAAATAAGTTATTACTTTAAAAAAATTAAAAGGTTTTAAATCTGAAGACTGCATTGAGATTGTTACTGTAGGAAATCCACCTATTTAGAACCGCTGTATCTACATGTTGAAACTGAACTGTTTATAATATCAAATCTAATAAATTAATGTTACGCAACATGATGTAGATTATTGAATATTCTTGTAAAATGCGAATAGAATTTATTAAAATGTGAACGCAATCGGTTATTGTATTATAAATATAATTATTTGATTTCAGAATTTGTTAGTCATTTCATCTGATTTTTAAGATTTCCTACATTAAGTACTTGGAAACGTTAATGGTTACACAGTTACCTAATGACATAATATTTGTTAGATCATAGTCGCCTATGCTTTATCATCTATGCTATAACTAGGTTGGTAACACTGGAGAATTCAAGCAAAAACATGAACATCTACTTGTCAAACAATTAACTAATTATTGCGTTTATCAGTGTTTGGTATTTTTTGAGTTTAAAGTGTAAAATTTTCGAAATTCAAATAATATAATTGTTGAAAAATGTTTTTAAAGGTCTCTTATTAACATTTGTGATATTACTTCAGTGGTGGTTTTTATAATAATTGGTGTTTTTTGTGAAAATGTTTCCTGTTGATATCGCTTATCTATGTTGCATTATGACGTCAACAGAGATGCAGTCAATTATCTCGTAAGTACAAATGACATTGAAAATAAATATATAAATATTTATACTTATATTAAAAATTAACTGTTGAGAAATTCTCTGTATTTCAAATACTATTATTTACAAATTTAATTTTCAAGAAAGAATTTACCCTCATGTACCGTTGTTTCAATGCTTTCTGAATTATTTGTTAAAGCAGTTCCGCTAAGTTTTTATTAGATCTGTAGCCGAAAGACAACATTGGTTAAGTCGAATTTTCAGTATTTTTAGAGGTAATAATTAGAATTGGGTATTTACTGTACTTGTCTATTTGTTTTGTCACGGCGCGTGTCATTTTTGGTTTCTGCATGTTGAACGACGCCGTGAAATAAATAGGGAAAGAAATGTTTTTTGTCTGAAAGGCAGTAGGTTTTAAAAAGTTGAAAGTGAATATATTAAAATAAGCTGTGAAAAAGTGCTGACTTAATTCCTTTAAACCACATCAGTGAGAATCTGGAGTACTTGGTGAAATACCGATCCAAATTTCTTTTTGCATGTGTTGTTTAGTTGGTTATTTTTCAAATTAGCAATCTAAGTCACATTACTATGTCAGAAAATTTTTGTGTGTACACTCTACAATATCTTGTTCACTACAATTTTGTAATAAAACATTCAACACAAATATTTTAAATTGTTTATTAATTTTATTAAAATTTATTTATTTAATTGTCGCAATACTTAGCCAAAATAGTTTAAATTATATTACGAGACGATTACGTGAGCTTATCCGAAAAAGTCCAAAGCTAATCGTTTCAACTTATGTTGTCAAAATGTATTAAAATCGAGTACCTACCTCCGTTGCAGATTACTTAACATTCAATAATTAGATATTATTTAACTGATTTCATTGTGCTAAAATACTTTTACAGTTCTTTCTCATATTTCAAATTAAAAACATGTACAATGATTGGGCTATTAGAATTTCATTTTTAATTAATGAATTTATTCTGATATATTATTTCTAATATAAATTACTTTACAAGACACATTACAATAATAAATTAATTCTGGCATCTTGAAACTAAACATTTTAATATTAAATAATTTAATAGTAATTTATAAATATACTTACCTACCATTTAAATAAATATATAAAATAAAATCACTTTGGATTTAATGCTTACCTGGCATTTTAAATAAAGTATCTAAATTAATATCAAGTAACTAATTTCTTCACAAATCAACGTCATAACCATACAAAAAGTTACACGGTGAGTCAAAATTTCGTATCGGAGATTAGGCAAGTTTCCGATACCAGTGCAAAATATTTTTTTTAATGTTTGTTTCAATAAAAACGCCGAATCTGTTGATTTGGTACTGTAGGAAATCCACCTATTTCGAACCGCTGCATCTGCATTTTGATACTGACCTGGTGATGACATCAAATCTATGAAGCACTATTACGCAATACAATAAAAATTCGTAGCTATTTTTGTAAAAGGCTAGCAGAACTTATTGAAATATGAACGTGATCGGTTATTGTAATAAATATTGTAATTGTTTAATTTGAGAATTGTGTTAATCATTTTACCTGATTTTGAAATTTCCTACAGTAAGTACCAATCGCAATTTTGTGCAGATATTTTGTACTTAAAACAATTTCGTCAAAGTATCTGTAAAATTTTACTGAAATGTTTGATATCTACTCTTGACAGACATTTCGAAATTAGGAAAGATTTCCTTCAATGAAAAGATGGTAGTGGGCAGTGGAACAGTGGAACTAGATAGTTCCGCAGACATGTTTTCACAAACGTTCTATGTTCATTACATCTATAGAACTTTGTGATGCAATATAAATCTGTTTGAGTTTATATAAAATCCCGTTGGAAACAGATGCTCATAGCTTTAAAAGAATCATTCCATTAGCATTATCGTTTTACACAATTTGAAACGGGGCTAGGCCTACACGTTCAAATAATCATCGCTGATTTTTTCTATTTTTTTTATTTCAGATGTGATCATGGAGACTACAGGACTCGTGCCTGGGGATCGGAATTATGGAAGTCCTGCAAGCTGAACCAACTAAGAGATGATCAAAAAACAGAAATCAAAACAGTGGGCAGAGGGACCTACTGGCCAAAGATCCTGTCCTGTTGACCTGCCATAGTGTGAGACCCAGAGATATAAGGTTTGGTGATAAAAAATAATTAATGCTTTGTTGATGTGTCTTACGAGACTGTTATTCGCTGTTTCTAAGGTAGGAAATATTATCTTTTTGATAACAATATTAATTTTAAGGCGAAATAAATGCACAGTAAATAATTTATAGTGCTTGTCAAACCGTTCATATTTTTTATTTGATAAATGTTTATTTAGTTGACAGTTGACAGGTGCCACAAAATTAAATCGATTAAGTTAATATATCGAAAGGACCAATTTTTCGATCGCGTTTTCAGACAATATAATTTCATACATATTTTTACACTTAGGATTTTCAGATAACCACGAAATTAAATCGATTTCTTTAATATATCGAAAGGACTTATTTTTCTATCGCGTTTTTATACAAAACAATTTCATATACATTTTTACACTAAGGGTTTTCAGGTAACTACGAAATTAAATCGATTTCGGTAATACATCGAAAGGATCAATTTTTCAATTGCGTTTTTATACAAAACAATTTCAAATCCATTTTAACACTTTTACACCTAGGGTTTTCAGGTAGCCACGAAATTAAATCGATTTCGGTAATATATCAAAAGGATCAATTTTTCGATAGCGTTTCCATACAATACAATTTCATGGAATTTTATCAGAAAATCCAATTGACTGATAATAATTTGTTTGAGAAATCTGATTATTATACACATTTTTACACTATAGGAATTTTCAGGTTGCCATGGAATATTATCAGAAAGTCCAAATGACTGATAACGCGTTTGATAAATCTCAATATTATACACATTTCAACACAATAGGGATTTTCAGGTTGCCATGGAATATTATCAGAAAATCCAATTGACTGATAACGCTTTTGACAAATCTTATTATTGTACACATTTAATCACTATAGGGATTTTCAGGTTGCCATGGAATATTATCAGAAAGTCCAAATGACTGATAACGCGTTTGATAAATCTCAATATTATACACATTTCAACACAATAGGGATTTACAGGTTGCCATGGAATATTATCAGAAAATCCAATTGACTGATAACGCTTTTGACAAATCTTATTATTGTACACATTTAATCACTATAGGGATTTTCAGGTTGCCATGGAATATTATCAGAAAATCCAATTGACTGATAACGCTTTTGACAAATCTTATTATTGTACACATTTAATCACTATAGGGATTTTCAGGTTGCCATGGAATATTATCAGAAAATCCAATTGACTGATAACGCTTTTGACAAATCTTATTATTGTACACATTTAATCACTATAGGGATTTTCAGGTTGCCATGGAATATTATCAGAAAGCCCAAATGACTGATAACGCGTTTGATAAATCTCAATATTATACACATTTCTACACAATAGGGATTTTCAGGTTGCCATGGAATATTATCAGAAAATCCAATTGACTGATAACGCTTTTGACAAATCTTATTATTGTACACATTTAATCACTATAGGGATTTTCAGGTTGCCATGGAATATTATCAGAAAGTCCAAATGACTGATAACGCGTTTGATAAATCTCAATATTATACACATTTCAACACAATAGGGATTTTCAGGTTGCCATGGAATATTATCAGAAAATCCAATTGACTGATAACGCTTTTGACAAATCTTATTATTGTACACATTTAATCACTATAGGGATTTTCAGGTTGCCATGGAATATTATCAGAAAGTCCAAATGACTGATAACGCGTTTGATAAATCTCAATATTATACACATTTCAACACAATAGGGATTTTCAGGTTGCCATGGAATATTATCAGAAAATCCAATTGACTGATAACGCTTTTGACAAATCTTATTATTGCACACATTTAATCACTATAGGGATTTTCAGGTTGCCATGGAATATTATCAGAAAGTCCAAATGACTGATAACGCGTTTGATAAATCTCAATATTATACACATTTCAACACAATAGGGATTTTCAGGTTGCCATGGAATATTATCAGAAAATCCAATTGACTGATAACGCTTTTGACAAATCTTATTATTGTACACATTTAATCACTATAGGGATTTTCAGGTTGCCATGGAATATTATCAGAAAATCCAATTGACTGATAACGCTTTTGACAAATCTTATTATTGTACACATTTAATCACTATAGGGATTTTCAGGTTGCCATGGAATATTATCAGAAAATCCAATTGACTGATAACGCTTTTGACAAATCTTATTATTGTACACATTTAATCACTATAGGGATTTTCAGGTTGCCATGGAATATTATCAGAAAATCCAATTGACTGATAACGCTTTTGACAAATCTTATTATTGTACACATTTAATCACTATAGGGATTTTCAGGTTGCCATGGAATATTATCAGAAAGTCCAAATGACTGATAACGCGTTTGATAAATCTCAATATTATACACATTTCAACACAATAGGGATTTACAGGTTGCCATGGAATATTATCAGAAAATCCAATTGACTGATAACGCTTTTGACAAATCTTATTATTGTACACATTTAATCACTATAGGGATTTTCAGGTTGCCATGGAATATTATCAGAAAATCCAATTGACTGATAACGCTTTTGACAAATCTTATTATTGTACACATTTAATCACTATAGGGATTTTCAGGTTGCCATGGAATATTATCAGAAAGTCCAAATGACTGATAACGCGTTTGATAAATCTCAATATTATACACATTTCAACACAATAGGGATTTTCAGGTTGCCATGGAATATTATCAGAAAATCCAATTGACTGATAACGCTTTTGACAAATCTTATTATTGTACACATTTAATCACTATAGGGATTTTCAGGTTGCCATGGAATATTATCAGAAAGTCCAAATGACTGATAACGCGTTTGATAAATCTCAATATTATACACATTTCAACACAATAGGGATTTACAGGTTGCCATGGAATATTATCAGAAAATCCAATTGACTGATAACGCTTTTGACAAATCTTATTATTGTACACATTTAATCACTATAGGGATTTTCAGGTTGCCATGGAATATTATCAGAAAATCCAATTGACTGATAACGCTTTTGACAAATCTTATTATTGTACACATTTAATCACTATAGGGATTTTCAGGTTGCCATGGAATATTATCAGAAAATCCAATTGACTGATAACGCTTTTGACAAATCTTATTATTGTACACATTTAATCACTATAGGGATTTTCAGGTTGCCATGGAATATTATCAGAAAGCCCAAATGACTGATAACGCGTTTGATAAATCTCAATATTATACACATTTCTACACAATAGGGATTTTCAGGTTGCCATGGAATATTATCAGAAAATCCAATTGACTGATAACGCTTTTGACAAATCTTATTATTGTACACATTTAATCACTATAGGGATTTTCAGGTTGCCATGGAATATTATCAGAAAGTCCAAATGACTGATAACGCGTTTGATAAATCTCAATATTATACACATTTCAACACAATAGGGATTTTCAGGTTGCCATGGAATATTATCAGAAAATCCAATTGACTGATAACGCTTTTGACAAATCTTATTATTGTACACATTTAATCACTATAGGGATTTTCAGGTTGCCATGGAATATTATCAGAAAGTCCAAATGACTGATAACGCGTTTGATAAATCTCAATATTATACACATTTCAACACAATAGGGATTTTCAGGTTGCCATGGAATATTATCAGAAAATCCAATTGACTGATAACGCTTTTGACAAATCTTATTATTGCACACATTTAATCACTATAGGGATTTTCAGGTTGCCATGGAATATTATCAGAAAGTCCAAATGACTGATAACGCGTTTGATAAATCTCAATATTATACACATTTCAACACAATAGGGATTTACAGGTTGCCATGGAATATTATCAGAAAATCCAATTGACTGATAACGCTTTTGACAAATCTTATTATTGTACACATTTAATCACTATAGGGATTTTCAGGTTGCCATGGAATATTATCAGAAAGCCCTAATGACTGATAATGCGTTTGATAAATCTCAATATTATACACATTTCAACACAATAGGGATTTACAGGTTGCCATGGAATATTATCAGAAAATCCAATTGACTGATAACGCTTTTGACAAATCTTATTATTGTACACATTTAATCACTATAGGGATTTTCAGGTTGCCATGGAATATTATCAGAAAATCCAATTGACTGATAACGCTTTTGACAAATCTTATTATTGTACACATTTAATCACTATAGGGATTTTCAGGTTGCCATGGAATATTATCAGAAAGTCCAAATGACTGATAACGCGTTTGATAAATCTCAATATTATACACATTTAAACACAATAGGGATTTACAGGTTGCCATGGAATATTATCAGAAAATCCAATTGACTGATAACGCTTTTGACAAATCTTATTATTGTACACATTTAATCACTATAGGGATTTTCAGGTTGCCATGGAATATTATCAGAAAGCCCAAATGACTGATAACGCTTTTGACAAATCTTATGATTGTACACATTTAATCACTATAGGGATTTTCAGGTTGCCATGGAATATTATCAGAAAGTCCAAATGACTGATAACGCGTTTGATAAATCTCAATATTATACACATTTCAACACAATAGGGATTTTCAGGTTGCCATGGAATATTATCAGAAAATCCAATTGACTGATAACGCTTTTGACAAATCTTATTATTGTACACATTTAATCACTATAGGGATTTTCAGGTTGCCATGGAATATTATCAGAAAATCCAATTGACTGATAACGCTTTTGACAAATCTTATTATTGTACACATTTAATCACTATAGGGATTTTCAGGTTGCCATGGAATATTATCAGAAAATCCAATTGACTGATAACGCTTTTGACAAATCTTATTATTGTACACATTTAATCACTATAGGGATTTTCAGGTTGTCATGGAATATTATCAGAAAGCCCAAATGACTGATAACGCGTTTGATAAATCTCAATATTATACACATTTCAACACAATAGGGATTTTCAGGTTGCCATGGAAATTTATCAGAAATCCAATTCTCTTATATTTAAATATTATCTAAGAGGTCAGTATAAATTATTAGATTTGTTATTCATTTTGGTGCACGATCATAGTTAGCCCGTTTGGTAGTTCACGATCAGACCTGTCTCCAGCGGGTGCCGGGTTTCGGACGCGAGCCGGCATATTAAGCGGGTGGAGGCACATCCGGCCAAACGTTATACGAGCTCGATATGTTTAGAATAGCTGAGGAGTCCAAAATCATACGAGATATGTAGGCCGGGTTCTAGAAACGAGCATTCAGAGTCGTTTGTTAAAAGAAAAGCTCTTTCTAGTGACCTTAGCATCGGTTGTGATAGTTCAGACTCTGTCTATCCTTCGCAGGGTTGAGTGCCGAGTCTCATCGGATTAGTCATCCGAAATGATAATACTCACAATAGTATAAACCAGTAGTTTCTATCGTGCCATGTTTTGTATGCTTATTTAGCGTGGAAGTCAGTAGTGGTGTGCGCAAAACTGAACGCGACGTCGGCGTTTTAGTAAAGATCCTTTCACTCGGAGATGGGTGTTATCATTCGGGTAGTGCACCAGTCTGAATAATCGATCCGATTTTTTCTATTACTGATTAAGAGATAACAGTAATCAGGGTAAATTCGGGGGCTCTGAGTTCCAAACTTAACATTGCCACTTTTCTGAGATATAATACATTAAACTTTTTAGCAATTTATATATATATATATACATTTTTACACTTAATATTTTCAGGTAACCACAAAATTAAATCGATTTCGGTAATATATCGAATGGACCAATTTTTCTATTGCGTTTTTATACGAAACATTTTCATATACATTTTTGCACTTAGGGATTTCAGGTTACCACGAACTTAAATCGATTTCGGTAATATATCGAGTGGACCAATATTTCGATCGCGTTTTTACAGAAAACAATTTCATGTACATTTTTGCACTTAGGACTTTCAGGAAACCATGAAATTAAATCGAATTCGGTAATATATCGCAAGGACCAATATTTCGGTCGCGTTTTTACACAAAACAATTTCATATACATTTTTACACTTAGGATTTTCAGGAAACCACGAAATTAAATCGATTTCGTTAATATACCAAATGACCAATTTCCGATCGCGTTTTCATGCAATACAATTTCACAACATTTTTATACTTAGGATTTTCAGGTAACCTTAAAATTAAATCGATTTAGGTTATTTGCGGCAAAAACTTATTTTCGCGTCTATATTTATTTTCTATCAATTTTGTATCCTATTTACGTACATTTTTCTGTCTCGTCTTTTCGAATTGAAGTTTTTATGTTAACAGCAAAGTTCTTTACTGTGTATATATTTTTTCACAAACACAATAATTATATTTTTTTATTAATCAGTTTTTCAATATTATCCATCAGTTTATAGATTTATAAAACTTCATCGAACTTCATTTTACATATATTTTCACGGATTTCATTAGAGGACGTCTGCTGCTTCAACTCATCTACAACGTGTCAAGATATGGGTCTAAAAATAGAAATTATGCTTATTGCATTTATCACAGCTATATAAATTATAATCTACTTTTTTGCTTCTTCCAGTTAGCTTTTGAAGTTGGTTTGGAAACTGGCCATTTCCAAATTTAACTTTTTATATTTTTTAGTCAAAGGTATAAGTACAATAATTATTTAACAATAATAAACAAAATAGTACCTAACGGAACTCTTGTGGAGTTCGCCTTCTTGTATGTTCTTTTTTTTAGGTTTTGGGTGTTTCGCATTATTTTTCGTGTTTCAAGAAATTTGACCTTTTTCAACGTATAATGTTATATATGTTTTTATTTTTTTTTGTTTCTATATTATCTATGAGCTATGTTAAACATTTCAACTATTTATGAGGTAGTAAGAAAAATATTGTTTTATTTATTTATTTTTCGAACAGTGGATTTTTGAAGTTAGTTTGGAAACAGGCCATTTCCAAATATAACTTTTCGTATTTTTTAGGTAATGGCAGACGTAAAGGTAGGTGCAATAATTTCTGATTATTTAATACAAAAACAATGAAATATTAGTAACGTAACTTTTGTCTATTAGTTCGCGTTCTTATAATATGTTTCCCCCCTTAAAAAAATGCGAAATTTATAAACTATATTGTCGCCAGGGTTTGGCACTGCAACCTGACTTTTTTAAATTTATTTTATTCTCATCTTTGTTGACGTCTGATTATATTATACAATAAATAACATTTCCGACTAATTTTTCAGACATTCTATTAATAACAATAATCAATTTACGTTTCTAATGCAATAATATTACGCGACACGATAAAAATTCATGGATGTTTTTGAAAAAGGCGATTAGAATTTATTAAAATGTGTACGCGATCCGGTTATTGTAATAAATAAGTATAATTGTTTGATTTGAAAATGTTGTTAATCATTTTATTTGATTTTTGCAATTTCATACATTATACCTACTTAAAAAAAGTTAATCAGATTACACAGTTACCTAATTGCATGTTTGTTAGATCATAGTTACCTATGGCCTATCGTCTATGCTATAATCAGGTTGGTAACACTGCGACATTCAAATAAAAAATGAACAACGACCTGTCAAACAATTAATTAATTGTTGTGTTTATCAGCGTTTGGTATTTTTGAACATAAAGTGTAAAATTTTCAAATTTTATATAATGCAATTGTTGAAAAATGTTTTTAAAGGTTTCTTATTAATATTTGTGATATTACTTCAGTGGTGGTTTTTGTAATAATTGGTGTTTTTTGTGAAAACGTTTTCTGCTGAAATCGCCTATCTATGTTGCATTATAATGTCATCAGAGATGCAGTCAATTGTCTTGTAAGTACAAATTATATTGAAAATAAATAAATGTTTGTTCATCTAATAAAAATTAACTGTCGAGAAATTCTTTGTATTTAAAGAGCCCATTACTAATTTAGATATTTTGTATTTATTTCTGATTTTTTTTCAATTTTTTAAGTTTATTTCAGATATGATCATGGAGACTGCAGGACTCATGCCTGGCGGTCAGGATGAAGGAGGTCCTACAGGCTGAACCAACTAAGAAATGATCAGAAAACAGAAACCAAAGCAGGGAGCAAGGGGTCCGACCGGCCAAAGATCCTGTTCTGTTGACATGTCATAACAACGTGGGGCCCAGGGATATAAGGTTTGCTGATATAGACATGTTACGTAAATGTGTCTTACGAGACTATTATTTGCTGTTTATAAGGTAGGAAATATTATCTTTTTGATAGCAATATTAATTTTAAGGATAATTCATTAATTAATATACAAACAAATGCACAGTAAATAATTTTTAATACTTTTAAATCCGAAGATATTGTATTCCAACAGTACGAAAGACTAATTTCCTGATCGCGTTTTCATACAATACAATTTCATACACATTTTTACACTTAGGATTTTCAGGTAACCACAAAATTAAATCTATTTCGGTGATAAATCGAATGAAGCAATTTTTCTATCGCGTTTTTACACAAAACAATTTCATATACATTTTTACACTTAGGGTTTTCAGGTAACCACGAAATTAAATCGATTTCGGTAATCTATATCGAATGGACCAATTTTTCTATCGCGTTTTTATACAAAATAATTTCATATACATTTTTACACTTAGGGTTTTCAGGTAACCATGAACTTAAATCGATTTAGTTAATATATCGAAAGAACCAATTTTTCGATTGCGTTTTCATACAATACAATTTCATGGAATTTTATCAGAAAATCCAATTGACTAATAACTCGTTTGACAAATCTGATTATTGTACACATTTCTACACTATAGGGATTTTCAGGTTGCCATGGAATATTATCAGAAATCAAAATTGTCTGATGACGCGTTTAATAAATCTGAATATTTTACACATTTCAACACAATAGGGATTTTCAGGTTGCCATGGAATATTATCAGAAATCAAAATTGTCTGATGACGCGTTTAATAAATCTGAATATTTTACACATTTCAACACAATAGGGATTTTCAGGTTGCCATGGAATATTATCAGAAAATCCAATTGACTGATAACGCTTTTGACAAATCTTATTATTGTACACATTTAATCACTATAGGGATTTTCAGGTTGCCATGGAATATTATCAGAAAGTCCAAATGACTGATAACGCGTTTGATAAATCTCAATATTATACACATTTCAACACAATAGGGATTTACAGGTTGCCATGGAATATTATCAGAAAATCCAATTGACTGATAACGCTTTTGACAAATCTTATTATTGTACACATTTAATCACTATAGGGATTTTCAGGTTGCCATGGAATATTATCAGAAAGCCCAAATGACTGATAACGCGTTTGATAAATCTCAATATTATACACATTTCAACACAATAGGGATTTTCAGGTTGCCATGTAAATTTATCAGAAATCCAATTCTCTTATATTTAAATATTATCTAAGAGGTCAGTATAAATTATTAGATTTGTTATTCATTTTGGTGCACGATCATAGTTAGCCCGTTTGGTAGTTCACGATCAGACCTGTCTCCAGCGGGTGCCGGGTTTCGGACGCGAGCCGGCATATTAAGCGGGTGGAGGCACATCCGGCCAAACGTTATACGAGCTCGATATGTTTAGAATAGCTGAGGAGTCCAAAATCATACGAGATATGTAGGCCGGGTTCTAGAAACGAGCATTCAGAGTCGTTTGTTAAAAGAAAAGCTCTTTCTAGTGACCTTAGCATCGGTTGTGATAGTTCAGACTCTGTCTATCCTTCGCAGGGTTCAGTGCCGAGTCTCATCGGATTAGTCATCCGAAATGATAATACTCACAATAGTATAAACCAGTAGTTTCTATCGTGCCATGTTTTGTATGCTTATTTAGCGTGGAAGTCAGTAGTGGTGTGCGCAAAACTGAACGCGACGTCGGCGTTTTAGTAAAGATCCTTTCACTCGGAGATGGGTGTTATCATTCGGGTAGTGCACCAGTCTGAATAATCGATCCGATTTTTTCTATTACTGATTAAGAGATAACAGTAATCAGGGTAAATTCGGGGGCTCCGGGTTCCAAACTTAACATTGCCACTTTTCTGATATTTAATACATTAAATCCGGATCGAAACGTTAATGTATTAATTTTAATACATTAAACTTTTTAGCAATTTATATATGTATACATTTTTACACTTACGGTTTTCAGGTAACCACAAAATTAAATCGATTTCGTTAGTATACCAAATGACCAATTTCCGATCGCGTTTTCATGCAATACAATTTCACAACATTTTTACACTTAGGATTTTCAGGTAACCTTAAAATTAAATCGATTTCGGTTATTTGCGGCAAGAACTTATTTTCCAATCGCGTCTATATTTATTTTCTATCAATTTTGTATCCTATTTACGTACATTTTGATACTGATTTTTTTCTGTCTCGTCTTTTCGCATTGAAGTTTTTATGTTAACAGCAAAGTTCTTTACTGTGTATATATTTTTTCACAAACACAATAATTATTTTTTTTTATTAATTAGTTTTTCAATATTATCCATCAGTTTATAGATTTATCAATTTTCATCGAACGTCATTTTACATATATTTTCACAGATTTCATTAGAGGACGTCTGCTGCTTCAACTCATCTACAACGTGTCAAGATATGGGTCTAAAAATGGAAATTATGCTTATTGCATTTATCACAGCTATATAAATTATAATCTACTTTTTTGCTTCTTCCAGTTAGCTTTTGAAGTTGGTTTGGAAACTGGCCATTTCCAAATTTAACTTTTTATATTTTTTAGTCAAAGGTATAAGTACAATAATTATTTAACAATAATATACAAAATAGTACCTAACGGAACTCTTGTGGAGTTCGCCTTCTTGTATGTTCTTTGTTTTAGGTTTTGGGTGTTTCGCATTATTTTTCATGTTTCAAGAAATTTGACCTTTTTCAACGTATGATGTTATATATGTTTTTTTTTTTTGTTTCTATATTATCTATGAGCTTATGAGCTATGTTAAACATTTCAACTATTTATGAGGTAATAAAAAAAATATTGTTTTATATATTTATTTTTCGAACAGTGGATTTTTGAAGTTAGTTTGGAAACTGGCCATTTCCAAATATAACTTTTCGTATTTTTTAGGGAATGGCAGACGTAAAGGTAGGTGCAATAATTTCTGATTATTTAATACAAAAACAATCAAATATTAGTAACGTAACTTTTGTCTGTTAGTTCGCGTTCTTATAATATGTTTCCCCCCTTAAAAAATTGCGAAATTTATAAACTATATTGTCGCCAGGGTTTGGCAATGCAACCTGACTTTTTTAAATTTATTTTATTCTCATCTTTGTTGACGTCTGATTATATTATACAATAAATAACATTTCCGACTAATTTTTCAGACATTCTATTAATAACAATAATCAATTTACGTTTCTAATGCAGTAATATTACGCGACATGATGAAAATTCATGGATGTTTTTGAAAAAGGCGATTAGAATTTATTAAAATGTGTACGCGATCCGGTTATTGTAATAAATAAGTATAATTGTTTGATTTGAAAATGTTGTTAATCATTTTATTTGATTTTTGCAATTTCATACATTATACCTACTTAAAAAATTTGAAAAGTAGTTTGACCCTGCAGGCCATCCCTGTAACTTCCCGCTATTTTCGAGTTCAAAACGCTCAAAAATATGTCAAATATAGCAAGAAGTTTATTTTTTAGCTCTTCGAGCTCAAAAAAAAAACACTTTGTTACGAAATTTTCGTTCACGATATCTCATGAACAAATGAAGCGATTTTGATGCGATTTGCGGCAGTCGACGCAATTTTTTAACCTTAAAAAGTAATTTTATACAGAAAAATCGATCTCATAGGAATTTTACGAGAAATTTAAAAAAAAACACTTTTTAAAAATTTTTCGTTCACGATATCTCGTGAACAAATGAGCCGATTTTGATGCGGTTTGCTGCAATCGACGCAGTTTTTTTAACCTAAGAAAGTAAATTATTACAAAAAAATCGATTTGATAAGAATTTTACGAGTAATTTTAAAAAATTACTTTTTTCCTAATTTTTCGTTCACGTTATCTCATGAACAAATGAACCAATTTTGATATGGTTTGCGGCGATCGACGCAGTTTTTTTAGCTTAAGAAAGTAATTTATTACAAAAAAATCAATCTGATAACAATTTTAAGAGTCATTTTAAAAAAACACTTTTTTACGATTTTTTCGTTCACGGTTTCTCGTGAACAAATGAACCGATTTTGATGCGGTTTGCGGAAATCGACGCAGTTTGTTAAGGAGAAGAGCTGATTAGTTTTTGGAATTAATCGGTTTAGTAGTTTAGAAAATTTTTTACAAAAACAAATTTTTAAAAATTTTTGAAACTTGTTTTTTTAAGATTTCTCAAAATTTTTTGGGCCGAATCGTTTCAAATTTTCAGGAAGTCTAAGTTCACCAAGATCACGTCAGATGCCGCAAACCACGTTTCAGTCGGACACTCCGTTCAAAAGATATAAAAGGTTTACATACATACATACACACACACACACACACACACACACATCCATACATACAGCCCTACGGACATCATCGCCAAAATAGTTTCAATAGCTTCCTAGGACCCCAAAACGTCGAGATCTGGCGAAAACTCGATTTTCGAAAATCGGGGTGAAACCAATAACTTCCCGATTTTTGAAAAAAAAAAAATTTTTTTTTTTTTTTTTTTAAAGCGGGAAGTTAAAAAAGTTAATCAGGTTACACAGTTACCTAATTGCATGTTTGTTAGATCATAGTTACCTATGACCTATCGTCTATGCTATAATCAGGTTGGTAACACTGCGACATTCAAATAAAAAATGAACAACGACCTGTCAAACAATTAATTAATTGTTGTGTTTATCAGCGTTTGGTATTTTTGAACATAAAGTGTAAAATTTTCAAATTTTATATAATGCAATTGTTGAAAAATGTTTTTAAAGGTCTCTTATTAATATTTGTGATATTACTTCAGTGGTGGTTTTTGTAATAATTGGTGTTTTTTGTGAAAACGTTTTTTGCTGAAATCGCCTATCTATGTTGCATTATAATGTCATCAGAGATGCAGTCAATTGTCTTGTAAGTACAAATTATATTGAAAATAAATAAATGTTTGTTCATCTAATAAAAATTAACTGTCGAGAAATTCTTTGTATTTAAAGAGCCCATTACTAATTTAGATATTTTGTATTGATTTCTGATTTTTTTTCAATTTTCTAAGTTTATTTCAGATATGATCATGGAGACTGCAGGACTCATGCCTGGCGGTCAGGATGAAGGAGGTCCTACAGGCTGAACCAACTAAGAAATGATCAGAAAACAGAAACCAAAGCAGGGAGCAAGGGGTCCGACCGGCCAAAGATCCTGTTCTGTTGACATTTCATAACAACGTGGGGCCCAGGAATATAAGGTTTGCTGATATAGACATGTTACGTAAATGTGTCTTACAAGACTATTATTTGCTGTTTATAAGGTAGGAAATATTATCTTTTTGATAGCAATATTAATTTTAAGGATAATTCATTAATTAATATACAAATAAATGCACAGTAAATAATTTTTAATACTTTTAAATCCGAAGATATTGTATTCGAACAGTACGAAAGACTAATTTCCTGATCGCGTTTTCATACAATAGATACAATTTCATACACATTTTTACACTTAGGATTTTCAGGTAACCACAAATATAAATCTATTTCGGTAATCTATATCGAATGGACCAATTTTTCTATCGCGTTTTTACACAAAACAATTTCATATAAATTTTTACACTTAGGGTTTTCAGGTAACCACGAAATTAAATCGATTTAGTTAATATATCGAAAGAACCAATTTTTCGATTGCGTTTTAATACAATACAATTTCATGGAATTTTATCAGAAAATCCAATTGGCTAATAACTCGTTTGACAAATCTGATTATTGTACACATTTCTACACTATAGGGATTTTCAGGTTGCCATGGAATATTATCAGAAATCAAAATTGTCTAATGACGCGTTTGATAAATCTCAATATTATACACATTTCAACACAATAGGGATTTTCAGGTTGCCATGGAAATTTATCAGAAATCCAATTCTCTTATATTTAAATATTATCTAAGAGGTCAGTATAAATTATTAGATTTGTTATTCATTTTGGTGCACGATCATAGTTAGCCCGTTTGGTAGTTCACGATCAGACCTGTCTCCAGCGGGTGCCGGGTTTCGGACGCGAGCCGGCATATTAAGCGGGTGGAGGCACATCCGGCCAAACGTTATACGAGCTCGATATGTTTAGAATAGCTGAGGAGTCCAAAATCATACGAGATATGTAGGCCGGGTTCTAGAAACGAGCATTCAGAGTCGTTTGTTAAAAGAAAAGCTCTTTCTAGTGACCTTAACATCGGTTGTGATAGTTCAGACTCTGTCTATCCTTCGCAGGGTTGAGTGCCGAGTCTCATCGGATTAGTCATCCGAAATGATAATACTCACAATAGTATAAACCAGTAGTTTCTATCGTGCCATGTTTTGTATGCTTATTTAGCGTGGAAGTCAGTAGTGGTGTGCGCAAAACTGAACGCGACGTCGGCGTTTTAGTAAAGATCCTTTCACTCGGAGATGGGTGTTATCATTCGGGTAGTGCACCAGTCTGAATAATCGATCCGATTTTTTCTATTACTGATTAAGAGATAACAGTAATCAGGGTAAATTCGGGGGCTCTGAGTTCCAAACTTAACATTGCCACTTTTCTGAGATTTAATACATTAAACTTTTTAGCAATTTATATATATATACATTTTTACACTTAGGATTTATAGGAAACCACGAAATTAAATCAATTTCGGTAATATATCGAATGGACCAATTTTTCTATCCCGTTTTTACCCAAAACAATTTTATATACCTAAATTTTTACACTTAGGATTTTCAGGTAACCACGATATTAAATCGATTTCGGTAATATATAGAATGGACCAATTTTTCTATCGCGTTTTTACACAAAACAGTTTCATATACAATTTTACACTTAGGGTTTTCAGGTAACCACGAAATTAAATCGATTTCGATAATATATCGAGTGGACCAATATTTCGATCACGTTTTTATACAAAACAATTTCATATACATTTCTACACTTAGGGTTTTCAGGTAACCACGAACTTAAATCGATTTCGGTAATATATCGAGTGGGCCAATATTTCGATCGCGTTTTTATACAAAACAATTTCATATACATTTTTACATGAATCTGGCAAAAGTGATTTAGTTTTATATGCATACCTTTTTACGTAACCAACGAAATTTATTTTTTTGTTTATTTTTTATCAATTTCGTATTTTGTGTATACGTACATTTCGATACTGCTTTTTTTTATTTAATTTGAATTGAATTTTTTTCTTTGTAGCAAAATTATTTACTGTATATATATTTTTACGCCAGCACAATTATTATTTTTTTTCTATTTAATTTGTTTATCATTATTATTCATCAGTTCATAGATAGGTATATCAAACTTCATTGAACATCATTTTACATATTTTTTCACGGATTTCATCAGAGGACATCTCCTTCTTCAAGTCATCTACAACGTGTCAAAGATATGGGTCTCAAAATGAAAATGATGCTTATATTTATTACATTTATTAGAGTTATTAAATTATAATCTACTATTTCGTTTCTTCTTGTTAGTTATTGAAGTTTATTTGGAAACTGGCCATTTCCAAATATCACTTTTTGCATTTTTTAGGTAAACGTAAGTATACAACAATTATGTCACAATAATATATAAAATAGTACCTAACGGAACTCATATCGAGTTCGCCTTCTTGTATGTTTTTTTTAGGTTTTAGGTGTTTTGAATACTTTTTTGTATTTTTTTAGAAAACGGACATTTTACATTTTGTATTTCTTGCGATCTAAATAACGTATATGTTATAATGTATTTTTTTTTTGTTTCTATATTATGAGTTATGTTCAAGTTCAACAGAAATCAACTATTTAATAAAAAAAAATTGTTTCATTTATTTATTTATGAACAGTGGATTTTTGAAGTTAATTTGGGAACTGGCCATTTCCAAATATGACTTTTCGAATTTTTTAGGTGTTGGCAGACGTAAAGGTAGGTGCAATAATTTCTGCTTATGTGATACAAATAAATCAAATATAGTAACGTAACTTTTGTCTATTAGTTCGCGTTCTTGTATGTTTCCCCCCTTAAAAAATTGAGAAATTGTTGATAAGTAAATTTCCTTTTTTTTTGTTTGATTTTATATAACACGTATATAAAAATCACGTTGAATAGATTCCGACCATCCGCAACCTTGTATCTACTTTATTTTCGGATATAAGTATAATCATTTTCAATCGTTTTATATTAATAAACTATTATTTGTTGAGTGTCGCAAGAGTGATAATAGAAATATTTACTATGAAAAAAAAAAATTGGTTGTCTGTAAAGTCGGTTTACGGACGATAGTTTTACGTGATAACGTATTCCGTAATACATAACCTAAATTTATATAATAATTATAATAATTCGAATCTATGATATTGCATCTTTCGCTTCAAATTTAGGTTAATTTTATTTATTTAAATTACTCACCATATAATATAATTGTTTTTTTTAACTTTCTTTCTCTCGTATTTATTTTAAGTCTCAAAGATTAGCTGTCATAATATTTATAAAACAATTGTTTCACTGTTTATATAAAATTCCAGAACCTACTTACAATATTTAAGTATTTTCATACGTCAAAAAATTGATTTTTATAATGATAAAATTTGTAAGAAAACGATTTTTTCGAGAGATGAGACCTAGCTAAAACGATTTTTTGCCCCCCAAAATCCCTTTTCAGTAAATTTCATCCAAATCGTTAGGGCCGTTTTCAAGAAAAGCACGCACAGGGTCAGGCGGAACGTTACGAACGTTAGGAACGTTACGTTAGGAACGTTACGTTAGGAACGTTACGTTAGGAACGTTACGTTAGGAACGTTACACTTTTTCGTACATGCAGCCGGTGTTTTATCAATTTATAAGATTGGTGATTCATCAATTTATAAGACGTTATCACGTCAAAAAAATGGATGTAGTTAACATTTGCTTCCTGATATCAGTTCGTAATTAGTTTCTTAAAAGGAGGGAGTGAGCAGTAAGTAAGTATAATCTATTTTTGTATATAAATCAAATCTTTGCTCTGATTTATGAAACGCCAATAAAATTTTTAATATTCCGTAAGGAATATTTTTCTATAGACGCGTGAACAATAAATATTTTTAAAATATATAAGTTGCGTAAATCCATGCTTTAATTCTGTACCAAGTTTCAGTTAATTTGACTTTATTGTTTAGAACTTTAGAATAGAATAGAATCGAATATTTAAATTTGTGTTTGATCAAATTTCATCGAACGTGATTTTAGATATATTTTCAAGGATTTCATCAGAGGACATCGCCTTCTTCAAGTCATCTATAACGTGTCAAGATATAGATCTCAAAATGAAAATGATGCTTCTATTTATTGCATTTATTAGAGTTATATAATTATTATAATCTACTATTTCGTTTCTTCTAGTTAGTTTTTGAAGTTGGTTTGGAAACTGGCCATTTCCAAATATAACTTTTTGCATTTTTTTAGGTAAACGTAAGTACAACAATTATTTTACAATAATATAATATAAAATAGTACCTAACGAAACTCTTGTCGAGTTCGCCTTCTTGTATGTTTTTTTTAGGTTTTAGGTGTTTTGCATAATTTTTCGTATGTTTTAAGAAAACGGACATTTTGCATTTTGTGTTTCTTGCGACTTAAGTAACGTATATTATGTTATAATGTAACATTTTTTTTGTTTCTATATTATGAGTTATGTTTAACAGAAATCAACTATTTAATAAGAAAAATTATTGTTTCATTTATTTATTTATGAGCAGTGGATTTTTGAAGTTAGTTTGGAAACTGGCCATTTCCAAATATAATTTTTCGAATTTTTTAGGTAATGGCAGACGTAAAGGTAGGTGCAATAACTTCTGCTTATGTGATACAAATAAATCAAATATAGTAACGTAACTTTTGTCTATTAGTTCGCGTTATTGTATGCTTCCCCTCTTAAAAAATTGCAAATTTTTTGATAAGTAAATGCCCTTTTTTTGTTTGATATTAAATAACACATATATAAAAAATCACGTTGAATAGATTCCGACCATCTGCAACATTGTATCTATTTTATTTTCGGATATAAGTATAATCATTTTTAAATGTTTTATATGAATTAATATTTTTTGAGTGTCGCAAGGGTGATAATAGAAATATTTACTATGAAAAAAAAATGGATGTAAACATTATTTGCATCCTGATATCTCAGTTCGCAATTAGTTTCTCAAAAGGAAGCAGTGAGCAGTAAGTAAGTATAATCTATTTTTTTATATAAATCTCACCTTTGCTTTGATTTTTTAAACACCATTAAAATTTTTAATATTCCGTAAGGAATATTTTTCTATAGACGCGTGAACAATAAATATTTTTAAAATATATAAGTTGCGTAAATCCATGCTTTAATTCTGTTTCAAGTTTCAGTTAATTGGACTTAATTGTTTAGAATAGAATAGAATAGAATACTTATGTTTATGTTTGATCAAATTTCAGCGAACGTGATTTTAGATATATTTTCACGGATTTCATCAGAGGACATCTTCTTCAAATCATCTACAACGTGGCCAGATATGGGTCTCAAAATGAAAATAAAGCTTATATTTATTGCATTTATTAGAGTTATATAATTATAATCTATTTCGTTTCTTCTAGTTAGTTTTTGAAGTTGATTTGGAAACTGGCCATTTCCAAATATGACTTTTTGCATTTTTTAGGTAAACGTAAGTATACAACAATTATTTCACAATAATATATAAAATAGTACCTAACGGAACTCTTATCGAGTTCGCCTTCTTGTATGTTTTTTTTTAGGTTTTAGGTGTTTTGCATACTTTTTCGTATGTTTTAAGAAAACGATCATTTTGCATTTTATGCTTCTTGTGACCTAAGTAACGTATATGCTATAATGTATATTTTTTTTGTTTTTCTATATTATGAGTTATGTTTAACAGAAATCAACTATTAAATAAGAAAAATTATTGTTTTATTTATTTATTTATCGAACATTGGATTTTGAAGTTAGTTTGGAAACTGGACACTTCTAAATATAACTTTTTACATTTTTTAGGTTATGGTAGACATAAAGGTAGGTGCAATAATTTCTACTTATTTAATGCAAATAAATCAAGTATAGTAACGTAACTCTTTATTAGTTCGCGTTGGTATATAAAAAGTCAATAATAAAATTAAAAAGTACAAAATGTTAATAAGGTTAAAATTTTATAATGCAAATCGCGATTGTTATAATAACATTTAGTAATTAAGAATGTTTTCATTTTTTTTTTATTTACACAGTTGCAATTTTTGCGCGTTAATAGGTATGGTATCAAATAATATGTCGATTGCCATATGGTATAAGTTTTTTGCGATAAAAGATTTAGTTTATATCTATACTAATATATAAAGTTGAAGAGTTTGTTTGTTTGTTTGAACGCGGTAATCTCAGAAACTACTGGTTCGAATTGAAAAAAATTTTTTTTGTTGGATAGCCCATTTATCGAGGTAGGCTATAGGCTATAGAATATCACGCTACTATCAATTGGAGCGGAATATCAATGAAAAATGTTGCAAGATGTATCTCAAAATTAGTCCGTTCGACATATATTATTATCAGGTGAAATGCCTTAAATAAACATTGCAATATTAGCGCATGACGATCACAAGCCCGGATAGCTCATTCGGTAGAGCGTAAGACTCAATGCCGGGGTGTTGGATTCAAGCCCGACGTCGGCGACTATGTTTTTATTTTTTTTTTATTTTCTACATTGCTTTCTTCTAAGGCTTACGTTTCAATTTTTTAAAATTTTATTACGACTAATTAAAATTAAATAAATCTAATTAATAGCTCATTTGAAAACTGTTACAACTATAGGTAGGTACCTATATAAAAACAATTTTCGTACAGTGTTTTCAATTAAATATTTATTATAATATTAAAAGAAATTTATTACTTAAAAAAAGTATAAATACTGCTTTTTAACGACAAAAACTTTTGAACGGTAACTCCGATCATGAAGTTTGGACACAACATTTATCTCGGTAAACTAAGATTAATGTGCGTACTCATGTCCCTTCTTTCCCCATTCGTTCTCTTGCATCCGGGGGAAACCGGACGGGACCGCTAGTAATATATAAACTAAATGTTCTATCGCAAAAAAAATACCAAAAAAATTCTCAGAATCGTTTCAAATTTGAAATTTAACCCTTTAGTATAGATGAAAATCTGCTGTTACAATTTAAACAAAATCGGTTTGACAGGACCGGACTTCTAAGAAAACACTAGCTTGCGAATATAAAATAATAATTTTTCTGACTGAAGGGCGCATAGTATAGTATAGTATAGTTTTCCTCTTTTAAGCTGTACCTATATTTAGAGATAAGAATTGTCAACAATACTAAAATAACAGAATATTTAAAAGATTTACATTCACTAAGAATTATATAAAGACGTGCATATAATTTGGTGCAGCTGCAGATGTTGGATTGACAATGGCCTAGTTTATATGAGAGGCGTTCAACGCGCGTTGACCCAACGCGCGTTTACAGTTTCTATACAGTTGTATAGGACTGTTTATATGATAACGCGCGTTGGTGGCGCGTTGAACGCGCGTTATCATATAAACAGTCCTATACAATTGTATAGAAACTGTAAACGCGCGTTGGCCCAACGCGCGTTTACAGTTTCTATACAATTGTATAGAACTGTTTATATGATAACGCGCGTTGGTGGACGACGCGCGTTCAACGCCATGACAACGCAAATACCCTGTCAACGCGCGTCAACGCGCGCTTACATCATGTCTAACTAAACATTGATTAGCATTGCTGTGTTTAGGCCTAGTTTATATGAGAGGTGTTCAACGCGCGTTAGCCCAACGCGCGTTTACAACTTCTATACAATTGTATATAACTGTTTACATGATAACGCGCGTTGGTGGCGCGTTGAGCGCGCGTTATCATGAAAACAGTTATATACAATTGTATAGAAGTTGTAAACGCGCGTTGGGCTAACGCGCGTTGAACGCCTCTCATATAAACTAGGCATTGTAATTATGAAAAAAAAACGTAATTTATTAATTGGTCAAAAACAAAGTCTAGTTCACGTAGCCACACTGTCTATAAAAGCAAATACACTATATTGTCGGCAGGGTTTGACACTGCGACCCGAGTTTTTTTTATTTACGACTAATTAAAATTAAATAAATAGCTCATTTGAAAACTATTACAACTATAGGTACCTATATAAAAATAATTTTCCCACAGTGTTTTCAATTAGATATTTATTATATTTTATTAAATGCAGTAATTATTGATTTAAAAGTTTGTTACTTAAAAAAGTATAAATACCGCTATTTATCATTGTATTTTTTAGCAAAACGTGAAAGTACTTAGAGCCATATATGGACGGTTAAGTCCTGTTGTTTATTCTGCTTGCAGTATACATCTCTTTTCATTTATATTTATTCGACACTAGATGACACATACATATTATAAATATTTTCATCAAAAAAAGAGGTTTGAGTTTGAAATAAGTAACAAAGCAGGGAATTGCCGAAAACTGCAAAAAATTTGAACACAACATTCATTTTGGTAAAATAAGATGAATATGCGTACTCATATCCCTCCCTTCCCCATTCGTTATTTTGTATGCGGGTGAAACCGGGCGGGACCGCTAGTTATTAATAAAGTTAAACTCTATTCTTCCTAAAAAATAAAGATATACAATACAAATATGAGTAAACGATTAAAAAAATAAGTAACAATCAATTCTTTTTATATATATTATACTAGTTGCTCCCCGCGGCTCCGCACGCGATTGTGATGAAACACGGTAGCGACAAAAGTAGTGGAGCTTTCGGCAAAAACACGGCAGTCTGTATCTACAAGCCAATAAAAGAAGTTAAAATTATTTTTCTAATTAATAAATATAATTTAATAAAATAAATTATCATTTCAATTATTTCAAGAACCTTTACAACACTTAGCAAACAAAAAGTATGATCTAACTGCTAAAATGCTAAAAAACATTTTTTTTAAACTCGTGCATTGAGACACAGCGACCCGCAATAACCCGCTCGCGCGTTCTGAGCCCGTGCGACAGGCAGCCTTTGTGATATTAAGTCGTTGGAGGGGAAAGCGGTGAGTGGAAGTTTCGAGTTAAGTCCCGATAGTGACATTTTTGGAAAATATTTTTTTCTTATATAGTATTGTAAGATTGTAGAAGTTTTGTTCCAAAATATGTATTGAAGGAGATTTATTTGGTTGAGGAGCAATAGAAATAAGCTTTACCAAAGTAGGTATCGCTTGTGGCCAACGTTTCGAAAATTATGTTTTCATCCTCATCTCAACTTGTATTGAGGCCCTGAGGATGAAAATATAATTTTCGAAACGTTGACCACAAGCAATACTTTGGTAAAGCTTATTTCTATTTGAAATAAATTCCACTTTTCATTCCTATAATACTAGAAATGGAAATTGCTTATCCTTGCCGCTACACAGGTTAAATATAGTGCAGAATAACTATAATGATTTAACAGTGACATTTCTTAATAAGCTTCTTAGTCATAATTTGCAAAGCTTGCCTATGAAAAAATTAATTTTAAGATACTGATTTTTTAAAATTCGTTTTTTAATTGTATTCTCTGACGTCATACTGTATTCAATACGTATGTGCAATTAATATATTCTATTCTATACTTACATCGCGAGTAAAGCCGCGTGTAAGGTCTAGTATTGAAATAAAATGGATCACGCGAGCAAAAACAGTTGTATGATAAATTATTAAACTATTTTGCACAGGAAGAAAATAAAAATCAGAACAATGCACAGAAAAACTATATTATATCAATTGTTAGCTATTATATTGATTTAAGTGTGGATTTGAACAGTCGTGTACTGAAACCAGAGATAGGCAGACGAATTTTAAATAACGGGGGAAACAAACTGATTTTGAAATAACATTTCAACTGTAAAAAAACTATGTCTTTTATTGCGTCATTCAAGTGTTTGTTTGCAGTTTCAAGCTTAGTATCCTGCAATCCGCTTAACATAAAAGATGAAAAACTCGTTCACAAAACTACAAAACAGAAATTGCTAAGTTTGGCTCTGATTATTTCAACTATAGGAACATTCATTTGGTACTTTAATGGCATGATGATATTTATACGAGAATGCGGTATAAGCGTGGTCATAGTTATAAATGAAGTATTAATAGTGACTATTTATACGTTTGGAACCGTCGTTATACTACTCACCAAATACAACAATTACCAAAAATATAAAACTGTTTTCAAAACATTCCAAGAAATAGACAATCTATTTAATATTAACCGAGATTATAAATTTATGCGAGTGACGATATTTAGATTCTGCTGGATTGTAATAATTTCTATGATCGCAATTTCACTTTTGGATATAGTGGCATATATAATAATGATAACGTTGGAATATGCTAAATACTATTGGTGGAGATACGTTTGTTTTTATGTTGTAACTGTTTCTGGGATACAAATGGTAACCTTATGGATATTAGTATTTTACAGATTTCGTATAGTCAACAGAGAACTTCGTTCATTATTGGACAGTTACAACGGATGTGTGTTGCGCAGTTGCAAAATCTGTTCAATTGTCATTTCCATTTTGTCCAACGATACGAAAATTGTTAAGAAAACGCGAGCACTTGCAAAATGTCACTTGCTGTTGTCCGATCTCATGAGAATATTTTCATCGACATTAGGCCTGGAATTGTTTTCATTTTTCGGTATACTGACATCTGCTGGACTCTCCTCATTGTTTTACATGGCTCGAGTTTACACAAATACTTTTCCCTTCCGACATCATAAAATCATATATATTCAAATGCCAACATGGATTCTGTTTTCATTTGTAAGTTACTTATTTTTCAACTTATAACTCTCTTTCTGTTATTATGGTGTTACTTTTTTAGCTTGGCATTGTTTTGGCAAGTTTTTTTTGTCACTTTTTGACACAAGAATCCAAAAAAACCGCAAATCTAGCTAATTACAATCTACGTAAAATGGCGGAGTTGACTAATGACAGCTATGAGGTTTTAAAATCGCCACCGTATCAAGCATTGGAAGATTTGATAAACCAAGTGCTCGAGTTTCCCGTAAATATTAATGCGTTTGGTTTCTTCATCATCGATGCTCGCACCATACATGACATTGTAGCTTTGTGGATCACCTATGGTGTCATTTTCATGCAATTTTTTGATTTACAGGTTAATTTAAATTAACTGAAATGTCTAATACTTCAATATTTTGACGTGGAAACATTTTGTAAATTGGTGTTAAGTAAATATGTGGCAAACATTAGAGGGTTATTTCTTGGCCTATTCTAGGAATATTTTTCCATATGATGATTTCTGAAAAAGAAATCAATATTTTTTTTGTTTTATTAATAGGAATAAAAACTATAGCTTACACCAAAACCAAATGACTAATTTAAAAAACTTTGTCTTGGTCTCGTAAAATCACGTAATAATGCGGATCATTTTCTATAATAATAATAATAATACGGTAGCTTTATTGTGGAATACTGTAAATACAGTGTAGAATGCGTCATATTATTGTTAAAATTGATATTTATAAAAATCTAGCTTAAAATAGTCATTTAAATTGTAATACGGGACACGGGGCTCTAATGCAGGACTGACCCGGGAAATCTGGAACGGTTGATCACCCTAATTATTAGGAGGGGGGATTAACTCCTGTACCCTGTAGTCAGATTAAGATTTTCGGTTGATTCCGAGCGGCGTTGAGTGTGGTCAATATGAAAGCTGATTATCAGCGCAGACAGAGTATTCATATTAAATAATTATGTAGCGAACAGAACAGGTTGCAGCTTTGTTGCTGCTTGGTGACAATGTTACAACTAAATTAAAACCTGATAGAAGTGAAATACACCCAATTAATAAATCATAGTTGATTTATGGGGAGTACAAATACCTTTTTCCGAAATTACTGGAAAAAATTAAGGGATCAAAAAAAATCCAATTTTAATTTTTTTGTGCGATCAGCGGCTGCTGAGATATTGAAGGTTAAAGACAAAAAGATCCTTTTCCATTCAGCAAGAAGTGGTCCTATAGAAACTTTTCAAAAAAGAAAATTAAAGCTGAATGAACAAGTTATCCGATCCATATAGTGGTTAAATTGGAAAATTTTTTTCCAAGTTCGTAGACCGAAAAAATTTAGAAAAAAATTTTTCTTCGGTATTCATTAGGATTGAGCGGAAAACATTGCTTAAAAAAAATTTTCATCGTAAGATCTCAAAACTAGAAACTTTGAGCTTTAAAATCCTTTTTTTAAAATACCAGTATGATCATTTTTAAGGAAAATACAGTCACTTGAAAAACCTCAAAAAATTTGGTAATTTTTTTTGATCCTTTAATTTTTTCCGCTAGTGTATTATAGAAAAGTAATATTGTGCGAAGAAGACTATATTTACATTGCTAATTCAACTATGGCGCTATTTTTAGATTCATAAATTAAATAATTAAATAAATAATATTCAAATCTTTGATTAACGTCTGATTAGAACTCTTCAATAAATAAAAAATAATAAGTTTATTTATTAAATAAATAATATATAAAATAAATAATGTAATAATGAAAATAAATGAATACAATTTTTTTCCTGAATTTCCCGAAAGTTCTATATTTTAAAACTTTAAAAAATACTATGTTTTTTTCAAAACAAAAGGTGACAACCCTAATTGTAGCAAACAGTAGCTACACTTTAATGTATTAAGTAGTACGCACTATGCCGTAAAAAAACTAATGTATTATAATTATTATTATGAATATACAATATATTTATTTCTATTTTACGTGACATATTGCATATCATTCTATCTTTTTTAAATATTCCTTTGCCGATAATTTATGTTGTAATGTTTTGTAATTCTGGATATGAAATGAATATAGCACATCCCTATTTTAAACCTGCTGTATACTATGTGTGTGTTGGTGTACCAACCCGTGTAATAGTATGTATGTCACTATAGAGTATAGGCATATGATAATTGATAATTCGGTTCTCTTTGTCAATCCTTCCCACATGTGTGAAAGATAGAGAGCATTCAATTCTCATAGACCACAATATATTAGTTGTACTATAATGAATGGAATATTTCAAAATGTTTCCTCACCACACGCCGCACAATACAGTTTCTCCTCTGAGATCGGCAAACGGGCTCTTAACATGTTTTTTTTCCGTTCTGTCTTTCAGTATTGTCAACACTTATTTTTTTCTTAAATTAAGTTTATTAAATTATTCAATAATTACTGAATAGTTCTCACCAGACGTTAATCAAAGATTTTATTAAAATTTATAATTAAGTTCAAAGTGTCGTTAGAGTGATTTACAAATAAGGCCAGCGTATAGTATTATGTAAAATTTCGCGCCTTGTAATTCTTGAATACCTTGCGCATATACTTCCACTGGTATTCAAATAAAATCGAACACTGCAGCAAAAACAGTTGTATGATAAATTATTAATCTATTTTGCACACGAAGAAAATAAAAATCAGAACAATGCACAGAAAAACTATATTATATCAATTGTTTTATTATATTGATTTAAGTGTGGATTTGAACAGTCGTGTAATGAAACCTAACACAAACAGACGGATTTTAAATTACGGGGAATACAAACTAATTTTGAAATAACGTTTCAACTGAAAAAAAAACTATGTCTTTTATTGCGTCATTCAAGTATTTGTACGCAGTTTCGAGCATAGTGTCCTGCAATCCACTTAACATACAAGATGAAAAACTCGTCCACAAAACCACAAAACAGAAATTTCTAAGTTTGGTTCTGATTTTTTTAACTATCGGATTCTTCGTTTGCTACATTCACGGCATAAAGTTATTTGTACGAGAACACAGTATGGGCGTGATCTCAGTTATAAATGAAGTATCAGCAATGGGTATTCATTTATTTGGAACTGTGGTTACACTACTCACCAAGTACAATAATTACCAAAAATATAATACTGTTTTTAAAACATTCCAAGAAATAGACAAATTATTGAATATTAACCGAGATTATAAATTTATGCGAGTGATGATATTTAGATTCTGCTGGCTTGTTATAATTTCCATAAGCGCAATTTCACTTTTGGATATAGTGGCATATATAATAATGATAAAACTGGAATATGCTAAATACTTTTGGTGGAGATACGTTTGTTTGTATATTGTAGCTATTTCTGTCTTACAAACGGAAACCTTATGGATATTAGTATTTTACAGATTTCGTATAGTCAACAGAGAACTTCGTTCATTATTGGACAGTTACAATGGATGTGTGTTGCGCAGTTGCAAAATATATTCAATTGTCATTACCATTTTGTCCAACGATATGAAAATTGTTAAGAAAACGCGAACGCTTGCAAAATGTCACTTGATGTTGTCTGATCTCATGGGAATATTTTCATCGACGTTAGGCCTGGAATTGTTTTCATTGTTCGGTATATTGACAACTGCTGGACTCACCGCATTGTATTACATGGCTCGAGTTTACACAAATACTTTTCCCTACCGATTTCATAAAATCTTATATATTCACATGCCAACATGGTTTCTGGTTTCATTTGTAAGTTACTTATTTTTCAACTTAATCCTATGAAATGTTACCTTTGTGTAATTATGTTGACTTTTTTTAGCTTGGAATTGTTTCGGTAAGTTTTTTTTGTCACTTAATGACCGAAGAATTCAAAGAAACGGCAAATCTAGCTAATTACAATCTTCGTAAAATGGCGGAGTTGACTAACGACAGCTCAGAGGTTGTAAAATCGGCGCCGTATCAAGCATTAGAAGATTTGGTAAACCAAGTGCTCGAGTTTCCCGTAAATATTAATGCGTTTGGTTTCTTCATCATCAATGCTCGCACCATATATGACATTTTAACTTTGTGGATAACTTATGGTGTCATTTTCATGCAATTTTTTGATTTACAGGTTGATTTAAATTAACTGAAATGTCAAATATTTCAATATTTTGACGTGGAAACTTTTTATAAATTGGTGTTAGGTTAACATGTGGCAAACATTTAAAGGGTTATTCCTTGGCCTATTCTAAGAATATTTTGCTATATGATGATTTCTGAAAAACCCTTTTGCTTTGAAGATAAAGAGTGAGCAAATTTTGATATCAAAAAGTACATGTAAAGCTGCTCAATCTATAATAAATGTTCGAAATGACTTCCTCCACCTTTTTTGACAAATATCGAATATGGTTGTAGCAAATTTTGTTCACCCTGTATCTTCAAAGCAAAAGGATTTTTCAGAAATCATCATAGGACAAAATATTCTTAGAATAGTTCAAGGAATAACCCTTTGAATTTTACAGAGTATATACTATGTGAATTCACATTTCTTGGATCTATTTTTATTTTTACTTTGAAAAAACATTTTTCAAAGTAATTTTAATCATATGGACGTGTAGATAAAAGCACAAGGCGTCATATGATGTCTTTCAGTGCTAGGCACGAAGTGGTGCTGAGGCAGGTTTTCAAAGTCATAATATTTTTTTTATGATAGAAAAAATAAATCGATTAAAATAATTTTCAACACCACTTTGGCCAAAATGATTACGAATATATACCTATATTTTTTTTTAATTGGTTAAGGATGTACCAGTACGATATCAATTTGGAAAAAAGACTTGATTCTTATTTTATATGAAGTTTAAGGTCAAATCATACGAAAAAAGCCATGTTTTCGTGATTTTTTTTCTGACGACGCAGTTAAAATTTCTTTACTCAACCAATGGTACATTGAAGTATGACACTCGAAGAATGTTTCATCGTACAAAGAAATATTAAAAAATACGGCAATGGTGGCAATTGTTCGGACGTGTCTCGAAAAAAAGTTGAATTGCGGTGCCCCTCATAACTTGGTGCTGGATCATCTGAAATCAAAAAATCAAAGTTCATTCGTTAGATAATAGTTTTCCCCAGGTAACGCTGTCGAGTTTTTTTTTTCCAATTTTTTTCATTTTTTCGAACACTTTGAAGTGAAAAACACAATTTTGTGGGAAAAAATCGGCTAATTTGTTATTGCGAAATCAAAATTATGAACAAAAAAAAAACTCGACAGTGTTACCTGGGGAAAACTATTATCTAACGAATGAACTTTGATTTTTTGATTTCAGATGATCCAGCACCAAGTTATGAGGGGCACCACAATTCAACTTTTTTTCGAGACACGTCCGAACATTTGCTGCCATTGCCGTATTTTTTAATATTTCTTTGTACAAATTTGATGAAACAGACCAGGTATAAACCCGTTTGTCCTTGCCTTGAAATTTCGATAAATGGAACTGGGAGGTAAGGTACTACATTAATAGAGAGCGAAACATCTGCCGGGTAACAATAGCGCGCTCGGGTCGGGGCGCTCGGGTCGGTTCGGGTATAGGTACAAAAATCCGGCAGGTATAAAAATACTCATAACTTCGTCAATTTTGCTCCAATTGACTTGAAATTTTGACACAATATTCTTCAGATATTACGGATTCAATTTCGAAAATAAAAAAAATGCAAAAAAAAAATTGAATACCTAACCCCCCCCTTAAATACGTCTAAATAATTTTTGAAAAATTGTTGTCGCCGATCCGTCACTTTGCTATAAGTCCAATGTTATGCTTACTTTTCAAGTCAATTATTTATTTAAATAATCGGCTTATTCCCTTTCAAATTTTCAGAATTTGTTTTAGACGTATCTAAACTCTTAAGGAATCATTTATTGCATAATCTATACAAATATTATAAAGAGAGAGAGCAAATTTTGTGAGTCTGTGTGTACGTGGAGGGTAATCTCCGGAACTACTGCACCTATTTGAAAAATTCGTTCATCGTTTAAAAGGTACATTACTCCTGACCATCATAGACTATACATATATTATATAATATATTATGTTCAAATTAGCTGAAGTTATGATGATATTCGTCAACTAAGTCGGAAAAAGTCGTGCCTCTTGAGAGCTTCCACGGCGTCCGCTGCGGGAATAGTTAAAGTTAAACGAAAATAATGAATGGCTGAATTGTTCCTCCTGAAAAGTTCTAAAAAAAGTCCTCGACAGCATATATTTATCTTCTCCTAAATCTAATAAATAATGAACTATTTACGGAGCTGTTTTAACGGATCTATAGTGTTAATCTATATTTAAATAAATGTGTTTATTATTTTAAGTATTTAATTTAGAACATTATTAGACAAAATAATTTTGGTAGCAGTCGGCGATGCCGGGAATGTCAGCGTGAGGGAGGCTCAAGTATGCGAAGAGGGGACCTAACAAAATAAATGATATTATGAGCAGGCCCTGGAAAAACAATGTATATTATAAACGTCAAAATAATTATGATTCACGGTGTAAATCACCAATTTGGACTGTAAATTATTTGATTTGAAAATAAAAGAGAGGATAATATATTTTTGTGAGCAGTTTTAAGTAATATTCCAGTTTTTTATATTTCTAATTTTTTTATAGTGTTTTTACATAGTGAGTTCATTAATATTAGTTCAGTCGACGGAATATTTTGTTTCAAATTACATTTTTGCCTAAAATTGTTGTTTGATAATTGAGAAACACGGCTTTAATGTCTCCCCCTCGTGTTAAAATTAAAACGCTTTTCGTGGAGACCAATTTTGCAACGTAAGTCGCCGAATAAACGGTAACAATCTACAAATTCGGACGAAGCCGTACTGGGCTACTAGTGTATATATAATATTACTGACTTTACTATGCAACTTACGCAGGTTTTAAACTCGATTTTGAACCTTGAGGCCTCTAAAAAGGTCTAAAACGGTTCAGAGTTGAATAAATTTTAAGTTGAATTCAGTTATTCAATGTTATCTTAAATACTTTTGTCGGGATGAAATTTTACAAATTAGTGCTTCATAGTATTCTTACTATATTTTAGTCACTTGTACTTATATATTATAGAAAAATAATATTGTGCAAAGAAGACTATATTTTCATCGCTAATTCAACTCTGGCGCTATTCTTAGATTCGTAAATTAAATAATTAAATAAATAATGTTATATAAAATAAATATTGAAATAATGAAAATAAATGAGTAGGTACTATTTTTTCTTGAATTTCCCAAAAGTCAACTTTAAAAAAATACTATTTTTTTTTCAAAACAAAAGGTGGCAACCCTAATTGTAGCAAACAGTAGCTACACTTTAATGTATTAAGTAGTACGCACTATGGTGTAAAAAAACTAATGTATTATAATTATTATTATGAATATACAATACATTTATTTCTATTTTACGTGACATTTAATATCATTCTATTTTTTGTAAAATATTCCTTTGCCGATTATTTATGTTGTAATGTTTTGTAATTCTGGATATAAAATGAATATAGCACATCCCTATTTTAAACCTGCTGTATACTATGTGTGTGTGTTGGTGTACCAGCACGTGTAATAGTATGTATGTCACTATAGAGTACAGGCATATTATGATAATTGATAATTCGGTTCTCTTTGTCAATCCTTCCCACATGTGTGAAAGATAGAGAGCATTCAATTCTCATAGACCACACTATATTAGTTGTACTATTATGAATGGAATATATCAAAATGTTTCCTCACCACACGCCGCACGATACAGCTTCCCCTCTGCGATCGGCAAACGGGCTCTTAACATGGTTTTTTTCCGTTCTTTCTTTCAGTATTGTCAACAGTTATTTTTTTCTTAAATTAAGTTAATTAAATTATTCAATAATTACTGAGTAGTTCTCACCAGACGTTAATCAAAGATTTTAATAAAATTTATAATTAAGTTCAAAGTGTCGTTAGAGCGATTTACAAATAAGGCCAGGGTATATTATGTAAAATTTCGCGCCTGGTAATTCTTGAATTACTTGCGCATATACTTCCACTGGTATTCAAATAAAATCGAACACTGCAGCAAAAACAGTTGTATGATAAATTATTAATCTATTTTGCACACGAAGAAAATAAAAATCAGAACAATGCACAGAAAAACTATATTATATCAATTGTTTTATTACATTGATTTAAGTGTGGATTTGAACAGTCGTGTAATGAAACCTGACATAAACAGACGTATTTTAAATTACGGGGAAAACAAACTGATTTTGAAACAACGTTTCAACTGAAAAAAAAACGATGTCTTTTATTGCGTCGTTCAAGTATTTGTACGCAGTTTCGAGCATAGTGTCCTGCAATCCACTTAACATACAAAATGAAAAGCTCGTCCACAAAACAACAAAACAGAAATTTCTAAGTTTGGTTTTGGTTATTTTAACTATCGGATCATTTTTTTACTACTTTCACGGCGTAAAGTTATATGTACGAGAATACAGTGTTGGCGTGCTCACAGTTATAAATGAAGTATCAGCAATGGGTATTCATTTGCTTGGAACTGTGCTTACACTACTCACCAAATACAATAATTACCAAAAATATAATACTGTTTTTAAAACATTCCAAGAAATAGACAAATTATTGAATATTAACCGAGATTATAAATTTATGCGAGTGATGATATTTAGATTCTACTGGCTTCTTATAATTTCCTTAAGCGCAATTTCACTTTTGGATATAGTGACATATATACTAGTAATAACGTTGGAATTTGCTAAATACTATTGGTGGAGATACGTTTGTTTGTATATTGTTGCTGTTTCTATTTTTCAAATGGTAACCTTATGGATATTAGTATTTTACAGATTTCGTATAATTAACAACGAACTTCGTTCATTATTGAACACTTACAATGGATGTTTGTTGCGCAGTTGCAAAATATATTCAATTGTCAATACCATTTTGTACAACGATACGAAAATTGTTAAGAAAACGCGAACGCTTGCAAAATGTCACTTGATGTTGTCTGATATCATGGGAATATTTTCATCGACGTTAGGCCTGGAATTGTTATCATTGTTCGGTGTATTGACATCTGCTGGACTCACCGCATTGTATTACATGGGTCGACTTTGCACAAATACTTTTCCCTTCCGATTTCATAAAATCGTATATATTCACATTCCAACATGGTTTCTGGTTTCAATTGTAAGTTACTTATTTTTCAGCTTAATTCTATGAATTGTTACCTTTCTGTAATTATGTTGTTGCTTTTTTAGCTTGGAATTGTTTTGGCAAGTTTGTTTTGTCACTTTTTGACAGAAGAATCCAAAAAAACCGCAAATCTAGCTAATTACAATCTACGTAAAATAGCGGAGTTGACTAATGACAGCTCTGAGGTTTTAAAATCGCCACCGTATCAAGCATTAGAAGATTTGATAAACCAAGTGCTCGAGTTTCCCGTAAATATCAATGCGTTTGGTTTCTTCATCATCAATGCTCGCACCATATATGACATTGTAAATTTGTGGATCACTTATGGTGTCATTTATATGCAATTTCTTGGAGTAAAGATTCAGTTAAATTAACTGAAATGTCAAATATTTCAATATTTTGACGTGGAAACTTTTTATAAATTGGTGTTAGGTTAACATGTGGCAAACATTTAAAGGGTTATTCCTTGACCTATTCTAAGAATATTTTGCTATATGATGATTTCTGAAAAACCCTTTTGCTTTGAAGATAAAGAGTGAGCAAATTTTGATATCAAAAAGTACATGTAAAGCTGCTCAATCTATAATAAATGTTCGAAATGACTTCCTCCACCTTTTTTGACAAATATCGAATATGGTTGTAGCAAATTTTGTTCACCCTGTATTTTCAAAGCAAAAAAATTTTTCAGAAATCATCATAGGACAAAATATTCTTAGAATAGTTCAAGGAATAACCCTTTGAATTTTACAGAGTATATATGTGAGTTCACATTTCTCGGATCTATTTTTGTTTTTACTTTGAAAAAACATTTTTTGTAAAAATAATTTTGATCATATGGACGTGTAGATAAAAGTACAAGGCGTCATAATGATGTCTCTCAGTGCTAGGCACGAAGTGGTGCTGGGGCAGGTTTTTTTTTTACAAGGTCATAATATTTTTTTATGTTAGTCCAATGACAACTATTAGAGAAATATCGATTAAAATAATTTTTAACACCACTTTGGCCAAAATGATTACGGATATATATATTTTTTTAAATCGGTTAAGGATGTACGAGTTCGATATCAATTTGGAAAAAAGACTTGGTTCTTATTTTATACGAAGTTTAAATACATCTAAATAATTTTTGAAAACTTGATGTCGCCGATCCGTCGCTTTGCCATAAAGCCTTTTTTACACGTATTAAGTTGTCAAGTAGGTAACTAAATTTTAAGTTAATTTTAACTTAATTTTAAGTAATCGATCGTTTACACGTGTCTAACTTACGCACTCTTTAGTTCACCATTTTCTTAACCAAATAAATAATGTTATATAAAATAAATAATGAAATAATGAAAATAAATGAGTACTATTTTTTCTTGAATTTCCCAAATGTCAATTTTAAAAAAATACTATTTTTTTTCAAAACAAAAGTTGGCAACCCTAATTGTAGCAAACCGTAGCTACACTTTAATGTATTAAATAGTACGCACTATGCCGTAAAAAAACTAATGTAATATAATTATTGTTATGAATTTACAATACATTTATTTCTATTTTACGTGACATTTAATATCATTCTATTTTTTGTAAAATATTCTTTTGCCGATAATTTATGTTGTAATGTTTTGTAATTCTGGATATAAAATGAATATAGCACATCCCTATTTTAAACCTGCTGTATACTATGTGTGTGTTGGTGTACCAACCCGTGTAATAGTATGTATGTCACTATAGAGTATAGGCATAATATGATAATTCGGTTCTCTTTGTCAATCCTTCCCACATGTGTGAAAGATAGAGAGCATTCAATTCTCATAGACCACAATATATTAGTTGTACTATTATGAATGGAATATTTCAAAATGTTTCCTCACCACACGCCGCACAATACAGTTTCTCCTCTGAGATCGGCAAACGGGCTCTTAACATGGTTTTTTTCCGTTCTTTCTTTCAGTATTGTCAACAGTTATTTTTTTCTTAAATTAAGTTTATTAAATTATTTAATAATTACTGAAGAGTTCTTAACAAACGTTAATCAAAGATTTTAATAAAATTATATTATTAAGTTCAAAGTGTCGTTACACCGATTTACAAAAAAGGCCGGGGTATATTATGTAAAATTTCGCGCCTTGTAATTCTTGAATTACTTGCGCATATACTTCCACTGGTATCAAAATAAAATCGAACACTGCATCAAAAACAGTTTTATGATAAATTATTAATATATTTTGCACACGAAGAAAATAAAAATCAGAACAATGCACAGAAAAAACTATATTATATCAATTGTTCTATTATATTGATTTAAGTGTGAATTTGAACAGTCGTGTAATGAAACCTGAAATAAACAGACGTATTTTAAATTACGGGGAAAACAAACTGATTTTGAAACAACGTTACAACTGAAAAAAAAACGATGTCTTTTATTGCGTCATTCAAGTACTTGTTCGCAGTTTCGAGCATAGTGTCCTGCAATCCACTTAACATACAAGATGAAAAACTCGTCCACAAAACCACAAAACAGAAATTTCTAAGTTTGGTTCTGATTTTTTTAACTATTGGATTCTTCGTTTGCTACTTTCACGGCGTAAAGTTATATGTACGAGAATACAGTGTTGGCGTGCTCACAGTTATAAATGAAGTATCAGCAATGGGTATTCATTTGTTTGGAACTGTGGTTACACTACTCACCAAGTACAATAATTACCAAAAATATAATACTATTTTTAAAACATTCCAAGAAATAGACAAATTATTGAATATTAACCGAGATTATAAATTTATGCGAGTTATGATATTTAGATTCTACTGGCTTTTTATAATTTCCTTAAGCGCTATTTCACTTTTGGATATAGTGGCATATATACTACTGATAACGTTGGAATATGCCAAATACTATTGGTGGAGATACGTTTGTTTGTATATTTTTGCTGTTTCTATTTTTCAAATGGTAACCTTATGGATATTAGTATTTTACAGATTTCGTATAATTAACAACGAACTTCGTTCATTATTGAATACTTACAATGGATGTTTGTTGCGCAGTTGCAAAATATATTCAATTGTCAATACCATTTTGTCCAACGATACGAAAATTATTAAGAAAACGCGAACGCTTGCAAAATGTCACTTGATGTTGTCTGATCTCATGGGAATATTTTCATCGACGTTTGGCCTGGAATTGTTATCATTGTTCGCTGTATTGACATCTGCTGGACTCACCGCATTGTATTACATGGCTCGAGTTTACACAAATACTTTTCCCTTCCGACATCATAATATCGTATATATTCAAATGCCAACATGGATTCTGGTTTCAATTGTAAGTTACTTATTTTTCAGCTTAATTCTATAAAATGTTACCTTTCTGTAATTATGTTGTTGCTTTTTTAGCTTGGAATTGTTTTGGCAAGTTTTTTTTGTCACTTTTTGACAGAAGAATCTAAAAAAACCGCAAATCTAGCTAATTACAATCTACGTAAAATGGCGGAGTTGACTGATGACAGCTCTGAGGTTTTAAAATCGGCACCGTATCAAGCATTAGAAGATTTGATAAACCAAGTGCTCGAGTTTCCCGTAAATATCAATGCGTTTGGTTTTTTCATCATCAATGCTCGCACCATATATGACATTGTAACTTTGTGGATCACTTATGGTGTCATTTATATGCAATTTCTTGGAGTAAAGATTCAGTTAAAATAACTGAAATGTCAAATATTTCAATACTTTGATGTGAAAACACTTTATAATAAATGAGTAAATTTGAAATTATCACCTAGTGACTTCGATGTCTATGGGTACAGAAATAAATATGCATATCAATATAAATACTACATAATATGATATATACTTATGTTATATTTGCACTAAAGAATTTAATAATTTGCTGTTGATTTGTATATCTAGTTGTTGCATTTGGTGTGGTAATAGTGCAAATTTCTTTTGGCACGCATGGGAAATTAAAAATAACGTACTTATAAATTATATATTTATAATATATTTGGCCGTTATAGTAAAAAATTGTAAGAATTTTTGTGAAGACGAATATTTTAATATTGAGAGGTAGGTATTTAGAGTGTAAATAAGATCCCACCAGAACATAACTATGGAAAATGAAGTCGATTTATTGGTTTCGCCAACAAAAGAATTCAGATCTAATTCTATTGAAGAAATTGCAGAAATCATATTAATATTATAAATGCGAATGTAAGTTTGTTTGTTACGCTTTCACGCAAAAACTACTTAACCGATCATCATGAAACTTTGCACATACACTCTTGAAGGTATTAGAAGTAACATAGGATACTTTTTATTAAAAAAAAATAAAATTTTTTTACGAAAAATAAGAAAATCATATTATCATATTAATATTATAAATGCGAATGTAAGTTTGTTTGTTACGCTTTCACGCAAAAACTACTTAACCGATCATCATGAAACTTTGCACATACACTCTTGAAGGTATTAGAAGTAACATAGGATACTTTTTATTAAAAAAAAATAAAAATTTTTTACGAAAAATAAGAAAATTGTTTGTCAAAATATGTGCAATACCTCAACCCCTGATATGCATGTCACAAGTCGATTTCCATCTCAATCGCGGGCGTAGCCGCGGGTAGCGGCTAGTATTGTATAATATTGTTTGAAATTTTTTAAAAAAGAAAAATTATTGTTTACTTAGTATTTAATCTTTAACTGTATTTATAAAATAAGACATGAAAAATTGCAATGCGAGAGATTTAGTTGTAGGAAAACCAAATGTTTTTTATAAAAAATTTAAATAATGCTAAATATTTTGTGAAGAACGTCCATAGAACTTAATAGACACTTATAGATCTTAGTTCTTTTTTCGGTACTTCTTGGACTGTTCCTTATTTTAAAAATATATTATTTCTTAACAATCAAATCTCAGAGATTTATTTATTTACACTGAAGAATTTTAAAACAATTGTTTCGCACAACGCCGTGACTTGTCTGATAAAGATCTTAAATTATAAACTGTTATGGATTAATTGCAACAAAATAAGTAGCACTGTTCTAAGCTCTCTGAAAACGGTAACAAAACCGTCACCATCTTGCGCAGTAGCTAAAACAAAACTGTTTGTATCGGTTTTTGAGCTAGGTACTGCGTAGGCTGTGACTGTTTTGCTGCCGTTCTCAGACAGCTTGGATCAGAGCTATAATCAAGTAAAATTTCAAGTGCGCACATGATATTTCAATATAAAAATTGTTCTTTACATATTATAGTTTTATAATTAAAAATAGTAACAATAAATAAATATATAAAATTATGATATGTAATCTTGCATGTTCATTGTTAAGAACAGAAATAAAATATCATGTTTGTTTGCTTATTGTTAAATTTCTGTAGGTAATACTATATTATATATAATAAAAAAAAATACCACAAGATTCATTGATAAAATCGTATGAATATTACTCATAAATATGATTAAATAATATAAAAACACTGTTTGTAGTGCTAAATCCTGCCGACAAAATAGTGTATTTACTCATATGCATTGCGTTATGACGTTATTCTTGGAACTTACGATTGTTATACAAAAACGCTAGGTAAAAAATATATTCTCTCTAAATTATTAAATTTCTTTTAGTTTCAATATTCAGTATACATTTTATCAAGCCAACATTTACAGCAAATTATATAGGTACTATACCAATTTATTTCTTAGAAACGGATTGTAAATATTGGCAACCGATTATCTAAAGATAAACACACCTTTACTAAATTAATATTACCTAATTATAAGATCCTCTATTCTAGAAACGATCTTAATACGGATCGAATGACTTATTTCTAGAGATATTCCTAGAGAAGTGATGCTGTAATCTAATCTATAAATGACGTTGATATATTCGTGTCCATAATTATATTAATCTTGAAAATCACAGGGAATTGGACAAGGCATCTAATTCCCTGCGATTTTCAAAACTAACTTTTAAATATTCATGCAGAAGAATTCATTTTAAATATTTCAATAATAAAATCAGGAGAAAATCGACAATAAAGACAAATATTAAGTTTATTTCTCCTAATATGTCATTATTATAAAATGCAAAATTAGAGTGACGCAATTTTTCTTCAGCATATGCATGTTTAATTAATAATAATAAGCATGGCGTCACGAAAGATTCCTGTTCATTTATTTTTTATAACAATTATTTGAATTGTGACGTTGTCAACTTAATAAATGACTCTTTTTGATTGTATTATTATGGAAAATGTACAGAACTAACTAAAATATGTCGTAGATATTATTTGCAATCAAAAGAATTGTTAAATAAAAAATTACTTTTTTGACGTGATAACGTCTTATAAATTGAGTAGCACCGGCTGCACGCACGAAAAAGTGTCACGTTCCGAAATGTGTCACGTTCCGCCTGACCTTCGAGCGGAATACGTTATCACGTAAAACTATCGTCCGTAAACCGACTTTACAGACAACCATTTTTTTAATAGGTACAGTGATATATCTCTTGAATAAGCGATATGCTGAAAAATATCAAGAATATCACGCATAAACCTGTACGAGCAGCACAACACGGAGCAAGAAGGCCTGTTCGTGAAGGTATAATATTATACCTAATATGTTATTTAACGGAATAGCGAACATTAGACCAGCAGCTGCAACCAGCAGCCAGCAACGACCGTCAGTCGCCTGCAATTTCTTACCGATCTAGTATGCAAGCAATGTGTCGTTTTCATTATTTGAATTCATAAAGCTACTTGAAAACTGCACATACGAAACCTACACTAAAACTTGCTGGTTTTGTGCAAGTTTGTGCTGGTTTATAATGGTCTAGTGTGCGACATCGTGCAGGTTTGTGCTCTGCTGGTTTGCAGGTTTATGTTTGACAAGTGTGCGCGGTCTTTAAATTTATGTTTAAATTAAATTTCACATTATGTCCATTGTGTACAAAAAATCGATAAAATTGCTACAAAAGCTTGAGACATCCATGCGTTGGGCTAGAAATATGCGGTTCACGCGGCTTTTGTAATAGCCCAAGATCCCAGAGCCGCCAGACACAACCTATTTTTAAATAAATGAAACCTTACGTTTTGAGTAGTGTTTTATGTACTTAGAACGCTTGGCGTACCTCCATCATTGAGTCTGTGACAAATGTACAGTTACCGGGTGAGAAAGGTGAGTAAAAATAAGAGTCACTCAATTTAAATTTAAATGGCTGATATTTATATACGTTTTGTAAAATATCACTATAAATTAGTATCCAGTATCGCCAGTCACTTTCCGCTGACCACAACTTCTGACAGACGCTTTAAAGCTCAGAGAAAAATTAATGAACATCACTTATTTTTAAATGCTTGATTTTTATATATGTTATTCAGACAACTAGTATTACAAAATTATATTTCAACAGCCGGACAAATTGTAATGACCAAACAGCCCCCCAGACGTAAAAAATAGTCAGAGTAAAATACTAACAGCTGACTATTTTTTACGTCTGGGTGGCTGTTTGGTCATTACAATTTGTCTGGCTGTTGAAATATAATTTTGTAATAGTTGTCTGAATAACATATATAAAAATCAAGCATTTAAAAATAAGTGAAGTTCATTAATTTTTCTCTGTCAGAAGTTGTGGTCAGCGGAAAGTGACTGGCGATACTGGATACTAATTTATAGTGATACTTTACAAAACATATATAAATATCAGCCATTTTTATTTAAATTAAGTGACTCTTATTTTTACTCACCTTTCTCACCTGGTACCTGTACATTTGTCACAGACTCAATGATGGAGGTACGCCAAGCGTTCTAAGTACATAAAACACTACTCAAAACGTAAGGTTTCATTTATTTAAAAATAGGTTGTGTCTGGCGGCTCTGGGATCTTACTCTATAACCCTTATATCCAGCGAAGGGAAAAACGAAGCTTGATACATTGATTCTATATAGGAGCAGCTTATTCCTAATGAAATTTTAATTAAAGAAATACCTTGAAGCTAATCATCTTTAAGTTACAAGCCGACAAAGTTGTACTAAATTTGCATCAAACACCTCGCACTGTGTCCCTTACAGCGACGTTTTATACGATATTTTTCCATTCTAATTTTTTCTTCAGAATTTAATTTGCAGCATATCATATAGGTACTATTTAGTCAAATAGATTTAAAGCTATTTTTTTGTTTATTTCATGTACATATTCAATAACGATAGTAGGTATGTTCCAACCAGTCAGAAAACGGACACGAAACCGTTACCTGCATGCGCAGTAGCTAAAGCAAAATTGTTTATATCGGTTTTGGAACACGTTTTAACTACCTACGCATGACGTTCACAGTTTCATAAGAAATGTTTTCTAACGAAGTACTTTTTTTTAATATAAAATTATTTAATTTGCATTATTTGTATTATCTCCACTTACTTTAATAAAAAATATACAAATAAAAGTAAAACAACTACTTACTTTATTAACATGAAAATGTAGTCTGACAGGTTGAATTTATCAAAGGAAAACGAAAAATATAAATTATAAATAAATTTCAAACAATGTGTAATTTAAAAAGGAAATAATGTTTTTCAATTTGTACAATTATACATTTGAATTTCGATTTGATATATTAATAACACTACCATGAATTGTTTGGATCTTAAACTTTTTATATACCTATATAAACATATTCGTATATGAAACATTTCATTTCATTAATAATATTTTATTGCTTGACAACATAATTATTAAAGCGACTAAAGAGCATCATTTTCCAGTCAGACAAAACTTTTAATTTACTTTGTTTAGAGATTTTGCTATCATAGTTGAAGGGTTTTTTTCTCTTAAAAAAAACTACGTAGATGCATACTTACAAAATATACAAGTACATAAAAATATAGTTTAAAGCGCAAATCTGAACAAAAATACCTCAAAAGTTGGTTTAAAAAAAGCTAAATTTATGTTTCATCACAAAATTATGCACAAATTGACAAACGCTTTTATTAAATTTCGTTAAACCTTAAATTGGATATCATTATTTAATATAAAAACACATTTATTAGAGTCCACTAAAATAGTACATTTGGGTATAAAGAACGTCAGGTTGGTTTGATTTTTGGATATGTATGTTACTAGTGTAAAACTCAAGTTTCCAAACTTTCTTATGTTTTTTTCAAAAATATTTTTATCACAATTAAACTAGAGTAAATTTGTTATAGATTGAGCCTAAAAATGTGACTAAGATAGAGGCTTTTAAAAAAATGACAATTTTCTCTAAAAGTAACGAAAACAGTAATAATTTTTAGTCAGTTTTTGTTCAATATCCCCTAAACTAAGATGGTTGGATCAAACGTTATACAGATGTATTTTTAAGGTGATTAGATTTGCTATACAGTAATAGGTTGTTGCCATCAATATTACACGTACGTTTTATATTAGTTTCACTTGGGAGTTTGTATGTTTGTGTTTTTGTATCAAGAAACACAAATTTTCACAGCTTCGTTGAAACTGTTTCTTGACTATAAATATAACATTCTTATTATTTCGTAACGTAAAATACTATGGCAAATGAACTACACCTCTCAACTCATTTCCTGAAATTACAGAAGCGAAATTAATTAAAAAAGTACAAAAAACAATACGATGCGAGAATTTTTTGTATCTTTTTTAAGAGTCTCCTTTTTTCTTAGTTTGAAATTAAAAAGTTTTAATCATAAATATATTAAGAGACCGTTTTATTTTTTCAAAGTGAAATATTATATTTTTAGGGTTTACAAAAATCCTAAGAACAGTAAATATAATAAAATATAGCTGTAGGTTTTATTTTACTAATATATAATGTACTATTTATTTTAATATTCGAATATCATTCTTAGTTAAGTTAAAAAAAATAATACAATGAATTCTCTGGGATTATTATAAACTACAAAATTTGTTCAATTTTTCAAAATTACGTTTTTTTATTGAATCTCTCTCAAATTCAACACAACTTTCAAATTTGCATTCAAAATTGTGCAGTCAATCTCCGTGCTTTCCTACCATTTTAAAACTAAACAATGTTTACCGCACATTACGAAACCTGCACTAAACGTTGCTGGTCTGTGCTGATCTAGTGTATGACATCGTGCATGTTGCAGGTTAGTATTTTGCTGGTTGTGCCTGACGAGTGCGCGCTGTCTTTTAAAAAGACAAAAAAAAATGTCTAGGAATGCAGTTCAACATTTAATAATGCAGTGGTTTTGCGTTGCCAGGTTTACTTCGTGGTTGGTGATAGATTTTTTTAAACATGGCGTGTTTAAGTTATAGTAAAGCTTTTTTCATTTAGTGCAATCATTACAGAAATAAAATAAAGTTTTCCTATTTAGATTAGCAAATAATGAAAATTAAACTTACATCCTTAAAATGTTTGAACCATAAACAAAGACCAATACGAAAAAAATGTCATTTTACGTTTTATGCTTATAAGCTTATCCCGAATATGAAAGTTCATTTCTAGTTTACCAGTGTAAATCTCTCCGTATAGCGTGGTCCTTTTTTTCCCAATACATTTATGAATAACACACATGAATAATGAATGAAATATTGGTTTCCGTAATTGCGACATCTTTTCTATCGACATTAGGATGAGCACAGAAATTATTCTCAAGAAACTCAATTTCTTATTTGCTAGCGTTGCACTACGTCCCCACATTATAGTGCCTCATTTCACCTGTAAGGCTGTAGATCAGATAGTCAATTGTTGTTCGTTGTAAGTTGATGCAAAACAAAATTTTTACTTTGTATTCCTTAAAAATTGAAGTTGTTTGTAATTTTAACACTTATTTAGAACTTTTAGTTAAATTAGTCTTAAGTTAAAAAAAAAAATTATCGACCAATTTTTCAGACAATATATTGACAAAATATAAAATTGTAATTCAATATAGATTTACGTTTCGGTACGGATTTGGTTTATCTTCAGAATCGAGCTAAAAATATAAAAAAAATTAAAAATTAATTATTATTTAGTTTCTAATAGAATTTGATTTGAGTTTTTTATAATATCAAAATATTAATGAATAAATTATAACAACATTTTTTTAATAAGTAGTCATGGATATATTTTTAGCTTGATTCTGAAGAAAACCCAAATCCGGACCGAAACGTAAATCTATTAAATTATAATTTTATATTTTGTCAATATATTGTCTGAAAAATTGGTCCATAATTTTATTTATTGAAGATTATCAAACGTTAAACAAAGATTTTAATCTTAAGTTATTTCTAACTATAACCGTTTAGTACCATAAATTGTTAATATATTTAAATATTTTATTTTAAAATATGATTATTGTCTTTACAACCGAATTCCGTAATTTATTGTATCAGATGCAAATGATTTATAAATTAATTAGTTTAATTAAACTAATGTGTAAATGAAACCTCAACTAATGTTAATCACTTAAAATATGTAATTTGATCAAAACATAAGTTAGCAGAGAAATGTTAGACACGTTTATATCAAAAAGTGTAATAGCAATGGTAGTTTTTATACACGCGATTATGTATCTGTACATATTAAAACATTTCTATAAAATTAACGTTACATCCCTTGAAGCTCATTCTACCAAAACTGAAAGAACAAAAAGAAAAGAAATAAGAGATATGTACATAGTAAAATAAGAAAGAGGAGGAACGACAAAGAGTTTTATTTCACTTTACTAACAACACCCTTAATTAACTTAATTGCAAACTTACTCGCTTCAGTGAACTTTGACGGTTTTTATGGATCCATCATAAGATCATTGTTTTTACCTATTACAGTAACATCAAAAATAATATATTTAAATCTTTTGAACGGATAATTTTATATTTTGTTTTAATATTATAATAATGGATTTCAACAGACGTATAATAATCTTCTAGTTTTATTGAAATTGTATATAAATAACATACTCAAAATATTATGGAAACAAATTTATTGACAAAATGTGAAGGAATTACTCCATTACACAATATCACCTGCCAAATGCATATTAATAAATTGGTTGTCTGTAAAGTCAGCTAACGGACGATAGTTTTACGTGATAACGTCATAAAGAAACATTGAAATGCGTACAAGCCGACGCTTGGGCCGATCATGCCTCTCTATCGCTTATACCGTGCTCTCACTTGCACGCTTAGGCTCAGGCGGAACGTGACACTTTTTCGTGCGTGCAGCCGGTGTTTCATCAATTTATAAGACGTTATCACGTCAAAAGTAAAATGTTTATTTTATTGTGTTATACTAAGTCTCTTTATAATTTGATATTAATGGAAGAAAGATAATAACAATTGATATTTTTACTCATAGTTGTCAAATATAACACAGAAAGAGTCAATTTTAAAAAATAAAACAATGACTTACATTACATTTGTATTACAGTATCCATTTTATGTATGTATATTACTTTATTAAAGAGAATATTTTTATAATAACTTTTAATTTACTTTCATTGAAGTTTAGATAATAGACCGTAGTTTATTACACATTTTTATCATCGTAATATTCTTTTGATCTAGTGCTATGATAGTATTTGCTATTTTACTAAAATAATATACGTTTCAAAATAACAGTTAAAATAGTATTTTTGTAAAGAGGAAGCAAGAAAAGTGTTTTGGATGACTCATTACATAAATTATTTTCTTATGTCTTTTAAAAACATCTGTAAGACTTTTGGATTTGCTAATAATAATACAAACATGGTGGAACTAAAGATAATGGTGGAAGTAAAGGTGTTAGGCTAGCAATAATTTCAGTACTTTCGAGTCGATCTTCAAATATTGTAACTTCAGAGTCTCCTGAATTATATACGAAAACAAAAGTTCCCCCTAGTTATATAAGCACTGGAATTAGTATCAAAATCAGACATAATGGCGGTGGTAACCTTGGATTCTTCCTCACGAAAAATATTAAAATATGGCTCAAAATAAGCTAAATACCTCACTCGTATAAATTAATGACGTTGTGGCCCCCTTATTTAAAAATATATTACCTATGATTAAATGAGGGGCAATTTAATCATAAACAGGCTGTATTTTAAAATCAACAATAAACGACAGCTGGAGATTCTATGAACCAAATTAAAATAAACAAATTGTCATTAATGCTTCTTTGAAAATGCTTTCTACCCAAGATAAAAGGAGCTTAAAAATGTTTTTGAAGGTTTTTTTGTGTTTTTTAGTACTAAATTAAGTTAGATGCACTCAAATATGTAATTAAATGCAATTAAAGGCAAGTAAACTGGCTAAATTAAGTGGTGTAGAATGTTTTAAGTAAATCACTTAACAAATAGAAGAGCGCGCGCACTTGATTTATTTTTTTGAAAAAAAAAATACTTGGTCAGATTCATATTTTAATTCTGAAAATAAAATCATCCTTGCGTTTTTTCGACCACTTATTTAATATGCTTGTATTAACTTAAACAAGCACACACTTTAATTTTACTTTGTAATTCTTAAATTATTTGCACACTAAAAACTTTATTAATATATGAATACAGTTTACGTAACAAATTATGAATACTTTTAGCTTTTCTTGCCGAATTTTAAAGTAAGGTACATAAAGTATTATTGTTCAAACTCTATTATAAAATTATTAAGACAAATGAAGTATGGAAATATTTCAACTTTTGTTGTATGCTTTTGTCTTAATCACAATGGAGTGTACCAAGTCATATTATTTTCATTTTGTCCACATATTATTTCACAAAATGTTTTTATCAAAAATACATCTTAATTGACGCTCAAACAGAAGAAATATATACTGTATGTTCACCGATGGTTACAGTGAATAATTCATGTATCCTACTAGGTACAAACAAAAAAGTTTTTTTGTTCTACTCGAGGCTTACTGTCGGAAACTGCAGAGGTATTTTTTTTTTTGTATTTTAAACTCAACCAGAAGTGTAAATGCATCCTATTAAGTCAAACGGCAATATATTTTTTTTTTACATTTTGGAAATCTCTATTTTTTTCTATATACTCGACATATAAAAAAATATTCGAGAAAAACGTTATCAATTTATTAATTAAATATACAGTGAAAATGATTAATAATAATTTACACATGTGTGGAGAGCTATTATTTAATTAATATATTGACAACGTTTTTCTGGAATATTTTCTTATATATAACCTTATGACAGTTTTATATAAATTTATAGAGAAAAAACTGAAGATTTCGAAAATGTTAAAAAAAAACATATGTTGCCTTTAGAAAAAATAAAATGCATTTACAATTCCGGTTCAGTTTAAAGTACAAAATAATATACCTCAGCAAATTACGATAGTAAATCTCGAGTCAAACAAAAAACCTATTGCAACTTTTTTGTGTATCTAGTAGGATACACGAATTACTCACTGTTACCACTTTTGGCCTACTTACAAGTAGGTAATAGATCATATGCATGTATTTTTTTTTTATATTTTAACAGATTATTTAGTCAACCATAATACGGAAAAAAATTGATAATCATTTAAAAATGTAATATTACCATAAGAAAAAAAATATTAAATTTCACATTCAAAAATTGACAGTTTAAACAATCGGTCAAGTTGGCGGGCATATGTGACGTCATGATATACGGTGAATGTCAACCTTGATGTCAAATATTCTAAGTGAAGTTTATTTGTTGTTCTCTCTAAATACTGACATAATCTTACTATGAGACGGCACAGTCGTCATGGAAACTGCTGTTGATATATACTCTGACGTATTTCCTACATTTTTTTTATTATTTGTATTTTTTTCAGTGATTATAGATTAATGAAATAATCATTACGATATGATCAGGAACTAAAATATATTTCGATTTAAAAATTTAAACCAACTTGGAGTCTCATGCATATGACCTATTGGAGACCAGAAAAGACTGAAGGGCAGATGATACACATATTGTGTTCTATTTCAATATGTAAACTTATGGAGACTTGTGCTATCAAAGTTGGCGAGCCGTCTCTTCTAAAGTTCGTGTTGCGATTCTAGGCAAGATATACAGGTACAGGAAAGATAGGTCGTTAGTTAGGTAATTCTTTCTATAGGTAAAAACATTTCCAGTGCATAGACAGAAGCGTTCTTTAACCTGTAGTCGTTAACTGCACATTGGATACGCGCGCAGAATTAAACAGAATAAAGAGTACTGAGGTTTTTACAACATCTAGATAAATTAATTGTGTTTATAATAGGAGTGAAAGATAAAGGAAAGTGTATGCGCATCACAACTTTCTTCTTGAATATGCTAATTTCGGGATCTTTCATTATACGCATATACATAGATGCAATGAGTTAGTATGTAACTAACCGACGGCAAAGTTGAATCAAACTGAAAAAAACAGCGAAAAAATCTAATGATGTGCATTGTGCATATAGTTTGAAAGAAAATATCGTTCAATGAGAAAACAGTCTTCGACTGTTTCTACTAATTCAAGCGTGCAAAAGTCTACTAGACTCTACTAAAATGCCATTATTGAATTTAACAGGTATAACGGAAAACATTAAACTGGTGGCGGATTAGTTAATTTTTTTGTATAACTGTTTGTTGTCAGTACCTCGAATATGGCTCAACACTACTTTATGAAATATACACAGATTAGAGGGAAGTTAATAAGAAAAATCGCAGGATTGCGGACAAAAAATTAGATTTATTAATGTGCGACGTTTCGTCTATAGATTTAGACTTTTTCAAGTACAATAAAAAATTCAAAACAATAATTATAAAAATAAACATTAATTAAATATTATTGTTTTGAATTTTTTATTGTACTTGAAAAAGTCTATATCTATAGACGAAACGTCACACATTAATAAATCTAATTTTTTGTCTACAATCCTGCGATTTATCTTACTAATTATTATCTCGATGGACACGATATCTAATATATATTAGAGGGAAGTATTAATTAATTATTTACAGTTGTCATCGTTTGCCTGCAAATTTCTTTTAGATACCTGGCAAATCTCTCTCCAAATGCATAAATGTTCAAATTTTGCAAGACAGATGTTAGTAATATTGTAAAAATTGTAAATAATAATAATTAGTATAAATTTCATCAAGTGGGGTTGAGCCGCGCTAGAGGTACTAACAACAAGAAATGGTAAAAACAATTGTATTGGTCTGCCTCCGATTTGACGTTTTTCATCATTATTTATCTAATAAATTTATTAACGCCAACGCCATTTTATTAGTGTTCTCCAGTAGAGTTTTGTACTGTCAGAGTTTGGAGTACACAAACGTTGATTAACACTAGGTTTCTTGAAATAATGTTGAAATCACTAAACTATAATATTAAGGGTCAAATAGTATTATATCTGTCAAATTATTGTTAAATATTATTGAAATAAAAATATATAACACAAAAAGAATAAAAAATGAATAACCATTAAAAAAAAACTTTTTTGACAAGATTTAAACTACAGAATTCCAAAAGCGATCTTTGCGATAATGTGATTTTTTTGATTATATCAAAACCGAAACAAAAATTAATATTAAAAATCTGGTTCATTTTTTTTGAGTTATAAATTGTCAGATTTTTTAAAATCTAAATATACAAGGAATCAGTAAATTATAATTAAAATTTTTGAACGAGTTAGATCAATCACGACCATAGTGATTCAAAGAAATTAAAAAATAAGCAGAAATATGAAGATCAATAAAAAAATATAAACATTCGGAGTTACGTTCATTCAATGGAATTTTTTAACACTTTGACGGACAAACCGGCTTAGACCGTCATAAACAAAACTTCAAAAGTTTGACACGACGGCTGAAGCCGTCGTATACTACGGAACGTTTTATAGCCAGACGGGTGTAGCAGTCTATTTTCCAGTGTAGAATACATACCCTGTGTGCTCTGTGTCACCGTACAAATATCTACTAAGGCAATAGTCACAACATAACAACTTTTAAAAGTAATTCAAACATATGAAAAAATAAAAAAACTATAGTGTCAAAATTGGAACAAAACTGAATTTTTAAGTGTCCGTCAAAGTGTTAAAAATTATTCATCTCTCGATTAAGGAATTTTACTACTACACAATCTAATTGTTTCGTTTATCCATAAAAAATACGTCATAACTGCAGCTTATAAATGTGTCATTACAAATTCGCCACATTCGCAAACAACCATATTATTGTTAAAACGTTACATTTTTTAAGCTTTATTTATACAAAGTTTTTTTATGTTATTGACGTGATAACGTCTTATAAATTGATGAATCACCAATCTTATAAATTGATGAAACACCGGCTGCATGCACGAAAAAGTGTAACGTTCCGCCTGACCCTGTGCGTGCTTTTCTCGAAAACGGCCCTAACGATTTGGATGAAATTTACTGAAAAGGGATTTTGGGGGGCAAAAAATCGTTTTAGCTAGGTCTCATCTCTCGAAAAAATCGTTTTCTTACAAATTTTATCATTATAAAAATCAATTTTTTGACGTATGAAAATACTTAAATATTGTAAGTAGGTTTTGGAATTTTATATAAACAGTGAAACAATTGTTTTCAAAATATTATGACAGCTAATCTTTGAGACTTAAAATAAATACGAAAGAAAGAAAGTTAAAAAAACAATAATTTATTATTATAGGTGGTGAGTATTTTAATACATAAAATTAACCTAAATTTGAAGCAAAAGTTGCAATATCATAGATTCGAATTATTATAATTATTATAGGTATAAATTTAGGTTATGTATTACGGAATACGTTATCACGTAAAACTATCGTCCGTAAACCGACTTTACAGACAACCAATTTTTATAGCTCCAAAATGGCCTTCTGGAGTTTCGAGTGCTATCATTCTGCAGAGAATTTACCGGAAACAAAGCTTTCCGACATTCGAATCTATATGATGTTGAGTTACATCAAGTACTGCAAGATTGAGGCTAACCACTCATTCGGGTTGATGCTACAGGCAATACGTGAATGAACGATAACTCGTAAAATTATTCAAGTAGGTCAGAGGATAGTTAAATATGAAACCAGCGCGGCGATACAATATGGCATGGAAAGGTTACTTCATTAGTATTCATAGTTTCTGAAAGACAGTAAATGGACTCGACTGTGCATACCGTAGCAATAACAAACGCTCTTTGTAGGTCATATACATACATACACTCTGTATATTATATACTCAACACTGTAAACTCAATGCATGTAAAGACAGATAGTCGTATATACGCGTAAATAGTACACAGTACAGATTACAGAGGGCTAAGCTACTTTTGAAACATACCAACAATTTAATGACTGCGATAAAACTTCACATCTTCTAAATGAATATTATATTATTTCGTATCCGTAAAAAGCCTGCTTTAGAGAAACTTCTCTGGCCATAAAATACGTTTAAAAATTGTATCGAAAATTAATTTTCCTCTCCTCTTCTTCTCATGCACTTTCTTGTGATTTTCTTCGTTTTAATATAATAGATATCACATTTTATTATTTTTTGTTTCAAGATCTCCGCAATTTAAGAAATAATTATGTATAACTTGCGTATCAGTACACACAAATAACAATTTTTTGAATATTTTGTACCTTACTTAGAAGAATACATCAATAATAGTATATTGTGCGACTAGTGAGAGAAGGAGAAGATTCCATGAGCGTGAAATTTGCCGCACGAGCTTAGCGAGTGCGGTAACACGCGAGTGGAATATTCTCCTACGATCAATGGTCGCACATAATATTTTATTCAACTAGCACGAGTAATATGTAATCGGGGCCCTGATAAAAGAGGGAAAAATAATAAATCACTTCATTGATTGACGTACCCACCGTCAGTGTATGCACACAAGGTTGCCATGACTTCGCTGAATTGCGATGCTGTTTTCATATATACAATACCGCCTACCACGTTCTTATTGGTCCAGAAGCTGCGTGCAGTTTTTTTTCATTATTTCACGCTTGGGCTTGCTACTGAGTTTCTATTGGTCTAGAAAATTCATTATTACACTCTACGCGTCAACATGAAGTAATTTATTATTTCTCCCGAATTTAGCAGGGCCCCGAAATTGCATATTACTCACGCATGTTGAATAAATAAAATTATCAACCAATTTTTCAGATAAAAAATATATAAATTCAATACATTAACGTTTCGGTCCGGATTAGGATTTTCTTCAGAACTGATCTAAAAAATATATAAATTAATTAATAATTAGTATCCAATTGGTTTTTGATAAAAATTCGCTTAAAGTTTTAAAATATCGAAATATTGAAAAGATTTTATAAGAAGAATACATAAGATTTTCGTTACGTTTTTTTTTTCTAGCCCTCTCCATTCATATCTATAACGTCCCATAAGGAACTTCGTTCCAAAATGTAGCATTGCCTATCATTTATCTATGATTGTGTATGCTTGTGTGCAACCACACTTTTCCGCACAGTTTCTATGTTCTCACCCGAGCGTCGTTCATGTTGACAATCAGGTGATCGCCATTAAACTTTAAATTGCCTTTGTAGCAGGTATCTTATACTAACAGAAAATTTCATGAAATATTCATTCAATAGTCACAATTGACTGATTACATTCATAAAATGCTTGAGTAATAATATTGCACACTGTTGATTTGTCCAGGTCCTGATTTTAGACGATAACTGTCAATCAGCGCAAAAGAAATTATTGCAAATTTAAATTGGCTGCCTTTTCTTGAAACATTCTGCACATGCATAAACTGTTTTAAAAGTGAGATAGAATTTAAAATACATAAATAAAATATAGATATCCGTACGTAAATAGACAACATTTTTTATATAAACCGAATGCATTTAATCAATGACCTCTATTTATAAAAGACCTTTAAATGGCACATATTGATTGGAACCATCACTGAAGATATATCATCGAAGCCGGTCTATTTCTTAGAAGATCAGTGAATGATGTTTTGAATCAAATATTGTTCCGCAGAATTTCTATAAATAGCAATGAAACTGTTTCTCTCCTTTCGCTGTGCATACAAACTTTGACGTAAAAAATACGATAATATTTAATGTAATGTACGTTATTATTTATCTATAAGTAAAAAATAAATATCTTTAAATGTTTTGAACCGACAATCGTTTAGTTAAGAGGAGTAACGCATTATAATGCAGAGGGTATGAAAATATCGGTAGTAATATTTATCACAAAAAAGCTACTCATCACACATACATACTGACTTTTATAGTCTGATCTATTAATTACTTTTAAATATCATAATGTGCCACTTACAATTGGAATGTAAGTTTGTTAATATGGTAACAAAACCAGATGTAGAAGAGAAATTAATATTTCAAAGAAAAGTTTAGTGCCTACTTATTGAAATACCGGTCGTTACACATAAAATAGATGGTTATGAAAATTTAAATATAGCAAATAGCAAACTTAATTAAATAATATATAAATAATAGTAATAGGTTTGCATCTATGGACCCACGTTGGCCAAAACGTCGAATTTGTTTGAATAATTATTATATTTGTCTTTTGAACTAATCATTACTTTATTAAAAAAAATTGGTTGTCTGTAAAGTCGGTTTACGGACGATAGTTTTACGTGATAACGTCATAAAGAAACATTGATGAAAAATTGCATACTTTTATGAGTTACACTTTTCGGAACGTTACACTTTTTCGTGCATGCAGCCGGTGTTTCATCAATTTATAAGACGTTATCACGTCAAAAAAATATAATTAAAACCAATACTTCGATAAAGACCAATGTAATTTTTCTGACATTTCAATGGCTAATTTGGGAACATAAAACATTTGTTAAAAACAAACAAAAATTTAAGTTCATAAACGACTCCGTTATAAGAACAGTTTAGTATGGCGAACAAATCAGCGTGGGTATATCTTTTTCTGATCAAGTTTCAAAAATATGTAACAAATAACACAATTTATTGAAGGAAAGTTCGTGTCGATCTTTCAAACATTTTCAAGTGTATTACATTATTGTATTTTCTAACCTCTTGAAGGTACCTTTCTTTAGTAGAAAATGTATATATAACCTTTATTTGAATAGCCTATAGAAGTTTAAACTTAATTCACAGAAGTTTCAAAAATAGTTTTCAGCTCTTAGCGTTCATTTAATCATATGTATATTTTCTTTCATACAAATAGGTAAAAGTATATGTATGAATGGGCTAGTCGACAATTATATAAGACAACCGGTACGGTCTTTTTCTTTCCTTATCCCAACAAGTATAATTAATAGACAGTTGATTATTATTAAATTGGTAGCCTCTATGTAAAGTAATTCATAGTATTGTGACGAAGCTTCGCACAGTTTAGGGTATGTCGACCAAATTGTTCAGTCACCGAACAAAAAAAAATATTAGGATTGATTTTATTTGTTTGATTGTTATTTCCTATATCAAATCTTTTAAATTTTCATCTATAACAAAATTCTTCAGTAGCACAGCTTCAATTCAGTTCAGCTGTAGACCTGTATAAAAACGAAAATAAATGAAGAGTGAGTGGTTAGTATAGGCAACTGTAATGTTACAATTAGTTAAGACCGTGTGAATTCCATTTGAACTTTCCGGAACATATTATTAAGACGTGGGTAATAAAACAGAGCTGCTGAATATTCAGCATACATATAGCGTCCCTACGCCACGCAAAAAGAGAGGAAGATATAATAAAATTGTACGTAGTGCGTCGACGCATGTGCACTGGAATAAACGGCGTCCAAACATTCCAGTAACGTTATGTTACACTGAATCGAGAAGAAAACTTTTCATACATCTCTACCTTCTATAGTATTTCCCTACACTTTGGTTTGAAAGCATTTCCCCAATCTATAAACAGTTTATCGGCTGAACGTAATTTCCATATTTCACAAGCTGAACTTCGATAGAACGGGCACACGTGTAATCGAACATAAGCTGAATCGTGCGTGCACAACAGTTCATCTTGAGAAGATTTAGTTGAATATTCACAGAGTAACTACGATTATTATTTGAAATTACTAAGCCAACGTGTAAGGTATGTTTCCAGGGCGTATTTTTTCTGAGTGCTTTTACGAATTCGATATTTTTAATTGATAAATAAAACTTATTCACAACTCTTAGGGTCTAAATCGACAAATAATATATAGGCAGAAGTCCCTCCTATTAAAATATTTATTAGATAGTTTTAAGGAAAGAAATATGTTCTATTTCATTTCTTTCGGCTTTTGAAAATTATTCCAATATGACTGTTCTTTATGTAATATGCTATATTTAATTAAGAAAAAGAACATTTTAAAAGCTTGTCTATAATAGTAAGATGTAAAGTTACAATTTCATCTTAAATAAAATATATAAACGTTGATAGGAAGTTTCTAAATAAAATTTCATAATTACTTGCGCAAACAGCTATAAACTTCTCAAGATAGTTCTATTACAGTGGAAAAAATTGAAGTTAAGAATAGATAATGAATATATACTATATAGGCAAAAAAAACTTGATGCCACATCATTCAGGGTTACAAACCCGATTTCAAAAAAGAAATAGGTTCTCATTTTACAATGATTAGCGGGAGGCAATGCATTCTTTGGAGAACATGTAGTGACTCTAATTTTTTTTCTAATTTTATTCTGCTAGCTATAGCTGCGTTCTGAAAACCGTTAGAAGCAATAATTGCCTGGATCTTATAATTAGGCTGATCATTATTTCTTGTGACCAAAATAGAATAAAAGATAAAAAGTCTTTGTCAAAACCGTTGAACTTTCTGAGTTGTGATGAAAACCACCAGCTGTTAGAAATTAGAATATTTAGCATTCAATCGACTAATTGTTTCCACAGAGGTTTCACGAATGGCTGCTTGCTGCTTTCTACAATACAGCAAGACATACATGAATACTTTATTAAATGACAGGACCGAATGTAAATATCTACCAAAACAATGTACATACGTCAAGATCTGCTACAACTCAGATTAATGAAAACACAGACAGGCAGAACGTTTGGGACTTGGAGGTCTTTATAAAATACATAATCCAACTTAACAATAATAATTTATTCCACATAATAATGTATCGCTATAATTATTCGCTGTTGATTGTGGAGAATATAATAGAATAAGATATATTTCAATTTTGTTGAAAAGTAAATTTGAAATAATAGTTTATGTATTCAGGACATAATATGTTATTATATAGGCGAGTGACATTATGTTGAAATAAGCGGTAGTGAGTTTAAAAAATCACGTGAGTCGAAATACCCTTACGCACGAGGTATACATGATATTTTTTGCATTTACCTTCTTTATTTTTAAATTTTTTGACAGTTCATTTTTGAACGAACTTAACTTCTAATAGTAGGTTATAAATAAAATAACGACCTGACAAACTGAAATTTATTATGAAATTGGTATAGCGTTACTAGTTTTCCTTTACTGCACTAGTGCGTAATAGGCTACTTTCCACGACCGTATACATGCCAGCTACTTTTGTAAACGTAGCATAAATAGTATATTACACTACAAGGGTCGAAAGTGTGATATCTTGCCCTGCGCGCCAGATAGTATTGTGCCACAAAAGAAAGTTCGTCCGGCTGTCTCTGTAATTAGCGAATAGACGTCTTCACGCCAAAATTAAAAACAATTCAATTCTATATACAGTATGTAAACACGTAAGGTGCACATAGGGAAATTAACATTGGGAAAAAATGACTGGATGAGAGTGAGCCTTGAAATCTTGTTTTTCAATTTGACAGATAATATTCTTTAGCAAAATGAATGTGTATACTACCGAAGAAAATATTCAAATGATTACAACATAATCGGACTTTTTTTATTAATGGGACATTAAATTCCCAAAAATACTTAAATATGGTGCGAGATCAAATATTTCCGCATATTCGTGTTGAACCTAAAGACATTGGGTCACTGATTTACCGACGCGCATACGTCATACCAGTCAGACAATTTTTGAATGAAATGTTTCCAAACAGATGGAGTTGTTTTTTTGTTTTATTTTTGTACAAAAAAATTAAAATAATGATTTATAAGAGCTTTTTACAATTAAAAAAAGCCAAGTAAAATAAAAATAAATCAAAATAAAATAGAAATCCTCAAGATTACCACGATAATTCAATAGAAATAACAATTAATGCAGTCATGGCTAACTCTGATCCAAATATTTTTTCCCAATGCTAATTTCCCTATGTGCACCTTACGCGTTTACATACTGTATATGTTAATGCCGTAATATGCTCTCAAACTCGGACCTGTTCATATTATATTTTCGATTCATATTTTTTTATATTATTGATGTATGAAAACATCTACTTCGTTTATTTTAAGCTAGGTACTACAACAATTCAAAGAAGTTCAAAGCATATAATATTGTTAATGACTTCTTCAAGTAAAAACCAACATTCTTTCTTAAAAAGAGCTGATGAGAAAACGTTTATTTGATGTTAACAGTTTCAAAAAAACAATCATCACACCGTAAATTCTTAATTTATATAATATTTAAAAGTAATTTGATGAATATGCTTCTCTCTTTACATGTTACGTCTACCTGTTCCATTAAATATATTTTTTTATATTTCACTTTTTTTTGTTGTCATAATTTATCGATGTCTTCAAGTTTTGAGATTTGTATATACTTTTAATATGAAAAATTGTTCGAAAACATTCTGTAATGTGTAGTACCTTCATATTTCAAAAACCACTACAACCACTTTTGTTCTGTAGGCATTTTTTATGCGAGAAAAAGAATTGCATTTCAAATACACAACATTTCCACGTTTCCTTTGGAATTACAACCACCATATATATATAGACTAGACGTACATATTAAGTGCATATAAAGAACCGGTGTGTTGTTTGTGTTTACTTCTCTGGGCGTGAATGTAACGGCTGCACATAACTACACAAACCCTTGAGTTAAAATATCAGGAGCAACCAGGGCCCTCGCGCCCTATAGTGCGATGTGTGCGATGCACGCGGGCGGCACATTCAAGGGGCGGCAAATGGTCTAGTTATGATATGTTTTTGTGCTGTATAGAAAAAATATATAACTGATATTATTTCAATTTTAATTGCATACTCAAGCCTGCGTGATAAACTCTTACGAGTAGTTATTTATTTTTTAATGAAATTCGAATTCGAAATATTTCGCGCGCAGTTTTCGATTCGATAGTTAGTTCACATCAGCGTGTAGACAGGGCGCCCCTATCGGGAGACTCCCGCGTATGTTTATATCTTGATTTTTTCCTGTCGATTCCTGCAAGATGGGAGTGAAGTAAAGTATTTTTCAATCAATAAATACTTTTTACTAATTGATAAACTAATGATTATTTTGACTTAATGAATTTTCTCAGCTCAGCGGTGAAATTAAATTTTTCTCTCATTCATAAGTACGACAGGAGAAGAACACCGTGAAAAATCGCATGGAGTAAACTGTTTTTGTAGAGAACAGTTTACTTCGCGGAGTGATTTTTTTAGCGTGAAGAGAGAATTTTTGAAGTTCACTCTGTACGGAGTGAATTTTCAAAATTCACTGTTTAATGTGTTTCATTTTAATTGAATATATTTCATCCCGCTTTTGTCCTGATTACAAATTTGACTCGTTTTCACTTTTAGCCTATCATTTGTAAAGTATCTTTCACTGTTACATTTTTCACATTTTTATTTGTTTTAAAAAATTAATTATCTTATTAGTATTTTTACCTTCCAAATCGTTTTGTAATGACGATGTGAAGTGAAGCATTGATGCATTTCAGGAAAGTAATGAAAGAAAAAAAACCTTCGGGTGCACAATTTCAGCAACTTAAGAAAATTAGCCAAGAAGAAAAAAAACAAAATGTCTGATTCTATGAAGAAGTATTTGCAAAAAGACAAGAAAACAAAGTTTCTATTAATTGCACTTACAGTATTAGTTATTTAGGATTTTTAACGTTTTTCAATTTGACATATCGTCTAGTGAGTTTATCCCCAAAAAGGGCGTCAATTATGAATCCGCACGCGGGCGGCGTGAGACCTTACGAGGGCCCTGGGAGCAACTATTATCTCGAAAGATCGCGCACACTTGACAAGCATAAACCTGCACGACCTGTACAGAAGAAAACCTCTTCGTGAAGGTATCCATGATACACATTACACCAGCACTCTGCAACCAGGAACCAGCAACGTCTGTCGTCTGCAATTTATGTCTAGCCGTGCTGAACCGACCTAGTGTGCTAGTGATGTGTCGTTTACATCTATCAATATTATGCATTGATAAGAATACTTTCAGATAAGCGTTCTCTAAAAGTTGCTGGTTTTTGCTGGTTTGTGCTGGTCCAGTGTGCGATATTGTGTAGGCTGCAGATTTGTGCTGTGCAAGTTTAAAAAAGACTTTTCAAAAACAGTGGTTTTCTTTTTTAAATGTTTATTTTTTAGTCTTAACTAATTATTTTAATTGCGCTCTATACTATAAGTGTACAAAGTTTCAGTTTTCAAAGAAAGGTTTATTCAAAGAACCCCACAATTTTTATCCCTGGAGAGAAAATCGAAAATCCAGCTCGTAGATCCAATGTCAACTAAACAAAAAACTGTGTGTAAAATTTTAACAGGATTAGATAATGGGAAGTAGACCAAATTTACATCGGTAAATTTGACCTACACAACCGAAAGACAGACAGGATTTCGAACTTAAGAAAATGATTTAAAAACAGAACCAAAATACACGGGAATGCAACTCCGTTATAAATCATGATCATCTGATTTGGAATTGAAATTTCTGTATTGAAGATAATATGTTCGTGAGGCGATGAACCGAAAAAGCGACCTGATAAATGTAAATAGACTGAGAAAAATCACAGACAACAACAGTTTAGCATTGCTATCTATGCCTGGGTAGACAAAGTAATCTAGAAGTTTTGGTTCAGCGTGTAGTCTCAAAAACCACACTTCCTTTTTTAATAATTGTAGTTATTTTGATTGTCTTAATTGTAATAATTATGATATTTTAAATAATTGTAATATCGGTAAATGTAGTTAGTTAAACAAAATGAAATTTAAACTATAATATGATTGCCAAAGAACATTAGAAATATTAATTAGTTTATCGATCCTTGATGCTTGTTTCTGTTTTGAAAGAGTGAATATAAAAAAGAGTGTCTATGCTTTTCATAGAACAACGAGATAAACAAACAAGATCAAACGCCGAAAATGTTAAAACTAGTTTTGCCCGTTGACTCAATAATAGCGTGAGTAGTGTCACATGATCTCAAGCAATTTTTAATGAATGGTTTGAAAGGAATTTGACTGTACCATGTACACACTCTTGAACATAATGTACATTTTTCCAATTTCTCTCAACTCTGCTTTCTGTTATTCTTATCTCAGTGGTTCACAAACCGCCATATACCCAATACTAGTATGCACATAATATTGTGTATTGAATATACACATACACACAAACACATTCAGTATACATATAGATGTGTAATTTGTAGTGGTGTGTACAGCCTGGCAATGCCTGTAGGTGTCGGCAGGCGAGCACATGTATGATAAAGTACGTTCCACTTTATAAATAGGTTAGTTCCAGAAATTTACCCTCTCGCAAGGGTACTTAAGGGATCTCCTCCGGGCGGACAAGTGCGCCTAGTAAATGGGGAGTACGGAATGTGGAAGCGAAACGGAGTCATATCGAGACGACAGAAATGGAGAATGTACGTTGTCTGCTGCTATTTCACACCCCCGCCACCATAGTTCACGTTCCACATGTTCTTGTGTGGAAATATTATAGTTGATTCTTGATTAAGCTCAATTCACGTCCTGAATAACTAAAGACTTAAACTTAACACCTTTGAATTTGAGGTTAATTAGACCAATATGCCATAACAAGAAATAATACATGTTTGAAGTTTTCAAACTATATGTTTTTCGCACGATATAAATTCAGTAAATACTAGGTTCGTTCCAAGCAGCCGCGAACGGTAATAGAACCGTACACAGTCTTGTCACTGCGCAAGACTAATTTGCGCACCTGCTTGGAACGAACTTACTGAAATCTGCACCTAAGCTCGAAGAATGATGTTTGCAACTGAGTTTAAAATAACATGGTAAGGTTCTATCGAGTAGGTTAGATGTTTATACATTCTTTGCCGGTTCATCTGTTAGAATCACGTCTGTAGCCAGAATCCAAGTTAACTAAATATTTCGAACAAAATTCGAATTGATAGTACAATCATTTCTAGCGAAAGCTCACTCAGAATTCGTATTCCACAAAGGCGTTTGTTAAACAGTGTCTAGTAACCTATAAGAATAATAATAAATTCAAGTAGTGATTATAAAATTGCAAGGTATTACATCTCAGATTAACTGAAAATATAATTTACCAGCGGCCCTGTACGTGCTTCGCTACGTATAAAGTAAAATAATAAAAAATTTAATTGGAACATCTATCTATCTATCTATTTTATTAATTGCTAGCTATTTTTAAATATACATGTGCGTATATGTGTGTATGGAAATATATATGACTGCATACGTCAATAAAAAAATAGCGTAAAGTATTCGTGGATAACTGGTCTTTAAAACACTTGCCGGTACTTGTAAAACTGATTCGCCGTCATCTTGATCTATGATATTGCATCTTTCGCTTCAAATTTAGGTTAAAAATTTATTTATTAAATTTATTTAGTAAAATTACTCACCTATAATAATAATTGTTTTTAACTTTCTTTCAAATACGTATTTATTTTTAGTTCTCACTTGGATAGTAATTGAAGATTAACTGTCATAAGATTTTGAAAACAATTGTTTCATTGTTTGCATAAAATTCCAAAACCTACTTACAATATTTAAGTATTTTCATACGTCAAAAAATTGATTTTTAAAAAATGCCACTTTTCGTTGTAATTTTATAACTCAAAAACGGGCTCACCTATCCAAACCAAATTTTTAGGCTTTGTTCGGACTATTTAGTAGATGGTTTATGTGAAGTTTGCACAAAATCGGTCGAGTGGTTCTTCATTTATCACATTTTTTATATATCTTGGCATTGATTTTTATAGATATTTGTTACAAAAAATGTGATAAATGAAGAACCGCTCGACCGATTTGGTGCAAACTTCACATAAACCATCTACTAAATAGTCCGAACAAAGCCTAAAAATGTGGTTTGGATAGGTGAGCCCGTTCTTGAGTTATAAAATTACAACGAAAAGTGGCATTGATTTTTATATATATAGATATATACAAAAGTAATTCCATGTTTTGCATTTGAACCAATTATTTTAATTTTATATGGTTGGACTTTTTAAAAACCCAAAAATTTTAGTAAGTTAAAAGGTTTTCTTTGGTGAAAAGAAACACGTAAAAATCAATTTTATTAGAGGATATTTATAAAAATATATCGTACTTGTTACAGAATATTTTTTTTGAAATCAACTCTAAACACTTTTATTCCATTTGTAAAAAATCGTTATATTCTGAAGTGCTTATTATTTATTATACGTTTTTTTTAGGTGAATATTCATTATAATGAGCTATGTAACATTCTAGTGTAAGTTTTTCAAAGTTTAATAACAGAAACATAGTACAGAAACTCTCAAGCCGTCTTCTTAATTCCCAGGCCAATCTTTCACTTTGGTTAAAACCAACATACATATTATGCGTAGCTTGTGAAACTAAAAATTGCTAAAACGAATAGAATTATCAACATTTTGTTAACTAAGAGACTTCTTTTTTTATTGTCAAAATTGGAACTGCTATAGTTAATAAAATTTTGACATGGGTAAACGAGATACATTTTTTTCTTGATTGATGCTTCACGTTGTTTTCTTCAATAATTCCAAATTAACATCAGAATGGTTTCTAGTTAATGCATTTGCCTTAATATTGGCATCGATCTAACTCGGCCTGTCTCGACGTCATTTTGAACAGTGTGGCACCATTTTTTAAACAGGCTATAACTTTCGAAAGACTTAACGAAATTTGGCACATGTATTGAAATCTATCACAAAGTCTGTTGAAAATGGATCCAATCAGTCTATTTAAAGATGATTTTAGGAATGGAAAAGTATTTTTGTAACCAAACATACAGGTACAAATTTCAAAACCATTTAAAAATTGAAATTCGACTCTTCAATAAAAATAAAAGGTAGTGCCAAAATTTTAATACAATCTTTCAGACAGGACCGAATTTACAAAAATGAAAGCACTGTTTTGTTTATTGAAGGGTGTATTTAATTTGGTACATTTGTAGATACTGAATTGATAATAATATTGCAATTAAGAAAACAATTACTATTTTGAGACATTGGGATTGGAAACCGAATTTAATTCTTATTATTTTATAAGCCTGAATTATTCTAATTAGTTGTCACTTTTATAGCTCTTTAAAATAGAAACTAATTAAAAAATAAGTTTGTAGTCGTTCATAAACTTGCACTTAAACTACATAAGTAATTGCAAATGAATAAATAATAATTTCAAATTAGTTGGGTTTAGTAGAAAATGCTGGTTGTCGATAAGTCAACAAATGTTTATTTTTATAATGTCTGTTTTTACATTGAAGATTGATCTACACTTACGGAAGTCCAAACAGATTGTCGGAATTTACCCTAATTTAAATTTTAAATTTACCTCCCAGCGTGACGTTCACGCTTAGATTAATTAAGTGGTATAACATTTGAGGACACTTTTTTCTACGCTTTTTTTTTTATTCAAAAGCAGCACTTCAGGCCTTGTGTTTTTGATAAAAACTGTATTGCTTAATTACTTTACACTTTATATAAACATCATTAGGTATATTTTTATATCGACAACTAAATAAATTTGTTGTACAGCTGGAAATATCAAACATTTTTTGACGTGATAACGTCTTATAAATTGATGAATCACCAATCTTATAAATTGATAAAACACCGACTGCATGCACGAAAAAGTGTAACGTTCCTAACGTTCGTAACGCGTAACGTTCCGCCTGACCCTGTGCGTGCTTTTCTCGAAAACGGCCCTAACGATTTGGATGAAATTTACTGAAAAGGGATTTTGGGGGGCAAAAAATCGTTTTAGCTAGGTCTCATCTCTCGAAAAAATCGTTTTCTTACAAATTTTATCATTATAAAAATCAATTTTTTGACGTATGAAAATACTTAAATATTGTAAGTAGGTTTTGGAATTTTATATTATAAACAGTGAAACAATTGTTTTATAAATATTATGACAGCTAATCTTTGAGACTTAAAATAAATACGAAAGAAAGAAAGTTAAAAAAACAATTATATTATATGGTGAGTAATTTAAATAAATAAAATTAACCTAAATTTGAAGCGAAAGATGCAATATCATAGATTCGAATTATTATAATTATTATATAAATTTAGGTTATGTATTACGGAATACGTTATCACGTAAAACTATCGTCCGTAAACCGACTTTACAGACAACCAATTTTTTGTGTACAAAGTTTTCGTCCCTTTTATAAAAAAAGAAACGAATAAAAGAAAAGCGTGTCATTAATTGAGGTACATATTTTACGTAATGTCACACGTGTTACGTAATTACAGCAGTAGTTCAGCACCCTCTCGTGGTGAAACTTTATATGCACTTCTTAGCCCTTGACTTCAAACGAACTAATTAGCCGAATACCCTTACGCTTATTCCAATTCGCTAATTTTTAACACAAGCTAAACTGTTAATTTGCTTATTTTTTAGAAAGCCGCTGGTAATTTATAAAGGTAAACCTCACTAACTTATTAGATTATTGACGTGATAAAGTCTTATAAATTGATGAATCACCAATCTTATAAATTGATAAAACACCGGCTGCATGCACGAAAAAGTGTAACGTTCCTAACGTTCCGCCTGACCCTGTGCGTGCTTTTCTCGAAAACGGCCCTAACGATTTGGATGAAATTTACTGAAAAGGGATTTTGGAGGGCAAATCGTTTTAGCTAGGTCTCATCTCTCGAAAAAATCGTTTTCATACAAATTTTATCATTATAAAAATCAATTTTTTGACGTATGAAAATACTTAAATATTGTAAGTAGGTTTTGGAATTTTATGAACAATTGTTTTCAAAATATTATGACAGTTAATCTTTGACACTTAAAATAAATACGAAAGAAAGAAAGTTAAAAAAACAATTATATTATAGGTGGTGAGTAATTTTAATAAATAAAATTAACCTAAATTTGAAGCAAAAGATGCAATATCATAGATTCGAATTATTATAATTATTATATAAATTTAGGTTATGTATTACGGAATAAGTTATCACGTAAAACTATCGTCCGTAAACCGACTTTACAGACAATCATTTTTTTTTCTCTTTATTAAATATAACATTTTTAAGCAACTGACCTGATATTTATACCTCACGTGCAAAAAAAGCATTTATCGTAAAGTTTTGATTAAGTTTTAGGCTGCAAAACTCTTGTATTTTTAGTCCGATTTAGGTAATTTTTTTAAATTTTCAAAACAAATGAAATCAATATATGCCAAATATATTTCAAAATGACTGTCACTCATTACATTTTATTTTATTGTTTATAACAATACGTTCATTTGTTCCTATACAATTAATGCAAAATGATTACCAATTACACACCTGTCAAGCATATACCTGCATAACCAGCACAGCACAAACTTACACCAGCGCAAGCCAGCACCATCCTGCACAAACAAGTAAATTTTAGTGCATGTTTCGTGGGTTCATTGATCGTATAAATAAACCTATTGAGGCAGTTAGAGCAATAGGAGGCAATTCAAAATATTGGGGTCTATTGTGAAAACCCGCTGTTTGTAATCATTTTGCATTCATGTGCAAACAAATGCATGCATTGACAAATTGAAAAATCTCCAATCTATGCGGGATCTTATCTTTTTAATAATTTACCAAGCCATATAAGCCAAAGTTCTAACATTAGACAATTTGAAAATGAGCTCAAAAAGTACCTCACTACAAATTGTTTTTATAGTACCTATAAATGAGTATTTAAATTCTTAGATTTTAATTTGATTTTTGACTATTCACATCTATACTTAGTATAGCTAGGTGAAATATTAATATTATTATTATTATTAAACAATAAAAAAAGCAAAATGTAAAGAATAGATGATAGTTCTGTCGAATAACTTTAAAAAATACTAAAACCCTACAAAAACATATATGTGAAAAAAGGCTAAGTTTGATAGAGAGAACAAGTGATTTTTTCGAAAAATGAAGTGCGATCTAAGAAGATGCCAAGTTTCATACATACACAAGCTATTTATAAAAAATTGCCAAGTGAAAACTTTGAATCTTCTTAGATCTCACTTCTTTTTTTCGGCAAAGCTACTTGTTCTTTGTATTGAACTTGACTCTGTTTTCACATTTACGTTTTTGACGTGATAACGTCTTATAAATTGATGAATCACCAATCTTATAAATTGATAAAACACCGGCTGCATGTACGAAAAAGTGTAATGTTCCTAACGGTCGTAACGTTCCTAACGTTCCGCCTGACCCTGTGCGTGCTTTTCTCGAAAACGGCCCTAACGATTTGGATGAAATTTACTGAAAAGGGATTTTGGGGGGCAAAAAATCGTTTTAGCTAGGTCTCATCTCTGGAAAAAATCGTTTTCTTACAAATTTTATCATTATAAAAATCAATTTTTTGACGTATGAAAATACTTAAATATTGTAAGTAGGTTTTGGAATTTTATATAAACAGTGAAACAATTGTTTTATAAATATTATGCAGGTAATCTTTGAGACTTAAAATAAATACGAAAGAAAGAAAGTTAAAAAAAACAATTATATTATATGGTGAGTAATTTAAATAAATAAAATTAACCTAAATTTGAAGCGAAAGATGCAATATCATAGATTCGAATTATTATAATTATTATATAAATTTAGGTTATGTATTACGGAATACGTTATCACGTAAAACTATCGTCCGTAAACCGACTTTACAGACAACCAATTTTTGGTGAAATATTTTTATACACGATATATCGCATCTGACCACATATTCCTTTTGACGTTGCAGTAGTCAGGTAAAAATTCGATATAAGCCAATTCACCTAAATAACGTTTATTATATTACACAAGTGAATAAAAATGACGACGGTGTGTTGTTTCTGCTTCAAGTTAATGAAAAAAACCTGACGAGTTTCATAATAATTACAAAGAACGCGTTATGTGTTAATGAAACAGATGTGTATATTTGAAGTTTCCATACGCAACACAATTTTTACACATGAAAACATTATAATGCAGAGAAAAGTTCGTGTTTCTGAACTTTTTTTTTAACTTTAATTACTGCCACAGTGTTCTCCGTATGAAAAAGTGTAATTATGTTTTATAAGTCTTCATTTCTTTTTTTGTTTTTTGGAAGTCAGCATTTCAAACATTCATAGTGGGTTGCACAAAGTATTGTCAAAAAATTGATTTGACAATGACCTTGGATTTTGAAAAAATGTTTATATATATATGTCACCGGGATATTGTCAAACCCGTGATATTATAATTTCACTTAGTGAAATTATAATATCACGACTCTTTGTCAATCGTGATATTGTAATTTCACTAGTGAAATTACAATATCACGGATTTGACAATATCCCGGCGACATATATACAAGAGCAGTCTAATGTCGTTGTGAAACTCTTTGTCATCTAGAACACAGTTTAAAAAAAATATCGTTTCAATTGATCAATTATTTTTCGACCAGGATCTATTTTAAATTCTACAATGTTTTTCTTACGGAGAAATCTGTTTGGTAACAATCTAAGATCATTTTCAAATAAGATTTTTTGACTATGCTTTGTGCCTGCATCAATTTTTTTTTATCAACGAGTGTGTATAACTCTTATGATATTAGGTACACGCATATTTTGCAGTATAGAAATTATATTTTTGCACTATTTCATACTTAATAATGGTTTTTCATCCAGAGTTGCAAGTGACTCATCACGGATTAGTGCTGTAATGAAAAACGAAAGTAATTATTTAATGTTAGTAACTATAGTGACCTTTCGTAGATAGTGGAAGTTTGTGACACAAGTGAACTAAACAATTCTTTAAATATACTGAAAATTCAGTGGAAACCAGTAATTTTATTCGATGTGCGCACAAAAAATATAATACATATTTCAGGTTGAATGATATTATGACTCATGTCACTGTTAAAACTTACTGGCACTCGTTTTTACAAAATAATATAAATTTTACTTCTGTCCCAAATATTTTTTTTTGACAATTACAGTTCATTATTATATAATTTTACCATTCCAACCCACAAGTGGGGAATGGTGCTAGTTTAGGTCAAAAATCACTTTTCAAAAATTTCACAATATCTTTCCGTTCTAAGGTCCCAATAGGTGATTAGAGATACCCCTCATACATTCTTCTACCGATTTCGATAAAACTTGATAAACTCTCAAACTGTACCCGCACTTAAAGTATAATTAACATTTTATCTCGTTACGTTCTGATTAACATAAAGTATCCAACATTAATCGCAGTGAATCTGAAGATACAGTCGATGTGCATCCGAAACTAAAGGAATCTACTGTCCAAATTTCAAGTTTCTAGCTTCAGCGGTTTTACCTATAGGCGTTGATAAATAAGCCCGTCAATCAATCAGGACTTCTCTCTTTATTATATTAAAATGAAAAAATCAAATCGTAATTAAAAGAAATAGTTTAGTGTCAATATATAAACGTTTTAACTTGTCTTCATTTTTCTGAGACCGTAGTTTGTTGCATTTGCATGAGTAGCTGGTAGTATTATACAGTCTACATCTACCTATATAATATTATAGGTACAGAACATACCTCTACTTTGGTAAAAGCGACATCGCGTCGCTATAAAGAACATCGGGTGTCGGGTGCGACTAGTTTGCAAACTCAGTCCCGAAGTTAAGTGTTCATCTAAATTCGCACGTAAATACCTGACTTGTATGTTGCCTAAAGTAGGCTTCACAACACGAAAACAAATTCAATTGATAAACTTTATTAGTGCAGGCGCCAACAATGCAAATTGTGAAGACCGTATTGAGGCGTCTAAAATAGGATTATTGATGCTACCAAGAAAAATGTTGGTTTAATTTTTTTTTTACATATTCAAACCTCAGTTTTGAGAAACTGTACGAAACCCAGGCGCGCACTTAACCACTTTTTTAATATTTATGATGTCATATTTGTGTTTATAGAATTACTCGTAATTTTTTTTAAGTTATGAGGGCTTTCAGGCCTATTTTACTGATTTTTTACGTAATCCAAATTATTTTAAAATGTATTTTGAGACTCTGCTATGGTTTTCATTGTTGATATTTTCGTTTCCAGTAAATAGGAAGAAACTCAATATTTTCAAGTGTTTACTTTATTAGTTTGTACATTCCACTACATCAGTTTGTATGTATGCTATTTGATACATCTTAACAGAAACTTTAATCAGAATACGTTGCCTCTACACAGTTGAATGACTTTTCTGTTAGATATCTACAGTCAACACAGTAACGTTTTACGTACATACGAGGAAAAAGTAAAAAGTCAATACGACATGACGTATGTAGTACGTACCTATATCTATGTAATTTCTGAACTTTTCATTTTGAAACATATAAGTATAATATATTATGATGTATCGCAATATAATTACGTTATAAGTAAGCAGTTTATTTATCATTAGCCCGACTAGAAAATGTATTCTATGGCAGCTCGACTGCAATTGAATATATCAAAGCAAACGCAATCTATATGACCACATAAACTTTATCGGTTGTTTAAAAACTATTGTAAGTACTTAATAAAGTTCTTACTTTAAAATAACTAAAACACTTTAATTGAATTAATAACAATTCGTAAAAATATGTTTTCTCATTAGAAGTCATTAATCAATTGAATTTTTTCCATAAATAACAACATTCATTTTTCCAGCGTAGCTAAGGAAAACTAATTTTGGCAATATTAAAAAAGAGAGAGAGAGAGAGTGAGTTAATGTAACAATGCTTGCTACACAATGAAATAATTTTGTATTCTTATCCCTCATACCAAGTGCTTTACGTTGGGAACGACTGTGAAATGTACCCAACATGAATGTCAGCTAATTTTATACGAGGAAAAAAATTCCAGCCAATTGGGCGACGGGACCATTCCAACATTAAAATTTTGACATTTGATATGGTATAATAAAGATAAGAAAATTTCAGAAATCGCGTGAGGTGAGGCGGGTAATGGCTAGTATTCAATATGACATTTGCTATTCGTTGCCAATAAATGGAATAATGAGTCGTTATGCAAAGTATACAATTATTATATAAATATTTCAGGATTGTACTAATTTGAAATTAAAATTGAATACTTATTATAGAATCACCAGCGTTTCCAATATAGGTGTACATCTGTATTCCTAATAACTTTTTAGATCCCTGTTTACTTTTTTTCCAACTATATCTGGACATTGTATGGTGTCGAAATTATTATAATTTTAAGCGAATATTTTAGTATTATTTAACAGTTAGAGGTTCTTTTTGACGTGATAACGTCTTATAAATTGATGAATCACCAATCTTATAAATTGATAAAACACCGGCTGCATGCACGAAAAAGTGTAACGTTCCTAACGTTCCGCCTGACCCTGTGCGTGCTTTTCTCGAAAACGGCCCTAACGATTTGGATGAAATTTACTGAAAAGGGATTTTGGGGAGCAAAAAATCGTTTTAGCTAGGTCTCATCTCTCGAAAAAATCGTTTTCTTACAAATTTTATCATTATAAAAATCAATTTTTTGACGTATGAAAATACTTAAATATTGTAAGTAGGTTTTGGAATTTTATATAAACAATGAAATAATTGTTTTCAAAATATTTTGACAGTTAATCTTTGAGACTTAAAATAAATACGAAAGAAAGAAAGTTAAAAAAAACAATTATATTATAGGTGGTAGGTAATTTTAATAAATAAAATTAACCTAAATTTGAAGCAAAAGATGCAATATCATAGATTCGAATTATTATAATTATTATATAAATTTAGGTTATGTATTACGGAATACGTTATCACGTAAAACTATCGTCCGTAAACCGACTTTACAGACAACCAATTTTTTTTTCCTTTAACTTTTAAGCCAGAGAATATACTGGATTTTTCCAGTATCCTAAGTTTTTTCTATGTTTCCTAAGTCGCAATCATCTATTTCTCATATTTTAAAATTCTATAACAGTTCACAGTTTCATTGAACCAGCAAATGAATTCAATGCACCTGCTAAGAGTAAAAACATAGTAGAGAGGCGAGTCAAGACTCAAGAGTTAGCTGTAATATAAAATTTCGAGCTTCAAGAAGCCAGATACGAGCAGCTCTGTAGAATGATATAGATAGTTGAGAGGTAAGTCAAGGATCAAATGGAAAGTTAAACTGCATAACATATTCGGCCAGTAAAAATGAAGTGCTCTTAAACAATATTGCACTTTAATATTATGGGATATTATGGGGATATGCAGTCAATTGATCGCTTCGACAATTTCTCGCGAGACAATTCATCATAAAATATTCTGTTTTCATGATTCTCCATTTTTTTTAAATTGACATGCAATTGGCATTTACTAACGGCTACTAAGAAACAATTTTTATTTCTTTAAGTTAACGTACTGTGTTTTTGATTCATTGGCTGTATTTTCGGTATTATATTATAAAAAAACTGTTTTTGTTCGTGGTGGAAAATGTTTATTTACAAAACAAACGTTTAACAAAAACAAATAAACAATCAAACTAAAGTACTTCTCTATAGCGTAACAAAAAAACAACAACAAATTCTTGCTAATAAAATAAAAGAATATAAATTACTATCTATGTACACTATTACGTAAGATTAAACCTTAAGAGCTTTCGGTTGGGCGCAACGTTTTATATAAATGCTTTATCTGGCATTTTGTTTGTCACTGTACATCGGTATTCGTCAGTACAAAATATGTGCCAGAACACGTCAGATAGGTTTTAACGTTCATAGCAGGGATTAAAAAGTGTTTTCGTTCACGTCCCAAAAACCTGTGCGCTTATTCTATACTGTGAAAAAAATAATAAAGAGGATAAAGAGGGATATTACGTTTGTATATCTGCGCATGAGCTTACGTGTAGTCTGTCGGAAAAATTAAAGCGACAGTGTAAGTGCAGACCCATAATTCAAAGCCGTCGTCTTGTGTGTATCATTCTGTTCGCTTGGCACAGATCGACAACTGTAAAGGCCTACTTGATTTAAAAAAATCGAAAGTAAACTAAAAATAAGTTTCAGACCAAGCAGGGCGGAATCCCAAAATATGAAATTCCAATTCGAACATTTTTGATCAATCTCACCTATTGTGAACTCAATCCGGGGACACACTGTATGTGTTTGTAAGGTATTATAAGCTCTTATGGCAGAGTATTATTTACCTTTTTCGTAAAATGAGGACTTATGCCTGGGATAAAATAACACAGTGTCGTTTCTAGTATTGTAATGATGAAATTCTTGCACTGTAGAGAAATTAGCAATATTTTTGCGTGCATATAAAAAAGCAACTGAAAAATATACAAAGTTCTGCTACTAACACCATAAATGGCACGAATGGCACTTTTTTGCAATTTATAAATCCTGCATACTTCAGGAGAATTGCCCCAGGCAATTATGCCATAGGAAATATGGGAATGGAAAGAAGCGAAATAAATAAACATTAAAATGAACTGTCTACCTAAGTTGTTTTAAAACATAACATGTGGAAACAAGCTTATTGCACAAATTATCAATGTGAATATTCCAATTACAATTATCATCTATGATCATACCAAGGAATTTAGTATTACTGACTTGAGTGATGCTCAAACTATTCGTTTTTACTAGAAGACTATGGTCTACATTCTTATTAGAAAATTAAATTTTATCATGACGGATTTTTTATTATTCAGAAGCAATTTTTTATTGGTGAACCAGTGATGTAAAATTACTACTTTAGTTTCACAAGTACAGATGTGTCATCGACAAACATGATTGCAGTATTAACTGGCATATAGTTGACATATATTATAAATAATAAAGGACCTAATACACATCCCTGAGGAACACCTTTAGTAAGTTTTAAACGGCTAGATTGTTTATCCTTTAACTGCACACATTCACGTTATTGGTTTAGCGTTTTCTAGAATAAGTAATTTATGATCACCATCATATTAACGATGGACTATATTTTGTGACGTAGACGTCCCTTCGTTGAGTGGGATTCAGTGACGGAAATTCAGAGGATGAGCACAGACGAGGATTTAATGATCATCACACAGATGGGACTTACCCGTGGCTGAACATCAGTTGACTGATCAAATATGAAATTATTGGAAAACCAGATTTTGTGTTTCAAAGCTAAGTAAAATAGTCATTGATTGTAATTTGCAAACTTTTAAATATTATTTTATAACGTACCATTAAATAGCTTTTAATACTTTTTATATACTTTTCACTATTGCTTAAATGAAATAATGTAATATAAATATAAAGTTAATATATAATATATAAAAATTGATCAGAATAAATATTGTTATCTATACTAATATATAAAGCTAAAGAGTTTGTGTGTTTTGTCTGTCAGGTTGAACTACTGGTTCGAATTGAAATTTTTTTTTTTGTTGGAGAACCCATTTATCGAGGAAGGCTATAGGCTATATAATATCACGATACGACCAATAAGAGCGGAGCATCAATGCAAAATGTTGCAAAGTGTAACTCAAAATTTGTCCGTCCGACAAAAACTTTTGAACGATAACTCTGATCATCATGAAATTTGGACACAACATTCATCTTGGTAAACTAAAATGAATGTGTGTACTTATGTCCCTCCGGGGGTTTTGTTCTTTTGCACCCGGGTGAAGCCGGGCGGGACCGCTAGTCTTATAACAACTGTGGCTCGCTAGCCGCACCCGGCTCTTTAAGAACTTAAATGTGGCTCAACTAATAAATAAAAAAAATAATTTTTATATTGTAAATAGACCAGACCTACAGATTAATCGTATGAGTCTTTTTCAAGAAGTTTTTAATTTATCATTTACGTATGCATTGAAATTCAATGATATTGGGAATTGACATATAAGCGGAGTTAAGGTCAAAAACGTAGAATTCGCCATTTTTCATATAATACTGACAGCATGTAAAATACAATGTGTCTACGTTCAGTCACTAGCTGTCATACCTTTTTGTGTCAAATCCCTATCAAGCTTATATTGTTATTTTTTTTTTAATTTTCATATCAAGGATTTGTTGCATGCGGCTCTTACTACAAAAATTTTGCACATCCCTGTTTTATAGTTTCAAGTTTCTTTAATGTTTCCATAAAATGTAATTTTAGAAAAATTATTAGGATTGTTATTCGCAAAAACAAATTAAATTATCATGTCTATAACTTTGATATTATGATGAATTTTTTGCTCGAAGTTCAGTTCTTCAAGTAGTAAATTGTCATGCAGTTTAAAAAAATATAAAGTAATTACATTTGTATTTTTTCATTTATTCCAAGGAAGAGATTTATGAAAAAACAAAATTAAGAGATATAGGGAATACGGTTTCCAAATATAAAAACAAATATATTATTAAAATTACGGCATATACATTTTTAAAATCGTCAGAACAAAATGTCATAACCTTCAGAATATTTTTAAAAAGGCAAAGAGTTCACAAAGTTCAAGAAACTAAGTTTATTATTTCTTAAAGTAATGAAGTTCAAATGAGCTATATGGAGACTCTTATGTAACAAAAAGAAGGAAACGGTTATAGCAAAACTTAGTCGCGTCATTCTTGAAAGAGAAAATTCTATATTTTATAGAGAAATATATTTTCTCTTTGAAATTATTAGAGATGATCTTTCCGAAAAGCATTTATTTTTAAGTTCAGATGAGATGTTCTTGAAATTATAAAGAAAATATGGAATTTATAATAAAAATGAATACTAAGTTAAAAAATAAATAAACTGTATTTACCTATTAGTGTTGTTTTTTTTTTTTTGAAATAACAAATAACAAAGAATTTAATATTGTTTTTGACGTGATAACGTCTTATAAATTGATGAAACACCGGCTGCATGCACGAAAAAGTGTAACGTTCCGAAATGTGTCACGTTCCGCCTGACAGCTACTAAAATTTAGGTTATGTATTATTAAATATGATATTCGAGCGGAATACGTTATCACGTAAAACTATCGTCCGTAAACCGACTTCACAGACAACCAATTTTTTTTTATATAACTTTTATATAACTTTTGTCATTAGCACTACTGCCATAAGGCATGTGTGCTCAACAAAAATGTTTAACTTTAAAAATAACTTTGTAACTTAACTTTTAAAAAAATATATAGTGCATATTTGTGATGACAAATTGTAAATAAAACTATTATTAGAACAGAACAGAATGGCATATTGCAATAAACAGCTAGAGAAATCATAAAAAAATGGAAATAATTAGATTTTCATGTTTAATCAAATATGCGCCTTTCTCCCTGGGTATCAAATTATATCACCTCAGTTATAATCTACTCATCCGAAACTAATATACAATTTACTTTAATTTCCATAGAGATTTCAATGCAATTAGTTTTTCTTTTCTGGATATAGTACCTACCGTTAATATAAAAAAAAATTAGTTGTCTGTAAAGTCGGTTTACGGACGATAGTTACGTGATAACGTATTCCGCTCGAATATCATATTTAATAATACATAACCTAAGTTTTAGTAGCTGTCAAACTATATTTTTACCGACTAATAATTTGATCAACCAAAGCAAAATACATATTTTTAAGCAATTATAAAAGACATTTAAAAGAATGTATAATATATATTATATATTTGTTAACAAACCGTATAATTTATCTGGCCATCTGTCAGATGTAGCTTTCGCTGGAAGAGCCGAAAAAAATGTTGAACGCACACTACTCTCTGACGTCACGCGAGAAGAGAGAGACTATCGCTTATATCGCGCTCTCGGTTGCGGAACGTTACTCTTTTTCGTGCGTGCAGCCGGTGTTTCATCAATTTATAAGATCACGTCAAAAAACAATCTACAATATAATGTAGGTGTAAAGCAAGTAAATTTCCCGATTTGATATATCGTTTTGTCACGAAAAAATCTGCTTAGAAATAAATACTTAGAAATAAGTGATAAATAATTCCAAGTAGTCCAAATTCTCCATCAGTTCTGGATGATCACAAATGTAGACCACAATTCAGCGCGATGTTAAGAACTTTGTTGCTGGGTTGCAGAAAGTATTGTCAAGAAAAATATGGTTTCACAGTGACTCTATATTGTGACCACACGTATTTTTTCATTAGAAAAGCATGGTGGAATTTATGAATCTATCCTACTCGAAAAATAATTAATCGATTGACACGATATTTTTTAGTGTCTATACATATATTTAATAAAGTTTTTTTTGTATAATTTACACTTCAAAATAACATTTTTCTACTCATTTTGATTAAACTTTAGTCTCAAAAGCGATATTTTTCTATGTAGATGTCATTTTTAAGGTCATGTGTGTATTAGAGAATGTGCCAGCCAACATACACAAACCAACTGGTACGAATTCGGGTTCCTGGGAGCGATAATTCCCAAAAAAAACATTGTAATGCAGACTAAATTCCGATGTTTTTCTTGAGGGACATAATCTAATGCCTATGATATAATATTTTACTGGTATATAAAAAACTGTAAGTATAGGATTACACTCCAAGATTATTGACAAATCAATGATTTCCGCAATGTCTGTTCATTTCATACAAAATATAATAAAAAAATCATAATTTACTTTATTCAACTCATGCGCGTTATTCATGTTTTATCATGCCTAAAAACTGAACCCTAAATAGCCATTTACCGACTGGTGACAATTACTTGTCATAACTCAATGAAGATTCCTACTAGCTCGGCCATTGTGGAGTAATAACGTAACTATTTTCTGAGTCGTAACGAAATAGTAGGTAACAACAACTCCGTTGTTACCCATTGAGACTGAAATTGAGAGGCCGAATGTTTTCGACATGGAGTTTATTCATAACCGGCTAACCTCAAACCAAAACATTGAATCGTGCTGTTTGGTGCTGTTAGTATTGACAGTTCTTTTTATAAAGAAATAAATAGATATTTACAACATCTCATTATAATTAAAACATGAATAACGCGCAATTGTTGAATAAAATTATGGGCGCAACTTGTAGGCTAAGTCATGATCTGTCAGCGCGCCATGACTACTAGTTACGCCAATAACTATTAAAACCTATTTAGATTTTTTGAACATTATAATTTAATTGTTATCTCTGCCACAATAAAAAAAGAATAAAAATAAAAACATAAATGGCAACAAATAAATTTATTAGTCGATTTCACACATTTGCTATTGCAGTAGATAAAGATAAACCTCCGGCATAATTACCGCACCGTGATATAAAAATGAGCACGCTATTCCGCAGCCTGTGCAGAGCCGAATGTGTTGACTGGAATTCCGTGAAAATCTAGAATATTACAAAGTTCCCCAGTGACCATTGTTGTATATTCCTGCACATCGTCAAGTAGCAGTAGACAGTGTGTATACAGTGTATGTATTTTGTGTCAGCAAGTGCTTTGTATAATTGCGATGTTTTCAGTCAAAGTGTTCTCCAGTTTGTGTATTTATTTGTTATGTAAATTGAAGAGAAACCTACCTGTTTTACTACGAGATGAGTACTCACTGTATTCCTGATAGGGGTGAATTTCAGTAATATTCAGTTTCATCCACTATCTAATCCAGAATGTTAATGCTATTGCACAAATTTATTTATGTGTACAAGGAGTAACGAAAATGTTCAACAAAATTTATAAGAAGGAATTGTTAAGCATAAAAAAGTTATCAACAAGAGAAATAGAAACACCTACGGGTTACAGTAAAATGCAAAAGAAGATTCCAAAGTGAAAGTAAAAATAATTTTTTAACCGGTTTCATTAACTTAAATTACGATGTTCAAAATTGTCGATATATTTTTAAGTTGTATATAGTATAAAACAAATAAATGAACAAACAGATTCAAATGCTAAATTGTTGATTTAAAATTGATATTAATTATATAATGAACAGTACTAGATATAGGTATATGCATTAATCAAAAACAATTTCATAGAAGTTTCATAATAATTAATAACTAGCGTGACCTGTGCGAATTATTCGCACTAAATAAGTATAATAATTATCACTTTACAAAATTATTTTTTAAATATGATTGCAGGTATTCAATTTGTTTCTAATTTTGCACACTGCTTATAACCTTTTTGTTTTGTTGTATTACAATATGAAGCTCAGATGACAGATCGAAGAAATATTATACTAAAATTGTCATAGAAAGGCGAAAGTAGCAAAAGCGTTGAGCTAAGCCGTCACATGGCATCATGCAGCATTGCTGTGACGTTGTTAAGCGTTGCCCGTCAGATGGCAGTATGCAGTATTTACAAAATGAAGGTCAGATGACGGATCGAAGTGTTTTCAAAATTATAGCCGTCAGATGGCAGACGTTGTTCAGCGTTGCTGTTAATTAATTAATTTACAAAAACAACAGCAATAATAAATTTTTTAGTTGTCGATGTCAGTAGAGCAAGCAATTATCTGTAAAATGATATATAATTTATGTGGAGAGATTGTGTGGTTTTTTCTAAAAAGGGAGGCAAACATCTTTAACCTTAGCGTATTAACATACAGATTGTATCAAATCAAAACAGTCCATAGAACATTCTCTGTGTAAGACAGAGACGATATTATATAAAGCAGTAAGTAAGAATGAGATAAATGATCGCTAATAACTAGTTACTGTGATTATACAATCTGATAGTATCGTCTTTGTTTTCTACAGTAAAAATCACAATTTTATCAAATGTCAGTATTCACTAGTGAAATTATTGATAAAATCGCTATTTATACTGTTCGGGAAAAAATCCAAATAATTAAATGGGTTTATGGTGGTAATTCAACCGCCTGCAACATAATAAATTTATTTGTAGTTGTTTTAATTGATTAATTGGTAAAACGATTTACAGTGTACATAATTATTTATTTACGTACCACAGTAACTATATTAGCGATCATTTATCTCATTCTTACTTACTGCTTTAGATCTTTATATATCGTCTTTGTCTTACACACAGAATGTCCTATGGACCGTTTTGATTTGATACAATCTGTATATGATGCATAATATACAAAATTGTTAATTGTGTGCGCCCAACACGTGCTTAGCCGGTTTTTATTATAAAATTGTTCATATTACGTTCTCACTAAAAAATTGGATTTTTATGGGAAGTCACCATTGCCGGCATTCGTATACAAACTATATTTTATGATATGTGTTTCAGATCTATTCATTTTATAATATTAATTTTCGGAGGATTATAGATCAATAAAGATAATGCTATTAAGCTATATTTTTAATAACAACGTTTCGTTTTACTTATTAAAACTTCCTCAGGCTCTATAAAAAATACATAATATAAATTTAAATACAATAAATACATATATAATAAATTACATTAATAAAAATGATAAATACCTTAAAGAATAACTTAGCATTGGTAATATTATGTATTTCATTTATAATATGTTATTTTTTATAATTTATTGTGGAGACATTCAGTTAATTTAAATTTAAAATAAAATGACAAATGGTAGTTATTTATTGGCATTAATTTCATAGCATACTAATAATGCCATCTCTTGTTATTAGTATGTAAATTACCTAGGAGCTTTATGCTTTTTTAGTAAATTTTCATAAACAACTTAGATTTTGAGTATCCGTTTTCAAATTAACAGTATCAAATTAAGGTATACCTATTTATCATTTTTATTAATGTAATTTATTATATATGTATTTATTGTATTTTAATTTATATTATGTATTTTTTATAGAGCCTGAGGAAGTTTTAATAAGTAAAACGAAACGTTGCAAATAAAAATATATCTTAATAGCATTATCTTTATTGATCTATATAATCCTCTGAAAATTAATACTATATTTTATATTTCAAAGACGGTGTATTGGCATTTATGTCATGTGCTTGTTTGATGTGTCAGCGCGCTTGTATGTAATTGTTTGCATTCTTGAAGGTTGAACTCTCATTTCTTTGTTCATCAGTCGTTTCATAACTTTGTCATTTTAATGTGTCACTGCTGAATTGAACTAAAGTAATCCTATAAAATTTATAAAATAGTAATTATAACAGTTCTGAATTCCTAAAAGTGGCTGCGTTTTGATATTTAGGTTCTTCGATCCAGTTAAGCATTTTTTCCCAATGAATTATACGGATATAAAATATATTTTAGTTAAAAAGTTAATAGATATATAACTCCCTTGATAATTATCGGCGCCAAGAGCTGAATAGAGTACTATATATTTTAAAATAGATAGTTTTTTTATACAAAAAAGAATGAGATCCTTTTTCTGAAAGCTGTGTCACTATATCGGCCATTAACCCTTAAGAGCTTCCAATTTTTAACTCAAAAGGCAAAGCAATGAAATGTGTAGAAAGTTGTCGTGGGGATACCCGGTATATATTATGCATAAGCTGAACTGTTGTAATACTTAGTAACCAACCAAATATTTAAACGAAGTTTACAGAGATGAAATAGAGATAAATCGGGAATTTCCTGCGTAAAGTAAATGATAGAAGCGAAAATTTTGCAACATCAGCAGACAAAAGCGACATAAGATAAATAAATAGCTAGAGACATCTTCAGACTAAAAGTAAATAGGGACACTAACATATGTCAAAAAACTCTTAATTATTGTTTCATATCTACTAGAACCATCTCATTAGAAAAACATTTCAATTTTATTTTTGTTTGAAACTTCAGTATAAGAAATCTCACAAACGAAAACATAGTGTAAACCTGGTGAAATTTTAAATGAAATTTAAGTAGTTCAGAAAGTTTTAAAGTATTGCTACAATGTCAAATATTAGTTTAAAAAAAATGTAGAGAAGGCACATAAAAAATTTAAGTGTTGCAATTCTGGCAGAGGTTGATTTATAGTAGGATTTTTTTTACTGACTCCCACCCAGAAATATTCAAACTATTTTACTGGCTATTTAAAAAATTTCAGATAGATATCAAGCACGAAGTCTCTAACCAGGAGACCTAGCTTCCTATGCTTACTATGTTTCGAGACGGACCGTTTTCTGGCGCACGGAAGATGGCGCTGTTATCACTACTTGGGAAAACTTCGGTTCTCTCCACCTCCACTCGACGCACATGGATCACCGAAACAGCCAATAGCAAGCTAAAAGGCGGGCGCAATGCGTTCACGTCACTATATGACGCGGTGGCTTCATCTTTCGCCACAGCTATTCTACGAGTAAACTCAGCAAGCGCGAAACAGAGCAGTGACATTTTTTTTTATTCTTATTTTGGAGGGTAGAGGTTAAGGAGAACCATCTCCGTGTACGAAAAAGTGTCCGTCAAAAAGCGTTAAATTAGGGGACCGCCACTGTCGCAAAAGGGTAAATTTTAAAGTATGGAGGATATTTTAAAGCAAGCGTATGGAGCATAGAATGGAGGGCAAAAATGATTAGAGTAGGATAGAAAATTAAACGAAGAAAGAAGAATTTTCGCTTTTCGAAAGTTAAACATAAAAAAATAAGAAAACAATAAGATATAAAATTGATTTTTGATTTAAATGTCATTTTTAAACGTGCTATTATGCATTTAGTAATAAATAAGCGAGTATACTGATATGAACAAACGTCAGATAAGATATTCAATTTATTTTTAATAAATAGATTTATGAAAGTGACAATAATATAATCGGTTACTTTCAATTGTATATGCCTAAAGACATATTTTTCAATTTTCTAATCTTGCTATAGTGTCTGTAAATTTATATAAACAAAAAAATGTTGATTTTTTAATTTGTTAAAAAAATTATATAAGTTTAAAAGCGTTAATTGAATAAATATTTTGTAAAAAGTTATTTTACATACTGTGGGCTGGAAAAAGGACACAGACTGAGGTGTATTATTTTTCATTTTATACGCCCACTTGGGCAACTTTTGACAGCACAAATTTTTCCAATATTATTGTTCTATTATTTTAAAAAGATTTATAAGAGTAAAAACTATAAAATGACTAAAAAATTGACTCTAATCATTACAAATACCTGAGATACAAATACTAAATTTCCCAACTCAGCTAAATTAATTTTATACACGGATGCAGCGCTAGCGCCATTCCGGACGATTTTTGAACTGTTATTTACTGCATTTTAACGGACACTTTTTCAACTTATCTCCCATATAAGATGGTCTTCCTTACCTCCACCCTCCATAATTCTTATGCAGCCTTAAAATGCCAATGGCGACGCAGTTGTCTGAAAACTCGTAATTCGCTATTGAATCTTCATCAAATTTGTTTCCTTCCTAATAAGTTTTTCTCAGTGTAAATGTAACGAAATGGCGCATCTGCAATAGCTGGTACTGCACACTGCCTCCATACTCCAGGGACCAACAGTGTGAGTAACTTAATTAACACAGTAATAAAAAACCGAAAACGGAAAAGTAAGCTTTATACCTTTTTTTACAAAATGTAAACAAAATTAAACATAAATTGTATATTAAAAAAGATATTTTTTAATTTTTACTTACTCGTATAACATACGCGGACAGTATTTATAAGCATAATGCATATCTATAGCTAATAGTATACTAGTTTGTACTCGCGGCTTCCCTTGTTAGATACCTTATCTTAATACAATCACCATCAAATAAAATGCGCTGTATGTTTGATTGCTTTCGTTATCCTTATGTCACTTTAGAACAAACGGACAAAAATTTAGAAAAAACGTATTCACGTCCCTCACTCTGGTAGGGTTTATAATGCTAACATTAATTCATTCATAGGAAGAAAAAGATTCATCCTTTTTGGTACACCAGTTGGGGTAGTTTTTGAAGTGAAAACTTCTTTAGCAGCGTTGTACAATTTTTTGTAATGGGTAAAAAATGTTAAACTCGCGTCAGGGTCACGTGTCCTGATCGAAAATGCGTAAGACGAAAACTTTTATTTATACAACGTTAGACATCTAGCGTTGAAATATCGTACATAAAAATGCAGTCTATGATACAAACCATTTTGATCGAAAATTCGTAAGACGTTAATATCAAGTTTTCACTTCTGCCGGTACTCCCGGAGTGCAAAGGGGTTGTTTTTTTTTTTCAAAATGAGTAGGTATTTATATAATTTTTGGCAGATTATTTCTATATTAAGCAGTGTCATAAATATCTACATGAAGGTTCTCGCTACTTTAAAAAATATCAAAAATACGTCGATCACTTTTCTTTTACTTTTTTAGATGTAAATAAGAAAAATATGACAAACATCTTATTCCTAACTCAAGAGTATTTTTCAACTCATTTTGGTGTCGAATTTCGAAGAATACATCCTTAGTGGGTGTTTACGTTTGGAAAAAAAGTCAAGATGTTGATGAGTCATTTTGAACATTTGGTTTTATGTATTAAAGTACGATAAAAATTATTATAAATTTAAAAATCATGTGGTAAATATAAAACGTCATCAATATTATTATTATTGACAGTAGCTTTGTTTCTGCGAAGGGTTAAGCTAACATTAGAACTATTAAGAATGATCTTAACATCAAATTTTTACGCATAAACATGCCATAACATTACTTGGGTTTTGTTAAACATTAGTAATTTAATGTGTTATCTCACTAAGCAAAACTGAGTTTAGGATTACGCGAAAATGCTTTAACTTGCTTTACTATACGAGCTGTAGGCTAGTACGCATGTCAGGTCAAAAAAAAAAAGGTTTGCACTCCGGGAGTGCCGGGAGAAGTGAAAACTTGAATATTAACGTCTGACGAATTTTCGATCAAAATGGTTTGTATCATAGATTGCATTTTTATGTAGGTACGATATTTCAACGCTAGATGTCTAACGTTAAATTAGAGAGTTTTCTCGCTCATCCAGTTCTTACTTTACCTGACGCCTGAGCCGAGTTTAACATTTTTTACCCATTACAAAAAAAGTGTACAACGCCGCTAAAGAAATTTTCACTTCAAAAATTAGAAAATCTAATCTCAGTTTAAAATCAAATCAAATATTTAGAATAGATTAGAAGATCTTCGCATATTTCTTATCACGGTATTTTAAAATTTAAAATATCGTAGTCAGAACCAGTGAATATTATCTCTAACGTAATCTAAATAATATTTTTCAATGCGTCTTGTCTTTCACCTGCTTATTGTTTGTGAGTGGACGGCGCAGTGTAATATCTCGAGATGACTAGATATGAATGAACGGACGCCCATTCTGAGCAACGAAGGAAAAGCCCTGCTGTCATTTCCAACCACTTATTTCTGTGAAGTAGGATTTTTCTGTCTTACTGTCAAGGAAAATAAGTACAATAATAGACTGGATCCTCAGAATGACGTAAACTGTGCACTTTTTTAAACATAAGTTTAAGTATAATAGTGTTCTTTGCTTAAAAGTATATCAGCAAGTTGTCAATAATTTCCTTTATTCAACACGCGTGAGTAACATGTAATTTCGGGGCCCTGCTAAATTCGGGAGAAATAATAAATTACTTCATGTTGACGCGGAGAGTGCTAATAATGAGCCGTACTGTACGATAATGAATTTTCGGGACCAATAGGAACTCAGTAGCAAGCCCAAGGCGTGCAATAATGAAAAAAAACTGCACGCAGCTTCTGGACCAATAGGAACGTGGTAGGCGGTATTGTATATATGAAAACAGCATCGCAATTCAGCGAAAGTCAGAGCCATCTTGTGTGCATCGAGGGCGGTGGGTACGTCTTAAATGAAGTGATTTATTATATTTTTCCCTCTTTTATCAGGGCCCCGATTCATATTACTCGTGCTAGTTGAATAAAATATTATGTACGACCATTGATCGAAGGAGAATATTCCACACGCTCATGGAATCTTCTCCTTCTCTCACTAGTCGCACAATATATACTATTAATTACTTTCATATAAAATTGCATTTCTCTTTATTTTTACAATTTTTTACCTATAAGTATATTACAATAAATAAAATGTAAATAATATGTTGTTCATTTATAATTTCACACAATAGCTGGAAATGCTATCAGCGAAAAATAAAACAGGGATGGACACAGGCATCTAATATATTTGTATTTTGGGTCACAAGCCGAAAAGGTTAAGAACTTCTGTTTTCTAGTCTTAGAGTAATCTTGAAGGCATTACAATTAAAATAATATAAAATTGAATCATCGAATTCTTGCTTGATCATATAAACAAATAAAGTGTTTTTTTTTTAATATATAATTCAGATATGACTTGTGTATAAATAATATCTTTTAAAATTATAAAATTTAAAAAAAAAAAAATTGTGCCATTCTGTACACCATGCGTTATTTAATTTTTTTTTTGTACATAAAACGTCTGCTTCAGCAGTTATACTCTTTAGTGCACACCTGCTTCAGAAAATAAAACTATGTAGGTATCACAAAAGAAGTAATTTGTTTCATTATGATTATTTTTAAAATCCCAAGTAATAAATCAAACAGAAAATGTTTAGTTTTCAAAGGTCTTTATCCTGTAATCAAAAGAATATACAATACATGAGTCATTCGTTTTTAGAAATAATTATTAATAAATAAACAATACTTTTTTTAAATTAATGAATAGACGTAACATTGGTATATAGCAGGCCTGGGCAAATGGCAGCCCGCGGGCCGAATCCGGCCCTCAGCGCAATTTTATCCGGCCCGCGAAGCATTTTAGAAAAAGGACCTTTTTTTTGCTCTCCATATGTGGAAATAGAATGTGAGGACCTTTTTGTTTTTGCTCTCCGAATGCGGAAATAGAGTGTGAGGTTCTTTTTTTCTGCAAATTTTTGGCCCGCGGTGAAATTTTCGTCAGCCATCCGGCCCGCGGTCAAATTTTCATCAGCTATGTGGCCCGCCGATCAAAAGATTTGCCCGCCCCTGGTATATATTGAATACGGAAGTGTATTAGCAAGCCGTGTTAGCTCAGTCGATAGAGCATGTGATCCACAATCGTTGGTAGTGGGTTTGAGTCCCAGTTTAGGCGAATGATATTTTTGAATGGTTTTCTTATACTTGTAAATTGAAAGAAAATTGGTATTAAAAACCAAGCTTTTTAAAAACATTGGTTTTCTATTGCACTAAAAGTAATTTCGATCAGAAAAATTTTCAACATTTGTTAAAAGAAAACTATATTGGGCGCTGATAAAATATTAGTGTTGCTGTTTCTAGGAACGCTCAGTGTTTTTTTTTTTTTTTACAAATGTTGAAAACCATTATTTCTATTTTTATAATGCAAAAAAATATATCGTTGTTTTTAAATAGTGTTTTTTTTTTAATGTATTTTATTTTCCATTTCTCAATTCGAAAATTTGATAAATGAAATGGAAAAACTCAGCTTCATATTTTTAATTATAAACATCCAACATACTTTAATGAAGTGCACTTTCAAAAGAGACTGTAGAAGCAATTAAAAATAAAGAAATGACCTCAACCAATTAGAAATAAACGATCTGCACAAATTAAAAACATAAATGCACATGCAAGTGATAGGCGGGAATTAATTAAATTTGCTTTTTTCGAATTTATCACAATTTCTTTCTTTAACTGCTTTCACTTCTATCCGTTATAGTATTTCAAATTATATTTTTTAGTAACAATTGATGATCTTCATATGTACAGTCGCTGACTGAATAATAATTAATAATATTAATCTTTATTTCATAAAAAATACTGCAATATAGTATAGTTTGCATGTCTGTTCATCTTTTCATATTGTAATGTATCAGTTACTAGCCGCTACCCGCGGCTACGCCCGCGATTGAGATGGAAATCGACTTTTGACATGCATATCAGGGGTTGAGGTATTGCACATATTTTGACAAACAATTTTCTTATTTTTCGTAAAAAATTTTTATTTTTTTTTAATAAAAAGTATCCTATGTTACTTCTAATACCTTCAAGAGTGTATGTGCAAAGTTTCATGATGATCGGTTAAGTAGTTTTTGCGTGAAAGCGTAACAAACAAACTTACATTCGCATTTATAATATTTCGTTTTCATAAAATTTGTAAGTCCGGTCCTGTCGGGCCGATTTTAATGAAATTTTAATAGCACATTTTAATCATTACTAAAGGGTTAAATTTCAATTTTGAAACGATTCGGAGAAATTTTTCGGTATTTTTGGGCCCAAAAAATGTTTTCAACCCTTTCTTATTTTTCGTAAAAAATTTTTATTTTTTTTTAATAAAAAGTATCCTATGTTACTTCTAATACCTTCAAGAGTGTATGTGCAAAGTTTCATGATGATCGGTTAAGTAGTTTTTGCGTGAAAGCGTAACAAACAAACTTACATTCGCATTTATAATATTAATATGATTAGGGCAAAATTATCATCAAAATCAAAATGTTTTAACTGATTTTTAAACAATTTAAATTATTCAAACAAAATATTAAGATTTTGATAATATTATTTTTATACTAGCAAAGTCTTTAAAACATTAACCACAGCATGCATGTTATGTGAAACATCTTTTGGCGCATTACTGCAATTCGTATGCTGTGACGCTCTTTCAGCTGTCGTACATTTATACGCTGTGACGCTCTCTTATACCGTCATGACCCTTCTACGCCATCGCTCTCGACTCCCATGTAGCAGACGACATGACATTATGTATAAGAGCTCTGTTTTTGCCATTTGGCTACTAATCCTAAAAAAGAAAATAATAATAAACCGTTATGAAAAGTACGCCGTTGTAATAAAAAATACAATACTATTTCCTCTGAACACGTCCTAAAAACAATAAGGCTTTTCCTTTTTACATGTAAGACATCCTATCAAAATTTGGCTTCGATCCGTTCAGCCGTCTACACTGTATCGTGGTCACAGACGAACAGATAAGCAGACGAACACACTTTTACCAAAAATATGTATTTTGTAATACGGGGACCGCGAAATAAAAAAAAAATGTTGTTCTAGTCAGATCGCTTTATAACTGATTTCGAGTTTTAACGGTCACATACTGCACCAAAACTGACAAAACTGTTCTTTGTTGGTGGTAAAAAATATTAATTATTTACAAAAATAACGTCAATAAAAACAAACTAAAAGTACTTCTCTATAATAATGAAAAATTAAATAATAAAATAAATAACGAATAACAAACGAATTCTAAAACAACATTAATAACACTAAACTACCATGTACATAGAATATTGATATCTCATAGATATTTATTTATCTCTATATTTATTTAGAACACTTATTTATGTCGTTCGTGCACTGTTCATTCTCACTGACACTGACTTCTGGCTGACTGACTGCCTTCCACGCTAGCGCTGTTTATATAAGTTCTTCAGCCGTATTCTAGAACATTCTTCGGCATTTTATAAGCTTCGGCTTTCTTCTATGCGGTTCCGATCAATGAGTGTCACAATACGCGCATTATTGTCTATGCTGTTCCAACAACAATGCAAGCATTGTCTACGCGGCTCTGATAAGAATACATTGCCGCCGCCTCCAGTGGGGTCTCGTTACAATATATATATAGTATGTATATGAAAATTGGTTCTTACTTAAATATACATATTGACGAATGTAGTTCATTCCTTTATTTAATGTTAGAGGACTCGAATAAAGAGAATCTTTATAATGCATATGCAAAAAGGAATAAAGGAGATCAAAGAAAAGCTTGGAAATTGCATATGCATTTTCAATAAAAATGGGACGTTATTCAATCGTGAACGTAGCAATAAAAAATCTTTTTAAGCTAGGTAGATGGGTTTACATATACTAAACGTATACGACAAAAGTTCTATTGACACCAGAGATTTTTTACGTTGATAAATTCTCATATCCAAAAAGTATAAATATCTTACACATATTTTTTACTTGAAATCACATCGAGTATCACTTAATGTCGTCTTTTTACAAAAAACCATATAAAACTTAAAAGCATATGCGGAGTCGTGTGAATGGCAGATATTATTCAAAAGTTTCCGATACACTACCCAGGGTTCAACTGACGAAAATATGTATATATGTGTTACGCTCAAAGATCGAAAACGCTCAGTGAGCGGAAAAATAGCTCACAACGCGCTGTGGTCACAGTAAAACATCCACATGGCGAAATTCGTGTTATGGCTCTAATTAAAAGGCGCACGACGCGTTGTGGCAATCACAGAAAGACCAAATAGCGAAATTCGTGTCGTGGCTGACATGCTATTCGATCTCAACGCATGTCGCATTGACATCGAATAGCATGTCAGCCACGACACGAATTTCGCTATTTGGTCTTTCTGTGATTGCCACAACGCGTCGTGCGCCTTTTAATTAGAGCCATAACACGAATTTCGCCATGTGGATGTTTTACTGTGACCACAGCGCGTTGTGAGCTATTTTTCCGCTCACTGAGCGTTTTCGATCTTTGAGCGTAACATATGTATGTTTATATGGTTTATCATACTTCTATGAATATTGCACATTAAGCATGAAGTCTGTTTTACATTGTTAAAATATTATGAAAAAAGCTGTTTGCTGCATAAATGTATAATTCATTTCCAAAATATGGTATAAGTAGTAATTGTTTAGTGTTTAAATAGTTTTTTTTTAATTTTCAATTAGAAAAATATTTTAAAAAATGTAATATTTGATAAGATTCAAAATCTCTCGTTTCAAACTTAATTTACTTCTGAAATAAAAGGCACTTTCGCACTAATAAGCTTTTAAAATTTTTCCAAAACTTTAGTAAAAGTATAGGTAAAAGTTTAATTTTTATAAAATGCTGAAACAAGATATTTTTAAATATGCCGAATATTAGGTATAGGTAATAATTCAAGGCAGTTCTAAGTTAAATTAAAAACGATTTCAGTGCTTGGAATGTGCTATTATGGTGTAGTTAAACGTTTCTTCTGATAAAATGCGATAGAGATACAATTTCTAAAATTTCAATAGCTGCTTACGTCACAACACCTGCAAGACGGGCTTTATATAATTTATCCAAAAAAATTAAAAAAAAAAACAAATCAGGGGTCAAGTTGACGTAGCACATGTATCTGTTACGGTCTATACCCGAATTCGGTCAATTACCGAAATAAATGCGCAAAACGAGTTTTGACCAACGAATATTGCCCAAACCCGAAATCTTACATTTAAACGGGTATTGAGTGTTATAAAATGAGCAAAACTAGTTTTGCGCATTTTCAATTTGTCAAAACTAGTTCTGTCCATTTCTGAACGGAGTCAGTTAACAGAAAGTGGGTGAAAATTCTAAACTGTGATTCACACCTGGAAGAAGCTGGACCGGTCAGCTAACTTCCATAATACTATATTGTCTTTGAAACCACACAACTGTGCAAAATTTCAACTCAATCGGATAACGGAAAGTAGGTGAAAAATCGATCGCAAAATTTGAAACAAACATAATAAACATAATAGGTATAATAAATTAAACGGTTTAGTATACGAAACGTGGAATTAAATATAAAAAAATATAAAAAATGTTTATTCGTCTTGTTATAAAATGATACAAAAAAAATAACATCATTGTTAGTGCAGTGTACCTCTAAACCTACTGCAAAATATACTAGAAGAACTATATACATGGGCGTGAAGTTAGACCGTTCAGTAAATACAAAAAGTATTTTTTTATTAGACATACATTTTAAGGTATGAACGTAATGTGTGCTATAATGATGAAAAAATAAACGTTGCTAAAACTATTTCATTAATTACTATAATCACAGATTTGTTCAATTCTGTATATTCTATATCCTTGGAATTAAAAATAAACATGTTATCAAAGGGCTTATAAAAGTCGACGTGTTTTGTTTGGAAAATTTAAAACACACCTGTCGCCAACACATGCCAGGTTTAACCTAACTATTTTAGAAACAAAGGTTTAACTGTGTAAAGTAAATAATAGCATACTTCGAACATTCAGAACATAAATCATTTTAATATAGACAAACGACACTTTGTTTAACTTCTCTTTACATAACCCGTATACAAGTTGCACAATTGATTCTGACACAAAGAAAAGTTTGTCTCCTTTTTATATAACATAATATTTGAAAAGAAATGTTAGGTCTTATTTATTTGTAATTATAATCTAACAACTAAATGACACCATCAAAAGATTATAGCTTTAGCAAACTCATCTGTAAGTTTAAGAGTATTCGTCCCTGCAAATACCCCCTGCACCCTTCATCTCAAATCTTTTCCCCTCGCCTAAAAACGGTTCGCGCTCTCCCGACGCTATTTTTAAAGCTAGAGGGTTCTGGTAAACGTCAAATGAAAGAATCAGACTACAGATCCTTCAGGCGAATTTTTTGAAAAAAAATCCTGAAAAAACTTACAACCTTTTGAAAAAAATAATAAGTTACGTAATATTTCACACGTAGGCGAAACTGTTTTTCAAAAAATTCGCCTGAAGGATCTGTAGTCTGATTCTTTGTCTTTCATTTGGCGTTTACCAGAACCCTCTAGCTTTAAAAATAGCGTCGAGAGAGCGCGAACCGTTTTTAGGCGAGCGGAAAAGATTTGAGATGAAGGGTGCAGGGGGTATTTGCAGGGACAAATACTCTTAAACATTTTAAGATAGGCTGTTTAAATTAGTATAATATTGTGGCTCTATAATTCAGAACTGGGCTGTTTGCTTATACCTGTCATTTAACGCAATCCTAAAGAAAAAACTCCAGAAGAGGCAAATCGCAAGTCAAATATGTTTGTCACCGAAGATATTTTTTTCCAAGAATATATTAATCGCTAATTACTGACTGCCAACGTCTTCCCTACCTGTTTAAATAATATTATTAGTAGTCGACATTTACAATCATAGGATGGGCAGTATTAACTGTTCATACTAAACCGGGCCCTGTCCGCTAATTTCTATGAAGTTTTAGATCGCTGTACAATACTAACATCACTCGGGCAATGTCAAGTCTGTACGAACTTGGTTCATTCACTAAATTTTTGTATGAAAACTCATTTTGAAGTTCTATTCAATTTTCTCATTCTTTAGAAATATTTCATAGGGAGATAGGTACTAACAGTAAATAAAAAAAGTTAAACTAAAAATTTCATTAATTTCGTGTTTCAGTTTTGTAAAGGTATACGTACTATACGTTTTTTCATTATAATAAAACACAGTGTCGATTAAGTACTCATAATAAAATCGCCATTAAGTATATAAGGTTGCTTTAAAAAGCAATATATCAGCATATAGATACACCCAATATATTACTATTATCATTTTTTTTTTTGGTTTTGATTTGCATTCATTGATTGAAGAATTATTGTTTTTACCTTACTATACTTGAATTCTTTTTTATTTTTTATCTCTTTTTTGCATAAGCTTATATAAAGCTTTCTTTATATGAACTTCTTTATATTTGTATGGTGTAATCTGTTATTAGGTTTTATGCCTGCATGACTCCCATAATAATAAACAAATAATAAATAGAAAAACAATTATTATTTTTGATAATGTATAAACATACTTGATTGGAAATATATAAAATATAGACTCTGCCTTTAAAGAAAATTTCTCGAAAATGTATTTGAAAAAATATTAATCTAAAATATGACAGAGTATATTTAAAAAATGAAAATCATAAAGCCACTGTAAATACCTACTGAATCTTGAATGAATATAAAAGCTAAAAATAAAATTTGAAAAGTTTTCGAATAAAAAAATATAACATTGCTTATACGCACATAAATAGCAACTTGTGTAGTCTTAAATAAATTAAAAAAAGTTTGACTTACTTTGGAAATTTTAATAATTCTAAAAACCGCTCGACTATGCATAAAAAACAAACTTTTTAATTTGAAAAACATTGATGTAAATATCAGTAAAATGTCACGTCGCGTAATATGTACCTAAAAAATATAATAACGGTAGCCGCCAGATATTTTAAATTATTTAAAATATCTGTTAATATATCTAAAAAAAATGCTGTCCTCAAGACAGGGTACTCGGGGAGAGAAGTATACATGATGATTTTTAAGTTGATTTTTCTTTTCTACCTACGTGTAGAAATCAAATAGACGAACAAATGTTTTAAGTAACTTTTTTATCAAAATTCAAAAATAAGAGAGAAACAGCCGTTCAAAAAAAAATCATGCAAGTAATTTATTGAAATATAGTAATAAAAGGGACTAGATTAGCAAAACACAGCTATTAAACGCTAACACGCAGACAAACATAGTCTCTATCATACTCTATCCTCATCGCTTAGTGAACTAAAAACAACTTATTATGATTTATATTGAAGGCATGTCCAACAGTGTAAGTTAGCGATTTATTCTGTTGGTAGCGTTGATTATATAATATAGAAATGGACTAGCAAAGCTAACTTTACACTTATTGTTAAGATCTGTAGCGACACGATGTTCCAGTGGGGGCCAAGCTAAGAACTAAAACTTTTAATTGTAATAGCGTTGTTATGGGAACGGTATATAAACAGCGGTTGATAATTATAGTCTGTTTTTTTTTTTAATGTAAGATAAATATTGTCAAATTTTTAATCATCAAGTTTTTGTCATTTATAGATATAATTTTTAAAATCACTTAAGTTTAACTTACAACACATAAATAAATCTCAAACTAAATCTGATTTTCAAAAAATACTCTTCTTTCATAACTCGCTTAAAAGAGTATAGCTTAAAATACATTGTAAATTTTAATAAGCTAAGAAAATAATAATTTTAAAACTTATATTTTTGAGGCAGTGTCTATATTTTCTTTTAAATAAGACAACATATAGATTTCTCCAGTTCACTCGGAGAACAAGATTCAGCGATGGTATTTGTCTTTATTTATGAGTTAATAAGTGAACATTGGCAACCGAGCACGGTTCTGAGCCAAGGCTTGTACTTGTATGCGTTTGTTCGTGTGAAAGCGCGATCTCGATGGCAAGGCAAGAGAATGGCAAACTCAATCTGTGCTTGCGATATCAACTAAGTTCAATTCAGGAGCTTATTGCCAATTGACGTGTTTAGCTGAAACTGAGCAGAGTGCACGATAGACAAAGACAGAGAGAATACTCTGTGAAGAAAGCAGCACCTACGTGATTCCATTACTACCGTGGCGCTCTATTTGTTTCAGTGGTGTGCATTATATGTACTGGAAAATAGAGTACTATAAAAGAAAGGTCGTATTCACTAAGTCTAGGTAGGTAGGTTTGACTTTGTTGACATTCTTTTTGGTTTATTGTCATCAGGTTGGGGTGCGTTGGAAGCTATGCTATCGGTCTATCACGTTTCTCGTTACTAGAAATGCATATGTTTTTTTTTTTTTTAATTAAAAAAACTGTTTAATAAGAGAATGCGACTGTATAATACTCTTTAAAAGAAAAAGATCATAATTTAATAAGGAATCAATTAAAATATATTTAATAATTCATTGGGATAAAGTCTTTATTCAACAGACACTGAATTCTTTAAATACTATTGTAACAAAACTGTTGTAGTCCGTGGCGGAAATTATTTATTTACAATAAATAAATGTTTAACAAAACAGTAAAACACACAAACGGAAGCGTACTTCTTTAACTTAACAGAAATAATAACGTTAACAGAAACAAAACTAATAGTTCTAAATTATAAAATAAAAGACTGAGTAACAGAGGACACAGAGTCACTAAATTATGTACACAAAATAGTTACAACACTTGTCTATTAACTGTAAGTCATTTATGTAAAACCGGATTTATAATTGCACTCACTAAAATTAATTTATTTTCACAGTATAATTTATGTCGTAATTACAGAGCACTGTATCAACACATGAACAACACGAATAACTGACTGCCCTGACTGAACCACTCTGCTCGCCTTTTATAGTTTCGTGCCACGCTCTAGAATGTTCTCGACGCATCGAGATCCCTTCCTTTCCATGTATTGGTCTCTCCAAGCGATTGTCTGAAGGTCGGGTGTTTTTATCTGTTTTCCATTGTTGTTGTTTCTAGTAGTTTCTACAGAATTCATAGTCGTCCCATCAAGGGGCACGCAACACTTTGTTTAATTTTTATGTTGAATTACAGAATTTATATTATTCGTTAGATACACATTTCGATGTTCTAGTTATTGCGTGGTATAACATAATAATATAATGTTACCTAGTAACTTTTATACATATTATTTTCTTTGTTATTTAAAATAATTATTTATATTTGAGAAACAAATGCTGATCATAATTATGAAATAATAAGAAATAAGTTCAAAAACTAAAAGTACACAAAATTCAGCGCCACAGAACACTTGGAACTTATCAACTAAAATCAAGCAGGCAATCGAGCGTCGCTACCATAGAGATATTACAATAGAGTACGCGAGAGAGCAGTAAAAGTGTCAATCTATGGTAACTAATGATCCAAAACAATGCTGATTTGAGTAAACAAACTGATTTTCTGCAGCGCTCTCTCTCTCTCTTAACTGAGGACACTTTCATTTATGGCAAGCATACGCACTAGCGTACTCTAGTTACTTATATCTCTATGGTCGAAATTAGCCGGGTGTTCAGATGCCTTTAGAATGCTATAGGGAGCTCTTTAAACGTGCGCCACTGACTTCTAGCTATGAGCTGGAACCCGCTGTGCAGCGCAGAGCAGCAGCAGAAGACGCGAGCATGTCGTTGGGCGGGCTGGAGTCTCAGATCGCATGTCGCGCTGTCGTCAACACAGAGCCATGTTGTCACCGACACCAGAAGATACCAACAACCGAACGCTACAAGTCGTTTTAACACCACAATATATCCTATGTTATGTTATGTAGCAGTGCCATCTATTCAAATTATTATTATACATTCGCTTACATAAATTATTCCTTTTAGAATCAGTTCTACTTTCATTGAAAATAAAGAAATTCTGGACTAAGAGCTACGGAGAAAATGGGTGACTCGGTGCAGAGCTGAAAATTTGCAGAATAATAGGAGATAGTACAAGTAAGTAGGGAAAAAATTGCCAGAAGGCTAGGCGGTCTCTTCTAGCGTGACGGCAGAGAGTAGTGTGCGTTCAACATTTTTTTCGGCTGTTCCAGCGAAAGCTACATCTGACAGATGGCCAGATAAATTATACGGTTTGTTAACAAATATATAATATATATACATTCTTTTAAATGTCTTTTATAATTGCTTAAAAATATGTATTTTGCTTTGGTTGATCAAATTATCAGTCGGTAAAAATATAGTTTGACAGCTACTAAAATTTAGGTTATGTATTATTAAATATGATATTCGAGCGGAATACGTTATCACGTAAAACTATCGTCCGTAAACCGACTTTACAGACAACCAATTTTTTTTTGTAAAAATGTCACTGTAAAAGAATAAAATACCTATGTTTTGATTAAAAGAAAAAGGCAACCCGCCGCTGTAAATATAATCGTATGCAGGTGAAGGTGACAAAGGCTAATATTTGTTTTCAAAGTTGCATTCATGACTATGCTATTTTACTTATAGCTTTGCATTTACTAGCTACCATCGAGTCTCGACTCCACTGAAACTGTAAATCAAAAGTTTGGATTTTAATGACATAAAACTTAACCGTTAATACTTAACTCCAACTTTGTCTTAATAACTTGTGATAAAATTACGTTCCTCATAAAAACAAATATGTTGCCAAATATTTTACTATACGTAATAGAAATATTATAATCGAATATTATCAGAGAAACAAGTTTATTTTATTAAAAACATTAATAGAGAAATAATCATAACCAAAATGTCATTCGGTACAGTAATATTTATCGGTTATTTAGCTTACAACTTTAAAAAATTATTTTAAAAATTAAGCAGACTTTAAAAAATTAAAATAGTTTCTAATAAGTTTTTAATTACTCACCTTTTCTGCCTACATTCGAATAATATAAGTCGGCACAATTATTTCGCTGTTATAGTCATAAATAGGTACATAGTGATTTATTTGCTTCTAATTGCATATAAATAGGAAAATAAACGAAAAAAATATGTTGTTGTTTTTTATTCCTATTACTCTGTAATAGCTTTTTTTACATCACACTTTTTAATATTTGTCTTTTGTATTGTATTCCGAATAACCAGATAATGTGACTAGTCTAAAATACTTCTTCATATCCATTTTTTTTTTGTAAATATACTGGTTTTTGGCTTCTACGCTGATTAGTATATTTAGCCACGTCTTCTTTAAACAATATTACTTATAAATAAATAAAATATACTCTAAAATAAATTAAAAAAATATATCCCAATATACATAAAACTAGGACACAAGATGGATGGACCAGAAGATTTACGTGAGGAGGACCATAGAGTTGCATTGGGCTCGACTCCGCAGGATGAATCTATTTATTAATACTTTTGTTTGTAAATGATAGCGGGAAAGTGGACAGGTAAAAAAAATTATTAATACTATTATATTGCAGCTCTGAACTTTCTTACATAACGATTTGATATACTGCAAAGTATCGTTAACATTTTTTTTCGAGTACATTGCGTTTGAGTTTTGTCGATTTTAAAAATATTAGCAACTAAATTCTAGATGACAAAATATAATCCTAAAATATACAGATTTAGAGAAAAAACTGTTTTCAATAAAATATTTCTCAGAAACTGCAGTGCTGTCAATACAATAGGCAATATTTTTCATCTATAAATAGAAATGAAATAGTGGTGTCTTTTATTTGGATATTTAAACAAATTTTGAAACGTTTAACCAATTTTACACAATCATAATTGGTACCTAAACTACCGCCAAGTGCTTTAACTAGGATTTTACTCAAAACTGACATTTATCCCAGTGAGCGGCTTTCTTACCATAGAGCATATTCTGATTTGTGTAGAGTTAAAAATAGACTCTTACATGCGGCAGTTTACCAATTAATTTCCATAGTAAGCTTTGCAAAAATAAACGATTGGTTTTATGCCCATTACTTGAATTTAAAGATAACAAGTCATTTCTGAGTTATGAGTAAATAAATGTTTGTATCAATAAAGCAACAATATATATTCGCAATGTGTTGAAATATAACTTTGCTTCCACCATACTCACACCAGCACTTCCACCATATTAAAGCGAACTGAAAATATTGTTAAAATTATCTTTCAGTTTGGTTAACAAAACATGAACGCAAAAATGTGTTTGTCAGTACTTCAGGTCAATAAAAAAGAAAACGTGTTTACATTTTCACTTTTTTCATAAGGCATAACGACATATCTAATAATGTCATTATCCTTGGTGAAAACATTCCACTTCTCGGGAATGAATACAATTTCGTTGCTCCAAACACATTTTTCCAAGATAGTTTTCTACAATTTTAGGGTGCGTAGGCAAGATTATAACTGCCTAATATTCTTGTTATTGCGTATTACTATGCACATACAATTTCGTTTTAGTGCTTAATGAGTAAATAAAAATACGAAAAACTCCGTCAGCTATGCAAACAAACGTTGTAAACGTGGCATTTTATAGCTTCAAAATATTTATGCCACTCCGTCGTTTTGAGTATACTCGTATATATGTTTTTTTTTAATTTAATAAAAGAAATAATATGATCATTAAGACTTTCCAAAAGCGAGTATATGCTTAAGACTAAAGTACATTGTGTTAGACTTATTGAGTTGCCTGAAACAGTCTCAACAAAAAAGACGAAAAGTCGCAAACAACAATTATTGTTATTGATATATAGTTCAAATACCTATGATACCATATTATTTATGTTAAGTTTCTGATACGGCTTTTAGCGTTAAATCTACAATAAAGACTCAGATGCTGGGTTGCAGAAAGGATTGTCAATAAAAATTGGTTGTCTGTAAAGTCGGTTTACGGACGATAGTTTTACGTGATAACGTATTCCGTAATACATAACCTAAACCTCCCAAAATTTGGTTTCAATCCGCTTATCCTTGGTGTCGGAATGATAAGAAATGTCAAAAGTGACGTTTGCAACTGTCAAAGTATTATGTTCTAATAATAATTAGTTATTCCAAAACTTAACTTAGAAGGCGTTGCATTTCACAAAATACTAATGTCAAAAAATTTAATTAAACATTAGAAATGCAGCCGTTTTCATGTTAAGACAAGACATACGTTATTTTCTAATTTCCATGTACGGCAAACAAAGACAACCGACCGCGTCGCGCCATGCATTAGACAACATTGCATTTATACAGCTATTTTTCTATATAAATTTGTATAAAAAAACTGTTTAGGCAAATTCTGTTATACGAAATCTATGTAAAATGTTCTCCTCTTTCGTTTAAGACTGGTTTCAAACCGATCTGATTTAAATTGAGCGAGAAATTAGCAAAAAGCACGCACAGGGTCAGGCGGAACGTTACGCGTTAGGAACGTTACGTTAGGAACGTTACACTTTTTCGTGCATGCAGCCGGTGTTTTATCAATTTATAAGATTGGTGATTCATCAATTTATAAGACGTTATCACGTCAAAAATTTGATTTGACAATGATCTTAAATTTCCACCATACATATTTCTCCATATGAAAAGCATAGTAGAGTTTAAAATTGATCCTGCTCGGAAAATAATTGCTCGATTGAAACGATATTTTTCTTAAATTGTGTATAGGTACATATATTTTGCATCGTTTTTTATAGTTTCCACTTTAAAACAAAATTAACTTGAAAAGTGATTTTTTTCTATGTAGAACAATCATTTGTTTTTGTGTGAGTACAAACCAATGTTTGAAATCAGTGATATCAAAGATAGGACCCTCGACCAGAATCTTTCCAATGAGGATTGCAATCTATTCTGAAAATAACTTCCTCAAAATTGACACCTGACATCAATGAGCTTATCAAAAACAAGAGACCTCAGGTGTCTGAATCCTGAAGCTCAAGATAATTTACCCTTTTTATTACCTTTATATGAAAATTGATTTAAACTAAATAAAGATTTAGATTAGAGTCTGACCCGCTAACTGCAGATTCTAAATCGTATAAATGGCCCTTTAGAAAAATCAGTCTGACACCCCTGTTTTAGATGAGAGGGTGTTTGAATACGATATTAGACTGCTCCTGATGTGTGCCAACTGTAATTATAATATCACAATCATAGGTCATGGTCAAATCAAATTGTTTGATAATCCTTTCTGCAACCCAGCATTAATGTGGTATCAGAAACCAAGCATTAAAGTTTTGCAATGTAAAAGTAATACAAAAAAAATAAATAAATAAAAAATAAATATTTTTATAACAAGGTATGTTTTATTGCTCATTTATAACGAGCTAGTAATTAATATTGATATATAAAACTGTTTACATCCACAAATTTGATTTTACCCTCATATCATGGAAACTTCGATCAGACATTAATAATTAGTGAGTTCATTTTACCTTTAAAATTAATTGAAAAAAGTAAATTAAAATTTTATGTGCACATGTTAATGAAATGGTGTTTGCTTTTAAATATTTAAAATTTAATTATTAGTGTCTTAAAGGCATATCTGTAATTAACATCTGAACGTCAAATTATAAATTATTTTTCAATACTGATATTAATTCATGTAGAAGTGAAGTTCCGGAATTAATTTTTTATTTAAATTCAAGCACACCAATTTTTATTTAATCAGAAAGGGAAGCTTATAAAATTATTTTCGAATAAATTGTATCTTTGATCAGTATTCGACTATCAAGCACAGTTTTTTTCCATAAATAAAAAAAATTCGTATATAGAAAACCTTTGACTAAAGAAATGTAAAGAAATCATTGCGAAAAATGTGATTTTCGACGCCATTTTCCAAGATGACGTTGCAAGTAGCGACATCTCAACATCGAAAACTCAATTATCTTTATTTTTAAGTTTCCTTGACCCTTTGCTAGGTAAAACCTACCTATTGCCAATTGTAGGGGAATCACCGCACTGCTAGTTGGTTATTTCGGTGGGGTGTAGACCATTAATAATATCGTCGACGTCTGCAGCGTTCCGATGATAAGAAATAATTAAGTTTATATGAACTGCTGCTACATATAAGTTACCTAGTTTGATGTAATATTTTTTCCAGCAAAATTCCGGTTGCAATATTGTTACAAGGCTTGTATTAAAATATAGAGATCTAAGTTTCAGAGCTCTGCCAACATTCTATTAAATTTTTCGTTACATTTAAGAAAGTAAACCTATAATTTAATATTAAAAAAAAATAATTTACTTTGATTTGATTAAATTTGTTTTACTTTTCGAATATGTGTTTTAATATAAATAATTAACTAGATCGAGTTCCTTAAGTTCGACTTCGTTAAATCGGTTTCAAGTACATAGCTGTCGTTTCCTTGGTTCAAATTAGCGTACTGTAGCTACTGTACACAAACCGGCTTAAGCAGGTTTGCACAAACTTTGCAACAATATCATATACTGACATATCTTCAAAACTATTTCTTTTTTTTTCAAATGCCTTAAATATAAACATATTTTGTCTCCTTGTCGAATTATCTATGCTCTAAATTCAAAATTTGAAGAGTGAGTAATAGATTTATACTACGAAATGTTTTTATACGTGGGAACAGTATGCTTTGCTTTGCCGCTCCATTGAGCGAATCTTATTATAAAGATGTTCGAAAACTGAGCAGCACACTCCTAAGGATTGCAATCCAAGCCTCATTAAAGGGTTTTAATATTTCAATGTCGATCTCTATCATATTTAATTTGAAATGACTGTTGCAGATCGTTAGTTTACATATTTTTTTGTCCCACCCCTTATGAATTAGCTTCTTTTTATTCACGTATAACGGGTAGTGAAGTATATTTATTTTTCGCCGGGTGCTAAAGTAAAATTGAATGATAATATAAATGCTATTCAATTTCATACTTTAAATCTATACTTATACTAGCGGCCCGGTTCGGCTTCGCTCTAATTTGTAGATTTCCACCGTTGCAAAGTTGGTCTCCACGAAAAGCGTTTTTATTTTAACGCGATAATATATATATATATTCGAGCACTCCGGCTGCGCCGTCGTGCTCGATACCTTAACCTCAGCAACACGTGGTGGTTATGCTATTGAATTGTAGCTTATATGAAACGTTGCGCCATCTACTAAATATTCACTCAATCCAGTCAACAGGTATCGCCATCTGTTAGAATCCTTTGGAGAACAGGTATCGCCATCTGTAAGAATCCTTTGGAACTGAGCACTCCGGCTGCGCCGTCGTGCTCGATACCTTAACCTCAGCAACACGTGGTGGTTATGCTATTGAATTGTAGCTTATATGAAACGTTGCGCCATCTACTAAATATTCACTCAATCCAGTCAACAGGTATCGCCATCTGTTAGAATCCTTTGGAGAACAGGTATCGCCATCTGTAAGAATCCTTTGGAACTGAGCACTCCGGCTGCGCCGTCGTGCTCGATACCTTAACCTCAGCAACACGTGATGGTTATGCTATTGAATTGTAGCTTATATGAAACGTTGCGCCATCTATTGAATATTCACTCAATCCAGTCAACAGATAATTATGACTGTCAAGGAATAGACAAATAATTTGCAATAAAATAATATTGCGACTACAAATCGAAATGTAAGCTATCCTATCTTTCAAGTTGGGTCGAATTGCACACGGTGTGCAAATCAAATTTAAAATCGGTTCAGTAGTTTAGGAGTTCATCGCGGACAAACATGTGACACGTAATTTTTATATATAAAGATGTGTATCTGTAGGATAATCTCCGAAACTACTCAACCGATTTCAAATTTGTTTTTACCAATACTTGGAATGCAGGACCTTCAGAATAATTATGTTATTGCGTTAAAATAAAATCGCTTTTCGTATAGACCAATTCCGCAACGTAATTCGACGAATAAACGGTAGCAATCTACAAATTCGGGCGAAGCCGGACCGGGCCACTAGTAATAAATAAAATACGTCATATTACTTCAGCTGAACGTGACCAGGGAACTTGTACGCAATAGTCAGACCGTCGTTTTAACCCACGACTAAGCATTCGGAACCCAAAGGAATGGTGAGACCTCTGGTGAAAAATGCGCCGAACTGCCATAAGGGGGGTTTTTGACAGGTAAACTATAGAGACATAAGGTAAACATTGATTTAGAAACGCATGATGGAGGCTAGATCTAGCCTCAATCATGCGTTTCTAAATCAATGTTTACCTTATGTCTCTATAGTTTACCTGTCAAAAACCCCCCTTATGGCAGTTCGGCGCATTTTTCACCAGAGGTCTCACCATTCCTTTAGGTTCCGAATTGGCACACATATTATGTGTGCCAATGCTTAGACTGAATACTTACACAATATACATAGTATTTACACTGCACAGTAACTTCTGGCTACTAACTTACTACTTCCCATTATCAGACTGAGTTGAAATTTTGCACGCGTATGTAGTTCCGATGATAATAGAATATTATAATAACTAACTGATCGTTCTGGTTTTCGCCCAGTTGCAAATCGCATTTTAACAAAGTACCTATACACTGAAAACTTAAAAGTATCTGATTAAGTTGAACGATTTCATTGTACAATCGATAATGTACTAAAAACTAGAAAATAAATGTGAGTCACCATAGGGGGCTTTGATTAAACTAAAATAAAATCGTAGGGGACATTTAGTAAAAAAAAATTGGTTGTCTGTAAAGTCGGTTTACGGACGATAGTTTTACGTGATAACGTATTCCGTAATACATAACCTAAACCTCCCAAAATTTGGTTTCAATCCGCTTATCCTTGGTGTCGGAATGATAAGAAATGTCAAAAGTGACGTTTGCAACTGTCGAAGTATTATGTTCTAATATTAATTAGTTATTCCAATACTTAACTTAGAAGGCGCTGCATTTCACAAAATACTAATGTCAAAAAATTGAATTAAACATTAGAAATGCAGCCGTTTTCATGTTAAGACAAGACATACGTTATTTTCTAATTTCCATGTACGGCAAACAAAGACGACCGACCGCGTCGCGCCATGCATTAGACAACATTGCATTTATACAGCTATTTTTCTATATAAATTTGTATAAAAAAACTGTTTAGGCAAATTCTGTTATACGAAATCTATGTAAAATGTTCTCCTCTTTCGTTTAAGACTGGTTTCAAACCGATCTGATTTAAATTGAGCGAGAAATTAGCAAAAAGCACGCACAGGGTCAGGCGGAACGTTACGCGTTACGCGTTACGAACGTTAGGAACGTTACGACCGTTACACTTTTTCGTGCATGCAGCCGGTGTTTTATCAATTTATAAGATTGGTGATTCATCAATTTATAAGACGTTATCACGTCAAAAATTCATTTGTTTGAGATTGGAAATAATATTTAGCTTTCGACTGTTTTCTTCAACCATAGTGTAACTATAAGTGCCCCTACGATTTTATTTTAGTTTAATCGAAATCCCCTGTGGTGACTCATATTTATTTTATAGTTTTCAGTACATTATACAATAAAAGTGTTTAATTTAAAAGCTTTTTTACCTAGTTTTTTTAATTTTTAATAATAATTCGGAAAAAGTGTTTTAAAAGTTAAAACGTGTTTTACAAACGCGACAATAACAATTATAATATGCTTTTAAAAAACTTTTAAAAACCATTCGTAGTACTTGGTCGACCCTAAATGAGAGACTAAGAGAACAAAGGCAATACAATGCGATTTTGAAACAAGGCTTACCGCACACTAACATCTGCTAACCTGGCTGTTTAGTTATACAGTGCAACTAAAAGTCATTACCTGTGAAACGGGAATCGATATCTCTTATTGGACATTTTGCTGAGTGCAGCGTAGAATCAAACCTTTTACACTAATGAATACTACAATTGAACGCCGCGTGCTTATACAGGATAACGATAGGTAGATATCTATCTGTAACGATTGATCAGACATGTTTGTATATACACGGTGCTCACAATAACACCGTGAAATAATCACGCATTATAACGATTTTTCTCAAGGCAAAATCAAAGGCGCTCTTTGAACCAGCGCAAATGTACAATTTTTTGTGGGATGAAGACAGCATAGCGAGAACAATCCACCCTTGGGTTCCGGAACACTAAAACTGAAAAGCAAGCGTGTACGGAATTTATTAAAAAAAATTTAAATTTACGTAATGGATTAAAATGGATTAAAATGCACGCTGTCACTGGCGTTCTCATATGAAACAGGGAGATATGTGAGGCGTTGGATGCAAGTCAGACAGTTAAGTCAACACACGTCGGCGGAATGTGCAGTTTAACCTGTATACTGAACAATTCAAGATTTTTCATATATTCTTCATAAATGTATATCCTTTTATTATTACTTTGTGGCGAATCTATTAATTTATATTTTCAATAAATTACATTGATACCAAATAAAAGACATGTTCTATACATAGAGATATAAGTAACTAGAGTACGCTAGCGGGTATGCTTGCCATAAGTGAAAGTGTCTGCAGTTCAGAGAGAGAACGTTGCAAACGTTCCGTATCATTATATATGTTTACTCAAATCAGTATTGTTTTGTATCATTAGTTACCATAGAGATAAGGATCTTTTCTCTGTCTGAATTGCAGACACTTTCACGGCCCACTCGCGTACACTAGTATAATATCTCTATGGTGATTAATAGTTATTGGCCTAACTAGTAGTCTAAGTCATTCATCGCGCTGACAGGTCATGACTTAGCCTACAAGTTGCGCCCATAATTTTATTCAACAATTGCGCGTTATTCATGTTTTAATTATAATGAGATGTTGTAAATATCTATTTATTTCTTTATAAAAAAACTGTCAATACTAACAGCACCAAACAGCACGATTCAATGTTTTGGTTTGAGGTTAGCCGGTTATGAATAAACTGTCGAAAACATTCGGCCTCTCAATTTTAGTCTCAATGGGTAACAACGGAGTTGTTGTTACCTACTATTTCGTTACGACTCAGAAAATAGTTACGTTTATTTTCATTACTCTACAATGGCCGAGCTAGTAGGAATCTTCATTGAGTTATGACAAGTAATTGTCACCAGTCGGTAAATGGCTATTTAGGGTTCGGTTTTTAGGCATGATAAAACATGAATAACGCGCATGAGTTAAATAAATTTAATAATAAGAAAGAGTAGGTTATGTTTGTAGTCCGTGATGACATAATATCATCGTGCACACGTATTTTTTTCACGTACTACGTTTTAAAATAGCTAATTTTCGCCTAATTAAAAAAAAAATTGACATTTAGATTTTGAGCCAGTTCACTTCCAATTGTAGGCCTCGTCTGATTTTCATACTTTTAATATAGAAATAGTAAGTATGACTACGTTTCGTATTTCTTTAGTTTTACTTTATGCATGTGTGCGAAACGGGTTATTTTACTACCTCTGTACAAGCATTAAAAACAGTTATTTTAAATGCAGTCGTGTAAAAAAAATATTTTTGATACGAACTGAGTAATTGGTTTGGTAGGGTTTTCATTATCTTCAATACATGTGTAATTTGAATAAACGCTATGTTTTTTATAAGAAACATATCTATATATTTTTAGAAATGACATCATAAGTCAGTCGACCAATTGCGTTACACTCCGTATAGCGTAAATAATACAGTACAAAAAAAATAGAATATACAACTGAGAGAAAAAACTATAGTTTCAATTTCTTTTGATCTCGACTTTCATTTCCAAATAAATGTAAATGTACGTACAAATGTATTCTATAGACTGGTGAATTTAATTAAAATATTAATTTAAAATGGATATAATTAAGTAAAACCGTAAAAATTGATTTCTATTGAAAAATGAAGCAATTTAATTAGGGACATAATACTGTCATTGTTAACAAATTTTAAGGTTAGTTAGACACATGTTGCAAATTGCAGACGGTCGACAAAAGGGTTTAAGATTAGTAACTTATCATATAATATTTTTATTAGCAAACCTTTGTTCTGTTACGATATTATTTTGTAAAAACAAATTCGTTTACAATCATCATTTCAATTTCAATATTCATGCGCATAAAATATTTGCTGAAAATGGTAAGCTAGTTTAACTTTTCAGTGACATTTATAAATTTAACTGACCTCAACAGATATAAATACAGCTTGAACTTAAAAAATTGTATACAGGGTGACACAGTTACAAATAGACAGATACAAAGTTAGCGTCAGGCGGTAAAAGTAAATCAAACATTTTGTGTCAGTTCCAAAACTGATTTAACTCTGCATTTCTTAAGGAGGTTGATCCGTTACTGTCCCAATCAAAAGTAAGTCGAATTGTAAATGGGAACTTATCCATAATAAATTTTTACAAAAGGTTATAAGTCGATGATACCAATAAATTATTGTCATAAAGGCATAAATAAATATATTTTTTTTAATATTAATTAATTATTTCTAACTTTTGAATTTTTTGTACAAAGTTAGGTTAAAAAAAATAAATTTATGTAAATATCTGTATTTTACATATTTTTTGCAGTACATAATTAAAAAAAGAAATTAGAAGTAATAAAAATTAAAATTAAATCATTAAAAAGTTGAAAATTCAGTAAAAATTGTTGAAATTGTCAAGAATAAAAGTCCATAATCGAAAAGTGCTAGTGTTTAATAATTTTTTTTATTGATTAAAAGTCTCCTAATTAAATTGGAAAAAATATTATAATATGCGTAAGACATTGATGCTTTACATAGTTAGTTTTCGGAACTGCTGACATTATTTGGTTATTTGCAAAAAACTAGAATGAACAGTTTGCATGCTAGGTTGACATAAGTTCCATAAGACTACATGTAAAAGTTTTTTTTAATTTTTAACTTTATAAATCTCCTAATGATTTTGGATTTTTTACAGAAAATTTTGTCATAAAAAATCTATTAAAAAAACTTTATTTTAGATTTTTTTCATTATCTTCGTAAAGCGGCTCAACCTCCTTAACCGAAAGTAAAAATTAAGAAGGTATGTGAAAAGAAAACTTTTGTAAATATTTTTATAGCTGTATCTTTTACGAACATTTGCGCCTATGTTACTTTATAAAAATAAGTTCAAAAACTGAAAGTCGAGTACTGAAAAATCACTCCCTAAATGAAACAAGACAATAGCCGTGGTCGTTTGCCACCCACCCTAACGATACACATTTTAACAGTAGTTGCTTTCTGCAATCGGACATAATACATTTTTGACCAAGTAAGAACCTTTCCTCAATTTAAGACTTCTGACATCAGCTTGCAGATTTTTCGGTTTATCACTCTTACACCCTGTATAAGCTGGTATTTTATGTCTGATATTTTTCATAGTTTGTTTACATGGTTTTTCACGAAAACAAACACATTTCCTGTTCTTTTTTACGCATTCTTCGCGGATCACAAAATTCAGGAAGTAGCAGAGCCTTTTCATTATATTATAACATAGCCGTTGTGTATTCAAGTCTAAACTAACAAATGAACAGTTTATATTATTATTTGGTATTAGTAATTTATTTTTTAACCGAACATTTTACATATCAGATAATATTATAACTGATTGATTTCTAACAGCACTGTAACAGTCAAATATAAGCACACATTATTTTAAACTAAAATTTGATCTACAGATATAAAAATTTTTAAATAAAAAAAAATTACACGACACTATTGAATACGTAATTGTTACCACGAATAATGCAAACATAAATAAAAAAAACTTAAAAATTTGTTTCGAGAACGCATTACAGAAGTGAAACTTCTAGTTGCAAATTATACGAATGTATTTGGACAAGTGCAAAAAATGTGTTACGAGATATTTTACGTTCAGATATTTCGTCTGTACAAGTTAATCTGAGCGTGAAACTATCTCGTAACACTTTTTTTCTACTTGTCCAAATGCAAGCGTATGACTTGCAACTAAAAGTTTCACTTCTGTAATGCGTTCTCGCAACACATTTTTAATTTTTTCGCAGGTTTACTGCAAATAATAAAAAATAAGAAAACACAAGTAGACAACAAAACATACGCACTTTTACTGCAAATATTGTTTTGAGCTAAAGTATTATTTTGATAAATTAGTCGAAAATTTTATATATAATAAATATACTTTAAGAAAATAAATAAAAATAACGGATTGTTGCCCGCACCTGACGGTAATCGAACCCGGGCCGGTCGCGTGGTATGCCAGCATTCTGCCACTGAGCTACCTATGCTGACAAAAAATCATTGTTTATATAGGGTTCTAATAGTACAATTTCGTGACAAAATCCGTTACATAGGGAAATCAATTTCGTTACATAGGGAAACGAGTATACCCCCGTTTTTAAAGAAGTATTCACTTCAACAAATGGTTTCTTCTGGATGTCCTTTTAATTCTTAACAACGAGTTACTAATACTATATCTATTATAATCTTTAGATTATTCTATAGGGATACAAACAATGATTTTTATTCAACTCATGCGCGCTATTCATGTTTTATCATGCCTATAAAAACCGAACCCTAAATAGCCATTTACCGACTGGTGACAATTACTTGTCATAACTCAATGAAGATTCCTACTAGCTCAGCCATTGTGGAGTAATGAAAATAAACGTAACTATTTTCTGAGTCGTAACGAAATAGTAGGTAACAACAACTCCCTGTTGTTACCCATTGAGGCTAAAATTGAGAGGCCGAATGTTTTCGACATGGAGTTTATTCATAACCGGCTAACCTCAAACCAAAACATTAAATCGTGCTGTTAGTATTGACAATTTTTTTACAAAAAAATAAATAGATATTTGTATATATACTTTATATGAACGTATAACCGTGTTAAAAACATGAATAACGCGCATTTGTTGAATAAAATTATGGGCGCAACTTGTAGGCTAAGTCATGACATGTCAGCTGCGATGTTTTCAGCACTCGTCTCCGGTGCGCAGTATGCACTCGCTTCGCTCGTGCCTGCGCACCGGAGACGAGTGCTGAAAACATCGCAACTGACACGCCATGAATGACTTAGACTACTAGTTATGCCAATAACTATTATATTCTAAATTCAGTGCGTAGATATTTGTTATAAAAACGTGTAATGGCTTACAATCTATATATTAATTAATTAATTAATAAATCAGCATTTAATCGTCTCGATTTAATTACGCTTTTAATATTTAAATTAAACATTATGAGATAGTTACACAACGGCCTAGTAATGTTTAATTTAAAAGCATAATTAAATTGGATATGTTGCATGTCACTGTACTACTCACTAATATTTAGATATCATAAGATATTCAGAATATATTCTCTACATCTTAATTAACGCATATTTTTGCAAATATAATAAAACAAGGCACTAATATAAATCGTTTTTAACTTTATTCAAATTATAATGAAACATTTTTTCATTCAAGATGGAAAGAGGAAGCTATTTTATTTTATACTAGCGGTCCCATCCGGTTTCACCCGGGTGTAAAAGAACGAATGGGGAAGGGAGGAACATGAGTACACACATTCATCTTAGTTTAGCGAGATGAATGTTGTGTCCAAATTTCATGATGATCCGAGTTACCGTTCAAAAGTTTTTGTCGATAAAAAGCAGTATTGATACTTTTTTTAACTAAGTAATAATTTTTTTTTAATTAATTATATAAAATTAAAATTAATAATAAATGTAAGCCTTAGAAGAAAGCAATGTAGAAAAGAAAAAAAAAGAAAAATGTATTCGCCCAACGTAGGGCTCGAACCCACGACCCCGATATTGACAGTCGTGTGCTCTACCGATTGAGCTAGCCGGCGTTGTATTCTGACAACGCTAATATGAGTATATTTAGTTAGTGCATTTCACCTGAACAGAAGCTTATTTTTGAGATACATTTTGCAACATTTTTCATTAATGCTCCGCTCCTAATGGCCGTAGCCTGATTTTATATAACCTATAGCCTTCCTCGATAAATGGGCTATCCAACAAAAAAATTGTTTTTCAATTTGAACCAGTAGTTCCTTAGATTAGCGCGTTCAAACAAACAAACTAACAAACAAACAAACTCTTTAGATTTATGCCCGGTTTACATTATTCCAGTCCAGCGATCCAGTCCAGTGCTGGACTGGATCGCTGGACTGGATTCGTTGTCTACATTATTCCAGTCATTTAGAAGCCGTTTTCATTGTGAACACCACAGTGACAATGATTTCAAAAAGAGATCAGTTTCGAAAATGTTTCAAACGTGCTCAATCACTCTTGCTACAAGAAGTTATTAATGAGGTTGATAATGAACTAAAAAAAAAGGAACTGAATGGCACTGGATTGGCCGTCTACATTATTCCAGTTGCACTGAATTGATCGCACTGGATTCAAAAGTAGACCGCGAATCCAGTTACTGGACTGGAATGCTTACTGGATCCAGTGCATTCCAGTGAGGGTTTACATTATTCCAGTTACAATCCAGCACTGGACTGGATAGCTGGACTGGAATAATGTAAACCGGGCATTATATATTAGTATAGATATCACTTTTAACAAATATTAGAAATTTTAATTACGTACATATTAAGAATGAGAATAAATACACACTCTATATAAATTGTTTTTTACCATCGTGCGGATATGTAGTATTTTAAAAAATCATTGTGTAATATACAACAATACTAGCCCACCTTGTTTATCTGTAATAGAGAAAAGAGGTTTGAGTATAAAACAGCCGAAGTTCAGTGCTTGCTTCTGACATTTGTCATTTGTGCATGACTGGACACAATTGGTAAAGGAAATGGAGTTTAGATTATCGAATCTAACAGAAATGGATACAATTCTCTCTTAATTTTCAAGACAATCATACAAAACTTCTCAAAATGAGCTTTGAGACACACTCGTCATTTGCTTCAAAAAGTCATCTTCTATAATTGAATTAAATTTATTTGGTTGAGGAACAATTGAAAGAAGATACTTTAAATTGGTAAAGCTAATTCTTCTTTCAATTAAATTAATCAAATAAATTTCTTTCAAACATAATATTATTTGGAACAAAACCAATACTTACATCTTCTATAATATTTCATATGAAAGACAAATAATTTGAAAAATAATAAGATCTGAACCTATATATAACTTCTTTTTCTGAAGCGTTGAACATAGGAATAATTTTACCATTCCAACCCACAAGTGGGGAATGGTACTAGTTTAGGTCAAATTTTGAGGAAAATTGGCGCATGCGCAGAAGAAATATATGCCATAACGTTGTTTTTTTTATATAATAATCGTATACTTTTCGTAAAGCTAATTATTCTATTTATTTTTAGATAATTCGATAACACCAAACTGGCCTGGTAGTTTGTTCTTACCGTTAATCTATAATGACAACAATACTCTATTAAGATAGGTGGCCCTAATAAGCATTACCAACGTTAAAAAAATAAATAAAAGAAAACTTCGGTTTTGGGTACGGTTTTGTTCAAATAAAAGCGTTTACAGTGGAAGCAAACTTTTTAATCAATTGAGAAGTGAGGATTATGGATGAATCAACTAGAAAAGGCTCCTTTGAAAATTTTATTCGGATGGGTGCAATAGATTTTGAGCAACTGATTTGCTTAATTATTGGATTAATTAAATACAAATTACAGAGATGCAATGCTCAAAAAGCGGCTTCCTCCGTAAGCCGCGTATATATTTTTGATTTTCACCAACATTTTGCCGCTAGATAGGCCGATGAGTCAAGCAACTAGCTTAAACTGATATTTTATTTCAATATTTCTTTGGGGAAACCCGGTGGTCTATGTAGGCGATACGTGCCACCGGACTAGTTCAATTTGGTACTGCCTTAAGATTTTCAAACGGTAAGTAGTGTAATCATCATATATATTAATACGCCAAGGTTTAACATGTTTGCCTCCCTTTTTAGAAAAAACCACACAATTTCTCCACATAAATTATATATATCATTTTACTGATAATTGCTTGCTCTACTGACATCGACAACTAAAAAATTTATTATTGCTATTGTTTTAGTAAATTCATTAAATTAATTACACTCTGAGCAACGTCTGCCATCTGACGACGTAACGTTAACACTTCGATCTGTCATCTGACTTTCATATTGTAAATACTGCATACTGCCATCTGACGGGCAACGCTGAACAACGCTTTTGCTACTTGCGCCTCTATATGACAATTTTGGTACAATATTTCTTTTACAACAAAAAGAAGAACGTTATAAGCAGTGTGCAAAATTAGAAACGAATTGAATACCTGCAATCATATTTAAAAAATAATTTTGTAAAGTGATAATTATTATACTTATTTAGTGCGAATAGTTCGCACAGGTCACGCTAGTCTAGCATTATTAGGATTTGGATATTAGGGTTATGTTTAGGTAGTAAAAAAAAAAACGTTTTGGAATATTATGAAGTAAAGTTAGTATCAGTAGGCATGTTAAATCCTTTTACATGTTAGACATGGAACATACAGTCACGCACACGTTCCCATCCACATGTCTGTCTGGCTTTTCAAACCTTTTAACATCAACTTACTGACAACTGGTGCATGTATTCTACCAATTTAAGTATATTCATTTTACCTATTATTTATACTAACAATAAATTAGACTGATTGAAATGACCTAAATGTATAGACAGGTTTTTTAAAACAAAGGTATATTATTTTGTAATATTAATTTGCGTTTGAAAAAAACGTCAATTGATCAGGAAAATATTTTTGTATAATGTAGTATACAAATTATGCATGGTAAAAAATCTTTATCATAAAGAACCCCGCACAAATCTTATGGGATTTGGTTCTAAATTAAATTGATCAAAAATTGTTTTATTTTATAGTTTAAAGGTCACTAAGAAAAAGTGTTCATGGGCGCATAGCCTAAAAACCAATAGATTTTTAGCTACAGATAGCGAGATTTCAGATATAGGAATATCCATTGAATTTACAAACATGTGCCATAATCAACTTTTGTGCTTTTTTTAGAAATAGAAAAATAGTCGAAAACTAGGTAATGCTGGAAAGTTTCACCCTGTATAAAATAAGATGTCATATTCGGATTCAGCGCACTCGAAAATATATTTCTAGAGCTTGGAATTTTTTGAGATTGTGAATTCAATGGATATCCTTATATCTAAAATCTCGCTAAACATATCTGTTGGTTTTTAGACTATGCGTTCATGGACACTTTTTCTTGAAACCATTTGCGATCAATTTAACCGAAAACTAAAAAGGTTTGTGCGGGCTCCTTTGAGAAACTACATAATATACACCCCAGGTGAAAAAAATTTGATAAAGTTTCAAGTTTGATAACTTATTTGTCTGATTTTAGAATTTTTTTTAGAGAACTGTAGTTACAATTATTGGTTTTCACATGTCTATATAAATTTGAAGTGCAAATGATCACATAATGATGACATAATATGATGACATATTTAAGAAGGATAGTCGAAATGTTATTTTGTTTGCCCAACTTCAAAGCTTTCGTCATTGCATAGAACTAAATAAAGAATGGCGGCTGGCAAGACTGCAAACTTCACTAGTAGTTTAAGCTCCTATGACTGAAAAAGATACCCCAAAGAACACCTCAAAATTATAAAGTGAAAATGGCTGAAAAAACATGTTACGCCCGCCAGACTAGTAAAAATTTGTTAATTGTTACTTTTTATGAATTTTTGAATTTAAAAAAAAAACATGATTTTACTTTCCAAAACACCTGCTTGAAATTTATACCATTTGTAGTAAATAATGTTTCATTTTTGAAAAAAATTGTCTGGCTGACAATTTTTGTTAATAAATTTGTCAGACTTCATTTGTTATAAATTATTTTTTTTATGAAAATACATTTCATAACACCTCCTTGAATTTTTTTAAAATAAAGTTTAAGATCTCTTCTATCTAATACAACTTGTCTGGCTGACAACATCTGCTTCACGCTGTCCAGAGTAGTTGCCATTATGCAAAAGCGATTTCCATACTACTGTACTGTGTATGAAATTTCTTGAAAACTGTTGAAAACCTCTGAAAGTAAGACCTTCAACAACTAACGCACTTTTCAGAATCAGCACGGTGAAGTTATTTAATTGGACACACTAGGAATGAAAAACCAATAATAATGTATTTTGTAAACGACTGTTCATAGTTTGTCTTTGCATAATCGTACAAACTCGCTAATATCTTGTACGTCCTATAATAGTAATAATAATAATATAAAATCTCTGGTGTTATTAGCCATTACGCAAAAGATAATAGCCAAGGTCTTTATACTTTTGGAAGGGTTCAGTAAGCAGTTAGAGAGATTTCGGTGTCGACGGTAGCCGGGGGAAGTTGATTGTGAAAAGTGGTTCAGTTCATGTCTGACAAATGGCCAACCACTACACACATATTCCTATACCTCTGCATAGAGACACGCTACGTGCTATACACACTCTCCCTTGCATGGCGGTGGCAATATAGTTAGGGTATACACACTACACACACAACTTCTCCAGGCAACCAACGAAGTGCAAACAGAACGGACCAGCAATGATACCGGAATAGTTGGGCAGCTTTGCTACGCCGCATTTAGCCAACCATGTGTAATTCTACTTCAACGTAATTAGGTTTTAGTGTTCTGTGGCTTATGGATTCGCAAACTATATATATATATTTACTAGCGTCACAATCTATGTAGTCTATCGGTGAGATCTGCCATCAAGTAAATACATTGCTGAAATTATTTTTTTTTTTTTATAAATCGCTAATATTTCAGCTGACATTTCTGTAGTAAAATTAACTTTCAATTTTTTAATAAAAACTGTTTTTAGAAGCAATGAGAACGTGAATATTTTCGAAAAATCATTCTTTACCAATTTCTGAGTTCTTAGTGGTCCCAGCTAGCTCCCAATCGATGTAGTTTTTGTTTCTACGAAGGGTGCCTTCAATAACCTTGCATTATCAAGCTGTTTTTTTTCTTGAATAAATTAGAGAATTGACAAGATAATATATAGTTCATGTAATTACAGTTAGGGTTTCCAATCTTGGTTCATCCTCAATTCTGGAACTACTTTTGAGATTTGATTCTCAGATCCGAAATTCTAGAATTAGTTTCGATATCGCTAAAGGTTTAAAATAATACAGCATGTAGAAGAAACATGTCTTTTAGTAAATTGAAAACGTTGATAAACCAGACATTTACAAACAAACAAAAAAATAAACATTATTAACTAGTAATTTACAACACTTCGAATAATTAACATAAAAAATCCTACTCTAGAGAAATCATGAATCATTGGTAAAAAATCTTTATATTGAAAGTCCTTTTCTGGTCGCAAGTTTAAGCAAAAAAATTGGTTGTCTGTAAAGTCGGTTTACGGACGATAGTTTTACGTGATAACGTATTCCGTAATACGTAATTTATGTTCTATTTCTCCTATCTTCTACATATAATAATTATAATAATTCGAATCTATGATATTGCATCTTTCGCTTCAAATTTAGGTTAATTTTATTTATTAAAATTACTCACCACGTATAATAAAAATTGTTTTTTTAACTTACTTTCTTTCGTATTTATTTTAAGTCTCAAAGAATAACTGTCATAATATTTTGAAAACAATTGTTTCATTGTTTATATAAAATTCCAAAAACTACTTACAATATTTAAGTATTTTCATACGTCAAAAAATTGATTTTTATAATGATAAAATTTGTATGAAAACGATTTTTTCAAAAGATGAGACCTAGCTAAAACGATTTTTTGCCCCCCAAAATCCCTTTTCAGTAAATTTCATCCAAATCGTTAGGGCCGTTTTCGAGAAAAGCACGCACAGGGTCAGGCGGAACGTTACACTTTTTCGTGCATGCAGCCGGTGTTTCATCAATTTATAAGATTGGTGATTCATCAATTTATAAGACGTTATCACGTCAAAATGTGTTAATAATATTTTCGTTAATTCTGAAATTTCGATACATCTTTAGTTCTGGAATAGATATTATGTAGAAAAATATTGTCTGAAATTGCAAAATTTTGGATATTCGTTATGAAAGCCCTAACAACAGTCACTGGTATATGTGTAGGTTAAATGATTTCAAAGTCTACCTAAACGACGCAATGTGCATATACAAAAATGTATTATTTTGTCAGCGCCGTTAACACTCACATCAGTTGTTGGTGATCATAAAATTTAATGCATATTGCAGTAGTTGCCAGCAAACTGCTGACCAACAATATTGCTGGCTTAATGTACATTTACACCATATATACATGTAGGTACATATATTTCTGTGCATATAACAGGTCGCCAACGTTAGACAAACAACTGTTCGTCAATGCGGTGAACTCACTTTACGAATGTTAAGAGGTCACGTCTCAAATTGCGTAAAATATAATTATATATTTTATACGAAGCCAAAAATGACGTTTGAACTTTATGTTACAATAACATAATATTGACGAAAACTATCTCTTACGCATCGTAGTTCTATTGTAACACAAATTATTAATTAAGGGGGTTGATCCGTTACAGTCCCAATCAAAAGTAAGTCGAATTCTAAATGGGAACATTTCCATAATAAATTTTTACAAAAGGTTATAAGTCGATGATACCAATAAATTATTGTCATAAAGGCATAAATAATTTTTTTTTTTAATATTAATTAATTATTTCTAACTTTTGATTTTTTTGTATAAAGTTAGGTTAAAAAAATAAATTTATGTAAATATCTGTATTTTACATATTTTTTGCAGTAAATAATTAAAAAAAGGTAATTAAAAGTAATAAAGATTAAAATTAAATCATTAAAAAGTTCAAAATTCAGTTAAAATTGTTAAAATTGTCAAGAATAAAACTCCATAATCGAAAAGTGCTAATGATTAATAATTTTTATTTATTGATTAAAAGTCTCCTAATTAAATTGGAAAAAATATTAAAATATGCGTAAGACATCGATGCTTTACATAGTTAGTTTTCGGAACTGCTGACATTATTTGGTTATTTGCAAAAAATTAAAATGTACCGCAAGCTAGGTTGACATATTTATCATAAGACTACATGTAAAAGTTTTTTTTAATTTTTAACTTTATAAATCTCCTAATGATTTTGGATTTTTTACAGAAAATTTTGTCATAAAAAATCTATTAAAAAAACTTTATTTCAAATTTTTTTCATTATCTTCGTAAAACGGCTCAACCTCCTTAAGCTTCAACTACACAGTACACACCCTTTGAGTTACTAATGTACTAATTTTTCTCGTTAGTTTATTATAAACTAGCAACCCGGCCCGGTGTTACCCGGGTGCGATAGAGATAATGGTCGACAATTTTATTTATTTGAAGAGATATTTTGTGTTGGAAAATTCTGCAAAATGTATTTAATTAAAAAACGACTACAGCGCCGAAATGCCTGAACTAATAGCTTTGAGCTAGGTGACAGTGTTCGCTAGCTCATACTGCTAGTTGCCGCTTGGTGTGCTACAGTGACGCTGTATTTGAACGTAACCAGTTGCGATCGCCTACTTGATGTCACTACATGATACGGATACAGTTTTTCTTGACAAAAAATTGCTATTTTGCTCAAAATATTTACAAATTATACACAAAGACCTTTCTTGTTTATCGCTTTTTCTATTAGTGAAAACCGTATGAAAATCCGTTCGGTAGTTTTTGAGTTTATCGTGTTCAAACAGACAGACAGACGCGGCGAAGAGGCTTTATTTTATATATAAATATATGTATAGATTGTAGATATACTGAATTCAGAAGTGGATCAAATTTTTCGAACATAATCTTTCGGTTCTATATGAAGTACACACTGAAGATGAAAAACTCGCACCTTTTGATTGACCAGTTTTTGTTCATCGACAATGTAATCTTTGGAAGGAATCTTTTCTTAAAATTTTTCGTCAGTAAAACTTCATGTTGATCATTGTTGTACAAGGAATACATGCAGAGCAAGTCAAAACCATAAAATGAGCGATCAAACTAATTACGGTAGTGGGTACGGAGTGCCCGGAGCCACTCAATAAGCCAGACTAGTCGACTGCGTTATGCAAACATGTCGAGATACCGAAGACAGCTTCGATACTGGTCAACAATAACGCTTTGAATTCGCTAAGAATACCAATTATAAGGACAGTTAGTTTCAAGGACTACTATGTGTACCGTTTTCGGAGTTATCAAATTAGTGCTTTTCGGATGAATACCTAGTAGCACCGTATCTGAGAATTTTTTTCAACAAAATCGGATGATTCTTAAGAGAGTGAGATTTGATCTGACTGAAAGAAGCTATAAAATTTTTAATGCTTTGTATCTTACGCTAAGACAATTGAATTTTAAAGATTTTAAGAAAAAATAAAAGAGCTTCCAATAGGGAATTCTTTAATATTAATTTTAAACAATTTTAACTATTGTATTTTATGACAGAATCTGTGTTTCAAATTTTAATACTGCTTTTTATGTACCTATTTCTTGACTTTATCTATATGGTCTTGCCCAACGATGATACAATAATAGTTATTGGCGTAACTAGTAGTCTAAGTCATTCATCGCGCTGACTGGTCATGACTTAGCCTACAAGTTGCGCCCATAATTTTATTCAACAATTGCGCGTTATTCATGTTTTAATTATAATGAGATGTTGTAAATATCTATTTATTTCTTTATAAAAAAAACTGTCAATACTAACAGCACCAAACAGCACGATTCAATGTTTTGGTTTGAGGTTAGTCGGTTATGAATAAACTCCATGTCGAAAACATTCGGCCTCTCAATTTCAGTCTCAATGGGTAACAACGGAGTTGTTGTTACCTACTATTTCGTTACGACTCAGAAAATAGTTACGTTTATTTTCATTACTCCACAATGGCCGAGCTAGTAGGAATCTTCATTGAGTTATGACAAGTAATTGTCACCAGTCGGTAAATGGCTATTTAGGGTTCGGTTTTTAGGCATGATAAAACATGAATAACGCGCATGAGTTGAATAAACTTACTTACTTACTTACTTACTAAAAACTAGCCATATAAAAGACTAACGGCAACAGGTGATGTATGTTTTTAAAAACAAAGCGTGACTATTAATAGTTAGTGAATATGTAAATTTTTCGCTCTGTTACTGCTTTCATTTAAATTTGTGTATAAATCCAATTTACAAAATTAATTTACAACGACCAAATCATCCGCACATAATGCAATACGCAAAATTTTATGTAAAATTCATGCATAATGCATATAATAAGTATATAATGAGCTGCACAATATATGAAAACAATTTCCGAATATCGTTTTTGTAATCAAAATTTTATATATATACGTACCTCTCTACGCAACAAAAGAGTAAACATCAACATTATTTGCGCTCCAAGCAATATCGATTTGTCGAAAAAACAACAAATGTTTCCTACACACGTCAGTATCAGACGGTCTATAAATGTTGGCCGAGAGGCTTTAAATATTTATTACTTCCGAACTGTTGGATCTGGCCTCATGCACTATTCTATGTAGACGCTACGCGACATGGAACTGTCCCAAGCTCGAAACACAATTGAAGCCTTAAAGACTATATAAGCTGGGAATATCAACCGTAGAACACACCTACGTTAACCTGCCAATACTCAAATTTTAAACAACTTGAATATACCTGTCAGAGGTTATTTTAGGATATTTGTATTTTCATGTTTGAGTTGAATAGAATTTTAAACATATCGAGTTAAATGCGCTTGACTTATGTTACATTTAATACATTTATTAAGAGTATTCGTCCCTGCAAATACCCCCTGCACCCTTCATCTCAAATCTTTTCCTCTCGCCTAAAAACGGTTCGCGCTCTCCCGACGCTATTTTTAAAGCTAGAGGGTTCTGGTAAACGCTAAATGAAAGACAAAGAATCAGACTACAGATCCTTCAGGCGAATTTTTTGAAAAACAGTTTCGCCTACGTGTGAAATATTACGTACCTAACTTATTATTTTTTTCAAAAGGTTGTAAGTTTTTTCAGGAATTTTTTTTCAAAAAATTCGCTTGAAGGATCTGTAGTCTGATTCCTTGTCTTCCATTTGGCGTTTACTAGAACCCTCTAGCTTTAAAAATAGCGTCGGGAGAGCGCGAACCGTTTTTAGGCGAGGGGAAAAGATTTGAGATGAAGGGTGCAGGGGGTGTTTGCAGGGACGAATACTCTTAAATACTAATTTTTGTAACGAAGTTCCTTGTAAAACGTTATAGATCATTTATATCTATAGGAAAAAAATCGTAAGAAAAAAGTGTAAGAAAAAAGCGTACGAAAAAAACGTAAAGAAAAATCTACATGACATAGAAAGTTGAATTTTGACACACTTATAATATAAGGCATGGGACAGATCCTAACGGAGTCAGATTTTTGAATTTTGGTCCCAGAGAGAAACAAATTGAAATAAAAAGTTTTTCGCTTATAATTCGCTCAATTTAAATCAGATCAGTTCAACGAAAGAGGAGAAAATTTTACATAGATTTCGTATAACAGAATACGCGCAAATAGGCTTTACATAAAAAAGAACAAAAATAAACACTGTGTAAATTTAATTTTGCCTAATACATCGCGTCCGCGGATCGGTTAATCTTTTGTTATGGACATTTAAAGATTGCGTATGTTCTGTCTTAAATAAAAATATTGTATTTGTTCAAAAACGGATGCCATTTCAAATATTGGTCAGTTTTTTGACACTAATATTAAATTGTGAAATACAACGACTTCTAACTTCACGATTTATTATTAAACCTATATAAATAGCGATATCTAAGCAAGGTCAATGGTTCAGTGATCATCTGCCATGTGGGCACCCCGGGTTCGATTCCCAACAGATGCGAAACAAATGTTATTTTTATTTTTTTCGAGTTGCAAATCACACGATTAATTTTTGTTTAATAATCATATTATACCTATTAGAAATACAATTTTAGAATAATTTATCAGAAAAATTAATAAAAAAATTATATGATACATAATAAATAGCGAAAACAACTTCGTTCTAACCGGGTGTTCCACGACACAGCTCTTTTCTTTTATTTTTCTAATATTGTATTGTCACTTCAACAATGGGTCTTTCATAATATTATAGCAGACTATAGTAATTATTTATTTGTGTGATTATATTTAATATTTTAAGAATCAGCAGAAAAAAACTAGATGTACAACCTTTCGTATGTCCAAAAAAATAGGATGAATTTCAGAAAAAAATATCAACGCCTTGATTTAAATATTCCTAAAACATAATATGTCACATCAGAAGATTAACAATGAAAAGTTCAAATCTAAAATTAATTTAAGTAGATTATAAAAACAGCTCTTTTTTGTTATCATTGTTTAAACTATTTTCTTAGTAAAATCAAGGGATAACACTTTTCAATAATGCTTAACGGACGTTTAAAATTCATTACTAATAATAGGAGAGTTCTTATAGAAGCTGATAACAAGCATACGTGCACGCATTCCAGTAAGTGAGTGAGTGAGTCAGCTTAGTAGATATATGTTGTCTTTTTCTATGGACATCGTCTACAACATTCCTTTACTGGGCTTTTTTCTGGCCGTTATGTGGCTTCTACCAAATGATAGGAAAAGCCATCATGTGTTTTTATATCGCTTAACGGTTTTACTTTAACATTGATGGTGGAAAACGAACAGTATGCAAAAAACAAACTGATTTAAATGCTGCAATTTAATCGCTTGACAATTCAAATTAAGATGTTATATTATGTTCGAAAAACACCGTTTTATTGTTGATAAGGGTTCACATAACATATTTATAGGTTTCTGAATACTGGCATGTACCTACTACCATCTCGACAGTTCGGTTATATCAGATTTGTTTAATGGCAGCCAATTAGGATCTCCGAAAGGTATATTATCTGGCTCTGAATATCAATCTTCATATTATTTATCGGAACAAGAATTCGATTGTTGGATGAAAAAGGCTATGTCGTTTTATTATTTGAAATAAATCAAATTTATGAAGAAACAATAAATACTTCAAAAAATATTTGCTCTACTGATATTATATATCGCCTGTACTCCAGACGTATCTACATTTTTTTTGTCCTGTAAAAAATGTGTATTTGTATTACATTTTCAAATGGAAAAATAAAATATTTCTTTATATTAGGTTCAATATAAATAAATTTTGAGTTGAATAAAAAATTCAATAAATAAAATTATCGACCAATTTTTCAGACAATATATTAACAAACAATATAAAATTAATACATTAACGTTTCAATCCGGATTTGGACCTTCTTCAGAATTGATCTAAAAAATATAAAAATAATTAATAATTAAATATAATTCGCTTTTTATAGATTTTTTCAAAATTAATTATGATTATCAAAATAATGAAAAAATAATATTGTCTGAAAAATTGGTCGATAATTTTATTTATTGAAGAGTTCTAATCAGACGTTAATCAAAGATTTGAATAAAAAATTATTCAAATTTTTTTGTATCCTATAAGGTACAAGAATTATTCACTGTCACCACTATCGGTGATCACATTGTATAATATAAAACATACAAAAATATAATATTAATTATTTTTCAAATTTCAAATTGTCTAGAGTTATTTATACCCAAAATTTAATAATAAATTTTGAAAAGACGTTAGAACATTGTTTAACGATCAAATTAAATTGGGATAATCTTTTCTGCACAGTCAAACTTTTAAAAGACGTCTAATTAAAATTCAGAAAAAGTATTAATAATCGCCTAATAATTAACAATGTTTCCTAAGCGGAAACGTCAATTAATTAGGTGATTACGACATTTTCACAAACATAAATTAATATAACATAATACAATCTCCACATTAAACTAATAGTCATAAATTTTGCACAATATTCTTTTAAAAAATTTATTATCAGTTTTGTTAAAGACAAGATCTGAAATAATAATTAATATACGAACTAAAAAAAAGTTTCAGTATATAGTCTGCAAACCGTATACTACGCAGAAAATAAACGACTGAAGCTGCATATATACCTTAACGTTTATTAAAACGTCATTATTTCTATATAGAGTGTTTATCTTCAAAAATGTATATAATACGAACTTTATTCCTTATGATCTTCATTGTTTCATGTTTGTATTTTGGGCTCCTTTAAAGGCCCGACTTTTATTTAGTTTTTCCGATATATAATTAAAAATAAACATACTGGGTATACGTCTGGGCGTGGACTTTAAAGAGGTGAAATAAATGCTTTGTTTTCAGACTACTTTTTACATATGGTGGAAGTGCCGGTCTTGATGGTGGAAATACGTAACTCCAGTCGAAATTACAGGCTTTTTTTATTACATATTATGATATACAATAACTAAAAGTTTAAAAACAGAATAGGTAAATAGTGTTCTTAAGCAAGCTTTTTATAGTAAAATAAAGTACTTTATTCAACACCCGCTTAAAAAGTATACCTTACAGGCGCTGTGAAACGTATGGCAAATGGCTGATTCTGGAAAATCTTTTACTTTTTTTCACTGTTTCAACTTTTTTTCCTTTCCAACTCGACAAACGGTAGTAATTTAGCTCAAATTTCACTTTTGAAAATTATACAATAATGAATAAAAAATACAAGTATTATTGAGAAAAAAGCGTAGGGAGCTTTGTTCCACATTTTCGTACATCGAGCGCTCCACGCTTTTTTCACAATAATATTTGTATTTTTTATTCATTATTGTTTTAAGTTTATTTTAAAAAAAGTATTTTTTACTTTTTATTTCGATATAAAGCGTGTTTTTTAGTTTTTTTTTTAAATATATTTATTTTCCACTTTTTAGTTCGATTTATTGTCAAAAATTTGCCGAAAAAAAAAACAATTTTTTTTCGGCGTGGACGGGATTAGAACCCACGACCCGTGATTCCGAGAGTTGACGTCAGCGAAGACCCGTGCCTTAGACCGCACGGCTAACCACTGTAGTTACAGTGCTGGCATATTATACTACTGTAATAAACCACTTGCTGTAGTCCAAACGAAGGTTACAAACAAACATACATACATACAAATACTTACAAGTGAAGTTAATATATAAAGCCTGTAAAATGAGGTACTTTCCAGAGTCTAAACTGCATTCGCACGAGATGTGTGAATATGACATAAGACCGGTTAATGCGCAACTTCACGAGAATACGCAATCCATCACTGTCTCAACTTAATGCATTATGCACTATAGTCGTACACTGCTCACAGGAATCAAAAACAATCTGAAAAATGATCACTTTTTGCTAATCAGAAAGTTCATAAAAGACCAACTGAAAATAGAAATATTTATTTGTTCTAAATATATAACCTAGTAACATTCTTTATAAAACGCAAAAAACTACTTAGAAATTTTTTCTCAAATCATAAATCTTAAAAAATATCTAATTTGTAATTAAAAATATTAAATAGAAAAGAACTTGCGAATTTTAAAACCTTATATCGCTAATAAAACAATTAGTTTGCTTTCGAGTCGTTACTACGTTACGGCGCAGTTTATTAGGTAGGCCAATATAAGCAAGAGATTATATATCGAAAAGTTCTATCGGAGAATATAGAAGATAATAAAGCAATAACATGCTTTAAAGATACTGATGCGGACTTCGGCAAGCAACTAAACTTACTAACACAGATGTAAATGTTTCATATACATGTAGATGAAAACTCGATGAGCAGCAGTTTTCAAACGTTTAAAACACCGATATTTAAAAATCATGAAAAGTATTAAACAATCAAAATTCTAAATCCATGATTAGGATAATAGGTTAAATTATTTCAAACGCGCATTCAAAATTTAAGCTACCAGGACGATGTTTTTTTGACTTTGGTTTCAATTTCTTCATGTGTTCAGGTCCAATTTGTGTCATTTCGGTATTTTTTTTTGACGTGATAACGTCTTATAAATTGATGAATCACCAATCTTATAAATTGATAAAACACCGGCTGCATGCACGAAAAAGTGTAACGTTCGTAACGTTCCGCCTGACCCTGTGCGTGCTTTTCTCGAAAACGGCCCTAACGATTTGGATGAAATTTACTGAAAAGGGATTTTGGGGGGCAAAAAATCGTTTTAGCTAGGTCTCATCTCTCGAAAAAATCGTTTTCTTACAAATTTTATCATTATAAAAATCAATTTTTTGACGTAATGAAAATACTTAAATATTGTAAGTAGGTTTTGGAATTTTATATAAACAGTGAAACAATTGTTTTATAAATATTATGACAGCTAATCTTTGAGACTTAAAATAAATACGAAAGAAAGAAAGTTAAAAAAAACAATTATATTATATGGTGAGTAATTTAAATAAATAAAATTAACCTAAATTTGAAGCGAAAGATGCAATATCATAGATTCGAATTATTATATAAATTTAGGTTATGTATTACGGAATACGTTATCACGTAAAACTATCGTCCGTAAACCGACTTTACAGACAACCAATCTTTTTGTTTGATGATGACTGCCATGTGTAGCGATGCATTTTTCTACAGAAAATGTAACAATTTGTCAGAATTGAATTTTGTCATACTTTGCATGGAAAAAGAGAATTACAAGATACCTATTTTAAACGTGACTTTTAAAAGTTTCTGAGTATATTCAGGCAGTTGTCGGGAAACTAGATTTAAAAAAAAATTGTCGACATGTTTACAGATTGTTAATAACTGCATTTAAATGGTTCGTTGATATTTCTACCTGAAGTTTTGTGTCTAGAACTAGGCTAGACCAAAGACACCACCTTTGGTCTAGCCCAGTTCTAGACACAAAACTTCAGGTAGAAATATCAACGAACCATTTGGCGAAGTGTCTTCCTTGGCTGCTCAAGTTTCCGAGTCTTACAGAATAGGAGGTTAAGAAGATGCTTTCGAATAGGTTATAGGACTGTCGCAATACAACATTATACAATACAAAATTATTAAAATTGACATTTTTTTGAAAATTTTGTCTACATTTTAAATAAAACAAAATTAAGAATTTTGAAAAAACCCACGACGAATGTAAATGTTACAATAGAAAAAGAATTAAATAAAATTCTAAAATCCCACGACTTAACGCAGGTAAGTAACCAAAGAAAATCCGTCGAGGGGGCTGCCATTCGCTGCCCTGAATTAAGAATAGAAGAATATAAATTGCAATATTTTAGTTTATTTCAGGGCAACCAAATGGCAGCCCCCGACGGAGTTTCTTTGGTTACTTACCTGCGTTAAGTCGGGGGATTTTAGAATTTTTTTTCAAAATTTTTAATTTTGTTTTATTTTAAAATTTTTGTATAATTGAGTTCAGATGGTCTGAACTAGCGTACACAGTGTAGCTATTAGTATGTATTATGTACAGAAATTGACACTGTTACAGAGAAAGCCGATTAAATGCCCGTTGTGCAGACAACCCAGAATACGTGTGCAGTGCAGCGCCCCCTGGGGCGTACCCATCGTAATATCTATCTAAGAACCATCTCAGATGAATTATAAACCCTTTACAGAAAACCGCATCTGAATTGATCAAACCGTTTTCCAGATAAATGGCGACATTGATCGAGTGCACAAACAAACATACAAACGAACAAACAATCTCTCACCCTAAACGCATATACATGCTCAGTTCCGTCGTGGCTAAAAATAAGTTTCATAACTCGTGCAAGTTCTGGATACACTGACGCCTTAGTTATCATTGCTCGAAGATCGGCAATAGTCTATAATATTACGCGACCCCAATATTTTCACGTAATTTATATCTACAATCGCTATCTGGAGAGAGTATATTGTAAAAGTCAATGCAGTTTTAAAAGCGATAACCTCTTTGTTTTATAACCGTGCACTATCGTTAACGTTATATAAAATATAATTACCTTCAAGGATATGGTTATTTCGGCCTCAGGGTAGTAACGAAGTTAAACTCTTTATTTATAATAACACACTGCTCCAAATTTCAAGTGCAGAATTTTATGTTTGTGTATTACTAGGGAATTTGTAAAGTAATATTAGATACTTATATTTTGTTTACTTATTTTTAATAAAAGTTATGCGATACTACAAAAATGCGCTATTTTTAGTGTATTTTCCATAGGGCAGTTGGCGTCGGTCTGATGGCGAGACCTAGGGGTCGGACCAAAATTTCTCGACGTTTCATAGTCTCCTAAGAAGTTTGGCACCATTTGTGGAAATATTTATATATATATACGATAACTCTCGACAGACTTAATCGATTTAAACTAAATTTGGTCCACATATTGGAATTCATCACCGCACGAAGCCTATTTAAAATGGGCTCAATCGGGCCATGTTAAAGGTGGTATTTAAGGGTTGAAAAAAATTTTAGAGCTTAAAAATACCGAAAAAATTTTGGAATCGTTTCAAATTTGAAATTTAACTCTTTAGTAATTATTCAAATGTGCTGCTAAAATTTTGAAAAAATTATAAATTATAAAAACTATTATATTATTATTATATACAGGGTGAGTTTTAAGTGACATAGTGACATAATATAACCCCAAGACCGACCTCAAAATTAAAGAAAATTTAATAACATTTATTTAAACATCGAAAGGCTGTTTCTCTCTTATTTTTGAGTTTTGATAAAAAAACTATTTGAAATATTTGCTCGTCTATTTGATTTTTACACGCTGTAAAAAAAAGCATCAACTTAAAACTCACCTGTATATATTATTATTATATGATCATCATAATATAAAAATTAAGATTGAATTTTTTATTTTTGACATATTAATGAAAAATTAATAACAAAATTTGTTATTAATTTTTCATTAATATTTCAAAAAATAAAAAATTCAATCTTAATTTTTATTTTATAATTTTTTCTAAAAAAATTGGTCGATAATTTTATTTATTATATATATTTCTTTAAAATTATTTAAAATTTTAAAATAATTTGTTGAATTAACATATTGTTCAACATTTGAATTTCATTCAAAATATTTCTAACCTTGCTTATTTACGAAAAAAAAAATATCACGAAAAAATGTACCTACTATAACGTTGTGCAGTACTATATAAAAACTGTAAAAACGCCGTAAAGTTTTCTTTTTAGACCAGATTTGGTCATCGACTAACACAGATAAAAAGTTATATCATAGTATTTAATGTAACGCTTTAATACCTGTTTAAATGTTTTATTACATATCTAAAAGTATTAAGCTGTGCAATTTACGTCAACGTGAAATAATTTTTTGAATTAACCCCAATAAAATAGCTACTTATTTGTCAAACATGTATAGCTGTCGTAAAATAACCCCTTTAACACTAGTACGTAAAGTAAAACAAAAGTAGTTTCACTAAGTAATGCAATACTAATTTTCATATGCTACCTATAAAAGCGAAGTTTTCTACAAAAATGAAATGTCAATTTCGAAAAAATTCTGAAACTGAAGTTAAGCGATCCAATAGTAATTGCCTTAGGCTAAGTTTATATGAGAGGCGTTCAACGCGCGTTGGCCTAACGCGCGTTTACAATTTCTATACAATTGTATATGATAACGCGCGTTGCAACGCATATAAACAGTTATATACATTTAAAATGCCTTAAGGGGTTAGGTGGGTTTCAAAATTTCAAAAAATCGATTTTTTTTTTTGCTTATCTTATAATTCAATATGTTTAGAATATTCTCTTAAAGTTTTAAAACGATCTGAGTAATATTCTAAGAGATATAGCCTTCGGATGTTCTACCCTTCAGGCTATGTTATTTGAATGTAAATCTTTAATCGCGTTTTTCTGGAAACTACGTTTTTGAAATCGGTGGTCACGATTTCTCGAAAAATTATGAACCGATCTCTTTGAAATTTTGCACACTTCTTCAAAATAACATTATCTCGTGCTTGAACGAAGGATTTTTTTTCCTATTTTAAGTGATTTTTCAAGGCCATGAAGGTTGCAAATTTTACTCAAAAAAAGGGTTTTTTTTGTTCTCAACGCCGCCAAAAATGCAATTTTATTTATTTTTGTTTTTCCTTCGTCCAAGCACAAGCTTTAAGCATTTACTAACAGAAAATTATTGGTTTTTGCATTTCCGATGAATCTGTCATGAGTTATCCTGACCACGCCGATAGAACTTTTTTTTGAGGGGTCACAGGAAACGACGTGCCCACGCCTTAATTTTCAATATTTTTTAATGAAAATTTCACAAACTACTTATGAAATATATACCTTTTATATGGTAAATTGATGGAATGAAATATTTTGTTGGTTAAATAAAAAAAAAATCGTAAAAATGTACCTGTTTTGAGCCTTTGAAACCCACCTAACCCCTTAAAAAATTATGCTAAGGGAAGTGGTTGTTTAAAGATTTTGTGATTCCCAAACGCAAACTGATTTTGAGGTTAAAAAAAATTTGTGTGTGTCAGCTCCGACGCACGACTGGAGTTCTCATCTCATTCCTTCGCACGTTAAATCGTACAGATATAAATGTTTGTCTCTTTTGAAGCGGACAAGCGCAACGCCACACTTGAAGCGGTGGAGCGTAATGCCTCACTAATTGATTTTACTACTCAAAAAATTTCCGTACCGGGCCTTATAACTCAAAATCGTTTCTTAAGGAGTAAACTGCAAAAATCTATATTCCAAACTTAAAACATATATTTTACTCTTTTTTGAGACCCTGCATAACAATATATCCAGCAACGGTACAAAAATCATGTACTTGAACTTAATAAAATATTTTATCCTATGATACTAAGGTCCAAGCGCGCTGGCTATTTTATATTAAATAGTACCTATCAAAAATAATGGAAGTATCCATCAAACCCATAAATAAATTTTGTTTTAAAAACAAAAAAATTTTCTTAAAAAATAAAAATATAGGTACTAAATACACAAAATATTACTTACAGTAGGTATATAAAATTGTCCAATGAGAAAATATATGACTTACCTGAAACAGAAAAAACAATTATTATTAAGTAGAACTTTAACAAACTTTAATATACAGAAAAATATTTATATTAGCAGTAGCGCTGAAAACGACAAAAAAAAATTATGAGTGGATATACTAGCGCACTGAAACGACACATAATAAGTTCAAAACTAATCATTTAAAATACGCACGTATTTTAATATCGTGGCATTCAGTACCTACTTTAGACGCCATAATACCAGTTCAAAATTATTCTAAGAAAATTTGAAAAGGCAATTAGAAAACAACTTTCATCAAAACTAAAAGGGTATATGTCACTGCACACACGACAGAAGTGAAACTTCTGGAGAGTAAATAAAATCTGTTATTTATATTGCGTTTCGATGACTTTGTTTCCACCCGTGTGTGTCACTCTTTTGTGTCACTGTTTGTTGTTTCATTCATTTTGTTTCCCAAATAATAATTCCTATATAATAATTTCTCTGCAACAAAAAACGAGACATTCTGTAACCAAACTGGGTAGTTACTCGAAACATTATCAGCTTTAAACGCTGACCTCATCTCTAAGACGCATCTAATTACCAAAACATAATTAGTTCACTTGAATGCATCTGGCGTTTGAGTGAGTAAGGATTCCGTATGCGTCAATAGAGTACGATGTACAATGTACATATTATAGTACATAATCTAGTACAGTGTTTTCCAAAATATTTTATTCTCCCAGATTTGCGGCTTTAATATTTTTGAAAATAACACAATATCAAAATTCTTAGATACCAAATACAAACATTTCTATTAGAAAACGTGGTTAAAATATCAATATGAATTTTATTGAAATATTGTCTAAACAGACTTGCTCAAAATAATAGTGTAAAACATTTTTAAATACTTTTATTTAGCTTGACTCCCTATATAGGTACATCTTTATATCTTACTAGCGGTCCCGCCCGGTTTCACCCGAGTGCAAAAGAACGAATGGGGCGGAGGAGGGACATGAGTACGCACATTCATCTTAGTTAACCGAGATAAACGTTGTATCCAAATTTTATGATGATCGGAGTTACCGTTCAAAAGTTTTTGTCGGACGGACAAATTTTGAGATACATTTTGCAACATTTTTCATTGATGCTCCGCTCCTATTGGTCGTAGCGTGATATTATATAGCCTATAGCCTTACTCGATAAATGGGTTATCCAACAAAAAAAAATCAATTCAAACCAATAGTTCCTGAGATTAGCGCGTTCATCCAAACAAACTATTCAGCTTCATATATTAGTATAGATTGAGTTGATATTTTGCATAGGTATGTATAAAGTAGTTCCGGTGACAAAACAATATTATAATAACTGATTGACCGTCCGGGCTTTCGTCCGGTTGCAAATCGCATTTTTAATAAAGCATGCGACAGCTTTTTTAACCACTTCCCGTTATCTGATTGAGTTGAAATTTTACATAGGTATGTAGTTCCGTTGACAATATAATATTATAATAACTAACTGACCGTTTCGGCATTCGTGGCTAAACATAAATCATTGAGTTCGGATATAAATTTCTAGAGCACTTAGATAAATATTTTTTGTATATCTTTCTGTGTACCTAGTGACTTAGAAGTTGTTGTTTTGTTTGTTACATCATTTCCATTAGATAAGAGAAGTACTTTTAGTATGTTTGTTTATTAACATTTTATTGTTGAAAATAAATATTTTCCGCCACAACCAAAAGTAGTTTTGTTACAGTATTTTTTTACCTAGAGTTCAAACGCTGTAAATTTAACACCACTATGTCAATATATCTTGGTCTAAATGACGTAGTATATCTACTTTAAAAAAATTATTTATTTAAATATTTATTTTTGGTAAGGCAACTGTCACTTACTTGATTAACATCAGTCTTTAAGAAAAAACGCTTTTCTGTCATTAGGCTGATGACGTACCACTGTTTAAAGTCAGCGTTTGAACTGTACCTACATAATATATTGTAACTAAATTAGCTTTTTAGGTATGTATCGTGTAATGACTTTGTATCAAAATTCTCAGAAATTTTTCATTTGAAAAATTATTTTAAAAAATTATTCTGGAACGTGGAAGTCATTCCTTCTATTTAGTTTATAATAGGTACATTTTTTTTGAGTTCTTTTAGAGGAGCGCCTGTATACGTTTGGTTGCTATTTTATATTCAAAACCGATCGATTTACAAACATTTTGGGACATGCAATAGTGTAGATCATATTCGTCTCGTGTGCAAAATGGTGTAGATAATAATATAATCTCCTAGCAATATAGTGACTGCCAAGAGGTTACAAGGGACGTCCATGTTACGGGGGAAGTGCAGGAACGGGCGTTATTTAGTTGTATCCAGTTTAGTGCAAATTAGAGTTGTATTTTAATCTTAATCTTGTGTAAAGTTTTTAATTATCATTAGGTATTATACGTACAACAAATTTCTATACTGAATTACATAATGCAATTAGAAATAACCAGGTTGTTTTTTGACGTGATAACGTCTTATAAATTGATGAATCACCAATCTTATAAATTGATAAAACACCGGCTGCATGCACGAAAAAGTGTAACGTTTCTAACGGTCGTAACGTTCCTAACGTTCGTAACGTTCCTAACGCGTAACGTTCCGCCTGACCCTGTGCGTGCTTTTTGCTAATTTCTCGCTCAATTTAAATCAGATCGGTTTGAAACCAGTCTTAAACGAAAGAGGAGAACATTTTACATAGATTTCGTATAACAGAATTTGCCTAAACAGTTTTTTTTATACAAATTTATATAGAAAAATAGCTGTATAAATGCAATGTTGTCTAATGCATGGCGCGACGCGGTCGGTCGTCTTTGTTTGCCGTACATGGAAATTAGAAGATAACGTATGTCTTGTTTTAACATGAAAACGGCTGCATTTCTAATGTTTAATTCAATTTTTTGACATTAGTATTTTGTGAAATGCAACGCCTTCTAAGTTAACTATTGGAATAACTAATTATTATTAGAACATAATACTTTGACAGTTGCAAACGTCACTTTTGACATTTCTTATCATTCCGACACCAAGGATAAGCGGATTGAAACCAAATTTTGAGAGGATGTTTGATATGCAAATATGAAGTGACCTATTGTTTTTGGGGAACATCGGCGCATGCGTAAAAGAATATATCTCTTATAATGATGTTTTATATAATAATAATATAGTTTTTAAAACGGTTTTTACTCTATCTATTTTTACTAGAAATTTTTGTAAATTTTTTGGGGAAAATCGGCGCATGCGCAAAAGAGATACATGCCATAGTTGTTTTTTATATAATAATAGTGTACTTTTTATAGTGTTTTATTATTCTACTTAATAAAATTTACCTAAATTTGAAGCGAAAGATGCAATATCATAGATTCGAATTATTATAATTATTATATAAATTTAGGTTATGTATTACGGAATACGTTATCACGTAAAACTATCGTCCGTAAACCGACTTTACAGACAACCAATTTTTTTAAATAAGTTTAAAGTTAAAAGTATTACGTAACCATAAATGAAAGAAAATCGTAAGTTAAATATTTTTAGGAAATTGATCAAACATTTTATGTCTCCGAGTTTCTGTCAGTTAAAGATTTTTAAGGTGACCATAAATTTTATATCGGTTCTTACTTTTTCGTAATGTAATACAGTGCCAATATGGCGGTGTTCACCTAGGTAAAATGTTGTCTTCTAACTAAACAAAAACAAATATAATAATCATAAAATTTTCAAAACCTCATGTTCGTTTATAACAAAAATATTGTACGAAAACATATGTAAAACATAAAAATATATACTAAAAATATATAAACAACATAAAATTTATGAAGCTATTTTCACTTTCGTCATAAACTATAATAACGTAATATTTTCCAACAAAAAGTATATGATTTATATATTTTATTGCAGTGTCAAATCTGCGTTACCGTGGATGGCTTTATAATACTAGAGACAGAAAATAAGTTAATGATATACAATGATTTTTTATTAAATAATGAAATTATCTACAAATAACTGCACGTATTATTTGCTTTAGTTATTTCCTTTTATTTGAAATCAAGTAAATATATAACATAACCATTTTCGAAAATTCAGCAAAAATTACAATTAAGAATTCGTGGAGAATTTACTACAGTTCACAAATATGCATATTTTCGTTTAATTACTTTATTCGACAAAAAATATGTAATTGGTAACTATTTCCATGTATTGTCATGGAGAGAAACTATATTTTTTTTATATTCTTTTTGAGATCAAAGGTTACACTTAGAAAGTTTTTTTTCCTGAGTAAAAAAATCGAGATAAAATTTTCAAAAAAAATTACTTCTTTGTTTAACTCAGAGGTTCCCAAACTTTTTTGTCTCGTAGAGCACTTGCCATGTTTTATGGTTTTGGGTAGACCCCTTGCTTATCTGATATCATTTTTTTTGCAAATTCATTAATATTCAAATGTATTTTTGACAACCGGTATAGTGCTACTCACTTTGAACAATTTAAATTTATAACGGTAGTGAAAAGTTTAGTTTTATACATTTATTAATTAGATTCAAATTAAACGAATCAAATTAAAATTTACTTTCTGTTACATAAAAAAACTAAGCAAAAAATAAATGCTTTTAGTGTGAGAGATGAACCTGATGCTTTAATAATAAATTTTCAACATTTGGTATCAATTTAGTTAGATTTAATCTTAAATCTCTTCGGTTAACGATGTCCAGTTTGTTTCTTTTTTTGTTAGGAGATTCACTATTGTTGACCTCCATTTTCATTTCATGGACCCCCAATTTTTTTCCCGCTGACATGGACCCCAGGGGGTCGATATAGACCACTTTGGGAATCACTGGTTTAACTGAAGCACGACAGGCATAATAATAAATTTTGAGTGGTTGACATGTATAATGTCAGCATTTAACATTTTAAGGCAATTAATAATATCGACAGCTCTTGTAAAACATAAAATTAGAAGATAACTGAACAGTATAAAACGCAAGCAAACTATGTGGGTCAACTGTCTAGTTTTACGTGAACTTTTGTTATTGATAGTGATTGTACACTTTTTCTGGCCATTTATTTTCCAACGCAGCTTCCCTCGTATAGAGAAGTAACCCATATGTACCTAAATATAGGAATTTATGTCTCCATAAAGATGAAATACAAACACGGGACTCATACATAAGCTTGACAAATAACTGAATTACAACACCATACGCTAACACCTCTGACTTCTGTGTATACTAGTTACTTTGTGTTCATGCGACAATATGTTGGTTTTAATATGACGACAATGTTATAAAACACTATTCAAATATCACATCTAATGTATGAATATTGCGCTTTGGGCTGAACAATTATTAATTTTTATTTTCCTGCGATCTATCAAAAATGCAGACTTTATTTACATTTTTAAAAATACCAGAATCTAGAACTTTTTACTTTCTTTCATTATTAAAAAATAAAGTTGAAACCTTGAATAAAATGGCCTTTTTCACCAGTGAAAAAAGTAATATGTGTTCTAGAATCAGCTATTTTGCGCACGTCGCACAAGACTGTTCACAGGTGTGTCGACAAGTGTGGTACTTCCGTCTTTTATGGTCAGCGTGCTAGTGTTCTCTACTCGGTCGTAAAATGCTCTTCGCTGACCATAAAAGATTGAAGAGCATACTACGACTGAGTAGAGAACACAAGCATGACCATAAAAGTACCACACTTGTCGTCACACTTACCTGTAAGCAGCCTAGAAGGACACTTCGCCCGCTACCACATTGCCTTTGATAATGTCTACCGCAGTTGTAGACGAAACGTCAGGTAGAAATACCAATGGTATTGTCACGTGGTGCCATAGCACCGCGACAATTTTTTAATATTAGCATAAAAATTATTATAATAAAATAAATAAATAAGGAAATCAAATCACTAAATTCGCGGATATTTGCATGCGCGGTACGATTTGGATCGCGTGGCTTGGACTTATAAACATAAGTGTGTCTATCGTGTGATCCAGTCGTCTGACTCTAAATACGCAGTATCTGTGATTTTCAAAAGTGAAAAAGTGACAAACAATAGTTGTTAGGGTTGAAATAATTAAAATCAATATTTATTAGTTACGGGAAAAATAACAAACATTAAGTTGTTTTCCGCGATTCGGTGTGGTCGCATGAAAAGGACGCTCATGGAATAAACCACAGAATCATCTTCAAGCTTCTTCTCCAAACCGAATTTAGACTTCATGGTACTACCATGAAGCGCCTAAATACCCGTAGTCACTCACGAATTATGTAAAGTATTCCTAGAATAAGTATTGTTCAAGTGTAAGTAAGTACTCTTCAGGAAAAGGTATGACGCTCACGCCTAGTTTTCTTTTCCTCTTTCACGTTTTATTATTTTTTTTTTTTTAATTTAAGCAACCTTATTAAATGTACTTCCCTAGATAATTAAGTGATCACCTCGTCAGGGTTCTACCCCCAGTTTCTAATTGTCAATCATGATCAAATGATATTGTTAATATTAAGAATGTACTTGTAAATCAGATTTCTTTGTACCTTGTCACCGACACGTTTTTTGAAGTGATTATGAAATATAATTGTTATCGACCCACTGCATATTCTTTTCTTTGTTACATTTCTGCACAAGTTTCTCAGAACAGTAGAAGAAGTGGAGCTGTACCCTCTCTGATCACTATGGGCCCAAAATAACACCGGTATAGCCCAAACAATCCACCGTTTTGAGAAATCTGTCCGTCTTTTTTCTTTTATTTATTCACAGGTGGGAATGGACCTACGTTACCAGAAATCCTTCCACTGCCGTGCTATAATTGGTAGCAAGGAGCGTAGTTAATTCCTGAGTCCTGTTCCTGTCCGATTCCACGTCTTCCAGTCGACCATGCCGCGCCATAAGTCCTGCCGCAGCCCAAAGTCTCCGCCGACACCCGGCCAAAGCAAATCTCCAGGTCCGCCTCCGACCACCGCTGAACTTCCAGACTCTCCGCCGGCGATGGACGATCCTCCAGTGCACTCACCGAGTAAGTCCGAGCCAATTCTTATTTCCGTTCCAAATCATACCGCTTCGCATGCAAATATGGGCGATATCCGGGACTTGTTGCGTAACGTACCTACCGCTACAGGTACAGATCTTGACATTTTGATACAATTCCTGTTAGAAATCGAGAACGTGAGTCAATTCGCTTTAGTTCCATTTCATATTTTGTTAAAGAGTTTAGGCACTAAGACTGACGGACCCCTCCGACAGTGGTGGAGACTTAATGTCTATTCTGAACTCGAATGGACACAGCTCAAAAATCTTATTCTAAACCATTTCACCACTTCTATAGATCGGGCTATGCTAATAGAACGCTATATCAGTAGGCGTCAGAACCTCTCTGAGAATTTTCCCGAATATGCTGAAGACGTCTTGAAATACGTCGAATTATTGGGTCCTAGCCTGTCTGAATCGGAGATAATTGCGCGCATTTGGCTTAACCAAAACGAATCCACATTTAATTATCTACAATTCAGAGATACCCCAACTTGTTTAGCTGAGCTTCACCAGCTTATAAAACATTTGAGAGTAGTTGAACGTCAACGTAAAACGTACACTCACCCCAATTCGACCGGATTTGTCGCTCCTAATTTTTCCCCTTGTTGCCGATATTGTAAACAACCAGGTCACTTTATAGCCCAGTGTCCGGTTCGTCCCCCACGTCCTTCTCCTTCTGAACCTAAGGCGATCCTGCCCTCTCAAGGGTGAGATAGCGTTGTCAAAATTTCTAGTAAACCGAAAGATGTAGAACAAATTAATGTCTTTCCCCGGTTAACCACATTAGTTAATAAGTCACCCCTTTCGAACCACCCCCCTCCAGCTAACTTGTCCTCTCCTGTAAATACGTCTATTCGATTGACTTCTCCCGTCCCGAATTATTCCTATAATTCCCCAAGTCAATCAAGTAGCTCTACGATCCCTCTAGTTTATCTCTACTTTCAACATATTCGAGCTTCGGCACTGCTTGATACCGGTTCTACCAAGAACTACATCAATTCCGAACTTGCTAATTATTTGTCATCGTTAAAAATAGGTACGATCACGAATTCGATTTCTTATGCCCAAGTAGCCAACAGTTCTATCGCGAGATCTAATTTCACGTTAACAGTAGTCATTACTATTAGTAAATTTACCTGGAAGATTGATTTCCTAGTTCTCGACGCTCTGTCGTATCCCGTCATAATAGGTTATGATTCTTTATGCAAAATGGGTGCGAACGTTAATTGTACCGAGAATAATCTTTCTTTCAAATTCGATCCCTCTCACGTCATTCCCTTTGTACCGTTACCCGCTTCGTCCAAAACCTTCTCCCTGGATCACGTTACCAGTATAGATTCAAATGCGGCCAACTTTAGTAGTTTGCTTGCAGAATTTCCAGAAGTTCTTACCGAAGAACTAGGTCAAGCTAAAAATTACAAATATTCAATTCATTTGTCTGACGATATTCCAGTCCGAAAGGCCCCGTATCCACTTTCCCCACCTCAAGCTAAAATAATGAGGGAACATATTAGTGATCTTTTGAATAAAGGCGTTATTTCACCTAGTAAATCCCCTTACGCTTCACCGGCTTTTCTTGTCAAGAAATCAAGTGGAGGTTATAGACTTTGTATTGATTATCGCCAGTTAAACAAAAAGGTTGTCATGGATAGTTTTCCTGTTCCGTCGATTGAGCACATTTTCCAGTGCTTAAAAAACGCCAAAGTTTTCACCACGTTGGATTTAAACAGCGCTTTTTACCAAGTTGAATTATCTGACAAATCAAAGAGTCTAACTTCGTTCGTCACACCTGAAGGCCAGTGGAAATTTCATAAGGCTCCGTTCGGGTTATCTATTTCACCTAGTGCTCTAAACCGTCTGATGTTTGACATTTTTGCCGATTTAAGATACAAGTTTGTGATTGTATTTTTCGACGACTTATTAATATACAGTCCCGATATGGAATCTCATATGGTACACGTCCGAGAAACGTTAAGACGTCTAAAAGAAGCTAATCTTACCGTGAATCCGGATAAAATAAAATTCGCCCAAAGCGAACTCAACTTCCTGGGTCATCGTGTCTCAAACAACGGTCTTTCCATGGATCCCGACAAAGTAGAAGCGATAAAGAATTTGTCAATTCCGAAGAATTTGAAACAGCTTCAAACATTTATTGGAATGGTTGGTTATTACGCTAAGTTTATCCCCGAATACGCTCAGATAATGTCGCCACTCAATGATCTACGGAAGAAAAATGTCAAATATAATTTAACGGAAACGCATATTCAGTCTTTTCGCAAACTTCGTGAAGCTCTGTCAAGTTCACCAGTTCTACGTTTTCCCGATTTTCAACGCGAATTCATTCTGCAAACCGACGCCAGTCAAAATCATGTTGGTTGTGTTCTTTTACAATCCTTTGAAGATGGTCTACACCCGATCCAGTACGCAAGCCGACGTTTGACATCCGCCGAGAAGAAATACAGTACGTACGAACAAGAAGCTTTAGCATGTATTTGGGCTATGGAAAAAATGAAATCTTACCTCTCGCATCAAACTTTTATTCTTCAGACAGATAGTTCCTGTCTCAAATGGTTAATTCAGCACCCCCGCAACTTAGGTCGTGTAGGTAGGTGGTTACTTCGCATCAGTCGTTTCAGTTTCAAAGTCGAACATATTCGCGGTAAAGTAAATTGTACTGCCGATTGTTTATCCCGTTTGGTAGCTGAATCCGAAACTTCTGAGAAAAATGCAATACAATCAAATTTTCTCAATCCCATTACGGAAATTAAAAATCCGTTTACCGAACTTAATATCCTGCAAGATCAAGATCCTGAGTTAAACCGCCTTAAAAGTCAAATTAATCAAGGTTTACCTCAGAAAAATTTCGCTATTCACAAGAATTTCCTGGTTCGACTCGTAGGCCGCAACCGTCGTCGACGTATTGTTGTTCCGTCCGCCTCCAAGAAAGAAATATTGGAACAGTTTCATAATTCCCAAATCGCCAGTCATCCCGGAGTCACGAAGACGTATCGTTCAATATCACGAAGATTTTGGTGGCCGCGCATGTTTGTTGAGGTTCGTCAATTTATTAAAGATTGCATGCTCTGTGCAACGCATAAATCAGATCAACATCCTGATAAAGTAGTTATGTCGTCTAATCCTCCACAATCTGTGTGGGACAAAATTTACATTGACCTCATGGGACCGCTTGTCAAATCACATTCCGGGAATAAATATGTTCTTCTAATTCTGGATAGTTACAGCAAGTGGTTAATAACTTACGCGATTCCTGATTCCAGTTCCACGTCGATAATAAAATGTCTGCATCAAGTCTTTACCACGTATGGTCCACCAACTAAAATAGTTTCCGATAACGCGACTTCGTTTACGTCAAACAAGTTTAATGAATTCTGTACTTCCTGGGGTTCACGTGTCATTCACAGTTCGCCTTATCATCCTTCGTCCAATGCTGTAGAAAGAGTAATACGAAACGTTAGAGCTGCTCTGTCAATTTTACTTCAACAAAAGTTTGACGATCATCTCAGTTGGGACTTGTTATTAAATCACATAACCTTCGCCAATAATTCTTCATATCATGAAAGTATTAAAAATTTACCTTGTAAGATATTTTTGTCAAGAGAAATCAAATTTCCACTCGATTTACAATGGAATTTGTCATCTGTGTGGGAACAAGACGCTTTGCCTTCCGAAAATCAAGTTCGCCTAGCTCTGTCAAAATCACATGATCTACAAGCGAAATATTTCAATAAAAACCGTTCGTTGCAGTCGAAGTTTCAAGTCGGCGATTTTGTTGTACAAAGGTTACATTATAACAAAATGAAACCGAATTTTCACCTCAAACTTTGTCCTCGTTACAGTAATCCCCGTGTAATTTTAGAATTTACGAGTCCTGTTAGCTGCATCCTTCAAGATCCATCCTCCAAAAAGATGTTTAAATCTCATATTGAACATCTGAAGAAAATTCCGTCTGTTAACAATTGAAAAATTCACCCGAGGTCATTGCCCTCTAGTTTAATTTCAAGTTCAATGTCAGACAGCTGACATCTGTCAAACGTCAAGTGTTGTTAGGTTAGGTTATTACTAACAATAAAAGTTTAAGTTATTTTTCGTACCTGAGTTATGCTTTATTTTCCTAAATAAAGAATTCTCCCTGTGTTATTTCGTTATTCTCGTCCTTTGTTTTAGATTATAAGCTTGTCCTTGTTTACATTCCGGCGCTTTCCTAAGGCCCAATTTCGTCTAACGTTTAAGCTGTCTCCTTCAGCCAGTCAGGTTACGACCCCATAATTTCCGTATTATCGGTGGTTGTTTCATCTCGTTAGATCAATTTAGATTAGTTAAATTTAATTAGAGCTTATTTATGAAGAGCACACTTCAACTGCCATAGTATGGGATATGGTAGATTGTCAAGTGATTGTTGACTTAGTTACAACAAAGATAAATTCATTGTTGTGAATTTCTTGTTGTATGTACAGTTAGTAGTATAGCGGAGTACCTCCTAATCACTAAAGAGGGGGAGCCTGTCACGTGGTGCCATAGCACCGCGACAATTTTTTAATATTAGCATAAAAATTATTATAATAAAATAAATAAATAAGGAAATCAAATCAATAAATTCGCGGATATTTGCATGCGCGGTACGATTTGGATCGCGTGGCTTGGACTTATAAACATAAGTGTGTCTATCGTGTGATCCAGTCGTCTGACTCTAAATACGCAGTATCTGTGATTTTCAAAAGTGAAAAAGTGACAAACAATAGTTGTTAGGGTTGAAATAATTAAAATCAATATTTATTAGTTACGGGAAAAATAACAAACATTAAGTTGTTTTCCGCGATTCGGTGTGGTCGCATGAAAAGGACGCTCATGGAATAAACCACAGAATCATCTTCAAGCTTCTTCTCCAAACCGAATTTAGACTTCATGGTACTACCATGAAGCGCCTAAATACCCGTAGTCACTCACGAATTATGTAAAGTATTCCTAGAATAAGTATTGTTCAAGTGTAAGTAAGTACTCTTCAGAAAAAGGTATGACGCTCACGCCTAGTTTTCTTTTCCTCTTTCACGTTTTATTATTTTTTTTTTTTAATTTAAGCAACCTTATTAAATGTACTTCCCTAGATAATTAAGTGATCACCTCGTCAGGGTTCTACCCCCAGTTTCTAATTGTCAATCATGATCAAATGATATTGTTAATATTAAGAATGTACTTGTAAATCAGATTTCTTTGTACCTTGTCACCGACACGTTTTTTGAAGTGATTATGAAATATAATTGTTATCGACCCACTGCATATTCTTTTCTTTGTTACATTTCTGCACAAGTTTCTCAGAACAGTAGAAGAAGTGGAGCTGTACCCTCTCTGATCACTATGGGCCCAAAATAACACCGGTATAGCCCAAACAATCCACCGTTTTGAGAAATCTGTCCGTCTTTTTTCTTTTATTTATTCACAGGTGGGAATGGACCTACGTTACCAGAAATCCTTCCACTGCCGTGCTATAGTATACATGGTATAAAACATATTTTATGTATGTTGTAACCTATATTCTCTTGCATAACTAATAATGTGATGTCTCAGATCATATTTAGCAGGAAATGTGTTTGAGTTTCTTCGTTAATTAAGTGTGACGTTTGAACTCCCAGATGTTTTACTTGATCCCCATCTACCTAGATAAATAATTAACTAGAGCTTTTCGCTTCATTTACCTCTCTTTGCACATTAGATTTTTCTACTTACAGAATTCCATTTTAACTTATGGCATTATTTTATAAAATATAGCCTTTAACGTGATTCTTTTAAAATATGTTTTTTTTTAAATCATCAAATAAAATCAGACTTAATTAACATTATAACTACATAAAGTTTGTTTTGTCTCATTAAAAATAGCTTTGTTCAGTTGTGTCAATATGTATCTGAACCAGTTTTATATCTATTATTTTTCAGTCATTCACTTCAACGCAATCATTTTAGTTACAAAAACGAAACAAAGCTTCTATTTGTTTTCATAATTAGTCAATTACATTAAAACAACATTCAGAAATAAACCAAAATATGACTGCAGTTGCATTGTAGTGCAGCAGAATAGTGCGCATTCAGTAACAAAAGTATTTTGTAGCACATGCATATGTGGACACATATACCTATATAGTTCATATTGTGGTAAAATTAAATTAACATGTTGAAGTAAATGCTACCAGGTATAAACTGTAAAAGGAATAGAGTTGCTCAGATTGCACTGAGGACGAGACGAGAATAATTATTCTGGGCTGCGTTCAAAACTAATACTCGTACAGTTCAATGTTTGAGCTAACTATATATATGCTTATGAAATTTGTTATCGAGTGTCTATAACTTATAAGAATATTGCTATATCTATTAGAACCGGACAATGTGAACGTTGAAAAATACCTTACAAAACAGTTCGACCAAGATCCACTTGCAGAACAGCAGAAGAGAAAACAGAAACTACACATCTATATATATAAATATATAAAAATCAATGCCACTTTTTTGTAATTTTATAACTCAAGAACGGGCTCACCTATCCAAACCAAATTTTTAGGCTTTGTTCGGACTATTTAGTAGATGGTTTATGTGAAGTTTGCACAAAATCGGTCGAGCGGTTCTTCATTTATCACATTTTTTAAAAATCAATTTTTTGACGTATGAAAATACTTAAATATTGTAATATATACTTTACGGTATCTTTTTTTCGAGCACGACGACGCAGCCGGAGTGGTCGACATACACACATATACGCACATGTATATTTTAAAATAGCTAGCAATTAATAAAATAGATAGATAGATAGATGTTCCAATTAAATTTTTTTATTATTTCACTTTATAGGTAGCGAAGCACGTACAGGGCCGCTAGTATAATTATAGAAGGGACCCCGCACAAGCCTTATGGGATTTGGTTCTCGGTAAATTCTTTGAAAATGGTTTTATTTTATAATTTAAAGGTCACTAAGAAAAAGTGTCCAAGCGCATAGCCTAACAACCAATAGATTTTTAGCTAAACATATGTTTAGCGAGATTTTAGATATAGGGATATCCATTGAATTCACAAACATATTCCACGTTCAACTTATGTGCATTTTTTTTATATACATAGAAAAATAGTCGGTAATGTTGGAAGGTGTCACTCTGTATAAGATAATAATGTCACATTCGGGTTCAGCTCCTTCGAAACATATTTCTAAAGCTTAGATTTTTTTAAGATTATGAATTCAAAAACTAAAATCTCGTTAAACATATTATCTGTAGCTAAAAATCTGTTGGTTTTTAGGCTATGTGCCAATGGATACTTTTCTTAGCGACCTTTAAACTATAAAATTTAATCATGTTGGTCAATTTAACCGAGAACCAAATCATAAAAGATTTGTGCGAGGTCCTTTGAGTGACAAAATAAAAGTCCAAGAAAAAATAACAGGTATAAAAGACATATTGAAATACTGCGAAGTAATGAAAACGGTGCGGCTACATGATGACAGCGGATGATGACAGATTGTCGAAAAGAACAACATAATGAATATCAAGGGACAGGAAAAGGCAGAAGGGTGGACAGATTCGTAGATGGAAAAACGAGAGAGAATACGGAAGGGCTGAAATGGACAACGACAACAACGGACAGATTTGTAAATTGAAAGAGTTGGGATAGGTTCTTGTGCGATAATGGTACAGGTAACACGACTATTATTATTAAGCTTCACAATTATGAGTAAAGAAACTAAATCTAAATAGTCTAAATATATAAAAGGAAACCGCGACTGACTGATTGATTGATCTATCAACGCACAGCTCAAATTACTGGACGAATCGGGCTGAAATTTGACACACAGATAGTTATAATGAAGTAGGCATCAGCTTAGAACAGATTTCTAAAAATTAAACCCCTAAAAGGGTGTAAAGAGGGTTCAAAATTTGCGTGGGTAAATCATATAAGATAGATGTATCAATTCGAAAATGCGCAGGATTACTCCTGTCAACAAATAAATAAACACGTGTTTCATGTTGAGAAAGGAGTAACTATGCCAAATAATGGGAATGCATCCGATTTTTATCTCAATCGCGTGAGAAGCCGCGGGTAAGGGCTGGTATTTCATAAAACAAATTGATAATAAACAACTGATTATATTTAATACAAGTCTAAATTAGCGCTTAGGAAAATTTAATGTTGTTATTTTGAAAATATCTGAATACATCATTCGAAATGTCTGATATAAATCGGTAACCGTTGCAGTTACGGCGAAAGTCGTGAGGGGTAAACTTGTAGTGCTCGTAGCGCCCTCTACATTGGTGTAATTATTTTTGTCGTAGCTATAATACAAGCCGAGAAAATTAGAAAACAAATTTTGCTCCTTTTAGGTTGCCCTTGCTTCCTCGTAACGCAAAAATTGTAGACTTTTGTGCATTTGTAATATTGAGAGGAGCTTAAAAGCGTATACAAAATTCAGCGAGGTAGAGTATGTTTCCACATTAACATAGGGGAATCCCCCTACCGCCTGGACTACACTGACTTTGGAGAAAAATGAATAAATGTAGTGAAGATTGACTCTATTCAATAAATAGAGTAACTGTGATCCATTGAAGTTAATGATGAGTATTTGGAAAGAATTCCGTGGCATAAGGATCGAAAATGAAGCAATACTGAAATGCAAGTTTAAAAAAGTCTCAGTATTGCTTATGCCACGGAATTCTTTCCAAATACTCATCAATAAATGTAGTCTTATCGCGCGATAGTTCAGTGTGATACAATTTCATTCAAATATGATACGTTGCACTGCAGTCGTACCGATACTGCATTGGTCACGAAGCGGCCTTAGACAAGCTTACTTAATGTGTTACTGAATGTCAGATTCACGGGACATATTGCGTTACACAGTTACAAAGATTAATTGTTACAGCAAGTGGCAAACAACACAACTGAAGCCAAGTGCATCCTGGGTTTGCTTTCTGATGTAAAGGAACGCAGTCTGGATATTGTGTTGTATATATATCGAGTTATGCAAACACAGTGACATATAATTCTTCTCTCCTCCGTCCCCAATACACATAGGGACTCAGTGTAGCAGACGCGTCACTTCTTGCATACATTATGTAATGTTTCTCTGCCGTATCGTTTGATATGCTAATGCCACATTTCAAAGGATTCTCTCATCTTGAATGTGCTGCGAATACCATAAACAATCCTCACACCAGTACACATTATTTGTAACATCTTATAACACTAGTGCGCTACTGAACTATAGCATTTATATATTTAAATTAAATTGACGTATGTAGTATGGTGGCAGACAGGTATAACTCAGAACAGCTACAATGACACGACGTCATATTTTGATGTGCCGGATATATAGAAGAAAGATCCGTATCTGTATCCGTTAGTTTTTGGCGGATCTTTTACGGATCTTTTACCTTATTAATTTTCAATTCATAGACGAAATTTAAATATATAGGTGATAAGGTTATAATGAAAACCTGTTAAATTCATTCAGATTATTTTTTATTTTTTGAAATCGTATTTGGCACCTTTATATTGCAAACATTTATCGTAGTGAGTACCATACTAATAATACATAACTCAAAGGTACTAAATCAACTATCTTTATAATGAGATATTGCACATCGATATTTGGAAAGAGACAATCTGTTATGAGAGTTAACTCTTAAAGAGGTCAATAACTTTTTCCCATAACAGATAGCCTCTTTCCAAAGGTCGATATGCAATATTTACCGCCGCGTCCTCTAAGAAAGTTAAGATCCGTATCCGCGGATCTTGAAACCAAAAATCCGTATTCAGATCCGTATCCGCGGATATACATTTTTAACGATCCGGCACATCACTAATTTTGTATTACATAAGACAATATTAATAGTACGAAACACATAAGTTCTGTACGCGCTTGGTCGCTTGCTTTTATTGAGATTAGAACATATTATTTTGTCTTTAACGTAACATTATTATAACTCCATTCCCAAGACCTGAAAATATATTATATTTATAAAAATTTACACACATATTACAATTATGTGTACACATCGTTATTACATCGTAATAAATCCAAATTAAAATGATATTAATTTAAATGCAAACAGATAATCTAATTTCAGGTTCATTATTTTGGAACTTGACAAGCATCACCTTTATACTAATAATTTTTTAATATAATTGGCAAATAAAAACATTTACAATCAAATTCTTATTTACTCTGAATATAGTGGTTGAATAATTTAAATATGTGTATATCAAAGGGAATTAAAACCAGTAGAATTATTTAAAATTATCATTTGAGTACCTACTTAAGGAGAGATTATAATTCCGTTCCCTCCGCCAGTTGAAACCTGCCAGCTCCACCACAATCAATGTTTCTGATAACTATTTAAATATTGTTTAATTAGTAATTTCTGTCTGCTTTGACACAATTCAAACCATTTAAAATTGTCAGCAAATTGTCTCAGTATACGTTGATAAGACTTTTCGTTAATTCCTTCATTAGAGAGAATCAATAATTATTTGCGATCGCGTTTAAATTGCAAAACAGACTTTGACGAAAGTAACGGCTCCTAAATTACCCGGCGTTGTCCAGGTATGACAGTACCCGGTCGAAAAAAATTTGTACTATGAGCTTTTTTTGTAATTGACTAACTAGGTTAAGCAATAAACTCTATTATTCTATTCTAGTCTGTTTTATCATAGCATTAAGCGCTCTAATCTAAAACCTTTCCGCATATTTTAGTTCCGTATTCGTAAAAACTACATGAAAATCGGTTGAATATCGTTTGAATTTAGAGCATTTGGACAGGAAAACTTAAAAACGATATTATGTCTTTTACTGCTAAATATATTGTGCCCTCCATTAGTGTAGACATAAAAGCATCTTAAAAAAAATTGGTTGTCTGTAAAGTCAGTTTACGGACGATAGTTTTACGTGATAATGTATTCCGCTCGAATATCATATTTAATAATATATAACCTAAATTTTAGTAGCTGTCAAACTTGGGCCGATCGTGCTTCTCTATCGCTTATACTGCGCTGTCGCTTGCACGCACAGGGTCAGGCGGAACGTTACAGCGTTACACTTTTTCGTGCGTGCAGCTGGTGTTTCATCAATTTATAAAACGTTATCACGTCAATAAACATGTAGTAGGGGAATGCCGCAAGGTTTGATGCAGAAAGAACAAGCTTTTCATTTCGATTTTGTAGTTTTGTGGTGTAGCTGAACGTGGAAAAATTATGAAATAGGTGGGTTTCCTTAGGAATCGATCGGAATTAAAAGTAGCCTATCTCTTAATCCGGATCATAATTTATCTACACGCAAAATTTCATTAAGATCCGTTCAGCGCTTACTGCGTGATTGAGTAACAAATATCCATCTAAAAATCAAACTTTTGCATATATAATATTAATACTATGGTATCTCATGTATGTTCTAGGAGGTAGTAATATTATTAATTGTAAATTAATTTTACACAGGTCTGACACGATGTCACATAAGTTAATTTAATATTTTCAAATTGAAATTCATATTGTGTCAAGTTTTAATGCCAACAAATTTTTACTTTTTAAACGCTTTATTAAACGCTTTTTAAACGCTTTATATATTAGTTTGGGTTGTAACTAACTATGTATGTATGTAACTAACTATGTATGTATGTCCGTAACGGAATCTTTGAGCATAATTTTCACCAATTTCCCGAAGTCTGATTAATTTGAAACTTTGCATACGTATCAAGGACCGATGACAATGCAATAATTTGATAACAGTTTCCCATTATCCTTATTATTAAACGCTTTATATTAGTTTGGGTTGTAACTATGTATGTATGTCCGTAACGGAATCTTTGAGCATAATTTTCACCAATTTCCCGAAGTCTGATTAATTTGAAACTTTGCATACGTATCAAGGACCGATGACAATGCAATAATTTGATAACAGTTTCCCATTATCCTTATTAGGACCCCCAGGATTAATAAATTCTTTTATAGATCCTCTGTAGTAAACGCTTTATTTTCACCAATTTCCCGAAGTCTGATTAATTTGAAACTTTGCATACGTATCAAGGACCGATGACAATGCAATAATTTGATAACAGTTTCCCATTATCCTTATTAGGACCCCCAGGATTAATAAATTCTTTTATAGATCCTCTGTAGTAAACGCTTTATTTTCACCAATTTCCCGAAGTCTGATTAATTTGAAACTTTGCATACGTATCAAGGACCGATGACAATGCAATAATTTGATAACAGTTTCCCATTATCCTTATTATTAAACGCTTTATATTAGTTTGGGTTGTAACTATGTATGTATGTCCGTAACGGAATCTTTGAGCATAATTTTCACCAATTTCCCGAAGTCTGATTAATTTGAAACTTTGCATACGTATCAAGGACCGATGACAATGCAATAATTTGATAACAGTTTCCCATTATCCTTATTAGGACCCCCAGGATTAATAAATTCTTTTATAGATCCTCAAACTAAAAAGTGAAAAATAAAATATAGTTTAAAAAAAACTAAAAAACACGCTTTATATCGGACTAAAAAGTAAAAAATAATTGTTTTAAAATAAGCTTAAAAAGCGTTGGGCGCTCGATGTACGAAAATGTGGAACAAAGCGCCCCACGCTTTTTAAGCTTATTTTAAAACAATTATTTTTTACTTTTTAGTCCGATATAAAGCGTGTTTTTTAGTTTTTTTTAAACTATATTTTTTTTTATTGGACAATTTATGATAATAAATGTTTATAGTCCCAGAATACCAATTTACATCATTAACCAATTTATAATTTCCAGACGACTATGTTATCATTAACGTTACAAAACTGTCACGATTCGAACCGGAAACTTTTTAATCCATTTCGATAATGAAAATGAATTCGTATTACAGAAAGGACCTATAGTTATTATATAAATTGTAGTAATTCTTGTGATCCACATCAAATCTTTCACATTTCTTATTAACGTTAAAATATGAAGATTATAAACGAGAAGTAAATACTATGTAATCCATAAATCATATATATTAATACGCTAAGGTTAAAGATGTTTGCTCGATCTCTTTTTAGAAAAAAACTCACAATTTCTCCACATAACTTATATATCATTTTACAGATAATTGCTTGCTCTACTGACATCGACAACTAAAAAAATTATTATTGCTTTTGTTTTTGTAAATTTATTAAAATACAGCAACGCTGAACAACGTCTACCATCTGACGGCTTTAATTTTGAAACAACGTCAACACTTCGATCTGTCATCTGACCTTCATATTGTAATACAACAGACACAATACTGCATACTGCCATCTAACGGCTTTAATTTTGAAACAGCGAGCAACGCTGAACAACGTCACAGCAATGCTGCATGATGCCATCTGACGGTTTAGCTCAACGCTTTTGCTACTTGGGCCTCTATATGACAATTTTAGTAAATTATTTCTTCGATCTGTCATCTGAGCTTCATATTGTAATACAACAAAAAGAAGAACGTTATAAGCAGTGTGCAAAATTAGAAACGAATTGAATACCTGCAATCATATTTAAAAAATAATTTTGTAAAGTGATAATTATTATACTTATTTAGTGCGAATAATTCGCACAGGTCACACTAGTAGTAACAATATAATAATAACAATAAACAAATAAAAAAGATAAAACAGTGTCAATCACACGTAGCTTGAAGATGAGAACAAAGGAGTAATTTCACGCCATATTACGATTGCACAAAGAATCTCCCAAGAGAAAACCTGCAGGGCGGCCGTGATTTTTATTATAATATTGACTCATATTGTTGTGCCGACGACACATAGCAGGGGAGAGAATTACAGACATTCCACTAAGTGTTTCAAGCAGGAAACGTAATTTCCTGCCGTTGTACAGGTTCGTCTCGTGAGAAGTTGTTTAGTCAAACTGCAATCCGTTCTAATATTATTTTAAAAGCACGATGCTTTAATATACAAGTTTCTTTTTTAACACATTTAATGTTGATCGTATATCATTTTTGAGTGGCCTAAAGGAATAAAATTATATAACAAACTTTGATTGGGTCGAATGAATGTTTAAAGACTATAATGAGAAAAAAAAATTAGCCCTCAGGGGACATCTAGCAGATGTAAAACATACATTTTAGCAAAATTCCAGTAACAAAATTTTAAAATATAAAAATATCTGATTTTTTCAAAAAATAAATAAATAAAAATTAAAAATATGACACAATTTGGTCAAAGCATAGTTTTTGAACTACGTACCAGAACCCTTATCGTGGCAATCGCTCTTAGTGTACGTGAGTTCGCACGCAGCCATCAGTCGTAGGCACCTACGAAATGTTTATGGTCACCCCGATTCCTATTTACCTTAAGACATTATTCACAGCGAATGAGTGGTATTTGTATTGATTCTTACATTTATTAATATTCAACAGTTTTTTATTAATATTATTCATGAAAGGTACTCCATTCTTTTTGTATTCAATATTAATTTGTTTTGATTATTCGTCTGCTTCGTTTTGAAAACGAAAATAATTTGCATTTGCGAATGTTAAAAAATATTTATTATAGCTCGTTGAATTTCGAAACTGTAAAAAACTGCCCGTACTTTATAAATGTTTTGATGTTATTCTAAGAATTTGTGAATATCGAATATCTCGATAAAATTGGATCCCAGACTAATAACAGCAAATAAAAACATTTTCCTTGAATAATTCGGTATTCCAACATTTTGTGATATACAAGCTGTTTGCCGGAAAGTTTCACAGTTTCTGTTCTGTATAACTTTATGTAAAATGAAAAATGGCTAATAAATGTTTTTTTGAATGTTGGGAATTATATGTATGAAAGACAATGATAGCTAAATTGAACCATCCAAGAAAATACCATATACACTAAATCTTACGTTAAAGCTGACAATCCAATTACACATTAAAACCAATGGTGTCATCCACGCCAAAAGACAGGGCCCGCCACTGGAAACACGCGCGAAATATTTTTTTGAATGTCTGTGGAATAACTATTCAGATATTTTTAATAATTATTACGTTTTTTTTTTTAATAAGGGCTAAGAAGTCAAAAAAAACAAAGAAAAAACAACAATCAGCGAATCCAAACTCCAGCAAAATCCAACAACCGAAAAAATCCAATCTCAAATCCAAAATAGGACAAATCGTCAATCAAAACAACCTATCCAAATCCAACAACCTAACGCCAAAATATCCAATTGCCAACCAAAAACATTTAGTTCAAACGCAATGATCCACAAAACATATTTTTCTCAAATCAAAATCCAAAATCGCTTCTATATCATCATTCAACTTTTTTTGTTCAGCCAGCCTGAAAGCTCGAAAAACCACACATCACAAACAATCGATATCGTTTGATGTCACAAATTACAATAAGCAAACACGTCATGCTGTCTGTTTGTTTGTTTTTTATTTGTTCACCATGTCATTATGCAACTAACTGTATATCATATATTATAATTATGCCGGTAGCATAATTAGTGCCAACAAAATAACATCAATCATAATTAATTAATTAATGATAAACAAAATGTGTATTGTTTAAAAATGTCAAAATTACTATACCTATAAATTATGTTATTGAATTGTTTATGTTTCAAATTTATTGATTCTTAGTCTTCAAATTATTTATAATAAGTAATTTCAAATGATTTGCAAAAAGCAAAAACATTTAAAAAGAGTAAGAAATACCTCACAATTTTTATAGAATTAACAAAAGAAATAAAAGAACATTTTTATATACAACGTTCTTAAAGCGAACTAAAAAGTATAAAATAATTTCTTTACAGACAGACTTTTAATTAGGAGGATTTGAAACAAAAGCGTGGGGTGCATTATTTGTTGTATTTCATAAAGAGATTTTAGCTATTAGTTCAGACGCCAGGCCGCAAACGAGATATTTTGCAGAATTATATCTATCGCACCCGAGTGAAACCGGGACGGACCGCTAGTATACTATAAAAACCGACTGTACAACGTCCCGCTATGGTGGGTAAGAGGTATAGTGGCTGGTTCGTAGCCCAATTTTGTAGGTTCGATCTCGACGACCAGTGTCATTATAATTTTTTTGTTTTGTTTTTATAATATTTCCATATTCCGCTTTATTTACATATTTAAATATTTTTTCAAATTCAACATTTCTACTTCACAAGTAGAATGGCACTAATTAAAGTCAAAATTCACTTTTCAAAATTTTTCAATATTTTTTCGTTTTGAGCTCATCGAATCCAAAAAGCATATTTTTCGTTCGTGTTGTGTTGGCAACACTAGTTAGAGAGGTTATGGCGACACTAGATCCAAAAGGCGTGTTAGTAGGTATTGGGCCTTCAACAATAAAGCATGTAATAAGAATGTAGTTCTTTATTTGATCCCAGTACATAACAGTTCGTTTGTTTGTGAGCACGATGCCGGTCACACGGCTAATCGATCGAAACTAAATTTTAGGAAGACGTTTGACATATGTATGAAAAGCCCTATAGTTCTTGGGAAAATCGTCGCATGCGCAGAAGAGATATGTGCTACATTGTTGTTATATCTTATAATAATAGTATTGTCATAATTACGTATTTATTATTCTACAAGAAGGTTTTATAAAAAAAGATGTCTGTGTATATTACTGATTATTTGACATAAAGTTTTACATTGAACTCTTATTTTATTTTATAACATAAAATCATATAGTCTAAATATAGCGAAGAAATGAAATATTTTTTGATTAAATATTAATACCTTTGAAGGAGCGACTACAAGAATTTAGTATAGCAATATAAAATATATAGATATGGTTTTCTTGAAGTTTTTTTAACTGTTTATCTCTCATAGGCGAATGCGAACCCCAGTAAATTGCTGCGTACATGCATATTCCAAAGATTAGTATGTCTAGTACGTACATTTCTTATAAATATCATCCTTTTTTTCATTAGTCTCAACAAATAATTAATTTGGTAGCTGTAACAACATTTTAATCAAAGGGATTGGGAACTCACCTTTTCGAGAAAGCATATTTATTACCTGAATACTGTTCCAGCAACTGGATTGTCAATTCAGTAGCAAGTAGGCTTTACAAATCTTACTCTACGTTAACTTCAATAACGTACCTACCTCGAAAATTAAAAAAATCGAGAGTTCGGGCTACGATTTATCCAAATGTTGCCTTTTATTCCATTTTTTTTAATCAGTCATTTTTTGTCATAAGTTTATGTGTATACGTTAAGAGACGTTTTGTATTTAGAATATCGCAAAACAAGTATTGGTCTATATTTAAATTACATTTTAATTTACTCGTCTGAAAACAATTGCAGGTATATGAATTTGTTTATTTGGGTTCAATTTATCAACTGTAGAATGGCCGTAACTTCCCGTTACACCCTATGTAAATAGTAATTGCGTACAAACGCAAATAATTTTGAGCAAATTTTCATAATGAACAAATTGTCAATGGAGCGAATAATCTTTGACTCGAGTGAAATACGCAATCTTATCTTAAAGCAAACAGAACAAAAGGAATGCGCTTAAGGCGGATTCGCAACTGTTGGTTTTGACTAGAATCTTAACCCTTAGGCGCCATAATCTGAGTATTATTGTAAAACATCAAAAAAAAAAAAATTTTAAAGTTTTGAAAACGATAAGAGAAGAGGTTTAGCTAGATCGATTTTTTGACCCTAGGAACCCACTTTCAGTAAATGTCATGTAAAACGGTACAGCCATTTTCTAGAAAAAAGCTAATTTATTAATGTAGTAAAATTACGTATTAACGCCATCTCTCGGCGTCAAAATGAAAAGCCAAAATGTCTTTGCATTACGTTAAATAAGGTTTTTAGTAGATCGTTTGTTTCTCACGAACTCGGAGATCTACTGATGGCCTTAACTGCTCAAAAATGTTATAAATATGAGTTTTCAGTTTGGCTACCGGATTTCCAACTAGATTTGGACTTTAGTATATCATTTATTATATTTTCTGAGAAAAATACTGATTTTAACTGGATTACTTTTGGCGTAATTTTGAGTACATGTAAATGTGTTTTGGTTGCATTAGACGTGTCTAAATCTATAGATCCACCTTAATGAGACGGGAGAGAGAGAGAGAGGAGAGTAGGAGAAGTTTGAGGAGAGCAGAACATTTAGTGAATATGAATGTGTTATTCCGCAAACCGCAGAGATGTTTCAGAGTGAAGACAGAACGTTCACTTCAGTGAAAACATTGTTTATGATGTTGAACCCAACGGCTTGACACTTAATCCTATTTAGATAAGTTATTGTGGCAGTAAATTAAATACAAGTACAAGTAGGTGTATGCATATTTAACACTGAACATTTAAATAGAATTCATTCATATAACATTTACACTGACTCTGAACAAGTAATTAATTAATCATATTTGCTATACAAAAGCTGGAAAATTGTTGACTTTAAATATGATGGCAAAGGTAAGTTTGCATGTGCTAAAACCAAAACGGTAAAATTATTACGTTTGCCTTGAGTACTTCAAATGACACAAAAGCTCTACACTTTTTATAGAGTCAATGGTTTGGCAAGAATTCATAACGAACAAGTTTTTTTTTCGCTTTAACTTTTCGCTTGTTATGGAACTTTCTTATTGATTTTTAAAAATTTGGAAATTTATTTTAAAAATATTACAAAATTATAAATATTTTGAACATGTCAACACTGAAACTTTTTGCATATTTATTTATTTTGGATTTGATAAAATAATTTTGTATGCCAGTTTCCACGATTTATTTTTAATGAATTATTGGAAAGAAACAATGGTTTCATGTGGTCATTAAACCTGATACTTGCATCGTTTTTAATGATCCTTTTTGAAAAATGAAAGCAAAATAAAACGTGAGAGCATGTGTATGATTAACGTTGTTCATTTTACCATTCCAACATCATAATTGTGGAATGGTACTAATTTAGGTCAAAATTCACTTTTCAAAATTTTACAATATTTTTGGTTGAGGTCCCCCAAATCCAAAGAACACATTTTTGTAAACACTCTGTGCGTCTGTTTATCTGTTAGTCTGTGAGCAAAATACAGATCAAACGGATGAGCTGATTGAAATCTAATTTTGGGAGTGTGTTTGGTTTACAAAGAGCCCGATTGTTTTCAGGGAAAATTGGCGCATGCGGAGAAGAAATATATATTACAACGATGTTTTCTTATACAATAATGGTATACTTCCTGTAATGGCTTATTATTCGATTTAATTTTTTTAAGTTTCGTAAAAAAAATTCTTTCTAAAGTTTATATAGTTTCGGAAATATTTTGAAAATTAAAAGAACCAATTGTTCTTTTGTTTTGATTATTTAATATTTCAAATAACATTTGTAACATACATACAAAAATACATCACTCAAGCACAACACCAATACATACTTCATTAAACAATCAAATACATACAAGCACTAATAATCTTGACAACAACAATACTGATACTGTATTATATTGTTCAATTCCATATATCTCAGAATTGTCGGAAAAATTAAGGAAAGTTTTTAAACAAAATATAAAGTTAGCGTACAGAAATTGCAATAGAATATCAAATCAATTCTTTTCAAGGATTAAACATAAACATTCCAAATTGATAGATTCCAATTTAGTATCCTACAGTTTACAAAATAATAATTGTAATGCCATATAATATGTAGGTCAAACCTCGCAGTATTTAAAAAGTCGCATATACCAACATAAAAATGATGTAAAAAAATTTATACGAACAGACAATGACATAAATAATACTTCAGCCCTAGTACACCACTCTATCACCAATGACTATAATTTCAACTTTAACGAACCATCTATTCTACACAAATAATCTAATCTATAAAAAAGATATTTTTAGAAATGATATCTGGGATCACAAGAATAAATAATTTGTGCTGTGCATTCGTATTAACTTTTTTTAAATGATTGTTTAAAAAAATGGAACGGCGATTTTGGAATAATTTTATGTAATATGACACATTTGAAATAATTTCTTTTTCAGAAAAAATGAACAACTGGAAATGTCTCGTGTGAACTCGACTTTTGCTACCTTCTTAGTTTTTATGATTTATTATATTATTTGTAGTTATAAAAAATACGTCCCAGAGCCGAAGCTATTCATTAAATATAGTGGCAATTGAATAGAGTGGTTTGATTTGATATAAAACTACCTTAGCAAGCAAGTATAAAAAAATAAATTAGAAAGAACAATTAAATGACTTTTTTCAGACACTAAATATAAATAGCATAGAAAATTTTAATTGCGATAAAAAAATAAGAAATTCATTGTAATAGTTCAGTAGGCATAAGATAGGGGATTTAATCGGAATAAGTGACAAAGTTTTGAAACTTTGAAACTTGTAGAGCTTGATGACCTGAATGAATTGAGAGAAAAAGCAAAATGTGGTCGCAACCGCCGTGGCCGCGATAGTGGTAAAATTACGTAAAAAAACAGTTTCATTGGAAAGAATGTATTCTATAAAACATAATATGAAATAAGATGTACAGGAAAAAATTAATCACAATAAATTAAAATTATCTGGAAATAATTTACAGTATAGCAACTTTTCTACGTATTTCAACAAACGGTATTTTGTTACATATTTTTTATACAAATACAATTATTTTAATCAGTGAACTGTCAGCAGTTGGTTATTTAAATGCAAAAAAATAAGCTTAGTAATTTAACCAATATGAACTATTTTCTTGATAATATTTATCTTTATTAAAGATATCATTAAAGCAATTAAAAATTCAGTTAATAAATAAATTATATATACAGACCGGCTTACTAGCACAGCATTGCATATATAGTGCTTTCATTTGTTTCACATCATCAAACTGAGCAATTGTGAGAGAGAAAACGGTAATTCATAACACTAAAAAGCTTTTACGAGTGGATAGCGCAACCATGGAATATAAAATACAGACGTGATCAAATTATTATCACTCTACACTCTGTACAATTTTTCAGGATTTACTTTGCTAAAATCTTACTTTAGTTGCATGTCTGGACTCTGGAGCCGAGTTATGATAACTAAATAAATAGATACATGTTTTCTACTCATATTTCTGTATTGTCACAGATTATTGTAAATATTTGATACCTATTTATAAATTAAAGAAAAAAATAATAATATTTTAACCTGCTGCTGAAAAAAATAAATTACTTATTACTAGATAATTTGTTGTACAGTTTCTTTTTTAATTGCTTTAAAAATAGTCATGCATGCGATATAAAGCAGCAACTTAATTTGATTTATATGTATTTACTTTTTTTTTATTATCTCAAAAGAATTGTAGCAAATAGGTCTGGAAAACAAATTAGATATATATTTGATTTGGCTGATTTGTCATCTCAAAATATTGCCTGGAACTGCTATTTTCAAAATCACCTAAACCTATCAAAAACAATAAAAAAGGCATGTGTCACGGCACAGATAACCGAAGTATAAAACTTCTACGGGTTCTAGAAGTAGAAATTGTTATGATTTGTTTTAAACACAAAGCTCTATAATCTATATAAAATAAGATGATCAGCATGATCCTTGATTTATTTACGGTTGTGCACGTCACCATTTTTGTTACTGGAAAAAGCCACGCATTTTTCGTTTCATCTACCCAACTGTGGCCGCCATTTTACTATATAAATCGTCGAGGCTTAGAAGTATAAATTTTTTAGTTGAAAATTAAATAATTCAAACAAATTTTCTTGCTGAAATGTGTTCAAAATTTCACTTAATTTGAGTTACATTAAGTAAATAAAATTATCGACCAATTTTTCTCAGACCATACGATATATTGACAAAAATGATAAAAATACAAATCAATATAACACAAGATGACGTTTCGATCCGGATTTGGATCTTCTTCAGAAATATATACAAAATATAAAAATTAATTAGTATTAAGTAATAGATTTCACGCAGGATTGAAACTTTGAATGATTCAAAAAATAATGAAAAATGAATAACAAACAAAACTTATAAACCGTAGTCATGGATATCAAAGTACCCATAAAGATTTGAGTTACATTAAACTATAGAATTACTCAACTTAATTTCATTGTATTTAAAATTAATTTCAAAAAAATATAAAGAATGATTGAAAATATCACATTGCTATCACATTTTCAAGTCTGTTTCTATAGAATTAAGAAAAATTATCCACGATTGTACTAACGGTAATATAACTGGATTATGTGGTAGAGTATACCGTGTGGTATGTATTAGACTACAGAGTTATACATAAACGAGCGGGTGGGATGAATAGAGAAATGGGAGGAGTAGTTGGCCCGGCCTCATCCAGGTGCTGCACACAATTCTATTGTTTATCATACCACCTTTTTCATCATGATAATACCAACATCTGAGTCACTAGCGACAATGACGGAGGCGAGATCAAACTTAATCTAGCTTTAGACATACAGTAGCTTATCTCTAAGTCGCTGATCATTAAGTCAGCGCTTTCAACCCTTCTTTCTATTGCGCATTACTGTTTTCAACTGTTAAAAGTCTGACGCCACAATCTCTTTTCATTACGTGTAACCAGTGTATGATACTGTTCCCAGGGATCTAGATCGATAAATAAACAGCAGATTATAGACGCTTAATAACTAAAGTCATTAGCGTCTATATTGGGAATTAGACACAGCGTAATTAAATTATTTTTTATATGAAAGAAAATCTGCACCTAAATCAATAATTTAATAGTACAAACAATTCTCCTATAGTTTGAAAGATTAAAGGATGAAACCTGGTGGCATAGGATCAATGAAATTGCAAATACTGAAGGTGTTATTGCATTTTATTTTCTGCCGTTTCGTCAATCTTTATGCCATCTTTGGAGAATCAATGCTGTCTTTTTTCCCAGTATTATTGTTATATATAAAATAAATTAAAATAAAAAATGTCATCAACGAGTATTCATATTACTATTTAAAAAAAAACGACTGATTTTTACTGAAAATTATATAACCGTGTTAACAGCAATTTGTTTAAAATTATACTCCTATAGTTTTTTCCACCCCTCCTCATAAAATAGCTACTTTGCACGCCTGTGTAGTGATAATAAAATTATCCATTTCAGACTAGTGCGTAAAGTAAAACAAAAAAAGGCGGTCTTGTCAATCCAACAGTAATTTACAAAAGTAATGTCAGTTATCATTTAGTATCAAAAAATGAACAGAGATCAAAGCAACACAAAGCAGCCGTAGTTTTTGTAAACAACCCAAATGAAATGCAATATGGCCGCACACAGTATTGACACCAACTGTCAAAAATATTTTTAAGATGTAAAAATCAGCTATTTTATAGGAGTACCAAAAATAGAGATGTATACCGAATGTAATAGTTTTACGGCTCGTGTGACTTAAAACTCTCTGATACTCGTTTTTCCATTTTGTCACAACTCGTACATAAAATAATTGATACATTCTAGATACATAAATTATTATTAAACAGCAAATACATTTATTTCTATCTACAAAAATCAATACAATTTCTTTGTTGATAATGTGGTTCCCAGTATATATTTTGTTTAGTTAATTTTTAAACCTGAAAACATAAATAGGTTTTGGAAAAAGAAAGTTTAATTTTTAATTTTAGATAAATTATGGTCAAATAAATTATAAATCACAGTTTTGTGTCCATCTCCCATTCATCCTATTTTTTTTCCAAAATCCATTGGCAATATATGCTTTGAAAAATGAGATAGAATAATTTATAATGCAGATCAATCGAAACAGGTAACAAAATTAGCACTGAGGAGCATGAAATTTAAGAATTTTCCTTTAATTACAAATCAAGCACAGGACCCTCCATAATAATTTCTCGTTTAGCGCTATTTCTCTATAATGCGGATTACAATTTTGGACTATACAGGGTGTCCCATTAAGAATGGGACATAGAACAACCGCAGATTCTCCAATTCAAAATAAAACGATTAAGCGAAATATGCTTAGATAAAATGTTACTCGTTTCCGAAATACGGGGTGTTGAAGTTGAAAACTGAAAAATTATTATTGTCCATAATTTGTTTAATACACCGTATAATTTTACTCAAATCGGCACACTTGTTAAATATCATAACTGCACCTAACAATAAAAAAATTAGTTCAGTACGCTCTACCAGTAGCGTACGGCAGGAGTAAGTAATGCTTGTACCCCTTCTAAATGTTAGGCCGCTGTCTAAATTTTAATTTTGACTATAATTTTAATTTTTTTGATATTTTCTAAATCAATAATGTACACTTGTTAGTTTGTTGTAAAGTCATTGGTTTTCGAGATATTCGCAGTTTTTTTAAGACAAAATTGTAAAAATGAATATTATTAATAATAATACAAATAAAAAGTACATGTCTATCTATCTTTAACTGCGAATATCTCGAAAACCAATGACTTTACAACAAACTAACAAGTGTACATTATTGACTTAGAAAATATCAAAAAAATTATAATTATAGTCAAAATTAAAATTTAGACAGCGGCGTAACATTTAGAAGGGGTACAAGCATTACTTACTCCTGCCGTACGCCACTGGTAGAGCGAGTAACATTTTATCTAAGCATATTTCGCTTAATCGTTTTATTTTGAATTGGAGAATCTTCGGTTGTTCTATGTCCCATTCTTAATGGGACACCCTGTATAATGGCACTTTGAATCCCCTCTATTTTTATACATAATTTCATTCATTATTTAGCACTGTTACACGTAATCCTCTATTTTAATGGAACCAATTAACAGCATTTAGCAATCATTGGCATTATTAGGGTAAGTTGGTAGACTCCGCGCCGCACACAAACGCAATCTTTGTCTAATCATTATAAAACAAGTAGGTAAGTACGTAAGCGTTTACTTATTAACGACGTTGAATTAACGCATCGGAAAATAGTATATTACATCACAAGGGCCGAAAGTTGAATTTTCGGCCCTTTCGCCTCGGGCATCATGGCGCGCAGGGCCGAGATTTCAACTTTTGGCCCGTGTGGTGTATACGATTTTTCTTCATATCCCCTCGAAAGTACGTACTTTCGTCAGCAGGGACGAGAGATTGACATTTACTCCCGGGAGGAAATAATTTCTCATGCGTATTTATACTCGTAACTAGGGACTATTTATTCTGTCGCTATGACAACTTGTTTACCGAGCTGTCAGTACTGTTGCTACCTCTAACCTTAAAAATATTTATTAATGTTAAATATTTATTACTGTTGTTTTGTCGTCAGTTAATATAATATTAAAGTATTTTTAAAGTCAATTCAATAACCTATTAGTAAAAATGAACAATACGTTGACAGAAAAAATAGTCCCTAGTTACGAGTATAAATACGCATGAGAAATTTTTTCCTCTCGCCGTTATAGAGGGAGTACATGTCAAACTTTCGTCCCTGCTATAAGGGACGAAAGTACGTACTTTCGATCGAGGTATAAAGAAAAATTATTATTAATTGTATTGTTTTATATGAATTAGCGTTCAATCTATCGCATCATATGTAACGAAATTCGATCGGTATTTTCAGCAAGGCAATTTTTTTAACCAGTACGATGCGTGAATCTGACGTCATTAGCAAATCCGAGCTGCGAATAATGGTAAACAGAACGAGCGAAACATACAGAATGCAATTTATTGTGATTTAGTCTCGTTTGTCATCATGGGGTACGTAGTACTAAAAACATTTTACATCATCCTCTATCGGATGTATAAAGTTCTCCATAATCGTCTCTTCTTGCGTATATTATGCTCAAAAATATTTTTCTTTTTCTCGATTTTTATTCCATTTATAATAATAATAATCCTATATTTCACCAAAAAGACTTGTTATTACGGGTGGTTGGATTAACCCAACCAAAATATAATACTTCAAAATAACAAAAATAGTTGGCAAAAACAAAAGTGCACATCCCGCAAATTTTCCACTGTATGATAAAAAAATAACAATTAAAAAATATTTTTAATAAATTTAAAAAGATTTAAAAATTTAAAGAAATAAATAATTAAAAATTGAAAAAATATTTTTTTTGAAGTTTGCAAAAATAAAAAAAATTAAGAACTATACATAACATAATATATAATTAATATCAAGTGGAATAAAATGAAACAAAATAAAAAGAAAAAAAAAAGAAAAATATCAATTATTTCGTAAGGAATCGAACCCAGGACCTTGCCCTTGGGGATTCAACGGCATAACCATTACGCCACGAAGCCTACTAAGTGAAGTGGTGTTTATGGATTACACTATATTTACACAGCAATTATTATATTGTTTTTTTAAACTATTAGCTGTCAAAAATAATAAAATAAAACTGTTTATAAAAATTAAACTACTGGACACATTTTAGTGAATTTAAATAGGGTTCTGGTCTGATAGTAAACAAAGTGAATAAAATATAACCCAAGGCAATCCGACCAAAATTGCGATCTGTAGAGTCGTGACGTACGTACATACGTACGTACATACGTACGTACATACGTACAAACCAACCGACAACTGCTGTTTGTGATTTTCAATTACAATTTTAATAGATTTATAAACTCGAATTGATTTAAAAATGGTTCTGTTTTATAGATTATAATCTCCTCTTTTCAAAAAGCTTCAATTTGAATGGATTTCTGTGAAATTAACTAAGATATAACTTCTTATATCAACGAAAGTCAGCTCTGACGCACAAAGCGATAATAAAGCACATACCGCTAGTTTAGCGGTATGTGCAACAAAAACTCTTTTACCCGCTACCTGGGCGCACGATCAGTGGTGGCTGTCGTGCGTAACAATAATAATGTCAAATATGCATATGAAATGTGTCTATGGCAGATACTGATTAATAAATGGTAAAATTTCATCTTCGATTCACCCTTAGCGCTCGCGTGAGAAAATAGCGTGCTTTAATGTAAAATTTGCTCTCAGATGAGGTGAATTTAGTATTATAAATACACTTTAAATATGAAAACGATTGATTCCTTGAATGTATCACTGTTGAGTAAATGTTAGCTCATCCGCCGTGATAGTGGAAGATTTGGGTTAAAGCCCCGACGCAACGGTGACATTGTTTGAAAACACATTTTTCTTATATAGCGTTGTATATATAGAACTTTTTTTTTTAATTACAGAAGAAGATTTGTAATTTCTATCATTTTATGACACACTCTACTTGTACAGTGTGTAGTGTAAAATTATTAAACTTATTTTAACTCAAATTAACTTTGATACATTTTTTAACTTTTAGTTAAACCGTTGCTTTTACCTTTTATATTACACTGCAAAAAATTCTATGTTTGGTACGTTATTATAGAGAGCCATCAAGTTAAGTAGCTTGACGTTTAACAAACTACTTGACTTGACTTGACTTCATTTCAAGCTACTTGATATTAATTGGTAACGAACCAGTTATGTACGAAAACGCGCGAATCCTTTCAGCAAGTTTATGTGCTTATGAAGACAAGATGCGAAGTTTCCCGAACTGGAACATTGGTTTTATTAATTTATTTAGAAAAATACATTACGTTGAAATGCTCTACAAACTGCAAACAGGTATCGCCATCTTATATGGTTGTTAAGTTCGTTGCGCCATCTATTGAATATTCACTCAATCCAGTCAACAGATAATTATGACTGTCAAGGAATAGACAAATAATTTGCAATAAAATAATATTGCGACTATATCTAAATTGAAATGTAAGCTATCCTATCTTTCAAGTTGGGTCGAATTGCACACGGTGTGCAAATCAAATTTAAAATCGGTTCAGTAGTTTAGGAGCTCATCGCGGACAAACATGTGACACGTAATTTTTATATATAAAGATATATAGAAGCTTACAAACAGACAAATAGAGCGTTAGGTCAAGTTAAACGAAAATGTGGACAGCCGAAAAAACTCAACCGTTAATCGAAAGTTTTTATAGCCCCACATTATTATGAGATATCAGCTCGAAAGAGTATAAAGATAAAAAAAGTCCACCGATTCCATATTAACTGCCAGAACCGATTGGAACGTAAAACATTATGTCTGGACTGTTAGCCGATTGTATCTTAACAGTTATAGCACAGACAATAAAGCTAAATTTAAGGCCTTAGGCCGGAATTTGTTTCTAGTTTTGAAAATCGGTGGAAATAATTTTTAAACGACTTTTGAAAATATAGAAAAATATAATTTTTAGGGATTCAAAAAACAACACAATTTCAAAAATGTACGTTCGTTTTTCATTTTGTTCTGATTGTCATGGGAAGTGTTTAATTTATCAAAATGTACCAAATAACACTTATTAGCTTTTTAACAGAATAGTGTTTAAAGTTTTACTATTCCAACCCACAAGTGGGGAATGGTACTAGTTTAGGTCAAAAATCACTTTTCAAAAATTTTACAATATCTTTCCGTTTTGAGATTCCCTGAATCCAAAAAACATATTTTTGGAAAAACTCTGTGCGTCCGTTAGTCTGTTTGTTTGGATGTGAACACGATACAGGTCAAACGGATGAGCGGATTGAAACCAAATTTTGGGAGGATTTTTGGTATGCAAATATGAAGAGCCCTGTTGTTTTTGGAGAAAATCGTTTTCCGTTTCTAGAATTATCTAGTTGATGATTCAACTACTTTAATTAATGGTGATAAAATGTAGAGAAATCCTTCATCACACGAACCATAGCAATGCACTAGTTTAAGTTATTTCAAAGAAAGACAAACAATTTTTTTATATATAGTTTTTGACGTGATAACGTCTTATAAATTGATGAAACACCGCCTGCATGCACGAAAAAGTGTAACTTTCCGAAAAGTGTAACTCATAAAAGTATGCAATTTTTGACGTGATAACGTCTTATAAATTGATGAAACACCAGCTGCACGCACGAAAAAGTGTAACGTTCCGCCTGACCCTGTGCGTGCAAGCGAGAGCGCAGTAATGTATTATTAAATATGATATTCGAGCGGAATACGTTATCACGTAAAACTATCGCCTGTAAACCGACTTTATAAAAAACCAATTTTTTTATGGACGCATCGACATCAAAGGTCATTGGCGTCCGGATCTATAGATTATGGGTCTGACTATGAAATTATTATGGGTCTTATTAAAACTATATGAGCGAATATAATCCTGATGAGTGGAGAAATGATAGTATGCGCTGGATGCCGTTTTCGGTACAAACAGTTTTACGTTCGCAACTTAATCTGAAGTTGCAACCGTCTTGCCTAGCGTTCCTTATTGTAGCCCGATCACGCTTCTCCCGAATTTGTAGATTGCCATCGTTTTTTCGTCGACTTACGTTGCAAAACGGGCCTCCACGAAAAGCACTTTTATTTTAACGCGATAATATAAAGTCTGTGTTCATCCTGACGACCCGTTCTAAACATTGGTGAAAAACAATTGGTTGTCTGTAAAGTCGGTTTACGGACGATAGTTTTACGTGATAACGTCATAAAGAAACATTGAAAATTATTAAGGAAATCAATTACAGTTATTGTAGGTATTTCTATACACACCATACTCGTAAAGTGTTGAAAAATAACTTTTTTTATTTTTCACGTTATACGTATACGTTTCTAAACATTTATTTTTACATATTTAAATAGTAAAATTAGAGTTCTAACCAACTGTAGAAACGGTTTTTAAATATAATGAACCGTTTTCAAAATACACGCAGTTTTAATAAACGGACGGTCGGGTGGTGTGGAATTTTTCACTCCCTGTAAGTATATATACGAGCGAACTGTGGCAGACTATTGGAAGTTTGTGTCTTGTGATCTTTAATAAATAAATTTTAGTAGCTACCAAACTTGGGCAGATCGTGCCTCTATCGCTTATATCGCGTTCTCGCTTGCACGCTCAGGCGGAACGGACACTTTTCGGAACGTTACACGTTTTTGTGCATGCAGCCGGTGTTTCATCAATTTTATAAGACGTTATCACGTCAAAAATATTGAAACCGGATATACATCCAAACTTACAATCGTTACCTCTTTATAATATTAGTGTAAATGTAAACTAATTACCGAAATCAACAAGTTTTTTAATTAGTTTCGTTAATTTTAAAACCTACTACTTCGCAACGCAAAGTCTCTACTGACTGTGCTATTGGCCAATTTTATATGCTATCAATTATACTTTTAAGAGAGTAACGCGACGAACGCACAGGGAAATGCTTTTGGTTGAGAGAAACTGTGAACTCGCTACACCACAAAGTTGGTAAGAGAGATTCAATAAATAATAAACATGTCTCACTTCATTAGCACGTTGTGTTTCAATGCGGACGACTTGACGCAATATTCACTAACACCGTATAACACCTCCACTTTACAGGCTTTTGAGAGTTTCAGTCACAACTGAAAAGCAAAACTGAAAAAAATTTCAGTGAAAAGTGCAAGTTTAATGCATACAAAAACTGTTGCGCATCTGTTTTAATAATTGCATTAATATTCTTTATTTGTAACATAGAATTTTGTATAAATAGCATAGAAATATTATAATTCATTATTTAAATTGCAATTACAATCATTGTAATATTTAATAAGAAAAGCGATTCAAAATTCTTTAAAAATATTTATTTGTTTTGTCCGCTTTCAGGGAGCTTTATCATAGAAAAAACCTAGCCAGGTGCATGCCGTACTCGTGCACCAAGTGTTCCGTACAAATTTCAAGGTATGTAAATAGTTCGTCCATCACGGGAATCGAGTGACGGTCTCGAAAATGTTTTCCGCTTAGCCGTTGGAAAACTGTTATCTCCATACATCGACAAAGGTCGCGGCCAGTTTGCCAGCTAAGCGTGTAATTTCAATGAATTCTGATAGACTACTGAACTATATTGTACATCGTGGTTATATCTGATAGTCTAAATTTCGTACCGTGTGGTATGCGAGAGTTCTCATATTGTGCTGTATAAACGCACCGGTAGCGGACGCTTGTTTTGTATTAGAATAGAACTGTTACTGTGTGCGTGCGTAGCATGTTGTTGCTATTTAAAATCAATTTTTTTTTTGTAATGTAACTAAAAAATTACGGTTTTCCGATTTTTTTTAATTGTGCTTCTTGGCAAAATTCATGATTCTAGATCAGCGGAAAGTACCCTATAGGTTTTGATTCCCAAGTGTCTTGACAGACAGACAGTCGGACAACAAAGTGATCCTTTAAGGGTTCCTTTTTAGGTACGGAACCCTTAAAAATAGTACTGTAGAGGCGCATTTGTAATATATCGCTGTGTGGATGGCAAGGTCATTTAGAAAAAGACGAAAACTATATAGACGTAGCGGTTGGCCGATTCGAATCGCGCGAATCAGAACAAATAGTGGGGATGTGTCAAATGACCTCACGTCTCTTTAGTTGTGATTAGTAAATCCTCATCAGCGAACATCGTTCGAAAAAATGCCGAAACAGATAGTATACAAATCTTTGATTAACGTCTGAATAGAACTCTTCAAATAAATAAAATTGTCGACCAATTTTTTCAGACCATATATTTACAAAAATTAATTTTTTTGATTCTTTCAAAAATATTCAATCATCGTGCATTCTATTACATAATTTTAAATAACTAATACTAATAATTTTTATATTTTTTAGATTTTTCTGAAGAAATCCAAAGCCGGATCGAAACGTCATCCTTTATTACTTTGATTTATATTTTATTTTTTTTATAATTTTTTCAATATATGGTCTGAAAAAAATTGGTCGACAATTTTTTTTATTTGATTTGTCATAGTATTCCTAGATAAGTTTTTTTTTTTGTTTTAAATATCAGTTTTCATACCGCTAATTTATATAAAACTTTTGCAAACATATCGATAAGATGAATTTAATAATGTTAAAATATAGGTACCTACTACTTAACCTTAAAATATTATCAAATTGAAAAAAACATTTTGGCCTTCTTAAATTGATGACTGCCACATACATGAGAAATTAAAATTAAAAATGTAGCGTTGCATAATCATAAAACTAGTCTATAGCAATTTTTTTGTTTTTTTATTTTGAAAAAAATGCTTCGGCAAAATCCATTAGCATAACAAAAAAAAACAATTCAATTTGCAATAACCAAACGCAGCATGTTTCCAAATTTCGAATACGGAAATTATGTACAGTTCCCCGTATTCATATTTATTAAACAAATATTCATTGTAATCTGAATGAGCAGGTGTAAAAAGATATGAAAACGTCGTAGATAGTAAATATAAAGAATTTATAAAACCGATCGCAACCAATTGAAAAATTGCCAATTTGTTTTAGTTTCCCATGAACGTTTTTAATTACGTATGATTACTATTTTCTTTGAGTTTTAAAAACATCTGCCACTAATCAACGCCTGTGTGTAAATGATTTGTTTTATGACGTCACAAGCTACGTAATGTAAGAAGTCGCAATAATTGACACTTGACACTATCGAACAGAATCTGATCAAATAAGTAGTTCAATCTATTTGTGTTGCTTCTCAGATTTTTTCCGTATAAGAAATACTTCACTATTCAATGTTTAATGTGCTTTTGAAACTAAATATACACAAACGTGTTATGCATTTTTGTATTCACTGTCAACAAAATATAATAGGTACATAGCCTAGTTCAGAACTGTGGTTATTGAGAAAAATAGATCCAAGTCTTCTAAAAATAAGAGCAATAGCTTATTCGATTTGGAAAAATATTATTCCGAAAAAGGCGCCTTTTTGACGTGAATCACCAATCTTTTAAATTGATGAAACACCGGCTGCATGCACGAAAAAGTGTAACGTTCCTAACGTTCCGCCTGATCCTGAAAAGGGATTTTGGGGGGCAAAAAATCGTTTTAGCTAGGTCTCATCTCTCGAAAAAATCGTTTTCATACAAATTTTATCATTATAAAAATCAATTTTTTGACGTATGAAAATACTTAAATATTGTAAGTAGGTTTTGGAATTTTATATAAACAATGAAATAATTGTTTTCAGAATATTATGACAGTTAATCTTTGAGACTTAAAATAAATACGAAAGAAAGAAAGTTAAAAAAAAAACAATTTTTGTTATAGGTGGTGAGTAATTTTAATAAATAAAATTAACCTAAATTTGAAGCGAAAGATGCAATATCATAGATTCGAATTATTATAATTATTATATGTAGAAGATAGGAGAAATAGAACATAAATTACGTATTACGGAATACGTTATCACGTAAAACTATCGTCCGTAAACCGACTTTACAGACAACCAATTTTTTTTTTGTTTTTTTCGCCGGCAAAAATAGCAATTGTTATTAACCAAAAACTAAACGACAAAAAAGGAATCTCAGATTTTTGGCACAGATTTGAGCCACTATATAGCAGACCTTTTCAGAGAAGGAGGCGTCAGAAAAGATTTTTACATATCAATGCGTTTATTATAACATACGGTTAAAAATTTAAGTTTGCTATTAATTTGTAAATAGAAGTCACATTTTGAAACTGACAACTTATTTAATAGCGTTTCAATAATAAGCCTAGCGGCTGTGTTTCTTCGATGTGTAAACTACTTTACTATGCATTTGTGGTAATAAGGTACCACGCTGCCAGAGAAGCTTATCTGCATTTTGACACTTTTGACCTGGTCGTAATTAAACGGTCGTGTGTACTGCTGCTGCTTCTGAATACACGAAACCACAATTTGGCTCGTTCTATTTAATTTATGTGCATAGAATGAAGAAGGTGCCGTATCTCCCTGAAGTCTACGTATAGTAATTGTTAAACGAAAAGCTACTAAAAATAAAACTATCGCTAGGAAATAAATAAATAAAAGCATAAGCTTATTTCAAATGAGAAGAATGAAGGCTTCAAAATAATTTTGTTCTTTATATTTGAATTTTTGTAAAAGCGATTTGTTGTGAAAGGAAAATCGTTGTTTCAATTTCTCTTATAATTTTGAGATCATAATGTAATCAAATATTGTTTTAATTTGCATGAAGATAAATTTATTCACCTAAAATGTATTAAATATCAAAGTTGTAATTCGGTACTTTCTTAACAAAGAAAATAAGGTTATTATTAATTTAAGTAAGAAATATGAAGGCTTTTAACCAAAGCTATCTTGTAAATTAATAATATTTCAGTGTAAAGTTGTCAACTAAATTTTTGTGCACATGAGTAATTTATCAAGAGAAAAGTTTTGTGTAGAACTCAAAGCAGAAGTTATTTATTCTCAGTTCTGGAAATGAAACCTGCGAAGATACATAATTAATTCACATAGTTCAAGAACTTTAATAATGCGGAAAGTGTGTGGTTTCACCTGTGTTTAATTACAGAATTTATCAATCGCGTATTATTTAGTATAATGTCTCGAATATATATAGAATTTTGAAGGTCATATTTAAAAATGTAGGCAAAAAATTCCATGATATATACAAGAACACGACTACATTTAGCACAAGTGTCCGATCAAATATTCGACGTCAACCACCTTCGGCGAGACCTTCAGGTTCGACCAAAATGGTCCGACAACATGAAGCATCCTCTAAAAACTGGAGGTTCTTTAAGTTTGAAAAAAGCTTAAAATAATACATAAGATTTAAAAATTATATTAGCAAATTTAAATTGCCGCCGGAAAAAGCTTTCTAACATTAATTTCATCTCAATCGCGTACAAAGCCGTTAAAAGATGAGTTTCTTCGTTGCTCATGCTATAAATAATACGATTCCAAACTTATTTTTAACATCATAGCACAGTTATTAAAGAATCGGTCTCACAGTTGATATAAAGTAAATACTGATATTTTATTCAAACAACAAAATATGATTTTGTCAGTTTACATATTATAATAATATAGTTAATATTTCATTTCAAAGTGCTCATAAATATAAGGAAACAGTACAAACAAAAAAATAGTAAAACCATTAAGAATATTTTATTCACAATTTCCTCTGACCCACGATTTTTATATTTTTTTCTCTGAATGATTTTGATACAGGCAACTGTTTGATACTGCAACTTTTAAATATCCTTAATATAAAATTTTTATAATATACTCTGAAATAGAATTTCCTATCAAATATTGGCAAATCGTTCTCTTTTTAAAAAAGACCATATTATTAACAGATAAATATTAAAAAACAATGCATTTTAAAATCAGCACATAACTTCAAATTCTAATGTAAAATTAAAAATGTATTGTGAAAATCTAAAACATATAGGTAAGTAATCTATCAGCACAGTACGCTGATATGGTGGAAGTCCAAGGATTATATGGTGGACTTACGGGTATATAACTGAAAGTAACATATTGAAGATAAATAAATAGTAGGATAATGGAAACTGGTACTAAATAAAGCAAAGGCTAAATCTTATAAGTTTGCGGCGTTTCGTAGGCTGTTTATCTACTCCATCAGTCAAGTTTATAGGTTAGCATCCTTTTTGACAGTTCATTAAGTTCATCCTTTCTCTCATCATAATTAAAATTAATTGATTTTTAAATCACCATAGAGTTTATTTATTTTACTTTTTGTTAATAAAATTATTCCAAATTATGGAATAATTTTCTTAATAAAAAGTGAGATAAATAAATTTTATTTATTTTTCAAAATATATTGTCCGTGTGAGGTCTAATTATGTTTATGTAAAATGAGCTGTTATACAACAAGGAATTATTAATGTAAATTAATGTGTAAAATTATTTCTTTTAATATAGGTAGCTTGAATAACAATTATTATCAGGATCAGGAAAAACAGCACAGGCTCGGGAGAAGAGGGGATACTGATCTGCCTTGATAACACATTACGATTTTATAAATTTTTTGACGTGATAATGTCTTATAAATTGATGAATCACCAATCTTATAAATTAATGAAACACCGGCTGCATGCACGGAAAAGTGTAACGTTCCTAACGTTCCGCCTGACCCTGTGCATGCTTTTCTCGAAAACGGCCCTAACGATTTGGATGAAATTTACTGAAAAGGGATTTTGGGGGGCAAAAAATCGTTTTAGCTAGGTCTCATCTCTCGAAAAAATCGTTTTCATACAAATTTTATCATTATAAAAATCAATTTTTTGACGTATGAAAATACTTAAATATTGTTAGTAGGTTTTGGAATTTTATATAAACAATGAAACAATTGTTTTCAAAATATTATGACAATTAATCTTTGAGACTTAAAATAAATACGAAAGTAAGAAAGTTAAAAAAAACAATTATTATTATAGGTGGTGAGTAATTTTAATAAATAAAATTAACCTAAATTTGAAGCGAAAGATGCAATATCATAGATTCGAATTATTATAATTATTATATGTAGAATTTAGGTTATGTATTACGGAATACGTTATCACGTAAAACTATCGTCCGTAAACCGACTTTACAGACAACCAATTTTTTATATATTAGTATATAGATTAATGACTATTTTCAAACAAAATCTGTTATCATTACTAAAATTATGATTGATAACGAGAGGTGTTACATTTTGACAAACCCAAATATGTAATTTAAACAACTTTTCGTAAGTATGTTTATATCATGTATTATTAATGTTATAACTGCATGTATTGTATATATTTTTGTATTTGTGTAAGCAGTCCATGCCACGCAAAGCATTCGAGAATAAAGAAGTACCTAGACGACTTAAGAAATGCAAATGAAGCTCTCGGGTAAGTAGCAACACGATGTTTGCAACAGAACGAAATGCATTATGCAGCCTGCATTTATAATTGATGTTTTCAACTGCATTTCGGGTAGCACAAAATGTAACAAAAATATAAAATATGCTAACATGACAACAAAAAATGTACAAAAAACTACTTCACAGCACCTTTCAAGTTTAATTTTGTTATATCTAAAACGCAAATAACGTTGCATATTAATTAAATGTAAATTAAAAAATATATATACTATCACTTATGGTTGGTGATGTTAGAAATAACAATAATATTTTTTTTTAATTTGGGATATTAGGTAATTCCAAAATGTCAACTTATACATAATCATATTTTTGATGAGTTATTTTCTGGAGCCACTGAGAGGATTATGCAGGTCTAGTATCAATTCATATTTTCAATTTGTTATTTAAGCTACGAAAACTTCTTGTCAGAAAAACGTTAAAAATATCCGACCTTCATACTTACTTAGAAAATTATATTAGATTATTACGGGGTTTCAAAACGCATTGCAAGAAAATCTTAGATTGTGACAACATACAATATACTTCTTCGTAGGAAAATCATTGTATAATTTTATTCGTAATTGCCATTTGATATTTAAATCGACAGATTAGTCTCGAGTCGTTCCTAAAATTGAAGGAAAATATTTATATGTTATAAGCAGAAAACAACATATTACGTAATAGGGTGGTTTATGGAACGCCCTGTATACGTTCTGTTCCTATTACGTAATGTAATGGTTCCTCGGAGTGCTGTTAGCATTTTCTACTTTGCCATTTTTCATAAAAGTCCTTTTACACAATTTTAATGCCCATTCTTATTCTTTTTCATTAAACAGCGTGCTCTCGTTTTTCACTTTAACCAGGAAAACTGCGTGGCGTTTAAAATTTCATATTTGTAAAAAAATTGGATAAAATTTTAAATATTTAAAATTACGGTTTGTTTTTTTCTGAAATTGAAATATCCATTTTTTTCTCAACCTTTAAATTTTAATTAATTTGTTTTGAGAATTAAATTTCGTAATAATTATTGTCCTAATTATTTTAAATAAATATTTTTAATTTCCACTGCATCGTTTTATATCGTTCTTTTAGTGGAATTGAATTTTTTTTTTATTTAAATGTTACTTTGTTAAAAATTAATCAGCAAGTTGTCAGTACCTATTGCTTCTCGTAAAAGCCTGTTATAAGTATATCCAAAATTATCATTAAAAAATTTACTCAGATGACACATTTCCGTTTTACGAAATGTTTCCAGTCATTTTGTAACAGAATGTTGTCTTAAAATAAATATGATTTTTAATATAAAATTAAATTGGTTTTAATGTACTATGCGTTCAGTTTCGAAAGAAAAATGGATAAGCATGTCTATAGAGCCAATTGCTTATTTATTTTTATATATTTAATTTGAATATTTCAAAATGCAAGAAAAATATTTGTTTTTAATTTATTTAGAATAGACTACTAAAATTCTAAATAATTATCACCGTTATACCTTCTGTGCTTTAAAGGGAAGAATAATGAATGGGCCATTTTGCAAATGTATACGATTTTTGTGATATATTGTGTTATATTATATTTTTTTATATTTATGACAGAGAAGTGCACACATAAATTAACTATGTACATAATTTACAGTGTTTATTTAAAAATGGATCAATAATAATTAGATGTGTTTAATTTATTCTTTTTCAAGACAATATTTATTTATAAAATAAATGTTTTTGTGCTACAAAAAGTTATGATTCGACTAAAAAACGAGTCTTCAATTAAAAGACATGAAATTAAAATTGTCTTGCGATTAATATATTATTGATTATCAAGATTCAATTAAGTTTTAAAGTGTCTATTTTGATCCTGGTTTAGGAAGAACCTTGGAGAGATCATAGAAACTATATGTTAATGTAACTTACGACTGCCATGTTTGTGCTGTGTAACATAAATATGTGACAAATGTAGTCATGGAAGTTTTCCATTCTTTATTTCAGTCCAAATTGTCATAATATGCTATTTTGGTTTGGGGACATGCAGTCTCTGCTAGCAGAGTTTTTAAATTACAAGGGCGTGTTAGTCGCGGAAGTTTTTGCTTGCTTCATGTAAAACAAGTAAAACAAAATGTCAATGCATACTCTATTCACTCTCAACCCAATAGCCGCAATGCAAGAAATAAAAGTAATAAATGCTGAATTAAACAAAAAATGTCACTGCATAATTTTAAATATCATTACCAAATTTTATAAAGACCTTTGCAAAATTTTAAAAATAAATTCAAAAGATAATTAAGGAAAAAATTGTTTCTACTCTATCGCAGATTTTTAACTTCCCGCTTTAAAAAAAAAAAAAAAAATTATTTTTTTTTCAAAAATCGGGAAGTTATTGGTTTCACCCCGATTTTCGAAAATCGAGTTTTCGCCAGATCTCGACGTTTTGGGGTCCTAGGAAGCTATTGAAACTATTTTGGCGATGATGTCCGTAGGGCTGTATGTATGGATGTGTGTGTGTGTGTGTGTGTGTGTGTATGTATGTATGTAAACCTTTTATATCTTTTGAACGGAGTGTCCGACTGAAACGTGGTTTGCGGCATCTGACGTGATCTTGGTGAACTTAGACTTCCTGAAAATTTGAAACGATTCGGCCCAAAAAATTTTGAGAAATCTTAAAAAAACAAGTTTCAAAAATTTTTAAAAATTTGTTTTTGTAAAAAATTTTCTAAACTACTAAACCGATTAATTCCAAAAACTAATCAGCTCTTCTCCTTAACAAACTGCGTCGATTTCCGCAAACCGCATCAAAATCGGTTCATTTGTTCACGAGAAACCGTGAACGAAAAAATCGTAAAAAAGTGTTTTTTTAAAATGACTTAAAATTGTTATCAGATTGATTTTTTTGTAATAAATTACTTTCTTAAGCTAAAAAAACTGCGTCGATCGCCGCAAACCATATCAAAATTGGTTCATTTGTTCATGAGATAACGTGAACGAAAAATTAGGAAAAAAGTAATTTTTTAAAATTACTCGTAAAATTCTTATCAAATCGATTTTTTTGTAATAATTTACTTTCTTAGGTTAAAAAAACTGCGTCGATTGCAGCAAACCGCATCAAAATCGGCTCATTTGTTCACGAGATATCGTGAACGAAAAATTTTTAAAAAGTGTTTTTTTTTAAATTTCTCGTAAAATTCCTATGAGATCGATTTTTCTGTATAAAATTACTTTTTAAGGTTAAAAAATTGCGTCGACTGCCGCAAATCGCATCAAAATCGCTTCATTTGTTCATGAGATATCGTGAACGAAAATTTCGTAACAAAGTGTTTTTTTTTTGAGCTCGAAGAGCTAAAAAATAAACTTCTTGCTATATTTGACATATTTTTGAGCGTTTTGAACTCGAAAATAGCGGGAAGTTACAGGGATGGCCTGCAGGGTCAAACTACTTTTCAAATTTTTTTTAATAAATTTAACGACATTTTAAATTGTTTGCTTTGTATGAATTCTATTATTCTGTACATACTTTTCAATTTTACCTAACTTTTGTAAACTTCAGTATTAACGTTCTATTCTATGAGTTAAAAGCACGTAATGATAACCAATAACATAAAAGGTTATATAACAGTATGTTTCATTCATGAGTCAAACTTCAATACACTTCTAACACGTGTTTTGTTGATAAAGAACAAGCTATAATCATAAAGAAGCCGAGTTTATGTTGTAATGCTGGTTCACAACAACTGAAATTTCTACCGTATCGTTAACTTAAATCCATCTACTTTGTTACGTTGCCAAAGCACGTTTCTATTTTGATATTAAGTCCATCACAATTCTAATATAGTTATATTGCAATTGTAAAAAGTTTATAACTACAGTGTACACTCCATTTAACGTCACTCGATATAACGACAAACTCCTTAAAACTTCAAAATTACTCAACTCTAGTTGGTTAACCTTGTTGCTCATACAATGATACACTCTAAATAACGATACACCCACTCTAAATAACGACAACAATACGTCATTATTAAGAAATAAACAGTTATTTTTTCTTATTTTGTTGCTTTGTTGACGGCATCACGCGTACCGAAGATTCTTAGAAATGTGTTCTTTTGTTTGTTAGGATTATATGTTTCGCTCAGCTGCTTATCGATAAGTTATCATATTTCTTTATTAAAGCGCGCAATAGAGGCGGGAGAAAAGATAAGTGATGTTGGAAGACGCTTTGGATTCAATCGCTCGACCGTATCGACAATTAAATCGCGTTACATGTCGAGCTTTAAACATCAGTAGCGAATTAACAAGACAGCAATTATTGTGAACGAGGCTTCAGTTTGTATATGCGTGGGTACGTGCATACACATAAACATATTGTACGTAAGGTAGGTAGCGAACGAGACAACCCGGCTAATGCCCCGCTAACAGGTTCGGGCTTTTTGTTTACAGCATATAAAACTTACACATGATAAAGTGCAATGTGGTTGGGCCGACTAAGTGCTTCAGGATTCCGTGCTATGGTTCCGGCTTCAAGTTATATCCATAACGTGCTGATAATGTTAAACATTGACGAGACATCCTGACAAATGATTTCAAGTAAACAAAACAAAAAATTACACATGTCCATTGTTCAACCTTTAAGTATATTGCGTGAATCACAATGGAAAAGAATATCGGTTAGAGTGCGCTAATACGATGTGCAAAATATCCATTGGAAATGCACAATTATTATTTTATATCACACTAGCGGTCCCGCCCGGTTTCACCCGGGTGCAAAAGAACGAATGGGGAAGGAAGGGACATTAGTACACACATTCATCTTAGTTTACCGAGATTAATGTGTCCAAATTTCATGATGATCGGAGTTACCGTTCAAAAGTTTTTGTCGATAAAGAGCAGTATTTAAACTTTTTTAACTAATATTTTTTTTTAAATGAATTAAATAAAATTTAAATAAATTTAAATGTAAGCCTTAGAAGAAACCAATGTAAAAAATAAAAAAATAAATAAAAATATATTCACCCAACGTGGGGCTCGAACCCACGACCCTGATATTGACAGTCGCATGCGCTACCGATTGATCTACCTGAGGTTGGGTTTCTTCATCACTAATATGAGTATATCTAGTTAGTGCATTTTACATGAATAGAAGCTTATTTTTGAGATACTTTTTGCAACATTTTTCATTAAAGTTCCGTTCCTAATGGTCGTAGCGTAATATTATATAGCCTATAGCCTTCCTCGGTATCCAACAAAAAAAATTTTATTCAATTTGAACCAGTAGTTCCTGAGATTAGCGCATTCAAACAAACAAAAAAACAAACAAACTCTTCAGCTTTATATATTAGTATAGATATAACAGTGTTTTAGCCGTTTTATGTGCGGAAAAATGATTTTTATAAATTAATATCTTTTGCACAGTGAAAAGAGGAAGGCGTCTGGGGGGATTCCTTTAAAAAACAATTACGGGGTCGTATCGACTGATTCATAATACCTGCTGTAATAAGTATGATTTCTATCTTTAGCTCGATTTTCTTTTATGAAGACTGGCAGCATAGTGTGGACAAGCCTTTAGTGTGTAGTCATCAGAGTAATTGTTTTCAATCTAGTAAAAATAGTTCACTGAAGGGTTTAAAAAAACTTTATAGAGTAAAACTGGTTTTTTTTTTTATTTAAACTTAGTTTACCTATTAGCTGCTTTCTACAAATAAATGTTCTACATTCACCTATTTTAATGATAAAAAAAATAAATAAAGTAAGCTCCACAAGAGAACTTCCTAGTTTTTTTTATCTTATCATTGGGTACAAAGAGTTAATCCCATGATGCAAGTTCAAATTTATAAAATCGATGGTTTAGTTGTCAGATTTTAATAGAGTTTTTGTACTTCAAGTTAAACAATATTCTATGAATTATAAAATAAAATGAGACTAAATTGTATGTCAAAGTTTTCATTTAAAATGTTGGAAAAAAGTTCTCACGAACAAAGTTTGAATAATATGGGATTCAGTGATGTGAATTAATTAATAAAATATTTAATTATTGTTCGTAGCTTTAATAATTTGTATTTTAATGCGCTGTGGGTAAAAGACAAATATATATTTGATTTTTATTTTATTCAAACAAAAAACGCTGTTCAGTAACTAAAAATCTTTAAAAAAACACAAACAATACTTATAAATTTTGTAAAAATGACATGGCAAGGTGCTATCTCAGGGTTTTTCAACTCATAAAGGGAGCATATTCAAATACTATCTGAAACGTTTTGCGAGTTTTTATTGTTCATGTATATTTTAATGATGAAATTATTTCTAAAATTATTATAAGAAACAGATAGATCTATAAATAAAATACATTTCCAAATATCAGTTTAAGCTATGAATATTAATAATATAAAGAAAAAATGTTAGGGTTTTTAATGGTAATTAATCAAAACATGCAAATAAAAAGATATTTATAGATTTTTTTTCAATAGTTTGATTTTCTAGCATTTCTTAAATTATTGTCTGATTGTCTGCCTATAGATATTAGCACCTAAACTCATTAAAACAACCATTAATGCGAGTGACTCTGCGGGCGAAATTGATAGTCACGCAAACGAAGCCGCTGCTAAAGCTACAGACTATTTATTTATATACCTACCTATTAGTCTTTTTTACATGTCGAAAGTAACAAATTTATATCGACGCTTTATATAGCGACAAACTTAAAGTATGAAAACATATTGCAAATGAATTAAAATGAGCCATTAAACTAATAAAAAAACCGCTGAACTGATTTAAGTAAAATTTTGTGAAACTAGCCTGAATGTATACCCTATTAAAACTCGGTTCACAAAATATGTTGGAGATACGAAGTATCATATATTAAAAAAAAATTGGTTGTCTGTAAAGTCGGTTTACGGACGATAGTTTTACGTGATAACGTATTCCGTAATACATAACCTAAATTTATATAATAATTATAATAATTCGAATCTATGATATTGCATCTTTCGCTTCAAATTTAGGTAAATTTTATTAAGTAGAATAATAAAACACTATAAAAAGTATACTATTATTATATAAAAAACAACTATGGCATGTAAAAAAATTTATAAAAATTTCTAGTAAAAATAGATAGAGTAAAAACCGTTTTAAAAACTATATTATTATTATATAAAACATCATTATAAGAGATATATTCTTTTACGCATGCGCCGATGTTCCCCAAAAACAATAGGCCACTTCATATTTGCATATCAAACATCCTCCCAAAATTTGGTTTCAATCCGCTTATCCTTGGTGTCGGAATGATAAGAAATGTCAAAAGTGACGTTTGCAACTGTCAAAGTATTATGTTCTAATAATAATCAGTTATTCCAATACTTAACTTAGAAGGCGTTGCATTTCACAAAATACTAATGTCAAAAAATTGAATTAAACATTAGAAATGCAGCCGTTTTCATGTTAAGACAAGACATACGTTATTTTCTAATTTCCATGTACGGCAAACAAAGACGACCGACCGCGTCACGCCATGCATTAGACAACATTGCATTTATACAGCTATTTTTCTATATAAATTTGTATAAAAAAACTGTTTAGGCAAATTCTGTTATACGAAATCTATGTAAAATGTTCTCCTCTTTCGTTTAAGACTGGTTTCAAACCGATCTGATTTAAATTGAGCGAGAAATTAGCAAAAAGCACGCACAGGGTCAGACGGAACGTTACGCGTTAGGAACGTTACGTTAGGAACGTTACGACCGTTAGGAACGTTACACTTTTTCGTACATGCAGCCGGTGTTTTATCAATTTATAAGATTGGTGATTCATTAATTTATAAGACGTTATCACGTCAAAACCTTTCTGGAGTCAGTTAAAAATGACTGAACCGATTTAAGAAAAAATAGTAACGACCGATAATCTTTCTGAACAAAATGCCATCTTATCTTAATCGGTTTACCCCAAACTTTACCTCTTTATAATATTAGTAGGCGGTATATAGATGTGTTTTTACATCAATACAGGTAGGCATTTCAGAGTTTCGTCAATGTGCAGCCATCTAACTCTTGCTTATAACGGATGATGGAGTGTTGACGTTTGTTAACGAGGGTTTTAGCGCTTCTCCTACTATACCGTTGTGTCGCCAAGGACGGAGAGTTATTAGTTAAAAAGCAATGCCGGTCGTTTCCACGGCTTCCTGCGTTATTTAGTATATGGCCTAAGATTATCGTCTTTACAAAAAAGATACAAAACAAAAATATATTATCTACGCTCTAAAATATAGACCCAGTTTTACTTGCAATATAGTCTCTCCACGAAAGCAATAAACAAATAAAACTTATCGGTGCTATTAAATTTTCAATTTCAAATGACAGACATTTAAGGTCGATTATATAAGTTTAAAATGCTATTCAATTTAGCCTAGTTTTAATTTTTATATATATAAGTACTAGCGGTCCGTCCAAGTTTCACTAAGATGCGATAGATATAATTCTGTAAAATGTATTTCGTTTGCGGCCCGGCGTTTGAACTACATGATTGTTTAGAGCAAATTCTACCAGATTTGCTCCTGAACTAATAGCTTTGAGCGAATTCTATCAGATGTCGCTACTTGGTACTAAAACAGTTTTTTGTTTGCTTCTGAACTACTAGCTTTGAGTAAGTTCTGTCAGATGTCGTTACATATTACTGAAACAGTTTTTTTGAGAAAACACCGTAATTTTGTACAAAACATTTAATAATAACTATCCTATAGCGTAAGTTGCACCAAGCAAGACACATTTAGAAAATTTCATTAAAATCTGTTCAGTGGTTTCGAAGAACAAAGCAAAAATCGATAGTGTCCCATTGAAAACGAAGCCTACGATCCACCAAGAGATAAAATAAGTTTATATTTTCTCCTGATAATAATAATATTGTTTCAATTGTTTTACATTTTGATATTGTTATTATTTTAAACGGCTACGGTATACGCAAACATTTAAATATTTCATATTTCCTTTGTAAATATTATAAGGTACATTTTCGGAACGTTCTGCTCGTCATTTATTTTAATTAAAATAGAGACATGCACCAGTATAAACCATAACTGTACCAAAGTTTCCTTTATAACTGGAGGACATTACAAAAGCGCAAGTTTTCAACTATGAAGTGCATGACAAACTGTACGCCTTAGGTGGCTTAGCTTTGATGCAAGCAAAGATTAATTATTTATCTTATTAGTTTTTAACTTAATTTTTAATAAAAGTCATATTGTCTGTCACATTAGATAAGTATAAACGCTAATCTATATACAGAATAGCTCAGAAAAAAGACCCTATCAATATTTTTTCAGAATCGATAAAGATGTCAAAAGGACCGCGCACAAACCTTATGGGATTTGGTACTCGATTAAATAAAATGGTTTTATTTTATAGTTTAAAGATCACTAAGAAAAAGTTTGCATTGGCGCATAACCTAAACACCAATAGACGCTTTTTCATAGTGGCCTTTAAACTATAGAATAAAACTATTTTCAATCAATTTAAACGAGGACCAAATCCCATAAGTTTTGTGCAGGGTCCTTTAGTGGAAAAAGTTCGAATTAAAATATATAATTATTATTCATTTATTTTGTACTATATCTGTTAATTAAAAATGTGGTATTAAATTCCTAATAGATAACCTGGCGGATACTTAAAAAAATAATAAGTGACGACATAGAGACTAGAGCTGTAAAAGTAACGAGAAATTGTGTACCCGTATGTATTCGTTACTTAAAGAACCAGTACCCGTTACTTTCGTATCGTTACGTTACTCGGTATTTTTCATACGACATACAATAGTGTACTTAACAGCATCAAGCAATAAGCATGTAGCTTCGCACTAAAGCGCGTCGCATATGTGATACGACATGAGTAATGACTTCGTACTTTATGAATACTTATAAGTATAACCATATTGTGTTCGTATAACCGTATCAAACGAGTCGAACTGACATGGATACGAAACATGCGAGTAACGAAATGAATTTGTAAGTAACGATTCGTTACTTCGAGTCAGACGATGTACCCGTTACTCAGTAACGAATACAAACGGTTTGTTACAGCTCTAATAGAGACACTGATGGATTCACCTGTCTATGATCTAAAATCTTATCAACAGACGATATGGTTGTTGATGCGAGTATGGAAGGGATTGCGATATGGTTGTTGATGCGAGTATGGAAGGGATTGCCTGGAGAAAAATTTTATTTTATTTATAGGCACATTTATTTACGTTTAAGAGTGCCCTTATTCTACAGATTATATATGTAATGTCGAAATTTTGGGGTAGGATTCTGAATAACAACTAATCGTTTTTTCTCCTTAAAGAAACATTTAATTATTACCCATGTACCAGAGGTTCTAAAAAGTGTTTCGCTTTTACATATATCTACAAAATAATTTATTTTCTGTCTGTAGACATGCATTATTGGTGAACACAAATAATTAAAGACTAAAAATTAATATGTATTATAACAAAAAAATGCTTGAAAGCTACCAATATATGCAGGGATGGAAATAGAATGCTGCGTTTCCTCTGGCAACACCACTGATGTCCCGAACACTGTTTAAATGTCAGTCGAGATAATAATACAAAATCGTGTAGATATATCTTCTTGTCGGAGACTGTATCAGCGTTAGATGTTAACCTAAATTTTAGCAGGAAAATCATTATAACTCAGTAAACTAAATTTACCGATACAGTTGCTTCAAAAATGAAAAAAGGTAAACATAAAATTACATAAATTTAAAATCTTTTTAGCATATTGTGGTTTTAATTTTTGTTTTAAAATAACTCCAACAGTGAAGAAAAAACTACAAGGTTTTTTCTAATGCAATTTGCGAATACAAAGTGTTTTTAATTGTACATGCTTTTTTATGCTTATATCCTGTTTCCGACTTTGTGACAAATTAAAACATGCTGTCTCTGCAAAAGTTACATTTCCGGTAATTTTAAACTATGGAACTCACGTAGTTTATAAATTTATTTTGTATTGTACTGTTGAATAAGTTTGAGAAACTTGAATTTACAGAAGAAATAATTTTAAAAAACTTCTCAACTATCTGAATATTTTCTGTGAGTATACGAAATATATTACAAGAGCACGAGATTCTTATGAAAGGAATAATTGTTTCAAGTTGGTTATTAGAAATAATATGATTACATACCACAATTACGTGACACATAGCCAGTAATAATTTTAAATGGGTGTTCTGCAGGGTAAACCGGAGGTCCCTCCAAACACGGGCTAGAAATGAAAGGGGGGTAATTAAATCATGCATCACATTCATGTTTATGATGTTTAAGTTATAAATTTTTTCAAACACTCTTGATAACAAATTAATAATTTTGAAAGAATTTTTATATAAAGCGAATTAGAAATTAAATATTAATTATTTTTTATATTTTTTAGATCAGTTGTGGAGAAGGTCCAAATTCGGATTGAAACGTTAATGTATTAATTATATTTTTTGTTAATATATTGTCTAAAAAATTGCTCGATAATTTTATTTATTGAAGAACTCTTGATAATAACTACAATATACTCTGTAACTCTCGTCAGTACTGCCATAAGCCGTGTGTCGTGTATCATGTATGTGTAGGTAAGAAGATATCCATACCGCCGAGTCATTACGTTCAACGTTGTTGACTGAATGAGATAAATTCAGTTAATACTTCTAGATACAACATATTTTTTGGAAAAAGTCTTCGCGTTTGTTTAGACTTTTAGTCAGACCAAACGGATGAGCGGATTGAATCCAAATTTTGGAAGGATGTTTAATATTCAATACTTTTCATAACGGTTTATTATTCTATTTATTTTTACAACAAAGTTTAGTAGAAATGTTTTTTTTTCTCTTAACATTATAGTTTCGAAAATATGTTTTTTTATTCATAGATATGTCTCAAAATACATACTTAGGGTGCATTCGTTTTGGGCACTTACACGCTTTCAGCGCTTATACGCTTATAAGCGCGATTTATTGACATTCATCTTGGTTTTTGAACGCTAACGTAACTCATTAAAATACCGTTCGATTTAGGATCTATGCTTTGGGATAAGCGCGAGTAAACATCAGTTGGCATCTTTATGGCGGATGTAAATAATTTAGGAATTTTTCAAGCAATAATGGATTTTCTAAATGTGGCCATTTTTCAAAAAAAAAAAAAATAAGTTTTACTTGCTTTTAGTGCACATAAAAGTTAAACAATAAATTAAATAATAAATTAATTAATAAAATTACGTTGTTATAACAACGTAATTTTATTAATTTATTTAATTTTATTTCTATCAAAATGTCATTAATAATTTTGAATATTTGTCGAATGTAATTATTATATCATGTTTGAATTTTCAGTATGCCCTTATAACTATATAATGTACAATATATTATATAATATATAATCTAGTTTTGAATTACAGAATAAGTATAGAAATTGCCAGAAGTGCACTGATTTTTCGCAACATTAGCGCCTTCTGGCGGCTCTTTATCTTCCGCCTAGCCTTCTGGCAATTTTTTCCCTACTTACTTGTACTATCTCCTATTATTCTGCAAATTTTCAGTTCTGCACCGAGTCACCCATTTTCTCCGTAGTCAGCTCTTAGAATAGAATGCACCTTTAGTTAGGTAGCTTTAGTTAGCATGATTTAGTTAATTTTTACATGACGTGATAACATATTACGTAGGTAACCATGCAAACGGATAACAAATAAAATATTTAATAATAGTCTTTACCCGCCTCATCGCACGCATTAACAGAAATTTTATTTTCTTTATTGTAAGTCAAATATCACAAACAAACGTCAACACTCCATCATCCGTTATAAGCAAGAGTTAGATGGCTGCACATTGACGAAACTCTGAAATGCCTACCTGTATTTATGTAAAAATATCTATACTAATCATATATATTAATACGCTAAGGTTTAAGATGTTTGCCTCCCTTTTTAGAAAAAAACACACAATTTCTCCACATAAATTATATATCATTTTACAGATAATTGCTTGCTCTACTGACATCGACAACTAAAAAATGTATTATTGCTTTTGTTTTTGTAAATTAATTAAAATACAACAACGCTGAACAACGTCTGCCATCTTGACGGCTTTAATTTTGAAACAACGTCAATACTTCGATCTGTCATCTGACCTTCATATTGTAATACAACAGACACAATACTGCATACCGCCATCTGACGGCTTTAATTTTGAAACAGCGAGCAACGCTGAACAACGTCACAGTAATGTTGCATGATGCCATCTGGCTTAGCTCAACGCTTTTGCTACTTGCGCCTCTATATGACAATTTTAGTAAAATATTTCTTCGATCTTATCATCTGAGCTTCATATTGTAATACAACAAAAAGAAGAACGTTATAAGCAGTGTGCAAAATTAGAAACGAATTGAATACCTGCAATCATATTTAAAAAATAATTTTGTAAAGTGATAATTATTATACTTATTTAGTGCGAATAATTCGCATACGTCACTCTAGTTTAAAGAGATTTCTCATCCATCTAAATAATGTAGCCAGTTGGTTGGTAACATGTTTGTTTCATAATATTAGACATTGCTTCCGTGGTTAAAGTATACTACGGAGTTTGAATAAACGTTAAAAGAATCAGTCTGAAAGCACAAACAACATCACGGCATATCAAGTGTGAGTGACGTGACTTGTCCCATCGTTAAATTAAATCCAATCCTTGTGCGCATTACAAAACGGAAATAGACAACAGCAAACATTTGACTGACTTCAGCAGTCCCTTCCCCTATACGGAGTTTTGTGTACCTACATTTCTATATTATTGTATTTATCTCTCTATATGACTACAGGCTATACATATATACCTACATTCAAAATAATACTTTTGTTTCCGGGTGTGTGTCTGTTAGTGCACGAGGCAGTATTAAATGACAAAACTGTTATGTATTATGCATGTAAAATGTAAACACGCGTGACGGAATTTAATAAAAAAATAGGCATGGTGGCCGAAAAAAAAGCGATTCTAAGATACAAATATTTAAACTTTAATTTGTCTTTAATCTATATCTGCCACTAACTGGACTAGTGCAGCAAGATTTCAGCAATTAAAAGATAATTTTTTTTTTAACGAACACAAAAATACAACAAAAATGTGCATCGACCATGCGATCATTAGCACTGTTAGTATTTTACATCTATAATGGAGTATAAAGGTAATTATAATGTACATAACATAATATAGTATTCAAGGAAAATTTATCCACGGCTTCAATCGCATTAAGTTTGAATGATTAAAAACATTAATGAAATTAATTTTTTGAATCATTCAAACTTTCAATCTTTCGTGCATTCTATTAGATAAGAAATAACTTAATACTAATTAATTTTTATATTTTTTAAATATTTCTGAAGAAGATCCAAATCTGAATCGGAACGTCATCTTGTGTAATATTGATTTGTATTTTTATTATTTTTTGTCAATATAATATGGTCTGAAAAAAATTGGTCGACAATTTTATTTAAGGTAGTACAAGCGCCAAGGCAATTTTAAATGAAAGGCTTGATTTTTTTTATATGAAGTTGAACTAAATTTAAACCAATTCTGAAAATTTTAGGGGGGTTGCCCGATTATTTAAATAAATAAATGACTTCAGAAGTAGGCATATTTAACATTGGCTTTATGGGAAAACGGTAGATGAATGATATGTTTTCATTGATTTGAAAAAAAACAAACATTAAATAAATAATGTCTTCATGAAAAGAGTTATGGAGAAAAGAGTAAAACTAAAACGTTCAAGTGCGTATTCCCACTTACGTCATTGTAGTTCTAAAGGTGCGATTTGGTAAAAAATATTAATTTTGTATTTAATAATTTAAGTTAAGTATTAAGTCAAGAACGTACACGAATTATATAAATATCTACTTTGCTTCGTGATTTATAAAGAGTACCTGGGTGACCGAGCTTTGCTCGGAAAGTTAAATAAAATACTGATATGCTCATTGTTTGTATAAAATTCCAAAACCTACTTACAATATTTAAGTATTTTCATACGTCAAAAAATTGAATTTTATAATGCCCCCCCCCCAAATCCCTTTTCAGTAAATTTAAATATTTAGGGACATAGGTAGGTACATAGGTAGATACAAGATTAGCTCGTTTAATAATATAGGGGATGAAACTACAACGTGAAGCTTTTTTCTTTTTTATATTAAGCGTGGGCCACATCCGATGAAATTGCCACGGGTCTCAGGTGATATAGTTGCGCCACTGACTACGCAGCTATTTCCTTCGTTTGATCGCGCGATTTGACAACAGCATGGAGAATACATCGCAAATTCGCTCTGTCTGACGATCGATACGTTTGTTTCACATTCGCGGCCTACGCGTGAAAAGTGCAAACTCATACGAATCTATGACATGATGTAGTTCAAGCATGTGACTAGATTTTAGAATGTGTTCTTTTTCTCAACCAAATGGAGATTTCCATTTAGTTGAAAACAAACGATGTTCTTAAATCATCATTAGAGAACTATTTGTTTTCAACAATCGCGCTTTATGTAATCAGACAGTTGTGTATTTTAGTGAACAATATATGACCTTACGCTGTTAGTAGCTGGATCTGATGATCTCCAAGCGATTTGATCACGAAATCGTGATACAAAAAGCAGAATGTGTACGCACTGCCTTAGTAAGTGTAATAAAAAATATTAGGCTTACGCAATAGGTCAGTAAAAAGTGATTACACTCTTTTTGCGTTTAAGAGATACTTTTCAGTCTTGATTATGAAATATGAACGAAGAACATTCTTTTGTACATCCTGTGTGAAAATTATCTATAATATTAAATATATATAAAATAAAACGTTTTTGGAAAATATTCATTTGTTTACCCGGCATCACCCACGAGTAAAGAAACAAACCATACAGTGAAAAATACTACATTGGCGACGAGGAGCTTGGTTTCACTTGATAGAAGTTGGCAGCAATTAATTAATTTGTAGCAGAGAACATTGATGTGCAGTGGCTAATGACACGTGTATTAATAAATTATATATAAATATATTTCTTACTTAAAATAATTTTATTTTTGAAGCAGTGAACTCGAAAAAAACAAGCGAATGTCACGAAACAAAGCCGCACATACGTATTTGTGTAGAAATTAACTTCTTTATCTTCTATGACAGTTTAAAGCGTGAGGCGCTCGAAGAATGGCATAAAATATAGATACAGTTGGAAAGGAACTTATTTTCAACTTTTTTGTGCTTTTTTGCGACACAGGTATATTGTTAATTTCAAACTTTTAGTTATTACATAGGTACATATTATATTTATTAAAACTTTAAATGTATGGAAACGTGGTTATTCACCGTTAACACCGTTACTTCTACCACGTGTTTTTATTTTTTTTATATTAAAAAATATTATTATAGTAAAATCATCACAATTTTCTACTGTCAGCAAAATTTCATACGACTGCAAAGTTTCGCGATATTATTGGAGATTAAGGAGATGGTGAAAATTGCGTTGCAAAATTTTTTTATATGAATACAAAAACAACACCATACAAGTGAAGCTAATAGTTAAAAAAGTCGATATTTTACAATAATAACTTAGACGATAAAAACAGTCATAATATATCATGTTTATACGTTTTTTTCGCCACCAAAACACAAACATGAGCACCATCCCTGGAAATATAGAAAGAAAAAAAATACTTTCTGAAACGAGCATGTAAACCTATATTTATTTAGATATTTTACGGATTCATTTTATATAAATATAGAATTGAGTTAGCAGTACCAAACGAGTAAAATAATATAAGAATAATATAAAACATATACTAATTTTATTATTATTTACAATAACACTTTTACTTATACCTTTCACATTTTTAGTTACCAAAATTCTTTTACTGCAATAAAAAAATTAATTAGCAACAAAATTACAACGCTAAAAGAGTTGTTGAGGTGGGAATATTTCCTTTGTACTTGAATGCCAGAGATGTATTGTCAATCTTCGTTTTTTGTTGAGCCACATATAGAACAGTTTTTTTCATTTTTTTCCGAAACATCATCCTCTGTATTTAAAATCTGTACGTCGACTACATGCAAGATTTCATTTTCTAAACACATGTGGATTAGTTTTCCAACCATTTGCTTCGCAAGTTTTAAGAAATTAGACTTTTACTAAATGTGTTTATAACTTATTAACATCTTTATCATTATAATCTTTTTATGATAAACGTAAGAGCGAGCGTCAAACCTAATAATGTCGTCTACCAGACGAAATCCGCATTTAAATTGCGATAATTGCAGCAATATTTGGACTATTGTGACGAAGTGTAAAAAAATGCTAGTCACGTTTCTATTTCAGAATACGTAGAGTGGTAGTCGCTAGTTTCTTCATTTAAAAGAAATGTTAAACATTCAAAAATCGTGATGGTTTTTCAGATCCAGCGACGTTTAGAGGTGGTGGCACGCTACCCTATAATTATCTTTAACAATTTTCCAAAGCAATAAAGTGAAACTAAGAATGATTTTTTAAAACTTAACTTAATTTGCCTAATATAAAGATAAAAATTACTATGATAAAACAACGGATTTGAGAGTAACCAATACAGTTTTTAACTTTTGTGAAATGTAATTCCACTTTTGCATCATGCTTTGACCGAAGAGTACATTATTTACATGAACATACTGTGTACATAAGATTACAGTGCATACAATACATATATGAGTTTTATAAATGGACATATTATGTACAGACTGTTCCATAAGCATTGCGAATGATTTCAAGGTGTGATTTCTTGGATAATTCTAAGAAAAAATGTTCCCGTAAACGTGTCTCCAAAAATAATTATTCGCTGAGCTACAACCCTACAAAAATCTGAACAAGGTAATCAATAGGCTATCAAAAGTTTTTATTTCACAGCAGTAGTTCAAAACGGTAGTTAAAAAAATACGAAACACAAAAGTATTTTTTACCAGTCCAACCCACAAGTGAGGACTGGTACTAGTTTATGTCAAAAATCACTTTTCGAATATTTGACAATATTTTTCGTTTAGAGGTCCCCCGAATCTAAAAAATATATTATTGGAAAAACTCAGTGCGTCTGTCATTCTCTAAGTCTGTTTGTCTGTGAGCACGATACAGGTTAAACGGATGAGCGGATTGAAACCAAATTTTAGGAGAATGTTTGGTATGCAAATATGAAGACCCCTATTGGTATTGGGGAAAATAGATGTTTCGTAGATAGATTAATTTTTACATAACGTGGAATATATGATGTAGGTAGCCGTGGCAACGAATAGCAAATATCATATTAAATATTAGCCATTACCTGCGTCACCTCACGCGTTATCAGAAATTTTATTTTCTTTATTATACTATATCAAATGTCAGCATTTTGAAGTTGGAGTGGTCTCGTCGCCCAATTGGCTGGAATTTTTTTAATTAAAAAGCCTGTTTTTTTTTTGTTTCTGAATTCTTTCAGTCGTATCTACGATCATCCGTCATTCCATGTAAAGAAGAACAGAAGCGGTGAACATTTTCAACTGAAATTACTTTAATTCTCAAAATGTTTGTAAATATAACTCATTTTTGTATTATTTGAACTTTTACTTTGAAATAAAATCGTTTGGTAACTTATTGCTGATTTTGTTCCATTTTTCTAGGATTATAGCTCAGGGGGTAGCATTTTCGGACCCATGTTTACTGGAGCTTTCTTTCTTAAAATAATCATCCCTGAAATCTTTGGCAATAGAATAGAACATTCTGTATCATATGTAGTATACAGAAATGCCAAGAAGTCATATGTATCACAGACGGTATAAATCTATAAATCAAAAGAGGGTTTCCCATACGCCGTCGCAGTCGAGCACATCATATAGAACATCCACAGAACTATCCTCTGCTACAAATAAATCAAGAAAAACTTTTACAACCAACAAAAAAATTCTATAATGAAAAATAAAAAAACAACGTTATTTTTCATTAGATTTAAAAAAACACTGACAAAATTCGCGTTCCTGATATAGATAGACGCTGTATAACTGTATATGTCCTAAACATAGAAATTTAATTGCATACGTTAATAAGTCTTCTTATGGATGGACATGAATATTGCTCTAACAAATTGAAAACAAACAGATCTAAATGCAAAAACCAAATCTCGTTTCCAGTTTTCAAATATCACAAACCTCCAGACTGATACAAAAAAAAAGACGGGTTGCACTCCGGGAGTGCCGGCAGAAGTGAAAACTTGAATATTACCTCTACTCTCCATCCGTCTTACGAATTTTCAATCAGTTTACCCATACCTCTACTCTCCATCCGTCTTACGAATTTTCGATCAGTTTATACCTCTACTCTCCATCCGTCTTACGAATTTTCGATCAGGTCACGTGTCCTGACGCGAGTTGAACATTTTTTACCCATTACAAAAAAAGTGTACAACGCCGCTAAAGAAGTTTTCACTTCAAAAACAAAAGAAAATTTAATATGCCAGATTGAGCTTACACGTTTTTTAAGTGTGTTATATCTTACATAATTAGGCTTTTGAAAAAAAAATAATTATCGATTTTTTTATTGTATTTTAAAACTTTATTATAAATAATATTGATAATCGATGCGAAGAACTTTCAAAAAACTTTTTTAAAATTAATTATAAGCAATTTAAAATTGATAAAATATTTCAAAAATCACGTGACTGCAAACGCACTAAAATTGTTTTTGACAGTTGTGACATCATAATGGTAAAATGTATATACGCAGTATACTATCAATGGCTTCTACATGTGTATTGACTAAAACATTATCACGTCACATTATGTTCGGGAAATGTCGGCGCGTTCTCGGAACTGGGTACAAAAATTTGTTTTTAATTTGATATAACATTTGAATTATAACGAAAATAAAAAAAAGAAAAATAGTTTTGTTATAAAACTTATATACGATCTTTCCATTTATGACGAAAAAATATTTCATTCATTTGATATAAGTACATAATTTTTCAAAAGTACAAATGTAAATAAATTATAATTTAATATTTTTGTCGTAAATAACTGTTAACAATAGTTCGTTACAGCAATTTTTTAAGGAGCAAACCTTTTTTTGAAATACTGTCACAGATTCTTATAATTAAGTGTGAGTGAAATTAGGAACAGCCAAGTTTTGCACCATTTTGTCGATACTTTCTGAGGTCACATCGAATATCCAAATATAACACACATACATATATAATGTCCTTTCGTCGAGAAAAAGTCACCGAGAGCCTTTTTACCAATTCTTTTAAGAACAGAAACTGGATTTAAAAAACATACGTGTACCCACCATCATGTTCATCACGTTGTATATATTTTAAAGCTTTAGAGTTTTTTGAAAGTCTTGAAATATTTCACATTCTAAGTATTAACCTGAAAATACGTTATTTCGTAGCTTTGGTTTCACTTTTAACAATTAATATCTTGGGAACAGCTCTCAGTGCAAATGCCATTTTGCTAAAACAATAATTTAATAATCTATCCAAATCTGCAAAAAATTTTAGAGGGTACCAGTAAAAGAAAGGTGTTAATAGACGCTAAAAAATACGGAAAGGAGTAGTGGTAAAAAAGACGACTATCAAAAAAGATATGCTATTAATTACTTTACATGCTGCCGAATTATTACCTAAAATCAAATGGTTATTTTGATAAGATTAACAATACAAAAAAATCTTTAATACACGCTTCAATCAGATAGTGGTTAAACACAACACAAGTTTTTATAAAAAGTGCCCGGTTTACACTGGCTATAAATTATATAGGTAATAAATTACCGATTCAAATAAAAAATGACATAATTAAAAACAAATTTTTGTGTGTGAAACAGCACAATTTTCAGTTAAATGAGCTGATATAAAAAATAAAAATTTTAAAATTTTGACCTTTCATCCAATTTTTTTTTTTTTTTTGGTTATTTATTTATAGTCATGTTTTTAGAGCTATATAAAATAAATTTTAATGTAAATTTGTATTTTTAAAGTGTTCTTGTAGCGTATTTTTGAAATATTTGTAATGACACTGTAACCTGTTTTTGGGATATACATACAATAAATTAATACTAATATCTATCTATATAAATAAACATGATCTGTCCGAAAATTTTGGCCGCAATTGATTTAGAATTTTTGAAGTGAAAACTTCTTTAGCGGCGTTGTACACTTTTTTTGTAATGGGTAAAAAATGTTAAACTCGCGTCAGATCGTCAGGGTCACGTGTCCTGATCGAAAATGCGTAAGACGAAAACTTTTATTTATACGTTAGACATCTAGCGTTGAAATATCGTACATAAAAATGCAATCTATGATACAAACCATTTTGATCGAAAATTCGTAAGACGTTAATATTCAAGTTTTCACTTCTGCCGGCACTCCCGGAGTGCAAAGGGTTTTTTTTTTATACGCATTGTTCCATACTAATCGTACGCACTGGACATATCAGGATGTCAAAAACATTCTAAATTATAAACGCTCGAAAAGCTAGTGTTTACATGGTATAAAATTATAAAGTGTACTACTGCAAATAGCGCTAAGCGATCCTCTTTAGAGCAGGATTACTGAATTCTATCTCAAGATAGATATAAGTGTGCTGTAAATACGATAAACTAACTTTGATAAATTAAACTTAATCTAGGCTATTTATCAACCAAGTCAGTTTATTCGCACTAGCGTTATTATCAATCTTTTAAATGCGTATTTAAAGTTTATACGCAACGATTAACTATTGTTGAAAAGCAGTTCAAAAGTAGATTTAATTAAAGCGTTAACAAATAAATAATTTTAAAGTTCTTAGTAACAATAGAAAAACTCAAGAAAACATTATAGATACGTAGATAGATATATATATCTTCATTTGATTGGTAAAATGTACATAAATAGCGTCAACAAAAAATAATAATAAAAATTCGTCCAAATTATTATAAGGTTTAGATAATAAGTATTTTTTTAATTTTTTCTAAACTGTGGTTTGGAATAATTTGCAACTGTGATTTCAGTAGGTATGTTATTGTGTATTTTTATCATAGCGTTGCGGACACCTTTGTGAGTCACTGCTAGTTAGTAGTTTTTAAATTATTTTTAATTCTTATTGTATAATCGTGTTTATTACAATTTTCATTGAACAAAGATGGATAATTTTGTACAATTTAGAATATAGATATCTACTAATGTTAGTATGTTATACTGAATAAATAAATTTTTACAATGTATAATGTATATATTTATTAAAGAAACCGATGTTTCATTTATTAGTAACATATCCAATTGAATTCAAAATTATTGCATCCACAAATAAATTATAAATTTATAAATTGGACACAATACAGTAAGAATACATTACCATCTTTGCTTGCAAGTATTTATGGAAATATGTATAGTAATAAAGTAATGATTTTGTACGATAGTTCGCTTTTATTCACAGTACTATTATTGTTCTGTGCTTTTATTATTTTAAAAGCAATGCATTTTTCTTTTTTTTACATTTTTGTTACTGCAATTTTATTTTAAACAAATTGTGTTTCACGGTATTAAGTTACAAATATCCAGAGTAACAACATTTTTCACTTAGCAAATGTGCCAGAATTTTCTTAAAAGTGTAAAAACAAAGTAGGTACATGTGTGAATCTTGCAAACACCTGTAGTTTTAAATTCATTTTAAAATTTTGAATATCAAATGGAAAATTTTCATAAAAATTCTTTTTACTTTAAAAATAAAAACACACTTGCTTGTTGCTGAAATTATAGATACAGCGTTCATTTGCAACCAATTTAAATCCAAACAACAATATATAATATGTAAAAAATACATAAAATGTTAACAAAACATTTCAATAAATAAAATTTTCGACTAATTTTCAGACAAAATTGATTAATAAATCAATTGACGTTTGGCTCCGGATTTCGATACTTTTCAGAATTGAGCTAAAAAAATACAAAAATTAATTAATAATTAAATTGTAGTAAAATTTAAATTGATTGAGTTTTTGCAATATCGAAATTTCAATTTAAAACGGCAATTGATTTATTAATTAATTTTGTCTGAAAATTAGTGGAAAATTTTATTTATTGAAGAATATAATCAGAGTCAAACAAAGATTTGAATAAAATTTCAATGTTATGATAAAAACTAAAAAGTCCACAAGTGCGAGAAGTTTTCCTATAGTAATAAATTAATAAGGTGATCATGTCTGACGTGATAACGTCTTATAAATTGATGAAACACCAATCTTATAAATTGATAAAACACCGGCTGCATGCACGAAAAAGTGTAACGTTCCTAAATCCTAACGTTCCTAACGTTCGTAACGCATAACGCGTAACGTTCCGCCTGACCCTGTGCGTGCTTTTTGCTAATTTCTCGCTCTATTTAAATCAGATCGGTTTGAAACCAGTCTTAAACGAAAGAGGAGAACATTTTACATAGATTTCGTATAACAGAATTTGCCTAAACAGTTTTTTTATACAAATTTATATAGAAAAATAGCTGTATAAATGCAACATGAAAACGGCTGCATTTCTAATGTTTAATTCAATTTTTTGACATTAGTATTTTGTGAAATGCAACGCCTTCTAAGTTAAGTATTGGAATAACTAATTATTATTAGAACATAATACTTTGACAGTTGCAAACGTCACTTTTGACATTTCTTATCATTCCGACACCAAGGATAAGCGGATTGAAACCAAATTTTGGGAGGTTTAGGTTATGTATTACGGAATACGTTATCACGTAAAACTATCGTCCGTAAACCGACTTTACAGACAACCAATTTTTTCAGGACAATACCTAATTTTTTATATTGCAGAATGGATATTTTTTTAATTCAATAAACATTTATGTACAATAGTTGTTCAACCCTGCTTCATAATGCGCACTTACGTAACGAGAATTAATTTTCCTACAAAACTGTGCTTTCAAAACTTTTTATAATTGTTTTCCAAGAGGTAAAAATCAGGGTCTGAGGGTGGTTTGGCTCATCAGCCTCGAAGACCCAACCTCTGTACTCGTGGAAGTTTTAACCAGGCCAAAAAAGATAATCGAAACATTTGTAAGCGAAAGGGCTCTTTGGGGGTCGTTTTTGGCCAATTTTAAGAGCTTGCCAAGAAAAAAAATTTGGATCCTCACCATCGTGTTCAGCTAGTTCGAAAACAGGGCAGGGTCTCTAGATTGATGATCTGACAAAAAAGATACCTCTTATCCTCGACTAAAAATATTATCAGTTTTTAACAAATAGTGAAAATAAAAAACACGTGAAAATTCTACAAAATATTTTCTCTTCTCAACGATCGTTTCGGACCATCCGGAGTACAGACATACTCTATATACAGGGTGAGTTTTAAGTTGATGCTTTTTTTTACAGCGTGTAAAAATCAAATAGACGAGCAAATATTTCAAATAGTTTTTTTATCAAAACTCAAAAATAAAAGAGAAACAGCCTTTCGAAGTTTAAATATTTTATTAAATTCGGTCCTGGGGTTATATTATGTCACTGTCACCGTAAAATTGTAAATACCGTTAGGTTGTAATCTGTCTCGCGAGATTGTGAACTGTCGAAAGATTGTGAACCTCAACGTAATAATAATACGTTAAATTGTAAGCAGTACGTTGAGGTTCACAATCTTTCGACAGTTCACAATCTCGCGAGACAGATTACAACCTAACGATATTTACAATTTTACGGTGACATCACTATGGAAATAAGTTGTTATTATCAAGTATGTGTATTGTTCTGTTTTTGAGAGAATTGTGTGTGCCTCAATTATTTTTGATAATAATAACATATTTCCATAGTGACATAATATAACCCCAGGACCCACCTCAAAATTAAAGAAAATTTAATAAAATTTATTTAAACTTCGAAAGGCTGTTTCTCTCTTATTTTTGAGTTTTGATAAAAAAAACTATTTGAAATATTTGCTCGTCTATTTGATTTTTACACGCTGTAAAAAAAAGCATCAACTTAAAACTCACCCTGTATGTCTATACTCCTGATGATGGCCTTAATGTCCGGAACGATTGTTGAGAAGAGAAAATATTCTGTAGAATTTTCACATGTTTTTTGTTTTCACTATTTATTATTTAATCATGTTCTACCAAGTGAAAAAAATCAGTGCAAATTATATTATCAGTTTTTATCAAAACCAAATCTCGAGTTCACGGAAGCGAAATAGCAGATTCGCTAACATGAACGTCTATAATTTTCTCCGCAGGTTTGCTCTTATATAACCTTTGTATTATACGCTGTAGTATATTTGAAACACAATGCGGTCATGAGGTGGCGAAGCGGTTGAATATTGAATTCCTGCGCGCACAATGCAAATATTCGAATTATTACAATGCCTATACTATAAATATGTGAAAATAGACTTGTGATGGGCAGCAGTTTGTACCGAATCCATGTTCGTTAAGTGCGTGCTGGACGGGCGCGCATCAAGGTTACTAGATTACAGAGGTTACTTCATTCCGTTGGATAGTAGTGGGGAGATGACGTCATCCAGCGGACCTGTTAAATGTTTACGTGGCAACGACTGCTTTTTATTGGCATTATTTTCAATAAACTGAATTTTTTAAAATAAAAGATTTACACAGTTCTAAATGACAATTTTGATATTGTATCTGTCTATACTAATATTGTAATGTTTGTAAGTTTGGATGTAGGAAGTAATCTCGGAAACTATTCACTATATTTCAAAAAAATTCCACCTATATTTAGAGTGTATTTTCAGGATGGACATAAGCTATATATATTATCGCGTTAAAATAAAAGCGTGTTTCGTAGAGACCAATATTTACAAATTCGTGTGAAGCCGGACCGGACTGATAAAGATACGAACGGTCCGCCAGCTGACGTCATTCATGCCGATTGGTCAGATGGAACGAGGCAACCTTTGTAATTTACTAACCTTGACACACATGAGTGTATTGAGCGTCGGTGCCTGCTGCCTAAAGTGTGTATGAATGTAATGTAGTTACATAGTGTTATGTACAACCGAATGATTGAACTCTGAATGATATAGGGGTTCGTTTTAATCTATTTTAGGGCGTTTTATTTTATACGAGGAACATTAACGCATTTTGTATTAAATTATTAAAGTCAGAATAAAAAAAATGATTAAAAGACAATTTTTTACGATGTATTTTTGTTTGTTGTTTACTAAACAGTATAAAAATAATAAAAAAAAATTTAAAAAAATTAATATACCACGTTTTTAAAGCGTACTAAAAACCATAAAATAATTTATTTACAGACAGATTTTTAACTTGTAGGAATTGAAACGAAAAACGTGGGGGTATGCGACAGTTATTAAATGAGTAATGCACCCCACGTTTTTCGTTTCAAATCCTACAAGTTAAAAATCTGTCTGTAAAGAATTAATTATTTTATACTTTTTAGTTAATTTTAAAAACGTGGTATATTAAATTATTGTTTATTTCTTATACTATTAACTGTATGATCATAATCTAAGATCATCGTCAAATCTAATGACAAGGCTTTCTTTAAACCCAACAGCTGTTATTGATTTTAAGTTCAGTTAAGTATATTTTGATAGCTCTTCGTAGACTGACCCGCGCGTACAGCGGGGTCGACCAGGTGCATGATGGTTTGCCAAATCATACGTGTAGTCGTAAAACGCGCATTAATATCAAACACAGAGATCCATAATATGCAGAATAAAAACCAATTAATGATAACCAACACGCATGGGGAAAGATTGCCTAACAAATTGCCAATTGTCTGAAACAATACTGAAAGAGCTTCCAATGAGACCAGTTAACCCTATTGAATCTACTTTTGCCAACGCAAACAATTATGTATTACAATGATTATCGATTCAAAACAGTACCAGAATATTAAACGCGATCAGCAATCACATTTAATAAATTATATATAACAAAAACTTCACTTAAAGATAAATAAATATAGTTTAAAAAAAACTAAAAAAACACGCTTTATATCGAACTAAAAAGTAAAAAATATTTTTTTTAAATAAGCTTAAAAAGCGTGGGGCGCTTTGTTCCACATTTTCGTACATCGAGCGCCCCACGCTTTTTAAGCTTATTTCAAAAAAAATATTTTTTACTTTTTAGTTGGATATAAAGCGTGTTTTTTAGTTTTTTTTAAACTATATTTATTTTTCACTTTTTAGTTTGATATAAAGCGTGTTTTTTAGTTTTTTTTTAAACTATATTTATTTTCCACTTTTTACTTCGATTTATTGTCAAAAATTTGCCGAAAAAAATAATAATTTTTTTTCGGCGTGGACGGGATTAGAACTCACGACCCGTGATGCCGAGAGTTGACGTCAGCGAAGACCCGTGCCTTAGACCGCACGGCTGTCAGTGTACTTACTGTGCTGGCATATTATACCGCTATATAAACCACTAGCTGCAGTCCAAATGAAAGTTACAAACATACATGCATACATACAAACTTACAAGTGAAGTTAATATAAAGCGTGTATTAATAAATACCTCGCTGAATTAGAAACTATTCGGTCTTGAAATTGATTCTTTGCAATATAGAATAATTAAAAATTCTATAACTGATCATTTTTACTATTTAAGATGTAATGGAAGTCTTTTAAAAATGATATAAAACACAAAATTTCCCTATCTATTTATCTATTAATTTTGAAGCTCTGAAAAACATTCTTAATCGATTCACTAGATAAGTAAAAAGTTATAATGATTTTAATATTGTACAATTCTATAAAAAACATAATATTGTCATCATGTCAATTAAAATTGATTCAATTCAGAGAAAAAAATGGTGAAACAAATATGAAAATCAATAAGTTAGACATTTTGAAGCGTTATTACTCAGAAATAATAGTCTTACAATTTTATTTAAAAAATATATGTAATTATGATGAAGTTGTCAATAATTTCAGGTATAGTCACGTTTAAAGATATACAAAATTGTGCAATTTGTTGATATAGTTTAAAAAAAAAATTTCTCCATAATGTCTTACATGAAAGTGAATTTTCTGTGAAAACGAATTTTTAAAACTTACATTTTTTATAATACTGTAGGTACCTTCATAACATCCTTAGGTATGGCTCTAGTCTTTAAATTTTTTGTATTATTGACAAGAAAGTAATTATTATTATTCCTTATACTGTACCAGCGCCAGGTTAGGAGAAAAATCAAGCGGAAACGAATTTCTGACTAATACCTCTTTTTAGGGTTCCGTACCCGAAGGGTGCTCAAACGGGACCCTATTACTAAGCCTCCGCTGTCCGTCTGTCTGTCTGTCTGTCTGTCTGTCCGTCTGTCTGTCAGCGGGCTGTATCTCAAGAACCGTAATAGGTAGAGAGTTGAAATTTTCACAGAGTGTGTATTTCTATTGCCGCTAGAACAACAAATAATTAAAAACCCCCCAAAACTCCCAAAAGAGGAGCAAACTAAGTTTTTTGCTTATAATTCGTTCAATTTAAATCAGATCGTTTCGAGACCTGTCTTAAACGAAAGAGGAGAAAATTTTACATAGATTTTGTATAACAGAATTCGTCGAAACACTTTTTTTGTACAGCTTTATATAGAAATATAATGTATAAATTCAATTTTGTCTAATCCATAGCATACACGGAGATCGTCTGTCTTCGTTTGTTGCATAGTGTACTATGGGAATTGCACATACCGCTAAACTAGCGGTATGTGCTTTATTATCGCTTTGTGCATCAGAGCTGACTTTCGTTCAGATAAGAAGTTATATCTAAGTTAATTTCACACGAAATCCATTCAAAATGAAACTTTTTGAAAAGAGGAGATTCTGATCTATAAAACAGAACCATTTTTAAATCAATTCGAGTTCATAAATACTATTAAAATTGTAATTGAAAATCACAAACAGCAGTTGTCGGTTGGTCTGTACGTATGTACGTACGTACGTACGTACGTACGTACGTATGTACGTACGTCACGACTCTACAGATCGCAATTTTGGTCGGATCCCCTTGGGTTATATTTTATTCACTTTGTTTACTATCAGACCAGAACCCTATTTAAATTCACTAAAATGTGTTCAGTAGTTTAATTTTTATAAACAGTTTTTTTTTATTATTTTTGACAGCTAATTAAAATAAAAAAACAAAAAACATAATAAATATACTCAATTAATGTAGTATGATACGTAAAATAACTGCTACACTTCTATACCATAATAACAAAGGCGTTGTACGGCATCGGTGTGGCCGAACGGTTAAAGCGTAAGTCCTGTAATCCCAAGGTGCCGGGTTCGATTCCCGCTGACATAAGAATTTTTTTTTTTTTTATATTCCATTTTATTCCACTTAATTCCACTTAATATTTATATATTATATATAATATATTTCTCATATATTTTTTTTATTATTATTTTTTTTTTTCATTTTAATTTTTTAATTGTTTTTTTTAATCTATTGCACATACCGCTAGTGTAGCGGTGGGATATTCTTGAAAAATAGTGTTTTGGGATATTGTGTCTATAAAATGCGTTCTTCGATAAACTAGAAAGTCAATAAACTAGGACAAGAAACTCAAAAAATCGGGATTTTTGAGAGCAAAACCCGTGCATAATTGCTAAAAAAAATTTCTTATTTTACTAATGTTTCTCGTATATTTTTATTTTTTTTTATTTGTTTTAATCTATTTTCTCAATTTTTTTCATTATAATATAATGTACAGTGGAAAACTTGCGGGATGTGCACTTTTGGTTTTGCCAACTATTTAAATATTGCGTATGTTTTGTCTTAAAAAAAAAGATTGCATTTGTTCAAAAACGAATGTCATTTCAAATATTAGTCAGTCTTTTGACATTAGTATTTTGTGAAAGGCAACGCCTTCTGAGTTAACGATTTGAATAACTAATTTTAATTATTAGAACATATTGCTTTGACAGATGCAAACGTCATTTTTTACATTTTTTACCATTCCAACACCATGGATGAGCGGAATGAAACCAAATTTTGGGAGGATGTTTGATATGCAAATATGAAGAGGCCTATTGTTTTTCAGAGACGTCGGCGCAAGCGCAAAAGAAATATATATTATAATGTTGTTTTTATAAGATAATAGTATACTTTTCATAAAGGCGTATTATTTTGTTTTACAGGAGTTTTGTAAAATAAATTTTTGAAAAAAATCGGCGCATGCGTAGAAGAAATATATACTATAAGGCTGTTTTTTATATAATAACGGTATACTTTTCATTACGGTTTATTATTCTATCTATGTTTACAAAAGTTTTGTAATTTTTTGGGAAAAATTGGCGCATGCGCAAAAGAAATATATGCAATAACGTTGTTTTATATAATAATAGTATATATTTCATAATGGTTTATTATTCTATTTTAAAAGAAAGTTTTGTAAAAAGTTTTAGGGGGAAAGGCGGCGCATGCGCAGAAGAGATATGTGCTATAACATTGTTTTTATATAATAATGGTATACGTTTCATAATCGTTTAATATTCTAAAGTTTTGTATTTTATTTTTTTTTTGGGGAAATCGGCGCATGCGCAACAGAGATATTTGCCATAACGTTGTTATTTGATATAATGGTATATTTATCAAAACCTTATATTATTTTATTCTACAAGAAATTTTTGTAAAAAAAGTGTTTATAATATAAAAACGCCGGGGTGAATTATGTAAAATTTCACGCCTTGAAATTCTTGAACTACTTGCATACTCCCACTGGTTACATATTGTTATAGCGCCTCTCTTGTTTCTTTTACAAAAGTATTTAAAAAGTACATCGTGTACGGAACCCTTCGTGTGCGAGTCCGACTCGCACTTGACCGGTTTTTTTTACTATACAGTATGTCACATTTAAAATGAAGAAACTTCAATATTTTCGCTATTTGAATAATAGCAGATTTGAATTTTTGCACAGTTATGCAGGTTGATGGGTCACAATTTTTAAGATGCCTTCAAAGAATTTACAAACAGAATCAATTCTCGATAAATTTGTGTAGCGTTAGAGACATCGAAAAAAAATATTATATAAAAGTTGTTCAGAATATTATTCTAACCTCATATACTGAGTTTCGAGACAAAATTCGCAGTTTTATATTGATTTATACTTACACAAAATTATTGCAAAGTTACTTTTCAATTTAATAATAATTGAATAGTGAGATATGGAAACTAAAAATTATGTGTATAGGTATAAACAAAAATAATGAAAAATTTTAGAATACAATTTTGTCATGATACTCGATATTTGGGGATATAAATTTTTTTCGCAATCCCTAATGCTAGGCATAATATCGAGAATTGACCCCATTTGTTTACTCAAGTTATTATTGTTTTGTATCATTAGTTACCATAGAGATACGGAACTTTTCTCTCTCTGAATTGCAGACACTTTCACGGCTCACTCGCGTACTCAAGTCTAATATCTCTATGATTGACCCTGATTGTAATCTCGTAGTAGGCTGAGTTTGAATTGAGTAGGTATCTTAAAAAACGTGAGCCATCAACTTGCAAAAATATGGGTGTATCTTCAACCTGTACTATAAAGTTTCTTTAGCTCGAGATGTAATTTACAATAAGAAAAACGTACGCGCTAAGGGCCGAAAAAGAAGACAATACAAAATCTAAAATTATTTTTAAAAAATGAGTGCCAACAATTATTTTATAAAATGCAAGGTAAATTGAAAACAAAATACATCAGCAATATTTTAATGGTGTAAGGTAAATAAAAATGTCAGCTAGTTATTCATACTTTTCACGCCAAGTTGTTTATGATATTTCAAACGAACAAATTATACAGAATCGTATACGAATGGACCTCAGGTAGTTGATGCGCGAGCACGTTCGTACAAACAGAGACAGAAAAAACAGTGCGAGCGAGACAAGAATAGCAAGGCCCGTGTTCAAAACACATATTCAACATGCATAATTACAAACCCAATCTAACCGTCCCTTGGTCATAAATTTGAAATTATAAACACAAGAGCAACGTGTTATGATGTAATTTAAAATTTAGTATATACGCGGGAAAAACGAACAGGATATATGTGTAAATATGAATTAAACCGCGCACTCTATCAGTTGAAATATATAATATTTATATGCGTGATGAATGCCTGACAAGACAGCACAGTTCCAAAAAATATACCATAAGGTGCAAAAAAACGATCATCTTAAAATTGCGAATAAAGGTCAAACTTGATATCTTTGTTATCTTTAGTGTGGTTTAGATGTTTTTAGGGTTTCGTACCTTAAAAGGAAAAAAGGAATCCTTATAGGATCCCTTTGTTGTCCGTCTGTCTGTCTGTCTGTCAAAACTCTTGGGAATCAAAACCTATAGGGTACTTCCCGTTGACATAGAATCATGAAATTTGGTAAGAAGCAATGTCTTATAGCGTGTAATAAAGTTTTAGAAGGAAGAGATGGGGTGAGATTCTTAACATAAATGAGTTACAGTGAACATTTGTAAATAATTTCAACAAAATTCAATTAACTAATTGAATATTTAATATTTAATTTAGCGTTGCAATATTATTCAATGTTGGTTTAATAAATAATTTATTAACTTCCCAATATATTTCGAAGTTAATTTAATGGAAATCAAAAATGTTAACAAATTTGTATGTTTCAATATCACTACACTATGTTTACGCTAATATTCTCTCTGCGTGTGTGTGCTCGTACGTACGTGATTATTTATTTCTAAGACAAAATCTCGAGAACAGATAACGACTACTAGTACCAATCGACGCATATTCGTAAGTTTTTTTCAAAGTCTTTCTTTTTTTTAACCAAATAAACTCCAAAAAAAAATAATTTTAAACATTACCTTGCGAATAAAGAATTTCATCAACTTCGTTAGGGTGTCGGTCGTTTTCATCCGAAAGTAATTTATTAATATCAGTCCAGTCGTTTTTTGTTTAAACAAATAATCTACGAAAAAGTGAATTTTACAAGAAATATCGCGAATAAAAATAATATCGACTTCGTAATGGTGCCAATCGAAACTTATTTTGATAAAATTTCTTTCGGATCATTTTAACGTCAAAATCATCCGAAAGAAATTTTATCAAAAACGGTTCACACTACAAAAAGTGTATTTTAGGATTTTGTTAAAAATTCTCGGATTGAATTTATTACATATTTAGATAAGTTTAAATATCCTTTTAATTAGTCGGGCACAACGGGTTTTTTTTTGTTTTCAATAATTTATTAAGGTTTTAACTTTAATTTAAAAAGTTTTTTTTTTTATTTGCCATGTAGTGTAGCCGTTAACTGGCAGGATCGCCATGTAGTGTTGGTGGTTAATCAGGTTCTTTTAAATTAGTAAAACTATTGAATTTGATTTAATAATGCTTTATTTACTTTACCAACGTCGACCTACGCCAGCTGGCGCTGGCATAGCCACGTGCGTCCACCACCTGACTTCTTCCTTCCTTCCAAATACACATATATTTATATCATTCAAAATGCAAACGTTGCGTTATTAACTAGAACGATTATTACTAACCGTTTTAAATTAACATATCTTGCAGTTCTACATTTCAAATGATATACGTAACTATATCCTACTTACTGATGTATCCACTACACTAGTTTTGGAGAAATCAATGAAAACATATCATCCATTTACCGAAATATAAAAAAAAATCAAGCCTTTTGTTTAAAGTTGCCTTGGCGCTCGTACTACCTTAATTAAAAAAATGTGTTATTTTACTATTGAGGCACGGGATACATACAGAAAACAATTCTGTACGGTTGATGCATCTTTATTTTTTCATCGAATATACATTAGCTCTTGAAATATTCGATCATTAAAATGAATGAGGAATCCTTATCTTTGCACAAGCGAAGTAGGCAGCTGTTAGCTTCAACCAAAGCAAGTCCTCTTACATTTGCGTTAATATTCATTTTTTAAATGGTAATTTAAATATTATGCATATTTTAACGGTAAAATGAATTGAAGTTGATTATTAATGAAAAAATCAATTTTACGTAAATTACATCTCCATTTTTACTCACTTATTCTGCAAACTTGATGTAAAAGTTTTCCCTGTTAAAAATGAAGCAAAGTTCTTTGAAGAACCACATCAATTTAAATAAATAATTTAATAAGAGTATATACAAAATAATTTTTAATGATAAAAACGCAAACTCCAGTGGCAACATTTACTTTTACTACACAACACGAAATAATAATTATGTGATTATTTATACTGGGTGGTTTACAGAAATTTTCAGATATTCACAACTTTTTGGTTAACTAGAGCTAAGTGTAATCAACTTTCTAAGTTCTGATGAAGTTATTTAGAGCTTTGCATTGCAATTTTCTACAATTTTATGTACTTTACTTACATGCTAACAGCAATATATAATTATCATATTTTCACAATTTTTGTTATTCCGAATATAAAATATTCAATACTACTATAATACTAATTAGGTACTAATTAAGTATACTTACCTTCAATAAATCAATTAAGTCAGTAAAAAAAGGTAAAATTTCTGGAAATGATTCTCCAAATTAAATATCATGTTGATTTCTTCTTATCCATAATAGACTCCAATAGAAAAGTTAATCGTAGGAAAGTGGACACAAATGATACAAGAATATTGTATAACTATGGCGGTCGTTTCGTTACAATTTTTGTAATTTCCTCAGCATTAAAACATTTTATATTCCATTGTCAGTTCTACTTGCGATAATCATCTATTAAATATGTTGAAAGTCATTATTTGGTATCTTGATGCAAAAACACAACATTTAATAATTATAGAGTGTCAACAGTCTGTAAAATTGTCAAAAAGTAAAATGTTCGATACCCCGAAATGTCTACAAGAAAACGAAATTGCAGATGCCTTTTGAGGAAGATCGAAGTAATTGTTAAATTATGTCAATATGTTCTTAAATATATTTATTTGAATTTCTATACCGTTTTTAATTGCTAAAAATTGAATATTAAACTTATTTCAAAAATAGGTTATAAAAAACCTAACCAGTTTTAAATTTTTATAATAATGGGTACATAGGTAATTTTTCGCTGAACTTTATGGTCGTTTATAAAATATGTGTGAATGAAGCAGAGTGAAAAGTTTTTTTCACATATAAATATTGCATTGAAAGTGGTGGTTACTAAGCAGAAAACCCAAGCTGCCCATCCCATTTTAATATAACATAATTACGGCTTAGAGAGCAAAAACATGTTTGAACAACATAAACCATATTTCTTTGTCCTAATCATCTAATTCAATCGTATAAATACACAAAGCATCACCTTATCTGATTAAACCAATTGGCTGAAGTTAGTGTACATGGAAAACACCGAATTATATACAGTTCACGCGTTTATTTGTGTGAATAAAAATAAATGCACTTAATTAAAACATAGATCCTTGAGTGGTTTATGTTCTCTGAAGTTTTGTTTTTCTGTCTGTTCGCATCAGCATCACTCAGAAACGGCTGAATCAATTTTGATTAAATTTGGTGCACTATCAGTTGGAACTCAAACTTAAAATGTCGAGAACAAAAGCTAATAGCAGTCGAAAACAAAATGTATACACTTTTTCAGAGGATACTTTATTGGAAGACGATGACAGTGTTGTGTAATCATTACCTTGAATTGATAATAATTAAAGATTATTTTGTCTGTTTGGAATGTATTCAACTAATTAAATAAATAAATCAGAAACTAAAAATCCACAAATAAATAATCAACTTATTCAAAATGTTCGGTAATAAGTCCCTCTTGACTGACTGACGTTACAGAACAATTGGTTATTACTTAAGATATTTTTTTAAGTTACAAAACTATTGGCTTTAAAAAAGTAAAAAATATCACCTAAGGGACTAAATCTATATGTAATTAGCTATATTATTGAACAGGTATTCTGAGCATCAAATCAGCTTATAAATTTTTATTTTTTGGAATAGGTACTTCAATTTCAGCTAGACTTGCATTTTATTCATTTTTAAGTTAATTACTAATTTTGTTTATTTTTTTTTATTTTAATTATTAGCTACGAAGTTTTAACAATATATATAGTGCAATTTATTATAAACATAATGATCGAGAATTTGAAAAATAATTTTTGTCAGCACTCTAAAAAACTGGTTCCTTAAATCACGAAAATTGGTAAACACGCCAGCGAAATAACAACACGTCACGCTATTTGACTATCAATATTTACTTTTAAAACATATAAACGTTATTTGCAACTGAGTTCAAATTACGAAAAAGCAATAAAGCTATTAAGGCGAATATTTATGTTTTTTATGAACCTGTAGAATCTGCATTGTAAACACAAGAGAATATATCGAAATAAACAAACAAATAAGAATATGTTATTGAGGAAATTGTGAGCAATTCTCTGATTAAAATCTTTAAAAGGAAACAAAAACAACTTTTTTTTGTTAATATTACGTGATTATTTTTAAGACAATACCAAACCACCGTCTAATAATGCATGCATATTTGTTTCATCAAAATTTGTAATTGTTTTAATAGAATCAATATTTAGTTCGCTACTTACGTACTTATTAACTTTATATAGTTTTCAATAAATAAAATTATTGACCAATTTTTCAAACAATATATTAACAAAAAAATATATAATTAATACATTAACGTTTCGATCCGGATTTGGATCTTCTTCAGAACTGATCTAAAAAATATAAGGAATAATTAATATTTAGTTTCTAATTCGTTTTTTTATAAAATTCGTTCAAAGTTATTAATATTGAAATATTAAAAAAGTAATATTTTTTCAATATTTCAAAAAAAATGGAAGAAACGTGTCGCAATGTAAGTATAGCGTACATACAGACTATAATACAATACAACATTTACAGTAATTTGCAATACTTTGAGACATAATATGTTTATAAGTCTGTTTATTTTGTGGTTCAAATTGTTACAATGATGTTGTGTAGTTTTAATATAGGTACTGATCTGTATAATATACCTTTTTACAGTAACTATATTGAATATTTTATCAGTATATATCCTATTCTACATTAGTCAGGTAATGGATGCAAATAGGTTCTGGATATAAAATTTTTACAAGCTGATCGACAAGTATACGGAAAGATATTGTTTTCAAAATGGTCAGTACCTAATTTAAAAACACATCTCCTAAAATTAACCCTAGGTAATTAAATTCGTTCATTAAAATGTAACTTTATCATCACAAAATGTGTTTTGTAAACATTTATTAAAAGGTAAATTTTAGACATTATAGTAGATACTAAAGGGAGTTTAAATTTATAACTAAGTGATTTCGACACCCGATATGACAGTTACTTAATGCGTTAATAAAATACCGAACAATTACAACATGGGATTCGCATTTAATTTTACATAATGTGTGAAGCTTAGGTATTACTAAACCAGGGACGTATTTGAATCTGGTTTAAATGGAAACAATTATACTCTGAATTCACAAAAACACTTTTGTTTTGTCAATAATCTGAACTAAGTATCTATTTTATATTATTGTATATTCAAATTATATGAGGGCATTTCTCTACTAATAAGGTCACTTTCACTGAAAAAGTGCCTCAATGATATTTTCGCTTGTTAGATGCAATTAAGTGCTTTAGATTGAATATAAAAAATGCAATTAATAATGGGGCCAGCAGCAATTTACAGTATTAGGCAATTTTTTTTTATTTTAAATGAAATTGACACAGGGAACAGATTTTATAGAGGAAAAGCACATTTTTTTGTCACTTTAACTGTAAACGAGGCACAGGAATTTTTTCCAAAATTTGATCACGTCTTCACGTAACGAACTTCACACTGATAATGTTCCGTTCAACACAAAATCATAGCTTTGCAATCGATAGACAACAGTGGGCATCATTGAAAAATTAAGGCAGGGGATTGTGCTCCAAATTTTATAAAGTTTTTATTTATTTTACACTACTAAACTTCATTGCAACTATCAGAAAGTATAGGGCATTTATATATGATCGTTATTTATCTGAACAAAATTCAAGGCGAATTTAATTTCTCAAATTACATGTACAGTGTAACCTCTTTATAACGAATCTCAAGGGACCGAGCATTTTTTTTCGTTATAAAGAGTTTTCGTTATATGGAGGGAAGAAAGAAAAATAACCAAATTTCACCTAATTAATTTATTCCATGTAGTCTGTTAACTTTGCTTGGCGTTTTTGCTATGCCAATATTTGTTTTGTATTTTATTAAGTATTATGCATGTCTTGACTCTTGGGATGTGGTGGAATCACCTTCATTAAACAATAGGAATGTTTTGATAAGTTTAGCGGCATCAAGTGCTTGTTGAATAGTTGATGATGGTTAAAAATCGTCCACTTTATCATCTTCTTCATCTTCATTTTGTTGTATAAAAACAATTACACTGTTAAATACGCCTAAATATGAACATATTTCATCGTAATAGAGAATGGTTGTTACGCTATAAAGAGGGTATTAATGTATGGGTTTTAAGGTAAACCAACCAAACTGTAAAATTTTCTACGTTATAGGGAGTTTTTCGTTATAACGAAGGACGTTATAAAGAGGTTGCACTGTATATATAAACTCTTGTACTTTGTCAATTCTTTTGGATTGATGTCCGACCAGAGGACTGAATTTTATGATTTTGAATAATATTTTAATAAGTGGTGATATTTTTATTGTAACATTTTAGACAACACCAATTAATATTATTGTAAATTTATATCTTCTAAAATAATTACAGCAGAATGAAGAAGTTTATCAATAAAATTATTGTGACACTGCAAGCAGCCCTATTAATAGAAAAATGCCAATCAACTAAGAACAAAATAACAGGAAAATACGAATTTGTGCACTTCTGGTACGCATTAGTAAAACGTCCACCTAATTTAGTCATCTAATCTAGTTTAATGAGCTTTTCTGTCAATATTTTGTAACTACAAACTAATGAATAAAAATAAATAAAACAGAAAACATTTGTATTAATAATGGAAATTTTAAATGTTTCATACACAAAACTCAAATTTGTTTACATCTGTGGCCCTCTTTTATTGTGGTGTCACACTAATTTTGTAACATATAACTCCTGCAACGTAGGAAGACTGGTATAAAGTCAAATATACATTGTATATCCGTCTGTTACTTATATCGGCTTTTAGAAATATGACGTGACACAGTGGGAGACCACCACTGATGCAAGCCACTGTGTCAAATTAATCAGAACATCATAATATGTTTCCAATTCAAACAAATTTATTACTTTGACATTTAGGTAACATTTCTGCAAAAGTTAACTAACTAGGACCTACATGCGACCTGTTCTAATAAATCGAGTGGCATTAGATAAATGTTTCGACGGTCCTTCAACAACCAATTCCATAGGTTACTGGGATTTGCAGTTTAAATGCTAACCTGTTTCCCGGGTACATATTTACTCAAGGCATTAAGTACATTCAATGACAATAAATCTCGCAACAAGTAACTGGCCAGCCTGTAACTGCGTGGAGCAGATAGAGAAAAGAGGAAATATAATATGTTTGTGTGTGTGTGGATGGGAGTTATGCACGTATCTGTATAAGTATATTACATATAGTGCTCCATATGATAGCGATAATATGGTAGCTCCGTACACTATCCATCCCGAAGACTTAGAAATGATACAGAATTATCTTGATCTCATTTTCACCCTCTGTATACCAGTGTTAGTACCCACTATGTGCGTATATTTATATCAGGTTTGTTTAACCGATCCGTCAGGGTCTAGAGTCACATATTATTAACTGGAACAGTCCCGAGCTAATACAATCTCTATATCTTGGTAATAACTTGGCCATTTTGAATATCTCAAGATTTGTTAACAAATTTCATATTGAAAATATAAATATTGTAACAAAACTGTTCTACTTCGTGGTGGAAAATATTTATTTGCAACAGAACAAATAAACAAACTAAAAAGCACTTCTCTTAACGCAACAGAAAACAAAACAACAGTTCTGACTAATAAAATGAATAAATAAGTAATAAGAATACAAAGTCACTATACAACTATATACACAAGATTATTTACAAGACAAGAACACACCATTTATTTAGCTTATTTACATATTTATTAACTATTTACAGTTCTTTTTACTTCGTACACCATTATTTACACAGTTCATTTATTTATTTATCTCAGCAGAGATTATTTATGCTAAACTATTTATTTCAGCAGTTACCTCAGCATTGTTTACTGACTGTTAATTTATGTGAATTGTTCACTAGATGAGGGACACTGTATGACTATCCCTGTGCGATTGTGTCTCCACTAAGCTATTCCGTGTTTTTTTATAGGCGCTGAGTAGTTCTTTCCTTTGTTGCTTTCATTGTTGTCTGGAGTTTGACAACGAAGCCTTTTTTACCTACGCATATTGTTGGAACAACAATCGATCCGATTGTTGTCTCTCACAACAATCGGTGTGTCTTTGTTTAGAATGACGAGTCGATTGTCGTTAGACAACAATGTACGTCTTTGTTAGAATGACGAGTCGATTATTGTTTCACGAACTATTTTGTCGCCTCAACGGGGAGTTTGTAACAATATACTTAGCTAAAATTATTTAAAAAGAGACCCTACGTTGAAAACAGGGAATTACGGGTTCAATCACGGAAAACTCCAGTATTTTGTTTTTGGTTTTTTTACAACTTTTTAGGGTTTTCCATAGCACGGAGCATTAGCGTCCGACCTGCACATTTTGTCCAAACAGTTGTATTCGTTCATGACAATAAATATTTATTATTATTGTTATTTTACTAATCAGTCATCGTTTTCAGCAAAAAAATCAAAAGGATGAACAGTTCATTATAAAAAAAAAATCGAATTAAAATTTAAGAACAAAGGTTCTGTTTCGCACAAAATCTTTTTATATGATTGTGATATGACTTAAATGAATATACAAATTAATAATTTATTTACTAATTCCATCATTTTTTTATGATAATTAATAAATGTATTAGGTATATTAAAATTATCCTTCATATCTGCGATTAGTTGATTTTTTCACATTTTCAGAATTCAACAAAAATACTTAAAAAAATTAAAAATTCTGTTAATATTGCTACTCCAAAAGTTAACAAGAAATATTTGAATTGATTTTATTTCCAAAGGTTTTTGTCAAAACAGTGTTATCTAAAGTAAAAACTCTTACTATACAGCGAAAGGAATTGAAACCGTCCTTAAAACCCATTACGGAAAAATAAATAGTTTGGACTTGTCTAATGCTGAAAATGGACAACTGAGGGAAAATAAGTGTACGTCGGTGGATGGTGGAGGTATGTATGTCCTAGGGCTGTAATATGACGAGGGTGGAATGTGTATCTTCCCCTTCATTACACATGCACGCCTTTGTAACAGACCAGACTTAATACACAGACATCACGGAGGATGTATCCCCCGTTAGCAATATTTAGTTTTGTGTTTATCCCTTTGGTGTGCGCGAGGAGACGTGAAGTGGGAGGAGCAGTCTAACATCTGCTCACTGCTCAATTCGACTTTCTACGTATTTACATTCGAACCCTGATAACTCTTACCTCGATTATCAAAAATACACTTCAGGGAAAATGCCGACAAATATAATGTTATTGGAAAACTATTATTTATTTAAGGTCAACAGCTTTCATGATTATATTTACATTTAAATTTGTTTCTATTTTTAAACACAAATTGAATATCATAGTCGATCCATTGGCGCGCCACAATAATACTAGAAAATGCAAGTTTCAAAGATTATATATTTTGATGGTCGATTTGCCAATTGTAGGGTGAATGTGAAACATAAAGATCTCTAAATATTATAAAACAAAGTCATTATTTTTGTGTGTCAGTGTTTTCTCTTAGTTCTTCTTAAGTACAATATGGATTTTCATGACATTTTCACCAATATTTAGTGCATTTTCTTCGGAAGATATATTATGTGTGTAATACATTCATTGATATTAAATTTAAGCATAGTAGAGAAATCTCGATTTTTTGTAATAATGGCGTAAAAAGACGCTTTTAGGGCGCTCACAAAACCATAAAAGGTATATCAGATTAATGTACTGCATAATTATAGTAGATCTTCTAAGGATGACCCACGGTAACCATTTTTATCATTCAAAAGCCTGATCAAAAATGAGTTATTTGTGAAGCTACTTTGCAGGACACATATGGTATTAATCCTTATACTAATAAATAATAATATATTGGTTGCCTTAAGCATTTAATTTAGATCAAAATTGACGTTTACACACCATATCATTTAAATAAAGATCTTAGAAGATTTAAAAATTACTCGCAACAAAATAGTATTAATTCTTATCCAATTAAACATATATTATCTTTAATAGGCAATCTACAAATTCGGGTGAAGCCGGATCGGGCCGCTAGTTTACTTAAGGTTCGTTCCAAGCAGCCAGTGAACGGTTTCGGAACTGCCAGCCGCATGCGCAGAAATTAAAACGAAACTGCTTGTATCGGCTCTGTGCGCATGCGTCGTCGTTGCACTCTTTGGTGACTAACAAACGTTGACACTGCTTGGAACGCTTTTGCGACTGTTCTGTGGCTGTTTGAAAGGCGTACCGATTTAATTCAAAAGAACTATCAATTTAAAATAATTTATAATTTCGCACAATCTGGCACAATGTTTCCAAAACTGTCAAGTGTCAATGAAATCACGTGTTTTATAAAATAGTCAACATGCTTAATGCTAATGTCAGTTGCCACAGTTCCGTTTTAGTTTCGAAACAGTCACGAAACTGCCACAAATTCGCTTGGAACACGTAGAGAACGGTTGGAGAATCGTCCATAACTGGCTTGGAACACGTTTTAGGTACTGCGCATGCGCCTGACAGTTCCGAAATCGTTCACTGGCTGCTTGGAACGAACCTTTAATATATTTATAAACTGGCTGCGGCCGTAATCGCGATCCTACTGTACACTATAAACTAAAATACAGTCAGAAAGGCGATGTCTATGGAGTATATAAATTTATTTTTTGGGGAGAATACATATTGTGGTAATGTCTCTACTAGTTATATCCGTTGGGAGCTATTCAGCTACACGCGTCAGGATTATGTATGTTCCGTCTAGTGACTTAGTAATTGCTGCTATCATAATGTTTCAATATGTTTTATGTTATTGTTTTTAAATGCATTTCACATACATCAAAGTAAACTTGCGATTTTTTTTTTATAAAAACAACGTCGAGTTTCTGTCCTTTTTTCTCGCTATATATACCTTTTCACAGGCCCAAAAAACTAAAAGAACAAAACAAAAAGCTAACAATTTTGCAAAAAAAATCTATAGGGGTAGTTTTATCACCCCCATTGTCATAAGAAGCTATAAATCTTACGTGCCTTAATATCTATATCTTTTAACAATATAAAAAGAAACATTTGTGGCAAAGTTCATGCTTTTATTATAAAGTGCACATTCATTTTGCTGATCCTCCCCAATATAAATATTGATTAATTTTTAAGGTTTGAAAAAATCATAAAAATATTTTAAAGAATCAATAGAATATTTATATCGACTCTGCTTTCAAGGTGGTAGGATGTTAACTCATCCCGCGTACTGTAATCTGTCATTGTGGAAACACCTTGTCACCCGCAGAATGCTGGTTGCATTATGTGCAGTTTTCAAAAATAAACTGAAGATGAAGAGGAAATTGTGGATTAAGAAATGGTTAAGGTGATGGCCATACAGAAATTATCTTTCCGTTTCCTTGTTATTTTTTTTTGACGTGATAACGTCTTATAAATTGATGAAACACCAATCTTATAAATTAATGAAACACCGGCTGCATGTACGAAAAAGTGTCACGTTCCGAAATGTGTCACGTTCCGCCTGCCCTGTGCGTGCAAGCGAGAGCGCAGTATAAGCGATAGAGAAGCACGATCGGCCCAAGTTTGACAGCTACAAAAATTTATTTATTAAAGATCACAAGATACAAACTTCCAATAGACTGCCACAGTTCGCTCGTATATATACTTACAGGGAGTGAAAAATCCACACCACCCGACCGTCCGTTTATTAAAACTGCGTGTATTTTGAAAACGGTTCATTATATTTAAAAACCGTTTCTACAGTTGGTTAGAACTCTAATTTTACTATTTAAATATGTAAAAATAAATGTTTGGAAACGTATACGTATAATGTGAAAAATAAAAAAAGTTATATGGTTCAATGTTTCTTTATGACGTTATCACCTAAAACTATCGTCCGTAAACTGACTTTAAAGACAACCAATTTTTTTTTTTATTATCATTTCGAACTACCCATGAAACGGTTCTGAAGAGACTGATGTGATATTTCACATGTCAATATTTGACCTCGCACGACGCAACAGTAATTGTCAATAATATTGACGACTAATCATTATAGTCGAGGTTAGGAGTCGGGATTTTTTGGGGTTATTGCTTTTTTTTTGCCAGAGCGCTCCCCCGTTTTCGAGGTCACTGAACACGATTGTGAGGATCCCACATTTTCTTTCCTCGGCAACCCCTTCAAGCTGGTTCCCTGACTTCCACCCTTTGGAAAAAAATTATAAAAAATTTTGAACACAACTGTTTTGTAGGAAAATTATTTCTCAACAAAAAATCTTTCTTGTTTTTTTTTGTAAATGTGATACTTTAAGGGGTGAGATGCAATCAGATGCGTGAAAAACGGAGTATTTTTATAATTGTTTTGTTTTAATTTTTGCTTCAGTTTTTCACTTGAACCTCGTTAAGTTAATAATTGAACTTCCAAAACCTCTCTAACTTCAACTCTCGATAAGTAAAAAACTCGATAACTTAAATTTTTCAGTGTTTCCCTTGAACTTTAATTTATTGAGGTTCTACTGTACTATGAAAGATTCTCTTAGAATTATCTCTCTTTCACTTTCATAAAAATGACTTTTTCTATATAGACTTTGTGAATGCTGCATCCCGAGGTAGTAAAAAATAAAGCTAACAATATTTTTGTTGTCATAATATTATGTTTAAGAAATTGAAAAATATAATTTGAATTATGTTTTGTACAAGCCATACAAATTATTAAAGTGGCTTCCATTAAAAAAAGAAAAAGAAACAATGAAAATAAATGCAACCACTTCGGTATTTCAAATACAAAAACAAAACAATAATATTAGCATTCTATAAACTTTATTACATAAACCGATTTGACAGCCGAAGCTCAATTTTAAAATAAACGTCAGAACTGTCAAAGCTTGAGTCGAATAGACATGCAAGATTGTTTCCTTCGAGAGATTTGATTAATATTCAGACACACTTTAGCATTAAGTGGCTCATACACAGCCAGGCTTGCGTGACAATTATTGTGATTTAAGTTCTGCTCAAAATTCATTTCGTCTTGGTGCTTAAAACAGACCTATACTTGTGTAAAAATTATCCTGTATCCACTGAAAATACATAATTATTATTTTATATAACATATAACACTGCTATTAGCCGTTTTAAATTATTTAGAAAAGGGGAAGGCATGATTTTCAGGAAAGCGGTTGATTTTTATATGTATTGTTTATCTAAAAAAATTGTTAATCTATAAAAAACGCTGTCAAGAAAAAATAATTGTTTAATTGATAAATGTTGATTATTAAGATAAGTTAATTTTGTCTCTCAAAGAATTTGAGACTGCAATATTATTGTTTATTATTAGTAATAAATTGAAAACTTCTATATTTTGTTTTATTTAAATAATAACTAGATATTACAGAGTAGCTACTGTTTGCTACAATTGTTAAGAAACACCCATTGTTACAACGCTATCAACATATAGAAATGTTTTCTATGTTGGTAGCGTTGTAACAATGGGTATTTCTTAACAATTGTAGCAAACAGTAGCTACTCTCTAATATATTATAATAATTACTAACTGTAACATAACTTATCTAAATAACTAGATATATTAACAATATATATTATAGTTTTTTAGAAGAATATCAGGAAACATAACCGTTTTCGTTAGTAATGCTATGTCAGTCTAGCAGACTTCGCGTCGGTACTTATGTTACTAAAATAGCACGTCAGTACTTAAAGTTAGACGATATCAGTAACATTTTTACATGCGTTTTGAATCAACGAAAAACCTCCAATCAGGCCTATAGGGCTATCAAAATTCTTATACAATTTCAATGATTGACAATCACGGTTGACTGTGTATAGGCCACTTTATACAGTGAACAGTGAGGGTTGTACCTTTTATGTAATGCATAATATTTTTTCTGCGAATGCTATAATGCTGTCACAACAGTTTCGGTTTCCCAAATGGATAATAATAAAAGTCATTTATAAATACACCCCAAATAACAATTGTATACTGGCTCAGGTGTTTTTTTCTTTACGAAAGAAAATTATATTCTCCTGCTACACCGAACTTGAAATCACATACCTTTCTTTGAATTTCTTTAAGAACAGTTTAAAAGAAATGCAAAACTCTCTACGTTCACACTGGAGTGAGTAACAAGAAAGGTTATAGTTATCAAATACCTATACGTCACGTTTCGAACCATTTTTAAAACGGATTTTCAGAAAATATTTTATTTATCACAATGTGTAAATACTATTTAATTATAGTAATTTAAGAAATTTCTGTTTTTCAAATCCTGTGTTCATTTTCGTGGATGTAATTACCACTACTGAGCCGTTTCGATATAAATTTTACCATATTATATGAGTAAAAACATTAGATGACGCTGATAACCTTAGATGTTGAGCGTCTATAATCTAAAATGTAATCTAAAAACATTAGAACAGTTACATTATCCGATATTCCTACACATCCGTAACTTTGAAATGATTAACTTCCCATTATATTGGTAAGTTATTGGGTAATAGATCCGAAAATCGAAAAAAAATTGTTTATCATTGTTTTTATGTACAAGGTTACTACTACACTATTTTTTTACACTTTTTTGAAAAGATGTTTCTATGTATAGGGGAGGGTTGGATATTACCGCGCGGTTGGCAATTCCACGCCTCACTATATTACAACTAAATGCAAGCCAAACTTAAATGACGATTAGACGGCTTTGCAATCGCATCTTAATTCAACTCTCAGTTAATTCCGACCTGCTACACGCGGGTGACCTGTGCTACAACAAAAGCCAATGTTCACTAATATTTTTATAGTCTCTTTAATAAGCGATAAGTCTTATTCATATTACAATAAAATAAAGTTATTTACACTATTTGCGAGTAAAAATATTGCATAAATCATTGCCCAAAACACCGTCTGATATGTAGCAAAGTGGTTATTTGATAATTTCGTGCTATGGGAATAGGAAGAGTTGAAGAATACCGCGCGTCTGATAATTCCGCGCATCTACATGAGTCTTTGTGCAAACTTAAAATTTTATTTTAATTTTCTTAATTCTATGGTTACTCATCAAATTTCACGAAATAAGTAGGGGCACGGTTTTATCAGACCAGTTTGACAATACCACGTTTTCCCATTTTTTTGTAATTTTTAATAATTAGATTTCGTTTCATTTTTCGAATATTTTCCCATGCTGTGTGCGTAGTCAATTAAATTCCTACTACTTACTTGTATTTTTGTTTTTATTAATCAAATCTTGTCCCAATTATAGGTCAAAATCCTTAAGGGCTCGGTAATATCCAAATCTCCTCTAATGTATATAATATACGTGATCGTTTCTTTCTAAGACGAAATCTCGAGAATAAAAAATAAAATGATATCGATAACGTTAGAATGCCAATCAACGCGTATTAAGGTAGATATGATCGAATTTTTTTTTCAAAATCGTGCAGTCTTTCGTTTTTTTAACCTAATAGACTCCAAAAAAGTAGATTTTACACAATATATTAATGCGAATAAAAGATTATTCGACTTCGTAAGGAAGTCTATCGAAGCATATTAACTACATTTTGATCGGAAATAAATATCAAAATTGATTCAGTCTTTTTTATGTTTAAACAAAAGACTACCTAAAGGTGACTTTTACACGAAATCTTGCGATTAAAAAACGATATCCGAAGCGTATTAACGTCAATATGATCAATTTTTTTTTTATTAAAGTCATTTCAGACGTCTTTTGTTTAAAGAAAAATACTCTAAGAAAGTGTGTTTTTTGGAAAAATATTTTTCGCGTCTACTTTGTTAAATTCCTTTATATTCAATATTGATCATACTGAGTGCGGATCTCAAGGGTCGCACTTGTAGAGTCCCAATAGACATTATTTGTTTAAAAGTGTATGGCGGAGGTGCAATGTTTAGTAACTGCACTTCCGCCACAATTATCTACGTATAAGCACATTTCAATATTTGAATTTATACGATTCAAATTATCGAGTGTGTTGCCTATGTTTGAATACTATTGAAATAATACTCCGGGCGACCCAGAATAAATGAAAATGCATATACACACTAAAAAGTTTAATAATAAAAATTAGTCAGACTCGTGCCTCTTAAAAGATGAAATTATTTCTCACCTTCGTTTTACAATTACCACTATAAAGAAAGAATTATGTTTATTAATTTTTAAATTATTTCAGATTGTAAAACAATAATTCTTTTTACAAAACAGGAAATCTAACCTTCATTTATGGTTTAAGCGACGGACGTAAAAAATATTTCCGATTTTATAGAGGATGAAACTCTCGGAAAAGACAGCATATAATATAATGACTTCAGTGAATTCGGCGAGAACATAACCCGAAAACGGGCAATACTACTTCCGGTTTTCATTTTGATGTAGTTACTAATCCCATAGAGGCAGAGCTTTTATTATTTCGCTACTATTTTTTACATTCGCCGTTTTGGACTATTAAAAATAATGTCAGATTATAAATTCTTACCTACTAATCTTCCAATGTAGTTGTAATAAAAAAGCACTTACCTGAAACAAAGTGAGAAAAGATTATTAGTTTTGTTAATACAATATCATATTTATATAAATTTTATTTCTTGGCAATGCTAATTGTAATTTTATTTTTAAAATTATAAAATGTTATTAAAAAATTACTATCATTAATAATACAACTTAGGGTTTTCCGTGGTACCTAAGGAGCCCTTCTTCGCTAGAGTGGCAGTACCTCTTATAGTCCGGGAGCCACCAACAGGTTTTTCTTACCAATTTCCTTATGGCTCAATGACTCGTAAAAAGCTTTAGACAGTTGTACTATGTAGCATCGTGGCCGTCAGCTGCGGCACTATCGGGGGAATAGACAGCTTTATAGCTTCGAAAATATTTTTAAAATTAAGAAATCAGCCGCTCTTTTGTTTTATAAATCTGTCAGAAATAAACTAGCTCTAGACTATTAAACCTACTTTATAAAATTATAATTTATTAACAATAATTTCTGGGTACGAACTTTCATTTACTAAAAAAGTTGGATTTGATACATTCAAATACCTAGTTGATTTTTATAAAATACGTATAAAAATCTTTTGGCATTTTTAAACCAAATTTAACGTAATTATATAAAGAAAAACATTCTCTACCAAACCTCATAAATTGTAATATCATTTAATAAGCCAATGTCGAGGAAAAGTGCAGCCAAGCGTATACTATCATTTCTTGGAAGAACTTATGGACTAAGATACGTAATGACTTGGTTTAACAATTATTTTCAAAAGATATTATTTATCGTTAGGCACTTGTTTAAATAAAATTTTATTTCATTTTATTAATAAAAATTATATCAGTTTTTATTTGCGATTTTTATATTGTCTGTTGATATTTAATCGTTAATTATAATTTCATTCATAAAATGTTTTAAAATTATCCACTATTTAATTTAAATAGATTTTGCGCAGTACACGTAAGAATAATAAAAACTTCTTATATAAGAACAAAGTGCATTTAACGGGCTACTGAACCCTAAAAGCTATTTTCTTTTAAGACTGCAAGAGACAGACACATGTATTTTATCTTATCATTAATGATATAAAGGGCATTATCTTTTATATCCGCCCGTTAAAAAATGTTTTATTGGCACAACATACTGCCCTAAGGTTTCGGTGTTCAAAATAAAGTATAATAATTAATTATTTAACATTTGGCTTTTATTCCGATTCTATTGTTTTTATTTTAAAATAAATAATAAGTATAAAATAATTATGTTCGTTAAAAAGAAAATTTATATGATTTTGTAGATCTATTTCTAAATCCCATACAAAAAATTACAAAAACTTTTCATCACATTGAAGTCTGTTTGTAGTTTGTAATTTACCATTCCAGCTCATTAATGTGGAATGGTGCTAATTTAGGTCAAACGGATGAAAGGATTGAAACTATTTTATGTCGGGAGGTTATTTGATATGCAAATATGAAAAGTCCTATTATTTTTGGAGAAAATCGGCGCATGCGCAAAAGAGACATATGATATAACGTTGTTTTTTATATAGTAATGGTATACTTTTCAGAACGGTTTATTATTTTATTTATTTATTAAATAAAATTTTGTCAAAAACATTTTTTCTAAAGTTTACAGTTGCGGAATTATTTTGAAAATAAAAAAAATCAGCTGTTCTTTTGTTTTGTAGATCTGTCAGAAAAAATTAGTTAAAGTATGCTTTGATTAATTTTTACATGACGTTGAACTTATTATATGTAGGTAACCATTCCAACGAATAACAAATATCATAATATTTAATACCAGGCGTTACCCGTGTCCTCGCACGCGATAACTGAAATTTTATTTTTTTTATTTATACTACTATATTATACTACACCGATTGTAAATATTATTGAAGTTTTAATGTTCCCGTCACCTAATTAACGGGGATTTTTTGACGTATTTTCTTATTATTATTTTTTTATGAACTATGGGGAAAACGGAGCAAATTATGGGGAAGTTAATTCATATAGGTTCATAAATATGCCATCCTGTAACGTCTACGCGTCGAAATGCGTAAAATATATTATCATTTTGTAACCCACAAGTTTAATCACATAATTTAAGTGTAAAAAAACTATTTTATTTGAAATAAAACTAAAATTTTAACTATACAATTACTTGGTTGAGCACCACTGTTTTAATGGTGCTAAGCTAATAATGACTATAAATTTCCAACTGTACGTAATATAATTGCAATATACCTTGAAGCAGCTTGAATAAGATGTTTCGATGACTTTAGTAATTTACCACATTAGACTGATATTCGAGTTTATTGTTAAGTCCTCGCAGTCACAAAAAAACGAAGTAATAAAATATAGAGATGTTTCTTTAGTACGATGTTTCATGGCGAAACAAAGAAAATAGAAGACATTATTCTATGCTATCTAGTCAACGCAACGGCAGCATCAAGAACATCGATACATACACGGCTCAACTTATAACCGTCGTTTTATAATTTTTGTAAAAGGGAAATAATTTTCCAGGCGACTAACTACTTAAAGGTCGACTAACTATTTGCAACTAAAAAAATAGCTTCACAGCAATGAAATATTTTGGTAATAGTTATATTAGATAAGCGTTAAACAAGCGATATAATTATGATCGAGCTTCACCCGCCTTCGGCTCGACCGTACAAGATCACTCTCTCAAGATCACTAAGTAGCTTGTTTAGAGCTTTGAACTGTGACTGCACAAAGAACGTTATGACATAACGTAACGAGAAATGGCACGCAGCTGTTTATTTCTTACTTTATGTGAATTGTGGCTCCATCTGTGTACGAAGAACGGTGCTACTTAGTGATCTTGAGAGCGAAACATGAGATATAATTGGCAGAGTATCGCAATCGTTTTTGGAAAGCCGTTATGCAAACTATAGCATTATTATAAAAAATAAAAGAATCGTTTTATCTCATAAATAGATTTTTTTCATTGATAGTTACTCACAACACTTCTTCTATTGTTTTCGTAGTATAAGATCGATGTGTGATGAAACTCCCCAGAAGACACACAATAACGCAATTACTTACGTTACTTATGACGACTTACGCTGAAGGTCGAAACAATTCGCACCAGGTATCATAGGCGATGTTTAAATATCAAAAATATATAGCATATATGTAGCTCAAATCATGTTAGTAGAAGGGTTAAAAAACTGGTAATAAATTAGGCCGCATCTGTACAGTCGTATGTGTATTCGAAAAACATAAAATAGAAAAAGGCAGAAAAAGTACAGACACGATCCAGTGTAAACATTTAAGTGAAAAGACGGAGTAAGGAGAGATGTGACGTCATTCTTTACAATGTTTTTTCTGTATTAAATATGTATAGGTATGTGTGAGTTGCGCTTTTGCTCTCTTAGAAAACATTCTGATGTATAAAAACGTAATGCTTCAACAGGTCGTTGGTGGAATACTAAACAACTGCCGTCATTGAAAACTTTGAGGCATTTAACAAATTATTATGAGTTGGTTTACGAAGTGTGAGCTTTACAGCGTTTAGAAGAACACTCCGTAATTGTACCTTAGATGCATTGCGATCACAGAAAAACCCGAATGAGATTTCACAGTTTTTATCCAATTAATTTTTTCAAGAGATAATTCCAGTGGACTTGAATTACATTAAGAGTATTCGTCCCTGCAAACACCCCCTGCACCCTTCATCTCAAATCTTTTCCCCTCGCCTAAAAACGGTTCGCGCTCTCCCGACGCTATTTTTAAAGCTAGGGGGTTCTAGTAAACGCCAAATGAAAGACAAAGAATCAGACTACAGATCCTTAAGGCGAATTTTTTGAAAAAAAATTCCAGAAAAAACTTACAACCTTTTGAAAAAAATAATAAGTTACGTAATATTTCACACGTAGGCGAAACTGTTCTTCAAAAAATTCGCCTGAAGGATCTGTAGTCTGATTCTTTGTCTTTCATTTGGCGTTTACCAGAACACGCCAGCTTTAAAAATAGCGTCGGGAGAGCGCGAACTGTTTTTAGGCGAGGGGAAAAGATTTGAGATGAAGGGTGCAGGGGGTGTTTGCAGGGACGAATACTCTTAACGAATGTTTCTGTTAGTTAAACATCAACACAGGGCGCAATTTATTCATCGTCATTTCGCGAATTTTCTTACTAAAAAGCAAAACAAAACACAGCCGCATTTTTCAACTTCTTTTTAAAAAAATTTAATTATGACATTTTTTCAATGAAATCAATAAATTAAATTTTTTGTAACACAAATCATACATTGTGTTTTTTTATTTAGAATTCTATCAAAAACATGCATTTTTAAAATTAATGATATATAGCACAGAGGAAATGTTTGTAAACATTTTGGTATAACAGCTAAAGAGGGAAGCCAAATAATATAAATTCCACGATAAAATGCCAATGATAATGAACGTGGCGTCTATTATCATTGGCTTCCATAAAAAAATACAAAGAACCCGCACAAACCTTAGGGAATTTGGTTCTCGGTTAAATTGATCGAAAATGATTTTATTTTATAGCTTACAGATCACTAAGAAAAAGTGTCCATGGGTGCATAGCCTAAAATACAGATAGATTTTTAGCTACAAATAAACATATCTCGCTAAACATAGCGACGAAAGACATTTTTCGGAAGCTGGCCTTCATATGAAGACAAGCGAAACCGTTTGTTGCCTCCTAATGCGGAGGAATTGGTATTCATTCATCATAATTTACCCCTATAGTGCAGTACGAGTATTAATTTTCTTTGTTGTGTAATAAAAAATGATTATTTTATTTGTTATGTGGATTAAATAAAGTGCCTCTAAAGTTTAAACGTCGTATTTTTTTTAAAATCCGGTATCTGGCCGAACACTCATTTATTATCCGGTATCCGGCCGAACACTCATTTATTATCCGGTATCCGGCCGGATACGTGATAGTTTCGGATATCTATTTCATCTTTAGTTTATACTCCTATTGTATCGAAACAGTGCATCGGCAGACGCATTTTTATGCTCAAGTTGCATTCGACGATAGTGTAAACAAACAAACGCGCTGTTAAACAGAGGCTGAATAATGCAGTTCTGCACCTGAATGGTCTGTAACATTAGTTGCAGGGATAATTACCACTCACGTTGGTAAAAGAACAGTACCTACATCTTTCCTCCGCCTCAAAGTGCAACGCTTCTCAAAAGTCTTTGCGCATTTTCATATTGTATGTAGCTCACCAATCCACACGGTCTTTTAGGCAAGGTTTTCCCAGATTTGTCAACAACTAGCACCTGCTTTTAGGTAATTGAGTATTAGTTCTTTACAAGGACGTCCGTATGGGGGGGCAAAGGGGGCTTCAGCCTCCCATTCCCTAGATTTTGGAGTAGTCATATTTTTTCCATATAAATCAGTTGCAAGATATGTAAATATTAACTTTACTTTGTAATAGTGGTGTGCCTAATATATTCATAATAGGTAGACGTAACCTAATATGAGCAAGTTTATTGGAATATGATTACCATGATATTGTGGATTAGGTTATCGGATATTAGTATTATTTTTCTACTCAACGTTTGAACGTACTACCATGCAAGCAACGTTGTCATTTTACCGTCGCTTTGTATTAATATATTAGTAATAATAGTATAATATTATCTTCTCTTCTCTTTCACACGTTTAAGTTGCACTTTGCAGCGTTGAACTCGCCGTGCTGCCGCACTCGCACTGCAAGCGTGTAATACTAATACCGAATACGTATTACGTACTTGCCATGCCTCTATCTGTCCTGTTCTCTCACCTAGCTTCTTTACTGCAGTAATATGCACGTCTCCTTTTCTAAAGCTATCCTATTATTTTAGACGAAAACAACACAAACCAATATCTTGGTATGCATAGCGTATTAGGTATAAAACGAATATCAGAATATTAGTATTATCAATATTAACACAGTTACGCATGTAACTACCATGCTGATCGGCAACGCTATTATATTATATTAATACGATCTGATGAAACGGACGGTGAACTTCGTCACTATTACTTGACTAATATCAGGTAATAGGTAAGATACCTAATATCAGTAAACCGATATATTCAATATTAGGATTACTACAAAGTGACCATAATATAACATCTCTACTTTGTAAAAACAAAGCATAGTAAAATCTGCTTGAAAGCATCGGAAGAAATGTTCGTTTTAGTCGGGTTTCTGACTTAGCGGGTATAAATTATCGTAAAAAAATCATTTTATTATAACTATATTTTTTTAAAAATCAATAAGTCTTTTTGACGTGATAACGTCCTATAAATTGATGAAACACCAGCTGCACGCACGAAAAAGTGTAACGTTCCGAAAAGTGTCACGTTCCGCCTGACCCTGTGCGTGCAAGCGAGAACGCAGTATAAGCCATAGAGAAGCACGATCGGCCCAAGTTTGACAGCTACTAAAATTTAGGTTATGTATTATTAAATATGATATTCGAGCGGAATACGTTATCACGTAAAACTATCGTCCGTAAACCGACTTTACAGACAACCAATTTTTTCAATTAAAACTTCACGCAAAAACATAAAAGTATAGGATTCGACATAGACGCTGTATTTTAGTACATTGAATATTTAGGTACGAAAATGCATGATAGCTTTGAAGGAAGTTGAGTTTTTTTTAACCCCCCCCCTCCAAGTAAATCATATGAGCACCCTTGATCCTCCACGTTTCCTATTTCGTCTAAACTAATTAATAAACATAAAGACCTTTTGAGCTATGTTTCTACAACTGCAATTAAAGCATTGACCTCACACAATATATTTTTGATCAGATGATTTCTCTAGAAATTTATTCATATTTCAATTCATGATTGCACTTCAACGAAGCATTCAGTGTATCTCAGATTTTAGAGTTATATTCAAATTGACGTACATTTCCGTTCTATGTAATTGCAATAAAAAAATATATGTAACTTCCCTGTTGAATACACCTTTTTAAATAAATAATAAAATAGATGTTGACATCCCCACACTGCCATTCTTTCAACATAAAGTCAAATTGTTTGTGTACAATCATAGCTTCTATACTGGTGGTAGTTGTTATTTTGAATATACCTATCCGTGATTCGTGAAATGTAAAAATATAATTTTTACGCTGCCTTTATCATTTTTGGAAACTTAAAGAGAAAGCATTAATAATAATTATAATAAAAACTCCGTAGTCCTGTGGGTTCCAATCCAAGGCTCTCTTGGCTATGTCGTCATCTGTCTTTCGCGGCGTCTGTTTTATCCAATTCTATTTCCTACGTTTTATAGTTACATACTTACAGATTTGTTCAAGATATGCACGTTTCCAAAGTTCGTTGTTGGAGACGTGTTCGTACCATTTCACCTTGAGGATTGCTCTGAGACATTAGTTAATGAAGATTTGCAGTTTAGTTATTATGGCTTTCGTCACTTTCCAGGTTTCAGATCCATATAGAAGGACTTTAGTTTAACATTTATAAAGTGTGACGTGAACGAAAAGAAGAAGAATCTTAATCTCTAGTCTTAAAAAAGAGACTGTATTTTACACTACACATTACAGAAATAAAATGGTACTATGTTTGTAAAAACAACAACAAACAAAAAAAAGGAATAACGGCACAAACCGCCGGGATCGAATCTACGACTCAGATTACTAGGCAACCGATCTACCTCACCGCCACCTTAGTGTTCTACAGCCAGTTTTGACGTGATAACGTCTTATAAGTTGATGAATCACGTCAATATAAAAAGATGAAACACCGCTGCATGCACGAAAAAGTGTAACGTTCCTAACGTTCCGCCTGACCCTGTGCGTGATTATTAAATATGATATTCGAGCGGAATACGTTATCACGTAAAACTATCGTCCCTAAACCGACTTTACAGACAACCAATTTTTTTTATAATACGTAGTATACCTACGTACATTGCGATTTGCGACACGTTTTTTTAATTTTTGATGAATCAATTTTATCCTACCGTGCCAAAAAATGTTACTTCAAAAGTATTTAACTTGAAGTTCCACAGGTAAAATGTTTAATGTGTGACGTAATACTCCATGGAATTTAAAAAGCAATCGTTATTATTAAGTGGTTAATTAATTCCTTACAAGAGGTGGTAATGTAATTAAAGAAAAGGTACGGGAATGCAAAACAAACAGTTAAGACTTAAACAAACAGATTACATTTTATAAAAAATTTGCTGATAGAAACGAAAGGAACTGGTTAAAGGGAAACGTGTCGAGAATGTCCGATTTAAATTATTAAAGAAATGAAATGGTTCTTCGGTTACAGGTAATTTATGAGCCATGTCGACCTATCACGAAGCCATTAACTTAAACATTACAATAAATTTTGTTTAAAATCAATATTTCTCAGAAATTCATTATAATACTTTATGACTTCGATTACATATCAACACGAAAATTATTAGTGTTACAAGGGTTTAAGGAGGTTGAGCCGTTTTACGAAAATAATGAAAAAAATCTGATATAAAGTTTTTTTAATAGATTTTTTTGACGTGATAACGTCTTATAAATTGATGAATCACCAATCTTATAAATTGATAAAACACCGGCTGCATGTACGAAAAAGTGTAACGTTCCTAACGGTCGTAACGTTCCTAACGTAACGTTCCGCCTGACCCTGTGCGTGCTTTTTGCTAATTTCTCGCTCAATTTAAATCAGATCGGTTTGAAACCAGTCTTAAACGAAAGAGGAGAACATTTTACATAGATTTCGTATAACAGAATTTGCCTAAACAGTTTTTTTATACAAATTTATATAGAAAAATAGCTGTATAAAATATAAATGCAATGTTGTCTAATGCATGCCGCGACGCGGTCGGTCGTCTTTGTTTGCCGTACATGGAAATTAGAAAATAACGTATGTCTTGTCTTAACATGAAAACGGCTGCATTTCTAATGTTTAATTCAATTTTTTGACATTAGTATTTTGTGAAATGCAACGCCTTCTAAGTTAAGTATTGGAATAACTAATTATTATTAGAACATAATACTTTGACAGTTGCAAACGTCACTTTTGACATTTCTTATCATTCCGACACCAAGGATAAGCGGATTGAAACCAAATTTTGGGAGGTTTAGGTTATGTATTACGGAATACGTTATCACGTAAAACTATCGTCCGTAAACCGACTTTACAGACAACCAATTTTTATGACAAAATTTTCTGTAAAAAATCCAAAATCATTAGGAGATTTATAAAGTTAAAAATTAAAAAAAACTTTTACATGTAGTCTTATGGAAAATATGTCAACCTAGCATGCAAACTATTCATTTTAATTTTTTGCAAATAACCAAATAATGTCAGCAGTTCCGAAAACTAATATGTGAAGCATCGATGTCTTACGCATATTTTAATATTTTTTCCAATTTAATTAGGAGACTTTTAATCAATAAAAAAAAGCATTAAACCTTAGCACTTTTCGATTATGGACTTTTATTCTTGACAGTTTTAACAATTTTTTAACTGAATTTTCAATTTTTTAATGATTTAATTTTAATTTTTATTACTTCTAATTTCTTTTTTTAATTATTTACTGCAAAAAATATGTAAAATACAGATATTTATATACATTTATTTTTTTTAACCTAACTCTGTACAAAAAAATTCAAAAGTTAGAAATAATGAATTAATATTAAAAAAAATTATTTATTTATGCCTTTATGACAATAATTTATTGGTATCTTCGACTTATAACCTTTTGTAAAAATTTATTATGGAAAAGTTCCCATTTAGAATTCGACTTAATTTTGATTGGGACTGTAACGAATCAACCTCCTTAATCACTATTGCGACACAAAAAGTGCAATTTTGAAATCAGTGCGATAAATAGAAAATATCTGTCAGTGACTAAATACTCAATCTTCTCTCAAAAATTTCGTAACCGAAGAGAAAATTGTAATCACGAGGCGTGTAATTTTATGCAGAAAAGATAAAAACATACAAAAAAATATACAGTAGAATAACATCTCTCTTTGCAAATAAATTTAAAAGGAATTTCACATTAAAGCCAAGAGACAGAAAAATTGTAAAAAATAGAGAAATAACTTTTATGACATCTATTATTCATTGTTTTAAATTTATTTTCATGGTAACATTACTGCCACAATCAAGTTGCAGCTATACTCATGCTTACGTTTTCAAAGGATCCCGCACATACCTTATGGGATTTGGATCTCTGTTAAATTGATAAAAAATGGTTTTATTTTATAGTTTAAAGGTCACTAAGAAAAAGAATCCATGGGCGCATAGCCTAAAAACCAATAGATATTATGTTTAACGAAATTTTAGATATAGAGATATCCATTCAATTCACAATCTTAAGAAATCCTAAGCTCTAGACATATATTTTCAAGACATTGTAATCAAAGCAAATTTATTTTAATATTATGAAATATACAAATAATAATAATTTCCTCTAATTCCTAAGTGGAGCATAGGATTAAACAAAAAAGCTTAAATTACAGATTATTTTTGATATTTACGCTCAAAAACAATTTATGAAACGCTTGTATTTTTCGTAAATTTTAAGTATGTGATTATAGCTTACAGGATGACGAAAATTTCTGCATTCTGGTCTTATCCAGAGGTTCTCAAATAGGGGCCTGAAAATGCGGCGAAATGGTTCCAGTAAAGGATGGTACGGCAGTGTTTGCTTCGCGCTCGACTTGGCGGGGGCACTACCGTGCCCCCAGATATCTATTAGTTTTTAAGTTACGCGTGCCCATGGGCACTTTTCCTTAGTTACCTTTCGATCAATTTACCGAAAACCAAATCCCAAAAGATTTTTGCGGGGTCCTTTATAGCCACACGTTAGATCAGGGTATAATATTATACAATTTACTACATAGTTCATCTTTTCAACGTCAGAAAACAGCTCCAATAATCTATTTTTGAGTGTCACAGGATCAAAGGGTGATAACTGTAGCAATTAGACTAATTCAGTTTCTTTTAGTCGCGACTACGTAATCATAACCGATAAGAATCGGTGCGTATGAGTCATACAACTACGGCGACATGCACGCACTATAACGCACAAATAAATACCACATAATGCTGTTATTTTTAAATGCGTCTAGTGAATTAACTGATCGTTGATTATACGGCTTGTAGCGGAGTCACGCAACCGTCCAGACGCACCGATACACGCGTCACGAACACACTTAGTAAACGTGCCGATTCCCATTAAAGTACCTACTTATATTAATGTTTTGTTCGTATTTGGTTTCGCTTTTACATCGAATGTAACAGACGAATTGTTGCGTTATTTCTATTCACCTATTATTATTATTACAACTCGGTTTAATTTGCATTCCTCTGTTAATTCCAATCAGCCATGCAGTTAATAGGACAATTTCGTCAGGTTGTTCCTTTGTCGTGTTGTGGCTGTATAACAATATTTCTTTCTAAATTTTTGCTACTTAATTCCAATCGTATTTTTTAAGTAAACCTACCAGGTAGTATTTTGAGTTATTAATTTTTGAAGTGAAAACTTCTTTAGCGGCGTTGTACACTTTTTTTGTAATGGGTAAAAAATGTTAAACTCGCGTCAGATCTGACACGTCAGGCGTCAGGGTCACGTGACCCTGACGAGTTGTTGAGACGGTCTACCGTACTTGCTTCGGCAGTACATATACTAAAATTCGCTAGATGTCAGTAGCAATATAAGGTACATGCAGTGCAAAAAATTATAAGCTATAAGCTTTAACAAAACCTTAAGAGATGTCGCCATGTACTCAGGTTTCGTAAAACTACAAATTTAAAAAATTACAACCAGTGACTGGCTGCATGTAATTTTATAAATGTGTAGTTTTACGAAACCTGGATGCATAGCGATATCTCTTAATGTTTTGTCAAAGTTTATAGCTTATAATTTTTTGCACTGCATGTAACTTATATTGCTACTAGCGAAATTTAGTTTAAGTACATCTAGGTTTTCACTTCCGCCGGCACTCCCGGAGTTCAACCCGTCTTTTTTAATAGCCATATTCACCGTACCTAAGTAGTTATTTATTTGGTTCATATTTTGTTCTTATACTCCGAATAATTAATAGTGATATTTCAATTCACAAAACATAATTATGTTATTACTGCAGGTATAAATCTATTCTGTCTTACTTCCTGGGTATAAATTTTTATTCGCTGATAAAATAATAATGGCTGCGACATAGATCATTATACCTAACCTATAAGCGTGAAGTATTATATCTACAGTTTGTTCTTGTGAATGTATATATGTGTTGTTTATTAACCTTTTGTGAAGTGTATAGTTGTAAAAAATTAATCTTGGTGGGAGTTTTGTGTGCAGTTGGGTTAGGATAACACATTACTATTTTATGACATTTTTTGTTTTGACGTCTACACTAACGCCATCGGTCGGATTTTTGGGTGAACGTCACAATATTCAGGAAAAATACTAAGTGTATTTATCTTTCAAATAACTATTTTACCTGATAAAATGATTGGTGAATTGGAAGCAAATTTTAATATAACGAATAAATTAGATTAGTAACTTCCATTTTTAATAGTGTTTGATAAATATGGCCATAAGACATATTTATGGAACAAGGAAAAACTTATCAATAAATAAAATTATCGACCAATTTTTCAGACAATATATTAACAAAATATAATTAATACGGGATCGAAACGTTATTGTATTAATTATATTTTGTTAATATATTGTCTGAAAAATTGGTCGATAATTTTATTTATTGAAGAGTTCTAATCAGACGTTAATCAAAGATTTGAAGGAAAAACTTATATACACATCGATTAATTTTGATGTATCTGTTACCGTAAAAACCCGTTTTCAGTTAGAACGCGTATTTACTAGTTAAAACTAGTTTTCACTAAACGCCCTCGTTAAAACTAGAATTTACTGTTGGTAAAAATGAATATCAGTTAAAACTAGTTTTAACTAGTCAAAACGCGTTTTAACGGCACCAAGCAGTTAAAACTGATTCCACAAAGTTTAGAGGTCGCGTCATGTGATATAAACCAAGGGACGCGATGGAAAGAGGCATTATTAACAAGGATATTACAGATTGATCAACATGAAAAAAAAAGAAAATCACTATAAAACTTTAATTAAAATTGCCAATATGGCTGTTTGATCTTCATAAGGAAAAATGTTCTTTTACTGTGTTATGTTACTAACTTAAAATATTCTTTGGGATGTTTCAATTCGTAAATATTTAAATAAATATTGTATTAAATAATATGTTATCATATAACGTTTCTTTTTCAAATGACTAGGAGGAGTACTAATTATTTTTGTTTGCTATTAATGACTTTGTTAAATGTGTAAGACTTTAATAAAAGTTGCCAATATGGATGTTTGATCTCCATAAGGATATTTTTATAATACTAATTAAGTAATATCAACGTTGTTCAGATGTTACTATTCACAAATGTTCTCAATAAATATTTTAATTATTAACATGTAATAATGTTTATTTTTTAATCAAGGCTTCATTCTATTAAATCAATCCTCTGAAACACAATTTTCTAGTTACTACTAGTTTTGTCTAACGCTCACAGTTAAAACTAGTTTTACCTCAAAATCAATCTTCTAAATCAGTAAATTCTAGTTGTTACTAGGAAATTCTAGTTTTAACGAGGGCGTTTAGTGAAAACTAGTTTTAACTAGTAAATACGCGTTCTAACTCAAAACGGGTTTTAACGGTAACATATCAAATTCGAAACTTAGATTCTACACTAGTCTAATAATAATTAGTGTCAAGACGATTTGCCAATATGACCAGGTTAAACCATATTCCAGCACATCGTGGGGCTGTGAGGCGCCAGTTTTATTCTATACTGACACTTGAGATTATGAAACACGAACAAGACAGGACAAAGGGGGATTGGGTGGTTGCCGACGGCGTATAATTCACTGTCAAAAGTTCTGTGCGTATCAGATCGGGTTACATCTGTCAGCAGTCGTCGGGACTCGACACTGCTCCGTCCCGCTGTTCCGCGCGTCCCGACGTACCTTCCGACGATGACGATGACGTGCTGCAGCGTCGCACGAACGCGGCGTAGCCGTGGCAGCTATCGGAGTCCCTACATCCCCGGTCCTTATTCCCGTGCCGACTTGTTTTCGCAACCCCTCGTCCCATCCATTTCTTCTCTCTTTTGACATCCTTCCTCTCTCCCTTTCTCGCTCATCTCCAAACCGAATCACTCATACCATTCTCTCATTTGCTCTTGTTCTCTTCAACTCGTCATGACACGGGCTTGTGAAACCTTTGAACTTCTTCAACAACTTTACGATATTGCTACAGGGGACGTTTTAAATGACTTGCCAACGTCGTTCTTTCTACAATTCCTCATCGGTATTACATGTAATACGTGTGCGTTATCATTTTGTGATTTTGTGTTTATATTATTTAAAATTATTTCATACTGCATTAGTCAGTTTATTGAGAGACTAGCGGTCCCGTCCGGTTTCACCCGGGTGTAAAAGAACGAATGGGGAAGGGAGGAACATGAGTACACACATTCATCTTAGTTTACCGAGATGAATGTTGTGTCCAAATTTCATGATGATCGGAGTTACCGTTCTAAAGTTTTTGTTGATAAAAAGCAGTATTTATACTTTTTTTAACTAATAATTCAATAAAATTAAAATAAATTTTAATTTAAGCCTTAGAAGAAAGCAATGTAAAAAATAAAAAAAAAAATAAAAATATAATCGCCCAACGTAGGGCTCGAACTCACGACCCTGATATTGACAGTCGTGTGCTCTACCGATTGAGCTAGCCGGCGTTGTATTCTTATAGCGCTAATATGAGTATATTTAGCTAGTGCATTTCACCTGAATAGAAGCTTATTTTTGAGATACATTTTGCAACATTTTTCATTAATGCTCCGCTCCTAATGGTCGAAGCCTGATTTTATATAGCCTATAGCCTTCCTCGATAAATGGGCTATTCAACAAAAAACATTTTTTTCAATTTGAACCAGTAGTTCCTGAGATTAGCGCTTTCAAACAAACAAACAAACTCTTCAGCTTTATATATTAGTATAGATGACTCGCCATTACACAGTGTGTGAAATGACACCGAAAAATGTTATGTTCGGCTGATAATTAATTAATGTTTTTTTTAACATATACGAGGAACACCAGTTTTTGGTACACCCTTGCATTCACTATTCTCTATTAAAAAATTATTATGCAAACTTTTTGTAGATCGGTTTAATTGTGTTTATAAGGTGCTAAAATAAAGCGTAAGAGAATTGTTATTTTATGTTTATCTTTTGTAGGTTAACGATCTGGAATTAAAATAAAATACAAATTTATTTTTACAAATACCTGGTAAATTTGGGTTAATTTGACCTTTGTTCTGTGACATTTACCTACTTTATAATACATGCCTTTACCTTCAGCTGTCAGTTCAAATTTTCCACACTTGAAACTTTTACGATTACAAGGGGAGTCGAAAAATGTAAAAATGTACTCCGATTTCGTTCTAGGTTTTGAATATAGACGCAATTTATAATGTTGGTGTCTAGAAGTTTAATTACACAAATTGAAGGGAATTATAACTAAACTATTGAAAGACTGCATTGTGCGGATTTATATTTTAACTTCTATTTTAATATTCTTTATAAAAAAATTAGAACAACCGGACGTGGAGACCTTGAATGAATTTTTGACTCGACTTTATTTACAACTAAAAATATCAATGAATTACTTTATTTTCAAAGACAATTCACAAACCAAGCTATAAATATTTTTGCTCTGAAAATAATTTTTAGCATCTTTCATTTAACTAAATTTATTTGTTAGTCAATTTTGGCCAACATTTGAAGCAGTTTAAATATTTTTTTCTTTTATAGATAGATAGATAGATAGATAGATTATTTATTTGAGAATCACAATACGTGGGTACAAAAACGTCAAGTAGTCAATTATAAAGAAAAATTAAAAAAGTCGTTAATACTGTAAAAACAGTTTTGCTTAAAAATTGTATTTAATTTACTCTTAAAATTTTTTAAAGGTAAAACTTGTATGTCTCTTGGCAGCATGTTATAAAGCTTTTTGGCCATGTAATCTGGGGCAGCCTGGGACAGATTTAGCCTTCTTTGAGGTAAGCATATTTCATTTTTTGATCTAGTGTTGTAACTATGGAAGTCAGAATGGCTTTCAAAACGGTTGATGTTGACTTTTGCATATATAAGACATTGATAAATATATAGTGACGGTAACGACATTATTCCATGTTTTATAAATAAGGGATAGCAATGTTCATTGTATTTGACCTTACTTATAATTCTCACAACTTTTTTTTGAAGTAAAAGTAAAGTTCAATACAATTTTGTCATTTAAAAGCATTTTAATGTAATATTTTATTGTACCGAATACCGCCTAAAGTTAATTTCGTTTCCGCTGTCGTGTGCTTTTCGCTAACATCAAAGTCGTGACATCTAGCGCCAATGACCGGCGAACCCACTGCCACTTTTATACATTATGTTAAATGGGACAACTAGTAAAAAGTGAATCAAAATTAAATTTAATGTGCAACATCAAACTCGCGACATCTAGCGCCATTGACCGGCAAACCCACTGCCACTTTTAACATTATGTCAAATGGGACAACTCGTAAAAAGTAAGTTAAAATTAAAGTTAATGTGCAACATCAAAGTTTCAAACCAAATGGGAAAAAAGAAAAATTAAAGTTTATAAAAACTGTGATCAAACAGTTCAATACTATTAGCGAACATCTCTGTTAATTATTTATGTATTTTTACAGTTAATAATGCAGCATTATCAAATTGTCATATTATATCTTTGACTTTATATCTCTACATACTGCAGTAAAAATTCCATCTTTCGCCGCTAAGCGCGCACGGTCGTTCAGCGTCTCCCTTCCAAGCAGCTGCACATAGCGATAACTACAGTTTAGGAGAATTACAATACCTGGTTTGGCACTACGATTTAAATGCAACTAAAAATTTAAGTCAGTTCGATGCAAATAACTGTTTGCTAAATGTTACACATGTCTGTCATAATGACAGCGATACCTCTAAATGTGCACATACATCCTAAAATAGGACAGAAGATAAAACGGAAAATAAAGACCGAGTAAAAAAGACAGAGAGAGAGAGGTAAACAGTCGACAAGATGTCGGATTCTCTTGTGTGCAAATTATAAACGCCCTTCACTTCGAAAACATAGTTTACTTTACCCTGGCTGGTTCTTCGTATCCACAAGATTTGTTCCAAGAGACTAAAGGCATGAACTTTTAATACAAGACATACATGCGTAATAATGCTTGGGGCGTGAATAAATTAACCGAAACTCAACTCTTCACGTATTTTAGGTACCTACGTTGATTTTATTTACATTTGGTGATTTCACTATGAGTTTAGGCAAAAATTTTGAGCTGCGAGATCTTTTTTTTTACTTCAAGCTAATGCCGAGCGCAGTGGCGTAGTGGTGAAAGCATTAGACTTGCATTCGGGATGTACCGGTTCGAATCCCGATGGGAACAGATGTGGCTGGGACTTTTTCCTGCTGCCCCTCGCCGAGAAACGGTAATTCCTGTACCGGCCATCTTGTTGAGGTTTTTCCTTAATAATTCAGGATAAATATCGAGATGGCTGCTTATACACGGCCATGGTCGATTACCTGTCAAACTCCTATGCTCAAAATTTGTCTACCTTATCCTAATGTCCTAAAATTCCTTCATTCGCCCATTTCTATTAATTAAGTGAAATTTTATTTTCTTTATTATTATAAAACATAATATAATAAAACATTTCTCTTATCGAGCCTGCAATACCTAATAAATTTAAATCTTAAAACAGGAATTATAGGCCTGCAGCAGGAAAGTAATTTTCATAAAACCAATAAGTGCGAGATAATTCGTTCTTTCGAAAAATTGTCGAAAGTATATTAAATTCTGGACACTGTAGAGTCTACAGAAGGATTTCGCAACCTTTTTAGCGTTGAGACTCCCCGGATAATATATAATATTTTCATGCATAAAAAACAACCGCACATTATTTTAACAACGTTTATTTGCCAATTACAACTTTAATTTATACAAAATAAACAGTTAACATACAATGTAAACTTCAATCAAAAACGAAACGAAGAATAGACTTTTCAGAGACCGACTGTATCAATGAATTTATGATGTTATAACTACGCATAAAAATTTTTCCGCGTCCTCCTTGCCATCTCTGAATGCCCCCCTAGGAAGTCGCGCCCCACTGGTTGGGTAATCCTGATTTAGAGTATTCTGACTTGATATACTTTCGACAAACCAAAATTAGTGCATCGGATCCTTCCCAAGTGGCAGCCTCAAAGTTAAAAATCGTATTAACCGTGTATTTTTCAAGCTCCCACTCAAATTTATATGAGAATATATTATGACAAAAATGCATACCAGTAATTCCGACTCCAAAAATAATATAAGACAACCGATTTCAAACCCCGTAAACCCTTAGATAGCGATTTTGTGTTGAACCGGAACATAAATGACAAAATTCACCCACCATATTGAAGCAGCCACCTTGATTTTCTAAATATTGAACAAAAGTTTCAAATCCGCAGTATTGAAAACCCTTAAATATCTACTTTGAATTGTATCGGAACATAAATGACAAAATCATATGTATATATTACTTTTTCCCTCAAAAAGATTATATTTTGAGTTGCACTATAATATTATAGCGTGCAAGCAAAGCATACAGAAGTTTTACAAAGCTAAAACGTACACAAAGCAATGGAAAGGACAGTGATCTTGCAAAAGACACAAATGTTCAGTAAGGAAATAAAGATGAAATATGATAAAAAAGAATATCATAAATTCTCTGGTCACGTTTCTAAAATGTTTAAGAACTTTTATAAAGTACTGATGTATGCAATAATAGAAGGCCAAAAGAGTTTCTTATCGATAAAATTTATTATCTCAAAAATAAGCGACACAGTTTAAGGTGTTTATAATTTAGACAAATATCTAGGCATTTTCTTAAAAACGTTGGCATTATTATCTTAAATTTTATCCTTCTTATGACCATATTTACCGAACGTGAGTACGTTATTTATTTGGTTCATTTGTTCTTTAGGTAGCTATTCCTCCGAATAAATAGCGATAACTCAATTCACCAAATATGATTATGTTTACTGCAGGTATAAATCTATTCTGTCTTACTTCCAGGGTATAAACATTTATTCGCCTGATAAAATAATAATGGCCGTCGCATAGATCATAATACCTAACCTATAAACATGGATTACTACAGTTGCTCTTGTAAATTTATTTATATGTTGTTTATTAATCTTTTATGAAGTGTATAGTTGTAAAACATTAAAGCTAGTGGAAGTTTTGTGTGCAATTGGGGTAGGATAAAACATTATTATTTTGTGAAACATTTTTTTAACGTTTACTCTAACGCAATCAGTCGGTTTTTGGGTGAACGTCAAAATATTCAACAAAAAGAGCAAGGAGTATAGTACTGTGTATATTTATTCTTTAACTAACTTTTCTACCTGACATTTTGGTTGGTGAAGTGAAAGTAAATATTGTAACGAATAAACTTGTTCGAAAATTGGTAACTTCTATCTTTACAATATATCTACGTAGTATAAAAAAATTGGTTGTCTGTAAAGTCGGTTTACGGACGATAGTTTTACGTGATAACGTATTCCGTAATACATAACCTAAATTTTAGCAGCTGTCAAACTTGGGCCGAAGCATACTGCGCTCTCGCTTGCACGCACAGGGTCAGGCGGAACGTTAGGAACGTTACACTTTTTCGTGCGTGCAGCTGGTGTTTCATCAATTTATAAGACGTTATCACGTCAAAAGATAATTATTAATTTTCAGGTAAGTTATACCTACGTAAAATATGTTTTATTCACTCTGTGTCAGAGTTTTATAAATGATTTATAAGCGTAATATTCTTAGTATCTAGTAAAATGAAAGGTATCCCTTAGAGTCATTTAATTCTGTGTAGAGAATAATTTGAGTGATATAATATTATAATCATTCATACTAAACAAGCATAGATAAATTATATATTTTTTTTTATTTATGTAAAAAAGTGTGCTTCGACTCTTTGATGAGCTAATCTGCATTTCGGAATAATAATGGAGTGACACGTGTAGAACAAAAAATTAATAAATTTTAAAATATTCAGTTTTACAATAAGATTCGGAAGAAATTTTAGTCGACTCTAGATGCAGGAGTATCTTATTCTTCAGACGTCTCTATAATATGTTTTAAAAAAATATTTAATTTCCACAAAAACAACAATGTAAGTAATAATTGTTGAAAGTTCTATTTAAAAAGTTTCATGCTATGAACAGAAAGTTATTTTAAACTTTATTATAAAGACAGAAGATGTCAGAAAGAACAATGCTAAAAGAGAAGAGAAAAGTATATGCCATTAGTAAGAATAAAAAAGGCCTATAATGAAATGTGGGAGATCGACAAATAGCTTGGGTGATGATCTCTATTGTAAGTCGTTATTGAAGTCGATGGATTTCACTGTTAGCATCGTATTTTGCTACTTTATTCATGTCATCCTTGGATTACAAATTTAGTTTAAATTAAGAAGTAAAAAAAATTCTAAAAACATATATTCATATACAGGAACTAATTATAATACCTTTTTTTATATTAATTAATTTTTTTAATCAATACAAATAATTAATAAAATCGTAATTGCCGGTATTTTTTCATATGATAACCGAATTTTTACATATTTGTCAGCCTGCTTGTATATTCGTAAGCTTGTTCCGTGTTCTCTCAATTAACTATCGACTCGATTTTGATCTGACTTTCACTATGTAGGTAGCCTCAGACAATAAAACCGCGAGCGAAACAAGAGGTGAAGGATAGTTTTAAGATAATTTGATGCCGTTATAATCTTAGTAATATAATATCAGTTTGTAAATTTTCTACATAAAATTTGAAAAGATCTGGTTCTTTTCATCTTTTTATGAATGATAACAAAAACGAAGGCACCTACCTAAGCGTCACAAAAAAACAAATGAATACCTTCTGTAATATATGTAGGTAAAACGAAGTAGAAACTGAACTTCAAAAAGGGATACAAATGCAAAGAGAGAAAGGAAACTGATAATTACGTAGATTCAACAGCTGGAAAATAATTTTAATTCAGTTTTTGCAGCAGCTCTCTGAGCTTTCTAGTGTAACTTTGTACTGGGTTATTTTCGTGGATATCTAACAGGCACAATACTGTTGTACCATCAGCGACTATGTAAAAGCTAAACGTACATTCACAACGAGGCGACTTTTATTTTTTGTCTAAATAAAATAAATGAATATTAAGAAAGTTTAATACAATACTAGCTTTCCGGTCCAGCTTCGCCCTGAGAAAACTAACTTAGTCTAACTGTAAAAATCGGGAAGAGACCGAGTGACGGATCTGCCAAGCATATTAAAATGTATAGTAATTTCGGTGATAATGCAAAGCTCGCAGCTGGAGAATTTTTTTATGATGGACAGATACGAGTATTTCAATAATAGTTAAAATATTCACATCAAAGTCCTAATAACAGATCAGTCCCAGTAATTAAATCTTGCATACTTAATGATCAAAGTTTAATACAATTATATTTCACGCATCCTGCAGCGATAGTTTATTTCACTGTTGGGTACAGCATAACAATTACTTGAAAACTTATTCAGCACAATAATTAGCAAAATCCTAGTATGAGATGATTACAAATGGTTTAGTTTTGAAATTTTTAGTTGTTTCATATGTAGTAGTACAACATTTATATCGTCATTTATTCGTTGCCTCACGCCTTTATTATGGATTTTGTTAATAGATATAAGTTTTAAAAAACTACTGAAAAATTAAAAAAAATTGTTCTCAACTTTAATAATGTAGCAAAATTGACTATTTTCAATCACTGGGATCGAACCTACAACCTTTAGGCTACGAGGCAAGCGTTATCTTGGCGACACCTTACACGCAAAAAATTGGTTGTCTGTAAAGTCGGTTTACGGACGATAGTTTTACGTGATAACGTATTCCGCTCGAATATCATATTTAATAATACATAACCTAAATTTTAGTAGCTGTCAAACTATATTTTTACCGACAAATAATTTGATCAACCAAAGCAAAATACATATTTTTAAGCAATTATAAAAGACATTTAAAAGAATGTATATATATTATATATTTTTTAACAAACCGTATAATTTATCTGGCCATCTGTCAGATGTAGCTTTCGCTGGAACAGCCGAAAAAATGTTGAACGCACACTACTCTCTGACGTCACGCGAGAAGAGAGAGACTATCGCTTATATCGCGCTCTCGCTTGCGGAACATTACTCTTTTTCGTGCGTGCAGCCGGTGTTTCATCAATTTATAAGATGTTATCACGTCAAAAAGTATAAATACTGCTTTTCATCGACAAAAAATTTTGAACGGTAGATAACTCCGATCATCATGAAATGTCGGTAAACTAATATGAATGTGCGTACTCATGTCCCTCCCTTCGCCATTCGTTCTTTTGCACCCGGACGGGACCGCTAGTTTTCTATATAATATAAACGTCATTTTATGTGGCTGAAAACAAGGTGTGCGTCTGAGTTCACTTGGCGTGACGTGAGAACATGAACTGTACGGGAGATGATTCGAATAGGAGGTTTGGTTCGCAAAGGTTGGTTACTGTGTCCCGCATCTGATTTCACGCTGCCGAGATTTAGGATATGATAGCAATCCCAGTCGAGATACGTTTGCACAGCATGACACCAGACCAGTCTCTGAATACTGTGTTACTGTGCGATCGGCGAAAGAAGACCGGTGGGGAAAGGGCAAGAAGTCGTTGATGTGTTCCCAAATTATCGGAATTCATAGGCGGCGCATAGCAAGGCATGCAAACAATGTATAGCTTTAAATTTTAAGGCATTATTTTGAGCCTCTAACTCGCACATTTTAATTACATTCGCTATGACCTCCCTAGCGCCACTTCTAACTGTTTTTCCCTTTTTACTTTCCATTTTGATGATATTCAGACAACACCCCTCAACTTAGTCCGTGAACGCACACCTATGTACTGTCTGGTGTATGATTTTTTTGTACTGTTAGCAAGTGTCGCTGTGTAGTCGTACAGCTATGGCAATAGTACAATTATCGCGACACGACAATTGCGACACGTTTGGTCGACTGGACTCCCTTATTGCATAGAAGCGGTTCCAGGATCATTACCTTTTACTAATATAAAATACATGTGCGCTCTTCTGCAATAAGGTCATAGGACTACATTCCAAAGACCGGTCTTCTTTTAAAAATCCAACAGTATATAGAATCCTCATAATATTATAGCCTTGACAGATAAAGGAACGCGTCATCACAACTGAAACTGTCAACCGACCATTTTCTTATTCATATTCAAAATTAATTCTTAACTTGACATGTATTCGAATTATGTATTACCGAAAGTGACAAAGAAAATGAAACAACGCTGCGAAAAATATATAGCGTACATTTTCCACTTCTCTAGAATATTATGTGCTTAAAAAATGTAAAGAGGGAATTGATAAAGACAAATTGACAAAGGCTGTCGCTTTATTTCTCCCATTAAATGCATCACAAAAGAATTTTAAAAAGGATCCCCCTTTAAAAAATATAATATATATATATAAATCCCTATCTATATTTAAGTACGTAATACATTAATATTGCAAACGAAATGCATAAAAGGTTGTGTAAACAAGGAGACAATTTCTTTTCGTATTATTATTAACACAAAATATAAAAAAACGAGTCTCTAAAGTCTAAAGGATGATAAAAGATTCTTTATGAATGCCAAAATTTATTTTTATATGTCTTAGGTGATTTTCGCATTTATAACGAGATCTACTGTATCAGTATTGCCTTTACCAATATTAAAAAACCTTTAAAAGCTGAACTTATTATTAATTACGTTCTCAACATTCTTCCAACACGTAAAACTATGATTTTTACAATTCCAACCCACAAGTGAGGAATGGTACTAGTTTAGGTCAAAAATCACATTTCAAAATTTTACAATATCTTTCTGTTTTGAGGTCCCTTGAATCCAAAATACATATATTTGGAAAAACTCTGCGTCTGTTAGTCTGTGAGCACGATATAGCTCAAACGGATGGAAACTAAATTTTGGGAGGATGTTTTGTTTGCAAATATAAAGAGTCCTATTGTTTTTGGGGAAAATCGGCGTATGTGCAGAAGAGATATATGCTATAACGGTTTTTTTTATACAATAATGGTATACTTTTCATAACGGCTTATTATAATATTTATTTTTTCATTAAAGTTTTGTTGAAAATTTTTTTAACAGTTATAGTTTTGGACATATTTAAAAATTTAAAATAATCAGCTGTTCTTTTGTTTTGTTAATCTGTCAGAAATAAACGCTTTGATTATTTTTTACATGACGTAAAACATAATGTAGGTAACCATTGCAAATATAATATTAAATACTAACCATTTACGCGATATCACAAATTTTATTCTCTTTATTATGCTATATTTATTATCAATATTTTAAAGTTGGAATGGTCCCGTTTGGAATTTTTTAGTTTAAAATGATCTTGCGACTCATAAGTCACCATTGCAGATTTTTTGTACGCACATTACACGATAAAAATGTTGGTATACAAAACATAAATTCAATTTTAAATTGGAAAAGCATACGCAAATCGTATCAAGTAAAATTACTTTTAAATTAACATCTAGTGTTGGCATCCGCAAAATGTATTGGACTAAACCGATTACATCACAGAGGATTTAGTCCCGTAGCTCCTGAAATAGATTTGCTCAACTTGTACACAATCTGTTGGAGGTTCTTGAAGCCGTATCCCTAGACGAAATAATCGACTTACCCCTGGGATGCAATAATTTATTATGTTCAATCTAGTTTATGAGATCAAGCAAGCGGTCAACTCTTATCAGGCACGATTTATTATATAATTCAGTGTCTTATAAAATATTATGTCCCAGTTAAAACATATTTAAAATAGCAAAAATCCAAATTTCACAAAAAAAGTAAAATTTAGAGGGTCGAAACAATTTTGATCGTAGTATAGAAAAGAATAGCACTTATTCTACGGTAATTTACTACAATAATTATATTATTTTTTTTTTAACTTCCCGCTATAAAAAAAAATTAACTTATACTTGGCTGTCAACAATAATAAAAAATAAAATTGTTTATAAAAATTAAACTACTAAACACATTTCAGTCAATTTAAATAGGGTTCTGGTCTGATAGTAAACAAAGCGAATAAAATAAGAGGGCCCGACCAAAATTGCGATCTGTATTGCTCGGACGTACGTACATCCGCACATCCAACTGCTATTCGTGATTTTCAATTACATTTTTAGTAATAATAATGAGTTGATCTAAAAATGGTTATGTTATATGGAACAGAATCTCATCTTTTCCAAAAAAAAAAATTGGTTGTCTGTAAAGTCGGTTTACGGACGATAGTTTTACGTGATAACGTATTCCGTAATACATAACCTAAACCTCCCAAAATTTGGTTTCAATCCGCTTATCCTTGGTGTCGGAATGATAAGAAATGTCAAAAGTGACGTTTGCAACTGTCAAAGTATTATGTTCTAATAATAATTAGTTATTCCAATACTTAACTTAGAAGGCGTTGCATTTCACAAAATACTAATGTCAAAAAATTGAATTAAACATTAGAAATGCAGCCGTTTTCATGTTAAGACAAGACATACGTTATTTTCTAATTTCCATGTACGGCAAACAAAGACGACCGACCGCGTCGCGCCATGCATTAGACAACATTGCATTTATACAACTATTTTTCTATATAAATTTGTATAAAAAAACTGTTTAGGCAAATTGTGTTATACGAAATCTATATAAAATGTTCTCCTCTTTCGTTTAAAACTGGTTTCAAACCGATCTGATTTAAATTGAGCGAGAAATTAGCAAAAAGCACGCACAGGGTCAGGCGGAACGTTACGCGTTATGAACGTTAGGAACGTTAGGATTTTAGGAACGTTACACTTTTTCGTGCATGCAGCCGGTGTTTTATCAATTTATAAGATTGGTGATTCATCCAATTTATAAGACGTTATCACGTCAAAAAACAATTTGAATAGATTTTAGAAATAGCTTCTTGTATGAACGAAAGTCAGCTCTGACGCACAAAGCGATAATAGAGCACATACTTATTTAGATATTTCTAAACATAATTTTTTTTTAAATATTTCTTGTCGGCTAAAATTACAAGATAGTTAAAAATTATTAATTGAGAACGGTGACACGGCCAAATATTACTTGATTGAATATCTTCTCGGAGTATGTAATATTTCGCATGTGTTGTAGATAGTGACGTAGGTATACGAGAGACAATAGTGTGCATGCGGGGACGGTGGTAACGGCTATCACTCTGGCTCCTGCGAGAGAAGCCCGCAGGAAATTGCATGTCGTATCCTGCCACCGCTACGGCCCGCTACCAACTCTGTCCTACCCGAATGTGTTTGTGCCCGTTATGAAAACAGGACCAGAACTAACGGCATGCAATCGACCTCTCACAGGTTCTAACGACAGACAGATAACCTTATGCCGGATATATCAATTCCCTATCTAAAATGTAATTAGACTCGGATTTGGTGAATTAATCATATACCTCGCTTTTAATATTATTTACCGTCATACAGGGTGCTAAGATTTTTGATTTTATCATGTTTTGTGAATATTATTGAAGTGAAAACTTCTTTAGCGGCGTTGTACACTTTTTTTTGTAATGGGTAAAAAATGTTAAACTCGCGTCAGATCTGACGCGTCAGGCGTCAGGGTCACGTGACCCTGACGAGTTGTTGAGACGGTCTACCGTACTTGCTTCGGCAGAACATATACTAAAATTCGCTAGATGTCAGTAGCAATATAAGTTAAATGCAGTGCAAAAAATTATAAGCTATAAGCTTTAACAAAACCTTAAGAGATGTCGCCATGTACTCAGGTTTCGTAAAACTACAAATTTAAAAAATTACATCCAGTGACTGGCTGCATGTGATTTTATAAATGTGTAGTTTTACGAAACCTGGATGCATAGCGTAGGGTATATCTCTTAATGTTTTGTCAAAGCTTATAGCTTATAATTTTTTGCACTGCATGTAACTTATATTGCTACTAGCGAAATTTAGTTTAAGTACATCTAGGTTTTCACTTTCGCCGGCACTCCCGGAGTGCAACCCGTCTTTATTTTAAGATTTCATTGCATCGTTATCATAAGATAGGGATTAGTACAGACGTTCTGAAACTTTAGTAATTTGTAGAGTCAATGCCTTCATGAGAAAAATACTAAATGTGACCGCAACCACCGGAATCGTCATATTGGCAAAATGGCGCAAAAACAGTTTCTTTGAAATATCTCGCTTCGGGAAAATATTTTTTCTTTAAACTAAATCAGCAGCAGCCATGCGAAGTATTTCTGACAGAGTTATGGTGTTCCACAATTTAGCAATAATTATTTAATCTTGACAACATTTTGTATACTTATATAAGACGTACGTTGCCCTAACGGTTCTGAAATTTTTAGCTTTCCAAGTTTAATATTTTATATTTTTATTTTTTATTTTATTTGTAAATCTGGCAGGCTAACAGACAATGTCCAGTAACAAGCCTGCTCTCAATATTATACAATAATTATTATACAAATGTATATAAAATTTTGAAAGCAAACTTGTAAAACGGAAATAATGTAAATAACGTGTATTAAGAAATATATACAGAATGTTTTAAAAGTCTGGGAACGGCTTAATATTTCTTATCGGGTAAGCCGGACTAAAAATTTTAAAATGTTTTTTTTAATAATTTTTTTCTATCTATCGAATGGCAAAATTACTATTTCATAGGGCCCAATTTTTAACATAGTAAAATTTCATCCCGAAGTGTTTAAGATAATATTAAGTAACCGAATTCCAATTAAGATTTATTTAAATTTAGCCTTATTAGGGTCCCTACAAAATGGCTTTAAGGTTCAAAATCGAGCTTTAGAGAGATCCATTTGTAAAATTTCTGCTCAAAACGAATATTTTAGGTAAAAGTAAGTCAATCATTTCAAATTTCGATATTTATTGTACAGAACCTATTTTTAGATCTTTCTTAGAAGATCTACATAGAACCCGAGGATAAAAAAAATACAAAGACGTATTCGTATGTGACATTTTCCGCAAAATTCGAATATGAAATAAAAAAAATATAGTTCTCATTTAAAATTTCAAAGTTGGACCCTAGGGGATCTTTTTAGGTTCCTCGAGCTCAAAATCTAATTTTGCCATTCGATAGACGGAAAAAGTTATTGAAAAAATCATTTTAACCGTTTTAGTTCGACTTGCCCGGTAAGAAGCATTAAGCCATTCCGGGACTTTTGAAACACCCGGTTTATACCTACTATGTATTTCGAACAATAATGCAAAATTTCATAAATAATTTTAACATAAATAACGATCTTTGCAACGAGTTTACCACTGGTACGCGGAAAATCCGAAAGAAAACTGATCTAGAATTAAAAATATTAAACTTGGAAGGCAAAAAATTTCAGAATTGTAGGTAAGGTCAATAGATTTGAAATTAAATTTTGCCAAGATGGAATAATTAATTATTATTGGTAAATTGTAATACACTTGAAGAAAAATATATGACGTATTTTGTAGAAAATTTAATTCTATTTTATTTTAATATAAACATTTTTTACTATAATATGAGGCATCCAAAACGTGATACTTTTAAGAAACTGTTTTTAGATTTATGTATATCTATATTATAAAATTAGTCGTATTATAACACTTTTCTGGTCATTTGGCATAACGTTTTGTACCTACATTGATCTTAATCTTTGCAGTTCAAGCCCCGCGCGAAGCTAACGTTTGTCTCCAATTTCAGGCCAGAGTTAATTTCTATATTATTTGCTTTTGGTAACAAAATTCACAGTAACTTTGCAGATCCTTAGCTAACAAAGTTACATAGGTAACTTGTGCTCACTGTGTAGTAAAATTAACAACGAAGAGATGAATCGGGTATGTTATACAGGTACGAGCGTTTGTTATAACTTTATGGAATTTATATTGTATATAGAATATTTGTTAGTATAAATCAAAGGTAAGAGTACGATAACTTGCTATGCAAAATATCCACTGGAAATTCACAATTACTTATTGTTTTATATAACATATAACAGCGTTATTGGTCGTTTTAAGTGCGGAAAATTAATTTTTATAAATTAATTTAAAAAAATTAAATATGGTATAGTAAGTTGATTTAGAGTATATTATTTACTATAGCGATCGCTATCTTGTCTCATATAGTGATAAGAAAAGAGAAAGCTATATATACCTGTATCTATGATAAACAAAGACAGAAATATCAATTGGTTGGAATGAAATACAATTGAACGTTCAGGGCAGAGTCGTATTTGGAAATTTTAATTTATAAAACGAATTTTAAATTTAAAACTCACATTTTCATGAAGATTGAAAACCACCGCTTTTTTTGATAAAGGGGTATGCGAATTGTCTCGCAGTGAAACGGGAAGGGGCAAATGTGGAGTTTTTAAAAAAACAATTCCGGGGTGAACGATAAACGGGTATGTGAATTGTAATTCTGGGGTGAACGATAAAGGGGTATGCGAATTGTCTCGCAGTGAAACGGGAAGGGGCAAATGTTGAGTTTTTAAAAAAACAATTCCGGGGTGAACGATAAACGGGTATGCGAATCTAAATACGACCCTGCTTCCATAACACAATCGAAAGCTGCATACAAAGTGAGATAGTTATACAATAAGTCTACACCAGTTGCTATGACGTGTATTTGTGATTTTTGATTGGTTAGATTCAAAAAATGACAGTGAAAGACGAAAAGTAGTTCCATTTTTTTCATGTATTTTTGAGGAAATTAGTGAATAATCCGCAAAGTTTTTTTTTTAACGTCAGAATTTGGCGTTTTCTATGACTTAAAAACAAAAATTTCAAAATTTGGGTGCATAGTGTTATCGAACTGGACCCTAAATCAAATTATTGGAATTTGTATAAAAATATCATAAATGTCTACTTGAAAAACGGAATTGACAATTTCCATTCATTTCTGTATTTTGTCTTTATGTGAAATTAAAATTTCTGTGTTGGATTTTATGTTACATTTTTAATCTTGGCAGGATTAAATGTGTTATTTTTCTTCTTGTTATATAAGAACGATAATTCCGTTTTTCTGTATGGCACAGAGTCGGAGTTTAAAACCAATTACGATTATTTGAGTTGTCTGCAATAAAAAATAACTTTGCTTATATAAACAGATAAAATGTTAAAGTATTCTTAAAAGTTTGTTTTGTAAAGCAGTTTCATCATGTACCAGGTTTGTCAAACCAGAGGCAGTATTTGTTATTTCAAATTATTTTCTTCCCAATACATCTTTGGATATCTTAGATATATGGCAAAAGCTAGAAAGTTTTCTCATTATAAATTGTTCAATTTTGGAGTCACAGCACAGCCAATTATCCTTATTATTAATTTAACTAGTGTGACCTATGCGAATTATTCGCACTAAATAAGTATAATAATTATCACTTTACAAAATTATTTTTTAAATATGGTTGCAGGTATTCAATTCGTTTCTAATTTGGCACACTGCTTATAACGTTCTTCTTTTTGTTGTATTACAATATGAAGCTCAGATGACAGATCGAAGAAATATTTTACTAAAATTGTCATTTAGAGGCGTAAGTAGCAAAAGCGTTGAGCTAAGCCGTCAGATGGCTGTAACGTTGTTCAGCGTTGCTCGCTGTTTCAAAATTAAAGCCGTTAGATGGAAGTATGCAGCATTGTATCTGTTGTATTACAATATGAAGGTCAGATGACAGATCGAAGTGTTGACGTTGTTTCAAAATTAACGCCGTCAGATGGCAGACGTTGTTCAGCGTTGCTGTATTTTAATTAATTTACAAAAACAAAAGGAATAATAATTTTTTTAGTTGTCGATGTCAGTAGAGCAAGCATAAGATAGTAAAGTAATAAAGTTATACAAAAAGCAAATGTCAAAAATATTGGTGAACCCACATTTAAGGGTGGGTTACATGCTAGTTTAATAATTGTTTTTACTTCCAAAAGATGGCTAAAATAAATGTTTTGTATACTTTATACTCACATCAAATACAGGTCATTTTTTCGTTTTTTTTAATAAAACCGAACTTCACGTAGGTAAAAAAACATTCAATGGTACATTGCTGTTTATGTTTTACATACCAAATTAAAAAGTTTGTATGACTAAATGACACAATATTGGGTAAAGTAATTTTTGAACATGCAAGAGTTTTCATCCTCTTTTTTTATTTGAACAAGGAAGTTTGTAAGATCTTAATTAAAAACAACTATGTAAGACAGGGATTTCTCTTTGTAATATAATTTTATCTTTAATTGAAAACTCTGTTCCATTTAGTTTTTAATTATTTTTTTCCTGCTTCTTTCTTTTATTTAATTCATTTTGCATGCCTGTATATTGTTGCTATTGTAACTAGACGTATATTAATTTGCTGTTATAAAGGTAATTTCATTTCAACCAGTCAAACGCTAAATTATAAGATAAATACACAGCACAATTGCAATACCTCGCAGGAAGCATTTGAGGTAGTTGAAATATATTGCATATTAAATATTAATCATAACGTCGCATGGGTGGCTTTTTCAACTACAATCGCTAAAGTGCATGCGCTCTCAAAACGCCATTTTTATAAATAAATAATTTAGATAACGCCAGCGAAACATTCGGGAAACCTTTATATGTGTACAACTTTACGAAATAACTGTAAGATTTTGGATATCTAGCGTTATTTTTATTGACATATTTTTAAACACCAAACATTAAAGAGTTGGATGATAATTGTATATTACACTACAAGGACCGAAAGTGTGATATTCATGCCCTGCGCTCCATGATACCTGAGGAAAAACCGAGGGCATCATGGATCGAAGGGCAAGATATCACACATTCGGACAGTGTGGAGTATACTATACCTCGGTCGCAAGCACGCTCACTAAATACATTAGTTAATTAATTACTTATTAATTACATAAAAACACAGATAAATTCCAAGCAAGAAACTTTGACGCTATTAGCTAAATGTAATAGGGTTGCTATGGAAACGACATCTACACAACAGTTCATTGGTTGTTTTTGCTTTACTACCGCCCGAACGTACAAACTTCCCGCATTGGTGCGTGTAATCCCACCAAGGAGTAAATGCTAGACATTTTGCCTTACAATTGATGCCGGAAGTATGCACTTTCGATCGAGGTATGAAGAAAATAATATAAATCCGCAATGTAAAATTTCGTTTAATATCAGAAGTGACTTCATTATTAATATATAATTTAGTTTCCAAACGGAACTATTAATATAATCAACGGTACTCTTAAACGCAGTTTAGCCTCTGAAGCTAGCTCGTCAAGGAGTAATATTTTTGTTTCTGTTCTAGAAAAATAAAGTCTCATAGGTATGCGGAGACTTTTGACAAATACAGTATATTCGGTATCTAAAATATGAAACTAAATATCTATTGGCACCTATTCAAATGTATGAAAATTGCTATCGTAGCTATGCCATAATATTGAAGTATCAAGGAATCATTTTTCTTTCTTCAAATGCTAACAGTTATTTTTTAGGGAACTTGATAATAAATATGTGTGCACCGGCACTTACATACGTAGACAGTATAGGCGCTTTCCGCAAACCTCAAGGGTCAGGGAAAGTTTAAATTTTAAATAATTGTATTTTTCATTAGCGCGAGTTTCCCGGGAGCTGAACATCATTTATTATACTGAAACTTTTATTATAACTACTATCCTTGGTAAGTTTCAAATCAATTTATTGTTTAATAAATGACTTTAAGCATGTCATAACAAACAACACTTAAAAGAGATTATATAGTAATTCAAACATAAACATTAATACGTATTCGGCTTTAAGATTCGCAATTAATAATTCTAAGTTATGTATTTTAAGATATGTCTCCATTTAAAGTCATTGGAACGGTTAACCTCAGCGGTTCAAGCCTTACGTTATTTTGAACTGTTTGGCTCAAGTGACGGAACCGCAATGCCAGCTACTACTTTTCTTTTTATTTTATCAAAAAATTAAAAAAAAACACTAGTAAATTTATTTTTACCTATATTTTACTATAACTGAAAAAGTGTGCATGTAACTTTTACGCGTGGTTGAAGTAAGACATAAGCATTGTCAGGCTTACAGTTTCTTGTACATATTATATAGGTAAATAAACAAGAAAAAATTACAAAAACTGAAAATAAGCTCTAGAAATCTATAAAACTGTACAACTACAAACTAAGTTATAATTTTATTTTGTTTGTTTTCATTCAACTAACTTCTGTATAGCTCTCGCAGTATGTGAACTTTGTAATCCGTTGCAGTACCTATATACAAAGAATTTTTTGTTATATTATCTATAGATGCACTAAATTGCATAAACTGTTAGTAAGCTGAGAAAAAACGTCAGGTTTGTAACGTCAACTCACCGAGTTGTCCCTTCGCGAAAATCACAAACCGTACCTAAAGATGTTTTACTTCAAAAAATATTATGTCTTAAAAGTAAGTAAACTTTTCCAATATAGTGGTAATGACCCTATTCATTGAATAATAGGAGAGCTGTCAAACATTTTTGGGCAGGTATATTAGAAAATTTGTTCAACCCTTCTTTTGTAATGTCTGAATACAAAATTGAAAACCTGAAGGGTATAGTGGGACCTAGCCACGCCTTGAATTTTTAACTGCAAAATTTTGTTGCCAAAAAGTCTTTGAGGCGTTTGGAAATTTTATCTCCAAATTTTGAATTTAATAAAATAAAAAATAAATATGTCAGATTATTTAGGCGGGTCTAAATATTTGCTAGGCGGTTTTGAAACTGAGAATATTACACGTGGGTGCGGGTAAGACGTTATGAGTAAGTTGAAGTGTAAGAAAGAGCATATATATGGGGTCAAATAAGTTGGAGTGTACTATGGACACCCGTAAACATGGTATTGGTATTTGTAAGACTCTCACACTTCAATTTGCCCGCATAGCGTCTTACTCGCACTCACGTATAATATTCCCGAATCATATGACAAGTAAAAAGTCTCACTAAAATAGCCTGTCTTTTCATAATTATCTTTTTTCAGGTATAAATATCATTCTGTCTAAATCTTAGCATGCCTCAAATATATTTTTTCGATATACTTATATGATTTATGATATTTATGAAACCGCCTGGCATACATTTAGACTGGACTAAGTAATCTGGTTTATTTATTTTTTTTGTTTTATTAAATACTAAATTTGAAGGTATTAAAATTTCAAATTGAAAATAAAATTTCGCAAACTTAAAAATTCAAGGGTTGGATGGACCCCACTACCTTTTAGCCAGGTTTTAGATTTTGTGACAAAAGAAGCGTTACACAAATTTGCACGGTTCCTCAAATACCTAGATCCAAAAATGTTTGATAGCTCTTGGACTAGAAGGCAATGATGACCCCATTTGTATCTAGCCTTCCATATCATCTATAAAAAAATGACACGGGAGGTTAACAAAAAATAAAATTTTAAATAAGAAAAACTATGAAAACTGCCTCTATACTACAAGAATCAAATTAAGTGTTTCTGAAAACCATAAGTTTGAAATTTCATCAAAATCGGTTGACAAATACCTAATTAAAGGTATTATATTCGTAATGAGAAGGTGAGTCCCAGTTAAATTAGACCATTTACAGTAATTTGTAAATCACACCACAGATGCAAACAGCCTTATTGAATAATAATTTTTAATGTAAGTTAAGAGTACACATAAAACCAAAAAAGATAAAATCAGAGAAACAGGAAAACATATTATGTCTAAAAAATAACAAGATAAAATAAATTCAGCCTAAATTTGCATACTTAATGCTGAATACACAAACATATGAAACAGAACTGTCAACAAGTTAATTGATTTATATGTAAATATATTCAAACACATTTACGAACTGAGAGATGTATAATATTATTTTTCTTTCCATTACACCGCTGATAAATTTAACTAAATACAATTATACAAAACACGAATAGAATAATATAGCAATTCCGTCGTTTAACCACTTTATTCTTTTAGTAATTCAATAAAGTTTTATTTCTTTAATGAATTTTGAAAACTTTGAATGGTATGTTTTTTTTGTGTGACTATGTGCATTATTATAAAATAAAATTCAATCAGAGAAAGAAACTATATATTATATTTAAACGCGCTTTGAAAAAATTCTTGGTTGTGATTTGCTCTTATGACTTGAAAGAAATTTATGATTTTAATTAATTTATTAATTTTTGACTTGTCACATACATGTTCAGTGTCAACTGTGATAAATAAGTATTTATCTATCTATCTAACTACAATACATTTTGACTGAAGAGTGCTTGTTCTCCAGGATGCAATGTTTATGCGAACATTATCTGTAAGCATTACAAATATACTCCTATCTTATATAATATGTATTGTTTATACGACTTGGCTACGCAGAAGTATAGGACCAAATAAAAAAAATGGTCAAAAATTGATATTTCTAAAATTATTTTATAAAAAATCTTATTAATCTAATGCTTTTATTAACACTGGATCATTTTTTTAGAATCCTTTCAACATATATTTTTCTCTAAACCATTTATTCTGTGATTCTTTTATACTGTCTTCATGCCTCTTGGTAAACCAATACAAAACTTGCGCATAATTCTTTCCAATGAATCTTATGCCGGCACGTCACATGGCTATTTGTATTTGTGTATTTGGCATATTTGGCAACCAATTACCAAGTGTGGAGGGTCTATTTGACAAAGTGTTGGCCTTATTTGCCTATTTGACAAATAAGGCCAATACCAAATACGCGTTACCGTGCGCTTGTCGGTTTTTCGAGGCACATTAAAGGAGTCAAATAGACAAATACGGCAAATAAACCGTCCACACAATGGCTATATTCAGAAGCGCACGCGCCATGAACCTGTACGGACGTGCAGTATTTTTGTGTCTGTGCTGTGAGCGAGAACTGGAACAATTACTATTGAAAATGAATTGAGACAATGAATCAGTGCTAAAATTCCTGGAATTTTGAACCTTGCGTTCTGCTGCCAAATGTTTGTGTGTTTGCTATTTGACTGCCATGTGTGGATGGTCGTATTTGCCTATATTTGCATGTTTGTCTTGAACGTCATTTATTTTGCCAAATACAACAAACACCCAATAGCTAACACAAATAGCCATGTGAAGTGTCACCTTTAAAAGTTAAAGCACTAACAAATACATAAGTAGTTATGTTGATAATTGACTTGTATAGTGCGACAACGTCAACAAGTTCGTCATTACCACCGAGGCCACCCCACGTCATTCGAGCTACAGAGGAGAAGCGTTGAAAATAAACACGCCAACTACGACCGAGTTTATTAGAGCGGCTAAAGAGTTATTGATAATGTTTAAAGTTGACAGAGTGTAAACAAAGTATAAACGATATACATTTATCAACCGCTGCAGCTATACTTTCTTACATGCCTATACTTATTGAACATTTGAACTATACATTTGTTTTACACGCTACATACTGTATTTAGAGATTTATGCACACCTACAAGTGTAGTTGTTCGGGCGCTAACTGCATTAAATAAAACGCGGGACAATAAAGATAAACACTGACATGTGACAATAAAATGCTTTGAATAGATGGTGCATACACAGTCTTATGCTGGGTTGCAGAAATGATTGTTAGAAATTTTGTTTTACAATGATCTTAGATTGTGATTATATAATTACAGTTTCCATATATCAGGAGCAGTCTAATGTCGTATTCAAACTCTCTGTCATTGTACTCACACAAAAAAAAATATTGTTTTACATAGAAAAAGATCGCTTTTCAAGCAAATTTTTTATTAATGTGCGCAGAAAATTGTTTTGGAGTAAAAACTATACTTTTCATGTGTGGTCGCAATCAAAGGTCATTATCAAATCAGATTTTTTGACAATCCTTTCTGCAACCCAGCATTAGCTTTGATTTTTTTCCAAATGATGACAAAATAAAATGGTAAATTATGCACAGTGTAGTTTACTTATATAAATTTGTAAAGTAGTATCAAATTTGTGTTCAGAAACATTTGACTACGTAGTACTTTGATTTGACAACACCACGTAAAAGTAAAGGAGATGGAGGTATACTGACACTAACTCTGTTTCAGTCCAAATATTAGAATATTTAAGATAAAACTATAGTTACAAGTTTTATACGTGTGTTTTTAAAATGTCAGCGTTGCCACATATAATAAATAACGAGATAACTCTTAATTTTTAAAATATCAAGATGTTTGAAATTTTTTTTTCTTTCTGTTGATACAAAATTCATTGAAATCTGAACGGTACTTTTTGTGAAATTTAATAAAATCTGTGATTTCTCATAAGGTTCAATGTTAAATATAAAAATACTTTTTTTTGTTCTCTGTAGCTTTTTGAAATTTTAGGTGGTTCATTATCTTTTTAAAATCTATATACCAATATGCCAAGTTTCATTTAATTCTGAACAGTAACTCTCTAACCGACAGTACTACCTTAAGAAAGTACAGGAAACATACAAAAATGATACAAATACGATAAAAATAGTTAAAATTTTTTGTGTCTGAAAATTTCAAACCTCTAGCATTCATGGTCTTTTTATGACTAAAAACAGTCAATTTATCATTAACCATCGTTACTTAAACTTGCCGCGAGATAAACTTTTCAATTTGAATCTCCCCACAACACCTTGTTTTAGAAGTTTATTTATTAGGGTTGGAGAACGGAATACAAGGCAAGAAAATAACAAGGTTAATTAGCTATGCACTTTAATAATAAGTGGTGCTTCAATTGTGTTTTCTTCAGAACCTTAAAAATTAGCAAATAGTTTTTTTATGAAAAAACTGTTTGTCTGGTCCTGAACAAGAGTGTCAAAACGTTAGCCATTAAAAACTTTACCCTGTCAACGCAACAATATATTCGTGTTGTTGTTTTTGAATGTGTCATTATGTAAACTTTTTGTCTTTGAACAGGTATTTTATCAATCCTATATTAATTAGTAGGTAAGTAAAGAAGGTATGAAAAAAAAAATTGGTTGTCTGTAAAGTCGGTTTACGGACGATAGTTTTACGTGATAACGTATTCCGTAATACATAACCTAAACCTCCCAAAATTTGGTTTCAATCCGCTTATCCTTGGTGTCGGAATGATAAGAAATGTCAAAAGTGACGTTTGCAACTGTCAAAGTATTATGTTCTAATAATAATTAGTTATTCCAATACTTAACTTAGAAGGCGTTGCATTTCACAAAATACTAATGTCAAAAAATTGAATTAAACATTAGAAATGCAGCCGTTTTCATGTTAAGACAAGACATACGTTATTTTCTAATTTCCATGTACGGCAAACAAAGACGACCGACCGCGTCGCGCCATGCATTTGACAACATTGCATTTATACAGCTATTTTTCTATATAAATTTGTATAAAAAAACTGTTTAGGCAAATTCTGTTATACGAAATCTATATAAAATGTTCTCCTCTTTCGTTTAAGACTGATTTCAAACCGATCTGATTTAAATTGAACGAGAAATTAGCAAAAAGCACGCACAGGGTCAGGCGGAACGTTACGCGTTACGAACGTTAGGAACGTTACACTTTTTCGTGCATGCAGCCGGTGTTTTATCAATTTATAAGATTGGTGATTCATCAATTTATAAGACGTTATCACGTCAAAATGGTTTGAAAAATGTTCAAAAAGAAATTGTAAACAAAATATGTGAAGAATACAAATATTTTAAAATAGATATGTATACATTTTGTTTAACGTAAGCAAAACGCTTAAAATGTGTTGTTTAGTTATTTGAGGTATTGTTCGTGAGAAGTCTCATAGATGGAATGGTTAGGGGAATGTTTAATATTGACACAACATTCTTTACCTGTGTACAGTTGCGACTATATATGCAATGAATCATCCAAATGCGTCGATGCAACCACGTATATACTTAGTAGAATTTGCTATAAAAAATTGGTTGTCTGTAAAGTCGGTTTACGGACGATAGTTTTACGTGATAACGTCATAAAGAAACATTGATGAACTCTCTGACGTCACGCGAGAAGAGAGAGAAATGCGTACAAGCCGACGCTTGGGCCGATCGTGCCTCTCTATCGCTTATACCGCGCTCTCGCTTGCACGCTCAGGCTCAGGCGGAACGTGACACTTTTTCGTGCGTGCAGCCGGTGTTTCATCAATTTATAAGACGTTATCACGTCAAAAATGAGTGCGTCTGTCATTTACGGGCGATTGATGTGAAACCTACACAGTCGGTATGTTTTAACTCAGGTGCATGTGATCCGTAAAGGTTTAACTTACCCTATCATCGAAGTACAAATGCGATTAAAGAAGTTTCACTTCAAAAACGCTATTTAGAACAGTAAATATATAAATAAAAATAAAATAAAACGGTTCTACATAATAATATATCGTGTAATGAACGTTCGAAACTTATATTTATGATAGATATATTTTGATAATCCGAAAAATATTGACCACAAAACGAAGCTCAATCAAATATAAACAATATGAACAAAAAGTGTAAAATCTAGCTGATAGTATACACAGTTTCACGCCTAACTAATGTCAATGTCTGTGCAAGAGGCTACATAAAACCTTGTAAAATATCCGAGACATGTTCTTCCACCACCAGCACCCGGACTTCCACCACGAGTTATTATATCAATTTCTTTTAACTAAAGTAAGGGCCGTATTCATAAAGACTTGTTAAATCTCTCAATAGTTATTGAATCGTTAACTGTTATTGAACCAATAAGGAAAGTTGGTATTCATGAAGCAGAATTGTCAAATATGTAAATATTGACTCGTTAAGATTTGTGTCCTGATTATAAAGTGTAAGTTGTTCAGTGGATATCAGGTAAAATGAAATATCCCTAAATATCTTATCTTTTTCACGCTGATGAAAACAAAACAATAATCAAATATTTCTTAACATCTGATTATATTATATAACAAATAAGATTTCTGACTAATTTTCAGATGATCTTTCGTACTAACCAAATTAACATGTAATCTATGGAGGGTAGAGATTCCTCTATGATGTGATCAATAACGCAACCATACTGGATTAATTGTCAAAAACCGAAAAGAAATGGAATAGAATATATTTCTTTTCTTATCAAAAACTTAAGTTGTCCATGATTTTGATATAGATTGTCTGAAAAATTAGTTAAAAACAATATTTGATCCTAAAAAAAATGAAACTCCAAAAACATTATCCGAATTTGATAATTATCTGGAATAATACCTAATAACCAAATTTACACGTGATCAATAACACAGCAGCCATATTGAATTATTTGTCAAAAACAAAAAAAAAATGAAATAGAATATATTTCTGTCCTTATTAAATCATCTAATAAATAGTTTAATAGGTGGGTCGTCTACCTATTAAATTACTGGACGATTTAAACATCCAATAGCATATTATGTTTTTTGTGAATACCAAATCTGTCTATTAGTTGGTTTATCAGTATAATCTACAAATAAGTTATTGGTTCTCTATGAATACGACCCCAAATATTATAAAAGTCAAATTTTCATAAGCTTCTATTTTGACCGAAATTACAACTGCAAAATTTTAAGTCAATTAGATAAGTGGAATTGAGTCGATGCATTATAAAATTTGATGTTTACAGACGTATTACAGAAAAACGAAACTAAATAAAAACTTATAATTAATAATAAAAATCAAACACGTTTTCAAATACTTTACTTTAATTTTAATCCAACGCACTTAAGGGATTTAAATTTAACGCATTTTATTAATATTCCCTTACTATGCACGGATGACATTTATTATTTTAAGTGCATGTTGTCTCGATATTTTATATCATAAATATAAAATGTAATTGTTATCTGGAATGTTTAAATTCGAGCAGTGAAAAACTTGTTCATATTTTTATTGCCGCGACTGTACTACCTGCTTGGTATGCTTTGATCTTCGCATATCTATAGAGTGTTGACACAGTCAATGGTAAAACGTATATCTGCAAGGAAAATAAAACAAAATATTGTTTCACTTTAAAAATATTTTTTCGTTCTGAATAAGGTTTATACAAATAAAAATCGATAAATGTAAATAAAATTTAAACACAAAAAAGAGTAAGTAAAGTGAATAAAAAAGCATAAGGATTAAAAATATTTTTGAATTTTATAATACGAATGTGATATATGTATTATTAAATAGGTACTTGTTTCCTAAAAAAAAATAGAATATTCAATTTTTATTTTTTTTCTAGCAAAAAATATTTAAAGCTCCATAAGTATAACACAAAATATTGTAGAGGATGCTGACGAATTCGTCTTGACAGAAATGGAAACCGAGCGACTACCGTTAGTACGGTATATATATTATTATTATTAATTTAATATGGAAATTATAGTCATTTTTACTATTCCTTTAGTTATACATTACATAATATATATATTATAAATGAGATCTCACCTAAAAAAGTTGACAACAGGTGTTGTACGAAGCAACCAAAAGGGAAGTTTTACAACATGAATTTAAAACAGTACACATGTGAATATATTATATATTCTGAAAATTAGAGACATTTTTATTTATAACGACCCATTGCCGTGACTAAAAGAGTGCGGTTTTATTAAATAACTCTTTTCAAAATAATAAAATCTCAGTACTAAAGTAACGTTTTGATTTAACCTATCTTTCAGTAGCTTTACGCATCTGCGCGAAACAATGCAAATAGTGATTTCTTTTTGTTTTTCACCCAACTCCTTAAAAGAAAGCTATTTTGTCGATTAGTACGAATATTGACCACGCAGTGTCGTACACGTAATCATGTACTCTATTTTTAAACGCTTTATATTAGTTTGGGTTGTAACTATGTATGTATGTAACTAACTATGTATGTATGTCCGTAACGGAATCTTTGAGCATAATTTTCACCAATTTCCCGAAGTCTGATTAATTTGAAACTTTGCATACGTATCAAGGACCGATGACAATGCAATAATTTGATAACAGTTTCCCATTATCCTTATTAGGACCCCCAGGATTAATAAATTCTTTTATAGATCCTCTGTAGTAAACGCTTTATTTTCACCAATTTCCCGAAGTCTGATTAATTTGAAACTTTGCATACGTATCAAGGACCGATGACAATGCAATAATTTGATAACAGTTTCCCATTATCCTTATTATTAAACGCTTTATATTAGTTTGGGTTGTAACTATGTATGTATGTCCGTAACGGAATCTTTGAGCATAATTTTCACCAATTTCCCGAAGTCTGATTAATTTGAAACTTTGCATACGTATCAAGGACCGATGACAATGCAATAATTTGATAACAGTTTCCCATTATCCTTATTAGGACCCCCAGGATTAATAAATTCTTTTATAGATCCTCAAACTAAAAAGTGAAAAATAAAATATAGTTTAAAAAAAACTAAAAAACACGCTTTATATCGGACTAAAAAGTAAAAAATAATTGTTTTAAAATAAGCTTAAAAAGCGTTGGGCGCTCGATGTACGAAAATGTGGAACAAAGCGCCCCACGCTTTTTAAGCTTATTTTAAAACAATTATTTTTTACTTTTTAGTCCGATATAAAGCGTGTTTTTTAGTTTTTTTTAAACTATATTTTATTCTTACTATAAGACGCACCTTTTTACATAGAAAAATGAACTCAAATTTTGGGGGCGTCTTATGGTCCGAAGGTAACAATTAAGATATTTTTTTCAATAAGCTGTCTCTAAATTTATGTTAACAATAGAGAAAAATTATGATCCAAGAGTAACATTTAAATATATTTTTCCAAAAATCATATTATAAAGGTGCGTCTTATAGTCCGAAAAATACGGTAGAATGTATATGCGTCTTAGACGTTATAAACATTAAAAAAATATTTCAAACACAAATATTTGTTGTTTGAGTACTTTTACTACTGGTATCTTAAAACGCCACTTAGGAAAAAATCCAATAATACATATATATTTCCTTGAATATTTATCCTATAGCTAATACAAATCTGACGGCTAATAATTACTGATGCAAAGCTGCAAAATGGCGCTAAAACGGAATTTTTTACATATGCATAAGATAACAGTTATATTAAAATATTATTATACTAGCGTGACCTGTGCGAATTATTCGCACTAAATAAGTATAATAATTATCACTTTACAAAATTATTTTTTAAATATGATTGCAGGTATTCAATTCGTTTCTAATTTTGCACACTGCTTATAACCTTCTTCTTTTTGTTGTAAAAAAAATATTTTACTAAAATTGTCATATAGAGGCGCAAGTAGCAAAAGCGTTGTTCAGCATTGCCCGTCAGATGGCAGTATGCAGTATTTGAAGGTCAGATGACAGATCGAAGTGTTAACGTTACGCCGTCAGATGGCAGACGTTGTTCAGAGTTTAATTAATTTAATTAATTTACAAAAACAATAGCAATAACAAATTTTTTAGTTGTCGATGTCAGTAGAGCAAGCAATTATCTGTAAAATGGTATATAATTTATGTGGAGAAATTGTGTGGTTTTTTTCTAAAAAGGGAGGCAAACATCTTAAACCTTAGCGTATTAATATATATGATTTACTCAAAATTCAGGGCAAAGTTTTGGTGTGTCCTGGCATGGATAAATCACTGTGACCAGTACTTAGAATGAAAATAGTGTAAGTAGGTCTTTTATGGTGTATCTTATATGTTAACATTAGGACTGTCGAGTGTCGACATTAACGTTGATTTACGCTCTAGAAAAAAAAACATAAACAATTAGCTTCTATGTTCAAATCTTGTTGAGAACAGACGTAATTTTTTCTTCGTTTTATTCAAGTAAAGACGTCTAATAATTTTCCAACTCCCTGTATCTATGTAATTAAAATTTTAGAGCATGAAGGTGTTTGTTGTGTTTACATCTAGAACACAAGTTTCCAACCCTTAGGCGTTGAACTGTAAATAAGTCAAACGAAAGAACGAAGTTAGTAAAGAGTTAGAAATATCTATAGTTAACAGACATCGAGTTAGTGACTATTCACTTTACTATGTATACATATAGATTTCTGTGTATTGCGCACATCACGTATTATATGTAGTATGTACTGGGTGCTAAAAAATACCTGACGACTAGAAAATTATTTTAAAAAAAACTTAATTTTCACTTTTCTTTAAAACAACTTTTGTTCTTCTTTTTTTTATATATATTATGAGGCTTCGGCAGCAAGGCCATTAGCTCTAGGAATGAAGTAGCTGGCTGTAAGTAACGAGGATTAGATGCTTAGATTTTGTTAAAGAGATCGGTATTTTTTAAGCACTGGAATAATTTTTCAATATTTTCTCTGTTGTTCTTCTATTTCAAATCATTAGCAATAATAATACAAATTTTTATTTTATAGTACTAACCTGAATTTGACTCTATTTAATAAATAGAGTAACTGTGATCTATTGAAGTTAATTCCATATACCTATCATAAAACTAACCTTTTAATACAGCACATATTTTTTTTTTATGTGACACATCTATTGGCTCGCCTTGCCAGTCAAACGGTACAATCTCTTATGCCGTCACGCCTTGTGAGCTGTGTACTGAGTGCGCGACTATAGTATACACCGCTTGTGTGTACACACTTCGTATTAGTTACAGGACTATAATTAGTCACTCGAATTTCGTTAGTTGACGTGGCGAAATTGAGTTAGAGGGTGAAATTTAGTTACAGGATGATATTTAATTATTGGAAATTTGCTTAAATGTATGTTTCACTTTTACCAGACGTCCCACGAGTGCATTTCACCTGAATAGAAGCTTATTTTTGAGATACATTTTGCAACATTTTTCATTAATGCTCCGCTCCTAATGGTCGTAGCCTGATTTTATATAGCCTATAGCCTTCCTCGATAAATGTGCTAGCCAACAAAAAACATTTTTTTCAATTTGAACCAGTAGTTCCTGAGATTAGCGCGTTCAAACAAACAAACAAACTCTTCAGCTTTATATATTAGTATAGATACATAATCTTTGTCATCATCAAATAACAGATGAGGGTATATATTTCTAATAGCAGATCTTAAACTAACCAAAACAAATGATTGATTTACATAGAAAAAGATCGTACTTCAAGCTAAATTTTGATCAATATGCGTAGAAAAGTGTTGTTTCAAAATAAAAATTGTTCAAAAAATTATGTTAAATACATGCATAAATAGTTTACAAAAATTGGTTGTCTGTAAAGTCGGTTTACGAACGATAGTTTTACGTGATAACGTATTCCGCTCGAATATCATATTTAATAATACATAACCTAAATTTTAGTAGCTGTCAAACTTGGGCCGATCGTGCGCGCAACGTGACACATTTCGGAACGTGACACTTTTTCGTGCGTGCAGCCGGTGTTTCATCAATTTATAAGACGTTATCACGTCAAAATATCATTGTAATCGATCTATTATTTTTTGACCAGAAAATGAAATGCCACAATGCTTTTCTTATGAAGAAATATATGTGTGATAACAATCTAAGGTGATTGTCAAATCAGATTTTCTCACAATGGTTTTTGCAACCTAGCATTAATGTGATACTTGACCAGCTTGAGGTATGTAATAAGATTTTTAATATTATGTAGTACCTTTTCAAAAACTTATCTTTTGAGCATGGTTTTCTTTTTTACATTAAAATTGTGATACAATATGTTCTAAATTATATACATTTATACATGTTCATAGGCCCTGAAGATGAAAATAAATTTTTCGAAACGTTGGCCACTAGCGAAACACTGGTAAAGCTTATTTTATGATCCTCAACCAAAACCTTCCTTCATCTTCATATTAATGTGACAGTAACAAATTACAAACTGAGGTATTCGATGTTAAATGAGATCTATCAATTAATAATGAGCATTGGTTTTCGTAAAAAAATCAATATGGATTTAAAATTACAATGAAATTTGATAGCGCCATTTAAAAAAAGAAAAAAACAATTTTTCAACGATAAATCACCAGTTCTACACCCTGTACACAGTTGTGTGTGTGGTAGGTGCTGTTGGTTGGGACGCGTTAGCAGGCAGCCGACTGACTGGCTTGCTGCTAGAGCTGACCCATGTCCATCAGGATTCATTACAAAGAGACACGACAATCCACTTAAACCCTCAGGTGTGCGCTAAACAACATCCATTAATCAAAGTTTAATTGATCCTCGGGCACCGTTTATACATTTGTGTAATTTGTCAGAGTATTCTACCGGTGTGTCGGAAATTGTGTTTGATGTAATATATAATCGCGCGCGTCTCTCTGTCATCTCATTTATATGACTCTCTTTACAGTGCCCCCCGTCTCTCTGTCTCTCTCTCCCTCTCTCGGTAACTATATACAACTATTTATTTGTTTCACTCTTCCTCGCTGTGAATATGCAAGCAATAATGCGCGGATGTGTGAGTGCTTTGCGGCATGAACGCTTCAATACGACCGCAATACAACCAACTTTATCCTACCTAAATACAGTACTGGAAACTTTATTCTTTAATTTTCGTCTCGCAACTTTTGCCGAACGAACTTTCTCACGAACAAATACCGAGTGTTCTGGAGAAATGCCCCCTTAAGAGAGTATACAGTATGTAAACACGTAAGGTGCACATAGGGAAATTAACATTGCAAAAAAATGACTGGATCAAAAACTATTGAACCTATTTTGATTAGACTTTCACTATAGTATAGTAAGTATAGTATAGTATATTTTATTTGTCAATGGAAACGTGAAATACATTTATTTGACATGTGATAGTTACATAAAAGCTTAAAATTGTAAATTTAAAAATTCATTAATAGTGTAAAATTCAGATTCAATTAAAAGTTGTTTTATTTTATTTTTATAAGAGAAGCCAAATTTCTATTATTATTTATTATAAGCCTTGATGGCGAAATTATGGGGACTATTTAAAAATAGATTTATATGCCCTTTCGGTCTTACTAATAATTTATTTTGACGAGTGTTGTGATCATGTACAGTATTTGCACATGCATACAAATGTAAGTGTTGACGCGCATAAATTAAGCAATAATAAAGAAAAATACATGGGACGGTTAGAATTTTATTATTTTTAAATAGACCCCTACATGAATCAGACCATCTGAGTCCATACATGATGCGAACAATTTTTTTTGAAGTATAAATATATCTTTGGAATTTGAGCTATTGCCCCATAACACATCAGGAAAAAAGTACAAGCTCTATATCATCGGCTACTGCTAGAGGTGACTGGATAACAGCCAAAAAATCAGCATTATTGCGAACATAGCCAGGCGTACAGGCTACTATGGAATAAACCTAAATATGAAACGCTATAATATTTGAATGTTCACCAATACATTATGCGCAAAAATTAACAACGTTAATTTATTTATGCATAATGCTAGCCGTTATATTTGAAACCGTTACAAACGACATAATCAAAATACACACACTGAACGGTTACTATATGCTAAAAGTCTGGAAGCAGTATCAGTGTATGACATAACATTTTCAACCTTTTATGCTAATCATGATGGCTCATGTATTTTATTTGCACTAGGTCAGTTGTTAAGCCTTTGGCGAGAAAACAGTAATGGTTTACCTTATTACTTAATTCCTGTCTTGTTTTGTGGTTCTACGCTGACATGGATTATTCCCACAAGATGCGAAATAAAAAATAGTTGGCAAAACCAAAAGTGCACATCCCGCAAGTTTTCCACTGTACATATTATAATGAAAAAAAATTGAGAAAATAGATTTAAAAAAAAAAAAACAATTAAAAAAATAGAAAAAAAATAAAAATAAAATGGAATAGAAAAAAAATATAATACTTGGTGTCAGCGGGAATCGAACTCGGCACCTTGCTATTACTGGACTACGCGTTTAACCACTCGGCCATTCTGATATTCCAGCTTACGTTGTTATTATGGTATAGAAGTGGAGCAGTTATTCTACGTAATACACTACATTACAATAACAGTAATAGGTATTTTTTTGTTTTTTTAAGGTTTTTTATTTTAACTGTTAGCTGTCAAAAATAATAAAATAAAACTGTTTATAAAAATTAAACTACTGAACACATTTATGTGAATTTAAATAGGGTTCTGGTCTGATAGTAAACAAAGTGAATAAAATATAACCCAAGGCAATCCGACCAAAATTGCGATCTGTAGAGTCGTGACGTACGTACATACGTACATCCGTACATACGTACAGACCAACCGACAACTGCTGTTTGTAACTTTCAATTACAATTTTAATAGTATTTATGAACTCGAATTGATTTAAAAATGGTTCTGTTTTATAGATCAGAATCTCCTCTTTTCAAAAAGCTTCAATTTGAATGGATTTCGTGTGAAATTAACTTAGATATAACTTCTTATATGAACGAAAGTCAGCTCTGACGCTCAAAGCGATAATAAAGCACATACCGCTAATTTAGCGGTATGTGCAATAGAAATCTGTGGAAAACATTAAAGCCTGGATAATAACATTCAAATGACTCTCTGTGGAATTGTGTAAACTGTAAAATATTATTTTCTGTAGTTTTTATTTTCTATATTTCTCTGTATTTTTATTGCGATATAATTAAATTAATACCAAAACTAGAGTGACCTGTGCGAATTATTCGCACTAAATAAGTATAATAATTATCACTTTACAAAATTATTTTTTAAATATGATTGCAGGTATTCAATTCGTTTCTAATTTTGCACACTGCTTATAACGTTCATCTTTTTGTTGTATTACAATATGAAGCTCAGATGACAGATCGAAGAAATATTTTACTAAAATTGTCATATAGAGGCGCAAGTAGCAAAAGCGTTGAGCTAAGCCGTCAGATGGCATCATGCAGCATTATATAATAGTCGATTCGCAGTACGAGCCATAAAACGTTACAAGTCGGGACATTTTTTACGAAACGCACGATATAATATACATTTTGATAAAAGAAGAGTTGAATCTATTTTCTCAAGGAAAAGAAAACATAAAAGGAAATCGAGGTATGCAAACTGGTGAACACGTCAGCAAGCAAGTCCATTTATTAGCGTATAACAGGTTAGTAGCCGGTTTTATGTGGATAGGACGGTCCACATCCTAACTTTACTATTGATGCTGACTGGCAGCATTATAACAGGAATGTCACCGCGCGTGATGCTATCATTTTGGCTAAGAGCTGGCTACGGAGAAAATGGGTGACTCGGTCCAGAGCTGAAAATTTGCAGAATAATAGGAGACAGTATAAGTAAGTGGGGAAAAAATTGCCAGAAGGCTAGGCGATAGATAAAGAGCCGCCAGAAGGCGCTAATGTTGCGAAAAATCAGTGCACTTCTGGCAATTTCTATACTTATTCTGTAATTCAAAACTAGATTATATATTATATATATTATACATTATATAGTTATAAGGGCATACTGAAAATTCAAACATGATATAATAATTACATTCGACAAATATTCAAAATTATTAAGACATTTTGATAGAAATAAAATTAATCGTCATATATTTTCATTAATATAATTACGTTGATATAACAACGTAATTTTATTAATTTATTTAATTTTATTTCTATCAAAATGCCATTAATAATTTTAAATATTTGTCGAATGTAATTATTATATCATGTTTGAATTTTCAGTATGCCTTTATAACTATATAATGTATAATATATATAATATATCATCTAGTTTCGAATTACAGAATAAGTAGAGACATTGCCAGAAGTGCACTGATTTTTCGCAAAATTAGCGCCTTCTGGCGGCTCTTTATCTTCCACCTAGTCTTCTGGCAATTTTTTCCCTACTTACTTATACTATCTCCTATTATTCTGCAAATTTTCAGCTCTGGACCGAGTCACCCATTTTCTCCGTAGCCAGCTCTCCGTCTATTTGATTCGTTAGAAACGAACGACTTTATTATGCAAACATATTATCATTTCCGTTCATCACATAGGCTGCTCCTCAAATATTTCTGATGTATTGTATTTACTACTAGCTGACACCCGCCCGCATTACGGGACGTAACATAATAAGTTATCACACTTAAACTTAAAACTTGGTGGGCGAATTTAAAATTTGTCGGTACAGTATTTGATTATTGATAAAGGGGTTTATTTTGCAGTACAAAGTCAAAATCAATAGCGAGTGACAAACTTCTTAGTAAACTGGCAACGTTTGCAAAAGACGAAGAAATATTATTATTTAATTAATAATTCGTTTATATTTTGAATAATTTAATTTCCTTAAATACATATTCCCTAGGAAATGGATCAGGTGAAATGCCCTAACTAAGTATACTTCTTTTTGTATACTATGTACCTGTGGGTGTTAGTGACAAATGTCGAAACACCTTTATACTTTTAATTAAAAAAAATATATATATATATATTCTTCAATATTAGCGTCGTACATTCACAAGCCCGGCTAGCTCACTCGGTAGACCATGCGCATCTTAATCTCAGGGTAGTGGGTTCAAGCCCCACGTTGGGCGAATATATTTTTAATTTTCTACATAATTGCTTTCTTCTAAGGCTTACATTTAAATTTATTTTAATTTTATTTACGACTAATTAAAATTAAATAAATCTAATTAATAGCTCATTTGAAAACTGACACAACTATAGGTATAACCTATATAAAATAATTTTCCCACAGTGTTTTCAATTAAATATTTATTATATTTTATTAATTACAGTAATTATTATTGATTTAAAAGAAATTTATTACTTAAAAAAAGTATAAATACTGCTTTTTATCATTGATTTTTAGCAAAACATGAAAGTACTTAAAACCATCACTATGGACGGTTAAGTTGTGTTGTATATTCTGCTTCAGTATACATCTCTTTACATTTATATCTATTCGACACTAGATGACACACACATGTAAATATTTTCATCAAAAATGGAGGTTTGAGTTTAAAATAAGTAACAAAGCAAGGAACTTCCGAAAACTGCAAAAAATTGAACACAACATTCATATCGGTAAACTAAGATGAATGTGCGTACTCATGTCTCTCCCTTCCCCATTCGTTCTTTTTTTACCTGGGTTAAACCAGGCGGGACCGCTAGTATAATATATTATATACATACACAAATACATACAGGTGAAGCTAATAAAGGCTTTTAAAAAGTTCATATGACTGAAAAACTGTTTCAAGAATCTATTAAACATTATTAATTTTTTGTTTTGAATAAACACACCAAAACGTAACTATTTTTACCCTATTCATGTTCTGAAAGTAAATAGTATAGTACGCAATCAGTTGTAAATTGGGTGATAAAAGAATGGTGACATTTTACTGATAAGCTTTTATAAAATGTCCACTAAATGGCTTCGTTGAAACTAGTTGGAAGAAAGTTCTGTTTGATGGAAACAAACCCGTCAACCTGCCGGAAGAAACTCGGTAAGTAATCTCACAAGTATGTTCGCTACTATGGAGTAAAGTAGCGTGTTAAATAAAAAGTGGGATACTATATTATTGAGGTAATTATTAAACGTTCCGCTAGCCTTCGACCGTTTTCTCACACCATGCAGCACCCGTTGCCTACACCATTTGAAGAAATATGACGTAGCTACTAGCGATTGACTTATGAACAGTTGAATGAACCTTAATACTGGCCCATTAAAAATGTCAACTTATATTGTGTTACGCTTGTCTTTTCTTTTCTCCTTCATAGTTATATTTACGAAGTTTGTTCAAGTTTCATAAATAAAATATAGTGACAATAGCTTTTTGGTTTTCAACATTATTATCCTTTTATAATAGAAGTTTATCATATTTTTTTATTTTATTTACAAGAAAATACACTTTCAGAAATAAAAACAAAAGGCAATACAATTCTTGTGTCAAAATAAACTATTAAAGTCATATTATGGTGTAGACATTTTCTTATGACGATTTTAAAAGATGTTTACTGGATGAATATAATAAACTTTGTTCTTAATCGTAGACCGTTACAATTTACTAAGGTGGCGGCGAGGTAGAAAAGTTTCCTCGTAACCTAAAGGTTATATGTTTGATCCCGGCGGTCGGAGACATTTTTTTTGTTTTCTTTACAGTTATTCCAGTTTAACTTCTGTAGTGTGTTAGTGTAAAATACACAATATCTTTATTTTAGAAATATCATATTCATGAATACCTATAAAAAAGTGCTAATAATAATTAGTATACAGGGTGAGACACATAAAGTGTTACAGAGCAATAGCACTCAAACTATTGGTCATATCAAAAAATGTTTCAGATAAAAGTTTTAGTGTTCGAGAAACTCGTCATACTGGACCACCCTATTTTTTTATCGGTGGAGGCGCTGAAGCTACGTCAAGGTCAACTTTTAAATGAAACCATTTTTTTTTCGATAACATTATTAGCGATTTTTAGACGAATTCAGCAACCTACAACACAAGGTCATTCTAAATCACGCAAAATCGTAGTCGAAAAATCTAAACATATCGGAATATTCACTTTTAAAGGATCCACTAACCTTGTCATGGGTCTACCTACGGAAGATGCTCGAAATGATGACCCTCGACTTGTAAGCACTTGCTAATTCGCTGATGAAAAGACAAAAAAAAGAAAACTGAAAAACAGCGTTCAAACAAGTGTTTACATCTTCTATCTGATTATTTTGAATATTCTGAATATTGACAGAATATTCTAAAAATGAATATTTTGAATTTTTCCTAAATAAATAAAAATAAAATAATTTGAATGATCTTGTGTTGTAGGTTGCTGAATTCGTCTTAAGATCGCTAATAATGTCATCATAAAAAAATACATGGTTTCGTTTAAAAAAGAGGAGTTGACCTTGACGTAGCTTCGGCGTCTCCACCGATAAAAAAATACGGTGGTCCAATATGACGGCCTTCTCGAACACTTAAACTTTTTGTCTGAAACATTTTTGGATATGATCAATAGTTTGAGTGCTATTGCTCTGTAACACTTTATATGCCTCAGCCTGTATATTCATTACGAAGCTTTTCTAAGCAAAAATAATACTGTTTGAAAATATTAAAAGCTAGAAAGGTGTTGAATTAAATGTTCAATAGTGAATCCACATTAGAAGAGAAAAAACAAAAGCTTAAATGTAACAGGTACAACTATTAGTTGAATTTTTATATTTTAAAACTGTTAAATTCTTTTGATTATTGATCTAGTCAAAATTTCAACATTAAAAAACAGTTGTGTGGTTTTAAGAAACCACGACGCAAGTGAAACTTTTATTGGATTGTAGACACTTATCCATCACGATTAATTATAAACAACAATATTCACATAAAACACGAATAAAAACATGTAAACACTGTACAGCACTTGCCCGGACGACAGACTGACTATGTGTTATACATACTACACGGTCAGTTAATGCTAACCATGGGCGCCACCATATTGGCCTTGGCTGCTCTACCGAGCGCCTTTCACTTTACCCCTACTCCGCAGCCGCCTGTAATGCGACATGCAACAGACGGCCAGAAAAATTCGGGGCGATAGAATAAAAGTTTCACTTTAAAAACGCCAAACGTTTTTTAATGCCAGATGAAAGAACTTTATCATTCATACAAATCCGATAGGAACAAAGAGATGCCGGTGGAATAATAATATTTTAGTGAAAATAATAAAAAAGGAAAGGAACGATGATGATCAGCGGTCTGTTTTCTTTTATGTAAGAAACGGATATCTGTGTAAAAGCAGACGTTCTGTCCAGTACTTTGTGGTCACAAGGAGTACTGACAACAGTCTGTCAGTTCGTGGTAATAAGTATGAGAAGTATGCGGTAAGTCTCGTGGTGGTTAGTCGAAGCTTACACGACCGCTTCAATTGCTTGTCGGAAAGAATTTATGTTATGTCCCGCAATGGGACGGGACTCTACACCTTCTCAGGACCTAGATACACGATGTGTTCAGCAGCGATGGTATAGTGACGGTGGTGGTGGACATCGGTCCTATGAATGTAAGGACCGAAGGAGATGGACGAGCGGCATGAGACAATGTTGACGGATCGCTCGTTCGGCGCACGTGAACGTCATCCTAAACACATATTGCCTCTTTCTTTTCGAACTCTCCTAGTTACGACTTCAATATTCTATACATTATTGTGTTCATTTCAATATTAAGACCTACTTTGCATTGTATTAGTCCGGGAGGTGATGTCAAAATTTATCAGTGGTTTATCTCCGACTAAAATGTAATTGATTTAAGAGTTTAATCACTACTCTGTTCGAAATCGAAAGTCAGTCAGCGCACCCGCGGTGGGTGTGGGCGTGGAAGTATTCTTCAACACAGTAAAAAGTATAAAATTCTTTTCTTATCAAAGATCTACTTATATTTCATTTCATTCATCGAGTGCTCCATTTATTTTCTACTTTGTAATGAGTTGATATACCTACGTATGTTTTTTTATTTAATTTTTACTGTACATTACCTATACATATATTTACACACATACGTCTTTTTTATAATAACTATTTTAGTCGCAGAGCCAAACTGTTGTTTTTGTTTGCTTTTTTTACGTGATAACGTCTTATAAATTGATGAATCACCAATCTTATAAATTGATAAAACACCGGCTGCATGCACGAAAAAGTGTAACGTTCCTAACGCGTAACGTTCCTAACGTTCCTAACGCGTAACGTTCCTAACGCGTAACGTTCCGCCTGACCCTGTGTGTGCTTTTTGCTAATTTTTCACTCAATTTAAATCAGATCGGTTTGAAACCAGTCTTAAACGAAAGAGGAGAACATTTTATATAGATTTCGTATAACAGAATTTGCCTAAACAGTTTTTTATAAATAGCTGTATAAATGCAATGTTGTCTAATGCATGGCGCGACGCGGTCGGTCGTCTTTGTTTGCCGTACATGAAAATTAGACGGTAACGTATGTCTTGTCTTAACATGAAAACGGCTGCATTTCTAATGTTTAATTCAATTTTTTGACATTAGTATTTTGTGAAATGCAACGCCTTCTAAGTTAAGTATTGGAATAACTAATTATTATTAGAACATAATACTGTGACAGTTGCAAACGTCACTTTTGACATTTCTTATCATTCCGACACCAAGGATAAGCGGATTGAAACCAAATTTTGGGAGGATGTTTGATATGCAAATATGAAGTGGCTTATTGTTTTTGGGGAACATCGGCGCATGCGTAAAAGAATATATCTCTTATAATGATGTTTTATATAATAATAATATAGTTTTTAAAACGGTTTTTACTCTATCTATTTTTACTAGAAATTTTTGTAAACTTTTTGGGGATAATCGGCGCATGCGCAAAAGAGATACATGCCATAGTTGTTTTTTATATAATAATAGTATACTTTTTATAGTGTTTTATTATTCTACTTAATAAAATTTACCTAAATTTGAAGCGAAAGATGCAATATCATAGATTCGAATTATTATAATTATTATATAAATTTAGGTTATGTATTACGGAATACGTTATCACGTAAAACTATCGTCCGTAAACCGACTTTACAGACAACCAATTTTTTGCTGAAAAACACAATTTTTATTTTGTCGACAAGAAAATCATAGGGACTTTTCACAATTATTTTAACGACCAAACAGTGTATTGATTATTCCAGAGCAGAATCTAGAATAACGGCCAGTTACAAGTCGGAGCTGGGATATTTCAATTGAGCAAGCAGCGACACATTCGACTATTCTACAAAGTAGTGTGGGCTCGGTCACGAGCTGTTCTGTTGAATGATGGAATGAAAAGGCCGAACAGTTTCCTAAATAAATATTGTTTGCTGCGCTTCGCCCTTTTGTCATTTCTTTTCAAAATTGTTTTATTTCATTTTTGATTGAATGGATTTTTTACGCCGGCCAGCTCGACAAACGAGGGGTTCGCATGTTCCGTTAAATATTTGTTTTATTTTTGTGTTTTGTCATTTTTAATACAAGAAGATGAAAAGCATAGATCAAGAACAAAACAATACTAAAATAAACAATTCTACGCAAGCAACATTAGCATCTACATTATTTTGGTCCCTCCTTAAATTCCAAAAGATCCAATTATATTTCGTCAGGTGAGTTTTATTCATTTTCTGTCATTACACGCTTTATATTAGTTTCACTTGTAAGTTTGTTTGTATGTATGTATATAAGTAAAGTAAAGTAAAGTATATTTGTAAAGTAAATAAAGTAAAGTATATTTGTAAACTCGTTTGGACTACAGCAAGTGGTTTATATAGTGGTATAATATGCCAGCACTGTAAGTACACTGGCTAGCCGTGCGGTCTAAGGCACGGGTCTTCGCTGACGTGAACTCTCGGAAACACGGGTCGTGGGTTCTAAAAAGTGGAAAATAAATATACCTAGTTTAAAAAAAACTATAAAACGTTTTATATCGAACTAAAAAGTAAAAAATATTTTTTTTAAAATAAGCTTAAAACAATAATGAATAAAAAATACAAGTATTAGTGTGAAAAAAGCGTGGGGCGCTCGATGTACGAAAATGTGGAACAAAGCGCCGCACGCTTTTTTCACAATAATACTTGTATTTTTTATTCATTATTGTTTTAAGCTTATTTTAAAAAAATTATTTTTTACTTTTTAGTTCGATATAAAGCGTGTTTTTTAGTTTTTTTAAAACTATATTTATTTTAAAAGTATATGCTATCTACGGATATTTGTTGGCAGCTATTCATCTCAAAATCTTTCTCCTCGCCTAAAAACATTTACAGTTCTCTAAACGCGATTTTTAAAGCTAAGGGTTTCGGGTAAACGCTAAATGAAGCACCAAATATCGTACTACAAAGCTTGCTTATAAATATTGACTTTTTGCAAATTCATTAACTTTAAATGTATTTTTCACAGCCGGTATAGTGCTGTTATTGCACATACCGCTAAACTAGCGGTATGTGCTTTATTATCGCTTTGTGCGTCAGAGCTGACTTTCGTTCATATAAGAAGTTATATCTAAGTTAATTTCACACGAAATCCATTCAAATTGAAGCTTTTTGAAAAGAGGAGATTCTAATCTATACAATAGAACCATTTTTAAATCAATTTGAGTTCATAAATACTATTAAAATTGTAATTGAAAATCACAAACAGCAGTTGTCGGTTGGTCTGTACGTATGTACGTACGTATGTACGTACGTATGTACGTACGTATGTACGTACGTACGTCACGACTCTACAGATCGCAATTTTGGTCGGATTGCCTTGGGTTATATTTTATTCACTTTGTTTACTATCAGACCAGAACCCTATTTAAATTCACTAAAATGTGTTCAGTAGTTTAATTTTTATAAACAGTTTTATTTTTTATTATTTTTGACAGCTAAAAGTTTAAAAACAATTTGTAAATATAGTGTAATCCATAAAACAAGTGCTACACTTGTATACCGTGATAACACCACTATCGTATTAGGCCGCCGTGGCGCAATGGTTATGCCGTTGGATCTTCAAGGGCAAGGTCCTGGGTTCGATTCCTTACGAAACCATTGATATTTTTTTTCTTTTTTTTCTTTTTATTTTGTTTTATTTTATTCCACTTGATATTAATTATTATATTATATTATGTATAGTTCTTAATTTTTTTTATTTTTGCAAACTTAAAAAAAAAAATTTTTCAATTTCTTTCTTTAAATTTTTAAATCTTTTTAAATTTATTAAAAATATTTTTTAATTGTTATTTTTTTATCATACAGTGGAAAACTTGCGGGATGTGCACTTTTGGTTTTGCCAACTATTTTGACATACAAACACACACTTCATTTTATTTATCTGTGTACATTAAAATTTGTAATCAACTCTTTCTTGTTGATATCAAAATCGTTTATTTAAAATATATTAATCATATTAGAATCCAAATTTAATTATAATCCTGTTGATCCAAAAATGTATTTTGCTCAAAATACGCCAATTCAGATCATATTACAAACAAAACACAAAATGTACCTACACAAATATAAATAAATTGAAAAATATACACACTTTCGGTGTAATAGCTTTAATTTAAACAACAATATCCGCATAATTATAAAACAACCTTGGAATGAAACACAAGCGTACCTAGAAAGTTTTTAGTGGGATAAACTTAGACTGAGGAAGGTTAAGCTCCAGCTGCAAATATTTACGCTTAAGAAACTTTTTGCAAAGTTGTTAATTGGATTATTTAGCGAAAGATTAAAAATTTGTTAATCGTTCATAAGTACATAATAACCTGTTTCATAAACAATAATAAATTGTAATTAATTAAGATTCACTTTGGGTGTAGAAATATTTTCATCAAACAGAAACTTTAATTTTTGTTCTATTATTTTATTTTAAAATTCAGTGTTTCTCGAACATTTTTTCACTTATAGTCTTCTTTAACATTAATTTACTTTTGGGGGTCCCTCTTTTATTGTCACCTTTACTGGAATTATATATTTTTTATTTATAATATAATTTTTATTTATATATATTGAGATTCAGAGGTGCCGGAGGTATATAGAAAAAACTTATCTTTATAAAGTTATCGAAAATTTGAATTCATCAATCAGGCCTACACAATAAAAAAACTTTAAAAATGAAAAATAGACTTAAGTATTTTATTATTTTCGATTTTTCGGAAAATATTAGATTGACAATACTTGCTACAATAGGATTATTTATGAAAATATCGAACAAAGTTATTTTGAAAAGTGAATTTTTGGGAACGAGTGGGTCAATTTTAATTAAATTTTTATCGTATTGTTCATGATAATTATGCACAAGAAAGAGTTTTAGACCAGTCGTAGGTATTAACCAACGTTATCTGTGCGCCGAGAATAAATAAAGTACAAGAACACCAAACAGTTAAAAATTTTTAATTGTTTAACAAAAAAAAAGATTTTAAAGACAATTAAACAAAAAAAAGCACACAAATTTGTCGAAGAAAAAAACTATCATTAAAAGTCAAGATTTTAATAAAGAAATAAAAAAGGTACAAAACCTTAGTGCCCGACTAGATTAAAAAATATTTAATAAAGAAGATCAGCTCTTCAGGAAAATTAGCTGTCTGCAATATTGCTGGTTCGTTTCAGAGATAATAAACGCAAGCTAATTTTCCTGAAAAGCTGATCTTTTTTATTAAATATCTTTTAATCTAGTCGGGCACTTCGGTTTTTTATTTATTTCTTTATTAATGTCTTAACTTTTAATTAGATAGCTTTTTTTCATTTTCGTCGACAAATTTGAGTGAAAATTATTAAAGCATGTCGCGGATTCGTCGCTTTGCCATAAGGCCAATGTTAAATAAGCTTATTTTTGAAATCAATTATTTATTTAAATAATCGGGTTATACCATTCAAATTTTCAGAATTGGTTTAGACATTATATAAAACTTCATATAAAGTCTTTTTTTGGTATTGTGCTCGTACTTCCTTAAAACGAGAATTAAACCAATTCAGTCAAAGAAAGTCAAATGCACAGTAACACGTGAGAGACCAACACTATCAACGATTACATTTTTAAGTACCCATTTAAATAAATTAATTTGAAATGATGATGATGATACATTATTAACATGAGAAATGGTTTGATTTTGGGGTAGCGCCTATGGAAGAAAAGACAACAACACATAGAAGATATGATACATACTTGGAACGATGTTATTTCTGGAATTCGGCTGCATTGTAACAACTGCTGACAGTGTACAGAACTAAGAGAAGGGTTGAATGTAGAACGGAAGGAACACACAATGCTTATACCTTTGTACAAATATCTGGAATGTAATAATAAAGATGTATCGTGGATCATAACTCAATCTCAATTCTCCAGCATCTCGTTAATTGAAATTTTATACTTTTGGAACAAATAACTGCACCTTTGCCAAAAGATTATAGCGAGTGCACAATATTACACAAAGCGCATAAAATATGCTTTTATAACTTCATAAAGAAAATCCTCTGTGTTATAAGATTTAACATTTTTTATCTATTTTGAATGAATACAGAAAATAAGCCCTACTAATCTATATACAGTATGTAAACACGTAAGGTGCACATAGGGAAATTAGCATTGGGAGAAAATACTTGGATCAGAGTTAGCCATGACTGCATTAATTGTTATTTCTATTGAATTATCGTGGTAATCTTGAGTATTTCTATTTTATGTTGATTTATTTTTATTTTACTTGACTTTTTTAATAATAAAAAGCTCTTATAATGCATTATTTTAATTTTCTTGTACAAAAATAAAACAAAAAAACAACTCTATCTTGTTTGGAAACATTTCATTCAAAAATTGTCTGACTAGTATGACGTATGCGCGTCAGTAAATCAGTGACCCAATGTTTTTAGGTTCAACACGAATAGATATTTGATCTCGCACCATATTTAAGTACCTATTTTTGGGAATTTAATGTCCCATTAATAAAAAAAACCCGATTATGTTGTAATCATTTGAATATTTTCTACGGTAGTATACACATTCATTTTGCAAAAGAATATTATCTGTCAAATTGGAAAACAAGATTTTAAGGCTCACTCTGATCCAAGTATTTTTTCCCAATGTTAATTTCCCTATGTGCACCTTACGTGTTTACATACTGTATACAAAATTCTCGTGTCGCAATTTTAGCCGCGCTAATACCCAAAAATCACTAAACCGATTTTAATGAAATTTTGTAAATGTGTCTTGCTTGATGCAGCTTACGATATAGGGTAGTTTTTATTAAATTTATTGTACTAAAATTACATTGTTTTGTGAAAATAAACTGTTTTAGTAACGTGTAGCGACAACTCATAGAATTTACTCAAAACAGTTACTTTAGAAGCAAACAAAAAACTTCTTCTAGTACCAAGTAGCAATATCTGATAGAATTCGTCAAAGCAATTAGTTCAGAAGCTAATCTCGTAGAATTTTCTCAAAGCTATTAGTTCAAACGGCGGGCCGCAAACGAAATAACAGTTTGCAGAATTATATCTATAGCACCCGGGTGAAATCGGGACAGATCGCTAGTATACTATAATATAATTATTAATTATCATCTATACATTTTATAAAAATGATTTTTCCAAACATCGTTCTCAGTTAACTTTACAACAGAGTTTTTGGCATTTAGTCTGTATACTTTTAAGAATATCTAAAGCGATTTTTTCCGTTTTCATTATTTGTTTCAGATTAATTCGTCTATATAAATTATGTTTGTTGTACCGGATAATCTCGAAAATTACGATACGAATTGGGATGAAATTTTACAACTTGATACTTTTTTCTTGAGGAAAATATAGATCTATAATAACTCTTCGTCCCGATGTAACGCTCGGAAAAATACGACTGGTGTAAAATAATTATCATTTAATTAGCTTTTAAACGCCAAAAAAGTATTTTTTTTTAAATAATATTTTTTTACTTTTAACCGGGATATTCATGTCTTTCACATTTACAACTATATAATTTACGTGCCAAAATCATGCAAATTCCCAATTACTGAACCTACGTTAGTAATTCGCTGTGAACATTGAGTTAGGTTGCCGTCTATTATAATTGACAGGCACGTACCTTTTTAAAGGTTGCATTGAGAGGTTTAAACTCAAAATTTGGTGGTACGTAAGCATAGTTATGTCCAGAAGATATATTTTATTACCATATATTGTTTAAGGAAGTTTGGGTGTTACTTTCTATTAGTTGAACATCTATTCCAAATTTATTGAAAGGAAAAAAATATAATAGGATTATTTTTTAATTAATCATAATATAAGAAGATAATTCTATATCATGGTTTATATTATAAAACCATTATTATTTTTTAAAGTTAATTAATTAAACTTACAGAAGTTGAAGTGACTAAATCGTCTGCCTTGAGATAATAAAATAAAATAGGTTTTTTTTTCTGGTATGTTATTTTTCAAAAAACACGAATCAATATATTTTAAAACTATAAAAATAAAATATTAAATTAAATAATTTAAATTAAAATTTTAGTTGCGTCCAACTAATACAGTTATTTGGTCCAAAAAATGTTAAATACAAATTGTTTAAATGATCAATCAATATAATTTTTTTATCTATTACAGTTATTTTTATAAAAAAATCTTCATAAAACGTGTTTATCCTTGGTAGATTAGTACTTTCTGATTTTACGAAACCGTCATTCATGATGCGAAATCAATAAAATGAGGGATAGAAGTTTATAAACGTAATAATAACTTGAAACAACTTCAAAATAATACATAGCACAACAAAAACATAGCTAGTTTACAATCGAAGTGACATCACGTCAACATAGCGAACAGCGTTTTAGATTTTTGAAGAACAGATTAAAAAATACAATTCTTAAAATTGAATTATAAAATTTATAGTGCATTATTATGAATAGAAATCAACATTTCTCGTTCTAAATCTATCAATAATACGTATTATTAGAATATTTTCTCACATGGTGCAAAATACCTTATTAATATTATTATCGTAGTCGTATAGGCTTGCATTCTTGTCGACGGATTGGGAGTCCATCTTTATATATCTATAGGTAAACGAAGATGGTTGCTAAGTGCGGCACACTAAGAGCGATAAAAACGAAACGAAAAGAAATGAACTTTAAAAGGTGAAATACATTAAATTAAGTGCTAGCAAAGTGAAGTAAGTTAGTAAAGACCCTACCAGCAGTACAACGTGGATACTGCAAATAGATTTGTCAAGGTTCTTTTTTTGTCCTTTAGGGTTTAATGTGTCTTAACATTTATTTCGTATTGTTAAATTTCATCTGCCACTTTAAACAATTATTTCTAGTCGTAAGGTGATTTGGCCTAAAATAAACATTTTTAACCTGAGTACATCGATTAATAACATTAAAAGCTGTAGTAAGTAAAGAACAATCAAAAATTAGTTGTTAACAATTTTGAAGACGTCTACAGTGGCCAAAGGATCCAGAAAAACGCAATTACAGATATTAAATTTGCATTTATTGACTAACGTTTCGAAGGATTTACGTTCATCCTCAGAGTACAAATGCCTTCAACATATTTTGACATTACATATTTGACGGCATAATCACTTTTTGTCAAATATTATAAAAAACAAACTTCAAAACGCAAAAGCTGAAGATGAAAATAATTTTTTCGAAACGTTGGCCACTAGCGTAACATTGCGGTAAAGCTTATTTATTTATGATCCTCAACCAAAAAACCTTCCTTCATCGTAACATTCTATTGGATCAACACTACTTTATGCAAAAGCTAATGCTTAAAAAACTATAAAAATCCGTACTAAATAATAGAATTGCATATTAGTTTTAGATTAAACTGAACTGTAATGTAAACTTAAAAAGTGGAAAATATAGCTTCATTAATTCTTGAATCCTTTCGGACCGAAACTCTTTCGAAATAATTATTTATAAACACGGATGTTGTTTGTCCATTAAATATGTATAATGTAGATTGTAGATACATCAGCGTGAGTATGAGTTAGGATATGCAATAAGCTCGCTTCACTTGTTACTTTAATTGCTTGTCATATAATCTCGCCTTCCATTACAACTCTCGTCCATGAATGACCAATGTCGCGACATGTATCACCGATCACAAGCTCTGACAACCAGATAAGCTGGTTGCACGTTGTCATTTTCTTAAGGGAATAAGTTATCTCTTCTCATTATATTTTACCATTCCAACCCACAAGTGGGAAATGGTACTAGTTTAGGTCAAAAATCACTTTTCAAAAATTTTACAATATCTTTCCGTTTTGAGGTCCCCTGAATCCAAATAACATATTTTTGAAAAGACTCTGGGCGTCTATTTGTCTGTTAGTCTGTTTGTCTGTGAACACGATACAGGTCAAACGGATGGACGGATTGAAACCAAATTTTGGGAGGATGTTTGGTATGCAAATATGAAGAGCCCTATTGTTTTTTGGGTAAAATCGGCGCATGCGCAGAAGAGATATTTGCTATAACGGTGTATTTTTTTTATAATAATGGTATACTTTTCATAACGGATTATTATTCTATTTATTTTTTCAAGAAAGTTTTGTTAAAAATTTTTTTTCTAAACTTTATAGTTTCGGAAATATTTTTAAAAAATTAAAAAAAATCATCCGCTCTTTTGTTTTATGGATCTGTCAGAAATAAACTAGTTAGGCATGCTTTGATTAATTTTTGCATGACGTGACATATTATGTAGGTAACCATGGCAACGATTAGCAAATATCATATTAAGTACTAGCCATTACCCGCGTAATGTAAAAGTAAAATTTATTGATCAACGCACATTTAACTAATAAAGTAGCAAAAACAGTGATTTCTACTGGATGAATCGCGCCTTATGTTAATTTTCTGGTATGACTTTTAACTCTAAAAAATGTACTGCTGATTTATATTAGATCGTGATAATAATATTAGGAATATCGCAGGATTGTGGACAAAAATATTAGAAATATCGCAGGATTGTGGACAAAAATATTAGATTTATTTAATGTACGACGTATCGTCTATAGATTTAGACTTTTTCAAGTACGTACAGCTGATTGTCATATAAACATAAAATTTTCCTCAAGACATGCCTATTTTCATTGCAGCAAAATACAGTAATGAGTTGTATGATTTAATCCGCATTTATCTTTTTTTAACACAAATATGAAACAAGTTTAGGGCTATTTTCGACGTGATAACGTCTTATAAATTGATGAATCACCAATCTTATAAATTGATAAAACACCGGCTGCATGCACGAAAAAGTGTAACGTTCCTAAATCCTAACGTTCCTAACGTTCGTAACGCGTAACGCGTAACGTTCCGCTTGACCCTGTGCGTGATTTTTGCTAATTTCTCGCTCAATTTAAATCAGATCGGTTTGAAACCAGTCTTAAACGAAAGAGGAGAACATTTTTAATGCATTTAATGCATTTCTAATGTTTAATTCAATTTTTTGACATTAGTATTTTGTGAAATGCAACGCCTTCTAAGTTAAGTATTGGAATAACTAATTATTATTAGAACATAATACTTTGACAGTTGCAAACGTCACTTTTGACATTTCTTATTATTCCGACACCAAGGATAAGCGGATTGAAACCAAATTTTAGGAGGTTTAGGTTATGTATTACGGAATACGTTATCACGTAAAACTATCGTCCGTAAACCGACTTTACAGACAACCAATTTTTTTTTTCAGTAATTTGCTATGAATTCTTCACTTCCAACTGACATATAGTTGACAAAATCATGTAATAGTTGACATTATTGTTCCAATTTTCACTATATTGAGAAAACTGATCGATTAAAAGTGCTGTAACCTTAATGACAGCCCGAGTGTTTGAAGTACAAAAAGCTGACACAGTAAAGAAGATAGCACCAATAGTTTCTGCTGTAACATGTATAGTATATCTGTACGACATATACACTTATGAAATATATAGTAAGTAACAAAAATAAAGGTACCTACATTACAAATATTATCGTTAAATATTTGAATTTCAAAAAATCCCTCTTTAATGAGTGCTTACGTCACAATAGAAACCTACTCTCCAAATTTCAAGTTTGTAGGCTTTAGAGTTCCTGAGATTTTAAGATGAATGAGTGAGTGAGTGAGCGAATGAATGACTGAATGAATGGTATATATGTCGCATGGGTATTGTCAAACCCGTGATATTATGATTTCCCTAGTGAAATTACAATTGCACGAAACTTTGTCAATCGTCTGCATTTCTTATAATTTCACGGGCTCGTTTCATTGACATTATAATTCCACTAGACCCACGCAGTGATATTGCAAGGCAGTAATATTTTGACAATTTCACTGGATGTGCAAGACCATTACATAATGAGACAGTCAATGATCGGTCCGTTCTCAATGTAGCAATCATAGAGTTACAAAGTAATAGACAGAAGTTTCTGGAAATCACAAGCCTTATTGTAAAGTAATCATATCTAATAAAATAAGTAACAATTAAACAGACTCACGCAGTGTGATATGAAAATTGATTTAAACTAAATTAATAATTAAATAAATATAAATAAATAAATAACTAAATTAATAGTATTGTACATTTCGATAAACCATGTTAGCATTACCAAGAAAATAAGCATGTAACATTTCATGACGCTCGATAGCAACATTCCTAGAAAAACGCGCGGGAATGGTACGATTTAATGCGTTGGTGTATGAGAAAACGATGCCCCGGTCTAAATGTACGAGATGAAACGACAAAGACATAAGATTCAAAGATAAAAAAAATCGCCATAAAAACCAAGTCAAAAATACAACCCGTCAATAATATCCAGAACTGGAACATTTTTATTTTTTACAGCAAGATGCATAGTCACATTTTTTGTCGTTTGATAATCAGAAGTTTTATCGAGGAATGTAGGATCAAGGTTTTTATCGAGGAATGCAGGATCAAGGTTTTTGTAGTGGGATGCAGGGTCAGGGTTTATATGCAAGAATTTCGTGGTAGATATTTAAAACACATCTGGCTTTTATATCCTGAAGAAATTTAATCCTCTGATCTTATAATAATAATAAATAATTTATTTGCATAACCAATAAAGTTGGATATAAAAGGTCAGTACATATATCCTGTACGTTTTATCTAGGATGTTTTTGTGGGTATTTTGTACTTAATGTTTATTTCCTGAGAGAATGTTGGCCTTGGATCTTATCTCACGGACTTTTTGAAAAATATATTATCAACAGTTGATTTAACAAAAATATTAGGAGCACTGTGGTTTGAATCTAATAAAAAATAGAGAATAGTTACTTCTTACCACAACAAGTTTATTAGTGGATGTACATTTCGAGAGCTATGCTCTCATCTTCAGCAATACACTAAACTAGAATTTAGTGCATAGCTCTCGAAATGTACATCCACTAATAAACTTGTTGTGGTAAGAAGTAACTATTCTCTATTTTTTAACAGTTGATTTGGACAACATTACTGTCAATTTCAGATTTCTTGGTATTTCAATTTGCAAATGATGCATATAATTACGGGTTTTCGAAATTATATGATAAATAATGCTTGATGTTGATTCTAAACTCGAACAGTTTTAACGTATCGTGAAATATAACCATATTTTTGACGTGATAACGTCTTATAAATTGATGAAACACCGGCTGCATGCACGAAAAAGTGTAACGTTCCGGAGAAGTGCCCGTTCCGCCTGAGCGTGCAAGCGAGAGCGCGATATAAGCGATAGAGGCACGATCTGCCCAAGTTTGACAGCTACTAAAATGTATTTATTAAAGATCACAAGACACAAACTTCCAATAGACTGCCACAGTTCGCTCGTATATATACTTACAGGGAGTGAAAAATCCACACCACCCGACCGCCCATTTATTAAAACTGCGTGTATTTTGAAAACGGTTCATTATATTTAAAAACCGTTTCTACAGTTGATTAGAACTCTAATTTTACTATTTAAATATGTAAAAATAAATGTTTGGAAACGTATACGTATAATGTGAAAAATAAAAAAAGTTATTTTTCAACACTTTACGAGTATGGTGTGTATAGAAATACCTATAATAACTGTAATTGATTTCCTTAATAATTTTCAATGTTTCTTTATGACGTTATCACATAAAACTATCGTCCGTAAACCGACTTTACAGATAACCAATTTTTTGTTGAGTAATATATAAGCGAGGAATGACTAAATTGGAGTGGGCAGTGATATCGGTAAAACTGTATAGGGCAAGGTCTGACTCTGCAATGCTAGTAGTGGTGGTTGTAGTAGTTCAAGCGTGTACATAGATGCAAGGGTGACAGAAACCGTGTCACACGTCAAATGTCAAACTTTTTCCGGAGAAACTTTTCGAATAAGATGGATAACTTGAGCTGTCACTTTGAGGAAAATGTAACGATTTATATACACCAACGTGAATCCTTCTTTTCTGAACACTATAATGTATACAGAATGAAGCAAAACTTTTAAATCACCATACTGGCAGTCCGATCTGGTTCGTCCAGATTTGTAGATCGCTTATTAAAGATGGACATATTTTTCCCGAGAATAACAGCTTCTTGTTACGATAGCCATTCCACACATTAGAAGCTTGTACCAAGGGCGTAAATATGCGGTAGTAAAAGTGGTAATTAACCCCTTCCCCCTCCCAAGGACCATAATCAAAAATAAAACTGAAAATATTACGAATACCTAGCTAAAAATAAAATATAGAAATACTCTTTTTGAAACAAATTAGTTTGGAAATTTATATTTTGCTTGGCATCTTCCTTCCTGAGTATTTTGTGTGATATTAACAAGACTTAAAAAATATTGATTATTTTGCTTTATAGAAAAAAATCTATCCCTTGGCGTGTACAATGCACGTCATGCAAAATCAGAAGCCGAATGACTTTAAACCAGTAACTTGATGTTGTAATGACTGTCTCACGATCTATTTTAGTAAAGAAATCTTTACCGATCCGCCTTGACTGCAGTGCTAGAAGTCTGTTTTGAACATACAGCTTGACGTTACGATTTTATAATATATTTGAACCGAAGTATGTAAAAAAAATGTGAAGTCCAAAGTATTTATGAAACCATAAGAAATATTTCAAAAAAAGTTTCATCAAAATCAGTCAAATAGTTTTTAAGTTAAATCCGGTCAAACATATATACATGCGAAGATTTTATAAATAATATAGATAACATAAGCCATTGAAAAACATATGGTACGGCTATATAAGAAAAAGAACAAAATTTACCATTTTTTCTTCTTTTATATATCTTCATAAATTACTTATAATTATTATAAAATAATTATAGAAAGGTTTGTCATTAGCTATTAATTAGAAAAATATTCTATCTGGGTCTGCTTAAATATTGATAAAAGTAATTACGTAGTCTTCCTACGTCCACTTTATAGAATAAAATGCATAAAAAATATGGCTATAAATTTAAAGACAAAAATTACCAATGTACTTATATAGCACAACATATAAAGCATAAACAGCAGTTTTAAGTTTGTGTAAATAGTATTTTCTTTATGTTAACAAATTCTTAAAGCTTCAAGTTTAAAAAACAAGAGATTTATGTTCCAACAAGAAAGACCCATAATGAAAGAGGGTAAAATGACACACTGGTCAAAATAAAACACATATAAAATATATAGTCTTTTATTCTCTTTTTCATAAATCTGGTAATAAAAGAAAAACGAATGAAAAGGAAAGAGAGAGAGCGAGAGCGAGAAAGAACGACTTCAATCGTAAACAGTAATAAATAACCGCAATATTGTGCCAACTTATCAGTGTCAATGCATAATACGCCAAAAGCGTACTGTACTGTTCCTTCTACCACCCTCTGTGGCCAAACACATATTATGGAATGCTAGAGAATATAATATACGTAGACTCAGTTGCAAAGAGTACAGGCGTTCGAGAAAAACTGAGCCGATTTTCACTTGTTATTAAGTACCAGTGTCGAACTTAAACTACACTTAAGGCCGCTGCACACGAGGCTAGAAACACTGCTAGGAATTCTGCTGGCCGATAGGCTGGGTACGAAGCTGGAAATGACGTCACAAGATGGGTTTTAAAATTAGAACAGGGGCTATTTTCCCTGCTAGATCTGCTACTAAACTTGACACCACAAAAAAAACGTTTTAATGGATAGAACTATGTCTGAAATACACACTGCAAAAATTTCAGAATAATTTACCACGTATTTTTGATTTTATTAATTTTTTAATACTGACATGTGGCCTCTATCTCTGTTGTTTATCTCTGTTGTTGTAGTGACAGTGACTAGTGACAGCTAAGTACTAATCAATTAATATTTTATTAATTACATTACTATAATTATTTAATTATAATTAGCATAAAATTAAATCAAATAAATTTTTATGTGAATTTCTATTAACTATTTGGGTAATTATTTGAGGAACAAAAAAAAAATCATTTATTTGACTTGGGATTGCGGCTCCCAAACTACCTTAAGCGAGGGAAAATATTAATTCTATATAATAATATTGTAGTGAAGTCAATGAGTCGAGATTTGATTAATATAGATTTACTTTTATTGTTATTCATAAGGTGGTCGACGTTTGTTGATCTTTTCTTAAAATATTCTATAAAAAAAACAGAACTTGACGTTTGACGAAATCGCGGTTTCTGTCAAAATTCGTGTAGGTAATTTAAATATGTGAGAATGTAAAAAAGTGACGCATAAAACAAACATAAACACAGACAGCAGACTAACAGACAAACAGCCGCACAGACTATTTCTAAAAATATTTTTTTTGATTCAGAGAAGCTCAAAATAAAAAAATATACAGTTTTGGAACAAAAAATTGAACTAAATTAGTTCCCTACTTTTAAAGTTGGAATGGTAAAATGTACACATGATCATTCTAAACCTGCTAAAACCAATAATTCCTTACTTAAAAGTAAAATTTCCAGATTAAATCTATTATTTATAGGTATTAAACTCGTAAAAACATCAGTTGAAAATTAAGATTATTATCAAAAACATTTACTTGACAATATAAACTGTACCAAAGGGTTTCTTAATAAGAGACATAGTTACCCAATACAGATTGAAAGATTAGCCTAATGTATAATCAAATTGCATTATCTACTATTTACTAATTATTATTTGTCAGGAAAATAACAGTATTTTTAGTACAAACTGCAACAGACTTTATAATTTTTTATAGGGACCAATTGCACTATCATAAACATCAATTTCGTTATAAATTGTTGTTTATGATAGTGCAATTTGTCGCTATAATAGCGCGCAAATAACATAAAAACTACTATAATTTTTCTATGCTATATATCTCGAATATTGAGATCAAACACCACTCTATTAAAATTACTTTTTTCTATTTATATTTTCAAATCGTAGACAATAAAGAATTCATTTTTTATTACCTAATAAAACTGAAATTTAATAAAGTAGTATTATCTAGGTTTATATTTATTTCTTTCGGAACCTAAAAATAAAATGTGAAAATGAACAGTTTGATTTGCTTCATGAGGAATGAAATAAAATGATTGCTACAATAATAATTATTCCAAGAGTATTATGACTACAATACGAGACAACTAATGAACTAAAAAAGCTTATTACCCAACGGCGAGATAAGTTAATGTTGCTCAGCAGTGAAAAAGAGGGGATCAGCAATTCTGATTTTACACACAACATTTATCTTTAATAATAAATTGCTTTATTGAGCAAGTAGAAGTATAATTTCCGCTCGAAAATTCTCGAGAAATTTGTCTTTAGTCGAGACGGAAAAAAAACTCAACGCCTCGAGAACTCGAGTAATCCATTCCGTCCGTGCGCTAGGTAAGAAAAAAAACATAGGTAATAGTTTATAAACATAAAAGGCATTTTTAGTTTAAGTTGGTAGCAAAATGTTTTTTTGTTAAAAAAGTTTTTATATTATAGTTAAATATGTACCAGTAATTTTGTTGATTTAATTTTACTAATAATACTTTTTATTTAATTAAAGACTGTTGTACATTTGGGAACTCGTAGGGACCCAATAATTTTAAAAAAAAGTTAAGTACTACCCTACTCTTTACTTTCCATAAAGACCTAGCCCATTATAGTTTAATTTATTGTTTGTTGTTGATTTAATAATTAATAATTTATTATTAAGTGCAATTTATGGTAACTAAAAAATTACCCTTTGATTTAATTGATCTTGGTCTAATTTGTAATAAAGCATTAAAATTTGAAAATAACATCGTGTTTTACTAAAAGTTTCAAAATTTCTTGAGATATTCGAGAAATACTGTCAAAGAATTCTCGAGCCTCGAGAAATAAAAAGATCGATAAACCAGAAACCCTAAAGCAAATGTGTTAAAAAAAAAACTATTGCTTTTCACCGCAAAACTATTATTCCTCCACCGGCCATCTTGTTGAGATTACTTAACATTTGTATCAATAATTCCAGCTAAATACGTTTTCTTGAAGTACCTTCTGACTTAAATATCACCGTCGTGAACAAATGTTCAATCATTGTGAACGAGTAGTTTTTCAAAGAACGTGCGTTATGGTAGTCGCTGCTACAATAGTTTGTCTGTATTCTATTTTAACACAAGAGTATAAGAACCGGCAAGCATTTTATGATTAATGTAAACACTATAAATTCACAGACGTCAATCTATCGCATTTTATGTGTTTGCAATCCGAGCGAATCTCTCGCATAAAGCCGGTCGCGGTATGCACTGATCTCCACACTGCCTTTACCATATTATTATAACATTCCAAGTGTCGGCAATGCTATGGGAAGCAAAGGCTCGACGCTGATCGTCTGAGCCCGAGCTTCCGCACAACCGTGAACTGCTAAGAGTGAATCGATGTTGCCAATCCTGCAGCTTTTCCCAAAATCTTCTCTAAAATGGCTTTCAAAATAAAATACTACAACTTGATAATCTGCACCATGATTTTGTAGATATGACAAAGAAATAGAAAAATAAACTGCCATCTAGAAATTACAAAAAGCATATTGAAAAATTATTGAAGTTTGAGATAAATGAAATTGAACGTCAGTTTGCGATACAATGCTTGTTTCAATTTAAATATAACACTATTTGAATTTTATAATAGTTATTGGCGTAACTAGTAGTCTAAGTCATTCATGGCGTGTCATGACTTAGCCTACAAGTTACGCCCATAATTGTATTCAACAATTGCGCGTTATTCATGTTTTATTTATTGTTATTAATGAGATGTTGTAAATATCTATTTATTTCTTTATAAAAAAAAACTGTCAATACTAACAGCACCAAACAGCACGATTCAATGTTTTGGTTTGAGGTTAGCCGGTTATGAATAAACTCCATGTCGAAAACATTCGGCCTCTCAATTTTAGCCTCAATGGGTGACAACGGAGTTGTTGTTAGCTACTATTTTGTTACGACTCAGAAAATAGTTACGTTTATTTTCATTACTCCACAATGGCCGAGCTAGTAGGAATCTTCATTGAGTTATAACAAGTTATTGTCACCAGTCGGTAAATGGCTATTTAGGGTTCGGTTTTTAGGCATGATAAAACATGAATAGCGCGCATGAGTTGAATAAAGGTTTTTAATTTTCTTTATAATTTTACAGAACATGTAATAATTAATGCGTAATATTGGCTAATTAATAATAGTTAATAAATTTGAATATTAATGAAATTGTAATATAAAATCAATAACAAATTTTATGTTTTTAAGTGAAAAATACGCAATACATATAGGATCATTTTTTTGTCCGTCTGTCTGTACGTCAAGATCATTTTTGCCAGGAACGGCTAAAGGTATTAAGTTGAAATTAATATTAAATAATAAGGTTTAAGATTAAATAATTCTTTAAAACAATAAGACATAGCTATTTGAGTGCAATAGAAAGATAAACAAAAAATATTTATTTGACAATGACTCACTCAACAATATTTTTTTGTTGACCTACAATCTTGACATTTTGCAAGATGGAAGGTCTTATAGCATAAGCAATTATTATTTATAAGTGAAATTCTCAACTCAACAGACATCCAAATTATATTACATAGACATCCAAATTATATTTACGCTACAAAAATCGTGCATCAGAGCAATTTATAATTTGAAACGAAAAGACTCTTGTGTAGAATACTTTAGAAGCCATGGTATTTTAACGCTATCCTCTATCTACATACTTGAATCCGCCTTACTAGTTAAGACTCATCCGGAATTATTCATTTTTATTGAAAACACGCACAGCTACAATACAAGACAGTATCGAGATACTCAACAACCATTTTCAAAAAAAACATTCATAAATAAAAATGTATATACCATGATAACAAAAATATATAATAATATCCCAAAAAATATAAGAGAACTACCGACACCAAAATTTAAAAAAGAACTTAAAAAAGTTCTTATTGACAAGGCTCCGTATAGAGTGAATGATTTTATAAAAGATTTTTAAATGTTTTAAGATGTTTTAAATGTATTGTTCTACTTAATGTATAGCACTGTAATTTTTGACATGTTTCATACACATTTATGTGTCTCTATGAAATAAAGCCGGTTTATTATTTATTATTATTATTATCACATCACAAACTTAATTTCAGGGTTCTCAGAAACGAAAGTTAAAATTAATACCAAATACTATAGTCTATCTTTATAACTCCATAGTCTTATAAAAAATTCTAACTCAATGCAATAAAAAAATATGGTCTTTAAGTACATAATTAAATTTTGTATTACGTGCATCACTGAACTGTATATTGAATTATAAAAACGGTATGGAACCCGCAAGGCATAAGTTCTACTTGCACTTGTATTATTCAGGTAGAAATCTTGCGTTTTGTAAGTCGCCCTACATGAATGTCACAATTGTGCTCACGTTTAGGCATTTTTCTCCAAAAAGATATTTTCTAGTCTTGCTGAATTTCAGTGCCCAAATAAAAGCTAATTAGTTCCTTTTTCCAGATTAAAAATGAATCAGAAATAATTAAGGAGCGCATCAAAATTCCTTCACTGTAAGAACTAACCATATAGCTTGTGCCGTCGTGCGTAATGGTATTACTCGAAAATATTGTTTTTGTAAAATTATTTTCAAACCGCTCTCATATGAACGTGATGCTGAGCAATCGGATTATAAATTCCATAACATTAACTTGAATAATATTCTATCGTAAGCTACAAAATGCCCTCATACATTTAGGGTAAAAATCTTTGAATTGGCAACACTGGAATGAATAGCAGTTGGCACTGAACACTAAGATCAATTCTGACTGTAGTATTGTATAGCCATCGTAACGCACCACCGTGTCTACGGAATGTTACGGATATTGCGTTCATCTTTATACAGGTGATTTATTTTCCTTTCGACAAACCTTAAGCTAGAGTACAGTACAGTATGAAACGCTTATATAAATTGAAAACCATAAACGCCTTTCATTTCACAAAATTTATTTTTACGCAACACGATTTGAATGTTATACGCCCTCTCGAATCACTGACTATGCTGAAGCATTATACAAGATAAAAAAAATCAATATGGAAAACCATATCTTCCATGGTAGAAAGTATTTAAAAAAATATAACCAGAAGTCTCTTAACTATTCATAGACGATATTGTTATAGTTACAAAATATACACAATTTCCAAAATCGATAATTAATCGGTTGGTACCAAAATTAAGCAAAAAAAAAACAATTCAAGAAAATATTAAATTACTTACATGCCGTGTTTAATTATCTGCTGACATTGCAAAATTTAATGTTGAAAAACAAATAATTTATACAAGATTTCTGTATGACGATTCATATAAAATACTGCATGTAAAATTTCATCCAAATTGATGGAAAAATGACGGGGCTATAAAGCTATGATATACAAATAGACGGACGGACATGATGAAATTATAACGATTCTCTGAAAATGTTTCATGGCCTATAGAAGAATAACACTAAATTAAAATGAAAGATTTTAACTTTTTGTTCGATTTTGCGTTTGGTTGGCACTTGGTTCACGAATTATTTTTAAATCAAAAGTGAAAATCTTTCATTTTCATTTTGTTTTATTCTTCTAAACCATGAAAGAATTTAAGGGAATCGTTATAATTTCATCATGTCCGTCTGTTTGTATATTACAGTCTTACAACCCCGCCGTCTTTTCAACGATTTGGATGAAATTTTACAGGCAGTTATCTTATGTGAACGGCCACACAACTGCGTAATGAAATCACAAAAAAATAGGGGTATTTCTCCATGTTATATAGAACTGAAGGATACAAATTTCTATTTTCGGGCACCTCTTTCCAAGGAGTATTGTGGGATGGGTCTTTTAAAATACAATAAAAGTTCTTAAGTGGCTTTTTTCTTAGATGAATATTTCCCGAGATATAAGCTCCTAAAATCGTTAACAATATTTTCAAAAGCGAAAATATTTACGCCAACCTTTCGAGTGTTGGCATCAAAAAATCCATATATTTCAATAAAAAAACATATTTTTCTTCTGGCATATAACCGACAAAAACGATTTTCGGGGGGGAGTTTGGGCGAAACTCGCCTATATGTGTTTTATCGCACATTTCGGAACTAATATTGTTCTTCTACGTAACTTAAATTTGCAATTATGTATTTCAAAAGTTAGATATTAATTAAACGATTTTTGATCTTCGACCACTGCTCAGGCGGCTTGACCAGCTCCTCCACCATATGTAACCCGTACTTCCACCGTATAAAAGATAATCACAGAGTTCAACGAGAAAATCAAGATCTCTAAATTTAAAAATGGCAATGCTTGGCAAGTATTCGCTATCTTTTATACTAAGTTTAGTTTTCTGAAATGGCATTTATCAAAATAATTACCTCCATGTTATAATAAACAATGATAGTTTCATCTGTCGAGCGTCTATAATCTAAACTCTTCTTCTTCCATCACGTTATATAATATAAACATATTATTTTTTTAATTACGCTAATTAAAAATTCATTTAATGCATTCAAATTATATGAAATGCATTTCATTAATTGGAAAAATTATAAAAGGCCGTCTAAAACGCGCTACCAGGTAACGAACAGGTACGGCCTCTGTGTCAGAAATTTTTTTTTTATTTAAAATTTTTATTCGAAAAGGTTTTTAATTGTTTTTGTTCCGTAGGTATTGTAATGTTTCATTAGCATATTTTAAATTCGCGTATATGTACAATATTCATTTAAAAAATCTTTTTCATATTTAGCGCCGAATTGACCATATTATTCGTAGATATAGTATAAAAACTCTAATCCAAGAGTACTAATAATGCAGGTGAAAAAACATTATACAATATTCATCTACATATTTTTTGGTTAAAACAATGCCTACATAAACAACGTAATTACAGTTGTTCATTATAGATATCCGAATTATTCAATTTCTATGAGTCTCGATAGAGTTTTAGGAGAAATTTATGTGTTGCAGCAGTTTTCCTGTGCGATCAGTGGCCTGCATTGCAACATTTATTATTTATACACATGATTGATTGCCGGGAAAATAAAATGTACTACTCGTACCAAAGTAATCAATTTTTTGTTGCATCATGGCAGATTTTTATTTGTTTCTATGTCACATCAATTCAATAACCTGTCAAAAACTCATACAGATAAATTATCTTCAATTTAAGAAAAATAATATTGCGATATTTTATCTAAATAAAATATATTTATAATAATAAAAGTTCATTCTAAAATACTATAAATCACAATATCTAACTTTACCAAGCTGTATATTATAAAAGTATATAAAATGTATAAATATGGCAAATATAATTCTTGAATAAGTTCAAATTGCATTGAAAATGTAGATTGAAAATAAACCATTCAAATTAATATATCAGCTTAATCACTTTACATACAGTATGAAAACACGTAAGGTGCACATAGGGAAATTAACATTGGGAAAAAATGACTGGATCAGAGTGAGCCTTGAAATCTTGTTTTTCAATTTGACAGATAATATTCTTTTGCAAAATGAATGTGTATACTACCGAAGAAAATATTCAAATGATTACAACATAATCGGACTTTTTTTATTTATGGGACATTAAATTCCCAAAAATACTTAAATATGGTGCGAGATCAAATATCTGATTCACCAGGGAGCATACGTCATACCAGCCAGACAATTTTTGAATGAAATGTTTCCAAACAAATGGAGTTGTTTTTTTGTTTTATTTTTGTACAAAAAAATTAAAATAATGATTTATAAGAGCTTTTTATTATTAAAAAAGCCAAGTAAAATAAAAATAAATCAAAATAAAATAGAAATCCTCGAGATTACCACGATAATTCATTAGAAATAACAATTAATGCAGTCATGGCTAACTCTGATCCAAGTATTTTTTCCCAATGCTAATTTCCCTATGTGCACCTTACGCGTTTACATACTGTATATAAAAGCAACGTTGTTAAGAAAGTAGTGCATTATTCAATAATGAGAGTGAATATTTAAATATGAGAAACTCTTTGCATTTCCAAAAGCTGTTTGTATGTAATGGAATAGTTCAGTGTTTCGTACATGGTGGGTCGCGACCCGGTATCGGACCACGAAAATAAAATACCGGGGCATAACATTGTTTCCTTGTAAATCATAATTTGACTGGACTAAGGCGAGAGTCGCAATGCTCTCGTCGGGCGCAAGCCTCGCTATGCTGCTGACATGCCGCGTAAGATTTTGCCATTTTTTTAAACTTGATCTACATTAATGCATTCCTTAAAATGCTTAAATTTTTCTCAATTTCAATGTATTATTTTGTAACACCATCATATTGTGCGAACTTATTCAGAATGCCGATATTTTACGGTCCGATCCTTGTTTTGTCATCATTTAACTGACGCTGGTATGTAGAAAAAAATATATAAGCAAATACATTGCATTAAAATAGTAAAACTAATGTTATTTAAACATGATAATTATTAAATATATATTTAGCCGTATTCTGCTATTTGAGTTCTAATCACTGTGCTTAGGTAACTACAGTAATAAAAAAAAATTGGTTGTCTGTAAAGTCGGTTTACGGACGATAGTTTTACGTGATAACGTCATAAATAAACATTGATGAAAAATTGCATACTTTTATGAGTTACACTTTTCGGAACGTTACACTTTTTAGTGCATGCAGCCGGTGTTTCATCAATTTATAAGACGTTATCACGTCAAAAAATACATGCAAAAATTATTTTATTTTGATAAACACTTGGTAATCACGGTGGTTAACATTAGCGGAATAGGCCTGATTATCTTACAAGATATTGAGGCTTGATTATTTTCTTTTAATAGCTACAGTTTATCAAGTTCCAATATATATTCTTTAAGATCTTATTAAATACTTATTACAAAGTTTTTATGACTAAACTTGATCGCAATTCAGTTGACATTAACGGACATCCAATTAATACAACGGAATAAAATAAAACAAGTATATAGTATCCTTAGTTGCTGCGCACTGTTTTTTTAATAAAAAAAAAAAAAAAAGTATATAGTATACTATTATGTACACATACAATATACATATTGTATATACGTTTAATGACAAACAAAAAGCAAAGCATTGAGAATATAGATAAGCAAAGCTGAGAATTCGTGGTATTCGACGTATGTAGGTACTTTTAAATCGTCTGGAGCTTGAAACGCCGCAAGCGATCTGCGGTGAACGCATTTATACCTATATAGAAAGTGCGATACTACCTTAACTAAAATCTCTTACACAATCTGACGCCATCGTAGAAACTCTGTGTGGAAATGGAAGGAAATACGAAATTATGATTTAAGTTCTGAGATAAGATTTAATACGTTCTATACACACTACGAACTGGCTGGCTGTACGAGGATCTTGTGCTCTTGCAAAAGGGATCTTTTATTTCTATACAAATATATTTGTGTAACAGTTTGCTGCGATCATTGCTGCTAGCCTACTTCATCTTTATCCCTTTTGATTTTCTCTTCGACTTAACTTACTTATGCTTTTATGTTCCGTCTATCAAATTACACAAATTTCTAATAAAGCTAGACTAGCTGTTTGTGTTTTTTGAATGTTTATAATAGGTCTAAATTTGTAGTGCTATATCTCTAAAAATATTTCGACAAATAAATGTTTTGAGCGGTAGAACTTCCTCCTCCGTGTTCTTTAGATTGAAAAAAAAATTTGGTTGTCTGTAAAGTCGGTTTACGGACGATAGTTTTACGTGATAACGTATTCCGCTCGAGTATCATATTTAATAATACATAACCTAAATTTTAGTAGCTGTCAAACTATATTTTTACCGACTAATAATTTGATCAACCAAAGCAAAATACATATTTTTAAGCAATATTATAAAAGACATTTAAAAGAATGTATATATATTATATATTTGTTAACAAACCGTATAATTTATCTGGCCATCTGTCAGATGTAGCTTTCGCTGGAACAGCCGAAAAAAATGTTGAACGCACACTACTCTCTGACGTCACGCGAGAAGAGAGAGACTATCGCTTATATCGCGCTCTCGCTTGCGGAACGTTACTCTTTTTCGTGCGTGCAGCCGGTGTTTCATCAATTTATAAGACGTTATCACGTCAAAATCGAAGTATTTTTTTTTGCATAAATTGATTCCTCAACATGTTTACAATATTTCAATAAATAAAATTTACGACCAATTTTTCAGGCTTTTATACTAACAAAAAATAATAATTAATACATTGACTTTCGGTCCGGATTTGGATTTTCTTCAGAACTAATTTAAAAAATATAAAAATAATTTATTTATTGAAGAATTCTAATCAGACGTTAATCAAAGATTTGAATGTTCAGAATATGTTGGTAAAATGATTTTATAATATTCAAAGTTATTGGAAAGATACAGCTGTTAGAAGAGGGGGTGTTTGGAGCACTCATTGAGCAGTTGGGCATCAAAATCGCTCGTCATTTTTCTTGTTAAATAAAACTACTGCAAAACAGGTGGTTTCTATACTGAATCTCGCGATAAAAAATTATATCAAATTTTTAGGGTGTCAATCAGAGTTTATTTTATATCAGTATGATTTGAAAGAATTTTTATGAAAATCAGTCCAGACATTTTTATAATATTAAAAAGAGTATTCCAATTTTTTCTAAAGTAGACTACTATGGTCTAATTTGTAAAATACATATTTAATATTCAGTATTGATCCATATACTGAGAAGCTGCTCGTCTGGCCCTCAAAGGTTGCATTTGTTGCCTTTCACGGCTTGTTTATATTATTATTAGTTGTTATTTATATAAGTTCTGTTACTGAATACACAAACTAGTAATTTGACGTTTTGAATACCCTATTAGTTGTATTGCAAAACTGTGATGCAGCGATGAAAATATACCAAAAGTAAATATTGAATATCTATTATCCGGTATTTTCCCTTTTACACAATCATTACGTGAAGATTTTAATCTGCGGAAATTTGAACTTTAAAAGGTTAAATTATTCATAGGGATTATAAAATATTCCGTACAATATATAAGCACTAGAACAGCTAGCACATACATAGTACTTTTTTATCGTTACCATATAATCTTTTATTACTTTCCAGTCTAGTCCCGGTTAGTGTATTAGGGTTGGCCAAGAGCGTCTCACATCTAAAGGGTCTTTCAACAAGGACGGGTCGATGTTGACAGTTTGTGGCGGCCATGCTGTTTTGGCGGCATCTGTCAAATCTGTTTTTTCTTTTTCAGTCATTGATGCCAAATCACCATCGCAAGTTACACGACTGAGCAGCATGTCCAAATGATAAAACTTTATTATGAAAATTCGTAAGTGCAAACGTTGCGCGCATTGCGTCAATTTTACGGCAGACACGGTGGCCCTTCAAAGTCGACTCTCCAACGTTTGGTGGCTAAATTCGAGACGACCGGTTCAGTAAACAACCAACCAACACCCTTACGGCAAAGGATCGCCAGATCGGCCGAGAACATCGCCGCTGTCCGTCAGAGTGTGCAGGAGACTCCGAGGCAGTCGATTTCTCGCCGTGCACAAGAACTCGGCCTTTCGCAGACTTCAACTTGGAGAATTTTGCGTCGGGACTTGGTCCTGCACCCGTACAACATCCAACTGACCCAGGACCTCAAAGTTAATGATCACAGACAACGCCGTTTGTTCGCTGACTGGGCTTCGGAACGTTTGGAAGAGGACCCCGATTTTGGCCGAAAAATAATCTTTAGCGACGAGGCGCATTTTTGGATGAATGGTTTTGTTAATAAGCAAAATTGCCGTATATGGGACGACCACAACCCACATGAGGTTCACCAGGTGGCAATGCATCCACAGAAAGTTACTGTTTGGTGCGGATTTTCGTCAGATTCAGCCGGATCTATGCAGTAGAGTCATTGAAAATTGGACCTCTCGGATCCGTGCCACCGTTCGAAGCCGCGGCGGATATTTGAACGATGTCATATTCCATACATAATGGCATAAGTGGGCCTTTCAAACAAAAAAATAATTTCGTTAATATCTCACACACAGCTTGTTTTATTCAATTTCAACATCGACCCGTCCTTGTTGAAAGACCCTTTACTAAAACTGATATCATCACTATATAATTCACAACTACATTTAGGTCCAGTCCAATAAGACAATAAGGAAATATTTTATAGGGGAATTATTAAAACGCTTTAATTGCAACAAAACGTAGAACGAGAATAGTTTATTAATGATAAAATAAAAATGAAATCATTTGCACTGATTTTTTACTCGGAACAGGATTAATAACAAAATAATAGTAAAAATAAATAATACGTGAAAATTCTACAAAATATTTTCTCTTCTCAACGATCGTTTCGAGCATTAAGTACATCATCAGGAGTACTCCTGATGATGAACTTATTATCCGAAACGATCGTTAAGAAGAGAAAATATTTTGTAGAATAATCACGTATTATTTGTTTTTACAAAATGAAATAGAATAAATTGCATAATGCTAACAATGTAACAGTAACAAAACATAATTTTTACTAAAAAAATAGATTCAAATATAAAATAAAATAAAAATTGGAAATTAATTTAAAAACCGTACAGAGAAAATACTTGTTTTTGATTTTTAGACGCGAATAGCGTAAACTAAAGCGTCTTTATGCACTGGTTTTGTGTGTACGTCTGTGAATCTGTAAGATCAAATAGACCCCGAGACGAATCGAACAAATATTTTCAAAATCACGTTTATATATTTACTTACTAAAGAGCCAAAATTTTCCAGCTCGTCGTCTCATCACAAAACGTCTGGAGTGTAGTCAGTTTGCGCTAAAATTCATTACAGGACCCCGCACCAAAAACATGGGAAAATGTCTTTCGGTGAATTTTTTTCTAACTGAGCGAAATGGATCAATCATTTGATCCTGAACAAAGTTTCCAATACAACTTGGGTCTGAAAATCCTGGTGTCCAAAGTTATCCTAGTATATTCGACGACATTAAAATAGTTCCAGAGCCAACCGCCGGATATCCTATGTATCGAATATATAGACAAAGCCTGTGTGAGTAAGCATTGGGGCAGACAGATAGGGATGAATAATTATCTTTATTTTCATTCTGCCAGAAATTTAAAAATTAAAGTTGCCAGTCGCATACATTCTTACATCCTTCGATAATGTAAAACTACCCATTGAGATTGTCATTTTGATGTTAATTTTCTTTATGCAGCTATCTTCAAATTCTTTATTGCTTAAAGACAAAAAATCTGCATAGAAGCCAGGTGCAAATACCACATTTACAAATACAAGCAATATATAGTCACATGTAAAAAAAAACATTTACAGAATAAAAATATTTACTTACAAGGAATGCCTCAAGTTTTTGCCGAAAATTAGCATCATTTTTTATTTCGTTATGAATAAGATTGTACATAGATATACAGGACTTTTCATGTAAATCATTAAATTAGGCTCAAATGCTACTAAAAATGACGTCAATATCCCATGATCCTCCAGAATAAAAATAATGATAAATGTTGTTTATATTTTGTCTGCCCTAATACTCAATCGTCTGCTTTTTTGATACATAAGAAATCTGAGCTCTCCGTTTTTAATGTATTACAATGAAAGCAGTTGCATCAGAATGTTAAATAACATCAAAAATAAGTGTGTAAATTTACACAGCCCTGCCAAGCGCACCTACTATCATACTAATGCATCGCAACCACTGCTGCTTGCAGGACGAGCTTCGGGTGTAATTACAGGCTCGAAACGTTCATGTCATCGGAAATGAATAATTGATCTTTTCAATTAACCTCAAACTGACAACGGAATTTATTAACCTTTATAAATCAACAGAATTTTACATTATGTGTAAGACGTTGGGTTCTTAAATGACAAAAAACTGCATAGCAATATACATAGTCTATAGCTGTGAAATGTTGGTCTAAGAAAATTTTCCACTGAACAGATGATGTATCCACACGAAATTGTCAAATAAATTGAGTATTTTTTTAAGTTTTTTAAAACCTACGCATATTGTACGTATATCACATATATTTATGAGTGTAGGTATCACTTATCACCATTGTTGCTTGTCGAATTCCGAAGTTTGACGTTACACATCATTTTGAGCAACTTAAACAAACGTATAACGCTCAAAATATTAAATTTGTTTAAACAAAATGTTGTACACACATTGCAATCCACCTTTTGAAAATGAACGCGTTAGAGTCATTTTAGGGGTTGCAATGTTGAGTCAAAATTTAAGTTACTCATAACTGGCATTTGATATTTGAAGATCAAAATTGTTATAAATAAAATAAAAATTATTTAAATTTAGAAAACAGTTATCAAATATAAGGAATATGAATTTGTAGTTTTCTGTTCTATAAACAATTATTATAAATACAAAAAATATATATAGCAACAGATTAATCCTTGAATTTTTAGAGAATAGAGACCTTTTAATTTCTTATAAAATAATTCTTTAACTAAGCAAGGCATCAGACACTACCGTTCAAGAAAGACAAACTACGATTATAATATATTAAAAGTACCTACAGGCATTTTGGATAAAAAAATACCCAAATAGAAATAAAGTACTATAGAGATTTCTTTGATAGTGAAGTTAGAAGTCTCAAGACAGAAATAAGGTAGATACATACTAAAAAGTTCCCTCCTAAATCTTTGTAGTAACATCCATTTTTGGATGAAAATCTAGCCGTGGGGCGAACCCGTTTTGAGTTTTCCTCGTTTATCTCCAAAACCGTCTAAAAATTGTAGAGCAGAATTTTTTCTACAAAGTACATGTATTTTTTAATGTTTTTCGCTGTCTTTTTAAGCACGAAATTCGCGAACTTATTAGTCAACTTTTATAGACTCCATTTTTGGCGCGCGCTTTGAATGCTCGGTCTACTAAAGGGCATATTCTCGGTATTTTAGGCATGCTTTTGGACATTTTTAAACATATTAAACATATTTTTAAGTTATTATTTCGTTTCCGCGATTTTTCTTAATCATTTTTTCAACAATATTTATGTGCAACATTTACTACTCCAATTTTTAATATGACTACAATAAATTTACAACCAAGAATTCCCAAGAAAAAAATCGGAGAAGTGAATATTGAACATAAATTTTGTCGAAAAAGTATCGAAGAAAAATCGAGGAATCGAAATAATATTATGACTTCTATATAAGAGGAATTGCAAAAAATATGTTTTATTTCCTTTTATGGAATATGCCATAATAAGTAAAGCCATGATATTAAAGATTAGTCATATTTTTATTTCATTGATTCTGGAGCTAGATGGAGTGCTCTTATTTATCTTTATTCTCTGTCGTTTAAAATCTCTTTGTTAAGCTGTCAACTTATTTTCCATTAAAATCGTTTTTCAATTATAACGCCGGTATGAACAAAGAGATTATTTTTAAAACTCATATTTCAGTATTTTAACAAACTGTTACACATGGAAGTAGATCGTTTTCATTCAACGACACTTTAGTTTATAAAGATCGTTATATAAAATAAAAAACCTATAAAATTTATTAAAAAAAATTTCAGCCAATTGGGCGACGGGACCAAATAAAATTTTAGATGTCGCGTGAGGTGACGCGGGTAATGGCTATTATTCAATATAATATTTGCTATTTGTTGCCATGGTTATCTACATAATATGTTCCACGTCATGTTACAATAAAATCAAAGCAGTATTAACTAGTTTTTAGAAAAAAAAAATTTTTACAAAACTTTTTTTAAAAAATAAATAGAATAATAAGCCGTTATGAAAAGTATACCATTATTATATAAAAATACCGTCATAGCATATATCTCTTCTGCACATGCGCCGATTTTCCCCAAAAACAATAGGGCTCTCCATATTTGCATACCAAACATCCTCCCAAAATTTGGTTTCAATCCGCTCATCCGTTTGACCTGTATCCTGTTCACAGAAAAATGTTTTTTGGATTCGGGGGAACTCAAAATGAAAAATTATTGTAAAATTTTGAAAAGTGATTTTTGACCTAAATTAGTACCATTCCCTACTTGTGAGTTGGAATGGTAATAAATAACTTGATTGCAACAACAAAGTAAAATAAATGTGAAAAATCACAAAAAAATTAAATAAGTATTTGAATTTACAATTATCAAAAAAGATTTACATGAAAAAGTCACTATACAACAAAATATGCTTTTAACCGTAGATATAGAAGAGTATCTTTTGGCTATTTTTAAAAAAATATATCCAATTTTATCTTACAAACCACATTTTCCTGTAACGAAAATAAAATCAAACCGAAATAAGAAGAAAAAACACATAATACACGAAAAACAAACAGGATTCTTAAGAAACCAAACAAGAATGATATTTATTTTAACAATTTCACCAGTCAATAGACAAAAATAATTCAATTTAACGGAATATCTATATCCTGTCAAAAGCTATCAGTAAGGTCAACAATGTCAATAACCTATATCTGACTACACACACACAAGCAGACTGTCATAAACCTATATCACACACAATCATGTGGATATAACTTTTCCATACAATCTTTACTACAAAGATGTAGGTAAAAAAATATATAGGGTAAGGGTGCCAGTTACCGACCATGTATATAATTAAGATAGTTGGTATAGTATATTATAAAATAAGAATAAAAGAGCACCAAAATAACCATAAATTACTCCCGGATAAACAGAACGTTATAACAAAACATAAATTTGAACACGACCACAAAATTAATTGGGATAGTGTAAAAATTTTAGATAATGAGATTAATTTCGGAAATGTTACATATAAAATCAAGTAAAAATTCAAGAGTTTTTGTTTTTAATGGATTTTTCTTTCTTTTTAGGCACCTACTTACAATCATATCCGTGAGTACGTATTAAAAAATTTGTTTGTTATTATTTTTTCAATTTTTGAATTTAATTTAATATTGTAAATTACGAATTAGAAATTAATTATTAATTATTTTTATATTTTTTAGATCAGTTCTGAAGAAAATCCAAATCCGGACCGAAACGTCAATGTATTAAGTATTATTTTTTGGTTAATATATTTGTCTAAAAAATTGGCCGATAATTTTATTTATTGAAGAATTCTAATCAGACGTTAATCAAAGATTTGTATAGTAGATTATTATATAATATCGCGGTGTTAAGAATGAGTTCCACGCGTAAAGCATATAAAGTCGTTTGTTGAACAAGTGGAGTTCCCATATAAAGTTGAACTTGACCAAAGTACAAAATTGGCTTAAAATTAAAAATTGCACCCACAGGACTTTTTGGTTTGTTGTTGTCATTATTGAGTGGGAAAAAATCCTGAACGAGTTTTGCATACATATATATCAAACCATGAAATGGGCGATTACAGTAAGTTTGGGTCGTGCGCACAAAGTACCCAGAGCGACCCAATAAATACAACATTTAGCATACAGCAGACTAGTATTACTCTGACACGTCCGTGATAGCTTATATATCTAGTTGCCAACAATGATGGTTTGGCTACTCCAAGAACACTAATTAGTTTCTTCGCGACTATTTTCTTTTCATCAAGAGCTAAGAACTGGATAGCATACATAAATCGCATAATTTTATTAAGGAGAACTTTATCAGGATTTGCAGCTAAAAGAACTGAATAAAGACTTCCTGCAGAAAATCTTACATGATTCATTCCCGACAACAGACGCCGAGAACAGGGATTTTATCAACACCGTATAGATAGTGGTAGTACACGAGTCTTAGAGCAGCATTGGAGAGATGAATCTAGGCGTAACTTGCACGATGCGACCTAAATAGTTTGCAAGAAGTATAGACTATTACTTCCATATCCTTAACTATATGGTGTTAAAACGTCGTCTGAACACGCCGAAACAAAACCCTCAGTCTCAGACTTCACTCCAGTTAACCTCCGGAAGACCAACGTCAAATCCTTCAATACACCATATGTGTTGATATTCTTATAATATTTCTTATGCATTGGCTTATTTAAAAAGGAAATTTTGTTCTGCTTTCTTAGTTGTATGCCTTGCTTGATCTGACATTAAAGATCCAACCAATAATAATAATTACTAGAATATTTTTTGTTGTAAATGAAAATTAAATGCATAAAATACAAGTAAACTGTCGAAATGATGAAGTATCCTTTTGTCAAATTAAGAGCGACAATGAAAAGAACGGCAAATTAAATCTAAATGGTCACAAGCAAAAAAGATCCAGAAGCACTACTCTAACGATGATTTAGAGACAATCTGTATTGAAGGTTTAATATTAATACGGACGCATGCGCATACTGTATATGCACAAAGACACTACAGGATACAAACAAAACATAGACAGACGGTCAAGAAGGCAACTTCAGACATGAAAGGCCTCTTTTTATTATGGTTTATAGTTATCAGGGGACGAGCTTTATACTAGTAAATAGATAGTATACGTTTTTTTTTCTTACCGATACAATATAAAACAAAAGCTTAGATATTATCTGTATAACATTAAGGTCTTAAGGCTAATACCAAAAAGAAATAAAGAAAGAAAAAAGGCACAAGTTGATAAGCATTTTTTGTACAATAACATGCTCATTTGGAAATTACATTACATTCATTATATTCCTACATAAGCTTCGTTTACAAATGAAAGTTTCCTATCGAACACTTAAAAAATTGGTTGTCTGTAAAGTCGGTTTACGGACGATAGTTTTACGTAATAACGTATTCCGTAATACATAACCTAAACCTCCCAAAATTTGGTTTCAATCCACTTATCCTTGGTGTCGGAATGATAAGAAATGTCAAAAGTGACGTTTGCAACTGTCAAAGTATTATGTTCTAATAATAATTAGTTATTCCAATACTTAACTTAGAAGGCGTTGCATTTCACAAAATACTAATGTAAAAAAATTGAATTAAAACATTATAAATGCAGCCGTTTTCATGTTGCATTTATACAGCTATTTTTCTATATAAATTTGTATAAAAAAACTGTTTAGGCAAATTCTGTTATATGAAATCTATGTAAAATGTTCTCCTCTTTCGTTTAAGACTGGTTTCAAACCGATCTGATTTAAATTGAGCGAGAAATTAGCAAAAAGCACGCACAGGGTCAGGCGGAACGTTACGCGTTACGAACGTTAGGAACGTTAGGAACGTTACGTTACACTTTTTCGAACATGCAGCCGGTGTTTTATCAATTTATAAGATTGGTGATTAATCAATTTATAAGACGTTATCACGTCAAAAATGAAGTGATTAAAATATTCCAAAACTCAAAAAGTTAAAATTGGGAAATTTAGAGTACGAACATCCAGTGTGGAAGAATTGACTTTCTCAAGATTTCCAAATTAGAAAACTTTTCCACACTTTTGACATTAATTAGAGAAATTTGGATCGGGCCCGGACAAGGTTGGCCCTGATTACGGTCTGGTACGGATCTGTTTTCCATACGAAATACGTACCTCACTGATATTTCGATTCTCATATGTTCTCGTGAGGATTGACTCATTATTGTTTTGTCGTTAGGAGAACGAGAAGAATAACAAAAAACGTTACACATTTCCGATCAGTTTGAATAGAAACTGTACCGTGTAAACGGAGACTAACATAAATGCACAGTGTATAGATAAAGTTTGGAACATAATATTAAATATACCGGAAAATATGACGTTTTGTTCATCTTTTGAGGCTATTGACTGATTTGTGACGTCATCGTAAATTATTTTAAATGGCTTGGAACGACCCCCTATAAAATAGCTGCTTTTCATACGTGTATAGCAGTTGTAAAATGACACTTTTTGCACCAGTGCTTAAAGTAAAATAAAAGTAAGTCGATTTTACCAATTAATATATTCATCAGTTGCCATTTAAATCCATATGAGCAAAAGAAACCGCATAGCAGACGCACAGTAGTAGGAAATTAAAAAAGTCGTTTATAATATCTCGTGAACGAATTGCACTATTCATTAAAATTTTGTGGTGTAAGACTAAGGATACAAACCACTGCATTGATAATAATAAGAATAATAAAAAACAATAATAACATTATAAAAAAAATATAAATATTTGCAAAAATAAGACCTAATAGCGAAATGTTTTTAACAGTCATCTTCTTCTTCAAGTTCGTTTTCCTCAGAGTCATTTTTGACTTCTGTCTTAATAATTTTCCATATAAATAAAGAAAATCAAATTTCTGATATCGCGTACGGTGACGCGGGTAATTCAATATGACATTTGCTATTCATTGCCATGGTTACTTACATGATATGTTCCACGTCATGTAAAAATTAATCAAAGCGTGCTTAACTAGTTTATTTCTGACAGATCTACAAAACAAAAGAACAGGCGATTTTTTTAGTTTCAAAATATTTCCGAAACTATAAAGTTTTGCATACCAAACATCCTCCCAAAATTTGGTTTCAATCCGATCATCCGTTTGACTTGTATGGTGTTCACAGGCTAACAGACCAACAAACAAACAGACGCACATAGTTTTTCTAAAAAAATGTTTTTTGGATTCGGGGGACCTCAAAACGAAAAGATATTGTATAATAAAATTTGAATTTTGAGCTAAACTAGTACCATTCTCCATTTGTGGGTTGGAATGGTAAAAGTGATATGTCCGGAACTATTTTCCATATAATCTAATATAACTATTCCAAACTTTATTCACATAATACAAGGATATACGTTTTAAAACAACCTCACTGTATAAACCTGGGTTATGAATTGTTTCAATACAAACGAAAAAAACAATTTTTTGTCTAACGTATTAAAAAAGTTTGTATTTTTTTAGCTAATTTGAAATCGACTTTTTTCGTACCTTCTGAAACAAATATTTTCTTTCAATTTCAACAAAATATTAATTAAAATTTATATAGGCAATCAAAATTTTCAAAATAACTTTAAGGCCTAGCACACATGAAGAGCGTTCAGCGCGCGTTGGCCCAACGCGCGTTTACAATTTCTATACAATTGTATAGAACTGTTTATATGATAACGTGCGTTCAACACGCCACGAACACGCGTTATCATATAAACAGTTCTATACAATTGTATAGAAATTGTAAACGTGCGTTGGGCCAACGCGCGTTGAACGCCTCTCATATAAAGTAGGCCTAAAAGACCGCGTACATTTATCGAACAAAACCTGCACGACCTGCACAGCACAAACCGGCAACCTGCACAATATCACACATTAGGCCAGCACAAAACAGTAAATTTACAGATTTCGTGTAATGTGTTGTAGACATTTTGCAATTTTCAAGTACATAGTTTTATCAATGCAAATTAATGAATACAACGCATCACTAGCACTAGCACAATAGACAGAAAAAATGCAAGCATTTCCGATAAACTATAAAGTGTAATAAAAGCTTAACAATAACAATGTTTATTGTTACAAGATTATTTCTTTGTCAACGCGTCAATGTGAGTGGTTTAAGTCACTGTAAGTTTAGTACCTACTATTACACTTACAGTCATTCAACATTAAATGCCTCAGCAAAGATAACTCCGTGAGTGCAAAATTCACTAGTGCCTTTGTGGCCTGTGCTGTGTGCGCTCTGTAAATGTGCGAATGCAACAGTACAGAATAGCTCAGCACAGAGCAATGGCGCTCGGAGTGAGTCATTCACAAAAAAAGAGCGACTCGGCCCGCTCCGAGAAAAGAGTCGCTCATTATGAACGACTCGCTCAGGAGCGACACATCACTGCGAACGGCCACTCAAATGAAAACTAATTGGTCGATTAGTGTGCATAGTGACCGCGTTGTTTGACTGTCCGCGACCGTACACTCAGTCTACGTTATGTATTTTCACACTTCACAGTAGTGTCCGACTGAAACTAGTTTTTATGGCCGAAGCCGAATTTCGGCTTCAGTCTGAGTTTCGGCCAAAACCGAAACCGACATTTCATATTTTTTTTATTTTTAAATCAATAGCATATTAATCATTCAGCCTCTGATATTTTAACTAATCATTAACTTATCATATCATATTAATAATAATAATAATACTTTATTCACTTTTGCAACTAAAAAGAGCATAGAATGCGTCAGAAGGATCACTTAAGTAGTAGTACATATACAGTATGGTTTTTTAAAAACCGAACACCTGATTTATTCCCTTAGGTTGCATTCAAAGGAATTTTACCCCCTGTAATAATCTTCATAGTTTCAGGGAAATCGATTGCCGGATTTTTTTATGACCTAGTGCATTCCGGTGCAGTGCAATGCACTTGCACTCATTTTTTTTAAATGGGGACCCCGTTTTTTTTTTGCAGTTTCTGATTTTTTATGAAAAAATAAACACTTTTTGTCCCGGATATTTAAATAAAAAACTCGAGTCTGACCGGATAACCGCTCAAAATTATGCCACGCACGAAATCGCGTTTCGACGCGTCGAATCCAAGTATTTACTTACCTAATAAATATGTTTAGGTAGGTACACAAAACAAAAAAAAACACTCTTTCATCTTAAGAACAAAATTATTTCTTCTAAACTTTGGTCATTTTGTAAACTTACTACAATAAAATTAAAATTAATAAGTGCCTACGTACTAAATTCAACACTAAATAAATATTTTTAATGCAAATAATACTTCAATCGAATGTATCAAAATAAAAAGAGTTTTCTCTCAAACGAAAAAAAAAATGAGAAGATCTTTGATTGAGCTACAACTATTAATAACACAACTAACGCGGAGCGTGGAGGCATAAAAGACACTTGATCGCTCGCAGCTGCACCGAACATGTCTGATTTCATCGCGAAACCTCCCGAATGTAGTTCTGTTCCGGCCGGATGGCAGACGAAACCGAATCTAAGTCGAAACCAGTTTTTTTGACAAAACTAGAAAGTTCGGTCGGACATTACTTCACAGTGATTTTGTTGACCATGCTATATAAATGTATGCATACAATATCCATATATAATATATGGATGCAAGAGAACGGTTGCCATGAAACCAGCAAATCCATGTACATGCGACTGCCCACAATGGTTTTATTCGAGTGACCATAAAAAACTGGGAAAGAGGGTTTGCAAAACAGACGCGCGACGCGTTCGTTGTTGCGGCAGTCAGCAATGCGATGATGACGTTGCACACTGCATACGCCATGTTGCAAAAAGATTTTTCCTGTTGCAGCCCAAACTATTCTTCAGTCAAAACTTTGTTTTATAATGCGTTCGTTTCAAATCGACTACAAACTCACGAAACAAACAAAGGTAAAATTTCAACGTTCCGCCTGACCCTGTGCGTGCTTTTCTCAAAAACGGCCCTAACGATTTGGATGAAATTTACTGAAAAGGGATTTTGGGGGACAAAAAATCGTTTTAGCTAGGTCTCATCTCTCGAAAAAATCGTTTTCATACAAATTTTATCATTATAAAAATAAATTTTTTGACGTATGAAAATACTTAAATATTGTAAGTAGGTTTTGGAATTTTATATAAACAATGAAACAATTGTTTTCAAAATATTATGACAGTTAATCTTTGAGACTTAAAATAAATACGAAAGAAAGAAAGTTAAAAATAACAATTATATTATAGGTGGTGAGTAATTTTAATAAATAAAATTAACCTAAATTTGAAGCAAAAGATGCAATATCATAGATTCGAATTATTATAATTATTATATAAATTTAGGTTATGTATTACGGAATACGTTATCACGTAAAACTATCGTCCGTAAACCGACTTTACAGACAACCAATTTTTTTTTTATGTTTCCGCATTAATTTAGTTTGATAGTTAAAGTATTATCTAATAATTAATATATTTAGAAACACTGGTACAGATAACAGAAGGAATTCTAGCGATTGATGTATGGAACCTTCGACGCTCGAAGTCTGCTCATGTTTGATTATTTTTTTCTTTTGATGACATTTTTCAGTAAGCTGTATTCTTCCACACATTAATATTTAACATAAGCTATATTTTGATTAAAAATTTAAAAATATATTTATTCAACACGCGTGAGTAATATATAATTTCGGGGCCCTGCTAATTTCGGGAGAAATAATAAATTACTTCATGTTGACGCGTAGAGTGCGAACAATGAGCCGAAACTGTACGATAATGTATCACTGCATAGTTTCTGGACCAATAGGAACGCGGTAGCGAGCCGAAACTGTACGATAATGAATAATAACTGCATAGTTTCTGGACCAACAGGAACGCGGTAGCGATTTGTATATATGAAAACAGCATCGTAATTCAGCGAAAGTCAAGGCCATCTTGTGTGCATCTAGGGCGGTGGGTACGTGAATCAATGTAGTGATTTATTATTTTTCCTTCTTTTATCAGGACCCCGATTACATATTACTCCTGCTAGTGGAATAAAGTATTATGTGCGACCATTGATCGAAGGAGAATATTCCACTCGCGTGCGTTTTACCGCACTCGCTACGCTCGTGCGACAAATTTCACGCTCATGGAATATTCTCCTTCTCTCACTAGTCGCACAATATATATTATTGAACGCTTGGTAGTCGAATAACTTTAATTCACTTGAGACACCTTGTATATATAGTGATGCTGATGTGACGTACAGCTCTCAGTGAGCCGCCGGCCCCTCTCTATATATACGCTGCGGAACATCAAACATATAATAGATGTTCAATCAGTAAAAGTAACGAGAAAATTCCACCAACACACTTGCGCTCATACAAAACGATTGGATTACCATTTGTCGCGCATTTGTAACCCCGTACAATAGATCCTCTATTCATTTTTCCCCGCTCTTCACCTCTCCCAATCTACCTAAATCTCTGTATTATGTATTCACATACGATATTTTTTGTTACATACGCAAAAAAGTAAATTAAAATGACATTTTTTTCTGATTTCATTTTTTAATTATTTTAGAGTTTATTTCACTATTATTTTTTGCGTTCTGCAGAACAAAGGCTTTCTGTACTATAGTATACCATATATTTGAGTTACTAATGTAACGTAAAAAATATAGGTACCAGCGTTGCCAGTTTTTTTTGCCAAGTCGAGATTTTGGAACTCTGAGTGAAAACAGCGGGATTCTTTCGTCGACAGCGGGACATAGTAAAAAAACGTGTATTATCAGAAGTTTTCAAATACCTATTCTTTTTATTTGAATTAAAATTACTTTTACGTGACAATAGATAGCAAAAATAGCCATAAAAAATGTATTTTAATAAAAATATAATATTTTAAACCAGATTTACCCTATCGTTAAATAGTTGAGTCTTATTCGTGTTCAGAATAAAAAAAAAAAAACAGAAATCAAAATCAAAAGTTTTTTATACATTAGAAAAATATGACGTTACAAAACAATAGTCTGTGGAGTGAGTGTTACAAATTGCAACTTACAATAAGAGAATAATTATTTATAAGAATTACTTATTCATGATATTTCTATGAAGATTTAACTTCTTTTAAAGTTATCCCCGAGTTATCCCCGAAAAACGGAACTGAGCCTGTCCCGCGCGGGACATTTAATTTTGATTATCCCTGGCAAAATCGGGACGTCTGGCAACACTGATAGGTATACCTACATTATAAAAAAAAAACTTCTTTTGTCAATGGTTATTCAACATTACGCTTTGCAAATTATTTGATTCGCCTTTAATGTCCCTGAAACGCAAAAACCTATGAGATAATTACAGTAATAATTGCTTTCAAATATTAAATGAAGACAAAAACTGTATTGATCATATCTATATCTCTATCTCAAACATATATATTATATAATTGAGGGAATACCGTAGACTAGTATAAATTTACAAAACAAAGCCGGAAGTACAATTCGAATTCAACAATACATTACTAAATGAATAGAAATTTCGTAAAATGTCATTCCCCAATCAATATTGTTTCATTTAATTAGAGAAACATACACGTGTACCTATGTATGTACATTAGACAAAATCCATCTTTGAATATTTTATTACAATAAGCTTTACAGACTACACACAAAGAACAAAATATAAACGTAAATTTGAAAGTAGAAAGATCCATTTTTTAGAGTTGCTGATAAAGAAACAGTTTTTTTAGTCACAATTTTATTATTTAAGAGTATTCGTCCCTGCAAACACCCCCTGCACCCTTCATCTGAAATCTTTTCCCCCCGCCTAAAAATGGTTCGCGCTCTCCCGGTGCTATTTTTGAAGCTATAGAAGGTTCTGGTAAACGCCAAATGAAAGACAAAGAATCAGACTACAGATCCTTCAGGCGAATTTTTTGAAAAAAAGTTTCGTATACGTGTGAAATATTACGTAACTTATTATTTTTTTCAAAAGGTTATAAGTTTTTTCAGGAATTTTTTTTAAAAATTCGCTTGAAGGATCTGTAGTCTGATTCTTTGTCTTTCATTTGGCGTTTACCAGAACCCTCTAGCTTCAAAAATAGCGTCGGGAGAGCGCGAACCGTTTTTAGGCGAGGGGAAAAGATTTGTGATGAAGGGTGCAGGGGGTATTTGCAGGGACGAATACTCTTAAGGAAATATGAACACGGTACAAAAAAGACTTGATTATCAAAATAAATTCTGAATATTTGAGGAGGGTTAACCGATTATTTAAATAAATAATTGACTTCTGAAGTATGCATATTTAACATTGGTCTTATGGCAAAGCGACGGATCCGCGACATGTTTTAATAAAAAAAAACATCTAATTAAAAGTTAATACCTTAATAAAGAAATTAAAAACATAAAAAACCATAGTGTCCGACTAGATTAAAAGATATTTAATAAATTAGATCAGCTTTTCGGGAAAATTAGCCTGCGTTTATTATCTCTGAAACAAGCCGGCAGTACTGCAGATCAAACGCAAGCTAATTTTCCTGAAAAGCGGATCTTTTCTATTAAATATCTAGTCGGGCATTACGTTTTTTTCTTTTTTCTTTATTAAGGTCGTGTAACTTTTATCATTTTATTCGACAAATTTGAGCAAATATTATTAAAACATGTCGCGGATCCGTTGCATAAACATAAGACCAATGTTAAATATGCTTACTTTTGAAGTCAATTATTTATTTAAATAAACGGTTAACCCTCCTCAAATTTTCATAATTTGTTTAGGCGTATTTAAACTTCATATAAAAAAATATTCAAGTCTTTTTTTGGTACCGTGCTCGTACTTCCTTAAGTGTCACATTGTGATCATAAACGAATTTATTCTATGACGTATTTTGAGCATGTTTTGAGTAGCAATACCTATTATAATTGTATTTTTGATACTCCTGGTGCATCTAGGTCACGTATAAAAGTAAAACTGCAAACAAAGTTTCGCAGTTTCTATTTCGTTTATCATCACAACTGGTGACGCGTGATCTGTTTCCAGTGAACGGACGTGATAATGGAATGTTTAAAGAGCGATATTTCTTGAATGTACATGCACGCAAACGGAATCATTAGCGTGAATAAATGTGAACAAAAAATCACTCTCGTGAGTGCATCTCTACTGTCTTCGATTGCCTCGAAAGAGAATAATTAAATTTATTTAGAATTCAATCTTAGAAAGCTGTGCGTAGTTGTTCACTTGAACTGTTGTGGCGCTGAAGTTAAAATCACGATTCACAATTCAAGACTAAAAGCTTTTCTATAAGCCTTTTGTTTGCAAGTTGAACGTAAACTTTGCCCCTAACAACAACTCCACCGCCAGACACACACACACACAAACACACATACAAGCGCAGTGTATTTATAATATATCACTATATATGAGCCACTTTTCAAACCCTTTTTGTTGAATTTCTTAGCTTTTGCAACAGCTTCGTTTTTTTTTATTACACTTTTATAGTATAAACGATAATGTTTATGTTCAAAACTGAATTATTGTTAACATACTGAAAAACCAACTTTTTATAACACATGTTATAACGGTCGCATTATACAAAAATAGTATTTTTAAATCGCCTTAGCTGACAGAACATTTTTTAACAAGATGCTTTTAAGTTTTTGAGATTGTAGTTCATTTTGTAATAATTAAATCTCTGTAATACTTATCCAGCCAAATACACAAATGTGAAAAAAAGGGCCAAGCTCAATACAATGAACAAGTGAGATTGTCGACATTGACGAAAAAAAAGAATTGGGATTTAAGAAGGTGTTAAAATCACTGATTAAATTTTAGTAGCAATGTCCAGAAGACGTTTGCAAGATCCGACCTTGAACTATTTGTTTCGTACTCGACTCAACAAGCAAATCGTCGTTGGTTCTGTAATACCTATATTATGCAAAAAGTAAAATTTGCAGGAAAGACCAAAAAGTGGTTATTTCAGCAATGAATGGTAAAAACTAGCTATTTCAGAGGTATATTACTAATTCATACTTATCTTCACTATACATGTTTAATTAAGACGAAGTATTGTCTTAAAAAATATTTAACGTTAATTTCGGATTTATTGGCACATGGGAGGAATTATTTGATACAACTTTTCACATAAAAGTTACTTCCCCTTGTTGGTTACTGCAAAATTAATTTGGAGGTATTACTAGTATATAGAGCTCCGTTTCCTGAATCTTTTCATCTAAGTATCTTAGCCGATTTACCAGTGAACAACTCCTGCAGAACTGTCTTTAGACAACATGGACTGATGACCGTGCCTTGTTTATATATTTTTGAGTGTCTATGCTACATGAGGCAACACCCGGAAACATTTAAAGAGGCTAAGCTACGACATAAATATCCCACTAGAGGTGAATATCTACGTGTACCAGCGCATTCGCTAGCCATATTTGAGAAGGGCACATACTACAATTGTATCAAATTATTCAATCATCTGCCGGAGGTCTACCAAACTATGCCGTACAATTGTTTTACAAAAAAGATTAAGCAGATTCTGATAGACTCAGAACTCTATAGTCTAAATGGTTTTTTTAATTACAGTTTTTAACTCCAATATTAATGTAGGTATAATTGAAATAATTGATAATCCACACAAGATAAGTGTTGTATTAATTAATTAAAATTGGCGACATGTTTCGATATTTGAAATCATTTTCAAGCCATGACATAAAAAAGTTAATCTGAAAATACATGAGGTACTGAGAATTTGTTTTAAAATAATAAGTATAAATAAATAATATGCAACGTAAAAAGAAATACCTGTTAGAGATGTATTTAACATTATGAAGTTATTAAAATATATTAAAAAACATTATTAGAAACCCCGAATTGGGTAAAAAACTTTACACGTTAACGAAAAGGAAAATTATCCATTTTTTTTATTGCGATGCAATTGTAATGGCGGTATAAAAGAGAGAGGTTGTAGTGAATATAGTAAACTAATTGTAGGAATCTGTATTAATGTTAATGTTTTTTTTATATTAATGATTTTGATGTTTTTTTATGACTTGTCGCATACAATATGTAAATGTTGACTAATAAATTTCTATTCTATTCTATTCTAAAAAACATAAAATCTGCCAACTATGCACATAAGAGCTATTACAGAACCAACGACGAAATACTATATCATCACTTGATTTTCTGAATAAAATTGCCCACCATTACAGGGGCCACCCATCTTCTCATTTCGATCATAATCGACTTTGATAAGTACGTAATTGGTTTAACGTACGAAAAAACAATGTTTTCGAATGAAGTCTGATCAAAAATATTGCATGGCGTGTGTGTGGATCACGGCCTACTGCAATGAGAGTGACCGCACTCGACCACTGTACGGACCGCCACATTTCTCGCTTATGTAACAGTTAACTGCGGGTTCCCAGTTCATGTCATTCAAAATCTATCCCATCTCTTTCAAAGCTGTCTACCATAATTGGATTCCACATATGACTAACATGGAAGTTAACATTTACTACATACTTGCGATTTGCTTCCCTTAATTAAATTTTTATGAGATAATTAACGCATAAAGGTAATTGAAGTGTGAAATTCCATTATACATTCAAATTTAGCACGGAAGTATTTTTTCTTGTCAAGTTTAATTTGTAAATGGAAATTATTACTATTACAGTCTCACAAAATACGACAGAGGAAATAAAATATAGATATTCGGAATGGAATGAACAGTAAATTAACAAAGGCGGGACTTAAATTACTAAATTCTGTAATTAACAAGACTTGTTGAGAAATTCGTATGTGCTATAGATAACTAGAGTACATAGTTTGTATATATATTAACTATAGAATGGTTCAAAAGTTATTCGGCATAAGTTATACAATCGAAAAATTTACGCACTAAAATTATAATTAATTTTGCAAACCAACGCTACTCAAAGAAAATATTAGTTTTTCACTTTCTTATGTAAACTCTAACACTAAAATATAATGTTTGTTTTAAATCTATAATATATAAAAATAAGTGTCCTTAAACTGTCTGATATTTCACGTCATGTAAAAATTAACTAAAGCATGCATAACTAATTCGTATCTGATAGATCGACAGAACAAAATAACAGCTGATTTTTTTATATTCAAAATATTTCCGAAACTATAAAGTTTACGTAAATAAAATTTCACAAAACTGTCTTCTAAAAACAAATAGAATAATAAACCGTTATGAAAAATACACCATTATTATATAAAAAAATGTTCGATTCTTTTTTCGGATCTGTGATACGATAATTAATCGGATTCCACGTTTTTCGAAACGAGTAAAATTGAAATGTAATGCATTGTTAATAAATTAAATGAATCATTAAACTCTTTCGTCGAAATCTACGTCGGCTGCATTTTAATTAAATTTGTATTTATGTAAAATTATAATATATGTATGCTTATTTTCAAATAAAATTATTGTCTCTGGTCCAGAGCTCGACTCCCCCAAATTGCATGTACATTTCCGGTTGAGTTTGAAATAGAATAAAATATATTTCAGCAGTTTCCGATAGTAGTCTCGAGTTGAACAAAAAACTATTTAAACTTTTTTTTGTATCTAGTAGGATACACGAATTATTTCACTGTTACCATTTTCGATGAACGCACTGTATAAAGCTATTCTCGGTTACACTATTTACATCCTGACTCGTATTAATCTCTCAAGGGTATATTGGTTCTAACAGCCACATGCAACTCTACTACCTACGTCCCACAATTCGTATGTCGTATTAATTAACCAATAATTAACAACCCGCGAGGTGATTGGAGCTCATCAAGTGCGATCCTTGAGGTCCCAGTATATGATCAATTTTGAATATGAATTTAATAAATTAGATTCGAGAAATATTTTTAAAAAAATTCTAAAACACATTTTTTCATTTTTTTTTTTTGTTTAAACAAAAAAAAGTACGTGTGGCACTCGGGGACTGTCGCGGTAAAGCTATTGCATATTCTTTTTAGGTCTTTAAGTTTTTCTTCTCTATAAAACGAAAATAGCTAGGTATAAATAATAAGGTGTAAATAGTGTAATTACACACCAAAACAATTATTCATTCAAAAAATTTGATATTAGGAGTTTGATCATAGAATTTCGCGCGATGTACATTTATATAGATATAATATCATATATACTTTCTCTGCACATAACCTAAATAATTTAGGTTATTTTTATAGCAGTATTATATATAAATTCGTTTATACACAAATAAAGATAGAATCAGTTATGAGCAGTTATGCAGTTATAAGCACACAAACACCGTGCCGAAGTCTGCCGAACTGAAACGACGTAGACGATGTACGGCTGTCAACGCCGCACCGCTGTGCCGGTCGGAGTGGGGGGTGTTAGGTTTTTTTTCGTTACGGAATTTCTTGATTCGGTCGCCGCGCTCAAAGCCCGCGACAGAAGCTATGCAATAGCTTAAAAAAACTGCAGGGTCAATTTCGATGACAAACAAGCTTTGATTAATACCCAAACAAAGTTGATATCATTGTTTATCCGCAATATTTCGTGTAAAATACAGCTTTTTACTGTATTTTTATTTATAAACCAAAAACGGCCGGATCATTATTCATAAAATTTCTTCTGGATTATATTGACTTTAATACACTTTAATTGACACCATTACGAAGACGATATCGTTTTTTAAACGCAAGATTTAGTGTAAAATTCACTTTTCAGTTTTCCTTTGAACAGAAAAAAAAACAACTGGAGCAATTTTGATAAAAAAATTTCTAATTAAATTGACATTAACACACGTCGGTTGGCACTCTGCGAAGTAATTATATTTTTTTATTCGAGAGATATTGAGTTAAAACTGTTATTATGGTATACATAATTTCGCAATTAAAATAAAATTAAAATAGACTTCCGACTATAAAATCAGAATTTTTTCAAGTTTATTTAAAACATACGAAAACTAATTTCCTTCATCTCGGCATTAACAATATTCGTGTAGTAGGGTGATCGACAAAAATTGTTCTTTCATTGAGAGTTAACATGCCGTTTCGAAAAGAATTTTAAATTGATAATAATTTACATGAAATCTATCTAGTTTTGCTAATAAAAACTAAATCTATATATGTACAATGGTACACTGAAACTTCGTTAATTTAAGGTTGAAGACGTCGATCCAAAACTTCGAATTGACGATACTTAAAATTCATCCTACACTGCACTTGAATGAGCCTTTTTCCTGAAGTACGAAAAATCACTCACTAGTAGCGCTAGTAGTTCGGTAGGGACAAACACTGTCAAATCCTCATATAAAACACACATTAAAGTGTACTTGAAAAAAAATGTTTTTAACAGAAGATGATGTTCCTGGAACAAAACTAAAATTTGCAACTGTAAAAGATAACAATGTAGTAACATTAAAACGTTGGCTTGCGTGTCGTAATTTAAAAGTATCTGGAAAAAAAAATGAATTAATAGACAGGTTAGTATGCAGACTCTAGAAAATATTAGCGATAAATTCAAACTGTAATAAGAGAAATTGAAAATAATTATGAATTTCAGATTTATTTCCAAATGAAATATGAATCAAAAATATATGGTAATAAAATAAATTTAATTAAATATAATAAATGAATATAATTTAATAAAAGATTGAGGTTATATCTCATTCTAATCAATGGTAATAAACTGTCAAAAATTTACTATTCATTTTTTATTCATTTTATTTTAAAAATAATTTCGATAACATATGTAAATGATTACTCTCAGTGATAAGTTTATCAGTTCAAAATTTTTTTTATTTCAGATTTATATTTTTAAATAATAAAATAATATCACGTAAATATTTTATGTTTGTCCCTACTACTAGTGCTGCCTCTCGTGACACTTTCGCTGCACTATACTCAGGAAAAAGGCTCATTGATCTTTCCTAAGACTTTTGACAAAATTCTCAGCTTTACTTCTGATAAATCATTTCACTGCGGCATACTCGTCGAATTCCAGTACGCGCTCTCTTTTCAAATTTTGCGTCTCACTTAAACTATGATTTCTGTTCTTAAAATAAGTCGACAGAATGTTTGCTAGTATGCAAAACTCGTTTATCTCTTCTGATTTTTTACCCTTTATCCACCTCGCGTATAACCTCCGCATTCTTTTATAAGATATCTTCTAACTTGCACATATGAACATTTTATATTTTTAAGACACTCAATTTCGGTCTATGATCCTTACGAAAAAATAATGACTACTGGTCGTGTTTGTGACGACATTTATAAAATAAAGAACTAACTTTTCTAGAAAAAGTGTCCTTTATTTTAGATATGACTTTATCGAAGTCAGATAAAAAGTTCGAATTATCCTAGTTGGTGCACGAATTATCGAAGTAAATATTACATTATGTTATATGAGTAGTTTCAAGAAACAGTCAAGAAGGTTTGAATTAACGAAATTACACTCTGTTATAAAAAATAGGGACAATTTCGATAACTGAAAGTTCAATAAATAAAAATGTCAAATAATATGGAAATGACGATTGCGACATAAAGAACGCAAATTTTTGTTATTGTGAGTTTAAATTCTTGGAATCACTACAAATTTCAGTACGTCTTATAGTATTGTTAACATTTATATTGCGAAGGAAAGTAAAATAGAAAATAAATCACGATCACGATATTTTTATGACATGAGTAATATGACGCAGATAAAAAACAGTATTTCAGATAAATAAAAATTCTGCTTAGCAGAGACAGGAATAATCGGGACTATACTTGATAAAAAGAGGAAAAGTTTATTCAAATAAATATTTTGACGAACGAGTTAATCGTTCATTTTGACTTTTGTTTGCATGTATACCTACGCCAATGTAGCTGCAAAGTTTTGTATAATACTGATGTGACAGCAAACTCGTGAAATAAAAGCCAAGTAAATTAGTCTCACAACTTGTAAGCAAAACACAAAAGTTTATTGTACTAAAGTCTTAAAGATAATTGTATAATGATTAATGATCTTTTTCAAGTTACCTGTTGGTTTTCGTGTTATTTACGTTTTGTTTTAGTACTGCAGTCATATTTTAGAGAACCATTGCTTTAATCCCAAGCAAAGAAATTTTATGCCAACTCCAGTTAAGGTTATACGCCCGATAGAGCAATGTATAGATAATACGCTGAAATTTTAATATGTTAATTATGGATATCTCATACATTCAACTGCATTTTTTAAAAAACATTGACCGTCTAGTTTTCAAGTTATTAATTATTAAAAATGCGATTTTTAACACAGTGATAAATGAGAAGACTGACCGGAAGTGTATAAAAAAATAAGATTAAACCAAATTGGCTATAGACAAATTTTAAAAAAACTGATTATTCGAAAGTTTGACTCCTTTAGATAACGTAAAAATTTAAAAAACTATACTTTCCTGTGTAGTTTTGGAGAAATATTAATTAAAAATTTTCGAAACAACTCTCAAAATCTCTATTTTCTAGATTTGAATTATGTCACCATGAAAACCAGATTACACGAAAAGTTTATCATAAATTTTGTTTTTATTAAATAATTTTTTTGACGTAGCTAATAACTAAAACTTGAAAATTGGATATTTTCTCATTTACCAAGTATTAAAACTGCATTTAATATCCAATAACTCAAAAACTATACGTCTAACGGTTCAAAGGTTTTTAAAACCAAAACGTAAGATAAAATCATTCGTGTACACTGGACTTGATTAAATATACTGCTTAAGTCACAACTTTATGATATTATATCAAATGTTTAAATATTATTTCTTAAATATTAAAAAATAAAACTATGATCAACAGGATATAATATTTCCATAAGAAATAATAAATTTACCAAGTCATATAACATTTTTTTGTTACAACAAAATACGGACGCAGTTTTTACTAATACAGTCGAGAGCGTATAACCTTAAACAGTTCAATAAATAAAAGCAAATGAACAACTTGAATTTACAAGTGATTCTCAGACAAAATAATTTATATCAGATAATATTTTATCAAATCTTCTCTTTAGGAACGCGGGAAGTTTGGTTTAACCACCAATGTATACGAGAAAGTAATCAGTGTCTAAATTTATTTAATAATTCAAATTTATCTGTTGAAATATATAACAATTAGCCCATTTTACGACTTTGCTCCCACTAATGTTGGTTATAACAGACGTTTATTTTAATCCGGTCGTACACGGAAAAAAATAAAGCATATTAACTTATCGGTCGACACTAGACAGTAAACTAAGTTTCATCAAAATGAATTCGACCGTTTTAAAGTTACAGCGAGTTTGTTTGCATTGGTCGATGCACAATCGACGGAAAAAATTCTGGAAACACATATTAGGTGCAATTCAAGTTTTGCGTAAGCACATTTAGTGGGACGATTTTCTTTATTTTTGATTACAATAGGAGAATAGCAAATTCTTAGGTAAAATACAAAATTAAATAAAGTTTATAAATTATTAAAAAACATGAATAAGAATCATAAAATCGACTTTATTTGGTCCGGAACGATTATTATTAATTAATTAATTATTATTAATTAAACAAGATATCCACATTCTGCATCCAGTCACTACCTGTGCAGTTCGCGGTTATTTGTCTATTTTTGTTATAAAATTTCGACTGTTTTGTGTTATTCCGGACCGAATAGAATGCTTAGAGCCGTTCCTGCTTTAAACTATTACAAGTTTTAATTATTTCATATATTTTATTCAACTCATGCGCGTTATTCATGTTTTATCATGCCTAAAAACCGAACCCTAAATAGCCATTTACCGACTGGTGACAATTACTTGTCATAACTCAATGAAGATTCCTACTAGCTCGGCCATTGTGGAGTAATGAAAATAAATGTAACTATTTTCTGAGTAGTAACGAAATAGTAGGTAACAACAACCCCGTTGTTACCCATTGAGACTAAAATTGAGAGGCCGAATGTTTTCGACATGGAGTTTATTCATAACCGGCTAACCTCAAACCAAAACATTGAATCGTGCTGTTTGGTGCTGTTAGTATTGACAGTTTTTTTTATAAAGAAATAAGTAGATATTTACAACATCTCATTATAATTGAAACATGAATAACGCGCAATTGTTGAATAAAATTATGGGCGCAACTTGTAGGCTAAGTCATGACCTGTCAGCGCCATGAATGACTTAGACTACTAGTTACGCCAATAACTAATACATTTTGAAAGTTTAATTTTGTTAATAGTATAATGATATTACAGAGAACTATTTGTTTAGAACTTTAGATGAAAAGAAAACGGCAAATATTTGTTTCACTAAAAAGTACCTAAACTCTTTTCATGATACTTATTTTTGTACAACGTTCGAATTGTTGTTTTTTAATTTCGCCAAGCGTGATTTTTTTAAATCTCAGTAGGCTGGTGTATTGATATGATTTGAACGCTCGAAAATATGTGTCTCAGAAAATTGTGTGACAAAAATGTCATGCAAAATAGTAAAAATATCAGAGTAATTTGTTAAAAAAAAATGGAATATAATTTTCAATAAAAATTCAACGAACTGAAAAATGTATTATTTTTTGCTTTAAAATTCGCACTTTTGTAAATAACATTTTAATCTAGTATTCCTGGTATTTCAACAAACGAGTACATCTATATAACAATAAACGTAATTAGCAAGCTTATCAAATTATATATACACGCAAAGAACATATAGCCGCAAGACTATTATCTTTACTATAATTGTTAAATCTAGTGTGAAATTGTAAAGCAATATGTTGTTATCTCTTACTACTGAATTATTAATTAAATCTAGTTTTTTTTTAATTTTCTTGAATTTACAAAAAGTGACAGAATAAAACAAGAAAGAAACCTGCAAAAATAAAAAAAAACAATATTTGCAATAAACCTGCGAAAATTTTGTTGTTTGCTTGTGTTTTCTTCTTTATTTTCTGCAGAAAAATTAAAAATGTGTTACGAGAACGCATTACAGAAGTGAAACTTCTAATTACAAATCATACGATTGCATTTGGACAAGTGGAAAAAATGTGTTACGTTCAGATATTTCGTCTGTATAAGTTACTCTGAACGTGAAACTATCTCGTAACACATTTTTTCCACTTGTCCAAATGCAATCGTATGATTTGTAATTAGAAGTTTCACTTCTGTAATGCGTTCTCCTAACACATTTTTAATTTTTTTATAAGGCGTATAAACTGCATAGAAATATATTCTATAAAAGATAACGCAGTATTATTTTTTACAGATTAGACAATTTCCTAACAAATATTTGATAGTGTAATAAGGCTAACAAACAATGCAGCTGTAATAAGATGAAATTAGAACTGAATTTGAAGTAATATTTTACTTTAATTCCAAAGCATTCTATGTTTCTAAACTGTTGTTAAGCAGATACAAATGAGCAATGCAATTACCGTTGCAAAATTGGGTACGTATATATTGTGGCAACAAAGTTTGGATATACAACACCGGGTTACACTCGGGTTTATATTTGACAAGAATATTATAATTGTCTAATCGTAATGACCCCTTTCAGTTGGTGATTAACAGATAGGTACCTTCTAAATACATAAATATACGTAATGTATCGTGTGATAAATCAAATCGCATTATCAAAATGTGTTTATATAATACAAAGGTAGCGTTAATAGAGGTAATAATGTTATTACAGAAAATAGATATATTATTACAAAGTGGTCTATAATTCTGTATGAATTATACACAAAATTGTTATATAAATATTATTCCAATATACCTAGATATTTCTTTTTTTTTATTTTATATTTTTCTGTACTTTTAACGTTTGTTAATTGAAGTAGAACTTCTTTGGGCGCGTTTTGTGAATTTCACGAAGGAGTAACTCAGCGAGTTGTCGCTACGAATAAATGTGTCGTTTTTGCGCGGTCTACTAAGTCCGTTTATGCAGTATAATAGCATATTATATACCCATCTATACGTATAAGGCCTAGCACACATGAAGAGCGTTCAACGCGCGTTGGACCACAACAAAATGTATCTCTCCGACAAAAATTTTTGAACGGTAACTTCGATCATCATGTAATTTGGACACAACATTCGTCCGTTCTTTTGCACCCGGGTGAAACCGAGACGGACCGCTAGTAATATAATATTTCATATGTGTTCTTTTTCTCTTACAAAGAAAATATGTGCATTAACACTTCCTACGCATAAACATTTTTCTTAAGTACTTTTATATCTTTTTATATTCAACTTAAAATCGTTTTTTTAGGGCTGCTATGCATCATAAAATCGCGTTCTACTGTTTCTTTTACAGTATAAGTATTTGATAATTATTAAAATGCATAATTCAGAATATTTTTTTATCCAGCAAGGTGCCGCTGAAACTTGCTCTATTCATTTAAAGATACAGATTAGAAAACTTTTGTGGGATTTTATGTGCCAAATATAATAAAAAAAATATCGATGCTCGCATTAAAATTACCCCAGGGCCCAGGCTTAAGATTAAAAGTTACAGGATACAGATAAATAGAAAATGAAATTTTGAAGAAAATTTGTAACGTCATGTATACAGTAACAAATCTGTAATAACTTTGTTTAATTTATTATGTAAAATTTTTAGGCCTTCAAGAAAGACTCATTTTACATCAAACGTCGACATTAATAAAGTACATCAGCTTTACTACTTTTTGTGTTATTGTAGATTCATAAAGTGCCAAGAAATTTTTTAGTTTTAGTCTTTACCAAGTACTAAATTCAATTTTCATTGAAATAATTTATCTTCTCTGAAGCATAGAATAAAGCACGAAGTATAAAATATTGTTTCGGCAATGTAGAGTATTAATTTTGAAATCACAACCAGAGTTAAGGAATAGTCTTGTAAATATAAATATTCTAGAGCTGAACTAAATACTCACGCAAACAAAACAAAAACACAGCGCATACAATTTGATTTGCCACGTTTGCGGAGGGGGTCCATTATTAAATTGCACAGCCCTACTCACCCGCCATCATGCGACACACTTTCAAAAGTCTGAACCCATAAATCAGCATATTTGTATTAATATTTGTCTGCAATATGCCCTTTGATAATCTATTCCATTTGATGATGAATGGACAACTAGATATAAATGAGCAATGCAATTATCTGTCATGCAACAAATGGTTCTAGTTCAACACAATCAAGTTCGGTGTACAAACACTTGGTAGGCATAATGTTATGTACTATCTAACTATATGTAAAATATATAGATATATAATGTTCTAGGTATTATGTTAGTTAGTTGTAACTCACTATCTTTGGCAGCATAGGTAGTAGGCAATGGTCCCGCAGTGAGTACGATAACAACGGTGATCATCATACAGTACAATGTCCGGTGCCTCTGACTACGGTTGTACGACATCCTCCTCGAGGCGCTCATATTCCCCCGGGTGCCTTGTTGGCGGCGCCTCAACAGGGACCAAAGATTCATTATCATTATTTCACTCCTCCTGTATTTCTCAATCGCCCCTTCTCATACCTACTGTTAGTTCATCAGCAGTAACCAAACAAATCCGAAACACTAAATAATATACATGATTGAGAGACACACACAACTTTTTCACTTAATTAAGAGAACACACTCTACTGACTTTAATAATAAAAGACAATTTTTATTTGTTCCCGTATAGGCAGGTATACAATATAATGTTATTATAGTGTATATTATGCAAATGCGGCACCTTCCTGCTTCCTCGACCGATTCTCACAGCACACGCGATACAATAATTTATCAAATTAATCCACTTACACACGTAAACACAGTCTCGAATATTGTTTAAGCACCAAACGGTTTTATAATAGCTACACGTTACTAATTTACTTCACTGAACTCTTGAACCTATATTCAGTTTTCTTTTACATAATACCAACACTTACCAACGTAACCTACAATAACTTTTTACACGTTTGTTTACTGGTGATTTCTATTGCATTACAGACACACAATACTGTAATAGCGGTATTTTATAAGTTTTGCCTTATTTATATCACTGTGACATGTTTTAAATCAAGCACGTGAGTTTCATCGCACCAAAAAAGTCAACACTGCACTCAGTGACCGATAAAATAAAATGTTGTTAAGTTGAACGCTTATAGACAGTTCACAGAATAATTATTGTTCTATTTAAATTGTTTAAATAACTCTAAAACCGGCACGAATACATTAAAGTATCATACCGCCTTAGATAAATTGAGATAAAAAAAGTTAAAAACTAATTTTGGCAACAAATGGGCTAACAATAAACAACAATGCCATGTCTTAAGCCACGTTAGCATCAGATAAGTCGGAGGCCGAGTCACCGTAAGGAAGTTGCATCACAAGCACCGGCGTCAGTGCAGCGAACGGTTTTGATTTATTAGTCACTTGTTACATATCGATCGATAATCAATCAATGGTGTTAACGCGTCGGTTTGAAAACGGCTCTAACGGGTACACATCGCGCGTACAGATGTCCGTAACAACGTCCCCTGGCTACTGGCATTGCGCCCCGTTCCAGCGACGCTCTGACGTGAGCCAACGCCGCCGCCGGTTCGCGCATGCGCAGAATGTCCGTCGACGGTCGGTGGCAGCGTCGCCATACATACAAACACAAACATACACACATCTAGGTACCAGTAACACTCTACTCGGGTTACTCTGATCTTACCGCCACACGTTCTCTCTCTTTTTCTCTGTGTTGCAGCATAAGTTTGTTTTATTGCAGTAATGTCGGAAATCTCACTTCATATTTCTATAATATCAAAAAATATTAACCGATCCCCAACTCAATAACACTTACGTTATAGATATTTGCTACTTTTCTTATTCGTCTAAAGTTTTATAAAATCGAACATTTACTAAATTATTTTAAAAACACCACCCTATCCAATATTTATTATCGAGAAAATATTTTCGTATTTAACGTGGAAAATAGAGATAACCCAGGAAATAAAAATGTTATTCGTTGATTATTCATTTAAATATGTTATTCGATAACAAAGTATAAAAAATATACAAACTGCCGTCACCCAAAAGTTTTCTACAATACCTACCTATAGGTATGTTTATAAATTTTTTCCTAAATATCAATTTACATGTTAGGTACAAAATTATAAAATTAAAACACTACCCCTTAATATTTAATTTTTAAGAAACCAACCGACTAATGAGCAATAACCCAATAAAAATTACATATTTTTATTTCGCAATATTATATGCACTCAAGTCTAATTTATTCCTAACAGATAGGTAAACATTTAAAATCAGCAAGTCGAGAAATTATTTTTTACTGTAAAGGATTCATTTGTATATTTATTATGTAAACTCCAGAATTTTTTGGGCAATATTTTAATTAATTAATTTTACCTGTACCCTGCCAAGAAATATTTTGCAATATTTTTGTTTATACAAGACTAAGCATTTTTTTCACGCATTCAAAACTAAATTCAAGTTTTTACTACGTACATAAATAAGTAAGTGATTGAATATAAAAATAATTAAAATTGAAAATTACATTAATTTTTTTTTTAGCTTCCTAAAATTAAATCAGCCACATTTACAATACTTTATGTCCTAAAACAATCTTGTAATATTTTATAACCACCAAAATGTAATGTATACCTGCACCTCCACCTTTACGCCCAGTACTTCCACCATAAACACATTCTGTTTACGTTTTACAGCGACAGCTTAAGCGCTTATACCGTGTGTTTTGAAAACTCCCATCAAAATGAACGCTAAATGAAAAAAAATCTATAAAAAAGGCTCTATAATTTCGAGAGGAACGAATTTGTAATAATCCATTTTGTAATTAGAGAGTGTTTCAAGGTAAGCTCTAATAGGTCAATTTTAGTTTTATAATAGCACAGGTCACAATTTATTTCAAATTCCGCCTGAAAAAGTAAACAACTTTTTGTCCGCGACATTTTTTCTTTTACTGATCCAGACTTTTTGAGTAAGATACACTAAAATAAAATAAAAACATTTTCTACACTTTAGCTGGTTAGAGGAAATTTAAATTTTCTTGTAAATTTTTAATAAAAATAAGCAATTACAAATAATAATAATAATTTAATATTTTTGCTACTTTCCAGCATTTCATTCTTTAATTAAAATTTCGATTTCGAACTGCAGTTTTTAAAATGTTTTCATTTTATTTCAAAAAGTCAAGATCAGATAAAAAAATCTTGGAGTCAAAAGGTATTCCTTTTTCATACAGAATCTAAATCAGTTAAAAAATGAATTATTCAGTTTTCTCCCTTTCTCGAAATGATACAACTTTTGTCCAAGACATTCTTTTATTTGGAATTCAGTTTTCAAGATATTATAAATGAAATTTTTCAAACGAACACCTATCATATCTATCAAAAGCTTTTGAGTGTGTTATGCAGATTTACGAGCATTGAACTACATAAACTCGATTTTACTTGAATCTCGGATTTTGTTTCGGTTGTCCTGATCTAAAAGAGTATGATATGGAAATTTAAAGGCAGCTGAAAAATGGCTGCCAAGTTTTAAAGTCGGAACGAGTCGACAAATTTTTATCCCAAGCGAACACCTTTTAAAAATAATTAAACCCTTTAAAAATCTTTTTGGCAAGTTTGCAGCTGTAGGCCGCAAGACTACTATTTACGGGTAAATTGAGTTAAATCAGTCCGTTTTCAATCCAGTTTATGCTATTGTTTCATTGCTTTGTGAAACACTATGTATATAGCACATACGTTTTGATGTTTACGTGATAACATTATGTTAATCTGACAAACGGGCTTAAGGAAAAAGATACTATTTGTTAAGTTGTAAAAAATTAATAAATGCAGGACGGGGTATATATATTATAATTAAATATAAATCCTGAATAAAGTCTAATTAAAATATTAATCAGTGTATTGGTTAATTGTTAGTAGAAGTTTTGTTCCAAAAATATGTATTAAAGGAAATTTATGTGGTTGAGGAACAATTGAAAGATAAGCTGTACCAGAGTATCGCTTGTGAATATTTTTTCATCATCAGGGCCTCAATGCAAATTAACGAGTCAATTGTGAACCACCAGATTCCCGCTTCTTCAAAACCTTCTTACTGTAACTAGTCACTCGTGATATTTTTGACACAAACCATCGGTAAAATAATGTAGGACTGATAGTTATATTTTTACGATTTAAATTGAAATGCATTAGAAGCTGGCATTATGAGCATGACAGTCACAAACAATACTGTACGTATTTGTTTTATAAGCTCTTGAATTGTATAATTTAGACTTAATTAGCTAGCAATAAACTCATACACTCGTAATTAAAATTCATTAGATGCAACTGCTATGATTATATAAAGCTGTGTTAAATCTAGACGTGGTTTGTTTTATTAAAATATACAATAATATTAACTACTTTATTTATATATTACACAAAAAAATAACAAACAATTGTGTTTTAACACTTGCAAGACAAAAAAAATCAGTTGTTTCTCTAATATAAAGCAAGGCATAGAAGAAAATTTATGTTTAATTTATACTTTTTCAAATATCTCTTGACATGTCCGTACAAAGTAAAATTTACAAAACTAATTGACTCAATCAAGTGCTTTATTTTGTGTCCATTCGAACACGTTACATTCTTATGTGAGTTGTATGAGGACAGTTAAAAAATATAGTTGTTTGTATACAGAACTGTCTCACAGACGCAAAAATCGTATTGGCTCTTGTTAACGACCGTTTTAGTCAACGGGTAACGAACCGACGCAAAACGGTTACCTTTGTACACGATCCGCTAATATACGCGTTGTTATCGATATTAGTTCTATACTTGAAGGGCAAAGAAGTGCAAGTACATTATGTCTTGCCTGTTTATTTTTGTAATTTTCTAAAGTCTTGTCCCAACACTGGCCTATTATGAACAAGGCTAATTAATAAATCCATATCAATATCAATTTTAAACTCCATATTCACAATGAACAGCACAATGTAGGTGGGCAGGTATAAATAAAAACGTGCGCGCACATCTGTCGTCGTCAACAGACTTCTATAAAATTACGTGGTCCACTGCATCGGACCGATCGCCGTCGCGCCGATATATTACATTCACGGAATATTCGCAATGTTTACCGTAATGTAGCCATTGCTTTACGTATTTTTCAAGCATACCAGCTACAAAGATCTTTTTCTACTCTGAAAAGGAAAAAAAGCTATTTGCGTTATTATGGACTTTATGTCTTTGCATTATTAAGATATAATCGACGTTTTCGCTAAAGCATAGTGATAGTTAAAAATATGTATTTATTGTCAATCATTGAAAAATTATATTTAAATTGCAGATATAATACTCCACGTTTATAGGTTAGGTATTATGTTCTATGTGGCGACCATTATTATTTTTTCAGGTGAATAAATATTTATACCCGAGATTTTGGACAGAATATATTTATACCTGCAGTAAACATAATTATGATTGCTGAATTGAATTATCGCTATTGCAATGAATCGAATAAATCTGTTCTAAATTTTGACCCGAAAAGAAAGACAGGATTATGAGTTAGATAAAATCGTGAAAAAATAGTCAAAATGTTTATTATTTAAGCTATCGAGACGGCAGGCAGAACGCGAGAAATGTCGTTATTTGTAGTATGCGGTTTCCATGTCAAAATTAACTTAACAGCTTGAAATGCACATGACTGGGTCCGCGGGTATAGCTAGTGTAATAAAAAAATGTCGACGTTCTGTATACGCACATATTATGTAGGTACAATGTACAGTCATTAGTTGAATAAGACACAGGCAGAAAAAGATCCGTTGTCATCTTATTGCCATCTGATAGGTAGATAATAACAGATCTCTTGTGAACTTGTAATGAGTCTCCTTAGATATCATCAACATCGACATGGCCTCTGTCCGTCGCTGCCGGCGTACTGGACCAAGTGTTTTTCTGCTCTTTGTCGTTTATGGTTCGTCTTTTTATTTTCCTTTTCTTTCACATTCGCCACGCTGTTATACAGTTTATCATGGTCATCATCCCAAACAACGGATTTAAGAGATATCTCTGCTAAGAGAGTATAATGTTACAAGGATGATTCGAAATTATTTATAAACACTTTACATTAAATCAGTTTTATAGAAGAAGAAGAAGAAGAAGAAGAAGAAGAAGAAGAAGAAGAAGAAATCTTTATTTACAATAATAATTATTTACAACTATGTACAATCTAATATAGGGGTTTCAGCAAAATTGCTATAGCCCACCTGAAAGAATTAATGATTATTTGTTTTTATCGATTTCGAGTCAATTAGATTGGCAAAAAAAATTGGTTGTCTGTAAAGTCGGTTTACGGATAACGTATCCCGTAATACATAACTTAAATTTATATAATAATTATAATAATTCGAATCTATGATATTGCATCTTTCGCTTCAAATTTAGGTTAATTTTATTTATTTAAATTATATTCACCATATAATATAATTGTTTTTTTTTAACTTTCTTTCTTTCGTATTTATTTTAAGTCTCAAAGATTAGCTGTCATAATATTTATAAAACAATTGTTTCACTGTTTATATAAAATTCCAAAACCTACTTACAATATTTAAGTATTTTCATACGTCAAAAAATTGATTTTTATAATGATACAATTTGTAAGAAAACGATTTTTTCGAGAGATGAGACCTAGCTAAAACGATTTTTTGCCCCCCAAAATCCCTTTTAGTAAATTTCATCCAAATCGTTAGGGCCGTTTTCGAGAAAAGCACGCACAGGGTCAGGCGGAACGTTACGAACGTTAGGAACGTTACGAACGTTAGGAACGTTACGACCGTTAGGAACGTTACACTTTTTCGTACATGCAGCCGGTGTTTTATCAATTTATAAGATTGGTGATTCATCAATTTATAAGACGTTATCACGTCAAAAAATTTAAAAAAATAACCAACTATAGTTTTATAGAAATATTTTTCTTAGTCCCAGAAAACACCAATAAAATATGTTTTAAAATTTTATTTCTTCACACTAATTGTCAAATATCTCGAATTTAGGATCAACAACCCGCAAGGAGAAAAGTTAAGATCTCATAACTCGTTTTCTCCGCTGGTATATATTGATACAAAATTGACTATGCTGAAATATCTAAAAGTACATCGGCTAAGGGATTAATTAGAATTTAACCCTAAATATCTCTAAAATTAATTCACTTTCAAAAAATGAAAACAATAACTTTATTATAAATTTATCCCCCAAATCAGTGAAATGCCATATTAGAATTTTCAATTCAATGAAGTATAAATAAAATTAGTTTAATTTAGTGTAATATATTTTTTGACGTGATAACGTCTTATAAATTGATGAATCATGTCAATATAAAAAGATGAAACACCGGCTGCATGCACGAAAAAGTGTAACGTTCCTAACGTTCCGCCTGACCCTGTGCGTGATTATTAAATATGATATTCGAGCGGAATACGTTATCACGTAAAACTATCGTCCGTAAACCGACTTTACAGACAACAAATTTTTTTTTTAATTACAAGGGTAAAACTGATCAAAACCCGCTTTTTTCATGACTTCTTGCCTATAACATTTTATGCACTAGATAACAGTTTTGAAATTCGTGTTCATAACCTCAAAACAGGTTCTACAGAATTTTCTAATCAAACGCCTTTTTAATATTAATTGGCTAGAATAGTATAGCCTTATATACAGATTGTCCAAAAGCTCTTCTAAATATAGGCAATATCCGTTTATAACACAGCATTCTAACATTAACTTATTTCTCTTTGAATATCATTTCAATATCATAGAATTGGCTCAGTTTAATTCATTTAGTGGCTTGTGTTCCGCACGAGTTCTCTAGAGTCCTGTATAAACCTCCTCGCGCTTAACTGACTCCTCACTCCCAACACACACAAACACACATACACACACAACAGCCTCTCGTCATGATCCTTCACCAAATACCTCCAGTTTGTGAGTGCATTACTTTCTTAACGACACATCCGTGTCCACATATTGTTTCGCTTTATCTTACGATATATCTGATTATAGCACACATCAATTGCTCTCAATTAGATTCATCAACAGTTTGTTGGATATCGGTGACGTCAGATAACTTATCTCAGATTGCTACATTTCTAATTAAAGCGCAATTAAAATCAATTGCGATCATAATAATCGGCAAACGAACAAGATGGTTCACCTTAAAAATATTATTGATCTTCGTTTCGATTCCTGGTTGCGACCATAAACATTTTTTTTTCATGTATTAAATTTATTTTTAAATGTGGTATTGTAATTAGGTTGTATACTAGTTGTTAAATCCGGCGTTGTGCGTGCTTGTTAAGACTTACTGTGATTCTCGTTTGAAATATCAGAAAGAAACAAATACTAAGTTGGTTCCAGGGTTATTATCTATGTTACGGTCTATACCCGAATTCGGTCAATGACCGAAATAAATACGCAAAACTAGTTTTGACCAAATTGCCCAAACTCGAAATCTTACATTTAAACGGGTATTGAGTGTTATAAAATGAGCGACACTAGTGTAAGCACTTAATAAAGTTCTTACTTTAAAATAAATAAAACGCTTTAGTTAAATTGTAAGCAATTTGTTTTGAATTGTTTTCTCAAGTTCAAATTATTTAAATTGATTTTTTCCAAATTGATAACAACATTCATTTTTCCTGCGTAGCTAAGGAAAAATAATTTTGACAATATTACAAAAGAGAGAGAGTTAATGGAACAATTCTTGCTACATTAGCACCCCCCCCCTACGCGTAAGAAAAATTGAAATGAAAGGAATATTTTCCAAACCAACTGAAAAAACCCACGCGCAGGAAACAAGTTGTCAGATATTTCAACTACATTGATTATATACAAAATAATGTAGGTACATGTAAAAAAAAATACACACTAAAAAAGAGTTAATTGTCAATATTTGCAACTTTTAAACGATCACAAGAAACACTATCTTGACGACCATTAATGTCTAAAATAAAATATTTGTCACTTTTCGAAATTGAAAAAGCGTTAATGTTTCGCACAAACACAAAATCTGCATTAATTAATGGATTTGTAAAGTCAGGAACATTTTTATCACAATAGAACTTCTTTAAAGTTGTTTTAACGGTTAATGAAATCATTATTGGTAGAATTCAAAGATTCCGTTCAAAAAAATCCGCAGGAAGTCTAAGAGAAGATCCGTATAACATCTCAGCCGGACTAACGTTAACTTCTTTCTTTATGGAAGAACGAATAGAGAGCAAAGTACATGGTAAAACATCAATCCAGTTTTGATGATCAGAACGACTTCTTAGACATTTAAAAGTTGTTATTAAAAATTAAAATAAACTTGTAACATATGGAGTTTTACGTATGTTTTGAAAAAAATACCTACAATACTTTACTGTAAATAATAAAAAAAGATGGTAATATTTTCTCGCAAGGTAAAAAATCATTAGCTGGATTCGATATCGGTGGATATAAATTGAGCGCAACATGGCAGGAAGCGGTTCTAATCAGAGACGAAAAGCATCAATGTCTGAAGCTTAGATTTATCACCTTTCATGTATTATGTTCTGTTCTAACCCTTCAGGAGGGAAACAGCAAAAGGCATACCATAGATAATGTACTGTGCTTACCCTATACAGTTAATGTCATAAATTCTATATTGTTAGTAACAATTAATACGATATTTGAACATCTGCTAAAAATATTCGTTTATATACAACAAACGTGTATCTGCGTGAAGAATATGGATTTCTCAATAATGATAATAATAATAATTCGACTTGCCACCGACTCTCATCAACCCCTCCATCAGCTAAATCTCAGCATCCTCAAAAACGGGGATATGAAAAAAAATTCACCCGTTTCAAGGGTTTCAAAGTTATTAGAGACTTCAAAATAGTACGCTAATAATAATAAACAGAGCGTGGATTGGCGGGCGAGGAATCAACCGACCGGGATATTTTTTTTTTAATACTGGAAATTGAGTCTAGTTTAAGTAGTAAACTGGCGTTGGGGGTCTCAGATGCACTGGAAAGAGCTGCGCGCTGAAATACCGGGCGCAAGAACTTTTGGTAAGACGCTAATAACTTTTTTCCAGTACATTAGAGAGTTTTACTTGATAGACATTCAATTAAAGAGTAAATCCTGACGAGTTCAACGACCCCAGAAAGATTGCTGTGAGATTATTAGAACGCGAGATATGAGCAATTGAAAAAAAAAAACATAATCCAAGATGGCGGCGAACGGGGAAATTTAGACAATGCGCAAATTCAGGGATACGGTCTCAATCGAAGATCCTTTCAAATGAACCACAAAAGAGAAATTGTATCTGAAATATTTGGGTCAATTCCTAAATGCTCTGGACTATAATGCTACTCCACTAGATATTAAATTAGGTTTATAAAAAAATTCTCATTTTTTCAGTTTTTGACGTGATAACGTCTTATAAATTGATGAAATACCAGCTACACGCACGAAAAAGTGTAACGTTCCTAACGTTCCTGACCCTGTGCGTGCAAGCGAGAGCGCAGTATGCTTCGGCCCAAGTTTGACAGCTACTAAAATTTAGGTTATGTATTACGGAATACGTTATCACGTAAAACTATCGTCCGTAAACCGACTTTACAGACAACCAATATTTTCTTTCAGTTTCACTGTGAAGAAATTAGCGGGATGTGCGATTTTGATTTTTCCAAATATTTATTATATTAGGCCATTAATTTTTGAGTTGGAAAATTTTTGTCGTCCAATGGGCTGAAACTTTTTATATGAAATAACCAAATAAATAAAAAAAAAATTAAAAAAATAAATCTCGATTTCATTTGTCACAAACCTAATAAGATTCTGATTAATCAATAAATTACGAGTTCAATAAAAATGAATTATGTCACTAATAATTTTTCTATTATATTTTATTAGTGATATCGATAATTTATCGCTTTTTTGACGTATCTATAGTATGCACCTCATATTGTAAAAAGAGCGTAAAACAAAATCTTGATATTGCTCACACATTCAGTAACTTCCAACCCTTTAGTGCCCAAAACATTTTTTTAGATATGCCAGCAATCATAAAAATTTTAAATTTTTGAAAATTTTATAGATATAACAAATATTACTATTGTCAGCGGCGAAATAAGTATTTTGAATCATATTTTTGTTTATTTTTATCCTCTATCAATTCACAAAACGTTAAAAATAAGAAAGTCTTATTTTATTTTTGAGATACAGTCCTTTAAAGTAAATGATTTCAAAATTTATTTATTTCTTTTAATTTGTATTCAGAGAACCGTTTTAACTTTGATCTCTAATTTGGAAACTCATTTTTCACCTGTAAAAATCTCTAATCCTAGGATATTTAGAGAAAAACGACACAATCAATCACAACATTTTTGAGAATAGCAGATCAATATTTTTTTAATCTATCACTAAATTCCAACGACAATAGGAAATTTTAAAATTAGGGCCAATTTTCTTATAGAATTTGTAATATTGAGAATTTTTTGACGTAACTAATTTAGTTCTATTACAAATTTGGGCGTTTTTTATTTTCTTAGAATAAACCAAAAACTACTTTTTGGAAGCTAATTACCGCATGTCAAGTGTAATAAGTTTATAAAAAGATAAGTTGGTTCTAATGATTTTCAGGAAACTGATGAACAGTTCTAAAAAATTTTTAGAGAAGAAATTCTCCTCAATTGCCACTGAAAATACTCCTTATTGTAGTAACCTCAGGTAACGCTATACATTTTTATTATTAGCTATTTTTTACTGAAAGATTTGAGTAAAACAGCTATACTTTTCTCGAGTCATCGAGATACTTGATTACAATGGCAAACACAGAAAAAAACTGAAAACAGCACAGCGAGTAGAAATAATGGTCGGTAACGGGTGAAAAAGACAGCAAAAGAAAACGTGGAAATGAGGATGGGGGCGCATCGTCCGGCGTGTGCCCTCTCCGTGTTATCTTTGGATGGCTACTACCACAGAAAGCAATTTTACTTGAATAGAATTCAATTATCTCGCAAACAATACACGCCCCGGCCCCACGGTAGTCGTGCCGAAGCAGCTCCTTGTACCTCATCGCGCGATGAACGTCTCTCGTACACCTTTCATACAAGCATTCTATACAAATTACCTAGTTCACTTAGAAATAATATTAAAATTATTATTGAGATTGCTTTTAATTTCATTCAAGCATTATTCAATTCATTTACATTCATCAGACTACGCACTCCTACAAAATATTTATACATATTATTTTTTTCTTTTGTGTAATTTAAATTTGTTTTGTTTGTTGAAGTGATTATTTTCTTGAATGGTAAATTGCTGGCAAAAAACTAAGAGAATATTTATTCACTTGGAATTTTGCAATGCAAACAGAATTTAAAACGAATAACGATTATATTAAGTAATTATATTAGTAAAAGATGAGTAAATAAAATAAATCCAAAGATTTCTTGGTTCCCGGACTTGTAGGCTGCGGTCCAACTGCGTTAGAGAAGTATCAGTGGCAGCGGACGAAGTATTCTTCTAGGCGGCTCCCATCTTTATTCTTCCCATGCTAGTGTTCTCTGCTCGGTCGTAGTTTGCTCTTCTGTAATTGGTCATTCCACTCAGTGGTTTGGTATGGCTCAGTGCTGATAGATACGCTCTTCTTCTTTGGTTTTCTCGAATGATTTCTTTATATTGTATCTACCATAATATATCAAGAACACAAAGGATCGCATCGGCAAACTTCTGGAGAAGTATAACATAAAAACAATCTACAAGCCACCAAAAAAGATTCAGGACTGCCCAAGATCTGCCAAGGATTCAAGAGACCCACTGGCGATACCTTGAATATACTGCGTTCCCTGCACCTTTAGATCAGTGTATATTGGAACAATAAAACGGAGCGTAAAGACACGCATAATAGAGCACACTTTGCGTCTAGATGGACACTTCGCCCACTGCCATTTCGCTTTTGATAGTCTCGACTGCAGTTGTAGACGAAACGTCAAGTAGAAAAAAGAATGGCCTACAAGCCCAGAAGCCAAGTAGATTTGGATTAACACCGGTCATGAAAACCCACATACTTTGTTGTAATTGTTTTTAATAAATGTGAAATTTAATGCGGTATAGTGCGTACTACTATTTAATAACTTTAAAGAATAGCTTCTGTTGCTACATTGTTAAAACACACATTGTTACATGTCTATATTATTGTTTTTAATATTTTTGTAATGAAAAGATAAATAATTTTAAATAATAAAAACCAAGAATATCAATTCGCATGTTTAACAATTCCCAATACCTATCATGTGTTTCTCGAAAGTTTTAAATGTACAGTAAGCTCTCTCAAAATGGATTGATACATTTTAAGAGACGAAATCAAATAGTTCTCAAAGTATTACTACATACATGAAACAATTACAACTTCAATATGAGTTCTAGAAACCAACAAAAAATATTGATAACTTATTAAAATTAATTAAATAATATTCAGAGTATCTCAACCGAAAAATATTGAATAGTTTATCGTAATATAATATTCTAAATTTACATTTTCAAAATCGTATGCGTGCTTGCATCGTTTATGAAAAAGACCTAATAAAAATTGTCTAGACAAAGTTGAAATGAAAAAATAAATATATATCATTTCACAAATAAATAAAAATGTAATACAAAAAAAATGTAGCAATGAGATATCGTATTTCGAAAGCGAAATAATACATTCAAATAACATTATCTGCTGATAAAGTATATAAGACACATTTTACGTTCATTTTAATATTATTACTTCGACCGTCTATCTGTAAATAAATTGGATTTGATCATCACAATACAGAAAGACAATATTAGAATATTTATTGTCACATTTTTGTTGTTCACAAAACCAGAAAAATATCATTTATTGCACGACATTGGGGATGAAGTAAAGAAGGGGAAGTACACGCGTACCAAGATCCATCTAGTACATAAGGTTGTCTCAGTTTTTCATTCCTTTAACATTGCGTCTTTTTCATTTGTGCGGACCTATTCTGGGCTATAATTTGCACAAAACTATTTTAGATAGATACAAAAAAATTGTAACTAATATCGTACAACGTTGACAATATTTAGCGCAATTTTAGATATTGATTGAATAAAATGCACATTGTGCAATGCAAATAGATAAATAAAATGTAATGTAATTTATATCACTAACAGAATTCACAGCAATATGAAGTAATTCTTGTCTTTAACTATAGTTTTTTTTGACGTGATAACGTCTTATAAATTGATGAAACACCAATCTTATAAATTGATGAAAAACCGGCTGCATGTACGAAAAAGTGTCACGTTCCGCCTGACCCTGTGCGTGCAAGCGAGAGCGCAGTATAAGCGATAGAGAAGCACGATCGGCCCAAGTTTAACAGCTACAAAAATATATTTCTTAAAGATCACAAGACACAAACTTCCAATAGACTGCTACAGTTCGCTCGTATATATACTTACAGGGAGTGAAAAATCCACACCACCCGACCGTCCGTTTATTAAAACTGCGTGTATTTTGAAAACGGTTCATTATATTTAAAAACCGTTTCTACAGTTGGTTAGAACTCTAATTTTACTATTTAAATATGTAAAAAATCAATTTTGGAAACGTATACGTATAATGTGAAAAATAAAAAAAAGTTATTTTTCAACACTTTACGAGTATGGTTCAATGTTTCTTTATGACGTTATCACGTAAAACTATCGTCCGTAAACCGACTTTACAGACAACTATTTTTTTTTCATAGAAGCAATTAAGAACGCATGGAGAATAAAAAGAAAGGAAACTGACGTGTTTCGAAATTCGATGACGGTACGTGCTAGTTTCCAATAATTAATTAGGAAGTTTTCCACATTTTTTTTAACTTTAATCAGAGTCCTAAAAATGGCAAAATATTTTTGTACTATCTTTAAAAATAACAAATGTGTGCTACTTTAAATTTTATATTTAACAACTCTCCACGTTATGCCGTTCTCTCACAACAGACAAAACGCAAATCTCATAAGCATAGCATACACACCACAATGAAGAGCTTCGTCCAGGCGAATGTAAAACATGCATTTGTAATGTTACGTCCGTTGCTATGGAAACCATGACTGCACTATAGTGAGATTAAGAACAAATTTACTCCTAGCATTTCACCAGCCTTTAGACCCACACAGAGAGGACCCACAAGCCGCTACTGGTAAATACATACATACAATATTAAACATAGATGACGTAATATTAGTTTCTTACAAGCAACCTGTAGTAGTTAACAGATCTTGCACGCGCGTAAGTCAATCGAAAACTCAAATAAGAACAGAGCAATACTCGCCTTTCATCTTCCGAACACACGTATCCGAATATCAGTGCTGCATCGAACCCATCAGAAAAAAGTCTAAAACGTTCAACCTGATTGCGTCAATGTAGCGAGAAAACGATTTTTTATTTGAAAACAAGAAATAATACAGAGAATATGACAAATAACTGAGAAGCGGTAATAATAAGTAAGTAATATTTTCTACATAATATTTCTCGTCTCAATACTTTTGTTACATATTTGCATTTCTTTCAATACATAAGCTGTTCAATATAAATTACAGTTCCAGTAACTAAAATTCACAAAATTATATTTTAAAAAAATGCCATTTCTAACAACTACAGTCAAATAAATTAAACAAATGTTTATGTCGGAATATTGAAATTAAAATTGTTTGGCTCATTTAGTACTACATTTGTGGCATCTGACTTGACTTTGCTGAACTTAGATTTCATGAAAATTTGGAATGATTCGGCCCAATAAATTTGGAGAAATATCAAAAATAAAAGTTTCAAAAATTGAATTTTAACAGCTCACTGACGTTAAATATGGCGCTGTCGTCGGAGAAAGGACTTCTAAATTCACATTAGCGAAACAGTTCAATATCTCAAAAAGAGGTAACGCTGCTAGTTTTCTTTAAAACTAAGTATCCAATATTGCGCACGTATCCAGTATTCGGTACGTCTCCCCTATCAATATTTTCAAATTTAATCCAAATACCTTTGGAACCAATTTGCGTAATACACTTCCGTACAGATAATTATAATTATAAAGAAGCCTTGAATGTTTTTAAAAATAAAATATTTATTGTTGATATTTTAAATGAAGTTTTTCCTACTAACAATAAAATGTGTTCTATTCTATTATATTTTATTTCATTCTACTCTATTCTATTCTAAACAGGCTGGCAGATAAAAATTCCAAAAACTCGTTCTTCCGTGTAAAACGGAATATCCAAAACCCTCAAAAAATTCTTCAGTAAATCTAAAGACAAGAAGTTTCGTCACTATTTGACATATCATATAATATATTAATACGGTAAGGTTAAAGATGTTTGCCTCCCTTTTTAGAAAAAACCTCACAATTTCTCCACATAAATTATGTATCACTTTACAGATAATTGCTTGCTCTACTGACATCGACAACTAAAACTTTATTATTGCTTTTGTTTTTGTAAATTAATTAAAATACAGCAACGCTGAACAGCCTCTGCCATCTGATGGTTTTAGTTTTGAAACAACGTCAACACTTCGATCTGTCATCTGACCTTCATATTGTAATACAACAGACACAATACTGCATACTGCCATCTAACGGCTTTAATTTTGAAACAGCGAGCAACGCTGAACAACGTCACAGCAATGCTGCATGATGCCATCTGACGGCTTAGCTCAACGCTTTTGCTACTTGCGCCTTTATATGACAATTTTAGTAAAATATTTCTTCGATCTGTCATCTGAGCTTCATATTGTAATACAACAAAAAGAAGAACGTTATAAGCAGTGTGCAAAATTAGAAACGAATTGAATACGTGCAATCATATTTAAAAAATAATATTGTAAAATGATAATTATTATACTTATTTAGTGCGAATAATTCGCACAGGTCACTCTAGTAGTTAATTAATAGATATAGTTAGTATTGAATTAGAATGGTATAGTGCATAACATTAAGATTAAACACAATGCTGCAAGCTTTATTGACTATAAAATTAAGGTTTGTTATTAATATATTAAAATTTTATTGACTGATAATAGATAAAGTATCGACTGAAAATTTACACTGGGTCTCATCGATCATAAATATCAATTAAGCTCCAAACGCCATTTATCAAAACGTTAATACAACGTATACATTACAAAGTATGTACGTATGTATGTTACGTGGCATAAGACAGAGACTTTGCTCACAAAAGCCAGGCGTGGCTTGTAGTTGTACGAAAGCTTTAACGAAACACGCTTCAACATTTGATGTTGGTAATTTTGTTTCACATTCAAATTTTCGTACCTAGTTACATACAAATTGCAACGCCTTGCATTTTTCAAAGGTTTGTACAACTGCTGAACGCAAAGGATTTAAAAAGCCGTTGATACGTAAAGCGAATTTAGACATATCTGCAGCAACTTTTATAATCAACGGACAAATTGTTGAAGTGAAACTTCTATAACGAGATTAATTTCGAGTGCCGATGCAATGAAAAAGCGACATAGATAGATGCAGAAAGAAAAATGGAGATCACAATCGCCAGCTGACGCACTATTTATTAACTACATTTGATTCACACTGTCATCTGTGGTTGGATAGGCAAAGTAGTCAGAGTTCTATTTCCGTGTAGCTTTATGGCTAAGAGCTAGCTACGGAAAAAATGGGTGACTCGGTGCAGAGCTGATTTGCAAAATAATAGGAGATAGTACAAGTAAGTAGGGAAAAAATTGCCAGAAGGCTAGGCGGAAGATAAAGAGCCGCCAGAAGGTGCTAATGTTGCTAAAAATCAGTGCACTTCTGGCAATTTGTATACTTATTCTGTAATTCAAAACTAGATTATATACTATCGAAGAATCTCGCTAGAGATTCTTTTCTGTGCTAAATGCCAACGAATCTCTAGCGTATTCTTATACATTGATTTTGCCTTTGTCCCATATAACGCCGTGTATATGAAGCAAGTTTCCAAGTTTTATAGTTCTGTGACCACGTGACTTTCATAGGACCGATTTTTCGTATCACCCATATATACTTCTGTACCACAATAACAGCTTATAGTCTCAGTGTGCCCGTGAACTAGCGGTAACGACGTTAGGCTAGTAATAACTAATAACAGGGTCTTGAGTTCGATTCCCGCCAGCATCATTGGAAAATTTGTTTTTCAATTTTTAATTTGTTTTTATGTTTTTAATTGTTTTATTAGTTTTAATTTATTTTCTCAATTTTTTCTCATATATTTTTATTTCTTTTTTAATTTTTATTATTTTCTTGTTTTTTGAAAAATTCACTTTCGTCAAATCTTTTATTAAAAAATAACAAAATATATGATTGAAGTTAGATTTAAATAAATTAATTTATTAAAAAACATATTTATCATAAAAAGTGCAACAAAAATTAAAAAGTGAAAAGATTACGAAGTGAAACTTCTTTTTTTAATGCAAAATAAGTATTTTACAAATGATATGAAAAAAAATTTGTATTTTTAATGGTGGGCTTTGTTCATTGATTTTTTTTCCATGCCTTCAAAATGTGCCTTCATGGAATCTTCAAGAATATCCATATTTCAAATGAATATAAAAAAGAATCATGTATCACAGAGCATAGACTTGTTATAGCTCATTTTTATTTTTAATAGACTTCACATGGATTGTTTACAAATTGAATGTCATGGTATTCGCATGGAGGTGTGATGAGCCGATTGCACCACTAGGTGTTGCACCGCGGCAGCACTGAACTACGCGGCAAAATATAAATGCACTTTTGTAGTACTGTTTGTTAAATGAGAAGTAAAAATCAAAAGTCGATTATTGCAATTTCTATAACCGACTTTTGATTGTTACTTCTTATTTAACAAACTACAAAAGTGCATTTATATTTGGCGCGTAATCAAGTGCTGGCCACGATATAACTTACATGTCACGCCCACAAATACATGAGAGACGCGCTCGAAACCACAGTTGCATGGAGTAAGGATCGTGTTGTTTTATACAATACATATTCTAATTTCGGAGATTCATTGCATTTAAATACAACAATATGAACACTTTTATTGCATTTAAATACAACAATATAAAAAATGCACATATGTTTATTTTGGAGGAAAAATAAAAATAATGTCTCACACTTTGGAAAAAGACGTGAAATCTTAAAAAAAAACTTCGGAGAAGTAAAAACTTCGTTCTGTGCTAAATTCAAAAACTTGAGGCGACTGAATCTTAAGATTATAACTTAAAAAAAAAAAGAATTTCGAGGCAGACAAGAAATTGAAATCAAGCTCGAAATTCTGTGCGTAAGACGTCGAAAAAAAATGAATTTCGAGGCAGACAAGGAATTGAAATCCAACCTTGAAATTCTGTGCTTATAAAAGCTACAAGAACAACAGCAAAAAAAAGTGCACAGACGGCGTTTTTTTAGTAGTAACTAAAGGAGTTATGCGAACACCGTCTTTGCATTTTTTTTGCTGTTGCTCTTGTAGCTTTTATAAGCACAGAATTTCAAGGTTGGATTTCAATTCCTTGTCTGCCTCGAAATTCATTTTTTTTCGACGTCTTACGCACAGAATTTCGAGCTTGATTTCAATTTCTTGTCTGCCTCGAAATTCTTTTTTTTTTTTAAGTTATAATCTTAAGATTCAGTCGCCTCAAGTTTTTGAATTTAGCACAGAACGAAGTTTTTACTTCTCCGAAGTTTTTTTTTAATTATATATTATACATTATATAGTTATAAGGGCATACTGAAAATTCAAACATGATATAATAATTACATTCGACAAATATTCAAAATTATTAATGACATTTTGATAGAAATAAAATTAAATAAATTAATAAAATTACGTTGTTATAACAACGTAATTTTATTAATGAAAATATATGACGATTAATTTTATTTCTATCAAAATTTCATTAATAATTTTGAATATTTTTGTCGAATGTAATTATTATATCATGATTGAATTTTCAGTATGCCCTTATAACTATATAATGTATTGAAGGAGATTTATTTGGTTGAGGAACAATTGAAAATAAGCTTTACCAGTGTATCGCTTGTGGCTTGCTGCTGACTGTAGCGAAATCCATCAGTAGATGTTAACTAGAGATTGTAATTATTTCATTTGCCGCAATAAAATAATTACATAGTAAACACTAAACATTCTTCCAAAACAATAGTAAAATACATACATTTGATATTTGATGTCTCACTTGACAATTGATAAATTACTAGATTATTAAAAAAACTAAATCCTATATATTTAAAATGTATAAATATTTGCCTTCAGTTGAAGACTTTCTTATATCTGAACGTACAAATGTAATCATTGCACACTCAAGATTTCAGAAAACAAATACACAAAGAGAATATTGAATTACGCCCAAACATACAATATCCGTTTTTTGTTTTCAAGGCAAGCATATTATTTTTATAAAGTATTTTATTCCACACGCACAAAGTAATGAATATTCTAAGAAATAAGATCTGTTTCTTTTATTTGCAAAAAAAAAACAAGAATAAAATATTAATTTAACCCTGCGATAATGAGATTTTGTGTACCAATCCCACAATCGTTTTAAAGATGATATAAAACGCTGTATTTTGTAAATATGTAAACAATATGTGAAATATACCGTTGAAAATTGCGTTGTAGATCACGCTTTATTTAATGGCACTAGCCACCAGAGGTCTAGTGCTAATTATTTATGAAATGGAGAACCGATTTCAAGCGGTTCTTACAAAATAAAAATCTCTAAACGGCCAATGAACTGTTCACATTAAATATTATTATTTCATGTTGCAGACGCCGCTAACGGGAGAGTACTCTATTATCATTTTGCGCTTCGGAGCTGAGTTTCAAGTTATATCAAGGTAAACTTTGCACAAATTTAAATTCTAGTTTTTTGGAAAAGAATGATTATGTTCGTTATAGTAGAACTATTTTAAGTAAATAAGTTTGTAAAATTTTAACTTAAAATTTCGAACAGTAATTTTTGGCGGTCTGTATGTATTGACGAGTCGTCTTGACTTATATATCATATTTGCTTTGTTTTCTGTCAGAATACAACCCTATTTAAATTTATTTAAATGCGTTCAGTATTTCAATTTTTATAAACAACTTTATTTTTTTATTTTTGACAGCTTTAAAAATTAATTCAATTCGTAATATGATTGTATGCTATATTCGGACAAATGTCATAAAAATGGTTCAATAACCATTAAACTAGATAGTCTAGGACCTGGGTAATGGTCAACGTTTTTGTTTTGTACAAAGAAAGTCGTTGTTTGGATCATGGCCGGCATGATTTTTTTTTCATATCTATTGCAGATTTTTCCACTTGATATTTATTTATATATTTTTTTTACAATTTCTATCATTATAGTAGAAATCTTACCGGAGTGTGAACTTTCGGTTTTGCCAAATATTTTTTATCTATATTATAACCCTTTTGTATTTTTTTAATATACATTGTTTTTGGCTTCTTACGCTTATTTGCATAATTAGCCATGTCCGTATTCTATAAAATACTATTCGCAATAAAACATTTACCTAATCTACTAGTATATGATGAACGATCAGCCATTCTTCTTTTATCCATCAGCATACAGGTCCCCTTCATTCCGTATTTATTTATTTGAGTTCTATTTTTACCTTAATTATTGCTTCATTGAGTTTAAACAATTTCTACCATGAAATCAGACATATGGTGAATATGGACAGTGAATAATGGTTAAGAGGAAAGCATCGAGAACTATTTATTTATAATTGAAATAAATTATTGGTAGGAATTAATCTATATTTTTATTTAAATTATAAATTGAATAGCAGCTCCCAAAATCCAACTATCCCTATATATTTGTAAATAGACAAGCCATGGTGCCATTATAGGCCAGTAAAATGATGAACTCAGTTTTCACTTATTCAAAAATTTGAACTTGCCCATGGTTACAATATTGCATTTTGACAAGATACTAGCAAAAAACTGATGAAACAGTTTAACTCTTTTTAACGTGTTTTAACAAGTTCCAATCTTCGCACGAAGCTGCAATTTTGACAGATACTTATATAAATGTTCTCTCAAAATTGCACCCTTTTGCGATTTTGTGGAAATGTTTTGGGTGAAATCATTTTTATTTTACTGTCCTGATTGTTCTCGACAATACCTACACAACAGCGAATTAACCGACCACTTCGGGGTAAAACCAAATACGAACAAAATGTAATCGCGTGAAACAATATCTTAATAAAATAATGTCGAGAAGAAGCATTAATTGTAATCACGTCTTAGAGTCTTCCCCTTAACTGATCAATGGACTAACGTTTACATAAAGCTTGAAGCGATAAACTTCCTCTTTGCAATGAATGAATTTCCAAAAGCCGATCCTAGATTATCTTTCTGCCTGCCTACGACGACGCCATGGAGTGTTTCCTCTAGTGAAATATACCACAAGCAATGAATTATAATTAGCGGGCGAAATGTGTAAAATATGAGAATACGTTCGTGCGATCCTATACGCTTGTTCATTCGTTCACTCGTTATATTATGTATATGTGAAGTTCCAAAGATAACATAAAATACCTTATCCCTTAGCCACACGCCCACACTCACCCTAATTACAGTATAGTTATCATTATAAAACGATAATTTACACTAGTGTTGGGTACTTGTTTCTATCTCGCTCCTTTAAAAGAAATATTTCCTGAAAAACGACTTTTTAATGTTTCAAGACTGATTCTTCGTCCTTAAGGGGTTAGGTGGGTTTCAAAATTTCAAAAAATCGATTTTTTTTTTTTTGCTTATCTTATAATTCAATATGTTTAGAATATTCTCTTAAAGTTTTAAACGATCTGAGTAATATTCTAAGAGATATAGCCTTCGGATGTTCTACCATACAGGCTATGTTATTTGAATGTAAATCTTTAATCGCGTTTTTCTCGAAACTACGTTTTTGAAATCGGTGGTCACGATTTCTCGAAAAATTATGAACCGATCTCTTTGAAATTTTGCACACTTCTTCAAAATAACATTATCTCGTGCTTGAACGAAGGATTTTTTTTTCTATTTTAAGTGATTTTTCAAGGCCATGAAGGCTGCAAATTTTACTCAAAAAAAGGGTTTTTTTGTTCTCAACGCCGCCAAAAATGCAATTTTATTTATTTATTTTTTTCCTTCGTCCAAGCACAAGCTTTAAGCATCTACTAACAGAAAATTTTTGGTTTTTGCATTTCCGATGAATCTGTCATGAGTTATCCTGACCACGCCGATAGAACTTTTTTTTGAGGGGTCACAGGAAACGACGTGCCCACGCCTTAATTTTCAATATTTTTTAATGAAAATTTCACAAACTACTTATGAAATATATACCTTTTATATGGTAAATTGATGGAATGACATATTTTGTTGGTTAAATAAAAAAAAATACGTAAAAATGTACCTGTTTTGAGACTTTGAAACCCACCTAACCCCTTAATCAACTACAACGCGACCGTCAAAACGTAAAAATTGTTTTTCTAATAGGATGTATGAAAATAGTTTTAATACAGTAGAACCTCTTTAAGTCGCACCTTGATAAGTCGAAAACGAAGTAAAAATCAATTATTTTTAGGAGGTACGTGCGAAAGATACCTCATATACCTCGTAGTAATTGTATTGCAACTTGTGTGACTGTTCAAATTAACTAGCACTCGTTTTAAACACAATGTCACAGCTCGTCGTAGCATAATTCATTTACGACACTAGTGCTGGGCTGCAAAAAGCATTGTCAGAAAATCTGATGAGACAATCGCTTTAGACCTTTTTCATAAGAAAACCAGTGAAAATTTTTTAATCGACCCAGTTCTAAAAATAATTGATCGATTGAAACGATGTTTTTTTTAATTGTATGTACTCGTACCTAGTTACCTAACCCGTTTTAGGCGCGAATAGCGTACTGTGAATCTGTGTCACGCTTTTTGTGGATTGTGTACCTACAGCTCAAACGCCTTAACCGATTTTAAAAAAATATTTTTTGTTCGTTTCGTCTCCGGGTAATTTAGATCTTAACGTCGCCCGATTTTTTTTTTCAATTTTCACTTCGAAACAACATTTGTTTACGCAGATGGATCAATATTTAGCTTGAAAAGCGATCTTTTTTTCTATGTTTATGGGAGTAGGTACAATCCACAATCCAATGTTTTGCATGATGAGGAGTTTCACAACAGCATATTATATTGCTTCTGAATGTACAAAATTATATTATCATTAAAATCTAAGGTCATTTTCATTTTTTTTACAATACTTCCAACAACCCAACATAGGTATTACACAATCTACTTTTATTATACGGTCTATTAAACACCTAAAATGCCTGCTACATAAAAACTTAAAAATAAACTTACTTGAATAATTTAACGCAGAGTGATTTAACCTACGCAAATATATACATACATATAAGTATTTCTATTCATACAACGTTCAAAATATATTTTATGTATTTAAACAGCCGCAATTTTCAACACATACATGATTACATAATTCGATTTTATCCCAAACGTTGTCACTGACAAGAAAATTGCCTTGTTTGATACAGAACTATAAAAATCTTTAAAATACTCTGGAAACTAAAAAGAAATTAATTCATTTCACTAAAAAATTAAAAAAAGCGACTGTGCTTTACACCACACGACTAGAGTAAAACTTCTTCCTGCCATAATTATTTTAAATATATTTATTAAGAATAGTGCGTAAATACCTCTTTGCTCATGTTAAATTCATAAACGAACAATATGCAGTCGATTCGTCTCAAAGTTTATCGAACACAATATAACCTCACTCTGTAGCACATATCTACAAAATATATTTTTTTATTAATTAATAGGCAAAATATGTATATATATTTATTAGCATAATTTATAATACATTTAAAAAGATTTATTAACTAACCCACATTATTTCCCGTTACTAAAGGCAGCAAAATTCGATGAAATGTATTTTTGAAACAAAAAAACAGTTGTTTTCATTTTAAACGTCAAATAGTTGTATTAATGCTCCGTCTTTGTTGCACTCACTAACTTATATCTCCCTCTCAACTTATTCCTCCGTCTTTGTCGCACTCACTAGCTTATATTTCCCTCTCAACTCCGTAAACGATTTCGTCAGGCATCGCGATATGATGCACTTCCGTAAACGGTTTCGTCAGGCAAATGAAATTTGCGTGCGGCAAACAATAATTTCAGTGCGACAAATAAAGTTTGCGCACGCAAATGAAAATAGCCACTTTTCAACCGTAACAGCATGCGTAATAAAAAACTTATTGGAGTATGCACTTTCAGTTTTATCAACTATTTTGTATTTTATTCATTGTAATAAATTACCTGTTGAGCTGGAAAGCTATAAGAGCTAAATAAAACACCTCTTTTTCTATGATTTGTAACTAGACTCAGGTAACCCTGACAACTGCCGGTTTTAAATAAACAAAAGAAAATAAATGATGATAGTTCGATACCATACATTTATGCATTCAGACACACACACTTGTGTTGTAAGACATGTACAAGACGTATATTCATAAATACATACACGAGACAGCAACAGTCTATACACAGAAGTTTTCTCGACAACTTTCTGTATGTCTCAGATTCTCTGACTTCTACAATTGCAAATGAATTTTCCTTTGCAACACCAGAGCAATGCGAACAAAATTTTAATCAATTTATAAAATGACGCATATACATGTAAAGCCAGTGTTGTCTAAACTGTTTAATGTTTATGTAATATTTCTCCTATCTACTCTCAATAGAACTTGAAATAATTTAAATAGAGGGAATAGTATTTTCAGTGGTAATAGAAATATTTGCTTGAAAATAATTACAATATAAATGACATTATAGCAAATATGCCACTATGGCAAATATTACCAGCAGATGTGGACAAGTCAGGACGAAGAAAAAATGATAAAATCATTTTTTTGTAGTGTATCACCAATTCCGGAATAGCGTAGATAAATGTGGTGGAAGTAAAGTTGTTTATCAGTGCACCTCCACCATAAACTTCGTATAATATTCAAAATAACTTTCTTCAAATTAAACCGGATAATGTGACTGGTCTAAAAATAAAATTCTAAGCAATATAGAAAAAGTTTCATCCAAATTAAATCACTTATATCTTAGAATACCGTATTCGCACATATTTTATACTATACAATTTTTACTCGCATTTGCACCTAAATAAATTAATCCATCATATACCCAATTAGTAATGTTAGATTGCACAACTGATTGTACGAAATTTTTAATTGTCGGTGACCTTAGATTATAACCATATAGTTCCTTCACAAAGAAAGCACTGCAGAATTTTAAATTGATAATATATACTCTAAAAAAATTGACCGACAGAAACTATGTATTAAATTAGCATGTATAGACGCGTTTTAATTTTGAATTAACATTCTCTAAGCATCTCTATCAAAATTTAGTATAAAAATGACCTATTTTGTGCAAACCCAGCAATCGTCTACAATATATTACGTTTCTAAAATCCATGGTCACCATCTAAGGTCAGGTTTTCTGGCAAAGCTTTGTGAAAACCAGTATAACTCTCGTATGTTTAGGCCTCATCACAGCATCACAAGAGTTTTTGTGTCGACTTTTCCAATTTACATGACTTCACAGTTTGAAAGTCACTGTATCAGTTCTTGTTGATGTTCAGACAGTGCGATTTAAACAAAGACAGTGACAAATATGGAAGAGAAAGATAAATTCATAGCAACTTTCAGGTCAATTCGAATTTGCAATTCATGCCAATTAAAACAAATTAGTTATAAATTTACCAAGTGCCGAACTTGGTTAGCTCAATTAATTTTGTACTCCTGTTATCAAAGTGCTGAGCATGTACTTACATAGTCGTAGTTCCTGGGAACTATCGTCTTAATTCAATAATATATAGTGTATTCATGTGTTCTAAATTGAATGGAGTCACTCGTTATGCTTAAAATAGGGAGCTATAGGTATATATGCTCTAGTTATGTTAACAATAATATCAATAATGTAAATAATTTTCGATAAGCTTTATGTACAAATGTAATTAATACCAGGTTCAAAAGCAAATTGAATGATTTTTAGTGTTTGCTATGGGAATACATTGTTTTAAAATTATGTTTCATTTCCGGAGCAGCACGCACAATGTAAATATAATATACGCGAGTATAATAAGTTAATACACTCGAATATACGAGAATCATTCGAAGCTAATTTATTCCCATACCTATAGATTGGTTCCTGCAGATATTATTATTTTTCAATACCTTAATTACATATTTTGCTAATTTTTAGAGTTTCGCACCCAAAGGGTGCAACCTTATTATTCTCATTATTCTGCCGGTTTATCAATTTTTTACAACCTTGTAGCTCTTAAACTATAAACAGTACAATAATGAAAATAAGATATATATTTGTATGTAAGCTGATGACTACCTGGACTACCTGCTATAAAAATTTTCGAAAAAAATTGAAGTGATACTCAGCTCACGGTAATATGGATTTTTTCCCGAAAATTGCTCGCAAAAAATATTCCATCACCACGATAACAATTTTAATATTTTATTTTATAAGCGATAAATATTCCCTTATGTATATGGGGCCATTACACTTCAAATCGGACATTTTCTAATTTTTTTTTATTTTCCCAATTTGTTGACATTTTTGACGTGATAACGTCTTATAAATTGATGAAACACCGGCTGCACGCACGAAAAAGAGTAACGTTTCGCAAGCGAGAGCGCGATATAAGCGATAGTCTCTCTCTTCTCGCGTGACGTCAGAGAGTAGTGTGCGTTCAACATTTTTTTCGGCTGTTCCAGCGAAAGCTACATCTGACAGATGGCCAGATAAATTATACGGTTTGTTAACAAATATATAATATATGTATATACATTTTTTTAAATTGCTTTTATAATTGCTTAAAAATATGTATTTTGCTTTGGTTGATCAAATTATTAGTCGGTAAAAATATAGTTTGACAGCGACTAAAATTTAGGTTATGTATTATTAAATATGATATTCGAGCGGAATACGTTATCACGTAAAACTATCGTCCGTAAACCGAATTTACAGACAACCAATTTTTTTTAGGACTCATCGAAAAACCCTTTCTGGTAAATGTTGAGACATTTTTGATTTTCGAAAGATACCAAAATTTTAAAAAAACCGCTCTTTTTGGTTTTTTGCTGATAACTTCTTCAATAATAGTCCAATCGGCACATTTTTTTCAAAGTTTTTGTTTTTGAATGTACTTTTCATAAAAAAATACAAAAAAAATTTTCAAAGTGTTAACATACGTAATTTTTTAATTTTAAACTTTACTTTTTTTTTCAAAAGTGAGTGCATAATTTTATTATTTTTTTTTAATTTGTTCATCACAAACTACCCTTTTTTTGGCAGCTTTTAAGCTCGCTCCGGTCGTGGGATCTTGGTAATTACTATTTTATTTTTGGGTTGGAATGGTAAAATCCAGAGATATTTATCTCTGGTAAAATCTAGAAGTTTTGTTAGCAGAAAGAGTCAATTCAAAACGAATAAGGTATAGTTTTATACCAAACCTTTGAAACGTTTGTAAAATGCTAAGATCAGTTGGAATCAAAAAAATGTTACATATTGTTAAAGCTAGACTGTTTCTCCATATCTTTTTTGCCCAGTCACAGTCCTCCAGTACGCGGTTCTGAATACCTTTATCATATACTTTTTCCTTGTCTGTGCTGAAAAGCACACATGTTTTTATCGTATTCGCATTATTAAATTGCGCACAACATTCCTACTGAACTGCCGTCATACCACAGTCTTTTTCTTTATATCATGTAGACGTACGGCGTACAGATAGCCGTATGTTTCCAGTAACACTACACACTCATGTATTTCCAACTCTTATAACATCATACAGAAAAGTTCCGTTTATTTGAACTTGCCTTAGTTTTCACAACTTCAAGTTATAGAGAGCGTATTCTGATTTGAAAGACCGGTATTCAACTGAAACGGGTTAATGTCGAGAATTCAACTCTCTAAACAAGAATCAGTGATTTATCACTAATTGCAAGTGCATATTCACTATTTGTCAATGCTAGAATCGCAGCACACAAAATTCACTAATTATATATGTGAATATAAAAATTCACTAATTATTATATAAGTAAAAATAAAAATTCACTAATTATATTGGGAATCGCGATATGGACTACTCTATCTGACGGCGAAACTTAGGTACTAACTAACATGGAAGAAACAAGTATATGAATCGTACTGTCAATGAATACTGTTTATCGTGATTTTTTTTTATAATAATAATAAAAAAAAACGTTGATAAATTAATAAATGACTTATTATGGAACCTGCGAAGTTTTCACCTCGTGCAAACACAAATAAAAAATTAGTAAAAGGTTGTAATAGTACCACGTTATTTCAATGCAGATGATTAGTTATTTTACCAAGTAAGTAGGTACTATACTTAGTCTTAGTATTGAAAACTCAATTTATTAATTCATTTATTGGCTCAGAATAATTTGGTATTTTCGAAAAAATTACTTAGAGTTAATATTTAAAAAAAAAAAATGGTTGTCTGTAAAGTCGGTGTACGGACGATAGTTTTACGTGATAACGTATTCCGCTCGAATATCATATTTAATAATACATAACCTAAATTTTAGTAGCTGTCAAACTTGGGCCGATCGTGCGCGGAACATTTCGAAACGTGACACTTTTTCGTGCATGCAGTCGGTGTTTCATCAATTTATAAGACGTTATCACGTCAAAAACAAGATTTTTGTTGTACAATGATTATGATTGAGACGGATCATCCGTATAATCATATAAAATGTTAAGTACCTACGTATGTTTTTAAAACATTACTGAAACTATTTTTGTTCAAATCTGGAAGTACGAATTTGATAAAAAAGTGTCGAAAATCATAAAAGTTTTAAAGACCCGCTATGAGAAAGGATATATTTTTCAATAAAAAGCTTACAGTGTCTGCATATAAAAAAGCGAGTTGTTAGTCCAATTATTTTTTCAACATTAGCGTCTATAAACTCTGTTCTTTATACATAATATACACTCACATGCAAAGATAAAGGTAGGCAGAAATTCAGTGTAAACTTTACTACACACAAAAGTCTTGTGCAAAACTGCCAACGACTTTCTGACACAACCTCTATAAATCTCACTCCACCCTATGCGATACGGGTGACGCACTCTTTAGCTAGAGCTATACAGGCGGGCAAGGAGGAGACTGGAAACGTAGAGGTGAAGAAAAGAAAGCGACTCTGAAAACTCCAGGATTCCATCGACCTAACGCTACTGTTCACATTTTATCAATCGTTTGTTCTTGAAAAGAAAAGATAAAAATCTATACGGATTAGCTGGACGAACACACGTACCTCCACTTTGATGCACGCAAAAAATTAATTTAAGAACCAGTTCAGTTTTTTTTTACATCAATCGACAAAAGGTTTTGCTTAGTTTCTCTTAAGTCTAGGAGCTCATGATTTTTTTTATTCCGTGCTAGTCTACTAGGTGATTGTGCTTTGCATTCAGTAAATTCGTACGCCAATTTATATATTGTTGCTGTAATTTATTTAAACTAAAATGCTAATTAGAGTTTAGGTTAGGTAAAAACAATTAATTTATATTGCTTTACGTTATTTATTACTACTGCTACTATATTATTAGTAAAAAAATCAAAGCAATACGTGTTTTTCAGGAAAATAATACATGTACGAGTATACATAATAACTTATTGATTTGAAATTATAGTTTACTAACCAGAGAAGATTATATACAGATAAATCAATTGATCATTTGGTATATTAGTGTTCATTCAGAAAGACAATAAATTTTTATTATCAATATCCATTATCTACAACTTTAAAAGATTCCATTTTATATGAAACTAAAATAACAAAAAAAAAATGAATATCCGATTCATCTACAAATTAATTATCGTAATAATAGTAAAAACAAATATACAATTATTACTAGTAAGGTACTAGGAGAATAAAAAAAATCCAGCCGATTGGGTGGCTGGACTATTCCAACTTTAAAAATACAGTGTAAACTCTTTACAACGAAACTCAAGGGACCGAGCATTTTTTATCGTTATAGAGAGTTACCGTTATATGGAGTGAAGAAAGAAAAACAACCAAATTAACAATAATCTTTAATGTACTGTATAATCTCTTTATAACGAATTTTAAGGGACCGAACATTTTTTTCGTTATAAAGAATTTTCGTTATATGGAGGGAAGAAAGAAAAATAACCAATTTTCACAAAATTAATTTATTCCAAACACATATACAAACACATATACCTATAGTTTGGCGTCATCAAGTGCTTGTTGAATAGATGGTGATGGTTCAGAATGGTCCTCTTTATGTCTGTAAACATTTGCTGACGCCTAAATATGAATATATTTCTTCGTAATAGAGAATGGCTGTTGCGTTATAAAGAGGGTATTAATGTATAGGTTTTAAGGTAAACCAACCAAATCGTAAAAATTTCGACGTTATAGGGAGTTTTTCGTTATAACGAAGGACGTTATAAAGAGTTTACACTGTATTGACATTTACCATAGTATAATTAAGGAAACAAAATTTCTGAACTTATCGTTGCATGACAGAAATATTGTAACATACTGTATAGTCTGGTATTGGTGAAGATCAGTTTTAACACCCCCTTTTTTTCCTTCTTCTTTAAATAAAAAAAATCTGATATTGCGTACGCTGACGCGGGTAAATAACTAGTATTAAATACGATATATTTGGCATGGTTACCTGCATAATATGTTCACGTCATGTAAAAATTAATCAAAACATGCTCTAATTTTATTCTGATAGATCTACAGAACAAAAGAACAGCAGATTTTTTTTTAATATTTCCGAAACTATAAAGTTTAGAAAAAAAACTTAACAAAACTTTCTTGAAAAAATAAATAGAATAATAAACCGTTATCAAAAGTATACCATTAATATATAAAAAAACAACGTTATAGCATATATCTCTTTTGCGCATGCGCCGATTTTCTCCGAAAACAATAAAGTCTTAATATTTGCGTATCAAACATCCTCCCAAAATATGGTTTCAATCCGCTCATCCGTTTGACGTCTGTTGTGTATGCAGACAAACAGACGCACAAATTTTTTCAAAAGACATTGTAAAACAGTGAATTTTCACCTAAATTAGTACCATTCCCCATTTATGGAATGTTAAAAGTATTAAACGTAAAATGAAACTAAATGATTGTTATTCAGGCGGCACATGTGCAGCCCTAAATACGTGCAGACAGAAAATATATATTTTGAAGACAAACGATAAATAACACAAATTGAGGAGGATACGAGCAATTTTAGTGCTAGTCTTGGAAAGATGAAGGTGCATTGCTTCCATGTATGCTAGGATTAAGGTTATATAACAGCCATACTTCAGACTCAGGTAGAAGAAGGAAACTTGAATGTCCATTTCACATACACATAGAGACACGTTAACGGCAGTGCACGTAGCCAACGTAGCCCTCCGCGACGAAAAAGTACATCTACGCTGGCCCTGTTACACTTCCACTTCCCTCTAACCGTACCGTACGTACACAAGCAAGAGAAAATATATGAATGAAGATTTTTATTAAATTACCTACAAATGGGATTTTTATTTATTAAACTTTTACCCAGCATAATGCCAGATTATAATTCATTCAAATGGGTTCTAATAATTTCACCGTGTTTATCAAGCGAAATTTATTGCATGCTTCGTGAAAATTAAATAAAAAAATTAATGACTTTAAGGAACGTTGTTTTATATTTTCTAATTTACGTAAATATTTTTTTAATGTGTTTAATAGTTGATGAGCATATAAAATTCTGCTACAACATAAATCCGTGGCTTATTCAATACAACGTTGTACCAAAATTTTTACACATTTGATTTAATGTGACAAATTGAACTGTTATAAGCAAAAGTGCAATTACATAAGTTAAACGCATTTTATGAATTTATTGAACACTCGGTAGATTCAATAAAAACCACAATTTTTATTCTTAACCCTGAAAAAATTTATACAGAAAACCTTTTATAATAAAACGAAAAGTTCACTTATTGAAATATAAAAAACTGTTTAAAAATGGTACATTGTTGCACTTAAACCGGAGTTCTCAAACAGTGGATCGGTATCGGTTTCAGAAAAAAAAATTCCAGCCAATTGGGCGACGGGACCATCCCCCAACTTCAAAAATATTGACATTTGATATAATATAATAAAGAGAATGAAATTTCTCATATCGCGTGAGGTGACGAGGGTAATGGCTTGTATTCAATATGACATTTGTTATTCGTTGCCATGGTTACCTACCAAATATGTTCACGTCATGTAAAAATTAATCAAAGCATGGTTAGCTTGTTTATTTCTGACAGATCTACAAAACAAAAGAACAGCTGATTTTTTTCAAAATATTTCCAAAAATATAAAGTTAAGAAACAAAAAATTTTAACGAAACTTTCTTGAAATAATAAATATAATAAAAAGCCGTTATGAAAAGTATACCATTATTGACGTGATAACGTCTTATAAATTGATGAAACACCGGCTGCACGCACGAAAAAGTGTCACGTTCCGCCTGAGCCTGAGCGTGCAAGCGAGAGCGCGGTATAAGCGATAGAGAGGCACGATCGGCCCAAGCGTCGGCTTGTACGCATTTCTCTCTCTTCTCACGTGACGTCAGAGAGTTCATCAATGTTTCTTTATGACGTTATCACGTAAAACTATCGTCCGTAAACCGACTTTACAGACAACCAATTTTATATAAAAAACACCGTTATAGCATATATCTCTTCTGCGCATGCGCCGATTTTCCCCAAAAACAATAGGACATTTTCATATCAAACATCCTCCCAAAATTTGGTTTCAATCCGCTCATCCGTTTGACCTGTATCGTGTTCACAGACTAACCAACTAACAGACGCACAGAGTTTTTCCAAAAATATGTTTTTTGAATTCGGGGAACCTCAAAACGAAAAGATATTGTAAAATTTTTGAAAAGTGATTTTTAACCTAAACTAGTACCATTGTTGACATTTGATTATAATAATGAAAATAAAATTTCTAATATCGCACTAATGTACTATTTATATAGGTGTAAGATTATAAAAACAATAGGTATATAAAACCAAAAATTCTGTTATCGCGAAACTTATTCTATAAAATGGAAATTCCGGAAACGCTTCTGATATAATTGCAAAATTTGGTTTTTCGTTAAAATCATTCAACCTGAAGAAAAATATTCAAGCGCGAAATGTTCCTGCAGATGATAATTACAGATAATAATTAGTTTGAATGTGAAGATGCATTGCGGTTGTTTAATCCGCAAAGGAAAGAGGGCGTTTGAAACTGCAGGAGGAGTTGGTGACGCAGACTGTAGACCACCGGAAAGCACAAGGGATGAGGGCGGGACGACGTACCGCACTGCATCGTTGCCTCCCGCCAAAATTACACGCATTCCGATACAGTACGAGCTAAATCTTTAAACAGGAGAAATTCTCGATCCAGCCTACACAAGGTGAAATAAGCACTTTAATTAAAAAAAATACATTGCTGACGGTTTGGACTTAGAAACTAAAACTATCAAAAAAGCGTACATGTTTCAAGAAAACATAATGAAACGGTAAAGGGGAGGTGGGGCACTTTGATGCAAGGGGCACAATGATACACCGATATTATTTTAAAATCGAAAAAACGTTATTCGTACAACGTTATCACTAAAACGTGACTACATATGTTTGACTACAACAGTTGCAGCCGCTTTCCTCACCATTTAACCATTGGCGTTTGACGACAATAGATGTATTTTCACTGTATCAAACTAAAAAAATTGGTTGTCTGTAAAGTCGGACGATAGTTTTACGTGATAACGTCATAAAGAAACATTGATGAACTCTCTGACGTCACGCGAGAAGAGAGAAATGCGTACAAGCCGACGCTTGGGCCGATCGTGCCTCTCTATCGCTTATACCGCGCTCTCGCTTGCACGCTCAGGCTCAGGCGGAACGTGACACTTTTTCGTGCGTGCAGCCGGTGTTTCATCAATTTATAAGACGTTATCACGTCAAAAGTTACATGAAATGTAAACGTGTTTCAGCGTTGTTTCACAACGTTAATTTAAGAATTAAAAATACTAAAGGCCACTCATTACATTCACAAATCAGGATTGTACGTAATTTTCAAATAAGTTCAGTGATTGTGTTAATAATATATTTATTTATTTTTTGAAAATGTCCGTTGAGGTACTGTGATACAATAAGACACGGGGCACATTGATATGAATCAAAGTACACTAGTATACCTTAATAGTTCGTCTGAAATCTCTGAATTATTATTGTTTTCCAGAAAATGGCTAGAACTTATAAGCCCAAGTTTGCACTCTCTCTTTATAATATTATTATAATACAGCCTATAAAAAAAAGAAATATAAAAAAACTGAAATATTACATAAAACTACTCACTAAAAATATATTATCCTCTCTTTTCCTTTCAAATCAAATAACTTACAGTCCAAATTGGTGATTTGCAGTGTACTAATCGTAATTATTTTGACGTTTATAATATATATATATTGTTTTTCCAGTGCTTGCTCGTATAATACATCATTTATTTTGTTAGGTTCCCCCTTCGCATACCTGCGCCTCTCCGACGCTGGCATCCCCGGCACCGCCGACCGCTACCAGAATTATTTTGTCAAATAATGTTCTAAATTAAATACTTAAAATAATAAACAAATTTACTTAAATGTAGATTAACACTATATCGGTTAAAACAGCTTCGAAAATAGTTCATTATTTTTTATCAAATTTGAAAAATAAATATGGTTTATGTTATCCTGAGAAGATAGATATATGCTGTCGCGGACTTTTTGAAGTGAAAACTTCTTTAGCGGCGTTGTACACTTTTTTGTAATGGGTAAAAAATGTTAAACTCGCGTCAGGTAAAGTAAGAACTGGGTGAGATTCTCTAAGTGATATACAACGTTAGACATCTAGCGTTGAAATATCGTACATAAATATGCAATCTATGATACAAACCATTTTATTTACAAGTGTTGCCAATAAATAAACAATGCTTCTAAATGCAAAAAATTAAGACGTTAATATTCAAGTTTTCACGTCTGCCGGCACTCCCGGAGTGCAACCCGTCTTTTTTTTTAAAACGTTTCAATAAGAACAATTCAGCCATACATTATTTTCGTGTAACTTTAACTATTCCCGCAGCGGTTTCTTCTTTTCCCTCTGACGTACAATTTTTATAACGTGATACAAAAGTGAAAACAATATATGAAAGGTATTAAGAAAGCAAAAAAAAAACCTATATAACACATTTTTTAAACTATTAAGACGAAACAGAAACGTAATAAATGTTACTTCCAGTTGGATGCATTTGTAATTGGAAATGATTACTAGACAAAATTGTTTCGCGGTGTGGAAGGTACAATTCTTGTATTATATTCACTAACACATTGACACGTAACATGGTATATATAGCAACGCCACAGTATAACACATTATACACAGTAAGTGCACTCTCACCAACATTAACCTCTGGTAAACAGATAACTTAAGGACGTAGTCTGGTGTTCGGGTTTTGAAAAAACGAATTTATTTTTTTTACATTTTTAGTAAGTATAATATATTGAGAAAATACTGCAAAAATTTTAGATAATTTTAAATATTTACAAAGCTATAGCATATAGTCGAGAGCAGCAACGGTCTTACGGTAAGACTCTCACCTGCTCTTACCTCTCAATTGTTATCACGTTACCCTTATACTCTCGCAGAGTAGAGTAAACAAATTAGCAGAAAACGATGCCTTTGAAGAAACGGAAGGTTTACTATACACCAGGCATAGCTGATTAGTGTAAATATTCATATTTATTTTTTTGTAAGAAATCTGAAATTAAAACTTTAAACGCGTTTTTCTCAAAACTACGTTTTTCTAAGCGGTTCGGGTGATTGAAACAATTGTATACAACCGATTGCTTTCAGTTTTGTACAGGGTATTCTACACAACAATAGCTCCGTCCGGTACTAGAATTACTTAATTATAAAAATTATTTCTATTTTTTTAACCGATTTTCAACAAAAAACTCACGATTTTCTCGTTGTTTTTTTTTTTCTAAAACCCGCCATTTTGTTATTTATCAATAAAAATGTTTATTTCTAGTACGGGATAGAGCCACAAGCCTACGAAACAATAACCAATTTAATTTTTATAATTCAGTTGACTCCAAGTGACGTTATCACCCGCGCAACCCACCTACCTCCATTTAAAGTTGTCTACTTTAGGTTAAAAAAACAATTATAAAATGGCGTAAAATTAAGCAAAAAAAAATTTTTTTTCTTAGTTTACGATATCAGTAAAAACATGTAACAAAATTGAAAACATCATACATTATTTTGATATTTAAAAAAAATTCAGAAATAACGGTTGAAAACGAGCCTGAACATAGGACTACGTCCTTAAGTTACGGAGCCCTATGGACGCTCTACGGATACTTCCCTAAGCCTTTTGGACACTGCAACTTTAAGTTATTAGCAGCACCATCTATGTGACTATTCTAGTAACTAATAAATCTCAGATATCCCCGTCAACAATAGCGATGTTACAAACCAACACAGCAAGCGTTACGCTTCTAATGATATACAAGTAACTGAAAAACGTAACGTCTCCTCATAAACGTGTCGCGCCAATCACAACGTAACGTCCTTCCACAAAACTGTCGCTCCAATTGCACGGTTTTACTCCCAACCAAACGCGCCATTAGATATTTACATCTCTGTCATCTAGTTGTCGCCTTCAACAAAAGTAAATTTATAGTTTGAAGCGAATTTAAAAAAGTTTTTATTTTTTGTTTTTGCGCCTGTATGTAGGCAAATCCCTTTACCTTCAGTAATCTCTCTGCCTACATACAGTACTATTAATTTAATTTTTTTTTAACCATATTTGATTACTTACATAAGACTTCAAATTTTATAATTTTATAAATTGAAGGGGCAGCTAAGGTCGCCTGACAGGCATTCCTTAGAAAGAATTTTCATTTTTAAGAGCAGAAGTTCGCGAGTTTTGATTACAAGCGTTTCTTGCATCCTACCTAATCCTATTTAAGTTCTGTCAATAATAATTCTGTTAGAATTACCTTTTTTTAAATTGATCTTTGACGTTATTTATTAATTCACATTTGTAATATTATTTTTTGTTTTTTTTGTTAATAACTAAGGAAGTATATTTATTTTTATTTTTGCAAATACACTATTATTTATATTTTATTAAATTGCGTTTTTTTCTATTTTTCTTATGATCTACGGGGCGTTTATCTTTATCATTTATTTTAAACGCCACAAGTTCAACACATAAACACAAAGCAAGTGTTACGCGCTGTCATCTAACGAAATACTAGTAACTAAACTAATAACAAAATTTCGCCCTGTAAGCTAGATGTCTCCATCAACTAAAGTCATGCTTAATCCAACGCACACATACGTAACGTCGTCCCATAAAACGATGTCCCGCAAAACTGTCGCGCCAATTGCACAGTTTTACTCCCCACGAAACGAAAAAAATGTTTTAGCAATCTTCTAATCTATTGTTTTAAGAGAAAAAAATTGACTATTTAATAATAATAATAATAATAAACTGTACAGAAAGTATATTACATATCAGTTATCACAGTTTTCAAATATATGGGTGTTATACCGTCTTTTTTCTCTTTATTGCTATTAAAATGTGACACGCTTTTATTTGGAAACTTGAGACTGTGATAAGCACATATTATTATAAAACGACTTATTTCTACTCGGAATAAAATTATTTTTAACGTTTTAGTTCATTTTTAACAAAAATGCTTGTTTTTTAAAATGTTTTTTTGTTTATTTATTTTTAAGTTTTTAGTGAGACTTATTAAAAGTTCGATTTGTATCCAAATGAAATCCAGGTAGTTATTATAATATTGTATTGTTATCGGAACTACATACGTATGCAAAATTTCAACTCCATCGGATAACGGGAAGTAGTTAAGAGTGCAATTTGCAACCGGGCGAAAGCCGGAACTGTCAGTCAGTTATTATAATATTTTATTGTTATCGGAACTACATACGTATGCAAAATTTCAGCTCAATCGGATAACGAGAAGTAGGTCAAATTTAACTTGCAATATTTGATTTCAGACAGACAGACACCGGCAGAGGTAAAACTAAATAAAAGCTTGTAAAAATGCGACGGAGTGGTCTTACTGAACATTCTTGCCTGTTCTATGTCGAAAAGCTGTAAAAGACAAGCAGCGACTGCTACGGGGTGCGTGGGTCGGAAGAAAGAAAAAGAAGGCTGGTTAATAATATGAGCGGGGGTGTTGTTTTTTTTCTATTAAAAGATAAGACTATTTACCTTTCGCACTTTCATATGGCATCGTTGTTAATTCAGTGTTTCTAAATAAAGTTTCCAATATTTAAACCTTTGATTCGGCATATCATATATAGGTATTAATACGCTAAGGTTAAGATATTTGCCTCCCTTTTTAGAAAAAACCTCACAATTTCTCCACATAAATTATATATCATTTTACAGATAATTGCTTGCTCTACTGACATCGACAACTAAAAAATTTATTATTGCTTTTGTTTTTGTAAATTAATTAATTATTAAGCTTATATATATGTATAGCTATACATTAAGACACAATACAGCAACGCTGAACAACGTCTGCCATCTGACGGCTTTAATTTTGAAACAACGTCAACACTTCGATCTGTCATCTGACCTTCATATTGTAATACAACAAAAAGAAAAATGTTATAAGCTGTGTGCAAAATTAGAAACGAATTGAATACCTGCAATCATATTTAAAAAATAATTTTGTAAAGTGAAAATTATTATACTTATTTAATGCGAATAATTCGCTCAGGTCACTCTAGTTTACATTTAAAAACGGAAAGTTTCAGCTTGTGCTTTGTTCTTCTTTACGTACTGGAAAGAAACAGAACTATTTCTCAAATCAATGTAGATATCTTCTCATTACCAGAGTGTCATAAAATTAAAATTTTAAATGAAATCCATTTTTACCATTCCAACGCCACGAGTGGGAAATAGAACTAATTTATGTCAAAATTCACATTTCAAAATTTTACAATATTTTTTTCGTTTTGAGGTTCCTTGAAACTAAAAAAACAGTTGTGTGGTTTTAAGAAACCACGACGCAAGTGAAACTTTTATTGGATTGTAGGCGTTGGATTGTAGACACTTATCCATCACGATTAATTATAAACAACAATATTCACATGACTACACGAATAAAAACATGTAAACACTGTACAGCACTTGCCCGCATGACAGACTGACTATGTGTTATACATACTACACGGTCAGCTGATGCTAACCATGGGCGCCGCCATATTAGCCTTGGCTGCTCTACCGAGCGCCTACTCCGAACGCCTTTCACTTTACCCCTACTCCGCGGCCGCCTGTAATGTGACATGCAACAGACGGCCAGAAAAATTCGGGGCGATAGATTAAAGTTTCACTTTAAAAACATATTTTTGGAAAAAGTTCATCCGTTACCCGCGTCACCACACCCGCTAACAGAAATTTTATTTATTATATGTATAGGTATGTCAAATGTCAATACTTTGAAAGTTGGAAGGGTTCTGATATTTGTTTATATTATAAACTAAGGTCCATTTGAAATCTACTAAAAGTTTGAAAGTCGCTGTGTCTTACCAGGTGCTTCCGTTATTTTAAGAGTTTCTCTTACTTCCGTTACATAATGCGGCTCCAGAGAAAATGTTCATTAATGTAAATGATATCGTACTAACATGTACTTTGTGTACGTCTGTGCTGCTTGCAATTTATTATATATTTTTTCCTTACTTTATGTATATCGAAATATTTACATACAATTTATTCTACAACAACGAACCCTAAATGCTTTCGGTAATTAGTGTTTAGTTAAATACGTGTTATCTTACACATAATTATATAAAATGCATACCCAGTAAATTCCCTATGTTAGTTATATTTAATTAACGTTATATGAGTAGGCAATTATTAAGCTAAATATGAAACATTTAAGGCTGAGCTTCAAGGGTTTAGTTGGCAATATATATGGCATTAAGATTAAGCTCGCATTGACACTCATTTTGACGCATTTAATCCACACTGGCTAATACTGATATTAAAAATCAACGCACACATGCCACTTTTTTATCGAAAACACGCGATTTAGCAACTGCATTGCGATTTGACGCTTACTCAGCTACACGAAATTACTCGTTCAGTCTCGCGATTTGGCAGCATTGAGATTCAATCCAATTTTCGCGCGAAGCGATCGATTCGTTTGTTACGCTAATCTGTTTGTTTGTTTATCTGTTTCAAATTTTGCGACCGATTTCATCCACTTCCCGTAAACTGACTGAGTTAAAAAAATTATAGATACTGTTTGCTTTTTAATTGGATAGCTTAAAAGCTTCAACCAAAACGCTAAAATAATGTTCTCTGACAAATAACATGAACCATTTAAAATGTCTGACACCTCGAATATGTTCGACATATTATTCGAGGTGTCAGACATTTTAAATGGCTCATATTATTTGTCAGAGAACATTATTTTAGCGTTTTGGTTGAAGTTTTTAAGCTATTCAATTAAAAAACAAACAGTATCTATAAATTTTTTACATGTCGTCAAAACGACATCTTTCGGAAAATTTAAAGGGAAAACGCCCCAAAATCAAGAAAAGTGATAGAGGAAATAGGTGTCTGACTACGCATAATGAAGCCATATACGAAGTTTGGAGAGAGTATGTATCAATAAAATTTTTACCGACGGGCACTCTGACTAATACACGCACATATTTTTTTTTTTTATTTTTAGTTTAGTATTCAAATACCAACAAAGAATTCAGTTAGTAACGTGCAAACTATCTATTCGACGTCACTAAAAAGTATAAAATAAAAAATATTTATAAAAATATTTAACCTCCTTAAAAAATCTCTAAAAACAACTTGTATAGGTAACGAGTAATAGGGAAAAATAGTAAAATTTTGAGGTTGGCACCAATTAAAAGTACATAGGATATATAAATCATTTTAGGAATTAAATTGACTCCGAATTCAAAATTTTATTATTTGTCTCTTTTTAGTGATTTTTTCATGAAGAAGTTTAAATTTTTGACGTGATAACGTCTTACAAATTGATGAAACACCAGCTGCACGCACGAAAAAGTGTAACGTTCCTAACGTTCCGCCTGACCCTGTGTGTGCAAGCGAGAGCGCAGTATGCTTCGGCCCAAGTTTGACAGCTACTAAAATTTAGGTTATGTATTACGGAATACGTTATCACGTAAAACTATCGTCCGTAAACCGACTTTACAGACAACCAATTTTTTTTTATGAACAAGTTTAAATTTTTTTTAAGTTTTTATTTCTTTTAAATTATTCGTTGCCTTTAAAAGTTTTAAATCAAAAGAGGACTGAGAAATGTTTATAGTTTTAAATGGAAAAAGTACAAAGTTACTTTCCTATATACTTTAAATGTATATTTAAATAAACTGTCTAGTTTTAAAACAAGCAAATGTCTTTAAAATGTAGATTGTATTTCAGTTACGACAAAATCCCTAAAGTGTACAGTTTTTACAGTTCATTTCTGACAGTAGTTGCAGAGACATAACACCTGCCTACGACGCTCACGTTCACATATAGAATGTTAGAGTTGAGACTTGAGAGTTAATTCAGTAGCCCATTGTACGCAGTTCACACGTGTCATAAAGATGTGGTGGTAGGGAACCAAGCTGAGCATCGCAAGTTGATGCTATCAGTAACGCACGAAGGCGCGACGCGACGCGAGCTTTGCGTGATCGCATCGGTTTTGTGTCTCTTTTCTGCACAAGCACACCTCGCTTACCCGAGTCGCTATCTATCTGCATTCTGCCTACAGCATTTACCATTTTAGAACCGTGAAGAAAACTGACAAACGTTTGTACAGAACTATTACAGCGTCACAAACAAACACGGTTCATTTGACAAATTTTACAATTTATAAATAAACTTATGCAACATGCACAGAGTGTGTTTTTCGGACGTATAACTTGTTTGGAGTGTCTTTTTTACACGTTTTTTTATATTAACTTCACTTGTAAGTTTGTATGTATGTAAGTATGTATGTTTGTTTGTAACCTCCATTAGGACTACAGCAAATGGTTTATATAGATGTATAATATGCCAGCACTGTAACTACAGTGGGTAGCCGTGCGGTCTAAAGCACGGGTCTTCGCTGACGTTAACTCTCGGAATCACGGGTTGTGGGTTCTAATCCCGTCCACGCCGAAAAAAAATTGGCATATTTCGGCAAATTTTTGACAATAAATCGAACTAAAAAGTGGAAAATAAATATAGTTTAAAAAAAACTAAAAAACACGCTTTATATCAAACTAAAAAGTAAAAAATAAATATAGTTTAAAAAAAACTAAAAAACACGCTTTATATCGAACTAAAAAGTAAAAAATAATTTTTTAAAATAAGCTACAAAGAACAATTTTTTAAATTAGAAAATAACGTTTAACATAAAAAATTATAATTTATTTTTCACTTGTTATTATGTCAAAAATTTTATTTTCTAATTTAAAAAAATGTTTTTTTTTGAGCTTTGACAAAGTCAATATTTTTTATGAAACGTACTAAGCAATAAAAGAAAAGAATTATACCTATGTGTCCGCATTCCCGTTATTCATAATTATTTTTATTATTATTATTTTTATTATTATTATTATTATTTCTCTAGATAGTCGTGTTGATCGATTTCGCTTCTATGAACAGTTTTCAAATTATGTGTAAGTGGCAGTTTTTAATGGTAGGTAGAGTTGAAAATTTGGACCCCCCTAAGAGAAAATCGTTGCTATGCCTATAGATTGTGCCAATAAAAAAATAGCGTTAGAAGTTATTTTAAAAGTAAATTACATTTACAAACTTATTATAAGAAAAACGGCAGATAATATTTAATGTTGCAATAAACAAAATGTATTATCTATTTTCAACAGCCTAAACATCAAACTTTTAATTATATCTTTTGAATCTTTGTGAGATTGACAAGAAAACGCCGCCGCTGATAAAACTTACAGTTTTGACTGAAAATTAAATACGCGCGTTCCAAAGAACGCACGCTGTATCCTCTTCTTATACATTTAAAGCAGGAATTCCCCACCGAAGTTTCACGGAACCTATAGAGTGTCACCAAATGTCAGAAGTATGTCGCCAAATTTCGTAGTAGTGGGTTAGTTTAGTCAGTCAGTGGTACATTATTTACCAGTTGGCTTTGTGAGTGGATCATGTAATTTTATTACTAAACATAGGAATAAAATCGCAATCGAACCATTAGGGTGCAAACATAGACTTCTGTCTTTTTGTAAGTCGTAAGAGCTCGTTGGTTCTGATTGACTAGCGCCATAGACAAAGGCATACAACTTTTGATAAAGAGAGATAATTTTTTATACCATAAAATTCAGATTGTAAACCATTATATAAATAGTATAACATAAAAGGTACGTGAGAATTATTTATTTATAAATTAATTATGACGTACAATATATAAATAATTAATTTGTTTACACTGACAGCGGAACGTCAAATTATGGCGCCAATGGTCTTTGTTTTAACCCAACAGCCCGGAACATAACAAGTATTTCCAGATCGCTTAGTTTTGTCCATGTTTTCTTTGTAATTAAAAAACTTCATAAAATTATGACTATTTTCACTTTTAATAAACATTGCTCACTGACATACGGAAAATTTGAGCTTGAAATTTCTCCTAGTGCTCACCACAAACGCTCGCGTCGAAAAATTTGTAACTCCGCCTCCTTTGCACATAGCCCATAGATATAGGCTTCGTGCGGTGATTATATCCAACATGTGGTTCAAATTTCATTCGAATCGAATAGAAACTTTTCGAGCTTCCTTTTGGGTCAAAGTTTGTGTATCACTGGTTTAGGTTGCACAACGCCGTATATACGCGTGTAAGGTGTGTGCTATAAAATGGCGCGCGATGCGGTACGGGGCATAGTACGCCATCCCGTACCTCCAACAGGAGGCGCCTGGGATCCCTGCATACTCTAACCACACTGTTATTATCAACATACCGTCAGTCGGCGCGAACTATACAATTTCCACGTAAATTAGCATATGTCGTACGAAACGATAGCAGCCGCAGCATCTCTCTTGCAGGGCCGAATCTATCTCGACTCAAAGAAGAAAATGACGAGATTGCGTTTCAAAACTTTATTGCACATGGCTAGTTCTTATTATGAAGGAATAAAATTGGAAAGCGATAATTTTGAGGTTATTAATTAATAACACAAAAACGCTGTATAAGAATGCAATGTTAATGCTTTATATTATACTATAGCGGTCCCGCCCGGTTTCACCCGGGTACAAAAGAACGAATGGGGAAGGAAGGGACATGAGTACGCACATTCATCTTAGTTTACAGAGATGAATGTTGTGTCCAAACTTCATAATGATCGGCGTTGCCGTTCAAAAGTTTTGTCGTTAAAAAGCAGTATTATCCTTTTTTTAAATAATAAATTTCTTGTAATATAATGAATATTTAATTGAAAACACTGTAGGAAAATTATTTTTATATATAGGTGCCCCTAGTTGTAACAGTTTTCAAATGAGCTATTAATTAGATTTAGTTAATTTTAATTAGTCGTAATAAAATTTTAAAAAATTGAAATGTAAACCTTAGAAGAAAGCAATGTAGAAAATAAAAAAAATAAAAATATATTTGCCGACGTGTGGCTTGAACCTAAGACCCTGGCATTAAGAGTCTTACGCTCTACCGACTGAGCTATACGGGCTTGTGACCGTGAGGCGCTAATATTGCAATATTTAGTTAAGGCATTTCACCTGATAATATTAATTTTTCATTGATGTTCCGCTCCAATTGGTCGTAGCGTGATATTATATAGCCTATAGCCTTCCTCGATAAATGGGCTATCCTACAAACAATTTTTTTTCAATTCGAACCAGTAGTTTCTGAGATTAGCGCGTTCAACCAAACAAACGAACAAACTCTTCAGCTTTATATATTAGTATAGACTATAGATGATCAAGGGTTGGTACTCAATGCTTTCAAAATAAAATATAGGGTACAAATATTTATTATAGAAATAAAAATAATCTGATCGAATTTAGAGATGTAAAATCGAGCTTTAAGTAACTTAACATTGAATACAATTCTGTTTCGCATCAAACACGGCGTTCTTCTCTCAATGTACGCTCCTCCAAGTTTCCTTCCTTCCGAACACATATATTTCAGCAGTCTATTGTGTGATCAACACTTGACGGGACAATTAAACTCGAATAACGAAGAAACCCTAGCGACAATTGAAATAATTACACACATTCAAATATATATACCTATACAGATATAAAATAATCATGTATGTTTCTAGGTGTGGAGTGTGTACAAACATACAAACACATACATAAATGTTTCCCCTGAGAAATACCTTGCATTATGTTGTGAATTAATCATTTGACGAAAGACACTAACGAAAAATATATTGTCATTGAATTTTTCCGGAGTAATTATACAGATTTAAACGTATTTAGTTGTCAATACTTGTCTAAACTGACAAATTATAAATCAATAAAAAATTTCATTTAGTGTCCAATCAAGTAGAGTATCTGAATATTGTTAACGCTTTTTTTAACTACCCCCTAGCTACTTTACATGTATTACGCTCTAGAGCAGAATTTGCCAACCAGGGAGGCGTAGAGCGATGGCAAGGGGCGCGCGGGTGGCTTCGAATTTTCAAAAAAAAATCAATTTAACGCGTACATATAACATCATAAATAATATAATAACACATTCATTGATACAGTCGGTCTCTGGTCATAAAATAAACCATTTGTTTGACAATACCAATTACCAGTAATGAAAGAAAAGTCTATTCTACGTTTCGTTAAACTTGAGTGAAGTTTATTTTGTGTATCTGTTTATTTTGTAGGTATAAATTAAAGTAACTTTTAATTGATAAATAAATGTTAATGAAGATTGACTCTATTCAATGAATAGAGTAACTGTGATCCATTGAAGTTAATGATGAGTATTTGGAAAGAATTCCGTGGCATAAGGATCGAAAATGAAGCAATACTGAGATTTTTTTAAACTTGCATTTAATACTATAACGTTTCGATACGTTTTGTATCATCTATGATACAAAAGGTATCGAAACGTTACTATTAAATGCAAGTTTAAAAAAATTTCAGTATTGCTTCGTTTTCGATCCTTATGCCACGGAATTCTTTCCAAATACTCATCAAATAAATGTTAAAATAATGTGCGTTTTTGACGTGATAACGTCTTATAAATTGATGAATCACCAATCTTATAAATTGATAAAACACCGGCTGCATGCACGAAAAAGTGTAACGTTCCTAAATCCTAACGTTCGTAACGCGTAACGTTCGTAACGCGTAACGTTCGTAACGCGTAACGTTCCGCCTGACCCTGTGCGTGCTTTTTGCTAATTTCTCGCTCAATTTAAATCAGATCGGTTTGAAACCAGTCTTAAACGATAGAGGAGAACATTTTACATAGATTTCGTATAACAGAATTTGCCTAAACAGTTTTTTTATACAAATTTATATAGAAAAATAGCTGTATAAATGCAACATGAAAACGGCTGCATTTCTAATGTTTAATTCAATTTTTTGACATTAGTATTTTGTGAAATGCAACGCCTTCTAAGTTAAGTATTGGAATAACTAATTATTATTAGAACATAATACTTTGACAGTTGCAAACGTCACTTTTGACATTTCTTATCATTCCGACACCAAGGATAAGCGGATTGAAACCAAATTTTGGGAGGTTTAGGTTATGTATTACGGAATACGTTATCACATAAAACTATCGTCCGTAAACCGACTTTACAGACAACCAATTTTTTTTGTCACTAAAAAATTAAACGGGAGCATAAATGCAAACTACATTTCAATGTTTCCCTTGAGAGATCGAATATAAATATTCCTAATAATCTTTTCCACTGAAAGTATAGATACTACAGATAAAATTTTGCTCCTAAAGACAATAATTTTCCGTACCACTTTCAGTCAAAAAGATAATGATATATATTTAAAAGAGAATGTCTTCTTTGATTATTATAGAGTAAAAACAGTATTCATAGAAAAATGATTTCTTTTAATAAAGTATTATGACAATCTGATAGAATATAGTGTTAGTAAGTTTTGATTTTAAGAAGTATACCTAAGTATATACGTTTATATACAGTTTTGTCGCACGAACAATGGTACTACCTTGCTACCATGAGTGCAAGTTTATAAAGTCCATAAGGAGCTAAGGTGATTTCCGTTGTAAATTGAAAAGTTAAGGCAGAGAACTCATTTCAGCATGAAGCTGACGGAAGCCCGACTGCCTGAGACTGAACTCCCGTCGGACTGGAAATAGTGTTTTGTGCTGTAGGTATACTTCTTCTATACACTGTGTATGTGAATGTTTCACTTTTATTTCTTCCTAAATTTAAAATTTGCGCTTTAGTTCGTCTGTTCATGTGTGCATTCATTCATCCGTCCACCCCTATATAAATAGCGTCAACACAAAATAATTATAAAAACTCGTCCATCCAATAACTATTTTTTTTTAATTCTTCCTAAGATTTTGTTTGGAATTTGCAACAGTAATTTCAATAGGTATATTATTGTGTAATCTGATTATAGCATAACGGACACCTTTATGAGTGTATATAATGTACAATAATTAGTAGTTTTTAAATTATATTTTCATTAAACAAAGATGGATAATTTTCGATTTCACTCACCGATTTTTCTTTTTTATTTTGTTTTGTACATATTGGCAATCTCTGCAGAGGATAAAGTGGCAGAAAATATTTTTTCTCCAATTAGAAGGACCCCCCCAGATGCTTTTTAGTCATGTTCTACCATTTATTAGAGGAATTTTGAATTTTGCCGTTTTTTTTTTAAAGTGCCCCAGCGTCATATCACAACGCGCTAGATCCATACTCTACTAAGCGGATTTGTAGAGGGGGACTCAGACTACACGAAAGAAAGCATTTCTGCCACCAAGTGCTCCTTGACCATTTCTGTTATCATATCTTTAACTATAATTACTAATCATTTTTATATTTTAGCTTAATTGTTATTCTGAAGAAAATCTAAATTCGGATCGAAACTTTAATTGAACTGTAATTGAATGATTTGTTAATGTATTGTCTGAAAAATTGGTAGGTAAATAATTCTATTTATTGAGGAATAATTATAGATGTTAATCAAAGATTTTAATACAATTTAATTATTTGTATATAGGTACATCCCGATCTCCAACCCTATTCGAGATAACATACATAAGATTTTAACACGGGATTATGTCATTTTGTTCTGTTGTTAACGCCTAACGCACTTGTTTTAAATATACTTAGTAATGGTTTTGTGAATTTATTTTATCCGTCCTTCATTTGTGTCCACGTCTATGGCTATAATATTGACTCAAACAGATACAGCCAATTTGTATTTAGATCGTGAAAGTTTTGTTTATTATTATTTTTTATTATTTATTATTATACTATGAAGAATTTCGACACTTAAAACCAAATCATAAATATGGAACGAGAGAAAAGGAAAATTTAAAAAACATAAGCACACATCTTACCATGATACAAAAAAACTTTTACTATCAAGCAATAAAAATCTACAATAAACTACCGGTAAACATTCAAGAACTAAAAGCCAAAACATTAAAACAAAGGGTTAAAAATATTCTACTCGACAATAGTATATACTCAATCAAAGACTTTTTTAATATACAAATGTAATTATTGTTATTCGTTACTTATATATTGACGGGTACAATGTCTAAATGTTGACCAACTTACGAATAAAATTCTATTCTATTCTATTATTAATACTTTTCTTTTTCACCAACCTATTGTGCATTTTTTTTCTCTACTCCTTCTGTTTACATAAACACATCAACCACACCGACGATGGCTGATTGTGCAAAAAAAGGCCCAAAAATTTTTATATAAAAAAAATAAGAAATACTATTTTGCACACCAGTTTTAAAGGTATTAAGACCAGTTGTTAAGCTCAAGAACCGGCTAACGGACTGTTGACTAACTGTCAGAAGTGCCAAACCCTCCAAGGTTCAAATTATATACATAATATTTTTGTCATTCTGCGTTACTGCGGGTTATAAAGTTTCACTTTAATAAAAGCGACTTTTTTGATAAATTTTCAATAATGTAAACTTGTTATTTTTTGTGATTTCCCAAGCATTCCTTAGCACAGCGTATGTGTTACGTTCTCGAAACTGCTGCGGACTGCCTGCTTATATTAGTTTCTATCAGTTGCAGTTTTCAAGCGATTTTCATAAATATAATAGGTACCTATAATACATTTTCTTATTCTAATCTTACTGTGATAGTTTCCGTTCTTTTCGTCAGTAAAAATAGGTACTTTTTTGTGCGATCTGTCAAAAAGTAAACTTTTCGAGTTTTTTTGACGTGATAACGTCTTATAAATTGATGAAACACAGGCTGCACGCACGAAAAAGTGTAACGCCGTAACGTTCCGCCTGACCCTGTGCGTGCAAGCGAGAGCGCAGTATAAGCGATAGAGAAGTACGATCGGCCCAAGTTTGACAGCTACTAAAATTTAGGTTATGTATTATTAAATATGATATTCGAGCGGAATACGTTATCACGTAAAACTATCGTCCGTAAACCGACTTTACAGACAGCCAATTTTTTTTATTGGCAGAAAATGACTCTTTTTCAAACAGTTTGTGGATGCTATGAACAACGTACGACAAAGTATATTATGTACTTCATCCTACACAGTGATGGATGTGTAATAAGGCACACTAGGCACCAGCCTAAGACACCACCTTACGAGAATATACTTTTTCCTAGAGTTAGAACTATTTCGGTTCTTATATATGATTAAAAATGATATGTATGCACAGAACTTTATTTATGATCACTACATGAAAATGTAGATGACGTTTCTTCTGGATTTAATATTATGAAAAATTAAAAATTTTGAAAAAACTCACGACGAATGTTATGATAGAAAAAGAATTAAATAAAATTCTAAAATCCCACGACTTAACGCAGTAACCACAGAAAATCCGTCGGGGGCTGCCATTCGCTACCCTGAATTAAGAATAGGAGAATATAAATTGCAATATTGCAATATTTTAGTTCATTTCAGGGCAGCCAAATGGCAGCCCCCGACGGATTTTCTTTGGTTACTTACCTGCGTTAAGTCGGGGGATTTTAGAATTTTATTTAATTCTTTTTCTATTATAATATTTACATTCGTCGTGGGTTTTTTCAAAATTTTTAATTTTGTTTTATTTTAAACTTTTTAGAGATTTTGTATAAGTGAGTTCAGATGGTCTGAACTCGCGTGCACAGTGTAGCTTATTAGTATGTATTATGTACAGAAATTGACACTGTTACAGAAAAAGCCGATTAAATGCCCGTTGTGTAGGCAACCCAGCATACGTTGCTGTACAATTCAGTTTTGTGATTAATTTTTTATGCAGTGCAGCGCCCCCTGGGGCGTAACCATCGTAATATCTATCTAAGAACTATCTCAGATGAATTATAAACCCTTTACAGAAAACCGCATCTGAATTGATCAAACCGTTTTCCAGATAAATGGCGACATATTGATCGAGTGCACAAACACACATACAAACGAACTAACGAACAATCTCTCACCCTAAACGCATATACATGCTCCGTTCCGTCGTGAGTAAAAAATGTGGAGCTTTAGAAAATTAAACAAACATATTAAAAGAAGACGATATTAATAAAAGCCGAGATCCTTAAAAATCAAAACAACAAAGAGAGAATAACTATAACATCGTCTACTGGGTATGTTCCAAGTAGCCAGCAAACGGACACGAAATCGTCACCGTCATGCACAGGGAGGTAAAACGTGTTCCAAAACCGATACAGTTTCGTTTTAGCTACTGTGCATGCGAGGTTATGGTTTCGTGTCCGTTTGCTGGCTGCTTGCGAACATACTTTATGAGATAATATGAACCTACGGCCCCAAAAAGTTAAATTTGGCGCTGATTCTACATTAAATAATATTGCACTTGATAAAATGACCCAAGCAGGTAGATTTTTGTCATGTAAGGAGGCGTTCACAAATTACGTGAGGAAAATTTGGCGATTTTTTTTGCAGTGTCCTTCATTCACACTTCCTAGCAGTCATAGATCAATAAGAAAAAGAATAAAAAAAGCACTCCGGGAGTGCCGGCAGAAGTGAAAACTTGAATATTACCTCTAGTCTCCATCCGTCTTACGAATTTTCGATCAGGTCACATGTCCTGACGCGAGTTTAACATTTTTTACCCATACCTCTAGTCTCCATCCGTCTTACGAATTTTCGATCAGGTCACGTGTCCTGACGCGAGTTTAACATTTTTTACCCATTACAAAAAAAGTGTACAACGCCGCTAAAGAAGTTTTCACTTCAAAAATCTTTATTTGAGGTTAAACGTTGTCAAGCGCATTTTTCCATTGGCTGAGCAGCTTAGGAGACACTTTGCGTGAAAAGTAAGGACTAAAAACTTGAAAATACGTGAGTAAAATCGGTGGAAAACAGATGGTGTTGGAAATACATCCGCCTAGTACTGGGCACTTGAAAATACGTTTTGTACACACTTCCCTGTAGATTATTTGGGACATCAGGGCGGCCACTGCAATATTAGCGCCATAACCACGATACTTTCAGTAGTCAGGACATAAAATTGGTAGTTCCAAAAAAAATCAGCAGCGGCGTGCATTTTTACAAATTGTAAGATTTTTATGCACAAGAGGATCATAGTGTAAAAAAATACAAAAATGTAATATTATGATTAATTGTTTTATTTAATTAGTTATTGTAAAACAAAAAACAATAGTACACTATCAGTACAATTTATTTATTGATAAGCTATTCTATCTTATGTTTCTATACAGTGGCGTAACCGCGCGTATGTACGCACCCTGAAGCAATTTATATTCTTCTGAAAATAAATTTAGCGATATCCTTTAATTTCTAGAGAATTTTTAGTCATAGAGAGAATATAGAATCGTCTGTTGTTGAAAATTTTGTTAATTGCTTTTCAGCTATGAATTATTATTAGCTACTGTTACTTAAAGCAAGACAAAGTTCGAATTTCTCCCCTGCATGTTTATTTCATCAATAATTTGTCGTAAATTTTAATGTATCTTTTTATTTGTATCGATGGTAATTAGCCCCTTTACGCTACGCCACTGTTTCTATTATTAAGTTTGGTCAATAATTCATTTCCGTTTAAATTTATGTTATTAATTCTTCAGGCACTTCTACAAATTCGAAATAGTTTTTTTTTCTACTGAAGTTTTATTAAATTATACTGATAAATTTTATAACATTGAAAATCTCCTAGAATGAAAAATAACACTCGAAGAAGATATTTTTTAATCACACATGTTTATCATTTTAAAAATGTTAGCTATCGATAATGCCTATTAGAAAGTTGTTTTTTGTATTTTTTAAATGGCAAATATTTCTTTTACACAATAAATATAAAACGGTACACAATACCAAATTTGGAGTGAGACTACTCTGGATTTTTCTTAACTCTAATATGGATAAGTTACGTTAGAAAGTTCGAAAAAGTAACACATTTTTCATAACAAATATATTATATATATTTTGGCAACTGTAATGTACCTTAGAAGACTTTGAGTTTTGAATGCAAAATTATAGCAACTTTTTTACAACATCGCGATAACCTGTCAACTACAATATAAAAAATAATAAATTAGACTTCAAAAATGAAGAATCTTCTGATATCCTTGATTATATTTGAGTTTACTTTCTTTGGTGCCTATGTTGACAAGAAGAATGTTCTGTCTCTGCACTGAAATACAAGGCAGTCAATTTTATATCTACAATAATTGGATTTTATTTGTTTTGTACAAAGGCGACATAAAAAATCATAAATTACTACGGTTGCAAAAAGTCGCGATCTAACAAGCAAAACCTAGCGCCGCCACTGGTATTATATATCAGATCAAACCCTTGAATATACATACATATTATGGAGAGTTCATTCTCTTTATACCGGGTGTCCCATTTTAAAGGAACACCTTGAATAACTTTTACAGTTTTCAATTTTCATTATATGGAAAAATGTCCCGAATAAAAGTTGTTTGGTTTGGAGGGGGACATCGTATAAAGACAAATACCACCCCCTACTCTCAACCTCTACGCAGGGATGAGGGTGACTTTGACTTTTTTAATAGGAATACCTATTTTTTATCATAAATTGTGTTTTTTTGTATGTTTAAACGATGATCCTTCCCAAAACAAACAACACTTACCTCTCATATTTTTTTGCGCAACGTCGATGTTTAGATATAAACATTTAATGGAGTTTCGAGAAACCGATTTTTGACATGCATTTTAAGGGTTGAGGGAGGCATCAGGTAAAAAAATGTTTCAGACAAATGTTGCATATTTTTTCTAGAAAAATCTTAATTCCTATTAAAAAAGTCAAAGTTACCCTCATCCCTGCGTAGAGGATGGGAGCAGGGGGTGGTATTTGTCTTTATACGATGTCCCCCTCCAAACCAAACAACTTTTATTCGGGACATTTTTCCATATAATGAAAACTGTAAAAGTTATTCAAGGTGTTCCTTTAAAATGGGACACCCGGTATAATAGTCTGTGCTCTTCCAGTCATTGAAACTGAAAATGCATTTATATTATTTTTTATCACACCGGCACTTTTACTGAGTCGCGGGTAGTGCTGCTCTGTCAAAGTGCTACTAGCCATCATAATATAAATATACTAGTAAAGGAATACGAATCAGCTTCCATATTATTTGTATATTCAAAAGATCGCACATGCGCACGTACTCGTATTTTTAAAATAACGTGTGTGCTTGCTTCGCCGTTTATAAGGTACACATATTTTTATACGATTTTAAAAGGTTTAAGCATTATGTCTTGCATTATTAAACATAGAAAGGGGGTATTTTTATAAAATATTATTACATTGAAAATATAGTTATTTTAATAGAAATTAGAACTTGTATAAATAAACATGTTAAATTTCAAGTTTTTAATATTTTCGCACGGATTCTAAAAAATGTACAGTAGCTACAAAGGGCAGACCACTCATTGTCAAAATTATTAATAAATTAATATTTGATGATAAAAATCTCCACATGCGCGTAGTATAAAAAAAAATATATTTAGAATATTTAAACATATTCATTTTACATCTATATGCTGTTTTTTACCATTATTAGTAATACCATTGATTAACGTATTATACTTAAGATTGGTTACCCAGTGAACCAAAATGAGACTACTTATGATGCTCGCCGCTAGGTGGCCACCTATTGACGAGCATCATAACCTAATTTTTTTTAAACTGCGAGTGTAGAATGTGCAGAGTTTCCGTAGTGAATTGTTACCTGGTTAATAGTCTTTATAATACGTTAGCCAATGGTAATAGTCCTAGTTCCGTACAAAAGTCTAACACTTTTGTTTTTAATAGAATTTAACAGATATTTTTGGCTCGAAAACAATTTTCAGTTTGTAAAAACTATTCTTAAAATGAGTCAATTGGGTTCATTTTAAATACGCTTCGTGCGGTAATGGATTCCAATATTTGGACCAAATTTCATTAAAATCAATTACATAATATACGTATATATAAATACAGAAGCATTTCCAAGAATGGTGCCAAATTGTTCAGGAAGTTATAAAACGTCGAGAATATTTGATCAGACCCCTAGGTCCCGCCACATGATAAATACACTAAAAACAGCATATAGCTCCACAAAATAACACAAATCTAAATTTAAGTATATAAAAATTATTCACAAAATGTAGAAGAAATTTTAATAAAAAAAATTAAACCTAAGTTTTTATTTAATGTAGAAAAAAATATCAATTTCATAAATCATAACAATACACATATACTATATAAAACACAAAATTTCATCAACCAAACAGAATTAGACGTTCCACAAATCTGAAAAAAAAAACAGAAAACATTAAAGTAAAGAATAACAGAGATCATTTTTATGCTATTCCCAGGGCCGGATTTCCCATAAGGCAATGTAGGCTCGCGCCTAGGGCGGCAAAAAACAAAGTTGAAAAAAATATGTGTTTGAAAAAATATAAAGTCAAGTCAAAATTTTTTTTGCGATCACGTAATTTCATTAACTAAATTTTTTCAAGCAAATACTGATTTTTTTCCAATTTTCAATTTGAATTGACATGAAGAAAAAAAACTCAGTGAGATCTCAATTAGAGAGGCGGCACAATTTACTCTGCCTAGGGGCGGCCAAATTGTAAATCCGGCCCTGGCTATTCCGTTTAAATGTCGAGGAAAGTTTCAGAAATGTTTAATTTGTATAATTTGTATTTTTTTAATTCAATTACGCACTTAGAGCTTAAAAAATAGAATTTTTATTTCATTTATTTATAAGACGCGTACACTTAATACACTTTTTTTGCTCTGTGCTGTGCTGGTCGTGTAGGTTCATGCTTGATTAATGTGCGCGGTCCTTAATACATTTCATGAATGAACAACAGAACTTTTTATACAGTGTAACCTCTTTATAACGTCATTCATTATAACGAAAAACTCCCTATAACGTAGAAATTTTTACAATTTGGTTGGTTTACCTTAAAGCCCATATATTAATACCCTCTTTATAGCGCAACTGCCATTCTCTATTACGAAGAAATATGTTCATATTTAGGCGTCAGCAAATATTTACAGACGTAAAGAGGACGATTCTGAACCATCACCAACTATTCAACAAGCACTTGATGCCGACAAACTTATCGAAAAATTCCTATTGTTTAATGAAGATGATTCCACCACATCCCAAATCATGCATAAGATACTTAATAAAATACAAAACAAATATTGGCATAGCAAAAAACGTCAGCAAAGTACTTGGAATAAACGAATTAGGTGAAATTTGGTTATTTTTCTTTCTTCCCTCCATATAACGAAAACTCTTTATAACGAAAAAAATGCTCGGTCCCTTGAGATTCGTTATAAAGAGGTTACACTGTAATTTCAAATCAGACACCATAGCGACATTTTTCAGTAGTTATTCAAGATTCACTACAAAATATGATGACTCTGGAGTATACTCACATATGTTAAAAATTCACAGGTTCTTTATCTACGACCTTAAATATATTAGTCAACTCATCTAATAAGGCTTCATATCTGAATGCCACTCTAATATCGGGCACATTCGTACGAGTTATATCATTGCCAGCAACACCCTCCTTGGTGTAATTCGGTCCTAACCAGTATTGTTTCATCTGAAAACAACAGAGCCACAATAATAATTAATAACTCAACTTTACAGTTAGGATGTCCCAAAATTTCCGTGTTTTCCATTCACTTTCAAGAGACATTTACTACTGTGCCTTTCTTAATATTTAAGTCCCAAAATATGAAACAAACAAACCTTCTAAAGCCTATGACTAACGAGGCGATTTCACTCCTCGCTACTAACTTGTCATGAAAAGCTATTTTTGATTAGTCCACGAGTAGGACAGTAAGTTAAGGTAGGCTTGTACAGACAGATTACTTCAACACACAATACAAATTTGAACCCCCACTCTACTCTTTTCCACGAAACGATACAGCAATAATTCACTGCATGATCAGCATCTGATTAGTCGCTTGAAACTCAACACAGCATAACAACAAATCAGACCATGGATTAGTTCCATGAATCAGACATTGTGCATCTGTCGCCGGGATATTGTCAAATCCGTGATTTTGTAATTTCACTAGTGAAACTACAATATCACGATTGACAAAGATTCGTGATATTATAATTTCACTAAGTGAAATTATAATATCACGGGTTTGACAATATCCCGGCGACACATCCAATCCAAGCATATGCTATTCAGGGGACAACAATATCTGTTGGTGAGAAAGGTTTTAGTTGTGACCATGAGTCACACAATCGTGTGACTCATGGTCGCAACTAAAGCATAACCGCCGCGTGATCAACAGAATAGTGCGCTACTAGTGACTATAAATTATAGTAATATTCAATAATCATGTTCAATCCTTATAGCATGGATTAATAGCGACGAAATACGGACCCGTCAGACCAGAGGCCTCATTTACCACTATACTGTAGCAATCGCAATTATTAATCGCCTCGTATTACACTAGCTTAAAAATAGTCATATTTTTTTATAAAATGTTAACAAAGCAATATATCGTAACTGACTTTGTGTGATTTATACTGCATTGATATAATTAAAATAAATATAGTTTAAAAAAAACTAAAAAACACGCTTTATATCAAACTAAAAAGTGAAAAATAAATATAGTTTAAAAAAACTAAAAAACACGCTTTATATCAAACTAAAAAGTAAAAAATATTTTTTTTAAAATAAGCTTAAAACAATAATGATTAAAAAATACTAGTATTATTGTGAAAAAAGCGTGGGGCGCTTTGTTCCACATTTTCGTATATCGAGCGCCCCACGCTTTTTTCACAATAATACTAGTGTTTTTTATTCATTATTGTTTTAAGCTTATTTAAAAAAAAATATTTTTTACTTTTTAGTTCGATATAAAGCGTGTTTTTTAGTTTTTTTTAAACTATATTTAATTTTCACTTTTTAGTTTGATATAAAGTGTGTTTTTTAGTTTATTTTAAACTATATTTATTTTCCACTTTTAGTTCGATTTATTGTCAAAAATTTGCCGAAAAAAAAACTATTTTTTTTTTCGGCGTGGACGGGATTAGAACCCACGACCCGTGATTCCGAGAGTTGACGTCAGCGAAGACCCGTGCTTTAGACCGCACGGCTAGCATCTGTACTTACAGTGCTGGCATATTATACCACTATATAAACCACTTGCTGTAGTCCAAAACGGAGTTTACAAACATACATACAAACTTACAAGTGAAACTAATACAAAGCGTGTAATAAAAAAAATACCTTATGTGGAAATCCACTCATAAGAACACTGTTCCTAGCTAATTCACACATATCGCACGAGCTCAGCTTCCATACTTGAGCAGCAATACTGTATTCTTCCATTAAAGGTTCCTTTGTAAAATGAAACTGCAATGGATCATCCGTAGATAGACTGACGCAAAGGCCTCTTGCTAAATATTCAGGTAAAGGATTCCGGTGATAATTCAAGAATAATGAATTGTTGCTTAAAGGAGACATCGCAATGCCAATTTGGGCCAAGTAATACAGATACTGCAGCACAGGTACTTTCCTCAGCAGCAAACCGTGGGATATATTTTCAGACATCATAAAACCGCACACCAAATGTTGCACGGGTCCAGCCTCGCCACAGTGGGGGCGCAGCACGAATGTGTTTAAGCCTTGTTCACTGACAACAAAGTACAATATTTATGTTAATTGCAATAGGTCATATGCATAAGACTCCAAATTGGTTTAAATTTTTATTTCGAAATATATTTTAGTTCTTGATCATAACGTAATGGTTATTTTATTAATCTAATCACTGAAAAAAATACAACTAATAAAAAAGAAATGTGGAAAATAAGCGCTATTTATGAATTCTCAAAACGCATCGTGACGTCAGAGTATATATATCAACAACAGTTTCCATGACAACGATGTCGTCTCACAGTAAGATTATGTCAGTATTTAGAGAAAACAACAAATAAACTTCATTTAGAACATTGACAATTTGCTATCAAGGTTGACATGCATCGTATATCATGACGTCACATAAGCCCGCGAACATGGCCGATTGTTTAAACTGTCTATTTTTGAATGTAAAAATTTAATATTTTTTTTCTTATGATAATATTACATTTTTAAATGATTATCAATTTTTTTCCGTATTATGGTTGACTAAATAATCTATTAAAAATATTTAAAAAAATGCATGCATATGACCTATTATAAGAAAATAAACTTTATTTAAAACCAGAATATGTTAGAAGCCAGATGTTTATTTGAACTATCGATATTAGAAAATAAACGTACCTTCTAAAATGATTAAGAACCGTAACATTAGCATACATATAGTATTGATAATAGGCGTATGGTGGATTTTCCTCGTCAGACCACTGATCTGGTGTTAAAACATCTTTATCAAACAATGGGTTTTCTGGCTTACTCTCATCATCCACTGAATCAAAACCAATAACATACTGAAGAAAACTACAATAAACATATTATTAAATATTAAACATTTTCAGTGTCATAAAAAATGTAGTTTCATAATCTTATTAGCGATGAAACTGAGAAAATAAATAAAACAGTTGTGTGGTTTTAAGAAACCACGACGCAAGTGAAACTTGTATTGGATTGTAGACACTTATCCATCACGATTAATTATAAACAACAATATTCACATGAATACACGAATAAAAACATGTAAACACTGTACAGCACTTGCCCGCATGACAGACTGACTATGTGTTATACATACTACACGGTCAGCTGATGCTAACCATGGGCGCCGCCATATTGGCCTTGGCTGCTCTACCGAGCGCCTACTCCGAGCGCCTTTCACTTTACCCCTACTCCGCGGCCGCCTGTAATGCGACATGCAACAGACGGCCAGAAAAATTCGGGGCGATAGAATAAAAGTTTCACTTTAAAAATATAAAAATCATTATTTCAAAAGTGTCGTTTGTCAATGGCCAAAAATGATTGATATAAAAAGTAGAACTAAAAATATTTATTGTATAATACGTCGTTTATTAACTTACCGGTGTAATTCCGGATGTGTGTTTGGGTCATTTGTAACTTCAAATAACGGCAAGAAAATATTACTCAATATTTCTTGGAAATTGCTCATAAGTTTGTTTAATTTAAAAATATCACTGAAAACACACAAAAACTCAGTTGTTTATAATACACTGAAATCTTCTAATTTCGGTCTAAAATACTCACTATAATCTTGGAATCTGAATAAGCCAACGAACATTATCAGAACTGACATCAGATGCAATAGCCCACTTTGCCAATTTATCCCATTCATCAGCACTCTTACCATAAATTGATAGTCTTAATTCAGCATTCTGATATTTACTTTCTTCTAAGTCAGACGCAACTTCTTTTATTATTCTGGCAAAATATTTGCCGTTCAAATAATTATCTGTTTTAAGAAATACTTCGCGCAATCTACTTTCACCAATTGGATTGTATTTGGCATTGAACTTATCAAACCTATGAAAAGTGTTGCGATCCGCGTGGACATCAAGCATATCGACAGTGAGATCATAAGTCGTAAGATTCATTGACTGAAACACCTCCTTAAGAGTCATTGGTACACCTTTGTTGTTGCAGACAACTTCATCGGCGTGATTCTTCAATGTTTTCTTGATAAATCGCAACAAATGCTTCTGATTCATGCAAGAAGCAGCGTGAATATGGGTATCAACTTTGCGAATATTATAAAAGTCGCGATGCGGCACGGCTTTTTGTGACGCCAACTCACGAAGTTCGTTCAAAAGCACGTGCAGTTGAAATTTCGATGATAAATAACTTAATCGACGATAACAGAAAGATTTTCTATAAAAAAACACATTTTATTACAAATTAGCATCCTAAACGGTGTTTTTATAAAAACATAGGCCATATTCGATTTAGTTGATATGTGCGATTCAGCTCACATTAATAAAAACCTTGATAATATTTATAAAATGCAGGTACATAATATTATTTTTAAAAAGATGAGAGGTAATCCTTCGAATTTTTTACATTAGTTAGATATATTGAATTACTGTTTTCAAAAATCGAATTTTTTAATGCTCCTCAAATTGTTTTTTTTTTTGACGTGATAACGTCTTATAAATTGATGAAACACCAGCTGCACGCACGAAAAAGTGTAACGTTCCGAAAAGTGTCACGTTCCGCCTGACCCTGTGCGTGCAAGCGAGAGCGCAGTATAAGCGATAGAGAAGCACGATCGGCCAAATTTGACAGCTACTAAAATTTAGGTTATGTATTATTAAATATGATATTCGAGCGGAATACGTTATCACGTAAAACTATCGTCCGTAAACCGACTTTTTTCGACAACCATTTTTTTAACTTTAATATCTCAAGAAATAAATTAATTTCAGCTGAAAATCTGGCACAATACTCAAAAATTTGGAAGAAATGATAATCAAAAACTAGAACAATAATTAAAAAAATTTTAATGAAAGTGTATAAAACAAAAACGTTTGTTTTCTTTTGTAAACCCTAAGAAGAATATAATAATTTTAAAACAGTAGGTACTAGATGTTAATTATAGATTATTATCGGGTACCTACTTGGACAGGTTGAATAAATATTACGTTACCCGATAATCTATAATTAACATTTAATAACATTAGTTGTTTGTCAGTTGTTGTTTTTTTTTTAACGAGGTGTTCTTAAATGCCAGTGATTGATCTTGATGCATTTTTGCTGTGCATTCAAAATGAAGTCTGACAAATTTATTAACAAAAATTGTCAGCCAGACAAGTTGTATTAGATAGAAGAGATCTTAAACTTCATTTAAAAAACAATTCAAGGAGGTGTTATGAAGTGTATTTTCATAAAAAAAATAATTTATAACAAATTAAGTCTGACAAATTTAACAAAAATTGTCAGCCAGACAAATTTTTTCAAAAATGGTACATTATTTACTACAAATTGTATAAATTTCAAGCAGGTGTTTTGGAAAAAAAATCATGTTTTTTTTATATTCAAAAATTCATAAAAAATAGCAAATAACAAATTTTTACTAGTCTGGCGGGCGTAACATGTTTCTTACATGTTTTCAGCCTATTTCACTTTATAATTTTGAGGTGTTCGTAGGGGTAACTTTTTCTGTTATGGGAGCTTGGACTATTACCTACATATTTTACATGCATGTATACCGACAAGTGAACTCACTCATTGCAGACATAGGTATAACGTGAATGTTTTTACTTTCCCGCAAAGATGTGCGGGAAAATAAAATTCAATAATAATTTATTGGAGTCATACAATTTATAGTGTGCGCGCGCGCGAGTAATTCGTTAGATTACCTGGTTTACTATTAAATGTTAAGTTTGCTACACATGTGAAATATCAAAAATTTGACAAACGCAACTACTTTATACGGAGTATGGCAAAAAATACTATGTTATATCGGGCCAAATGATATTCTGGCTCGTGTGATTGTGAAAACTCGCTGGGATTCGTTTTAACAAATAACTATACATCGAGCGTATATACCTGGAGCGAGCAAAGCGGGTGCATTTGCGTTACTACTTAATAAAAAATTCGGGGTCAAGCTTTCTCTCTCGCTCCGTGCTCTGATTGGTTGTCGCGACGTGTACCACTTGAATCAGACAATCAGGGCGCGGTGCAAGAGAGAAAGCATGACCCCGGATTTTCTTAAGTAGTCACATAAGAAAAAGCATTGCATGCTCCCTCCAGGTATGTAAGCTCGGTGGTAATATACTTCATTGCGTCCTAGATACACCATCTACAAAGAAAAAACTTACAGCGGTCCATCGGCAATCATCGTACATAGCATATTCATGTCTTGAACAAATGTTCCCAAATTAGGATATGGATAATTGAGTGGTTTATTGTTGTCAGCGTCTTCTTGCGTTGCGTAAACATTGAAAACACCCTGATTTGGTTTTATGATATAATGTTTGTTTGGCGGAAAAACACAATCCCATGGATCTCCCCTACTCGCTGGAGCGTGAACTGGGTGATCTGATATCAAAAATAAAATTGCAAAATAAATATTTACATTTTTTTATTCAAATAATGCAACTAATACTTTTGTGATAATAATTTGTCTCCGTAACGCCGGACTGGTAATAATTATCTAAAAATATTTTCAAATGGGAAAAAAAATTTAGGCTTATTATTGTTAACATGAACGAAGAGTATGTTACAGAATGATTGTTAATTTTGAATTGACAATTTTTCGACATATACCAGCCCGTCGTTATATATTTTTATTAGGTTTGTGATAAAAAGTGAAGCTTTTGAAAAATATTTGTGACAAAGTTCGAAACTTAAAATCTATTTCAGATCACTTTTAATATTATTTATTCTTCATTTTTTCAAACATTACTAATCTGTGGTTATATTCACAAATATTCTTTTAAGCTATAAATAATTTTAAATATGCTGCACTACTGTTTGCATTTTTATTATACTGTTTTGTGGGATGTGAACATTATAATTATTTTAAAACTATAATAAAAACATTGTATAACCATGAAAATACTGAAAAGAAGATAACATTAATTAAAACCATTTTTTAATTCAATTATCTCGGCATCGCGTTAACCTTAAAAAAAAAACATTAGTGAGTATACAGAGTAGTTCAAAATACAAAACGCCCTGAAAATTACGTCTTTAAAATTCGTACCAAATATTTTTTTCGTCTTCATTTATTGAATTTTGCGAATCATATTTGCGTTTGGATTTATTTTTTCAGAGGGAAATCGTTTCTAACGTTTAATTACCTATTCTATATACAAATACTCTGTATAACTGATTATTGATTCATTATATTACAAAGATTATTTTATAATGTTTCAATAACCATGGCACACGCGACAAAATATAATATGAGTTCAAATATTTGCGTGATTTAATTAAAAAAGTACACGTTATAAAGGTCCTAAAACATAAAAAATATATGTCGAAACAGATACTATACATACAACAAGATAACAGTTATTTTAATTGTTGATTAGTTCATTGCATGCTCAAAACAGCCAATTTGTTAATCAATTCAGTATTTAAGACAAAGAATGTTATTTTATAATTTTCAATAGACAATTAAAAGTGGGCATACACGCGGCAAAATAAATATACAAATAAACACGTATGTACGTTCCAGTTAGGAGCACAAGTCTCAGAATGATTTTTTATAAAAAAAGTATCGAATATTCGCAGCTTATATAAAACATTCACAGTTTGCTTTATGTTCAACATAACAATAATTTTACAATTTTCAGTGCTGGAATTGTTACCACAGTATTGACATGGCTGATTATGTCAGAGGATGTAGAGGCCAATAAACCATATATTAAAAAAAAAAAATTTTCAGTGGTTCTGATAAGGATGCTGGATGTATGTAAAAATTCTAGAGAATTTAAAAATAACTAGTCAAGCTAGTTTCCTCAGTTCCGTCGACATTCTGTATGTATACCGTACTTATCAATGATAAAAAGCGACAGATTAATGCATAACACAAAAGAACACTTATACATATATACACAAAAAGCTCACATAAAATTTCAACTAACGGAAAAAGCATTTTTCAAAAAGCAGTGGACTATATACAAGGATTCAGAATTTTCATACGATATAATAACCTCTTTTGAGACTATCTATCATATAAAAACAGAATCAACTGATTATGGTAATGCGGCAATAAGTTACCTTCAAGTGAAGTATTAAATAGCTTATGGTTGAGCAGTACTTCACTGACAGACTCATTTATTTTCAGTGGGATAAAATCTTCATCATGTACCATGGTACTGGCTTCTCCATACTTTTCTGAGTTCACAGAATTCTTACAGATACTTTTAGCAGGTTCGTTCACTATTTTTTTCAATGTAGCAGACGCAACTGTGAAATGGACATGGGGCTTGTCACAGCCTGCGGATAAACAGAGAAAGGATGCTGCGCAGCTTAGTAAATACATGCAAGGAAGAGCGGGGAATAAAAACATTCATTTAACAATAGATAATTACTTAAATGATAATAAAGAGTAACCATGTTCGCAAACTGTATGCAATTGAAAAGTTCGTAAAAAAAATTTCATAAAAGTAAGTTTTTGCGATTGTACGTACACATACTTTTATTTTAAAAGTGATTTTGGGCCTTCTCGATTCTCTAAATTGGGAAAGTTTTTGACGTGATAACGTCTTATAAATTGATGAAACACCGGCTGCATGCACGAAAAAGTGTCACGTTCCGAAATGTGTCACGTTCCGCCTGACCCTGTGCGTGCAAGCGAGAGCGCAGTATAAGCCCAAGTTTGACAGCTACTAAAATTTAGGTTATGTATTATTAAATATGATATTCGAGCGGAATACGTTATCACGTAAAACTATCGTCCGTAAACCGACTTTACAGAAAACCAATTTTTCCAGTGGACGTAATTTGTGACATGATTACCGAGATCCTATCGGTCATGGTGGCTTCATTTAGACTTATTAATAATTATTTTTTCTATAATAATGAAATAATTTCATTATTCTAAAAGAAATGCATAACATAATAAGCGATACGTCTCCTACCAATAGGAGTTTACGAAATTTTAAAAAGATTTATTCGTCATCAGAATATTTCATTATTTTCCCATTTCAACTCCACTAATGGTAATGGGGAATGGCCAAAATTCTCTTTTAAAATTTTACAATTTCCCTACTCGAGGCCCTTCGAAGTGTAAAAGACGTGTTTGTCAGTAGCAGGTCAAAATTTACACTCTTAGGTCAACAATCAAATTGTCTGTATTTTTTGTATATAAAAATGCCGTTACAAGTAAACGAACATGCAAGCGTTTTTATTATCAGAAAAGTGAAAAAATTATTCAAAATACATCAATTCTTCGTATTTCGAAATTTAATATCTATTGTTTAGCATGATACAAGGGAAACATACAAAACAATCGCCCATATTTCAACATTTTGTACGGACAAAGTTTTCTGTATCCTAACACTTTATAAAGCATCATTTTTGTACCTGCTCTACGTACATTCAAAGCTATCGCGATGTTACATTCTTTTAAGGTTTCTATATTATGTATTTCATTTCAAGCAACAATTACTTCTCCCAATAGAGTCACCGTGACGTAAAACCCGTCGTCGTCTTTATACCAACAGTAATAATCCACATAAATAAAAAAGTAGCTGTTCGTTTGTATAAAATCTTAAATATCCGAAAGTTCTTCAACAATTGTTTTGAAATTTTGACACAATGTTGTAATAATAATAATGTTTATTTGTTGCGCCATTATATAAAATGGATACAAAACGTCAGTACAATTAAAACATGTTAAAATAATTATTAATCCGATAGCAAGTCATTTATAGAGTATGGAACTATATTAATTAGGTATGTATTGTTTCAGCTTTTTATCAAAATCTTTGGAATCTCTTATTGATTTTGGGACATTGTTACACATTTTATAACCAAGATAGGTGGCACTCTTTTCAAAGAATCTAATACATGCGTGTTTTTAAAAATCTATTATATAAGTAGATGTCACACCTGTGACAGATGAAACCGAGCACATGTTGATATGATATTTTTAATATTCGTGATGAGATCCAGAAATTATGACGGAAATTTTTGAGACACCCTATACATTATTCAAGCGTCGTTAATCGTTAGTATCGCTGCTATTATTTGTTGTCGTGTTTTGGGAAATACTATGATATTTACTCAAAACAGACGTAGTTTAATCATTTAATTAAATAAATTCGTAAATATTTGTGTTTTCAAACAAAAACACAAATATTTGCAAGTTTAAATTAATCAAGTAAGTATTAATTTTGATTTAGAGAACTGTAATACCTACAGCCGACCTAAAAGTTTCAATACCAATCAAACCACTTTTACAACTTCCTTATTATGCTCTCAAAAATTAACATTTTTATATTTTCATGCAAAGATACCAATGCAACCGTTCACTAAATTAAAATGTGCTCAAATCATACGAAGTATTTAATTTATAGAAGAGTCCTTACTCCTTGTTTAAATGTAAAATACGTTATTTTTTATGTTAACATAATCATAACGAAATTCGTTCAAAATTCAGTTCTTTTTTTTAATTTAAAAAACGCGCTCAGTAAATCTGACTATATGCACGAGATAAAAAAAATGTAAGGCACAATTATCTAGGTAAAAATGTCACGAAACGCAGTATAAACATAAAAATAATATAATTTTTATTTCCGGGAATAATTACACAAAGCATTATAAGAAAAAGTGACCACAGCCACCAAACTTGATAGAAAAATAATCACATGTCCGACCGTATTAATCAGGACTCCGATATATATTAAATATTTCTTATAACTACGAAAAACTGATATATAATTTCAAGGATGGCTATTAAATATAAATTGTAGGTGTAATTTTAATAATAAATACAATAAAGGTTCCAAAACTTGTATTGCCATCATTTTTTAATAAGAAAAATCGTAAGGAATAAAATTTCAGACTAAGTTATTATCATAGCACAAGGCATTTAATATTTTTCCAGATGAAAACAAATTTTGGGAAAGAAGGTTCTAGTGTTTTGCAATTTCCAATTACTTATCTGTTTAACAAAATCTCTATTTTTTAATTTCTAAATTCCTACTATAAGTAATTTATGCGAAATTGAACTAATTAGGTATTCGTCTTCAGGCTTACTAACAACTGAATATGGCAAAGTGAGAAAAATCGCCTCATAGTCAATCAAATGATATGTAAGGAAAATATATCAACTTTAGCGTTAAGAAAGTTTTGGTTAAGTAAAAGAAAACACTATATTATACTGTGATACAACTACAGTAAAAACTATCAGTACTTTTAAAATAATAAAACTTGGCTAAATTCATGTTTTGTCGTACTTTAACTACAAGAAACACATTGTGCAAATAATCTATTTAAAAAAAACATGCTTTTTTTCTCCATGCAACCAATTCTCATTTATATTTTCCATTTATTAAAAGTATTAATAGGTAATACCAACTGTTCAAAACCATATTTTACAAAATTTGATCAAAATCAAAATATCTGCGTTGCAAGTTTTATGGATAGTGAAAAAGGATGTCAAACAAAGTCAGATGATGAACTCTATAATAACGTCGTGATTGTTGAAAATGATCTGTTAAAAAGTATGCGAAAATGTATCAAGCATTGAAATTCTACTGACCTGCTATGGTCATTTTGTCATCATGTATAACATCATCGAGTGACTTCGATGATTTTTTATCGACTGATCTTAAAAATCTGGCTGTCGTTGATGGAAAAGATTGATGCGATAAATTCATGTACTGTTCCCGTACTGTCAGTGCCTGGACCAATAATCTGGATGCCTGCTGGAGATCTTCCAGTGGCACCTAAAAAAATGATATTAACATTGATATATAATCGCCTATTAAGTCTTCAGAAAACATTACAGTGCTGTCTCTGTCTGTATTCGCTGATTCATATTTTCGCAGTGGAGAAAATAAGCCTAAAGGTGTCAAAAAAGAAGCCTGGTCTCTAAGATAAATGTATTTAAAAATCATTGCCCATAATTGGAAGATTAAAAAGGAAGAATCCTGGTGGCATAGAATCTTCCAACATTGAAACAGGATCATCACCACTCTAAATTATTAGAGTTATTTTTTTCACAATTGCCCATAATGTTGTCACAAGAATAATTTCTTTATTATTCTTGTGATGTTGTTTTATATAGTAAAACACAATTAAAACGTGCATACCCGTATACATAAAATCAAATTTGGGATTGTTTTGGCTATAGGACAGATTGTTCAGGGAAACGCGTATCCCCCGCGAATATAGAAATATGATTGGTTATTCAATCAATTTCCTTATTAAATTTTTATTTTAAAATCGAAAATGTTTGACATTATTTTCTTCTTCACGGAATGTTATGTACTGACAGTATTTTTTATTCTACGAATATGATCCAACTAACCCCACTGGTGTCCTCTCCAGACACCGACACCCGCTGGAAATGTGGAACATAGTCATGTTCCTCCACAAGGAACGCGTGGTCAGTTTCATCGATGGCTGCACCCAACGAAGGCTCGTAATGACTGCGCCGGTCTTCGGCCTCCCTCGCTGCCCTGTAACAAAGATTGTGCAAAATAATGATCACCAGTTTCTCGTTTTGAAAACAATTTTTTTCACATTTTTATTTTGGCCGTTAAGATTCAATTTTCAGTTGTGATGCGTACTATTTTAATAGGTTTTAATATTGCAAAAATATAAATATAAGACAACAATTTATTCCGCAAGGAAAAGAGAGCGTTCGAAATTTAAATAAAGATTCATTTGGTGATGAACCGTATTTGTCCGCCAACTCACCGCTTCGAAGCTAAAGAAAAATTCAATATGCTTTTCATAAAATGTTTTCGAAAATTATCAAAAATTTAAGAACCCTGATAACGGCACTAATTTGTACTAAAAATTGTTAACAATTATCTTCATAGTGTTTTTTGAAATTTTTATTAATAATATGATTATAGCAAATTATTAAAATCAGATTTTCCATTTTTAGTTCCTCTATATATTATTATTATAACGAGATAGTTCCTGCAAATACAACGAAAATGGACCTAGACCGGAGCATTTCGCTAGCGGGAATATATTTAGGGCCAGCGCACACATGCTATGTCCTTTTTCGTTCGATCGCGCGATTTAGCAACTCAGTCGCACTTTCATTCTGTCTAGCGATCGATTCGCATTCGAGCGCCTGCGCGTGAAGAGTGCAGTCTCATAGAAATCCATGCCATAGCATATGCGAATAAGTATGCTATGTGTTTTCAAAAATCGCGCGTTCGCGACACAAAGTTCTGACAATGCGTTCTCTCGTTCATGCTTAATAAAAAATAGTCGAAAATCAGCAAGAAAACAAAATTGCAGAAACGATTTCGTTATAATTTTATGTATGTATTATGAATATATTTTTAATGGTGTAATTTTTACAGACTATCAAATTTAGTCTTGATAACTGCGGAGGACGATTTCTTAGTGTCTAGAAAAAAGTTCTTAAATTCACAGTTCCTTAGATACAGGGTGCGGAAATTTCAAATTGTTGTTTCATTATTTCGAAAGTACTGACGCAATTAGTTTGAAATTTTAACACATTATTGAGCTCATTTTGAGTAAAGAAGTCTTATCTGAGCATAGATGCTATTTTATTTAGCTATGGAAAAATGAGAATATTCAAAAAATGAGAGTTCAAAAATTGAACTACCAATGAGAGTTTAAACTTTTGTATAGTACCTATGTTTAGTCAAAATGGCATTGCCAATAAAAATTTTAACGAATCGGACTAATACTTTGTTAAATAAAGAAGCCACATCTTGTATCTCAGAAACTGCGTTTGAGGAGGTCTATTTTTTTTCTCTAAATTCGAAGATACTAAAAGTAAACCTAAATCGTTTGTAGTATAGACTGAGTGCAGACGAATAGTACTATCGAAATCCGACCTCATTTAACCAATTTTATATCATTATTGGTTAAATCAACAATAATAATTAATCATTATTTAAATTTCAAAACGAATTCGTTATTTATTGAAAACACAATTGATGACATTTTGCGTAACTATTTATTTTATTTTTTGAATATTTTAAAATAAAATGATTCAAATAATTTTCGTATTCTTGAGCTCATGATTTTGTAGTTTTCTCTAAATAATTCTAGTTGTAATAATATATTACATTAATGTTCTGTCAAAGACAATCACATACTATTGGGTTGAACAATTTTAGAAATACGTAACAATAAAAATAGCAACCAGTCTATGTACATAATGGCCAATAAAAATTAAAAACAAAAACACATCTACCTTATTACATATTCTACATTTTCTCGATACCAACGTTTCGATTCAATAGCTAGTCCAAACATATTTTTTGTTGATATTTCATCGTAATGGAACATAAAAATAAATGGAAATCACAGCCACTATTGTTTTAACACTCTAAATAAAATTATTACAGGTTTTCAAAAATAATGTTAAGTAGTTCAATTAATGTAAAAATCACACAAATTATTCAGTTTTTTAAACAGGCACAATATTTAGTTATATTTTGCAGTTTATGGTATAATTCGCCCGGTAGAAAGCACAAAATGTACAAAATATATTTGTCTGCGCATATCATAGACTAAAGCAATGATGCAATGGCGATAAAAGCACATAATTCTTAAAAATATATTATGTGGATAACCTTTCAACTTATCTGGTATCTGTACATTAGGTCAGGCAGGTTTAAAATGCTTAAAATAAACTGACATAAGCTGAAAATTACAGGTGAATCAAATTAAATTATGAGTATCTTAACATAAATGAAAAAATAATACAAACAAAAACTAGTGTATGGCCGAACTTTCGGTTTCGGTCTAGTTTCGGCAAAAAAAAACTGGTTTCGGCATAGTTTCGGTTTCGGATGTCATCCGGCCGAAACAGAAACTATACATTCAAGAGGTTTCGCGCTGAAATCAGACATATTCTTGTTGTATTTGGTAGGTAGGTACTTATTAATTTTAATTTTATTATGGCTCGTTAACACGAGTACCATACAAAATGACCAAAGTTTTGAAGAAATAATTTTAGTGTTTTTTATTTTTTGTTTTGTTTACCTACCTAAACATATTTATTAGGTAAATATACTTTTTACTAAAAAGTAATTTTGTTTTGTAGCTTTTATTTTATTTCATAATATTGAAAACAAGTATATTTATTTATTATTATATATATTTGTATATTTATTTGTGCTTTTTGAAATAAGGGGGGGTAATAATATGATATGATAAGTTATTGATTAGTTCAAATATCCAGAGGCTGAATGATTAATATATTGTGATTGATTTAAAAAAAAAATAAATAAAGACTGATTATGATAATGTTTACTTTATTTTTTTCTTAGTAGAAGTTTTGTTCCAAAATATGTATTGAAGGAGATTTATTTGGTTGAGGAACAATTGAACATCTATGTCCGTTCTCTTATTGACAGTGTTACATAAAAAAAAATTCAAACACTGTCAATAAGAGAACGGACATAGATGGGTTAAATAACATTTATGGCAATATAACTAATTAACAAATTTTAACAAATTCTAACTTGTAAACAAAATGCAGTTTGTATAGAGATAGCCTTTCTTATACATTAGTACAATATTATTTGCACAATTGACAGAACAATTTTATAAGAAAACTGTTTTATGATAATTTTAAATTTAAAAATTTGTCGAGATTCATAATAAATGATCATGTATATTAGAATTATTTTTACAATTTACCATCTTAACTTGCATTGAGGTATGTTATAGCTTTTAGTATTATCTATCTATAATGTTTATAATGTAAGTTAGAAATTATAATAATATATGTAACGAATATTATACATGTTCATAGGCCCTGATGATGAAAAAATATTTTTCGAAACGTTGGCCACAAGCGATACACTGGTAAAGCTTATTTTCAATTGTTCCTCAACCAAATAAATCTCCTTCAATTTATTTTTTTCATAAAAACAAGAACTTTCGGTTTCGGCCGTAAAAACTAGTCTCGGTCAGACTCTACTAATGCACACAAAATTATGCAACCCAAGTTACAATCTTAAAGTAACTGATCAGATATTTTATACGTATAAACTTCAAAACTGCGCTTTTAATATTATTTTTCTAAAATAAACAGAGCTATTTTAAGAATGCAAATAGGATCGCGTCATATTTCGATTCAAGGTTTAAACAATAAACTGATCAGCTGTATAATCTATCTAAAAGCAAAATGAGGATATAGCATGGTCACAAGAGAGCAAGAAAGTGAAAGGGACTACTCGGAGGTATTGAGGATGGACAGATCACGACAGTATAAAACGAACAATAGGTAAATATTGCCTCTATTCTTTCAAAAAAAGGTATCGCTGGAAAAAAGATCCCAACCAATGGGACAGCGGAATCATTTCAACTCAAAACTACTGATCTCAGTAAAACAATATAGGAATCTTCCTTTTGCCATGTCAAACATCCAATTTGACCTGTTCGTGCTCAAATACTAACAGACTAGTAAACAGGCTTTTTCCGAAAATCTGTTTTTTGAACTAGGGGGACCTCAAAAAGTTAAATACTGTAAAATTCCGAAAAGTGAATTTTAATCTAAATAAGTATCACCTACTTGTGGTGTTGAAATTGTAGAATATTAAATAAATATTTTGTTATGTTCTTTTTTTCGAAAAATCCTAAGCTATAGTGTAATGACCTAAGCCATTATTAAATTTTTGAACCGACTCTCTCCTATACAGTGAGTAGTACGTTAGTAGAACACGCTGTATTAAAATGTCAAGTCAAAACAAAACATGCTTGTGGAGTTTTATGACGTCCAATTCTGCATTATTTTTGCTGACCATCACATCAAGGGCTTCTTTTCTAGAATTAGGTAAGTACTTATATTTTTTTTTAGAATATAATATAAGGTGATTTTTCTTTTCAGTTCTCCGCACCAAAACCTTATGGAATCAACTCGATATCTGTCTGTCTCTCACTTTCAGGGACGGTTTGACATAGAAAGCTGAAATTTGGCATAGTCGTGGGAAGTAGTAGCCCAATCACGGACCACTAATAATACAAGTTCGAAATACATTTAAACCATTATTTTTTACTTGTTTTGATAGAAATTCCTTATCAAAATAAACTACGTGTTTACATAATTTAAATAACTTAACACGTAGGTGCATTCTACAGAAATTCAACGACAATTATAAGTATTTCAAATTGTAAAATCTGCTAAATTTTTCCTACAGCTGTGCTCCTGTAAGTATCGTGTAACCTTACGTTAATAACTCGACCATTGCTGGATAATAGGCATTCTGTAGCTTAAAGGGTAAACATAGATCATCAAAATCTTTCCAGCCATTTTCGAGTAATGGTTGTAAAAACAGACAGAAAAAATGTTAGAAACGCGTAATGATGTATTAATATTGTAAGGCTTTCGAAGAGATTAAAATATCTTTAATGTTTATAATTATTTATAAACACGAATTTCTTCAGTCACATTTCAACGTTGTTATCATTGATCATTAATGAGAAATTTATGATTTTAATGACAATTACCATTCATTTAGGCAACTAGTTTTGTTGACGCTTTAAGTATACATTTCAAATAAACAAATACGTCAACTGAATAATTGTAATTTCCATGAAACAAACATTACCTATGTCAATTCAACATTATCTTTTTATGTATTATAGCGGCTTAATAATATTATCAAAAATTTTATACTGTACTTAGTATGGTTTGCTTATTTTACATAATCCTTGACGTTCTCGTTAAAAAGTTCTTTAAAAAAGGAATAACATTTACATTTCTCGCAGCAAGCCTGTCAGCATAGCCACAGATATGCAAAAAAAAAATAGACAGAAACCTTGAAAGACACAATAATTAGTTAAGGCTTTGTGGGTTTATTGCTTTGAGTTTCGGATTTTTTTCAGGACAACAGGTTTACAGACCTTAGTTTGTTATATTAAGCGCAACTTGGTATAGTTGGTAACTCTAGCTGTTCCTGAGAAAAAAGGCCTTGACGGAAAGACAGACGGACAACAAAGTGATCCTATAAGAATTCCGGTTGTTTTTTCATCCTAAAAACAAATAAATAATGAATTTTCGACATAAAAATCCAGTTAACAAGAACCGAGTATCAAATAATTGACTGAAGATATTCCAATCGAAACCGTTTGAATTTCCTGACAATATAAGCATTTAAAAGCGGAGTCTGCTTGCTAATTATCTCTTGATATAAGAATTTTACGTAATAAAATATCAGACAATATATAAATATGCACAGAAAATCTATAAAATCAAAAGATCTATGTCAATAATAAAGTTTTCCTACAGCACATTATAAATACGGGGTCAACCATTAAAATTTCTATTTCCATACTTTGACAAAATAATGATTTCATGAAACCTAAATCATATAAATATTATGTTTATAAATAAAGAAATGATTGCATCTTCACGTGAAGAAAATTGTGTATCCGGGAATTTAGTTCCATATATTTATGGTTTACTGCTTTTAATATTTGATTACCGACAATTAATTTGTGTCAGTTATTACACATTTAAAACAGTAAACTGAAAGCACTGCAGCATAAAATACCACAGGAGTTGAAGCCATTTCAATTCAACATGATTTAATAAGATTGGAAACTTTTGTAATAAGTTCATCATTTAGACTAATTCAATTAGAATGTTATTATTTTTAGTCTTCAAAAAACTGATCTATTTTTATCATTTTTTTCCTTCATATATTTAAAAGACAACGATAATTACAAGCCCCTATTTCTCAGGTTCTGATCCGAGAACTGTCAAAATTATTAAGTGGATCATAAATTAAAGATATGAATTGGTGCTAGGCGCAAATGGTGTTGGTGGCTTTTAAAAATGAGACATCCATGCAATTATCCAGTCAAATACATGGTTTCTTAGACATATTTGAGAATTTAGGATCATATAAGGAATTTTACCAGTTTTTCAGAGCTCCGTATAAACCTATAAATTTCCAATTTATATATTTATTTTTCATAATTGTAAAAAATTATGCAAGCAGTTTTGCAAAGACAATAATTATCTTTTATTTATATTCAAATTGTATTCTATTTCTCAAAAGTAACTGTAATTAGTATTCATCAGGAAGCTAATTGACTTACTTTTTTGAACTAAAAAATACTAAATATACCTAGATAAATGAAGAGTGATTCACAATACGGAAAAAAAATTATGTAAGTACTACACGACATTCAAGACAAATATTTATAAAATAAAAAGATTTCAATTTTATATTCTTATTTCTTAAACATATAGTTAAGTAATAAGTACTTATTAAATATAATATGATATAATAGACGAATAATGTGTGTAGACAATTATTTTTTATTTACAAGAAGAAAAAACAAAGATATGTGCTTCGACTGCTAAAACCATTATTCATTAGTGCAAGGTACCACACGTAAGGTAAGTAGGTCTGAAATTGCGGATAAGTAACGCAGATAGGGGTGGGTATCTTGTAAATCAGTGATTCTCAATCTTTTTTCTTTTTTGTTGCGGCACACTTTTAACGATTCCAGAATTTGGCGGCACAAAAAGAAAAAGATAAGTTTAAAAATCGAATCTTTCTCGACAAGCATTATTTGTTCATTGTTACATCAAATTGTGTTATTAATATTCAATAGTCCTTATTACTAAAAAATATCACTGTTTGTTCACCAAAAGCTTTACAAAATAATACTATTTAAGAAAAAAATCGCGTATTTTTGAGTAATATGTGCGTTTTTCCTCATGATTTGATATTCGGTATTCGGCCGAATAGTACGCAACATTTGGCCGAATACCGAATATTAGAAAAAGTAGCCGAATAGGCCGAATACCGAATAGTAGCCGAATATTCGTGGCATCTCTAGTTAAAATAATTTGTACATTTTCTTTTTAAATTATATTATTAAATAATTTTAACATACTCATATATTTAAGTACTTTTCGTTAATTTAAACTTTACTCGTAATTAAAAAAAAACAAAAATTTTTACCATATATCTACATTTATAAAATTTGGTGGCACACTTTAAGAATTTTGCGGCAAACAAAAGTGCCGCGGCACAGTGATTGAGAATCACTGCTCTAAATATTGAAAATCAACAAGAAAATATCATTTTATTTATTCCAGCAATTAATAGTTGAATAGATGTTGAATTTTTTTTCTTCATTTAAAAATGTTGATGAAATTATCGGCATAAATGATTCAAATAAAAATCCCCAGATTATGTAGGTACAGATCAGAGATATTTAATATAAGCAGATCCAACTGTTTACATTTTAACCTGATCATACACCGTTTCTATCAGAATTCAACGTTGACAAACTTCGGCGAGCTGAAGACGAAGGGTATATAACTTATATTAAATGCATCTGTTGGAAAATACATGTGACAACACTGCATGAACGCATGATTCACTTTTCATTCAATGCATTCCTTTTATTGCCATTACGGAAGTTGCAGTGTTGCTATGTGCTTTGTGTGACATTTTGCGAAAATCAAGTATTTTTCATTTTTTTTTATTAGTATTGACAATTTACAATGGTTCGGCAGTGCGTAGTTTGCAAAAAAATGGATTATTCTAATCCCGGATTGATATTTCGGCGGTAAGTAAGATATGTTTTTTTTAAGTTAAGCAGTGGTGTAGACGTAGTTAAAAATTATTTTTATTAAATTATTGCAAAAACAATTTTACATGTGCACTTCTTTAAAAAATATCTTGATGGAGGATTAAAAGAATGATTGTTAAATTCTAAGCTAGATTTCCCATCTTTAAGCTGAATAGATAATTTTGTTGGACTTATTTACTAAACCTAGATTTTTCGAAGGTAAACATTTCGTTTACCTTTTACAGCACATTAATTTAGTATACTTTAATGTTTATTTATATTGTTGTAGCTTTCCTGTAAATCATGAGCGCAGACAAAGATGGATGATATTTTGGATTTACGAAACCAGCATGTCAAAAAGTTTGCTCAAATTTGTTCAGATTATTTTGATCGGAGCGATATTATGACTACTCAACTAACTGGACGAAGGCAAATAAGACCAGATGCTGATCCCCAATTTAATACCACAGTTTTTACTGATCGTTTATCTTACAGGTAAAACAAATAAACTCAACTTATTTGCAGTAATCTTTAATTATGCCATTAATAATTATTATATTTAAGACTGATTATTGTCTAAAAATTTCTTGTGATAATATGTAATAAATAATATAAGAAAAATCCGATGTTGTCTTTTATTACCTACTCAAAATAACTAAAAAATATATAGATACGGAAATTGCCCTACCTTAGCGGTCAGGTACAAAAGAAAGAATAAATATTTAATATGTACCGAAATCCTTCACTCCAAAACTACTGAGTCTAAAATTTGGAAAAAATAGCGAATATAGGGCCCCCTCTTATAGTTTACAGGAAAACTAAAACGAAAATCTTAAGTATTAAAGTTTTCACAAAAAACGGAATGGTACATACCCTCTCCTCGCAAGTTCTACTCGCACGTGGCCAGTTTATTATTCTCATTTGTTAGTAAAGGCACATTATTGCATTTAAAATCGTTTAGTAAAATGCCACTTTACTACACAGTGACGTTTGGCAATTAAAATGCTTTGACCACCAGATTATATGCGATAAAACAAATCACGTTAAAATCTTTGATTCAAATTACATACCAAATTTTATCTTCTAGAGTAAATTATTTTAATAAAACGTAAAATCAGTTTCTATTGCGTCTAGAACCTCTCCAGTATTAATTACTTCTAACTGATATTCAAGTAAATTTTGCTCCTTTTATTAAATAAATATTGTAAAACCTGGCTTTACAATTGTTAGTTATGTTCTAATGTTATTTGAATATTCCATTAACACAAAATATATTTTTAATTTACGTTAAAAATTCTTGTTTTTAATAATCCCGAAAAAACCATACGCCCCTGGTTAAGATAATGCTGAAGAAGCTTCCGTTACAACGTTGCCTTTTTAAAGCCATCTCTTTCCAACTTATTTAAAACTGTGAAACTATGTATGATTATAAACAAATCGTGTTTTATGAATGGGATGTTGTGTCTCCTTATATTAAATGTCTCTGGTACAGATTTAATGAGTACATCTAATTAAAGAAATGTATAAACGCGTCGTTAGAATTCCCTAGAGTATATACGCACATAAATACTATTATTAATTAGTCAGTGTTAATATATTATTGTGTAGGTAAAATGTTTATTCTGTAGCTAACGTATCCGGAACGAACGTTAATAACGGGTTCAGTAAGCGTTAACGCAAACACACAACGTGACAGAGAAACAAAACGTCAACACAGTACGTTTAACACGTCATGCCATATAGTCACACAGCCTACAATGATCAATGGTCACTTATAGAAACGTGGACACTCACTACTCACAGTGGTCATTCTATCGACTGAAGAAAACAAACTGGAAGAACTGGAGTATAGCCTATATTATGCTCATACAAACTCATACCGACTACACGCATAGATATAGTATACACAGACTGTCGCATAATAAAGTAACAGATCCGCAATATAATGTCAACCCCGAGGTCATTCTATAACAACAACTTCAGCACACTTTGCAATTCAGAAAAATAAGAAACTTACTCAGCTCTGTTCGAATTGTATAGAAAAATCGACCACTTCTAGGAATCAACAATATAATAGTCTAAGATCCCGATTTGACTCGATCGTCACCCATAGAAAAATTGATTTGGTTGAAGTTGTTTATTAAAGTGAAACTTTTATTCTATCTTCCCGAATTTTTCTGGCCGTCTGTTGCATGTCGCATTACAGGCGGCCGCGGAGTAGGGGTAAAGTGAAAGGCGTTCGGAGTAGGCGCTCGGTAGAGCAGCCAAGGCCAATATGGCGGCGCCCATGGTTAGCATCAGCTGACCGTGTAGTATGTATAACACATAGTCAGTCTGTCATGCGGGCAAGTGCTGTACAGTGTTTACATGTTTTTATTCGTGTATTCATGTGAATATTGTTGTTTATAATTAATCGTGATGGATAAGTGTCTACAATCCAACGCCTACAATCCAATGAAAGTTTCACTTGCGTCGTGGTTTCTTAAAACCACACAACTGTTTTTTTATTTATTTAGTATTAAAATATATTATTCAAATCTTTCATTAACGTCTGAATAGAACTCTTCAAATAAATAAAATTGTCGAACAATTTTTTTTCAGACTATATATTGACAAAAAATAATATAAAAATATAAATATTTATTACAGTTTTGAATGAAAATCGAATGAAATTTTTTTTAAAGAAGTAGTGGAGTGGATTGGAAAAAAAGCCTTGAATCCGGTGTGTTTCGAATCGAAAAATGTTTCCTTAAAAAATTGTAGAATTGAGGTCCCCCGACATTTTGGTATAGTTTGAGACCGCATGTGAGAGGGGGCGGCGCGGGATATGCCGCTTTAAAGTTCCGGAAAATCCGTGTTTGCCCTTTAACTCGGCCATTATTATCGGGGGAAAAATAATGTTCCAACAAAAGTTGCGCGTAAGCTCGTTTCAGACCGGGTCTGATCAGACAACCCGTTCGCGAGATATCGCCATTTTAGTGCGCGAAATTTGGAATAATTGAATGCCATTTTTTAAAAAACCATTGCAGCTAAGAGCTTAATTTTCTTTTTATAGCAAAGGTACTAAAGACCACTTCTTTGCACCGGAAGCTGGACGCGGTGGGTCAATTAGACCCGGCAGGAGAGGGGGAAAACGAATTTTTTTAAATCTCCCATAACTTTGGTTCTTATTGACGTATCGACCAGACGCCATTTTTTTCGTATTTTTATCTAATTTTATATGACAAGTGAAAAAAATTTTTCTCAAACTCAACTGCTGATGGACGAAATAAATTATTGTTACATAAACTGTCTCTTTGTCTTAATTCAATTGAATTTTGCAGCGTAGTTAGGGAAAAGTAATTTTGACGAAATAACATAAGAGAGAGACAGTAACTCAAAATAAAGGCTACTTTTCCCAACAAAGTTAACCCTAGCGAACTGCAGGCGAAATCTATATTCACACGAGTAAGTCACGGATAAAAGATAGTCAAATAATTAAATCAGGTCAGATAGCTGTTCACCAAATGATTTATAAAAAAAATAATGTTGCACCGTGTATACTACGTTCATTAACGGCAGACAGGCTGTGTTACATTATAGAGAATTATTACGTAAAACACGGAGGGAGACTGCATACTACGTGAGTATGCAAGCATAATACAAAGATGCAATCTCTGACGTCTTCTGCAAGGGTCAAATATACTCGTGGATAATTTTATTTTTGTTATTGTCATATTTAAACAAAAATTGTGAAAATGTTAATTCATCTCCAAGCACAACAAAAAAAATGTTACGAGTAATTTCACAGTGAAATAATCATATATTTTTGCTTTACAATTTCCATATTATAACAATAGGAAACAAAATTTACTTCCAAAACCAAAACTTTGACTTTATGTAGGCCCGCAAACATCGTGCGATTTTTTAAATGTTGATCTCAATAAGGAGAAAAACGTTCTTTTCGTACAGAATTCGTTCAAATGAAACAGGATCGTTTCGAAATATCCTTAAAACAAAAAATTGTGCATTTCCGAACTGATACCATTAATTATTAGAATGGGTCAAATGTTTTCATTTTTTCTTTTAATACATATCTCGGTCGTAAGCACGCTTATTAAATACATTAATTAATCAATTACTTATTAATTACATAGAAACACGCATAAATTTCAACCAAGAAGCTTTGAGGTTACACGTAAAAACACGAATGTCAGCTGTTCGCGACTATTAGCTAAAATGTAATAGGGTTGCTTTGGAAACGACATCTAAACAACAGTTAATTGGTTGTTTTTACTTTACTACCGCTCGAACGTACGAACTTCCCGCATCGGTACGCGTAATCCCACCAAGGAGTAAATGTTAGAGTTTCAGCCTCACAATTAATGCCGAAAGTATGCACTTTCGATCGAGGTATGAAGAAAAACTGTTTAAATACATATATGTTTATTATAAATCCAAAAAGCACATCGATTTCCAAATAGATAACGCCTAACATTAGTAGAAGCAGCGATATGGACGTCTGTATACAGTGTGGTCACTTAAGTGTGCAACATATGGGAAAATTTTTAATTAAATGCACAACCAAAATACAAATTTTTCCAAAAGTTGGTGCATGTCCGATAATCTTTTTAGGTGCCATTAGAATTGTTAAAACTCAAACAGCATACAGAATGTTTAATATCGTTGCAACAAACATAAAGTTTGTGATTCCATAAAAAATTAAAAATATATGTTAATTTTACAAATATGCCTGAATTTAAACAAAGTTATGCGAAATTGATTTGATTTTGAATAATTTATTAGTGTGTTTAAGGTAAGTATAATAAAAAATTTTCAAAAAAATTATAATTTTTGTTTTTCAAAAAAAAAAAAATTTTTTTTCTTAGAAGGCCATGTTTTGGTATTTGGGCATAACTTTTAATTTTCTTATAACATTTCGCTGAATTTTTTTAAATAAGAGCACTTTACTCTTGTACAATTTTTATATTTTTTGACCCATCCTGTATGCTGTTTGAGTTTCAACAATTCTAATAGGCCCCACTCACGATCAAACTTCATGCCACAGTTCAGTGTTCAAACTTATAGTTCAGTGAAGCATGATAATGTGTGGGACAAATAAACACTGAAACCAACACTGAAGTCAAGCATGAACTCATCAAATGCATCTTGATTTTTGAACGACTTCAGTGTTCAGTGTTCAAGTAAACTGCTGTGTGTGTGGGTTTTTTTTTCAGTTCAGTTTTTAGAGTTCTGTGTTTTGTACAACCAGAAGCCAAATATCTCAATGTTGTTGCAAGTCTTTCTTGTACAGAAATAGATTTTCGCGTATTTGTATTCTGGTTCTTAATAAATAGGGTAACTAATTTCAATAAATAATTGTGAGTTAATTCATCTATTCGTAAATAATTATTCCAATCAAGCGGTTCAAGATTCATTAATCAAATAAACATGACTTCTTGAATCACGCATTTCTAACAAATTTTTCACCCATATGCTTCTTTTTTTCTTATTTCCCTGTTTTAAATACAATCCCATAGCTATTAACAGCCAATCCTCACCATTTAAATAACTCATTTAGTTCTTATTAATTATCTATAGTATAATATTATAGTATGTATATAATATATATTTTATATATCTATACTCGACGAGTGTATGCCAACAACTGAACCAAACTGAACACAAAAAATTTAAAAAAATGAGCAGTTTGCATGAACTGTGTGTGGTACCAGTCAGTCTTTCGATTAATCGGTCCAACTTCACTGAACACTGAACTGTGGCATGAAGTTTGATCGTGAGTGGAGCCTATTAGAGCACCTAAAATGATTATCGGACATGCACCAACTTTTGGCAATATTTGTATTTTGGTTGTGCATATTTTAATTAAAAATGTTCCCATATGTTGCACACTTAAGTGACCACACTGTATATATAGAAATCACGTTTTTGTACAAATGACAAGTATTGTACACCGTTATGAAAAGGATGACATGTCTATTTATAGAAGCGTTATATTAATATCTATAATAATTACATTCCATTGTGAATTTGCAAAAGTGGCAACTATTGTTTTCAATATTAAACTGGTCTGCAAATATATCGGAAAAGTTTTGCGCAAAATATTGTTTTGCTTGTTTTATAAAACATTAGATAATATCCACGACTTCGATTGCGATCTAATAGTGCTAACACACGGTCGAACTTGGTCCGGTCCGACAACGGACATGGTACGGCGGATCTTGCAACAGACGACCGAATCTGTTCCCATCGAACCGGGCGGACACGCAGACTACTGTACAGACGAACAGATTTGGTACGGAGCGGACCAGATCCGCTGTCCGCTTCGAACCAAGTTCGACCGTCTGTTAGTACTATAAGTCGTGAATAATATCTAATGTTTTATAAAACAAGCAAAACAATATTTTGCGTTAGACTTATCTCAATTAAGGAGGTTGAGCCGTTTTACGAAGATAATGAAAAAAAATCTGAAATAAAGTTTTTTTAATAGATTTTTTTATAACAAAATTTTCTGTAAAAAATCCAAAATCATTAGGAGATTTATAAAGTCAAAATTTAAAAAAAACTTTTACATGTAGTCTTATGGAAAATATGTCAATCTAGCATGCAAACGGTACATTTTAATTTTTTGCAAATAACCAAATAATGTCAGCAGTTCCAAAAACTAACTATGTAAAGCATTGATGTCTTACGCATATTTTAATATTTTTTTCAATTTAATTAGGAGACTTTTAATCAATAAAAAAAATTATTAAACCTCAGCACTTTTCAATTATGGACTTTTATTCTTGACAATTTTTACTGAACTTTCAACTTTTTAATGATTTAATTTTAAATTTTATTATTTCTAATTTTATTTACATAAATTTATTTTTCTAACCTAACTTTGTACAAATTAAGTAACATACTGAAATAATTAATAATATTAAAAAAAAATATTTATTATGACAATAATTTGTTGGTATAATCGACTTACACCCTTTTGTAAAAATTTATTATGGAAATGTTCCCATTTAGAATTCGACTTACTTTTGATTGGGACTGTAACGGATCAACCTCCTTAAAGCGACTCGAATAAACTCTAAATTTTAAATTTTTTTCAGTATATTCAATTTCAACAAAATCAGTCTAGCTAGCAACAGACCAAAAAAAAATCTAGGAAATGAATACTCCTATTTAAGTATCGAGAAAACTGAAAAAAAAATGACAGATGGAAGTTTCGTTACTGTTTTATATAAAGTTGTTGATAATAATTAGTTGTCCATATAATTTGGGCTTACAACGGCATGTGTCATTTTCATTTTATCGTTTACTTATACTGTTCGCTTATGGCGCTATCAAACCTGTTTAGGTTTACAATATAGATTCTATCTATAATTAATATAATTAATATTTATGATGTTATTATACCTATTCAGGTTCCCAATGAAGATACTATTTTATATTAAGCAGTATTGACAAATTTGAAATAACCAACCATCCTCTTAAAAAAATAACTTACGGTAATACATTTTATTGTATTTAAATCACTCAGTTCATTTCAAACCCGCGATAAAACTTTGCAGCCGTGATATATTAACTATAAATAATATTTATATACAAGTTAAACATGGAAATAAAAACCACGTGGTGGAAGTGACAGTATTGATGGTGGGAAAACGTGCCTCCAATCGTTTGAAATTTAAATCAATACTAATCTTTACACATATAATTCATACCACCGATTCACTCATTCACTGACTCACTCATTTATCACGAAATCTCAGTAACTATAAAGACTACAAACTTGAAATTTGGACAGTATGTTTCTTTTGTGTAGTTAGCACACACAAAGAAGAGATTTTTCAAAATTCAACAACTTAGGTAGTCATTAGTCAAAAGATTCTGCTGGTCTATACACCATACTGTATTTAAACACAATATATCGAATTTTACAGGCAGTGCTATCTACCGGACGGACTGCTAAACGAATTCCCAATTTTTAAAGGTTATTCTCTATATCATGTTTTTAGTATGTAGCCATTATACCTTAGATGTCTAATGTCACGCCACTGGACACGGTGAGGGTATCTAATAATTTCTCTAACGGGCTACAATATAAGTTAAAAGGATAATTTCACGTATTTCACTTACATAACAGTTGTTTCAAAAGAGATTTAAACATGCAACGCACAACACAGAGGTCATAGAATTACAAAGGTTAATGATATTAACATGCCCTAAAGGTAATTAATTAGTTCAGGGTACATTGTCAGACTGAATACAATTCAGCCATGCGTATAACATGACATCAAATAAATAAAATAGAAGCATAATGAAGCCCTTAGAGAAAAGTAAACATAGATTAAGCATAGATATAATTACATCTTTTTTATAGTGTTTCGTGCAAACACTTATGGAATCACTTCGGTGTTCATCGATTCATGTGTCATAAATGATTTTCTCTGAAGTTATATTGGACGTAAAAAAATGAAATTTGGCACAGAGATTGAGTGTGGTGGTCCAATTACAGACGTAAAATATAAAAAGGTTAATTTTGTTTCTAGGGTTGTTTCAAGGAGTAAATTGGGAAATTAAAAAAAATCCAAGGGCATCGTATAAGGTGTCGACTGAAAACTTATGGATCAATACAAATTCAATAATATATATTTTTAACGTTTTTCGGGAATAATACTTAAAATTTGCTGTCCTTCCCCTTATAACCATAAGGATCGTTCCGAAAAATTTGAAAAAATCAAAAATATCAGAATCAATTGTTATAAACAATTTAATTGACATAATATTTCATAATAATATCGATCAATATGTGTCAGCAAGACTAGCTGTACGACAGACTACGAGGCTCATAATCGCAGGACCGTGGGTTCGAGCCCCACGTTGGGCGAAAATGAATTTTAGTTTTTTATTTTGTCTTTATGCTATTAAATATCCCTTATAGTAAAAAAATTTAGAGCCTAAAATGATCAAAAAAAAAAATATCAGGATTGAAAAATTCTGGGGCATTTTAAAACAGAGAATACAAATAGAGAAGTATAAATTACACATCCCATCTGCACAAATCGCTTATGAAATAGTGGCACAACTCAAAATATCACGAAAAATATCTTGTCTCAAAGCAACACTTAAATAACCTGCCTAATTAACTAAACACCTACAATTAAAGATATTAAAAGTACATAATAATATTTAAATGTATGCTTACTTTGAAAGAAAAAATGATGCACTGAATTTCTGCGATTTGCCCCGCCTTATCCAACAGATTATTATATCACGTTAAAAGAAAATGTATTTAATAAGTTAATAATGAAACTGCAGTATAATTTGATTTATAAGGCTAAATTATTATTATAGTAATACAATAATAATAAAGTTTAAAAACAATTTTAAATTTTGAAATGGTTTTTATTCAAATGCGTGAAAAAAATTTCTTATTTGTTTAAAATCTAAATAATAAAAAATGACTGAGAGAACATTATACTGGAAATAATATACTGTAAAATATAAATTAGCTACTATCTACTTACTGCACATTAAGTTGTCTTTGGATGGCAAGCTTCTTCTCAATTTGTTCTATGGGAAATTGAGGAACCTCGTAAGGCGCTGATAATTCATTCGTTCCATCCTTCGAGTTTGGAAAAGCAGCTTGACCGGAAATGTACGTTGGACTTTCACTTCCTATAATATAACAAAATTTTGCATAAACGTTTTTGTGTAAACAATTCAAATTGAGGAGCAATTCATTTATATTTATACATCTTAATATATAAAAATTACGTGTCACATGTTTGTCCGCGATGAACTCCTAAACTACTGAACCGATTTTAAATTTGATTTGTACACCGTGTGCAATTCGACCCAACTTGAAAGATAGGATAGCTTACATTTCAATTTATAGTCGCAATATTATTTTATTGCAAATTATTTGTCTATTCCTTGACAGTCATAATACAACCATATAAGATGACGAACCTGTTGACTGGATTGAGTGAATATTCAATAGATGGCGCAACGAACTTAACAACCATATAAGATGGCAATACCTGTTGACTGGATTGAGTGAATATTCAATAGATGGCGCAACGAACTTAACAACCATATAAGATGGCAATACCTGTTGACTGGATTGAGTGAATATTCAATAGATGGCGCAACGAACTTAACAACCATATAAGATGGCAATACCTGTTGACTGGATTGAGTGAATATTCAATAGATGGCGTAACGAACTTAACAACCATATATCTAGATCGAGGATGTAAAAAAACTGAATATCGTTTAAAACTGCTCGGCACGACGGCGCAGCCGGAGTTCTCGAAATAGAGCAAGTGTTATCCATGAATACTTTACGCTATTTTTATTCGAGCACGACGGCGCAGCCGGAGTGCTCGACATACACACATATACGCCCATGTATATTTTCAAATAGCTAGCAATTAATAAAATAGATAGATAGATAGATAGATGTTCCAATTAAATTGTTTTATTATTTCATTTTATACGTAGCGAAGCACGTACAGGGCCGCTAGTATATTATATATATTACATTATACCTACTTATTATATATATTATATTTAACAAATATAGGTACCTAATAATATATTACTCTCTTCAGTATTTACAAATTTTTAAAAAATAAGGTAATAGTTTCGTATCATACAGGATGTGTCATAAATACCGGGGCGGTCAATTCTTTCAAATACTGCACGTTGAATTAAAAAACAAACAAAAAACACCTGTCCAGTATTTTTAAAAGATCTATTCAGCGATACCAAACTTCACCCCTCGCCTCCCTCTTGGGGTCGGGGGTAACTTTGAAACTTTAAATGGGTATCTCCAATTTTTATTACAGATTTGTATTCTAACACGTATATTTTTATATTATGAATTAATGTGCACATATTACATAAGTTTAAAATAACGCATAAAGGCTTTCATAGGCTCTGCGTAAGCTTCAGAAATTATAAGCGTGTATATTGTATATAGGTATATATTACTTCAATTCATAATTTTGTATGATTTTATAATTTTTGTGATTTGTAAATTATAACCGTTTCAATATTTTATCCAATAATAATTAATACTATCAATCAATTGGTTTCTTCTTCCGCGGAGTAAAATTACTAGTCTTTATTACCTTGGAGCTTCGAATATGCTTTGCTATTCGTGCGAAGACAAACAGCGTGTAGGCAAATATGTGAAAGAACAATGCCATAAAAACATTTCAAGTAAAAAATGTGGTCAAGTCTCGCGTTGTAATTCCACTAAAAACATAAATGCGGGAAAAGGGACCATGCTCGGTACAAAAAAATATTTGAGATCTAAAAGGTTGCCAAGTTTAAACTTGGAAAACTTTCACACACGAATCATTTATTTTACAATTATAAAACATGAAAACTTACCAAGTAAAAACTTGGCACCCTTTTAGATCTCAATTCGTTTTTGTACCGAGCATGGTCTCTTTTTCCACATTTATGTTTTAAGAGTATTCGTCCCTACAAATACCCCTTGCACCCTTCATCTCAAATCTTTTCCCCTCGCCTAAAAACGGTTCGCGCTCTCCCGACGCTATTTTTAAAGCTAGAGGGTTCTGGTAAACGCCAAATGAAAGACAAAGAATCAAACTACAGATCCTTCAAGCGAATTTTTTTAAAAAAAATTCCTGAAAAAACTTACAACCTTTTGAAAAAAATAATAAGTTACGTAATATTTCACACGTAGGCGAAACTGTTTCTCAAAAAATTCGCCTGAAGGATCTGTAGTCTGATTCTTTGTCTTTCATTTGGCGTTTACCAGAACCGTCTAGCTTTAAAAATAGCGTCGGGAGAGCGCGAACCGTTTTTAGGCGAGGGGAAAAGATTTGTGATGAAGGGTACAGGGGGTATTTGCAGGGACGATTACTCTTAAGTGGAATATCAACGCGAGACTTGGCTACATTTTGTACATGAAATGTTTTTAATGGGACACTCATTTTTTTGTAGAATAATTAATATTATAATATTGATTCTTGCTTGGCATTTACTCGAACCCCTTATCTTTACAATAGCGTTGGGAGAGCCAGAAGCTACGGCACAGAAGTCAGAGTAAAAATGAAAAGCAATAAACGAATATATTATTATTTCATTCAAATACTCTGTATTATAATAGACTATCAGAAACAACGTACCCTCTCCATTATTATTTAACCATTCTACAACGTTTTCAAGTTCACCATCCATATCACTTTTTAACGCAATGTTAAGTAGTTCTTAATAAATCACTATTTTTGTCACACTATATTAGTCAAAAAATTAATGAAAAAGTAAGAATACAGCAGTGTGTACACTGAATGACAATACTACGAAGAAATCTAGACTTGAACTACCAACTACCAGCTGGAATAATTATTGTAGTACGCAGATGAGAGATGATAATATAAAAAAACAACAAGAATGATTCACTGGTAAAAACATTAATTGATTAAGTGGAAGATTATATGTTGCACCACACACCTAAGATAAAAATACTTCTAAGTAGTCAGACAAGAATAACCTTCCGATGATTAACGATAAGTCGAAAGAAATGTGTAATTATACAGTAATAAAAATAATTCTAACTTTTAAAAAGAATGTTTCGACTACTGATATCTATGTAAATTATGGATAATTTGCTAGTCCCATGCAATTACTGACAGCCTCTTTTAAGTGACGAGTTGTATTGAAGAAAAGAGAATCTTTAGGGGTATATTGTCACGAAAAATTTGAATAATCAGCAGTGCTAACGCACAGTTATATTCAGGGCCGTACGATAGATTTTCTCGACGCGAGCCTGGGTTATACTAGATTGTGAATAAATTTATACAACACGAACGGTTTCAAAAATGCTTAAAGTCTCGCATCACATGCTGAAATAGTTAAAATGTCAGCTAATCCCAACGTCCCAAACATAAATAAAATATAAAGCCTACGCTTAATTAGTCACTGTGCCTACAAGTTGATTTCACACTATGGTCGCCATTCGCAATTCATATACATATAGATCAGTGGTATTGACACTTATTAATGGCATTATGTAATTATTAACCATAACGATGATAAAATATTTTTAACAAAAAAATTGAACCGAGTTCAAAATATGCACTAAAAAGTAAAAAATAATAATTATTGTTATTTTCCGAGAACTAGAGACATGTAAGATTTAAATTGCTACTTTCGAATTCCGATGAGACACCGACTCCAAAAATAGCAATAATTATTATTTTTTACTTTTTAGTACATATTTAGAAGTCGGTTCAATTTTTTTGTTATAAATATTTTATTTTTCTCTTTTTAGTGTTAGATAAAGTATTGCAATGGGTAGGCCAAGTATGCGTGCCTTTGTTTGAGAGTTTCCCTCGATTTCTCCGGATTCCACCATCAGATCCTGACTTGGTTCCGATGGGACCACCTCGGAAGTGCACTCTTTCGAATAAAAAAAGAATTTTGAAAATCGGCCATAATTGACGGAGAAATCGGTGAACATACATAAAAAAAATATATATACAGTCGAACATAGAACCTCCTCCTTTTTTGAAGTCGGTTAATAAAGAAGAAAAAGTCTCATTGAAATAGAAGTTATCATTATTCAATAAAGTTTCCTCGTTGACGACCAAATAAGATGTATTTGGTCGTCAACGAGGAAAGTTTATTGAATATTACTGCGTGCACCAAATATCGATAATAGAATTATCCTAATAAAACAGAGATTACGATGTTGTAATCTAAATCTACGCAAAAACACTCACTCTTAATTGAACTCTTTCGACCTTATTTTTTTTTTTTTAATTTAGAGGGTTCGTTTTAATTTTTAGTCTCAAACTAAAGATAAAAAATGCGTTTCGACGAACTACTAAGTTTAAAAATATTAAAAATCTTGGTGGAACTAACTTAAAATAATCATTATTTAACTGTGCGACTCAAACTCAAAATTTGGCCAGCATCAGCAGACCGAAAAACAATTTTTAATTTGATGTAAAAAATCCATCATCGGATCAAAAATACGGTTGGCAGCATATAATATGTGGGAGGGAGAATATTCTGAATTGTAAATTTTCCTTCACTTTACAACTAATTTTTTTATAATGAGCCTACAATACCTTTCCTAACATAATATTGTCATTCAAATGTTTTCCGAGAATACAACTTAATTGCTAAAAAAATATTTGCATTATTAAACAACTAAAAACACGCATTAAAAAAATAAAATAGGCGTCAACAGTTACGAACTAATACAGACATATTTTATTTTTAGAATATTTTTACGACGAACAGACTTTTATATGCACATTTAAAAAATATCAACACTTCTATTTTAAAATATTTTGGAAACTGATTTTATAACAAAACACAACGAATTTATAAGATAAAAGTCACTTAAATGAAACGTGGTTAGTGTTTTATAGCTTAGAAAGACTTGTCATTGAAAAAATGAAAACGGGTGGAATAATTTCAAGAAAATAATAACAAAAATTTTGATAACCTCTGTTAGTTCAGATAAAACTGTATATGTAAACCAGATAAGAGTACAAACGCTATAACATGTATGTATGATTTACCAAACATAGATTCCAAAAATAAGATGTCACAAAATATATTTTAATAATTATAAAAAAAACAGCAATTTATTATTAATATTGGTAAATTAATAATAATAAGTAATAACATAATTATTAATATTTATATATTTTTAATATGCATGTCAAAAATCGGTTTCCTGAAACTCTATTAAATGTTTATATCTAAACAACGACGTTGCGCAAAAAATTATGAGGTAAGTGTTGTTTGTTTTGGGAAGGGACATCGATTAAACATACAAAAAAACACCGCCCCTTGCGCGGGGGTGGGGGTGACGGAATTTTTTAATGATTAAAGGGGGCGGTGGTTTTTTTTTATGTTTAATCAATGACTGTTCCCAAAACAAACAACACTTACCTCTCATATTTTTTTGCGCAATGTCGTTGTTTAGATATAAACATTTAATAGAGTTTCAGGAAACCGGTTTTTGACATGAATTTTAAGGGTTGAGGGAGGTATCGGGTAAAAAAATGTTTCAGACAAATGTTGCATATTTTTTCTAGAAAAATCTTAATTTATGATAAAAAATAGGTATTCCTATTAAAAAAGTCCTGCGTAGAGGATAAGAGTAGGGGGTGGTATTTGTCTTTATACGATGTCCCCCTCCAAACCAAACAACTTTTATTCGGGACATTTTTCTATATAATGAAAACTGTAAAAGTTATTCAAGGTGTTCCTTTAAAATGGGACACCAGGTATAGACAAAAACAATATTAACATTCGTCGAATCAATTAATAAAAATTATTGATTATTTTTGAGTAATTTAATCAGATTATCGATTATTAAAGTCCGATTAATCAAATAAATTTTCACTGTCAACTCTGAACTTGGTGATCCATCTTGAAACCAGACTACTAAGCTAAGCTTCGTATTTATTTTGATTTTGTTTTGTTTGATGTAAGTATAGGTATAAATATTATGTATCTGACCTTGAAATTAACAGCTGTGCATTGCTGCCAGGAACAAAGTATTGAATCCATATATTTTTAATTTTTATCTATTAATTATTAAATGATTGGCAACAATTTGTACAAAAAAATACCAAAATACATGTATTTAATATCAGTCCACCAATGATTAAAAACAAATCAAATCAAGTGTCATTATCAATGAATAGTACACAGATAAGTAAAACTGAAGTTATATTTTGCATTATCAGTGATGATATTTTTTAATTTTTAGAAGCAATTAATTTAAAACATGAAATCACAACCACTTTTTTATTTGATACTATGTTTCTGTAAATAATTAGATGTCTGTTTAAAAACACCTCGGTATAATGACTAAGAAAATATTCTTTATTTCTAATGCTCATTGTTACCCGATACATTTAATAATATCATACTAGCATTCTAACATTATAAAGGGGAAAAGTTTAAGTTTGTTTGTTTGTGGGAGATACCCTCAGCAAATAGAGAACCAATTTAATTATAATAATAATAATAAATAAATTTATTGATTACAGAAATCAATGGGATAAATGAGTTCAGCAACAAAACTGCTGTTTTTCAACTCTATCCCTTTCAAAAATACAAAAATTTGTGAATAGAATTGATAGATTTCAATTTTTTACACTGTTTGAAAGATGATAATATATTACTTTGGGACATTGTGCTATAATAAATAGCCCGACCAGGTGAAAATTAGATTAAATTCGCTATACTGAACCGATTTCTTTGAGTTTCCGGCCATTCGATAGCTTAATTCTTGAGGAAAGTCTAGATCAATAGGTCCAGTTTCACCAGAGTGAAAATAGGATTGCTACGTTGGATATCCAGCGAGTATAATGTGTAAATAAATCATAAATTCAAGTCACCAAGCGAGCCAGTGGGTAATGTTTTAATTAATTATTAATTCGTGTAAACGAGCGAAGCGAATGGGTAATGTACTAATAAATCATAAATTCGAGCACCCAATCGAAGCAAGAGAGTAATGTATAAATAAATCATAAATTCCAGAGAATGATTAATAATTAATATATTAACCATACACTAAAGTTGCACCCGAGCAATAACATTTGTGTGTGATTTATAAAAACGTGGGTTTTTGTAATTGATAATATTAATACTGTACCTATATTCGCTGAATCCATATTGAAATTACTGAATATACATTTAAATACATAATCTGATCACCACGTGATTATATTTACATTTGTAATTATTTATATTATAACAAATAACACAAGCACGTCAAATTCTCTCCAAATTGTTATAATAACAAAACCATTAACTTTATAAAAACAAATCAATCTAAATATATATTTAACTCAAAAAAATACACATTCGGAGACAATATCACATCAGTCAACAAGTGTTTATGACTATGACGCGACATTATAATTTGTATTTTGTATGAAGCGATAGCGCGCAGGCTGCACATTACCCATTGATCAGGTTTGCCAGATTGCAACAGGCTAAACTTTAATTAAACTACCGCCTATTTTTCTTTAGGGTCACCAACAGTTAGGGTTATTTGGCCCTAGTACCAATTCATAATCAGTTTATTATTTTGAAATAATACAATTTTGTTCCAAATGATACTTTATAGTGAAGATCATAATTTAGCAGGAATTGTGCATTTTATAATGAAAGTTTGAAATTTGACACAGAGATATTTCTTTATATTGTTAAAAAAACTAATAACTTTAGGAAAATAAGTTTCAAAAAAATTGGTTGTCTGTGAAGTCGGTTTTCGGACGATAGTTTTACGTGATAACGTCATAAAGAAACAATGATGAACTCTCTGACGTCACGCGAGAAGAGAGAGAAATGCGTACAAGCCGACGCTTGGGCCGATCGTGCCTCTCTATCGCTTATACCGCGCTTTCGCTTGCACGCTCAGGCTCAGGCGGAACGTGACACTTTTTCGTGCGTGCAGCCGGTGTTTTATCAATTTATAAGACGTTATCACGTCAAAAATTGTTCCATTGTTAGATCTTTAAAAATTTGGTTCTTACATATTTCCGGGTATGTGAAAGGGTGGGCATATAGCCAGAAAAAGGGCCAAAAAGACGAGTACTTCATTCTGACATGAAATATATCTGGCAACCTTGGTGCGATGTACCTATAACTGATTAACATACTGAACAAACTTGTTTGCATGTGTTAGTACAGTATATTATTACCTTTTATACAGGTTGAGTCAACAAAAACAGATAAATTCAATGGCGTAACTAGAAGAGCTTAGCATACTAGCAAACGCCTGCATTTCGTTTTCGGCCCGGCGTTTGAACTAATAGCATTGAACAAATTACAAGTTCTAACAAATGTCGCTATTTGGTACTAAACAGTTTTGTTCGTTTGCTTCTGAACTAATATAGCTTTGAGTAAATTCTATCAGAAGTCAATTTTGTTTGTCAGATGTTGTTACGTGTTACTAAAACAGTTTTTTTGAGAAAATGCCGTAATTTTGTACAAAAAATTTAATAAACTATCCTATAGCGTAAGTTGAACCAAGCAAGACACATTTACAAAATTTTATTAAAATCTGTTTAGTGGTTTCGGAGATTAGCGCGGCCAAAATTGTGACGCGAGAATTTTATATAATTACTTATAAGGAGGTTGATCCGTTACAGTCCCAATCAAAAGTAAGTCGAATTCTAAATGGGAACTTTTCCATAATATAAATTTGTACAAAAGGTTATAAGTCAATGATACCAATAAATTATTGTCATAAAGGCATAAATAAATATTTTTTTAATATTAATTAATTATTTCTAACTTTTGAATTTTTTGTACAAAGTTAGGTTAAAAAAAATAAATTTATGTAAATATCTGTATTTTACATATTTTTTTGCAGTAAATAATAAAAAAAAAGAAATTAGAAGTAATAAAAATTAAAATTAAATCATTAAAAACTTGAAAATTCAGTTAAAATTGTCAAGAATAAAAGTCCATAATCGAAAAGTGCTATGTTTAATAATTTTTTTTATTGATTAAAAGTCTCCTAATTAAACTGGAAAAAATATTAAAATATGCGTAAGACATCGATGCTTTACATAGTTAGTTTTCGGAACTACTGACATTATTTGGTTATTTGTAAAAAATTAAAATGAACAGTTTGCATGCTAGGTTGACATATTTTCCATAAGACTACATGTAAAAGTTTTTTTTAATTTTTAACTTTATAAATCTAATGATTTTGGATTTCTTACAGAAAATTTTGTCATAAAAAAATCTATTAAAAAAACTTTACTTCAGATTTTTTTCATTATCTTCGTAAAACGGCTCAACCTCCTTATAAAGATATGTCAAATTTCAATATTTTTGAAGTTGGGATGGTTTTGTCGCCCAATTGGCTGGAATTTTTTACTTTGAGTAAAAATAGGTATCAAATTGGAGTGACTTATATTATAGGTGTAGTGTATTGCGGTGGTCCAACACACGATGTGTCACCAAAACACATTCGACGCAGCTGTGACGCAGGAGATTCTGGGTTGTATTGACCGTAAGTTAAATTTAGCATTTTGATTTGGCCGAAATGCAAATTCCACATCGCAATATATTTACTTATACCTATATGCGCAATAAAAAAACTCTCAAATAAGTGCCAGTCATCGCGTTTATCGTTAAAATATGTTTTCAAAGAAAGTTGGCGCATTTCTGTAAAGCTAAAAATGGAACTCACTGCAAATAGAGATTTCCAAAAATAAAATTATTATTCTAGAAGACTTTGTCGGTCGTCTGCCACTGTGAACTACCCCCTTACATTTTGCCAATAATGATTTATCATTATCATAGCCAGAAATGGAAATATTTTCTGAAAAATTGGTCGATATGCTCATTTTTTATTACTACTTATTTTATAAATAGGAACGTTGTTAATGCATTATTAAAAATGCAATTTCACCCCCGGCTATTGCTTACTATAATCTTGATGATAGTTTAATCGTTAGTTGTTAGTAGAAGTTTTGTTCCAAAATACGTATTGAGGGAGATTTATTTGGTTGAGGAACAATTGAAAAATAAACTTTACCAGAGTGTCGCTTGTGGCCAACGTTTCGAAAAATATATTTTCATCATCAGAACCTCAATGCAAGTTCAAATTATTGTAATATACATGATCATTTATTATGAATTTCCACAGTTTTTTTAAATTTAAAAATATCATAAAACCGTTTTTAAATAAAATTGTTCTGTTCAATATGAAAATAAATATTGTACTAAAAACTGTTTTATGATATTTTTAAATTTAAAAAAACATGTGGAAATTCATAAGCAATGATCATGGATATTACAATCTGAACTTCCATTGAGGTCCTGATGATGAAAATATATTTTACGAAAAGTTGGCCACAAGCGATACTCTGGTAAAGCTTATTTTTCAATTGTTCCTCAACCAATTAAATCTCCTTTAATCGTTAGAACCAGGATATTTAGGTCTCGGTTTTAGTACGCACTAGATGCGGTGATAACACCTGCTCATATAAAAATATTCCTTTGCAACATTGCTTTAAATAATGATTCCGTGAAGGAACATCACCAATCTTTCAATTAAAAAACGTTTTATCTCTGTCATTTTTTCAAACAAATTTTTTAGTTAGATTGTAGATTATAGATTATAGACGCTCAACAGCTGAGGTCGTCAGCGTCTATGTGTGCATTAGAGAATCTGCCAGTCGGCATACACAAATCGACAGGTTCTTAACGGGATAAATGTAAATTAATTCTTGAAGAAGGATGAAACCTGTGTGATGATATATCAAAACAGTAATCACAAATCAAAGCACTAACATATCGATAATCGTGCTGACATCATCAGAAGATAATTATCAAAACTTAAACTTTGCGAATAGTAATTTATGTATCTCGTTTGTAATGAAAGGTATTATTACGAGCAGTAACATGCTGTTAACACGGGCGATTTATCACCAGAGAAAAAAATATTTTTTTATTTTGTTTTGTCTATATAAGACAGTTATATCTATATATATAAAATGTTCGTTTGGCCGCGCTAATCTCCGAAACCAATGAACCGATTTTAATTAATTTTGTAAATGTGTCATTCTTGGTGCAGCTTACGCTATAGTATAGTTTTTATTAAATATTTTGTACAAAATTACGGTATTTTGTGAAAAAAACTGTTTTATTACCAAGTAGCGACATCTGTTAGAATTCTCTCAAAGCTAACTATTAGTTCAGACTCCGGACCGCAAACGAAATACATTTTTCACCCGGGTGCGATAGATATAAATCTATCGCACCCGGGTGAAACCGGGACGGACCGCTACTAGTATATATATAATTCGAGAAAGTCACTCTTAATTAACCAATTCTAAGAGTCATAGAAAAACGGTCATCATATTTAAAATTAAAAATACTAGAAAACATGTTGCTATTCTTAGACGTGTTATTGACCTTAGTTCTCAGACGTCTTTAATCTGCCATCTCTCTCTTACGCATAAAACACTCTTAGTTAAATTACAAAGTAAACTTCAGGCAGGTACAGTTTCTATAAATAAATTTATTGGACATAAATTTTATGCCAGCAATCAACAGATTTTAAGTAATCTTAACTGATTGCACTTTCAAAACGGAATTTTATTTTTAGCTCTTAATGAAAACTTGGCTTCATTCTCTATATGTTTTAATTATAATCTACCTACGTCTTCATTATAGAATGGTTTAAAATTTCTTTATAAAATGTTTGATTAATAATATAGTCTTCCTAAAAATTATTTGAAAGCTTATCTTTTTAAATAACCAGGAAATTAACACACATTTACCAAAAACATCGTGAAAAAAAAGAATCATTAAAATTTATAATCACTTTTCGTTTCATCTTTAAAGTTTAAACATCAATTTTAAAGAAATACTCAGCTGTTATTGGATTTCTACCAGCACAAGCACGAATATGTTGCGTTATAAAATCTTATAGGTACCGACTTCTTTTTCAAAATCAATAATATGGGCATACAGCCAATTGAATCGGGCGATGCAGAAAGGGAATATGTCCCAATTTGATACTTTTGAGATAACTGAGAAAAACTATTATTTTTGGTAGTATGTTAATATTTCTGCATTTTTCTTTTTTCGTTTTGTGTAAAACATAGTTTGGCATCATTTAGAACATTTTAATGAAAATTTGCAAATTCTATGAGAGCTACATACATTTATTTAAACAATGGACATATGCCCTTTCTGCATCGATTGGGTTTTATGGTGACACAAACATAAAAATAAATTGTTAATATTTTTTCTGAACAACTTTATTGTCAAATACAACTTATCTATTCATTATCGTCGTTGTCTCCATCTCTATCTGTAGATGGCCAAGATACTATTTTAGTATAAAATTCCTGGTATTCTTCGGGAATGTAGGATACAACTTTTTGGATATCTTCGATTTTCTTTTTGTTAATAGGAATAGGTCCCCCGTATGTCTTTGTTGTGGGAAGAGGAACTGGCTCCTTCGCTAAACGAAGCCGGAAAGTGTGCATTGTTAGTCCGTCTATAAAATCATACGCAACAATAACACCTTGTTTGGAGTTATCAAAAGAAAACTGCATAAATTTGGAAATCGTGAAGTTCTGTTTCGCGTCTCGTGGAGTTCTTTTTCCTGATGATTCAATAGATACAGCATTCTTCTTCCAACGGCCTGGCCACCAGTTTTTACAGTCTATAATTTCCTCAGTTTCGACCACTTTTATTTCAAATTTTTCTTTCTTGCGACTCGATCTTTTAATATTAAGAAGTCAATAACGTGTACACTGCACTCTCTGAATTTCAAATAAACACTGCTTATTAATCACTTCTCTGTGCTCTGTATTGCACTAAAAACAGCTGATCACTGGTAATTTTCTAGTTGCAAGTTGGAACCATTATATAGCAGAAAGGGAATATGTCCAGGACATGTTACCTTTCTGTACTATACTAAATATTGAATACGCAAAGCATGCTTTATTAAGCATCGGACATATTTCCTTTCTGCACCGATCGATAGAGCTTGAAAAACTAGTGCCAAAACATGTATAACATAAAAATGGCTATTTTTGGACATATTCCCTTTCTGCATCGACCGGTTCAATTGGGCGACAGGTTTATTCCAACTTCAAAAATAATATCAAAATTTGACGCCATTAACGACTAGGAATAAATATTATATTTGCTATTGGGTTCCGTTATATGGACGGAGCTTTAAAAACATGGATACGATGGGGTATAAGTTCCCACAGTCCCTATGGTAAACAGTGCAATTGTGGATCTTTTGAAATGCAATAAAATGAATTAAATTATCAGCACAATATGATTGGGCTGATACAAATCATCGAAAACGGAATTTTATTGAAGGGGAACATGTATTTAATGCCGATCATATCATAAAATTAGGAAAAAAGTATGTGAAACAGAACCTTCAAACAGGTGAATTTTGATGCTTTCTATTTACAAAGTTCCGATTTAAAGAGTAATCCACATGAAATAAGTAGTAAATAGAGATTATTATTATCAAATATCAATGTAGTCTTTGATGAATGTTGCAAAGATGTTATTGAAACATTACTTTATTGCAACAGTGAAGTTCCTAGCCAAGAAATAGTCATCTGTCAAAATGTATTTTCAGTTTGAAGTTAAAGATTTTTTCTACGAAAATTCTTAATGTTATTTAATAATAATAACTATTCACTTAATAAATTAAGTTGTCAATATTAAGACTAAGTATAATCTACTTACTTGGTAAAATATCTAATCATCTGCATTGAAATGACGTGGTACTATTACAACCTTTCACTACCTTTTTGTTTGTGTTTGCATGAGGTGAAAACTTCGCAAGTTCCATGATAATAAGTCATTTATTAATTTATTCACAGTACGATTCATAATCATGTTTATCTGATTAAAGTAGTAAAGTAGTCCATATAAATGATCCCTATTGGTTTGCATAGTTACATAATATGGTTTCATATCCAAAAATTAACAGACGCATACTTGTAAGCTACCTAACTAATTTCATTCCTACAAAACTTTCTTGCAAAAACAAATAGAATAATAAACCGTTATGAAAAGTATACCATTATTATATAAAAACAATATTATAGCATATATCTCTTCTGCGCATGCATCGATTTTTTCCCCAAAACAGTAGGTTTCTTCATATCTGGATATCAAACAACCTCCCAAAATCCGCTCATCCGTTTGACATGTATCGTGTTCACAGACAAACAGACGCACATACTTTTTTTTTTTCAAATATATGTTTTTCACGGTCTAAAGTAGTTGCATGCATGGAGAATTTCTTTAAGTCAAACATCTAATTTAATATTTTTAGTATTCCGTACGTAAATGGAAAACTTATCTCCTCACTTCGGTGTCTGTTTTTCCGTCTGTCCGTCAGTTTGTCTCTCACAAGCTTCCAGAACCAAACGGTACACGCTGAAAACTTGATATTTGGCCTAGCGTTTTTTAAATAATAAAATAAAAATTCAAACGATGCTTTTGCCAGCGATTATTTTCAAATTAGAAATTGGAAACCGGAGGCGAGGGGGTGTAATTGAGGAGCGATGGAAACTACATATAAACAACGGCATAGCTACCGATCAGCAATTCTCATTTGTCGAAAACGTAATTTCAACAAATATAGCTTTATACCTTTAAAAAATATCGTTACTGTTTTAAAAATCGGCAGGTTCTGATAAATCCTGCTGTGTAATTCTATAATTAATTAATAGACAAAGGCAAAGTTAATAAATTTTCTAAACTTAACAAAAAAAAGAGCAGATAATCTCTACATTAAAAATAAATAATTATTAAAAAAGCACATACCTCTAATATCATCTATATCAATAAAGGAATCAATTTGGACATGCGGGATCTCCAAGGATGGGGAGCTCAAATAACCTCTCGAACTCATTTTTAATATTCACAACATTCTACACACACTGTAAAAAATACACAAAAGAAAAGAGCGGTACACCTTTGTCTTAATAAATAACGAAATAAGTCAGACACAAAAACACCTGGAAAAATGAAATTAATCACGTCTCGCACAAAGCACCGTATAGTTACAACAATAAAATACAAATAATTATATTATTCGTCGAGATTTCAGTGAAAATGTTTTTTCTGTCCGGTCAGAATCCCGTCGACACGGCTTGGTACGAATAACAAACATATGTTTCCTGATGTCTCTATGTTAAACTATAGTCTATTTTTATTATTATATATACATTTCAGTCTGTGTACAATATATATCACGCAAATATAGGTGCCAATTAGAAGTAGGGAAAAGTGTACACAATAAACAAATTATTAACTGAATATTTATAGTAACACTCTAATTGGCATACAAATTTTATAAACCAAATATTCGCGATGAAACAGTATAGTAACTAAATGATAATGAAGGTTAAATTTTGATTAAAAGAACTTAAAGATGTATGTGGTATACAGTGGCAGACAAAAGTATGTCCATAATCGCATATTAAAAGATGGTAGCAACAGCGTCAAATTATAACAAAACTTCTATTTTGGTACTATAATTGTTAAACTGAAATACATATTGTATAACTAGCATGGAATAAATATCGTGACAGCGTTACAGTAGAACAGTAATTAAACCTTTCAATTTCAATGGTTATTTGTCAAAAGTAAGTGGTAGTTATGGTAAAAATGTTTATAAACCCTATATTTCGTGAATGCGCTATTATAAACTCTGATACTTTTCACCAATAATTTTTTTCTCATGATTTTCAACGTATGACAATGGAAAAAATTTTGAAGAGAGCTTCTTAAAAAAACGACTAACATATTCTACAAAATTACGATTTTTTCTCGGTGGTATTAGTAGGTACGTATTTTACCGGTATTAAACTATGAATGGCGATTTTCCAATAAAAACTCATGTCAATTTCTCGGTGATTTGATACACCCCTCATACATCTATAGGTACTGAGGTATCAGTTACCGTTGAAAATCATGGTGCCATAATATCACTGTATGGCGAAACCAACAATGTATGGACGAACTCTTCGTCAACACTCAATACTAAAGAGTATACCACAGGATAGTCTATGTGAAAGTCCTTAAATCTGAATATCCCTACATTTTTTTAAATTTTTTATAAACACCAAGTGTCCATTATATACCGTATGTGTTATGTTTTAGGGTTGTACACATCAATAAGTAAATACATTTTGTTAATTCACATGGTTTACACAGTGTCGGCGTCAATTTAATTCTAAAAACTAAAAAAATAAAAAATAATTAATATTTAAAATTTAATTAGCTTTTTATAAAATCTTTCAAAATCATTAATAATTTTGAAACATTTTATAAAAAGCTAATTAAATTTTAAATATTAATTATTTTTTATATTTTTTAGATCAGTTCTGAAGAAGGTCCACATCAGTAAGTAAATACATTTTGTTAATTCACATGGTTTACACAGTGTCGGCGTCAATTTAATTCTAAAAACTAAAAAAATTAAAAATAATTAATATTTAAAATTTAATTAGCTTTTTATAAAATCTTACAAAATCATTAATAATTTTGAAACATTTTATAAAAAGCTAATTAAATTTTAAATATTAATTATTTTTTATATTTTTTAGATCAGTTCTAAAGAAGGTCCACATCAGTAAGTAAATACATTTTGTTAATTCACATGGTTTACACAGTGTCGGCGTCAATTTAATTCTAAAAACTAAAAAAATTAAAAATAACTAATATTTAAAATTTAATTAGCTTTTTATAAAATCTTTCAAAATCATTAATAATTTTGAAACATTTTATAAAAAGCTAATTAAATTTTAAATATTAATTATTTTTTATATTTTTTAGATCAGTTCTGAAGAAGGTCCAAATCCGGATTGAAACGTTAATGTATTAATTATATATTTTTTTGTTAATATATTGTCTGAAAAATTGGTCGATAATTTTATTTATTAATATAGGAAATGCTAGGTCCATTTATATTTTATATACTATTACCTCTTTGGGGGTGCCAGGTCAAGCACTTAATTAAATACAGTATAATATTATGTTTCAAACATTTTATAGTGGCGTCAAGATTTTATTAATAAAAAAATCCACGGAAACGGATTAATTCGTACATATTGCCTGGTGATAGGTATATGTTTAATAATTATTTTTCATTTGTAAATATGTAAAAACAATTTTTGTCAGCATATAAATTCAAAAAATTATTAATTTTTCTATCTTACACTTACCAGTACGTTGTTCTAAAGTTGTCAAAAGTGGTGTTGAATCAGGGGGTCCACTTGAACTGTCCCCATCACCGTCTGTTTCAAGATCAAAATGCACTGGATACCTTGTTTCCTGATCAATTATTTTGTTAACAAATGGTTCCTCCATTCAAATGACAAGAGAGCAGTATTATTCCTATATTTTTTATTGTAACTAAACAATTATCGCGACAAGTAGCAACTATTGAACTTGATTTTCGAATGGAAAATACATAAACACAAGTTACCTATTATTTAGAAAAAAATACTACAGTGAATTATCTATAACTTATGGTTAACTTTATCTTTGTTTTAAATTTTCACTCTGAACAATTATTCATTCATTAATGGAGGGATACTAGCGCACGCGAAACGTGTTTAATGTTTTTGATTCAGTCACGGAATAAAATTAACTCGTATAAATGTTCACACAGTATAAAACATACATACAGCTCAGCTGCACTTCATTGAATGAAAGAACAGACGTCTTTTTTCACAGTGTACGGGTTATTAACCTTGCAATGATAACGGATATTGAGAAACTAACGTGAAACAGTGTAAATAATTGAACTGTTACATTTTATTCGCTTGAAAACGCACACGATTTACATTAATTTTGTATTCTGACAATTAATGACACTTTTCCAGCTGATTCTGCAATCTATACTTACAGCTAACGTCGTGCGGATTCGTTGGAAAACGTTTCGTGTAATCCTGTACTCGTTATATAACTTCGGCTCGAGAATATTAAAATTACGTAATTCAATATCTTTTCAATCCGATGATAAAACTAAAAGGTTTTTTTTTTTGTTTTATATCCCACATCTGATCATGGATGTTTTGTAATGTTGTTTAGACCCCTTTCATGTTTTATGATAGGTACCACTTTTAAGTTACCCCTAATGTGATATTCTCTTGGATATGTGCAAACGATGTTTTTTTGAATTCAAATACAGGATTTGAGGCCAAAAAGAAAACAATTTTTATTTGCTTACTTTATTGATCAACGTTTCGGCATCAATTTTTGCTGCTTCTTCAGGTTCTTAAATTAGCAAGTAACGTAATTTAAGATACTGAAGAAGACGCAAATTGATGCCGAAACGTTGATCAATAAAGTAAGCAAATAAAAATTGTTTTTTTTTTTGGCCTCAAATCCTGTATTTTAATTCATTGAAGATACGAGGTGACACTATAATTAAAATGTTATTTTGACCCATTGTCATTTTATTTTTCAACGGAGCAGATTTTGACAAAATATGTTCTTGCATGCATTTTTTTATAATCCAAAACAATATAGTATTATACATCAATTTGAACAGAATTCTAAAATTTGAGAAACATTAAACGATTCGTTAAAATATATTTACATCAAAGTGAAAAAAAATGACCGCATATTATTATTCTACAACGGCGGCTTTTAATAATTAATGTTTCTCAGATGTGAACGTATTGATCAAATTGGCATATATTTCACTCAGCGTAATAAAAATATTATAAATAGTTCAATATGCAAGCGTACCCTAATATGATTTTTAAAATTAATTTCTTCAGAAGTTCGTATTTTAACTCAATATTTTTTTTTAATAAAAATTGCCATTTCTTTATATTTTTCTAAAATGATAATTACTATACTAACAACATAGGAGTACATCTAATATAAAATACTTATTTATGAATCGAACATTAATACACTAAATGTGGCTGAATGTCAAGGATTCATTATTTTACGTGCCAGGAAAATTGTATGTTTACACGTAAGGCTACTGCGCCTATCGATTGAGAGGAAAAGAGACTCTTGATGGAAACACTTATAGGCGTCTGCATTCTGGAAAATGTTAGGGGGGTCGCGTCGGCGTCGCCTACATTCGTCCGATTGTCGAGCACATGCGCAGAAATGACGTCACGCAATTCGATGTAGTGTCTGCTTCACCATTCACATACCGGATGGTACATCGAAATAGACATTTCATAATCGATGTTATGAAGTTCTAATTTTAGTAAATAAATTTTATTTTTATTGAGAGGACAAGCTTTAACTAAAGCGGAGTATTTTTTAATATATTATATTATCACTAATAAAGAAAAAAAATCATACTAAAACAAAATCATTATAAATTATGTTTTTATATGTTCCCTATCTTCAGCTAATAGGTAAATTACAATAATATTGGAGCGGAAAAGTAAAAAGTAATGGTCTAAGATCCCGATTAGGCTCGATCTTTACTCATCGAGTTTTCCAATTTAATAAATAAAAAAATTGATTTCTTGGCACTGCTATTTTGAATAAAAATTTAAGTTGTTAATTTTATTGTATTTATTTATTTAGAATATATGAATAATAAATATATTTATTATTCATAAATCATTGCCATGGTCACCTACATATTATATGTTCCACGTGTTCGCAATAAAATTATCTACCTACAGTTTCATATATGATAATATAGAAAACCCTATAAATGCAAAATACTAATTCGAAGTTGCCTGTCTATCTGTTTTTAAACGCTTTATATTAGTTTGGGTTGTAACTAACTATGTATGTATGTAACTAACTATGTATGTATGTCCGTAACGGAATCTTTGAGCATAATTTTCACCAATTTCCCGAAGTCTGATTAATTTGAAACTTTGCATACGTATCAAGGACCGATGACAATGCAATAATTTGATAACAGTTTCCCATTATCCTTATTAGGACCCCCAGGATTAATAAATTCTTTTATAGATCCTCTGTAGTAAACGCTTTATTTTCACCAATTTCCCGAAGTCTGATTAATTTGAAACTTTGCATACGTATCAAGGACCGATGACAATGCAATAATTTGATAACAGTTTCCCATTATCCTTATTATTAAACGCTTTATATTAGTTTGGGTTGTAACTATGTATGTATGTCCGTAACGGAATCTTTGAGCATAATTTTCACCAATTTCCCGAAGTCTGATTAATTTGAAACTTTGCATACGTATCAAGGACCGATGACAATGCAATAATTTGATAACAGTTTCCCATTATCCTTATTAGGACCCCCAGGATTAATAAATTCTTTTATAGATCCTCAAACTAAAAAGTGAAAAATAAAATATAGTTTAAAAAAAACTAAAAAACACGCTTTATATCGGACTAAAAAGTAAAAAATAATTGTTTTAAAATAAGCTTAAAAAGCGTTGGGCGCTCGATGTACGAAAATGTGGAACAAAGCGCCCCACGCTTTTTAAGCTTATTTTAAAACAATTATTTTTTACTTTTTAGTCCGATATAAAGCGTGTTTTTTAGTTTTTTTTAAACTATATTTTTTATGCCAGGAATCAAAATGTCGACCAAACCTTGGCATAGGTTTTACTTACGAATCGTAATTTTATCTAAAAACTCGATAACTACATTTCAGAAATAAAATTGACAACTTTAATTTTTTATTAGAAATAGCTGTGCCAAGAAATTAAATGGCAACCAAATCAATTTTTCTTTATTAAAACTTATTATCAAATTTCAAATTAGAAAACTCGATGGGTAAAGATCGAGCCTAATCGGGATCTTGTACTATAAGTGTAAATGATTTGAAAGATCCCAAGACATCTACGTTTTGAACAAAATTTGTTGAAACAGCACGCCAGAAACCGAAACAACTGAAACATTCTGTAAAAAATGGCACAATAAAAGGTCCTAATATTACTATTTCTGTCTAGCATGAATTGTAGGAAATCTACAGTTAGAAGATAAATATTATTGCAAATAATTATTGTTTTCTCACGAAAAAGTTGTACCAAATAATTGATAGGTATTTAAAATTTAATTTCGATATTGCCTTTTCAAGACTTGAGTTTATGATTATTATAATTTACATTTAATAACATAATGAATACGAATTACAAAAATACAGCTAAATCAAAAACGAAAACATTAATCGTTATCTTTCAAACGCACCGAATAATAAAATATAGACTAGGTACCTACCCTAATGTTTCCATTGCTATAAAAAATCATTTTTTTTATGTTACTAAACAAATATGGGAATAGAAATGCTAGGAAAACAGATTAAAAAATATCAAAAATACAGTCAAAAATATATTGACAGTTCAATTATTTTAACACAAATCTCCTCATCTACCTAAATTCTAGTGCTATATTCAAAGTAATTTGCATGTTACTAATGCAAGCATGAAGATTCTAACATAGATATACCTATTCATACAATTATAAACAGTCAAAACAAAAATAACTTGGGTCTATTTTTTAAAATAATACTCATAATCTTGACGGTGACATTTCATATTTCGCATTATATTTTTTAAGCAAAATATTTATCTATTTATTTTCTATTTTTAAAACAATACAGATTCAAATACTTTTTACTGAGATTGTGACAACAAATATATTATAAATGTTGTTATAAACTACTTTACTAAAGCTATAAATTTAAATTTTATTGCGTGACTTCACTACTAAAATCAAAATCACTTTCTTCGTTTGATAGTGGTTTTGTTTCTGGAGGTTGTCGCACTGATTCCGAATCAGAATCTAACATTTTCGATAAAGGTGGAAGTTGTTTTGTAATTAAAGGATCGGCGATCGCTTGACTTTCATATTGAACAGGTTGACCATCAGCCGAAATCTCGCTTACATTTTCAGTAACAGCCGACTCTTGACTAGGATCATAAATCTGATTAGGATCTACGTACTGACCCTGGCTGGGATCTACATATTCTTGTCCAGTCTGATCATACTGGGAAGTATCATAATTGCTCTGATCATATGTTTGTTGAGCTACTGGATCATACATTTGCTCATATCTTTCTCCTGTCGTTTGGTCATATTGACTATACAACTCGCCGGCATTCTGATCGTACGGCTGATCATATACTAATTGTCCTGTTGTCTGATCATACGCTTGCTGAGAAGACTGGTCATATATTTGACCAGTTGTTTGCTCATAAACTTGTTCAGATGTTTGCTCAGTCGACTGTTCGTATCCTTGATCGATATTCTGATCATCGGTTTGGTCATATACTTGCTCTGAAATTTGTTCAGTTGGTTGTTCGTAGCCCTGGCCAGTTGTCTGCTCATATTCTTGAGGATAACTTCCTTGTTCATAGTAATTATCGAACCTTTCACCCGAACCCTGCCCTTGACCCGAATAATTTTCATCTTGAAAATATTGGCCATCGACACCTTGTTCGTATTGTTGTTGCATACTGTCTGTGGTGTACTGCTGGTCATACCCTTCCTGCATTTCACTTCCCTGATATTCCTGCTGCTCCTGGTATTGTTCAATACCACTGTTCTGCTGTTCTTCCTGGGAGTTATTTTGATACTGCTGTTGAGAATCTCCTGGATATTGCTCCTGTTCATATAGCCCAGTGTTAAGTTGTTGTTCTTGTAGGCCCTGATCAGGTATCAATTCTGTTTCATGTTCATTTAAAATTTCTGTTGGTTGATCACCTTCCTCGACGTTTTTTTGATACATTTCCGCTTCTTGGTGACGATCGGTATTTACATTTTCTTCTTTATTTTTCGATACATATTTCTCCGAAATATTTTCATATTCACCAATATTACGTGTTTGATCGTCTTTATTTTCTATATTTGTTGGTTTTATCATATCGTTACTAGATTCATCAGATTTTTTATTGATGTCATGTCTTATAATATTTTCTGAATTATTTTTATCTTTTGTATCGGATATCAATATTCTTTCACCTTCTACCAATTCAGTCTCCGCATAATTTCTATGAACGGAATAGTCTGATTCGATTTTATCTTTAGCAATGCTAGTGTCAATATTTTCTCTGGATATTTCATTTTCAAAAAGCAAATTTGGCTTGGATTCACTGGTTTCTAAAGTTGGTGCTTTCAGTTCAGTAATGCGATCGCCTTGATTGGCGTTAATGAATAACACATCATCAGAATTGTCTTGTTCAGTGTTAATATGTACAATTTTGGATTTCATTGAAGGATGAACTGTCATTTCTTTTAATTTCTTGTCTCTCTCAGTTGCATTTAAGTTCATAATGCCCATCACGTTTTGATCTTGTAACACGGTATCATTTCCACTGGAAATTTTATCAACATGACTTATATTTTGCACTTCACTAAGGTTGTTGCTGTCAAAATTGTTAATCATTCCTTTTTTTTCATTCCCGTGGCATGAAGCAATGTCTTCATGACCATTTTGATTTTTTTCTAGATTTACTGTGTCGTTGGTAACATTTTCGTACATTTCCATTTTGTCTGTATATTTCCTGGGTGATGAATTTTCATTACCTAAAGTTATTTTTGGGGTCTCTTCTTCTTTGTCTTTATTCAAATATTCCCTTATGACTGCTAAATCGTTTGTATTTTCAACTTCAGTCGGTCTGTTTGAAAGTTCAGATTGTCTGTTTTTATTATTATCCTCTGCAGCTCTATTTAAGTAATCAGTTTTGATTCCTAAATTCTGTATGGAAATCGGTGGAGTTTCATTTTCTTCCTGGCGAGAGTACTTTTGTTTTATTTCTGGATAATTTTGAAATTGGCTTACTCTTGAAAATTGGTTTTTATCCGGCTGAGAAATATTTACTGATTGCATTGAATTATCAAATAATGGGTTGTTACTATTATTAGCCCTTGTTTGAAAGGGTTTTGCAAAAGGATTGCGTAACGGTTCAAATGAATTTTGAAGTACGCTTCCACTCCGAAAATGTTCTTGTCCTAGATTTTGATTCAAATTTTGCTGTATCGGTATTCTTTCTTTATGTATATTTTGTAATTCAATATTCTTATTTTCGAAAGTGTTACCGTCATAGTTTTGCAAATTAACGCTCGGATGGGCACTACGTAAGCTGGGTTGAATATTTGAATAATATGAATTGTCGGGCACTTGAGACTTATTATAATTACTATTTTCTGTATTTACGTATTGAAGAGTGTTATATTCTGTGAGATTTGGAACATTTTGTGAAGTTGACATCACTTGGGACTGAGTTATAGGATTTTGATTCTCGTACGTAACCGGTTTTAAATTTGATTCAACGTTTTCTGTAGTTTTATTTTTCCATGCAGGAGAATTTTTCAAAATATAATTTTCATATTGTCTACGTAACATTCGCAAACGATCTGTTTTTGCAGTTAGCATTGCAGCGCGACTTTCAATTTGATTTAAAATTCTAAGAATTTTTTCATTTCGGTCATTCCGAAGTCTGTCTTCCTCTAAAAATTGATTGTATCTTTCTCGTATCTGTTTCAGCCTCATCTGTTCACTTTAAAGAAAACAATCATAATAATAAAAATACCGATATAAAAAATCACATATAAGTTCAAGAACTTAACTTGACAACTTTAAATTGTTTCAGTGAATTAGGTAATTAATCAAATAATATGCATCGCATTACATTTTTTTAAATGAAAAATAATAATTTTAATAATAAGAAAGAGTTTACGGTAACTTGGTTGGGGACGTAATATGTTTGGATGAAAAGCTTTTTCGTAGCATAGGATCAAATACAAAAATTGCATTTACAGTATAAACTCTTTATAACGAAACTCAAGGGACCGAGCATTTTTTATCGTTATAGAGAGTTACCGTTATATGGAGTGAAGAAAGAAAAACAACCAAATTAACAATAATCTTCAATGTACTGTATAATCTCTTTATAACGAATTTTAAGGGACCGAACATTTTTTTCGTTATAAAGAATTTTCGTTATATGGAGGGAAGAAAGAAAAATAACCAATTTTCACAAAATTAATTTATTCCAAACACATATACCTATAGTTTGGCGTCATCAAGTGCTTGTTGAATAGATGGTGATGGTTCAAAATGGTCCTCTTTATGTCTGTAAACATTTGCTGACGCCTAAATATGAACATATTTCTTCGTAATAGGGAATGGCTGTTGCGTTATAAAGAGGGTATTAATGTATAGGTTTTAAGGTAAACCAACCAAATCGTAAAAATTTCGACGTTATAGGGAGTTTTTCGTTATAACGAAGGACGTTATAAAGAGTTTACACTGTATTATGCTGACGGTTCGACAAATATTTTTATCATCTTCGGAGCTCAAATGCGGTTAAGAATAGTATTTTTGTTAACTGTTTTCAATAGAAAATAATAAATAATTATAAATAAGATGTAAATGTTACAATGTCATTAATTCTTTTGAAGAATTAAGAATTGTCTTAATCAAGGTCCATACATTGGTAGGTATGATAAGATTAAGAAGGTAAGGAAAACGAAATAACAAATAAAGAGTACGACGCTGTTTACACAGCCAAATTTATATTTAGAAGCAAAAACAGTTTTTTTTTATACCTGGCAAATTTGCTCAATTAAAACTTATTTATATGATGAATTATTTTAACGTTATTTAAATACATCATGTCAAGTTAGGTACCTGGGTCCATATGCTATAACAAGTTGCACTTACGAATCTCTTGCAGTTCTCATCATTTGATTGAATTTTTCTTCTAGTTTTAGTCTTTCTTCCTCGCTGAAAAATAAAATGTTTACAGTTACTGTAATTTAACATTATTTTATTCCAATAAATTTTGAAAATTAATTTCTCTAATTTTCAATCTCATTTCAAGAAATCTTCGCAATGTTATACTTAAGAACTACATAATATAATATTTATCATATATGCTATCGATTTGAAATTTGGCAAAATTATAAAGCTTGTGTGCACCTAAAAGAAAAATCAAAATCACAAAAATATTTTCTGTATATTTTAAAGGGACTAAATATTAAAAGGTGGTATTTTTTCACATGGTCAAGTGGGATATCACATGAAAGGGCACTTGTTACAGAAACAGATTCCATAACGACATTTTGCGTTTAATTTTAAGTCGCGTTATAGTTTTTATATATAAGCAAAAATGTTCATTTGATGTACCCCCCTTCCTACATCCGAACTTTGTAGCCATTTTTTTAAACATTTCTATACTCGATAGAGGGTTTAGTAAAGATTACATGAAAAGTAAAGTAATATTTCTAGCAAAATAAAAACGTATTACCAACAAACACTATGCAATTGACGAAATCACTATTAATTTGTGCTATTATCATTTGCACTTGACTAATCTTTTATGGTTAATATACAGGGTGTCCCATTAAGAATGGGACATAGAACAACCGCAGATTCACCAATTCAAAATAAAACGATTAAGCGAAATATGCTTAGATAAAATGTTACTCGCTCTACCAGTGGCGTACGGCAGGAGTAAGTAATGCTTGTACCCCTTCTAAATGTTACGCCGCTGTCTAAATTTTAATTTTGACTATAATTTTAATTTTTTTGATATCTTCTAAGTCAATGATGTACACTTGTTAGTTTGTTGTAAAGTCATTGGTTTTCGAGATATTCGCAGTTAAAGATAGATAGACATGTACTTTTTACTTGTATTATTATTAATAATATTCATTTTTACAATTTTGTCTTAAAAAAACTGCGAATATCTCGAAAACCAATGACTTTACAACAAACTAACAAGTGTACATTATTGACTTAGAAAATATCAAAAAAATTAAAATTATAGTCAAACTTAAAATTTAGACAGCGGCGTAACATTTAGAAGGGGTACAAGTATTACTTACTCCTGCCGTACGCCACTGGTAGAGCGTACTGAACTATTTTTTTTATTGTTAGGTGCATTTTATGATATTTAACAAGTGTGCCGATTTGAGTAAAATTATACGGTGTATTAAAAAAAATTATGAACATTAATAATTTTTCAGTTTTCAACTTCAACACCCCGTATTTCGGAAACGAGTAACATTTTATCTAAGCATATTTCGCTTAATCGTTTTATTTTGAACTGGAGAATCTGCGGTTGTTCTATGTCCCATTCTTAATGGGACACCCTGTATAGATATACTAAACTTATTAACAAAATGAAAAAAAAAATAATAAAGTTACCTTTTTCGTAATTTATCCTGAAGTTCTACTAGTCGCTTATAATATCCTTCATTGTCATAAATTCGAGCCATTGTTTCAATATTAACAATGAATTATTTAAAAGCTAATAATATTTTCATTTTAGTTTGACAACCTTCACGCTCACTTGTCTCTTTAATAGTCAAAACTCTACTGCACATAACTAACTTGATACACTTTTGTTTTTAAATGCCGTAGAACAAAATTAGCATTGCGTGAAATTTATCACTCTATTCAGTTTACTGACGCGTACAAATTACAAATTGTGATTAAATGAAAAACTGGAGGGTAAACTTTTCAAAATCAATTAAATTCAATGGCTTAATTGTATTTCACCGGTATTACTGCAGTGGAATTAGTAAGAATTAGAGCAGTGTTTTCCAATCAAATTTTCCCAACCAAATATCAACAACAGTCAAACCATATATCAATTTAATCCCACCATTGGCAAGGCGAGGTAATGTATGTATTATAAAATAACGTTTTTAAATAGAAATATAGCTGCATAAAAAACAAATTGTCATTCAAACAGATCAAAATAATACAAAAGTCAGTGTGATTTATAATATATAGCGGCCCGGTCCGAATTTGTAGATTGCCACCGTTTTTTCGTTGACTTACGTTGCAAAATTAATCTCCACGAAAAACGCTTTTATTTTAACGTGATAATATAATATAGCCTAGGTATGTCCATTCTAAATATTGGTGTAAATTTTGAAATCGGATGAGTAGTTTCTAAGATTACTTCCTAGGCGCCTACATCCAAACTTACAAACTTTGCCTTTTTAAACGCTTTATATTAGTTTGGGTTGTAAATATGTATGTATGTAACTAACTCCGTAACGGAATCTTTGAGCATAATTTTCACCAATTTCCCGAAGTCTGATTAATTTGAAACTTTGCATACGTATCAAGGACCGATGACAATGCAATAATTTGATAACAGTTTCCCATTATCCTTATTAGGACCCCCAGGATTAATAAATTCTTTTATAGATCCTCTGTAGTAAACGCTTTATTTTCACCAATTTCCCGAAGTCTGATTAATTTGAAACTTTGCATACGTATCAAGGACCGATGACAATGCAATAATTTGATAACAGTTTCCCATTATCCTTATTAGGACCCCCAGGATTAATAAATTCTTTTATAGATCCTCAGATTAATTTGAAACTTTGCATACGTATCAAGGACCGATGACAATGCAATAATTTGATAACAGTTTCCCATTATCCTTATTAGGACCCCCAGGATTAATAAATTCTTTTATAGATCCTCAAACTAAAAAGTGAAAAATAAAATATAGTTTAAAAAAAACTAAAAAACACGCTTTATATCGCACTAAAAAGTAAAAAATAATTGTTTTAAAATAAGCTTAAAAAGCGTTGGGCGCTCGATGTACGAAAATGTGGAACAAAGCGCCCCACGCTTTTTAAGCTTATTTTAAAACAATTATTTTTTACTTTTTAGTGCGATATAAAGCGTGTTTTTTAGTTTTTTTTAAACTATATTTTATTATATAATATTAGTAGGTATACCTAATCCACAAAATACAATGAGATGTTTATCCCTTCCCCACAAAATAAGCTATCGAGTGGAAAAAACTGAATTCAAATCTTGTTCTACTAGTTTTGGCGAACACACAGACAGACATGAAAGGGAAATTTTAATTTATACTATATACAGGGTGAGTCAGACAACCCGTATCGGTCATTTTTTTCGAAAACGGTTAGTCGTAGAGAGTTGTGTCAAAAATCTGTATCATAAAAGCCCTAATGAAGAATCGAATGGTGATATTTTTCCCCCCGGAAAGGTCGGCTTCCCTGTTAGTTTGCTCCGGAATGTTAAATGGCACGATAGGTCGAAAGTGGCATTGTTGAAAAGATCTTTAAAAAATATGCAAGTTTTGTAGGACATTTTTTTTTTGTTACTGCCACCCCTGTTAAGTAATATTCGTTTGAAATTATTAAATCAACATATCAGAATAACAAACTTAATTTTAAAAGTAGGCATAGAACCTCCTCCTTTTTTTGAAGTCGGTTAAAAAATTAATAAAATTAAATTCTTACAGTGGCACATGCAATTTTTTTGTTACGCGAAGTTCCGTCAAAATGAGAGCAAGTTTGCGGAACACCTAATTTTAATAGCTAATTAATTGCCAATTGATTGTGGCAAAGGTAACTTTTTGTCACGCAACTTTTTTGTTACGCCCACAATAACTTCAGTGTGAATCCGAACCGCGTTGTCGTGATAATTTAATAATTATACGTTTTGGAATGGCACTAAATAATCGGCGCCTTTATAATACAAACGAAGACTAACTCAATATGCTTTTGGTACAAAACCGTTTTGAATCAGTGCGCGCGACCCAGTTTTATCAAAGCGCTAATCGTCGTTTATCGCGTAAAAACTATTCTGAAAAGTATAAGTATTTTTTTTTGAGAAACATTACGTTAGTTTCATTTTATTCCAAATGTAATTCAGACTTCTATTTGAAAAAGTTTAAGAACACTGAAATAACTAATATAGCCAGATTGCATGCGTCAACACAATGGGAGCTATTATAGGATAGTTTTAATTAAATATATTATTGGTGTTAAGGAACACCATTTTATCGTTTAAATTTAATTCACAAAGTTCTTGGTCTTGTATAATGAAAACGAGTCCTGCGTTTGGGAAATCGTTTTATTGAAAACGTTTCCGGTGGCGGTATTAATAATTTTATTGTTAGTTATCACGAAAATTAGTTATCGAAAATTGACGTTAGCAAATTTAAATTTCCTTCACAATATATATTTCGTCTATATAGTTCACATTGAATTATTTGAAATTAAATTCTAGAGAAACACTAAACACTAACTACAAAAAAAATAAAAAAACTTCTTTATTACCACAATTAAGCTCAATAATTCAATATTTTTTACACTTCACAATTTATTTGTCTCGAAGTTATTACTACTTCATTTATATTATATTTATCAAACTAGAAAAACTCAAAGTGTTTCGTAATAAGTAGCAAAACAACGCTTTTTTATTTTTCATTTAGTTAGTGTGAATATTGTGTAGGCATTATTATTATAAACTATTATTTAAAATCTTCGTTTCTTTCATAATGTATTTTGATTAACGTAGTAATTTAGCATTGTTAAACATTTTAAATATTTTTTTTTGTTATGAAAAGATTATGTCCGACTTCACAGTTGAATAATATAACAGCGCAGATGTTTCTACCCCTTTTAAAACTTGTTGGAATACTGTCATGCTTCGAATGTGGGGTATATTAGAACATTTTATTTTACGTTATAATATGAAAAATCAATATTACGTACAGTTTCTACATTGTTTAGAAACTATACCAGTAAACGAGGCGCCGCGTCTTGTCAAGGTAAAAGATAGGCGCATTGGTCCACAAATTTTGTAAATGAATAAATATAGACAGGAACATTGAGTAAGTATATTTCAAGAAACTATATAGGCTTATAACATAGTTAAAATTTAAATTTTTAAAAAATAAAATTAAAAATTTTAAAAACCCACGACGACAGTAAAAATATGTTATAATAGAAAAAGAATTAAATAAAATTCTAAAATCCCCCGACTTAACGCAGGTAAGTAACCAAAGAAAATCCGTCGCGGGGCTGCCATTTGGCTGCCCTGAAATGAACTAATATATTGCAATTTATATTCTTAATTCAGGGCAGCGAATGGCAGCCCCGCGACGGATTTTCTTTGGTTACTTACATGCGTTAAGTCGGGGATTTTAGAATTTTATTTAATTCATTTTTTATTATAATATATTTTTACTGTCGTCGTGGGTTTTTAAAATATTTAATTTTATTTTATTTTAAACTTTTTAGAGATTTCGTAAAAGTGTGTTTTGATCGTCTTGCCGAACTAGCGTACACAGTGTAACCATATCTGATACCCTAATTGTCGAATCGCGTTATGTGCGAGAGGGCTCATAATTGTGTTTTCAATAAATATCTATGTGTACTGCTGTAAAAACCACTACTAACGAACGCTTGTTAGATCTGTTTGTGCGTAGCACTTTTGTTATGGTATTTTAAATGTACGTGTAATGCTGTAAAAAGCAGTAGTTCCGAACGCTTGTCAGATCTGTTCGTGCGTAGCACGTTTGTTACGGTTTTTTGTGCAGTGCAGCGCCCCCTGGGGCGTAATCATCGTAATAATATCTATCTAAGAACCATCTCAGATGAATTACAAACCCTTTACAGAAAACCGCATCTGAATTGATCAAACCGTTTTCCAGATAAATGGCGACATTGATCGAGTGCACAAACCCACATACAAACAAACAAACGAACGAACACACAATCTCTCACCCTAAACGCATATACATGCCTCCGTTCCGTCGTGGGTAATTAAAAGAAAATAATGTTAGCCCATACCCCCTTCGCTTTTCACAGTGCAACAAAAACACAATCGCATCAACAATGTTGAATTACATAAAAAATTAAGACAAATATTGTCTTTAGTAATAAAAATTGAAATTAGATGTGCCATATTATTTTGATTCTTGGAAAAATTTGTTACATTGCATTCGGAATTGTTTAGAATCTAAACAATTCTTTATAAATCGGCAATTCTAAATTTCCTATAGATAAATAATAAGTCTTGACGTCATCGAAACTTTAGATGACTTAATGACTTATTTTTTCTGTAGAAAAGTTAGAATTGCAACCCAGGTTTACTCTCGCCAAAATATTTTCAAAACTGCTATTTAAAAATTCCGAAAAACTTATCGTTTCACAACTATTACGCAACAGAAATGTTTTGTGACATATGTTATAGTTGTACCTGTCAGAACCTAGTACAACAATTGCTAACATTCAACTTGGCCTAGTTTTTGCTACCAAACAAAATACTGGAACAATCAAGGACGTACTATTTACCCTTGTGCTGTACAATAAATTACGAAGCTGCAAATAGTAGTTTGTGTATCTAACAATAAAAGTTATTGTGCTAGAAAGTGACATTATGCTCACAACGAGCACAGCGAGTTTTATTCGAGTCGTAATATCATTACGTTCGAAACACATACTACATTTTTTTATAGTCCTATAAATAAGCTGATTTTCACGTCATAAGTAGAATTTTTAATATTTTTGACAAAACGTGCAATAAACTTCTTGTACATTTGCTGTCTGATAATCGGGTTGTTTACGAAAAATACGCCTACCTACCCATGATTCCGAGAAGTGACGTCAGCGAAGACCCGTGCTTTAGACCGCACGTCTAACCACTGTAGTTACAGTAGTGGCATAACATATTAACAGTAATAAACCACTTGCTGTAGTCCAAACGAGATTACAAACAAACATACATACTTACATACATACATACAAACTTACAAGTGAAATTAATAAAAAGCGTGTAATAAGAGACGTTGGTATATTTTTTACGCTCTTTGTTGCTTACGCTCACCGCACATTGAGTAAATAGACAAAGCTTGGTTTATTAAAGTGAAACTTTTATTCTATCGCCCCCAATTTTTCTGACCGTCTGTTGCATGTCGCATTACAGGCGGCCGCGGAGTAGGGGTAAAGTGAAAGGCGCTCGGAGTAGGCGCTCGGTAGAGCAGCCAAGGCCAATATGGCGGCGCCCATGGTTAGCATCAGCTGACCGTGTAGTATGTATAACACATAGTCAGTCTGTCATGCGGGCAAGTGCTGTACAGTGTTTACATGTTTTTATTCGTGTATTCATGTGAATATTGTTGTTTATATTATTAATCGTGATGGATAAGTGTCTACAATCCAACGCCTACTATCCAATAAAAGTTTCACTTGCGTCGTGGTTTCTTAAAACCACACAACTGTTTTTTAATTTATATGTATATAAACAAAAATATTAGGAGCACTGTGGTTTGAATCTAATAAAAAATAGAGAATAGTTACTTCTTACCACAACAAGTTTATTAGTGGATGTACATTTCGAGAGCTATGTACATCCACTAATAAACTTGTTGTGGTAAGAAGTAACTATTCTCTATTTTTTATTATATGTATATGTAAAAAGAAAATATTTGGAAAGGATCAACATTATGTCAACAGCCGTCGAAGCAGGCAGTGTTGTATTATGTAAAAATCCCACAAGTTATTTTCACATAAATATAGGCAGCATTTAATTAAATAAAAAAAAATACGCGTTGAAATTACTTGTAAAACATTATTTATTAATCTTTAAAAGGCAAGTAATAAAATAAAAACACCAAAATGCCTTAACAAATAAAATACAAAATTACAGATAAAAATAGTATGGAACAATTATATTTAACTACAGATTAACAAACTATTTTCAAAAGAAAAAAAGAGCAATGGTAGTATTGCACTTTGTTATCACAATATGAAATATTACAGAATGAACAGAAGCGATTGACATTATTTAATAAATTTTCAAAATCTAAGAGTGGCTCATTTTTGGCGTCATTTCAATTTTAAATAAAGTGAATATTTTCTGCTCACCCAGTGCAGTTTACAATTTATTTCATACAGTGCAGTTGTTTAAATTTACAGTGTAAACTCTTTATAACGTCCTTCGTTATAACGAAAAAATCCCTATAACGTCGAAATTTTTACGATTTGGTTGGTTTACCTTAAATCCTATACATTAATACCCTCTTTATAACACAACAGCCATTCTCTATTACGAAGAAATATGTTCATATTTAGGCGTCAGCAAATGTTTACAGACATAAAGAGGACCATTCTGAACCATCACCATCTATTCAACAAGCACTTGATGACGCCAAACTTATCGAAAAATTCCTATTATTTAATGAGGATTATTCCACCACATTGAAAAATTGGTTATTTTTCTTTCTTCCCTCCATATAACGAAAAAAATGTTCGGTCCCTTAAAGTTCGTTATAAAGAGATTATACAGTACATTGAAGATTATTGTTAATTTGGTTGTTTTTCTTTCTTCACTCCATATAACGGTAACTCTCTATAACGATAAAAAATGCTCGATCCCTTGAGTTTCGTTATAAAGAGTTTACACTGTATTTAAATTCTGCACAAAGTTGAGACAAAGAGATTGTAGATTATTGACGCTAAAGAGCTGAGTTCATCAGCGTCTATCAAAGTTGAAAGAATGTATATCGAGTATTGATTCTGAGGAATATATACCTACACATTGTAGATTCTAGCACAGTTATGAGCAAACGGGGTGAGGGAGTGGGGGTTGTCACAATTTCAAAAATATGCAGAGGATCGCGAATATTAGATTAAATTTAAGAGAGCTAGGTGGTGAATATTGAAGTATCTTTAGAGAAGGGTCCAATTAAAATAGCATGATTGCTACCTTAATAGTCCGGGAGTCAGGTCAACATTTGGTCAATTATTTCTTCTCGAAAGATAATAATTAGTGAGACGCATCAGGGAGTTGTATCATAAAGCCTCGTGAGCGTCAGCTGCGGTAGCCTTCCACGCACGGAGAAAAAAAAAAAATTTTTGGTCATTTCCTCCCGAGTAAAAATTTGTCAAACTATAGCTAAAGCTTATGTGATTTCTTTTTGACAGATCTGCAGAGCAAAAGACCAGCTGAATTTTTTTTAAATATTACAGAAACTAAAAACATTTTGAAAAAAAAAAAATTTCTCTTAACTTTCTTGTAAAAACAAATAGAATAATTAACCGTTACGCAAAGTAGACCATTATCATTTAAAAAAAAAAAAAAAAGTTATGGCATATTATATCTCGTCTGTGCATGCGCCGATTTTCCGCAAAAATAATAGGGCTCTTCCTATTAGCATATTAAACATCCTTCCAAAATTTGGCTTCAATCCGCTGAGCGCTCATCCGCTTGACTTGTATCGTGTTCACAGACAAAGAGACTAACAAACAGACACACAGACTTTTTCTAAAAATATGTTTTTTTGGATTCTAACAGTACTGAAATAACGTGGGTCTGGCGGGTCTAGGATTTTGGTCTGTAAGATTAGGAATGATTTTATGTAAATACCAGAAATTAATAAATTCAATTTTTTTAGCAGAGTTTAGCCTTACATGTTTTTTCATTCAAAGATTAGATATATTATATAGAATAAAATCTTTAAATAGCTTTCAATTATTATTATATATAAAATAGATTCCACCGATTCTACTTTTATTTATAACGAAATGATATGCAGTGGCGTATTTTAAAATTTGGCGCCTTGGGCCTGTAAGGTTTGCCGCCCCATAAATTAACGATAAAAAAGCAAAAATCTTTCATTTACGAAAAATATCCGGCAGAGTGTTGATGTGGGCCGCCTCTCGCAGCTTGCCGCCCGGGGCCTTGGCTTTTTTGGCCCTTGGGTAAATACGCCACTGATGATATGCCTTTCTTAATAGAAGACAACTGTAGATTAATTATTATATAAAAGGCGTAAACACGATTATTAATCACTAAATTCAATTGGATTTGTTTAAGTTATTTTAAGGTATGTACTTTGCTTATTTTTGTTATATTTTTATGTGTTCACTAGTTAAATATTGTATCTTTTTGTCATGCCAGTATAATGGTAGCATACTGCATAGTGTAGAACTATACAAAGTCGTTTCATTTCTACTTTAAATTGATTTACACTAGCACAGTGGCGGCGTTAAGGGACTCCGAAATGGATACGCTCCCCTACGAAATATCTTCTTAAAATACTAAAATATCAAGTTGTCTTATTACGATTTCATAGACCCTATGATCTATTGGACTAAGAGCTGGCTACGGAAAAAATTGGTGACTCGATGCATAGCTGAAAATTTGCAGAATAATAGGAGATAGTACAAGTAAGTAGGGAAAAAATTGCCAGAAGGCTAGGCGGAAGATAAAGAGCCGCCAGAAGGCGCTAATATTGCGAAAAATCAGTGCACTTCTGGCAATTTGTATACTTATTCTGTAATTCAAAACTAGATTATATATTATATATATTATACATTATATAGTTATAAGGGCATACTGAAAATTCAAACATGATATAATAATTACATTCGACAAATATTCAAAATTATTAATGACATTTTGATAGAAATAAAATTAAAAAAATTAATAAAATTACTTTGTTATAACAACGTAATTTTATTAATGAAAATATATGACGATTAATTTTATTTCTATCAAAATGTCATTAATAATTTTGAATATTTGTCGAATGTAATTATTATATCATGTTTGAATTTTCAGTATGCCCTTATAACTAAATAATGTATAATATATAATCTAGTTTTGAATTACAGAATAAGTATAGAAATTGCCAGAAGTGCACTGATTTTTCGCAATATTAGCGTCTTCTGGCGGCTCTTTATCTTCCACCTAGCCTTCTGGCAATTTTTTCCCTACTTACTTGTTCTATCTCCTATTATTCTGCAAATTTTCAGCTCTGCACCGAGTCACCCATTTTCTCCGTAGCCAGCTCTCCGTCTATATGTACGTACCTGCGCACATATTATGAGAATCGAAACAAAATGGAACTTATTGGAAACAACCAAAATAATATGGTTGAATTGTATGAATAAATACCTATCTCACTTTGGATCATTAAGAAACCCAATTTATCAGTGCATATTATTAGAAAAATATAATTTTAGTTGCCGAAAAACCATAGAACTATTAGATAAAAGTAAAACTGATGTACTTCATAAACTCGAGTGACTAATACGAAGATTTTTCTATGATAAAAAAAAATTGCACACTAATTGGAAAACTCATTTGATATAAATGAAAAATATAGTATTACAATGAACAAGATTTTTTACAATTTTTATCACTTTAGATATGTTAGTGATTTACAGTGAATTAACTCAGACCCCATTTTGTGTCGTTTTGATTTATAAATTGTAATCGATATCAGACCAGTCGTCTATGATCGACTATCTATAATATATTTATAGCTGACAGATTCAATAATTATTAAAATATAATATACATATTATGCAATATACCTACACAATAAAGAATATTATAAATTATGCTATTTACATTACTAATTTTATCGATAGTATACTCTATTGGTTTGGGAAAGAAACTTGAAAATATTAATTTACACCCAAATATTTTCCAATTTCTCGTCAATAGTGTGTTTTATCGGTAGATGTTTAAAATAATAACATTATAATTCTCTTAATAATCTGTCATCCCACTATGAATATACAAGTGTGACCATGGGTGAATGATTTGTATTTAAATACTTTTAAAAAGTATTTTTTACAAGTCTATCTTTATGTAAGTGCTCTAAGCACTGAGCAACTGTCTACAAGCACTCAGTATTGTCCAGTTCTGCAAGGTAGGTTGATGTGAAGGTATCCATATTAGACGGAGAGCTAGCTACGGAAATAGGTTTGCAATTTATAGAGCAACGAAATCCCCCTAGTTAGTGTGCCATACTATCATTATTAATTAATCCGGGCGCCTGGCAGCTGTTCAGCGGTGGGTGTGAGAGTGGATGGGCAACAAAGGGGTTGTAAAATCAATTGACGGTGTGCAATTTATAGAGCTCTGTGTTTGGTGTAATATTATAGCTAATTATGTATTTAATTCGAATATAACGTTGCCAGGCGTTTTAATTGGGGGAAAAGTAGTGCCAGGTAACATCCAAGGTGCGGGGAAAAGTGCCAAAGTCGTCTCATTTATAGAGGACAGGGCCTATACTTTTTTCATTAGGACGAGTATGAATAAAAATAAGCGTGGTAGCATTAATGCTTCAGGTATACTTTATTTATTATGTAATAAACTAATTAAGAATGATATCGTTGCAAGATATTATATATTGATAACTTTTCATTCACGTTTCAGGTCACAATAAAATTTGACCCAGTAAATGAGACGACTTGGCACTTTTTCCCGCACCTTGGATGTCACCTGGCACTACTTTTCCCCCAATTAAAAAGCTTGGCATTGTTATATTCGAATTAAATACATAATTAGTTATAATATCACACAAAACACAGAGCTCTATAATTTGCACACCTTCGATTGATTTTACAACCCCTTTGTTGCCCATCCACTCTCACACCCACCGCTGAACAGCTGCCAGGCGCCCGGATTAATTAATAATGATAGTATGGCATACTAACTAGAGGGATTTCGTTGCTCTATAAATTGCAAACCTATTTCCGTAGCTAGCTCTTGGACTATATACTACTGTATAGTGCAAACAAAATATCAGTTTGTCAGACGCCGGCCGAACTGTATAGCTTTGCCCACTTGCACCAGAGAAGAGTATGTGGACCCCTTCGAATATACTATTATGGACCTCAGTTTATGAACCGCAGTCTATGCAGTTCTATGTTCATTTAAACTCTGCCTTTTACTTCATAATTCAAATGGACGGTTAAATTATTATTTTCAAAATTTTAATTGTTAAAAATAATATTCTAGTTACATGTTTTTAATATTTCAACTATTACGCAAAATGTATTTCGATTAGCATAGTTTCAAAAACGCATCCTCGACACAAAATAGGGTCTTCGCGAATAGCATTATCATAGTTATGCAAAGCAGATCTTTACATTTATAAAGCTAATGATAAAAAGCTAATTCTGATATTAACATATATGATATAGAAGATGCAAAAAATTGTTTAACTAACTTGCGGCTACACATTTAATTAAAGTAGATATGCATTTTAAGTTTTCCTAATTTCTTCTTAAGTTTTTTATATAACAAATAAACACATATTCAAAAATATCAAATACAGATAATATGCTAAAAAAGTATTTTTTTCTTATAGGTAAAGTCCCGATTATCCAACATAAACAACGACAGTCAGATAAATGAATATATCTGATAATATGGAAATACCGGATGCCAAATTAAAGAAATACACCGAATGGAAGCCCAATATAAATTTTACTTACTAATACTATCCAGCTTGTACTGTAGGCAAGAAACACATTTACAGTTGAACTCATGTGTTTTCAACCTGTCGGGAAATCAACTCTTGTATTGAACTTCTCCTTCTCCACACTTCGCGGTAGTCATAGACCAATTGGTATAAAGCAATTATTAATTTGAGGTTAAACCTATGGGTTAAGCGTTGTCAAACGTATTTTTTCATTGGTTGAGTAGCGTAAAAGGAGATACTTTACGTGAGAAGTAGGGACTAAAAACTTGAAAATACGTAATCAGCTGAAAAGAGATTGTGTTGAAAATACATGAACCCGCCTGAATTTACTTTACATGTAATCACATCAACTGCGTGAATATATGGTCAACGAAAAAAGTATTAAAGTTTTTTTTTTTTTTTTTTTTTTTAATATATAAAAATATATATATAAAAAAAAAAAGTTTTTTGTGAATAATAAACTGCAATGTCGGATAACCGGCACTCCACTGTAATTTTACCTAATTCCAATAAACCTTTTAAATAATAACAATAAGATATTATTAAATTAACATTTAAATACCTATCTAACTTTTTTCTGAATGTTAAGGCAAATATTCAGTACAGAAAAAAGTTATGTTTACTGGGTAATAAGTTGATAAAGCAATTTTGCTAATGCTATTTACCCGGTAATATGCTGATAAAGCAATTTTGTCAATGATATTTATTGGGTGTCAGTCTTACTAAATACTATTATTCATTATTACACAAAAAAAGGAAACTGCATTTCAAAAACTATTTGTCACCGAATAAAATTTAAAAAAAAAATAATGATAATAATAAAAACCACCTCACAGCCTTAAAGTATTTTGTGACCAAAATAATATGTAAGAACATTATCTTCCGCTCAGTATATAAAAATAAGATTCTTATGAAATGTTTAACGTTTTACGTTCACAATATTATAATAAAAAGGTAAATAAACGTATATTATTTTATAAAAAAATCTAACTAAGTAATAATATTTGGAACATTTTACTATATGTTACAGCCTTTAGTACCTCAGGAGTCAGGACATCAACAATAAATAACAGAATAATAAGAATAGACGAACGTTCTTAAATTAATGCTAGAAAAAATAATCACTGAGAAGCAAATCAAAAGCACGTCAATATATAAAAATGCAAACATTTAAAATACAGCAAAGTATCTGTAACTCGAAATCGAGTAATTCAAATTGATTTTTTTTCTATATCTGAATTACCGACGTAATCTGGATCGGTATTATGCATGTTATTTAAATTTAAATCGACATTTTGGAAATTTACGTTATTTCATTTATTTAAGATATTTCTTACATTGTTTTGTTTGCACCACCCAGAATTATGTTAGTGAACTGCCCCGGGGCAGGGTAGGCTCAATATATAACTATTAGTTAAATAATAATAAACAAATTTCTTTAACCAATACTTGCCCATTCAGCCTGTTCTACCCCGGGGCAGTTCTGGATGCCGAAAAGGTTATTAGTGACGCGATGAAATATTGCGGATGTCGTGAATCAAGGAAGTGATGCAAAGTTTCACTGTCAAATATAGGTATTAAAGTAATTTTTCTTTTCTGCTGATAACATTTTTTGGAGGTTATAATATGTAGCTGTCATTGAATTCAAATCCCAATGTTAGGTTAGTTCCAATAATAGAACCACACACAGTCTTGTCACTGCGCAAGACTAATTTGCGCACTAGCTCAAAAATAGATACTGCGCAAGACAGTCTTGCGCAGTAACACTGTCTTGCGCAGTAACAAGACTGTGTACGGTTTTATTACCGTTCGCGGCTGCTTGGAACGAACTTGTTATTAGTTAATATTCATAAATTTAGATTTTTTAAATTCAGAATGCTTTCAGTTAAACCCGATTTAACGAAATTTTACTGTATTTCTGTAGGTACGTTATTTAAAGAAACCTATTGAGTTTGCATTTTAATTGGAATAAAAATAAAAATGCACTGAAATTGCTTATCGCTTTAAGAATAGAAGCAAAGCAGTAAAAAACAATAATACCATAATAAAAAGAACAAATTCCTTACACACAGTACCTGAGGAGACTGTAATGTCTTTTTCTTAACTCGTACCATACTTATCAGTTTCAAAAGTTCCCTTTTGAAAGAAAACTGAAAATTCCAAAAGAGCAATTTTAGTAATTTTATGTGACAATGTTTGGCAGTCACCGGAATTCGAGCTCGTAATTCCATCAGAAATATACAACGGACAGTTCCGAAGCGTTGAGCAAATTGTAAGTAGTCGGCGTAAATATGTTTCGAGTTGACCTCGACGCTGTCTTGCTACGGACTCGTTAGTTGTTGAGAAAAACTGACGAGGTGGAAATGGTATGCTTTCCACCTGTAAAAAATGTTACGTCATTTTATATAGCTATCATAAATATCAGCGTAATGATACTAAGCTAGAGTAGTACTGGATACGTAATTTTGAGGACTAAACAAGTAGAAAAAAAAAAGACGGGTTGCACTCCGGGAGTGCCGACAGAAGTGAAAACTTGAATAATAACGTCTTACAAATTTTCGATCAGGTCATGTGTCCTGACGCGAGTTTAATATTTTTAACCTATTACAAAAAAAGTGTACAAAAGTTTTCGTCTTACGAATTTTCGATCAGGTCTTACGAATTTTCGATCTGACGCGAGTTTAACATTTTTTACCCATTACAAAAAAGTGTACAACGCCGCTAAAGAAGTTATCACTTCAAAAACTTTCAAATCAATACAAATTTTCTCGAATAGTTGCTTTATCTTCGAAATTACATATCCAGACTTGAATTGACTACAATACGAATAAGTTAAGGGACAAATGCGCTACCTTTGCTCCATATTTCGCGCGCATGTTAAGATGCAATTCTCGGAAGCGTCTGTATCTTCTTAAAATACTCCAACGTTCATCCTGAACATGAATTCTGATCTCATATTCATAGTGAGTTGTTGTGCCTGCTCCACGTAAGACATAAGTAGGTACACTTATTATGTAGCCATCAGTCTCTGCAAAAAAATTTATCAAATCAAACCGATCATCTAAAGCCGCAAAAGACCTGCCAACTACAGAGCATGCGCGTTGGTGTGTAAAGCTGGAAGTAATACGGAAGATGTTTGTATTAATTCTCCACACCTAGTTAAACCAAACTTTCTTTATTATATCGCTCTACAAGAACGCCAATTATTGTGTTGGAAGTATGTTTTCTAAATCCAAAATCTCAGAATTTTGCAGAATTTAAGTCGTGCTTTGGGATCGGATTACATTTCTGTAACACTGAGACTTACACTCGGGTCGGGATGTAAATACATACAGTAACTCAATAACTAACATTTTGAAATAATACTTAAATTGATTTCTAATTAGAAACTAATTACTAATTCATTTTTATAAATTTTTTAGCTCAATAGGGTTGTTGACAGTGATTAAAATTAAATATAAAACTGTGTTATAATGAAAGTTTATGGTCTAAAATATCATTTAGAATTATTATTTTTATTAAATAAGTGCGTTAAATATAAAATAAATAAATAAAATCACGATTTTTAACCTATGTGTCACGTGATTTTAAACACCAATCACAGCGCGTGACATCATTAATCAGTCAACATGGCCGGTAGCTGTGTGCCACTGACTGCCATGTGTATTCGTTATCTCTAATGCTATATGTCACGTTGTACCCGCTTGCTTAGTGTTTACAGATTGCCTACTGTGACGTAGGCAATCAGTAAGCATGGCTGTCAAGGTCAATTGACGTTTTGGCGTAGAATTTAAAGTCAACATAAAAAACAACTAATAATGAGTCAAATCTGTTATATTTATGAGAAAAAATATTTTTTACGGGTACATATACCTTTATTCTTTAATTTTAAATACTTTTTGAAATTTTGTCAATAACCCTATTCTGAAGAAGAAGAAAATTCGGACCGAAACGTCAATTATTTGAATTATAATTTTTGTTAATATATTGTCTGAAAAATTGGTCGGTAATTTTATTTATTGAATAATATTTTGCACAAAAAATAATGATTAGTTGAAATAACGGTGAAATCCATTGAAAATCTCGATCACGAATTTGCAACCGTTATCTCTAGTCTCAAAAATATTAAATACCGAAACTAAAATATTGGTGGCCGAATCGGAGCCCTAGTTGTAAGGAATTGGGACGCATTTGGTCACATTCAGTGACCTTATATACACCGAACCCAATGCTTCCGACCATCTGGGCACTATGGCTTTGGTTACATTGGATCTGCAAGCGACTTCAGACAGATTGAGTAACTATTTTGTTAAAATCAAATGAAGATACTTACAAATTACAAACATTAGAAAATCGCCACATGGATGCTTTCACTATATTCATTAATAGCTAATGTAATTTTTGATAAATATCACTTACCATACGCGGCAAAACTCGGCAAAGATCTTGTTAAACTTAAGGAGTAAGGTGAAGTGTCATTAGTATTCTGACTCTGCAACATTAAAAATTAATTAGTACCTACTTATATCACACTGCTTTGTCTTAAATAGGTAACTCTAAACTAAGGCTTCACTAATATTTATGCAAAGAAATAGAAAATCAATACAATACAGTTATCAACGTTATTCTAGCACAATAAGATATAAATGTGGCATTTTGAATTAAGGTAAATATAAACTTTAAACTTTGAAACCCCTTTTTAAACTGCAAATCTTAAAAACAAAAAAAAAGTGCTCAAACTGTTTTATATAATATACAGACAGTTCCTGACGTTGTGAATTAATTCCAAGAGGATCAGAGAGTGAGAGACCGAAGTCCAAACTGAGAGAAAAAACGGTATGTTAGGCGGCATTGCGGGCGTACTCGAACGTGCGCGGAAGATCATTCAGGGTAATCTGCGCAAGTTGCGAGCGCATGTTCTGCGCAGAATACCACTTTTGATATTGTGCGCAGGTTCGAGGACGCTGTATTTTCTCTCAGGCAGTTCGTTTTCGCCCTCTCTAATCTCTTTGATTAATTATTTATGAATATTTAGTCTTTTTTTATTACAATAAATTATTCTTAAAAAATATTTAAAAAAACGAACTTCTAAAACCAAGAATTCATAATGCAAAAATTCGTAAAAAGCTCACTTGCAGACAGTTTGCGAAAAAAAACCGTCACATTGTGAAATGCTTTAAGGAGGTTGAGCCGTTTTACGAAGATAATGAAAAAAATCTGAAATAAAGTTTTTTTAAACGCTTTATATTAGTTTGGGTTGTAACTATGTATGCATGTAACGGAATCTTTGAGCATAATTTTCACCAATTTCCCGAAGTCTGATTAATTTGAAACTTTGCATACGTATCAAGGACCGATGACAATGCAATAATTTGATAACAGTTTCCCATTATCCTTATTAGGACCCCCAGGATTAATAAATTCTTTTATAGATCCTCAAACTAAAAAGTGAAAAATAAATATAGTTTAAAAAAAACTAAAAAACACGCTTTATATCGAACTAAAAAGTAAAAAATAATTTTTTTAAAATAAGCTTAAAAAGCGTTGGGCGCTCGATGTACGAAAATGTGAAACAAAGCGCCCCACGCTTTTTAAGCTTATTTTAAAAAAATTATTTTTTACTTTTTAGTTCGATATAAAGCGTGTTTTTTAGTTTTTTTTAAACTATATTTTTAATAGATATTTTTATGACAAAATTTTCTGTAAAAAATCCAAAATCATTAGGAGATTTATAAAGTTAAAAATTAAAAAAAACTTTTACATGTAGTCTTATGGAAAATATGTCAACCTAGCATACAAACGGTACATTTTAATTTTTTGCAAATAACCAAATAATGTCAGCAGTTCCGAAAACTAACTATGTAAAGCATCGATGTCTTACGCATATTTTAATATTTTTTCCAATTTAATTAGGAGACTTTTAATCAATAAAAAAAATTATTAAACCTTAGCACTTTTCGATTATGGACTTTTATTTTTGACAGTTTTAACAATTTTAACTGAATTTTCAACTTTTTAATGATTTAATTTAAATTTTTATTACTTCTAATTTCTTTTTTTTAATTATTTACTGTAACAAAATATGTAAAATACAGATATTTACATAAATTTATTTTTTTAACCTAACTTTGTACAAAAAATTTTAATGTTAGAAATAGGTAATTAATAAATATTAAAAAAAAATATTTATTTATGCTTTCATGGCAATAATATTATTGGTATCATCGACTTATAACCTTTTGTAAAAATTTATTATGGAAAAGTTCCCATTTAGAATTCAACTTACTTTTGAATGGGACTGTAACAGATCAACCTCCTTAATCTCTCTAACTGTAGATTCATTGATCACGAAGTTTTCAAGAACATATCATCCGTGGCCAGTAAGGGATTGGTATAAATTAAGAAATAAAATTTTACTCACAGTTAAATAAACCGAATTTAAGACTCTGCCACTACCCGCGCTGACAAAATCATTATTTGTGCTATTGCAGCGCAATGTTGTTGGCCTTTTCCCCGTTTTCGAAGAATAATCGACAGAATTCCTTCTATGATCAGAACTAATTAAAGAATTTCTCTTAATACTCGATTCCGTTAAGGAATTACTCCTCATTTCATTGTTAATTACATAACTACAATTTTGTAAAGAATCATTTTCGTTTTTACTAGTATTATTTGTTGCGGAAGCCTTATTAGAAGAAATCGGAGAGTAGCTTACAATATTGTCATTTTTAGAAAACAGACTGTCATTAATCGGAGAACTCGAATAAAGTTCGTCGTCGCACAACGGATGTATCTGTACCGGCGACAAAGCTCCTTTTTCACAATCGGATGATATGTTTTTAATTTCACATTGCTCGGTTGGATTTTGTAAAGCCATTTCAAGCTTTATGTACTGTTTTTGTAATTCCTGTAGAACGGCAATCTGTTCGTTCAACTCGTCTTTACTACAGTCTGTCTCTAAATTTCGCATGATCATCATCCTTTGACGTGCAACGCGTTGACATAATCTTTTCATAGCTTTCACTGCTGGCTCATCGCTATTGTATTTTTTGCCCGTTAAATTGGTACGACGTCTCAAACGCAAGCTATCTAACGGTGAAATTTTTTCGAAACTACTCGAAGATTGTGCTGAATTGCAGTCTTCACTTACCGGCCTGCAATCATCTGTACTCGATACTTCGTCACTGTCGCTCAATTGAGGCATCAAAACTTCAGAAGTATTGTTGTTAACATTGTTATGTGATATATCGTCTTTGTTCGCATTGTCTAAATAATTATTATAGACACACAATTTTGTATCTGGATTATGATTATCACTAGAAGTAGCATTACTATTGATGTTTGTATTGGAAGGTATAGAGCACGCAGATGTCGCAGTATGAAATGTATCACTGGTTTTCAAAGGACTAGAATTTTTACTCGAACTGTCATCTTGACTAGTTGACGAGAAATTAAAATCACTTGAATCAGACGATTGGGGCGCAGCACGTTTTAAATTTAATGTCAAGCTACAACAAAAAAAAACCAAACCAATAAAGTATTTAAGAAAGAGGACGCAAAATACGGTGCAAAATACTCACGACTGTTTACGTTCAATTATTTGTTGCATCTGTTCTCTCGTTCGAGATGCAAGAGCCTGTTTCTGCGTTAGCAAGGTACCCGGATCTCCATCTGGGCCTCCGTCTGGTGACGGATTATTATCTCTAAGTTCGGCTATTTCCGAATCTAATTTCATAACTTTTTCATGATGATTCGAAAGAGATTCAATGCGAGATTGTAATTCCAATTCGAGAGATGCTAATTCTTTTTTCTAAAATGTCATTACATTAATTTAACTTATCCACTGAATTTTTGAAATTTATTTTTTAGTATATTCCGAAGCGGATTTAGGCTTTAAGTATGCGCAAGATTATTTTTTATTACTCATGCGAGAAAAGTGGTATCTTTACGCATGCTGTTACGGTTGCAAAGTAGCTATTTTCATTTGTTTGCGGAAACTTTATTTGTCGCACTGAAATTATTGTTTTCCGCACACAAATTCAGAGAAAAAAACAAAATAATAACGGTGTTAATGTCAACGAAACAAACTGTCATTTGAAGCAGATTTGAGGTTAAAATTTTCGATTATGGATTGACAATATTAACAATTTCAACTGAATTTTCAACTTTTTAATGATTTAATTTTAATTTTTATTACTTCTAATTTCTTTTTTTAATTCGTAATAAAATTTTAATTTTAATTTAATTCGTAATAAAAAATAGTATGTGCAACTTGTGCGGCATTGTCGCACTAGTTGCACAATATACTATTGTATTATGCATGTGCTTTATACTTATGAGGTCTAAGATAATTTGATGTAAATCCGCTACTGATATGTACTTTTACTTACGTGTACATTGACAAGATCTCGAATAGCTTCAATAGATTCTGAATCAGCAACATGTAAAAGACTTATTAGATAGTCTGAATCGGTTTCTGATATAGGTGTATCTTGTGTTTTTGCAAGAAAGTTCTAAAAAAATACAATTGGTCAACATTATAATTAACAATAAATGAAAATTTATTTTTAGACTACAAAGAGTACCTAAAATCACATTAAATTTTTTAAAGTAAATTTCACAAATTAGTTATATGTATATTTTACAGAATAGTCAAAAATAAACAAAAAATATTCAGCAAACATTTGACCACATAAATTCGTTTGAGAAATGTGTATAGTATAATATCTCTTGAATAAAACATTGGTCCGTCCAGGTCAGTGGTTTCCTAACGATGCGTTGTGACGCCTTAATTTTCAAGTGGAGTGCTAGTCTGAGACTACGCATGTCAAATTATAGAAAGAGATAGCGATAATTGCCGAAGTTATTCCGTCTTTGTTGAACAACAATGCGCACTTCATAATATCTATTCGGAACCCAAAGGAATGGTGAGACCTCTGGTGAAAAATGAGCCGAACTGCCATAAGGGGGGTTTTTGACAGGTAAACTATAGAGACATAAGGTAAACATTGATTTAGAAACGAAAAAAAAGGTATAGCCTCCATCATGCGTTTCTAAATCAATGTTTACCTTATGTCTCTATAGTTTACCTGTCAAAAACCCCCCCTTATGGCAGTTCGGCGCATTTTTCACCAGAGGTCTCACCATTCCTTTGGGTTCCGAATTGATCTCGTTGATGTTAAATAATAATATAACAAAACGGTGTCCCGAAATTACACCTAAAGCGAAGTATAGTGTTTTCATTCATTCTTAAGTAACGCACTCCCGCTTTTGAGTTAGCAATTCTTTTAGATACTCTTATAATCACACAGGAATCGCAATAACAATCCGCTATCATTAGGTTGTCATAGTTTTGAACAGTTTAGAAGCCACTGATCTAGTCAGTTTATAGCTTTTTTCATACAACGATCAGAAATGGTCAGAAAACTAACGACGCATGTACATTTGCTTAAAAGCGTTTTTAATCAAATGCGCATGCGTCGTCAGATTGCTGCCGGTTTCTGATTGTTGTATGATCAAAGCTTATATCACCGCGTTATTTGCTAAAATTTTGGGTACAATTAAAAAAAAAACGAAACTTAAAAATAAACAAGTAAAACAAAAATAAACATAACTACCTCTACATCATTAATTTTATGTTCTAATTTCATGTTTTGCATTGTCGTAGCTAGTAATTCACTAAACGAGCGTTGTTTTTTGTTCAGAGACGCTTCTAGCGCTGTTATCTGTTTGCACTCAACATCTACCTAAATATGTAAATGAAACAAAAATTATACAAGACAAACACAAATGAAGACAAAACAATAAGAAATTATTTTGTAAGGTATGAGAATCATAGACAATTGAAACAAAACGTAAAATGGTTCATAAAGAAGAAACACAACAAATAAAATTTCAATTTCAATTTTACTCACTAATTGTCCTCCCCATGAAAATACCTGTATGAAAATTTTTTGAATTTTTAATAGGAGAGAACTCATCGAATAAGCGCCAATAAACAAATATAAGAGAACTTATCAAACCAATGTATTTTGCTGTGACAGAATAATTAAAAAAAAGTCATATTAACATTGCCAATATGTCAATTAAATGACTTGTTTAAAATATAAGTTATTTTTTATAGACACACTGTAGAAACAATAAAGCGAGCAGGCGCAACATAATATGATACTAAGCAATATACAGTATGTAAACGCGTAAGGTGCTTAGCATTGGAAAAAAATACTTGGATCAGAGTTAGCCATGACTGCATTATTTGTTATTTCTATTGAATTATCGTGATAATATTGAGGATTTCTATTTTATTTTGATTTATTTTTATTTTACTTGGCTTTTTTAATAATAAAAAGCTCTTATAAATCATGATTTTAATTTTTTTGTACAAAAATAAAACAAAAAAACAACTCCATCTGTTTGGAAACATTTCATTCAAAAATTGTCTGGCTGGTATGACGTATGCGCGTAGGTAATTCAGTGACCCAATATCTTTAGGTTCAACACGAATAGGCGGAGATATTTGATCTCGCACTATATTTAAGTATTTTTGGGAATTTAATATCCCATTAATAAAAAAAGTCCGATTATGTTGTAATCATTTGAATATTTTCTTCGGTAGTATACACATTCATTTTGCAAAAGAATATTATCTGTCAAATTGAAAAACAAGATTTCAAGGATCACTCTGATCCAGTCATTTTTTCCCAATGTTAATTTCCCTATGTGCACCTTACGTGTTTACATACTGTATACAGATTGTATCAAATCAAAACAGTCCATAGAACATTCTGTGTGTAAGACAGAGACGATATTATATAAAGCACTAAAGCAGTAAGTAAGAATGAGATAAATGATCGCTAATAACTAGTTACTGTGATTATACAATCTGATAGTATCGTCTTTGTTTTCTACAGTAAAAATCACAATTTTATCAAATGTCAGTATTCACTAGTGAAATTATTCGTAAAATGGCTATTTATACTGTTCGGGAAAAAATCCAAATAATTAAACGGATTTATGGTGGTAATTCAACCGCCTGCAACATAATAAATTTATTTGTAGTTGTTTTAATTGATAAATTGGTAAAAAGATTTACAGTGTACATAATTATTTATTTACGTAACCACAGTAACTATATTAGCGATCATTTATCTCATTCTTACTTACTGCTTTAGATCTTTATATATCGTCTTTGTCTTACACACAGAATGTCCTATGGACCGTTTTGATTTGATACAATCTGTATAGCTTGGCGGCTCCTGATTTTCAGCGTCTTGGGTAGTCGCCAGTTACTTCTGCTGGCTCTTATAATAATGAGTATCCGACTACCAAACTTTATACAGGTACCCAATTCTCACGAGTGTCGAGCAGAACACCTTGTATGTGTAATATTTTCACATGTTAGTGTCTCTTTTTATACCTATTATTCATCAGCAATGGCTGCTCCTAATTGTTCGTTTGAGAGAAAAGGTGAACATGTGCATGTTTTCCCATGGTTGTAATATGGGCTATGCTAAATTTCGAGGAATGGAGGAATTCAACTTACGATAAATTCGATTAACGTAAGAATCCATTTACATAATCCGAAAGCTGAGTACCCAATTAAAAAATTAATGGGTTTCATTATTCTTAATTCGATACTGTAATTATAATTTACACATACCCTAGCTAACACCTCATTCCGTTCCCACTCAAGCATATCTCTCTTTTGTCTTAACTCCAATTCTTTTTTTCGGAAAGTTAGAACATTCTCTTGCTGCTTCTCTTCTAATTTCCTCCAGTCTTCGGCCAGTTTCCGACACTGTAATTGATAGTCCGCTTCCATCTGCTGTCGTTCGATTTCAAGTCTTTTTTGAGCAGTCGCTAACTGCTCGCTCAATCTCTGCTGTTCTGCCAACCAATCTGATTCGCGTTCAGCTTGTTGCTGAGTAAAAAGTTCTCTTTCACGCTGCAAATTCATTCGTTGCTGTTCAATTTCTACTTCATTCCCACTCTCTTCCCTAAAAAGTAGTAGCATTAATTAGCGTTTGAAAATCGGTCATATTTTATAAGGAAAACCATTATTTTGTTAGGAAATTCAATGACAACATTTTTTACACAAACATAAGAAAATATTATGATCGTCATTGTCTTTTAAATTATTGTATTCGACCAAAAGAAATTTTTTTAGCCGCAGCTTATTTCTTCAGGAAAGTTTAGGTCTACAGGTTCATGCGCCCGAGCGCAAATCAGATTGACTCTAAATTGGAGATCAAACGAGCAAAGTGAGTTGTAATGTAATAATTTGTTATAAATTTGAGCAAACAAATGAAGTGAACTCGACTGAATGACCCAAGTAAATGAGATCCCGCAATTAAATAACTTATTTATCAAGCCGGGTTACTAATTATATTATATAACAATAAATATTACTAAACATGCAAAAAAAGAAAACAGTTAAGAAAGGATTGATGTAAAACAAAGAAGTGAATATTTTAATTGTAAAATCACTTGGGTTACATCATAGATATTAATTATTATACCGGATGTCCCAGAAGTCACGCACTTCCTCGTAGGGATCGAAAGAGAAAATTATTCTGAGACGAAAAGTCCTTAGCCATTTTTTAATCAGACGCATAGATAATTAATTATTAATTAATGAAAGTGACCAATCAGGAGCGATTTGATTTGTTTTCCGATTTTATTTGTTTTTTTCCCGACAGTCACTGGATGTTTTTTAATTAATTATTCAGAAACGACTGACAACGGAAGACAGTTATCCAAGATACGGGAGAAAATCAAATCAAATCGATCCTGATTGGTCACTTTCATTAATTAATAATTAATTATCTATGCGTCTGATTAAAAAATGGCTAAGGACTTTTCGTCTCAGAATAATTTTCTCTTTCGATCCCTACGAGGAAGTGCGTGACTTCTGGGACACCTGTATTAATACACAATACAGTAAAATATGTATAGTGACGTATTCCATACACACAAAATAATTATATATACTACCTAATGGTTGAAAAGTACATTTAAAACATTCATAACATCGTATAAAAAGCTAACAGGTAAAATTGTTATGATGACCTTGCTTTTTAACACTGCAATTTTTTATATCATCAGGACTATTGTTAAATAGTTTCAATTCACGGAATAGCTATTGTGTATGACTCACGTTTTGCCTGCTTATTAATAGAAAATTGAAACACTTTTCGAACTGATTTTGATACGATTTTCTTTATATAACCCAAATTTGATAATAAATCAGTTTTGTTATTCAAATTTAAGTTTTACATGATAACATAATTTGACCATTTTGTCCACAAAAATTATTATTCTATTTTGGAAAATGATGTTGGCAAGACTTTACAACATTAAAATTTGGCAAACACAAATAAATACATCTTTCAAAATCAACAAAACCTCGAAATAAGTATACAAAATAACTTACAGCGTTCCGTTTAAATTCTCCATCGATGCTGCGAGATCAGTAGTTGACCAGCTCAGCAACGACAGTCTTGATAAATTCAAATGCGATCGGCTTCCTTCCTTTCTAAGTTTTGCAGCTTCGATTGGATCATTGTATCGAAACATGTTAGTTCTTCCCAATAATATGATGCATCCTTGAGATAACCTTGTTGGCTTATCTATAAGCACAGTATTTACCCAACACTGTGCTTGTTGCTTGGGTATAAGAGTTGCTATGCCCTTTTCTAATACCACACTGCAATGTTCACTTTCAACACCGGCACCATTCAATACAATATCTTGGGAAGTCGATGCATCTTCTGTACCAATCAGAGTTTCTCCTTCCTAAAAAGAAACAAAAATAATAAAAGAATTATAATTTCCGTTTGTTAAGGAGGTTGATCCGTTACAGTCCCAATCAAAAGTAAGTCGAATTCTAAATGGGAACTTTTCCATAATAAATTTTTAAAAAAAGGTTATAAGTCAATGATACCAATAAATTATTGTCATAAAGGCATAAATAAATAATTTTTTAATATTAATTAATTATTTCAGTATTTTACTTAATGGACTAACTTTTGAATTTTTTGTACAAAGTTAGGTTAGAAAAAATTAATTTATGTCAATATCTGTATTTTACATATTTTTTGCAGTAAATAAACAAAAAAAAAAAAAAATTAAAAGCAATAAAAATTAAAATTAAATCATTAAAAAGTTGAAAATTCAGTTAAAATTGTCAAGAATAAAAGTCCATATACGAAAAGTGCTAAGGTTTAATAATTTTTTTTTATTGATTAAAAGTCTCCTAATTAAATTGGAAAAAATATTAAAATATGCGTATGACATCGATGCTTTACATAGTTAGTTTTCGGAACTGCTGACATTATTTGGTTATTTGCAAAAAATTAAAATGTACCGTTTGCCTGCTAGGTTAACATATTTTCCATAAGACTACATGTAAAAGTTTTTTTTTAATTTTTAACTTTATAAATCTCCTAATGATTTTGGATTTTTTACAGAAAATTTTGTCATAAAAAAAGCTATTAAAAAAACTTTATTTCAGATTTTTTTCATTATCTTCGTAAAACGGCTCAACCTCCTTAAACGTGGTTTTAGAAGGAAGGTCAGCTAATTTCAAGTTTTTAAGTCACCACAAGAATAATTTTACATTGTCAAATGTCCAAAATCCAAAAAAACATATTCTGTGATCTTCTTTTAATTCAATTTGTACTTTCAGATTGTAATAATGGAATGTGAATACTAGGGCAAATCTCTGCCTAGAAGTTTGAATAACAGCCATAGCAGTGGCGGATCCACGGGGGGGGGGGTCTGTTCCAAACCCCACCCTTCCAGAGAATCAAAAATCCCAAATTAAAATCTTACTGCGCGATAAAAAAAAAGCTTTTCATGTTTTTCATGAATTCTCAGCAAAAGGAGTAAAAATTTTTCAAGACACCCCCCTCTTTCCGTAATCCTGGATCCGCCACTGAGCCATAGGCATGCAGCATCGGCCATATTTTACAATATGTTTTACTAACTTTTAAATGGTACAACGTAACACCGGTACTCAGTAAATCGTCATCAATTCCAACCAAATGCGGCATATCCGAGTCTAAAACAACGCCAAGACCTGATTTACGAAGACCTAAGGCACGCTGTTCCCTGAGAATTAATTGAGTTTCTCGCCATTTTTCGGCCCATTCCTCTGTTAAAACTTTCTCTTGAGCTTGTTTTTTCTCTAACTGAGCCAATACAGAAGATGCTGGTTCAATATTCGCTGCATTCTGTAAAATAAAGTTTTCTATACAGTAATAGAATATTTTACAATTTAATTGTTTAAAAAAACACTAAATTTACCGGTTCACTTTGATTAAACATAAGAGCTTTCAATTTAGAAATTTCATCTCTTAACTCTCTAATTAGTTTCACATTTGGATCTTCATTTATAGTAGGTTTGTTGATAATATTCTTGGCTCTATTGGCATAGCGCAAGGTGCTCAAAGTCTCACCGTAGTTACAATCGGCTGGAGAAATAGCAGCGATCATTATGGTTTTCGAGTTACCGCCTAGACTATCTTTTAGCAACCAAGTTAGCACCGAATCTCGATAAGGAATAAATACACTACGAGACGATCTCTGACCACCGTCGACTGCTTGTTGAGAAGAAAATTCTGCCAATGCAGAAATAACAGATCCGAGAGTTACTAGCGATTTATTTATGTGTGCACCTTCTTTCAACCGTTGACCTGTCGCACCTGTTGCGTCAGCACGTTCACTACCAGCTAAATCAACAAGATGAACCTGAAAATTGACAATTTTTTGATAATTTTCTACATCGTATGAAAACAATCATTTGTCAAACAGTTATATTACCTTAGAAACAGTTTCGCTTGGCATATCATTCGAGAAACCAGCTTGGACAAACATTATTGTAAAGATTGCATGACTTCTGCTGCTAACATCGTTCATGTTTGTCGAAGCTGTGGTTCGGTGTGTATTTCCGCGTACCATACATTCCTGTAAAAATATTAAAGTAGCACTTATAGAATTTATACACAATATGGTAATTATACACTTTCGCGGTCAACTGGTTTTTTGGCTCTAGAAAATCGAAAAATCATCCGATTTCGATGAATTTTTTTTTAAAATCTTCGTTTTTATGGCGGATTTATGGAAAAAAATACGAAAATTGAAAAAATCAATATTTCTCACAGTTTCATAACTTTAAATGCAAAAAAAAATTGACTTTCTACATATAATCCTTTATAACTGTTTCTGACGTCAATTCCGGGGTGAACGATAAACGGGTATGCGAATTGTAATTCCGGGGTGAACGATAAACGGGTATGCGAATTGTAATTCCGGAGTGAACGATAAAGGGGTATGCGAATTGTCTCGCAGTGAAACGGGAAGGGGCAAATGTGGAGTTTTTAAAAAAACAATTCCGGGGTGAACGATAAAGGGGTATGCGAATTGTAATTCCGGGGTGAACGATAAAGGGGTATGCGAATTGTCTCGCAGTGAAACGGGAAGGGGCAAATGTGGAGTTTTTAAAAAAACAATTCCGGGGTGAACAATAAACGGGTATGCGAATTGTAATTCCGGGGTGAACTAATTTTTTTCATAAATCCGCCGTAAAATGGAACTTTTTGAGACCGAGATCATTGAAATCCATCTATTTTTCGATTTTCTAGAGCCAAAAAACCAGGTGACCGTGAAAGTGTATAATTACCCACAATATATTTCGAAATTTAAATTATAACAAAAACTTACCTGTATGTCAGCATAGTCAGACACTAGATGTCTAGACAAATCTTGTACATAGGGACCACGTTTAGGATGTTCTCGAACCCTAAGACTATGACTCGCGTTTGCACGTAACAGATCTTTAACTCTTTCATTGTAGATTTCGAGATAGCTCACCTCCGTACGATAACTTGTACCGGCGGCACTTCCAGCACGCATTCGTGCAAACAAAGTTTTACAGATGCGTGGAATTAGACCTTGATTTTCCTATAAGAAAAAAAAGTTCAGTACCTGACAATTTGAGTTACATTTTTGAAAGTAAAAAACGTAAACTTACTCCAGAACCCATCATAGTGAATGTTTTTCCACTACCGGTTTGTCCATAAGCAAATACACAAGCATTATATCCTTCAAAAGCACTAGTTATAACCTCAGTACCCAAGTCTTCGTACACTTGCTCCTGATCTACAAAGTGTGGATCGTTCGGATCGTATGACCAGTACGAGTGGTCAAATGTAAATTCTTTGCAAGTGTTTCGTAAGGCCTGATCATTTTCTCGTATTCCCGACGCCTAAAAATCGTTAAAGTACATTATTTATACAATAACACGGTTTAATAAGAGTATGAAAAAACATACTTTGGTATTTAATATTCGAGTTTTTTTCCCTTCCATTTGAATAATTAATTTTGCATCCATGTCGCATTCCCTACAAATTAAAGAAAAGGGTTTATTTAAATCTATTTGCGGAATAAAAATAAAACAAATTAAAAATTAATCAGCTGTGACAAGTGACATAAATGACACAAATCACTATTTACCTTTGGTTAAAAGGACGCACACGTACAGCAACTTTTACAGATGCCATTCTTGTTGTAGATTAAAAACTATAACGGTAATTAAAACATACTTCACTTATTAGTAAAAAAACGGTATTTTGTTATAACGTTAAACTGATGTATGTATGAACTGTCATGAACAATTTCTCCATATCCCATTTTCATAAATATCAAAATACTACCTATTTCAATATAATTGACCCGAATTAGTCGATAGAGACAGCTGCAGTAGTAATTCGTTAGAAAGACAGAAAAAGTAGATATTGTTTGATCGGCGTTGCCCAAAATTGTTGAGTTTACACAGGATTGAAATCTGTCACTGTTCAATTATAATTTCTTCAATTTGTTTTTCTTTTTTGCACGAACGAATTAATTTTTCCATGTTTTTTTTTGTTTATAAACATTTCAGCACGTGATCTTAAGTCATTTTGACCATTGTACTGTAAGTGAATAAAGTATAATCGTTATGTCCGAGGAAATTAAAGCCTTACCAGAAGAAGTAAGAACAACGTTTCGTTCTGGATTAAATTTGACAAATATCTGTCAATGCATTGTTGAATTGGTATAATATAAATTTATTTCTTACTTCAATATTGCAAATTGTTGACTTTTTTGTTGTAGTTGTAGACTGTAGTACAAACTACAAAGCCGAATTTAGCATAAGGCCTAGCACACATGAAGAGCGTTCAACGCGCGTTGGCTCAACGCGCGTTGAACGCCTCTCATATAAACTAGGCCTTAATCGTTAGTATACATCAGAGGCTCCCAAACTTTTTTGTCTCATAGACCACTTGCCATATTTTTCGGTTTTGGGTAGACCCCCTGCTTATCTGATATTGATTTTTTGCAAATTCATTAAATTCAAATGTATTTTTGACAACCGGTATAGTGCTACTCACTTTGAACGATTAAAATAACGGTAGTGAAATGTAGTGTGAAATGTTTAGTTTTATACATTTATTAATTAGATTCAAATTAATCGAATCAAATTAAAATTTACTTTCTGTTACATAAAATAACTAAGCAAAAAATAAATGCTTTTAGTGTGAGGGATGATCAGGTTCATCCCTCACACTAAAAGCATTTATTTTTTGCTTAGTTATTTTAATAATAAATTAGAAAATCGTTCCACTTAAAATGCAACATAAACTGAGCGCCCAGGGTGGTTTATAAAATAAATTAAATTTTGCCGAAAAAAAATTATTAAAATTTTTTTCATGCCTCTGACTACCCAATCTTTAAACAATATAAATAATTCGTTCCCCGCCCCAAAAGTTTTCTGATTTTCAATAATATAAAATAAAATAATATAAAATTAAAAAAAAATCATCAACATCGAAGCTGTTCTTGCGGACTTCGAAGTAAAAGGCTTCATTGACGCGACTGAATTGGGTATCTTTAGACAGGTCTTCTAAAATACAACAAAGATTTGTTTGAAGCTTTTCATTATATCTCTTCTGCAACGACATATATGCTTTCAAAGTCGTTATCAAAGCGTCTCCCCTCTAGTTATGTGCAAAATATCTGAATGTAACCTTTAGGTATTACTTTCAATGAATATGGTAACGAATATTGTAGCAAAAATAAGAAGTTTATAAAACATTCAGAAATAACTAAACTCGATGTTAATGTGATTGGCTACGGTACCCTATCATGTGCGTGGTTCTTTTTTAAATAAGTATATATTCCTTGGGTACACATTTTACAGAGTATCCGTTCCAGATGCGTATACGTCTGAAAAGTATCTTACATAAGTACGCATTGGCTCAACTACCCTCAGGAGCCATCACATCCCCAAGTCCGGCACTGTTCGAAATAGAATCATCCCCCATTTAGCATTTTGCTATTACTAAGTACCTACTTTAAAAATACTGATAAAGTAATATTATTATTAAATATTTGCATGTATAGGTATTGAACTCATTGGATGCAAAATCAACATCTATCGCAATACGCATAAATCTAGATTCGTTCACTGTTCAAGTAATTGATGATGGATCGGGCATGTGTAAAAACAGTTTAATGCTAGTTGGAAAACGTTATATGACCAGTAAATGCCATTCTCTAAAAGATTTAAGAAACAATCTAAATTTTTACGGATTTCGGGGCGAAGCAATTGCAAGTTTAATAGAGTTATCACAAAAAGTAACAATTATAACCAGACCTCAAAGGCAAAATGAAACTTACAAAATGTGTTATGTTGAATCTGTGGCACAAAAAATTGATGAGACTGAAAAACAGAGAATAAGTGCAGGAACAACAGTTACAGTTGAAGGTATCATGTACAAATATCCAATTCGACAACGAAACATAGATAAAATCATACAATCAGAAGAAATAAAATATCAGATTCAGTTAATAGCGCTTATTAATCCACATGTATCATTTACGTTAAAAGATACTCCGACAGGAAAGTTTATCCTGTACGCTCACAAATCTTTGAGTTTACTTGATTCGTTTTCGTTTTTTTATGGTTGTGATATGTCATCTATGCTCAAACATGTGCATTTTGAATGTAAGAAGTATAAAATCGACGGATATATAAGTTTTAGAGGACACAGTACGGAAAAAATTCAGTTGATTTATGTAAATAAAAGAATTATAAACGGCTGTAAAATTCACAATCTTTTAAAACTTATTTTCAAGAAGTGCCTTGATACAGGCTCTGATATAATTGACGAATTAAATTATAAGGATCAACATTTGCAGCAGACACCAATTAAAATAAACAAAAATCAATTTGTTTTTGTTATTAATATCGAATGCCCACCCAGTGAATACGATATTACTTTAGAACCTAGAAAAACATTAATACAGTTTAAAAAATGGGATAAAATACTGAAATACATGGAGAATGCTATTAAGCAGTCTTTGGCTATCAATAAAGAAGTTGTTCTTTCTGGAAAATGTTTTATAAAAGATACCGAACATTTAGAAAATAATAAAAAGAATCTGAATGGAGGAATATCTCAAATAAAAACCGTTGTTAAAGGTTTATGTATAAAAAGAAAAGTTGAAAATTATGAACCAAATAAAAAAATAAAGAAATTTAAACATGACATAACAGAGGGAAGTCTCAATTCAGCAAAAAAAGTTCGTGGTAGAGAGTCATCAAAAGACGAATTAAAAAATAAACAGAAACTTAGAGAAATGATAAAGACGAAATGTACAAAAGTATCAGTTAATAATAATAAAAAAAATAAATTAATTTCAAAATTATCATTGAAAAAAATGTCTCCTCTTCCAGCAAATTTTTTTGCCGATCCTCAAGAACCAAAAAATACACGTAAGCAGAATAAGAATATATATTCACAGCAAAGTTCTAATGAATATTTAAAAAATGGCGTAACTAATACAGATCTAGTTGATGAAAAAAATACGTCAAAAAAGAACATTTCTCAAAATTTTGGAAACAATGTTTACACTCATCGAGAAAAACTGATAAAATGTATTAGAAAAGCTGGAAGCGAAACTATTAAACTTATTAAGAAAGAATTGGAAACATTAACAAAGGAGTCTGACGAGGTGGAGAAAATACAAGAAAAATCAGATAATACTTCATCATCAACAAATAAAGTTGATAAAATGGAGAACATACAGAAAAGATCTGTTAATGTTACATTAATTTCAAGAGAAACAGCAATTTATGGTAACAATAGCAGTGATAAAGAAGTGGAAAAGCAGGATTTATTTTGTACTCCAAAAAATATGGATCGCGATGAGAATATGAAATCTCACTTAATTAATAAACAAAGAACTAAAAAATGTGTCTACAAAAACACAGAAAAAAAGGTCAAATACATACAAAAATCTAAAAATATTTCGAATAATTTTCCATCATGTAAACAAAAAATATTTTCTCAACGTACCTATCAGAGTCATATTTTTCGACCAGTGGTTTCTAATAGAATGAAGACAAAAAATAATGAGAAACTAGTAAAAAATACAATAGAAGGAAAATCGCGAATTAGACAAATGAAATTCCACCCTTTGAACCTTATTTTACCAAAAAATTCGGCGAAATATAAAAATAACTTTAAAAATACTAAAAAGAATAATTTTATTCAAAAATCGAACGGGAAAATTGCGTCTTATAAAAAAACCTCTTTTAATACATTATCATGTCAGCATAATAATTTGAAAGGTTTTACTAAATCTAATAATCGAGAACCGAGCAAAATTATGCATTTTGATAAATATAATTATATGCCATCTTTGATTACGTGGAAAGATTTGAGAAATTCAAATCATCTGAATGATAAACAAATAAAATCAAATACAAAAAGAAATGTTTATAGAGACCAACAAGTTTCCGATAAATCAACTATGTTTGTAAAACCAAATTTTCTTTCTTCAAAGGTCAGGAATACGTTTAATAAGAAATCAAAGAGTCGTAAATGCGATCAAACATTTCTCAATCGCAATGTAAATCGTTGTGATTCAGGTCAAAATTTTAATAATTTAACTCAAAGTAAAACTAATAAGTTAAAAATTAATAATGCAAATCAAAATAATGAATATTTATTTCGACAGCCTCATCAAAATATTCAAAATAATAACGTTCTGCCTGAAGATTTGCTATATAAATTTGATGAACTATGCAATATTAATAATTCTACACAAAACGAATCTTTTCATTACAATAATGTTCAAAAAAATAAAAAAAATGAAATACAAATGTTTGCTAATGTACATATAATTAACGATAAATGTCAAATCTTCAATTCTATCCCAAGAACTACTTTTTCCAGTTTTTGTAGCAATGGAAATAGAAACGATAGCGCATTACGGAATAATTTATGGGAATACAATTGTGGATTGAATAATCAGTTTGATTTCAATTGCGAAGCAGGTGATAAAAATTTAACAGAAGATTCGGAAAAATTACCACACCAGGAAAATGCCGTTAATATCGATTTTTCTACATTTAAAACTCCAATAAAACAAAAAAATCAATTAGTTTACGAAACTTACCCTTTAACACTAAGAAATTTAGAGGACAAAAATCAAGACATTAAAAATAATATATCATTATCTGTCGATTTACAGTATACAAATCTAAGTAGAAGTACATTCTCTCGGCAAAGCTGGAATAAGAATAATGCAAATACTCGACAATTTTTAAAATTACTGGACAATAAATATGATGAGGGAAATTATGTATTAGAATCATATTTTAATTCTGTTAGACCCTATGTCTTGGGCGGATATTTCCAAAAAAACAAAATATCACTATCTGATGATTTACATGAAAATTTAAGTACACTCTCTCGACTGAGAAGGTTAAATTCAACTCATTATTGTAGTAGTAGTTCTTTGTCGATTTTTAAAAATCAAAACGATATGACACTACCGCCAAAATTAGACTTAAAGAAGAAACTATGGGAAAACCAAAAAATAAATGAAAGTTTTTCAGATTTGACCTTTAAAAATGTAAAGACAATAACTGACAGTGCCAAAAATGTACTTAGACCACAAGTTTTATGGAGTAGTACTCCTATTAGAGATTCAGCAAAATTAAAAAATAATATATTCTTTTCACCAATATCGCCAATACTTACTGAAGATAAAAGCTTATGCATGCCAAATTTGGATGGTTGTTATAATGGATTCGAGACAAGTTCGGTATCATCTGATATTAATTTAAGAAGTGAAATTAATAACATTACAGATGACAATTCAAAAACAAATAGCAATAATAATAGTTCGTATAAAAATAATGTCAACGATAATGTAAATGTATCATATTTTTTAACTGATTTGGAAAAAATAACACGAGAAAACGAAACTAGTTTCTGTGCTTTGTCACAAATTTCCAACAAATTCACCGATCTAAAAAAAATAACACAAGAAAAAGAAACTAGTTTTTGTGCTTTGTCACAAATTCGAAACAATCATAACAATGAAAATGAAATTACTGAAACTCTGAACAACGAAATTCTACAAGAGTCAAATAAAAGTTGGATCCGAAGCTTGGATGAAAATGGTAATACTTGTTTCATTAATCCTCAAAACGGAATGACAACGTACAATTATTGCTCTAAAAATTCCGAAAAAAATACATACACAGTTTCAAAGCGATATGAATTTCTCCCAAAAGGATTATCTCCAATATTAAATGATCTCAAAAAATCTAAAGATTTTAAGTTAAAAGAACTATCACCAGTTAGCAAACAGTCGATTGTAAAACTGATCTATGACGAAGATGCCATTAAAAACGAGCTTGCGATAATTAAATGGAAAGATTTATTTTCCGAGCAATCATGTAAGTTACCTTAAAAATATAGTTTAAAAAAAACTAAAAAACACGCTTTATATCGAACTAAAAAGTAAAAAATAATTTTTTTAAAATAAGCTTAAAAAGCGTGGGGCGCTTTGTTCCACATTTTCGTACATCGAGCGCCCAACGCTTTTTAAGCTTATTTTAAAAAAATTATTTTTTACTTTTTAGTTCGATATAAAGCGTGTTTTTTAGTTTTTTTAAACTATATTTTATTTTTCACTTTTTAGTTTGAGGATCTATAAAAGAATTTATTAATCCTGGGGGTCCTAATAAGGATAATGGGAAACTGTTATCAAATTATTGCATTGTCATCGGTCCTTGATACGTATGCAAAGTTTCAAATTAATCAGACTTCGGGAAATTGGTGAAAATTATGCTCAAAGATTCCGTTACATACATAGTTAGTTACAACCCAAACTAATATAAAGCGTTTAAAAATGTCCGCTAACATATGTTTATTAATCATTCAATTTTTTTATAATATATACTATAGTACTCTCATACTTGAAAATATATATTTTACAGCAATATTTGATTAAGTAGCTACAAAGTTGCAAAATGTTTATTTATGGAATTTATAATAATATAAGGTTGAGATATTGAAAAAAAAAACATTTTGTAAAAGAAATATTGTTACAGGCGCAGAAAAATCTTTACAAGAGTTTTTCAAAACAATTGTTTCAAAAAGTAATGAGCAACCATTTACAAAAATATATGAAAATCGGAGACCATTTATATTCAAAAAAACTATGCTTAAAAATATTAAAATATTAAGACAAGTTGATAATAAGTTTATTCTGGCGATCCTTTTAAATGCCGAAGAAATGTTAAATTTAATCGTCGTTTTCGACCAGCATGCTGTTCATGAAAGAATTCGACTAGAACGATTATTGAAAGGTAAAAATTCATATTTTTATGAATTATAAAAAATCGAATAGCTACCTATATATTTTTTATGTTTTCTCAAACAAATTGCGAAGATTGTGAAAATTTCTGTTTTATAGATTATCAAGACGCAGATAAAAATTCCTTTAAAACGATCATTCTTGACGATTCGTTTGAAATTTCTCCAGGTGAAAAAGAAATAAGAATAATGAAAAGTCACACAAATGTTTTTAAAAATTTAGGATTGCGTTTTGAATTTTTGAATAATATTGATTTGAAAATTATGGGAGTACCTATTTGTTTATTCAACAAACAAGTTCGAGAGGTAAAAATAATTCTTAATTTAATAAAAATATTACCGGCATTCATTGTTTACTTCGTTTTTAAGCTATTGCATAGCTTCTATCGCGGGCTTTGAGCGCGGCGACCGAATCAAGAAATTCCCTAACGAAAAAAAACCTTACACCCATTACGTAACGAAAAAAAACCTAACACCCCCCACTCCGACCGGCACAGCGGTGCGGCGTTGAAAGCCGTGCATCGTCTAACGTCGTTTCAGTTCGGCAGACTTCGGCACGGTGTTTGTGTGCTCATAACTGCATAACTGCTCATAACTGATTCTATCTTTATTTGTGTATAAATGAATTTATATATAATACTGCTATAAAAATAACCTAAATTATTTAGGTTATGTGCAGAGAAAGTATATATGATATTATATCTATATAAATGTACATCGCGCGAAATTCTATGATCAAACTCTTAATATCGTTCTTTTTGTTCAAATTTTTTGAATGAATAATTGTTTTGGTGTGTAATTACACTATTTATACCTTATTATTTATACCTAGCTATTTTCGTTTTATAGAGAAGAAAACTTAAAGACCTAAAAAGAATATGCAATAGCTTTACCGCGGCAGTCCCCTAGTGCCACACGTATTTTTTATATTATCTATAGCAACATCTCTTTTTTCATTTTCTTTGGGATTTTGTATGACAGTTGACGCACCAAGTATAGATAGGATAAGTATATATTGAGAAAATGTAGAATTTTAAACACAGTTTATTTACATTTTTAGTTTATGTATAATCCTTTTCTACAATACGACCAAAGTTTAACGGGAAAAAGTGGTTTCTATTTTCTATGCTGTGGTACGACTTCACTTTCATTAGCGAATAGCAGTTTCCAGTCAACTATATGTTGCCATTAAGTATTGACGCTACAATTGGCTGTAAATTAAAAAATAATAGTCCAAGCTCCCATGACAGAAAAAGTTACCCCTACGAACACCTCAAAATTATAAAGTGAAAATGGCTGAAAAACATGTAAGAAACATGTTACGCCCGCCAGACTAGTAAAAATTTGTTAATTGTTTTTTTTTATGAATTTTTGAATTTAAAAAAAACATGATTTTTTTTCCAAAACACCTGCTCGAATACAATTTGTAGTAAATAATGTACCATTTTTTAAACAATTTGTCTGGCTGACAATTTTTTTTTATTAATAAATTTGTCAGACTTCATTTGTTATAAATTATTTTTTTTATGAAAATACATTTCATAACCACATTTTTTAATGAAAAATATGGTATAATCATTAATTAACGTATTATACTTATTATAATACGTTAATCTATGGTATAATCGTTGCTAACTAGAAAAACATTTTTTTTTATTCTAAATTAATACGGTAGATCCCTTTTATATACTTCAATACATTTTTCATCAAAATATTGTTTTTTACCATGTCAGATTCAATTTTTAAGCGCCGTGACAGCGTTTTTTTTCATAAACAAATCAGCTTTTACAAGGGCCGTGTCAAAACACCACCTTATTTTTTTTCTGAAAGAACGTTTGACATCTATTTTCTGCATAAAAATTGGTCTGTCTGTGAAAAAAATGTTTTTTACTATGACAGACTTCATAAAAAATTGGTTGTCTGTAAAGTCGGTTTACGGACGATAGTTTTACGTGATAACGTCATAAAGAAACATTGATGAACTCGACGTCACGCGAGAAGAGAGAGAAATGCGGACAAGCCGACGCTTGGGCCGATCGTGCCTCTCTATCGCTTATACCGCGCTCTCGCTTGCACGCTCAGGCTCAGGCGGAACGTTACACTTTTTCGTGCGTGCAGCCGGTGTTTCATCAATTTATAAGACGTTATCACGTCAAAAAAAAATTTATAACAAATGAAGTCTGACAAATTTATTAACAAAAATTGTCAGCCAGACAAGTTGTATTAGATAGAAGAGATCTTAAACTTTATTTAAAAAAAAATTCAAGGAGGTGTTATGAAATGTATTTTCATAAAAAAAATAATTTATAACAAATAAAGTCTGACAAATTTATTAACAAAAATTGTCAGCCAGACAAGTTGTATTAGATAGAAGAGATCTTAAACTTTATTTAAAAAAAAAATTCAAGGAGGTGTTATGAAATGTATTTTCATAAAAAAAATAATTTATAACACATAAAGTCTGGCAAATTTATTAGCAAAAATTGTCAGCCAGACAATTTTTTTCAAAAATGGTACATTATTTACTACAAGTTGTATAAATTTCAAGCGGGTATAGCACAATCAGAAAGTGTATTTGCATTATAGAAAGGGGTTAAAAGCTACAGCCTACAGACGAGTATTTATAATAAAATACCATTTATTGTTATCCACAAGTGATTCTGGATTCAGATTCCTTATTTGATAGTTTGTTTACTTTATTTTAGCTTAAATATAATAAAGAAACATCGATTTTGAGTGTTTTGATCGAATCAGTAATCTGTGAACAAACTGACAACCTAATTAAGACAAGAAGCGTTGGTCATCAAATCCCAACAACACTATTAAATATTCTTAATTCGGAAGCGTGTCGAGGTAATCTTTTGATTTGTTTTATTACTGTATTTTTAGGATTCCGTATACCTCAGATGAAAAAAAATGGAACCATTGTGTGATCACACGCTTGTCAGTCCGTCCGTATGTTTAGTTAAATAAGTATAAATTCAAAATATCTTTGATTAACGTCTGAATAGAACTCTTCAAATAAATAAAATTGTCGACCAATTTTTCTCAGACCAATAGGTATATTGGCAAAACAAAATTGGTTGTCTGTAAAGTCGGTTTATGGACGATAGTTTTACGTGATAACGTATTCCGCTCGAATAATACATAACCTAAATTTTAGTAGCTGTCAAACTTGGGCCGATCGTGCGCGGAACGTGACACATTTCGGAACGTGACACTTTTTCGTGCATGCAGCCGGTGTTTCATCAATTTATAAGACATTATCACGTCAAAAAATGGTTGTCTGTAAAGCCGGTTTACGGACGATAGTTTTACGTGATAACGTATTCCGCTCGAAGGTCAGGCGGAACGTGACACATTTCGGAACGTGACACTTTTTCGTGCATGCAGCCGGTGTTTCATCAATTTATAAGACGTTATCACGTCAAAAATAATAAAATTAAAAATCAATATAACACAAGATGACGTTTCGATCCCGATTTAGATCTTCTTCAGAAATATCTAAAAATATAAAAATTTATTAGTATTAAGTTATTTATTATCTAATAGAGAAATCACGAAAGATTGAAAGTATGAATGATTCAAAAATTTATATTATATTTTTTGAATAATTCATACTCCCCCACCCGAAGTGAATTCCTGGCTACGGCCTTGTTCGTGATACAAAACTTTTGACGCGCGAAGTCTAATTCGCACTTGTCCGTTTTTTCACGATTTTTTCACTGTTCATATTTTTAGGAGCCATTAAGTTCGGCGATTATCTTTCGATAGCAGAATGTGAAAATTTGATACAAGATTTGTCTGACTGTGATCTGCCATTCCAGTGTGCTCATGGAAGACCTACTGTATCGCCTATAATAGACTTAAACAGAATTTCAACCACCACTAAAACAGAGACTCTGAATGTAAAAAAAATAGAGACTTTGAAGAAATGCCTTAGACAGACATAGGTGCCTATTCCATCTACAGACGAAAATAACCAGCGTGGCAACGTTTAAAAAAAGTTTAGAATTTAGGGATTTATTTTTCGAATGAACCTTTTTCCTGAAGTACGAAAAATCACTCACTAGTAGCGCTAGTAGTTTGGTAGGGACAAACACTGTCAAATCCCCATATAAACACACATTAAAGTGTACTTGAAAAAAAATGTTTTTAACAGAAGATGATGTTCCTGGAGCAAAACTAAAATTTGCAACTGTAAAAGATAACAATGTAGTAACATTAAAACGTTGGCTTGCGTGTCGTAATTTAAAAGTATCTGGAAAAAAAAATGAATTAATAGACAGGTTAGTATGCAGACTCTAGTAAAATATTAGCGATAAATTCAAACTGTAATAAGAGAAATTGAAAATAATTATGAATTTCTGATTTATTTCCAAATGAAATATGAATCAAAAATATATGGTAATAAAATAAATTTAATTAAATATAATAAATGAATATAATTTAATAAAAGATTGAGGTTATATCTCATTCTAATCAATGGTCATAAACTGTGAAAAATTTACTATTCATTTTTTATTCATTTAATTAATTTTAAAAATAATTTCGATAACATATGTAAATGATGACTCTCAGTGATAAGTTTATCTACGGAAGCCGGGTTGGCTCATTGGTGACTAGTGGAGTAGTGGCACCGCACACGGCCACTTCCAACATGTTAACGCGTGCACGCGTTAACATGTGTCCGTGTGCGGGATAAATGCAGATTTCTACCTTATCCTGGAACGGTAATCGAGCTATCTCTGTCTTTTAACTGTCAAATTCTGTGAGCAGCGTTACTTTTTGCATTGAGGTTAGGCGTAGCTGAAGTTTTGTTTATAGTGAAATAAAGTAATAAAGAATTTCAAAGTAAACATTAGAAATGAGTTTCGTTAAAATTAAAAATGAAAATGTTACCGTAAAATTACGTGTGATGAACAATAAATTCATTTCTAATGTTTACTTTGAAATTCTTTATTACTTTATTTCACTATAAACAAAACTTCAGCTACGCCTAACCTCAATGCAAAAAGTAACGCTGCTCACAGAATTTGACAGTTAAAAGACAGAGATAGCTCGATTACCGTTCCAGGATAAGGTAGAAATCTGCATTTATCCCGCACACGGACACATGTTAACGCGTGCACGCGTTAACATGTTGGAAGTGGCCGTGTGCGGTGCCACTACTCCACTAGTCACCAATGAGCCAACCCGGCTTCCGTATTTATCAGTTCAAATTTTTTTTTATTTCAGATTTATATTTTTAAATAAAATAATATCACGTAAATAACATTGGTTGGCATGTAAATATTTTATGTTTGTCCCTACTACTAGTGCTGCCTCTCGTGACACTTTCGCTGCACCATTCTCAGGAAAAAGGCTCATTAAGATACAAAAATTTGTAATGAATACTTTTTGTCAATTTATATTATTATTTTTTTTTTATCAAAAATGTGTTAAAGTAGTACGAGCACCAAGGCAACTTTAAAATAAAAGGCTTGATTTTTTTATATTTCGGTAGATGGATGATATGTTTTCATTGGTTTCTCCAAAACTAGTCGGTGGAAATTAAAAAAAAAAATTTAAATTAAAGTTAAAACCTTAATAAATTATTGAAAACAAAAAAAAAACTAATTAAAAAGATTAAATATCTTTTTAATTAGTCGGGCACAACGGGTTTTTATGTTTTCAATAATTTATTAAGGTTTTAACTTTAATTTAAATAGTTTTTTTTTAATTTCCACCGACTAGTTTTGGAGAAATCAATGAAAACATATCATCCATCTACCGTTTTACAATAAAGCCAACGTTAAATATGCCCACTTTTGAATTTATTTAAATAATCGGGCAACCCCCCCTAAAATTTTCAGAATTGGTTTAGATTTAGTCCAACTTCATATAAAAAAAATCAAGCCTTTTATTTAAAATTGCCTTGGTGCTCGTACTACCTTAAGCCAGTGGCGTAACTATACCGTTTGAGGCCCGTGATAAAATTTACTAAATGTTATAATAAATATTAGGATCCTTCTGTACTTACGGATTTCATGGGCCAGCAGGGAGCCCGTGAAAATTTGCCCGTCCTGCCACCCTATTGTTACGCCACTGGTTACGGCCATGACATTTGATTTAAATGCACATTTTCTAAAAATTATAGATTTCACTCAAAGGGGGCGTTTCGTTACAGTAGAACAAGCTTTTTTTTTAAATTATGGGTAAAATATTAATTTTGAATTAATAATCAGCATAAAAATATATTTTTTTTATTGTTATATGTCATATTTTAATATGACCTATGCCATACAGTATGTAAACACGTAAGGTGCACATAGGGAAATAAACATTGGAAAAAAATACTTGGATCAGAGTTAGCCATGACTGCATTAATTGTTATTTCTATTGAATTATCGTGGTAATCTTGAGGATTTCTATTTTATTTTGATTTATTTTTATTTTACTTGGCTTTTTTAATAATAAAAAGCTCTTATAAATCATTATGTTAATTTTTTTGTACAAAAATAAAACAAAAAACAACTCCATCTGTTTGGAAACATTTCATTCAAAAATTGTCTGACTGGTATGACGTATGTGCTTTGGTAAATCAGTGACCCAAATGTCTTTAGGTTCAGCACGAATAGGCGGAGATATTTGATCTCGCTCCATATTTAAGTATTTTTGGGAATTTAATGTTCCATTAATAAAAAACGTCCGATTATGTTGTAATCATTTGAATATTTTCTTCGGTAGTATACACATTCATTTTGCAAAAGAATATTATCTGTCAAATTGAAAAACAAGATTTCAAGGCTCACTCTGATCCAGTCATTTTTTCCCAATGTTAATTTCCCTATGTGCACCTTACGTGTTTACATACTGTACATGTGACGTGAGTATTAATTAATTTACTGATTAGAAATATTTTCATGCTTGAACAGTCACGAACCGCCACTGACATGAAAGCTAAGAATATTTTTTCCTTTTTTTTAGTATTGGTATAAAGGCCGCTGCACACGACGCTAGTTTTGCCGCTAAAAACACTGCTGGGCTGACTGCCATGCGGGTTACAAAGTTAGAAATGACGTCACTGCGGGCACGCCTGCGAGGTGACAAGATGGATTTCAAAACTAGAACCGAGCCTATTTTTTTTGCTTGTTCGTCTGATTGTTTTGAGCAAGAACCAATCAGGAAACACGTGGGCGACGTAGAAAAACGCCAATAAACATTTTGACACTGTGTCATCACAAAAACCAGCGCTTGAAAACTGCCAGTTAAATCTAATAAGGAATCTAGCGGCAAAACTAGCCTTGTGTGCAGCGGCCTTAAGTTGAAAGACAGTGTAATGTCAAAATTTACTTTTTAGGTATACCATGCGATCGAAAAAATAGTATAGCCCAAATCTACGTGCACAGTATAACTTAGTTATCTAGTAACAATTTTGTTGTAATATAGACTCTTTAATTTATCTATATTAAAATATAAAGCTGAAGAGTTTATTTGTTTGTTTGTTTGGTTGAACGCGCGAATCTCAGGAACTACTGGTTCGAATTAATTTTTTTTGTTGAACACAACATTCATGTGTTCAAACCTGTCCAACAAAAAAAATTAATTCGAACCAGTAGTTCCTGAGATTCGCGCGTTCAACCAAACAAACAAACAAATAAACTCGGTAAACTAAGACGAACGTGCGCACTCATGTCGTTCTTTTGCACCCGGGTGAAACCGGGCGGGACCGCTAGTCTTATATAAATTATATTTTTGTATTGGATAAATGTAAAAGTCTGTATTACATCAAAGTACGTTATTAAGTGTGTATGCAGATTTGAGTTTTACTGTAAAGTATAAATATCTGTAAACTTCCTAGCGATTAAAAAATTTTTTTGATCAATAATATAGCTTTGATCAATGAGCTGTAGATATGGAGTGCCAGCCTGGGCTGCACGAGCAAAATGACAGAAAGAGATAGCAATAATTGCGGTAGACGTTCAGTCTTTGTTCAACAACATTAAACAAGACGGACTGCAAAGAGACATACTTACATACCGTGTTTATCGCGATCTCTTTCGTGTCGGGTTATATGCGTACAGCCCCGGATCTACGATTTTTTCGAACCGGGGCAGAAACTTGATAATGGCGCCCCCTCTATCCAGCGTTTGAGATAAATTACTTAAAAAAAACTCACAAATATACAGGTGAGTTTTAAGTTGATGCTTTTTTTTACAGCGTGTAAAAATCAAATAGACGAGCAAATATTTCAAATAGTTTTTTTATCAAAACTCAAAAATAAGAGAGAAACAGCCTTTCGAAGTTTAAATAATTTTTTTTAAATTTTCTTTAATTTTGAGGTTGGTCCTGGGGTTATATTATGTCACTATGGAAATAAGTTGTTATAATCTCTCAAAAACAGAACAATACACATGTCAGTTTCAAATAAGCACCAACATACTTGATAATAACAACTTATTTCCATAGTGACATAATAAAACCTCAGGACCGACCTCAAAATTAAAGAAAATTTAATAAAATTTATTTAAACTTCGAAAGGCTGTTTCTCTCTTATTTTTGTTTTGATAAAAAAACTATTTGAAATATTTGCTTGCCTATTTGATTTTTACACGCTGTAAAAAAAAGCATCAACTTAAAACTCACCCTGTATAATGGTTGGCATTTTTCGTGAACGGGAAACCGTCAGAAAACAAGCAGATTGAGTAAATCGGAAGAAAGGACAGATTGGATGTGGTTTTCAACCATATTATATTATGAATTTGACGCCCCTTGAAACTTTCACCCGGGGCGGGTGCCCCGGTTTGCCCCCCCTTAGATCCGGGGCTGTATGCGTACCAGTACCAGTACATTAGCACTTCAAATCTACAGCATAATGGCTATGACGAATAATTTAATTATTATTAATTTTTCTATTGCATGGTAGTGAATGATAAATATTATAAGAATTTTTTGTTATTTTGATGTTTTTATGCAATAATTTTTCTATGTTGTCATGTTATAGTTGATTTATTTATGGTAAACTTTTAACAAATGAACTTGTCAACAGTCAATCAAACATGAAACGAATTTAAAAGTGAAAACCTTTCACTTAAATGTTATTTCAACCTAATCGAAGATACCGAGGATGACTGTTTTTTTGGGAGACCGGAATTTATCCCGTTTCCACGGTCCTGCCCACTCCAGCCTGTCATTGTATTTTTCTTTTAAGCAGGGCTTAAATTTCCCAAATACCCGTGAACTGGCCTTTCGGCTGTCCATAGGGTTTGAGTGTTACTGACTTTTGGACTGTAATGCTTTTTGATGATATATTTGAAAGTTTAAATAATTTCTTACAAATATTAATAAAATTAAATTTCTTCTTTATTTTATGGTGATTTTTAACTTTTTATTAATATTGTAAAATCAAAAATATAAAAATACCAGTCTGTAATTTTCACATTTTTTACATGCTGCAAACTTAAGCCGACCTAGTGAGAGACTATGATAAATAAATCAACTGTACAATAAAAATTTGAGTAAATAATTAAGAGGAATGTACTTTTCTTTAAGTTTAATAAATTAAATAAATACATATCTATTGCATTATTATAACTTATTGAATGTCTACACCAAACACACAAACTAATAGTATGCTCTAGTATAATATTATGAAACCAGCCCCGAATCTACGATTTTTTCTATCCGGGGCAAAACCTTGATAGTGGCGCCCCCTCCCTTCAGTGTTTGAGAAAAACTGTTAAAACTGCCAATGAGTAGCATTTTTGAGACCATTTGTTAAAATAATTATCCTTTAATAAATTTAAACTTTTTAAATCTTTGATTAACGTCTGAATAGAACTCTTCAAGTAAATAAAATTGTCGACCAATAAAAAATCAACCGCTCTTTTGTGAGCGGCTGATTTTTTTTTATTTTCAAAATATTTCCGGAACTATAGATTTAGAAAACAATTTTTTTAACGAAACTTTCTTGAAAAAATAAATAGAATAATAATCCGTTATGAGAAGTATACCATTATTATATAAAAACACCGTTATAGCATATATCTCTTCTGCGCATGCGCCGATTTTCCTCAAAAACAATAGGGCTTTTAATATTTGCATACAAAACATCCTCCCAAAATTTGGTTTCAATCAAGTTTTTTCAAAAATATGTTTTCTTGGATTCGGGGGATCTCTAAACGGAAAGATATTGTAAAATTTTTAAAAGGTGATTTTTGACCTAAACTAAGTACCTACAATTCCCTTCTTTTGGGTTGGAATGGTAAAAATTCAAATTGTGAATGTCATAAATGTTAAAATTGACAGAAAAAATTTGAAAAGCATAGAATTTTAGGGAAATAAATTGAATTATTATCATGGATGTAAATTAACAATCTATAACTATTAAAACAATAATTTATTGCCCTTCAGATTTTAACCTGGTTTAATATACTAAGCCCTTTTAATATTTTAACGCTGCAATGGGTCGTTGAACAAAAAGGTTAGTATAAATATTATTCCACGGGAAAAATGCTTATAAACGCCTGAAATTTACAAAACTGCAAGCAACACACGTAGACGTTGGACGTGTTGTCTACATTTGTCAAACTACTTGACTTTAATATTGAGGTATTGGAATGGAATATTTAAAAAAAAAATAATCAAAGCTTTATTTTAATATTATGAATATACTAATAATAATAATTTCCTCTAACTCCTAAGTGGAGCATAGGACTAAACAAAAAAGCTTAAATTACAGATTATTTTTGATATTTTCGCTCAAAAACATTTTATGAAACGCTTGTATTTTCGTAAATTAAAATGTACTAAATATTACTCAAATGTTCTTTATTTTAGAAGTTAGCTTCTAATTTAGTTTCATAATTTATTTATAATCATAATTTCAAGTCATGAAACAAGAGTGGAGCTTTTTATAATAACAACAACTTAGATAAAATCAATATTTGAACTTACAGACTTACTTAAAAAGTTTATAGGTATATTTTGAAGATATTTATAATTATTCATCTGTAAGTCTCGTTCTTATTTAAAATATTGTTTTAAAGTTGGAGTGTCTGATTTTAATTAATAGTTACTTTATAAAGCGGGCCTACGCAAAATGTTTTCACATATTTCATTGCTTTGTCTTTTGAGTTAAAAACTGAAAACTTTTGGGGGTTTGACAGTCGATAAGGGAACACAACTTGAAGTAAGTTGCGAATCGTGCTTCGCTTCCCGCACACACAACTTTGTTATTTCAATTATCATTTTATATTTTTTTCGAATGATTCGCAAGAACGTCTCTATTTTGAGAATTTTTAGTACAAAGAAGTACAAGACTAACGTAAATGGCTTCTGAAATATCTGAGATCAAAGTTGGCGGCGCTACGATTCGACATCTAAGGCTGTGTAGGTACCCCTATTGACTATCCAACATCCCGAAATTTTCACTTTCTTACTTAAAAGGCAAAACTCTGAGATGAGTGAAAATTGTCTTTATGGGTACTCTAGTTTATGTCCTTGGGTTGTTTCATAAAAAAATCCCGGTAATAAGTGATATTAGTCACACGTTATGATCAGAAGAAAGCTATAGTTAATCAATAAGTACTACCTATAAATATGAAATATTTGCCACTAATTGCAAATTTTTAATGAAATAGCTGTACAGTGTACACTGTATAGTAAGGTAAGATACGTACCTATTCCGAATTAACAATTATCAAATTTTGACGTGATAACCCCCACATTCGATTGTGGGCCCTGTAACCAGGATCTGAGTCGGGCCCCTCCCCAACATATGCCTATTTTTCTACCCATTTACAAATTTTATTTACACTGAAAATAAAATGTATGTTATAATTATGCAATAAAGGAATCAGTTCAATCTTAAAAGCAAATTTTATTGATAAAATTATAAAAAATGACAAAAAAATAAGATTACAATTTATCTTAACAAAAATAAAATTAGGAACTAAAAAATAAAACTAAAATTAAGATAATTAGTATCTATTTTACTCTAAACTGTTTTTATATTTAAATATTTTGATTTATTTTGATAATAAAGCTATGATCCATTGCAAATACTTCTTGAATAAAAAAAAAACAGGGCCCCCTCTGAGCCCGGGCCCTGTTACCAGAGTTGCACCAGCCTCACCATTGTGGGGGCCATGGATAACGTCTTATAAATTGATGAAACACCAGCTGCACGCACGAAAAAGTGTAACGCCGTAACGTTCCGCCTGACCCTGTGCGTGCAAGCGAGAGCGCAGTATAAGCGATAGAGAAGCACGATCAGCCCAAGTTTGACAGCTACTAAAATTTAGGTTATGTATTATTAAATATGATATTCGAGCGGAATACGTTATCACGTAAAACTATCGTAAGCTGACTTTACAGACAACTAATTTTTTGGTTTGTCTGTTTGTTTGTTTTAAACTTTCATTAGTGTTGGTTTACTTCAGGAAATCAGATAGCCCTATATATCATCGCGTTTCTACTAAAGAGGAGACTAAGCAGTAGCCGAAAAAGAAACAACTCAAACGTATGAAAATCAGGCGATAAATCAATTTTTTTTAAATACATTATTATATGAGTTTGTGAAAAAAGGCCAAAATAAGATAATATTAATTAAAAAAAGAAACAAAACATTGACCCGTTTAAACACAAACGAGAAACGTTATTATTATTAGAACCAATTTAGAGTCTTAATTAAAAAATGCTAATCGAGTAGACCCATATACGTATAAAGATGGTCTAAATAGCATGTATAAACATTGTTCCAACAAATTTTGATATTATAAAACTCGAAACTGTCGGCACATATCAAAGTCTTCTTCGCATTTACAAGAAAAAAACATGTATATCTCACTATATATAATATTATATGTGTGTATGTGGGATAATACCTGACATTTTAACATTTTTAAGATGGAGGTTCCATACCACGCATAGAAATTACTTGCTTATATACAAAACTGAACCTCGTTCCAAGCTCAATATGTCTAACTTACAAACATACATATTATTTATGGTCTTGCCTTGCCTTATATCTCATATGCATTTTTACATACAATATTTGTTTGGGTGATTCCATCCATTAAGACCTTATTGTGTTCTTTACCAATAAATAATATTCTTTATTTGACGCTAGTTTTTCTTAGGTTGCTCTTTTTTGAGAGGAGACTTTATTCCTGTCGTGAGGAGGTGATATGTGGTTATTATAATAATGTATAATGCGGGAGATTGTCTCTTATTTGTATATGATAGTCGATAGGGATGAATCAACTATGATCTAATCTGATAATCGGTTTGGTCTTAAGACTCTATATATATTTAGGTACAACTGTCTCTTATACATAGATACCTATTTTTTCAGTTTTGAGAAATCGCCGTAAAGTGAACAGCTAGGTACAAATGACACTAATTTTCACTGATGCAGACCTATTATAATTGGATTGTATACTAACACCGGTAAAATAGTGATGTGTTTAAAAAATAAATGATAACACTGTAGAGAACTCTTAAAACAACTAAATATTTTAACTGTCACAGCTATGTATATTCTTAATTCGGTTGTATATGCAAGGAAGAACATTGCTAAAGTTTCCCAATACAAGACTGTCAGTAACTATAATCTTAGAAACGAAAATTTAACGCTACCATAGCATAGACTGGCTCTTTCAGCAAAAGGGCCTTTGATTATGTTTATAAAATGCTTTAATCATCTGCCAACTGACTTAAAGAAAATAAACAATTCTACTCTTTTTAAAAGAAAAGTTAAACTACTTCTATTAAAGCATAGCATTTATTCTATGGCCGAATTTTTTAATATTGTATTTTAAATATATTGTATTTTTTTACTCTTCACTTTTGGTGTACACAGAGTGAAATAAATATTATTATTATTATAAAATTTAAAATGTGTTTTGTCTTAGTAATTTGTTTGTCCTTGCGCCGAAGAACCAGTGCTTTTGCCACTGTTCCATGGATGGAACTGGTTGAAACTTTGGCGTAACTACTTTGGAGCTCCTGTTTACTCTTTAACATACTGAGAGATCAACGCTTCATTTTTGTTGAGGACTAAAAGGAACACTGACGTCTCACCCTAATCTCTCATAACTACGTAAATTAAGAAATAAAAATTTTATCAACATTACGAGATATCTAGAACAGAAAGCAAAGAACAAAATCTGAATACGAGTAAATAAAAAAAACTGATTTTATTAGATCTCAATTTAATAAATAGTTTTGTAGAATGGCACGCTATACACCTATTTATTGTTCAATTCTGTAGTGGGGCCCCTATAATTTTATGCCAGTCCTGTCGTATGTCACTTATAGAGAGAGAGAGAGATTGTAAATTATAGACGCTCAACAGCTGAGGTCATCAGCGTCTATGCATATGTCACTTATAAATAGTGCAGTTTGATTTCCTGAAGTATATTGGATTACAAATCACTTACATAAAAAATGTCTTTACACATTAATTTAACTCTTTCCGGCATATGGGATTGAAATTTAAACCACCAAATTCTAGCTAGATATGACATATTGGTACATAAAATGTACCACCTAGAAAATAATTTATTTCAAGCTGCACATCAACACAAATCTTGAACCACCTTCACCACTCATTCTTCACACTATTAGGATCAACGTGAGCAATTTATACCGTTTAGTTGACGTTTCGTGTCTGAATTAAAAGCATAGTTCTTGTAATTTTGAGGTTATTTTCGCGTCAAGTGTTATATATTGGATAAAATCTGAGGTATGTTTGTTTTTTGTTATATTGTTGTATAAAACCATTTACTTATGGCTCTAGTTTAGTTTGTTATTTGTACATTCGAATTATTTTTTTTAATTTTTGAATTATTTATAAATTTCTTGAGACCAATTTTTGTACCATTATGCCATAAAGTAAAAATGTATCTAAATTTTTGTTACGATTTATGGTATAGAATATGGAGAATTCCAAACGAACGTTACGCAAGTTTAATCTGGCTGCGATGTCTTCTGATCAAATAAATGATATTATAAACAGTATTGAAGATACTGAGTGTATACCGAGTGCTTCAGAGTCTGATATAGACGGTACAGATGAGGAAGAGTATATAGAGGAAATTCGAAACCAGAATAATAACGATTCAAGTTACAATTCTGATGATGATGAGCTGCCGCTGTCTGCAAACCCAAAACAAGCAGATCTAAATAACGTGGTTTGGGGAATCCATAATATTTCTGCCCTACAGCCACCGTCTGATTTTCAGTCACAATGTGGTTTAGGAGATGCAGTTGAAGCACTAGACAGCATTACTTGCACACCATATATACTATTTTTCTTTTGCTTACTGACAAAATTTTAGAAAATACATATTATTACCATTAATTTTCAAAGAATTGTTTTATTATTTTCATATTTTTGAATAATTTATTATTTTGAATAAAATTATTATTTCAATCAAGAATAGTCATTTGCTGCATATTGGTTCAAAATTTGTATCTCCTCAAAAAGCCCTTTTGGTAAATTTTTTAATTTTTTTTTTTATGCAAAACAATTTTTTGTTATAATAACTTTTATCAAAGTAAAAAAAATAAAGATTTTTTCTACTTTAATTTCTCGTGCAGCAAGGGTCTAGAAAACTTGTGAAATCTCGTGCAGCAAAGAGTTAATACTGGTAAATCAGCCAGACCGGAAATTAATTATTACTAAACATCGCTGATTGGATGAAACCCAAGAAACGTGGTCACACTATAACTGACAAAACGAAAAACCATAATAAACCTAAGCAATATCAATTTGTACAAGAACAACAATTTGGTTTACTGACATTGGTCTTGTTTTTTTTTTTTTTTTTGTAATTTTGACCTACTACAGAGTCAGCTGTTAGATATTATTAATTAACACTGTTATGTCGGTGTACTATTCATCATTGTCATGTCATAAAATGTATGTTGGCACAGGTAAATAAAACAGTGGTCAAATAACAATGGTTAATTCTTGGTGTTGGGTCTTTTTGTGACAGTATAGTCGACCACAACAATGTTTTGTTTTGAGTTTCAGTTATATAATTCAATTTGTAGTCTTCTTGTGATTAGACATCGAAAATAAATATAAATCAAAATTTCCTTCGCGACAGAAATCACAACAATAAAAAATTATATCTACTACTTAACGGTATCAAACAACACGTATTAACGTAAGTATAATAGTTGGTTATTTTTTTAAATTCTTTTTGCCAATCTAATTGACTCAAAATTGATAAAAACAAATAATTAATCATTAATTCTTTTAGGTGGGCTATAGCAATTTTGCTGAAATCCTTATATTAGATTGTACATAGTTGTAAATAATTATTATTGTAAATACAGATTTCTTCTTCTTCAACGTAAGTATGATCTGAAAAAAAAAATCAAAATCGGTCCAACCGTCTTTTTTTATCAAAGAAAAAAGACTCCAAAAAGTGGTTTTTACACAATATCTCGCGAATAAAATATTAGATCGACTATTAAAATGTCAGTCGAAGCGTCTTAACGTCATTTTGATGCGATTTTTTTTATCAAAATCAGCCCAATCGTTTTTTTTTTTGTTTAAACAAAAAGACTGAAAAAGGATGGATTTCACACGAGATTTCGTGAATAAAAAACGATATAGATTTTCTTATATTTAAGTCAGCATGAAGACAATTTTCTTTTATTAAAAGTTATATTTTACATAAAATCTGGCGACTATGTTAGTTTGCCAATTCAAACTTAAATTAACGTCAGTATAATCCGAAAGAAATTTTATAAAAACCGGTCCAGCCGTTCTTTGTTTAAACAAAAATACCGCAAAAAAGTGTATTTTAAATTTTTTTTAAATACTTCGGGGTATTTTATATTCAATATTAATCATATTGAAAATATGGTCGCGTGGACCTAAAGGATCGCACTTATAGAGTTCCAATAAAGGACCCTTCTCACGGCTCATTTTATTTCAATTTGTATATAAAAATTAAATAATATTATTATTTAATGTCATCAAATAGATCTTTATGCTGCTTTTATAAATTGTACATAGTGACGTAGCAATGTCAGTAACTATCATGATCTGCAATCATTGAACATTGACTGGTCTTTTTATATTATATCACTTCAAATTTGCATAATTAATTTGTATAGTTTGTTTTTTAACACATAAGTAATATAGTAAGTGCATGTACAAATACTATATGTTTAAGAATTGTGTAATTCAAGACATAAGCACTTAAAATGTTATTCTAATGTTTTACGTATAGGTAATTAAGCTAACTAATTTTACCTCCAAACATATTTTACCGACGGAGAGATGATTTTTTCTTTCCAGTAATTTATGTTCACGTTTTTTGTTTTTTAAACAAATAGATTGTAGATTGTAGATGCTTAACAGCTGAGATCAACATCTTATTTTGGAATTTATAATATACCAGAATTAATTTTGACTTTAATATCTGCACTATTCTTTGTACTGTCACAATATAATATTAATTATCATCAGCGTTGCCAGACGTCCTAATTTTATAACTAAAATTGATTGCACCCCCCCGCAGGACAGTTCTCAATTAAAAAAAAAACAGGTTAGAAATTGTATTCGTCTTTAACGTGCTGAAAGAGTGAAAGAAATATTAAGAAACAAAAAAACTGTGTTATGAATAAAATCTTCAGCAATGTACATAAATCTAGACAAGTTTCTTGAAAAATAAATACCTAGGTAATATTTATTTAAATTATTATTGTTATTTTCTAGCAAAATTTGAAGTATTTTACAGCCTCTTCGCTAAAATTTTATATATTTTTTTTTAATTTCACTTCTTAAAATTCCCGATTTGATAAAATAAGTACTTATCTAGCAATGGTGATATTTACAACTGTATACGTCAAAAAGAGTGCCTCATTATTATTGCCTATTTAAGCAAAAATTCGTAATGAACTATTTTTAATAAATTACGATAAAATTTCAAATTGTCTTCGAGTGTAGGCAACATTAAGAGACTATTATAGAATTTTCAATTGGAATTTTTTTATTGTTATGTAATTTTAATGATGTGATGAAAATTTATTGGCGATTTTATATTATATCTTACAATATTTTTAAAATGAAGTTAATTTATTCTTATTAACAGCGTCATACAATTGTGCCAGGAAAAAATCACATACAAATTAAACAAAACTTGTATTTGCCATAATTTTATTGGCTTATTATAAGACTAGCGGTCCTGCCTGGTTTCACTCGGGTGCAAAATAACGATTAGGGGAGGGTTACGCACGTTGATCTTAGTTTACTGAGATGAATGTTGTGTCCAAATTTCATAATGATCGGAGTTACCGTTCAAAAGTTTTTGTCGGACGAACAAATCTTGAATTATATTTTGCAACATTTTTCATTGATGCTTCGCTCCTATTGGTCGTAGCGTGATATTATATAGCCTATAGCTTTTCTCGATAGATGGACTATCCAACAAAAAAAAAATCAATTCAAACCAGTAGTTCCTGAGATTAGCGAGTTCAACAAACAAACTCTTCAGCTTTATATATTAGTATAGATGTAGATACAGCCATAGTGCTTCGCTGAGATAATGAAGTGTCTATTTTTATTTTTTTATTGATTTTTTTGACAGCAGCCATCATATTTTTGTTGTTTCATATGAAATGAAATAATTCAAATATCGATATCTATAAATATTATGTCTGTCAAAGTTTGAAAGACAGTGTCGTTAAATGTGACGCCACTGACTTCACGGGGGATAAAATGTATAATATAGGATAGATAGAGGACCAGACATATTATGGACGTACTAATGAGTAATGTTCTTCACCACCGGTCTTTTTGACAGACAGGAGAACCATTATCATCATCATTTTTAAAACCTCTCTTTTGCTACCGATGATGTATCAACATAACCCATCATTACTACTCAATACAAACTCAGTTTCAGATTGGACTTAACCAATGATGGTGTAGAACACAATATATAAACTACAGACGCACTGTAACTTAACAACAATAATAAGATCGCCTCTAGCTCCTCCAATTATTTTTAAAAAGATTATAAGGTACTGTTCGACAATTTATATCCTTGCTTAGTTTGTTATTATTGGTGGCTTGATTCTTATGTATTTATTAATAATTGGTGTTTGTGAGGAATAAATTCTATAGGGTGTGTATAAAAATTACTATAATTGTGTAAAATTGTTGGTTATATTATTATTATAATAAAATGGTGTCGTGTATCATCATTATCTTTTATACAGTGTTCAAAACTTGTTCGTTTAATGTGTATGTATTTATTACTTACTAACTGTTGACTTGCTAATAGCCTAATAGGAGTTTATATTATTTACTGACTGGTAGTTATGGCTCCTTATTCTGTCATACGAATTTTCGCCTTTTATGTACTTATAACTATCTGAATTGTAGAGTTTCCGATCTTAAAAGTTAACATCTATAGCCCATATAAGTGTGTTTAATACTGGTTAATAATTTGCTATTTATATTACTATTCACTCTGATCTACCAGTGAAAAAATTAATTTTTAATAAATACAGTAGAACCTCTTTAAGTCGAAAACTTCCAAAACTCGAAAAAATGTTTTGTTCCCTTCCCTGCAAGCCCCAAAACCTCCATTGCTCGAAATCTTAACCCTCTATAGGTCGAAATAATCAGTAAGCTCCTATACAAGCCATTTCTGTACATATATTTTCCCTCCATAACTCGAGAAAGTAAATTGTACCTCTTTATCTCGAACATAGCAATGTTCTCTAACTCAAAATTAGTTCAAATGAATCTTAACTTCTACAAGTCCAATATTTCCTTACAAAATCCACCTAAGTCGAAATCCTTCATAAATCGAAAACTCTATAACTCGAATTTTTGACGCCTCCCTTGAAGTTCGACTTACAGAGGTTGTACTGTATAAAAAATAACAGTTATTGTTTTAACACACTTTTAAAAATCAGCAAGATCTAATAGATCCAGGTGTGTAATTCTAAAAATTAAGTATATCATAATGTACAATTTATAACACATAAACTGATGTACTTAGTATGAGAATCTGTGCATTGATCTATGAGAGTTAAAAACTTTTCGAATAAAAGAACGGATTTGAATTAAATTAAAATCAAAAAACATTAAATCGATATGAATGTAAAAAAGCCAAAAATGTTATTTACCTACTTTTAAAATACATCAAATACAATGATGGTTCATTTTGACGTGATAACGTCTTATAAATTGATGAATCACCAATCTTATAAATTGATAAAACACCGGCTGCATGCACGAAAAAGTGTAACGTTCCTAACGTTAGTAACGCGTAACGTTCCGCCTGACCCTGTGCGTGCTTTTTGCTAATTTCTCGCTCAATTTAAATCAGATCGGTTTGAAACCAGTCTTAAACGAAAGAGGAGAACATTTTACATAGATTTCGTATAACAGAATTTGCCTAAACAGTTTTTTTATACAAATTTATATAGAAAAATAGCTGTATAAATGCAATGTTGTCTAATGCATGGCGCGACGCGGTCGGTCGTCTTTGTTTGCCGTACATGGAAATTAGAAGAGAACGTATGTCTTGTCTTAACATGAAAACGGCTGCATTTCTAATGTTTAATTCAATTTTTTTACATTAGTATTTTGTGAAATGCAACGCCTTCTAAGTTAAGTATTGGAATAACTAATTATTATTAGAACATAATACTTTGACAGTTGCAAACGTCACTTTTGACATTTCTTATCATTCCGACACCAAGGATAAGCGGATTGAAACCAAATTTTGGGAGGTTTTGGTTATGTATTACGGAATACTTTATCACGTAAAACTATCGTCCTTAAACCGACTTTACAGACAACCAATTTTTTTTAATAGTTTATTTTAAGAACGGGTTTATTAAAAGAAAATATTTTTTTCTCCAGCAGCCGTGGATTGTGAATGGAACTTGGACCTTCGGTAAATTACGAATAATATAATAATTTTAATTGGTTTTTGCATCATTAAAAACAGATTTACGTTAATTAAATGTTAAAGTTTTATGATAACTATTATAAAAAATAAAACAGCAGTTTTTCCAGTTACGGTAATAAATTGTTAACTTACACGGTGTGTTGAAGAGAGGACATTTTAGGTATATACGTTTGATTTTATATGATGTATTTTAATTATTTGAAGAAGATCTCTTGTTGATGTCACAGTTGGATTGTAGAGTTAGTTGCTTTACAAAGCGCCTACCTGTTTTATAAAACCGCTAACTAACATTTTGGTCGTTATGATCGCTTACTATAGTAAAAATGTTTTGTTAGGGTATAGTATAGTATAGTATATTTTCATCTTAGAAGCTGTACATATTTTACAGATAAGAATTGTCAGTACAATAAAATTCAAGAAAGATTTACAATTCTATTAATTAATATAGTTACCTACACAAAATCGTTCACACTATAAAAACATTTTGTAATTAAAAATTCTTTCAAATTTTTGCAGAAAATTTTAAAATTTCTCTCTTGTCTTAACATTACTGGCAGCCTGTTAAAAAAAATAGTCCCAGAACACTGAGGAGAAGATGTAAAAAAAGTTGATTTATATTTTTCAATACGGAGCATCGAGCCATCTCTCGTATTATAATTATGAACATCTGAGTTCACAGTGTATCTGTGGCTATTCTTTTTAACACCTACCAGTAATTTATACAAATATAAACATGGTACAGTTAAAATCTTATTTTCTATAAAACTATTTTTACAGGTCTGTCTGTAATCCAAATTAAAAATTAGTCTAATAATTCGTTTTTGCAAAATTAAAACTCTATGGGAATGACGAGAACGACCCCATAAAACAATAGGTGGCAGATGACCACGGCTATCCTCAGATGAGAATATTTTCTTGTTTCATACTTTTCAGTAGTCGGGTTTTAGTTTTTGAACTTATTTTTTTCACATTTATGTTTTTGTGGGATTTTGTATTACACCTTGTACTAACACGAGCGATCTCGCAGGCAAAGGTTACTATTATTATTATCGTGTACTTTATACTTAAATGGATGACGTAAGACGGTATTGATATCTGAAAAATATAGTGTTAGGTAGTTCCTTCTTGCACGTCACGCTATCACAATTCACTATTTTTTATGTAGATTGATAAGAGTTACCAGCTGTGAATAAAAAACGCGTACTGTTAACATTTCTTAATTTTTTTTAAGATATAAATTATTTACAACACCATATTTCTACAGGCAATGTGTTTTTGTAATAAAACATTAAAAAGTATTAATTTTGGCCTTCTGATGACCGTTTTTCATAAAAGTTTTAAATAGTTTTCCAAGGTGAATTTAAGAATAATTAATATCAATTTTGGAACGAAAATAGTTCACTGTTTTTTGTGGATAGAATCCATTACAAATTTCAAATAAGTTTGAATAAAATTTTATCAAAATCTCAAACAGTTTGAACAAAATATTGTAGTTTAAAATTATATTAACAATAAATAGGCGTACAATATTTAAATCTGTGGTTAGAAGGTAAAACCAATTAAGTTGAAGTTTCGGTAAAGTAAGATTTATAACTAAATTCAATTATAATTTTTTTATGATCTAGAAAAGTGGACACATCCATGCGGAATGCAACGGTGTGGGTGCGCAAAATTTTAAATGCACGAAATAATGGTTCTAGTCAGTTATGTGTCTAAAAGGCATTTTTGAATGGTAAGTAAAGCAATACGACTTAGCTAGCGCGGCGTCCAAACTGTTGTACGAAATCTGTACGGCAAACAGTGATTTGATTAAATGATACATCAGCTTTTCCGTACCGTTATTAAATTTGTCACGTAATAATCCCAAATATTATTGAATTTCGTGTTTTTTTTCCATTGCTTGTGCAATTAGATCTTCCTTCGTGCCAAGTTTCAATATTGATGGGCTGAGTTGAAGTGTGTTGCTTTGCGATATGCACTCTCTTCCACACTTAAAGCTACCCGTAGCGTCTTACCCACACTTACGTATAATAGATAATTTTGTAACTGGCAGACATTTAAACCCGACAAAATTATCTGCCTTATTGATATTTTATAAATTTGAAGGAATTGAGATTTAAAAATGCTTCATGAACTTTTTGCAAAGTTAAAAATTCACGGCTTGGCTAGGCCCCACTAGCCTTCTGCCAGGTAATTGGGCTTTTGAATGAAATTTTTTTTGTCATAAATGGAAAGATCCTATATAAGTTTTATAACAAAACTATTTTTCTTTTTTTTATTTTCGCCATAATTCAAAAGTTATATCAAATTAAAAATAAATTTTTGTACCCAGTTCCGAGAACGCGCCGACATTTCCCAAACATAATGTGACGTCATAATGTTTTAGTCAATACACATGTAGAAGCCATTGATAGTATACTGCGTATATACATTTTACCATTATGACGTCACAACTGTCAAAAACAATTTATTGCGTTTGCAGTCACGTGATTTTTTAAAATATTTTATCAGTTTTAAATTGCTTATAATTAATTTAAAAAAAGTTTTTTGAAAGTTTTTCGCATCGATTATCAATATTATTTATAATAAAGTTTTAAAATACAATAAAAAAATAGATAATTATTTTTTTTTCAAAAGCCTAATTGATTTTGTGTTCAGATATTACAAAATAAGTGTTACACAAATGTTCACGTTACCTCAAATACCTACCAAAAAATGTTTGATAGCATTTGGACTATTAGCGCCTATTTGATATTAATTTCAATTGAAAATCCGGCGTTCGCGTATGCCAAACTGTTGGTTATGGATCAGTCAGACTAATTCAATGAGTGAGAGCGAATTTTTAGTTGGGAACTTACGCCGTTTACTTTTACGAAACTGTTATGTGATAAATTTTTGTAGAGCTTGTATTTTCTGATTTTTGAAGTTTTTTTACAGTAAATAGTTAAAAGTGGGTTAAAGGCTGATTTTGTTGTTTTTACAGAATTATTTTTTTAGAATTTTTAAAAAGAGTATTTAATTAGTTGCACAGAGAAAAATTGACAATCAGTTTGATTTGCTTGCATACGAACAAAGAATATAATATGTTATACATAGAAAGTTTTATTAATCTCGTTTCCATGGCTACACCGTTAGCGTTAAATATTTAACGCAAATGTTAAACAACCCGAACTCGCGTAATAAGAAATTTTACTTAAAAAATTACCAAAAATTCGACATAAGCGGTTTTGTCTCCTGACCACAGTGATAATATAATGTAGAGGTATATACGTAATAATATAAATACACTTTAGTAAAGCACTAACGGTGTAAGCTATCAAAGTTGCAGGTTGTCTTGTCTTCCATCTGACAGCGCGGCACACTGCAGCGGTTCCCCAGAGCGTCCCAGTTGGGGGCATAGTCTCCGACAGCCCCCCGGGATCGACCCGAGGCATAGTCACGATATAGACATGCCATATAGGACCTTATGTGTTGTTACTGTAGCACCAATATTACTGCATAATATGCGATGTTTTCTGTGCTTGCATGCAAGTATTCAAAATCAAAACATAAAAAAAAAATATCAACGGGATCTCTTTACGTAATTTTGTTTTCTTGCGGTTTCCCTTAAAAAAATTCCAGATAATTCAGTCATTGACTTAATAAAAATTCATTAAAAAAAGAATACTGATAATTATGAAAAAAGTTATTAATACAGTATAATTTTCAGATATTTGATGACACACTTAGTACGTAGTAATTATTTGTCTGTTTTTTTAAATCGGTATCACTTGAAAAGAACGAGACTGATTTTGATGAAACTTGACACACGTTAACGCACGTGAGTGATGATATAGAGAAGAAAAGTTCTTAGGTTATAAAAAAGAAGAAATTGAAAAAGTCAATAGTTTAAAAACCAACCGAATTGAAGACGTCATGACGCTTAGGTGCTATATTTGTTGTAAAGCACACGCAAATTTTAATTAAGCCCACGCGCAGTTCTGCTTCACTTTATGTGTTAAAAAAATAATCACAAAATGTAGAATCTTATGCCAGCAGTACACATTCGTCGAGGGATACCAAGACTAAACGAACGCGAGTGTGTACTGGGAACGCTCGCCTGATCTCGTAGCGCATTGTCTCGCCTCGCCAGCGCTCCGCATAAAGTCGGTTTTTCTACCGTGAGTCAAAGGAACCGAGCGGCGAGTTCTAGCGCAGTCAGTACACATTCGTCGCCTCGTGCGAATTTAAATGTACTTAAGTTGTCATTATTGTTGGTTAAACTTAGTTAAAGTGTAAACTTATAATTTACTAACGGTCCCGTTCGGTTTCACCCGGGTGTAAAAGAACGAATGGGGAAGGGAGGAACATGAGTACACACATTCATATTAGTTTACCGAGATGAATGTTGTGTCCAAATTTCATGATGAACGGAGTTACCGTTCAAAATTTTTTGTCGATAAAAAGCAGTATTTATACTTTTTTTAACTAATAATTTTTTTTTAATAAATTAAATAAAATTAAAATAAATTTTAATGTAAGCCTTAGAAGAAAGCAATGTAGAAAATAAAAAAAAAAAATAAAAATGCATTCGCCCAACGTAGGGCTCGAACCCACGACCCTGGTATTGATAGCCTTGTGCTCTACCGATTGCGCTAGCCGGCGTTGTATTCTTACATCGCTAATATGAGTATACTTAGTTAGTGCATTTCACCTGAATAGAAGCTTATTTTTAGATACATTTGGAACATTTTTCATTACTGCTCCGCTCCTAATGGTCGTAGCCTGATTTTATATAGCCTATAGCCTTCCTCGATAAATGGGCTATATAACAAAATATTTTTTTTTCAATTTGAACCAGTAGTTCCTGAGATTAGCGCGTTCAAACAAACAAATAAACTCTTCAGCTTTATATATTAGTATAGATATATATTTGTAATAGGTATATGAACAATAAGCTGCAACAACAGCAACACAAACAACGTCCAGATCCCTTTAACTGCAGCGCCGTTTAAATGGACAGACACATTCGTAGACGCTCGCTTTACCTAATCTCTCGGCGAGCGCGCTCGGCGAATGTGTACTGCAGGCTGGATGTTGATAATTATTTATTTGCAAGTATAAAACATTTCCATTTTTTACAAAATTGTGTAACCAGAATTGAAATTGCAATTTAAATGTCACTTTCCGTCAAAATATACAAGCTTGCAAATAGTCGCTTGACGAAGTTGGTGGCAAATCGTGATCGCATCTCGCTATATGTTTCGGTCGCAGCGACCATCAATATCACAAGACCGATATCCCCTAGTCTCGGTTTCGTTTCGGTGAGTCATTAAGTACAATGTTATATATTACCTTAAAGTTACGTATAATATTATAGGTCTAGAATTAGAGATGACACAAACGGGTCTTTTTAGTGATCTGCATCTTTGCATCTGGATCCCGTATGTGAGCCGGCTCCCTGAACCGGTTCAAAAAGAGCCGAGTTCTGAATATGTTATTCGAGTCAACTGAGCCACTGAGTTAGTTGAGTCAATCATATCACGTAATATTATGCCAGTGACTGACTCACATATTATAAGGCGGGGTTTTACAGATTCCCACGCATTTGCTCAACCAATCACATGCTAATAGCTAAATATATTATTTATTGAATTTGAATTCAAGTTCAACCATATACTTACACACAAATTTAAAGTATTGTTTGGGTATCATATGCGTTCATAATAATTTTTGTGATCCGTGGTTGTTAATAATACATTATTTAAAAAATGAGCAGCCGGAAATATAGTGAAGTGTGGAACCATTTTGAAGATTTAGGCGAAAGTACTGCAAAATGTAAATATTGTTCCATTGTGTGCAAAATTTCGAAAGGATCAACAGCAAATTTAGCTCGACACATGAAAAATAAGTAATATATAATAATTATATTACGATATGGGATATGCAATACAATACTTTAAATAGTTGTGACCTAATTAAGTGAGACACTGTCGCATTGGACCGCCAAGTGCATAGTGAGTACACTGTATAGTTGTATAATGTGTACACCTATATAGAATGCATAGCCAAACATATGCATGAGTCATTTGAGCTGACAGATACTTCTGGTTCCGTGTGTTAAGTGTTTCACTGAGTTATGCGGATCCATTGAGCCGTCGGCTCATAAAAACGTGAGCCGGCTCTCACGGATCTTCTGTCGGAGTCGGCTCTTTGAACCGGTTCAGATCTGAGTTACCCAAGCCTATCTAGAATAATATACAGGAGTCTGCAGTGTAGTGAAAACATTGACTGATTGCTACAGGAGGTTATGTTCAAACCATGTAGATCCGAATGTAAATAACAACTTGTTTTTATTACCGAATAACGTAGACATCCCGTACATAACAACCTTCATTTTTTATTTATTTTTTTGTTTTTAATTTGTTTTCCATATAATGCTTTGTTTTGTTCTTACACATAAAACATTTTTTATGACGTTCAAATTCGGTGGCTAAACTTTATAATATATTTAAGATCAAAAATAGTTAATTAATTATTTTTTCTATGGCGCTTTGAACATATTTCCAAAAATCACCACACACAATTCGTAATGTTAGTAACACTTAAAATTGTAACAAAATATCAACATTTCTTAATATAATTTAATTTATATTAACAATACACGCAGATAATGATGAACTCACTAAAATATTATAACTAACAAATGTGATTCAGTGTAATAACTAGCAAGGTGGTGGCTATTTTGGTATCAAATCAATATTTTTATAAGTTTTATTTGTATCACAAAAGAATACTCACGAAGTAAGGTGTCAAGCAAAATATTAATTCCCAAACCAATTTTACAAACTTTTTTTCAAAAAGTATTTCTAAACTTTATTTTTTAGCCAGGTATTCGTATTATTTTCAGTTTTATTTTTTTATCTTGGGGGGGGGGGTAATTACCTCCCTTTACCCCCTCCCCTATATTCCAAATAACTAATAACTACACGGGCGAAGCCGGGGTTGAAAGATAAAGCTTTATAGTGGCGATGAAAATATCAAAACGTATTGTCAGAATAAATATAGCTTAAGAGTTGATAAAAACGTTCGATATCTGGTTACTTTTACTATAAAACATTTTTTTACTATACGAATGCATAAAGATACGATCTATTTGCCTATACGATGACATCAGACAGTCGAACAATTTGAGAATAAATTGCTTACTTTATTACAGGAAGTAGATTATCTTTGAAAATTCACAAACTGTAAAGCATTTTATCAAAGAACGTCGAAAAAATATAATTTATATACTAACACCTACATACGAAATTAATTTGTTTTTTATCTTTTCTATTTTTAGGGAGATTAGGGAAATGCAGCATTATATTCGGACTTCCGTATGTTATAAATTGTGTTGCTTACATTGTACCACAATAGTGTCATAAATTCCAAAATATTATAACGAAACTGTGAAAATAATAAGAAATTTTCTCCACCGACACTTGTAATGATGTAACTTTACGAAATATTTAAATATCTTTATTTTGATTGGTTATCACTTCAAGTCGTTGTTTTATTTTGGTATTCGTGTTATTCACAAAAAAAAAACATCAATTTATTGGTGTAATTTGTAAAAAGTACAGAAAATGATTTAGCTCAAATAATGAGTAAACTAGAGTGACCTGTGCGAATTATTCGCACTAAATAAGTATAATAATTATAACTTTACAAAATTATTTTATAAATATGTTTGCATGTATTCAAATCGTTTCTCATTTTGCACACTATGCTTATAACGTTTTTCTTTTTGTTGTACTTATTACAATATGAAGCTCAGATGACAGATCGAAGAAATATTTTACTAAAATTGTCATATAGAAGCGCAAGTAGCAAAACCGTTGAGCTAAGCCGTCAGATTGCATCATGCAGCATTGCTGTGACGTTGTTCAGCGTTGCTCGGTTTCAAAATTAAAGCCGTCAGATGGCAGTATGCAGTATTGTGTCTGTTGTATTACAGTATGAAGGTCAGATGACAGATAGATGTGTTGACGTTGTTTCAAAATTAAAGCCGTCAGATGGCAGACGTTGTTCAGCGTTGCTGTATTTTAATTAATTTACAAAAACAAAGGCAATAATAATTTTTTTAGTTGTCGATGTCAGTAGAGCAAGCAAGTGTGGAGAAATTGTGAGGTTTTTTTCTAAAAAGGGAGGCAAACATCTTTAACCTTAGCGCATTAATATATATGATGATAGGATATGAGAAATTTACTGCTCTTAATTATTTCGCTGCAAAACCAAAATTTATCATGAATAAGTAAGAAACGTCGATTTATGAATTATGAATATATGAATTGTTTTCATTGTTGATAATTATTGTATAGTTCGAAAGAGTTTTTTATTGCATTAAAACAATATTTTTATTGCAAAAAATATAAATTAATAAAGTAACAAAACAGAGCGATTATGGCATCTGTTAATTTGATGTCGAAAGGACATTTTGTAAAAATGTTATTAATACATTTTTTTAACAACACTAAAACAAATCATTTTTTCCGGCTTACTTTAATCTCATTGCCTTGTACGAAGTTCTAAAACAATTTCAAACAAAAAAATAAGGTTTGTAATTTAAAAAGTAACTGTTTAACTCTGCCCATTTGAATTATTTACCTGCCTGTTTGTACACAGGCGTAGTGTAATTATTCTAAGAGTTGACAAAGTTTATAGTGCAATTAATTATTAAACTGTCACAATTATTTCACAAACTCAGACGCGTTTACATAAGTAGGTACCGCATCTTTGGAAGCACATCGAAGAGAAGCTACAAAATGTACACTTCTTAAAAGTGTTGCCAAGGATGAGCAATTTCTTTAAATTTAATTAAATTTTTTCAATATTTGATAATAATTTAAAAACTGGAAGAAAATTTTTCAAATACGAATTAGAAACTAATCATTAAGTATTTTTATGTTTTTTAGATCAGTTCTGAAGGAACTCCAAACCCGGATCGAAACGTCAATGTATTAATTATTATTTTTTGTTAATATATTTGTCTGAAAAATTGGTCGATAATTTTATTTATTCAACACGCGTGAGTAATATGTAATTTCGGGGCCCTGCTAAACGTGGGAGAAATAATATATTACTTCACTATAGTGTAATAATGAATTTTCTGGCGTGGGAGAAATCATATATTACTTCACTAGTGTAATAATGAATTTTCTGGACCAATAGAAACTCAGTAGCAAGCCCAAGCGCTAAATAATGAAAAAAACTGCAAGTAGCTTCTGGACCAATAGGAACGTGGTAGGCGGTATTGTATACTTATATGAAAACAGCATCGCAATTCAGCGAAATCATGGCAATCTTGTGTATACACTGACGGTGGTACGTCAATCAATGAAGTGATTTATTATTTTTCCCTCTTTTATCAGGGCCCCGATTACATATTACTCCTGCTAGTTGAATAAAGTATTATGTGCGACTATTGATCGAAGGAGAATATTCCACTCGCGTGTGTTTTACCGCACTCGCTGCGCTCGTGCGGCAAATTTCACGCTCATGGAATCTTCTCCTTCTCTCACTAGTCGCACAATATACTATTATTAATTAATTAATTTCAATTGTAAAATACTAAACATGTACATTTCGGGAGCTATGCTCTCATCTTCAGCAAACACTGAACTGAACTTTAGTGTTTGCTGAAGATGAGAGCATAGCTCCCGAAATGCACATCCGCTAATAAAACTGTTGTGGTAAGAAGTAACTATTCTATATTTTTTACTCTCGAAATATGTTTTCGAGTGTGCTGAATCCGAATATGACGTTATTATTTTATACAGAGTGACACTGTGACACCTTCCAACATTACCTAGTTTTCGACTATATTTTTCTATTTCTAAAAAAGGCACAAAAGTTGAACACGGAATATGTTTTGGATATCCCTATATCCAAAATTTCGCTAAACATATCTATAGCTAAAAATCTATGGGTTTTTAGACTATGCGCCCATGGACACTTTTTCTTTGTGACCTTTAAACTATAAAATAAAATAATTTTTGATCAATTTACCCGAGAACCAAATCCCATGAGGTTTGTGCGGAGTCGTCTGTGTATACTTGTATATGTATGCGAACATGTAGGAAATCCACAAGAATAATTCTTGTGGGAAATCTAATGGTTCTTCGTTTATAATCAAATGTACTTTTTTTGTCCAGTGTAATGAAACAGGGATATAATTAGTAGACTATTTCTTTTAATAGTTTTTATTAGTTCACAAGAATATGAGAAAATCGCAATATAAATTATTGAACTTTCGCTCTTTCAGAAGTACCAACGGATCTTTCGATAATATAAATTTAACGAAATTAAATTAGCATAATAGTAGGTGGTCTTGTTTTTTGTTTCAATGAATTAGTGATTCATTATAGATAGGTATTAAAATATATAGTATAAACTAACACCAGTTTGTCTTATTTTTCGAATTTTGATTGATATCGAGTTTTTACGATTCGATATGGTTTGTAAACATTGCAATCAGATTATAATTTTAAATTAAATTTATCAGAAAATCTTTTTTTTTTACAAAGAGACCGCGAATTACAATACACAATAAACTATAATAAAGAAGATTGCAAATATGGTTTATGCAAACGAAAAACTAATAAAAAATACATTTATTTTTTCTTTAATGACAAGAAGTGGAGCAATAAACTGTTAATTGATGTAAAGAAAAACAGGTTAATTACCTGCAATCCACTTTAACATTTTTTATTTTAACACTCGGATAATAAAGATATGTATCATACACTGATAAAAGTCGTAAGGTATTAATGCTGAAACAAATTAATTGCAGAGGCACGTAATTTTTCAAAGTAAATGTAAATAAAGGCAGTTATAAAAAATCATCCTTAAAAGTCAATTATTATGCAAATTAATGCACTAGACGAGCAAACCCGTTAAAGAGAAAAGCCCTGTTGAAAATACCTACCTATATCTGCGGTATAGTTGTGTTTTATTTTAAGCTGTGAATAAGTGCTGGACAAAGCTAGAAAACGCAACTAATCTAGCTTTGAATATCTACTTCACCTCGTGCTGAACTTTGGGTGCTTTGTGAAGGCATCATAAATTTAGGTGAATTCGAGTAAAACTAGACTTAATAAGATTTGTTTTAACTTTAAGCGTAACATATATACTGTAGGTATTCTGCCGTAAAAAGGAAAAAGGCAGTAAGTGACCAACTTATGAATTTGAGAAAATCGAGATTTACTAAAAATGTATTGACCGTCCAGAATTTTAGATTATGGAAACCAAAACATGGGGGAAACATTTTTTAAAGACAATAAAATGATTGCTGCAGCACTTTCTGCTGTCGTTGGTTTCAGTATTAATTCATTTTTCAACAAATGTCACTTACTGCCCTTTGCCTTTTTAGGGCAGTATTATATAGTTATGGACTATTTTACCTAATTGAAAATGTTTTCAAAAAATTTGTTAAAAATTGCTGTTATCTTTTATGAACTACTTGCTTAGTTAGTTATTATGAATTTTTTTTTAAACTCTATAAACTTAAGAATACAATTTGATAAATGCAAAAAAACATTTTCGTAAAAAAATATATTAAAATTAGTAGCAATCTCTTTAAAATTTTTGTTCTTGTCAATAAATCAATTTTAGTTCACATGAACTCAACAGTCTAATGCAGGGGTCCCGACCTTATTGTACCTAAGAGTACATTCTAGAATACTAGTCGGGCAGCGGGCATCATTTGTTTTTTCAAGGTAAATGTATATTTGGACATAGTTATTAATAAACATAATAAGTATACAAACAAAAAAAAAATAGTTCCAAAAATGTTTTAAATTTTAATATTCTAAAAATAAAATAAATACAATAGATATATTTATAAACAAATAATTAGTTACTACATTTAAAAGTGTTTACATGTTTAAAACATACATTTTTTTATCGCAAAACGGTGTACTAGCGCCATGGTGCCCGCGCAGGGATAGGGTTGAGGACTCCTGGTCTAATTTATATATAACAAAAGTTTTGAGAAAATTTTCGAGCACATAATATGTTTAATTCAAAGAACCCCGCACAAACCTTATGGGATTTAGTTTTCAGTTAAATTGATCGAAAATGGTTTCATTTTATACTTTAAAGGTCACTAAGATAAAGTGTCCATGAGCGCATAGCCTAAAAAAACCAATAGATTTTTGGCTACAGATGTGTTTAGAGAGGTTTTTGTTATAGGGATATCCATTGAATTAATTCAATGGATATCTCTATATATCTAACATTTTATTAAAAAAATACGTGACAGATTAAACAGCGGTTTCACAAATTTTTTGAAAACTTCTGCTGCAAGCGACACAATTCTGAAAATGTTGACCACATCGTTTTCAGGCATTCGTCCAGCCAATTTATAAACGCCCTTTTAAAGTTTGGGAAACATTTAAGTCGATATGATCGATAAAATTGCACCATCATCATATATATTAATACGTTAAGGTTAAAGATGTTTGCCTCCCTTTTTAGAAAAAACCACACAATTTCTCCACATACATTATACTTACGTCTTATATCATTTTACAGATAATTGCTTGCTCTAGTGACATCGACAACTAAAAAAATTATTATTGCTTTTGATTTTGTAAATTAATTAATTAACAGCAACGCTGAACAACGTCTGCCATCTGACGGCTATAATTTTGAAACAACGTTAACGCTTCGATCTGTCATCTGACTTTCATATTGTAAATACTGCATACTGCCATCTGACGGGCAACGCTGAACAACGTCTATATGACAATTTTAGTAAAATATTTCTTCGATCTGTCATCTGAGCTTCATATTATAATACAACAAAAAGAGAACGTTATAAGCAGTGTGCAAAATTAGAGACGAATTGAATACCTGCAATCATTTAAAAAAAAATAATTTGTAAAGTGATAATTATTATACTTATTTAGTGTGAATAATTCGCACAGGTCACGCTAGTTATAATATATTAAGGCCCAAATAGATATTGTGTCCCAATGATGACACAAAACGTTTGTTGATTACATACGTTATTTGTGAAATCGTCGTTTCTCAGTTTCATTATTAAACTATTTTGCATGTAAACATACTAACATGTTCTTCTTTATATTTATATTATAATGATATTATCATTGGCCGTACGATCAGAAATGACATTTAATAACTGAGGTACGTGGTCTCTTTTTATCAGGTGCCAGATCACAACGACTTCAATGCAGTCTTTATTTACTCACGATAAATAATACGTACAGCTACATAAAATGCACATTTATAAAAGATATGTGTTAGTACATAGCTTGGTATGATGTTTTCGAAATATAAATTAAATACTACTAAATTACTCAGTAGGAAGCCGCTTTATGTCATTTCTTCAAATAAATGTACAAAACTTCAGGCGGATGTATGAATATTTTTATTGTTTAAATACATCTCCCAGTAAAAGCATAAAGTTAATACTAGCGTGACCTGTGCGAATTATTCGCACTAATAATAAGTATAATAATTATCACTTTACAAAATTATTTTTTAAATATGATTGCAGGTATTCAATTCGTTTCTAATTTTGCACACTGCTTATAACGTTCTTCTTTTTGTTGTAAAAGAAATATTTTACTAAAATTGTCATATAGAGGCGCAAGTAGCAAAAGCGTTGTTCAGCGTTGCCCGTCAGATGGCAGTATGCAGTATTTACAATATGAAGGTCAGATGGCAGATCGAAGTGTTAACGTTACGCCGCCAGATGGCAGACGTTGTTCAGAGTTTAATTAATTTAATTAATTTACAAAAACAATAGCAATAATAAGTTTTTTAGTTGTCGATGTCAGTAGAGCAAGCAATTATCTGTAAAATGATATATAATTTATGTGGAGATATTGTGTGGTTTTTTCTAAAAAGGGAGGCAAACATCTTAAACCTTAGCGTATTTAATATATATGATATCATTGATATAACAGACTAGTTTGGTTCCATGTTTTAAATTATTATTATTTTTATCGTTAACGTTATAACATTTAAATTTAAAATTTTCACCGTACTTGTATTTGGTTATCCGGTATACTTAGTTATTCGGTATATCCGGTCCTCCATTGGAATTTGACAGTATATCCGCAAATACTTTCCAATGCAACATTTAGTGCCGATCTACGATGGCCACATTAAGGAAATATATCATCGGTTCAAAAAACAAAACTTGTAGCATCTATAAGTAAGTAAGTAAGTATAGTAAAAGTAATAGTAATTAGTGAGTCAGCATTACCGGTTGTACATGCATAGTGGCACCATAAGTGTAGTTGTAGTACGTGGTGCGTTTAGTGCCTCCCGACAGCGGGTTTGGGGGAGGCGACCTGATATGAGGTCTGTGTGTGCATATAGTAAAGAGGAACACGATCTTATCGACACCTTCGCTAATTTCACATCCGGTTACCTTCCTCTTGCTTCGCTGCAGTCTATACATGTTACATACACATATACTTTATCTAGTTACATCTTTGGGGAAAGTTGGTATTCTCACTTGTTGCAAGAGAATATAAATATGTTCAGAAATCTTCTACTCCCTCTTCGATTGTAGATTAAGGCCGCTGCAGTCTGCACACGAGGCTAGATTCCTTGCTAGATTTGCCTACTAGTTTTCTGGCGCTGCGGTTTTCTTGATTGCTGTTATGTGCTCGCTTCACACTATACGTCTTTTTAAGCTAGTTTTTGTCTTTTAAACATTCCAAACGGGAAAAATTTGTATGTCTCTTTCTACTCACATAATTCGAAAACAACTGGATCGAGTTTGGTCAAATTTAGTATGCCTGAACTTTTCATCTAACTACGTTGCGATCGAACACCCGTCAAAGCTAACGTTATCGCGAGCGAATCTTCGCGTCGAATAGACGTTCACGTGAGCTAAGCTGTCGGCAATGACTATTTCAAATTTCGGCAGCTTTACCAATAGTCTTGCTTACATTACTACCTTTATATTGAAGCTCTGTGAAAAATATCAAGTCATTTCACATTTGAATATTATAATATAGGCAGGTGATGATTTTAAAACAAAGATAACCAATCTAAGTACCTACATTTGAGCGCGCAGTACAAATTTGTTTTAGGAAATATGCATAATGTGAAATTATCCAGCATTATTATTATTATTTTTAGTTTAATTCTTGTTGTAGAACACTGAACAGTAAAAAAATTAAAGTTCACATTATATCATATCATGACGAAGTATATGACAATTGACTTTACTATAAAATATCAACCTTTTTTCAAAAAAAGCTACTAAAAGGAGGATTTGTTTATTATTTTCCTCCGTTTAGTGGTGTTTTGAAGGAGATTTAAATTATTTTTTTTGACGTGATAACGTCTTATAAATTGATGAAACACCGGCTGCATGCACGAAAAAGTGTCACGTTCCGAAATGTGTCACGTTCCGTAAACCGACTTTACAGACAACCATTTTTTATTTTTACTTTTTAGTGCATTTGCATATCTACATACTTTGCACGTTATTAAATATTAACCGACTTTATTTTTTTAGGAGTTTTTAGTAAATGAGGTGAATTGGCACGTAGAAAAATCTTTCTTTTTAAGATACCATTTGGTTTTTTTGTTTCGGACTTGCTGATCCTAACACTAACTGTCGGCCATATTATTTAAAAAATGAAAATTAAAAAAACCAAATTATTTTTGTACTTAAGAAGTATTAAATAATATTGTAAGACAAGTTTTATATCTATATCTAATAAAGAAACAAGAGAGAAAAAGATTTAAATTTGATTTTTTTTTAGCCTTCTAAAGTGGACAACTACCTTAAGGAAAATAAGATTGCAAATAGTGAAAATCTTATTATTTGGTGTTGAACTTAAACTGATAAAATGCTGACCGATTATATATTGGAATAATTAAAAAAAAAAAAAACTTGTACGCGCAGTGTTTTTCCAGCGAACTGTGCAAAAACGAACACTACCAGATTGAAAAGTAAAGATCAACCATAAGCACTTATAGCCCAATTGTTGTGCACCCTATAAACAAGACAAACAATTTTGAGAAATGTGTTAAGGAGTTAAAATTGTTGTAGTTCCTGAACAAATATTATAATTATTATTGAAATGCACTATTTAATCGACAGAGTTATGCGCTGGGATTATTGTTTTATTCATTTATAATTTAAAAAAAATAATTAAATAACACGCTAATTTTAAAACTGGCTGTCTTTTACCATAAAATCAATGAACTTCCATAAAAACGTCTAATTAAATATGTATCTTATGGAGGCATTTTTATAGTAATTTATTTGACATTGCTTGTTATCAATGAATATGATTGAAATAAATCATCTTCAATGAGACACTGGGGTTTAATGAGAAAACAAACATTAAACGGCATCATAAAAGGTAGTAGTACACTATACGCGTTTGATACATATGTCGGGGGGACAACAAGGGGGGCAGGTACACAAAGACATATGGGAGACCCGCCCCCTCGCGGGGCACAACAACATGTCAAGCAATTGCTATAAGCTCTACTCGCTCCGCCTTCGTTAAAATGCGTGCACTGCATACCATATCAGTTACATACTATCTTTGTAAAAAATACAATATTGAAACGTACATACACACATAAATATTATATTCATTTAATGTAAATATATGTATATCCGAATACATAATGAGATTATTCAATGACTAATTAAATATTTCATTAGTCGTCTGATTAGTTCTATGGATAGTACTATTTTTCTCGGTTTGCTAGTAGATTTAGGGTTGCTGACATAATTGTCAAAAAAAAAAAAATTGGTTGTCTGTAAAGTCGGTTTACGGACGATAGTTTTACGTGATAACGTATTCCGTAATACATAACCTAAACCTCCCAAAATTTGGTTTCAATCCGCTTATCCTTGGTGTCGGAATGATAAGAAATGTCAAAAGTGACGTTTGCAACTGTCAAAGTAATGTTCTAATAATAATTAGTTATTCCAATACTTAACTTAGAAGGCGTTGCATTTCACAAAATACTAATGTCAAAAAATTGAATTAAGCATTAGAATTGCAGCCGTTTTCATGTTGCATTTATACAGCTATTTTTCTATATAAATTTGTATAAAAAAACTGTTTAGGCAAATTCTGTTATAAGAAATCTATGTAAAATGTTCTCCTCTTTCGTTTAAGACTGGTTTCAAACCGATCTGATTTAAATTGAGCGAGAAATTAGCAAAAAGCACGCACAGGGTCAGGCGGAACGTTACGCGTTACGAACGTTAGGAACGTTACACTTTTTCGTGCATGCAGCCGGTGTTTTATCAATTTATAAGATTGGTGATTCATCAATTTATAAGACGTTATCACGTCAAAAATGATTTGTTAGTAACCTTAGATGTGATTATATAATAACAATTGCCTTAGATCAGGAACAGTCTAATGTCGTTGTGAAACTGTCATTTAGAACATTACAGTGTATATGTCACCGTAAAATTGTAAATACCGTTAGGTTGTAATCTGTCTCGCGAGATTGTGAACTGTCGAAAGATTGTGAACCTCAACGTAATAATAATACATTAAATTGTAAGCAGTACGTTGACTCGTTGAGGTTCACAATCTTTCGACAGTTCACAATCTCGCGAGACAGATTACAACCTAACGATATTTACAATTTTACGGTGACATATATACTCACACAAAAACAAATTATTGATCCACATAGAAAAAGTACGTTTTTCTGGCTAAATTTTGATCAAAATGCGTAAAAATACGTTGTTTCGAAGTGAAAATTGCACAAAGAGCGATTCTATATAATACAATATGTATAATAATGTATATAGCTTTACAGTTTAGTGTATTGCTGAAGATGAGAGCATAGCTCTCGAAATGTACATCCACTAATAAACTTGTTGTGGTAAGAAGTAACCATTCTCTATTTTTTTATTATATAGCTTTAATCGATCAATAATTTTTTGAGCAGGATCAATTTAAAGTTCTATACAGTGATTTTCATATGGAAAAATATGTTTGTTTACAATCTAAGGTCATTGTCAAATTAAATTTTATGACTATAATGCCGCAAGGACTGAAATTTATCAAATACCAAATTAAAGTGTCCCCCGATTTTTAACGTTATATAAAAGACAAATAAATCTATTTTTGGCCTTGCAGTGGAAGCACACACTTTTGTTATGTTTATAGTGTAATTTTTTCTGTAAATAAAAAAAAAATCTATTTTCTACTTTATAGTATTACGATTTAGTGTTTTTCAGTTTTTTGTTAAACTATAATTATTATTCTTATTTCTATATCTCATAATAATAATTTTGTCAAGATTTCTCAAAGTACGATTTTATGGTCTAAGTGAGTTCTCAACAAACTATTTTTGAGCCACTTTGAAAACCAAACGAGAAATTGTGAATTTCGATGGCAACACTAAAAGATCAAGATCCTCGCCAGACCTACACAATTTCAGTACTGCGAGGATTTTATCAGAATGTACAATATTCCGTTAAAAACGTGTGCCAATTGGCTAGCTTGAAAGCGGGGCCCTTTTAGAGTTCAAAAGGTATGTACATAAAACACGTGCTTACCTATGTACGCAATGGTATTATGCATGCCTAAAAAACCTAAAAATGAATAAAAAACCTAAATTTCATGAAGCTGTAAAAAAAATCATCTAATGCTCTCACTCGCACTCATATTCATGCATAATACCATTGCGTACGTAAGTAAGCACGTGTTTTATGTACCTTTAGAACCTGTTATCTGTAAAAGGGGCCCGCTTTCAAGCTAGCAACTGGCATACGTTTTTAATTAAATATTGTATATGTTACGGTTAATACAATAAAGTAGTTTATTCGCGAATTAACCGGCTAATACCCGAATTAACCAACGTCAAGGATTGGTTAATTCGGGTATTAGCCGATTAATTTCCGAATTAACTACTTTCTTGTATTAACCGTAACATATATATACTGATAAAATCTTAGCAGTACTGAAATGACGTAGGTCTGGCGGGTCTGGAATCTTGGTATATAAAAACTTCAAACCTATTTTAACAATTTATAATGAACTAAAAATCAATATAAGTGTTATAAAAATAAATTCAACATGAAACATGCACAGAAGTTAATAATAAATTTATAAAGAGAATGACATCAATCATCCAAAAAAAATATAGTCTTTTCTGTTCACACATGTAGTGAACAATAGGTATATGGTTGATGAATAAAAAAAGCAAACAAAACTAATCGATGGCTTTTAATCAAATTCACACATCTATGACTCTAAACTACTGTATATTTTATTGCGGCACCACCTCCATAATGATGGCCTTATCGTGTACTTTATCAAACACATGGAAGGCCAGTCTACAAATTCTACCGTCAATAACAGTATCTAGAATGACTTTATGGTTTTATAGTCCTATGCCCCGGTGTTAAATCTGTAATTAATTAGAGAACACCAAGCATTCATTATCTTCCAGGTCAGTGTTACATAAATTCAGCTGCAGTTATTTACCTTTATGCCCGGTTTACATTATTCCAGTCCAGCGATCCAGTCCAGTGCTGGATTGCAACTGGAATAATGTAAACCCTCACTGGAATGCACTGGATCCAGTAAGCATTCCAGTCCAGTAACTGGATTCGCGGTCTACTTTTGAATCCAGTGCGATCAATCCAGTGCAACTGGAATAATGTAGACGGCCAATCCAGTGCCATTCCGTTCCTTTTTTCTTAGTTCATTATCAACCTCATTAATAACTTCTTGTAGCAAGAGTGATTGAGCACGTTTGAAACTTTTTCGAAACTGATCTCTTTTTGAAATCATTGTCACTGTAGTGTTCACAATGAAAACGGCTTCTAAATGACTGGAATAATGTAGACAACGAATCCAGTCCAGCGATCCAGTCCAGCACTGGACTGGATCGCTGGACTGGAATAATGTAAACCGGGCATAATAGACGTAACTTAAGCATTTACCCAGTTACCCACGACATTGCTTGCCCAAACGTAGATATTCTGTACTTTTCTTGCATTAAAATTGGTTTTCACGATAGTCCCACCTTAAATCAAGCGTAGCCCGATAAAAAGTACCTTGCAGTTATATAATTTTATCTATTAGAACAGTTTTTTTACTGTTTTTGATACGACTTTTTTTAGGCACTGTAGGTATAGGAGTGGTTCCACTCGTATATGAAAAAAGAGTAACCAACGTAACAGCGGTAGGTACTAATATAAGGGAATACCTTGCTAGCAGAGAACAGCGAAAAAAGAATGAAAAAGTGATACTTTAAAAATTTGCATCGAACGAAACATGGCAAGAAGACGGTGAGTGAGTAACAGTTTTCAGTTTCTTTAGAAAAGACGAAAAACTATGTAAGAAAAACCTCTAGAATCGTAGAACCGAAATGTGGTCTCTGAAAACTTCCCTCCTGTCAGAAACATTCAAAAACAGTTTTTAAATCGTTCAGACGGAGATGAGTATAAATGGTTCAAATTATTGGAAAAATAATACAAAAAATGAAAAGTTGAATGTTTTTTTGGAGAATCAACACTACTCGACTTTTATTGATGAATATAATTTATTACTGGGAACTATCACTACATGTTATCAAAGTCCCCCCGCTGCGTCTGTCTGTCTGTCTGAACACGATAAACTCAAAAACCATTATCATACGGTTTTCACCAATGGATAGAATGATTCAAGGGAAAGGAATAATTCATTAATGTTTGTGTAAATTGGTTGAAATATGACGATTATTGTTGAAAATGGACAAAATCAAGCAGACTGGGAGCTTTCATCGAAAACGCTGCCTAATCCCTTCGAGATATAACAAAACAATGTAAGTATGGTGGAATTGTTCCTCTTTTATAGGTCTACAGAAAAGTCCGCGATAAAATATGTCTATCTTTTTAGAGTAGCTTACTATATACCCATTTTAATGTTAAGCGCTTTTCGTGGATATCAATTTTGCAACGTAAGTCGACGAAAAAACGGTGGCAATCTACAACAAATGGCGGCCCGTGGGTCGGATGCGGCAGAATTTTCTCCGCCCTCCCCGAAGCATTTTATAAATGATTTATAAAAGCAAAAATATTACTGTTTGCCAATATAAATTAGCGCATAAAAAGAATTTTAGAAAAATAGTAAATAGTGTTTAAAAGTTTTCATCCGCAATGTGGCCCGACGATCAAATGATTTGCCCACCCCTTGATCTACAATTTCGAATGAAGATGAACCGGGCCCATAGTTTTTATAATATAATGAAAAAATTCTGTTATTCCTTTCTCTGTTTAATCATTAAATATCCGTACATAATACGCTGTACATGTATCACGCATAATACATATAAAGCATTTTGGTACGTAAAACTACAAATAAACTGTTTATATTGTGCTTTCATTAAAAGCTTACCCTGGACTATGTTAGCACCTTACACAGAAATCATCGTTTTCGGAATAATATACCTGTACCTATACTTATTTTTCGGATTTGAAAATAGCAAAGCGTGAATCATTTTCGTGATTTATACGGCGTTTCCATGAATCATAAGTCGAAAATTGATAAAAGTATGAATTGGATGTCGAATCCACTCTTATGATTTCCCGTGAAGTTTCATGGATGAAAAAAGGATTTAACTGATTTAAAAAAAATCCATTATATGTAGTTTAATAATACATTAAATGTTTGAAAACTACGTTTCATATGAAATAAAATTTAATTAAGCGCTCTTTTTTTAGTGATCCGTACCCGAAGGGTGCCCAACGGAACCTTATTACTAAGCCTCCGCTGTCCGTCCGTCCGTTTGTCTGTCAGCGGGCTGTATCTCATGAACCGTAATAAGTAGAGCGTTGAAATTTTCACATTGTGTGTATTTCTATTGCTGCTAGAACAACAAATAATGAAAAAGCCCTCCAAAACTCCCAAAAGAGGAGCAAACTAAGAAAAAAAAGTTTTTTGCTTATAATTCGCTCAATTTAAATCAGATCGTTTCTAGACCTGTCTTAAACGAAATAGGAGAACATTTTACATAGATTTCGTATAACAGAATTTGCCGAAACACTTTTTTTATACAACGATTTGAATAACTTACCTATTATTTAGAACATAATATTTTGACAGATGCAAACGTCATTTTTGACATTTTTTACCATTCCAACACCACGGATGAGCGGATTGAAACCAAATTTTGGAAGGATGTTTGATATGATAATATGAAGGGGCTTAATGTTTTTGGGGAACATCGGCGCAAGCGCAAAAGAAATATATACTCTACTGTTGTTTTTATATAATAATAAATAAATAAACCAATAATAATAAACCAATTATTAAAAGTAATAATTGGTTTATTATTTTGTTTTACAGGAGTTTTGTAAAATAAATTTTTGAGGAAAAGTGGTGCATGCGTAGGAAAGATATATGCTTTTTATATAATAATGGTATATTTTTCATAACGGTTTATTATTCTATCTACGTTTATAAAAGTTTTGTGATTTTTTTTTTGGGAAATCGGCGCATGCGCAACAGAGATATGCCATAACGTTGTTTTATTATATAATAATGGTATATTTTTCAAAACTTTTTTTTCTTAACAAGAAATTTTTGTAAAAAAAATGTTTATAATATAATAACGCCGGGGTACATTATGTAAAATTTCACGCCTTGAAATTCTTGAATTACTTGCATACTCCCACTGGTTACATATTATTATAGCGCCTCTGTTATTTCTTTTACAAAAGTATTTTAAAAGTACATAGCTAGATAGATAGATATATATTTACACAATAAGTTAGTACAATACATACATATGTGACGTCAAATTTAAATTGGCCGTTTTTTTTTTAATTATCGCAGATTATCGCATAAGTTTCAATTGAACAATACAATTACTCTTTAGTATTAACACAGCATAATCTCTAGTAGGTACTTTTCAGAAAAAAACAAATTGTCTGACTACAACGAAATCTAGGGGAAAGTCAAGCTTGCCCTAGCTCCCGTACATGAATTAAAATATAAATTACTTAACAGAGTGTAAGTATTGTTCTGAAAAGTGGAATAGAACTTCTGTGTAAAAAACAAAAGTGTTAATGTTTGTTTGTGTAACTCACAGTGACAAGGCTTTACCGTCCGATTTATTATCTACTGAGGTAAATAGTGAAATAAACAAATGAAATACTGAGTAAATCGCTACCGCGTTAAATTATTTATGTTTGAACGTATATAATTATACACCTATGCACACATACATCCATTATTTAAATGGTTTATTGTGTCTCAAGATCTATGAGTATGTATAAATCTATTCTCAGATTGAATTAGGCTAATGGTCTGATTTTACATGCAAATTTTACTTAGAAATTAAGACTATGAACACCATATTAACAATTTTTGAGATATTCGATCTTCAAAATAAATAAATAATTAACTTTCCTCATGAATCGTCGTAAATATATTATGAAAAATTTTCAAAATTGGCCAGAATACATAAATATTATAAGCTTTGTACAAAATGAAAATTAAAAATCTGCTCTTCTAAGGTGTAGCTAATTTGGGAAGACGGCTTTGAGCATTAAAGGAAACTACTTGGGGCATAACGATTAAAATTAAAATTAAATAAATCTCATTAGGTAATAGCTTATTTGAAAACTGTTACAACTATAGGCACCTATATAAAAATAATTTTGCTACAGTGTTTTCAATTAAATATTTATTATAATAAAAGAAATTTCTTACTTAAAAAAGTATAAATACTGCTTTTTAACGACAAAATTTTGAACGGTAACGCCGATCATTCTAAAGTTTGGACACAACATTCATCTCGGTAAACTAATATGGATGTGTGTACTCATGTCCGTTCCTTCCCCATTCGTTCTTTTGCACCCGGGTGAAACCGGACGGGACCGGCTAGTACGTAACATCTCTGTCAAGCGAGTAACATAATAAATGTATTAAGTCGATTGAATATAAACACTTATAACACAGTGGAGCCGAAGGCTTCACCGCTGTTTTTTGCTGCCGAACGGGATGCAGCCCCGCTAGAGAATGCGAAGCTTGGTTTCAAAATTATATTATATTATCAAAATTACGAGAAAAAGCTATATAACATTTTTCATCTCAATCGCGCGCGAGGACACGGGTAGAGGCTAGTTATTATATGGGGAACGTTTGGCGTTAGCCATCTGTCAGTTCGGCATTGCCCATTCATTTGTCTGCCGGAGAATGGTGGAATGTGTGTCGCTATAAAATTACCAACCATTATTATCATTATTAAATTCATTTCATTTCATTTGTACCGTGCGTATTTCGTCGGTCGGAAGTCGAGAATATACAATATGTTTTATAGCTTGTGTTCACTCAATATAGCGTTGTGCAGTTGTCAAAGTGTAAAGAACATCGAAAAATCAATCTGTAGAAAAACAACGCCAACATGAGTATTTCTATTGCCTTTTGGGGTAACGTACATCCGATAAAAAAACGAAATTCTATAGGATCACTGTCTTATCTGTTCGTCAGTCACAGCTTAAATATTTTGCGAATCCACTGGAAGAAAAAAGTTTTAATTTGGCACATGTATGAGATGAGCCAAGTTCGGATGTATAGCGTAAATAAACGATTTTCGATTTTGGGGGGGCAAATTAGAAAATTAAAAAAAATAGTTTTAAAGTTCATCATGTGACGTATTAAATGAAAACACTCGTTATGAGAAATACAAAATATTTTTTTTTATAATTTTATAATGCACAGTTTAAAACATATTGAAGAAATAATACGGAAATTGAGCATTACCCCCTCTTATCCCAGAAATTACATAGCCTAAAATTTACAAAAAAAAATTGGTTGTCTGTAAAGTCGGTTTACGGACGATAGTTTTACGTGATAACGTATTCCGTAATACATAACCTAAACCTCCCAAAATTTGGTTTCAATCCGCTTATCCTTGGTGTCGGAATGATAAGAAATGTCAAAAGTGACGTTTGCAACTGTCAAAGTATTATGTTCTAATAATAATTAGTTATTCCAATACTTAACTTAGAAGGCGTTGCATTTCACAAAATACTAATGTCAAAAAATTGAATTAAACATTAGAAATGCAGCCGTTTTCATGTTAAGACAAGACATACGTTATCTTCTAATTTCCATGTACGGCAAACAAAGACGACCGACCGCATCGCGCCATGCATTAGACAACATTGCATTTATACAGCTATTTTTCTATATAAATTTGTATAAAAAAACTGTTTAGGCAAATTCTGTTATACGAAATCTATGTAAAATGTTCTCCTCTTTCGTTTAAGACTGGTTTCAAACCGATCTGATTTAAATTGAGCGAGAAATTAGCAAAAAGCACGCACAGGGTCAGGCGGAACGTTACGCGTTACGCGTTACGAACGTTAGGATTTTAGGAACGTTACACTTTTTCGTGCATGAAGCCGGTGTTTTATCAATTTATAAGATTGGTGATTCATCAATTTATAAGACGTTATCACGTCAAAAATAGGGAATATAAGGTTTCATTATAGTTTACAGGAAAACCTAAAATATTTTTTCAAAACACTTAAAAAAATTCTCAATTTTATTTTAATAATTTTATTATTGAAATGTCTTTTCTGACCTTTTATTTGTTTTTATTTTTCTATGGTTATAAAGTCGAAGGCGGGTATATAAAATTTTCTTTATCGTATGAATGATTGTCTTCAAGAGAAGGTACAGTGGTGTCTCTTATAATAAACACATTTTTTTTATTCCAACCCTAAAGGAAACGCGATATCGAGTGTTTTAAATTCTAATTTCATTTATACTCGTAGAAACCAACGCTCAAATGACTCAATGACTCAAATGTTCATATATATTCATAAATATTTCTATAAATTACTTTATTACCAACGCAAAATTTCAAATTATTCAGACATCTGGAAGATACCATTAACACATACAAATGAAGTTAATAAAAGTGTGTTGAAAGGAAAATGATTTTGGAATCTTATGTAACGGTTCTCCTTGCCGACACTTAATTTTGTTGATATGTTGTCTCTTTGATTCTTTTTAAGTGAAGCGCCACTGTTCGTAGCAACATAAATTAAGTTAATTTGAATTACCCTTTTATAACCCTGTTCAGTCTATAAATTTTTATTGCTCTCAGTAAAAGTTCCCCACTGTAAATACGTATAGAACATGCATTTATGGCTATAGTTCGATTCATAACTATCACGAAGTGTAAATCTAATTTTAAATTAAATGAGTAACAGACATTACAACAAAAGTACCTACGTCAATTTGTTTCACACAAAATAGATTCAAAAATGTTACAGATAATTATTTTTTCCATTTTAACGTCCATAGATAATATTTATTTATAAAAATGAGTGCAAGTGCATTGCACTGCACCGGAATGCACTAGGTCATAAAAAATTCCGGCAATCGATTTCCCCCCTAAAACTATGAAGATTATTACAGGGGGTAAAATTCCTTTGAATGCAACCTAAAGGAATAAATCAGGTGTTCGGTTTTTAAAAAACCATACTGTATAAAAAATGCATAAAATCATTTAATTTATAAAATTAAAAGTAAAATAGGTCATGGATGATAAATATAACTTAATGAAAAATTCGATGTGCTTATTATTAACTTTGAGCCTTGAAGAAACGTTGGCAGTAAAAAGTAAAAACATTGCATATTGTGTGTCCATTTTCTCATTATTTAACAATTTAGTTAAAAATAATTTATTCGTCTCTGTGTGTTTATAATCGACGCTCAATAAAACACAGTCTTTTTTTAATAACGTCGATAGTGCACAGGATTACACCATCGATGGTATTAAAAAAAGACTGTATTTTTAAACCGTAACGAAATTACCTTTCTTAATAAAAATAATTTTCTATTTCTATTATATTCTAAATTTTTAAAAATATGACCAAAACATGTTTTTAGATTGTAAACTAATGTAAACGAAGGTGATTTCTTTCAGATACTCTATTATTTTAATATATTTTAGACATAGTGTAATTCTGTATCGCACCCCCTATCTACGCTGAGCGTGTTCTATATAATCGCATACAAATTAAGGTATTTCCTCTTTCTTTGACATATTTTTTAACGTTTGTTTTTTATATTTTTATTGCGTTTAAGCGTTCTCAACATTCCGAACTCGTGTCGTCATAAAGAACATAAAATGCTTTAATTAATAAATTGTGGTAATTATTCAATTTTATAGACCCCTTTGTGAGTTATTATCTGATAATATCTATTGATGAAACCTATATAGTTAATTTATCGAATTTGTTCTATTTAGATTCGCGGCAGTGTGCCAACCAAGCTCGGTAAAACTGACTGTGTAAATGTATATTTACACGAGTCATTTCGAACTAGTTTCGATCCCACTATAACTCAAAATTTATTTGACCCGGTAAATTGTAAGTATTGGTGTTTCACCAAAAACATAAATACGAAAAGTGAACCAGATTCGGCACCAATAAAGAAAAGCTTCACTGAAAAAATAATTCAGATCTAAGTTTTCGTTTAGAAAGTTTTCACACACTTGCAAAGTAAAAAACTTGGCATCCATCCAGATCACAATTATTTTTCGATGAAACTGTTCTTCATTGTAGGTACCAAGCTTGGCCCACTTTTTCACATTTATGTTTTTGGTAGGATTTGGATTTCTATATCACATATTATAAAGTGTCTATATTAAATTCAATGCAATTTTAGATAATTATGTTGACTTGACATAAAAATAACAGATTTAATCAGCTTTAAATTAATAAAGTACACAGTAAAGAGGGTAAAGTCTGTTTTTTCTGTGTAAAAAACATATTTTTATTGTAAAGACCATTCTACAATATTAATTTTATTATTTCATCTTGAAAAAGTCTTTTCATATTTCCGTGACATTATAATTTTAAATTTTAATTTTATTGTACTAACTAAAACAAATTGATTTTTAAATACCTACCAACAAAAATACAATTTTACAAAAGTTACTTATAGTATACTAAAATTACCATCCAAAATATTTTTTAAATTTTTATGTAAGTATTATTTAAAACCATAATATTAATTATTATATGAAGTTACAATGTAATAGTATGGCGCTATTTATTATTATTGAAACAAAATTTATCATAAAAAAAATTGGTTGTCTGTAAAGTCGGTTTACGGACGATAGTTTTTCGTGATAACGTATTCCGCTCGAATATCATATTTAATAATACATTACTGCGCTCTCGCTTGCACGCACAGGGTCAGGCGGAACGTTACACTTTTCGGAACGTTACACTTTTTCGTGCATGCAGCCGGTGTTTCATCAATTTATAAGACGTTATCACGTCAAAACAATTCATTGGTAAACATTGTTTTGTCGTGCACGTGATATTATTCGTAGATAATTACAGGCATGGGTAAGTAATTTAAATAACTGTTAAAATAGAAAAAATCAAGTAAAATAATGTCTGGCCTTAGCACACACCTATGATAAATGTACGTCAGGTGTTATTTTTCCCGCGTCTGTGTTGCTGGCGACGCCAGCCTACAAAAGGATAATATAATGACTTAAACATACATACGTACATTCATACTCCATTCAATTTTAGTACGGAAGTATAAAAAAATTAATGCACTAAAGAAGTGCAGTCAATAAGGGTAGAAAAGCTGAATTAATCATGCTTTTCATTTCATTTTTGAGACATGGATAGATATTGTAGAATATGGATGATCGGCAACAGAGGCCATAAGCGTCTTATTATTAAATTTTTGTTGTTTAAACAGTAGAATTTGGGGGAAAAATAACAGTTCTTAAAAATGAAGACATCCCAGCTTTTTTTTTTGTTAATGATATTAAATATTAACATTTATATTAGATATCGTGTCCACCGTGATAATTATAATAATAAAAATCGCAGGATTGTTGACAAAAATCTCAGATTTATTTAGTGTACGACTTGAAGGAGATTTATTTGGTTGAGGAACAATTGAAATGATGAAAATATATTTTTCGAAACTTTGGCCACAAGCGATACACTGGTAAAGCTTATTTTCAATTGTTCCTCAACCAAATAAATCTCCTTCAATACATATTTTGGAACAAAACTTCTACTAACAATTAGTGTACGACGTTTTATCTATAGATTCAGACTTTTTCAAGTAAAGGGTTTTCCAATAAGAGGTGTTATTTTGATATTCATAGGAAATTGCCATTTTTTGGAATAAATGATCGGATGTTTATTTCATTATAAAGAGGAAGGTATGCCGTTAATAATGGAAAATAACATAAGCCAAATGACCACCACGACTACGCCTACAGGACCATATCCTTTTCATGAAATTTTCCATAACCAAATCGCAAAGTGGCTGCTCTATGTCCTTGATAGCCTCACGAATTCCATCTTTGAGGTCTTGAATCGACGCTGGGCTGTTGGCGTAGACCTTCCCTTTCACGTGGCCCCAAAGGAAGAAGTCGCAAGGTGTTAAATCACAAGATCTCGGTGGCCAATTGTGATCACCTCTTCGAGAGATAACACGGTCCGGAAACTTTTCCCGTAAAAGATCAATGGTTTCGTTGCTTGTGTGGCACGTAGCGCCATCTTGTTGAAAGTAAACGTTGTCCAGATCAATACCATCCAATTCCTGCCATAAAAAATCATTAATCATCTCTCGATAGCGCAATCCATTCACCTGGGATTTCTTCAACACTTTCGGCTACAGCAGCAATATTCTCGGCTGTTCTTGAGCGACGTGCACGGGTTTTATTTTTCACATCACTAACTTGTCCCAACAGCTCGAATTTTTCCACCAATTTCTGTATTGCGGTCCGACAAGGTGCTTCACGACGAGCCAAAAATGTTCGAGTTTTACGAACCGTCTCTGCCAAATTTTTACCATTTTTATAGTGACTTTTAATAATTTCAGTGCGTTGTTGAAGCGTGTATCGTTCCATTTTTATTAATGGCGTAGTTTCTACTTGTCAAATGTCAAAAAATGACAATTCCAAAAGTGACATCTACCGAAATAGCGGGCTATTCAAAATAACACCTCTTATTGGAAAACCCTTTACATGCAGAAAATAAAAAAAACAATAATTATGAAAATAACATTAATTACTATTTACTAACCCACTTATGTTAATTGCTATGGTTAGTAATTACTGTTGATTTTTATAATTATTGTTTTTTATTCTCTTTATGTACCTACTTGAAAAAGTCTAAATCTATAGACGAAACGTCGTAAACTAAATAAATCTAGCATTTTTGTCCACAATCCTGCGATTTTTCTTATTATTAATTATTATTAACATTACTTATGCCAAACCACATTTTGTAGGGCCCATACACTATTGGTGTTAGTCGGATGGCCAGACCTATCAGTAGACCATAAAATATTGATCGTAGCGCCATTTTTGAAACTATAATACATTCCCGAAAGACTTGTTTAATTTTAAGGATTTGATACATATATTGGAGTCCATATCACTACACAAAGCTCATTTAAAATGGATTTAATCGGACCATTCCAAAAATTGCAATTTAATTCAGCTATGCCAAAATAATTATTGATTATTAGTTTGCACTTTTTTATAATGAGACTAATGTTAATAATTAGTTAAACATTAAGTCACCATTAAACGGGAAAAAGTAGTTATCTGAAGTTCTTTTGATTTCATGAGATCCATAGTCGACTATTAACACTCATAATCAAAACTTTTATTTTCCGATATTAAAGGATTACCTAAATAAGAAATCGTTCTGAATTATTTGTGCCACTAATATATTTAAGTTACACGATGATTTTGTGGATGATTTTGAGAGTTTTGGGACTGTCGAGGTTAAAACGTGGCCAACAGATTAGCGATAGGCCAAGTTGTCTCTTTTATAGCAAAATTTGTGGAAACAGTACACTAAATAAGTCAGAAATATTACGTAGCTAAGCTAATATTTATTTAATTGAAGCAACATTATTGTCTTCTGTAGTCGATAATTATTCTATTAAACTGCGGACAGTGTAAAATTGTGTGCGTGCATGTTTGTGTATGTGTGAAGTAATAACCTGTGAGTTAGGTTAGAGCCAAGCAGCAGTAATTGCGAGGGCGTATGCATCTCCTCCCAGTTTGCCACCCTGTATTAGAGGTGAGGTCTTTGTTGTTTTATACCTTTGGCCAGACGAATGATTACTATGTTACCTATTGCATATTATTTATTTTCATCATGAAAATATTATTACATTATAATCTTTTGATTGTTTTTAACTCTATCAATTTTAATATTTAATCATTACTAGGCATTTTCCCAAGTATATTAATTTGGGAACAGACTAAAACTACTTCAAAAATACCCTTAAAAACTATTATATAGGGGACCGGTAGATGTTCGTATTCCCAGGGGGAGAAGAAACTATGACTAATTTGGAATGATTAACTTCTATTAATTGGGGGTCGGAAATGCGTCATTTTTTATGCTGACACTTCTGTTAAGAATTTTTTTTGTTTATTATGAGTTTAAACACACAACATAAAATAACTCCCAAAATTCGGATTCTTTGTAAAAATAAAACCGAAGTAGAGATTTTCTCGAAAATGACACATTTCCGACCCCCAAGTGATAGTTTAAATCTTTCCAAATTAGTCATAGTTTCTTGTCCCGAGAGGGATACCACCAATTACCGTTCACCCTGTTTAATGTTGGAAAGGTTAGAACTATGTAAGAATGTGAATTTTGATTAGTTGTATCGTCGTCAGATTGTAGAGTTGAATGGAATGATCTGTCTGGACATTTCGTAAATGGTGCCATACTGTCTAGCGCTCATATCATGATGTTCCCAATGAAAATGTTGGTGGTGAAACGATTAACTTCGGACTTTTTCGGATAAGCTCACGTAATCGTCTCGTAATATAATTTAAAATAAATTTTAATAAAATTAATAAACAATTTAAAATATTTATTTTCAATGTTTTATTATAAAATTGTTGTTAACAAGATATCTTAGGATGTACACACAGACAATTTCTGATATGTTAATGTGATTGGAATTGACAAAGTGAAAAATAATCAATTAAACGACACATACAAAAAGAAATTTGGATCGGTAGATCACCAAGTACTCCAGATTCTCCCTGATGTGATTCAAAAGAAATATTTCAGCACTTTTTCACAGCTTATTTTGAATACATACTATTTCAACCTTTTAAAACTTACTGCCTTTTTTCAGACAAAAAACATATTTTTTTCTTTATTTCACTGCGTCGTTCAACATGCCAAAACCAAAATTGACACGCGCCGTGACAAAACAAATAGACAAGTACAGTAAATACCCAATTCTAATTATTACCTCTAAACTACGTACAATGTAATATAAAAGTTTTGAATCGTTACATAGCCCCCCCAGCGGTTCATACGAACAATTTTAGAATAAAGAAATGCATGGAGGATGAACCGCTTAAATAAATGAGAATTATGTACTACCTGGAATTTTACGAAGATTTACCACATTGAATAAAATACTAATCTTCGTTTACACGTACTATATAAAATATTAAAAAAAAACATAAAAATTTCAAAACAATTAAAAAAAAATTAGTTAATCAATCTTTTCAACTGAAAACAATATAAAATGTTCGAAGAATTTTCAACTATAAAAAAAAACAATTGTGTTTATATTTACTGCAAAGTATAAAATAAAGATCTGTGCATTTAGATGTTCAAAGACAAAATTTAACTAAATCATATCACAATTTATGCACAGCCATAGCGCGTCATAGTAAAATTTAATTATGAACTATGACTGTCCATAATTCCGCTTTAAATTCTTTATGCACCCGATAAGAATGCACATTTACACAAACAATTGACTATCTACTTAGTTACTGTTGTTGCAGGGCTTGTTGATTAGCGTAAAAGGGATTAGGCACTGCTGCGCCCGTATTAGGAGCAAAGTTTTGAGTTTGCATCGTTTGTTGAGCCAACACAAATTGATTCTGAGGCGGCGAAACAAATGTCGATTGGTTTTGAAAAGCTTGCTGCGGTTGCGAGGAAGCTTGCAAGTTTGTCGGATAAATTGGAACTTGAAATGCTTGTTGCTGAACTTGAAAGCCAGGAATTGCCCCTGTCGGAGTGTAATTTGCTTGAAACGTAGTTTGTTGCATCGGAGCATTGCCGTATAATGCCAATATGCTATCTTCAGATAATTTAGTCTCTTCTTTTTCGGTCGGAGTTGGTTGATTAAAGAAACTTTCTTCTTCGCTTTGAAATTTCGCGTTTTCGACACTGGATTTGTCGTCTTCTTTATCCTAATTTACTTTTGGCAGTGCCGGAGGCACCCATTCTCTGGCGATATACTATTTATGTTCATATTTCGCGCGCACAAATGACTCTAAACTAGAATCGTTTGAGAACGCCGGAAATGGTCGGGCAAATTTGCTTCGCAAACAGCCCAAACACGACTGTTGCCCATCTGTTGAGAATCATGTCCATTTATCCAGATTCACTGATTTTACTTTCAAAATATGAACGCCGAGATTTCTATGTATTCCTGCACATCTTATACATAAAAACACACCTATGTTCCACGATGCCCAACGAGGATCTTTTGTATCGCAATCGACACAATATTTATTATCCTCATCTCTTAACAAATCATTTAGTACTTGTTGCCATTTGTCCTGAATTTGTTTTGCACGATCTTTTTTTTCACTTTTTGCAGTAATTTTAATAACTTAAATTTTATAATATATAAACAAATAATTTGATTTATAGTTAATTGATTGATATTGATTTAATAATAATTATTATTGATATTATTATTAAAATGTCACTTGGTGTTAGTCTGGATAATTTCCAAGGTCCAGTCTTTTTTCGGGCGCCAAATGAAACGATTAGCTTCGGACTTTTTCGGATAAGCTCACGTAATCGTCTCGTAATATAATTTAAAATAAATTTTAATAAAATTAATAAACAATTTAAAATATTTATTTTCAATGTTTTATTATAAAATTGTTGTTAACAAGATATCTTAGGATGTACACACAGACAATTTCTGATATGTTAATGTGATTGGAATTGACAAAGTGAAAAATAATCAATTAAACGACACATACAAAAAGAAATTTGGATCGGTAGATCACCAAGTACTCCAGATTCTCCCTGATGTGATTCAAAAGAAATATTTCAGCACTTTTTCACAGCTTATTTTGAATACATACTATTTCAACCTTTTAAAACTTACTGCCTTTTTTCAGACAAAAAACATATTTTTTTCTTTATTTCACTGCGTCGTTCAACATGCCAAAACCAAAATTGACACGCGCCGTGACAAAACAAATAGACAAGTACAGTAAATACCCAATTCTAATTATTACCTCTAAACTACGTACAATGTAATATAAAAGTTTTGAATCGTTACAGTGGAGAAAATAAAAAAAAAAACAGGAAAGTCATATTTCATAGTAAGAGAATATTGAAGAAATGATTATCAAGAAAAATTGAAAAAAAAACTGAAATAGCAAGGCTTCTTAAGAGATCGAGAAAATATCAATCTTGTGTCTACGAGCTCAAGACAATCTATAAATTATAAGTTTTATTGTACCGAAAATTTTGAACTAAATCGAAACGATGTGATCGAGACGAGATGATCGTTACTGAAAAGATACCAATACGGAGGCGATACTGCCATTTTTGTTTATCAAAGACGCCGAGACAACATGGTTTTGTCTTGTACGAAACCCTATGAAATGGGACAACAGTAGAGTAGAAGATATTAACAACTTATTTAAAAGCTACGTGTTTAAAATATAATTTGATTATAGATATAAGAGCTCTGATCACCATTTTGATATGCATACGTATAATAATGATGATGATGATGATGAGGAAGGGTGGTGCTGAAATCAGACGTATAGACAATCATTATGGGCATACCCAGTATATATTTAATATCGCATATACATGTACATAATATTATAATGTCTGTAGACTGTAGGATAGGTAGTCGTGAGTTTACCACCAACCAACCTACATATTAATTGCCTTCGTTCCTTCATGGATTTACTCACGCGATCTCCACACAACGCAACAACCACTGCCTACTCCACACACCGCTAATGTTATGTATCATATAGTCGGTACCCACTGTGTCCTACCTCCTGCCTACCTATGCGTAGTACCCCACAGTATGCGTAACTACGGCCTTAATAAAATACCAGCTTTTAAACTGACAATATTAACTCATACAACTATTTATCGCCATTTTGTTATTTATATTTAATATGTAAAATTACGTAATTTACACACAGCTTATATATTATAATAATTGTTCTTAATGAAGTGAAGGACATATCAACTACCACGATTATCTGGGATTAGGAAAAGTATATTTGTCATTATTTTTGATGATTTCTATTGAATTTTGTGCTGGGAATTGGAAGATCGTAATATACAACGCTAACGATTTTGCTTATTGAACGTCTATAGACTCTACACTCTATATTTTCTAATCGACGATCCATTACAATAGAACGACGTATAAACAACACCATTCAGACGATCATCATGGCTGCCCTAAAGTACAAGAAAAGTAATACTGCCATAAAAAGGCAAAAGGCAGTAAGTGACCAACTTATGAATTTGAGTAAATCAAGATTTACTATAAAAATGTATTGACCGTCCAGAATTTTAGATTATGGAAACCAAAACATGGGGAAACATTTTTTAAAGACAATAAAATTAGTGCTGCAGCACTTACTGCTGTCGTTGGTTTCAGTATGAACTCATTTTTCAACAAATGTCACTTACTGCCCTTTGCCTTTTTAGGGCAGAATAGTGTTCATGTTTATGATGTTATTGAAAAATTTAATTTCTTTTTGAATTTTCATCGTGATCGAGCTTTTATGGACATTTTTTAATTATTTATTGATTATTTGCGCTGAAAGGGATCATTGACACAAGTGAATATGACATTTTGTACACAAAATCAGCTCGAAAAATAAGATCTCCTGATATGATTTATCATCCTGTCATCTAGGTATTGAATTTTATACTACTGTTAGCGCCGTTAAAATGCGAATAGATTTTTTTTGTTTTGTTTTTTTTTTTAATTTGATATTTTGCTTATTATTATTGCCACTATTAGATAGATGGCATCAGTTGTCCTAAAATAGACATAAAAAAATGCGTATTTATTATAGAAAAGTCGTAAATTCCAGTTGTAACACGAGTACCGAACGATTAACATAAAAGGGTGAACGTAATTGATACAATAAAAACCACGTGCTAAAGTGATCAGTAATCTTGCTAAAAGATTTTGGTGATCCTGTGAAATCGTTCCACAATTCTTTCCTTATACCAAAATTAAAAATTTAAAGAAGATAGTGCAACCACAGAAAAGATAAAATTGGTAAGTCAAATCAAAATTCAAAAATATACAGTTCACTAATAATAGAATTTACCTAGATAGAAAATAGCATAAGGCCTAGCACACATGAAGAGCGTTCAACGCGCGTTGGCCCAAAGCGCGTTTACAATTTCTATACAATTGTATATAACTGTTTACATGATAACGCGCGTTCAACGCGCCACCAACGCGCGTTATCATGTAAACAGTTATATACAATTGTATAGAAATTGTAAACGCGCTTTGGGCCAACGCGCGTTGAACGCCTCTCATATAAACTAGGCCTTAAACATAACAACTAGGTACTTTTGATTTTTAACCGACAATCAGCAGACAAGAAACTGACACGTTTCTGATACGTTTCTCTGTCTGAATACTTTATCTTTTCGCTGTGACTATAGAGAACACTACAATGATGATTTCATGATATGATTAAAACCTATATGAGTGAACCTGTACCTATATTTATTAAGTAGGTATCAAGATATTTTAACTCTCCGCATGATTCTCACAAATAGATACCTAAGTGTTACGTATAGGTAAGTGATATCATACGAATTGTGTGGGTTGAAACGTTGCAGGTAAATGTAAATTGTAAAATGGGTAGTATCGATTAATTTATTGTCAAGTTCTGTTGAATACTTGACTGTATGTCGTATGCGTCTAGGTGCCAAGTACCAGTGTCAGGGGTGTACTCGAAGACGATGCAAAAACAATTAAGAGGTTAAGAGTAACACCAAAGATTTGAACATTAAACATCGTTGATATTAAAATTAGAGAATAAGTTGAACTTCGAGTTATAGAATTTTTGATTTATGAAGGATTTCGACTTATATCTATCTTCGAATTTTGTAAGAAAATATTTGACATGTAGAGGTTAAAATTCATTCTAAGTAATTATGAGTTGCTATGTTCGAGATACCTACAGAGGTCCAATTTATTTTTTCGAGTTATGGAGGGAAAATATGTACCGAAATGGCTTGTAGAGACTCACTGATTATTTTCACCTGTAGAGGGTTAAGATTTCAAGTTATGGATTTTTTGTGACTTGAAGGGAAGAGAACAAAATATTTCTCGAGTTTTGGAGGTTTTTGACGTTAATCAAAGATTTGAACATTAAACATCGTTGATATTAAAATTAGAGAATAAGTTAAACTTCGAGTTATAGAATTTTTGATTTATGAAGGATTTCGACTTTTATCTTCGAATTTTGTAAGGAAATATTCGACCTGTAGAGGTTAAAATTCATTCTAAGTAATTATGAGTTGCTATGTTCGAGATACCTTAACAGAGGTCCAATTTATTTTTTCGAGTTATGGAGGGAAAATATGTACCGAAATGACTTGTAGAGACTCACTGATTATTTCCACCTGTAGAGGGTTGAGATTTCGAGTTATGGAGGTTTTGTGACTTGAAGGGAAGAGAACAAAATACTTCTCGAGTTTTGGAGGTTTTCGACTTAAAGGTTTGACTTAAAGAGGTTCTACTGTAATATGATTCTTAACATTTTGGTCATTTTAAAATTAAAAATAACCTGACAACATTAAAGAATAAAGACCATCAAAAGTAGAGGCTCTTAGAATTGTATTACGCTCTAGTCAGTGCATTGCAGTCCGGCTCTGTGCTGAATCATAGAGTGACCGGTTATTATATGACAGCGACATGAGTTTGTATGTTAGATTTAACTAAAATGTGAGTCGCACTACCATAAACCGCTAACTAACCCACTGCAATCAATTACTAAAATGACCCGTAAATAGCACTGCAAGAGATAAAATATGTAGGAGGAAAAGTTGTCGCTACTTTACATATTTCTGGTAATAACGGTACCCAACGATCAATAACGTCTTTATCGACTTTTAATAAACGATTGTTTAAAAATGTCAATAAAAATGTGTTCAGTGTTTCAGGGACGTAGTCAGGAATAACTTTAGGTGTGTAATTTTTTTTTTTCTTAACCTAAACCACCTAGCTGATATAACGGTTTTTATAAACAACTGATTAGAAGGCTAGAAGGTTACCAGTACATTATTTAGAGTGTAAATGTACCGTGCAACTTCCAGGCTACTCCACGTGATCACGATACCTAAACAACAGAAATCCCATGATCGCATAAGACACTGATGCTGGGTTGCAGAAAGAATTGTCAAAAAATTTGATTTAGCGATGATCTTAGATGTGATTATATAATTACAGTTTCTATACATCAATTTCGTATTCAAACTCCCTGTCATCTAGAACATTAGATTGTACTCACACAAAAAACAAATGATTGTTCTATACAGAAAAAAAAACCGCTTTTCAAGTTAAACTTTAATCAAAATGCATAGAAAAACATTGTTTCGAAGTGGAAACTGTATACTAAAAACGATGCAAATATATGAATACACAGTTTAAGAAAAATATAGTTTCAATCGATCAATTATTTATGCAGCAGGGTCGATTTTAAACTCTACTATATATGCTTTCCATATGGACAAATATGTATGTTCACTATCTAAGGTCAAATCAGATTTTTCGGCAACCCTTTCTGAAAGCCAGTAGAGGGTATAAACAAATTACTTTTACTTACATAAAAGATTAAATCAACAAATAAAAATATTTTTATAAAGTAAACATGCAAGTCTGAAGATATAAAAAAAAATGTATTGTAAAAAGAAACATTTTAATATTAAAAATGTCGCAACTTTACGAAAAAAGTTTTGAATATTTCTTGTTAAAAATCATGTTAAAAAGTCATCTACATACACTGCTGCCTAGTACAGCATATAGATTAAAAGACGTAAATAATCATACTCATTATGGATCAGTACGTACCTCGAATGGATATGCTGTGCAAATACAATTTATTCTATCTGCCTAGGCATTTGGCATGATTATTATAACGAATGAATTCAGCTCTAGTTTTTGATTATGAGACTTGAGAGAATCACCTGCATGCAGTATTTCGTAGAAAAGAGGCAGATAAAAGACTAAGCAATCATAAACGCAATCTGAGAAAGGCAATTACCTGAAGTGTTTCAAAGAGTATCAGTATAATAATTTATTACTGAAGATTGAATTATAAGTCGTAACTCGTAACTCGTAGGTGTAAAAATCTTTTGATTGATTTTGAATAACCCCTCGAGACATCTGGAAATATTTTAATAATCGAATAGTTTGACAATTTTCACTCGAAATATTTAGTCGTTAGAAATATGAGTGAATTGCATAAAGTTTGAATAATTGAGATTTAATACCGTGTTTATCAGAAATTGAATCAACAATAAATTGAAAGTAACTCTTACCGTGAAATTGTAAATTTATGATCTACCTATTTTGCACACTGTAGGTATATTATACTCCTGTATAAAATATAATAAATAAATAATGGTAATATGGCGAGCGATTCAAACTGAACTAAATTGACTTGTGTCAGAACAGCTTAACAGTTTACTGCGTAAGCAAAAAAGATGACTAATAGCAATTGTTACAAACCGATCAATCTTTTTCGACAAACTCGTTATCAATACCTAATACGTTATTTTGTTGAATTAATAATGAATTGAATAGTAAAATTAAAAACTTGTCGTGGCGATTATTATTATTTATTTACAACTTTATGTGATTGATTTATGTTCCACTTTTTTATCAAAACTTAAATTCAAAATAATTAACTCAGAAGATCGATGGAGATAAACAGATATGAAAATAGTGGAGATAGAATATCGATAATGTTAGAAAACTGATGGATAGATTGATATTGTAGATTTAAACAAGATGGAAAATTGGTGAAGCTAGAAAAGTAGCGCAGATAGAAAAGTGGTGGCGACTGAAGACTGGGTCATGAATATTAGATGAATCATTTTATAACCACACCGACAAAATTTTGATTTGCAAAACAAATGGCTATTATTCTCTTAACGAGTAGTGATCAATCGGTTAATATTTATTCGGTCAGGTATACTAAAATGCAATTAGCGCCATTCTGTTGGAAGTTGGTTCAATTTTGTTGTATAATTTTTCGAACACCCCTAGCCGTATTCATCCATATGCATACCTGCATTATTATAAAATATTAAATATGAAAAAGGCAAGAGCTGTAATATATTCCAGCGTTCGGTTGTTGTGCCGGGAGCAAAACAAGAGCGCGTACAGAAACAAATGAACGTCGTGTGGTGCATCAGTAAGCCCTCATTGGTGTTCAGCCGATCACATTTACATACCTACACATATTGTGTTTATAAGACAATTTGCTGATGGGTATATACTGAGAAAATAACTAGTTTACCTGTTGTGATAATATTACAGTCATCGTTTAAACGCTTAACATCTCCACGGATGTCTATAACTTATAATCAACTTTAGCGTGAATGCAAATTGATCATGCTGATTTATTTACTCCTAAAAGTTTGTTGATGGAGTTGGAAAAATAAAGATGGTAATATTTTTGTGATTTTAATAAATAGTAAAGTTTTGGTGATTTGAAGGACGATTTCTCCCGTGTTTTAAGAAAGTGACTGAAAATTCTGTAAAATCGTATATTAAACAGTATTGCTGCTTATTTTAAAGCTACGTCCTTCAAAATAAATATACTTAGATAGCTCTATACTAGTTTTTTGTCTTTTAAAACATAGGTATCTGTCTGTACATTGTACGATGCACATTTTTCATTTTTAATAACCTTTTTTCCATAGTTTCGTTTGTATAGGACAGCTGATTAAATATCTAAGTATTGCTCTTAAAATGTCACATTAAGTTTTCTGCGTATAGCATTATCCAATCTTGTTAAATGTTTGCGTAATTTCAGTCAAAAAGTTTGTTTCTCATAGAAAAAAAAGTTTCTTCTTTTAAATAACTTAGTTATATTTTAATTACAGAATAGGGACGTCTGTCTTAAAGTATGTTAAAAATAAAACATTTTACAAGTAAGAATTTGTAAAGACGAAATTAAGAACTTCATACAATGAAAAAAAATTACAAGCAATATTTTGTTAGTTATCTATATCCTTTTCGCGAATATCTAAAATATCATCAACTAAACTGTAGTTAAAATATATTATTATAAAAGCTAATAATCTTTTAAGTCCTCATAAAGAAAACATTATTTTTTGAAACATTGACGAGTAATTGCATTAAAATCACCTCTAGGATCCTAAAATATGTCGTTATATCTTAGTTTAATGCAGAAAATGAACGCAATGAATACAATGTACATACAAAATGAATTTTTCTTCGATGTGTTTATGATGATAATATTCTACAAACTGTAAAAAAAAGATATAACTGAAAACGCCATGCGCATGACAATTATTGCTTTGGTTCAGATCATAAAGAGGACAAATTATGATACTCGACGTTTCTTGCGAGTTGATAGCCTTGTGGTTTCAGAGTAGTACGGGATGGGTGAATTTTCTCGATTGACCATTATTTTTCTAGTGAACCCTTATAGAATCATACAGACTTTGTCGAACTTTTAAACGGTAATAACAGTACTGCCTAAACTACTGATTGAATTTAAATTTTTCACGTAAACGCACTTTAAATAATCATCTTGGTATCGAAAAAACAAAGATTGAAAGACAAGTAGTAGACTAAAAAGATTAAACAGGTTCTGACAATCCCTGTATGTGAAGAAGCCAAAATGAACGTTGATTCTCGAGTTAAACTATTATTTGTATTAGTAATTATTTGTAATATTAACTCATAACTGAATGTTTGGCATTCAGGAGGGTTTTAGTCTCAACTAAGGTATAGTGCCCGCGGTGAGAGTTGATGTCAGGCACGTGTTATCAATATAATATGGTACTTGCCCGCAAACAGTAGCGTATGGAATAAATTTGACATATCCATTTATAGCGGTAGACACAGCTGTAGAATAAAAATAAACACTCGACGCACTGCATGGAAACAGCCAATAACAAGCTAGAAGGCGGGCGCAATGCGCTCACGTCACTATGACGCGGTGGCTTCATCTTACGCCGCAGCTATTCTAACATGTGTATGAATTTACTACAATTTTTTTTGCTTCCAACCAATATTTCAAATAAATATCCACTTTTTCCACTCGTAAGCTTTGTATACAAAATTATGTATACGTCTTAATATAAATTTTCTTTCGTTCTCTGTACAGATTTACAGTTTAGAAAAGTTTGAAAAATTTATGTATAATATTATGTAGAAATGCATTATCGACGAAATAATAATATTTATTTGTTTTTCATAATATTGTCATGGCAGAACATGTGAAGAAAAACATATTAAATTATACAGTGTAGGGAAATATTTTTAAAATCAAATATTTTCTTATCCAAAGAATTGTTTTCTAACGTAGAAAATATGTTTGGGATGATAAATAGCAATATCATTTTGAGATATTGAGCCGTATTAACATTTATTCAAAGGTCCTTAAAAACGATGGGAAAAATTTCAAAGTTCTTTAATTATGCTCGTCTAATTCCATTGATATTCAATTAATGTATGTATATCCGGATGTTCAACATGAACTCGAGATTAAAAGTAGCATTTTTAAATCAAAAGCTACTGAAAACTAAGATTATAATCAATAAATATAAAATTGTTATTGTTAGTTATTATCTGATTTGATTTATTTTTGGTTTGTTCACAAGTGTTGGATGGTTGACTGTCATTTTTAGTGCGAAATTTATTTTTTTGAAGTGAAAACTTCTTTAGCGGCGTTGTACACTTTTTTTGTAATGGGTAAAAAATGTTAAACTCGCGTCAGGGACACAAACTCGCGTCAGGGTCATGTGACCGTAAACTAGCGTCAGGGTCACGTGTCCTGATCGAAAATGCGTAAGACGAAAACTTTTATTTATACAACGTTAGACATCTAGCGTTGAAATATCGTACATAAAAATGCAATCTATGATACAAACCATTTTGATCGAAAATTCGTAAGACGTTAATATTCAAGTTTTCACTTCTGCCGGCACTCCCGGAGTGCAACTCGTCTTTTTTTGTGTTTTATTGCCTATATTATTGAGAGAGGTAGAAAAAGTTTTGTGTACTGAGGTTTGAAATTATTGGGTGCTATTTAAATAAACGGCCACAACTTGGCGGTGGTACCGCTGTGAATTAAAAAAAAAACATATTATATGAACTCTTTTTTAGCCCTTTGTAATGTGTATTTACCAATCCCTCGATATTTACGAATCTTTAACATCTCTTGTGATTTTATATCCATTTACAGAAAAGCATTACAATATACGTCTGAACTCTGAATATAGTGGTCAGTTAAATAATGTAGTCACCTCCATACCTTATAAACTCGATTCTTGCGATTTGCATATTGCAGTTTAAATGAAGTCTTCTAGTAAAAATAAATTCTGATTTTTTTATTATTTTTTTATAGTGTTAATGAAAAAATATTCAAAATATAAATACAAAAAATAAAATAATTACGTATAATAGTATTATAAGTTCACTTAAAACCTTAATAAATTTTAGTATGTGCAATGCACATTATATGTGACTAGCGTGACCTGTGCGAATTATTCGCACTAAATAAGTATAATAATCACTTTACAAAATTATTTTTTATAAATGATTGCAGGTATTCAATTCGTTTCTAATTTTGCACACTGCTTATAACGTTCTTCTTTTTGTTGTAAAAGAAATATTTTACTAAAATTGTCATATAGAGGCGCAAGTAGCAAAAGCGTTGTTCAGCGTTGCCCGTCAGATGGCAGTATGCAGTATTTACAATATGAATGTCAGATCGAAGTGTTAACGTTACGCCGTCAGATGGCAGACGTTGTTCAGAGTTTAATTAATTTGATTAATTTACTAAAACAATAGCAATAATAAATTTTTTAGTTGTCGATGCCAGTAAAGCAAGCAATTATCTGTAAAATGATATATAATTTATGTGAAGAAATTGTGTGGTTTTTTCTAAAAAGGAAGGCAAACATCTTAAACCTTAGCGTATTAATATATATGATTTAAATATAAAAGTATATAATAACCATTCAAATAAGCTTTATAATATCTATTTTTAATATTTATCTCACTTCTTGATTTTGTCGGGATTATTTGTTATTTATAATTTTCTTTTTTTTTCTTGCGTCTTTTGACATTAAAAAACAGGCTTGACCATATAATTACACTATACCAAGAAAGACCAATGACCCATATATTATAATATAAAACAAATAAGATATCTCAGCGAAATAAGTTAAAAAATTCAAACCAATTAGACGAAGGTGACGGGACCATCCCAACTTAAAAACATTGATATAGATAATAAAGAAAATAAAATTTCTGTTAACGCGTGCTCACAGACTAACAGACAAACAGACGCACAGAGTTTTTCCAAAAATATGTGTTTTGGATTCGGGGGACCTCAAAACAAAAAATATTGTAAAATTTTGAAAAGTGATTTTTGATCTAAACTAACACCATTCCCCACCTGTGGGTTGGAATCGTAATTAATCAAAGCATGTTTGTCAACTACTTACCCAACAGATTTTGAGAACAAAAGAACAATAGATTTTTTTTTATTTTGTGAATATTTCCGAAACTATAAAGTTTTGAAAAAAACATTTTTTACAAACCTTTCTTGTTAAAATAACTAGAATAAGAAACCGTTATGAAAAGTATACCATTATTATATGAAAAACAATGTTATAGCATATATCTTTTCTGCTCATGCGCCGATTTCCTCCAAAAACAATAGGGCTCTTCATATTTGCATATCAAATATTTTCTAAAAATTTGTTTTCAATCTGCTTATCCATATTCCATTTGACCTAGAACTATAGTTTTGAAAAAAAAATTTACAAAACATTCTTGTAAAGATAAATAGAATAATAAACCGTTATGAAAAGTATACCATTATTATATAAAAAAACACGTCACTTATAGAATTGATCTCTTCTGTGCATGCGCCTATTTCCCCCTAAAACAGTAGTGCTTTTCCTGTGAAACATTCTCCAATCTCCAGAAATTTGTTTTCAATCTACTCATCCATTTGACCTGTATCGTGTTCACAGTCAAAAAAACAGACGCACAGACTTTTTGCAAAAATATGTTTTTAGATTCGGGGAACCTCAAAATGTTCCCCTTGTGTAAAAAAATGAGACAGGGATTTAGAATTTCATAAGCAATATATGTTGCATTTTAATAAGCAAAGCTCTTCTATGCCACTATAAATTGTCCGAGCTCTACAAGCCAGTATGAAATGATGACGTATTTCCGCTTTCAGGGTGTACGCCTTCTATCCACGCGCACGTCGTCATCGACTTAATAGCGCGCTTTATTATCGGCCGATATGAATAATGAATGCTATGCCACCTTTACTCTACATCTATTACCGCCTTACTCTAAAAATATGGACTGCATTTGGTAATAATACATATTATATAATATAGTCCACACGCTTTCGAAGCAAGTTTCGATAAGCTAGTTTTTTATTTTATTTATGAACTTTTAAAAATAATTTTATAATTATGAAGTAAGATTACATTAATAAATTCGAAGAAATGCCTGACTTGGACATTTATGCAAGTAGACTTGCAGATCGACTTGTTGCGAATACCTAGCAAACGGTCAATGTCACGTGTCGGTTGTTTTACGCAATGGTTTGATTGAAATATTATATCTAAATATATAAAAGGAACCCGTGACTGACTGACTGATTGACTGACTGATGTATCAACGCACAGCTCAAATGACTGTACGAATTGGGCTGAAATTTGACACACATATTATAGTTATTATGACGTAGGCAACCACTAAGCACAGATTTTTTAAAATTCAAACCTTAGGAGGGTGTAACGGGGGTTAAAAATTTGCATGGATTAATCATATAAGATAGATACATCAATTCGAAAATTACTTCTGTCAACAAATAAACACGTGTTTCATGCTTTTTTAAAAACAACCCCTTCAGAGGGTGAAAAAAGGTAAATAGTCTAAAAATCAACATGGATGTCATTTTCAAGGTTTGTCAGGACGTTGATCACGTGAATGTCATCAATTTTTAAATTTATTAGCGGGGTCTACGTCGAGAAAGAAGTAACTATGCCAAATAATGCGGGAAAGCATCCGTGTTTCGTCTCAATCGCGTGTGAAGCCACCGGTAACGGCTAGTATAATATATATGTGTAGGCAAAGTTGCTCACGTGTTGTGACTTCGCGCTACTGCCAATCGGTAAATCCCCTTGGCACACCCTTCTGTCTAGACTCTAGACGAAGGCTTTGTTATCACCCAACAACTGAAGAAAAAAAACAAAAATGAAATGAACTAAGGTTTCGAGTCAGCTTTGAGTCTAGTAGTGCATCTCAAATCGTGAAATATATCGTTAAAATGGAACTACCACAAATGGGAGGAAATAAAAAATAGTTAGGTTTCATTTTGTTGTATTTTTATTCTCAGATTTTTTGACGTGATAACGTCTTATAAATTGATGAATCACCAATCTTATAAATTGATAAAACACCGCCTGCATGCACGAAAAAGTGTAACGTTCCTAACGTTCCGCCTGACCCTGTGCGTGCTTTTCTCGAAAACGACCATAACGATTTGGATGAAATTTACTGAAAAGGGATTTTGGGGGGCAAAAAATCGTTTTAGCTAGGTCTCATCTCTCGAAAAAATCGTTTTCATACAAATTTTATCACTATAAAAATCAATTTTTTGACGTATGAAAATACTTAAATATTGTAAGTAGGTTTTGGAATTTTATATAAACAGTGAAACAATTGTTTTCAAAATATTATGACAGCTAATCTTTGAGACTTAAAATAAATACGAAAGAAAGAAAGTTAAAAAAAACAATTATATTATAGGTGGTGAGTAATTTAAATAAATAAAATTAACCTAAATTTGAAGCGAAAGATGCAATATCATAGATTCGAATTATTATAATTATTATATAAATTTAGGTTATGTATTACGGAATACGTTATCACGTAAAACTATCGTCCGTAAACCGACTTTACAGACAACCGATTTTTTTAACTTGACTACTGCAGTTTAACCTTAATAGCCTTTCTTAACATAATATAATGGCGAGCTGGCATCATAGGTCATAATAATTGGCGTAGACGACACGAGCTATCATAATTACGGACAGGCATTATATTTATACAGGGGTCGGTCGGTACAACCAATAACCAGCGCATAAGGCAAATTAAGATACACTGCGATGTTTGAAATATGAACATTACCTAACACAGGGGTATCTTTCCTAACATAAAATAGTAAGTTCATATTTTATATACGCAGAACTTCTCATAAATCATTTTAAAGTATCCACTTTCCTTAATTTGAATGGTAGGTATTGTTTTTATTTCAATCAAACTCAGGCGCTAATTATCTAAGTTGTCTAGCATCTATAATCTATAATTTATTTATTTATTTCAATTTAAATAGCCAATGCTAGGGTGTCTATAAATATTTACAAACAAAAATGTCTGATTTCCAAGATTTTCAACCATCTAAAACATTCTTTCCTCTGGCCATTTTTATGCTATTGTATTTTAAGTTACCGATTGCCAGAGTTATCTGGACTTAACCTAATTCCAATTCATACTTACAGTTTATTATTTATGACAAATTTCATCGGATTTGAGATTAAATCCTGGAAACTGAAGACTTGTTTTAGGATTTTGTTGAAGGTGCAAATTATAATCCCTCAAAATAAAACTGGGTCCTGCTGTTTGTTATACACTTTTGCATCATACCAAATACGTTTTGTAATGTTCTTCTGTTACCATTATTTATGTATTATCTGAATGGTCTATGACTTCTAGGGTTTTCACTCCTGATTAAATGATGTCTTCCAAATGAGAAATAATATTTTTTTGTTTTTCTTATTACAGCGATAATACTTCTCAGCATTTTTACTAATTCTTTGCTATTTAAGAGATATGATATTTTAAGGTAAACTGGAAAACGATTTCTGCAAAATACACAGACATGCATCTCGTGATGACAATAAATATTGTATGTATTGTACAGAAAAGTTTCGTTGACTGCATATTAGCGAGTATTTTATTTATTTACGTTATTGAAGTTATATTTCTTTCGACATGTTATAAAAAAATTCCAGCCAATTGGGCGACGGGACCATTCCAACTTCAAACATGTTGACATTTGATTATAATTAAGAAAATAAAATTTCTGATATCGCGTGAGCTGACGCAGGTAATGGCTACTATTCAATATGATATTTGCTATTCGTTGCCATGGTTACCTACATAATATGTTCCACGTCATGTAAAAATTAATCAAAGCATGCTTAACTAATTTCTGACATCCATAAAGCAAGCGGCTGAAGTTTTTTTATTTTCAAAATATTTCCGAAACTATAAAGTTTAGAAAAAAAGATTATTAACATAACTTTCTTGAAAAAATAAATATAATATAAATATAATACCACGGAAGTTCATTGTAATCAAATTCCACTGTATTTTTATATAATTATATTGAACGTTTTATATTGAAATTTGTTTTTATATTTAAAAAAAATATACGTAGAGTAGAAAAATTAAAATAAACAAATAACATTTAATAATAAATCAAAAAGCTATCAGATGAGACACATTTAAATCCTGCACTGGAAATATCCATATTAACATTTTGTTATATGAAGTACAAGACTTATAATAAGCGATTGTTGCAGCGAAGAGATGCATAATGCATAAACGCCAACTGCATAAAACTATGCTATGTATGCGATGTAGTGTTGCGGCTATATCGTAGGCAGAATATAGCATGCTTTGGTATTGCATTGGCATATTAAAGTTGTATAATACATATAAAATGTAGAACACCGCTCATAAACAATTCATCCTAATCGTCATTGTAAATAACGTCAACATGATTATATTCAAAATGATCAGAACCTTGTCTCAAAACAGTCTCAGTTCATTTAGCTCGGTTCAACTCTATTCCAGAGTGAAGTTACGTACAGGCATTCTAAGCTCTACAACAGGGGCGGCCAACTTGATTGGAAAATAAATCTACTTTCATTTCCACACTCTTAGCAATCTTAAAATCAACTAATAGTATATTGTTCGACTAGTGAGAGAAGGAGAAGATTCCATGAGTGTGAAATTTGCTGCACGAGCGTAGCGAGTGCGGTAACACGCACGCGAGTGGAATCTTCTCCTTCGATCAATGGTCGCACATAATATTTTATTCAACTAGCACGAGTAATATGTAATCGGGGCCCTGATGAAAGAGGGAAAAATACTAAATCACTTCATTGATTGATGTACTCATCGCCCGCGATGCACACAAGATGGCCCTGACTTTCACTGAATTGCGATGCTGTTTTCATATATACAATACCGCCTACTACGTTCCTGTTGGTCCAGAAGCTGCGTGCAGTTTTTTTTTCATTATTGCACGCTTGGGCTTGCTACTGAGTTTCTATTGGTCCAGAAAATTCATTATCACACTGTACGGCTCATTATTAGCACTCTACGCGTCAACATGAAGTAATTTATTATTTCTCCCGAATTTAGCAGGGCCCCGAAATTACATATTACTCACGCGTGTTGAATAAAAATTATTTCCTTATCGACCGGTAAATCACGATCGGCGTGTTAATCACCTTGATTTAGAAATTGTCTGAAATTGAATTCTCTTTAGACATATTATACATTTGTTGTACACTCTACTGTGGTCAATCTGGTCAAATCAAATGATGAGCATGCAGAGTAAAAATCGTTCAGAACTTTTAGACGTTTTGAGGGTTATGTAATTCCGATGAAAAAACAGAACCCTAAGGCCTAGTTTATATGAGAGGCGTTCAACGCGCGTTGGCCCAAGGACTGTTTATATGATAACGCGCGTTCAACGCGCCACCAACGCGCGTTATCATATAAACAGTCCTATACAATTGTATAGAAGCTGTAAACGCGCGTTGGGCCAACGCGCGTTGAACGCCTCTCATATAAACTAGGCCTTATAGGATCAATCTGTCTGTCCATCCGTCTGTCACAGCTTATTTTTTCCGAATCTACCGGACGAAAAAAGCTGAAATTTTCTGCATAGATACAGTTAGATGACCCAATCACGAACGTATAGCGTAAATACGAATTCCGATTTTAGGGGTTAATTTTTTCAAATTAGAAAATTTAAAAAAATATATTCCAAGTTCATCATGTAACGTATCAAATGAGAGTTTTCGTTGTGAGAAATACAAATATATTTTGTCTATAATTTAAAATGCATAGTTTAAAAGATATTAAAGAAAATAAACGAACGAGCATTTCCCCATCTTATCTTCGAAACTACTGAGTCTAAAATTTTGAAAAAAAAAATAGAGAATATAGCTCATAGATTACAGAAAAACCTAAACGCAAATTCTAAGTCGTAAAGTTCTCACAGAAACCGGAATGGTATGGAACTTCTCCAAGCGACTTCGGCTCACACTTGATCAGTTTTTACACGCTTTATGTTAACTTCACTTGTAAGTTTGTATGTATGTATGTTTGTTTGTAACCTTCGTTTGGACTACAGCAAGTGGTTTATTACTGTAGTATAATATGCCAGCACTGTAACTACAGTGGTTAGCCGTGCGGTCTAAGGCACGGGTCTTCGCTGAAGTTAACTCTCGGAATCACGGGTCGTGGGTTCTAATCCCGTTGACGCCGAAAAAAAAGTTGTTTTCTTTTCGGCAAATTTTTGACAATAAATCGAATTAAAAAGTGGAAAATAAATATAGTTTAAAAAACTAAAAAACACGCTTTATATCGAACTAAAAAATATATATATTTTTTTAAAATAAGCTTAAAACAATAATGAATAAAAAATACAAGTATTATTGTGAAAAAAGCGTGGGGCGCTCGATGTACGAAAATGTGGAACAAAGCGCCCCACGCTTTTTTTACAATAATACTTGTATTTTTTATTCATTATTGTTTTAAGTTTATTTTAAAAAAATATTTTTTACTTTTTAGTTCGATATAAAGCGTGTTTTTTAGTTTTTTTTAAACTATATTTATTTGTATCATAAAAGACTTGCTTTGCCAAAAGTTTTAAAAGCACCTTGTATAGTAATAATATTGATAATCACTGTTGAGCGCCAATATGAATAATTCTGTTAAAAAATAAGATATAGCTAAACAAAAACGCAAAATGCATTATTGTATAGCATAGGTATATCAAACTTGGCATTAAAATGCTAATACAAATTCAAAGCAAGTACTTGGATGATGATTGGATAAATTGCGTCATCTAAATGATGTTAATTTAATAAAGAAAGATATAAGTTTATACGAATAAATATGTAACTGCATTTCGATTTATTGGTGATTAAATGTCATAAGCTTTAGAAGGATGAAAGAACTGTGTGTGGTCCAAATACAAGCTGACGGATTTATATAACAATTGGATGTATTTTGGCGCAAGCTGGATTAAAAATCAAAAAATATTTTACCGACATCACTCATGCTAGTGATGTCGTTTTGTTATTAATCCAAGGTCACGCCGTTTGTGCTGTTTTTTTAAAAGTACCTATGTTTCAACTGAGAACTATATAAAATTAAATTCTTTAATTATTGTTCCACAGCAATAAGCAGTCAATGTTACTCATTATTGACGACTACTGTAAGACTAGCTCGTTTTTTAAATAAAATTCTAATGACCGATGGATCAGAAATGATTAGTTTTTTTTTTATAAATGATTTTAAAAAAAACATTCGTATATGAGGAAGAAGAGCCTCACAAGACCATACTGGAAAATCGGTTAGAGTACGATAACTCGATATGCATAATTCAAATCTTTGATTAACATCTGAATAGAGCTCTTCAAATAAATACAATTGTCGACCAATTTTTTTCAGACTATATATTGACAAAAAATAATATAAAAATATAAATCAATATATAACAAAAGAAGACGTTTCGATCTGGATTTGAATCTTCTTCAGAAATATAAAAATTAATAAGTATTAGCTGTTTATTTTCTAATAGAATGCACGATCGGATAATACTTTGAATGATTCAAAAAATTAATGAAAAATTAATTATATTGTTATATTGTTTTCTTGTCAATATAATATAGTCTGAAAAATATTGGTCGACAATTTTATTTATTCGATATGCATAATATTCACTGGAAATACACAATTATTATTTATATAACATATAAAAGTGTTATTTGCCGTTTTAAGTGCGGAAAAATGATTTTTATAAATTATTTTTGTTTGCGCAATGAAAAGAGGAAGGAGTGAAAATGGGAATACGTTTGGAGGGAGTTCTTTAATTAAAAAAAAAAATGGAGTCGTGTTAATGCGGTGGCGTTTTTTTTTGCGCAGTAAAAAGGTGAGGGCGTTTTGGGTAGTATTACGGGCGTATATACAAAGTGAGATAGTAATAGGACAGTAATTGTAAACCAGTCGCTATGACGTGTATATATGCTTTCTGATTGGTTAGATTAAAAAAATGACAGTGAAATACGAAAAGTAGTTTCATTTTTTTACGTACTTTTGAGGAAATTTGTGACTACTCCACAAAGTTTATTTTTTGGAATGTTAAAATTAAGCGTTTTCTATGACTTAAAAAAAGTCATAATTTGGGCACATTGAGCTATCGTACTGAATTCTAGAAAATCTTTCGAATCGATCATCTGATAATATCTCAAAAAGATCGTTACAATTATTATGAAGTTATCTTTCATTTTTGTCCCACTGATGCAACCGACTGTATTCGGCTGGAAACACAAATGGTAACAGAACATCAACTATAAGCTGTTGCTGAACTGGAACGAGTACGACCTAGTGAATGGAGTTCGGGGCTCGAGCAAACGTCGTCGGTTTCGAAGTAGGTACACGGGTACACTATTCGGGGTATATTAAGGCATAATAATTCTGATAACAGCTGCACGGCATTGCATGATGCATGGCTACACGAGGAGCGTACACAGTGTTCTCTCTCTCTTCCCTTCCGTTGTGTGTGTGTGTGTGTGTGTGTCTGGAATCCCAATCGTTGTGCACAGGAAACGGACGCTGAATTTTCGTCGTAAATCGGTGAAAAATTGCTCAATATCCTAAAAAAGGGAAAACTATTTTTACCTTTTACCATTTCACCCCACAAGTGGGGAATGGTACTAGTTTTGGGTCAAAACTCACTTTTCAAAATTATACAATATCTTTTCGTTTTTAAGTTCCCCGAAATAAAAAAAAATATATTTTTAGAAAAACTCTGTGCGTCTGTTTGTCTGTAAGTCTGTGAGCACGATACAGGTCAAACGGATGAACGGATTGAAATCAAATTTTTGGAAGTTGTTGGCATGCAAATATGAAGAGCCCTATATTGTCTTTGGGAAAAATTGGCACATTAAATATAATTCCTTTAATATAAATATATATTTTTTTAAATCCTCTCATTAAACTCTTTCAGTAAATTTCCTATACAAAAATGTAGCTATCTTTGGATTTTTGCATTCTGACAATATGGCGTCTTGCGTCCGCCATATTGAATTTTACGTGGCAGAATATATTCAGTGTCATTCATAATATTACGGCGAATCTATCGACATCTCATTTATCAAAATTTATCAAAACGTTACCGACTTTTACTTTTGCATTTTGACAATATGGCGTCTAACGTCCACCAAGTTTTACTCGTAAGATTATGACAAATCTATCTACGCCTTATTTATCAAAATCGGTCCAATCGTTTAGATTCTACGTAGGAATAAACAATCTCAGCCACACACATGCACACAAATCCATGACAAGCATATTCCCCTTTGACCTTCGCGTAGTCGTGTAATTAGAATTAGATATCTGAATTAGCGATGACTGATTTAAAAAAAAAGGTGTGAGCTTCACCTACATAAACTCACGAAGGAAGTGAAACTTCTTTAGCGATATAAATTCGTTTGCATGCAGATGCGTTATCCATTATGCGTTGCCAAGTTTCTCTTATATTTTCAAAAGAGTTAAAAGAAATAAGGATAGTTTTGATCATTTTCTTTTTAAATTAAAACATAAGTTAAACGAATTGTGCTCTTCTGTTTACTGTAGTAAATTAAATATTAAACTTAAATTTAACAATGTTTAGTCAACAGGGCTTATTTCAACGTAGTTTAGGCTATCTAAAATTTATCCCATAGCTATTGTCTGAAAAATAGTAACTTTAAAAAATTATCGAAATCGAAAACCCTCTCTGGTGTACGGTATAATTGTTAAATTGAATATGTAGCGACTTTATACTAATTTAAATGGATTTTTAGTCCATTATAGTTAAATTGGCCTGTTTAAAAGCTAAAATTTGAAATTTAGATAAAGGTGCAGTTTAGTTTTCTATTTAAATTGTAAATTCCGTTTTCAGCTTACAATATTCAGAATGGAAGTTGTATAACTAAAACAGAAGCAAAACAGAACCAACTTCCGTCTGAAATTTCTACAACTATATCCAAATATATCTGTGGACATGAACCATGGATGAGAAATTAAAAATAACATGAAATATAAACTTGACACTGTGTCTGCAATTGAAAGTTTTTATGGAAATTTCAAGATAGTCGTATAGTTTATAGAATGCCAAAATCAAATTAACCACTTTCAGGGTTCATGCCTCTTTGCCTGTTTGTTCCATATTACACTAAAAACTACTGAACCAATTTTAAATTTTAGGTATATCTTATTTAATCAATTCATTTTGTCTATATTTTGTATAATTTTTTATGTGAAACATCTATTGGCGCGTTTGGCAGCGTTGTTTACACTCTTTGTTACTGATCTATAAAAAATATAATTACGAAGTCACAACCTGAAGTCCTGTTCAGCGCAGATATTTTGACAAGGCGATGTGCAATTCAGCATTAGTCTCTCATCCCTTGATCAAGGTATGAATAGACTAAGCCAAATTTTGTGTAATACCTCCAGTTTGAGGATAGAGTATGAAATGGAACCCCTTTAACTGAGAGAGAGTGGATGAGAGACAAAGAGCAGGAGAGTACGCCTCACACTCCGTCTAGGGTTTATTACATGTATAAATTACAAGCTGGGGTGCTAATTGCTCCATAAATCCAATTGCACACCCTTGGAGCGCGCGCCACACTCCGTGTACACTGTTTGTACACTACCTACTTTCTACTAACTCCAGTCGGTAGTTATTCTGTATTTGTGTGTTTTTATTCAGTGGTGGATGCCACTCATTTCGATTTTATTCCAATTCAATGCAATTTTACGTTTCATCGATACAAGTCAATCAAGACAACAGTATGTACAAAAAAACTTTGCGGATTCGGCAACTCTTTTCCGATTATTTTAAAAAAGTTGCTTGGATATACCTACACTTTTATATCGTAGCATTAGAAAAAAGTCTTTTGACGTGATAACGTCTTATAAATTGATGAATCACCAATCTTATAAATTGATGAAACACCGGCTGCATGCACGAAAAAGTGTAACGTTCCGCCTGACCCTGTGCGTGCTTTTCTCGAAAACGGCCCTAACGATTTGGATGAAATTTACTGAAAAGGGATTTTGGGGGGCAAAAAATCGTTTTAGCTAGGTCTCATCTCTCGAAAGAATCGTTTTTATACAAATTTTATCATTATAAAAATCAATTTTTTGACGTATGAAAATACTTAAATTTTGTGAGTAGGTTTTGGAATTTTATATAAACAGTGAAACAATTGTTTTCAAAATATTATGACAATTAATCTTTGAGACTTAAAATAAATACGAAAGAAAGAAAGTTAAAAAAAACAATTATTATTATAGGTGGTGAGTATTTTAATACATAAAATTAACCTAAATTTGAAGCGAAAGATGCAATATCATAGATTCGAATTGTTATACTTATTATATGTAGAATTTAGGTTATGTATTACGGAATACGTTATCACGTAAAACTATCGTCCGTAAACCGACTTTACAGACAACCAATTTTTTTGAAAATATAATCTTTGCCTAAAAATTTTATAGACGAGGTTATCTTTAATAATTTTCCTATACGAATCGAACTTTTTTATATCCAATTTCTTTTAGAATCAGTTTTTGCAAGTTTTTTAGTAAGTTTGCAATAAAAACAGTTGCAGTATATTTCAAAATTGTGCTCAAATTGTAACTAAAATTTTAGAAACATACATGAGATGATACAGGAAATTTTTATTTGGATAATATTAAACTTAAAAAGTAAACATAGTAAATGAAATATTTAATCGGAACAATTTTCAACAATTATGTTGCCAAAATAAATCCGTACCGAAAGTAGTAGATACAATTCTGAGAAAATAACACAAAATCAGCATCTCATAGATATGTACGATGAAGGAAGGTTTTGATTAGGGATCATAAATAAGCTAGTGGCCAACGTTTCGAAACGTTGGCCACTAGCGTAACATTGGTAAAGCTTATTTTGTGATCCTCAACCAAAACCTTCCTTCATCGTAACATTCTATTGGATCAACACTATTTTGTGCTGAAGATAAATATGTACCACTATTAAAATAAAGATAAATATGGATCAAACATTTATTTGTCAATGTCAAATTGTATATTATATAAAAATTTCGGGCCTTTATAATTCTTGTATGCTCCGAAATTTTTAATAATCTTTACACGCCTCTGAAAATTTGTACGTGGATATATTTTGTAGATTCGAGTAAGCTATGGATATTCAAATAAATGGCGAAACAACAGAATACAAATGCAAAATACATGAATTGTATAGTCTTCCGAAAGTAATGGAGCCATTTAGACAATTTTGTAAAAAAATGTGTATATTTTTTTCGTCAAAATACTTTCAATGGACTATAATGTATTGATTTAATTTCGAATCAAATGATTTTGAGATTAGTATTTGAAATTTGTTGTGGTTCATTTCTGATAAAACTTCGCAACGAAAGAATTTGTACCATAATAGAAATTTCTGTTCAAAAAATATTATAACAGAGCATTAAGTAGAAATTGGCACGCAAATAATATTTGATATTTTCAGAAGCTTACAAAAATGATATGTATGAATGCTTTGATTAGAAAAAACGAAAATATTTTTAAATAATTGTTTAAAGATTTTTTTAAATCATTCGTATATATGTATGTTAACAATCTTTCAAACTAAGTTTCAAGCCTACTTAAACATAAAGTTTCTCCAGCTATGTTTTTACATTGATCGTATAAATATTACATGTATAATAATAGTATTTTAAAAATAAATTTACACCTAAAGCTGGATAAACGTACAAAGTAAAGTCATATTAATTATGAGGGAGTAGTGTATGCTACGTTGTCTGGATTATCCAAGATGAGACAAGACGAGAAGCGTGCTCAGGACGTAAACAGAAAATTAAATTCGGTAGCTACGAGAGCGAGACATTCAAGATAAATGATTATCCTAAAATAAATACAACTGTATTATTTTTAATGGCTGTACAAATGTATAAAGCCTTGCATCGTGAAGGTGATATAGAAATATGATTATTATAATCATATAAAGGTGTCGACACATTGGTTGCAATTTTTTAGAGTATAATTGAAAACTAAACACATTTGTTGAAACAGTAATAGTACAACAAAAAAAATCTACTGGAAAACATGATGATGAAAATATCAAATCAGTGGCAAACTGATTCATTTTTTTAAAATATTTTTTTGTTATATCTCGAATACGGCTGAACACTACTTGCTGAAATATATATGGTTTATAGAGAAGTATAAAAATTTACAATTATCACCGTCTGCGTTCAGCGTTGCCAAATTTGGTTGAATACCTGGCAGATTTCTCTCTAAATGGTTAATAGTTCAATATGGGGCCTGTCAGTTAATCAAAAAAATCTACAAGGCAAACGACGAAAATTGCAAATAATATAGGTATACTTCTCTATACCTATTTCAAACCAACACGGACCAGCAACTTTTAGTGCAGGTTTCGTGTGCGGCAAACATTTTGCAGTTTTCAAGTAGTGAGTTTTCAGTATGGACATGTATAATTTGATGGAAGACCTTTTATTTTAGTGTTTCTGGCATGATAACAAAATTATGAACCTAATGTAGGTAAATTGTCTTTCGTAACCATTTCAGATCTTAAATTATTTTGTATACCTAAGGCTAGAATTTTAAAGTGAAATCCAATTTCAAAGCATAGTAGGTACAGAGTTTTAACTTTAATGACGAAACAAAGTCAGGATAATAATTAATTGACCTAATTTTAGTTCGCATGGACTCAATTAATGTTGTCTATTTGATTTGATTGTAACAAGTGCTTTAGTCGACGGAAAAAGAAGCTTAGTGTAATATTAGATGGTTTGTTGTCACAGTTAACATTATTTAGACTTGCATCACTTTTATTGCGCTTGTTTTAAAAGGCAAACATCCAGTAATTTAATTAAAGATTATAATTATGTGCCTCTATGTACAGATCTTCATATAATAGCTAATGAGTGTTATTATACAAACAAAACATGTCTTACTACAATACCAGTTGTTTTCATGTACCAACACATACCTCAGCTCATTTAGCTAGAGAATCACATAATACGTATGATTATAAAAATATGTGCACAATTGCGTACCTATTACCTACGGCTAATTCAAAATTGAAAAAAATATGGATTATATTTTTAGTACTTTATATGCACAATCAAAATTTTGTTCAAAGTAACCTAAACTAGTACCGAACTATATTTCTAAATTCCCCAAACAAGAATTTTACAAAATTTGCTAAAATAAATATGGCGTTTTCATTTTAGAAAGATATTTTAAAGTCGACTGTAAACATTATATTTTTCCATTCAAAATATAGCGTACGTTGTTAAGAATGTAACATCGCTATATTAGAAAAATTTTATTTCTGAAATAATGTCACCGTCGGGATACGAACCCTGCATCTTTCCACTATCGCGGCGGACTGAGCTACAGTGACACAGCAACATCATAATATATAGCAATTTGTAACTGTAGTTTATTTCACATCATGCGAGAGCTAATTTTTATCTTAGGTGACGCTAGATATCAACCTTCACAGAAGCGAGAGTTATGGGTGTATCTGATGAAATTTTTTTCTTTCGTTAAATGTTATTTTTGCTTCTTAGTTTTCTTTCATAACATCTATATAATTTTAATTCCACTATTAATGTATTTTTATGCGCTATCATCAAATAAAAAAATTATCCGGTTTTAATTTTTATCTCAATAAAAATTTATCAGGATAGGTATTTCTCGAAAATATTTTTTTTCAATATAAAATTGATTTGTACCTTAACAGTCGTAATTATTTTTGAAAAAATCATACTATTTGTATGCATTATTAATTTTAAATTCAAATCTTTGATTAACGTCTGAATAGAACTCTTCAAATAAATAAAATTGTCGACCAATTTTTCTTAGACCAATATATTGACAAAAAATAAAAAAATAACAAATCAATACAACATAAGATGACGTTTCGATCCGGCTTTGGAGCTTCTTCAGAAAATTCTAAAAAATATACAAATTAATTAGTATTAAGTTATTAATTATTAGGTATCTAATTGCACGAATGATGATGTTAGAATGAATCAAACAAATTAATGAAAAATGAATTTGTTTGATCATTCTAACATCATCATTATTAATTTTTATATTTGTTATAATTTTCTAAAGAAGATCCAAAGCCGGATCGAAACGTCATCTTATGTTGTATTGATTTGTTATTTTTTTATTTTTTGTCAATATATTGGTCTGAGAAAAATTGGTCGACAATTTTATTTCATTATTAATTTTAGGTAAATTGATTAGAAAAATTAATGCGAATTACGACTGCTATTGTTTTTAATCTCTGCTTTCTCTCGTCACTGGTGTATATAATTTAATATACAACTTTATAGATAAAACACACTTTGTAGTAATAAATATTTAAATATTTTGTTGACATTTAATGTCTAAATATTTACTTGTTACTGTTTTTAATGCTCCGTGTTATTGTGCTTGCATGTTTTTTAAACAAAAAAGATATAATTAACATTAAAATTATATGATAAAAATGTAAGAACATACAGTAGATAACAAACATGTTACATTTGTGGTTTTTGTGCTTCTAAAAAACTTAACAATAGAAGTATTTTTTACATTATCGAACAACTTTCATCGCTAAAAATGTTAAAAATAATTCGTAAGCTTGTAATTAAAACATTAATTATCAACTGTTATTGTCTCTACGTCATAGACCGTTCAGAAAATCTGATAAAAATGGCCCATGAAATCTTTTTTTTCCTTAAATCAAGTGATTCCGTAATTTACTTATTCAATAAAACAACAGGCTGGAAATCTGCTATCATATCACAAGGAAAAATACACTCCATTAACTGAATCAGTATATACTCTTAGGAAATCTCAATTTTCAAAGCTAGGAAATATTATAAGCTACTAAAAATGTTATTTTTCATTTAGTCTCATGTTTAGCAGACATACTTTTCAATTCCCAGAAATTTTATGAATTATTTGCAACAAAAATTCTAAACATTTCATGAAATGTTACTTACATAAGATGAATGCGACACATGCAAATCGAACGATGCACAATGCATGATGATCGTGTTAAATTTACGGAGGTTTAACTTGCACTTCTCTATAGGTACTTAAATATAAAAAAAACACGTTTATCTCAACGCACTAAAAAGTAGACAATAAAGCTTCTTTTCCATAGTGTCTATAGACTATAGACTCACTTCATTTCATTTAATTCATCGAGTTCCCAATACTTCCAAATGTTGTAGAAGAGAAAGAAATGTGTATTCTAGTTTTTAGTGCGTTGATGCGAACATATTTTTAGAATTTTTCTGAAATTGTACGTTTTCTTTTCAAAATTTTAGTCATTAATAATTATTATATTATTTCAAATTTTAATCTATTGGAGGTACGTTTCCCCACCATCAGCACCGTCACTCCCACCATGTGTTATTCTTTAATTTCAGTTTTAAACATGCTATATAAATATTATTTTCGCCAAAATATCCGAATGTTGTGTTGTCATGAAAATTACGTTCCACTGCAAAGTTTGACATCAGTTGGATAAATTAAGTTGAAGATTTTTTTACTTACAGCACGAAAGTCAAGATGGTGTTAAAAATTGTCTGTGTAACTGTTTAAAGTTTTTTAGAAAACACTGAAATGAACTATTTACGTAATACGTAAAAGTAAGTGATAATATTAAATATAATATGCATATAATATTTGTCTTGTTTATTTTGTTGTTTGCTAGAGATGAAACAAGGAGGCTGTGAACGTATAATTGCTCTGTAAAATAAATTACTGCACTGTGCATCTTTTTCTAGCACGAAGATGCTATCCTTTCTTTCTTTTACTAGAAAACTATGTGTCAACAAATGCACATAAAACTACCGTGAGAAAACATGCAGTTAATTTACATTTTTTTATGTTTAATTATAACAAACAAAATTATTATTACCTTTTATAACTATCTTTACAAAAAGGATTTTCCATTACTTGAGTGATTATTGGCTTTGCTTGCGTTTACGTCTATTTTGCTCGTAGATTCGTCTGCGTTAATGCCTTTTTTAACGGGAACCTGATCGTATCCCGATCATCGTATTCTATACTTTAAATGAAGGTATCATCTACTAATTGATAAGTTTAATCAAAATCAGTCTAGCTGTTCTCGCGTTATACTGATATAAAAAACAAATAGGAAGATAAGTATTCTATAAAAACCTTTCATCCAGGTATCGTAGAAAACGTAATTACGGAGGTTCCGGTACGATATTCATTCTCGAGCTACCAGACGAGTGAAGAAACCGACACTAAACGAAGGATTTAGACGTTAGTTGAAATTGATTAATGAAAACGATGCATAACTAGCACACTAGATCGGTCCAGCATAGCTAGATAGAAATTGCAGGCAACCGACTGACGGCCGTTGCTGGTTGCAGGTTCTGGTCTAATGTGCGCTACTCCGTTAAATAGCATGAGTACCCTCGCGAACAGGCTTTTCTGATCCTTGCTGTGCTTGTCGTATTCATTCATGCTAGATAAGTGTGCGCGTTATTTTTAGTCGCGGCAACGAATTGACGGGCGTTTGTACAAACCGTATGATAAAATCGAAATGCTCTGTTTATGTGAATGTGTACCTGGATCTACATAACACAATTTATTTTATATATATATTTATTTTATTTTGGTAGGGATCTCACAATAATCTGCATACAACGAGAATAACGTTTGACCACAAGTTAGTCGCACAAGTAAACAGTCTACAATGCCCTTATACGGTTTGAAACTGGACACTATACAATCTGCCGATTGAATTTAAGGGAACTGTTCAGTTCAGTAAGAACATAATATTATAATGACAACTAGCGTGACCTGTGCGAATTATTCGCAGTAAGTAAGTATAATAATTATCACGTTACAAAATTATTTTTTAAATATGATTGCAGGTTTTCAATTCGTTTCCAATTTTGCACACTGCTTATAACGTTCTTCTTTTTATTGTATTACAATATGAAGCTCAGATGACAGATCGAAGAAATATTTTACAAATATTGTCATATAGAGGCGCAAGTAGCAAAAGCAACAACTAAACATTGTATTACATTCAAATTTAAAATTTAAGTTCATTATACGCATTCAATAATAAATCTTCACATCCAAGACTAAAAATTATATAGCATCTACTATCTACCGTAAATTTATACATCAGGATCAAAAAAGTTCTTTACTAGTGGAGCAAGACGAAATTTAGATGAGCTGAGGTAGATGGCGTAATAAATGAAACAAAATTCCATAGTAAAATCTTCGAATTGTTATTTATTTAGTTCATTGCTATCAGTTCGGTATAACTTACCTACAATTTACATTTAATAATTTGATTTTTATTTTAAATCCTCTTTAGAAATTAAACCAAATGTTTGCTTTCTATATTGTACTGTGAAAATAGGAACTTGTTTAAATTTTTTACTTACGATTGTCAATAAAATGTCTTGCAGCTTATGGTACCCTTAAGTGGACATTGGCTACCAGAGGACAGTTCTGTGTCTGTCTTTTATTTTAATGTAACTTGTATCTTTTTGACTCGTTTGTAGTAGAAGTCCTTAGCATGTTCTATGTTAGTTGTAATGTCCACTCAGTGTGTGTAAATACATGCACGATTTCGAGTCCAAGTTTGTTAAGTTTTTTTATTCCCAGATTTATTAGTGTATAGTTAAATAGACTATACCGTGTACAAAGTATACATATAGTATTATACTTACGGGTAAATACACTGAAATGGCGGTGAGATGGTGGAACTTAGAGGTAGGACCCTAAAATGTCGACATTTCGTGTCATTTACAATGACATTGTGAACATTTTCCAAAATAATTCAGTTACAATCAATAGATACATGAGGTTCCAGTGATGAATCCCCACGTCTGTATCTTGATTATTTTTGGAGATAGCTTCATCAAACTCCCCATATTCAGAAAAAGGCGATAAGCCAGCGACGATATCTTTGTATAGGTTAAAGAGGTATCTGTTTTTTTTTTCTTAAATGGGACCATAGAATAGTATATTAAAGTATACGTGGATAAAAAGGTCTTTAAAACACGCGCGATTTTGATAATCTGATTCAATCTTCTCTTTATAATTCTCTATTTAGAGTGAATAAATTCCCATTCTTAATTAGATAGCTTACGAAGTGACTGGTGGAAAAAATTACACAGAATATGAAAAATGGAGAGTAATTTACATCAATTACGTCATACCTTGATTACCTCAAAATTACCTCATATACTCATAATATATCAACGCATTAAAACTATTCACATTTATGTTTAAATGTGGGCACTTATTTATATTTTTATCTAAAAATCTATTAATATACATGTAAATTTGTAACAAAATGCATGAAGGTGACATTTTTTCTTAATGACGTTTGGTTTAATTATGTTCTTTATGAATAATGCGTCAACAATTTAGAAAAATTTGAATAGATTAGCATAATAATCAAATAGAAAATGTAGTATGTAATTATTATAAGCGACCAGATTTCAATCTAAAAGAAAAATATGGAGTTTAAGAATTACGCTATATAATATTTTATTGTTAATATTTTCGCAGTTCATTATCAACTTCCCATGTAACCAACACAAAACATTTCTTTTGGTGATTTTATGATAATCGAGTATCAAATATCATAAAATGTTAACATTTTTATATAAAGTATGTGTGCACGGTAAAATCTCAGATTTAAAAATTTTTCTTTTATATACTAGGTGAATTAGGAAAAATAGAAGAAAATGTAGGTATTAACAAACAAGAGATTGCGGAAAATTATCAACAGTAGTTCTCTTATCAACATGCAAAAAATTCCAACTTTCATCCCCTCTGCTTATTACCATTCCCACCCAAAGATGGAGAATTGTACTAGTTTAGGTTAAAATTCACATTTCAAAATTTTACAATATTTTTTCGTTTTGAGGTTCCCCGTATCCAAAAAACATTTTTTTGGAAAAACTCTGTGCGTCCGTTCGTCTTTTTGTCTGTGAACTCGATACAGGTTAAACGGATAAACAGATTGAAACTAAATTTTGGGAGGATGTTTGATATGCAAATACGAAAAGCCCTATTGTTTTTGGGAAAAATCGGCGCATGCGCTGAAGATATATATACTCTAACGCTGTTTGTTATATAATATTGGTACAGTTTCCACAACGGCTTATTATTCTATTTATTTTTTCACGAAAGTTTCATCAAAAATTTTATTTTTCTAAACTTAAGAGTTTTGGAAATATTTTGAAAATAAAAAAAATCAGTCGTTATTTTGCCAGAAATAAACTAGTGTTTCTATACCGAACAAAAGAATCCATTTAGGAATACATTAATTCATTTAACACGAAAAAATAAATCCGAAAAACTCGACTGTATAAAGTAGTGATATTCCAAGTGAAACAAAAAGCGCAATTTAATGATGTTGCCTAGGAAACTAAAAGAACGCAATAGGGATAACGACTTTTAAAAAGATGTTTAGAGTAACCGTGATTGTTTAAACTATCTCTATATATTTTGAAAAACAATGCTGAAATGAAGACAGCGATCCATCTCTTATTTGCATACATTTGCTTTTTCTCAGACAATCTCGTGTTCACATCCACCCGCCATGGCACGAAACAAAAGCAAGTTGCATATACTTATTTCTTCAGAAGACAGCAAAAGAGCGCCGACTCCTCTATACATGCACAATGTGTTTGCGTCTGTCTTTAATTGGGAAGTTGGTAGCGATTGTTGCCGATAGGTTGACCATAAGTTGTTAGCATTATGAAGCACGGTGAACGTTATGCGGTATGTACCGTGATCCAGGAAAATATTTTTATCTGAATAAACCACATAAGACGTGTCCTTTCTAAATAAATTTTTAAAAAATGTTTCACTTTATTGTCTTTATAAAGTGTGCTGTTTTTAATATTGTAGTAGGCGTTGGTCAGATGGGGAGAATTTTTAAAGTTGCCTAATAAGAATAAAATCAAAATATGAAATTTGGGTTTTCTGAAAATATGTTGTGGAATATTATTACTTAGAGTAGTAATGTAATTAACGAACCGGTAGCATGCATTTATTTATTTTTTTATATAATATTATAATATATCCTAGTTTTGAATTATTTACTCAAAATATGTCAATAACAAGGTCACTAATAAATTTATTTTTGCAAAATAATATAAAATTACAACCACAATTGAGACTGTTGGATATTATTATTATTATTAACAGAAATGAATTTAAGTTTATTAAAAGAATATAGAAATTATTTAATTTATTATGTAATTTTTGTAATGACAGATAATAATTTATTTTAATGTACATTTTTATTTGAAATTTTAAGACAGAAATAAAATACCTTTTGAATAGCGAACATCAAAATACCTAATTAATTCAAAACGAATCACAAATAAAATCATAAAAATACAACAGAGACTTTATATAGAAGAAATAAATAAAGTATGTAGATTTTTTTACACCCGACCCTCAAGAGCGTGCTAAAAAGTTTCCATCTATAATGTTGTCAAAACTTTCATTTTCGGGCGGAAAACTGCCCCTGAGACGAACCAATTTTGAGTTTTTCTCGTTTATATTCTAACCGTTACTCCAACGAGTACTACTTTATGGTGATCTATAAGTCAGTCAGTGAATGATCAAAATCGTGATTTTTTAACAATGTTATCTTAGAAATTATTTTCCCAAGGCGTATGAATTTTTTGATACTATTTATTTATGATAACCTTAACTTCTCTGAAAAAAATCAGTTCTGTAAATTAACTAGCCTTGTAGGTTGAGAGGGGGGGGAGTCTTAATGGCTCATAAAAATATAGCACAGTGGTTTGAGAGAACTTGGCCGGCGCACTCCGTATGCTATGACATTTTGATATCGAAAATAACTAATTTGATGCATTTGCATTACCTATATTTTGTATCGATTTAAGAACGATATTTATATGTTTAAAATTAAATGTTTAGTATGAATTAATATGCGAAATATACATATTAAATATACTAAATCGATCACGCAAGGCTAGACAATTTACAAAAATACATCTTTTTGGATAGAGATTTACTTACTGTACGTAATATTTCGATTTTTAAGTTTGATTTACTGTGTTCATTGATTCATCAAAAATGAGTTATTTCAAGTTAAAAATAAGAGAATTTTAAATTTTTTCATCCACAGTGTAAGGACAGAAAATAAATAAATAAAAGAATTATTTCAAATTAAATGCAAATAAGATGTTTTTAGAACGAAGTATTGCTACAGTGAGTAGGTAAAAGATATGCCATTTGTTTCTGAATGGAACATCTCGCAAGGCACACTTTGATCTGCATTCTGGTGCAGATTCCAACCAAATGTTTGTATCTGTGTGTATGTATCGGAAAGAGGTACCTAGTTAGTAAGTTAGTGGCAATCTTTGTGCTTGCGCCTTGCCTTAATTAAAAGTTACAAGTTTTACACAAAAAGTTGCAACTCGATTTATACTTAGAGATATAATAAAACGCCGACATTTTTATTACAAGGAATGGGTAAATTTAGAAAGACAAACGGAAGAGGTTTAAGATTAAGAACATACATTATTTTGTGAGTGAACCTTAAAATATTTTCGATAAAAAAATAAATTCATGGCGGCAAAACGAATAAAAATATTCTCGCCAATTAATTGTAGGTATAAACAACGCTTTAGATACTTATTGCCATCGTATTCTCTAAATGAATACACAGTCTATAGATTTTATCATGTTTTTGTTTATATACTCAATGATTATAATAAAAATCGGATGCTATTTCCACATTCAGGCTATTAAATTTACACCAACAATTATTGACATTACGTGTTTTTCTCTATATGACTTAAGGACGTAGTCTGGTGTTCGGGTTTTGAAAAAACGAATTTATTTTTTTTACATTTTTAGCAAGTACAATATATTGAGAAAATACTGTAAAAATTTTAGACCGAAATATTAAATATTTACAAAGCTACAGCATATAGTCGAGAGCAGCAACGGTCTTACGGTAAGACTCTTACCTCAATTGTTATCACGTTACCCTTATACTCTCGCAGAGTAGAGCAAACAAATTAGCAGAAAATGATGCCTTTGAAGAAACGGAAGGTTTACTATACACCAGGCATAGCTGATTAGTGTAAATATTCATTTTTATTTTTTTGTAAGAAATCTGAAATTAAAACTTTAAACGCGTTTTTCTCAAAACTGTATGTTTTTCTAAGCGGCGCGGGTGATTGAAACAATTGTATACAACCGATTGCTTTCAATTTTGCACAGGGTATTCTACACAACAATAGCTCCGTCCGGTACTAGAATTACTTAATTATAAAAATTATTTCTATTTTTTTAACCGATTTTCAACGAAAAAAACACGATTTTCTCGTTGTTTTTTTTTTCTAAAACCCACCATTTTGTTATTTATCAATAAAAATGTTTATTTCTAGTACGGGATAGAGCCGCAAGCCTACGAAACAATAACCAATTTAATTTTTATAATTCAGATGACTCCAAGTGACGTTATCACCCGCGCTACCCACCCACCGTCATTTAAAGTTGTCTACTTTAGGTTAAAAAAACAATTATAAAATGGCGTAAAATTAAGCAAAAAAAAATTTTTTTTCTTAGTTTACGATGTCAGTAAAAACATGTAACAAAATTGAAAACATCGTACATTATTTTGATATTAAAAAAAAATCTGAAATAACGGTTGAAAACGAGCCTGAACACAGGACTACGTCCTTAAATTGAACGTAATTGTTATGTCAAATAATAGGCTCAGTTCATAAAAATTGTGAGAGCGTTATTTTTTACAGTGAATTATGGTACAGAAACAATTTTTTATGTATATAACAACGTTAACACCGTTGTTATATGGTTTTGAGCAGATTTCAGAGTTAATTTGAATTCAGTCTAAGTCAAATGTAAATAGGTGTAAGGGTACTATTTGATATAAGTATAACTTGAATCCAATGTTGTTCAAATAATTAACATGTAAAATCAATATGTTGATCAAACGTACTGTATAATATATTTTATGTTTTTTATGAAATATAAAATACATACATAAATGTATAGAGAGATAAAAGCAAAAGAAATTTGTGAAACAAAAGACGTGCGAGATGAGAATGCATTAAAAACGAAATAAAATCTATACAAATGCGTGTACCTATATATAAAACAAAAGCCCATCAGAAAGCAAAAACAAAACAATGAATTAAAAACATATATATGTATATATAGTATTTTCTATAATGTATATTTGAAACAAACGAATGTCCATTTCAAAATCGTTTGCATTTTGTTTGAAACAAACAGCAGTCAAACTTGACTGTGACTGACTACTGAGTGACTGACATGATGCAGAAATCTGGTTTTCTCGGACACATTTCGCATATAAAAAAATATACCAACGACGCTTCAACGCGTCTGAAATGTCAGTTTTTTTCTGGTTACACACAGTGCGGTTTACCTTTATGCTGAATAAATGGCGTAGGGATGAGAAAATCAATTCGACTGACATTCAATACATGGAAATGATTCTGAAAATTAAAAAGTGGAAATATACGATCTCTCTTTATAGGAAAAATATTTGGACAGAATGTTTGATTTCATTAGTAAGCTTTAACCCAAAAAGAAATATTTTCTTTATTAAATAAATAATTTCAAAATCGATATAGGTAGTCGAGTTTCTTATTTTTTAAACAAAAAGACTGCAAAAGGTAAATTCTACACAAAATCTCCCAAATAACAAATGCTATCAACTTCATTAGAATCTAAATTGAAGAGTGTTAACGCGATTATAATCCAAAATAATTTTTGTGAAATCGATTCAAATGTTTTTTTGTTTGAACAAAAATACTGCATAAATGTGGATTTTTCACGAAATATGTCGAATGAAAACAATATCGACATCGTTAGGATGTCAATCGAAGCGTAAGAAAGTCAAAATTATTCGAAATAAAATTTATCAAAATTGGTCCACCCGTTCTTTTTTTTATAAAATGACTTCGAAATGGTGAATTTTAGTATATCTTAAAAAAGACTTATTGGGTTTAATTTCTTATGGTGGCAAAAATAAATAATTTTTTTTCAGGATAAAAATAGTCACTTGTCTGTAAAATTATTAATATTCAATATTCATCAAAGACTGTGAAGTTGCCCTTGTGAACCTTAAGGCTGCTTGTTTGATTTTTGTTTGTGGCGTTTACAGATACTAATAAAAAATGTTTGCTTGGAATTATACATAATTTATCCAAAACCGATGATTAAAATAAACAAAAGTGATATCTCAGCCCTGTTATAGTTGATGGCTTTACAAATTCCACAACTAATTTGGCCAGTGGGATGTGTATACAATAGATCTCAATTTGGCATTCTTGTACAGGTACTATATAAATAAATTGATGAAACCCTGATATAGACGCATGCGATAGATTGATTGAACCCATTTATTTTCATGTGGCTCATTCTTTTCTAACCATATATCCTACTTGCATATGTACATTATATTATTTACTTCTGCTTTTCCTGCTACATCGATTTTAGAATCATACTAATTGTTGTTGTTATAAGACGAATGCATTAATAATGTTATTTCTATATTGATTAATTGTTAAATAATTGGATTTTCCAAGCACAATATATAATATTCTTTTTAATTTTGTTTTGACATTGTTGTTCATTACAAACCACACTTGTAAGTTCGAATTATAGGTATTTACTAAAATATACGTGTTTTTAAATAACTGTAAATTTTGAATTGCTTTCAAAGGTTTCGCACAAAGCGTATTTCTTCCAGGAAGGAGTTAAAATTGAACAATAAGTTCAAAATTAGTTTTGACAGCATGTGCACAGTCTATTGTACAAATCATAAAAGATTTATGGAAAAGAAAGTAAATACTCATTGTTAACGTTTCAATTCAAATTTGGGTGAAAAAATTCTTTTTAGACTTAAAGGTATTAATGTTGCGATACATCCCATTTGAAGAACGTTTACGTGGTCAATTTTTTTCAGAACTTCTCAAAGATTTATGGTGATAAGTGCCTAAGGAGGATTATTTCTGTAATCCTATTATTGAAATATTTATCTTGTAACTTATATTTTAACACCTAAGGAACGTTAATTGATAAATTTTATTTTTGGTTAGTACAGCTGGAGTATTGGGTGAAATTTCATTTTTTGACGTTACAGTTTTTGTAAAAAAATTGTTAGTAAACGTAGAAATTCTTTAAAATCGAAATAATCTAAAAAATTTGAATGGTATTTTTTAAGTTTAAAGTTAATTATAAATTTAAAACAAAATTGTTAAAATTAGTTTGCACATTTTTTTTTTTTGATTGATTTAAAATTACAAGGTGTCAGTACTTCATTATTACAGATCAATTAACATATTTTGAAATGGGTAATAATTAATTACCTTTTTGAAAACACAAGTATTTTTGGCTCCGCAACATATTGGATGGACAACCGTGCTCATAGAAATTAGTTTTTATGCGTACATATTTTGATTCTATAAATACTACAAAAGAAAAGTAAGTTTTCGACTTATTTTTTGATGGATTATAAAAAGGAATTGATAATTGAGTGTTGAAAATCGCCCGTAGATTAACGATACCGTAAGCAGATAGTAGTAGTAAAGGGCCAATTGTGTGTAAAGTAGATTTTTTTCTCTAGCCTATTTACAACTACGTGATTGATGTTAATATAATAAAGGTAAATATAATTTTTTACAAAATGTGTCGTTGACAACTGTAAAGAAACAGATCCTGATTGACAAAAAGTTATTCTCGGAAATATTTCGTACTTACTTCAGTCACTTTTCAAACAGATTTGACGATTTGTATTAAAAAAGCATATAAATGGCTGTTCTTTAGTTATTATATTTCGTTTTTTTTAGGTAACTATCTTTTGCGCGCGCTAATGTCGGTTTTGACAAAAAATGTTTTTTATCCGACTGTAGTTTCTTAAGTTTGTGTATCAATAGATTGTACACCAAGTTTAATCGAATTATATCCAGCTGTCTTCGAATGATGCTGGTCCAAACAAAAACACAGCCAGACAAAAATTCCAAAACTACGTTCTTCCACCTAGGACGTTCGTCATATCTTATTTGTTCACATAATTTAAAGAAATTTCAAGTCATTCAAATAAGAAGATGTCTGTACACAATCTCAACTTCTTTAAAAATGGCGCTCGGAACATTTTTGTTTAAAATACTACAAGATGACGGGAATTTTATGCTTATGTCAGAGAAGACAGATTTTGGAATAATATTGTCAAAAACCATTAAATAATTTAAAATGTGCTTAGTACCATGGTAAAAGAAAAACTTCTTGATTACTCTGCCAAGCCAATCATAGATGGCAGTGTTAAGCAAACGCGTTGTTTAGTTCGCAAATAATGTGTTAGTTGTTGGATTTGTTTTGTCAATTTCTTTCTCAATATATCTCAATCTTGTCGCTATTTCGGTTAATCGCGTCACTAAGTTACCTTCATCAGAGAAGTTTCAATTAAAAAATGAAGCATTAATTGTAATGTCGTCAGTATACAAGTTAAAAATAAATATTGTAAAATATATCTACTTTTCTTGAGTCAAAATTTTGTTACCAAATTTTGTATTATTCAAGATTTATTTAAAAAGAATTAGGTGGAATAGAATATTGTTGTAATAACCATTAAATAAATAAATATAAAATTTCTTTCAGTAGGCCATTTTATTTTAAGAATCAGCAGGTTCTTTTGCTGCATCCAGTATAATGTAACTTGATACTCAGCAGTTCTTTGAATGGTCGTTATTTTTTTGTTTGAGAATCTGAGTCCAGGCCTGTGGCGAGTAACACTTGAGATACAAATTGGTCACAGCGCAGGTGACAGGCTTCAATGCTACCTGTCGGTTGAGATATATGAATGTCATTAAAGCTCACCATTGGGGGTGGTGATTTTATATTTATTTTGTTTATATAATTCGTTTGGTGGACAGTATCACCATGATTCACGTTATGATATTGGACGAAATTTAATTCAAATAAATTTGTATAAAATAAAAACGTATTCACTGCAACGTTTAATCCTTGTTGATATAATTTATATAAAAAAATACGACATGAATCATTAAAATTTTTTGAAACGCAAATTTTATTATTTTTAGTTAACAATGAATAAACATAGGTATATTTAATAAGTCCATAACTGGCCTTCTAAAATAGTTATTAATGTGGTCCCCCTCTAACTTTGCAACCATGTAATTAAAAACCTGAAGAAAAAAATTAGTTGTCTGTAAAGTCGGCTTACGGACGATAGTTTTACGTGATAACGTATTCCGCTCGAATATCATATTTAATAATACATAACCTAAATTTTAGTAGCTGTCAAACTATATTTTTCCCGACTAATAATTTGATCAACCAAAGCAAAATACATATTTTTAAGCAATTATAAAAGACATTTAAAATAATGTATATACTATATTTGTTAACAAACCGTATAATTTATCTGCTGTTATGAAATGCAGATATCTCCCAAGATTTGTTTTTGATACAAAATGTAGCTGCGTTTGTGTACAAACTATCAAATGATGTATTATCTGAAAAATTGCTTTAAAATTTCGATAATTTATGACATTTTTATTAGATATCTTGATTTTAAGTCTTAATTTCCACGGTTTATAAAACAAAGGCCATCTGTCAGATGTAGCTTTCGCTGGAACAGCCGAAAAAAATGTTGAATGCACACTACTCTCTGACGTCACGTGAGAAGAAATGCGTACAAGCCGACGCCGATCTCGCTTCTCTATCGAATATACTGCGCTCTCGCTGCACGCACAGGGTCAGGCGGAACGCGACACTTTTGGAACGTTACACTTTTTCGTGCGTGCAGCTGGTGTTTCAACAATTTATAAAACGTTATCACGTCAAAAATATAAAGAGAACCAATAATTTTTCTCCGTAAAACATACCGTATAAATCCACATTTTACATTAAAGCCTGTAGCAATTAAAAAGGAAAAAACGATTCGAAATTTATAACATGAGAACTGCAGTGCAGCACCAATACATCAAGTTATGTAGAAGAGATGTAAAATCGGTGATAATGGTGTGCACAGGTAGGTATTGTTGAACAATGACAAAGGTAATCGAAAAGGACGACGAGTTCAGGCAGACATAGTGGATGATGATGGTGGTAGAGGCGGTGGGGAATGGCGGGGGACGGGTGAAACGTGCTGTCAGTTAAAAGCGCACACGATGGATATACCTCGTACATACCTCTACATATAAGTACGATATGTACTGCAGGATTATAGATGGACAAACGAATGTGTGCTCTGTTATCTGATGTCCATCTCTAAACTGCAGGGAGTATTGAAATACGCACCATTCGATATACAGACTGTTTCGTTCAAACCGAGATTTGACATTAATGTGACTCAAGATTTCATTAAAAAAATTTGGTTGTCTGTAAAGTCGGTTTACGGACGATAGTTTTACGTGATAACGTATTCCGCTCGAATATCATATTTAATAATCACGCACAGGGTCAGGCGGAACGTTAGGAACGTTACACTTTTTCGTGCATGCAGCCGGTGTTTCATCTTTTTATATTGACGTGATTCATCAATTTATAAGACGTTATCACGTCAATAATTTATGTTCTATTTCTCATATCTTCTATATATAATAATTATAATAATTCGAATCTATAATATTGCATCTTTCGCTTCAAATTTAGGTTAATTTTATTTATTAAAATTATACTCACCACCTATAATAATAATTGTTTTTTTTTTAACTTTCTTTCTTTCGTATTTATTTTAAGTCTCAAAGATTAACTGTCATAATATTTTGAAAACAATTGTTTCATTGTTTATATAAAATTCCAAAACCTACTTACAATATTTAAGTATTTTCATACGTCAAAAAATTGATTTTTATAATGATAAAATTTGTAAGAAAACGATTTTTTCGAGAGATGAGACCTAGCTAAAACGATTTTTTGCCCCCCAAAATCCCTTTTCAGTAAATTTCATCCAAATCGTTAGGGCCGTTTTCGAGAAAAGCACGCACAGGGTCAGGCGGAACGTTAGGAACGTTACACTTTTTCGTACATGCAGCCGGTGTTTCATCAATTAATAAATCAAAAAAATCGCGTCAGCTACTGGGTAATGCACACAGGTGGAAAGAACCGAAGTTTTCCCAGGTAGTGACAGCAGTGCCATCTCGCGTGCGCCAGAAAACGGTCCATTTCCAAACACAGCAGGCATAGGAAGCTAGATCTCCTGATTTAAGAGTTTCTGATTTAGTACCAAATAGCGATATCTATTAGAAATTTGCTCAAAGCTATTAGTTCAAAAATAAATCGGATAGCTGCAATTAATTCCACGTCACATGTGTTTCATAGACAAACAATACGACGTAAAAATAACGCATGTGTTTAGTTTTTTGTGTATCATTGTTTTACCGAGTCCGCTATAATTCTATAAAAAAGTCCCATACCTCATAATAATGTTAATGTTAAATAGGTAATCCACAAATCCGGGCGAAGCCGGACCGGACCGCTAGTAGAGATATAAGTAACAAGAGTTCGCTAGTTCGTATGCTTGCCATAAGTGAAAGTTATAGTTGAGAGAGAGAAGACTGCAGAAAACCCCAGAAACCCAGATATATTATGTTTACTCAAATCAGCATTGTTTTGTATCATTAGTTACCATATGTATGTTCGAAATATTATATAAGTTTCTTATTACATACACATAACTGCTTATTTTATTTCTTATATGCTTTATATGTGTCTTCCAAGAGAAATTATAATCAAAATAAATGCCTAAAAATTTGATATTTGATTGTATTTGAACTGTATTACTAAGAAGTTTAATGTTTTTTGGAAAAATGATTTGTGAAGTACTATAATACATAATTTGAGTCTTATCGATATTTAGTTTTAGCGAATTTGATTGGAACCATTGCTTGAAATACACATATATATTATTTAAGTGATTTTGCAAGTTATCATATATTTCGTCCTGAATGATGAAGGTCGTATCGTCAGCGTAGAGAACCACATTAGCGGAATGCACTCTGGTAGATCATTTACAAACAGCAGAAACAGTAATGGGCCCAGAATAGATCCTTGCGGGACGCCGCAGGTTATTAATTTCTCTTCAGAAAGAGCTCCATTGATATCCACTTGCTGTATCCTGTTATCCAGATATGATCTAATCAATTGATTCGCTTGACCTTCCATATGACTCTAAGGCAAAAGACACACTGTGCAATTCCTAAACAATGCTTGTCTCTTTATAGTAAAGGCCCATTTTACTCTGGAATTAACATTTTTAATAATTTATATACTTACCTGACCATATAAAAAATCTAAATATCAATCCATTTAAAACAACATTAAAATAATTTCTCTTTCAGCAATGTTTCTACTCTATTGATGAATATTTCACATGAAATATTTTATATCAGAATTATGAATTTAATTAAGAATTTTGTAATGACACCTTCTTGCCTTTTTGGCGATATGAAAATAAATCATTATTATATACTGTATAATGAAACAGTCTGTACATCGGCGTGTGAAACTCTGACAGACAGCTTCAAACTCAAACATACTGTATGCGTATGTCTTTTACAGTGTACAGGTGGCCGAAAGAAGTGAATGTTTTATTTTTATCAATATTGGTACACGGTGCGCGCTACTCTACGACCCCATCGACCGACAGCATTAATATTCTGTACATTTTTACAAGCTTTAAGCTCTGTTCAATACATAACATGTGTGGCTACAAGGCAAAACCACTTACGTCGAATATTTGGTAGTTTTGATTTTTTTATCCTGGACTTAAACGGAACCCCAGGCAAATCGATACATTTTCACAACACCCAATGAAAAAATGTGTCAGTCAAGTGCTTACTTATATTTTTTTCATTTATTTTCGAGCGAAATCACATTTTTTTTTTATTTTGTCCAAAAACAAATTTTAATTCACATAATAATATATTTAAATACACCAGTGAATATATTTCAGAAAATACACTATTTTGTCAGCAGGATATCGAAACTTTGCAACAGCTACTAAATTTAAATTCAGTACTAATAAGTACTTGTTTTTAAATCTTGATAAACATGATAGAATGTAAACAAAGACTAAAGAGTCAAGACTGTCTAGTTCTTGCGAGAGACAGATATAGGTGTCAACAGTTTGCGCACAACAGACAAGATCCGAACTTTGACCTCACCGAATTTCAACGCCGACGTCCAGACATTGTGATTGATAACCTGCCAGCCATTTTACTGTTACACTCTTCTGTACGCTCCTGTACGTATCATATATCGCTGTCTTAAAAATGCTAAATAAACTTATTTTATTCTTTTTTAGTGTTCCGGGCTATTTCCAATTTTAATTTAAAGGTGAAAATATGGATAAAAAAGTTTTTTTTTCTATTTTTTTAGGACAAGCTAAAAAAACACAAAAATATTGAAAATTATTCATTTAAAGTAGTACGAGCACCAAGGCAACTTTAAATAAAAGGCTTGATTTTTTTTATATTTCGGTACATGGATGATATGTTTTCAATGATTTCTCCAAAACTAGTCGGTGAAAATTAAAAAAAAAAAAAAACTATTCAAATTAAAGTTAAAACCTTAATAAATTATTGAAAACAAAAAAAGAACCCGTTGTGCCCGACTAATTAAAAAGATATTTAATCTTTTTGATTAGTCGAGCACAAGGGTTTTTTTTGTTTTCAATAATTTATTAAGGTTTTAACTTTAATTTGAATAGTTTTTGAAGTGAAAACTTCTTTAGCGGCGCTGTACACTTTTTTTGTAATGGGTATAAAAAATGTTAAACTCGCGTCAGGAAAAGTAAGAACTGGGTGAGACTCTCTAAGTGATAGTAATTGTCAGATACTTTTTTTATACAAAGTTAGACATCTAGCGTTGAAATATCGTACATAAAAATGCAATCTATGATACAAACCATTTTATTTACAAAACTTCTTTAGCGGCGTTGTACACTTTTTTTGTAATGGGTAAAAAATGTTAAACTCGCGTCAGGTTAGTAAGAACTGGGTGAGACTCTCTAAAGTCTAAGTGATAGTAATTGCCAGATACTTTTTATACAACGTTAGACATTTAGCGTTGAAATATCGTACATAAAATGCAATCTATGATACAAACCATTTTATTTACAAGTGTTGTCAATAAATAAACAATGCTTCTAAATGCAAAAAATTAAGACGTTAATATTCAAGTTTTCACTTCCGCAGGCACTCCCGGAGTGCAACCCGTCTTTTTTTTTAATTAACAAATATGTTTAGGGAGATTTTAGATATTCAATGAATTCCCAAGCATGTTCCATGTTCAACTTTTGTGCTTTTTCTTAAAAAAAGAAAAATAGTCGAAAACTAGGTAATGTTGGAAGGTGTCACCCTGTATCAAATAATAATGTCATATTCGGATTCAGCGCACTCGAAAACATATTTCTAGAGCTTAGGATTTTTTAAGTTTGTGAATTCAATTCCTATTGCAATGAGCCCGGGAATTTCAAAAAGTCATTGACAATTGTTAACAATTAAAAAATAAATGATTCAAAAGCATTTGTAGTTTTTTTTTCTTGTGGGGATAGAGAGCCAACCTTCTCTAAAATGTTCTGACTCGTTTTAGGTCCCAGTTCGGGGCTGAGTTACGGCATTATGTAGTTAGTAGTAGAGGAAATACAATTTCAGATAAAGAAGAAAAGAACGGTGTTGCTTGTTAGCATTTTGCACATAAACTGTCATTCATGTTTTCCCGTGTAATTTAGGCAGATTGTCCGACCAAATCTTAGACAATGTACATAGTGTAGGGTATATAAACTGCTATATTATGTACAAAGTTATGTAATATCACATTTGCGGGTGAAACATGAGAGCTGCACTATAAATAGCCTATCGGTGGTTGGCGGTATGCATACTAACGACTTACGTTAAACACGCACCTTAAAAACAAAATAATAAAAACACGCGAAATGAAATGTCATCAACGCCATTCCGTTCCGTGTTTCTGTATGTAAGTAGTACCTACAGTGCAATGGGAAGGTACGGTCGATACCCGATTATGCTAAAGGATCTGATCGAAGGTGTATCAAACACGAATCGACGAAAAACTTTCGTAATTGAGTCCATTGTAAAGCATTAAATCAGAGCTATAGATCAGAAATCTTGAGGATTATGATAAACAATCATTTTTTGCATACCCCCTGTAAAACAGCTGCTTTTCATGCTTGTATAGTTTTTGGTTCAACTCGAGATTTTCTGTCGGAAACTGGAAGTATACATGATTTTTTTTCAAATGGCAACATATATTTTTTTGATTCTAGAAATATCTATGTTTTGTTTATAAATTCATATAAAATTTTCATAAGATTACATAAGAAAATATTCCAGAAAAACGTTATCAATTTATTAATTAAATACACAATAATTATAGAGAAGAAAATTAATATGTATTTCGAAAATATAAAAAAATATATTTTGTCATTTGAAAAAAAAAATGCATGAACATTGTACATTTCCATTTTCCAATTGAGTTTGAAGTACAAAAAATCGATAGTAAATCTCCAGTTGAACAAAAAACTATCTAAACTTTTCTTGTATTTATTAGGAATTATTCACTGTTACCACTTTCGATGAACGCACTGTATATTGCATAAAATGTAATTCTCTTATTGCATCTATAGTCAATTAAGTAATAGAACAGAAACAAAACTTTACATAATTATTGTTGTATTAACTATTATTGTATGGTATACTTTTACAAGAATAATGTTACTGTAAGTTGAAGTGTTGCACGATAGATGGCAAAACTGGTATTAATATAATTATGATTAAACAGTAAGTACTACTACAATTTGCATGATAACGGATAATGTTAAAACATTTCTCAGACCGTTCAAATTTTATTAAAAATAACATTTACCTAACTTTAAAAATCTCTAAAATCGAAAACTAAAGTATTTTGTAAATTCAGAATGTTTATTGATAAATATCAGCTGATTTCAATACATCATAGGCCGCACGTTTGTTCCGTTTGGTATAGACGATAATATGTATTCAAAAACTTAACTTTTTGGAAAAATTTAAACCGTCAAAACTTCTAGATATTTTTAAGACAAATAAAATACTGCGATGTTCAATTTCTTAAAGAATCAGGAAAAATACTGAATACGCTATATTAGCGTTTCTTAAAATTTTCTGCCGAGAGACCCCCTTAAAGTATTCCAAAATTGTCGCGAACACCCATTAATACAAAACAGGTTAATTTCCTTATTTTTAAGTCAACTTCTTCACGCAACGAAACTGGGTCCATTTGACGACAAACTACTCACTGGCGGTGGACCATCTTTTTGATGGCAGACTATCCTTTTTTTTGAAGGAGGGCTCTATAGACCCATTTACTTAATACTTTGTAGGAGGCTTTGCTCCCCCAGACCACTCTTTTGCCGCCAATGGTGTAGCTATGGCAACGATAAACAAAACATGTACATTATTCTGTAAATCCATGGCATGTAAATGTGAATTAAGCATAGGAAAGTTTCTCTTCTATAGTGTTAATTAGTCTAAACAAAATACCCTTATTTTTCAGCTGAACTGTATAATAACGTTGCTCACTAGTTATAAACTGGTGTTTCAAATAGAATTACGAACTGCCGAACGCATGCAAATTTTGGGTAAGTTTCACTTTTGTTATGTATAGCGTTAATTTAAACATCCCAACACCACAGTGGGGATAGTACAAATTTAGCTCAAAATCGACTTTTCAAAATTTTACAATATTTTTTTGTTTTGATGTCTGTGCGTCTGTTTGTCTGTATATACGATACAGGTCAAAGGGATGAGCAGATTGAAACTAAATTTAGGAAAATATTTAATATACAAATATGAAAAGCCTTATTGTTTTCGAGAAAAATCGGCGCATGCGCAAATGAGATATTAAGCTATAACGTTGTTTTTTTATATAATGGTATAATTTTCATAACGGTTTATTATTCTATTTATTTTTACCAGAATTTTTTTCTAAACTTTAAAGCGTTCTGTAGATCTGTCAGAAAAAAATTGGTTAATTTTTACATACTATGTAGGTAACAATGAAAACGAATGGCAAATATCATTATATTTAATACTAGCCGTTACCCGCGTCGTCACATGCGATAACATTTATTGTACTACACCAAATGTCAATATTTTTGAAGTTGAAATAGACCAAATAGGCTGGAATTTTCTGATATATCTCAGAGACACGTTCGTGAACTATCTCGGATGTACTCACAGACCTCAGTTTAGGAGACGCTGCGCTCTAATATAAAATACTGAGACGCGGCATGTCAGTCGCGGCGACGTAGAGAGACAGAGAGGATGAACGAAACAAAGTGAACAACGGTGAGAGCTGTCACTCACTGTCATAGTTGTGATATAGATATTATATGTCGGTGGTTGTATATGAAAAATTTTATGCGGTGAAAATATTTCTTAGTATTTATTTTTATTCAACTCATGCGCGTTATTCATGTTTTATCATGCCTAAAAACCGAACCCTAAATAGCCATTTACCGACTGGTGACAATTACTTGTCATAACGTAATGAAGATTCCTACTAGCTTGACCATTGTGGAGTAATGAAAATAAACGTAACTATTTTCTGAGTCGTAACGAAATAGTAGGTAACAACAACTCCGTTGTTACCCATTGAGACTAAAATTGAGAGGCCGAATGTTTTCGACATGGAGTTTATTCATAACCGGCTAACCTCAAACCAAAACATTGAATCGTGCTGTTTGGTGCTGTTAGTATTGACAGTTTTTTTTATAAAGAAATAAATAGATATTTACAACATCTCATTATAATTAAAACATGAATAACGCGCAATTGTTGAATAAAATTATGGGCGCAACTTGTAGGCTAAGTCATGACCTGTCAGCGCCATGAATGACTTAGACTACTAGTTACGCCAATAACTATTACTAAACTTTCCAAATATTTGCACATATTTCACATTTCACTTCCAAAAATTTTCATTCCCTAATATGCAAATAAAAAATATATATTTTGGAGATTATTTCCTATTGATTTTATACCTACATTAAAAAAATCTTTCGAAATTAGATTTTTTAATAATATTTATCTTTATTTAAGGAAATAAATTTTGAATTTTTGAATAAAGGAAACATTTATACAGGGGGCCGGTATAATTGCTCGTATTTCTCTCGGGAGAAGAAACTATGATTAATTTTAAATTATTTAACCTCTATCACTTGGAGGTCGAAAATGCGTCATTATCGTGAAAATCTACAACTTATGAATTTTGGGAGTGGAAATTTACTTCACTTTTTGGCCTGAATTTTTCCATAATAATTGGGCTTTTGAATGAAATTTTTTTTTTGTCATAAATGGAAAGATCGTATATAAGTTTTATAACAAAACTATTTTTCTTTTTTTTATTTTCGTTATAATTCAAAAGTTATATCAAATTAAAAATGAATTTTTGTACCCAGTTCCGAGAACGTGCCGACATTTCCCGAACATAATGTGACGTCATAATGGTAATTTATATTATTATAATAATACATGTAGAAGCCATTGATAGTATACTGCGTATATACATTTTAACATTATGACGTCACAACTGTCAAAAACAATTTTAGTGCGTTTGCAGTCACGTGATTTTTTTAAATATTTTAACAATTTTAAATTGCTTATAATTAATTTAAAAAAAGTTTTTTGAAAGTTTTTCGCATCGATTATCAATATAATTAATAATAAATTTTTAAAATACAATAAAAAAATCGATAATTATTTTTTTTTCAAAAGCCTAATTGGCCATCCTTCCTAAAGCTAAAAACCACGAAATTTATTGTTAGATTTTAAGTTGTGTGTTAAAATAAAATAAAAAAGAGAAAAATTAAAATTCTTCACAGAAGTGTCATTATCATAAAAAAATGACGCATTTCCGACCTCCAAGTGATAAGGTTAAATCATTCCAAACAGGAATACGAGGAATTACCGGTCACCTGTATATTGTTAACCAACTTCAAAAAAATGAAAAGGTTCTCATTTTAACTTTGGAAGGTGATACCTTAATTTAGTTCGTAAAAAAAGTTTTTATTGATGGGGGTTTGAAAATGTTTTGTTGCAGAGTCGAGTGTTGAAAAATTCACAAGAAATAAGCAGTATATTTTTTAAACGCTTTATATTAGCTTGGGTTGTAACTAACTATGTATGTATGTATGCATGTAACGGAATCTTTGAGCATAATTTTCACCAATTTCCCGAAGTCTGATTAATTTGAAACTTTGTATACGTATCAAGGACCGATGACAATGCAATAATTTGATAACAGTTTCCCATTATCCTTATTAGGACCCCCAGGATTAATAAATTCTTTTATAGATCCTCAAACTAAAAAGTGAAAAATAAAATATAGTTTAAAAAAAACTAAAAAACACGCTTTATATCGAACTAAAAAGTAAAAAATAATTTTTTTAAAATAAGCTTAAAAAGCGTTGGGCGCTCGATGTACGAAAATGTGGAACAAAGCGCCCCACGCTTTTTAAGCTTATTTTAAAAAAATTATTTTTTACTTTTTAGTTCGATATAAAGCGTGTTTTTTAGTTTTTTTTAAACTATATTTTTTTTCTATGAACTAATGAAAAACATATTTTTCCATTTATCAATGGCATATTTAGTTTTGAAATCCGTTTGCGCGGATCTATTTTTAGTGTGCACACTTTTGTAAATATATATTTCCACTATGTGCAACTTAAGCCATCTGCTTTTTTTGTTATAGGGTGAAATAAACGTAGAAAAATAAAAATAAAACATTTAAGACGCGCACGAGTCTTAAGGCATATGTCATACGGTTTTAAATTATTATTTATAGCGTCGGTTACACATATGTGTTTCACTGTATGCGTTACGCATTTGTAAATGTGTGTATGTCTGTATTCGTTAAAACCCGTGTGCCATCATCTTGTCTTCCAACTGCTGCTAAAGACTTTAGCTCTATACCTTTGGCTACACCACTATAGTAATATTCCTCCTACTGCTAAAGGCTTCAACGCAAAACGTTCTTTTCTAATATATAGACTGATTTTAAACAGGTATAGAACTCAAAATTAGTGATGTGCCGGATCGTTAACAATGTATATCCGCGGATACGGATCTGAATACGGATATTTGGTTTCAAGATCCGCAGATACGGATACGGATCTTAACTTTCTTAGAATGCGCAACGGTAAATATTGCACATCGACCTTTGGAAAGAGATTATCTGTTTTGGAAAAAAGTTATTGACCTCTTTAAGAGTTAACTCTCGGAACAGATTGTCTCTTTCCCAAAGATCGATGTGCAATATCTCATTATAAAGATAGTTTTTTAGTACCTTTGAGCTATGTACTATTGGTATGGTACTCACTACGATAAATGTTTGCAATATAAAGGTGCCAAATACGATTTTAAAAAATAAAAAATAATCTGAATGGTATTTAACAGTTTTTCATTATTACCTAATCACCTATATATATAAAATTTCATCTATGAATTGAAAATTAATAAGGTAAAAGATCCGTAAAAGATCCGCTAAAAACTAACGGATACGGATACGGATCTTTCTTTTCCCTCGGATATCTTTTATCTCGATCGAAACTGAATAAAATAGTAGATTGGATATCTAGTTGCGTAATATCATGACGCATGAGATATACGTGGTATTGTTTGGCACCTACTTCCTATAAAATAGTTGGTTTTCACTTCATATTTAGTATATTTCATAACATTATTGACAGTTCTATTGTGACAATGTTCGTCTGAATATTTTTTTTTATTTTTTTTTTTATGTATGTTCACCGATTTCTCCGTCAATTATGGACCGATTTTCAAAATTTTTTTTTATTCGAAAGAGTGCACCTCAGAGGTGGTCCCATCGGAATAAAGTCAGGATCTGATGGTGGAATCTAGAGAAATCGAGGAAAACATTCAAATTTCAAAGGCACGCATAATGTTTTTTATGTATGTTCACCGATTTTTAGTGTTAGATTAACACTAAAAAGAGAAAAATAGAATATTTTCAACAAAAAAATTGAACCGACTTCACACTAAACAGTAAAAAATAATTGCGTATTGAAATGTTTTGGAGTCGGTGTAGTTTTCGGAATAGATTTCATTTTGGCTGACACCGACTCCAAAACATTTCAATAAGCAATTATTTTTTACTTTTTAGTGTGAAGTTGGTTCAATTTTTTTGTTAAAAATATTTTATGAAAATTACTGTTGATTTGGCGTATTTTCGTGTTTCATTACAGCGCTCCGGCATTATGCATGTAAAGCAGTTATTTTATGGGAGGTAGTGCAAAAAAATACATTAACTGCGAGCATGATGTAAGCGCTAGCATGCGTAAAAACGCAAAGTTTGTGTTGCAGACTGCTATGAATCCATCTGAAATCCATCATAGAAATACCATACGGTAAAATACAATTGTCTTGCGTACCAAAACGTACCTATATAAACGCAATACTCACGTTATGCGTGCAGCAGACTTGTCTGTTTGTTTGTACGGCGCGGTTTTGATATTTATCATTTTGTTTTCGTGTGATTAATTTGTCAACGTTCACGAGAAAACCTTGCGCCAGCCATACATTTAGTGAAACATGTATCAATGTCTCTCTCTTTCACTCTCTCTCTCTCTCTCTCTGCTTTATGTCGGAAAATGTAAGCTTCATATAGAGATGGAAACATATTTTTTATTATCATATAATATATATATTCACTTAATATTTTTCTTTATGTATTTCTGATGCGATGGGTGTTTTTATTATATATCTGTTACGTTTATGCAAAAGATTAATATCAACGATCTAGAATTTAAATGGAAAACAGCATAGGGGTGATGTGAGAGGGTTGGGACAATTTTTATATTTATTGTAATATTTTCTAAAATTCTGGTTCTTTCGGCGTTTTAACAATTTATATACAAACTACATATATAAGAGCAATATTTGGATTTTTTTTCCAATTTTTAAATTTGTAGTTATTAATGAAAAATCCAAAAATTCATTAACAATTTTCCGCCCCAACTCTCCCTGCCATTGGGAGGAATTATACTTATGTAATTTGAAATGACTTTGTTAAAACTTTTATGTAATTAGTTTAAGTTAAACATTTTTATATTGTAAAAATTATATTCATTCGAATATCAAATCTGATTGAATAAAGTTTATGTTATTAAGTATGAGTTTAATTTAAACACTATCAAATTCATAACAGGACACGTGTGGGAGCTTTATAACAATTTAATAAATTGTTCGTTGGAGCTTAAAAAAAAGAATATAAAAAATGAACATATTTAAAAGGAACTATGGTTATTTACAAACAAAATTGACTTAGAAATTGTCGCTTTTCCCTGAGTCGAGGTTAGGACTGAACTCTTTCCATGTTTTCTTTTCCCTGTGCTTGTTCATAGAGAGGCTTTGGGATAAGGGCGAATTAGTTCGGGAGAAATAATTTGCAGCAGAAAACTGTTTCCATTAGAGAAACATGATTCAGGCGAAACTGTTTGCTGCGGGAAACAGTTTTCATTGAATGAAGATGACGGTAGCGAAACTGGAGCACTATTATTTTCCCCAGAAAACACTTCGGATTGACTAGAGAAACTCAGGCCCTTGCCGAAGATTTGAGACCTTTTCGATTACTAAACGGAAGGCTGCACGAGTTGGCTCGAAATTACACTTGTAACCTATATGCCATGTTACCGCAATCTTCACGTCGATGTAACACCGAAACGTCATAAACTTTTTCAGAACCTGCGCTGTCCCAATCCTCCCATGTTCCCAACCCTCCCACATCTCTCCTATGTGTTAAATGGGAAATATGTTTCTTTCGATGAATTAATTTGCTACTTGTAAGTAAAAAATTACACACTTCAATAATTGGCAGAATGTACCTAATTATTGCATATTGGGCTGACCAAAACACTGGAAAATAAATTAAGTATTATACTTCTAATTCTAAAAGAACAATTTTAATTATATCTCCACGTAGTTCAGATTAAATTTCGTTAGTTTATTTAAATCCTAATAACACTAGTATTAGAAAACTGTAACTGCGAAACCGAAATTGACAAGTTTTAAATCAAATTGATTACCTATCTTCTTTTGTGTAGACGAAATTACGTTTGGTTTCATCAAACATTGATAATATTGTAAATAACAAGACACCGTTGATATAGTTAAAGTGACAAGGACTAATGTAAATGAAAAAAAATCTTGTATTTTTAATACCAATACTAACAGTTCCATAATTTTTTATAATGACACAAAATATTATTTAACATTATCGCTAGTCAAACACATTTTTTTGTTAAAAAAATGGACGTAAAATGAGCAATATATACTGTCTTTTAAATATAAATTTAAATGAATGTTTTAGTTTCATTTTTTACAAAGAACAGGTCATATTTACAAAATAGACGTGTTAAATGATTCAGTGAAAGACGAAACAAATAAAAAAATTTAACGGATTAACCCATCAATACTCATTTTTAAATTCAAGCGACCACAGATTCAGTCAGATACCGTAAAGCAGTAAATGTACTCTTGCCGTTCAATTTGATATTTTTTATTTACGATACCTATATTATTATAATCCGTCATTGTAAAAAGACATTCGTGTGTATTATTAAATCGGAGATTTTCTTATTGTTGTTCAAACTGGATAACAATGGGTCAAATCACGAGCCATGTAATATGTAGGTGTACGTATAATGTGTATATTTGTAGGAGACAGTCAGGATGGCATCCTGTTAACTGGCATCGAGCGGACACAGGAATCTTACAACACGGTCGATGACTGAAAACTGACGACATTGAAAAATACATGCGCGCATTCCAAAGGGACTCCGACATTTACTTCAAATGCAGGACCGAAATAAGAATAGATAAGAAAATTTTTAATTGAATTTGACTCTATTCAATAAATAGAGTAACTGTGATCCATTGAAGTTAATGATAGAGTATTTGGAAAGAATTCCGTGGTATAAGCATCGAAAATGAAGCAATACTGAATTTTTTTTTTTATTTTTTTAAACTTTCATTTAATACTAACGCTTCGATACGTTTTGTATCATCTTCAGAGTTTTCAAATGCTGTCACATGTTATCAGTATATTGTTGTTGATGGATTGAGAACACGGTGTCACTCAACTTGTTAATTGTTATTGTAATATTTTTTTTAATAGTGGATACTGGTTAATGTTGATAATTTTAAATTATTAGTTTCTTTTAAATGTAAAATTATTGTCACAAAATTAAAACAAATGAAGTAACCTTTGTAATATTGTGTATTTTTAATTGAAAATCATGGTCCATCCTAAAAATTCAACAGGAAATATGTCTATTCTTAAAGTATTCACTCTCACGACGTAGATCCATAATATCAGACATGTAATAAAATATTTTAGGAGGAACAATTTCTTATTATGAAACATGACGCAATAACAGATTGTATATTATATAATGTATATTAATATTATGTTATATAACTCTAGTGGCCCGGTCCAGCTTCGCGAAGATTGGTAGATTGCCTATAAAAGATGGATTATTATGGAATAATAGCCGTATTTGCAGGGCGTTGCTATATATTTCGCACGCGGACGAAACACTGCAGTGACTTCGGCTCCACTGTATTACAATCTTGTCTCACGGGGCAGCGCCCCGCTCAGCAGCGACAACAGTTAGTGAAGTCTACGGCTCCACCATATTCTGAGTTTATATTCCAGTTTTTCATTCCACAAAAATCTTATTCGGACTATCATGAGCATATACAAAAAATTTCAAATTCTTCGATTTTTCGGATGTTCCTTTGGAAGTTTATAGATTTCTTTTTTAATAAACCACCCCTGTAATTGCAGGCTAACAAAACAAAAAAAAAGTATTCAAATCGGTCGAGCCATTTTCGAGTCTATACGCTTATATATAAATGCAGTGATAGTGATTTTTGACAAAACACCGTCATATTTCAAAAAATATTTACAAATAATATATGCGAACCTTCCTAGTTTATCGCTTTTTCTGTTAGTGAAAACCGTTGTAAAATCCATTGCGTGGTTTAGAAGAAGTAAGCGGTGGTACAGACAGAGGCAGACAGCGATTTGATTTTAATACTATGTAGTGATGACAAAACACCGTCATAATTCAGCCACATTTTCTACAAAATATTTACAAGTTATATATGCAAGCCATCCTAGTTTATCGCTTTTTCTTTTAGTGAAAACCATTTTAAAATCCATTGCGTGGTTTAGAAGAATAACGCGGCGGTACAGACAGAGGCAGACAGCGACTTGGTTATAATACTAAAAACATCGTCATAGTTCAGCTACATTTTGCAAAAAATATTTACAAATTATATACACAAATCTTCCTCGTTTATCGCTCTTTCTGCTAGTGAAAACCGTTTCAAAATCCGTTCCATGGTTTAGAAGAAGTAGGCGGAGAAACAGACAGAGGGAATCAGCGACTTTATTTTATACTCTGTAATGATATAATATAATATGTACTTATAACGTTATATTCCGACGAGAAATTTTGCATAAATGTTCGAAATACATTAAATGTATTGCGAACAATTATGCTAAATTTCATCAATATGCAATAAATATTTTTATCACAGCATAGGTACGACTACGATCTTTGAGACGAGCGTATCTATAACGCGCGGAAAAGTTTCAGATAGGTACCTAAGCATACAAAATTCAGTCATGATTGAATTATTATTTGTAAAACGGCAAAATATAGTGGGGCCAGCGCATAGGAAAATTCGTAGGAAAATTAGTTATGAAATGAAAATTTTCTGACCGCGTACTGGAATATTTTTTATTTCAAATTAGGTAAAATTACACTTACAAAAATTTCATCAACACCGGGACTGTTCTTGAGAATTAAGTAGTTTTAACGATTTTTCAGCTTAATTAATTGACATAACTAACATGATTACAAGCGTACATACAAGCATAAGAACGTGCACTGCCCAACTTCACTGATATAAATAAGAGTTCTATTACAGTAATCCATGGTAACCAATAGCAGGAAAACGAAAATGGTGGATTTTAATAAGTAAAACTGCTCTACAAAGTGAATGTAAGTTTTATAGCCATTTACTTAAAAAAATCCAGAAAAAATGAACATCATCGCACACATTTTTCGTTCAAAAATAAATATAATACAACTCTGTTTTATAAAGAAATATAGGCTAGCTGTCAAAATATGTAATGTGACTGTGGTCTTGGAATAGGCAGAAGAAAGATGAGAGAGACATACATATATTTCACTGCCCTCTTGCCCCTCTTACCGTTCTTTTTACACAACTATGCCATATGTCACAATGAGCATGTGTTCTCAAATTTGCATATAGGTGTTTTATAATTATTGTTTCTATTCTTGTTTAGATAATGCGCAGTCGTAGAAAAAATAACATTCCTGCTGCTGGTGGAAATATTTGAAACTTGTTAGATAAGATTACGTCTCGAGAAAATGAATGTTGTTAACATTTAAAATAATTTTTTGTTGTGTTGTCTTCAAAAATAAAGGAACTAGCAGATTCTTTGTTTAAATTTATTTACGATGTTCTTAAAAGGGGACAACAATAGTTGATACAGTCATGAGAATTCCGAATATTTTTATAACATCGACTTATCGAACAAGCATTTATTTTCGATAAAAAATTAAGTAATCAAAACGAATCCAGTAAATAATCAGAATTAGCTTCTTTTATGTCAAACAATACTCAATGTCTAGACAGTACCTGGGTTACAATCCTACTGCATATAATGAAAACTTTCATTAGCTGATTTTGTTTAGTTGCAGTCATCATAATATTTTAATTCTCAGGAAAATGTTGAGTTATTTTTTCTTTTTGTCTTTTTGGATCATTAATGACTTTATCATCCGGAAAATAACTCCTAGGAAAAATGGTTATAAATATACAGTTCATATATTGTCTTCATATAAGAACATTTGACCATATAATATATTATAATTATATTAATAAACCAACTTTATTTAACAAATAAATTTTTAAAACGTGTTCAACTTAATTAGGGGATGAGATAAAAATTTCTAAAATTTATTGATTTTCAAATTGCTGTATTATTGCAAGAAATCAACGAATTTAAAAAAAAGCTTTTTCTTACCCTAATACTTTCTAATTTTTAATATTGAGAATTAAAAAGAGCAAAAAAAAATCACGCCTGATAAATTTCAAGTGAAGCGCTTATAATTGTTCTACGACTTTTTCTAACCGAGTTATCAGCTGCCAAAGCAAAAATGCTCCTTTTATATAATTACTCATAACTAGGGTTGCCATCTGTAAAGTCAATAAACTATAAGACAAGAAGATCAAAAAACACGCATTTTGGAGTTCAAAACCCGAACATAATTGCCAAAAAAAAATATTATTTTAATAGTGAAATTAAATAATACCTTGTTATATTTATTATTATAATCAAGTACTACATCACAAACTGTATTATAGATTTAGTATTGATGGATTTTTGACAATCTTTGATACAACTTAACGAGCAAAAGTCTAACATTTATGCATTGGTGAGATTACACGCACGCTAGACTTTTTACCTTAAAATTGATATCGGAAGTAGATACTTTCGACCGGTTATAAAGAAAAATAGTTTATGAGACTGCCGCCAGCCAATAGTTGCGAACGGCTGTGTTTTTACGTATAATCTCAAAGCTGTTTGCTTGGAATTTTTCTGTATTTTTATGTCATTAATAAATTAATTAATAAGCGTATTTTCGATCGGGGTATGAAGAAAAATAGTATACACCACACGGGCGGACAGTTTGAGATTCTTGCACCGCACGTCATGATGTACGAGGCGAGCCAAAGGCATCATAACGCGCGGTGCAAGAGTCAACTTTCTGCTCTTGTGGTGTAGGTACTATAAAATTTTTCTTTTCATAAGAGTATCACTAAAAAGTATGCCTAATTGCAAGTTGATGCAATTTTTTGATGAATCACCAATCTTATAAATTGATAAAACACCGGCTGCATGCACGAAAAAGTGTAACGTTCCTAAATCCGTAACGCGTAACGCGTAACGTTCCGCCTGACCCTGTGCGTGCTTTTTGCTAATTTCTCGCTCAATTTAAATCAGATCGGTTTGAAACCAGTCTTAAACGAAAGAGGAGAACATTTTACATAGATTTCGTATAACAGAATTTGCCTAAACAGTTTTTTTATACAAATTTATATAGAAAAATAGCTGTATAAATGCAATGTTGTCTAATGCATGGCGCGACGCGGTCGGTCGTCTTTGTTTGCCGTACATGGAAATTAGAAGATAACGTATGTCTTGTCTTAACATGAAAACGGCTGCATTTCTAATGTTTAATTCAATTTTTTGACATTAGTATTTTGTGAAATGCAACGCCTTCTAAGTTAAGTATTGGAATAACTAATTATTATTAGAACATAATACTTTGACAGTTGCAAACGTCACTTTTGACATTTCTTATCATTCCGACACCAAGGATAAGCGGATTGAAACCAAATTTTGGGAGGTTTAGGTTATGTATTACGGAATACGTTATCACGTAAAACTATCGTCCGTAAACCGACTTTACAGACAACCAATTTTTTTGAGTCCATGACTAGAAAATTTGATACAATTAAGAGATCAATTTTTTATTCATTAATTAAAAAAATCAAAAACCATTTTAAAATCAAATGTGTGTCATTGCGATATTATGCGTAATTATGTAATAATTGGTTTGTGTTTAACTGAATGCCGGTTTTCAGAACGAAACTATACCGTCTGAGCTAATTAATGGGGTTTTTCAAAATACAAATACTTAATACTTATCAAAATGATTCCCGGAAAAAAGAAGCGTTTAGGACCGTCAAAAAGAAGACGTGTATTTGTAATTTTTAGCCGACATAATTTTGTAATGATATATTTAGGTGAAGCATCAATTTGAATTTAAAAAGGGCAATATATCTCACTAAAAGGTGAACATAAAGAGATATACACTTTGACCTCCCAAATTAACTTCAGTTTTAGTGTACTTAGTTTGCTCCAAATGTGATGTTTAGTATGACAAATGTGGGTGTGCTTGTTTGAGATTGCATCTTTACAGTTGAATATGAACAATTCCACTAGACATAATCTAAACTCAACATCTTTCTAGCAGCCCTTTGTCACTCGTTAAAAAGGGACTGACATAAATTTTATGTAAGCTGAGGTATTTTACTTTGTAACTTAGTATGTAAGTTGCCTTAAAAATGTGTCGGTTGAGATATAAAATTATACAAGAATTCTTTTAGTGACAGCATTTTTCTTCTTTCACAAATACCGAAAATGACGCAAAGGTTTGTTTAGATTAAGGAAGTTAGTTATGTGACCGCATCGAACATTTATGTACTTTTGAAGGGTTTTGGTGATCTGTAATTGTAAACAAAACCCAGTTTGCACTTTTAAGATGATTTTCAACGGAACAATTTCATTCTTTAAAACAATCATAATAGCATAATAATGCTGCTATTGGATTCCGACACATTCAGACTACAAATGTAGAGAAGGTGACACAGCGATAATCATTATATAAGACAAGAGCCAGGATCAAAGGACACCGTGCAAGGATATTTATCTCCTCGCGAATTAAGTGTCGCAGTTGTGTCGTTCACGTGACGTTGAACCGTCGCGTCGACCATAGTACGATTTAGCACTGCGGGGTGCTTCTTATCTTCGATAAATTATACACATGAATCGCACTACGTAAGAACTTATATATTTAATTTCTCTGCAAAAACGTGAATAAAACGCTAATAAAAAAAATGGTTGTCTGTAAAGTCGGTTTACGGACGATAGTTTTACGTGATAACGTATTCCGCTCGAATATCATATTTAATAATACATAACCTGAATTTTAGTAGCTGTCAAACTATATTTTTACGACTAATAATTTGATCAACCAAAGCAAAATACATATTTTTAAGCAATTATAAAAGACATTTAAAAGAATGTATATATATTATATATTTGTTAACAAACCGTATAATTTATCTGGCCATCTGTCAGATGTAGCTTTCGCTGGAACAGCCGAAAAAAATGTTGAACGCACACTTCTCTCTGACGTCACGCGAGAAGAGAGAGACTATCGCTTATATCGCGCTCTCGCTTGCGTAACGTTACTCTTTTTCGTGCGTGCAGCCGGTGTTTCATCAATTTATAAGACGTTATCACGTGAAAAAAAACTAGACTGTATTAAATTTACAAAATTGTGGCACCTGAATTGACTTTTTGACATTAATACAGTTAGTTACTGAGAATTGACGGAAAAAATTAGTTGTCACAGATGTCATATTCAATTAATTTTGTAGTAAAGATATTTTTGCATGCCATATTGACGTCATATGTTTGGAACTTTTATCGTGTTTTAGGACTTTGAAGTTAATTATTTTGACGAAATTTTGAACTGAGTCCTTTTATTATTTGTCCTGTGACATTCAATTATTCTTGGATGAAACGTAACGTAAATAATAATTAATTTATATATACATTCAGAACACGTTTGCGGTTTTGCTCACCTTTAACGTCGATTTTACCTTAAGATTAGTTCGAGTTTATGTTGGTTTTGAGGTAAATCCTCTTTCAGTTTGGTAAACTGCCAAATAAAAAGTATCCTGTTTTTGACGTGATAACGTCTTATAAATTGATGAAACACCAGCTGCACACACGAAAAAGTGTAACGTTCCGCCTGAGCCTGAGAGTGCAAGCGAGAGCGCAATATAAGCGATATATAGGCACGATCGGCAATGGCAATATGGCGCTAATAATAATTAATAAATGTCATTTTATTTTGTTAAAAATAACTGATCGCCGTCATTATGGATAAAATATGATATTATTCACAACGAATGGAAATGTATTGATCAATAATTGATAGTTTGTACACAAACGCAGCTACATTTTGTATCAAAAACAAATCTTGGGAGATATCTGCATTTCATAACAGGAGATAAATTATACGGTTTGTTAACAAATATATAATATATATACATTCTTTTAAATGTCTTTTATAATTGTTTAAAAATATGTATTTTGCGTTGGTTGATCAAATTATTAGTTGGTAAAAATATAGTTTGACAGCTACTAAAATTTAGGTTATGTATTATTAAATATGATATTCGAGCGGAATACGTTATCACGTAAAACTATCGTCCGTAAACCGACTTTACAGACAACCAATTTTTTAAGTTTGGGTACTAGTTGAAAATTAGTTTAGCTATTTTCGAATTTAAAATAATGCCGATCTAAACACTCGACATGAACAGAAAAATCAAGTATAGATCAAATACTGGACTCGATTCTAAAAGAAAAACCATTTACTTAGATGTTAATTACTTGATTCGATCCGAAACAATTAGTATCATTTCAGTTCGTCTACCGTTCATAATCTTGCAAATCGAGCACGCGTTTCTTTATTTAGCTGTGGCTCAGTCTGATTACTGTTACGTTCAAAGGATAACGCTATATTTAAAAAATAGCGCTCTCGTTGCGGTAAAATAATTAATATAGCGAGTGTTGCTTTAACATTCAATAGATGACGCTGTATTCAACAGATGGCGCTTTATTTGCGGTAAAATATTTAGTTTAGCGAGTGTTGCTTTCACGTTCAACAGATGACGCAGTGTGACGTTGTTTTACAAAGAAAGCAAAAAGTATACAACACTCATGAAATGAACGCTATGGTAAACGACACTTTTCTTTGACGCCCAACAGATGGCGCTGTTTTACAAAAAAAAAGCATGCTGTCACCTGTCACAGGTATATAATATCTCCGTATTCGAATGCAACATTGTGTCAAAATTTCAAAGCAATCGGTGAAGGACTTTCGAAAATTTTCGACTTTGAACAAACGAACATTTAATTTTTATTTATATAGATTTGACTTGAACTTTTACTACGTTTTTTGATTGAACAGTGTCCAAATTTTCGAATACACGTTTGATTAAATTCTAAATAGTAATAATCGATATAATGCGTCAATCCTGTTTTGATTTTGTGACAATAAAACGCATTTCTAAAGTTAAATTCATGCTTTTAGTTCGAATGAAGTCCGCAGGTATGTGTAAAAGGTCGATATGTGTACACATAACGTAGATAAAATGCACCTGATGTTTAATCTAGGTATGAAAGTATTATTTATACAGACAATTGATTGTGTCACATAGTATAGATATCTAAGCAGTGTGATGAGAATGGAGGATATCATATTGTAAGAAAGGGATACAGGGTGTAATACAATGTACATTTCCACTCGTCCGCGCAACGGAAACAGTGGCGTACAATCAAATTTAATATTTTAGCTATACAATAATCAAAGTAATCTAAGCTCCAGAAGAAAATTGTTGCACGTCTATTTCTATTTTCAAATAAAACCAGCTTTAGTTGAGATTAAATTTATCAACGTGTTTAAATTCAGTCCATACAGATCGGAAGGGAAATGCGCTCAATAATTTGTTAATACTTGTACTTTTGTTGTCTCTAACTATAGTTGATTTAAGTAGGAAAACGAATGAAAAGATATACAGTCGAACATGGTTTCTTAAAATAAAAGCTTATTATTATTATGATCATCATCATCAACATCATCAACATCATCATCATCATCATCATCATCATTATTATTATTATTACTATTATTATTATTATTATCAGTATCATTATTATTATTAGTATTATAATAATAATAATAATAATAATAATAATAATAAAATAATAATAATAATAATAATAATAATAATTATTATTATTATTATTAATCGTTCATTGAATGCTACATCAAGATGGCAAAAACTAATTTTTGTATTTCGATAAACAGTGATATAATTCTATCTTAAATAAAATAACTCCCTCGGTAGAATTTACATTTGTCAATTACACCGTGCATTCAAGAACGAAAGATGTTGAGTGCATTAGAGTTATTGTTTTTATTTCTTTACGACGTCACTGTATATGTCGAATTTGGTAAAGGCGACAAAGGGCGAGAGGAAAGGAAAGGAACAACAGGATAACAGAAGAAGAGACGGGCAACTGACTGCAGCAAGAGCAAGCCGGCGTATAACATAGCGTAGCGTAGCATAGTATGGCAGGCTCAACTCTCAGGTGCTGCCGCCAGATAACATCTCGAGGATTGTTGGCCGGAGATTTATTGACGGTGCGGCCCCAGCTCGTATCCCGCGCGCGACAGCTTGTGAAATGTACGGGCAACGTACAATACATATATACATATACAGTGTGGCGGTTTTACTATAGACTATAAATGCCTAAATAGCATTGGAAATCGGTTTTATGTACTTTTCTATTCCTTATTTGGATTTAGGAGGATAGTAATGATATTAGACGACACTATATATTATCTTCCGGGTAAAAAATTATATCGATTTTTTTATTTATTAATAATAATAATAATAATAATTCTTTATTGCTCCAAAGACAAAAAAAAATTGTATAGGAGAAGTCAAAATACATATTAATTACAAGTTAAAAAATTCATTAATATTATAAAAACATTTAGCAGCTAATTACTATTAAAAATTAAAAAAAATAACTCTAGTATCGATTTAAGTTGAAATCCTAATTGCGCAATCAAAATAAAGTTTTTACGACTGTTTACGATAAAGTTTTTGATAGTAAGCCATAATGAGTCAACTTTTGGAAAAATATTGCAATTTGTTTATTCAAACATTAAAGTTATATGACGAATTATTTATCAATCGAACGGTACTATCGCTTATGAATTTAATTGTAGAATAAATATTCACATCTTTTAAGTTTTCATTAATATTGATATATTATGCATTTGTGTAGAATGAAAAACTAAAAATTGGGAAACGATTTTAATAAAATTTTTATATTATTGCAAAAATCTATTTTATGAACTGAATTTTTTCAAAATTAAAATTCTTCAGAAATCACAAATATTAGTAATGGTATATAAAAGTGTTTATATTTCTAAACAAAAAATGCTAACTATAGTTAAAGACACTTTTATAATAACTTTGCGGGTCATTTTTACAAGATAACCAATAAAAATATTTTTCTATAATTACCTAATGGCTGCTAAAGTTGAAGTAGAAAATAATAATTTTATCAGCCGGATTTGATACTTGCATCAAATACTATAGATACTAGTAAGTACCTGCAAATCTTGGCACTTCGCAGATATTGTATACGATAGAGTGCTCATTGGGTCTTTGGGTTGTAGATAATTTCCTATCTGTGAAATATTAGATGTCAACTTTAGTAGAATAATTATTGAAGGTCTTCTTTATTATAAAGAAAGCATAGTTCAGATTAATAGATTCTTTAATATAAACTTATAACTACTTTGTGTTCGGATCCGAATTCGAACGAGAAACCAGACTGAAATCTACTGATTATAATGATATTTGCAGAACACTATAAGTTACTCGTTGAAATGACGACCGTAAGCCTCTCAATAAATTGAATTAAAAAAAACAATGAAATCCTTATTGGATAAGAAAGAAGGGGAAAAACTACATCTTGAAATATTGAGTGACAAAATATATTTTTGAAAATTAAGCATAAGCACTCAACGAGTTAATGACATCAAAAATAAATAAAAATTAAACATTCTTGCGCAGGAGAAAGTTTTTTGTGATTTACATTCAATTTTTTCATTGTTAAACAGTTTTTCCAACTTTTATCGTCTTGCAGTTTTTGATTTCACGGTAAATTTTGATGACACAAGCATGACCATCAACAATCGAACTGTTTCAAAATATTCAATATTTAGATTTTATTTTATTATTATAAGCCAATTAAGTAATGGGCTTGGGACACAATATCTATGATAGTTAAAATATTTTCTATATACGCAGCCATTTATGGGCTCGAGTTGTCATTATTTCTCTCTTTCTCTAAGTCTAATGCAGTATTGTCAAAATTATTTTCCTTTGCTACGGAGGAAAACTGAAAAAATCTGTAGTCCTAATATCTGTTTTTGGCAGATTTGTTCTGTCAATGTATAAAATTATCGACCAATTTATTGAAGAGTTCCAATCAGACGTTAATCAAAGATTTGATTTTTATTCAGTAAAACAAACAATTATTTGACATTCATATTTTGTTCGTTGAAATGTTAATCTCAACTACTGATTACTTTAGTAAATTTTGGACGTAACTTATGGAAACATTCTGTATACTTTATTTGATATTATGTAACAGCAAACAGCAAGTTTATCATGGTGTTGGTACCACCTTACCCTACATAATATATCCACTGATCTATCTGCTCACTTTCATTGTGAATATGCACTATGTATGCTAGATTTTATCGAAATTACCAAAAAATATACTTCTTTTTATTAAATCAGATACTAATGTGACTTATAATATAACGTCTGATTTACAACTTAAAACAAATAGTACATAATATTATAGTTACATTAATCCTGCTGATTATAATCTAACAAATTACTACGTCAAAATAACATTTCATTTTATTTAGAATATATTATTAGTATGTAGCACAAAATTTTAATTAAATGATATTATTATTAATCGTTAACAGATACTTATTTTGTATTGCAACATGTGTGTGTGTGATATTTCTAAATTCACAATCGACTTAAATCAATCGAAAATGTACACCAATTATTATCAGAAAGTTTATCCAACAAATATTCTCTGAGAAATTCTTTACAGTCTCTCAGATTGACGCTATTTTTTATTAAATACTAGCTGCTACTCGTGGCTCCGCACGCAATTGAGATGCAACAGCAACGGCTCTACCTTATTGTAGTGCCACTTCAAAAAACAGTGTTTATGCATTTTGACCTTTTTACCAGCAGTCTTTGCGTGCTATATATATAGGTATAGTGTTGTAAAATTACCGGTAATTTATTTTTTGTCGCGAACATTCGGTAAGTTTCGGTAATTTTGGAGAATTTTGGGTAATTTTGAGGTCCTCATCACAGGAGCGGCGGAGCCCAGTTATTTTTTAAAGAAACATGAATTATAATTGTAAATATTATGAACCAAGGTAAAAGAAACAGTTAAGTTATCAAGCATTTAATAAAAACGAAACAAATATATCTGTATAGTTATATACATAATATAATTTATAATATAATGAATATTATTATTATCAATATTTATGTTTATATTAATTCATATCAATTACTATTGAAAAACTAAAAAGTTGACTCTTTTAAATTTTGTTCTGTATTTATTAATTTTCGACATCAGAAAAATCCTCTTCTCCCATACTTGAATCTGTGTCATGAAGGGACATTGAATATGATCCCGTACTCGTACCACTAGTATTTAGTTTTGCCTTAAAAAATTTCCACAATATACCTTTACTTTTTCCCATTTTCACACAATGTTGCCTTATAATGTAGGTACTCACTTATGTGATAAACATGTACTGATACAATAACGATACGTATGAGGTACCTGCTAACATGTTTAGTGCAACTGCAGATACTACAAGTTCGCACACGCATGGTGAATGCAGATGCCACGTGCGGGGTGTGCCTTGCGAATGTTCTCGTGAAAGTTACCGCGAATATTTCAAGAACATTCGCGGGGTAACTTATAGGCATGCGAATATTACCGTAATTTACGTAATTTTCGTGGTAATCTTCACGGTAAAATTCGATCTTTACAACACTATATAGGTATATATATTACGTGTGAATTTTGAAGTCATCCCCAACTTTACCCTGTTGAGGGATGATTTTGCAAAAATTCTGAAACACTTCATTCTTTATTTCTTACCAAAAGCCTAAATATGAATTTTCATATCCCTAACTTGAGAAATGATCGGTTCTCCATAAAAACTTTCATCCCCTATTTCACTCCCTTCAGTTTTTTTTTGAAACAACAGGTACCCTATGTCCTTCCTCGGGATGCAATCTATCTCCTTGCTAAATTTTATTGAAATCTGTTCAGCGGTTTACGCGTGAAAGCGAACAAACTTATATTCGCATTTATAATAATAGTTAAGATGGTACTTTATTCTGGACTTTATAATCGCACAGATAGGACTGTTCTAATGAAACACCAATGGTGGCTTTCGGTAACTTTAATATATTTCTTTTTCTGGATACGTATTTATGGTAAGGAGACTCAAAAACACTAGGTGAGGAAAATGCTAATTTAAATATAATGATATTAATTTTTTTAAACTATGTCTGTACAGATATCTTCTAACAAAATATCCACCTTTAACATCCACATTGAAAAGTCCTCAATTCTGAATGAATAAGCAAAGAGTTTCGAGTTCTTTGGATATTTAATTATTTGTAGTGGTCAAAATGTGGATCCGTTCATATAGGGATCAAAACGTAGCTCACAATAAAACAAATAAATAGCTATGAGTCCATGATTTTTTCCATAGTCTGTGACCATAGTTTTCATTACTTAGGGTCGAGCTGCTCCGTGATGTTTTGACACAGTTTGAGATCATTAGTTTGGGTAATTTCGGAACACTGTTATATTGTAATTTCTAAACGGTATCATCATACATGTTAAACACAAATTCATATAGTATAGGTGTACGTTTTGTAGTTGTATTTTATTTTATATTTCACGTCACATAGTGTCACATCATAATTCCTAGTTGACATGCTCGTAAAGAATGCTCCTAGTCTGTGAACTGTGGCGGAGCCTAAAGCATTATACAAACACACCGTTTCCAGATGTCTTCATCTATGTGTGAACTAGTTATTCAGGGACGAATTATTGTGGATTCTTCACGTTTTCTGTTACAACTAGCTTTTGTTTGCGATTTTGTTCGTGTGAACATCGATTTTGTTTACAGGTTCGATTTTGAAGAGACTTTCTATCTTAGTCCAAACATAGTCGGATAAAGACTTTAAATAATAATATATTGATACCATATTTGATCAAAATTTGGTACAAAGAGATACAAATTCAATGAACGAGTTCTTCTGTCTAGGTATCATACAGCATATCCGAATTTTCCATCATGAAAGCAATATCGCAGAGTGACTTCAATTCGAGGCATTTCACGATATCTTCGCCAGTTGTGAAGCGATTTGAAAAATTTCGACGTCATTTTGTTCAGAATATTATCAGATTGACTTCGTATAGTTTTTATTAAAATTTGTTTAGATGTTTTTAATTGACTTAAAAATGAATTACCTTATTGCTAATATTTGTGAACCGATTTGGATTATTCGTTTTCTGTTTAAGGAGGTATACCTTAAGGGTACTCCCACATAAATTTTACTTAGATTAGTTTAGGACCTTTTATGTAAACTACGTATTTCAAATCCTCAAAAAAAAACTTAAAAAAATGGCACTAGAACGCCTGAAATAATAAAATTTTGAGGTCGGCGCCAATTTAATAAAATTAAATTTGTAAAAACTTTCAGTGATTCAGTGATTAGTTGGTTATTTTTCTCTTTTTAGTGGCTTCTTTGAAGAAGGATATTCTTTTAAAGCTATTTTTCAAGTAGTTAGACAGCATTCACCTAAAGACGAGTAACTAAAGTCATGAGACATTTTGTTTGAAAATTGAAAGAGTCACGTCACTTTTTATGGCTCCTCTACACGCGTGGCCAGCACCGCCACTTACAGGCACTCACGATTGTGTAGAGGGCATATTCGTCGGTGCGTGGACATAATCGCCTGTAATCGGCAGTAATCGGTTGATTGTCGGTACATCAAAGAATGCGTGGCCAGCATCGTGCGCCCGTACACACAATCGGACCGGCACGATTGTGTGGAGGGCTAGGCAATCATCGCGGCAATGATGGGCACTTATTTGAGTGGCGGTGCTGGCCACGTGTGTAGTAGAGGCTTTACAGGTGTAATAGCATAAGTCTGCGGCTGAAACGGGTCAAAGGTCTTAAAATGTACAGGTGTGTTGATTCGTTGTATAATAAAAGTACAGTTTATAAGATTAAAGTCTTGCATCTCTTGCACAAGTAGATTTCTAGAAATATATTATGTTTAATTCATACATTTTTTTAATTAGAAAAAATTACGAAAATAGTAAAAGACATAAAATGCGTCAACAAAATAACCACGTTTTATTTGGAAAAAAGGATTGAGTTCATTTCACGTTTGTAAAATAGGAATTTGTAAAAAAATATTAGGATGCAGAATGATTATAGTATTACTGCCTACCGATAGGATTTTTTTCGACGATATCGATATTTCTATAGCCGGTATCGATATTATCGGCCATAGAAAATATTAATCTATAAAAGAGACTTTAAATTTAAAAATACGTGTTCGTAATTTTTACCCAATAACATTAAGATTATTTGATTTTTTATATTCTATTGTCTTTTGAGTTAATTAAAATGATTTATTCAAAAAAAAAAAAAACTTAAAAAATTGAACCTCCTTCAAAATAGAACACTTTGAGGTCAGCGCTAATTTAATTACTGTACCTATGTGTTTCTATTAAAATGCGCCAACATCCAATCTTTATTTTACGCTTTTTAATGGCCTTTTTTGAAGAAGATTCAAATTTTTTAAAAAGTTTATTTTTATTTTTTACTTTTTAGTGCTTTGAAATATGTAATTCGCACGTTATTAACTTATTATAACCTCCTTCTTCCTTAATATATTAATATTAAACTAGAAAAAAAACTGCTGAACCGGTTTAAATTAAATTTATGTGTGACCACCTAGAAGATATGCCCTATATTAAACAGAAAAAAAAATAAAAATTGGTTCACAAATGCCCGTGATATAAGGTAACACATATTATATATAAAAATCAGGTCGATTTATATATTAGTATTTAGTTTTATTTTTAGGCCGATAATCCGATATCCAACATCCAACATTTATACCTATAATCGGCCAAACGGCCGTTTTTGGCCGATAACCGATATGATATCGGCATCGATCGATCCCTACTTTCTACTGACATGAATACCTACATTATTTTAAAAGAGATTTTGTCACTGTTAACTAAGCTTGTTTATATTCTGCTAATGGATTTTTAATTATAATTAATTCACGAATCCAACGTATAGTTGTTTCAGGTAAGTAGTAAATTTATTCTATTCTATTCTATAGAAGAAATGACTTACACTACTAGTTTTCATTTTTTTCAGAAAAATCTTTACGTATCTTTATAAAGTAGCTAAAAAGTTAATGTCAGAATTCAGAACGAATTAGCTAAAATACTGACAGAATATTTTTTGCATAAACTTTAATTACCAATACTTTTATTTCTACAAATGTTTCCGTCTGAGCAACGGCTTATGAGAAAAATACAAAAAATAAGCACAATGTACCTACGATCTGAAAGTGGTTTTTGACAAAATAAGAGAGGCTGTGGACACTTGTGATAGGAACTTTTCGGGTTTTTGTTCCTACTTCTATAGAGAATATTAGTGATATGTAACGAATTTATCAATTCTTTATCCGTTCTTCATTATCCACCTTTATTTATTCTTCTCTGTTCATTTTTATCCAATTATTTTTCTCTATTCATCTTTATACATTATTTATCAAGTATTATTTGAAATGACACGTCATAAGATAACACAATCGGTCCTTTTTTCGTTGATAAAATCGGAGCAGTAAATATTATAGATAAATTTTGTCAAGAAAATACCAAAGAAAAGTTGCGTAAATGAAAAATAATTACAAATATTTTCGATATATTTAAAAATGTCGGAAAACATGGGTAAAATATCGAGAACATTCTCTTCAGTAGGCCGGGTATTTAACATGCTTGAAAAAAATATAGCGGCAGGCAGACTAATTTTTTTAAACATACAAAATTATGTTTTAGGTCCCACGAAAAATTGAATCTGAAGTTGCTATTTTCATAACCACTTGCCTGGAATTTGTTAAGCACACACTGAAATTTGTGTATGGCTTTGTTAGAAGAATCTACAAGAAAAGGTCCAGTTTTATGACGTAACATTTGACGCATTCAACGCTTCTACTTTAATAGAGCTAGACTTATATTAATCAACGTGCGACTTGCGCGGCCTATCAGCTGCCAAATTTTAACCTTAGACTAATGGCGCCAGATTTTAAAAGTGAATGCCTAAAAATTGAAATGCGTCACTTAACTAGTGAATATATCTACGCAATATTCTATGTCTTTATGTTAAATTTACGTGGAGCAACTCCTGTTTTCTTGAATGTGTCGCGTATTATTTCCCTAATAAGCATTTTTAATTGAGCTGAAAATTTAGAACAATCTGTCCATAAATTCCATATCAGATGGCTATGTTTAATAGAGTGTGTATTTGTTTTATTTTTATGCGTCCGATCACCAATGTCAGGTTGCACAAACAACATAAAGATGCGCACACGCTAAACTGACCGTGGTAATGCTTACTGAACCTGCGGTATGTTAGTGTACTGGCTATAGAGCTATAATAGCCGTCGTAGAAACCATTCTTTAAGTGGTCATTATTTTCCTGCATCGTCACACTATTTCAAGTCCGAACGATGTTCAGCCGTCGTTAACAATTGACTGTTCTCGTAATAACATAAGAATGGCGAAAGAAACGAACCAATAATGTTAAGGCTCAGAAAGAATACAAACTCAAGTTTTATTTTATTTATTAGATGGCATTCATTTTGAACGTTCTCGATCAGCAGTTCAGGATAATCGAAGTACAGAGAAAAATCAAAAAAGTTACAAATGTCTTGAAACGCGAAAATATGATTTAAAACAAAATATGCGTAAACTATTCTTGTGCTTTGAAAGTAAGTTAATAAAATAATGTTCAAAAAAATTAAAAACCCTAAATGAGTTGGAATGGTCCCGTGGCCCAATTGGCTGAAAGTTTTTTTTTAATTCGAATGTTGCCTTTATTTCAATAAAACCTGTCAATGGTGAATTAAATAGATTGATGGTGGGTTGCAGAAAGGATAGTCAAAACTCTGATTTGACAATGACTTTAGAATGTGAACATATATATTTCTCTATATGAAAAGTATAGTAGAGTTTTAAATCGATCCTGCTCCAAAAAGTAATTGATAGATTGAAATGATATTTTTCATAACCTGTATATACTTGTATTTAGCATCGTTTTTTGTACGGTTTCCACTTCGAAACATCTTTTTTCTACGCATTTTGATCAAAATTTAGCTTGAAAAGTGTTTTTTTTTCTATACAGAACAAATCATTTGTTTTTGTTTGAGAACAATCTAATGTTCTAGATGACAGGAAGCTTGAATACGGCTCCTTATGTATATGGAAACTATAATTATACATGAACACAATCTAAGATCATTGTCAAATCAAATTTTTTAACAATCCTTTCTGCAATCCAGTATCAGTTTTTCTGTTCAGTAGAGACGATATTAAAAAATGGCCTTAAAAAGACAATTATCTTTATGCGATCGAAATTAGGCAGAGAAATGAGAACACAATGATGCCATTGATCGATTGGTTATCCGTCGTCCTGCTGGTTGGAGAGCCTCTGTTAGATACAATACACAGACAGGGTACAGATGAGCTTGCACATGTCATTTAACACACGTTGGACTCTTCTCTTTTCACGTGGTAAGGACACAGGAGCGTCGGACGTTTAAATGTTACTAACTGTTCACGATTAAAACTGTTTTCTATTATGATAATTATTCACAGATTCCAGACTAATGAACAAACTATAGATCTGTATGAAATTCAACGTTTTCCGGGGTTCTCTTTTCTAATAAATTGTAGTTTGGTTATATGCACGAAGTCATAACCAGGAGAACCAGCTCGAGCGTAGCGGTGGACCGATATCTGTCGCATGAAGCAATATGGGAGTCAGGTACTGGGTAACGCACACACGTTGTTGGCTTACATGTGTGTAGTGTCTGTGAAGTTAACAACTTTGGTTACTATGGTGAAAACAGATGGAAAGAACGGAAGTTTTCCTAGGTAGTGATAACAGCGCCATCTCCCGTGCGCCAGAAAACGGTCCATCTCGAAACACAGCAAGCATAGGAAGCTAGGTGTCCTGATTAAAGACTTCGTGATTATATGATTTGAATTTCATCAGTTTTTTTTTCAAAATGGCTGCCGATATTTATTTCAGTGAACATTTCCGTCTAGGCGAATTAGGCGCAAAATTAGCATTTAGAGAAAAGACGAATTAAAGGGAGTTTGCAGAAAATTGTCGAAGGTGGTTTCTTTATTAATATAATTATTAAAAATCATATCCTTCACCACCTCTGCTTATTTTTTATGGAGGTAAAACTACCTCCTAATGCTTTTTTTATTGCAAAAATCTTAAGCCTATATTAGATTTCAAACAGAATGGCATTTTTACTGAGCTTGTGGGCACGAAAAAATCATCTCGCGGCATCGCCTTGGAAACACATGGATAAAGAGTAATGTCTTTTTTACCCGATTGCGGCGAAGCCAAAAGGAAGAGTTATGATTTTAGCAGTCCGTGTATGTTTGTATTTACGGATGTTCCACCGTACCGCCTAAACTATTAACCGCGGTCCGGGAAACATAAGCTACATTTATTTTTGAATTTTAGTCCCAGGGGTGAGCAAATTGAAAACAAATAAAAAATAAGTTCAAAAACTAAAACCCGACTACTGAAAAGTATGAAACAAGAAAATATTCTCATCTGAGGATAGCCGTGATCGTATGCCATCTCATATATATGAGGCCCCTCTAGATGTATAGCCTGATGCACTTTGCCTTAGAGCTTATGATCGCTTACTACTGTTAAAATGTAATGTTTTGTTAGGGCTATCCTCAGATGACAATATTTTCTTGTTTCATAGTTTTCAGTAGTCGGGTTTTAGTTTTTGAACTTATTTTTTTAAGAAAATATTTAGATTTCAGTTTATCAGTAGTTCCCTCGAAAGGAGGAGAGGCATCACTTAAAAAGTTTGCACATTTTTACTCTGCCCTTATTCGAGAAATATGATGTTCAAAAAGTAAAACTAAAAATGCATAGTTGACTCGTATGTACAGACATGATTTTTATTTCAATAATCTTCCATATTAGGTAGAGCTGTAACAAACCGTATGTATTCGTTACTGAGTAGCGGATACATCGTCTGACTCGAAGTAACGAATCGTTACTTACAAATTCATTTCGTTACTCGCATCTGTCGTATCCATGTCAGTTCCGACTCGTACATGCTTGATGCTGTTAGTACACGATTGTATGTCGCATTAAAAGTAACGAGTAACGTAACGATACGAAAGTAACGGGTACTGGTTCTTTAAGTAACGAATACATACGGGTACACAATTTCTCGTTACTTTTACAGCTCTAATATTTTATTTTTTTTTTATTATAACACGCTCAGCTGCTATGGCTATATGCGTGGAATGTTGTATTACTGTCTTAAGCTCTAATATTAGGTATCGCTAAAATGTTATTTAAAGAGAAACGTTGGAAATGAACGTGCACTAGTTACAGAAAGCATCATTATGTAGCATTTTGCGCTTCTGCACTGCACCAAACAAAGTGATTTAATATCCAAACACAGGTATCACTGCAGCTTACACGCTTCATCTGTTATAATCTTGGTGATAAATTAACTTACGTCCATTCGGGTTCAACGTCGACTGTATCAGCTCTACAAGTTTAGCTATAGACGCATTTATTCAGAAAGCATTGTGTAACTTCCCAAAGAAAACATATAATTCTAGTTGTCCAGGCGGTAGGGATTTTGACGCAATTGAAACAAAATTCACTATTATTCGAATTAACTTTCAAGCAAACGTTCTATAGGTATTCAAGAAGTTTGTGTTTTTATCATTTTTATACCTTTACTCAATAGACATCTCTAATACATACAGTGTAACCTCTTTATAACGTCCTTCGTTATAACGAAAAACTCCCTATAACGTAGAAATTTTTACAATTTGGTTGGTTTACCTTAAAACCCATACATTAATACCCTCTTTATAGCGCAACAGCCATTCTCTATTTCGAAGAAATATGTTCATATTTAGGCGTCAGAAAATATTTACAGACGTAAAGAAGACGATTCTGAACCATCACCAACTATTCAACAAGCACTTGATGCCGACAAACTTATCGAAAAATTCCTGTTGTTTAATGAAGATGATCTCAAGACATGCATAAGATGCTTAATAAAATACAAACAAATAAAATACAAAACAAATATTGGCACAGCAAAAAATGTCAGGCAAAGTTAACAGACTATATATGTTTGGAATGAATTAATTAGGTGAAATTTGGTTATTTTTCATTCTTCCCTCTATATAACGAAAACTCTTTATAACGAAAAAATGCCCGGTCCCTTGAGATTCGTTATAAAGAGGTTACACTGTATATGTTTTAATGTACATATATATTATGAGCACTTGCCTTCTGGTGTACTAGAAATAAAAATTATTGTTACAGTAAACCCTCGGTAACACGAACACGGTTAACACGAATTTCGGTTTAACGCGAACAAAAATTTGCTCTCGACAATGGTCACATAAGCTTTAATGTAATTATGTTCGGTTAACACGAACCCTCGTTAATACGAACTTCGAACAACTTTTTCGTCCCTTCACGGTTAATTATCGGATAATACGAACTACAAAAATTCTCAAATCATATATTTTGATCATTTTGGTCAATGAATATACAATACAACTAAAAGAAAAGATTCGCTTAAGGGATTACAAAAGTAATTCACATAAAAAATAGACAAAGGACTGAGATTAAAAATTCACTCGAAATCCTATAAATAAAAACAAACTTTCAAACTCAGATAATATTTAACAACAATTAATGTTATTAGATAATTTATAATAAATAATTATTCAATGTTTACTTAAAATAAATCATGATTTGACACTTAAAAAATGACTGTATTTTATGCCATACTCGGTTTACACGAACTCCCACAACACGAACTCTTTGCCTGATTTTTACGAGTTCGTGTTAACGAGGTTTTACTGTATATCGTTTTACAAATAATTTATGTTGAACAAAATAGAATGGAGAAAATCTAGAAGTTATCATGACCATTCCTACACGTTACCTGAACTAAATAGAAACCAAACAAGCTACCATATACAACGTTTAGCTTGACTTTACGTTTTTATATTAAAAGATTTACTATTATGACCATTTCAAGTGTTTAAACAGTCTTAAACTAACTTATGTAATATATCCAATTTCGTATACAGACTCTCTAATGTCAAAACTGAATAAATTGCAATTTATTTTGAATTGGTGCTTCTCAAACTTTTTACCTATGTGAGTCCAGATCAGTCCACTGTTGTCTATATTTTCTTCATAATCAAGCAAAAATTCTCTTGGCTAAAAGATTAATTTACAATAGGCTGCTAAGCGATGCATTACTTATAGTTCTACAGTTTATTGCTACTAAATAAGTACAGGTGCTCCACTAGTCATTGCTTCAGCATATCTTGCCACTAGCTATTTATGTACATTAATGAGCTACATATAAAAGACAATTATAATTGTAGCAGAACATCAGTGTCGGTACAGACAGTGATATAGTTATTTTTAGTATTATTAACTTTTCTAAAAACTTCTCAGTGGCATCAATACTTGAAAAATCAATAAGAACTCGTAGATCATAGATATACTCGATAACTTGATTTATTCTAAAAGCCTTATTAATTATTGTGAGTTAAGGAGGTTGATCCGTTACAGTCCCAATCAAAAGTAAGTCGAATTCTAAATGGGAACTTTTCCATAATAAATTTTTACAAAAGTTTATAAGTCGATAATATCAATAAATTATTGTCATAAAGGCATAAATAAATATTTTTTTTAATATTAATCAATAATTATTCAGTATTTTACTTAATGGACTAACTTTTGAATTTTTTGTACAAAGTTAGGTTAAAAAAAATAAATTTATGTAAATATCTGTATTTGACATATTTTTTGCAGTAAATAATTAAAAAAGAAATTAGAAGTAATAAAAATTAAAAAGTTGAAAATTCAGTTAAAATTGTTAAAACTGTCAAGAATAAAAGTCCATAATCAAAAAGTGCTAAGTTTAATAATTTTTTTTATTGATTAAAAGTCTCCTAATTAAATTGGAAAAAATATTAAAATATGCGTAAGACATCGATGCTTTACATAGATAGTTTTCGGAACTGTTGACATTATTTTGTTATTTGCAAAAAAAAATAAAATGAACAGTTTGCATGCTAGGTTGACATATTTTCCATAAGACTACATGTAAAAGTTTTTTTTAATTTTTAACTTAATCTCCTAATGATTTTGGATTTTTTACAGAAAATTTTGTCATAAAAAAATCTATTAAAAAAACTTTATTTCAGATTTTTTTCATTATCTTCGTAAAACGGCTCAACCTCCTTAAGTGTTTGTATCATTAATAAGTTATTTTCATTATATGTAATGATTTAGTTAAAATATTCCACTTGTAATTAACATAATTATTATTTCAATTGTGATAAGTTTGGGAATCGCCGACAAAGTCTGTTTGTCGATCGACTTGTATGGCTAACGGTCAGTTCATATGGAACTGAAGAACAATGTGACATTGCAACCGGACAATCACTACCTTTAATTCTCTATTCATTCGTAACGTATTCTGTTTAAGACATACGACGTTCTGTAATGGCTGTGCTATTCTCCTTGTCCGTTTAATGTCATTTGATCTAAGATGACTCCAATTGTGTCTGGTCACTGTACGTTGTCGCGGCTCTTTAGATTGTTATATTACAATTCAATTTAATTAAATGATCGCAACTCTTGTTAATTAATAACAATAATAAGACAGTAATACAGTAATACAACATTCCACGCATATAGCCATAGCAGCTGAGCGTGTTATAATAATAATAAAAAAAAAAAATATGCTTGCCACACAATTTCCCTGAATATTAAAAAGTAACTACAAGTAACTAAATTTCTGGCACGTTTCGCTAAGTATATTAACGAAACGCTAATGATTTGGTGTTTTGTGTTTAACCAAAATTGGGAAAACAGAAGAGTTCTAGTTGTGGCCTCACACCAGAGTCTGTCCATCCGTCTGTCAAAAACTCCTAGATCCACACAATACAAATTAGAGACTTGAAATTTGGACTGGTTAAAGCTTGTTATGACCCAATGCTGTGGTTTCAATATGGATAAATATTTCAGATAATCAGGTGTAATAATCGAAGGTCAAACAATTGACAAGTTAAACTTCTTCGAGTGTGGCGTCTATTGAAAGCGACCAATGAAGAACAATGATATTAAAATTAATTAATATTTCGTACTGTTTTGTTCCAGAAAAAAAATATGAAAACTGTGAACACTCCGTTTATTCCTGTAGTATTAATCAGAAAAATTAGATGTAAACCCAGCAAATGTATCATAACGTCAAAATTGATAAAAAAAATATTGGCAACATTTAAAATTTTGAAGAAATTGCAGATTAACTGCTGCTCACACATTTTGTAACATTAAATCGTGTGGGTTTTTATTTATTGAAAGTACGTCACTGAAAACCATAAAAATAGTTCAAAAAGTAAACTAATTATTTTCGTAATCAAAATATTCAGCATGTCAAAAGTTAACAGTCTGAAAAACTCATAAATACTTTTTGCAACAATAAAACTACATTTTGTATATAAGTAAATACATCGATATGTAAATACAAATTATATACAAAATTCCGACAGTTTTTAGTTTCGTACAATATAAAGAAGTGCTTTAAAAATTTATCGAGTGTTCAAAAAAAAATATTAATATTTATTTTATAGAATTTTGTTTTTCAATTGATTATACAAATTATTATTATTGACATGATTTTGAATGTACAGGTAATTATCAAAAACGAATAGAACATACTACTTAGAAAACTTAAATTTCTAAGAAAAATAATGTCAGATGCACACACTGCAACTAACATATTATATTTTTTGTTTAGGGGCCATTCATAAATCACATAATTATTTTTTATTCCCCACTGCCTTCAGAAAAGGAAAAATAATAAAAAAGTGGAGACAGCGCTTTTAATTTATGACGACAAAATTATCGTAAATGAATAGTTTTTATTTCCGAATTAAGACCGAGCGGGGTGGCGTAGCGGTGAGAGCACTAGACTCGCATTCGGGAGGTACCGGATTTGAATCCCGGCGGGGGCGATGTGGCTGGGATTTTTTCCTGCTGCCTCTCGCCGAGAAACGGTAATTCCTGTACCGGCCATCTCGTTGAGGTTTTCCATGGTTTCCCTCAATAATTCCAGACAAATTCAAACTCCTGTGTTCAAATTTGCCTACTTTCTTCTAATGTTCTAAAATTCCTTCATTCGCCCATTGCTGAGAAAATGTAAAAAATAATGGGTAGTATGATAGAGATGGAAAATAGTTAGTAATGGTGCGAATGACGTCTGTTATGACATAAAGTCGAGAAACTGACGCTTAACGCATTATTATTTTATTTTTTTTATTAAAACAGTTTTCTTGGAAATTAGGTAACACTATTTGATCATCAATTGCATTTCGCGATTCAGTTTTCAATTTTTCACTGCAATGAAGGGACACAGTACCTACTTTCGCAAACATGTGTCGTAGCTATATCCTTACTCTCTTAGAGTCCCAAAATTGCGCAATCATTGACGACAACTAGATTCCCATCAGCGTCTCAACGACCGGTCGCGGAACTGATGAGAGACAGACAGCAGATCATACCTGGTTTGTAGTTATAATTGTCAAACACACAATTATTCGCACTAAATAAGTATAATAATTATCACTTTACAAAATTATTTTTTAAATATGATTGCAGGTATTCAATTCGTTTCTAATTTTGCACACTGCATATAACGTTCTTCTTTTTGTTGTATTACAATATGAAGCTCAGATGACAGATCGAAGAAATATTTTACTAAAATTGTCATATAGAGGCGCAAGTAGTAAAAGCGTTGAGCTAAGCCGTCAGATGGCATCATGCAGCATTGCTGTGACGTTGTTCAGCGTTGCTCGCTGTTTCAAAATTAAAGCCGTCAGATGGCAGTATGCAGTATTGTGTCTGTTGTATTACAATATGAAGATGACAGATCGAAGTGTTGACGTTGTTTCAAAATTAAAGCCGTCAGATGGCAGACGTTCAGCGTTGCTGTATTTTAATTAATTTACAAAAACAAAAGCAATAATAAATTTTTTAGTTGTCGATGTCAGTAGAGCAAGCAATTATCTGTAAAATGATATATAATTTATGTGGAGAAATTGTGAGGTTTTTTCTAAAAAGGGAGGCAAAATTGCAAGACCAAGACTATAATATTATGGTGGTCCTGATCTTGCTTTTGCTCGTCACTACCTGTCTGTGTCTCAACGGTTCCGTGACCGACCGATAGTGGCTCTGATGCGAATCTGCGCGTCACCATTAGAGAGTTTCTTATAATAATAGAGAGGTTATCGATCAAAACGGAGACAGTCTGTATATTAATTGTGTAATGTGCATGAACATATACACACAAAAGTGTGTAGAGTGTACCTACTATCTCGTGCACATTAGCCGATATGGACAGAGAGCATGTCGAGGAAGAAGCTCAATGGGGGTCCAGCGCGGCCGTGAGCCCCAGCTGGGAGCCGCGGGGCGTCTATGCGGTCAGAGAGAAGACCCCCTAGCTTATAATACACACGCACATACTGTGTGTACCGCGTGGCCCACCGATGGGTAATTAATGCGACCCAAACATGCCGAGTTTTGTAACAAACTTTACTTTTTAAATATTATCGTAAACGTGTATGTAGCTATGTGTGTGAGACAGCCGTGTCAAACTCACTAATAGGGACTGAACATGCGTGGAATCCATGGAATGCGGCTGTTGTGTTTTTTATATCCTATGAAATGAAAAAGATACAATTTATCACACTCGTGCCTACTTTACAAAATATTATGTTTGAGATCAAGATATTAAAAAAAAATAGGCACAATTGCATTATACAGTAATTGAGTTTATATTCATAATTATGATTAAAAAATTGTTACGGTGAATAATTCATAACAAAAAAAATTGTGAAAATATTTTTTCAAGGCGTGCTAAATTGATATTTTTATAATAATAGATTATACCTTATGAATTCTGACAAGCTAAATGTATATCATATTTCCACAACATACAATTAGTATAACCTATTTTATTTGAAAATTACGCATTAAATGTGTGTATGGTTTTTTCGTATAAATAAAAAACTTGAAGATTTAGAAAGCCGAAACTAGTTATTTTTTCTAAGAATAATCATCTTTTGGCGACAGAATACACTTATGACTAGTGAATCTTACATTGTAAATCTTTCCACTGAAAAATTACACATCTTTGAGGACCTTTGGGTACAAATATAATAAACTCCTAAAGGTGTATGGAACAAAATGTCATGAAAGTGTGTACAGACATTCAGTTATTTTGTTTCAAAGAATGACCTATTTAAACAGATAAAAGGCGTGGTTTAGGGCGTTATTTGCTTCATGAAAATACGCTCATTTTAAAATTCAATAAAGTACGTAATAAATACAACTGTTGTAAAGGATGTTACATTTTGATCCTAGAAGGGGATGCCGCAGGATATTTTTTTACGCGAATTTGCTGTATAACGACGAAAAATATTTTATTTGTTCAAAATTACTCCATTTTAAACATTGATGGTAATCTCATAAGCTCTAAAAGTGACTGTTTCTAAATAGATAATTGTTTTTTGGCCTTTTACGAGGTATCTATCTACAGAAATATATGTAGTTAAGATTTTTTCTAGCTAGAAGAGTTATTTTTGTTCCGACTATATAATATTGCTGAAAAATTTACATTTTACTTCATTGATTATAAACGTTTCATGCATTTTACCATTTTGAAAAAAAAATTAATATTATCTATTTTGTAATCACAAGCTCTGACCATTTGTCTCATTAAAAACTATTCAGTTTTTGGGCACTTGTGTACGATCTATTATTTTTGACTACATAATATTCTAACCAGGACAAACGCACATGTATTTTTGACCACTAAATCTTGCTTGATATTGAAATCGATCGATAAGAAGAAGTTTTGTCGATAACAACAGCTTTTATAGATTGATGCAGTTTCGTCTACTATGCGATGCTTAGCCAAACTTTAAAACTTTATTTGGAGAAGTTTGAACAATCCTGATCCGTAATATACCTACACGATATCTGAACGATTTCCGACAAAAAAGTAATATGATATGAAAAAGGCAAAGTTGTATTCGATACGGGTATAGTAGTACATATAAAGCTAGCTAATTTTATGTTAATATTGTATTTAAAAAACTCGGTAGGTAACAACATTACAGTTCACAGGGAGCTTGTTTAATCCTTCCAGGTTATATTATCGTCGGCCAAGAAACTAAGTTATGTCACTTAGAAATGGGCTTTTTCACCTCAATAAAATAGTCATTAATGGTATTTTTCATACTTTACTTTGCTTACAGAAAAAGAATATTTTATTTATTTAATTCTTTTAACAACAGAGTATGAAACCCCAATTACAATTATTGTAATGTATAGTTTCCCAAAAGACATTAAAAAGTCTTACTTACAAAATGATACTTAGTCCTAGAGAGAGACTCTTCAAAAGGGTTAACATAAAGTTCGTTCCAAGCAGCCAGCGTACGGTTTTGAAAGCGTCATACGCATGCACGCAGTAAGTAAAACGAAGCTGTTTGTGGCAATTTTAGAACAAGCTTTAGCTACTGCGCATACGGATGACGGTTTCGAAACCATTCGCTGGCTGCTTGGAACGAACCTGTAGTGTTTCTTAAACAATAAGATACAACTTTGGAATAGAAATGGAACATTAATTGTTAAGCACACTTCTTGACGACTTTGCAGTACCTAACAAAATCGCGTAGGCTTTCGTGAATTTATGATCAAAAAAATACTTTAAAATTTAAAAAAGGAAATTTGTTTTACCGGGAACTGCAACACTGCAATGAAATAAATTGAAATTCACATTAAAAAAAAAATTAACTTTTAAACGACGTCACATCCTCTCTTCTGTGACATGCATTCTAAATCAATCTTCTAGGATAGAGTAATGTCTGCACTATTTCTAGGCTTGCGCCAGTAGTACGTTGTGCGAAATAGCCTTACTTCTACAAAGCGCGAAGTTAATAACTACAACGTGACATAACATTCAGGAGTGGATTATTCACAGAAATGATACCAATAAATTAATTAAACCTCCGTTAAAACATAACGTCGTGTCACCTAGCTTTAAAACTTTACACATCACGGACACCCATTTTAATGTACTGTAAAATTGGGACTTTATAGACGAGAGGTCGATTAAGAGTATAAAGCAAGGACTCTTCAATAAATACAATTTTCAACCAATTTTTCTGAAAAATTGGTCGATAATTTTTTTTATTTATTAAACAGAAAAAGAATCACTAAAATCGGTTCACACAGACAATAGGAGCTCCTTGCTTTATTCAAATCTTTGATTAACGTCTGATTAGAACTCTTCAATAAATAAAATTATATCGACCAATTCTATTTATTGAAGAGTTCTAATCAGACGTTAATCAAAGATTTGAATAAAGCAAGGACCTCCCATTGTGTGAACCGATTTTAGTGATTTTTTTCTGTTTTATAGGGTATACCTTGAAGACTCTTCCAGATACATGTTACTTAAATCGGTTCAGTAGCTTTGTTCTAGAATAATAATTAAATAATAAAACTATTATTCTACACTTTTTAGTGACTTTTTTGAAAGAGGTTAAATTTTTTTGAAGTGTTTCTTGGTTATAATGCAATTGCCAACAGGTTTTGCTTTCATATTCCGTATGGAAATGAAGGGTATGGAAGTATCTTATCCAAGACGAGAACGAACGCAGCACGGGCGATATATCACCCATATATATTCCACCATACCATGAACCTGATCCCGTATCGCGTTCATTTTCGTTGTTGATCCCAGTTGTCTGCAGGAGCATCTATATTCTATAAGGTCACATTTTAATTGTAGTGTTCACAAAACGCAAGAAAGTAATTTTCTGCATGCGACAGTATATACTATATACGTGTTTGTGTAGAATTTCCTGAAATCCACAATACCTTCTGCAAAAATGAGCCAATAAAAATATTTTATTTTTAAACATTTGTCTCAGCAACGACTTCAGACCCATATTTTGACGCCAATAAAAAAAGGTGGCATTAGATTGTTTGGGTTTTTTTTCTGTAATTTTTCCCAATTGTACAGGACTGTCTTAATTATTTACCTTTTTTTTCTTTTTTTAATGTACGATAGCAGATCATTTGGAAGGCTTTTCTTTTAATTTTTAAATGTTGTGTTATTATGTACAAAATTGTATTTTTTGTTAATAAATTTTTATCTTATCTTATCTAGGTGGCATTAGAAATTAGAAATTATAGATCTAAACGGGAGAAATAAAGTTAAATATTTAAAAAAATTAAATCATATTAAATGGCCCTTGCAATTTAGATATTGAATGCGTGCATCTGTGATCGTACCATTCGTACCATTTTTTTCTGAAAACGATTTTGATTAAATTTTACTTACTAGTATGAGGTAGCATGAATAATAATTCGTCTTAGAAAATGCAGGAAGCCGGACTGTGGCAGTGACTGTACAGGCCCTAATCCCACATTGAATTGTCAATTGGCACACAGTTTATTAGTTTTTATAAAGCTACTAGTGGCAGCTGTTCCGGCTTTGTCCAGATTTGTAAATTACCTATTAAACATGGATATATTATGCTGCATCGGACTTTTTTATTAAAAAAATACTGGATTAAAAAATATTAAGAGGTGCTTTATGTGAGAGACAAAAAAAATTAGTGGAAAATAATTTAACTATAGTTTAGAGGTGACCCCACAAGTACAAAAAAATTCATAAAAATTGATCAAGTCGTTTAGGAGTAGAAGAATTACGAACCCACGGACACCGGAAGTTAAAATATAATTCTAGTCTAAATGTGTATTATTTTTTCATTTTTGCTCGGGGAGATTTTTGATGGGCCGCCTTAGTCGTCTGTATTTGTATATGACTTTATACACACACCCAGCCAGTTCACATATTTGAGACGATTATGTAAATACACTAGCGGAGTATTTAACTTTTATGAGACTATTTTAGGTACATTTGGGTTAATTTTATATGCACTTAAACATGTCCTGTGTGGAGCAATATACTGTACTAGTGGAAGTATTCTACATATTATATACAAGAAAGCTGTACCTATGTGTGACTGTGGGAAGTAGTTCAGCATCTTATAATGTTCTTTTCTATCCCAATTTTATCTAACCAGACTTGTAAAAAATACTTTTTAAAAGTATTTGTATTTTGAAATACAGTGTAACCTCTTTATAACGTCCTTTGATATAACGAAAAACTCCCTATAACGTAGAAATCTTTACAGTTTGGTTGGTTTACCTTAAAACCCATACATTAATACCCTCTTTATAGCGCAACAGCCATTCTCTATTACGAAGAAATATGTTCATATTTAGGCGTCAGCAAATGTTTATAGACGTAAAGAGGACGATTCTGAACCATCACCAACTATTCAACAAGCACTTGATGCCACCAAACTTATCGAAAAATTCCTATTGTTTAATGAAGATTATTTCACCACATCCCAAGCCATGCTTAAGATATCTTAATAAAATACAAAGCAAATATTGGCATAGCAAAAAACGTCTGGCAAAGTTAACAGACTATAATATCTGTTTGGAATAAATTAATTAGGTGAAATTTGGTTATTTTTCTTTCTTCCCTCCATATAACGAAAACTCTTTATAACGAAAAAAAATGCTCGGTCCCTTGAGATTCGTTATAAAGAGGTTACACTGTACCTTTACTCATACTTTACAAGTCTGCCAAAGGCACATAAAGTATCATGGAAAAAACTGTTAAGATTTTTCTCAAGATAAATGCAGTCCCATTTATTTTTTGTATTTTTTTATAAACAAAGTATACCTATTTAAATATTTTTCCCCAATTCATGAGGCTCGTATTTACGTGACTGATTTTGGGTAATAAATTTCAGCTGAGTTGTTATCATAAAAATATTCTTCAAATTAGAAACTATTAAATAATATATTAAGACGGCCATAAAATATAATAAAATGATAATTAAAAACATCACATTAATACGATCTACTGAATATACAATGTAACGAACATAAAACAATTTATTTCTGATAAAAATGAATTAAAATCTACAACACCTTATAAAATTGCACACATTTGTACAGGATCCACAATCTAATGCACTGATCATATTGTACACATCTCTGTCTGACACGCGCCTGGCCCGCTGCGGTCTGTCTTTATTGCACTGATTAGTCAACGGACTACAAACAAACTAATTAGTGAGACTAGTGGCTAATTAACAGATCGTGATGCTTTGCGTGACCATTTAATTCCAAAGATTCACTTTGACAGTGGCGTACGTTAACGCGGATTGTGTTAGCATTATTTGTTAAAATTCATCATGGCTTCAACTTGTTCCACAAGCATCTGTTGAGCTATTTGTGCAATTATAACGAACGCGAAGCTATGGTCTAAGTATTCTTCATTTCTTCTCTCCACAATGCATGTCGTACAGGTTTATGCTTGACAAGTGTGCGCGGTCTTTTAAGTAGATAAAACAGCATTCGAGAGTAAACTATTTTATTGACAGAGACGGGGTAGTTGTCATGGCGTGTGTATATGACACGCACACTGTTGTAGGTTGGTATATATAACAAACATAGGAATAAAATCGTAATCGAACCATTAACGTGCAGGATATATTTCTATTTTTTTTGTCATAAGAGCTCGTTGGTTCTGATTGGCTAGCGCCATAGATAAGGACATACAACTTTTGATAAAGAGAGATATACTCCTTGCTATTATATTGTCGGAATAACCAAAGAATTACTTCGAAAAAGAGACGTAGATATATTTTCGATACGCTTTGTTACCTTCACTTACATTGAGTAAACAGACAATGCTTGATATAGTAATTATTATATAATATATGATATGAAATAATTGTCATTCTTTATTATTATTGTAATAACGTGAGTCGAATTTTGCAGATATATATATTGTTGATTCAAAATTAACATTTCTGGTGCTTATTAGTTTTAATCAAGTCTACTGTACCCCTCGACGAAATTATTAATATACCTAGATGTTCTTTTCCGAATTTTAAATTGAAAAAAAGAATTATCAAAATTGGACTACTCTGTAAAAAGTTATGTGTGGTCATACATTACAATCAGTGAGTGAACAATCAATCATCCCCTGTTTTCCTACCCTTAGGGTTGGAATTTTTTTACCAAATTTATATGGGACCAACTTCGGGGTGTACCCTTTCAAACAAAAAAATAATTATCAAAATCGGACTACTCTGTAAAAAGTTATGCGTGGTCATACATAAATAAAAAAAAAAAAAAAAAATATACGCGTCGACTTGAGAACCTCCTCCGTTTTTGTTTTTCGTCGGTTAAAAATACATATTTTCATAAAACAAAGTTACACTGTGTATCTTATAAAAAGTACCTCACTGAGCGTTTCCAGTTTTTGTTTTTGCCAAGTCGGGATTTTGGAACTCTTTGAGTGAAAACAGCGGGATTCTTTCGTCGAAAGCGGGACATAGTAAAAAAACGTATATAATCAGAAGTTTTCAAATACCTATTAATCTTTTTATTTGAATTTAAATTACGTTTACGTGACAATAGATAGCAAAAATAGCCATAGAAAATGTATTTTAATAAATCGTTAAATAGTTGAGTCTTATTCGTCTTCAGAATAAAAAAAAAAAAAAACAGAAATCAAAATCAAAAAAGTTTTATTAATTAGAAAAATATGGCGTTTCAAACAATAGTCTGTGGAGTGAGTGTTACAAATTGCAACTTACAATAAGAGAATAATTACCTATTTATAAGAATTACTTATTCATGATATTTCTGTGAAGATTTAACTTCTTTTAAAGTTATCCCCGAAAAGCGGGACTGAGCCTGTCCCGCGCGGGACATTTAATTTTGATTTAAAAATCGGGACGTCCCGCCAAAATCGGGACGTCCCGCCAAAATCGGGACGTCCCGCCAAAATCGGGACGTCCCGCCAAAATCGGGACGTCTGGCAACGCTGACCTCACTTAAATCTTTCAGTTGTCCTGTTAGTGATCAAACCTATACGCGTAACATTGCACACAAAATACTATTCTACATTATAACAGGAATAATTTTATTTAATTACATTCATAATACAGTCATTTAATACATATCTACACTTAGATACTTTTTACTTTAGTTTTTCTCACGTGTTTGAAAAACAATATGTTTCAAAGTTTTGCTATATAATGTCTTTTTAGACTTCCTGTATGTCTTAATTTAATGAGTATATTTTTCTCATGAGGCATGAGTCATGACTATAGGACGTTTAAATTAACTTCATTACTATCATATACTTATTAGAAATAATAAAGCAAACCTAAATACGCGTGATATAAACTAATTTGTTAAAAAAAATGTTTTATGCCGCTTCTTCTAACAAAAATCAGATATAATTATTGCTTTGCAGATTTTCAAGTTACTTTAGTGATTTATGGAATATATAAAGGGTTTCGTAAATTTTAAAGGTACACAATGGTAACTAAAATGAGAAAAAGATTGGTTTCAAAAATAAATCCCTGCAGCGCTGATAAATTAAACACACCAGGGTCAATTTAGGCATCAGAAATAGGGAAATAGAGAATATTCGATTTCATGGTCCCCACTGTTTAACGTCATCACACTTATATACTTAGGGATATGAAAAGAAATATCTCTGGAAAAAGTCTTTGCGTCTGTTAGTCTGTCTGTTAACACGATACAGGTCAAATCAAATTTTGGAAGAATGTTTGACATGAAATTGAAAATTTGAGAAGACCTATTGTTTTAGGGGACAATCGGCGAATGTTCTGTAATCTTTTTTTTCTATTATAACAGTATACTTCTCATAACGGTTTATTAGTTATTCGATTTATTTTTACAAGAAAGTTTTGTAAAAAGATTTTTTTCTAAGCTTAATAGTTTTGAATTTTTTTTTTAAAATATACATACAAAAAATATTTTTGTGCGATTATAAACTTACTTACAGTTGATAAACTGAGAGCGACCTATGCAGCTGTATGGGGACAACAGTTTTCCAACGGCAAAGTTAAAAATCGAGACTCGATACCCGTGATGGACGAACTATTTACATACCTACAAGTTTGTACGAAACCGTCGTCGCGACAGTCCGGCTTTGAAAATATTTCCAAAACTATTAAGCTTAGCAAAAAATCTTTTTACAAAACTTTCTTGTAAAAATAAATCAAATAACTAATAAATCGTTATGAGAAGTGTACTGCTTTTGACCGTTTTTCTAGATATATTCGATAAAATTGATCCCAAAAACATGTATAATCTACCAAAACTAGATGCTTAGAATACACCAGCACTCTACGAACGTGTCAATTGACCAATCATTTCTCTCCAGAGTTCACCATTTGACTCCGGAACGAAAAATTTGTGAAATAATCAATATCAGACCGTATAAAAGTGTAATCATGAATGATAACTTTGCAGTCAAAGGTGCACCATTAATCAGTTACGCTAGATTGTGTAAAGCAGGAGTTGATTCAGCGTCAAAGGGTTTTATGCCAACTGCATAACCAGTATGTAAAATACATGAACTCATGTGTGTTCATTGTAATATGCAAGTAATATAAGTAATTAGTTGAGTAGCAGACGTATTCTATCTCTTTAAAGCATGGCTACATGAAGGCACATTAGGTAGATAGAAAAGGATATGCGCGTAGTGTGTGGCACAGGACTCAACAATGTCTCAACATAATTGTTATAAGAGCCGAGTGGGTGGCGCCGTGTCAAAGCACTCTACTCGAATTTGGAAGGTAGCACGTTCGAATCGTAACGGAGACGGATTGGACATATTTCGTCAAAAAACAACAATTCCTGTATTGGAAATTTTGAGGTTACTCATGTTTTCCTTCGACAATCCGCAGCCAAAATATATCGAGACTAGTGTGACCTGTGCGAACTATTCGCACTGAATAAGTATAATAATTATTTTTTAAATATGATTGCAGGTATTAAATTCGTTTCTAATTTTGCACACTGCTTATAACGTTCTTCTTTTTGTTGTATTACAATATGAAGCTCAGATGACAGATCGAAGAAATATTTTACTAAAATTGTCATATAGAGGCGCAAGTAGCAAAAGTGTTGAGCTAAGCCGTCAGATGGCATCATGCAGCATTGCTGTGACGTTGTTCAACGTTGCTCGCTGTTTCAAAATTAAACAGTCAGATAGCAGTATGCAGTATTGTGTCTGTTGTATTACAATATGAAGGTCAGATGACAGATCGAAGGGTTGATGTTGTTTCAAAATTAAAGCCGTCAGATGGCAGACGTTGTTCAGCGTTGCTGTATTTTAATTAATTTACAAAAACAAAAGCAATAATAAATTTTTTAGTTGTCGATGTCAGTAGAGCAAGCAATTATCTGTAAAATGATATATAATTTATGTGGAGAAATTGTGAGGTTTTTTCTAAAAAGGGAGGCAAACATCTTTAACCTTAGCGTATTAATATATATGATGGTTCGTTATAATGTAATGCCGTGGCCTCCAATCTGTCTAATGTTTTGCACACACAAAGTTGATTATCTTATCATAATTTTCAATAATTTCTGCAATTACTATTTAACAAAAAATATAGTGTTTATTTTTTTAAGGCCGCCGACAATAATTGTAGTGCAACTACAATAAAATATTTTTGTCTTTATCTCGTCTATCTTTCCGCGATATATTCCCAATACGTTACCAACGAGACAGTCCTGTATAAGTTACAATACAAAGAGCACTCAAATCTGTTAGCTATGAATTTGCTAGTAGGTGCTGGTAACGTAAGAAGACTGAAATAATTTCGATTCGACAGTCAGATCTACTAAAAAAATTAAAACAGCCAAAAAATCTATGGGGCCATAAAATTGTCAGTTTGGGTAAGTAAAATAAGGAATGTTCAATGGAACAGAATGTGTGTCATATGTTCTCTAGTGTAGTAATTGTTTTATTTTAATACCTACTTATGCATAAGATATGCATAGTTGTTAAAGAAACAATGTAGCAACTTGGATTTTAGACTTTAAATACATTACTTTTAAAATATATAGTTCTTACGCGAATAAAAATAACATTAGCAAATAAGAATAAGCTGTTATTTATATTATAAGTGACAACTAATGACCTAATTCATATCGTAAATGATTTTATTTTTTACATTTCATTCATTTATCCTAGACTAGAATTATCTTACCATATTAATTGGTTGAGGCGATTTGATGTTATTTGCAAAAAGATGCAACAGATCCTTCAATTTGAAATGAAAAAACGTTAGTTCCGAAATGACTAAGAGTTAGATATACTACTGGGAGTTGGGAGCTAGACGCGACGGCTCAGAGAAAGAAGGAGCTATATATGTTGGAGTTGGGAGCTGTGTGTATGTTGCATAAAGCGAGTGTATTGTCTGGCAGCATCATGTGTGTCGCAATGGTCGTCGATTACTTGTTTCATGCAGGCGCAAACCACCAGATGGGACTAATTACAAACTTAAGCTGTCCGCTGCTCTCGTTACTATTCCATGTACTGTTTTACACTGTACTGTTGGTGTGCTAAAGAAAGATTCTCACTAAAGCTTATTTATACGTAACCCTCAGTACGTATACATATTATAATTCATTATTTTTTCTATCATCTTTTAATAAGCAGTAAGATGGTGTATAGTAATCAAAGAAAAATTTGACTAATGTATTCCGTTCAGTTGAAAAAAATTGGTTGTCTATAAAGTCGGTTTACGGACGACAGTTTTACGTGATAACGTAGCCCGTAATACATAACCTAAATTTATATAATAATTATAATAATTCGAATCTATGATATTGCATCTTTCGCTTCAAATTTAGGTTATTTTTATTTATTAAAATTACTCACCACCTATAATATAATTGTTTTTTTTTTTAACTTTCTTTCTTTCGTATTTATTTTAAGTCTCAAAGATTAACTGTCATAATATTTTGAAAACAATTGTTTCATTGTTTATATAAAATTCCAAAACCTACTTACAATATTTAAGTATTTTCATACGTCAAAAAATTGATTTTTATAATGATAAAATTTGTATGAAAACGATTTTTTCGAGAGATGAGACCTAGCTAAAACGATTTTTTGCCCCCCAAAATCCCTTTTTAGTAAATTTCATCCAAATCGTTAGGGCCGTTTTCGAGAAAAGCACGCACAGGGTCAGGCGGAACGTTAGGAACGTTACACTTTTTCGTGCATGCAGCCGGTGTTTCATCAATTTATAAGATTGGTGATTCATCAATTTATAAGACGTTATCACGTCAAAAAAAAAACTTAACTAAAATTTGGCTCTTGATGTTTATTTTCTTGATTTATACTAACTGTATATATAAACCAGTTTGAAAATTAATTTATTTTTAAAAAAATGTAATTGATAATAAGTAATCGAAGCAGCTAATTAGGCTAGTGGATCCGGCGCTGTCGTTTCGAATTCGGACTGAATTTTTTTTCTAGAAATTTGTCGTGCCGGTATCGGTGCTGTGCTGATGTCGTGCCGGTGTCGTGTCGGTAAATGTGAAAACGCCCAATAGTTTTGGAGATTTTCAACTTATCGAGGTTCGTCTTAAAGAGTTTCTACTATATTTAGAAAAATTATTAATAAAGCGTAAGTAGCAGGTTAAATCGACAAGACCAAGATTGAATTAGCAAGACCAAGACCAGACTGTCTCAGACGTGGTCTTGGTCTTGCTTTGCTCATCACTATTTCGGTAAATATTAAAAAAACCAACTTAATTAGCTCTAACTTACATATTCCTTAAAAATTCACAACGATATTTCAACACTTTAATCATTTAAATTACAACTTGTTTCAGCAATATCTTTCTTTTATGAAAAGAAATCCAATAATTAATTCAGAACTTAACAATGAGGTTTGTTTGCTTTTTTTTTGTAGCCAATTCAAAGCATTCACATTTGCTTCAAAAATAGTTTTTTAGTAGAAACTTTTCTCCAATTGACTGAGACTTATCGAACAATTTAAAAACGGGATCTAATTCATCTACAATGCTGTCGATAAAGTCGTCTCCATCGTTATCTGACGTCGGTGTGCATTTACATAATTTCACTGAACTGGAGCTTCTTATAAATTCAATAATTAATTTGGTTTGTTTCTGATCCGATTGATCAGCTGCACATTTTTTGAGATATTGCTCCAATTTAAAAGACAAATTTGATTTTTTAATTTCTTCTTTTATCTTCTGACTTGACATTAAACTGTACAAGACAGAGTTAATATGACATAATATATGCGGTGTATTTGTGTCGATAAGTAGTAAGACAGTAGCTATTATTCCCTCAACTGCTAATTCACATTTTGGAAGAGACTCTTCAGCAAGACATAAATTAGAAAAGAGCACGCATCCGTATTCAATACAAATAGCGGATAATTCCAAGTAATTTCGATGGAAAAACTGAATTAAATAACTAATAAAGCCTGACTCGATCATGGCAATTCTATGCGAATGTCGGAGACTGAGTTTCTGAAAAATGGACGTATTCATTTCCAGCGTTTTTGTATCCTCCGTTTTTTTTCCAGACGGATTTAACAGTGATAACATAATGTTTAAAAGTATCAGATCGGTAGCGAAATAGTCTCGGCCTTTTTTTAAAGAAACAGTAGCATTAACAAGTCTTGAAGTTGTTTGTTGTACAAGCATATCTTGGTTTGCTGGTGCACAAAATAGTATTTTCAGTAAAAACTTGGAGTCGTCTTTATCGTTTTTATATTTTATTATTTCAAATAAATCATTTTCTATGTAAGAATTTAAAGCTAGAGCTTGTGTTTCTTTTGTACCGCGTGTAAGTCGCCAACGCAATGCTTGGAGTATTTTTAATTTCACTGGACCAAATTCTGAATGCAAATCCTTTTTTATTTTTTTAAAATTGAGTTCAAAATATGTACCGACGTCAAAATCAAGATACATCAGTGAATTTCTGTCTTGTAAACTCACAAATGAACTCGATTTTGATAATTTCCTGTTATTTGCTGTAGATCTATCATCTTCATTAATATTTTCATTTAATTCACAAATGCTTTTCAATGGTTTACAACTAGCAGAATCGAATTGTTTACTCATGGCGTGTTCACTTTTGAAATATGAATATTCACTATCGGGTTTTAAAAGTGTAAATGTGGAATTATCTTTTGAGTCGCTTGGTGCTTGTTCAAATGTAGCAGCTTGTGTTCTAGAGCATTCACAAGATTCATTAGCGGTGTTGTCCTTGCAATTGTCAGAAACTAGTTCAGGAAATATTCGAGTAAAATTTTGTAGTGTAACACTTAAATTAGGAATGTCTCCAGCTACATATTTCTGAAGTGTTGAAATTATTTCAGCAGTAATCTCTGAAAGTTTGCTATGGTCTTTTCGAATTACCGAAAATCTTTCTTCCAGCAATGTAGATTTTTCTTCCATAGTGAGGACATCATTAGTACTGTCCTTGTTTTTGAAATATTTTGAATCATTACATTTACAATCAAGTCCACTTGTTTTATCATAGACGATTTTTTCAATGTTACTGTTGCTAGTCTCTTTACTTTCAGTATTTAAATCTGATTTATTCTTATTGTCTACAAAAGAATTATCTACAATTGTTTCATTTTGAATTTCATCACCATTATCGAGTTCTTTTTTACACATTTCATTAGATTGTCTATCTTTCTGGTCACAAGAATTCACCTGTTTCCATGATGTTTCGATTTTTTTTTCTTCGAAGCAAGATTTCACATTTTCAGAAAACCACACCTCTGATTTATTTAATGTCTGTATATTTTTGTCTGACGTTAGACGTTTACCATATGTTTTAATATCATCTGCATTTTCGTTTTGTTTTTCTTGTCTCACATTGTTAATTTTAGGTTGCAAATAGAAATCGTCAACAATACAAATAACATGAGATTTATCTGTTAGTGGTTGTAAATTTTGATAACCCATGCACAAACATTCTTGTGAAAAATTTGTAGCCGATTCATGTAAATTATTATTTTTCAAAAATGCTAAAATTGAATTCAATACAAAGTACGTATTCTTTTTTGATTTCTTTACTAATGTTACATCGTTTAAACTTGTCAAAATTACCATATTTACTAAATCCTTACACAATTATCACAATAATTTTGACGTTTTTAAATTTAAGGCAACTGTCAAAAATACATCTCAAAGCCGTCGTCTAAACAATCAAAATAATAATAATTTGATGCATGCCAATAATTTTCATACAAACGACGTCATAAAAACTTTTCAGCATTGCCAAAATTTCCATCTAAGAATTTTAGAACAAAGTAAAGGTTTGCACACGTATTTCTCAGAAATTAATATTAAAGAGCTTTTAATCTATACTAATATTATAAAGAGAAAATATTTGTATTTTTGTTTGTAATGAATAAACTCAAAAACTACTGGCCCGATTTTAAAAATTCTTTCACTAATGGAATGCTACATGATCACCGAGTAACATAGACTATATTGTTAATCGAGTTATAAGTATTAGAGATCCCTACGAAAACACCTATAATAATAATTTGTCCGCCCGACAAAAACTTTTGAACGGTGAATACGATCATCATGAAATTTGGACACAACGTTCATCTCGATAAACTAAGTTGAACGTATATACTCACGCCCCTCTCCATTCATTCTTTTGTAGCCGGGTGAAACTGGGACGAACTGCGTCCTGCATCGCACGAAATTGTAGATTGCCTCCGTTTTTTTGTCGACATAAGTTCCAAAATTAGTCTCCACGAAAAACGATTTTATTTTAACGCGATAATAATATATAGTCTATGCTCGTCCTGAAAGTCTATTGTAAATATTGGTGAAAAAAATTGAAATCGGATGAGTAGTCTTGGAGATTATCCGCATAGACACAAACTCACAAAATTCGAACTCTCTCTTTATAATATTAGTATAAATTAGTTGTAGTTGAAATTTAATATTCTGAAAATATGCCTAAAATGAACGCACAGTACTTAGAATCGAAGGATTCTTATAATACTCTTCATAGAATATTTTAGACGGCATTTTGAATTTTAATAATATACTTATTGTAAAATGTAAATGTTCGATTTAAAAAAAATATAATGTTCATATAATTATTTGTTGCGAATTATATTCAACTCATATGGGTATTGTAAAAACTAAGTCGCTCGCTCGTTCTTACGTAAATAAATAAAATAAATAAATAAATGTTTATTTGTATCAGTTACACCAAAATGGTCAAAATACAGGTCAGTTATACATATTTAGATTAATATATCATTATTTAGAAAGTCCTTATAGTTATAAAAACAAGAATTTTTTAAGAACCCTTTTATGGTTTTTTTGAATTTTGCTATGGGCAAGTCTCTTACCTCAGGTGTTAATTTGTTGAAAAATTGTAATCCAATATAATTGGGACCATATCTAGTATGAGTAAATCTTTTTAGAGGCAAACAAAGGTTACACTTATATCTCGTGTCATGACGATGTACGCTTGACTGTTGGTTAAATTTGCTAAAATTTTTTTTAACATATACTAAACATGAGTAAATATATTGGTCGTAAAAGGTTAGAATATTTAGCTTTTTAAATATGCTGGCCACTCATGGACAAGCAAAGAGAAGAAATGATAAGCAGTTGTGATGCATGTAGTATTACCCGAAAGTCGCCTACAAAAACAAATTTAAAAGTTTTTGCGATTTTGTTGTGAACAAATAATTATTTTTCGATACATTTCGAACTGTTCACAATTTTTGAGAATATTTAGATTCAAATCTTTGATTAACGTCTGATTAGACATCTTCAATAAATAAAATTGGTTGATAATTTTATTTATTGAATATTTAAAGATGATTAAAATGTAAGATATCAAATAATTATCCCAACGTGTCATTTCACCGGTAAGTAGGGTAAATACAACATTTTACCCTAGGTGTGCAAAATGTTTTTGAGTATTTTTAGGAACCATATAAGATTTATAAACCTTATTTATTCTCATTTTTATATCCTTCAAAACTGCACAGCTATGTGTTATAAGTAATATTGCTTGTTTTACGTATTCATTGACGCAACTAAACCTACTAAAAATTCCTGAGGATGGGGGGCAGGGCCTTCGCGCCCTATAGTGCGATGCACGCGGGCGGCACATTCAAGGGGCGGCAAATGGCCTAGTTGTGTTATGTTTTTTGTACTGTATAGAAAAAATATATAACTGATATTATATCAATTTTATTTGCATACTCAAGCCTGCGTGAAAACTCTCACGAGTAGTTATTTATTTTTTAATGATATTCGAATTCGAAATATTTCGCGCGCAGTTTTTGATTCGATAGTTAATTCACATCAGCGCGTAGACAGGGAACCCCTATCGGGAAACTCCCGCATATGTTGATATCTCGAATTTTCCTGTCGATTCCTGCAAGAGTGTGAGTGAAGTAAAGTATTTTTCAATCAACAAATACTTTTTTACGTAAGACTTGTGCACCTGAATGATATAATTGATAATATATTCTTTCCCTCATGTGAGTGTAGTACGGAAAAAATTGCAAGTTAATTTCAGGGGATTCACATTCAGTCGTAATGGTTAGTTGGTATTTATGTTTTTATTAATTCTTGTATTCATTTTTCCTAATTGATAAACTAATGATTATTTTGACTAAATGAATTCTCTCAGCTCAGCGGTGAAACTAAATTTTTCTCTCATTCATAAGTACGACAGTAGAAGAACGCCGTGAAAAATCGCACGGAGTAAACTGTTTTTGTAAAGAACAGTTTACTCTAGTGAGTTTATCCCCAATAAGGGGCGTCAATTATGAATCCGCACGCGGGCGGCGTGAGGCCTTACGAGGTCCTTGATGGGGGGTGCTCTTTAAATGTCTTTTTTATAAGTTTTCCTTAAATATCCGAAAAACTATGGGTTCTAATCAAAACAGTTTGCTTACAAAAATTAAACTACATAAAATTTCCTACAAAAAAAGTTGAACAATTTTTCTAGGCAACCCCATTCAATGCAAAGTAAATAAAAAAAATCATTCATACTATACTTGGTATACGGTTACAATTTGATTAAATTTATGTATGTAAATATAAGTTATATTTACATAAGTGGCGTTTGCGCTGGTATTCATTAACGAACAATTGTAATTTTAAGACAAGCTTTGCCTGTACGCTAGCACAGAATAGTGAGCATAGTGATTTATTATCAACGAAACGAGATTTGGTTGTCTCCAGAACTGGTACACGCTGTTTCACTCTCTCACACTACAACACACATAAGTGCCTCTTCTTTATTTAGATAGATTCCTCTGTTCCCTTTAATGTTATATCTGTTTTAACAATGTACATTACGTGTGAGCATTTTAATTGCAAAAGGGATGAGTTTGATTATCATGATATGAACGCGCGACGTCCAGAGAACTTCAAACTGTTTGTGATCTTAATCAGTATATATTATTTTACCATTGTCAATCAATTCCATATTATGATTTAACTAGTGTGACCTGTGCGAATTGTTCGCACTAAATAAGTATAATAATTATCACTTTACAAAATTATTTTTTAAATATGATTGCAGGTATTCCATTCGTTTCTAATTTTGCACACTGCTTATAACGTTCTTCTTTTTGTTGTATTACAATATGAAGCTCAGATGACAGATCGAAGAAATATTTGACTAAAATTGTCATATAGAGGCGCAACTAGCAAAAGCGTTGAGCTAAGCCGTCACATGGCATCATGCAGCATTGCTGTGACGTTGTTCAGCGTTGCCCGTCAGATGGCAGTATGCAGTATTTACAATATTATGAAGGTCAGATGACAGATCGAAGTGTGTTTCAAAATTATAGCCGTCAGAGGGCAGACGTTGTTCAGCGTTGCTGTTAATTAATTAATTTACAAAAACAAAAGCAATAATAAATTTTTTAGTTGTCGATGTCAGTAGAGCAAGCAATTATCTGTAAAATGATATATAATTTATGAGGAGAAATTGTGTGGTTTTTTTCTAAAAAGGGAGGCAAACATCTTAAACCTTAACGTATTAATAATTAATATATATGACGATAGTTTAAATTAGAAATATTATCAATTATGCTTTTTGTTTGCTAAAATTAATATATTTTAGGAAACAGTTTGTTGATAACCAATACGCTGTCAATTTTTGTATAAGTTTCGTGCGGTAATGGAAAAGCGCTAACTCATAGAATAGTTAGCGCTTTTGATTAACCGAAAGGCCGCTGTGACATAATCGAGAATATGATAATTATTAAATTCTTCAAGGCAGCCCGCGCTTTGTTGCTAATTTCTACTTTAGACAACCATGTCTGTTATCAAAGCAAATAGTTGCAACATTCATAAAAAGTTTTAAATAAATTTTATCTTTATAATAATTTGTATAGACTATTTATTTATTGTAGACATACTTAATGAATAGCTTGTGATTATTCTATAGATAAAAACTTCAAAATGGCGCATGCTGCGTGAACGTTAAATAAGTAGTAAAACGTCTGTATTGCATTTTTATTTTGATCCTTACGCCACGCGATTTTTTTATTACCATTCCAACTCAACAAGTGAAGAATGATATCAATTTAGGACAAATTTTACAGTATTTTTTCGTTTAAGTACCCCGAATCCAAACAACATATTTTTGGAAAAACTCTGTGTTTTGAAAAGATGTTTAATAATAATATGCAAATATAAGAAAACTTGTTTTGCAGGAAAATCGGCGCATGCGCAGCAGATATATATGCGATAACGGTTTCTGTTTATATATTACTTTATGTTTATTCTCAATCCTGGTTAATAATGTACAAGCTGATATTTTTATAACAACTAAGTTTTATTCATAAAATCATCCGTATTTATAACATAAACTAAAATACAAATCATGTTACATAGGGTTGTACAGTACATAACAATATTATAACGGTATACTTTTCATAACGGTTTGTTATTCTATTTACTTTTCAAGAAAGTTTTATAAACTTCTTTTCGAAACTACGTGAATTTACAACCACAAAGCAGGCACGAAAAGCAGCTAGTATAGGGGGTAATGCAAAAAATTCTTTTTACCTTTGGTACCTCTGTAATACAGCAATCCCCTAACATAAACCATAGAGTGGTGTTGTTTTATTATAGAATTGCTTATAATATGAGGATTGATGATAATATTTAGACTTGTTGTAGTTGGGTTTGAGAACTATTTTATATTATGTAGACACAAACCGATGCCTACTGTGATTAGTTTCTTTAAAACACATTATAGATTTGGTATTGTAATTGATTTACAGACTTTGGAATTATCTATAATAATTAATGTAAAAAAAAATATTTTAAGTATAGATGCACTTATATGCAAAATGTATCCGTATTTTAAATTTTTCTGTGATGCTTCACTTTGAGTAACAATTTTATTTATATAATTATGTAGATCAGTTGTTAGTGTAAGCCATTTTCATATTTCAAAGAGATCGTATGTAAAAGATTTTATTGGTTCGCGACCAAAATTTGATTTTGAGAATGAAATATTACAGCAAGCATAGAATGAAATGAAAGGTGCTGAAACAGATAAAACGAATATTATATATTATGAACTATTAATTGAAAATTAATAAGTTCGTACTATCTAGACTATTAGTAGTGACGTTGAATTCTTATTTGATTACTAAGTGGTTCTTCTGTTACGGTATTGTTTTATTTTACTTTACAAGAGAAGTACTTTTAGTTTGTTCGTTTGTTGTTCGTGTTGTGAACGTTTTTATAAGTGTAAATAAATGTTCTTCACCACAGAAAGGGCAGTTTTGTTACAACATATTACCTACACGATGTGTTTTTACAATTTTAAAATTGCTGGCCTGTAAAATGTGCTGATTTAAAGTTAATACAGTTTAACGCTAAGGTACTGAAATGGAAATGAAGGGTAAACGGGAAGAAGGCGGTTTGTCAAAAAATTTAAATTTTGCAGGAGAGCATTTTAAAGTGTTTAAGATCGTACCATTTACTTGCTGATGCATTTCTTTCAACGCTTATAAATTTTGACCTAGCGTATTATTGTCTAAAATGAATACACCAACAGAAAGGTACGACTTTTAACTACAAGATGGCATAAAAAAATTAATTTCTAATTTTTACTGACAAATCGCCTTCTTCCCGTGTACCCTTTAAATGTGTTTATTGTTTAGGGGAGACGAACCGAATACTGGATACTTTTTCAAAACTTAAAAAAAACACATATAATTGCAAAAAACATTTATTTATTTGTTGTGGCGATAATTGTGTACTAATACACTTTACATTACAAAAAGAGTTAAACTTATATCTCTAACAAAAAGTTTTATAAAAATTTCTTTTTAAAAAATCACAAAAATCAACAGTGAGATCTTATATACCCCAATATTGGATTGGAACACAAAATGCATACTTCACTCGGTGTACCCCAATATTGGATACCTTGTATTGAGAATAGCTAGGTATCCAATATTGAGGTAACTACCTACTTCTAAAAAATTGGTTATAAACAATTTTCTTAGTCTAATAATCGAGAAAATTCAATAAATATACTTTAATAACTATGTCCCAAGATAATATTTATCACTACTATAAAAAAACAACACTACTTACGATAGTTTAACAGCCTTTTGAAGTCACATTACAAAAAATTAACGAACGAAAAATATCATTTTGAATTTTGACAGCTTACTAACGTTGAATATGGCGCTGTCGACGGAGACAGGACTACTAAATTCACATTAACGAAGCAGTTTAATATCTCAAATAGAAATGACACTGCTAGTTTTCTATAAAATGAAGTATCCAATATTGCGCACGTATCCAGTATTCGGTACGTCTCCCCTATACTGTTATTATATTATTTAGCTACATTCTTTATTATAAATATTATTATTATACTTTACGGGTGCTCCAAGAAGATTGTAGCTGAAAAATGTTGAATATCAATTAAAAAGAGGTTCGGCACTCGTTCAGACTTTACAGGATAGCCGTATCCGTACTGATACAGTGGTACACTGGTGTGCATGATACTGGGAGCTGAAGGTACCATGTGGATATCTGCTAATGGAAAATATATGCAAACTAAAGTTTACACACTGCGAGTACGTCGTGTATGTGTGCGTGTATGACCTATTGGACTTATATTTAAATAATTCAACGAATTGTATTGTAAAAACAGCTGGGACACAACACTAAATTAATTGTTTTTGTATGCATGTATCTAAGTGTATTTTTGTTGTATCTACTTACTGCAAAATAAAGTTGTTATTTGCTAAACCGTTAATTCCCTGCTGGGTCGTTATTTCTCTTTAAATAAAGTCTACAATAATTATTGCTTGCATGTATAGACTGTAATTTAAAAAATTACAATTTTGTTTTCAGATATAATTGAATGACGAGTTTATCGACCGTACAAATTTAATTCAGTTTTTCACAACTATTAACTTTGTTATATCCAAAGAATTTGAAACGAAAGATTGTTGTGGGTACTGTCAGACAAGGAAAGGAGGACCGTTATAGGCCCCACTCACGATCAAACTTCATGCCACAGTTCAGTGTTCAAACTTATAGTTCAGTGAAGCATGATAATGTGTGGGACAAATAAACACTGAAACCAACACTGAAGTCAAGCATGAACTCATCAAATGCATCTTGATTTTTGAACGACTTCAGTGTTCAGTGTTCAAGTAAACTGCTGTGTGTGTGGTTTTTTTTCAGTTCAGTTTTTGGAGTTCTGTGTTTTGTACAACCAGAAGCCAAAAATCGCAATGTTGTTGCAAGTCTTTCTTGTACAGAAATAGATTTTCGCATATTTGTGTCCTGGTTCTTAATAAATAGGGTACCTAACTAATTTCAGTAAATAATTGTAAGTTAATTCATCCATTCGTAAATAATTATTCCAATCAAGCGGCTCAAGATGTAATTCATTAATCAAATAAACATGACTTCTTGAATCACGCATTTCTATCCAATTTTTCACCCATATTCGTCTTTTTTTTTCTTATTTCTCTGTTTTAAATACAATCCCATAGCTATGAACAGCCAATCCTCACCATTTAAATTACTCATTTAGTTCTTATTAATGAACTATACTCTATAGTATAATATTATAGTGTGTATATAATATAATATATCTTATATATCTATACTCGACGAGTGTATGCCAACAACTGAACCAAACTGAACACAAAAAATTTTAAAAAATGAGCAGTTTGCATTAACTGTGTGTGGTGCCAGTCAGTCTTTCGATTAATCGGTCCAACTTCACTGAACACTGAACTGTGGCATGAAGTTTGATCGTGAGTGGGGCCTATGAGGAAAAACTGACATGAACAGTGTAGCCGAAGCTATGTAATTGAGTCATTATCACAATAAGAATTTTGAGATGTCAATTAGCAGATAAAGCAATAATTGTCATTATGAAATCAATTTATATTTAATCGGCCAAATATCAGCTTTAAAAATCATTTTTTATCAAGCTATCTATAATAAAAATTGAAATAGATTGTTGATAAAGGCCCGACGATAAACACTGTAACCGCAAATATTGTAGTTTACCATCATTTTTTGAAAACCACAAGCATAGTAAGTACCCTGAACTGTGAAACTAGACTATCCAAAACGCAGTATCTTGATGCCATTCCAATCTTTTGGTTGCAATATATGTAGTTGATTCATGTTCACCGATTTCTGAAAGGAAAAAACGTAACTTCGTGACGTAATCGGTGTTTTTACCGTAGTATTACGAACTGTGGTAACAGCTACTTTTGCGTACCGCCATTCGGAACTATTGTAGCATCTTTATCTCTTTTGAAGGAGTTACAATAGTTTTTCATGCCAGTAACGAGCTATCTACTAAATCTAGATATAGAACTACGATAAAAAAGTATTTGTTCTATCGTATCTAAGAATTATATCTTTCTTGAATTATTAAAATATAAATCATAATCCTAAAAAAAACATTAATAATATTAATTTAATCAAAATACAGTGAATCAAATTAAACGAATACAAGAAAACATCATGCCAGAATTAATACTCTCACTGGACGCTGTCGTATTTTATGAATTTTTTTTTATGACAAGTGACACGAAATTATATTAAGTGAATTAAATATCTACTAATTAATTATAAATCCACTTAATACATTTTCATGAGTTTACATCAGCTGGGCAATATTATCAACAACCGTAATTACATAAGTGTTGAAATTAATTAACAAATATGTAATTAAAACGCGTGTCATTTTAATTTAAAAAAATGCAAATTCGCATGACTCGTATATGTGTTTTATGTGAATAAACAGCATAAGGTATCATTCAAATCTATTCTTTATTCTCTTTGCATTTTACTGAGTGTACACAAATATTATGTGGCTTTACCGTCCGTACCTCAAAAGGAAAAAAAGAACCCTTACAGGATCACTTTGTAGTCCGCCTGTCTGTCAAGACTCTTGGGAATCAAAGCGTTTCCGTTGACCTAGAATCATGAAACTTGGCAAGAAGCAATGTCTTATAGCACAAGTAAAGAGAAAAATCCGAAAATCGTAATTAAAAAGTTACGTATATGGAATTTTAAAAATAGTTTTTAGTTCCGATGACGTCGTAATGTTTTTATGGCTTTATATCCATAGTAAGTTTGATAGTACGTATATACATGTACACAAAATAAACTTAGTTAAAAAGTATTTTTAAATTCCATATAACTTTTTAATTATGACGTAAAAAAATAAAGTAAACGTGTGATCTTTCCATTTATGTAATAAAAAAATTTAATTCAAAAATTCAATTGCGATTGGCGGGGGTTTCGGCCCACCTGAATCTGCCAGCCTACCGAGTTTAAGCACGTTAAGAACGTAAACTTTAATATTTAGAGTAGTTTAGTTACAGTTAGTATCCCGACGGTGACATTGTTTGAAAAAAATAAACTAATTTTTCTATGTTGATAGCATTGTAACAATGGGTGTTTCTTAACAATTGTAGCAAACAGTAGCTACTATAAACAGTAAACTTTAATATGAAGTACACATCATTCTATTCGGAGATGCATAGGATAACCGTTTTTTTGGGTGACCGGAAGTTTCCCCTTTTTTACGGTCCGGTCCACTCTAGTCTGCCAACCATTGTATTTTTCTTTTAAGCAGGGTTTAAACCCAAATATCCATGAACTGGCCTATTCGGAAATCCATAGGGTATTAGTTCTACAAACAAATAGGGTGTTAGTGTTACAGGCTCTTGTGCTATAAACTTGATTCCTTTTTAGATAAACTGTAACCGATTTGCCGGTAATTTCGTTTCTCAAAAGTTTTTCCAAAATCTAGTATGCATCTACTTTGTATTCCACCTAATGGAGAGAATGTATTTGTAGAAAAATTGTCTCTCCATTACGTATAATATATTAACAATTTGGTTAATAAACCAAAACTTAAAGTACGTGGTACAACTTTGAGACCATAAAAATCGTTATTAAAGCAAGCAAATCTACGAACACGACCAACGCCACGGGTAAAAATTGTTTGAAAAATATTACCTTAAACAACTGAAAATATTTTTTGAAGTGATAACGTCTTATAAATTGATGAAACACCGGCTGCACGCACGGAAAAGAGTAACGTTCCGCAAGCAAGAGCGCGATATAAGCGATAGTCTCTCTCTTCTCGCGTGACGTCAGAGAGTAGTGTGCGTTCAACATTTTTTTCGGCTGTTCCAGTGAAAGCTACATCTGACAGATGGCCAGATAAATTATACGGTTTGTTAACAAATATATAATATATATATATATTATATACATTCTTTTAAATGTTTTTTAAAATTGCTTAAAAATATGTATTTTACTTTGGTTGATCAAATTATTAGTCGGTAAAAATATAGTTTGACAGCTACTAAAATTTAGGTTATGTATTATTAAATATGATATTCGAACGGAATACGTTATCACGTAAAACTATCGTCCGTAAACCGACTTTACAGACAACCAATTTTTTTTAAAATGAATAATAGAAAGAATAAAAATGCAATTATAAACCGATTTCTGGTACACACAGTATATTTTCATAATGTATCGTAAACAATTCCAGCGAAGCGAATGTAGGTTTGTTCAGGATAAAAAATGACCAACCTGATTAATAAAATTAATGACAAATTCCCAAACATATTATCGTACTCAACACAACATTTCAATTAAAACGTAGTTAAATATTAATACTGTATCATGTACAGCGGGATAACACGTATAACACAGAATATATTTTGAGTGTATCCAATCTACATACGTAGGTTGCATATCTGTGGCCAAAAAGCTAAATCACTTATGTCAAATTTTTGAGTAAATTTTTATCGGCGCCCCCATTAAAAAATCTACTATAGTGAGTTAATGAAGAGTCGCGGCAGAGAATAGTCGCGGAAATGACACTTGCAAAGGAAAGTTTTTATATGCACATAATATATAGCTTTTGTTGCATTCGATTCTATTTATAGTGTATAGACGCTGATGAACTTAGCTGTTGAGCGTCTATAATTCACAGTCTGTCTCTCTCTCTCTCTCTATTTAGTGTAAGAATGTTTCTTTTCTATATACCTATACATTCTAAAATGAAATTCATTCATAAAGTCGCGTTTTAAATCTAAACAGATATGTAAAAACAGTGGATTATTTCGGAGGATTACGCTGTTTCAAATATGTATTATTTAAAACACGTCAAAGTGACTTTCATAATAAAATTCCTCGATAGATCAAATTCAATTTTTTTGCAGTAATAAAATTATACTGTAGCAAGTTTTGTAATAACTCTCTCTCTCTCTCTCTCTCTCTCTCTCGCTCGCTCTCTCCCTCTCTCTCTCTCTCTCTCTCTCTCTCGCTCGCTCTCTCCCTCTCTCTCTCTCTCTCTCTCTCTCTCTAATGTAATATTGCCAAAATTACTTTTCCTTATATTAGGAAAATTGTTATTAATTTTGTAAAAATAAATCTCACATGTACATCCAGAGTAAACAATTTATTCCGAATTGTTTATAATAAAAAAATTAAATATCGCCAAAAATTAAAAAAAAATTTAAAAAAATAATTTCATTATTATATTTTTAGAGCGTCAAAAACTGAAAATTGGCGTTTTATCAATTTGTAAAAATTAATGACGGTAAAAACATCAGTTTTACGAAAAAAATTGGTTGTCTGTAAAGTCGGTTTACGGATGACAGTTTTACGTGATAACGTATTCCGTTCGAATATCATATTTAATAATACATTACTGCGCTCTCGCTTGCACGCACAGGGCCCGGCGGAACGTTACTGCGGAACGTTACACTTTTTCGTGCGTGCAGCTGGTGTTTCACGCTCAGGCGGAACGTTACACTTTCGGAACGTTACACTTTTTCGTGCATGCAGCCGGTGTTTCATCAATTTATAAGACGTTGTCACGTCAAAAGTTTTGAAAATTTCCAGTCAGAAATCGGTAAAACAATGTAAAAAGACATTTTAACCAATATCAAACCATGTTAACGCCTGGTAACAGTGGTAACATTTTTTCATAGATCAGTACGGTCTCCTAAACTGATTGAATCCGAATGGAATTCGGTACGGCAGCGTCGATTTCACCTGATCTACAAACTGTGTGATGACCATTTTTGTTTCTTATCAGTTCTGAGAAAAATTGATAAAATGAGCACGCGCCGACTGAAGGATTAAATCATTCATTTTATCGCAAGTTTTAATACGTCGTTTTGCTCTAAATCCCCAGATATATCCACTTTATGCAAACTGATATATTATTGTGATCTGTTTCCAACTAAGAAGGTGTAGTGGCATTTTATAACAAATTGAATCAACTTTTTCAAAAATTTAAAAAGAAAATCAACCTTATTATGTACATAATTACGAGAACGATGTCAAAAAAATGTGTTTATTTTTGTAAAAAATGCTGCGTAGACGTTTCATTTTTGGGGATATAAAATATTTTAAAGGCGATACTTTAAAATGGCAATGATTACATTTACATAGATGCAAATTCATGGCTGCGCGAATTACATAATTGCTGCAAACAGTGTTGAGTGTTTTTATATTATTTATTTATTTTTTATCATATCTGTGGTCTGTAGTCATATATCTATAGTCTATACTAATATATAAAGCTGAAGAGTTTGTTTGTTTGTTTGAACGTGCTAATCTCTGGAACTACTAGTTCAAATTGAAAAAAAAATTTTTTGTTGGATAGCCCATTTATCGATGAAGGCTACGACCATTAGGAGCGGAGCATTAATGAAAAATGTTGCAAAATGTATCTCAAAAATAAGCTTCTATTCAGGTAAAATGCACTAACTAAATATACTCACATTAGCGTTGTCAGAATACAATGCCGGCTAGCTCAATCGGTAGAGCACACGACTGTCAATATCAGGGTCGTGGGTTTGAGCCCTACGTTGGGCGAATACAGTTTTATTTTTTTTTATTTTCTACGCTGCTTTCTTCTAAGGCTTACATTAAAATTTATTTTAATTTTATTTTATTAAAAAAAAATTATTAGTTAAAAAAAGTATAAATACTGCTTTTTATCGACAAAAACTTTTGAGCGGTAACTCCGATCATCATGAAATTTGAACACAACATTCATCTCGGTAAACTAAGATGAATGTGTGTACTCATGTTCCCTTCCCCATTCGTTCTTTTACACCCGGGTGAAACCGGACGGGACCGCTAGTTTTATTATAAAATACAAGTACATGGCACGTATATTATCTGTTAAAAAAAAGCTAAAACGCTTAAATGTCAAGTTTTCTCTAATTTTCCATATATTTGGATAGTTTCTCTTTAATTATATTTTACGTTACAATATGCAAGAAATTAATAAGAAAAACCGCAGGATTGTGGACAAAAAATTAGATTTATTTAGTACTTGAAAACGTCTAAATCTATAGACGAAACGTCGTACAGTACATAAATCTAATTTTGTGTTCACAATCCTGCGATTTTTCTTATTAATTATTTATTATTATCTCAATGGACACGATATCTAATATATATTATGCAATAACGTTTCATATGAAATCTATTTAGCAAGGTACATATTTTAAATATAATTATAGGTACATATACTTATATATTTGGAAAGAAATGGGAATTTCTTCGTTTCCAGTCTATTTGTATGTTAAGCATACTTGATAAAGGTGCCGATTAGATGGCAGTGCTGTCTCTTTTTATTGCCGTGAGAAATAGAGACTGATTAGATCAGGCATTCCTAACCTTTTTCACCTCAAAGCATTGACTATAGCAATATAAATAATTCGTCCCCCGCCCCAAAATGTTTCTGATTTTCAATAATATAAAAAAACTAAATTTAAAAAAAAATCATCAAAATTGAACCTGTACTTGCGAAGTTCGAAGTAAAAGGCTTCATTGAAGCGACTATACTTAACTAACTTGGCAAATATTGACAGCATAAGAACAGATGACTGTTTTTATTTTTAAAATATATCCGAAACTATATAAAGCTAAGAAAAAATACCTTTTTCAAAACTATCTTTGAAAATAGAATAATGAACCGTTTTTAAAAGTATACCGTTATAATGAACCGCTTTTTAAAAGTATACCTAAATCTAGTGTGCGTATGCGCCAATTTTTCCCAAAAACAATAGTGCCTTCATATGTGCATGCTAATTAATATCTTTGCAAAATTTGGTTTCAATCCGCTCATCCATTTGACCTGGATCGTGCTCACAGACGAACAGATGTTTTTCAAAAATATGTTTTTTTAGATTCCGGGAACTTCAAAACGAAAAATATTGTAAAATTTGGAAAAGTAAATTTTGACTTAAATTAGTACCATTTCCTACTTATGGAGTTGGAATGATAAAACAAACTATGTCGAGTCCGAGGCTCCTTAAAGAGGCACGTTAAGGCACATATGCAGCAACGTTTCCAAAATTAAGAAAACTATTGAATTGCCAACGCGTCTACTAAAGGGTTAACGTCGAAGCCGGTAGGTAAATGTTTAATATCAATCGACAAGTTACCATTTATGTGTGTCTGCATTTCGTGTAGCGCATCCGAGTGGCTTCTAAAAGGTGTGAACTGATATGTAGTGTTGTCATCAAATAATGTGTACACATACAGGCATAATATTATATTATAGGAAAACCTGATAGGTACCGTGACAAGCTACAGGACAGTCAAAATGAATCAACCATTATGTCAATAAACTTGGTGGGTGTCTATAAAAACTATAATTTTCGGGTTTTGCAAAAAAGGGGGAACTTGTCACGTGACTGCTGTGACGTCATATGTTTTTTCACGCTGGCAAACTGATAAGGTGATGTAAAGTTTTTTCGTTATTGTTGTTATAAAATATGAATTCCAAGTTCTACAATAAAAACACCTGAAAAAATATTTTTTACGTTCCAGGTTTAAAAAATAGGACAAAATGGCTTCAGCTTGCCCGCAGAGATCTGGCAGAGAAAAAATATTGGAATTTTGAGGTTAGAAACAAAGTAAATTCGAACTATTTACCTTAATAAATACACTTTCCAAGATGAAAACTCCTTCCAATCTTTTTCAAAGACAGTAGCAAGCGAATTACACAGAAATAATGAAGCGTTTTAATAGCACGAACAGCGTCTAAATGATGTTTAGGAACAAGTGACGTCATGCACTCTGATTGATGTTTGTTTTCACGTGATTTGAGAGTGTGATTTAATTCCGTTTTATTTATTAGATATTAATTAAATTCCTTAAAAATAAGGAAAAATATCGTGTTTTTTTTAGTATTTCTGTCATAGAAACTGCCACTTAAGTCCGGTCCTGTCTGGCCGATTTTGAATAAGTTGTAGCAGCACATCTTAATCTATACTAAAGGATTCAATTCCAAATTTGAAACGATTCTGAGATTTTTTCGGTATTTTTGGGCCCAATTTTTTTTAATCCTTAAATACTACCCTTAAAATAGCTCTATCGGGCCCATTTTAAGAAGATTTCCTGCGGTGACGGATTGTGTAAGTGCCTTATGACAATATACACTAAAAAGTTAACACATCACTTATATTGTAACTAGTGATGTGCCGGATCGTTAAAAATGCATATCCGCGGATACGGATCTGAATACGGATATTTAGTTTCAAGATACGCGGATACGTATCTTAACTTTCTTAGAGTACGCGGCGGTAAATATTGCACATCGACCTTTGGAAAGAGACTATCTATTATGGGAAAAAGTTATTGACCTCTCTAAGAGTTAACTCTCATAACAGATTGTCTCTTTCCAAAGATCGATGTGCAATATCTCATTATAAAGATAGTTTTTTAGTACCTTTGAGTTATGTACTATTGATATGGTACTCACTACGATAAATGTTTGCAATATAAAGATGCCAAATACGATTTTAAAAAATAAAAAATAATCTGAATGGAATTTAACAGTTTTTCATTATTACCTAATCACTTATATTTATAAAATTTCATCTATGAATTAAAAATTAATAAGGTAAAAGATCCGTCAAAAAACTAACGGATACGGATACGGATCTTTCTTCTCCCTCGGATATCCGCGGATACGGATATCCGGCACATCACTAATTGTAACTATGAATTAATGACCATTGACGTCGGATGTTTGAGACACAAATACTGTGATCAATCTCTAAGGTGGATACGTGAATAGAACCAGCCTGTATAATAGAACAGGTGAACCAGGTGATAGCATATATAGTTATAAAACAAACCAAATATAAAGCATGTAACAAATATACTACAAGAGTGTCCGCGACTGAAAGACGATAACGTAAGAAGGTTAGAGCAAAAACAGTGTCTCGCAATGTTGTATTGTATCTGTGTGGTGTCTGCGGCCGCGCGCTGTCTGACTCTGAACGAAGGTACCAACACGACAAACTAATGAGATAACACCATTGATAAATATATTTGAAAACAGAAAATTGTCATTAATTCAATTTCAAATAATCTTCATTAGAAAGATAGGATTAATCAATAACATTTTCTAAATGTTGAAATTAATCTTTCACTAGCGACTCATGTTTTGATTCTGTCATTATTTGTCAAAGTGACTTTGAATTACTAATTACTATACCCGTGTAATTAGTAGTATAACAATAATAATTATACTATTAGTAATGAGATTACTTATAGAATTTGATTATTTTAAGCGTCACAATGTCTGAAGTCTGAACTATTTTAATTTAAACTTCCAGTGTTTGCGTCCTGCATATCGGTAACAAATTGAAATTTTGTTAAACTAATAGAATTTTTATACTATATTTTAAATTATCAAACGGGAAATTAGACCAATGTAATGAACTAAAACTTTGTTCTTATCTAAATTCGTCTTTATTTAATAGGTACTTTATCAGGGTCTTTGTATAAACTTAGTTATAAACTTAGCTTTTTTTAACATTGCCATTAGTAGTAATTTTTTCTATACATCGTTAATAAATTATTATTATTATTGGACACATTAATCAATTAAAATTACATTCTCCTAAATGTCAATACACTGCAGCTATTTACCTAGATTTAGAAGAATGAGATTTATCATTACCTTTGAAAAATAATAAAAAATAGAGAATAGTTACTTCTTACCACAACAAGTTTATTAGTGGATGTACATTTCGAGAGCTATGCTCTCATCTTCAGCAATACACTAAACTCAAAAACACTAAAGTTTAGTGTATTGCTGAAGATGAGAGCATAGCTCTCGAAATGTACATCCACTAATAAACTTGTTGTGGTAAGAAGTAACTATTCTCTATTTTTTATTAGATTCAAACCACAGTGCTCTTAATATTTTTGTCATTACCTTTGAGTTTTGATAATTAAAATATTTTTTATAATCGGTTAATATAACTCTAATTTTTTTTAACTTATTAACGATGGGTAGAATAATTTGTCACTATTAACGACATTGTTAAAAATTTTAACAAACGTCGTGAATTAGAAAATAACAGTTTTAATTTATTTTATTAATCCAATTTCAGGTGACATTAAATGTTTGATATTCAACATGAACATGACGATCAATAATTTTAAATTATAAATAACCAAAAATAAGTACTAAATAAATAAACTGCTATATAGGTACACTTCATTTTTATAAGCTTTGAAAGATTCCGATTCAATCTTAAATCAGATTTTCAAATGTCGCTAAAATACGTGTTCTGAGCACAATCATTTCCTATTTAAAAAAAAGTGTAATAATACACGTACTTACATACTATACACAATATACATCTATATTTTATAAAATTAAATAAATACTTTACTTACATGTCTAAAATTACTATAAAATTACAAATAAACTTCATGTAAACAGGATTTTATCAAAATACGTAGATAAAAAACCGAATAAATGTATCATTAGGTCTATTTTCACAGCAAGATCTGGTTGGATACGCTTTAGTAATAAAATAAATATCTTTTTAAATAATGTTTTACGGACAATTACTGTTTGTAGATATTTTAACTGGATTTGGAATATGTTTTCACATAATTAGACAGCGTTCAGAACATCTAATTAGTTAAATGAGGAATTAATGAAGAAAATAAAAATTAATTAGGAGATAATCACATGCTATAAAGCTACATATTTTTTGGTAATTTCTATGATCATTTCTGTTTGAAATTTAAATTGGTACTTAAAAACTAGATAGTTTATATTTTAATCATGCTTTCAAGAAAATTATTATGGACCTTACGAAGTTATGCGTCGAGCTATCTCGCTAAAGCCTATTGATAGAATGAGATAGTTAAACGTATCAAGTTTCACCGTTTTTTAACACAATACAGCTGCACCTATTGACAATTGATTTAAAAATATACAGATTATATCTTAAACATCTTTAACGTTTTATAAAATCAATAGAAATAGCATAAAATAGGGGATTTAATCAAAATAAGTGCAGAAGTTTTGAAACTTTGAGAATTTTTAGAGTTCGATGCCTTAAATGAAACGAGAATTAATGCTAAATGTAATCGTAACAGCCAAAGCCGCCAAATTGGCAAAATGGCACCAAAAACAGTTTCTTTTAAATATGTCGCTACGGGTGTCTCATAGGCAAAAAATGCTTTTATATAAAAAAAAAACCGCAAATGCACTCCGGGAATGCCGGCAGAAGTGAAAACTTGAATATTAACGTCTATGTTAAACGACCAAAGCGCAGAAAAGTTTGACAAATAACTTCCAAGAAATTCCGTCTGATGTCGCCAAAACACAACTTATAGTGTAGTTAAAAACCATTCGATTGCATAGACAAGTCCCAAAAAAAATATATACCTTGCACATTAATACAATGGATTTCATTTAAAAAGTTTTACGAATTTTCTCTTACGAATTTTCGATCAGGTCACGTGTCCTGATACGAGTTTAACATTTTTTACCCATTACAAAAAAAGTGTACAACGCCGCTAAAGAAGTTTTCACTTCAAAAATAGAACAAATTTTCTATAAAATATGTTTTTTACATTTTATTCTCTAAGTTGAATAATTTCGCTGCAGCAGCCGTGCGAAGTCAAGTATTATTGAGAAAATTATAATTTATCAATAATTATTCAAACTTACAAAATTTTGTATGCTTGTTTGAGACGGATTGACCTAATGGTTCTGAAATTTTTAGCCTTTTTTAAATAGTCTTAAATTTGGCACGTGCAGCCACTCTGAAATTTGAACAACTGTTGAATATTACTGTTTTCTATAAAATATTAACATCTGATAAAAAATTCCTAAGGAAAGTGATTAACGGTTGAACTACCTTACTTTAGCCTCGTTTTAAATTTAAGTATTAAGCGAGTGTTTATTTATGTTCTTCTTTAAGATTTACCAGATGAAAGCTTAATGATATTTAATTTTCGCGTCTCCACTCAACACATATAATCTGTGTTTACATACATACTGTATATTGAATTTATGGATGTGCATATTATGTATGATTAGACTATTTTATACACGTTGAGCTCCCGCAATCGTTCCTATGAAAATAAGCAAGGGTTTTGATATTTTCCACACGTCCTTCACATAGAGTATAGACGATTAATGGCTATAGGATAAAAGCGTTTAAGTTGGAGAATTTCATGAGCTTTAAAGTCACTTATATTTGGTATGTTTTTGTATCTAGAAACATAAATAATCTAAATATTTAGGTTAAAATTAAAAACAATAATTTGAAGTTAAACTTTTTAGCGAGGGCAGCGAGTCCAAAGAATTTTGAGACGGAAATCAAAACGAAATATTAAAACACTGACAGTGAAACCTTTAATCGGCGCCGACGTGTCACTTGATATACGGTAATAATAATTGTACCTACTTAAAAATGAAATGAAGTTTCACTTCAACCGTGCGCTTTTGCGGATAAGACACCCATAATTTTTAAAGTAAATTTGCTTTCGAAATACATTATTATTATGTTATACCCTTGTGATTAAAGGCAGCTTTTTAATAACTATTTCTAGGTTCGCTTACTTTTGGGAAATTCAAATGCCGTTCAAAAAAAAAATTACGTATCAATTCGCTTTTATTCAATGTAGGTATTACTGATATTTCCCTATAGTAAAGGTATCAACTGGATTATTATATATATTTATAAATTATTAGGGAATTGCTGAAGCTCTTTGCATGTTTTTTCCCTGTATTTGTATTTGTCCCTCTCAAGGCGATAAATAATAATATGAATCGATGTTTTATGATGACAATAAGTATATATTATATAATTTATATATTCTTTGGTAAAGATTATTTGTTCCTGGAATTTTCATACCTGCTAATTATATAATATATTTTACTACATTCTTAGAATAGGAATTTTAACAATTTGAAAAAGATATAATTCAATAGACAATTTAATTTAGGCATTTGTACTCAGTTGCACTTGGTTATAATCTGTGATGTTGAGCATAACCTATAAATCAAGTTCCTACGCAACATATGTTCCTAACCTATAACACACAGCACGCGCCATATGCATACATAAACAAACTTATGTATTGCAGCCTACAGGTTCGCATAGATCCATCCACACATACTAATGCCACACTATGCGCATAGTTCAAATTGACCCGTTCTGCATACGTCACAGTGAACTATGTTGTTCTCAGCTACTCTACAGCTGGGCAGGGATACCCAATCTACAATATTCCTGCAAGCGGTGTTTCAATATTGATACATTTTACAACGTTTAAGGAAGTACCCTCGATAAATGAATTAAAAAACAGAAAATTACGAAAATTTGCAAATATGTCAAAACCTTTTCAAAAATGACTCAGTTAAATTTTTGTGATTGTTGGTTGACTTTGAAAAAAGATATTGATAAATATAATTTTATTTCGCTGCACTTAACATGGAGTCTTATGGAAATCTGTGATTTTGACGCACTCCATCATTTATTACGTTGGAATTGACAAACAGATTTTGATAAAATTTTCAGGAAATATAAACGAATATTCTATGAACATTTTTCTTTTTCCAAAACGTATAAAGCTTGCTTATGTTAATAGAAATAACTAAAACAAAGCCGAGCTTTTTATCAATTCATAAACAATATTATAGTTTGTGGCGCGTCATTCAAAGGTAAGTTACGAAACTGCAGCAGTTTTGATATCGTAAAAACATACGTAAATTGAGTAAATGCTAAAAGCATAGTATTCCAAAAAAATGATAGTATAATATTATTTCCAAAATGACGGGAATAAAGAAAAGCATTTTCATAAATTAATGCGAATTTGACACCGCGTGCTGACTTATGATGCTTACATAAGCACTTGTAACTATGGCAAGGCATGCGGTGTTGCCAAATTATATACTACGTTACTCAAGTAGAAGACTGAAATTATTTGACTTACTGCGTACCGAGGGTACTTCCTTAACAGAAATAAAATGAATGAAACAATAAGTTCCTCAACGTAGAAAAACAAGGAATGTCCATTTGGGTATTTTTCTCTTGACGGAAATTTGGGAAGAAATATTCCATAACCTTAAATTTTTACAAACATTTACGACACTCCGCAATTTTAAAATCTAAGAATTGGGTTAAAATGATGAGTTTTTTTCTGATAATTTTGAAAAAGTATAGAATTATATTATTGTAATGGCCATATTCACCGAACGTATGTAGTTATTTTTTCGGTTCATTTGTTTCATTCCTCCGAATAAATAGCGATAATTCAATTCACTAATTATAATTATGTTAACTGTTTACTCGGGTATAAATATTTACTCGCCTGAGAAAATAATAATGGCCGCCACACAGATCATAACACCTAACCTATAAACGTATAGTATTATATCTGCAGTTTGCTCTTGTGTGTGTTGTTTATTAACTTTTTGTGAAGTGTATAGTTGTAAAACATTAAAGTTAGTAGAAGTTTTGTGTGCAATTTAGTTAGGATAAAACATTATTATTATTTTAATGAAACTTTTTTTGGCGTTTACACTAACGCCATTGGTTGGATTTTTGGGTGACCGTCAGAATATTCAACAAAAATACCAAGGAGTATAGTGCAGTGTGTATTTATTCTTCAACTAACTATTTTATTGTAACGAATAAATTTGTTTAAGATTAGTAATTTCTATCTTTATAGTGTTCAATGAATATAACTGGTATATAAAATACACATTTTTGAAGTATATAAAACGGTGTTTTTTATTATTATGCTAATCTTTGAGTTAGTTGACATCAGGAAACGACAAAAACAAAACAATTTTTATATGTCGCATTTGTTAAAAAGTAAAAAAAAATCGTACTTAACCCTGACGTAATTTGTATATACGTAGGTATTTATTTATGTACATAATGACAGGACATACATATATATCGTTTACCTACGTACATACTTTAAGAACAAATATTATACAACCAATGTTTGTTATGTTTAAATTGAAATCCGGAAGTGGCGCCGGTTGCTGCCGCCGCCCGCCATGTTAACAGCAACATGGCCGATTGTTTGTGTAAATGACACGACGCACATGCAACTGTTCTCGACACCCGCGTCACGATCACACTACCGATGTATTGAATGTTTTGTTACGGTAAGGTTATGAACACAATGTTTAACTTTATATTCAAGTACTAGCGTGACCTGTGCGAATTATTCGCACTAAATAAGTATAATACTTATCACTTAACAAAATTATTTTTTAAATATGATTGCAGGTATTCAATTCGTTTCTTATTTTGCACACTGCTTATAACGTTCTTCTTTTTGTTGTATTACAATATGAAGCTCAGATGACAGATCGAAGAAATATTTTACTAAAATTGTCATATAGAGGCGCAAGTAGCAAAAGCGTTGTTCAGCTTTGCCCGTCAGATGGCAGTATGCAGTATGTATTTACAATATGGAGGTTAGATGACAGATCGAAGTGTTAACATAGCAATGTTTGATTTTACAACTTTTACAGCTTGATCATTAAAATAAGTTAGAATGAATTTTAACCTCTACAAGTCGAATATTTCCTTACAAAATCCGAAAGTCGAAATGTGTCCATCGAGTCTCAGTCTTTAATAACTTACTGAAATATAAAATTGTAACAGCATTTATACTATCTAGACGAATTTTCGTAACATATTTTACTGTGTAATAGCCATGTACTGACCTTTTGTATCCAACTTTATTGGCTATGCAAATAAATTATTATTATTATTATTATTATTACCTTCTATATAATATTATATAAAGAATTTTAGGTATAGCACACGCTTAGATTACCAGAATAAGAAAATTGTTTTCATGCAAAATTCCTGATTTTCTACAAAATTTTTGGATACTTCATTTTTTATACATCAAATGATACTGTGTAAAATGATTTTGAATTAAGAAGTCTAGGGCGGAGCTCAAGCTATGAAAAATGTGTTAACTGTTTCTATTAATAAATGTTTTGATTGAAATGATTTATTTTTTCATCACATTTTCCAAAATGCTGGACATATCACAATTTCGAGCGTACTCCGGACAAAACTTGTGGCAACTCTATATACGCGTCAGAAAAAAAGGTTTGACAATAATTGGTAGGTACGTAAAATATCGAAGTTTAGAAAAAATGTTCCTGTTCATTGTTCCTAGGTTTTTCTTTCATCCTGGTATTTTAATTCGTTTTTGTGTTTATCGGAGAGTTACAGAACAAATTTTAACCAAATGTAATGTGTGAAACAAAACACGGCGTATCTTTTTATCTAAAACGTTGGAATAAAATTGAACACAGTTTTTTATACAAAAAGACGTAAACTATTGAAAAACAGATAGGCAACAATAAAAGTTTTCTTTTCTAGTAAAATGCAAACAATGTTGTAGCACTCGGGTGGTCTGATGTGTATGGGCATTGTATTCAAGTTGTATTGTAGCGAAGCTACCTGGAAACCGTCTCAGCAACAATACAACAATGACCAACTCCCGCTCTCCTTAACAATGGCGGTTATAACACCGCAGCGCTTCGCGTAGCGCTCCGGTGGCCACGGCAGAATTTAACTGCGAAATACACTCGTTTAATGAGAATCTAATCAACTACTTATATAGTGTAGTTTATTCATGTTTTCATTATTTTGTTATTGCAGAATGTGCTGAGAAAATCTTTTTGTATTGCGAAGGAATTGGAGTAGAAAATCTACTGTTATTTAGCTGCAGGAATATTATTGATGTATAACTGACAAAATAAACTAGGGTTACCAGATGGTCTGAATGAAAAAACGGGACATTTTACAGACACCCCCCCCCCCCCTGTTGATAATTGAAGAATGGAAAAATATTTTTGAAAAAATTTGTTGTAAAAAAATTATTTTTTTTTATTCCTATCTATCAGTTCCCAATTTTTACACTTCTATCTCAGTACCGAGCAACTGTCAGGAACGAAAAATCCTCCGACCCTAATAATAACTTTAAAAAACCCTTCTTCAGACAAAAATTGATGAAACATCTGAAGTGTGCTGTGTGTATCAATCCACAATCGATATCTATCGAAATCGTGTAATTTAATATGAGACGAACACGATTTTGAATAATTTGAGGATAGAAATATAGTGAAAAAAGAGACTTAATTATAGTGGTCAGTATGTTTATTTGTTCATAACACATCAATCATGTGTAAAATATACTTCGAGACACAAATTTCAGTCGGGTCGATTTGATTAACAATATTTTTTCGAGTCACTGATTTTTTGCAATAGTTTCGAATGTTCAGGCTCGAGTAGAGAAACCGGGACATTTGCATAGATTTTGAAAAAATTCCGGGACACCGGGACAGGAGGGCGAAAACGGGACATGTCCCGGAAAACCGGGACGTCTGGTAACCCTAAATAAACGTATTTTAGAATGGAATATGAACATTTCTTTACTCTTATTTCCACATTGCCTTGGTTTTTAGACAGAACTAAATAAAAATATACAAAGAAGTGAGTACTAAAATATATGTATTAGCTTTGAGCAGTTCTTTACAGGCGTTTTTTGTCCGAGAATATTTTTTACGCAAATGCACCATAGTTAATACTTTTCATGTGCCGCTCGACTGAATACTTGACCCGATCGACTAGTACCAAACTATAACCAGTGTGTTATATATGTCACCGTAAAATTGTAAATATCGTTAGGTTGTAATCTGTCTCGCGAGATTGTGAACTGTCGAAAGATTGTGAACCTCAACGTACTGCTTACAATTTAATGTATTATTATTACGTTGAGGTTCACAATCTTTCGACAGTTCACAATCTCGCGAGACAGATTACAACCTAACGGTATTTACAATTTTACGGTGACATATATATTATATAATAATACGATTTGCCTCCGGGCAAATCCGGGGTGGACAATAATTGTTGGAGTTCCAAACCTACCCCAAGAAATAACTCAAATCAACTGGTAAAAACCGCATTAAAATCCGTTCAGTAGTTCTCGTGGTCTTAGCGGACAAACGCGAACGGGAACTTTACTTTAAATATGTAGTGATGATAAACATTTTTTTTCTTTAGCGAACGGATAGAAGAAAATGCCCCAAGCTAGAGTGTGGTGTCGTATTTCATCTCAGGTGTTCTAATTAGTTTTATCAATAGACATCAGTACGTGCTATAGTTAGCATATTTAAGTCAATTTGTGCGTCGTTAAGATTCTAATTTCACGCTACTCTCCGCGGTTCATTAAACTTACGCGATCTCTTTACCATTCCTCTTTTTAATTAGATAAAAACGGGATAAAAAATATATCACAACAAGCAATTTCCTTGAATGTGAACTTGACATTAAACGATGCACGCAGGACCGTGTTTAGATTATTTTATTTTAGAGGTGAACTATTATTCATTCAGGTTGTGTATTATTGTCTTAATGGCTATATTCACCGAACGTTATTTATTCGGTTCATTTGTTTTTTAGGTAGCTGTTCCTCCGAATCAATACCGATAATTCAATTCACCAAACAATTATTTTTACTGCAGGTATAAATCTATTCTATGTCTTACTTCGAGGGTATACATTTTTATTCGCCTGATAAAATAATAATGGCCGCCACATAGATCATAATACCTAACCTATAAACGTGGAGTATTATATCTACAGTTATTATATCAACTGATTGTTAATGTATTGTTTATTAATCTTTTGTGAAGTGTATAGTTGCTAAACATTAAAGTTAGTGGAAGATTTATGTGCAATTGGGTTAGGATAAAACATTATTTAGTGAAATTTTTCATTAATTTTTGACGTGATAACGTCTTATAAATTGATGAATCACCAATCTTCTAAATTGATAAAACACCGGCTGCATGTTCGAAAAAGTGTAACGTTCGTAACGCGTAACGCGTAACGTTCCTAACGTTCCTAACGCGTAACGTTCCGCCTGACCCTGTGCGTGCTTTTTGCTAATTTCTCGCTCAATTTAAATCAGATCGGTTTGAAACCAGTCTTAAACGAAAGAGGAGAACATTTTACATAGATTTCGTATAACAGAATTTGCCTAAAGAGTTTTTTTATACAAATTTATATAGAAAAATAGCTGTATAAATGCAACATGAAAACGGCTGAATTTCTAATGTTTAATTCAATTTTTTGACATTAGTATTTTGTGAAATGCAACGCCTTCTAAGTTAAGTATTGGAATAACTAATTATTATTAAAACATAATACTTTGACAGTTGCAAACGTCACTTTTGACATTTCTTATCATTCCGACACCAAGGATAAGCGGATTGAAACCAAATTTTGGGAGGTTTAGGTTATGTATTACGGAATACGTTATCACGTAAAAGTATCGTCCGTAAACCGACTTTACAGACAACCATTTTTTTAATTATTCAAACTTTCAACCTTCCGTGAATTCTATTAGATAATAAATAACTTAATACTAATTAATTTTTATATTTTTTAGATATTTCTGAAGAAGATCCAAATCCGGATCGAAACGTCATCTTGTGTTATATTGATTTGTATTTTTATTATTTTTTGTCAATATATGGTCTGAGAAAAATTGGTCGACAATTTTATTTATTTTTAGCATAATGCTATCATCAATTGGTGCCCAAACATGAAAGTGGAAGTCTTATTTTCGAATTAAAATAGAGTTCCCGTCAAATTCGATATGAAGGTGAGCCAATCTTCATGAGCAAAGCCAACGTTCAAAGTAATTTATTATTACTAAATGCTTACAAGGCAATCACAAACAATAATTCATAATGCTCCCAATTTCAGATTGTTTTGTGGAGTTTAACTTGTTAGTATTTCCATGTAGGTGAATATATTTTGAAATATTTTATATTATATTTTTGCAGGATTTAGCGTTGCTAGTAAACTTTTATCTGTTCGTAATTTCATTCATAAGTTATTTTTTTAATGTCATGCATTATAGACATAAATGTCTAATAATAATAACAACAGAACGGTGAATTTATAAATATAGAGGCGGTCCAAGTTAATCGTAAAATAAGATTTACAACTACCGACATTAAAACAAGTGCTTTTTATTACTTAAAGTACGAGTAAGCTATACAAAACATGTACAGGTATGAGGACTCCGTACGTATCATATCTTTATCTTATCATTGTTAATTGTCATGTAAGGATCCTACGACAACATGACCTTGAAGTATAAAATTCGAATTAATAACAATCCCTTTAGAGTTTAGAATAATCGATTTTAGGTTTGAACTTTTTCCGAAAAATCTCGTTACATATTAAGCAAGACGGCGAGAGGTTTTGCGTGTATTTTTCGGGCACAGGCGAGATTATTGTTGGAATCGCTTCGTTTTAGGGTGTAGTTCAACCCCCTAAGTTTGCTTACAAATTGTTGGTGTGCTTGATTTTATAATTGACAATTAGTGACGAAAATAGTGCTGTTTTCTCTATTTCCTTTAATATTTCCGTTCCTCTTGACTTTTAGTATAGCATATGCATTGAGAAAGTTGTTCCTTATGAAATTTCCTAAAAAATGAGCACTGACAGAGGTCGCTAAGTGCAATTGTTAACTTGCAAATAGCCCCGAAAGTTTTTCACTATTTTTTTACTAAGAAATAACCGCACATAGATGGTTGAAAATTTTTAAAAATGATGTCTATGTTGACCCAAACATGCATGAATAATAATTTTAGCGTCATTGGTCAATTACTTCTCGAGTAATTAACGATCACTTTTTTTTGTGAAAAAAGGTAAATAGTTTAAAAATCAACATGGGTGTCATTTTCAAGGTTTGTCGGGACATTGATCACGTGAAATTCATCAATTTTGAAATTTATTCTCAATCGCGTGCAAAGCTCCTGGTAACGGCTAGTTTCTACATACTTCCATTACTGCAATCGAGTTTTTGCCACTAATAAAATAGTAGGATTTTTACTAGCTAAATCATTGACAAACACCTCAATACTATTTGGTATTCATTGAGTGCCTTACAAACATAATTTTTAAGGTAATTTATTATCCAGTTTAATAAAAACTTTCGACAATATAGCCACCAAAAAAGAAGTTAACTGTGGTCAGTGTCTGAATAATCTATATTAGCTGTCACAACGTAGCATCATAATATTTAGTGAACTCTTTAACATTAAGTTTATTTTGCTATTAACCTTTTATTAAATGATAAATGGAAGTAGGTGTTTGGTGACATTATTTGATGACGTCATATATTTACTATAATACAATATACATTGTACTTGTATTTATATAATATTGTAGGCGTGTTTTATTGTATTCGTATCGCAGTAGGCGTGGCACATATTGTACATGTAATTAAAATTTTTACTGATGTTATCATTAATGTGGTAGTCTCACACAATCGCACGTATGCTGAAGTATTGTGATTGTGTATGTCCACGCACACACGTACCCCGTTTTACGTGAAACCTCATTGGAAGTGCACAGCGTACCGAGGAAATACTTGCAAAATACATATTATACAGTTTAAGAAATAAGTTTTTGTTTTTTTATTACACGCTTTATATTAGTTTCACTTGTAAGTTTGTATGTAAGTAAGTATGTTTGTAAACTCGTTTGGACTACAGCAAGTGGTTTATATAGTGGTATAATATGCCAGCACTGTAAGTACACTGGCTAGCCGTGCGGTCTAAGGCACGGGTCTTCGCTGACGTCAACTCTCGGAATCACGGGTCGTATCCCGTTCACACCGAAAAAAAAATTGTTTATTTTTTTTTAAATAAGCTTAAAACAATAATGAATAAAAAATACAAGTATTATTGTGAAAAAAGCGTGGGGCGCTCGATGTACGAAAATGTGGAACAAAGCGCCCCACGATTTTTTCACAATAATACGTGTATTTTTTATTCATTATTGTTTTAAGCTTATTTTAAAAAAAACTTTTTTACTTTTTAGTTCGATATAAAGCGTGTTTTTTAGTTTTTTTTAAACTATATTTATTTTATTATTCACGATAATAAAAATATACATCTGTAGTCTCAAGGCAAAGTCCCGTGTGACAATTTTTTTTTCTTCACCGTACCTATTGTTAAAGTAAATGAACTACGTTGATCCCAAAATGTTTAACGATCTTCCACAGTCTGGTACAGCAAACCAATTTAAAGCACGGATAATTAAATAAAAGATTCTTTCCACGATCACCTATAAAATAATAGCTTTCTATTCCTGTATATAGGTTGTAAAATGTCCCATTTTTACATATTATGTCACTATGGAAATATGTTATTATTATCAAGTATTCACAGAAATTGTTCGAAGTTGTCCCCGTTTTGTTGGACACAAAGATGCGTGCGCCGTAGCCATGCTTCTGTACATGCTTATAGGAGCGATAATAACAACTTATTTCCATAGTGACGTAATATAACTCCAGGACCGACCACAAAATTAAAGAAAATTTAATAAAATTTATTTAAACTTCGAAAGGCTGTTTCTCTCTTATTTTTGAGTTTTGATAAAAAAACTATTTGAAATATTTGCCCGTCTATTTGATTTTTACACGCTGTAAAAAAAGCATCAACTTAAAACTCACCCTGTATAATAGCTGGCAGATTCTCGCAGATGACCTCAGCTGTTCAGCGTCTATAATTTAAAGTCTCTCGCTCTCTCTCTCTCTCTCTTTCTCGTAGAAGTTTAAAAACTATAGTATACCTACATAATGAAGCGATATGGCGATCTTTAAAAATAAAGTAGAAATTTTATGGGGGTAATAGTAAAATACTTATAGTTTTTACAAAGCAGGTTATACATTTAAATGCAAAATAATTTCATTAAAATAAAATTCTAATAAAGCACGCACGGTAGATAGTGAGTTTATCAGCTAATTTAAAATTTACATTAGAAACATTTTAAAAGCATACATCATGTTAATAATAACACTAATGTTTTCTAAGGGCTTTCCATTTCCAAATAGAAATAGAACATACAAAATGACTAAAATTTACAATTAATTAAATACTATAACTATCTTAAGTACTTCTTTTTTATTAGCTACAATTTTTTTATACAATTTATAAATTCTTACTTTCTAGAATCTAGACAATGATTTTCATAAGTTCAGTGACGTAACTACAAATTTGGGACCCTTGGCGTTGGAATGGTAAAATTAACATTTAAGAAATCAATTTTTCATTAAAGGCATACAGCTATGATTTCTATTGAGCAGTGTAAAATATTTAAATTGGTATTCGGGCCACATGCGGCCCGCAGATCTAGCACCGAATATCACCGGTGTTTTAATGCGATATATATCTGTGTACACAACACACACAGTTTCCTGTTTGTTACACAGGGCCATAACCCCGCCGTCTGCATCCGTACAAATCTTTTAAGACTAAACACCTACACGTGACTCGTGAGCAGGGTGGCTAAATACCAAAATCTCCAAGACATTCGCGAGAACGTGGTGGAATGAAATAAGGGCGCATACATACCTTGACTCATACCTCTCCGCGCACCAATTCCAACCAGGCGCTCAGTTTTACTCAAAACTACAACACGTTCGTTTCCTAAAGTTTTCTTTGTAAAACAAAACTAATTTATGTCGTTATTCTGTACGATCAATATAAAAATTAACAGCTTTGTTACATTTCTGTCTCATTTTAACTTATGTTAAAGGACCCCGCACAAACCTTATGGGATTTGGTTCTCGGTTAAATTGATCGAAAATGGTTTTAAAAACCAATAGCTACATATAATTTCAGTTCGGTGGTTGAGACGCAAAATAAAGAAAAATACAACAGTTTTTAGTATCTAATAATTTTTTTAGCTTTAATCTATAAACTTTTTAAGGCCAAAAAGTATGTTTTCGAGTGCACTGAATCCGAATATAACATTATTTTTTTTATACACGGTAATACCTACCAACATAACCTAGTTTTTGATTGTTTTTCTCTGTTTTCGCGTAATTAAGTCATATTCGGATTCAGCGCACTCGAAAACATATTTCTCGTGCTTAGGATTTTTTTATTTAAGTTATGACCTATTTATTAACTTATTTACGCATAAGCTGTACTCGTACATGAATGAAAAATTAAGAAATTAATATTCGTTTCGAAGAGAGCATTTTTCTACGCTAGGCCTGTGCTTAAATTGTTAATAATAAACTGAAAATAATTTCACCAGTTTTTATATCAGAACCTGGGAGCTTAGAGATCACAATAACCGAGTCAAAGTGTAGGGCTAATGTTCACTTTGATGGTGGACAAGTCTGCGTCTCATTTAACAAAAAAAAAACAGTGGTGAGGTTTTAAGAAACCACGACGCAAGTGAAACTTTTATTGGATTGTAGGCGTTGGATTGTAGACACTTATCCATCACGATTAATATTATAAACAACAATATTCACATGAATACACGAATAAAAACATGTAAACACTGTACAGCACTTGCCCGCATGACAGACTGACTATGTGTTATACATACTACACGGTCAGCTGATGCTAACCAAGGGCGCCGCCATATTGGCCTTGGCTGCTCTACCAAGCGCCTACTCCGAACGCCTTTCACTTTACCCCTACTCTGCGGCCGCCTGTAATGCGACATGCAACAGACGGCCAGAAAAATTCGGGGCGATAGAATAAAAGTTTCACTTTAAAAAAAATATGCAAACTGAAAAAAATGTGCCTGTAATGTTTAACTTGTAGTAAAATAATATATTTTACAATACTATATCCATGATACTCAACCTGTAACACGCTGAAGAAGGTAAATTGAATATGTCCAGTTTATTTCCTTTTTGAAATTAAACAATTCATATAAGAAAATATCAGAGCTTTAGTAGAATCAAGTTATGCAGGGGTAAATAGCATGAGACAGAAGATATTACAACAACATTAGTGTATACGAAATATTTAAAGGAAAGACAAAGATATCGTTATAGAGAGCTAAGATCTGTGTAAAGTCTGCACAGAATTCATTAGACTGGCATGTATGGCGCATATCTAGAAGGTTTACAGAGCTATACTACTAAAGAGCTGTATGTATATATGTATTTGGAGCTACAGGAGAGCTTGCGAAGACATGGCTTCAGAGTTAAGCTGGTGAGAAGGGCGCGAAAATAGATATTAAATCCTCTGTCAGACATTCCAACATTTATAACATATATGAGCTTACATGAAGATAGTGTCACCGGATGTTGCCTCTATCCCCGTGTACACTAACTGCTTACAATTCACTTTCTCCGACTTTGGTTTGTATTTGTATTTAGAATTGATTCTAAATCTTAAGATACTGCACTGTTACATTATAGATATGGAGCAAGCTGTGATATAGAAAAATAACAGTTTTTTATCAACTAAAATTCATAGTTATACTCATGATCATTACGAATTATAAGATATTTTTGAAAAGTATAAATAATTAAGAACACAAAAAATAAGATAATAAAGACAAAAAATTTAGTAAAAACAAAACTCCTTTTGTGCGAATCCTTAATTTTATCTCGATTTAATTACTGCGATGTTATTTATGGTTGTAGAATTTCTCAGGAGGATAAACAAAAATTGCAAAAAATGCAAAATGCTTGTTTTCGATTTGCCGTGAATATTCGTAAAAGAGACCATGTTTAAAAAAAAATGAAAGAAGTCGGTTGGCTCAAAATGGAAACTAAAAAGTAAAAAATATTTTTTTTAAATAAGCTTAAAAAGCGTGGGGCGCTTTGTTCCACAATTTCGTACATCGAGCGCCCCACGCTTTTTAAGCTTATTTAAAAAAAAATATTTTTTACTTTTAAGTTCGATATAAAGCGTGTTTTTTAGTTTTTTTTAAACTATATTTGTTTTTCACTTTTTAGTTTGATATAAAGCGTGTTTTTTAGTTTTTTTTAAGCTATATTTATTTTCCACTTTTTAGTTCGATTTATTGTCAAAAATTTTCCGAAAATTTTTTTTTCGGCGTGGACGGCTACCCATTGTACTTACAGTGCTGGCATATTATACCACTATATAAACCACTTGCTCTAGTCCAAATGGAGATTACAAACATACATACAAACTTACAAGTGAAACTAATATAAAGCGTGTAAAAAGAAATGAGCTTTATGTATATAAAAGCTTATAAAAAAATTGACCATTGATTCAGAAACTATTAAATATTTTTTTATCATTGTTTAATGTATTATAAACACAAAAGCATTAATTTATTGTAACGTATTTAACACATAGCGAGAAGTTTTATGGATGGTCCACAGTTAAACTGGCTTTGAAATTTTTTCAAAGTGTCTAGTCCCGCCCTGTTAAATGTTCTGAAGCAAGTAATGTCAGCGAAACGTAGACTTGCCAACATGTTCTGTGGTTTTAATCATCGGCGCAATAATCAAGGGAAACTTTAATCACTATTTACGATAGGTATTGTGAGTTGAGAGTAATTTTACAGCTTTTCATTTGAACTGATATAATTCGTCACTTAGCAATACGACTTAATACATGTTCACAACTACATAAAAAAAATATTCCCGTCATGAGTATCTTTTATGTGTCTGTGGACACAATTAAAAAATCACTTATGTGGATTTTTAAATTTTGTAACTCTATCTGCGTGTACTTTAGTATGAAAATGTCTCAAAAATTCTTATTTTAAAAGTCAATATGCAAATTAAATCTACTAGATCTCGTATGGCGTTTTGATTGTTATTTGTTCTAACATATGGTTTTCTTTTCAATATCTATTTGTTAATCGATACCTCTAACGTGGACAAATATGGAAAATTCAATTTAAGTTAGTAGTTTTAGCGATTTATTACCTTAACGTAAAAGTCTACCTGAAATATCACAGTTTCATTTTTTTGAAGTAAAACATTGGGGTAAAATTGATTCGTGAGTTTGGATACGTAATGAATGTGTAATCTACATAAACCATTACTATAGAAACCGGCTGTAGAACATTAACTAAGGTAACGGCGAAATAGATCAGTTGCCTCGTAACCTAAAGGTCGTAGATTCGATCCCAGCTGTCCGATCGGTGCCATTATTTATTTATTTTCTTTATTTGACTATTTCACCTTCTATAATGTATAATGTAAAATACAGTCTTTTTTTGTTGACGTGATAACGTCTTATAAATTGATGAAACACCGGCTGCACGCACGAAAAAGAGTAACGTTCCGCAAGCGAGAGCGCGATATAAGCGATAGTCTCTCTCTTCTCGCGTGACGTCAGAGAGTAGTGTGCGTTCAACACTTTTTTCGGCTGTTCCAGCGAAAGCTACATCTGACAGATGGCCAGATAAATTATACGGTTTGTTAACAAATATATAATATATATATATTCTTTTAAATGTCTTTTATAATTGCTTAAAAATATGTATTTTGCTTTGGTTGATCAAATTATTAGTCGGTAAAAATAAAGTTTGACAGCTACTAAAATTTAGGTTATGTATTATTAAATATGATATTCAAGCGGAATACGTTATTACGTAAAACTATCGTCCGTAAACCGACTTTACAGAAAACCAATTTTTTTTAGCACCATTTCAAAAATCCACCTGATTTGTGATTTTAGGATTAGCCTATGTAAGTTAGTAGTTTATTTTTCACTGCAATAACAAGAAAGTAGGTACTATTGTCGATAAAAAAACACACTTGCCTCGAGGTACCTTCCTATACATGATATTCACAAACGACGAATCGAATGAAATTCATTCTTTAAAATACGTGTTAATTATTTATAAACATTTTAAATATACGAGGTTCAAAACCGTCTTTTCATCAGAAACACCGCAGCTTCTTGGACTTATTATGTAACCACCCAATCCAGTATTGTTGTACTATAGTTCGGGATTGTCCTTTAATCAAAGAATTCGCATATAGTTACCGTGTAGTCTAATTTAACTGTATTTTATACCGATTTTTGACCAATTCTCTTATTGCAAATGAATTTAGTCTGATTCGGCGTATGCAATGCGCCTCTGGCATGTTACATAATATATGTTACACGTATCTTACTTTTAATAGGAACGAAAAATGGAAGAGTGGATCGTTAAATGAGCTAATTGATAATCATTTTATTTTATCAAAATTTTAAATAAGCAATTTTGTCTTGAGACCACAGATATGTATATTACTCTTGACACAATAATTGCAAAAATTATAAATGCATTTCTTAAAATCCATAAGTAATTAAAAATATAAGTGGTTATTAAATTTTATTTGTTAATCATGAATCCATGAGTTTTATGTTTTAATTGTATGTTTCATTACGTTTTCTTAGCCCTTCAAGTAATGTAAACCGTCTCGTTTCGCCTTGACGAGGAATGCTCAATCCCGTTCTCGTCTCGTACCGATTTCAAGACGAGAAATTTTAGCTCGCTTGTCTTGTTACTTTTTCGAGGGTGCTTTATAGCTTATGTCCCTCCAATATTAATGAAAAAAATTTGAAATCGAATGAGTAATTTCGGAGGTTACCTTCCGCAACACACAAACTCACAAAATTCACACTCTCTCTATAATATTAGTACCTATAGATTATAAAATAATAGAAAACACTTGCTTTTTTCGTCTTTCATATTAAACTAACAACTAATTCCATATAATTTTAATATATCACAATTTTTGCAATAGATTATAAACGGTCCCCAACAGTCATAAATGTATTATAACCAACTTTATTGAGATTCATCCAATTTTGTGTCTTGTCTCGGCGAGATCTCGATAATTTTATCTTGATCTCATCTTAGAATTCAAGAAACTGTTAATCTTAATTCGATATTTTCATCTTAGCGGAAACTTTCAAATTTAATGATATTCCGTAATATAAACCAGAATTTTTCTAATTTAGATTTGGGAAACTACATTCCTTTAAATATTTAACGTAATTTATTTTAGTTAGATATTTTATCAGAAACGTGCATATTTTCCAAAAATATAATGTTAAAAAAATTGATGTACAAAACAGAGTTAAAACATCTGCAGTATAAAAAAATACCATGGCGCATAGCACACATATTTTAACTAACAGCACCAGATCTAATTTCGACATTTCAATTACCTGAACGCGTCTGGTGTCCCATGTAAGATGATTTTAACTCATACCACACAACATCTAATTAACTTTTAAAAATATCACAGGATGACACGTTTCTATACCTATAATGTAGACCAGTGTTGCCATAAAAAATAACAAAACCATTACCAGCTTCCTCTGTAAGTCCCTGTAACAAAAATCAAATTCTGGATTTTCCAAGGTGGGCAAAATTATGAGTTTTTTTTAATATTGCTTTACGAACCAGAGTGAGAAAATAAGAACGAATTAATCATAGTATTAGTCGGGATTTGTATTATTTCGAAATTATTTGATTCAAATTGTTGTACCTATGATAATTATATAAAAATTATTTATCTGTTCAATCTATGATCAGACAAAAAAAATCTATGCTGGGTTGCAAAACTCAAATAAAACCGCCAGTTACCGCCACACGGCGATTTGAACTTTTAAATTTTTTAAAAGATAATTTATGCATTGTAAATAATTAAAACGAAAATGATTTCAACCGACTTTCGTCTTTGCTATAGTAGTCTCCTTCACCGAAAATTATGATCATTGTGTTATTCCATTCGGAATGACATCTAGAAACTTTTTGAAAAAATTGAAGTGGGGGACGAAAAAATTGCAAAAACTATAAACATTTCAGTAAAAAAAATAGGGTTTTGGTTTTTTGCGAATATCTCAAAAACTATATCTGAAATCACAAAAAGGTTCCGAAAGAGCAGGAAAAAAGTCCCATCTCCTGGAACTAATAATAAAAGAAAATATTAAAGTCCTATTTTCACCTCTAAATTAAAATTAGATATATCGGTGGTAGAGTTCCGGAAAATGGCACTTTTTTGTAAAAAAATTCCTGTGCTTTCAAAATCTTTTTTGTGATTACAGATATCCGCAATAGGTTTTAAGATATTTGCGAAAAACCAAACCTCTGTTTTTTTACTAAAATGTTTATTACTTTTGCAATTTTTTGACGTGATAACGTCTTATAAATTGATGAATCACCAATCTTATAAATTGATAAAACACCGGCTGCATGCACGAAAAAGTGTAACGTTCCTAAATCCTAACGTTCCTAACGTTCGTAACGCGTAACGTTCCGCCTGACCCTGTGCGTGCTTTTTGCTAATTTCTCGCTCAATTTAAATCAGATCGGTTTGAAACCAGTCTTAAACGAAAGAGGAGAACATTTTACATAGATTTCGTATAACAGAATTTGCCTAAACAGTTTTTTTATACAAATTTATATAGAAAAATAGCTGTATAAATGCAACATGAAAACGGCTGCATTTCTAATGTTTAATTCAATTTTTTGACATTAGTATTTTGTGAAATGCAACGCCTTCTAAGTTAAGTATTGGAATAACTAATTATTATTAGAACATAATACTTTGACAGTTGCAAACGTCACTTTTGACATTTCTTATCATTCCAACACCAAGGATAAGCGGATTGAAACCAAATTTTGGGAGGTTTAGGTTATGTATTACGGAATACGTTATCACGTAAAACTATCGTCCGTAAACCGACTTTACAGACAACCAATTTTTCGTCCTCCACTTCAATTTTTTCTAGATGTCATTCCGAATCGAATGACACCATGATCATAATTTTCAGTGAAGGAAAACTGGAATTCATCAGTGAATAGATATAGACTTATTATTAATATTATGAAAAAAAAACTTTCATCTGTCTCAAAACTTTTCTTACCGTTCAGCCCCTAAAAAGCACAACGTCACAGTCAATATCTATGTGTAAATGAGTTATCCGCCAGTAAAATCCCGTTGAAATCTGTTATTATAGATGGGAAAATTTTTAAACTCTTATTTAGTAAATACAGTAAAATGAAAAACACGGTTTATTTCTAGAGACATAAATAAAATCTAAAACTTGTTGTAAGTTCAAATTAATATTTCAAAAACTTGATTGGGTTAATACGAACTTTTAATTTAATATTCATAATTATCGAGAGCATAGTAGAAATTAATGAAACCAAACAGTTATATTTTTTATGACTTCAAATCAAAATGATTGATCAAAAATAAATATAAAATGTTTATAGAGAGACCGTCATTTTTTTCCCTCTGAAACAGAAGTTGAAAAGTAGTGATGGCACTGATGGTTTTAATCACGCGTTAACAGAGATCAAACAAGATTTGATTTAAAACTGTCACTTCTCATTTCCGCACGGTCATAACTTGTCGTCTGAAATAAACATTGAAATACAAGTGTTCCTGTCACCAACATATTCTCAAATCCTCTAACAGTCTAATGCAGTAGTTCCAAACTTTTTTATAGCCAATATTTACTTAATTATAACAGTGTGGCCCAATTAGCTAGAATTTGTTAGCAATACCGATACTTATATCAAGTAACTGGCACTCTATAATATGTACTCTGCACTGTCGTTAGTTTTTTGCGAGTTTCCGCCAACGCATTTTCAGAATTTTTGTCGTGTTGTATGTTCGTTTATATATTATGTCTTTCTGTATCAATATAATCAATTATTAAACTCGATTCATTGTGGGAATATAATAAAATCACATAATTTATTGACGTATATTGAATAAATATAATTGCTAGTACAATGAAGGAAGGGTTTGATTGAGGATCATAAATAAGCTTTACCAATGTTACGCTAGTGGCCAACGTTTTGAAAAATTTATTTTTATCTTCAAGGCCTCAAGATGGTCACAAGGTGGTAAATTGTTCTAACAATGTGCATGATCTTTATTATTTATGCTGAAAAAATATAATTGTATTTCGCGCCTCTTCCGAAGAGATCAACTGTTTTCTCTTCGGAAAAGGCGCTTCATACAATTATATGGTTGAACTTCACTTTCAGGTAAGCTTGTTTAATCCTAAAACTGTATTTCGCGTCTCTTCCTCGAGATCAAATGTATAGACAGAGGTACTACAGTTGATCTGTTCGGAAGAGGCGCGAAATACAATTATGATTGAAATTCACTTTCAGGTAAGCTTGTTTAATCATAAAATTAGTTTTGATAACATTTACATAAGTTATTAACTTACTATGTATAACCTGACAACTTAAACGTGTTTCGTAAATATGATAACTTGTTAAGACAGTGTTAAATCAGCGTAAAATAAATGCATAAATATTTAATTTAGAAAAAGCTATAATTAAAATCACATTAAAAGAGCAAACTTTTATTCTCACAAACTGTAAAATTATTTGCATATTTATTATCTAATATTTAAATTTTGCTAAGGAAATAATGATTAGTACTTTTAAATTGCACTTTAAAAGACCGCGCATATTTATCAAACAAGGACCAGCACAACACGAACTTGCAACATGCACGATGTCGCACACTAGACCAGCACAAACCAGCAACTGTTAGCGCAGGTTCCGTGTTCAGCAGACATTTTCAAGTAGTGAGTTTGCAGCATAGATCCAGCACGGCCAGACAGAAATTGCATGCGGCAGGTTGACGGTCGTTGCTGATTGATGATGGCTGGTGCTGGTCTAATATGCGCTACTCCATTAAATCACATGGGTATACCTTCATGAACAGACTCTTGGGTTCGTGCTGTGCTAGTCGTGATTTTTTTCTCATTTCAATCAGACCATTGAAATCTATAAGTTCCCAAATTTCAAAAAGTCCGCATTTATTCGGATCGTAATCGATTGGACTAGAGAGCCATTTAAAACCCCCATCTATAGATTTTTTTTTTCAAATCATCTCTCGAAGTTTGTCGGTATCGTGAAAAATAACTCTAATAATTTAGAGTGATGATGATCCTGTTTAAGTGTTGGAAGATTAAAGGATGAATCCTGGTGGCATAGGATCGATGAACTAAGCAAATACTGAAGGTTTTTTATTTTCTGACGTTTCGGCAAACTTTATGCCATCTTCGGAGAATCAATGCTATCTGTTTTCTCAGTACTGTTGTTATGTATAAAATAAATTAAAATAAAAAATGTCATCAACGGGTTTTAAAATTACTATTTTTCGTGAAAAAACCACAGATTTTTACTAAAAATTGTATAAATATGTCCAATATAACTTGTTTAAAATATCATTTTTACCGTGTTATATATCTATATCTGTTTCTAGAAAAACCAAAAATATAGAAACCAGTAGTTGAACAATTAACTAAATTTAACAGAGCTCAAAGAATATGCATCTTAACATCTTATACATTAGTTTAATGCAGTTATGTCAAACACTCGGCTCGCCAGTACATAGATTGCGGCCCGCCGAGACATTAACAAAACATTGAGTCTAATAATATAATCATTCTAACAATCACACTTTATAAATATTTTTGACGTGATAACGTCTTATAAATTGATGAAACATCAGCTGCACGCACGAAAAAGTGTAACGTTCCGCCTGACCCTGTACGTGCAAGCGAGAGCGCAGTATAAGCGATAGAGAGTCGGTAAAAATATAGTTTGACAGCTACTAAAATTTAGGTTATGTATTATTAAATATGATATTCGAGCGGAATACGTTATCACGTAAAACTATCGTCCGTTAACCGACTTTACAGACAACCAATTTTTTTTAACATAAAAAACATGCGGCCCCCAACTTAGTACAAAATAGATAATGTGGTCCGCAATATCATATGCGTTTGATATGCCTGGTTTAATGCATATTTTGAGTGCCAAATTGAATTACACTATATAAATTATAACTTTTCTTGTACATGTTTTTTAATCTGATTTTTATTGTTGATTTGTTTTTTTAAAAAGCACTTTAATAAATACATCAAAGAGATTACAATAGGTACAGTTTGACAAAATTAGGAACATTCATCTTAATTTAGCAGGTTTTATAGAAAATACTGAAAAATAATATTCTTGATTGATTGGCTCCGCACGCGATTGTGATGAAACATGATAAAGACAACAGTAGTTGAGCCTTCGGCTATATATTATGTATTATAAAATAAAAGTAGCCTAAGTTACTTCTTATAACATCAGCTATCTGCCAGTGAATGTCCCGTCAAAATCGGTCCAGACATTTTGGAGATATAATATATAGCCGGAGGCTCCACTGCTTTTGTCGTTATCATGTTTTATCACAATCGCGGTGCGAAGCCGCGAGAAGCAGCTAGTATAAAATGAAAGTAGCCTAAGTTACTCCTTATAATTGAAATATTTGTGAAAATTTACTCAATTTACTCCTTATAACATTAGCCATCTGCTAGTGTAAGTCCCGTGAAAAACGGTCCAGTCATTTCGCAGATTAGGCGGAACAAACTTTCAAAATTGTTTTTGTGTTATAAGTACCGTATGTACTAATTTCATTTGCATTTAGAAAAAAGCTGTTATTTTGACATACAAACAGACACTTCAATTTTATTTATCTGTATAAGTAGTTTTAGTGAACCCCAAGTAGAGACGCTATAGGAGTAATACGAAGACGTTTTTAACCGACGAAAAACAAAAACGGAGGAGGTTCTCAATTCGACGCGTATATTTTTTTTTTTTATTTTTTTTTTTTATTTTTTTTTTTATTTATGTATGACCACGCATAACTTTTTACAGAGTAGTCCGATTTTGATAATTATTTTTTTGTTTGAAAGGGTATACCCCGAAGTTGGTCCCATATAAATTTGGTAGAAAAATTCCAACCCTAAGGGTAGGAAAACAGGGGATGATTGATTGTTCACTCACTGATTGTAATGTATGACCACACATAACTTTTTTTACAGAGTGGTCCAATTTTGAAAATTATTTTTTTATTGGATAGGGTATACCTCGAGGTTCGTCTCATATAAATTTGGAAAAAAATTCCTACCCTAAGGGTGGGAAAATAGGGGTGATTTATTGTTCACTCACAGATTTTCATGCTGAGTTGTGTATATTACAATTATAAATTATATAGCCACAAAAAATTATTAAATAAAAACTTTTTAACAAAAAAATTAAACCGCCGAAAAACTGAAAAGCAAAAAATAATAAATCTTTTTATTTAACTAAGTTCTATCTAAGTAGTTGAACGTATGTGAAAGTCTAGTATATCTAAGTAATTTTGAGTCGGCGTCAAACCATCAATGAACAAAGATCACTAAAAGAAATAACCAAATCAAATTAACAATGATACGTGAAATCTCCAGCGATAAACATTAACATTAAACATGCGCTCTCCACACGACCACTCGCAAAGACGTGTGCCCGTTAGGGCTGCTCTGTCGCTGATATTAACTTCGTGAACGCTCAGAGATTTCCGGCGAAGGATTGTTGACGCCGACTCAAAATTACTTAGATATACTAGACTTTCACATACGTTCAACTACTTAGATAGAACTTAGTTAAATAAAAAGATTTATTATTTTTTGCTTTTCAGTTTTTCGGCGGTTTAATTTTTTTGTTAAAAAGTTTTTTGTTAATCTATGTCTTATTCAAGTTAATAGATTAATTCGTACAGATAAACATCACAGATACTACATAAATGTAAGCCATGAACGTGTGTGCGTTACCCAGTAGCTGACGCCATATTGGTTCATGCGACAGATATCAGTCCACCGCTACTCTCGAGTTGGATCTCCTGGTTACAGATATTACCAAATTTTGATAAAAAGATGTTATCAAATGAATAGACATTATAAATATGTCATTTGTTTATCATTTCCGTGGCCACGTTAGCTTTATGCGTTATACGTGCATTGTAAACGCATTGTTAAGTGTATTGTAAATTATAGATGCTCGATAAGCGTGTCATTATTGGACAACGATTTTTAAATCATTGCACATTATTTCCTACAGTAAATTATGTGACACTTAAAATTCCTAGAAAAAAGATTTTGATTACTATCGCATATTAAATGTCGTCTTAAATCTTATACTCTGTACATATCAAGTATAGGTACCTAATAATAATTTGTGAAGAGAAAAAAAAGAAAAGAAATTAAACTACAGAATCACCTCTAGAAATTAGATATCCGTTTCACCTTCATAAAGAATTAAAAATTATATATCGATACATCTTTGATAAGGTGAATGTTGTCACATTTTTAAATATATAATATAACTAGCGGCCCTGTACGTGCTTCGCTACGTATAAAGTGAAATAATAAAACAATTTAATTGGAACATCTATCTATCTATTTTATTAATTGCTAGCTATTTTAAAATATACACGGGCGTATATGTGCGTATGTCGAGCACTCCGGCTGCGCCGTCGTGCTCGAAAAAAAATAGCGTAAAGTATTCGTGGATAACTGGTCTTTAAAACACTTGCTCTATTTCGAGCGTCCGGCTGCGCCGTCGTGCCGAGCAGTTTTAAACGATATTCAGTTTTTTTACATCCTCGATCTAGATATATGGTTGTTAAGTTCGTTGCGCCATCTATTGAATATTCACTCAATCCAGTCAACAGGTATTGCCATCTTATATGGTTGTTATGTTCGTTGCGCCATCTATTGAATATTCACTCAATCCAGTCACAGGTTCGCCATCTTATATGGTTGTATTATGACTGTCAAGGAATAGACAAATAATTTGCAATAAAATAATATTGCGACTATAATTTGAAATGTAAGCTATCCTATCTTTCAAGTTGGGTCGAATTGCACACGGTGTGCAAATCAAATTTAAAATCGGTTCAGTAGTTTAGGAGTTCATCGCGGACAAACATGTGACACGTAATTTTTATATATTAAGATATACTAGCGGCCCGGCCCGGTTTTACCCGAATGCGATATAGATATGGTACATATCAATAACATTTTGAAAAACCGGCCAAGCGCACGGTGAACACACACAAATTGATAGGGTTCCGTAGTATTCATATTATGACGTATTTATGGACTATTTATGGATTGCAATCGTAGCTTGACCAATATCATAAGCTAATTCATTCCAGATTTTTTAATCACATGGTTGTAAAGTTTCTTTAGTAGCTTATATCTCGAGAAATATTCGCCTAAGAAAAAACCATTTAAGAAAAGTTATCGCATTTTTAAAGACCTATCCAACGATGCCCAATACTATCGATTTCGAAAATATACAAATTTTCCTTCCTCAGTTCTGTCTATGGAAAGCTAGCCTTAATTATTAGATTTTTGACGTGATAACGTCTTATAAATTGATGAATCACCAATCTTATAAATTGATGAAACCGGCTGCTTGCACGAAAAAGTGTAACGTTCCTAACGTTCCGCCTGACCCTGTGCGTGCTTTTCTCGAAAACGGCCCTAACGATTTGGATGAAATTTACTGAAAAGGGATTTTGGGGGGCAAAAAATCGTTTTAGCTAGGTCTCATCTCTCGAAAACATCGTTTTCATACAAATTTTATCATTATAAAAATCAATTTTTTGACGTATGAAAATACTTAAATATTGTAAGTAGGTTTTGGAATTTTATATAAACAGTGAAACAATTGTTTTCAAAATATTATGACAATCTTTGAGACTTAAAATAAATACGAAAGAAAGAAAGTTAAAAAAAAACAATTATTATTATAGCTGGTGAGTATTTTAATGCATAAAATTAACCTAAATTTGAAGCGAAAGATGCAATATCATAGATTCGAATTATTATAATTATTATATGTAGAATTTAGGTTATGTATTACGGAATACGTTATCACGTAAAACTATCGTCCGTAAACCGACTTTACAGACAACCAATTTTTTTTGTAATTTCATTACACAAGTGTATGATGGTCCACATAAAATACCTGCCTGCAAAATTTCATACGGATAGATGGAAAGATGGCGGAGTTATAAGACTGTGACCTACGGCCAGACAGATAGACGCACGGACAGACAGGAGTTCCGTTTTTGCCATTTGGCTACGAAATATTCTGGAATATGAGAATAATGACGTTTCGTTCAGCATATCAATATTTAACTTTCATCGGCTATAATATGTATTAACTTTTCTATGTATAGGTATTTAATATTTTAAAGTAATTATTGCATTATAAATTATAATTATTGCGCTTTCAGACAACTTTATTAATAGACCATGTAGGTACGAAATATAGCGGTTATATTGGTTTTCTCTGTAAATAGAAAACGTCAATGAAAAAAATATTAAACTAAACAGATCAAACGACGATAGACTGCTCTAAAATCAACAAAAATATACATTACGTGTGTAATATCATGTCATCGTATTTTAGGTCGCATATTTTTGGAGATTTTAGTTTGCTTGTAAACATGACATAATATTATAACTTACCTGCGATGAGCCATACAAAGATCCACAGGTCATCTGAACGGAAATTCCGTAGAAAGTGAATGGCAAGATTATCCACGGCTTGCAACTCTCGTCTCTCACAGACATAATAATTCATTGACACCAAATGTAACTAGAGTATAGCCGCAACAGTTATTGACATACTGAATAATGTTCTCTCGCTCCTCCACACGAGGACAGCTTTAATAAGAGCGAGATAGAACGCAAGATTATCACTTTTCAATAATAGTGCAAGTTAATAATAATAAGAAAAATCGCAGTATTGTGGACAAAAAGTTAGATTTTTTTATGGGAATGTGGACAATAAACAAGCTAAACTATTGTGTAATTATTCAATACGCACATGGAAATTTAGATGAAAATGAGAAAGAAACCCTTTAACTGTATGTGTGCTAAATTTCAGCCCAATCTGTCCAGTGGTTTAAACTGTGCGTTGATTGATCAGTCACCGTTTCCTTTTATATATTTAGACTATTTAGAGGCATTCGCAGATCTTTTCCAAATTCAGAATGCTTATAGACAACGGGACGCTGGAATTATTAATCTCATACTGTTTAGCAGCCAAAAAAAAAAAAAAAATTGGAGCTCCCAGTGTCCAAACTCAGAAACATACGACAATGTGCGTGTAATTATCGAATTCAATGTGTTAATCTTTATCAGAACATATTTATATTTCTTAGTTGGCAAGGTGTTTAATTATTCAATTAATGAAGCACTATTCAGTTTATCATTATTACCTTAATAGCCATGACCAATCCCGTTTGTATGTTCAGCGAAATCATGCGTCGTAAAGATATTTTATCATTATTTATGACTTTAAATTTAAGTCTTAATTTAGAAAATACCTTTTTTTCTAGAAAAAGATGAGATAAAGGATGTCTGACATTCTGCTGGCGTGTTCCGACTGAAATATTGTTCTAATTTTTGAAGTACAGATTAGAAAAGGCGTAATTAAAATTTTGTCAAAATCTCAGCCTTTCAAAAATAAGTTAAAGTTTACTCCCTATAGTAAAAGTTAGGGTCGTACTGCCACCCTTTCGCGACTGAGATTTTACACACCTATATGACACATATTGATATGGACGCCCACCAGACAGAAAAGTAGCTTTGACATCCTCATTTTTTTTTTAATAATTCTACACAACTTTAGGGGTTGACTAGGTACCTCTAAAAACGAGCGACGTTGGTGACGCAAAGTGCAGTCATTTTAAAGTCATTATAAAGTACGTCACTTCCATATCTAATTCAGCTTCCAAAAAGTTCAGTAGCTCTTGAACTATTATTTATCTTATTGCACAGAATTTGTTTTTGTCGTGTGCCTGTAAAATTTGTTACGCCCACAATTACTGTTAATGAATTGTTTTTTTTTATGTCAGTTATCTCAGTTAAATGATTCCAGGCTATTGATCTTTATGTCAATTGGATCAGCGTCAGTATGCAATTTTGCAATTCCTAGACTACCAAACGTATTTCTACTAATAGTAAAGTTTGCTACACATTTTAACTGTTAACACTTTTTATATACATTGAAAATTAAATGAAAAGCAGCAGTTTTATAGAGGGTAGTGTAAACAATATCGTATAATTATATCGTTCGCAATGATATGTTGATAGAATAATATCTGAAGATTATTGGATGTCGAAAGCGCTAATATTAAATAAATAATTTGGAATAGTTTTTCTTTTAGAATTTCTAACTTAAAATAAAGATGAATACAAATGTCTTTAATACGTATAATTCTTTAATTGTTGATACTCGTTAACATAATCTCACAGCTCGTCGAAAATATACTTCATTACACCCTAGATTTTATTTTAGTTCAATGATTGAATGACTATGGTTCACTCTTGTTCTTTTTAATCGTCTATCAAATTAGAAATCACTAAAATAAATTAACTGTACCTAATAAAGATAAATTACAGCTGTTTAAAAACAGGAATTAGTTTTAAAAGCATGAAGACATTTGTACATGTAAGTTTTTTTTTCAATTCAAGATTGAATCAGTAATATATATTATATATATATATTTGACCGGAAGATCACCAAAAGATAAGGACGTGTGACTTGACAAATATGCTATATGTGCAGTTGCCTAAGTAAATACACAAGCATTTATGGCAAGTTAACTTCCGGTTTAACTTGTTTCAGATATACCTACAATGTTTTATTTTACACATTGTAATGCGGAACTGAATTCAGTCTGGCTATGTACGTATTTATCTGTTGTATTGAAGTAAATTAAATGAAAGTATTAATGTATTATAATTAAGCATGCCTACCGTTATGTATATGGATAATAACACTAGGCGACATAATCGCGTAATAGTATCACGCTTGCATTCACTAGATTCAGCGGAGAATTGAACTAGATCGTGAACTTCTCTATGACGAAGTGTTCACAGACTATGGCAGGTGTGTAACTGACTATAGTGTGTGTGCTCTACACTAAAGTAAACATTATACCTATACACGATTCCGATATTAACACAAAAAAGAACCATGCACTTTTTCAGCTGTTCTTCCAGTTTATCTTGCATTGCCTTTAAACCCACTGAACTTGACCTTATGCTAATCCCTGATCCTTCTTCTAATGACCCTGCACTCTGTCCCTTTTATATCCCTGATATATATTATATAGCTTGTTTTGTTGTACTTTGTTAAATCGAAACAGCATATCCTGTCATTGAAGACAAGTGATAATCAATATACAAAGAGCCTTGTATCAATTCCGTAGGGATCCATAAAAGTGGTTAGTCAATGCCGTAGGATCTATTATTGTATCATGGTGCATTTTGGAAAATTTGTGCTGTGTGTTTCAAAAATAATAATCAGTAATTGTAGCGTAACTCGTTACTTTTCGAATGACATCATTTTCATAGTACTCACTTGGTGCAATCCGAAGTTACACCAACCCAAAACCCGCTGAGCACCGAAGATCACCTCAGGTACGAACTTCTTTGTCTCGTCTATATTTATCAGTCAAATGTTGCTTTTAGTTAGGAAATCATAAGATGAAACATAATCACACATTTTTTTGTTTTTGTAGCATTTTTCATAACGCCCCCCCAGTACCTACTGTTGGGATTCTAAAGATGTATTTGCTTAAAAAAAGCAGACTTGATTTTCTAATATTGAAATAAACAGCACTGCAAACACAATGACAGTATCGTTATTTAATACATCACATCTAAATTCTCGGCACATCTAATTTCGTAATCGTGAACTTCATAACAGATGAAAAATATTTTGATTAACGGAAATGTATTATACAATCGCAGTTAACTCTCCAATCTTTCAGTATCAAGGTAATAATTTATGTCTTATAAAATCATTTGACTTTAATAGCTTGTATATACTTATTGGTTATTCAATAACATACTTGTATTTTGTTAAGTCACTCATATAGAAACAGTATTTACATAAAGAAATGACCTAAAATTTCTTAAGCCAATTATGTCAAATATTTATTGCTTTCGTCAATAATGCCCAATTGCCCATATGTATTTGACTTTATCCTTACTAGTAAATTCAGAGGTAATTTCTTTTTGTTTTATATCTTTGTTTTGTTTGTGGTTGTCCACGTTAATCTCGGAAAGTGTGAGAACGATTCTAAAAATTCGTTCACTGTTAAAAAGCCCACTTCTTTCTGATTATCATAGGCATATATTATTACGCTATGACAAAAATGGGATGAGCAGTGAGCAAATGTAAATCGAATAGCGTACGCAAATCCCATTTTACTGTACCAACTAATGAGCTCCTGCTTCAGCCAGATTAATTGGATTTAACGATCGAAACGAATGAGATCTCACAATAGTCAATTATCCAAGTTCAATTTTTTTTTTTTATATTGAGATTTTTTATCCTTTTTTGGAATTAGAAATATTCATCTCTTTATTCTTTTGCTAACTAATTTTATTTTTTGTATAAATAAGTTCGTTTCTAAAGTAAGAAAACAATAATTTAGTCGACAAAACTGCTTTGACATTCTGTGATAGATGACAAATTTAATTTTTTTCCGACTGCGGCGAAGCCAAAAGAAAGGGTTATGACTTAGCAGTCTATGTATGTTTGTATTTACGGATGTTCCGCTGTAGCGCCTAAACTATTCATCCGATTTTGATAAATAAGATGTCAATCGATTCGTTATTATGGCCCGATTAACATAGGCTACATTTATTTTTGAATTTTGCTCCTAGGGGTGGGCAAATTGAAAACAAATAAAAAATACGTTCAAAAACTAAAACCCGACTAGGTACTGAAAAGTATAATACAAGAAAATATTCTCATTTGAGGATAGCCGTGATCGTATGCCATCTCATATATATGAAGCCCCTCTAGATGTATAGCGTGATGCACTTTGCCCTCGAGCTTATGATCGGTTACTACTGTTAAAATGTAATGTTTTGTTAGGGTAGGTGGCATATGGCCACAGCTATCCTCAGTGAGAATATTTTTTTGTTTCATACTTTTCAGTAGTCGGGTTTTATAGTTTTTGAACTTTTTTTTAATTGTTCATGAAGAAGAATAATATCCCTTCCGAAATATATAACTGATTATACTTTGATAATAATTAATTAATTAGAATTTTATTCCTATTTGTTAGACAAAGTAAACTATATAATTTAATTTAATTGTAATTACGTTATAAAGGAAATAAAAACCGTGTTTAAACAATAGTTAGAAGTACAATTTCTTATTTAAACAAAATGTATCAGATACAACTTTAATATTTCGCATTGACAATTATAATTAATAAATGTTTTTATGTACTCGTTTAAATAAAAACAACGAACTTATTTGAGTGAAAGTTACACACATAATTAAAGTTGATGGTAAGGTTTAAGGGCAAACGTGATAACTTTGCAATTATTTATGTGTTGACTCATGTGTTCAATAAAAACATGCACTTTACAAATTTTCTAGAAATTCGTATAATTTTCCTGTGCATAATTACCTGTCGAGTAAATTAATGGAAAAATGTTTATACATATAGCACGAGTTCATATCCCTGTAGTCCAGTGAATAAGCACTCCATTGTTATTGATCAGATAAATGAATACATTACCTTATCTATTATGATAATATTTATAATACAGACAAGTTTTTTACCTGATGACAGTGGCTGGATAACTATGTAGTTTGTAGTTATACATTTTCGAGAGCAAAAACGTTTTAGAGACTGATAAAAAATTCTAGGCGGCACTTCTGGGACATCTTTTAATGTCTGTATAGATATTGTAATTCAACTTTTCGTTTGGAGGATTGTCTGTAATTGTTATTTTTAATGAACATAAAATTGACATTTGATCATTTTAGTTCGTTCAAAAAAGATATTACATAGTAGAAAATTTGATATTTTCATTTCATATCAAATTACGTTAACATAACATGAAATAATGTCTGTCATCAAAAACAAGATTGTTTATTTATGTGTAACCAAATAAACAAAATCAATTAACAGTTCTTTATAAGGCAAAGAAGATGGAATATATGAATATAAATTTAATATAAAAAAGCTGATGACAAATGTTTTATAATTTTTCAAATCGTCAAATCGTGTATTTATGCAAATGATACAGATTAAAGAATAAACAATTTGTAATGACATAAATAATACGGCACATAATTAAATTCATAGATAAAAAAATATAATATAATTAATACTTATTTGTAAAATTGCTACGTTATTATGTTATGCCTGATGAAAAATATTAAAAATTTTAAAGAACAGAATTTAGTTAAAAAATTTATTTGATATTACCAATAATGTACTGCCTAATAACAAATCTGAAGCTGAACATTCAGAAAGCACTGATATCATCATGTAGGTAAGTATAGCATTTATATTTTTTGAAAAAAAAATTCTTCAGGCAATTTATAGTAAGGTTTCCGGAAATCGTTTAAAAAAATACGTAAATACTTAAAAATAGATAAAAACAAATTACATTTGCATATATTACCTATGTACTATTATAATATCTTAATAGTGAAATTATTCTTAATGCTTCCGAGAAACAGCTAGGTACAGCACCAAACGTTCCTTGCTTTGCTTTTTTCAAATATTCGAAAAAATGAACAAATACAGACTAGCCTCTGTCAGATTCTGTTAATTTTTGAAATTGTGTTAACAACAACGTTATGTTTAAGGTAGATATTACAAAATACCAAATTAGTTGTTAAAATTAAATTTTCCACATGCACACGTTTGAAACAGCCGAATAGTGTAGAGAAGATTAAACAACTCGCTAGACTGAATGTCAGTAGAAAGATCGCATAGTCTGTGTATCATATGAGGATTTAGGGAATCAAATTTTATGATTAATATTAACTTTACACTCTTTTGCAACCATTATTAACATTCAAAATGTTGTATAATAGATTCGTATTATTAAAATTTTCTAACAAGCAGACTTGTTAGACTGTCAAATCTATTTGTTAACCGACTTCAACAAAAAGGATGAGGTTCTATGTTCGTCTGTATATTTTTTTTTTATGTATGTTCACCGATTTCTCCGTCAATTATGGACCGATTTTCAAATTTTTTTTTTATTCAAAAGAGTGCACCTCAGAGGTGGTCCCATCGGAACCAAGTCAGGATCTGATGGTGGAATCCGGAGAAATCGAGGGAAACTCTCAAATTTCAAAGACACATATATTGTCTTTTATGTATGTTCACCGATTTTTAATGTTAGATTAACACTAAAAAGAGAAAAATAAAATATTTTTAACAAAAAAATTGAACCGACTTCACACTAAAAAGTAAAAAATAATTGCGTAAAGAAATGTTTTGGAGTCGGTGTAGTTCTCGGAATAGATTTCATTTTGTCTGACACCGACTCCAAAACATTTCAATACGCAATTATTTTTTACTTTTTAGTGTGAAGTCGGTTTAATTTTTTTGTTAAAAATATTTTTTAACGTGTGATTTTATTATTCAAATAAAGAAAATTTTCGACTAATTTTTCAGGCTTAGCTTTTTTTAATATAATCTATAATCAATTTGTGTTTCAGTCCAGATTTGGACCATCATCAGAATTTTCAATACTAAAAGAATATAAAATTTTTTATACGACGTACTAATATATAAAATATATTTTATTATATTCTTTTAGTATTAAAAGTTCTGGACTAACACGTAAATTGATTACTGATTATTAATGAAGTGTGAAAAATTAGTTGAAAAATTTATATATTTGACTTATTAGATGGCAGTCAAGAAATTAAACACTCTTTACCTTGTTTTTTTATTGAAAGATAACACACATGCATTACCAGATTATTAATAATAATTAAATACTTATCACTTCACTTATAAGCAAACGAAAGTCGCTAAATTTGGTTATTAAAAAAACAAAAAAAAATAACTTTTTTTATATTAGAATATAATATTATGAATGTTAAAATACAAAGATAATTTTCAAATATCATTTATTCACAATCATTAAAACAAGTAAATTGAAAAAATTAAATCAAGTATTTTTGAATATTTGTTAAGATTATAAAAAACCTGCTCAAGTCAGTATAACCAATGACAAAAAAAAAACGTGTATTAAGATTTTATACTACGTCTGATTAAAAAGGAGAAAGGTTAGTAAATAAATTGAGCGTTGAACTCCATAAAATGCACTCTAAACATTCGCTTACTTTTAACGGTTCCTTGTTTCTATTTATTTGTAGTTATATGCAATTATATTATCAAACATACATACCGTAAAGTGTCTGCAGATAAGTGGAGCAATAAATAGATGCACTCGAGGTGAAGGTATTTCAACATGAATTTGATTATTATAATCACTTATGATTTAGCATATTGGGAAAATCTTCCCTTGAGTACAAAAAAATAAATCTTTTACATAATGTTTCAAACATAGGTTTGTAGTTTGATGCGATAATAAAAGAAGTGCAGAGGCATGGTAAATTATAATTATTCAATAAATAAAATTATCGACCAATTTTTCAGACAAATATATTAACAAAAAATATATAAATTCAATACATTAACGTTTTTTATATTTTATTTTAGATCAGTTCTGAAGAAAATTCAAATTCTGACCGAAACGTTAATGTATTGAATTTATATATTTTTGATAATGCATTTGTCTGAAAAATTGCTCGATAACTTTATTTATTGTATAGTTATATATTGTCTGACTTTTAGGCTCCGTCATACGAACAACGTCAATAGTATATTTTCTTGTGTGGATGGGCAAAATATGTAGATACTAATAATAATAAAGCATTATAAAAATTATTTGAAAATAAGGTTAAGTACCTTACACTGATTATTATTAGATCCAATTTGAGAGAGCACGTACCCTTTCTTTTGAAAAATTGAATTAGGGAGATTTCATCTGCGAGAAGTTTCAGCAAGAAGTTACATTTATTATAATATGATCATTCCATTACATATTTACTTTTGAAACATACTGTATAGTGAAATTATATTGATTTGAAATACATTAATTATACATCGGTATTTATTCTAGGCCAGTCGCCCTCTGTAAGTTTTCAATAAAAAATTTCATTTTATCACCAAATAACGAACTTTTTTAAGTATACTCAAATGTATAAGTTGATTTTCTGTGAAGGTTTTTACTTTAAATTAGATGATACGTTACATGTACTGTTGTCATTGTTGTAGATATAATTATATCTATGTGTATTGTATATCGTCCATCTTGGAGACAAAATATACTCTTCTCTTGAATTCGCGGAATTGGTTTGATGTGAAAGAATTTCTCATTTCTTTGAAATAGTATACATGCTCAAAAAATTATATACAGTATGTTTTAAAATTCACATTATTATTGTTAACATTAAGAAGTTATTGTTTTTTCAAGGTTCCTTACCTATAGAGAGTGGCTTCTTATTTTTACACTATTTATCTGTTTGACAGATAGTCCACCAGCCACAGCCCTCTATCTGTTCCTACAATTGACATAATATTACGTAAGTTGATTATCCAAACCAAATGCAAATGTTTTTTTTAATATAGTATGTTTTCATTATACAGTGTGGTCACTTAAGTGTGCAACATATGGGAAAATTTTTAATTAAATGCACAACCAAAATACAAATATTGCCAAAAGTTAATGCATGTCCGATAATCTTTTTAGGTGCTCTTAGAATTGTTGAAAATCAAACAGCATACAGGGTGTCTAATATCGTTGCAACAAACATAAAGTTGTGATTCCATAAAAAATTAAAAATTTTACAAATATGCCTAAATTTGAACAAAGTTATGCGAAATTGATTAGATTTTGAATAATTTATTAGTGTGTTTAAGGTAAGTATAAAAAAAAAATTTCAAAAAAATTATAATTTTGGTTTTTCAAAAAAAAATTTTTCTTATAAGGCCATGTTTTAGTATTTGGGCATAACTTTTAATTCTAAACAACTTTTTCTTATAACATTTCGCTGAATTTTTTGAAATAAGGGCACTTTACTTTATATTTTTTGACCCACGCTGTATGCTGTTTGAGTTTCAACAATTCTAAGAGCACCTAAAATGATTATCGGACATGCACCAATTTTTGGCAATATTTGTTTAAAAATTTTATTTATTGTAACTAAAACTGTACATACTCTTTATAACGAAACTCAAGAGACCGAGCATTTTTTATCGCTATAGAGAGTTACCGTTATATGGAGTGAAGAAAGAAAAACAACCAAATTAACAATAATCTTCAATGTACTGTATAATCCCTTTATAACGAATTTTAAGGGACCGAACATTTTTTTCGTTATAAAGAATTTTCGTTATATGGAGGGAAGAAAGAAAAATACAATTTTCACAAAATTAATTTATTCCAAACACATATACAAACACATATACCTATAGTTTGGCGTCATCAAGTGCTTGTTGAATAGATGGTGATTTTTCAGAATGGACCGTAAACATTTGCTGACGCCTAAATATGAACATATTTCTTCGTAATAGAGAATGTCTGTTGCGCTATAAAGAGGGTATTAATGTATAGGTTTTAAGGTAAACCAACCAAATCGTAAAAATTTCGACGTTATAGGGAGTTTTTCGTTATAACGAAGGACGTTATAAAGAGTAACACTGTATTTGTTGTATTCTTATAAGTTATAACGTTTTAATAATTTAAAAAAAGCATTCGGTTTGAAAGTAGTATTACGTAATTAAGATAAAGGTAAAAAAGTACAATAAGAATTAAAAACTGCATTTTTTTAATTAAAAAATAAAATTATATCAATTTACCGAAAACGAACAGCCATTCTAATTGTTATATTGTACCTATAATATTAAGGAAAGGCCAAACTGTATTTGATGAAAAGAGATACCTTTCACTGAGCATGCACAAGTTCATGGATGTGGATACAAGTGCACAATTTCTTCCTTTGTACAGACGGGGCCCCACCTAAACAGTTCCATGTATATCATAGTATTAATGAAGAGATTGTTTGACGTTATCCTATAAAAGAACACCGGTCATCGTCTTAAAGCATCACTCATTCATTTCACCTTCACCTGATACAGTTGTATCGGTGTTAAAATAATTAAAGTGTTGTTTTGAAAAACTGTTGTGAATTTTTTCAACATGAAGTTTTTTGTAAGTTCAAATTTTGTGTTCTGTGTTACAGTGTGACAAACGTAATAATTTTGATCTGAAAATTTACAGTGTTTGAAAGTCTATTTTATACGAATTTATGGTTTTGGAAACCTAGCTTTCAAGCTGGATCAAATTGTGGTTAGCTTAGATTGCTAGCTGTAAAAAATTTGGTGTAGTTACAAATTATATTTATTCTTAAAAATACAGTACGCAGTTGCAGACAAAATTTTAATTTTTATGCGAGTTTCCTATTTCTACTCGGTTTTATCAAATATTGCTAAAGAATCTCAAATATTTTGAATTATTCTGAATTTCTGCATTTTTTTAAACTAACAAATATTCAGTTTATTTATGACACATTTCGATGTATTTGTTAGTTTACTTTGCATGCGACGACCTCAAATTGGTTTCGTTTATCAAAATATTACGAGAGCATGTCTATATCTGACAATATATTTCAAAAAGATAACACTTGATTTTTCTTTACAGAGTGCAACACTGTTGCTGGTTACCCTGACAGCATCTGCCTACGCCGGATTTGAACACGGCGGTGGTGGAGGCTACGATTCAGGTGCATCTAGCTATGGTTCAAGTGGATCAGCTGACTATTCTTCAGGCGGAGGTCATCAGGATGGAGGACACTCGATTAGCGGAGGTGGAGGAGATGTAGGTAGTTACGGCGGAGGTGATTCGTACGGCGAAATACACCAACATCATCATATCCCGACTCACACGGTTGAACACACCAAGCCAGTTTACACGACGATTTACAAGAAAATCGGCATTCCCGTTCCGCATCCTGTAGCCGTTCCTGTACCTCAGGTGATCAAAGTACCAGTTCCACAGCCGTACGCCGTTCACGTTCCTGTCCCACAACCGGTTGCCGTACCAATATACAAACTGGTTCCGCAGGAAATAGAAAAGAGAGTACCATACACCGTAGAGAAACCTGTTCCAGTCACTGTTGAAAAGCCATTTAAGGTTGAAATTGAAAAACCAGTTCCAGTTCATGTTGCCAAACCATACCCAGTACATGTACCAGTCTACAAACATGTATACCATCACGTACCAAAGAAACATGGATGGCACTGAACTTTCTAGAACTGTTTAATTTTACAATTATTTTGTTGTTGTTGTTATTTATAAGAGAAATTTCTTGTTTCACATGATTTTTCTTTTTCATTGTTTTGATAGTCATTTTAGTTTTATATTGTATATTTATGACGATATTTTTTTTGCTTTCCAAGATTTTGCCAAAATTTAAAGACTTCAATACAGTTTGAAATTAAATATAATCTTCATTGACTGATAGCATAAGGATCGGAAAAAACGAAGATATGTACTGAAGAGAAGTTATTTTTAATTATGGAAATCTCTCTGATATTAAAAAGTTCTATTTGTTATAGTTTTGCATAATCTGTTGTTAATATATTATAATTGTTGCTATTATTTTTGATGTAAACCTGTTTGAAAAATAAAGAAAGTAGTTTAACATACCATTATTTCTTTCATTAAACACGTTTCTTTATATTGAATAATTAATAACACGTGATGTTACAACTTTATTACATACACTACTTTTAAAAACTATATTTAAAAAAAGTTTTAAAAAATGAACCTTTTTCAATAAAAACCACTAATAACTGAACATAATAAAATTTTGAAGGCGGCTCCAATTTAATTATTTTAGATTTTTTTATGTAGGTACTTTTTTAAATTAGCGCCGACCTCAAAATTTTATTGTTTTTTTAGTAGCTTTTTTGAAAAAACTTCAATTTTTTTAAATGTTTTACTTTTTACAATACGAAGTCTGCACGTTAATAAACCACCTTCTTCTATAGATATTCGATTAATAAAGTAGAAAAAACTACTGAACCGATTTAAGTAAAATTAATTTGATATCATTCTGAAGATAAGCGCTATAAAATTAACAAATGCTGAAGATAACATACACACAAAAATAAATATTTTTTTAAGGCAGTTAAAAACTACTCAAGCGTAAACATTCTGAACTCAATGGCGTCTAAGTTTTGAAATTGGTTAACTCTTTGAGAAGTTATGCAGAACAAACATTAGTAAAATTACAATATGTAGAATTAATAACTTCTTTTTAAAAAATGAGATTTATCATGTCTGAGGAGAGTGTATTAATCAGAAGTTTTAGATTATGTCCAACAACAAAAGTTTGCATGCACTCAGTGTAAAAAATTCGCATTGTGTAATCGAAAAGACATTAATAATAATAATAATGTAGCTTTATTCTGGAATACTGTAAATACAGTGCAGAATGCGTCAGTTACAATGGGTAGGTATTTATAAAAATCTATTTTAAAATAGTCATTTAAATTGTACAAAGTTTCTTCAATTAAAATGTTTTTAACATCTTTTTTAGTTTAAGTGGATCTAAATTGAATATTTTATATGGTAATTTGTAATAAATATATGAAATGTTTTTGACCATTGACATTTAGATTTCTTCTTAATAAACTAAGGTCCTAATAAAAACAATTGATTTTTAAGTTAGAAACGAAATCTCTCGATAAGATTTGTTAATTGGTATTTTAATGGTATAATTTATTATTAGTAAAACAGATTTTAGTAATTTCAACGACTTATCAAAGTTTGAAAAAACTAAAAACGATTATTAATTTTTATCAATAAATTGCAAAACTGAAATCTACTGATAATAATTTTTTTACAGTAGTGTATAATACTGTTTGGTTGTAAGACATTACGCATCAATTTCGTTCTATAATAAATAAAATAGCAAAGACCGGTCAGTATAACGGTTATACATTTTAATAACAGTCAGTTATTTTAACTTTTACTTTCACTCGTTTGCTTACCTTGCCTCCGCGATTCAAGCAAACCGTCTGACCACTTTCGCTGAATGTCGCTCACATCTTTGTTTTTTATTTTCTTGTTGTTTATCTTGAAGCAATTATTTTTTATTCATACAGAATTGGCTTACGAAAAAGATTTATGCATATATTAAGGATTACTAAAAGTATGATGCATTGGATGCAGATCAAAATAATATTCAGTTCTGTATTAAGTTTACAAAACTGGAATGCCAGCAATTTTTTAATCTAAGAAAAATAGGAAGAAATTATAAATACTGAATTTACTTTCCTAAATGTATTTATATTTCTTTTTATTTTTGTTTTCGTCAGCCCTGTGAAAATGATTATTATCAATGTAGGTAAAATGGAAAAACCAAACAGAATAAATTATGTAAAATTATTATGTTATTATGTAAACACCAAAAACACATCAACACAATATAATCACAGAAGAACTGATATCAATTTAACAAGGCTCCGAATCGGACATTCGGCACTAACACACTCGCACATTCTAAATAGAGAGTTCCGCCAGTCTGAGACACTTGCAATCAACAATTAACAGTCGAGCACATCCTAACAACATGCACTAAATATCAATAATACAGAAACAACTTACCGGACCAACTCTCCAAGATACTTAAAGATGAAGAAACTGTTGTAAATAATTTAATTGATTTCCTCGAAATTTCCAACCCATAAATAAATTATAATTTAAATTCGCAAATTATATATAAGCTTACTTAGTGCTATACAATAGGTATATTATATATACCTACTTATCTTTTATGTACTATATGTATATTATTGTAGTATTCCACATAATATTATCACTGCGTAAATAGCCTTAGCTGCTGAACACAGTTTTTGGTTTTAATAAAAAATTAAAAATTAATGTTCATTTCATGAAATGCTCATTTATATCGGGTGGTCATTGGATGATAAATCAAAACATTTCATAAAAAAGAAATTCATCAGATATACACACTTTCTTTAACTACTGCTTCAAAATATAACTTGCATAATTTTTAACAAAAACTAATTTACGACTTTAATTTTGGTAAAATATTGAAAACAGATAAATGTCGAAAACTTTTAGCGTTTTAATTATATAGTTATTAAACCCGATCCTGTTAAAAATTGACACATGTGATGAATAATGTATAAACGATCAGATAAGAAAGCTTCCATGTCTACATGCACATAATATTATAATGTGTTCAATAAGTCCCTAATCATCAGTAGTTCACATTGTAGTTTTGCCATAGAATATCACTCGTTGGCGCCATTTTTTTTTAAAGAATGTACCGTACCGAAGGAAATTTTAAATAAATAATAGGACAGTGTAATATATTATAGTTCAGAAGAACACAAGCCAAAAAATAAGTTAGCCTTAAAAATGCATTACTATTGAACATAGTTTTATTACAAACTTCCCAATATATTGGAAAGTTATTGTATTGGATCCAAAAAGGGAAATAAAGTTTTTTAACATATTTTTATGTTTCAAAGTCATTACAGTATTTTTGAAAAGATGTATGCGTGTGTGTTTGTATGTTTACGTACGAACATGGTCATTTTTTTCTAGCACGAAATCTGGCGAATAAAAAATTATATCGACTAACATCATACTGGGAAATTGATCGTGTGGACCTGAAGGGTCACACTTGTAGAGTCCTAATACACGACCCAGCTCACGGATTGTTGTTATTTATATTTCCTCATAAAAGACTGATGATGTATGTTAGACTGGCCGAATTTGTGTACTTTCAGAAAAGTTTCATAGTGAAAATTTGTGATTGTTTTATACGGACCGTCAAATTAATCAATAATCAGGGAAATATCAGCCAAAATTGTTTTCTCAATTTTAATAATTCTTCACGTTTTGATATCCTAATTTAAAATATAACATTCCAAATCAGGAAATAACACTACTTGATAAAATTTATCTTCGTTAGATAAAAAAAATATGCGTGAGACTCTGCGGTTAGACGTGAAGCTTCTTATAGGTTCTAGCATTTGTTGACGATTTTATGATTTCAAGATTAGGAAATGGTTTTTTGAAATTTGTTACTGCAGTGGCTAGAGAAAATGCTACGTATACACAGTAGCACTGCGCATGCGTATAGAATGCGTATGACGCTTTGGCAGAGAGAGAGAGAGTAGAAATGCTTCTCTGACTCTTTCCTCTCAACTGCCAGTTGAAGTCGGAGTAGAGGCAGCGTTTCACATTTTTTCTGATTCAGGCCAATTTACCCTCCCAGCTAAACTATTCTCCCCCCTTTCTTCTAAACTGCTGTCTGAAGCCGAAGAAAGGGAAGCGTTTCGCTTTTCATCTGATCCAAGCCAGTTTACTCCGTAGCGTGCATAAAAAAAACCCCTTTGCACTCCGGGAGTGCCGGCAGAAGTGAAAACTTGAATATTAACGTCTTACGAATTTTCGATCAAAATGGTTTGTATCATAGATTGCATTTTTATGTACGATATTTCAACGCTAGATGTCTAACGTTGTATAAATAAAAGTTTTCATCTTACGCATTTTCGATCAGGACACGTGACCCTGACGCGAGTTAAACATTTTTTACCCATTACAAAAAAAGTGTACAACGCCGCTAAAGAAGTTTTCACTTCAAAAAATCTCTAAAAAAATCTTTAGATCGTTTTATGAGTCAACTTAAATTTACACCCGGTAAGTCATATTCCAAAATCAAATATTTTTATAAGTGACAGACGAAGGTGCAAAGAAACAATATGAAAATATAAAGATAAAAAAAAAGAATTGAAGTCAAAAGTCTACTATACACAATCGAAAAGAAGTATATCAAATCGGTGTGCATAACGCGTCTACTCTATACAGGAGGCAATTTGACATGCTTTCTAATTGACATCCGATGTTATATATGAGTGCTCGGGGCCACTGATACTATCTGTACGTCGCGTATTCATATAAAGGTATTCAAAAATAAATCCAGTATGTAAAATAATAAAAATAAACAAACTGTGTGATTTGTCAAACGTATGGATGGACATTGACGATATTGATATTTGCTAAGCAAATTCGCTTCAGTTATTTTTAAACTTTTAAGTTTCTATTTACACATATTTCTTGTATACGAAACCGAAAAATGTATATACAATTACAGACGTTTATTTGATATTGTGATTTCTACTGTGAACTTCAAACTTACATGTAGAAATCCTGACTTAAAAAAAAATACCAGTCAATTGGTCGACGGGGCCATAATTCCTACTTCAAAATATTGACATATATATATATTATAAGAAATAAAATAAATTTCTGTTAATGCGTGCGGGGACGCGGGTAACAGCTAGTAACAAATATGATATTTGCTATTCGTTTACATGATTATATAATATGGTTTCACTTGTAAAAAAATATCAAATCATGCTTGTGAGCTACCTCCTACCTAACTTCTTTTTGACAGATTTTCGTAACAAAAGAAGAGCTATTTTTTTATTTTCTAAATTATGAAGTTTGAAAATAAAAATGTTTTTTAAACTTTCTTCGAAAGTAGATTGAATAGTAAACCAGTATGAAATATCTACCATTTTTCAGGTTTGTGTAGATATACCTACTTCTTTTTATTTTAAACATACATATAAAAAAATATTTTTATTTTACTATTGGTTGATTTGTTCACATTGTTCGTTATATTTTTGGTAGCTATGTATATTCTAGTTTAGAAACTCAGATGCAATCGAAATTCCCTGTCAAGATGATAACAATACATTATTTTTAGATTCACACCCTGACCTATAGCAAAAAGCTTGTGAACACATTTTGTAAGGGATATGTTATACTGAATCTTGCCAGTTAAAACCGTTTAAAGAGACCACTAACTAAATTTAAAGAAAATATAGTGTCTTCTACCTCAAAAGCGCGAATTTATTCATACCTATATGGGAGATAAATAAATGATTAAATCATTAAAAATAATAATCAAATGTGATTTTTATGTGAAGTTTTGCACTATCGAGTAATATTTGGTGAAGAACAACCCACCTCAGGGGTTTTAATATTGTAATATTTTTATTTCCATCTCTGTATAACTCACGTTTACACCTACTTTCTTCAAAGAAACTTCAATGTAAATTACTACTTTACTTCAAATAAGCTTAAAAACATAAAGCAAGATCCAAAAATATGATCACCTCCTCTCATCAATTAAAAAGAAACGAAACAAATTTAATCCGATTGCGATTTGCTGACACTTTAACACACTCATTTATATTAAAAAAGGAAACCCCCCAATTTAAATAATGTAAAACCCAACTCACCGTAGAACATATCCGTATATCAAGCACTATTCTATACTAACTAAAGAAACAAAGCCGATTTACCTAACCCAATAGAAGAAGCCCTCAAAGATGACACCTGCGTTTCGAAGATACTACGATTCTCGAAACACAAAATCTAATTAATTGTGCAATATTTTAATCATAATTTGATAAAAACGTTGATTTGAAATTTCAAAATATCAAGTTAACTATACAAGCCCTATAATTATTCACGTGCATATAGCTGCTATATAGTTGCTGAGCACGTTTTATTTATTAAAAAACCCCTTTGCACTGCGGGAGTGCCGGCAGAAGTGAAAACTTGAATATTAACGTCTTACGAATTTTCGATCAAATTGGTTTGTATCATAGATTGCATTTTTATGTACGATATTTCAACGCTAGATGTCTAACGTTGTATAAATAAAAGTTTTCGTCTTACGCATTTTCGATCAGGACACGTGACCCTGACGCGAGTTTAACATTTTTTACCCATTACAAAAAAGTGTACAACGCCGCTAAAGAAGTTTTCACTTCAGAAATAAATTTTATCCCTATTTCTCAGTGAGTTGATATAAGGGTGTTTTCATTTTTTAAAAAATATTTGCTTTATTTCGATAAAGCTTTATTTTGTGGGGGTCGACAAGTTCACTCACCCTTAAATCCGACATTGAGCTGACAAGGCTTTAGTTTCAGTTATCCTGTAAGTTTAATATCAAAATGAAATGTGGCAAGAATTAGCTGAATACGCAGAAGAGAAAATATTCGTCGTTGTGCAAAGTTAACGACATTCCAGTACGTAACAGTCGTTATCAAATACCGGTGTCGTCGTTGTAAGAGCAGAGAGCAATGTTAATATCACACAATGTAAAGTTGACAGCTCCTAGCTGTACGTCGGACTGCCGAGTGCCTACCAGTGCGACGTACCATGTGTACCAGCACCTATGTCTGTGTGTTAGGTATACAGTATTGTTCCGCCTTGTAGAGCACCATTTATCCAGATCAGCCAAAATTAAATCTGAAACAAAAAAATCTCAGCATGAATCGATAAATCAGTACGAAAAATTTTGTTTCGTATTACATTTTTCATGATATTGAAAGTGTTACGAAATTCTGCAAAGAAAAAGGGTTTAGGGATCAAACCATGAGTAACCTCGCCAATGCTTGTATACCGTATATATTAGTTAGTAATAATTTTTTTTCGATGCCCCCTTAAAAGATTCCTTTTGATGTAAAAAGGCGAGGACACGCTTTAAAAAAACTTTTTAACAAAAAAATTAAACCGCCGAAAAACTGAAAAGCAAAAAATAATAAATCTTTTTATTTAACTAAGTAGTTGAACGTACGTGACAGTCTAGTATATCTAAGTAATTTTGAGTCGACGTCAAACAATCAATGAACAAAGATCACTAAAAGAAATAACCAAATCAAATTAGAGAACTCTCGTGAACTCTCAGAGATTTCCGGCGAAGGATTGTTGACGCCGACTCAAAATTACTTAGATATACTAGACTGTCACGTACGTTCAACTACTTAGTTAAATAAAAAGATTTATTATTTTTTGCTTTTCAGTTTTTCGGCGGTTTAATTTTTTTGTTAAAAAGTTTTTATTTTATAATTTTTTGTGGCTATATAATTTATAATTGTAATACACAAAGCATGAAAATCTGTGAGTGAACTATAAATCACCCCTATTTTCCCACCCTTAGGGTAGGAGTTTTTTTTCCAAATTTATATGAGACGAGCCTCGAGGTATACCCTATCCAATAAAAAAATAATTATCAAAATTGGACCACTCTGTAAAAAGTTATGTGTGGTCATACATTACAATCAGTGGTGAACAATCAATCATCCCCTGTTTTCCTACCCTTAGGGTTGGAATTTTTTTACCAAATTTATATGGGATTAACTTCGGGGTATACCCTTTCAAACAAAAAAATAATTATCAAAATCGGACTACTCTGTAAAAAGTTATGCGTGGTCATACATAAATAAAAAAAAAAAAAAAAATAAAAAAAAAAAAAATAAAAAAAAAAAAATATACGCGTCGAATTGAGAACCTCCTCCGTTTTTGTTTTTCGTCGGTTAAAAAATAGCACGTACCGCAAAACGATCTAAGTTAATTTTATGGTAAAATCGTATTTTTTTCGAAATTTCTCTCAACAAATATCATTTCTTCTGAAATACTAACAATTTCGTGTCCCAAATAAAGTATGTATAGAAATTTTACTATTTAAAGTTGTCTTGTTAATAAAAATTACAGGATATTTAAAATCATATACATTTTATTTTGAAACTAAATTAATGTAAAGTTATTTTTTATGAGCAAATTCATTAATTCCTTAAGACACAAGTAAATGTTGATAATAATAAAGTATTATTATTAATCATACTTAATTATCAATAATTTATTAAATTTCGATCATGAAATCGTAAAAATAATGTTTGTCGCAAAAAAATTCGAAAAAAATACGATTTTACCAAAAAAATGAACTTATAGATCGCTTTGCGGCACGTGTTATTATTATTATTTTTGTTTTCATTTACAGTTTACAAAAGCAAATCTGGTAGAATTTGCTCAAAGCTATTAGTTCTGAAATCCACAAGTGGGGAATAGTACCAATTTAGATCAAAATTCACTTTTCAAAATTTTAAAAAAATTTTTCTTCTTTCGGTGCTGTTCGTATGTATTTCTGTTTGTTAGTCCGTTTATCTGTGAGCACGATACAGATCAAATGACTAACTGGATCAAAATCTAATTTTGGTAAAATGTTTGACATAAATATGAACACCCCTACTAGTTCTGAGGAAAATCCACGCATGCACTTAGAAGTTATGAGCTACAACGTTGTTTTTTCTATTATATTGGTTACTTGTTATAACTATGATATTTATTTTTGAACAATGGGTGATTTAATATTCATAAATTTTAAAATCATAACTTTTTGCGTGAAATCACCTTGCCAAATTCTACATTTCTCATTATTAGCTTACTTACGTATTAACTAGGAAATGAGTACTCTTTTACGATATCCTTTACAAATAGACGGTATTTCGTGTATTTGTATTTTACTAATAACTATTTCTACGGTTAAATTCAAAAATAATATTGTTCACATAAAAAACAATTTTGGAGAGTCACAATCAAAGCCACTAAACAAGGTGTGATTAATTTGCAAACCCGTGACTCGTCCCCAATAAAAAAGACGTGATTTTTATATTCCTCTAATGTAAGGTTTGTATCTGGGCATTTTAAAATAAATTTATATTAGCTTATAATTATTCTTTATAACCTTAGTGATTCTAGAGCAATTTATATTATTTTTCAAATAAATAAAATTGTCGACCAATATTTATTTGAAGAGTTCTATTCAGACGTTAATCAAAGATTTGAATTTATATTATTTTTATTTCACAGAAAATAGTAATTGGCTATCTACTGTACCATATCTATGTTTGGTGGAAAACGGTTATATATAGATATAGAAGAACACAAACTGGTGAAGGGATAAAACGCACCACCGTTACTGTATCACCATTCACCACCCCTTGGAATGCAGGAAACGGGAAACTCAATGTTATTGCAATGTACCTAAACTGTTACCTCCCCTTCTTTGCCTCTCAGGACGCCTCATTCAACCCTCGCGACAAGTCACTGATATGCGGATACTGCAATGAGCTAAATGCTTTAAATATTTGGAGAACATTTTTCGATATCAAAGAAAAATCTACAAAAATTTAAATATTTATATTGATGCAAAATATATCTGTAAGCCACTAATTACACTGTCCAACATTTCAAAACTTTTTTTCCTCCCTGGAAAATTTTTGGCTGATTTTTATGTATTTTGGTCTGCTGAATCTAGCTCTGACTTCAGATTGTTGATATCAGCCTCCAATAATGAGGGAGGCGGAGATGCAACAAAAACGATATTTATATCCAATTTATTGGTTTTAAACAATGCCAAACTCAAAATACATTTTATTAACAGTGAATTTAAAGGCAACATATCCATTTGAAATTAATTTTCTGAATATTTCCTTTTTTTTATAAGAAACATCGGGGGTTTAACTAAGTGCAGCATTCTTTACCCCAATATCCCATCTGCAATGAGACCAGTTCCCCATGACATCTCATTACCTATTCCCCAGCGTCCTGAAAGTTACACTCTTTATTCGGAATCGACATCTGAAGAATCTTTACCAGAAGCTGGACCAAGTTACATCCTTAGTTCTGATGAGTTTTCTGCTAAACCTCACTTAATTCCTCAAGCTGAATTATGTGATCTCGTACGTTAATCGTGGCTTGGACCTTCCGTAGACAACAGCAGAGCTTCTTGGATCCCGTCTGCTGCAATGGAGCCTCTTAGAAAAAGGAGTAAAAGTATCCATATACAGGAAAAGAGAAGCTACATTATTTTTTGCAATTGAAGGTGAATTGATTGTATTGTCACGATATACTCGGTTCAATGGCAGAACTTAACTTGCCATATACATCCGATCAATGATGGCTATATATAAATTTGTCTAAAACAAGTTTAAAAGGTGTTTTACTTTGTAATGGCAATAAATATCCATCAGTTCCGATAGGTCATTCAGCATTATTATGAAAGAGACATATGACAATTTGAAGACATTACCGATGTTTATTAAGTACGAAGACAACAAATGGAATATATATTATGTTATTGACTGGGCTGCAATCAGGATATATGTGATGCCTTTGAAAACATATGCAACAATTTTCTTGGAAACAATAAATCTGAGAACTATCACGATAACGTGAAAGAATTACTCTCTGCCTAGTACATTATGGGATGCAACATGTCGCTAAAATTTCATTTTCTCCATTCTCATTTGGATTTCTTTCCTGAAAATTTAGGAGCAGTATCAGATGCATCACATAAATTGAAAAACGATATACCGGAAAATAGAGCTCAAACATGTTAGCCGACTTCTAGGGTCAATTAATATCCAATCACCATCATAAACCTTTTGACGTGATAACGTCTTATAAATTGATGAAACACCGGCTGCACGCACGTAAAAGTGTCACGTTCCGCCTGAGCCTGAGCGTGCAAGCGAGAGTGCGGTATAAGCGATAGAGAGGCACGATCGGCCCAAGCGTCGGCTTGTACGCATTTCTCTCTCTTCTCGCGTGACGTCAGAGAGTTCATCAATGTTTCTTTATGACGTTATCACGTAAAACTATCGTCCGTAAACCGACTTTACAGACAACCAATTTTTTTTACTACGGCCTGATTCGTATAGAAATTTTGGCAAGTGTACTCTTTGAACCTAAATTGTAAGAACAAAAAGTCAAAGTTCAATTTTCATAGAACATCAACAAGTACTTGTAACTAGAGAAAACTGAAGAATTTTCGCTTAGTTATAAATATACTAAATATACAGATTTAGACCAAAATTCATTTGTCGCCCACACGTTTTTGAAATCAATGATTCAAATGGATAGAAAAGAAACAGTGGCAAAAGCAGAGGCACCGTCAAAGCGCACAATGTCTGTGATAGTCTGATATTGCACATTATAATTGGTTCACGTAAATCAACTCGGCAGTTGTCTCTTCTCTATATGTCTATCTCTTTTCTACATATATGCATCTATGAGATAATAATATGGCGACAGACAATCTAGTGCCAAGATGCGATATATGCAAAAAATATAATCGTTTACACAGTGATTTTATTTATAACCTTACTTTTTGCAATTTTCCATTTATTTCAAAATTCATATTTAACATCTATAAAAATTAACATATAGAACACGTTGTTACTAAAAAATAAAGAGTTTTAAATGACTTATGGTTACATCCAATGCCCTAAATTCAGCACATGGTAGAATATATGAAAATATGATAACAAACTTTGCACTGTTTTTGTTACAGTAAATTAAAAAAACACAAGCTGTGTTTTCTAATAGTGTTAAATCAATAATATATACTGCTACATACAACATTAATAGAAAATTATATATTAATCACCAATATATATTATCTTCTTGTAAGGTAAAGCTAGGAGAAATGACGCTACAGGAAAGACAACTATAATTCGTATCCTGAACTACACAAAAAGTAGCCAGACAATTGTGCACCAAGCACAGACTCGTGGATAAACGTTGATAACCATTGAAAAGAAAGCTAAATTTTTGTTGACATTGAATTGGTATGTTCTATGAATTTTTTCCCCATTGTCTTTATTCCGGCAGTAAAAAATAACGTAGAATATTTGATCCCGAATGTAAATAGTAAAGGAAGTTACGATATTCGTGAGTTACATGAATATTGAATATATCTCGCGATAATGGCTCTATTATCTGCATCATCTTTTCCATCAATATACATGATGCAAGGAACAGAAAACAAGTGGTCGATTTGAAAAGATTCTCAATAAACAAAAGTGATTTTGTTTGATAGTATGTGTTTACTATGTGTTTTCTTATACGATGCGTGATCGTAGAGTAAATAGTAATAGTCTTTTTTATGTTTCTTACGAAAAATTTTACATTTTGTATTGCTTAACAATTATGTTTACAAACTTATAATATTTCCAGTTGATTTCTGTAGTTCTAACTTTAAATTTATCTAGTTTTACCTTATAATAGATGAATAAATATATTTAACCGTTTAGGATTATGAATTCCAAACGGAATGCGGAACATGTTAGATAAAAATAGTACCAATGCCTAAAAATATAAATGCAATACATTAAAAATTCCTTTGAAGTCATAAATAAGAAACAGTGAAAACCAAACATTGTGGTTACAATATTCCTCCAATTAACAATTTAATATCTCCTATAACACTTGCAAAAATCAGGTATTAATAATAAGAACGCCAAATTACAATATTGTCAATTATTACACTTATATGTTTTATTATATTTGAAAAAAGGATATCACCCAACTATTTCTACAGATGCTTCCGGTGTAAACGTAGCTAACGCAGCTATGAATATAAGATTTGGAATGTTGGTTTTGGGTGATTTATTAAATTGCATCACATATTATAGATATCGTCGTGGAATTGCTTTTCAGAAGTTTATACGACAACGTGCCTGCCTATGTGAGAAGTGCTTGAAATTTATTAACCTCTTGTAATTTATTTGTCGGATCAGAATTAAGAAAACAACTCTATTGAATTTACACCGCAAATTTTAACTTATCCTCTTGTTTTGATCGTTACGTTTATTGAAAATATAGACGTCATTGAAGATAACACAATAAAATATTATATTTTATTTATGTGAGTAAAGAAAGAATCAAGATTATCATGAGAAGGATTATAGTTACAATAAAGTCCTAAATCACTAAAATACATAAATCTGTCTTCCGTCATCTTTTTTTTCGAGGCATCACATTGCAAAAGATGTAATGTACACAAGAAATGAATATACAGATTGTCCGTCAAAAATACTTCGTGTTAAAATTATTGCTACCAGTGTTGTCGTCATATACCGTCTTGGCGAAATCTGGCCACTATCTTATCTCGTGTCTTTCTGGTGTCGATAGAGATAAGTCTCGAAATATCTCGTCTTACTTTCTCTAGTTGAGTAATTTATTTTTCTGCAGTAGAAGCAAGATCGCACATTTACGTTTCTTAAGCAAAGGCAAAAAGGAATTTGGAGATACATATGCATAGCGGATTATTCATTATATTTCAATAAATGTGAGGATTTCCGGACATCTGCAGATGCGGATGCAAATGTTGAAATAATTGTAACAATAATAATATTTTTTATAAAGTAAAACGATTGCAATTTAACATTTTTATTAAGAAAGTCGTTATTATCATTACTTAATAATCAAATTTTAGAATTGGTAAAATATAACGTAATAATTAATTTTCAGAATTGGTATAATATACTTGAAGAATAATAACAATGCAGCCTTTTCAGGATTAAGAAGATTTCGTAAAAGTTCTTATTAAATTAATGCATATTGACCAAGTAGTCAAAGAAGTAGAGGACGCGTCAAGTACCAGGTCTACTTCCGATAATCTAGTCATCACTTGTCCGCATCCACAAAATCTTTGTAATGGCGACTGTCATTACAAATATTTTGTTAGTGTTTTTTTTTTGTTAGGGTTACTGTTGTATACACCCAGTTTATCAACAATATCTAGGCATTCCCAGACCAGTCTTGACTCAATTTTGTGTGAACATAGAGCCATAATAGCTGCTTTGCTATCCGATAGGATGAATATTTTTGCGTTTCTGTAGCCTTTATTCAGGCAATTTAGAGCGCAAAGTTGTATTGCGTATATTTCTGTCTGGAATACAGTGGCTTTGGAACCCATGGGAGCTGATATCCTTGTTTAAGGACCATAAACTCCTGCTCCTACCTTATTATCCATCTTAGATCCGTCTGTATGATATTCCAGGGATCCTCTGGGGAAGTTTATCTTACTTTCTTCCCAGAATTTTTTTTCAATTTTAGAACAATGATTAAGAGTAAAATAAAAACAAGGAAACTCCCTAATTGTCACAACGCCAAGATTATTTCTTTATTTCAAATATGTTTGTACACAAACAATTATAAATAGTGTCAAATATTCTATTGATCGTTTATTAACTTGGTATCACAGTATTTACAGTAAACACAAATGCTTTGATTTAATTAGGAGCAGAATTAAAAAATGTTTTAAACAAAAATAATTTAAACAAATTAATAATGGTCATAAACCAAGCAGTTCATACATTATACCTATGGTTTAATATTTCACCCTACTTTATAAAAGACAGTGATTTTCCGACACCCTGTAAGCAGCTGTTTAACATCTTTCTACCTTACGGATACGGACACCCTGTTCATTCATCCCTTTTTTATTCAATGCTCGGGTAAACTGAAACCTTGGAGAACAAAACGCTCGGATGACTTTTGAGTGTCATTTTCAGACGATACAAAATAATTTATTACATACACACGAATATCAGGGTGGGCAAAAATATCGTAGAATAATGGACGTCGTTATTTTATACCGATGGGTCAAATATATATTTACGTTTAACAATCTAATAAAATGAATGAGTATTTTTAACATTTCGGTATCATATCCATAAGGTACTGGAAGTATGGTGATAGGATCGAAAAATCATATACGAGATAACGCCAGATTCCGATTAAACAAAATACCTACATCAATTTGAATTAGTAACTGACTTCAAAACATACATTTTTTTAAAAACTTTTTTTAAAATATTTGTCATAGGGAATTCGGTCCAATTGATTTTTTGGTGCCTTGCAATTTTCTGTGTCTACAAGTATCCTTTAAACTTTCTGGAAAATTTTGAAATCAAAAATTATAATATCATGGCATCTATAGTTACAGTTTTAAGAGGACAAATTAAGGAATTGTGAAAATCCATTAAATATTTTTTGTATTAAAACTATAAAATAACTGCTTTACATGCGTATATATAAAAGCATGTAAAGTGACCCATTACGCACTTGTGCTTTAGTGAAAAACAAAGCTGATCATGCTATACAAAATCCATAGAAAGCCAAAATAAACTTTCAAAATTTTAAGAAATGAAGTGAAAACCAACTATTTTATAGGAGGTACCACGTGCAAAAAATACCCTCATGCTTAATTATTGTATTACGGTACTATAACTATAAAGATACTATGGCATTACATAATATATTATGATTTATTACCTATATTCAGATAAGATAATTGGTAGCACATATAAGAATACAATAAAATTAATGTTTTATTAAATATTATGCCATCAGGATAGTAGAAATGTCATATGGTGAATAAATATCAATATTTTAACTTTTAACTCAATTTCGACATAATATGGTTAAATGCCACGTTTAGCAATAGTATTAGGTATAAATGAAAGGTTTTTAATTAAAAAAACAATAATGACTGTTTATCATTCGAACTTAAACATAAATTTACTGAGTATCTCTCCACAGGCAGTTTGTCAGTGTCGTTCTTTTATCCTCTAAAAATACTCAAAAATTGTCCTATGTAAATTCAAAAAAATGTATCTAGTATTCAGCAGTTCTTTAAATTACAAAAAATTACATAAAAACATTTCTTCTAATCAATATTTTTGACGTGATAACGTCTTATAAATTGACGAAACACCAGCTGCACGCACGAAAAAGTGTAACGTTCCGCCTGACCCTGTGCGTGCAAGCGAGAGCGCAGTATAAGCGATAGAGAGTCGGTAAAAATATAGTTTGACAGCTACTAAAATTTCGGTTATGTATTATTTAATATGATATTCGAGCGGAATACGTTATCACGTAAAACTATCGTCCGTAAACCGACTTTACAGACAACCAATTTTTTTTTGTAACTGTATCTAATTCAACTGGAATTTAACCATAGATTTTTATGAACTAAAAATATTTTTACTTTCAAAAATCGAAAATGTAAACTTCAATCTGTTAAATTAGGGGATCTGAACAAGTCACACCACTACGTGTTTTAAATGAAAATATAATATATAAATGTTTATACTATAATAGAAACGCCACTGCATAAAAGTATATTAGCAATAAACTAAATATTGTTATGATAAAGGGCGTAACAGCATTTGAAACCTATTAAAAACTCCATTAAATGATACATTGATACGTTGTAAGATGCAGAAGTGATGCTTACCTGTAACATAATGTACCTTGAAAATATAATTCATCATGAGACTCACTCTCCGTAAATAGGCGTTCGAATTGTTACTCAACAAGGAAAACTATAATGTACGTTTAAGATAACAACATATATACAGTATGTAAACGCGTAAGGTGCATATAGGGAAATTAGCATTGGGTTCAGAGTTAGCCATGACTGCATTTATTGTTATTTCTATTGAATTATCGTGGTAATCTTGAGGATTTCTATTTTATTTTGATTTATTTTTATTTTACTTGGCTTTTTTAATAATGAAAAGCTCTTATACATCATTATTTTAATTTTTTTGTACAAAAATAAAACAAAAAAACAACTCCATCTGTTTGGAAACATTTCATTCAAAAATTGTCTGACTGGTATGACGTATGCGCGTTGGTAAATTAGTGACCCAATGTCTTTAGGTTCACCACGAATAGGCGGAGATATTTGATCTCGCACCATATTTAAATATTTTTGGGAATTTAATGTCCAATTAATAAAAAAAGTCCGATTATGTTGTAATCATTTGAATATTTTTTTTGGTAGTATACACATTCATTTTGCAAAAGAATATTATCTATCAAATTGAAAAACAAGATTTCAAGGCTCACTCTGATCCAGTCATTTTTTCACAATGTTAATTTCCCTATGTGCACCGTACGTGTTTACATACTGTATAACATTTGATTAGTAAAATGCATTTTACTAAACAAACGTTTGCCTGCTGTTTGACTGCGTCTTAGCATATGTCCGATCCATTTTCAATTCCTACTTTTTACTCTTTGTTGAAGATGACATTAGACCAGTGTTTACGAAGGATTATGTCTTTTTCTTTATGTCAGCAGTTACTTTCCACGTTTCATACCCGTAGTACAGTACTGGTTAGACATTGAATTCGAATACCCTGAGCTTAGTGTTTACCGTCAGTTATCTTGCACGATGGTTCCTCTTGTTTTTTTTTTTCATTCGGTTCGTGACATCGATCTCGTCGCCTTCGCTCCGCAACATGATGCAGAACTCCACCACGGTCTCCACTTGAGTCGAATGCAATCGGTACTGTTTTTGCAAACTTTAAGAGAGGTAATTAAAGTCATATATTCTCTCGAATAGTGGCTTTAAATAAATTACACAAATAAATAAAATGATAAGCATTGAAAAATATACTAACTTAACTGTATCTATATCTATAAAAATCAATGCCACTTTTCGTTGTAATTTTATAACTCAAGAACGGGCTCACCTATCCAACCCAAATTTTTAGGCTTTGTTTGGACTATTTAGTAGATGGTTTATGTGAAGTTTGCACAAAATCGGTTGAGCGGTTCTTCATTTATCACATTTTTTGTAACAAATGAATTCAATAAATGGCGGATCATTTTGTTAATGGGGATTTTGCTGTCAAATTGAAACATTTTTCAGTGTTGACAGTACAAGCATGTTGTTATGTCATTCATGCGGTCATTTCATTTTGGACGTGCTTCGATTAAAGCAAATTGTCAGCGATAATTATTGCTTTGTGTTTATATTTTTAAACATATTGTTGAGTGCATTCATACAAACGGTGAGTCTTGAATTGTTCAAATGTACTATGTATATGTGTGCGTGTACTTTTCTCAGTTTTTTAGCAAGCCGTCGGTGTTTCAAATCGTTGGCAGGCTTTTTTTGAATTAAATTGTCAAACGCATTTACACAAACGGTAAGTTTTGAACTGTTGAAGTGAATTACATGTATGTATGTGTGTTTCTTTATTTGAAAAAACATATTGTGTGCATACGGGTGTTTTATTCTTTTGTAACAGATGGAAGCACGTCGATTTAAAAATGAATTATTTAATGACATTTTTATATATATTGACGTATGCAGTCATATATATTTCCATACACACATATACGCACATGTATATTTTAAAATAGCTAGCAATTAATAAAATAATTTTTTATTTGAATAAATGAATTTGATGTTCCAATTAATTTTTTTTATTATTTCACTTTATACGTAGCAAAGCACGTACAGGGCCGCTAGTTGTCGTCAATAATTTTTTTGAGCCAAATGAGCGGGCGCTAATTCGAACGCACCGAGTGGAGAACACAAGTCTGTGAAGGTCCCGACAAACGTTTTGAGTCCAACGCAGAGTAGACACAATGTAAAAGAATGATTGTGTAGAGAAGATTTATGTTTTCACGGTATATTCTTCGGCACTGTACCGGTACAGATAGTGTAAAGCTTCTCCTTCACTTAATTACACGCAAAATTACTCTCTGCATCGCCACACTAATTTGTTGTTAATACCAATCTGTCCTGTACCGGTCGCATATTTTCCACTACACCGTCGTCTATTGACTCTTTGCAAAAAAAAAAAAACTTATAATATTGACAAACGCATTTTTTATCTCTTCACCGTAGTACCAAAAAGTATACTGAAGCCGGTAACGGACTGAGAGCGATAATATAATATATATTTTATCTTACATATTACAAAAATATCGCTTGTGATTAAAAAGTACAAAACGCCGCGCATTGACGCTATAATATATATCTATATCCAAGCGGTATATTTCATGAAAGTACAAATATGCTTTCCGAGCGATATTTTGCATTATATCTCACCTTCCTCTTGCGTCTTGTCGCCCGCAGATGTCCTGCTGCCGTCGGTCACTTTGTTGTCTATACTCTATAGACTACATATGCTTTTTGGCAGCTTTTCTATTTCAAATCACCGATATACAAACCTTAAAGTAATTGCTAGTCGCTCTAAAGAACTAATGCTTTCCCGAAAATTTGTATTTTTATTCTTTATATCATCTTTAATTAAATCATGAAGTTAAAAAATGTTTTTCTCTCCATTCGAAATTATTTGTAAATTTTTCGTCACTCAAGTCATTAAAAAGCGTATTTTCACCCCGTTCTTTTCTAAATTTAATATGCTCAGATATTCAAAATCTTGGTTTTTCATTTTGGACAGTAGCAATCATTAAAATATCATCACATGCGGCATTTGATTCATCCTCCGATGAGCTATCGATGGTATCCAGCAATAGCATTTTGAAAAAAAAAAATATGCACATACACTAGGAAATAAAAAGTTTAAACTTGCAAAATATAAAAAATTAGTCCGCAGCACTCAACATATAATATTATATTATATCTCATTACAGAGCTATAATATATATTATATTATCGCTCTCAGTCCGTTACTGGCTTTAACCGCAGAACGATAAAATCAGACTTACGTGCCAGATTTACAAAACACTGCGATTTATATCGCTTTGAAGAACTGCGAATGGTGTGTCAACTGATTTAAAGAATCTCCTGGTTTATTCATGTATAATGTATATAATTGTATCAAATTTTAAATTAATTTTTTAAGCTATTGCATAGCTTCTATCGCGGGCTTTGAGCGCGGCGACCTAATCAAGAAATTCCGTAACGAAAAAAAACCTAACACCCCCCACTCCGACCGGCACAGCGGTGCGGCGTTGAAAGCCGTGCATCGTCTAACGTTGTTTCAGTTCGGCAGACTTCGGCACGGTGTTTGTGTGCTCATAACTGCATAACTGCTCATAACTGATTCTATCTTTATTTGTGTATAAATGAATTTATATATAATACTGCTATAAAAATAACCTAAATTATTTAGGTTATGTGCAGAGAAAGTATATATGATATTATATCTATATAAATGTACATCGTGCGAAATTCTATGATCAAACTCTTAATATCGTTCATTTTGTTCAAATTTTTTGAATGAATAATTGTTTTGGTGTGTAATTACACTATTTATACCTTATTATTTATACCTAGCTATTTTCGTTTTATAGAGAAGAAAAACTTAAAGACCTAAAAAGAATATGCAATAGCTTTACCGCGGCAGTCCCCGAGTGCCACACGTATTTTTTATATTAATTTAAAATTTATTAGTAATGATTACGGACTATCTCCTTGAAATATACCTAGTTTTATTTCTTTAATTTATTCAAAATATTCTTTGTCATCAGTTTGGCAATACTAGTTTTGATATACATAACCAATATTTATTTCTTGTATTATTAATGTCGTTTATTTTGAAATTTTAGTTTTTGTTTGATTTGATCATCAGTAAGGATCAACTCTCACAAAAAAGTCGAATTGACAAACAAACCGTCATACTTTTTTTAAATTTTTATTAATTAATAATGAGCTGAATTGCAGTCAATTAAAAATACAAATCAACACTCTTAAAATGTTCTTGTCGATTTTCAAAACAGGAATTGGAAGTGAGTCAAGTAAATTTATCATTCGCAAAGTGTTTTTTTTTTTTTTCAATGAAACGTATAAATATTCGTTTTTAGACTTCATAATTACATTTGGGATATATAAATGGTCTTTTGAGAAGTGGAAAAATGAAGAATGAATCTGTTAATAAATTAGTGATATATAAATTTGAAATATCCTTAATTAAAACGTTACGGTATGTATTTGTTAAAAATATGTTATAATTACGTGATATTTATATCATAAAATTTGTAATATCTACAGGTTATGGCGTAAAAAAGCATTTGAATGCTATTTGTATAAATAAGCATATAATTTAATTTTAAAATTACCATATACGGAATTTAATATTAACCAGCAGGGGTCTTGAAAATCAACACAACAAACTGGTCTCGAAATTCTCATTCAAAAATTGTCTTCTTATTCTTATTTAGATTCAACGATGTAATATTTTATCCATATGTGTAAAAATAACATGTCGTAGTCATTAAGGATACAAGCATACACCAATGAAATATAAAATGTTGGTTCGGCATTTAACAACTACACGAAAATAAACTTTGAAGAAAAGGAATGTTGAAAACATAAAAAGTCTTGTTACTTATTCTTTGATTGTAAGTTCAGGAATGTGTAACCTACGCTATCATAAATTATCTGCGGATAACACAAAATTTCCACAGCTTTACTGAAATTATAAATATATAAAGGTAATAATTAATTATTGATATTATTATATCTACATATATAAAATATAACACCCTGTATTGATAAGCATACTTTAAGTAAATTTTCATTTTATAAATAACTCTTATATCATTTTTAATATATCATTTGAATTGTATCGCAAAAAAAATTGGTTGTCTGTAAAGTCGGTTTACGGACGATTGTTTTACGTGATAACGTCATAAAGAAACATTGAAATGCGTACAAGCCGAAGCTTGGGCTGATCGTGCCTCTCTATCGCTTATACCGCGCTCTCGCTTGCACGCTCAGGCTCAGGCGGAAAGTGACACTTTTTCGTGCGTGCAGCCGGTGTTTCATCATTTTATAAGACGTTATCACGTCAAAAAATGTTTTCATACGATATTCATTCAAAACTTATAAAAAAAATATGTATTTAAAATTTTGAATTAATAATCGTATTAAAATTTTTTTTACATAAATAGCATAGATATTGTTTAAGGCAGTGATGTCAAACACGCGGCTCACCAATACATACTATTGCAGTTCGCCCAGACAAAACATTGAGTCTATAATATTATTATTGTAACAATCGTATTTTATTAATAATATTTTTTAACTTTAAAAACATGCGGCCCCCAACTAAGTATAAAATAGATAATGTGGCCCGCAATACTATATGAGTTTGGCATGAATGGTTTAAGAGGTCAGGGATGACCAGGATTTTGAAAAATCGATTTCTTTTGTATCATGTTTCGAAAGTATTCCCTGAAGATTTCAAATAAATTGAATGAATAGTTTCCGAGATAATTATTATATGGTCCAGGATTAGATGGCTGAGTGTAGGTAAGACTAAAATTGAAACGCGTTTTTCTCGAAACTGAAATTCAAGAACCACTTGATGGATTTAAATGAAATTTTTACAACTTATTGAAAGCATAAAAAACAAGGACTTAATTGAAGGATTTTTGTTGTTTGAGAACTTCGACTTTTATAACAATCTGTTTTGCAAATTCGGATGTAAGCTTTTATTAATTAAAAAAAAATCTTCGATTTAGTTCTAGATTTACTATTAAACTAAAGACTTTTCTCTGTTTTATTGATTTTGGATGAATCAACACAAAGTTGTGATGGTTACCGTAAACCATTACCTACTTGTCCAACAGATAGCTATAACTTCGTCTAAAATTATTTTTTTTTTTTTTGAAAATGTAGTGAAGTCAAGTTGAAATATTATTAAACTTATAATTTAAATTAAATTTTGTCGAAAAAAAATTATTAAAAATTGTTTCATGCCTCTCACTGCTCCTAGCCCCTTAAACAATATAAATAATCTCCGCCCCAAAAGGTTTCTGATTTTCAATAATATAAAAAAACTAAGTTTTTAAAAAATCCTCAAAATCGAAGCTGTTCTTGCGAACTTCGAAGTATTGCCTGTTTTATGTATTCATTGACGCGACTATGGGAAACGTGCGAAATACTGCACAGAAGGTGCCGAGATGAAAACTATTTGATAGAAAAAATTTGAAAAACTAAATAGAACAAATTGAAATCTAAATAAAAATTGACAATTTTTTTGAAATGTACCAAAAAGCAAACAAAATAATATTTTTCCGTAGGCAAATTGTGTCAGTTCATGTTATGATACTGGCCTCAATAAAAAGGTGGCGCACAAATGAAAAAAACCGAATACTGTCTCAATCTCGCGTATTGTATAAGAGAGAAATATCAAAATTTACCGTAGTGCCATACCAAGAACTGACATTCTATGCCTAAAAAAACATTTTTTTCTTTTTCTCCTACATTTGTATAAAAACATGTCTGAAAAAAAATTTCGCTATATTATATTTTCTCAATTTAGAGCGTAACATAAATTCTCTTCTTCCTACAAATAGTTGTATGATTTTTATTCAATGGAATTTCATAAAATCGTTTTGCGTAAATAATTTTTTCTCACACTAAATTTTATTCGAACAAAACATGACACATGTCTACTGATTGTTCCTACAAAAAGTTATAACAAATTTTCTCTTACTATACATATGAAAAAGGTACGGTTCAAAAAAAAATATTTCTAAAATATTTCTTATGTAAAATTTTTGTTCCGACCTAATGGAACCACCTACATTTCTCTTTAATGCAGGTATTATAAGTTTTAGTTTCACTTGCCTGTTACGTCATATCTAAAAAAATATTTTTCTGTCCAATATATCGGTATATTACACTATACCATGTTTCTTAAATTTCTGTAATGTTGAATTATTTATCTACTAGTGTAACCTGTGCGAATAATTCGCACTAAATAAGTATAATAATTATCACTTTACAAAATTATTTTTTAAATATAGGTAATTGCAGGTATTCAATTCGTTTCTAATTTTGCACACTGCTTATAACGTTCTTCTTTTTGTTGTATTACAATATGAAGCTCAGATGACAAATCGAAGAAATATTTTACTAAAATTGTCATATAGAGGCGCAAGTAGCAAAAGCGTTGAGCTAAGCCGTCAGATGGCATCATGCAACATTGCTGTGACGTTGTTTAGCGTTGCTCATGTTTCAAAATTATAGTCGTCAGATGGCAGTATGCAGTATTGTGTCTGTTGTATTACAATATGAAGGTCAGATGACAGATCGAAGTGTTGACGTTGTTTCAAAATTAAAACCGTCAGATGGCAGACGTTGTTCAGCGTTGCTGTTAATTAATTAATTTACAAAAACAAAAGCAATAATAAATTTTTTAGTTGTCGATGTCAGTAGAGCAAGCAATTATCTGTAAAATGATATATAATTTATGTGGAGAAATTGTGAGGTTTTTTCTACAAAGGGAGGCAAACATCTTTAACCTTAGCGTATTAATATATATGATATCTAACATGTTTCTTAAATTTCTGTAATGCTGAATTATTTATCTATTTGGACGAATTCATTAAAGAAATGGTCTTTAAGATATTTCATTTTTAAAATGAACAAATAGGTACATACGGACAAATATTTATTTAAAAAAAAAATGCAAACCATTTTATTATTCAAATTATATTGATTTAATTCCACCTGGGACTACCATGATAGAAAATATTAATTCATTATCATGACTCTAAGCTAAGATTTGTTTCAAGGAAGTTGTTGACAATCAGACACAAACGTTGAACAATGAACACCAACCTACTCGCATATGGAACAGCAGCATCGGCGCAGAGATCGGACTATCAGAAGGACACAAACATCGTCTGTTTAGATCGCACATCGGATACAAGGAAAAAAGGCATTTGGTTGTGGCCAATAGATCATCATGTTTTGTCTACGTGTTGTGGTCTAGCATTTTTTTAACTCTCACAGGGCTGGCCAATGTAAAAAATTATCAGACAAAAATTATTTCAAAGGAGAAAAAATAAAGTTAGTATTTATTTTATGTTACAATTCAATAAAGAATTCATAAACAGATCAATTTAGATAAACTATATCTCTATAACGCAAAAAGAAAAATGTGCAGGCACAATTCTTTAACTTCCTGCTATTGAATATTATCAATAATTCTGGAAGTCATTGTTTTCAATCTGATTTTCGAAAATTCGAGTTACCAACAGATGTCTGCATTTTGAGAAGTCAGGAATTTAAAATTAAAATTTTTTTTTTCTAGTTAGCAACGATTATACCATATTTTTTCATAAAATGCGACCACATTTTTTAATGAAAAAATATGATATAATCGTTGCTAACTAGAAAAAAAATTTTTTTTTAATTCTAAATTAATACGGTAGGGGTAACTTTTTCTGTCATGGGAGCTTGGACTATATGATGTTGATAAAGTAAAAAATGTGGTCGTCTGTAGACTATTCATAGATAAATTTAAAAAAAAACAAAACAAAAAACAACAAACAGCAAACAAATATAACTCTCTTTTAACAAATTACAAAAAACTAAAAATTTTCGTTATCAAATCAAAAATATATCCATTCTTTTAGATAAAAACAAGTAGATCTTTATTAAAAAGTAAAAATTTCAAACTCTTCAAAAAAATCTATAATTAAAAGTACACAGACCAAAAGTATAACAAACGTCGGACACGTTAATATTTGGCTTGATACGACCTTAAAATCGACGTAAAACAACCATAATTAATGTTTTTTCGGTTATGCCGCAAGAAGTTCACCTAAATACGTCTCTAATTTTAAGTATCCATACACCTACTGTGATCTCGTAGTGTGAAAAAAAAAATATATGATAATATATTATATAAACCAAGTGAAGGTATAAATAACCGAATGACGACAATCGTAGCTAATTCGCGTGAGGTTTATTTAAAATCTCTCGTCCTGTAAGATGTTCCTCTCCATACACTGACTCGTATTTATGTCTTATATCAGGAGTTCTCAAACATTATTAGAACAAGGAAACATTACAATAAACACCCTTTATTAATTATTTTTTGGGTTCCTTTTAATGACTGTTATTTATTTCTAAGTACTTACAGGAAAAAAATAATCTTAATGTATAGAATGTTTGCTGCGAAACATACAATGGCGCTACGTTTATGTGCGTTGGATTAAACACGACTTTAGTTGAAGGCGACATCTAGATAACAGGGCGAAACATAGTTAATAGTTATGTTACTAGTCTTTCGTTAGATGGCAGCACGTGACGTTTGCTTTGTGTATGCGTTGGATTATAATTTAGCTTCTGTCAAATGCGACAACTAGATGACAGCAAAATTTAGTTACGAAGTAAAATATAGTTACAGGGCGATATTTAGTTATTAGAATATTGCTTAAATTTATGTTTCACATCTGCCCGGCGTTCTACGGTCCGACAGCTCACGTTTTTTTTAAACAGTTTAATAAAAAGCGGGATTGCTTTGCGACCACAAATATTGTATTCAAAGTCTCCTTTATTTAACTTGTGTAAACTTAAGTAATATCGCCCAAAAAACGTATATCTATTTATACACAGAGTGACTCGACATAATTTAGATTTAAACGACAGATGATGGATAGAATCTATATAGGCAAGTTGTAATAGAAAATGATATAAAATATAATACAAAACGATTAACATGCAAAAAACTGTTTAAAAGATGAAATTAGAATAGAGTTTTTTTACTTAGATTATAATTTTTTTATGTTTTTCTTGTAATAATAGGTAAGGCCATGGCTTTGCAACATTTATAAAGATTAGCGGTATTATTATTATGTCAATGTGTTTTGACGTAAGTATATTAAGAACTATGGATCATGCTCATGGAACAATAAATTGTATTGTTCGGTGGTCATTTCCAAATAGAGCACCACTATTTCAGTATTGTTAAAAAAAAAATTGGTTGTCTGTAAAGTCGGTTTACGGACGATAGTTTTACGTGATAACGTATTCCGTAATACATAACCTAAATTCTACATATAATAATTATAATAATTCGAATCTATGATATTGCATCTTTCGCTTCAAATTTAGGTTAATTTTTTTATTAAAATACTCACCACCTATAATAATAATTGTTTCTTTTAACTTTCTTTCTTTCGTATTTATTTTAAGTCTCAAAGATTAATTGTCATAATATTTTGAAAACAATTGTTTCACTGTTTATATAAAATTCCAAAACCTACTTACAATATTTAAGTATTTTCATACGTCAAAAAATTGATTTTTATAATGATAAAATTTGTATGAAAACGATTTTTTCGAGAGATGAGACCTAGCTAAAACGATTTTTTGCCCCCCAAAATCCCTTTTCAGTAAATTTCATCCAAATCGTTAGGGCCGTTTTCGAGGAAAGCACGCACAGGGTCAGGCGGAACGTTAGGAACGTTACACTTTTTCGTGCATGCAGCCGGTGTTTCATCAATTTATAAGATTGGTGATTCATCAATTTATAAGACGTTATCACGTCAAAACGCTGTTTTATCGAATACCTTCTCTCTTGGCTACATTCTCTTTTCAAATTCTAAAAATTGTCTATTAGCTCACTACGCTTTTCGTGTTAAGCTACTCGTATAGAGAATCGATCGGACAACACGTAGAAGCGGGTACTTGTCGAAAGCAGTAAAGTACATACAGGAAAGCACTGATCTATCGAGTTTTCCGTGACAGACCGTAGACTTACTGGATCTAATAGCCCAAGAGCTGATGACACGATTTTGGGTACGTGTTTTAGGCAGGTTGAAATAATGAAAAAACAGTAATTTATCAATGGGTGAATCTGGATTGGCGAGTCTGCCTGAGCGTTTGCGGTTATTTCGCGCCTGCGCAGCATATGACATCTGCAAAAAAATATCCCCAAAAAACATGTTTTAGGCAACTTGAAACTTTTATAATCTTTGAGTTCAGCATTTATATAATCCAGAAATGAAAATGCCAGAACATTTTGTCGGTTATAAAGTAGGGGCAGAACCCCCCGAAGATATTTTATTAATATACGCAATGAGCAAGATACAGGTCAAACGGATAAACGGATTGAAACCAAATTTTGGGAGGATGTTTGGTATGCAGATATGAAAAGCTCTATTGTTTTTGGGGAAAATCGGCGCATGCGCAAAAGACATATATGCTATAACGTTGTTTTTTATATAATAATGATATACTTTTCGTAATAGTTTATTATTCTATTTATTTTTTCAAGAAAGTTTTGTGAACTATTTTTTTTCTGGCAGATTTTCAAAACAAAACAGCAGTTGGTTCTTGTCTTATTTTCAAAATATTTCCGAAATTATTAAGTTTAGATTTTTTTTTTCACAAAACTTTCTTGAAAAAATAAATAGAATAATAAACTGTTATGAAAAGTATATCATTATTATATAAAAAACAACGTTATAGCATATATGTCTTTTGCGCATGCGCCGATTTTCCCCAAAAACAATAGAGCTTTTCATATCTGCATACCAAACATCCTCCCAAAATTTGGTTTCAATCCGTTTATCCGTTTGACCTGTATCGTGCTCATTGCGTATATTAATAAAATATCTTCGGGGGGTTCTGCCCCTACTTTATAACCGACAAAATGTTCTGGCATTTTCATTTCTGGATTATATAAATGCTGAACTCAAAGATTATAAAAGTTTCAAGTTGCCTAAAACATGTTTTTTGGGGATATTTTTTTGCAGATGTCATATGCTGCGCATGCGCGAAATAACCGCAAATGCTCAGGCAGACTCACCATTCCAGATTCAGCCATTGATAAATTACTGTTTTTTCATTATTTCAACCTGCCTAAAATACGTACCCAAAATTGTGTCATCAGCTCGCCAGCTATAAACTTTATCTATATATATGTCGCCGGGATATTGTCAAACCCGTGATATTATAATTTCACTTAGTGAAATTATAATATCACGAATCTTTGTCAATCGTGATATTGTAATTTCAGTAGTGAAATTACAAAATCACGGATTTGACAATATCCCGGCGACATATATAAAATTCTAAAATAAATGTAATATATTCTAGAATTTTAAAATATGGATTTGAAGGGGCTCCCCACAGTATTCTCAGATGGTTAAAAAAAATTATCTATCGTTACATTTCTTAATCACCTAGTAGGTACTAAATAATAATAATCGTGCAACAAAAAAAATGCAATTTCGGGGCCCTTTTTTCAAAGGCTCCCAGTCCTCCCCTGGCGCGCACCGAATCTACCTACAAAACAAGCTTGAAAAGACGTCTCGTATGAAGCGAGCACATAAAAGCAACCAAGAAGACTAGCGCTAGAAAACTGGTAGTCAAATCTAGCAAGGAATCTAGCGGCAAATTCAGCCTCGTGTACAGCTGCTTTTAGATTTCACATATCAAAGTAAGTTGAACTTAATTTTTCTTGGGAACTAACAGATTTAATTATTTTCTATCCAAAAATTTGAGTCATTTTAACAGTTTGAGTACCGTGTAAGGGAACGCTACATATGTATAAAATGTGTATAATGCGAGAGGAGAAGCATCAGAAAAGCGAATCTAAAATGTGACATGAAGCAAAATGATTTGTGGATGCAAACATGCACACACATGAATGCCTGCTATATTTGTGTGAGTGTGGTTTATTGTTTGTGAACGGTCTGATTACGGAGGCGTAAAGAAAACACATTTTTATTTGTGCTCAGAAGTATTAGTTTTTAACCAAAATATCACATTATTCAAACAAAAAAAAATATTTAAAATATTTTTCAATGAAATCATCTTATAATTTTTAGCCATCACATGTTATTTATAGTTGAAATTATGTATCTATTAATTAACTATATAAATCATTGCCTATCTACTCAATGTGCGGTGAGTGAACGCAACAAAGCGTATAGAAAATATATCTGCGTCTCTTTCTTCGATGTATTACATGATTTCTCCGATGGTAGGATTGGTTGATGTACTTGCATTCAATCTGAATAAGGTATCTCTGTTTCAAAAACTTTGTCTTTCTCTATGACCTCAACATGGGCGTACCCGGGGGGGAAATTAGAAATTTCTTAAGCCGGGTCCCCCGTGCTTGTTTTGCCCTCGTGGATACGACAGTGCTTATGGCGTAAAAAAAGACAGAAGTTATGTTTGCACCCTAATGGTTCGATTGCGATTTTATTCTTTATTCCTAGGCTCAGTATAGAATAATAGTATTGGTTAAATACAAAGACAGGTCCACATAGATACCGATATGGCCGAACGTGAACTGTCAAAAATATTACAAATAGTGGCCCGACCCGGCTTCACACGAAATTGTAGATTGCCACCGTTTTTTCGTCGACCTACGTTGCAAAAGTGATTTCCACGAAAAGCGCCTTTATTTTAACGCGATAATATATAGCCTATGTCCATCCTGCAGGTCCATTTAAATAATTACGAAAAACTTTTTGACATCGGATGAGTAGTTTCAGAGATTATCTCCTACATCCAAACTTACAAACTTTACTTCTGTATAATAGTAGGATAATAATTTTTATTCTATTTTAGTCTATAGATATTTTATTAATTTAATATAAAAAACGTATAGTTCCTATATTAAAACTCGCTAATCGGTCGTTATTAATACCTAGAATATTGCAAGTAGTCATAAAATAATGCATTAAAAACTAGATACATAATCTACTAATTTGCACGATTCTATATAAAATAGATGCTTTTCATATCTAGACAGCAATTGTAAAATTATCCTTATTGCATGTTCTTTTTTTCTGTGTCAAATAAAAAAATAAATTATCCTTTTTAACACTGGTGCGTAAAGTAAAACAAAAGTAATTCAATTTTACCAATTCAACAGTGATGTGAAAATCAGCTATTTATACTAGGTGTGACTGTTAAAACTCGCTAATCGCTCGTTCTTCGTTCATAAAATAACGCTTTACAATCTAGATACATAGACTACTATTTCAATAGAATATATCTTTGAGCGATTCGTATCAAAATGGTAACATTGTAGGAGCCCTTATAATGAGACTCCGCTGTCCATCCGTCTGTCCAATCCATCACAGGTCTGTAGCTGCGAAAGGATTAATCACAGTCCTTTGGGGCCAATAAAGTGACAATTTAAAAAAATATATATTTTAAAACATGTGGCATATCTTTAGAAATGCTTAATTTTGAAGATACTGAAAAAATCTTTGATGAATTCTCTTATAGGATATTTTTAAAAATGTAAAGGCACCTCCCTTATCTCCGAAAGTGTTAAATCATAAATTTAAGAAAAAATCACGCATATAAACAAGTTGGTAAACATTACGGAAAAACTAGAGGGAATGACGCACGGAACTTTTGACGCACAAAAGTTCAGGCTGAAGGGTTTTTTTTAATGTAGATGTTTTCGATGACTGTTGCTGTAGGTAAATGAAGTCAGAAATGAAGCGCAACGAAAGGTGTTATTGTCCGTTAATAAGAAATAACTATATCTGGAGTTATAAAAGATAAAAAATCAATACGTCGCTTTATTAATAGCCTTACCTGAAGATAATATCCGTGTTGAATTCCACCTGCGTGTAAACATAAGTCTAAATCAGCTGTATTTTTCAATATTTAAAATTTACAACGCACAAGCGCTCGTACTTACAGTACACATATATATAGCTCAGAGTTATACATATACAGTTATAATGTGATGTGTGTGTTTTGATATAGCTCAGCTGCGGCAACCCACCTACCCCGGTTTGGTGAAAATTTACGACGACAAATTCACACATATTATACATGGGGCGTGCTGAGGTCCCCGCAGCTCATATATTACCTCCTTCTGTTTCCTTCTTACCTCACACATATTATATACCCTCTAATATAGACCTATATAATATAATATTATGATTGTATATACAATACATATTTTGATGCAATACTCCAAATGTCACTTTTATATTTAGAAAAATGGAAACAGAGTATCGAATATTATATAAAATATTAAGTTCCTCGAGAAATTACAATTCGCAAATATAGGTATAAATTTTTGCAATAATTGTTGATCAGAAGCGATAATAAATATTTTTGTAAAAAATTGGTTGTCTGTAAAGTCGGTTTACGGACGATAGTTTTACGTGATAACGTATTCCGCTCGAAGGTCAGGCGAAACGTGACACATTTCGGAACGTTACACTTTTTCGTGCATGCAGCCGGTGTTTCATCAATTTATAAGACGTTATCACGTCAAAACAATAATAATAATAAATATCATTATTGAAGAATTCTAATCAGATGTTAATCAAAGATTTGAATAAATATCTTTATTTATATAATAGGTACAATAATTAGTATGTAAATTAGTATGTCAATAAGTTATCCTCTAAAAGAAACTAAATAATTTTTAAAAAATAATTTAAACAAAAATACCAAGATAAATGTTTATTCAGAACCAAAAAAAAAATATTTTAAGTTTAATTTTAACTACCAGAGACAATTTCGTAGTTTTTGTTATTGATGATTCCCATAAGTGTCAGTAAGTATACTTAAATCGTGTTAAAAATATGAAAAGTAATTTTTGTACCACCGGTGATGGATTTTTTGTGTCGTCTATTTATTTACTACGCCGCCTCTTAATTTTTAAATAGTTTTGAAAATACTTATGTAAAACTCGAGTATTTGATCTTTGAACTATTATTTTGATGGAAATTGAAACAGACAGGCAATTATGTAGATACAAAGTATTCTACTGCAAATATTTACAACATAATGTAAATATATGCAGTTACTGAATCACATAATCTTCTGCATGCAGTGTCAAAGGTCGCCAGATCGAATCCCACCTGCTGGTTGCTACTGACTTCTTGGTATACAAAGCAGGGTCCCATTTAAAACAGTGATACTTCTTCGAAGGTATCAAAATTTGGTTTATGAAAAGTCGATATGCTTTTACATTACTTTCTCAAATATAAAAAAAAAACAATAGTATTAATCTGCAACAATATATTCATAAACTAATATGAATATAAAACAACCAACAACCAACTTCTTTGTAGAGTGGTATACATGCACGAGTCAATTATTTATAACTAGTGTGACCTGTGCGAATTATTCGCACTAAATAAGTATAATAATTATCACTTTACAAAATTTTTTTTTAAATATGATTGCAGGTATATTCAATTCGTTTCTAATTTTGCACACTGCCTATAACGTTCTTCTTTTTGTTGTATTACCATATGAAGCTCAGATGACAGATCGAAGAAATATGTTACTAAAATTGTCATATAGAGGCGCAAGTAGCAAAAGAGTCAGCCGTCAGATGGCATCATGCAGCATTGCTGTGACGTTGTTCAGCGTTGCTCGCTGTTTCAAAATTAAAGCCGTCAGATGGCAGTATGCAGTATTATGTCTGTTGTATTACAATATGAAGGTCAGATGACAGATCGAAGTGTTGACGTTGTTTCAAAATTAAAGCCATTAGATGGCAGACGTTGTTCAGCGTTGCTGTATTTTAATTAATTTACAAAAACAAAAGCAATAATAAATTTTTTAGTTGTCGATGTCAATAGAGCAAGCAATTATCTGTAAAATGATATATAATTTATGTGGAGAAATTGTGAGGTTTTTTCTAAAAAGGGAGGCAAACAGCGTATTAATATATATGATATGCATCATGAAAACTTACTAAGAGATTGGTACCCTTTCTAAGCTCAATTCTTTTTGTACAGAGCATAACCGACTTTTTCACATTTATGTTTTTAATGGGATATCAACGCGAGACTTGACTACAATTTTTACATTAAAATGTTTTTGATGGAATTTCAATTATTTTAAAGAAGTTCCACTTCGGTCGTGTGTATCACGACATAATATGTATGTTATTAACTATACAAATCTACACTACTCTCTTAAAGGAGAACAATGTATTTTTTTTATTTTCTTGTTAATTGTACATGCAATTCAGCCGGCATACCAAATTTCAGCTTTCTAAGACTACAGACCTATAGAAGTCCATATGTTCTCATTTCAATGGGTTGGAGGGAGAATATCACATATTGTTCATTTTTTTCGTTAACTGTACTTGAAATTCAGCCTGCATATCAAATTTCAGCTTTCTAAAACTACAGGAAATATACAAATATTTTGATGATTATAAGTGAGTGAGTGAGTGACAGACGAAATTAATGAACTTTGCGTATTATTAAAATCTAAAGTAGTACGGCAATAAAAATGAAATTTGGTACGTTGCATAAGCTTAGTAACTCCACCCTATCCTGAAAATTTCAGAACGGAATTGGTACCCAGATCGAAATTACGAGGGTTCAAAAATACGCCGAATTCCTTCGAGAAAAGGTAGCTAGGCAGTATACTTGATTTGGCGGGTGCACTGCTTTGTGTCAAATAAAATAAGTTCGAACCTAAATTAATCTCTTGTTTCCAAGGTCTAGGAAGTACAATAAACAAATACCTATAAAAATGTTCAAATAGAACCAAAGAATACCTATATAATTTTAAATTCCTGCTGAAGGTCGAAAATAAAACAAATTGAGAATCGTAGGGACTTAAAAATTCCAAGTCTGAAATATGTGAATTAATTCGTTATTAATATTTTTTCATTAAAAATAATTCTATTCTTGGAATGCTTAAACCGTTCCTGAACTAAACTTTAGTATTGTCCATTATGATTTTTATACAATGTACCGACATTAGTATGAATAATAGAAAAAATAAAATGTACAATGTCTTACTTATTTTGTGGTAGAATTATAAATAATAAATGTAAATTTTAATACGGTATAGTGCGTACTACTATTTAATAACTTATAATATACCTACAGTTACAAATGGCTATATATTGGAATGATGAATTGACCTTACTGTGTCACTGTGGAGTAATGTAACTCAGTCCGCCGCGATAGTGGAAAGATTCGGGGTTCGTATCCCGATGGTGACATTGTTTCTAATATAGACATGTAACAATGGGTGTTTCAACAATGTAGCAACAGAAGCTATTCTTTAAAATTATAAATAATGTTTAAATTCCCGTCTCATTCAAGACTACACCACTTATATTGAGGAGTATAAGAATGACGTCACTGCCAATTATTTTGGAATCGTACAATAGATACTTTTTTATAATATATATGGTAAATTGTGGAAGATAAAACTAATAATTTAGAGAGATGATGATCCTGTTCAAATGTTGGAAGATTAAAAGGAAGAATATATTGAATCTTCTAGATGGCATAAAGATTGCCAAAACGTCAGACAATAAAATGCAATAAAAACCTTCAGTATTTGCTTTGTTCATCGATCCTATGCCACCAGGATTCTTCCTTTTAATCTTCCAATATATGGTAAAGTTATTTCGAATTGTGTCGGATCGTCCATTCATATTCGAATCTGCGGTAGCAAAACGGAGGCAGGGTGCTTCTGCAAAGATTAATTTGTCTATGTCAGAAACATTTATACGCAGCGTTAGTGGCTTTAAGTATAGATTAAGACTATTCCATTCGTGACATATTGACAGGTGCGATTGTCTAACCTCTGTGAAACACAATAATAACAGCTCTAGTCGAGTCATCGTGATTTGTAAGAATTGATGTTACCTTTAAAACACACACATACAATAATAAGTACTGCGGCACACGTGTTCCGACTGTATCACAATGTATGCGTTATGTACAATGTTGTATTATTATTATTATTATTATTATTATGTATCAGCATAAATAATGAATGTTAACTCTGTTAATAAGACAGGTTCGTTGTATTGTAACAGCGCCATGCTGGTGTCAATACTCTATGTTCTTCTTGAAATCAATAAATAAGAATATAACAGTAGCGATAGAATAACAGCTTTACGTTAGTTTGTATGAAGTTACAAGTTTACACCTTTATCTTTTCCCCGCACTTTTGTTTGCGTGATCATCCGATTTTCCTTCGCATATACCACGATTTTTCCCGCAGATTGGTTATAGTAATCAAACGTAATACGATAAAAAAATAAATACTAATAACAAAAGTGTAAAGGAAGGTGTTGCCTTTTTTAACAAATTCCAACGCTTTTAATTAAGTAATAATTAATTGACTCCCATTTTCAGACTTTTTTCTATCTGTTACTGTCTGTTCAGTGGCAGATGATAATCACCTTTTTATGTTTAGGGGATTTTGAAAACTCAAAGTTGAATTTTTGTACAATTACAAAACCTTTCACTTTAATTATCAAAATATTACATATGTTTCGCTGTCACAGCAGCTTCATCAGATATACAGTATTACAGTTCACAAAAATAATCTATATAGGTCTAAATTATGTAGATTTTATACAACTAGGGGGGAGGATGGTGGGGTGGTAAATCCCAACTCATAGAAAAATAACAAAGGAAGAACATTATATTCATTAAAAATTAAACATAAGTTTAGTAAAGGTGATGTGGAGATGTCTTTTTGATCATTTAATAGAAGGGATGAATGAATAAAATAGATTTAATTTTAAACCTTTCTTTTCTATATGTAAAATATCATAATTATTATTAAAAATATGTTTTTCTAACTTTAAATGATCGGCATAAGTAGAGTGTTTATTATTATTAGTAAATGAATCTTGGTGGTCTTTTATTCTTGTTTTATTTTATAATGGATTTTCATCAAGTAAAGGCAGAAACTATTAGGTTATTTCCTGTATATACCACGTATTATTATTTACATAAAAAAATTGGTTGTCTGTAAAGTCGGTTTACGGACGATAGTTTTACGTGATAACGTATTCCGTAATACATAACCTAAATTTATATAATAATTACAATAATTCGAATCTATGATATTGCATCTTTCGCTTCAAATTTAGGTAAATTTTATTAAGTAGAATAATAAAACACTATAAAAAGTACACTATTATTATATAAAAAACAACTATGGCATGTATCTCTTTTGCGCATGCGCCGATTTTCCCCAAAAAATTTACAAAAATTTCTAGTAAAAATAGATAGAGTAAAAACCGTTTTAAAAACTATATTATTATTATACAAAACATCATTATAAAAGATATATTCTTTTACGCATGCGCCGATGTTCCCCAAAAACAATAGGCCACTTCATATTTGCATATCAAACATCCTCCCAAAATTTGGTTTCAATCCGCTTATCCTTGGTGTCGGAATGATAAGAAATGTCAAAAGTGACGTTTGCAACTGTCAAAGTATTATGTTCTAATAATAATTAGTTATTCCAATAGTTAACTTAGCAGGCGTTGCATTTCACAAAATACTAAATAATGTCAAAAAATTGAATTAAACATTAGAAATGCAGCCGTTTTCATGTTAAGACAAGACATACGTTATTTTCTAATTTCCATGTACGGCAAACAAAGACGACCGACCGCGTCGCGTTATGCATTAGACAACATTGCATTTATACAGATATTTTTCTATATAAATTTGTATAAAAAAACTGTTTAGGCAAATTCTGTTATACGAAATCTATGTAAAATGTTCTCCTCTTTCGTTTAAGACTGGTTTCAAACCGATCTGATTTAAATTGAGCGAGAAATTAGCAAAAAACGTTACGCGTTAGGAACGTTACGCGTTACGTGTTACGAACGTTACACTTTTTCGAACATGCAGCCGGTGTTTTATCAATTTATAATATTGGTGATTCATCGATTTATAAGACGTTATCACGTCAAAAATGTGGAGTAAGAAGTTTTGTAATGCGAATAAGTTTTTAAAAAAATGGGGAAATGCTGATAAAGTAAAAAGTGTCAATATAAATTCTTGTTGAATGCACTCATGCCGTATTCAAGAGATGTAATGTCTGCAAATGACGCACTTAAATGTCAATTTATTATTTAACAATCAGCCATAAATCTCCTGTTTTACATTCATGCGCAGAAACGGTTTATCAAATCCGCAATTTATTATAATAATCCGTCGGACTACTCGTATTTCTTGTGTGTTGTTTATGATTGTCTCATGTCAAAATAATTGTCGTTGATTCACTTATTTTGAAAGAACCATTTTTGGAATGACTTAAAAGTTAGAGAACGATGTTCCAAAATGACAATTTTATAAACAAACTAACCTTTATCTGTAGCTTTGGTTGCATCAAAACCGATTTTGACAGTAATCTAACCTTTCCCGTCACTATTTATCTATAACTAGCGGTCTGGTTCGGCTTCGCCCGAATTTGTAGATTGTCGCCGTTTTTTCGTCGACTTGCGTTGCAAAATTGGTCTCCACGAAAAGCGCTTTTATTTAACTGCGATAATATATAGCTTGTATCTATCGTGGAGGTCCATTCTAAATATTGGTGAAAAAAATTTTGAAATCGGATGAGTAGTTTCGGAGATTGCCACCTATATCCAAACTGTACCTTTTTATAATATTATAGCGGTCCGTCCCGTTTCACCCGAGTGCAAAATGTATTTCGTTTGTAGCCCGGCGTTAGAACTAAATTTGAAATAAATTACAGATTCTAACAGATGCCGCTATTTGGTACTAAACAGTGTTGTTTGTTTGCTTCTGAACTAAAACAAACAAAACTGACTTCTGATACAACAGATGTCGTTACGTGTTATTAATTAAAAAAGTTTTTTCGTGAAAATACCGTAATTTTTTACAAAATATTTAATAAAAAGTATCCTATAGCGTAAGTTGCACCACAAAATGTCATTAAAATCTGTTGTAAGTTCGATGTGGGCTTTTGATGTTTTAGTTTAAATAGTGAACTTAAGATCTGTACCAATTTTCAATTCTAAGCAAATTATAGTAAATTGAAATGTTTATTTTGACTGGACTGTATAGGTACAATACTGAATACTCACTGTGGTTAGTACCTTAGAAAACACACTGTTCGCAGCAGTGTGGTAAAAAATAGCAAAGTTACGTATAATACACATAACACCAATATGTTGAAAAATTAATTAATATAAATACACATTAGGGCCCTAATGAAACTGCAACGTTGCATATATTGAGTTACATTCAATATTTTTTTTTTCAATTTAAAAATCCTGCATTACGGATTATTTAAAAAAAACACTTGCTGTAGTCCAAACGAGTTTTCAAACAAACATACATACTTACATACATACATACAAACTTACAAGTGAAACTAATATAAAGCGTGTAAAAATGATCCCGAAATTGGCATTGATTAATCGAGTCATTTTTTATTGATTAACCCGTAGTTTTGATAGATTATATAAAATATTTATTTATTATTGATGCAATAGCGTCATTTTACACTAACTAAAAATCTTATATAGGTGCATGTACAGTAAATATGTAATTGTTTGCAATTATTTCAATTTTCAGATTAATTAACCACTTGCTGTAGTCCAAACGAGTTTTCAAACAAACATACATACTTACATAGATACATACAAACTTACAAGTGAAACTAATATAAAGCGTTTAAAAATGATCCCGAATTTGGCATTGATTAATCGAGTCATTTTTTATTGATTAACCCGTATTTTTTAAAGATTATACAAAATATTTATTTATTATTGATGCAATAGCGTCATTTTACACTAACTAAAAATCTTATATAGGTGCATGTACAGTAAATATGTAATTGTTTGCAATTATTTCAATTTTCAGATTAATTAACCAAATGGCGTACTATATAGGTGACTAAGACGCCATGATTAAAAACAATGGCGTTATAATGACACAGACACATACGTGTATTCACCGTTCTGTATGACAGCTTTTCAACAATGTATATAGCAAAAGCACCCCTCAGACACCCTCCGAATTTTACACCCTGACGCTTCGCACCCCTTAAAATAAAAACCGCGTAAGAGACCACTCAAATTCACATGGGTAAATATGTACGAATGTATTATTATATCTATCTAAGCTTACACCACCCCAACTTTCAAAATTAGACTACAGTGAATCTGCTTTGAGTCTACCGGAAAAGTATTTTTTATTGAAAGGTGGTAGGAAACTTATCTAAAACTTGCATATCTCTAACTCCTATAAAATACATTTTTAGTGTCTATTCATTGCTCCTTAAGCAGCCTATTTATTATATAATGTTAAAATATTTAAATAGCTTTCAGCTTATAATGGTTCGGAGTCTATTAAGTCAAAAGAATAGAAATGCTTATAAAATGAAACATTTTAAAATTTTTCTATCCATTTATTATTTTGAATTTCTATAAACCTGTCCAGTCTATCGGAAAAAGCTAAGTATGGTTGCCACCCGTCTTCTTTTTTTGAGCATTTAAGGAGGTTGAGCCGTTTTACGAAGATAATGAAAAAAATATGAAATAAAGCTTTTTTAATAGATTTTTTTATGACAAAATTTTCTGTCAAAAATCCAAAATCATTAGGAGATTTATAAAGTTAAAAATTAAAAAAAACTTTTACATGTAGTCTTATGGAAAATATCTCAACCTAGCATGCAAACGGTACATTTTAATTTTTTGCAAATAACCAAATAAGGCCAGCAGTTCCGAAATTTATCTATGTAAAGCATCGATGTCTTACGCATATTTTAATATTTTTTCCAATTTAATTAGGAGACTTTTAATCAATAAAAAAAATTATTAAACATTAACACTTTTCGATTATGGACTTTTATTATTGACAGATTTAACAATTTTAACTGAATTTTCAACTTTTTAATGTTTTAATTTTAATTCTTATTACTTCTAATTTCTTTTTTAATTATTTACTGCAAAAAATATGTAAAATAGAGATATTTACATAAATTTATTTTTTTAACCTCTCTTTGTACAAAAAATACAAAAGAGTCCATTAAGTATAAAGTACTGAAATAATTAATTAATATTAAAAAAAATATTAATTTATGCCTTTATGACAATAATTTATTGGTATCATCGACTTATAAACTATAAAAGTTCCCATTTAGAATTCGACTTACTTTTGATTGGGACTGTAACGGATCAACCTCCTTAAGGACGTCCTGGGTTATTTTTCATTATTTCCGTGACTTAAGAAAATTTCTAAATTCACATTTATTATTATTACGAATTTTTCTCTAATCTATTTTGTAAACGTTTATGTTATATAACCAAAAAAAGGAATATATTATTGGAAATTAAATTTAGCCGACTGGAATAGGTAGTCATTTCGTGGTGATATAGAGCCCGTAGTTTTTGACTTACAAGTTCTAGTTTGGAAAATATTATTGTCATACCCTAAAGCTAAATATTAGAGAATTCACTGTAGATAGAGACGAACCCCATGTCAGCACGCTGCAGACATTAACATGGCTGGTTTTATTCATCATAGTATCTGTTATTGTTATTTTAATATTCATCAAAAATCAAGGGTTGTTATATGCATCTCGTACGTATTAAATGTTTTTATACAGGTATACAGAGTGTATAAACAAAATAGATAATAGTCAGAGCGCCCATCGGCAAAAATTTTATTGACACATACTCTCCCCAAACTTTGTATAATATGGCTTCATTAGGCCTAGTCAGACACCTATTTCCTCTATGACTTTTCTTGATTTTGGGGCGTTTTCCTTCTAAATTTTCCGAAAGATGTCGTTTTGACGACATGTAAAAATGTATAGATACTGTTTGTTTTTTTAATTGGATAGCTTAAAAACTTCAACCAAAACGCTAAAATAATGTTCTCTGACAAATAATATGATTCATTTTAAATGTCTGACACCTAGAATATGTCGACCATATTCGAGGTGTCAGACATTTTAAATGGCAAGTGAAAACTAGTTATTTTACAGGGATTGCGTACAAAAAAATATGTTATAGGTATATCTCGAACGGAATGATAATAAGACTCGTGTGACTGTTAAAAGTCGCTAGTCCTCGTTATAACTTATTCGTCAATAATAAAATATTCATTCCCCTCTAGATATATAAACTATACTATAAAAATCCACAGTTATAAAATCATTGCTAATCTCCGTTTATACAGTCATAATTAATATTTTAATAAGATTACTCCACAAGGAATATTACACCCTGTATAATGCACACAATATCCCTTGAAGTAAAATGTTTGTATGTATATATAATGTTACAATTAGGTGGTGATTGTTATAAAAGTCGAGTTTTATTTTGGTTGGATTGTACACAACGAGCTGAAGTTTATATAGAACATGTACTACATATTTTTAATTGTGATTTCAGCTTTTGAGTTACTTTATGTGTACCTATTGATACGTTATTTAATTAATTCTGGATTTATTAATAACTTAAGGACGTTATCGTGAAAAAGTCGGAACGAAAAATTTTACCTAGAATCGCGATTTTTTTTACCAACCCCAATGGATTCAGGAGTAGCTTCATGTGCTAGCACTAATTCCAAAAAAAAAAACAATAATAATTTATCCTATTTTAAGATTAACATACGCTTAGACAAGCATACTTTGACCGCAGTATTTAACAGATCATAAACACGGTTGATGTATTCGAACCAGTATATTCTTATGTTTTAGTTTTTGGTGATACCTGTACTAACAGTAGTACAACTACTTGAGTTTGTAATATTATCATATATATTAATACGCTAAGGTTAAAGATGTTTGCCTCCCTTTTTAGAAAAAACCTCACAATTTCTCCAAATAAATTATATATCATTTTACAGATAATTGCTTGCTCTACGTAACTGACATCGACAACTAAAAAATTTATTATTGCTTTTGTTTTTGTAAATTAATTAAAATACAGTAACGCTGAACAACGTCTGCCATCTGACGGCTTTCATTTTGAAACAACGTCAACACTTCGATCTGTCATCTGACCTTCATATTGTAATACAACAGACACAATACTGCATACTGCCATCTGACGGCTTTAATTTTGAAACATGAGCAACGCTGAACAACGCCACAGCAATGCTGCATGATGCCATCTGACAGCTTAGCTCAACGCTTTTGCTACTTGCGCCTCAATATGACAATTTTAGTAAAATATTTCTTCGATCTGTCATCTGAGCTTCATATTTGTAATACAACAAAAAGAAGAACGTTATAAGCAGTGTGCAAAATTAGAAACGAATTGAATACCTGCAATCATATTTAAAAAAAAATTTTGTAAAGTGATAATTATTATACTTATTTAGTGCGAATAATTCGCACAGGTCACACAAGTTCGTTTTTATTTTCGATACCAATTTTATTGAAACATGAACCTTCAAATAATTATATTACATTTTAATTATAGTGTTAACCCGTATCTTCAATTATATTAGAATTAATAAACGTCAACAATATTTTAAGTATCAATATTTAAATATACATTTCTTTTATTATCTGGTAGTTTTCTTTATAAAAATTTGTCAACGCGTTTATTTGTTACCAATAAAAGTGTGCAAAGGTCAGTATACTTACCGTGTTAATTTACTCAACTTTATTTACATTTATTGCAAATTCAAAACGTGCAATTTTGAAAGATTGTTTGATGATAAATTGAAACTGATATTTTCACCATTTCTCAGATCAGAACTTGAAATCTAGAATTTGTAGTATAGACGACTAATACCTACGCCAGATAAATAAAGGGGCATAACCACTAATCTCTAGGTTCCAGCTATAATATTGTTGATACAAGAAAATCCACAATTATTTTGCCTTGTACCTATCATAATATTGTCGGTAAATTAATGCTCAGTATTGATTACAACTTTAGCCCAATAATGTTCCTGAAAGAACAATTTCACTTTAATGAAAATTTTCAGGGCTTTATTTTTAAATCCGCTGATCGTAAATCATTAAAAGCGATTTATAAGGAAAAGCTCTGAAGTTGGTAGTTAATGGTTAATCTAGGGCCTATCCGGATAAAGCAGTAATAATTACACTCCCACAGGCCATGTGAGACATCTTTATTCCCGGACACGTGTTCAGTATTTGTATCGGTGGCTTATCAAGGGAATTAGCACCGTTTCCTATTACGCAACAGAATAACATCTACATAAATAATATGTAAATACGTCATACAAAGAATCAAAACCATCAAACAAACTGTGTGAATTCATTATTTAACTCTAGTTATAAATTCTTAACATAACTCCCGCAGTGTTAATAATTTGTTCGTGTCTTTGTGGAGCATTGATCTCTTTGTATAGCTTCAGTTACAATAAGTTAGTACAGAATGGCAATGTAATAACGTTTGTTGTAACAATAACATCAGACAGTTCAAATAACTAGACTCTAGCTACTGATTTTCGTTTTGCAATAGTCATTCTTCAAACATAAACAAGCGTATCTAAAGTATATAATAAAAAAAATTGAAGATACTTATTTTTTAAATTATAGTGGCCGTGAAGGTGTAGGGGAGATATTGACAAATAATACTCAGTTTTACAGAAATTGTATAGAAATACATTTAACAACAGTGAGCTCTGGTAAACAAGTAGATGTCAATATTTTGTAAGCATTATAACAACAATATAGATAGATCACGTAAAATCGGCGATGTCGTTCCGATTCAATTCAGATTAATTTTTTTTGCTGGAATCAGTTCAAGAGACCGTAATGATTATGAAAACCCACGTTACCAGGCGATAACCTGGTGTGATATTGTTTAAATAATTTTGTTTATAACAATAAGGGGAAAATGTCAATCAAACATTTTTTTAAATATTGTTTAACCGATTTTTTTTTACAAGTGCTTGTTTTACACTCGCCTGACAAAACTTTTCATTGTAGTAAGTGTGTCACTGTTTGCTACACTCGCGAACTGCGATTTATCTGTTGTGAGATGTAATGTTGTGATATAAAACGCGGTACACATTGAACTGATTGCTACTTTAGTAGAATTTGAATTAATTACAAAATTTATTTATTAGATGTAGAAAAATATATTTGCGGGGAACCTTCTAAAAGAAAGGTGAAGGTGCACCTACTTTACTTGAATATTTGCCACTGCTTTATATAGAGGCATTCTTTTTCTTTTTGAATTCGGTTCAATCACTTTCTTATTGTTTTTTTTATGTCGATTAACATGATTATTGTAAAGTTATTCCTCGGGCAATCCCAAACAACATCCAAAAAGTTTTATCCAAATAGGTTTAGTACAATATTCATGAATTGATATCTATCCTTTTTCTTTTGAGGCCGTTAGAAATAAATAATGAAGTCATATTTACAACTTATTAAAGTGAAACTTTTATTCTATCGCCCCGAATTTTTCTGGCCGTCTGTCGCATGTCGCATTACAGGCGGCCGCGGAGTAGGGGTAAAGTGAAAGGCGTTCGGAGTAGGCGCTCGGTAGAGCAGCCAAAGCCAATATGGCGGCGCCCATGGTAAGCATCAGCTGACCGTGTAGTATGTATAACACATAGTCAGTCTGTCATGCGGGCAAGTCCTGTACAGTGTTTACATGTTTTTTTAGGCGCGAATAGCGTAAGCTAAAGCGCCTATATGTACTCGCTTTGTCTGTACGTCTGTGAATCTGTGAATCTGTGAATCTGTACGTCCCACTTTTTTGTGTCACGCGTACAGCCCAAACGCCTTGACCGATTTTAAAAAACTTTTTTTTGATCGATTCGTCTCCGGGTAACTTAGATCCTAACGTCGCCCGATTTTTGAATTTTGGCCCCAGAGGGGAGAAATTTAGGAAAAACGAAGTTTTTTGCTTATAGCTCGCTCATTTTAAATCGGATCGGCTCGAAACCTGTCTTAAACGAAAGAGGAGAAAATTTTACATAAGTTTCGTACAACAGAAAATGCCCAAACAGTTTTTTTATACACATTTATATAGAAATAAATTCAATTTGATATAATCGATGGCAAACATCTTTCGGTTATCTCTCTCTGTTGCACGGTTTAACATGGCAATTTAAAAATTGCGTATGTTCTGTCTTCAAATAAAATTGGTCGATAATATTATTTATTACAATAATGAAATTAAAAGATAGCATTTGTTCAAAAACGGATGCCGTTTCGAATATTTGTGAAAAGCAACGCCTTCTGAGTTAACAATTTGAATAACTAATTATTAGAACATAGGTAATACTTTGACAGATGCAAACGTCACTTTTGACATTTTTTACCATTCTGACACCACGGATGATCGGATTGAAACCAAATTTTGGGATGATGTTTGATATGCAAATATGAAGTGGCCTATTGTTTTTGGGGAACATCGGCGCATGCGTAAAAGAATATATCTCTTATAATGTTGTTTTATATAATAATAATATAGTTTTTAAAACGGTTTATTCTTCTATCTATTTTTAATAGAAATTTTTGTAAATTTTTTGGGGAAAATCGGCGCATGCGCAAGAGATATATGCCGTCGTTGTTTTTTTTTTTAATAATAGCGGTGTACTTTTAATAATAGTTTTTTATTCTATTTTACAAGAAAGTTTTGTAAAATGTTTTTTTTGAGGGAAAGTCGGCGCATGCGCAGAAGAGATATAAGTTATAAAGTTGTTTGTATATAAGAATGGTATACTCGATCGAATAAAAAAAAAACTTGGTGACTGATGATGAGATACTGTTTTAATAATTTGAGATATTAAAATATATAATAGTTGTGTGACTAAATTAATAAGTGAGCGACTGAATTACTAAGTGACTGACTAGAATGCCTTCGGTAATTTTGAAGCAGATATCTTCAACCGATTGAAATGAAGATTTGTATACACATATAGTTTGGATGACAATGCATGGTTAGCTGTGTGACGTCACTCTAAATCCAATATGGCGGACTTCTAAATATGGCGGACTAATTTTATTATGCTTTCCTACAATATGGGTATCAAATGAAAGGGCTTGCTGAGAATAACTCGAAAAATAAAGTGACGTCACTCTAAATCCAGTATGGCGGACTTCCAAAGATGGCGGACTAAGTTTTTTATGCTTTCCTACAATATGGGTATCAAATGAAAAGGCTCAGTGAAACTAACTCAAAAAAAAGTGACGTCACTCTAAATCAAATATGGCGGACTTCTAAAGATGGCGGACTAAGTTTTTTATGCTTTCCTACAATATGGGTATAAATGAAAGGGCTTGCTGAGAATAACTCAAAAAATAAAGTGACGTCACTCTAAATCAAATATGGCGGACTTCTAAAGATGACGGACTAATTTTATTAGGCTTTCCTACAATATGGGTATCAAATGAAAGAGCTTGCTGAGAATAACTCGAAAAATAAAGTGACGTCACTCTAAATCCAATATGGCGGACTTCTAAAGATGGCGGGCTAATTTTATTATGCTTTCCTACAATATGGGTATAAATGAAAGGGCTTGCTGAGAATAACTCGAAAAATAAAGTGACGTCAGTCTAAATCCAATATGGCGGACTTCTAAAGATGGCGGATTAAGTTTATTATGCTTTCCTACAATATGGGTATCAAATGAAAGAGCTTGTTGAGAATAACTCGAAAAATAAAGTGACGTCACTCTAAATCCAATATGGTGGACTTCTAAGATGGCGGACTAAGTTTTTTATGCTTTTCTACAATATGGGTATCAAATGAAAGGGCTTACTGAAACTAACTCAAAAAAAAAGTGAAGTCACTCTAAATCAAATATGGCGGACTTCTAAAGATGGCGGACTAAGTTTTTTATGCTTTCCTACAATATGGGTATCAAATGAAAGGGCTTACTGAAACTAACTCAAAAAATAAAGTGACGTCACTCTAAATCAAATATGGCGGACTTCTAAAGATGGCGGACTAATTTTATTAAGCTTTCCTACAATATGGGTATCAAATGAAAGAGCTTGCTGAGAATAACTCGAAAAATAAAGTGACGTCACTCTAAATCCAACATGGCGGACTTCTAAAGATGGCGGGCTAATTTTATTATGCTTTCCTACAATATGGGTCTAAATGAAAGGGCTTGCTGAGAATAACTCGAAAAATAAAGTGACGTCAGTCTAAATCCAATATGGCGGACTTCTAAAGATTGCGGATTAAGTTTATTATGCTTTCCTACAATATGGGTATCAAATGAAAGAGCTTGCTGAGAATAACTCGAAAAATAAAGTGACGTCACTCTAAATCCAATATAGCGGACTTCTAAAGATGGCGGACTAAGTTTTTTATGCCTTCCTACAATATGGGTATCAAATAAAAGGGCTAACTGAAAACAACTCGAAATAAAAGTGACGTTACTCTAAATTCAATATGGCGGTCTAAGTTTTTATGCTTTCCTACAATATGGGTATCAAATGAAAGGGCTTGCTGAGAACAACTCGAAAAATACAGTAACGTCATTCTAAATTTAATATGGCGGACTTCTAAAGATGGTGGACTTAGTTTTTTACCCCGGAATTGTTTTTTTAAAAACTCCACATTTGCCCCTTCCCGTTTCACTGCGAGACAATTCGCATTCCCCTTTATCGTTCACCCCGGAATTACAATTCGCATACCCGTTTATCGTTCACCCCGGAATTATTTTTTTAAAAACTCCACCTCTGCCCCATCGCGTTTCACTGCATATATGCTTTAAAGTTGTGTTTATATAATAATTGGGTAGTTTTCATAACGGTTTATTTTTCTATCTGTTTTTACAAGAAAGTTATGAATTTTTTTTTCTAAACTCATAATTTTAGAAATATTTTGAAAAAAAAAATCTGTTGTTCTTTTGTTCTGAAGATGTTAGTTAGGTAGTTCTTTGTTTAATTTTTGCATGACATAATAACATATTACATAGAGAACCATGAAATTATTAAAATTATTTTTTTCCTTTCTGTGTTTCATTATTTTCAACTGTTATTTTTTTCTTAGATTAAGTAATTTAAGTTATATTATTAAGCTCCAAGTGTCGTTAAATATATACACCGATTTTCAAACAAAACACCAGGATATATGCTGTAAAATTTCGCGCCTTGTAATTCTTGAATTACTTGGGCATATACTCCCACTGGTTTTATTCGTGTATTCATGTGAATATTGTTGTTTATAATTAATCGTGATGGATAAGTGTCTACAATCCAATAAAAGTTTCACTTGCGTCGTGGTTTCTTAAAACCACACAACTGTTTTTTTCATTTTGTAACTATTAAAACATTAAATTAAATCATCTCAGGTACTTCACATCTGTTCGGAAAATAATTCAAGAAAACTTGATGTGTGTTGTAGTGCCAAAAATAAAGTGAAAACTACCAAATATTACAAGTACAAGACAATCACCAGCTTGCCTTGTACCTATAGCAGCTCTGTACATGCAAGTGAGAACAGAGATTATTAACGGACACGGACACGGGATTTTGTAATGATTTGACAAACGTATTTTGTAACAGGTTAATTTTAAATAGAAGTTCAGTGTGCAATATTCGGCTTATGGCATACGAATGCGTTCAGGAAGTGTCAAATAACAGTCGCGATCATGATGCTGATTGTGAAATCCGATGTGAACCTGGGGGAGTCGTGACGTCGTGCGTGCAGATCAAGTGACGCTCTGATGGACGATGCGGAACGACGCGTGGCCCGCATTAATTCACGTCACACTTATAATTGTCATGTCTCGCAGAATGATCTCGCCGGTAAATTTGTGCTGCTCGAAATTACATTTAATAACGAGTATTACGCAAAATATCTAAAGACAATAGTTTTATCAAGCAACAAAGACCCACAAAAAATTTTCACAACTTAAAGTCTCTTAAGAATTTAATTTCTCGGGTCAAAACCATTACCAGCTTCTTCGTCATTAACGTCGCTGTATCGCAAACTCACCATTAGATTGCCATCTTCTGCTTCATCTTCATCAACCTTCTTCTACATCACATCTTTCAACTTTCACATCTAAAAGAAAAGCGCCCGAGGCTGCGAGCGTTTAAAAAAAAGAAATATTAATATTAACTTCAAAAATTTGATAATTCGAATTCTTGAAATTCACTTCAACATCGATTTTCTACTGTACCAGTCATCTTCGTTGTCAGTAATGTTAAACATTACAGATACACGCATATTTCTTATCACCTTGCTCTGAAAAAACGTAAGTGCTGATATAATTCGGATACAGTCGAATTTTCTATAAAAACATATCTCGGTGGAAGCAAAGGTTTGGAACCTAAAAAGATGCTGGGAAAATCCAAACCGGACTGGACCAGCCCATGGAGGACCGGCGGCCCACCGGGAAAAGTCCCGATATTCCCTGAGGACAGACCGACGCTGGACTCGCTCCTAAAAATATTTCTGTATTCCTACTGCAGACATCCAGCAGTTCGTGGCTAATTTGTATAGATAAGTGTAAAAACAAATTTTTGCTAAGAATAAGTATAAAAAAGCAGAATTGTCTCCCTTTTTAAAGTTTTAAAAAGACTTAGTTGTAGATTTCTAGCTCATATTATACTCAAAAGTATTTTTACACAACGTATTGTTAGAATAAAGTAATTTTTCTAGCAGTTGTGTATACGTGTAGTTTATACGTTGGGGCAAATCTCCTTGTAACAGTAGCGTACAATGGTTGGTAGACAATTAATTACAACTCTGATACTGAGTTGCAGAAAGCGTCGTCACAAAATTTGATTTGACCAATAGCCTTAGATTGAAAAGCATTGTAGAACTTTATTCGATTCTGCTCGAAAAATTATTGATCGATATTTTTCTTAAATTGTATTTAGAATAGTTTTTTTTGTACAATTTTCACTTCAAACCAACGTTCTTCTAAACATTTTGACCAAAATTAACCCACAATAGCAATATTTTTCTATGTAGATCAATCATTTGCTTTTGTGTGAGTACACTTTAATGTTCTAGATGACAGGAAGGTGCAAAAAAATAAAATTGTAAATCAATAATACAAAATATGACGTTTCGATCTGGGTTTTAGATCTTCTTCAGATATTATTAAAAAATTGGTTGTTATTAATTTTTCATAATTTTCGATAATTAACTTCTGCATTCTATTATGAAATAAGTAGATTTTACTAATTATTTTTTTTATATTTCTGAAGATCGAAACGTCATATATTTTGTATTATTGACTTATAATTTAATTTTGTCAATATATAGTTTGAAAAAAATTGGTCGACAATTTTATTTATTTGTACAGATCTTTAATGTCTGATTACTCTTCAATATTTATTAAAACATAATATAGGTTTAAAAGTTATTCCTAAGATAATAATAAGAACCACACAATCAATATACATAAAATAAGTTTAAAAGCTCTATCAAGTAGTATAAATAAGCTACTTTTGGATTGTAGAAGGCAATAAGGTGATTAACCAATCTTAGGTTCTTTGAATCAATTTTTTACTGGTTTGTTTTAAAATATTGTAAACTTGTTTGTGAATGTTATAGGACAGATGGAAGAACAAACACACGTTTGAATTCTGTGCCTTTTGCTTATTGAGCAATAAACATATATTTATTTATTTATTTATTTACAATTTACTGCACGTGTAGTAGATAATGTATTTCCAATTAAAATCTTTGTTCACTATTACAAATTTCGGTTACAAAACACAAGGTAAAAATTGAAAATGATTTATTTTCAAAATCTATCAATCTGGCTGCACAACAGTGCACCCGTCAAGTTACGCTTTGCCTAGCCTACCTTTTCTCGAAGAGATTTGGCGTATTTTTGAACTCTCGTATCTTCGGTCTGGATACCACTTCTTTCTCAAATTTTCAGAATCTATTTTAACTGTTTAAATAAATAAAAACGACAATTTAAGATTTAACATCTGCCATCCATGTATGTAGTTTTTGGCGTGATTATTTATAGAACTGCATTTAGATAAGAAAGAAAATTTTTGTCTGTTTCAAAATCTCACCACGCTACTGTTATCTCATAAAGGCTATGTCCTAGCACTCCTAGCTTGGAGAAGGGCAACTGACATGGTATCTATGTACGGGAACATAGTCATGTGAAAATCGTGTATCGTGCATGTACAAAATAGTTGAAGGGACATACAGAATAAAGGAAAACTAAATATGATGCAGGGCTATCAACGTTATTTCTTTTTCTATTAAAAAAGATGATATCGTAATTAATTCATTACCCAAATATATTTTGAATATTAAAAAAACGATCTGAATTTTTTTTCTTTATTTTGAAATAAAATACAATTTCAAAATTAGTGAATGTGTAAGGTCGTATTTTGATTCCAATAAGATAGGCATTAAAAATTATAAGGAACTGAAATAACAATGAGGAGAGTTCTTTATGAACTGGTTTATTTAAATATTACTTGAGTAATTAAAATGAATTATTCGCAAACATTTTCAGTAGGTATGCTTTAAATTGGCAACTACCATAAATCAATTGTCAAATTAGCCATTCAGCTGCTTCAGGCTTTTATAAAAACTTGTATGCGAATTTTATTTTTTTTTTTCAATTCCATCAACAAAATAATATTCGCTTTTTTGTTAACCTATTTAACTAGCCAAGCACCAATTTATAAAGTAGGTAATTTAATAATTTGAAGTTTGTACGGACTTTAAAATAACAAAATAGTTGACAACACCAAAAGTACACATCCCGAAAGTTTTCCAATGTATGATAAAAATTGAAAACAAAAATAAGAAAAACAATAATTGACAAGATATTTAAAAAAATAAAAAATATATATAACATATATAAATATCAACTGAAATAAAATGGAATAGATAAAAATCAATGGTGTCGGCAGTTATCGAACCCGGAATCTTGTCGCTAGTGTAGCGGTATGTGCAATAGCGGATTTGTGAGTAAGATACGAGTACTAATGACCTTGAATATAAGAGATTATCCTGAAATTTTTGCTGTTTTAGTGGCTGTTGAAATCTATAAAATCATGTGAGTTTATCTTAGAACGAGCGTGGCTATTCTTCATTCAAAAATTATGTAATTCCAAATACAGTGGTACCTCGACATACGAGTGCCCCAACATACGAGTTTTTCGAGATACGAGCCGGCGAGCGAGCGATTTTTTGCTTTGAGTTACGAGCGAAATTCGAGATACGAGTTCGGTTTAGCAGGTTTAATGACACTTGCCTAACTCATTTCCGGAACATTCTGAGAGGGAGGAAGAAACAAACTTCCTTGGACATGTTTTTTTTCTAAACGGCCTACAGGTGAAAGCGAGAAAAATGTAGCGAAAAAAGCAAAGACCAGTGAGGATATCTAATTTATTTCTTTACATTCTCTTTTTTGTTTTTGTACAATAAATATTTGTCATTTATAAATACGTTTTTATTATTCAAACTGGGATGACATTTTGGGGGTAGGAATGGATTAATGGTAGTTCAATTGTTTTGTATGGGGAAATTTGCTTCGAGATACGAGTAAATTCAAGATACGAGCAAGGTTGCGGAACGAATTAAACTCATATGTCGAGGTACCACTGTAGTGAATTTTAAAAACATAATAATGATTCCAATTGCACTTTATTTTTACATATGCTGCGACTTCTTTTCGATATAGTCTACTTGCATATGCAATATACAGTTAATACAAACACTATTTGTAACCCTAAATTACTTTAGAAATATATAGGTTGCAGGCAACATATCGTAACGCTTACATAACCAGAAGTGACATTTCCAATAAAGTATGAAAATGTATGCTATGAAATATTCATAGAGGCCGCGTGTATAGCAACGCCGCCGCCACGACGTCGTGCATGTGTACCTATATTTCTATGTACAGGATGTGTCGGAAATATAGATGTCAGTTTTTGAACTTTATAATCAACTAGAGTGACCTGTGCGAATTATTCGCACTAAATAAGTATAATAATTATCACTTTACAAAATTATTTTTTAAATATGATTGCATGTATTCAATTCGCTTCTAATTTTGCACACTTCTTATAACGTTCTTCTTTTTGTTGTATTACAATATGAAGCTCAGATGACAGATCGAAGAATTATTTTACTAAAATTGTCATATAGAGGCAAGAAGCAAAAGCGTTGAGATAAACCGTCAGATGGCATCATGCAGCATTGCTGTGACTCAGCGTTGCTTGCTGTTTCAAAATTAAAGTCGTCAGATGGCAGTATGCAGTATTGTGTCTCTTGTATTACAATATGAAGGTCAGATGACAGATCGAAGTGTTGAAGTTGTTTCAAAATTAAAGCCGTCAGATGACAGACGTTGTTCAGCGTTGCTGTATTTTAATTAATTTACAAAAACAAAAGCAATAATAAATTTTTTAGTTGTCGATGTCAGTAGAGCAAGTAAAATGATATATAATTTATGTGAGAAATTGTGAGGTTTTTTCGTATTAATATATATGATTAAAATTCTATATACCTTTTCTCCTAGACTCTAGAAAGAGAGAGAGAGTCGACTGTTTTACTGAATTTTTATTTGCAATTTTTTTTTATCTCCAAATCTCGGCCAGTATTAAAAACTGTAATGCGTACAGAAATGAGGAAAATAATGTAACAATAGATAACTATATAAATGATAGTTTAAAAATTTTGTGTTTAATTTATTCCCTTGTTATTAATGAAAAATATCGTGAATGTAATGTTTCAAGAAGTTTTACTGCATTTTGAGACCAAATGAATATCATTATAGAATTCATTGTAGAAAAATTACTAAATACGAAAATTCTGCATAAACACTACATAATATACTCGAAATTATCGCTAAAAAATGTTTGCTAGATTTCTAAATCATCCTTTATACATAAACGAGATACGCGGGGTGAGATGAGGAGGGTTGCAAGGTGATGTGGGTGACACCGGTGACACTTACTGAAGACAAGGAGATATACCCACGACACGAAGGTCGCAATCAGTGGAATGGACAGGGGCTGTTTAGCAAACTGCCTGCTAGGGTAACGATTTGTCGAACATATTAAATTCAAATATCATTTTTAAATATATAAACTCATATTCACCAACAGCGTACTTGCTGCATTATTGCATTACGATATTTAAATCTGGAATTATTCAAACTTAAATTGGTTCATAGACTAATGCTGGGTTGTAGAATGGGTTGTCAAAAAATCTGATTTGACAATGATCTTAGATTGTAAACATACATATTTCTCCATATGAAAAGCATGTAAGGTAATCGATCCTGCTCGAAAAATAAAATTAATCGTTTGAAACGAAATTTTCTTAAACTGCGTAAGTATTTATGTTTTAGCATCGTTTTTGTACAGAAATGGTCAAAGAACGCTGGGTGGAACAAACGCTCTCTTCGTATATTCTGAATCCCCCTCTACAAATCCGCTTGGTGGAGTAGGGGTCTAGAGCTTTAAAAAAACGGCAAAATTCAAAAGTCCTCTACGAAATTGCAGAAAATGACTAAACAGCATCTGGGGGACCTCCTTATTGCAGGAAAAATCCTTTCAATAAATAAAAAATAATAATTTTAAAAGTCTCTGCTAGGGGTAAATTAGCCGAATATGTTTTTCCTGCAACTAGGAGGTCCCCCAGATGCTGCGTTCAGTCATTTTCTGCCATTTCGTAGAGGACTTTTGAATTTTGCCAAAGCGGCGTACCATATCGCGCTAAACCCCTACTCCACCAAGCGGATTTGTAGAGGGAGTCTCAGACTACACGATAGATAGCGTTCCACCCAGTGTTCCTTGACCATTTCTGTCGCCATCGCTCTACTATAAACGCTGTTGAATGATTTTTCTTTACATAGATAATAATTTGTCAAAGCTTACTGATTGCGTTTATTTCAACAAAACAAAAAATAATTCACAACTTACAAATAATGTGATTTTCCAATTGTATGACTAATTGAGATACCTACTATAAAGTATAAACCTTTTCAGAAATTATAGGTACTAGGTTGTTCCAAATGATGTAAACTGTCGAGATTTGACACTAGGTATGGGGATAATTTAGATCTCAATTTTAGTCAATGCTAGTATAGTGTAGTCGTAGTACATAACCATGTATAGGCAAATACATACAATAAATTAGTCTGATTTTAATATTTTTGTGTTTCCGTTAAAGACTACTTGTAGTCAACACAGTGGCCAATAAGAAAAAAAATATCCCACAACAGCTACACTGAAAAAATAAATATCATATTACGTGCAGTTGAATGCAACCAATAAACCGGCAATCTTTAATTACAATCTGTAATGTCTGTAAAGAATAAAAATGTACCAATGTAGTGCGTTTAAACCAGAGCTGTTAAATTATTGCTTATAATCTCTATAAAACGTAACGTCTTTCTGTATGTCTGTCTGTTCAGTTTGTCAGCTTGTAACTCAAAACCCGCTAAACCAACTTATTTCTCATGTAGATGCAGTATTAAGTCAAATTTTAGGCTAGGTTTGAATAAAATTATAATTCTTAAATTCTAACAAGATTTGTCTAAACGGATAATATAAAAACCAAATTTTCGAAATGCATTTTCTCAAAATTTACAGCGACAGCATATGTTTTGTCCATAACAACGTTTATAAATCTAAGCGCAAATTGAATCTAAAAATGTTTTTTCACTCCCTTCTCTCTGCTTTTCATACCTATATAGCGGTCGTAAAATGTTACACTTAACACTAGTGTTGTAACGTTCCGTTATGTAAAAGAAACGTAGTCGTGTTACCATTTCCATAATAAGTCATAGTTGCAACCGCATGCCTAGGTCAATAATTTTGAAAATGAAGCAAAAACCAATTATTTTTTCGGAGGTACATGCTACAAATGTACTATATATTTCCAACGTAATCATATGAATCGTGTAATTGTTAAAACTCGCTTACCCTCGTTTCAACATAATTCGTTTGTTACAAATGTGTCAATGTCAGGTCTAAACTGGGAACAGATAAAATTATCAAATAAATATTCTGTAAATTATTAAAAACCTTGGTAGTAGCCTAAAAAAATTAAATCGGAAGACCGATTATCTGCAAAAAAAGTTCATGTAGCTGTTATTGTATTCGAATCTGTAAGTTCGCACATTTTTTCAGAGTATCGGAGATCCACTCTTCTTTTAGCTTCAGTTCATGTTTTCAATTTGCTATCATTTTTAATGATAAACTGACAATAATTTTAAAAATCATTTTCACTTTTCAATTCAAAATTTTGTATTTGCGATCCGAAGACAAAAATAAAAATTTTGTGAGTCACTGGTAGTGCATGCTTGAGTGTAGATACGTACTTATGTGTGTACTAGTAGCAGAAGCATGCCAGAGGGCGCGTGTTCTGAACCTGTCACATATTTAACTTGAGCACGGGTCTTATCGCTCCAGCCACATCTTGAATAAAGTTGCGATAAATTTTCAAATATCAATTACTGATATCTTGTTGAAATAAATTGTCCGCCCTTTTGTTTGCCTCCATTATAATATAATCCATATCATCTTTCTTCAATTCTTCATTTTCAAAGTAATACGTGGGAGTCGAATCTTACATGCTTTTTATCTCTACAGATGCTCTATTTTCATTGACATTCTTCTCTCTTTGAAAATTTTAGGAAAGAATAATCCTTATTTTAATGTTTATTTTATAGATGTCAAGCTACAAAATCATTATAACAAAATAGTATTATACTAAAGAATTAAAAAAAAAACACGGTTAATTAAGCGTAAAATGTAAAATGATTTTTTCCGATCGAGGAATTATCGAAATTGAAATGCTAGAAAGATGTAAACTCTGTTTACATAAATAGACGTGAGAATTAAGACAACTCTTCATTGAAATTACACTAATAGGTACATTTCTGCGTTCCATGAATTTTTACAATTTACATCCCAATGGCTGCAGAAAACGGGAAATTAAACTCCCTTCAAGGGTTGACATCTTTTTGAAAAATAAAGAAATAATGTTTCACATTTTTTTTTGAAATGATAAATGGGGAGAAAGTGGAATGTTTAAACTATTATCACTATTTAAAATAAGCGAAACATTCGAAATGGCCTAAGCTATCAAGAGTCTATAATCTAAATTCTAAAATATCTTGCTTCTTGGTGGAAATTTCACTATTGCTACTGACGACAAACACTTTTTGATAGTAGGTACTACACAATTTTTTTTGTTCAGTTAAATTTTTGATTTTCTTCTTGTGCGTAAAATCGAAAACATTTCTTATAAAACAAGTGTTAATCCTGAACCTGCATGCAATCCGAGGAGGTCGGTACCGTTCAAACCGAAGGTTAGACGTATTATCTTTTGAAAAAAAAAAATGGTTGTCTGTAAAGTCGGTTTACGGACGATAGTTTTACGTGATAACGTATTCCGCTTGAATATCATATTTAATAATCACGCACAGGGTCAGGCAGAACGTTAGGAACGTTAGGAACGTTAGGAACGCTGGGAACGTTAGGAACGTTACACTTTTTCGTGCATGCAGCCGGTGTTTCATCTTTTTATATAGACGTGATTCATCAATTTATAAGACGTTATCACGTCAAAAATTGACCTAATTTTCAAAGAGTAGAACATTTGATGTAACACTGCCTACATGCAGTGAGTTTTAGCAAATTATTTATATTATTCACAAACGAAAAAACTGGCTACATAACATTATATAAGTAGATACTCAGACTTTTTTCCTTATTCAGTACTAGTACTCTAGTAGGTATAATGAATTCATAATAAATTGTATAAAATCAAGTTGGTAGCAGTAGGCAGGCCAATATAGCATTATCTATTACAATCAAAGTTTTGGTTTGCATGGAATGTGACTTTGACATGCTCCACCGTTGAATTTAGTATTGATAAGATGTCTGCTACTGATTGTTAACGGTATCTTGCAATATAGCACCGTGAAACAGTAATTTTAATTCACTGCTGGATTTAGGACTGGGCAGGCTGTTTAGAAGCTTAGACAAAAGGGAGACCTCCACTAAAATGGTGGTCATTGATTCCAATACTTCCTACCATTTACTAAACACCAAAAAGGAGCATATTTTTAAAAAATGCAAGAGAAAAACAAACATGGCGATCGTTTGCAGGTGAATGTAAGTCGTTAGTATGCTGCAATGCATTATTTGATTAGTAACATTAGGGTTTATTTTTAACTTCCCAGTACTTTGAAAAGTTATTGTAATGGGTCTGACAATAGAAATAATTATTAACATATTTTTATGGCTCAAGGTAACTACAATATTTTTACACTATTTTTGAAAATAAGTATGTACGTGCGTGTATGCGTGTGCATGTACGTACGTAAATAATTATTTCATTCTAGTACGAAAAAATAATATCGACTCATTAGGTTACCAATCAAAGTGTATTAGCGTAAATCTGATCCGAAAGAAATTTAATCACAGTCGGTTTGGCTATTTTTAGTTTATTTATTGAAGAGTTCTAATCAGACGTTAATCAAAGATTTAAACAGAAAGACTCCAAAAAAAATTGTTTTTAGAATTTCTTGAAAAATATCTTGGGTCGAATTTGTTCTGGTGGCAATCGACAGTTTTAAATATCAGATATAGAGTAAAAGAACAACATCATCAAAAATATTGATATAATTTCACCCAGAATATTTATATTATAACATACCTAAATCTTATTAATTAAAGACGTATTTCATCATACTGAAAAGTTGGATATGTGGATCTCGAAGATCACGTTTGTAGAGTCCTTAAATATAACCCACCTCACGGCTTGTTAAATATAGCTCTTGAATGCCATAAACATATCCTTTTTTACCCGACTGCGGCGAAGCTAAAAGGAAGAGTTATGAGTTTGTTTGTTTGTTTATTCCACCGTAGCGCCTAAACTATTCATCCGATTTTGATAAATAAGGTTTCAATCGACTCGATATTATGACCCGGGTAACATAGGCTACATTTATTTTTGAACTTTGGTCCCAGCGGTGAGCAAATTGAAAACAAATAAAAAATAAATTCAAAAAAATAGTTTAAATAAAAAATAAGTTCAAAAACTAAAATCCGACTACTGAAAAGTATGAAAAGGCTATATTTATTTTTGAATTTTGGTCCCAGGGGTGAGCAAATTGAAAACAAATAAAAAATAAGTTCAAAAACTAAAACCCGACTACTGAAAAGTATGAAACAAAACATATTCTCATCTGGTCGTATGCCATCTCATATTTATGAGGCCCCTCTAGATGTATAGCGTGATGCACTTTGCCCTAGAGCTTATGATCGCTTACTACTGTTAAAATGTAATGTTTTGTTAGGGTAGGTGGCATGTGACCACGGCTATCCTCAGATGAGAATATTTTCTTGTTTCATACTTTTTAGTAGCCAGATATTAGTTTTTGAACTTATTTTTTTCCAAGAGTAACTAATGCTAATTTTGTGAATCTTAAGGCTTAGATTTTTCGGCTCAGGTATTACGTTTAGTTCATTAATTTAAATGTTTGAATTTTGTTACCAGAGGCACTGATGACTTCAGCTGTTGAGCGTCTATAATCTACCATCTATCTATCTATCTTGTTCCCACAAGAAAAAAAAACTGCTTTGCGTCTTGCAATTCTTAAAATAATTGCATAGATCAAGTGATTTTAAAATTGGAGGAAACATAAACAAGAAGCTTGTTCGTAAATTCAATCGTTTCCTTTACAACAGTACGTCCTGTTTATTATGCCGAAGAAAGCAGTTATACAAATGCATTAAAGATAAACATGTACATAAGAATTGCGTGTTTCAAATCAATAATAAATATAGTTTAAAAAAAACTAAAAAACACGCTTTATATCGAACTAAAAAGTAAAAAATAATTTTTTTAAAATAAGCTTAAAAAGCGTTGGGCGCTTTGTTCCACATTTTCGTACATCGAGCGCCCAACGCTTTTTAAGCTTATTTTAAAAAAATTATTTTTTACTTTTTAGTTCGATATAAAGCGTGTTTTTTAGTTTTTTTTAAACTATATTTATTTTTCACTTTTTAGTTTGAGGATCTATAAAAGAATTTATTAATCCTGGGGGTCCTAATAAGGATAATGGGAAACTGTTATCAAATTATTGCATTGTCATCGGTCCTTGATACGTATGCAAAGTTTCAAATTAATCAGACTTCGGGAAATTGGTGAAAATTATGCTCAAAGATTCCGTTACATGCATACATGCATACAAACATACCTACATACCTACATACATAGTTAGTTACAACCCAAACTAATATAAAGCGTTTAAAAATACAAACGATGTTTTTCAAAGAAATTTATAGAAACAGACTACTGAATAATATTATATTAATTTTGTATTTTCAGAAGCAGTCTTTTTTTAAATAGCATTTCGCTTTCAATAAGTAAAATAAAATGTTAATTATTGTACCCTTTATAGAATTATTGTAGTAAGTCTTTGAAGGTACAAAAGAAAATGGAATTAGGATTATACTCAAAAATATAAATTGTCATCAAAACGTTTGAGATAGATATACTGAATAGATAGATATTCTTTAAATATCATTAAATAAAAAACATCAATAGTAATTTATTTTACGAGAAAACACTGTAGAATAACTGATAATTCAGCCGCCATGATAGTGGAAGATTCGGATTTGAGTCCCGACAGTGATTAGTTGGATAGGCAAAAAATCTACTTTTCAACATTTTACAATATTTTTGGTTTTGAGGTCTCCTAAATCCAAAAAGCATGTTTTTGGAAAAAGTCTGTGCGTCTGTTTGTCTGAATACACGATACAGGTCAAACGGATGAGTGACTTGAAACCCAATTTTGGGAGGATGTTTGATATGCACTTATGAAGAGCTTTATTGTTTTTGGAGAAAATAGACGCATGCGATAAAGAAATATATGCTATAACGTTGTTATTTATATAATAATGGTATACTTTTTATAACAGTTTATTTTTACAAGACAGTTTTGTAAATTTTTTTTCTAAATTTTATAGTTTTGGAAATATTTTGAAAATAAAAAAAAAAAACAGTTGTTCTTTTGTTCTGCAGATCTGTCAGAAAGAAATTAGTTAAAACTTCTTTGGTTAATTTTGACATAACATGAAACATAGTATGTAGGTAACCATGCAAACGAATAGCAAATATTCAAACATTTAATAATAGCCGTTACCCGTGTCATCGCACGCGATAACACAAATTTTATTTTGTTTATTATATACTATATCAATCGTAAATATTATTTAAATTGGAATGATGCCATCGCCCAATTGGCTGGAATTCTTTTGCATTGTAATTTCAAAAATGGGTGTTTCATAATATTAGTAAACTACAGCTATTTATTTATGTAAAATATAATATTACTACGTAATTTTAATATTATTGTAGGCATATGTAGCAAAAATATTTTATTTGAATAAATACAGTAAAAATTAATTTCACTTCCATATATTAAACACGTGCCACAATAAGCTTTAATTTACTCCCAAATATGTTTAAAAATACAGCAGTTATTGAATTTCGAATTTATCATGGAACGCTTTTTCTGATTTTGTAATTATTTAATATAAAAAGCTGTTATGCATTCAAGTTATACATTGTTATTTAACACAATAAAAAAATATTGTAAAGGTGTTGAAAATAAAACAATCACACGTCTAATAAAAAACTACATAATAACAATGACCCTCCAATTTTAATAAAGTTGTGCTTAAATACTACCTTATATGCAGCAATATTAACTAAACAGTTAAATGTACTGACGTCATAAAATTAAATTACTTTACACCTACCTGCAAACTTAACAGCTACCATGAAGGTAAAATATTCAAGAGCGATCAAAATAGATCTATCTATAAAAAAATAAAGAATAGTTTCATACTTCTTACCACAACAGTTTTTTTAGCGGATGTACATTTCGGGAGCTATGTTCTTATCTTCAGCAAACACTAAACTGTTTAGTGTTTGCTGAAGTTGAGAGCATAGCTCCCGAAATGTACATCCGCTGATAAAACTGTTCGTCGTTTGCTAGCAAGGTCACGTGTGGCGTCAGTGGTAGGGATAAAAACAAAGAATTTCAGACTTGAAAATTTTTCTTGGAATTGAAGGTTGCAAACCGGCAGAAATAATCTACTTCATAATTCACCGGCATAACTAAGTCTAATTTCTGGTAATATAAGGAGTAGGTAAGATATACTTCAAAAGCTATTTTTGCAGTTATAGATTATTATTATTAAGCTAAAGATAATCAAGTCTTATAAAAAAAAATTGGTTGTCTGTAAAGTCGGTTTACGGACGATAGTTTTACGTGATAACGTCATAAAGAAACATTGAACCATACTCGTAAAGTGTTGAAAAATAACTTTTTTTTATTTTTCACATTATACGTATACGTTTCCAAACATTTATTTTTACATATTTAAATAGTAAAATTAGAGTTCTAATTAACTGTAGAAACGGTTTTTAAATATAATGAACCGTTTTCAAAATACACGCAGTTTTAATAAACGGACGGTCGGGTGGTGTGGATTTTTCACTCCCTGTAAGTATATATACGAGCGAACTGTGGCAGTCTATTGGAAGTTTGTGTCTTGTGATCTTTAATAAATAGATTTTTGTAGCTGTGAAACTTGGGCCGATCGTGCTTCTCTATCGCTTATACTGCGCTCTCGCTTGCACGCACAGGGTCAGGCGGAACGTGACACATTTCGGAACGTGACACTTTTACATGCAGCCGGTGTTTCAACAATTTATAAGATTGGTGTTTCATCAATTTATTATAAGACGTTATCACGTCAAAAAATTAATCAAATTATGAAAAGTTCCATATCAGGTCGCATTCGAATATTTTTCATTTCGGTCTGAAAAAACCGAAAACAACCGACACTTTAAAAACACAAATATATACACTACATTGAATCGGATCGGTACAAATCATATCCGATGCAGTACAAGAACATTCGTTCATTGTTGTTTTTTTTAAAGTGTCGATTGTTTTGTACCGTGCCCGACCGGTGCAGATCCTCTCACACATAACTTTTCTAGTATTTAGTTTCTTGTTCTTTACGAATGGCATTTTCATAGTCTTAAATTTTAATTAAATTATTTCAGACATACTCTTCTATTGTAGAAATTAATACTTTCGTTTTACAGTTGTGCCTTTAATTTTAGCTTCGTGGATTGTAATGTATATATATTTAAAAAAGTATAAAATAATTATGATAATTTTCCAACTGTCGGCAGTATCGGAGCTAATTGCTTATGCGCAAAAGAGGAAATGATGGTGCAGAATACACCCTACAAGCCCGCTTACCGGAAACGCTCAACTTTAACAGCCTATAGTGCATTCCAGACAAAGATAGAATCGTGATGAAAAAGGATAGATCCATACCGCGATGAAGAAGTCATGTTGCATGCATTATTATTCAAAAACATCAAATCATGATGACTATATAAATATCGTTTGAAATCTATGAATATCAATAATTTTTTTCTACGAACGGTTTGGTAAAAGTACTAACAAATTTCGAGTTTGGACAAAAAAATATATCTTTGCTATTTACTTTCACGCTGAGTCCAATTAGCCAAACAAACCTTTTTTTTAATTTTTTATTTTATTTCTTTTGATTTCGAAGCCATAGACGTTCAAAGATTGTTAATCTTTGAAAAATTTTGAAAGTTCATTGTACTCCTAAGATGAAAGAGATATAGAAATACATACTTTTTCTTAATAAGTTTAAATAATTCCAGGTAATATAAATATATCTATTTTTGACGTGATAACGTCTCATAAATTGATTAATCACCAATCTTATAAATTGATAAAACACCGGCTGCATGCACGAAAAAGTGTAACGTTCCTAACGTTCCGCCTGACCCTGTGCGTGCTTTTCTCGAAAACGGCCCTAACAATTTGGATGAAATTTACTGAAAAGGGATTTTGGGGGGCAAAAAATCGTTTTAGCTAGGTCTCATCTCTCGAAAATTTCGTTTTCATACAAATTTTATCATTATAAAAATCAATTTTTTGAATCAATTTTTTATTCAATATTGATACCTTTAATACAACCCCGTTTCTTATTGTTTTTTCATTTAAATTGTATTTCGACTGCTGGGTATTAGCCCAGTAGGGTGCTGTAAGACATATAGCTGATCGGTAATTGGTTGTATTCTTCTGGGGAGAAGAAACTATGACCAATTTGGAATGATTTAACCTTACCACTTGGGGGTCGAAAATGCGTCATTTTTTCAGGATAATGACACTTCTGTGAAGAATATTTGTTTTATTTTTTGAAGTGAAAACTTCTTTAGCGGCGTTGTACACTTTTTTTGTAATGGGTAAAAAATGTTAAACTCGCGTCAGGGCATATATTTGCGTCAGGGTCACGTGTCCTGATCGAAAATGCGTAAGACGAAAACTTTTATTTATACAACGTTAGACATCTAGCGTTGAAATATCGTACATAAAAATGCAATCTATGATACAAACCATTTTGATCGAAAATTCGTAAGACGTTAATATTCAAGTTTTCACTTCCGCCGGCACTCCCAGAGTGCAAAGGGTTTTTTTTTATTTAATGTAAGTTTTAACACACAACACAAATCTAACAGTAATTTTCGTCGTTTTTAGCTTTAGATTTTTGTAAAAAGAAAACCGAAGTATTTTTTCTTGAAAATGACGTATTTCCGACCCACAAGTGGTAGAGGTTAAATCATTCCAAATTAGTTATAGTTTCATCTCCCCAGAGAAATACAAGCAATTACCGGTCACCTGTATACGAAAAGATTATTATTTGCTTACTGTACTATAGGAAGAAAAAATTCAAAAAATACTTTTTTAATAACACACTTTTTAACCAATTAATTACTTAAGCAAATTATGTTTAATTAGGTTCAAAAAAACGATATAAAAATATTGGTGTTGATAAATAGCGTTGTTTGTAGCCTGGATCCATAGAATTACCCCAATATCTAAAATTACTTTCACTTTGTAAAAGTTTGATTAACTCTAAAAATAAAATGTAACAGATCTCGAGAAAATTAAGGGAGAACGTTATTTCGCACAAAACAAAAGCAGGATATGTGTAGTGTTCGCGTGTGTTGAGGGGTGTTAGTGGAGTGAGAGAGATGGTGGATACGTTTCGACGGATAGATTGCAATGTGCGAGTGAGTGGTGAGGTGGGCTGTCGGGAGTAAGGAGTGTTGGAAAGGGGAAACGGGGGGATCTTGACGCGGTGTTGGTGGATGGAAGTAAAGCTTTAATTACTCGCTATCTCCGAGAATGGTCATTTATCACGCTCGCAACTCCCGTATACTGCACCTCTACATTAGGGTTGACCGTTTGTAATTCGTTTTTTTAAGCCAGCAATACGTTTCGATTTCAATAAATCGCACGTTGAAAACAATAGAGACACTATACAAAAAAGTTAACTTTTCACCTTTTGTAAGATTCATGTTTTACTGCAAGAGTGTCACTATACGAAAATTTCCGTTTGCTCATAAATCCATTTATTTCCGCTAGATTGAGCTAGTGTCACTTTATATTTTGAAAGAATTGCCCATGGTCGTGTATGATATAACGACACTATTTTAATTGTGTCAAAGAGGTTGTTTGGTACGTACGTCGCTGTAAGTGAAAAAGTGACACATTTTGTTAAATGACAGTTTACTGATTACAGTTGCTACAAAAATTAATGCAAGTAAGTAAATACATAAAATGACACATTTTGTTTAGTGACACTTTTTGCAGTTGAAGTCTCCAATTTACTGATTATAGGTTATGACAACAATGACACTAAACAAAAAATTATTGTTGAAAGGTCTTTTTTTTAATAACTTTATTTTTAACATTGTGGTCAACAAATAAATTAAAACAATAATAAATTGTCTCATTATTAACAAAAGAATCTCTATAAGCAGTATTTTAATAGTAACTTTTTTAGGACAAAACAATATTATTAAAACTAAAAAGTGCTCTACTGTAAAATGTAATTTTTTGCCTAATGTCACTTTTGTTTTCAACGTGCGAAATATACATGAAAACTGGTATCGATGGTATTATACAAACATAAACGGTATATTAAATCAAACCATAACATATTTGCCCCATATTTATAAAATTTCTGTTAAAAGGACTAAGTCACGGAACTGGTGTGTGGCAAAAAGGAAGCAGTTTTCCTGTCAGCTATATTTTAACATTCTTGATTTCTTGTTATGTCATCGTATTCGTATCAAAATGTTTCATCTAATATGAGTGGATTCAGAGGAATCGCGGTTTTTTAGCACAGAACGAAGTTTTTACTTCTCCGAAGTTTTTTTTTTTTGAGATTTCACGTCTTTTTCCAAAGTGTGAGACATTATTTTTAATTTTCCTCCAAAACAAACATATGTGCATATAGATAATTAATGTTAAAAATGTAAATAAAAAAAGGATTGTTTGAAAATCCAATTTTTTATTCACGATAAAAATACATATTCTTAAAACTGCGTTAACTTATAGGTTTTTTTGAAGTGATAACGTCTTATAAATTGATGAAACACCGGCTGCATGCACGAAAAAGTGTAACGTTCCGAAAAGTGTCACGTTCCGCCTGACCCTGTGCGTGCAAGCGAGAGCGCAGTATAAGCGATAGAGAGTCGGTAAAAATATAGTTTGACAGCTACTAAAATTTAGTTTATGTATTATTAAATATGATATTCGAGCGGAATACGTTATCACGTAAAACTATCGTCCGTAAACCGACTTTACAGACAACCAATTTTTTTTTATATATATATACCTGTTAAGAAATAGGATTTTAAACACAGAACTGACCAGTTCTGTGATTTTAAACAACACAAGAATTTCTCAAATCGATTCAGTCGTCCTGGAGTTTTGAAGTAACATAGTAATAAGTGTAAACAATATCATATAAATAAATGTAGTCGTAATTGCTTTTAATTATTTTTCAAAAAGTATGACAAAAATCTCGTATCTGTGGTTAGAAATTAGAATGAATTGAACAACCCTGCTATACGTGCATTGTACATAGTACAACTAAATATGCATACATAGGTACATCTAACAAACACAGCTAGATATATCAGTCACTAAACTAAAACGCTAGAATAGATACCATCAGTCGGTCAAGATACAAATTGACGGAACTAAAAAAAATGTTAATTTTTATTTTCTGTAAAATCGGATTCAAATAACTGATATTGATTTAATTATTTTTTAAATTCAATAATATTGTATGAAACAAACTCATTTTAAGAAAATTAAAATTTATTTTATTTGATAAGTAATATGAACAGGGGGTGCAGGTAGGATGAACTGGTGACGACAAACTATCGCTGGTTCAGCATTTACTGCACCAATACCGCCGGAGGATATACGGAGACAGGAGGGTACAGGTTATAAACGCCGGCTGAAGGCCATAAGGGCGTTATTAATAAAAATGCAAATTACTTGTAATCTAAATACTAATAGTATTTAGAACGGTAAATAGTTGTAATTTGACACCTTGGTTAACAGTCTTATGTCTGGGGTCATGAGCAGTCTTCTGTGCGAGAGCGGAATTTATTTATTATAAATTTCGATTTTTCTTTCTAACAAATTACTTAATTTTAAGGATAGTTCATCATGTAAGCTACTGACTATGAACTGGTTGATAACAAATGTTTTAACATAGTTTATTCATAAGTGTCACTTAACACATAATATTTACCTCGCACAGAAGACGCTAGATACTTTACAGTTTACACTGTTCACAACACACACTTATTTAGTTCGTAACGGCATCGTTACATCTGCAGAGTCAAAATTTGGCTATAGAACACGAAGTAGCGGGCTGATGGCACGAAACACTAATTGTGCAAGTATAGCTTGCGCTTGACCGATTTTTTAATCAATACCCTTTCGCTTGTCGAAAGTGTGTGCTAAATTCCAGTTATCCAGTTTTCGCAGTTAATTATTATAACTGCTATATTGTTGTCGAATTGTTTTAAATATCAGCAAGGTTTGATAGAGCCTAGTGTATTTTCAAAGAAAATAATTCCAAAATTACATGATAAGGGGAAAAAATAAAAAGCATTAAGGTACAAAATAAAATTTCTGAAATGATTTTTCAAACTAAGCGTGCTTAATGACTCTTCAGATTAATAAAATCGCAAATAAAATTTTAAACATTAAATATTCACCGCTTTAGCTAAAGAAAGGTATGAAAAATTTATTATATTCTACTCTTCCTGTTAGCATGCGTGCTATGATTAAAGCCTGAACTATCATTGGTTGATACAGTAATTGTATACGGCGAAAGTAATTAAATTGTTCGCCTGGAAAATAAAGAAATCGCATGATGTTCTTACATTTTTTTCATATTCGTTTAGGTCAATTTGTAATTTCCTCAGCGTATTATGCCACTGTTTAAAATTATCATAGCACATAAATTTAATTTTGATTATATGTATGTAGGTGGGGAAGGGACGATTGCATTGCAAAAATTCCAGCCAATTAAAAAAAGTGCGCTGGATTACATCAACAAATAAAGACGTGTCTCATGCTTTTTCGAAAACAACCCCTTCAGAGGGTGAAAAGAGGTAAATAGTCTAAAAAAAATAAACATGGGTGTCATTTTCAAGGTTTGTCAGGACGTTGATCACGTAAATGTCAACAATTTTGAAATTTATTAGGGGAATCTAAGTCGAGAAAGGGATCACTATGCCAAATAATGAGAATGCATATCCGTGTTTCGTCTCAATCGCGTGCGAATCCACAGGTAACGGCTAGTATTATATAAACGAAGAAGCTATAATAATAGGTTGTCTCAAAACTTGTGAATCACTTCGCCGATTTGAAAAATTATTTTACAGTATCAAAACCTACTTCTTGATGTGTAGCATAGATGATATTATTTCGCTACGACAAAAGTGAGATGAGCAATGAGCGAAAAGATCAATTTGCAACCAGGTGAAGATATAAGTCGAACTGGGCAGTTTGTTGTGTTATAAAAGGGCTCTTGCTATAATTAGCTGTTTAGTGTGACTAATTCACTAAAACCAATGTAACAATTAAAACGGTATGTTAAAACTAAAATTTCACAGATTTCGCACTTTTCCTGTTTTAAGTGTCAAGCATTTACCACGGGTCTAAATTTGCCTAATGTATTAAAAACACACAAGATCCATGAAATTGACAAATTAATTTTTTGAGCAATAATCAAACATGCTATGAAAGAACATAAAGGTTTATTTTATACACATCTACGTAAAACATTTGTTGTATTGCCTCGTTTATCTGTAGAGGCATTCCAAATTCCTAATATAAATGAAATATTGTCATTTATTGTGTAAAAGTTATGTCAGTCACATATTCACTGAAGTGTGGTTCACATTTTTACAACTAAAAATAAAACATTCTAAAAGATATTCATAAATTTCTTTTTCAATACGATACTTAAATTTTATGGTAGTTGCCACTACGCACAAAATCGCTCAAAATGTTGTTTACTATAGCTTAACGCGAGCGAAGTCAATTATAACATGAAAAAGTCAAATTTCTTTTAAAAAATTCCTGCCAATTGGGCGACGGGACCATTCCAACTTCAAAAATATTGACATTTGATATAATATAATGAAGAAAACAAAAATTCTGACATTGCGTGAGGTGATGCGGGTAATTGCTAGTATTCAGTAAGATATTTGCTATTCGTTACCATGGTTACCTACATAATACATTCCACGTCATGTAAAAATAATCAAAGCATGCTTAACTCCGTCATCTCTTGCACTTTTATTAATATGTAGATATAAAAAACGAAAAACGAAATATCTACAATATGCTTAACTAGTTTATTTCTGACAGATCTACAAAACTAAACCACAACGGATTTTTTTTATTTTCCAAATATTTCTCAAACTATAAAGTAAACAAAAAACTTTCTTGAAAAATTAATAGAATAATAATAATATAGCATATATATTTTCTGCGCATGCGCCGATTTACCCAAAAACAATAGGGCGTATCAAGCATCCTCCCAAAATTTGGTTTCAATCCGTTCATCCGCTTGACTTGTATCGTGCTCACAGACTAACAGACGCACAGAGTTTTTCCAAAAATATCAAAACGAAAAAATATCGTAAAATTTTGAAAAGTGAATTTTGACCTAAACGAGTAGGTACTATTCCCACTTGTGGGTTGGAATGGTAAAAGTGACTTGATAGGAAAACCTTCTTTTAGAGTTTTTTATTGGTAATAGCAAGTAGCTACAGTTTGCTACAGTTAAGAAATACCCATTGTTACAATGTTATTTTAAGGACCCAAATCTATCAGCTTATAACTTTTCCGCCGTGATAGTGTAATATTTAAGTTTGAGTGTCGACGGTGATTGCTTGAAAATATTTTTTTAATGTACCATTGTAACAATGGGTATTTCTTAACAAATTCAGCTATCTTACGGTTTTTTATTGATATTGATTTTTGAATGGTAACTTACTATTTAAAAAAATAAGTAATGATAACATTATAAACTTTCTAAAATGCTTTGTGTGTTCATTAATAATAATAATAATTAATTATTGAAACTATTTCTAAAATACAAATTAAAAACAAAATAAGAATCGTACGTTTTCAAATTTAGTAAGGATATAATTTGTGTGTAGTTTGCATTATTTGAAATTCAACCACTATTGTTTCGCGTAAGCAAGTGTTCCATATTGCATGGCACACTAAAAACTTTAAGAGAAGCTCATATGACCAGAAATGTCAATACGTCGATATTCTTGAAGGTGCAAGCTCTGAGAACAAATTTTTAAGGAATTAGAATAATATACTGGCAATACCAGTATTGCCAATTTAATGACTAAAGGTTAGTATTTGTAATTTATAAAATGAATTTATGTCTTTCTTTTGCGATTCCTAGCTTCATCAATCGTCAGGATGTTGTGACATACTATTCGTGTTTGTTACTCCATTTATAGAGAACTGGCAAGCTTCATACGGAAAATGATGTGAACATAACATTACAATATAGAACATAGTGGAACAATATTGCTAAATCTATATATGCCGCCTGCCGGTGCAATTATTACTGTCGGGTAATACAAACGATACTCGAACACTAACCAACGCTCCCCGCGGGCTATAGCTGGACAATTCCGATTCACAAACAGACAAGGGTCAAGGATGTGTGTTATACGTGTTGTTGCAAATTTAATAAACAGATCTAGCATACGACAATTAGAGTCCGACCGAAACTAGTTTTTACGGCCGAAACCGAAATCGAAACCGAATTTCGGCTTCAGTCTCAGTTTCGGCAGAAACCGAAACTTCATGTTTTCGTGAAAAAAATAAAGTAAACATTGTCATAATCAGTCTTTATTTTTTTTTAATTAATCACATATTAATCATTCAGCCTCTGATACTTTAACTAATCATTAACTTGTCATATTATATTATTACCCCCCTTATTTCAAAAAGCACAAATAAATATACTTTTAAATAAAAGCTACAAAACAAAATAAGTAAAAAGTATTTAACTAATAAATATGTCTAGATGGGTACAGCTTTTTCATCTTAAGAACAAAATTATTTCTTCTAAACTTTGGTCATTTTGTATGGTACTTTTGTTAACGAACTACAATAAAATTAACATTAATAAGTATACCTACCTACCAAATACAAAAATTAAATAAATTTTTAATGCAAACAATGCTAAAAACGAAAGTATCAAAATAAAAAAAGTTTGCTCTCAAACTGAAAAAAAACGCGGAGCGTGCAGATATAAAAGAGGGACAGCTCCACATTTTTAAAAACAATTTCGTATGAAAAGCATTAGATGTAACCTTTCATTTAAATCTATTCAATAAAAAAGTTGCTGTCTTTTTAAGATCAAAACCTGGTCGTGAAATTAGTTTAATCAGTATTGTAGTAAGTTCATCCCTGGGTACAGATTCGTTACACATTTAACGAATGTGCTCTTTCTCTACAGCAGTTACGTTTCCACCTTTATTTTGAAACATAAAAATCTACTAAAGTAGGCATTTTTGCGTTTTAATTTTGAGATTTATTTTGATTCATTACATATATTTAACTGTTTGAAGTTTCCTGTTGATTTTTTGAAGTGAAAACTTCTTTAGCGGCGTTGTACACTTTTTTTGTAATGGGTAAAAAATGTTAAACTCGCGTCAGGACACGTGACCTGATCGAAAATTCGTAAGACGGATGGAGAGTAGAGGTATGGGTAAAAAATGTTAAACTAGCGTCAGGACACGTGACCTGATCGAAAATTCGTAAGACGGATGGAGAGTAGAGGTATGGGTAAACTGATCGAAAATTCGTAAGACGGAGGGAGAGTAGAGGTAATATTCAAGTTTCCACTTCTGCCGGCACTCCCGGAGTGCAACCCGTCTTTTTTTTATATGAAAAAGTGGTTCCTTATTAAATTTCAAATTAATGAATGAACGTCAAACTTATATATATAGTAATATGTACAATCGGAGGACCTCAAAACAAAACAATATTATAACATTTTGAAAAGTGAATTTTGTCCATTCCCCATTGGGTTAGAATGGTAAAATATTTTATTACCCATAACAAGCCCTCGTATAATCATGATATACTTATATATATAAAAAAAAATGTCGAATAGGACCACTTAATTTTCACGCTCTTTAATTCTGATAGTTTAAAATTTCTACGTCATATGGTTTCGGAAAAAACCGGCTGTGACAGACGAATGGGCAAACACAAGACTGATTTTCGAAGAGTTTTCTTTTTTTGACGTGATAACGATTGATGAAACACCAGCTGCACGCACGAAAAAGTGTAACGTTCCGCCTGAGCCTGTGCGTGCAAGCGAGAGCGCAGTATGCTTCGGCCCAAATTTGACAGCTACTAAAATTTAGGTTATGTATTACGGAATACGTTATCACGTAAAACTATCATCCGTAAACCGACTTTACAGAGAACCAATTTTTTCCTTTCGAGATACAGAAACCCAAAATAATTGCCAGTTTTGTCAATGTAAACACATATCAAACAGACTGTGCGCGGCTTACTGGTATGTTAGGTATTTTTGATATGTCGACCGATGTTCAATTTGTCACAGTTGGTTTATAAACGGTTCAAATACCGCGTTGTCTCTATACGTTACGTTTATGCTATGTGCGCAAGTCTATGCTATACGTATAATAAAAAAAAAAACAATGCACACAAATTCCACGTAACACATATATGAAAAAAAATTCCAGCCAATTGGGGCAACGGGACCATACCAATTTCAAAAATATTGACATTTGAAATATTGTAATATAGAAATTTTTCTGTTAAAGTGTGCGGGGCAGGGCCCTCGCGCCCTATAGTGCGATGTGTGCGATGCACGCGGGCGGCATATTCAAAGGGCGGCAAATGGCCTAGTTGTGTTATGTTTTTTGTACTGTATAGAAAAAATACATAACTGATATTATATCAATTTTATTTGCATACTCAAGCCTGCGTGAAAACTCTTACGAGTAGTTATTTGTTTTTTAATGAAATTCGAATTCGAAATATATGGCGCGCACTTTTCGATTCGATAGTTAGTTCACATCAGCGCGTAGACAGGGCGCCCCTATCGGGAGACTCCCGCGTATGTTTATATCTTGATTTTTTCCTGTCGATTCCTGCAAGAGTGCGAGTGAAGTAAAGTATTTTTCAATCAACAAATACTTTTTACTAATTGATAAACTAATGATTATTTTGACTTAATGAATTCTTTCAGCTCAGCGGTGAAACTAAATTTTTCTCTCATTCATAAGTACGACAGGAGAAGAACGCCGTGAAAAATCGCACGGAGTAAACTGTTTTTATACGCTTTATATTAGTTTGGGTTGTAACTAAGTATGTATGTCCGTAACGGAATCTTTGAGCATAATTTTCACCAATTTCCCGAAGTCTGATTAATTTGAAACTTTGCATACGTATCAAGGACCGATGACAATGCAATAATTTGATAACAGTTTCCCATTATCCTTATTAGGACCCCCAGGATTAATAAATTCTTTTATAGATCCTCAAACTAAAAAGTGAAAAATAAAATATAGTTTAAAAAAAACTAAAAAACACGCTTTATATCGGACTAAAAAGTAAAAAATAATTGTTTTAAAATAAGCTTAAAAAGCGTGGGGCGCTTTGTTCCACATTTTCGTACATCGAGCGCCCAACGCTTTTTAAGCTTATTTTAAAACAATTATTTTTTACTTTTTAGTCCGATATAAAGCGTGTTTTTTAGTTTTTTTTAAACTATATTTTTTGTAGAGAACAGTTTACTCCGCGGAGTGATTTTTTTAACGTGAAGAGAGAATTTTTGAAGTTCACTCTGTACAGAGTGAATTTTTTTTAATTGGGTATATTTCAGAATCAAATTTAGCTCCATGTTTCAATGATTGTGTTTCGTTTTTGTGCTCGACTTTTTTAAAATCATTTTTGCTTAGAAATTATTTCATCCCGCTTAAAGTATCTTTCACTGTTATATTTTTCACATTTTTATTTGTTTTCAAAAATTAATTATCTTATTAGTATTTTTATCTGTCCAAATCGTTTTGTAATGACGATGTGAAGTGAAGCATTGTTGCATTTCAGGAAAGTAATAAAAGAAAAAACCTTCGGGTGTACAATTTCGGCAACTTAAGAAAATTAGGCAAGAAGAAAAAAACAAAATGTCTGATTCTATGAAGAAGTATTTGCAAAAAGACAACGAAACAAAGTTTCTATTAATTGCACTTACAGTATTAGTTATTGAGGATTTTTAACGTTTTTCAATTTGACATATTATCGTCAAGTGAGTTTATCCCCAATAAGGGGCGTCAATTATGAATCCGCACGCGGGCGGCGTGAGGCCTTGGTGCGGGGTCGCAGGTAACGGCTAGTATTAAATATTATGATATTTTCTATTTGTTCGCATGGTTATCTAGATTCTAGATAATATGTTACACGTCATGTAAAAATTAATCAAAGCATGCTTAACTATATTCTTTCTGACAGAAAAAAAGAACAGCTGAATTATTTTATTTTCAAAAAATTGTTTTTACAAAACTTTCTGCCACCGAGCGAAAATGTTTCGAATTTTTGCCTGTGCAATTTTTTAAAAATCTTCGAAAGGAAGTGAGGTCACTTGGAGCCACAAAAATTTTTTTCTCGTATTTCGGGCCACCCAATCAATTATTCCGTCAAGTTTCAACTTCAACTTCAATTTTTTTTAACGTTTCTTTTTCGATTTTTTTAAATGATTTTGAAAGTCTCTGCAAGGAGTAAATTGACAGAAAATATTTTTTCTACAATTAGGAGGTCCCTTCAGATGCCTCTCAGTCATTTTCTGCCATTTAGTAGAGAAATTTTTTGGGGGGCTCAGACTACACGAAAGAGAGCATTTCTAGCACCAAGTGCTCTTTGACTATTTCTGTCACCGTATTTTTAACTAAAACCTGCGAAAAAATTCAAAATGTGTTACGAGAACGCATTACAGAAGTGCAACTTCTAGTTGCAAATCGTACGATTGCATTTAGACAAGTGGAAAAATGTGTTACGAGATAGTTTCACGTTTAGATATTTCGTCTGTACAAGTTAATCTGAACGTGAAATTATTTCGTAGCACATTTTTTCCACTTGTCCAAATGCAGTCGTATGACTGTAACTAGAAGTTGCACTTCTGAAATGCGTTCTCGTAACACATTTGTATATCTTTTCCATTCACAACCTTCTTTGTTTGAATTTGAAATCCCTGATCCACACAGATGTGACAAACAAGTGTAACATACATGCATTGAATTTTATATGTAGGTCTGCCAGTGTGTGTACGTTATCCACGCGTGTATGCGTAAGTGTAATAATGGCAAGCTATTAATCCATGTTCAAACTTTGTTATTTCATTTCTATGTGAATGCAGAGAATATTTGAGTGTTTTGATATTTTGTATTTGTACTATGATATATTATTTGAAATTTTGAATATCATACATTCCTCTCTTGTTGCATACGTACACAGTATCTATGTGTCACCAACTACGCATTAAATGGATGTAAATATGGTTACGCTGCAGAGGTATTTGTGACAACATTGTGTAAATAGAGGATCAATCAAAATTAAGCACGGCTAAATTTATTTTTGAACTATAGCTTTTCCCACAGTTTCTCTAGCGCGAACGTAACAATTTTTTCCCGTAGATTTGCTATAGCGTTTGTATCGGCTGTGACGGAATCGGGTAAAAAGCAGCCTATCCTTTATAGTTTGTTAGATACCCATACCACAAGTTGACATTCTACAGGTGTTATCAAAATGGATTCCGCTGTTTTCAAATGATACCGGTATAAGCAACCAGACGGACGGACAGAAGAGAACTCTGGAAATGCGTTCTCTCTCTATAGTTATCCTGCAAAATATCCGAAAACACCGCAGTTAAAAAAATTATAGAGGTTTTGGTTCCGTTGCTACTTTTTTTATGTTTTCATTCAAGTTTGAGATATTTATATACTATAAATCAGAGATTTTGAACTCAAAGATACCACGAGTAAATTTTCCGTGATTTGATTTTAGTATCTTCACGTATTAGTTCCTACTCATAAAGTGAGTTGAATTTCACCAAAATTCAGCAAATTGAAGTTTAAAAAATATTTGCAACTATTTTAAATCATTAATTTCTAGATTTTTGGAAGCTAAAAAATATTGTTCTTTTATATGAAAAATTTTCTCTCGGTTAATTCTCCAAAGTATATTATATATATATTTTTTTATTCAAAGCAAAATCCCTAAGAGCTGCTTAATTTTAAATTATTGAATCACAGGCACTGATTAATTTGATTATTTTGAATCATTATTAAAAATTTAATTTCATGAATTAAGAAAATAAATTTATGTACAGAAAGAGTTATTCATATGGGTGTGGTTGGGAATTCGTTTGTTTATGTTATGATATTATATGTTTGTTTGTGGTTATATGCCATTTGTAACAATAGTATAATAATAGTAGTTTTGATTGTACAACATCTGAATACGTATAACACATAATATAGTTTACAAATATTTATTTTTGTTCACTCTAGTTCTTTTGTTGTAAAACAAATTGATGATATTTATTACAAAATATGTTAAAGTAAAAAAATACGTTTTTTGTCAGTCCAAATAAATTACGAAAGTCAACATTTTGTCTATTTGTCTTAACATCAAACAGTATAGAAACACAGTACTTTTTCGACATGTAATGGGTATCCAGCGTTGCCAGACGTCCCAATTTTGGCGGGACGTCCCGATTTTTAAATCAAAATTAAATGTCTCGCGCGGGACAGGCTCAGTCCCGCTTTTCGGGGATAACTTTAAAAGAAGTTAAATCTTCACAGAAATATCATGAATAAATAATTCTTATAAATAATTATTCTCTTATTGTAAGTTGCAATTTGTAACACTCACTCCACAGACTATTGTTTGAAACGCCATATTTTTCTAATGAATAAAACTTTTTTGTTTTTGATTTGTTTTTTTTTTTTTATTCTGAAGACGAATAAGACTCAACTATTTAACGATAGGGTAAATCTGATTTAAAATATTACATTTTTATTAAAATACATTTTCTATGGCTATATTTGCTATCTATTGTCACGTAAACGTAATTTTAATTCAAATAAAAAAATAAATAGGTATTTGAAAACTTCTGATTATATACGTTTTTTTACTATGTTCCGCTTTCGACAAAAGAATCCCGCTGTTTTCACTGAAAGAGTTTCAAAATCCCGACTTGGCAAAAAAAAACTGGCAACGCTGTGGGTATCCCAACAAGAGCGCCGGATATAATTTTAAAGAAAAACACATTTATTTTTTGAATTAAAACATTTTTATTTCAACATAAAGAAAAATAGTTCCGATTAAACGTGAAATACAACATCAGGCAAATGGCCACCTCGAAACTACTGGCACAGAGTTCTTCTTTTGTTGAAATTTTAAATAACGTTTGTTATTTGTAAATGTGGGTGCATTTTACCAATAACGCGCCGTATTTCCTCTTTAAGATATTCAATTGTTTCAGGCTTACTCGCATACACCTTTTCCTTCAGATAGACCTAAAGAAAAAAATCCATGAGTATTAGATCGTACGATCCTGATGGTCAATGTTGATCGCCAAATCGAGAATGACACGGCCTGGAAACTCGGTCTGCAGTAACAACATTGTGATGTGTGGCATGTCGCACCGTCTTCTTGGAAAAACGTGTCCTCCACATTAATTACATCCAATATAGGGCCACAAAAATTCTGTTAACATTTGGCGATACCGCGCATTTCCAGCCGCATTTTCAAAGAAATACAGACTCCCTTACTGTGGCTATATTTTTGAGTGACCGACAAGGATGACGACGAACAATGGTCTTCTGATCCATCAGCGTAAGTTTGGTCTTAAATTTTCTAATTAATCGTCTCAAAAAAAAAAGTTCGGAAAACAAACAAAAATGTATATAGTTGAAGATTACACTATTCCCCTATCTGCGGTCTTTAGGGAAAAAAATGCGAGAAACAACTTCCTAGCATGCTTATAGAGAACTGACTGTATTAAATGAATAAGTCGATTTTGAAATCATTTTTCTTCTTCGTATAATGGAAATATGACATAGATTGTGAACACCCACTAATATTATGTCATGTTTAACAAACAACAAAAGCAGGTTTGACATTTAAAGTTTACTTGTCTACAATATTTTAATGTATTTTAGCGTGAGAATACTGAAAATATCTCAATGTATAATTAACTATGTCATGGAAATTATTCATGGAATTAGCTTTTATAGAACAAAACTTTACTGTTATTTATTATTTCGAACTTCGAGAATACAATATCTAAATAAATTATTAAATAAGCCTTCGCACATAATATTTGCACCATGAACCTTACATTGCTAAAAAAGTAGGTATAGCTAAAATTTAACATTCATTGATTGCTCAAAACCAATATTCTTATTTTATTATATATGAACCGATTTTAATATTTTTAAAATTTTGTTAACATACGTATCAACATTTTTTCATGAAATAGAAAATTTGACAACTGTAATTTGTTGATAAATTTTTAAATTTAGTTTGTATCGTGAAATAATTCACAGTCAAACTTCTTTATGTAAGTGTACTGATTTTTTTTCTACTTAAACTGTTTTTTATAGCGAACAATTAACCTATGGAGTACAAAATGCAAAGCAAAAATTATTTTATATTTTAAAATAGCAATATTTTTTAAGGATCACATTTATAAATAGTTGGGATCTCACGAATTCTAACGGCCTTATCGAAAAAGGCAGAGACAAATAATGAATACCTGTCTCACCAAAACCAGAATTTAGCAGAATTATACATAGAAAATTTCTTAGTGTCGTAAAATATCAAGTCAACAAACCTTACATCGACACTACAGTCTTCTTGTTATGAGAATTTTCGAAAAATAATAGCAGAAAAGTCACGGGTAGCAAAAATTTAATAACCAATACCTATAACATTCTAAAATCATATGCAGTTTTTGTGAGCATTGGTGTTTTAATCAGTTGATTTATATTCGTTTGATCTACATATAAATTACTATAGGTATATAATTGAATGATTTTGACTCTGTTCTGTTCAGGTTCGAAACATTTTTTTTTCTAGTTTAGTAACCAAATATCGAGAAAGAAGTCGGTTAAGGTAGTACGAGCGCCAAGGCAACTTTAAACAAAAGGCTTGATTTTTTTTATATTTCGGTAGATGGATGATATGTTTTCATTGATTTCTCCAAAACTAGTCGGTGGAAATTAAAAAAATTAAAAAGATATTTTATTTTTTTTAATTAAATATCTTTTTAATTAGTCGAGCACAACGGTTTTTTTTTGTTTTCAATAATTTATTAAGGTTTTAACTTTAATTTAAATAGTTTTTTTCTTAATTTCCACCGACTAGTTTTGGAAAAATCAATGAAAACATCATCCATCTACCGTTTTACCATAAAGCCAATGTTAAATATGCCTACTTTTGAAATCATTTATTTATTTAAATAGTCGGGCAAAGCCCCTAAAATTTACAGAATTGGTTTAGACTTAGTTCGACTTCATATAAAAAAAATCAAGCCTTTTATTTAAAATTGCCTTGGTGCTCGAACTACCTTAATAACGTGCAAACTGCATATTGTTGGCGATCCACTTATAAAATAGAAAATAAAACTCCTTCAAAAAAGATCACTAAGACGATAATTTTGATAATTCGAATTTGAGGTCGACATTAATTTTATAAAAGTATTCAAATCTTTGATTAACGTCTGAATAGAACTCTTCAAATAAATAAAATTGTCGACCAATTTTTCTCAGACCAATATATTTATTATTTTTTGTCAATATATTGGTCTGAGAAAAATTGGTCGACAATTTTATTTATTTAATTTTAATAGAAGTACCTATATTAAAAGTTGTAGTAGGGGCCCCAAAATATCATTATTTTTCTTATTTTAATGGCTTTTTTTAAATGATTAAATTTTTTATAGAAAGTTTTTTTAACAACGAAACCGCAACAATATTTTCAAAAGTCTCATCTCGTACGAAGCCCTATAACTTCATTATAAAATCTTCTGCTCTGTTGTGTAATAATTTCAATTTGCAAGAAATGTTTAATAAAAAATCACCTATAAACTAGGGCGACACGATTACGCACAATTTTACCAACAAATACATAGACAGTTACAAAGTGCACGGATCAAGGAAGCTGGGGATGTCGAGTTTGTCAGTTGTCACTCAAGTTGCTATAGCGTCGTGCCACAGCGAATTCAGTCTCCCATGACGTTAAGCATTAGACACGTCACATTGTTGGTGCATAACCTGTACACACGTAAATACTGCCAACAGTAGAGAACCTCACACTGGCATAGATTAAGGACTTAAATGTACTTTTTTGTCTCTTTTTCAGCGTACTTCGCTCTTGTGTTATGAACATATTATTATATTAATCAGGGTTGTAGACCTAATAAAATATTTTTAACAAGAAAATTGAACCGACTTAAAAATATGCACTAAAAAATAAAAAATAATAATTATTGTTATTTTTGGAGTCGATGTCACATCGGAATTCGAAAATAGCTATTTATACTTACATGTCTCTAGTTCTCGGAATAGATTTCATTTTGGCTGACACCGACTCCAAAAATAACAATAATAATTATTTTTTACTTTTTAGTGCATATTTTGAAGTTGGTTCAATTTTTTTGTTAAAAATATTTTATTTTCTCTTTTTAGTGCTAGATAAAGTATTGCAATGGGTAGGTCAAGTATGCGTGCTTTGAAATTTGAGAGTTTCCCTCGATTTCTCCGGATTCCACTATCAGATCCTGACTTGGTTCCGATGGGACCACCTCGGAAGTGCACTCTTTCGAATAAAAAAAGAATTTTGAAAATCGGACCGTAATTGGCGGAGAAATCGGTGAACATAGTCGAACATAGAACCTCCTCTTTTTTTGAAGTCGGTTAAAAATTAGCACAAAATAAGATTTTTAAAAATATATCTTCATTTCATTGATACAGAAAAAGAACAACTTTCGTATTATTGTAGTCTATAATTTACAATTATCAAAAACGAAACCGATGAGGGCAGGTTCTTTTGTTTAGATGATACCCTCAGTCAATTTTCTCTGTCCTCACAAAAATATTTCTTGTATATTTGAGGGACCACATATTGAGGGTAATTTTTTTCACCCTATAATATATGAAAAGGCTACTTTTTACAAGCTTTTATTTAGTTTCACCTGTCCCGGTGACTGTCTGTCTGTCTGTCTGTCCGTAATCGAATCTTGCAAGTTAGATTTGACCCACTTCCCGTTATCATGAAATTTTGCATACGTTTGTAGTTCCGATAACAATACAACTAACTAACTGACCGTTTCGGCTTTCGCCCGGCTGCAAATCGCATTTTTAACTACTTCCCGCGTTATCCGATGAAGTTGAAATTTTGCATACAATATAATAAATAGCTAACTGACCGGCCCGGCTTTCGTCCAGATGCAAATCGCACTTTTCAAGAAGCAAACTAAATACTTAAAAATAAATAAACGAATTTAAAAAAAACAAGCTTTATTTAGTTGTTAATAAAAATTAACTAAAAAGTTAAAAATAATTTTCTTTTGATTAGAAATAAATCGTTTTATACGTACCTATCACAGTCTCAAGTTTTTATATAAAAGCGTGTTACATTTTAAAAATAAGAGAGAACAATAAGACAGTGTAACACGCAAACAATTACTCTCTCAGTTTTCATACAATATACTTTTTAATATTCCATTAGACACTGGCTTAAATCTAACCATTTTATAATTTTAATTACATATCTGTATTGCCTCTGATGTTATATTTTTGACCAAATGACCAATTGCAAAATTAAAAAATATATGTTTAGCAAAGTTTTGTGAGAGGCCTGAACTCAGAACGCCGCTCAGGTGCGTTCATGCACGATTACACCTCTGGCAATAGTGGATTATTTGTACCTATATCTTAGTATAATAACACTGCTTAAGTGAGAATATCGCGGTTTTTTTTTAGTCTTTCCAATAAACTTTCAAAAGGACAATTAATATTCATGAAATTAGGTATTATAAAAATGTGTCGCAAAAATATTTAAGTATGCAATGATTAATTTATTTTTAAATACTTAGATGTAATACTTATTTCAATGCTTCTTTATAACGTTTTTATCAAAGATCTTTATTTTTCAACAACGCATGTTTATGAGTTTGATTAATTGCCTAGGCGTTATTAATTACATATTGCCACCATTTATAATAATTTATTACACTTATTTTCGAAAAGACTACTTTTATTTTTTTAAGATGTTTTGATCTGATAAATTCAGATAATTCTTCCTAAACCAAATGCCACTAACCCAATTTAGCATTAGAGATTAGTATAAAGGATACAAGAAAAAAAATATAATATCAATATGGATGATCGCAAAATAATCATGCCATATACACAGGCTTCCTTTCTTATCATGCATTGTAGTCTCCCTCTCCATGTAGTTTTTAATATGTTTGTAACGCAGCTAATAATTCTAAAAATTTCCAAAATGATAACAGTTACAATTTTTGACACGAAAAAATTTTGAAACATTAAATTAGATGCTTAATAAATGAACTCTAGTAGAAAATATTGGTCTCTTTGCGCTAAAGACATATTTTTCTACCGGTATAGACTATATAGTATAGATGATCAAATCTATCTAACGAAATTTACATTATTAAATATAATTATAGTAAGCTGCAGATATGTTTTTTAACTTATCCGTGAAATATTTTCATTAATTTTTCTGACTTATACAGAAAGATTTAAAGGTCTTTATACTAAATAATAAGATAAATATTTTTTTTTGCAGATTTGATTAATGATTATAAACTAGTAACTTAAATAGATATACTTTATAATTGTACACAATATGATTTACCACTTGTTTACATTATATAATTATAGGTATAGGCACTTAATCTTTTATTGGTGACAACATTATTTTGTTACTTGTTCTTTTTTTTATTTTCATTGCAGTTAAATATAATTATTAATAAATTGATACGTATTCAAAGAATAGAGAAGTTTGCAACAGACTGAATATAAGAGCTATAATAATTAATATATTACAATTTTTCCCGCCAGATCTTCGATCGTACAGCTTGATCCCCAAAATCTATATTAAAACACCGAAAAAATAAAGGGTGTGTAGTGTAGGTATAGTCAAAAGTGCAATATGCAAGGAGTATAAACAATGCATGCCTGTCAATCATCCCACCTCAACCAGTCATCTAACAAGGCTCGGAAACCACGTGATCGATACATATCAAGTCATGAGGTCTGTCGTCGCGAACGAACAGCGACGAATCAAAGAAAGACTGTTGCTTTTTTGTTCGGTGTGTATCGTTTAAAAAGGCGTGGCACGACGCCCATCCGTCATGTGGATCTAGACGTCGGGGCGTAAGAACGCGCCAATCGCTTGCGAGGCCATATTGTTGAAAAGGCGTGGCGTTTGTCTGTTAGTTTGTAACGTGTTTCGTTTGTTCCTTGCCTTATAGCGTTTTGTTTGTTGCTTAGTGCTGCAGCATGTGGTAGCTACTTGAATTTATAATGTACACTGTTTTATTTTTCTATTTTGTTTTTTTTTTGCAGTGTGATTTTTTACTTTTGTTACAAGTGAATGATGAATCCAATCAATTTCATTTTTATTCTTTGACTACTACTAACTACCTATATATGTATTTTCAACAGCCATAACGCGCTGATTCGCAACTGTTTTAAGCAGACATTAAATTTAAATTTGCACGACGGGATATCTAGTTACTGATTGCAACACTTGTTTTCGTAATCAATGGCAAAAATAATTAACTGAATACACAAAATGATTTATCAGAACAACAGCACGTGTTGAGTCTCAGTAATTGATAGGTATTATGCGTACCTGTAGATACCATTGTTTCAATAAATTTGTGTAGGTATTAAAGAAAATTATTAAATATTTTTTAACTCTGTAAATTAATTGATTTCATCAAAAAAACAGTCAAAAATTTTAATTATAGTACTAAAGCCAATTTAAAAAAATCAAAAAAAAAAATATTAAATAATATGATAATAATAATAACAATTTAAAAATAAGAATATATAATATAATAAATTAAATAATATGTACATAATAAATATCTATAGACACCTACTTTCTGTTTTGATGGATACAAATTTGTATAGGTATATATCTTCATGGTAAAAACTTTTAACTACGTAATTCTACACCCTACAGTTGTAAAAAAAAAAATTGGTTGTCTGTAAAGTCGGTTTACGAACGATAGTTTTACGTGATAACGTATTCCGCTCGAATATCATATTTAATAATACATAACCTAAATTTTAGTAGCTGTCAAACTATATTTTTACCGACTCTCTATCGCTTATACTGCGCTCTCGCTTGCGCGCACAGGGTCAGGCGGAACGTGACACTTTTCGGAACGTTACACTTTTTCGTGCATGCAGCCGGTGTTTCATCAATTTATAAGACGTTATCACGTCAATAATTTAAAAATTACTGCAGCTACCTATCACAATTTTTCATGATTATTTATACTTCTAGATGAAGCTGTGAAGTATTGAGCCTCGAAAGTAAAACAGTGCTGGGTTGCAGAAAGTATCGTCAGAAAATTTGATTTGACAATGAGTCTGGATCATTCATATTTCTCCATAAGAAAACCCTGCTCATAAAATAATAATTGATCAATTGACACAATATTTTATCTGCGTGTGTCCATATATTTGACACAGTTTTGTTACAATTTTCAGTTTGAAATATTATTTTTCTATACGCATTCTGATCAAAATTTAGCTTGAAAAGCAATCTTTTTCTACGTAAATCAAGAAATTGTTTTTAATATGAGTACTGTTTTATGATCTACATGACAAGGAGTTTCACGACTATATTAGACTGCTCCTGAATGTGTCAAAATCTAAGGTATTTGTCAAGTCAACATTTTTGACAATGCTTTCTTCAACCCAGCATAATTTTGACTCTTTATGTTTTCCTAACTTTTGTATATTACGGTTAATTTGTTCCTCCAGCTAGTAGTTGCGTTTATTTATTAAACTAGGATAACTTTTACTGATATAATATTATTATTTTTTACGTAATAAATTTTTATGAAATTATCACTTGAAACGAATCATAATACATAAATTATCGCGTGACATTATAATTATTCGTGTCTCATTCGATGGTTTAACATTACAAGTCAATTAGCTGTAATAAATAAGTAATTAATTGGATATAATTTAGCAACATGTATTATGGTTTAGAATGCAAATGCGCTTTACATGTTGAACACTCAGGTCGAGATTCCGTTAAATATATCAAGTACATTAATAACAAGTGTTAAGTCAATATTTGCCATATGATGTGCAATGTCGCAAAGGAGACAGGACCGGCAAAAGAAATGATATAGATACATAACGACATAATATTATACGCTTATCTCTTTACACAAAAATACATAAATAATCAAGATGCAACCATGCAAAATCTGATAAATCCAGTTTTACTAGTTTTGAGTAAATCGCGAAAATCTGTCACACAGAATCATTTAGATAAATAGCAAATTTTATTTTACGAATCAGTGGTATGATGAGTTTACCAAATTTAGAAGAAAATATTAATTACATTAAAAAAAAAAACATTTATGTTTGGATTTATCGGATTTGCATGAAACTAAAATTTTATCGCGATTTTTTCGCAAATCACATTATATAAGTATTTCAAAAGCGTTTATTAATATAATAACACCGAATAAAAAGAAGAAAAAGTATATTTTCCAAAATGACAACAGTACTTAACTTACTAATATTAAATAAATTATAAATTTTTTAAAAAGTGAAATTAAAAAAAATAATAAATAATAATGCTTTAAGATTTCTTTCTCTTATTACAGAGATGGAACTTATTAGAGATAAAACAAAGTTTTAACTGTATTCGAGCTAATATAATTAAGTTATTTTTATATCCATGTCATGCTATATTACATCTCTTCGACAACGACCGTTTCTGTTTAATCGTTAAATAATTATTACAAGTTGCAAACCCAGCCTCTCTCGGATCAAACTATGTGCGGATACAATCTTTAACTTGCAGTTAGAGTGTGCGAGTATAGATATTGGCAAGTAGGTACTAATATTAATATAGCTAAAAAGTATTTTTAGATGAAGAGAATAGTATAATCTATCTATGAACCACCTTATCAAGAGCTTAAATGGATTCATTGTTATTATTATTGTAATAACTTATTATCCGGTTTTGCGGATATTTATAAAATATAGATAATCCATATTTAATTAACGGGTAAATTTTGGAAATTTCCGTGCACTATATAATAAACCAGAGAGAGAGTCTAAATTTAGTGTTAACTGAAAATAGAAAATATAATTCTTTCCGCTTTAGTGCTGTAGCATCTGATTTGCACAACGCTATATATGTATAGAAATTGTAGTGGTACAGCAAATTCCATCAGAATACATGGAAATATATTTTATAAAATATATTTTATAACATTTATTCAATTTTTTTCTGTTTCACTACCGTAGCTTAGAAATAAAAATTGACAATGCTTTTTTAGTTTGCAGCTATTGTTTGTAACCAAAGCTTCGTCTTCGACGTAAGATTTACACGAATAGCATCTACTTCGTCGCTCTAATACGCGAAAAGTATCTTAAAAGTTAAACTAAAAACATTTTCTTTTTCGCTAATAAAACAATAGATTAAGATGTCACTAACACAGTCTTGGGGATGCAAATGAACCCTTTGCATTCAGTGTATTACTCTACACTATACAGTAGTAGTTGTTTCACTAGAAGTAACAATTTTTTTTTTTTCAGAGTACAGATAATGTCTATACGTTCTCGTGAGACATTCTGTGACATAATCTAAAATATAACTTTTTTCATAGTTTTATTTCCAAAACGGTGCAATTTTTATGTTGAAAACGTTGGTTATTACAGTGTGAGTTGTTGAATAAAATTAATCCACACCTGGATTTCTGCTAAAAAATCACGTCAAAAGTACATTAAATATGGCAGACACGTGTCTGATACACTTATCAATAATACATGTGTCATATTTGTGAGAATTTAATAGCGTTTGTACAAAAATCATCAAGTCCCTCCAGATGTAACGTTTTAAACGATTTTATTACATTACTTAAAAAATATATTTATATAGTTTTCAAACCTAAAAGGTAGGTAAGTACCTGTGAACAAAAACTATATAATTATATTATATTTTTTTCCAGAAAAAAAATGTATCAACGTGGTAAAATAATAATAATAATGGATTAAGATTGATCCTTTATCTAAAGGTACAGAAAAAATGAGAAAAAGTTTGCGTCTATTTTGGAAGATTTTTGTTTTAAAGTTTTATAATTAACATTAGTTTAATATATAGGTATCTGATTCGTTCATATCCTTTATGTAAATTAGAAGAAAAATAAAAATGAATCACTAACTTTTTTCTATAAACTTCTATACCTATTCTATTTTTGAATTTTTGAATCTTTATTGTTGAAATTCAAAAACACCTTGCTGGTAATAAATTATCTACAAAACTCAAATTATACAAAGTATACCTATAATTATAGGGACTCTACCTTCTGGCGCATACCTGTAAGTTATGATTTGTACAATACTAAGTTACCAATTTGTTTACATTGCTATTAATTCATTAAACACTAAACAATTCGCAAATAAAGCACACATTTCCCGCAGTGTTTTCGGTGCCGTATATTTTAAGCTGTCAATCTTAACTGTCAATTTTGACATTTGATTGTTGTTAACACAAGTGCCGGTACGCATTAATGTATGTTATAATGTTGACAGTATAAAGTATATTATTTTTGAAATTATAGTTATCAATTTAAAAAGCAGTATGGCACCAAAAATAAATATTTGACGCCTATATCACTCAAACTTCAATATGCATAAAGACATTGTCTAAAAGGATATCTCTATTTTGAAACTGTAAACATTGTCGCCCACTTGTCCATGGCACGGCACAGCACAGTGAAATACGGATAGAATCGGATATGTGCAATTAAATGGAAATAAGCACACCAACCCAGAACGTTGTAGCACAGCGCGTAAGCGTTCCACTGCTGAACGGATCGACGATAACAAACTTTATTTAAAGTTTCTTCGGTTAAAAGTATACAAATTTCTACTTCTTAAATATCAAATATGTTAAGTTTTAATTATTTTTAATAGAGATCAAAGATACACGCTTCGATCTCTATCAAAGGGATTTAATTTGATCATTGGACAGTTTGTTTGTTTCCTTTTTTTCTGTGAGGTTACATGTTTGCATAATGAAGTCAAAATATACTGTAAATATATTGGTTATGAAAAACATCATTATTAGTTAACATAGACAACTAATTCGATAATTTTTTTGAATGTGGTTTCATTTTGCAAGTTTCGAGATGATTTTATGTGAAATGTTTGGCAATTAAAATGACAAATTCATTTCACCTCTTTCTAGAACGTTAAACGAGTGATATTTAGGATTTTTAAAAAATAGTAAGCTAGTAATAAAATCTTCATATTATAATCAAAAGTGTGAAGGAAAAAAGGATTTTTTTAAATTTGTTTATTCTTAATTCATAATCGGTATGGTGGTTTCGGAGATTAGCGCGGACGAACATTGTGACACGAGATTTTTATATATATAAAGATTATGATCAGTGAGCTAATCGAAAAGTGTTTTTTTTATTTTTAAATCATTGCAAAATTAATAAAACCTAAAGGAGCAAAAATGTATGTTTTAAACCTTGTAATTATTGGTACCTAACTGAGACAATTCTTGGAAGTTTCTGAACATTTGCACAATTATAAAATTATTTATTCAACTCATGCGCGTTATTCATGTTTTATCATGCCTAAAAACCGAACCCTAAATAGCCATTTACCGACTGGTGACAATAATTTACTTGTCATAACTCAATGAAGATTCCTACTAGCTCGGCCATTGTGGAGTAATGAAAATAAACGTAACTATTTTCTGAGTCGTAACGAAATAGTAGGTAACAACACCTCCCTGTTGTTACCCATTGAGACTAAAATTGAGAGGCCGAATGTTTTCGACATGGAGTTTATTCATAACCGGCTAACCTCAAACCAAAAAATTGAATCGTGCTGTTTGGTGCTGTTAGTATTGACAGTTTTTTTTATAAAGAAATAAATAGATATTTACAACATCTCATTATAATTAAAACATGAATAACGCGCAATTGTTGAATAAAATTATGGGCGCAACTTGTAGGCTAAGTCATGACCTGTCAGCGCGATGAATTACTTAGACTACTAGTTACGCCAATAACTATTTCTATTTTGGAAAAAATCGTGCGTAATGCTTATAAAAATTTCATTACAAATTGCATATTGCGTAAAATAAACGATTACTATTATTGTTGTGTATAGAGACAGTGACGTCATGATGGTTAAGCAAATAATATTATGTTGAAACATGACGTATACTTAAATCGTTAAGGTAGAACAAAATATGCGTCCATTCATTTATTTTACTCAAAGTGTGTGTAAGGTGAGTGTAGGATTGATTTTGACACGGTGTGTTGCCCGAGCCAATGAGATTATGATAAATCGTTAATTAAGTGACATATAACAATCCTCTTATTAAAATGACTTTTAACAACTCATTCAAGTTCACAGCAAGGATCATATATCCGAACCCCCCTAGGGAGGCGTGAGTCTGTCTATTAGTGTAAAGTACCTTGACGAGAACCGAACTCATGACTTGGCAGAAAAAAAATGTACTGCATCATTCTATACCTACAGAGTTTGCAGGCATGTGTAGGTATTAATAAAAATGAAGCCATAATGTTTAATTTCTTATAGGTTCAGAGACATGTGTTCATATTGTATTTAATGAACTTATATCAGTGGTGATGGAGACAGTTATTGGGAACTTTATGAAAAATGAACATCTTTAAGTCGTTAACCGACGTCAATATTTCGACATAATATACCTACGATAATGTTAAATTCACCAAATGAACCATTAAATATAAATACAAATAACTTTTCAAAATTAACTAAATGAAGGAAAATAATTTACGTGTATAAAAAGGCGCAGTTTTATATTTTTTAAAATCAAAAATTTAATTTTATTATAAGCACAAAAATAAGTTAAATGAACATATCAATATAATTATAGAACATATTTGTTAAATTTGTATGTAATAATAAATTGAAATTACACATTTTTAAATCTTATTTATTAACTTTTATTGATGCACTTTTCTCAGAAACTCTTAAAAAATTACTTTTGATGTGAAACATCTAATGGTGCGTTTGGTTGGAAGTAAAACCGTGCAATTGGCGGGACATTTTTATGGGACAACGTTTTATTGGAGGACGTTACTGATATGTACATTTAATTATCTTTTTTGATTTGACTGTACAATTGTACTTTGAATTTAAATTACGTAAGATTAGTTTTGTAATACGTAACAATTCAATTGAATTTAAACATTTTGTTAAAAACTAAAATCAGAACAATTTTGTATTCATGAGAATAAAGACATTTTCAGTTTTGATATATTTGTCTATTCTTTTTATGAAAAAACATATTACTGGCGACGAGGTGTAAAAATATTATGTTGGCATTATGGCGTTGATTGGGATCATAGAAAATTTTGTCCCAGGTGAAGATTTTGAAAGCTATATGGAAAGGATGAAGCAATATTTATATGTAAATCAAGTAGAAGAAAAATTTAAGGTACCGTTATTTATTACGCTTGTTGGAGCAGAAACATATAAAATTTTAAAATCGTTGATAGTTCCTGAAGAACCTAGTAAAAAAAATTCTCTGAGATCGAAAAAATGCTTTCTACGCATTTCGCACCAAAAAAGAACATCATAGCTGAAAGATTTAAGTTTTATAAACGTGATCAGAATTCCAGTGAATCTATAGCAGATTATATAATAGAGTTAAAAATGTTAGCACAGTCGTGTGATTTTGGAGATTTTTTAAAGACAGCCTTAAGAGATCATTTAGTTTGCGGTATCAATAACAAGGATGTTCAAGCAAAACTGCTGAATAATTTTATGAAAAAACATATTAGTTACGTTTGTGTGTGTTGGATTAAACATAACTTTAGTTGAAGGCGACATTTAGATAACAAGACGAAATTTAATTACTAGTTTATAGTTTCTAGTATTTCGTTAGATGACAGCGCGTGATGCTCACTTTGTATTTGCGTTGACTTTTGTTAAAGGCGTTACAAGGTGAAATTTAGTTACAGGGCAATATTTAATTACTAGAATTTCGTTGACAGTCGCTAAAATTTGTGTTTCACATCTGCCAGGCGTCCCTACAGGGCTAACATTTTTTTTATTGGGATCTCATCGAAACAGTATTGAATTAAAATTCGGATCAACTGAAGACCATTACGTAAGTATAGACATTTTAATAACTATTATATCAAACAGGTCTCTAAATTCCTTGTCGAATTTTTGTTTAACATGAAATAGTAATTGAATACCTTTCCCAAATTTCATGTCCTCGTGTGTTTTGTTTGTACTGATATCACTCAAAAACGGTAGATTTCTTTATAATGAAATTTGGTACAGTGGTAGTGTGGTACACACTACACACTGTCATATGAAGTAGGGTAATTTATCTCAAATATAATATGTTTAAGATATGGTTCCCGCCAAAAGCAACATTTATAAACCCGATACAACTGACATTCACGCGAGCAAAGCTTGTTAATTATACGATTGATAGTAATCAGCAATTATTTTAACGTAAAAGAGTTTAATTACATATATTTAAAAAAAGGTTTTTTTTTTTTATCAAAAATGTTTGAATATCTTCTGCAACATTCCAAAGATTCTTTTAACACGATGGCATACAGCTCAAATTATATACGTTTGGAAAACATATAATTAAAATCATCCCTCAAACGGTCCTTATAATCAATTCTCATCTGGCTCAAAAGATACCTGGGGGCTGTAGATTATTCGCAAATACCTACCCTAAACATTTGTTATGGGAAAAAATCTATATATAGAACTTTAAAACAGTAATGTTCAAAAATCAAACTATGATAATAGTGTTAATATATATACTTTACAGTGCAATATATTTTTAGCACTGCCACCTATAAAATGGCTAAAAAGTACATTTTGGGAGCTATGCTCTCATCTTCAGCAAACATTAAACTGAGTTTTACTGTTTGCTGAAGATGAGAGCATAGCTCCCAAAATGTACATCCGCTAATAAAACTGTTGTGGTTAGAAGTAACTATTCTATATTTTTTAAGACGAAAGATTGTTTCAGATAACCAAAGTTACTGAGACATATTTTTAAAGAAGAAAAGAAAATATGGGATTCATAATTACACTTTTAATATACATTCAGAAACAGTTTAATGTCGTTGTGAAACTTCCCGTTGTGTAGAACATTAGATTGCACTCACAGAAATGACTGATTTACCTACATATAGAAAAAGATCGCCTTTCAAACTAAATTTTATTTATTTATTTAAAAACAATAGACACAACGGAACAGAAAGTTCCAAATAGTGTATAAAATAAACAAAAACAAAATCAAAATAATAATACAAATTGAGAGACGCCAATCACAGTAAATGATTCATTAATTGTTTTAATGTAGCACAAAAAATGTCAATATTCAATCCATTAGCAGAACTGCACATATTAAACAGAGGGGAGTTAGCCATTTGGGACGTTTTTGGGAAAGGTAGATAAAACGTGGGAGTTTTACGGGTTCTTAATGATGTTGTTTGATAAAAATGCGTAGAAAAATGTTGTTTTTAAGTGGAAAATGTACATAAAACTACTTGAAATACATGTACACTCAGTGTAAAAAAACATCGTTTCAATCGATCAATTATTTTTGGAGCAGGACCGAGTAGAAGTTCTACAATGTTTTTCTTTCTAAGAGAGATACGTGCGGTCACAATCTAAGGTCATTGTCAGAGCTCTGACAATGCTTTCTGCAACCGAGCATAAGTTGACCAAGGTTCGTAGCGACGTGCGACTGGGCGTTCATTTGTTCGTCGTGCATTATTATTCTTGACGACAACAAATTGCGTTTTATCACAAAATGGGAGTTCGCTGAGCATAATATAACTTTAACAGTATTCAAGGTTAGGTACGTAATGATGCTCTGCGAAGTTGCACTATAAAAATGCGGGACGGCCACATTATCAGTTTAAAAATGTTCCAACGGCGAGTCAACAACAACACCGGTGCACATAAACAGAATATAGTCATCGCGAAGCACCACCGACTCCTGCCATTCACAATATAACAAATCCAGCGTGTAACATACAATTACACACAAATAATAATGAAGTATCTTGCTTATGCATATGCATTCCTGCATTATGCATTTCTTTATTGTGTCTGCATTGCTGCTCCGTATAATATTCTCTCCCTGTGTGCTGATGCGGTTGGATGAAGGCAACAAATAAACAAAATAAGCCATATTCTTGTTTTATATCTGTACCTATTTGTATAGAGACTGTTCGTAAACATCCTACTAAATTATTTATAAACTGGTGTGACATGTGCGAATTATTCGCACTAAATAATAATCACTTTACAAAATTATTTTTTAAATTTGATTGCAGGTATTCAATTCTTTTCTAATTTTGCACACTGCTTATAACGTTCTTCTTTTTGTTGTATTACAATATGAAGCTCAGATGACAGATCGAAGAAATATTTTACTAAAATTGTCATATAGAGCCGCAAGTAGCAAAAGCGTTGAGCTAAGCCGTCAGATGGCATCATGCGGCATTGCTGTGACGTTGTTCAGCGTTGCTCGCTGTTTCAAAGTTTAACCCGTCAGATGGCAGTTTGCAGTATTGTGTCTGTTGTATTACAATATGAAGGTCAGATGACAGATCGAAGTGTTGACGTTGTTTCAAAATTAAAGCCGTCAGATGGCAGACGTTGTTCAACGTTGCTGTATTTTAATTAATTTACAAAAACAAAGGCAATAATGTAAAATGATATATAATTTATGTGGAGAAATTGCGAGTTTTTTTCTAAAAAGGGAGGCAAACATCTTTAACCTTAGCGTATTAATATATATGATAAATGAATCAAATTTGTAGAAAAAGGAAAAAGTTCCTCCCGATGATGGCTGAAGATGCGAAGCCTTCGTATGGTGTAAGGATCAAAATAATAATTCAATACTGATGTTAAGTTTTGCTGTTTATCTGACGTCTGGACAGCGTTCCCGCATCATCAGAGATATACAGCCGTCAATTTTTTTTGTTAGTAATAGATCTCTGATTATGACGTGAATGCCGTAGCAACTAAACTTAACATCAGGAGTGTGTTTTTTATCTTGATCCTTACTCCCACCAGCATCGCGGCTCTACCAAAAAACCTCAGGAAAGTTTACTAAAAAAATGAGCTACTTTAATAATAATAATAAAAATAATAATTGTTATTAGAAGTTTTGTTAAAAAAATATGTACTGAAGGAGATTTATTTGGTTGAGGAACAATTGAAAAATAAGCTTTACCAGAGTATCGCTTGTCACCAACGTTTCGAAAAAAATATTTTTTTTTTTAAATACTGAAGATGAAAATATATTTTTCGAAACGTTGGCCACAAGCGATACTCTGGTGACGCTTATTTTTCAATTGTTCCTCAACCAAATAAATCTCCTTTAATAAAATAATTTGAGAGCAAGCAAATTATCAGAAAAAAAATTTCATTTTTAATCAAGGTAGTTTATAATACAGTGGACCCTTTATTTTTCTTACACCTTGTCATATTTTGAAAAGAACAATGCCATAGTAAGTGTGAGGACATAATCTACCCTAAGAAAAATGTTATTCACTCGCAGAGTCGAAAGGAATTTTTTTTATACAGATGTCTTAAAATATGTAATTTATCAATATACATTCCGATGTTATTTGTTAAAATACCATTAGATGAGTTAATAGCATAGCTGAAAATGAAAGTAGAGTATCTATATTTTTACCGAACATCCTGTATACAGATTCCCTAATACGGGAGTTGTGTATGGAAATAAAATAAATGTCAGATGGCCGAATGACGAGGGTCATTCTATATGAATGTCGGCCGATTCGAGACGAGAAAGAGTCCCTGTTACGCTTTTATTCAGTTTGAAGAGTGCCGATTAAAAAATAAAATGTTAAATTGTATCCAAATGGAATTCAGACAGGTATGACGATTTCAGTTCGAGATATCAGAAATAAACCCAATAATTTTTTTGTAAAAATTTAAAATACTCTCTGAATATTTCACGCACTGAATTATCTGTTACACGCAAACAGTAAACATATAACGTATATGTAATTCAAAAATAATTAAAACTGGTAGTAAATAACAAATTATAATATTATTAACAATTTTAATATAGAAAAAAATTGGTTGTCTGTAAAGTCGGTTTACGGACGATAGTTTTACGTGATAACGTCATAAAGAAACATTAAAATGCGTACAAGCCGACGCTTGGGCCGATCGTGCCTCTCTATCGCTTATACCGCGCTCTCGCTTGCACGCTCAGGCTCAGGCGGAACGTGACACTTTTTCGTGCGTGCAGCCGGTGTTTCATCAATTTATAAGACGTTATCACGTCAAAAATTCAGATATGCAGTTTATTAATTATTGATAACTTTTTAAAGACATGGATTATTGCAAACCACATTTCGAGGGAAAGTGTAAAAGCTTAAGTGAATTTGTTAAAATTTTAATAAACTTGCTGTTCAATTTTTAGATTCACTATCGTTGACCCCCATTTTCATTTCATGGACCCCCAATTTTTTTCCCGCTGACATGGATCCCTTGCAAGTTGTCGTCGACCCCTGGGTGTCGATATAGACTACTTTGGGAATCACTGCATTGAATGAATAGATAATATAATATAATCCACCATAGTAACTCTTTTAGTATTCACAGGTTAATGCTTAAAAATCTATGTTGAGACAAGAGGTACCCTTCTAGATTTGAGATGGGCAAAATCGTTATTCGTTAATCACTTCTTCAAAAACTATGTTTTTGAGCATATCACATTCTATGGACATCAGCGATAAACTGATTAATCTCTCTTGAAGCATTGTACTTAAATTGTATTTTTATTATATATTTAAATTTACCTATACATGCTGAAATCGGCCGAGAGTAGAGTAGCTAATAAGCAAGTAGGTATTGTAGTCAGTCATTATCGTATGATTTTTACAAAATAAATATATGTTTTTTGAAAATAAATATCGGTTATCGTTTGGTGATCTGGCAGGAACTAGGAGGCCCCCTATCGATCTCGGGGCCCTACCACGTGCCTATAGTACTCAGTGGGAAAGAGGGGCCTGAGTACAGTATAGTAGTCAATATATTAGATTAAGTTTGTTTAATTGTGTAAGAAAACAAAAAGAGTGGTATATTAAAATTTAAATTTTAAAAAATAAATAAACTCCTATGTAATTTTCAACTAATACACATGCAGTTCTTTCGAATATCTCAAAAAAGTAGTTTTTTGACGTGATAACGTCTTATAAATTGATGAAACACCGGCTGCACGCACGAAAAAGAGTAACGTTCCGCAAGCGAGAGCGCGATATAAGTGATAGTCTCTCTTTTCTCGCGTGACGTCAGAGAGTAGTGTGCGTTCAACATTTTTTTCGGCTGTTCCAGCGAAAGCTACATCTGACAGATGGCCAGATAAATTATACGGTTTGTTAACAAATATATAATATATATACATTCTTTTAAATGTCTTTTATAAACGCTTAAAAATATGTATTTTGCTTTGGTTGATCAAATTATTAGTCGGTAAAAATATAGTTTGACAGCTACTAAAATTTTGGTTATGTATTATTAAATATGATATTCGAGCGGAATACGTTATCACGTAAAACTATCGTCCGTAAACCGACTTTACAGACAACCAATTTTTTAAGTATATACCCAGCTATATTATGTTAATGTTACTTAAGAATATTTATAAATGTACATATTATAGGTCTTCAATATGTGCACAAAAAATATATGACACATGTGGTCATAGAATATTTAGTCTTTGGACGCGACAACAAAAAAATCACAATTACGTAGACTAGGCAGTATAAAGCCCCTTCACTCTTCTCACCTGCTGTATACACAAGTAAAAGATATACAGACTGATCAAACTAAGAACGTTATTGACTTCCAAATTAAAAAAATCGATAAATAAAATTACAGTTTGTCTAATTTACATCTTTGCCACTAGTAACAGGGGCTATCTGACTGCAATACCAATTCATATTGCTTATATTTTTTTAAATTAAACTGTAAATCAAGGCTTGCTATAAAATATAAATGAACATCAATGAGACAAATTACGTCTCGCATGGAAATACGTTTTTATAATTCAAAACGAAAATATACGTCCGTTACAATAAATCGTTCAGTGTTTCCCAGATTATAGAGTTTTAATTACTTATTACATTTTCGACTCGAATAATGCAAAATTAGCCTATGTACCTAACAAGTGTTATGAAAAATACGATCAGCGCCTTAATATTAGTTATAACAAAGACTATCTCGATGAACCATATTATACTATGAGATGGATGCTCGCGCGTATATTTGCGACAAAAATGTACAATTTTTTTATAAAAACTCGAACGTTGATGATGCCTGGTTTTAAAAAAAGTACTTATCCATAGACAAAATTGCCATTAACTTACATGGAACTATAAACAGTTCATATTAATAAGAATAATTGCAGATTTGTGGACAGAAGTTATATTTATAAATGTACAACGTTTTCGTCTACAAATTTAGACTTTTTCAAGTACAATATGAAAAAAAAATAATTTTCATATTGTACTTGAAAAAATCTAAATTTATAGACGAAACGTCGTACATTTATAAATATAACTTTTGTCCACAAACCTGTGATTTTTCTTATTAATTATAATCGATGGACACGATATCTAATATACAGTTCATATTGTTTATATTGACCTAAATATACTTTTCACGCCAGAGTGCATTTTAGATAATAATTACATCTAAATAAATTTTTCGAGAAATTGATTCAAATTGTAGCTTTTTAAAAGGGGCAGATTATCTATATACTAATATTATAAAGAGATAAAGTTTGTAAGTTTGAACGTAGGAGGTAATCTACGAAACTACTCATCCATGATCAAAATTTCATTCACTAATATTTATTTAGAATGGACGTTCAGGATGAACATAGACTATATATTATCACGTTAAAAGAAATGCGCTTTTCGTGAAGACTCATTTGGCAAGATAATTCGACGAAAAAACAGTTTCAGTCTACAAATTCGGGCGAAGCCTAACCGGGCCGCTAGTGTTCTATAAAAAGGAGCCTTTTTTAGATTATTATGAATACGACAGTGTTTTTATTTGATCATTCTGTACATACTTAAACACATTAGGTACAATATGTAGAGATATGTATAAGCTACGGGCTATTCATTCTTCTATACACAATTATACACACACTATACAGAACTGACTTTTTGACTCACATGGCTGGCTCAAAAGTTGCAGCTTTGTTACATTGTGTTTACCGGCCGTTCAAAAGCATAGGCGACTCGTTATTAAAACAACGTCTGCCATTTAACGGCTTTAATTTTGAAACAACGTCAACACTTCGATCTGTCATCTGACCTTCATATTGTAATACAACAGACACAATACTGCATACTGCCATCTGACGGCTTTAATTTTGAAACAGCGCGCAACGCTCAACAACGTCACAGCAATGCTGCATGATGGCATCTGGCTTAGCTCAACGCTTTTGCTACTTGCGGTTCTATATGACAATTTTAGTAAAATATTTCTTCGATCTGTTATCTGGGCTTCATATTGTAATACAACAAAAAGAAGAACGTTATAAGCAGTGTGCAAAATTAGAAACGAATTGAATACCTGCAATCATATTTAAAAAATAATTTTGTAAAGTGATAATTATTATACTTATTTAGTGCGAATAATTCGCACAGATCACACTAGTATACATATATTTCTTTAATATTTGTTTGCAAATAATGGGAAGGATATCAAAATGATACAGTTGGTTTGCATTATTTGTTTATATGTAAGGAATAATGTGCCGGTTAAAAATTATCAAATTTTGATACATTCAAATTTATAAGCCTAGTTCTTTTGTTGCAAATAGCTTCGAAAAACACAAAGAATGCAAATTGTCAAAATAATCAGTTTAATATAATGAAGGTCATCTGAATCCAGGGTAGCGGATTCCAAGAACTCATTTGTTTACGTCAATTTGAATTGATGACGCCCATGCTTCAGCTTTACAAGTACGTTAATACCTAATCCATTCGTTGCCCAGGTCCTCATCACACATAATGCGCAGGCATCCAATACACACATATTCATACAGCATTTTATCACATACAGGGGATAAGGTATCTTCTACACTCAGAAAAAAATAATATTAACAATTACCTACATTACCTGCCAAGTTACATATTGAATGTAAAGATGCTGCAAGTAAGGCTGAAAAAATCTGTTAATATTGTGAGAAAATAATTGGTACTAATACTTAAAGTTTGTTAACTTTCGTCAAAAGAATAGCCTAGTTGTCAATAAGTGATAATTTTATTTAATTAAGTTATTTATGCAGGTTAAAATATCATTTGGAATATCGTTGTTATTATGAAAGACTTTTCTTTCAAGCAGAGAACGAATTTTAGATTATGCCCGGTTTACATTATTCCAGTCCAGCGATCCAGTCCAGTGCTGGACTGGATCGCTGGACTGGATTCGTTGTCTACATTATTCCAGTCATTTAGAAGCCGTTTTCATTGTGAACACTACAGTGACAATGATTTCAAAAAGAGATCAGTTTCGAAATAGTTTCAAACGTGCTCAATCACTCTTGCTACAAGAAGTTATTAATGAGGTTGATAATGAACTAAGAAAAAAGGAACGGAATGGCACTGGATTGGCCGTCTACATTATTCCAGTTGCACTGGATTGATCGCACTGGATTCAAAAGTAGACCGCGAATCCAGTTACTGGACTGGAATGCTTACTGGATCCAGTGCATTCCAGTGAGGGTTTACATTATTCCAGTTGCAGTCCAGCACTGGACTGGATCGCTGGACTGGAATAATGTAAACCGGGCATAAAAGACAGACTTAGGTGACTAATATTATGTTGATAATTATTATGAATAAAGTATCTACATGTTTTTTTCAAGGTTCGACGATTTTAAAGACATATGTACTACAAACTTTTTTCTAATATTTTTGACGTGATAATGTCTTATAAATTGATGAAACACCAGCTGCATGCACGAAAAAGTGTAACGTTCCGAAAAGTGTAACTCATAAAAGTATGCAATTTTTCATCAATGTTTCTTTATGACGTTATCACGTAAAACTATCGTCCGTAAACCGACTTTACAGACAACCAATTTTTCTTTAAAGATTACCGTAGTACGAAAATTTCACAAAAGCATAAGATTTGATGTTTATTTAGAAATAATGCCTATTTTTAAATGATTTTAGAAATGTAAGAACGTAAAGTTTAAATTATACCTAACGTACAAACGATACTAGAGTGAAAATTTAACGATACCCTATTAATTTTCAATTCATAGATGAAATTTTATATATATAGGCGATTAGGTAATAATGAAAAACTGTTAAATTCTATTCAGATTATTTTTTATTTCTTAAAATCGTATTTGGCACCTTTATATTGCAAAAATTGTTCGTAGTGAGTACTATACCAATAGTACTTAACTCAAAGGTATTAAAAAACTATCTTTATAATGAGATCTTTGGAAAGAGACAATCTGTTATGAGAGTTAACTCTTAAAGAGGTCAATAACTTTTTCCCATAACAGATAGTCTCTTTCCAAAGGTCGATGTGCAATATTTACCGCCGCGTACTCTAAGAAAGTTAAGATCCGTATCCGCGGATCTTGAAACCAAATATCCGTATTCAGATCCGTATCCGCGGATATACATTTGTAACGATCCGGCACATCACTAATAAATATCTTAAGTCAAGTTCTCAAACATTGCCAATAAAATCATCCTGTAGATACACAGCACATGTAAGCCATAGAGAGAGATACAGACTTTGAAGCATATCTGCGTTCGCTGTAGGGAGTCGAACCCCCGCTGATCTGTAAGTGGGTTCCGCGGCTATCAGACCGTTATAACATGAGGTTACATGTAATTTATAGGTGATCTGAGGTTAAGGTAAAACGTAAACGTAAATGATATGTAAACCCAACGATGGATTCGGATTCGTATAGATCATCGGCTTATGTCAAATTGTGGTGTGGGTGGAGGACGGGTTTAACGAACAGGTTATATCACGAAAACTTACATTTATTGTGAGAAACTTTGTTTTCTCCTACTCAGATGCTTCAATTCTGTCGAAAACGTCAGATTTTTGACAAACACTGAACTAAAGCATTCATTTTATTTTCACCCATAATAAATACTATTTTTCAGAATACAGAAGTGCCACAAGTTGGAACAGCAACGAGAAAAATTTGGAAAAAAATCAAGTCGTGAGGTGGATCGTTTATTGGGACTCAACAAGTGCCACCCTAGAGGTCAAACTTAAATATGTAATTAACAAATAAGACCTGAGATCCATTTTTCAAAATATCTTAAAATACACATTTTTGTAGTCTTTTTGTTTGGCTAGAGTTAAACCAATTTGAAAAAAAATCTTTTGGATCATATTGACATTAATAATCTTTGTTTCAATTTCTAACAAAGTCGATATCATTTTTTGTTCATTTTTGTAATATTTTTTTTAAACAAAAAACGGCTCAACCCGATTTCTATAAAAAAAATTGGTTGTCTGTAAAGTCGGTTTACGGACGATATTTTTACGTGATAACGTCATAAAGAAACATTGATGAACTCTCTGACGTCACGCGAGAAGAGAGAGAAATGCGTACAAGCCGACGCTTGGACCGATCGTGCCTCTCTATCGCTTATACCGCGCTCTCGCTTGCACGCTCAGGCTCAGGCGGAACGTGACACTTTTTCGTGCGTGCAGCCGGTGTTTCATCAATTTATAAGACGTTATCACGTCAAAATTCTTGATCATATTAACAATTCACGAGATTTCGCGTAATATTCACTTTTCTGAGTCTTTTTGCTTAAGCAAAAAAAACGGCTGTTCCGATTTTGATAAAATTTCTTTAGGTCTAAAATGACGTTAACACTCTTTAATTAATACCCTGACAAAGCGAATATAATTTTTTTTCTCGAAATATTGTGTAAAATCTACTTTTTTGGAGTTTTTTTTTTTTGGTAAAAAAGAAGAACGATTCTATCGATTTAAAAAAAAAAATCCTTTCTGATCACACTTATTTTAATACGCTTCGATTGGCACCTTAACCCTAGTTGATATCATTTTTATTTTCGACATTTTAACTTAGAAAGAAATGACCACGTACGTACGTAGGTACATTCATACAAAAATGCTTTTCAACACATATAGTGACCTTTAAATTTAAAAACTTGTTAAAATTTTTGATTTCGATTTTTGGGCCTATTACAATGTTTTCCCAATATATACCGGTAAGTTAATAATACCAAAGAATTTGAATGTTTTGTGACTTGAAACATAAAAATTACCATGAATTGATTATCATAATAGAAAAAGTCGACGTGAAAATTTGAAGATTTTCTTAAGGCACTTCAATATTTCGATTGAAGCGTTATAACTGCTTTTTAGGGTTCCGTACCCGAAGGGTGCTTAAACGGAACCCTATTACTAAGCCTCCGCTGTCCGTCTGTCTGTCTGTCTGTCTGTCTGTCTGTCCGTCTGTCTGTCAGCGGGCTGTATCTCAAGAACCGTAATAGGTAGAGAGTTGAAATTTTCACAGAGTATGTATTTCTATTGCCGCTAGAACAACAAATAATTAAAAACCCCCCAAAACTCCCAAAAGAGGAGCAAACTAAGTTTTTTGCTTATAATTCGCTCAATTTAAATCAGATCGTTTCGAGACCTGTCTTAAACGAAAGAGGAGAAAATTTTACATAGATTTTGTATAACAGAATTCGTCGAAACACTTTTTTTATACAGCTTTATATAGAAATATAATGTATAAATTCAATTTTGTCTAATCCATAGCATACACGGGGATCGTCTGTCTTCGTTTGTTGCATAGTGTACTATGGGAATTTAAAAATTGCGTATGTTTTGTCTTAAAAAAAAAGATTGCATTTGTTCAAAAATGAATGTCATTTCAAATATTAGTCAGTCTGTTGACATTAGTATTTTGTGAAATGCTACGCCTACTGAGTTAACGATTTGAATAACTAATTAAGTAATTATTAGAACATATTGCTTTGACAGATGCAAACGTCATTTTTGATATTTTTTACCATTCCAACACCATGGATGAACAGAATGAAACCAAATTTTGGGAGGATTTTTAATATGCAAATATGAAGAGGCCTATTGTTTTTGAGAGACGTCGGCGCAAGCGCAAAAGAAATATATATTATATTGTTGTTTTTATAAGATAATAGTATACTTTTCGTAATATTATTTTGTTTTACAGGAGTTTTGTAAAATAAATTTTTGAAAAAAATCAGCGCATGCGTAGAAGAAATATATACTATAAGGCTGTTTTTTATATAATAACGACATACTTTTCATAACGGTTTATTATTCTATCTGTGTTTACAAAAGTTTGGAATTTTTTTGGGAAAAATTGGCGCATGCGCAAAAGAAATATATGCAATAACGTTGTTTTATTTAATGATAGTAGGTATATATTTCATAATGGTTTAAAAGAAAGTTTTGTAAAAAGTTTTAGGGGGAAAGGCGGCGCATGCGCAGAAGAGATATGTGCTATAACATTGTTTTTATATAATAATGGTATATTTTTCATAATGGTTTAATATTCTAAAGTTTTGTATTTTTTTGGGGGAAATCGGCGCATGCGCAACAGAGATATTTGCCGTAACGTTGTTATTTGATATGATGGTATATTTATCAAAACTTTATATTATTTTATTCTACAAGAAATTTTTGTAAAAAAAAGTGTTTATAATATAAAAACGCCTTGAAATTCTTGAACTACTTGCATACTCCCACTGGTTACATATTGTTATAGCGCCTCTCTTGTTTCTTTTAAAAAAGTGTTTAAAAAGTACATAGTGTACGGAACCCTTCGTGTGCGAGTCCGACTCACACTTGACCGGTTTTTTTAAACTATCCTAAAAATAAACAAAATAACAGCTAAAATAGTGATAATCTTCGAAAAATGTAAAATGACTTAATTTTTTTCTAATGTTTGAAGTTATTATAATCTTTTGGGATTCGAGGTATTTTAAATAATAAATTAACTAACCAATCTATTTGATCTTTATAAGTCATTTGTCTTTCTACAACACACTTGCCGTGAACAAGTCTTCTTAATTCTCGAGAGTCAAAAGATTGCTAAAGAATATTATTAGAAAATGATTTTACATCGATCACAACACTAAAACATGTATGTGTAATGTGTATACACAATAAATATATAGTATGGCCATAGTATAATGGCATGACATACAATGTGTTCAAGCAAAACCGGCTACTGCATAGATATTATTCCAAACAGATTGTTGTTTGCACATAACTTTTAACATGATTCATTTTATGACAATAGAATAAATAAAAAAATAAAAGCTTGAAAAACTAAAACCTAATTACGAAAAAGTAGAAAACAAACCCCCAATATTAAAAATCGTTAGTTAAAAGATTTTACTCCAAGAATTCTAGAATTTGAACAAGCGGTTGAAAATCCTGAACTTAGCTTCAGAAAAAATTGGAAATAACTTTAATATCTATCACATGCTAGTTTGGAGAATTCTTCACAATTTTCTGTTATAATCGTATCATTCATCAATGATTTTTGATGAATTTTCCACAAAATTTCTTGTTGGATTGTGAAATAATGTTCACAGACGAAACTAACTTCTCAATAAACGCAATCAGAAATTTCCACAAGAATCATGTTTGGGCCGAAGAAGTCCCGTATGCAATTGTGAAATCTAACCATCAAGGAACATTGTTGAAAATCACTTAAACGTACTTTTTTCTGCCTGAAAGACTAAATGGCGATATCTGTCGCTGGTTTCTATAGAAGAGAATTTAGAAACAGTATGTGACTCGTGGACGATGGTGCACCAAGTCATTTCAGTCTATAAGCAAGAGAATATTTTAAATCTTACATTTAAACGTTTACGACATTTTTATTCTAGAATGCGCACTATTTGTAAACAATAATCCTTCTCTTTTTATCGAGAATAATTTTGAGCATAGCTACTCGACAAGAAATAAAAATAATTTTAAAACGTTAGCATCTTTGCTAACTGTAATTCAGAGAGGTGTCCGCAACGCTATGATTCGGATACATAATAAAGTACCTGCACATATAAAAGCTGGGGTTAACCTGAAAAAAAATCTTAAAGAATTTTTATTTACCGAAACAAATTACGATTTAAAAAATTATCTTTAACAATGATATCTATTATGACAAGCCTGACGCTATTAATACATGTGTACATGTACCATTAATAAAGTATATTTATATTATTATTATTATTTCATAGTCAATGGGTAGGTTCAGATGGACTCCGAGATTTCCAAATTTAAATACTTTTTTTTATCGGGACATTTTAAAACTTTGGTTTACAACACTCCAGCTAACACTGTAGGAGAACTGAAAAATCGCATTAAAGCTCCCTGTGATAAAAAAAATACTGAAGGCCATCTTCAAAGAGTGCGCACTAATATAAGAAAAATAACCGAAGCATGTGTCCTTGGAGGTGAAGGATATTTTCAACAACTTACCTAATTTTTATTTCATTTAACATAAATTGTTGTTGATTTGTTAATATTTAATTGAAATTATCAACTAATTTAATAAATATATCTAATGTTGTTCGGAATTATTAAAATACATCATTTTTTTACCCTATATTATATTAAAAATAAAGCAAAAATTAACTTATGTTTATATATGCGCAAATTAACCCCCTTCTATATTGACATTTTATTATGAAACACTCTGTATACATGTATTACGTATACAGCGTGCACGTAGAGCATGTGCCATCATATAAGCAATATTACTCTATATCAGGGGCGGGCAAATCTTTTGATCGTCGGGCCACATTGCTGATGAAAATTTGACCGTAGACCAAAAATTTGGAGAGTAAAAAAAAGGTCCTTTCATTTCCGCAACAGAAAGGTCTTTTTTCGTCTGCCGTGACCCTGGCTTGCTATTTACTATTTAGTTAATTTTTTTTTATGCGCCAAATTATATTGACAAACTATTTTCGCTCTTAATGAATTTTATAAAATGCTTCGCGGGCCGGATAAACTTCTACTGCGGGCCGTATCCGGCCCGCGGGCCGCCATTTGCCCAGGCCTGCTGTATCCATTGTAAGAGAGCGCAACAGTGCAGTGGTCTCTTTTGAAACATAACTACAAGTAAAGACTCTTATGTACGTCATTCTTCATGTTTGTAAAAATTTAATTGAAACATGCAGGTTATAAGGTGAAAAACGGTTGTTAAAACAATTGATAGTAAAGACGTTTCATTGTGAAATCGAATTCTTTCAGTAAAAAAAAATTCTTTCTACATTATACCCGCTATAAAATAACTGCTTTACACGCATTACATGTATACAGACGTATTTACAGACCAGTGCGGTGAAGTAAAACAAATAAAAACGGCCATTGTAAATCACTGTTTGTCTGTCATTCGTTTTTTTATAACCTATTAAATGTAACTTTTATTCAAAAGTGAACTGTCAGTAATTTTGAAAATGAAAGTTAACGGAGACCTAAAGTAACACAAAAATTTCTTTTAAATATTATGTGTCTTAAAATGGTTATTACCAAAGGAACAGAATAATATGATGCCGATGGAAGTCGAATTTTGCTTTGTTATATTATATTATAAGTAGTATTTTAATTAATTAAGTCTACATAATATTAATAAGATAATGTATGATTTTTTTAAAAGTTTGGTTAAAAATTGTTTAACATTTTTATATAGATATCTGCTCTATAAAGGTGCTTTATGATTTTTTCATCAAACTTTTAAAAAAAATCATAGATATTTACTAAAAAAATATATGGATATAGTAGAGATACTGGGCTAAAATTTTGGCTATATATTATATAAAGAAAAAGGCTTGAGTTCAATTTTTTACGTATTTTTGAGGCAAATTTGTGATTAATCCACAAAGTTTATATTTTTTTGAATGTCAAAATCCAAACAAAATTGAGCGTTTTCTTTGACTTAACAAAAAGTCAAAATTTGGGCATTTGAGTTATCGTTGGACCCTTTATGTTTTCATTAAATCGTTTTTTTTAAATAGTGAATTATTTTTAAAACTGTAAAGAACGTAATTTTGATTATATTCATGCGATATTTTTTGTTTTGAATAAAATTTTCTTCGGACATTCTTTTCTGATCAGTTATGATCACTTAAATTATTATATCTAATTTGAAATACGAAATTATAAAAATAAGAATAATATACATAAAAAAGAACCGAGCAATATAATATTTTATATAATAATATTTCTATTTTAATGATGGTATAAAGCAGTGGATGTTGAATGTGTAGTCAAGTTTTTCCTATCATTATCTTGATGATGGGTAGGCAAGTTTCTGAATGTTATAAAATATGTTTACAATGAATATTACTAACTACATACTATGTGTTTGTGATCTCATAAAAAACTGAATTAATACAGTATTTCACGTAAAAATTTGTAGTCCTTTTCACAGAAACGTTATTAAATTCTGATTTAGTCAAATACAACTTAATATTAATATTTTGTTTCTTTCAAAATTCTTAATTCTAATCACTTTACAAAATTATTTTTTAAATATGCTTGCAGGTATTCCATTCGTTTACAATTTTGCACACTGCATATAACGTTCTTCTTTTTGTTGTATTACAATATGAAGCTCAAATGACAGATCGAAGACATATTTTACTAAAATTGTCATATAGAGGCGCAAGTAGCAAAAGCGTTGAGCTAAGCCAGATGGCATCATGCAGCATTGCTGTGACGTTGTTCAGCGTTGCTCGCTGTTTCAAAATTAAAGCCGTCAGATGGAAGTATGCAGTATTGTGTCTGTTGTATTACAATATGAAGGTCAGATGACAGATCGAAGTGTTGACATTGTTTCAAATTAAAGCCGTCAGATGGCAGACGTTGTTCAGCGTTGCTGTATTTTAATTAATTTACAAAAACAAAAGCAATGATAAATTTTTTAGTTGTCGATGTCAGTAGAGCAAACAATTATCTGTAAAATGATATATAATTTATGTGGAGAAATTGTGAGGTTTTTTCTAAAAAGGGAGGCAAACATCTTTAACCTTAGCGTATTAATATATATGATGATAAAACTTCTTGAAAATTACGAAACCTGCACTAAAATGTGCTGGTTTGCTCAAATTTGTACTGGTTTATGCTTGTGTAGTATGCGGCACTATGCAGATTGTACAGGTTTATTTTTGACAAGTGTGCGCAGTTTTTAAGAGTATATATGCTAGTTACAAATTTATTCTGCACTATATTAATCTCAAATCCTTCCTAAAAATGGTTACAGCTCTCGCCAAATGAAGGACCAACAATCACACTTAAGTTTTTATAGACTGTTTTTGACGTGATAACGTCTTATAAATTGATGAATCACCAATCTTATAAATTGATAAAACACCGGCTGCATGCACGAAAAAGTGTAACGTTCCTAACGTAACGTTCCTAACGTTCGTAACGCGTAACGTTCCGCCTGACCCTGTGCGTGCTTTTTGCTAATTTCTCGCTCAATTTAAATCAGATCGGTTTGAAACCAGTCATAAACGAAAGAGGAGAACATTTTACATAGATTTCGTATAACAGAATTTGCCTAAACAGTTTTTTTATACAAATTTATATAGAAAAATAGCTGTATAAATGCAATGTTGTCTAATGCATGGCGCGACGCGGTCGGTCGTCTTTGTTTGCCGTACATGGAAATTAGAAGATAACGTATGTCTTGTCTTAACATGAAAACGGCTGCATTTCTAATGTTTAATTCAATTTTTTGACATTAGTATTTTGTGAAATGCAACGCCTTCTAAGTTAAGTATTGGAATAACTAATTAATTATTATTAGAACATAATACTTTGACAGTTGCAAACGTCACTTTTGACATTTCTTATCATTCCGACACCAAGGATAAGCGGATTGAAACCAAATTTTGGGAGGTTTAGGTTATGTATTACGGAATACGTTATCACGTAAAACTATCGTCCGTAAACCGACTTTACAGACAACCAATTTTTTGTAAAAAGTTTTGTCTACGTGTAAAATATTACGTAATTTATTTTTTTTTCACGCGGGTTAAAATATTAGAGTTACAGTAAGGCGATAAATGGGAAATTGCTCACTCTTAATTCCCGATTATTTCGTTGCTAAACCAAAATTTACCCAGGCGCACCAGGTCAGAAAGTTACAACAAACTTATGAATTTTATTATAAAACAGTGTTAGCTGAAAACTGCTTTACAATTTCATAAAACTTATATTGTATTTGAAGACAGTGAAGGATTAGTTTTTTTCCTGCAACAATATTTTAAAGCTACTTTTTGTAGCCGTGTGAGTATCTCTTCAGATTGGTTTCGTGTTTTTAGTCTGTATATGAGTTTGATTATGTATACACATATATATAGAAATTTAATCACAAACTAATTAATTTGAAAAAAAATGATAAATGCTTATAATTAAGTGTTAAAAAATGAACTTGTCTTGATTTTATATTGTTCTTGAATACAGTTTTGAATGTTGCTAACCATTTTGGTATACAAGCTGTATGTATTTTAACCGACAGAGTATTTTAATAAATCATAAAACGTTTCATGTAGATTTTAATCTCACATATGTAGATATCAAAATATATCAAATGAAATACGAGTATAATATACTGATTCTGGTGTTAGCTAAGCACGTGAAGCTAGTCGTGCTTCTATCCTTTTCAGTCATTTTTGTAATTATTAACAAACATTAAAGAACCATATTTTATAAAAATTAAACAACTTGATTACAACCAGACTTCTAAAAGCTATAATTTTTATATTTCATACGTGTATTATTCTGCAGGCAGGTCAAAGGTTTGCATAAATTGACGTTTTTTAAGTAAAACTTAAATTAAATCGTTGAATTATCATTTTCAAAAATATAATATTACTTATACTGCATGATTGTTGTATAAAGCTAAATTTTCATTTTAAATATCTACTAACTTAGTACATTTAATTTATTTTCACAACTTGTACAATTATTAGTGCTAATATTGTAACGTAAAGTCAACTGGTTTCTCGAACTTACAGTGTAAAGTTCTCTGTACACAAGGCTGGTTTTGCCGCTAGATACCTTGCTAGTTTTCAAGCATTAGTTTTCGTGGTAGATTTTATGTATTCGCTTCACACAATGCGTGTTTTCAAGCTTCAAGGTAGGGTTGGTGTTCGCGCAGTGATAGAACTGTAACAAACTTGATTGGTTCTTGCTCAGAACAAGCACAGAACCTAGCAAGAAAAATGGCCCCTGTTCTAATTTTAAAATCCATCTTGTGAGCTCGCAGCCGAGCACGCAGTGACGTCATTTTCAGCCTCGTAGTCAGCCTGGCAGCCAACAGAAGTACCAGCAGTGTTTCCAGCCTCGTGTGCAGCGGCTTTAAGGTATTTTTTTCAACTACGCTCTTAAATGCAAATATTGAACCATTGTCTGCGACTTTGCTCCCGTGAACGTCGATTTAGACGCGAACGTAGTGAAGACCCAGTATAACAATTAATTCCAATAACAGCTTGTAATTAAGTTTGTCACGTCGGACTTAGATCTTGCCCGGAAATTGTCCGGCGAGGAGAAGGATGCTGGAAATTGTTAAGCGGGATTTTTAAAGTCTCTATAATTTTATAAACAAACAGCAGGTATACAAAAACATAATTCATATTAATTTTAAAATATATGTAATTTTTATCAATTCATACATTAATAATAATATATAAAATTCCAATTGGAATAAACGAACTTAAAAGTGTTTCTTTCACGCAGCTTTTATTGAATACTGCAGGAATAGATTAAAGTCGACAATTTTTTGAACGGACCACTTCTTATCCTTGTAGCTCTATACATCATTTTTCTGTAAAGAAATTTAAAAAACATTTTATAAAACTATTTTCAAACCCTTTGACCCGGAAAAAATTATTTTTGATCCGAGATCCGGAAATCGCCTCCAAAGCCCGGAGGGGTGGAAAACCTAATTGTAATACTGCATGACGGATATAAATAAAAAATATATCAAATCGGGTAGTTCTGGTAAAATAGAAAATTAGAAAACGATAAGTATGTAATTATCACAAAAAAACAATAAATAAATCAGTGGAAAGTGTAAACAAATAATACACTTGTTATTTATGAGTGGCATAAATGGCTTCATAATGTGGATAGACTACCCCGCACTCTGTCATTAACTGTATAATATGGCGCTTTAGACTTCTGTATATTTCTTGCACACTTCGCTCTGTCAAATTGTCAAAAATGAATTAATGATTCTTATGGTTAACACATCAGTGTGATTTGGAATGTTCTCTTCGTCTAGGGATGTACAGTCCCTAATGTCTGAAACTCACTTGTAATTCTTCACATCCTTGCCGTCAATTAATATACAGACGGGACATCTTCAAGAAATTAAAAAACGAGAGTTATATTCTCACCAATTTTTGAGTATGTAATCTAACTGTTGCAATTTTTTGTAAGACTGTAAGCTATAGATCAATGATAATAATAATAATAATAATAATAATAATAGTACTTTATTTCCGTTGGTACCCAAATAGGTATGGAATGCGTCATACTACAAAGATAAAAAACATGTCACATCATTTTTAATAAATATTTTTAAAATTTAAGCATAAAAAAAGTCTAAAAGTGAGTAGTTATTTACATTTAATAGATGGCTTTTAACCTTAATTTTAAAAGCATTTAAAGAAAGTTTTTTAAAAGAATCGGGTAAGTGATTGTACATTTTTACCAAATGATTGCAAACATTTTTATTGTTGCGAGTAAGAGACAGTACGTAGTTATCCTTATTACGAGTGTTGTGCTCATGACTACTGACATTAGACAAAAAAATATGTGGATGCTTTTTCACGAAAAGAACTGATTCGTAAACATAAAGGTCGTATTAAATAGGTAATGGTTTGCATGACTGACGCGGACTTACATTATTAATAACTCTTACGAGCCTCTTCTGTATGCGAAATAAATCTTTTGTATGTGAAGAAGAACCCCAGAAAATGATACCATACCGAAGATTGGATTCAATATAAGAATAATATATATTCAAAAGTACTGAAACTGGAACAATATTGCTTAAGGATCTTAGCAGGAAGGCGAATTTATTAATTTTTTTTATGACGTGATCAATATGGCATTTCCAATTTAGATTTTTGTCTATAAAGACGCCTAAGAATTTAATTTTTTCCTCTAAGACAACGTTTTCATGATTTAGTAGGGCCAAATTTGAAATGTTGCTGCTGTATTCGCCGAATTTAATGAACTGAGTTTTTTCGATGTTCAATCTTAGACTGTTTTCAGAAAATCAGTTTTCAATAGCTGATAATATAGAGTCGTCAATGTGCAAATAAAGATTTTGAGCTTGTTTATCCTCATAAAAAACTGCAGTATCGTCTGCGAACAAGATTAAGTTTTCGTTGATATCAACAGCTATATTATTTATGTATAATTAGAACAGCAGAGGGCCTAAAATAGATCCCTGCGGGACACCTCTTTTGATAATTTTTTGTTCGGAATATATGCTGTTGATCTTATTCTGATCGGATATTTGTAATTGAACAAGTTGGCCATCTAAAGCCTGCATGACTGTCAATTTATATAAAATATAAATAAATGTTCCCAAAAAATGCAGTAATGCCACCAAACCTATTAAAATGTATCTACAGAATTATTTAGAATTTGGGATTTGAATAAAATATCTGCAGAAATACATCATGCATCGTGTAAAGGCTAGAATTTTCAGAACTGTGAGTTGTCGTCCATCCTTCAGTGACAAATCTATGTAAGTCAAACGTCAGACAGGCAGACGGGGTCGACACAGACATGTCAGTGAAACAGACAGTCGTGACTTGTGGTGTTCACCACTCACCAGACACCAGCCACCAGAGAGAAAGGCATAGATGCATAGTGAGCTTGGGGAACGGAGGACGATAACTGCGACGGCAGTGACGACAGATTCTCACCGCGAGTTCTGACTGCTATCCAATGTGTACGGGGAGTTCGGGATGTTCCCGTTAATAGATAGCCTGCCTAGTTGTACATCTACACTATAATATAGAGCATTTAATGCTGGCAATCCTCTGGACGAACACGTACGGGTTATATTACTATACTAGCCGTTACCCGCGACTTTGCAAGCGACTGAGCGGAAACGCATTCCCATTATTTGGCATAGTTACTTCTGTCTCAACGTAGACCCCCTAATAAATTTCAAAATTGATGACATTCACGTGATCAACGTCCTGATAAACCTTGAAAATGACACCCATGTAGATTTATAGACTATTTAACTTTTTTCACTCTCTGAAGGGGTTGTTTTTGAAAAAGCATGAAACACGTGTTTATTTGTTTGTTGACAGGAGTAATCTTGTGCATTTTCGAATTGATTTTTGAACACCCGTTATACCCTTTTAAGGGTTGAATTTCCAAAAATCTGTTCTTAGCGAATGCCTACGTAATAATAACTATGTGTGTGCCAAATTTCAGTCCAATCCGTCCAGAGGTTTGAGCTGTACGTTGATAGATCAGTCAGTCAATTTAGTCACGGTTTCCTTTTATATATAGGTATAGATAAAAGAAAAAAAGCGTTAAAAAAATGTAAACCACTAGCTATAAAAAATTTCGTAATCTTTTCCAAAGGTTAGATTGTAAGTTTTTTTAATATATGCAAGAGTTCTCAGAGGATCTAAGAAAGTTATGTTTTTCTAAATAATGAAAAACAACGAGCTCCAAAAATTAAGAATATTAATTCAACTAAAACATAGCAGAAAAACTCCGGAGCGTTGTTTAATCTAGACTTCTACCGATGATTTTAGATACTTGCATTTTATTTTTTAGATAAAAAACTTTTAATATAAATACTAAGGCCCTGATAGAGCAATAGGTCATATGCATAAGACTCCAAATTGGTTTAAATTTTTATTTCGAAATATATTTTAGTTCTTGATCATAACGTAATGGTTATTTTATTAATCTAATCACTGAAAAAAATACAACTAATAAAAAAGAAATGTGGAAAATAAGCGCTATTTTCGAATTCTCAAAACGCATCGTGACGTCAGAGTATATATCAACAACAGTTTCCATGACAACGATGTCGTCTCACAGTAAGATTATGTCAGTATTTAGAGAAAACAACAAATAAACTTCATTTAGAACATTGACAATTTGACATCAAGGTTGACATGCATCGTATATCATGACGTCACATAAGCCCGCGAACATGGCCGATTGTTTAAACTGTCTATTTTTGAATGTGAAATTTAATATTTTTTTTCTTATGATAATATTACATTTTTAAATGATTATCAATTTTTTTCCGTATTATGGTTGACTAAATAATCTATTAAAAATATAAAAAAAATGCATGCATATGACCTATTATCTAATTTTTATCTAAGAATATTTTATTTTTAATTTATTGTATTTTAAACACACAGTATGAGCCATCTGAGTTATAATTCATTAAAAATTTCTTGCAAAAACAAGATTTATATATTTTTTATCACCATTTTCCGAAGCTCTTTATTTTACTAATTTAATAAAAATCTATATTTTATAATAGCAGAATTTTCCTTCAAATATGAAGTGCGCCTTTTTTCACAGTGATCCGCCAATGGCAACAATAAGCGTATAGTTATTTTTGTTTCATAAATTCATATTTTCAAAAGTAAAACTTCATAATAAAGTACAAAATGCAAAAACGCACTAAGTGAAATGTTAAAACATTGGCTTGTCGACAGTTCTTATGTATGTTCAAACAGCTCGTTTTATTTTTTTGTGCGCGTTATATTTTTTGAGCATGTCTCGTATAGAATGATTTATGAATCGATATGACTTGAAGGTTTGAACAGTTTTAAACGTCTGGTTTAAATCCGTAGACAAACACCTACACACAAGTACAAGCTGTTTCAGAATCAGAACTAATACTTTGGCAGTTTAAAACATTTTGAAACCAAAAATGACTAAAAATAGTCTCGCAATACACAGCAACTAATTCATACCTAACAAGCATCTAAAATATCCTACGTAGCGTAATTTTTTTAAGAAAACACTCAATTCTAATGCTGGGTTGCAGAAAGGATTGTCAAAAAATCTGATTTGACAATGATCTTAGATTGTGACCATACATATTTCTCCGTATGAAAAGCATTGAGAACTTGAAACCGATCCTGCTCGAAAAATAACTGATCGGTTAAAACGGTAGTTTTTTAAAATGCTTATTTGACGTTTGCACTATGCATCATGCTGAATCGAATGAGGGTATCTAGAAGTCTGTAGTTATTTTAGTTTTCAAGTTACAGCGTTTTTAATTTTTTTAAGAAAAATTTATAAAAACGCGTCTAACTCCTAAACCATAGAAGTTACAGAGTTGCGGGTGGTCTCATTGGATTCAGCGTGATTTTTTGCATAAGTACACATAATATTTGCGAAAACATCGAAAAACTTCAATTTTTTCAATTTTTTGGAAAATATAAAAGTGTCACGGATATGCCTGAATTTACTTGACCTTATAGAAAAAAGTGCGCTGAATGAGCACAAGCGCAGAACTGTATCTCTTCTGGTTTCGAAGTTATGAGCATTTAAAGTTTGAAAATTTCAAACTCGATTATCTGTGAAACTACTCAAGATACAAAAGCTGCGCCTAGATGATATTTACGATTTTTACTTCGAAGCGATCTTTTTCTGTGTAAACCAATCATTTGTTTTTATGTAAGTACAATCTGGTGCTCTAGATTCTAGAATCTAGATGACAGGAAGTTACACAATATTAGACTGCTTCTGATACATGGAAACTGTAATCCTATATGATTCCATCTAAGATCGTTGTTAATTCAAATTTTTTGACAATTCTTTCTGCAGCCCGGCATAAGTTTTATATAATAATGAAGAACGCGGTATAATTAGTACCTATAAATTGAACTGTAATAACCTTGTTGTCTCTATTAGGTACTTCGTTTTAGCTACTTTGTACTAGGTACACCTAAGCGGGAGAATTTATTTTCTTTATCATTTTATGCACTTTGTTCAGCAATTTCTCACATTGAAATTAGTCTTAGTGCTGTTTGTAACGACTCCCCTTACATGTTCACTGTTTTTTGTTAAAAAAAATTGGTTTACGGACGATAGTTTTACGTGATAACGTATTCCGCTCGAATATCATATTTAATAATACATAACCTAAATTTTAGTAGCTGTCAAACTATATTTTTACCGACTCTCTATCGCTTATACTGCGCTCTCGCTTGCACGCACAGGGTCAGGCGGAACGTGACACTTTTTCGTGCATGCAGCCGGTGTTTCATCAATTTATAAGACGTTATCACGTCAAAAAAATAACAACTTTATTTTATATTGTTTTGAAACATTCTGTAGTATTTGTAGTCTTATTTTATTTTAAAATATATAACTGCATTTTCGGTCGTCCCAAGTCTAAAAGTGCTAATCGCTTAGAATGTCTGTTGTGTATGCAATTCGCATCATTACCAGTTGCCCGAAAGTCAAACAGATTTTTTTTTTGTTCCTCTCCTTCCCTTCAATGCATTATTGTTGATTTTTATTATTATTTTAATGCAAAACTTGATCTTTGGAACTATAAACTTTTCACTAATTATTGTGCCTTGTAAAAAATGTACTAACATATAATATGATACCTAGTAGTCTTACTCAAAAGGTAAAATTACGTGGAGGATTTGAAAAATTGACGTAACCTATTAAAATATACCATTTCAGTATTTTAGGTAATTTCTCAGCAGTCAAAAATATAATCTTCAATAAATAAAATTATCGACCAATTTTTCAGACAATATATTAACAAACAATATAAAATTAATACATTAACGTTTCAATCCGGATTTGGACCTTCTTCAGAATTGATCTAAAAAATATAAAAATAATTAATAATTAAATATAATTTGCTTTTTATAGATTTTTTCAAAATTAATTATGATTGTCAAAATAATGAAAAAATAATAACAATTCTGAAGAAGGTCCAAATCCGGATTGAAACGTTAATGTATTAATTTTATATTGTTTGTTAATATATTGTCTGAAAAATTGGTCGATAATTTTATTTATTGAAGAGTTCTAATCAGACGTTAATCAAAGATTTCAAAAATATAATCTCATTAGTACAAATAATAATATAGACTCTTATGATAGCGATAATAATGTACCGACTTTATCAGAGAGGATTCAGCGTTATAATTCCACCACTTAGCCTATATTTACATATAAAATTTTAAATAAATTTAGTACATGCTTTATTAAGAAAAATGTGTATAAACGAAATAAAAACTGAAAGAAACAAAATGAAATGGCGATAAAACAAACAAAAACGTGACAGACCTGTAAACAAATAATATACTAATCTATGTCTTAGTTTACATATTATCTAAACATCATCAAACTAATAATGAACAGATGAAATATGGGAAACGCAGGCAACAAACTGTGGAAAAAAACGTTTAAAGAAATCTGTAGCGCAGCCCTCATGATTTGTATGGAATGGTACGGGTCATCTTCAGGGTTATATGTACAAGCGTTTCCTTGAGGGTAGACTATGAACGTACACACATACATTTGTGAAGCCTAGAAATATTTCACACACAAAAATACAGGATGTTCATTTTTTCATCTAACATAGGCCATAGCATAGTTCTGCTGACGTCGATCTCATCACGCCAGAGAAATTATTACCGGAGTCCGGTAAGAAAATACCCGTAATTTTTTGTTTATTGTATGCGTTATATTTTGTAGATACTTAGAAGACAGAGTTCCGGGCATGGAGTGGAATATTGCTGAATCGTACAGCTATTCATGTTATGTTTTTAATTTGGACTTTCCGTTTGTTTTTTTTTTCAAAAATTACGAAAAAATCGACATTAAACAACTATTATCAGTAAATTCATTGTATTTATAATAATTCAGCTAGAAATTGAAATTAGTAATAGTTATTTCAACTAGCTATATGTTTTGTATTTATTGAAAATTTAATTTAAAGTTTTTAAAACAATTTACATATCTATTGTTTTCACGCCATGTTAATGTGGTAATTGATAGTGATTGGAAATATCACATTTTGAAATATGAAGTATATTTTCCACGGTATTATACTTCGCAAACATATAATATGTTCCTTCACCGCAGATACAATAAAATTTATAATGCTTCACCATATGATTTATATATCGCAATTCAATCACCTGTTGCTCCTTACTAAATGCGTTCAAAGAAATATGAAGCAATATAAAATATTTTTAACAAAAAAATTAAACCGACTTCACACTAAAAAGTAAAAAATAATTGCGTATTGAAATGTTTTGGAGTCGGTGTCAGCCAAAACGCAAACTATTCCGAGAACTACACCGACTCCAAAACATTTCAATACGCAATTATTTTTTACTTTTTAGTGTGAAGTCGGTTTAATTTTTTTGTTAAAAATATTTTATTTTTCTCTTTTTAGTGTTAATCTAACACTAAAAATCGGTGAACATACATAAAAAACATTGTGTGTCTTTGAAATTTGAGAGTTTCTCTCGATTTCTCCGGATTCCGCCATCAGATCCTGACTTGGTTCCGATGGGACCACCTCTGAGGTGCACTCTTTCGAATAAAAAAAAAAATTTGAAAATCGGTTCATAATTGACGGGAAATCGGTGAACATACATAAAAAAAATATATACAAACGAACATAGAACCTCCTCCTTTTTGTTGAAGTCGGTTAAAAATAGAATAGATGCGCTTGATTCAAAATTAAATATAATTAAAATTGGTCGACAAATTTATTTACTTGAATAAATATAATTAATATATGGATTTCTACATTTATTTCTTTTTGTCTTAAGATAAGAAATTTGGATCAACTGATGGAAGTCCTGTCAATTATTAAACTGACTATAAAGATTAAAAATAAGTTACAATTTTAACGAGAAGGAATGCCCTCTTCTCCAGGCAATTTATGTCTTTTAGGGAAAGTAAATCCCTGAACTGGTTATGCGTGTCTTGATCCCCCGACAAAACAATCTCCGACAAAATATCATATTGACTAAATATTTTTCCCTAAAAAACTGCGCCGATTTCCGCAAACCGCACCAAAATTGGTTCATTTGATCACGAGATATCGTGATCAAAAAATGCGTAAGAAAGTGTTTTTTTTTGACCTCGAAAAAGCTAAAAAACAAACTTCTTGCTATATTTTGTATATTTTTGAGTGTTTTAAACTCGAAAATAGCGGAAGTTTCAGGGATGTCCTTTTTTTGTGCTTACTATCGGAAATTTAGGAATGTTTGAAGTGTGTTCAATAATTTGTATTACAAAAACTAATAAACTAGTCGAGAAGGCTTTAAAGTTTACATCAACAGCATTAAACTTTAAAATAAATTAAATAACGAATCTGTAAATTATTTTCAGAAATGAATTTTCATTGAACAGTTAATTATGTCTATACCTATATTAAGGTAGAGTGATAATAATTAATTAAAAATAATTGTTTTATTTATTAATTAACAGAGAGACACGACTGAAAAAGTTTGCGCTCCACTGCCCTAGAATTGACCTTCTGATTGAGAAACATCTCTTTGTAATAATATTCATTTTGAAAAATAAATGACAGGCATTTTTTATAATATGTCAGCATAAACAAATCATTATTTTCAATCGAAACCGGTTTTGATCTGTGACATAATATTATGGTTAATTTACTGAGACGTGCGGATTTTTTATAACATTTGCTCAAATTCACGTGTTCTGTCGTAGACGGAAAGTATCATCGATATTATACAGGGACGTATTAACAAATCTCAATGTATAATTTGTCAATGCATGCCTATCTGCCCGGATGTCCGTCTTGTTACACTCTCCAAACGGTGGCTTAAGAAGCTAGATGTTGCTGCACACACAGTACAGAACACGAGACAGAGCTTAACGAAACCGAATTTTGAATTTTCTCCATGGGGACAAAAATAGGGGAGTTTTATGAAAAAACAAGTTAACTTCCATATATTATGTACGAACTACCGAGTGGGGTGGCTTAGTGGTGAGAGCACTAAATTAGGGAGGTACCGGGTTTCAATTCCAATCCAGATGTGACTGGGACTTTTTCCTGCAGCCTCTCGCCGAGAAATTGTAATTCCTGTACCGGCCAATCTTGTTGAGGCTTTCCATGGTTTCCCTCAATAATTCCAGATAAATATCGAGATGGTTCCCTTATTCAAGGCCATGGCCGATTACCTGTCAAACTCCTTTTGCCTACCTTATCCTAATGTCCTAAAATTCCTTCATTCAGCCATTGCCATATTAATGAAGTGGAAGTTTAAAAATGTAGAAAATAATGGGAACTGTGATAGATGGAAAATAGTAATGGTGCGAATGGCGTCTGTTATGACATAAAGTCGAGAAACGGACGTTAAACGCATTATTATTATTATATTATGTAAGAACTAGCAGCTCTGTCTGGGGTGTTATTTCCTGTTAGTATAAGCCGTGTGGATCTAAAAAGCGAGTTTTTGGAAAATGTCGAAAATCGACTAAAACGAGAAAGTTTGCTTAGGTACCTAGTCTTAGATTTTTTTTGATAATTTTGGAAAATCTCCTGGATCCAATTCCAATTCGGTAGGCTTATAGAAAATGATACTCTGAAGTCACCAGACCCCTCCGTTGCCCTGTATCACTTCCCGTTTCGTAGATAGACCCTTTCGTAGTGCTTTTCTGGAAAGTCTGGAATACGTGTCGGATACGTTTCAAATTCGGTGTGCGGATAGAAAACGACACGCTGAATTTAACGAGGCCATCCGCGGATTCGTACCATTTACCATTTCGGAGTAGAGACGTTCAAATGTTGCTTCTGTATTTAAACACACTTTAAATTCCGACAGAGCTTAAAGTTGAGCTTATTTTTTTTATTTGGAGTGTCATTTCATGTTAGTATAAGCTGTGTGGACACGAAAAGTGAGCTATTAGAAAAAGTCGAAAATCGTCAAAAAAAGAGAATTTTTCCTTACTGCCTTGTGTTTTTTTTTTTTTTTTTTTGGACAATTTCTTGTATTTGATTGCTTGCTTTTAGAGTTTAGACCCACTGGTTTAGGCTGTACGTTGGCCTGTTAGTCAGGCAGAATTAAGTAGTTTAACCCTCTTAGGGCATGAATTTTCAATAATCCTAAGGACTCCCTGTGCAAAATTTCAGGCTTCTGCCCACTAATTTAGACTGTTCATTGTCCATCAGTCAGTCAGTTTTAGACAATTAATAAGCAGATTGACTCCCTTGGGGAGCTACAGGACGCTGGCACCTCATATATGGAATTTCAGTTGACCAATTATACCATTTAAAAGGTCAGAAAATGGTCATAAAAGGTCACTTAATTTCATTAATTGGTCAGCAATAGAACATTTTTTATTAGCGGTTTAAGTTTTTCAAGGTCATCCAGAAATTCTGGCACCTCATTATTAATTAAATTAAAAATAATACATGTACCTCATAGAAAATTGTGTGCTGATAATTGGTCAGCTAAAATAAATAATTGGTCAATCGATTTTCATTAAAAAATCAATAATTAAGTTGTGTTCGCGCTACTCTTATTTGAAATTATATGGTGGAGGTGCCGTGATTATTACCCGTTCTTCACCACATTTCTCTATAAGTTCTAACATGCAGTTGTATTGATTCAACAAATTGTTTGACAATCCTTTCTGCAACCCAGCATGAATGTTTATCATAATATGCGTTCTGATAAAGATTTCATGTGTGTTCATGTTATTCTAATGTGGGCGCACAGTGAATAAGTGTAGAAAAGCTTACACAGATGATCCTATTAAATAATATAATTGGTGTATTTTAATTTTTATTAATTTCAATAGAATTCAACATAATCATTACAACTGCATGTTAAAATTATAGACATGTGGTGAGAAACGGGTAATAATCACGGCACCTCCACCATATAATTATAAATAAGATAGCGCATGCGCGGTAGCGCGAACACAACGTAATTAATGCATTTTTAAATGAAATTCGATTGACCAATTATTTATTTTAGCTGACCAATTATCAGCAAACAGTTTTCTATGTGGCATAAGTATTATTTTTAATTTAATTAACAATGAGGTATTAAAATTTCTAGATGACCGAAAAAAATTGAACCGCTTATAAAATTTTTTGTATTGCTGACCAATTAATGAAACCAAGTGACCTTTAATGACCATTTTCTGACCTTTTAAATGGTATAATTGATGTATTTTAATTTTTATTAATTTCAATAGAATTCAGCATAATCAATACAACTGCATGTTAGAACTTATAGAGAAATGTGGTGAAGAACGGGTAATAATCACGGCACCTCCACCATATAATTTCAAATAAGAGTAGCGCGAACACAACTTAATTATTGATTTTTTAATGAAAATCGATTGACCAATTATTTATTTTAGCTGACCAATTATCAGCACACAATTTTCTATGAGGTACATGTATTATTTTTAATTTTATTAATAATGAGGTGCCAGAATTTCTGGATGACCTTGAAAAACTTAAACCGCTAATAAAAAATGTTCTATTGCTGACCAATTAATGAAATTAAGTGACCTTTTATGACCATTTTCTGACCTTTTAAATGGTATAATTGGTCAACTGAAATTCCATATATGAGGTGCCAGCGTCCTGTAGCTCCCTTGGGGAATGAATTTTCGGAAATTATTTTTTACAAGTCAACTAGACTTTGTATAAGGAACTCCTGTGCAAAAATTCATGCTTCAAGAACTTCCGGTTTAAACTGTACGTTGTCTGTACCTTTTAGAGGGACTTTTTTTTATTAAGAAATAGAGTGAAAAAAGGCGTTTTTGCAATAAATAACAAAAGTGTAAAAGTCAGAAATTTGTTATCCGGCACTCAGAACTATTTAAGAGGTATTTATAGAACACAGACGACTATGAAATGTAGTTACATAAGTCATTATAGGACTGTTCATAGGCGTAAGCTCGGGGGAATGTCATTTAACTCGACACTTATAAATTTTTTTTATGGGTTTAACTAGAACTACTAGAAGTGAAACTTCTTGGGTTATATAGCATTATTTTGTTGACGATTTTAATATTTCAAGGACTAAGAAATGGTTAAGTGGAATTTGTTAGCCTGACTAGAGATTAGAGAATCACACAGTACGCACTGCGAATGCGTATGACGTTTTGTCAGAGAGTAGAAACGATTCTCCCACTGCCTGTCGAAGTCGGAGAAGGGAAAGCGTTTCACTTTTCGTCTGATCCAGGCCAATCTGCCCTGCGGCGCCTAAAGAAGTTTCACTTCAAAAGTCATCATATATTTTGATGAACTCGTGTTTCAATAAGTTTTCATTTGACACCTTGCATGTTGCCCTTGAAAACATTTTTTTATTATTATATCAATTTACCCTCTAAAATTAATCCTCAGAATCCAATTCCATTTTTTTTGCACTTTGCGTCTGTATTTGGGCCAATACACCCTTTCTCTGTGCCAAATTCCAAATTTTTACGTCAAACAGGTTGAGAGAAAATCGCCTGTAACAGACGGACGGACGGACACCGAAGTGAGGGGGTAAATTATACGCAAGGTTAAAACCATGATCTATTAACTTTTTTATACATGAATTTAAAATAACCGTAGTGCTATTTTAATGGCATTTTATGTATCTATTTTGTTTAAATTGCAATTCTCGCTTTTTAGAATGAACAGCAAGTTTATACAAAGAACGAAACATTTTACCATCTTCATTTATAGCGCCCTTCGTGATACTTTTTTGTTGCTGTCAGTGGCATACACAACAATATTATTATGTAATTACTTTTGTTTTTGAAGGAGACGTGTTTTAATAAAATACAGAACATTGCATAATAGCTTCAAAAATTTGTCTGTCAAATGTAAACACAAAAGTATCAGGAGAACAGATATATCAATATTGATTTTATAATAATGATTTTATAATAATAATTTTATACACATATAAACTTTCTTGAATTTTTGCAGACAACCAAAACTGCTGATATATAAAAGTTAGAGAAAATAGGTTATCAGCGTGTATGCTCATAAAAAGTCTGAAATTTTAACGTTAAATAATATTTGTTGAAAAAAAGAATAGTAAAATTAAAAAAAAAGTTATACAGACAGAAATTCTGTAACTATTTTGTATATGAACATTGATTAAAAGATTACATATATTCAAAGCCCTTTGAAAAGTGTAGATAGTGGACGCTGTTACAACTAATATCACATTAGCGTCTAAAGGTTTTCAATTGAAATGTAATTGGCATAGGCAAGAACCGGAAATTGTTATAAATTCTTGGTTCTAACAATTAGGACCTTGAGCATTATGCCTGACCAGCCTGACTATTGGATTAAATAGAGGCTGCGCGAAATTGCTTCACAATAGGTCATATGCATGTATTTTTTTTATATTTTTAATAGATTATTTAGTCAACCATAATACCTACGGGAAAAAATTGATAATCATTTAAAAATGTAGGTAATATTATCATAAGAAAAAAAAATTAAATTTCATATTCAAAAATAGACAGTTTAAACAATCGACCATGTTGGCGAGCTTATGTGACGTCATGATATATGATGCATGTCAACCTTGATGTCAAATTTTCAATATTATAAATGAAGTTTATTTGTTGTTTTCTCTAAACACTGACATAATATTGCTGTGAGACGACACAGTCGTCATGGAAACTGTTGTTGATATATACTCTGACGTCACGTTGCGTTTTGAAAATTCGAAAATAGCGCGTATTTTCTACATTTCTTTTTTATTATTTGCATTTTTTTCAGTGATTAGATTAATAAAATAACCATTACGATATATGATCAGGAACTAAAACATATTTAGAAATAAAGTCTCATGCATATGACCTATTACAATTTTACAGTTTTAGACTTTGCAATTTCCTAAATTTTAGCTTTAAATAAAAAAAATAAGAGCCATTATAATTTACAAGACATTTGATTTGTGTTGTCGAGCGTCTATCACATTATAATATCTATCCATAATTTACAGTAGCGTATCTTATCTTAAAGATGTTGAAAAAGTTAAAAAAAATCTGCTAGAAATTATTTCTCAAAAAACTGAAAAATATATCCGGCTCCCATAAGTAACTAAGAGGTATTTGCTGCGAATAGAACACAGCACGACTATAAAATGCAGTTGCATAAGTCTAGACCAGCGGTTCTCAACCCATAAAGCAAGCTAGATATTAGCAAATACTTTCAAAAGAGTTTAATCTGATTGATTGATTCTAGATTATAGACGCTAAACAAGTGAGGTCATGATAATGTATTAAAAAACTAAAAAATAATTATGATTCACCATATAGGGGGCTTTGATTAAATTAATATAAAATCGTGGGAGACATTTATACTTAGTTACATTATGGGCGAAGAATACAGTCGAAAGTTAAATATGATTTCCATTGTACATCCAAATTAAAGTTTCCTACTAATACTTCTATTAATAGTTTTGTAATACTTTTTGTATTATACAAGTCTCAATTATTATAGGTATTATTATTATTATTATATTAAAAAATGCAATTTTATTTTAGTTTAATCAAAGACTCATATGATTATTTTTTAGTTTGTAGTACATCAATGATTGTTTAAAAAGCTTTTTTATCTATTTTATTTTTAATTTTTAGCGTCTAGAAAAACAGTAGCTGTGACGTCACACAGACAAATAGGTACACTTAAAAGAAATTATAAATTTATTATTGTTATTGCAAGATGAAACGATTTTACTGTTGATAAATATATAGCATATTGTTTTGTCAAACATAAATTTCAAATATATGTTTTTCCAAAGCAGCGATTTTTCTGTGAAATAATATTAAAACACCTGATACGTCAATAAAAATGTCTACTTATATTGTAAGTATTCGACATAATGTTATCTTTATTTCAAAAACATATTTGATATACGAAACAGCTAAAAGAGCTATTAACAAAACTTGTTTTTTTAATAAATTAAGCAACCCCCAGAAAAACAAACTAAAAATGGGAAGTTATAAAATTTTGAGGTAGATGCCAATTTAATAATTATAAACTCTTTATTTGACTTTATAAATCCTTTAGGTATATGTATATCTGCTTTTATTTTTGACGTGATAACGTCTTATAAATTGATGAAACACCGGCTGCACGCGCGAAAAAGAGTAACGTTCCGCAAGTGAGAGCGCGATATAAGCGATAGTCTCTCTCTTCTCGCGTGACGTCAGAGAGTAGTGTGCGTTCAACATTTTTTTCGGCTGTTCCAGCGAAAGCTACATCTGACAGATGGCCAGATAAATTATACGGTTTGTTAACAAATATAATATAATATATATACATTCTTTTAAATGCCTTTTATAATTGCTTAAAAATATGTATTTTGCTTTGGTTGATCAAATTTTATTACTAAAATTTAGGTTATGTATTATTAAATATGATATTCGAGCGGAATACGTTATCACTTAAAACTATCGTCCGTAAACCGACTTTACAGACATCCAATTTTTTTTACAAAATTTACAAAAACGAATAGAATTATAAACCGTTAGAGGGGTATACTAATATAATAGAATCCGACAATTTTCTTCAAAAAAATAGAGGTTTTCATATTTACATGTCAAACATTCTACCAAAATTTGATTTCGATTCGCTAAGCCGTTTGACCTGTACGATGTACTGTACCTACTCACAGATTAACAAACAGACTTTTTCCAAAAATGCGTATTTTTAATTAGGGATCCTGAAAACGAATAAAATATTGTAAAATTGCGGAGAGTGAATTTTGTCGTACATTAATATATTTCCTCATTTGTGAATTTGGAATGGTAAATAAAACTACAAAACCGTTTCAAGAAAAATTTATCTGGGATTCAACCTGAAGATATACCCTATTAAATAAAAAAAATAACCAAAATCGGTACATAAATGCAGGAGACATGAGAAAATATCCACAAAAAATATATTGCCGACTTGAAAACCTCTTTCTTTTTTAAAATTGGTTAATTAAATTGATAAATTGAAAATATGAATTTATACCGGACTGAAAGTTGATTACAAAAAGTGTTATGTAATCGAGAAAATTTAAAAAATATTTCAAGTCGAACCATGAAACGTTAATGTTATAATGTTGTCATTGCCTTTTTACTAAAGATTAATTTTTACCGTCGATGAAAACGATACAAAATGACAATTAAACATCTGTTCATTGATAATACTGAAGAGTTTAATATTATTATTATGTTTAAGATAATTTTATGATCCACTCAAATTAATGAATATTTGCTTTAAAAAAATGCGAATTTAAAAAATTGATATAGAGCTGTGTTCTTCACCACTTTCACTTAAAATTATTTTGTCAATATTTTGAAATCTTCATTTGTCATTCCGCTATTATCACCGTATTATCTACCGTCGATAATACCTATAAGGTGCTATTCTAAATGGTCAATGCGAGAATATGCTGTTAATTTTTTGTCACTTTCTAACAGATTTTAAATTACATTAGTTAAAGTGAGACAGAAATGTAACAGCCTTGTACATATGAGAGGCATCAAAAACGTGGCATAAATCTTCAAAATTTAAACAATTTGATTTATTTGCAAATGAAGATTTCTCGTACCTCAAAACGTTTGTAACTATTTTAAAAACAACATAATAGCGAACATCTGGTATGTCTAACGGGACCATACGTCCCGCTTTGAGCGGAAGACTCCCGCTTTTAAGCTAAGTGTCCCGCTGTCCCCAAAATACGTAAAAATGTCCCGATTTGACAAAACAAAAACGTAGCAGCAATCAAATTTTGTCGTCCGCAATAAAGCGGTATAGAATAAGAAAAAAACAGTAGATTCAAAAAGTATATATGTTACGGTTAATACAAGAAAGTAGTTTATTCGCGAATTAACCGGCTAATACCCGAATTAACCAAACGTCAAGGATTGGTTAATTCGGGTATTAGCCGGTTCATTCGCGAATTAACTACTTTCTTGTATTAACCGTAGCATATAAATTACTTTTATCGCTTTGTTGCTTATAGTTTTGACAGGTCCTGATTCAGTCTCACTACCAAAGTCTTCATACTCTGCTGATATGTCATTTCAATTAACAAGAATAATTTAAGGCTGTTCCGCTCTGAGAAAAAAAAAATAAATGGTTTTTATTTACATATTTGATATTTTCACATTTCATTACTATATTACAAACATGTGTTTTATTTTTAAAACAATAACAATTTAAGGGTGTTCCGCTCTGAGAAAAAAAAATAAATGGTGACGTTAGGTATGTCCAGTCAATAATAGTATTTCTATAATTTGAAAATATCTTTTTAAATACTGTGTTTACATTGATTGTTAAAGAAACAAAAATTATTTCTAAGTACAAAGTTCTTGTATGAAAACAGTAGTCTCAATCATTTATCAAAATGTGTCAAAAGTGTTGCAGCTATGAAAATAATTTATGCAGATTTCAGTAGTCGAATTATTTCAATTATTCATTAACTGTAATCAGAGACGTAGTTGATTTATTTTGTAAGTTTACATTTTATTAAGTTGGGTAACACCATACTATGTTACAAAAGAATAGTTTTTTTTTTACTAAATTTAACTGTACCTTTTCGATGTTACTACAATAGAACCTCCTTTAAGTCGAACCTCGATAAGTCGAAAAGTCATGCTATAGCGGTCGTAACAGGAACTATTTAAAACTAGTGCGGAATGTAAAACATAAACTGTTATTTACTATTAGTAAACATCTACGGTGTCAGTGTTCCTACCGGGGATATTATTTTTTTAGTGAATATTTAGAAATGTTTATCAGGCAAATGCACTGTCAAAAACATTCAAAATATACTAAAAATTAATTGAAACCCAGCTATTTTATAGGAGGTAAGTACGTGTAAAAATTACGTTTGACTCCAAAACATTTCAATATGCAATTATTTTTTACTTTTCAGTGCATATTTTGAAGTCGGTTCAATTTCTTTGTTAAAAATATTTTATTCATATTGAATATTTATTTGTACAAACAATAAATTTTAAGTCGCCAGCAATGTTTTAATCAAAATACTTTACGATACACAACAAAATATACATTACATTTGTACATATTACCGTATAATATTAAATGTTTATTTGATGAGAATATTACGTGGCAAAAATATTTCTCTATAGTTATATCCTGCTGTGATAATTAGTAACATAGATATGTAATTAAAATTGTATTATTTTTGTTACGAGCTTCAACCTATACGAAACCAACATTATAGAAATCGAATACATTAATGTCAAACGTTTTAAAGAATTTTTGTTTGGTATTTTTGTTTTGTTACGTCTTATAAGAAAATATATTAGAAACTATAATGTGTTGCACATAATACTGTGCTATATGTGGTCAATGTTAGAATTTACAGCACTTAAATTTCCGTTTCACTTTACCTTACGTAATCTCAAATATGTCAGAAAGTGACGAAAAATTAACAGCACTGTATTTTCTAACACTAATACCATTAGTTTCAATGCAATAGAAAAAATTCCAGGCAATTGGGCAACGGGACCATTCCAACTAAAATATTGACATTTGATAGAGTATATTATTATTAAAGAAATTACAATTTCAGTGACGCTGGAAACGGTTGGTATTAAATATAATATTTGCTATAATATATTATGTTTCACATCATGTAAAAATTAATCAAAGCATGCCTAACTAATTTATTTCTGACAGATCTACAGAACAAAAGAAAAACTGATTTTTTTTCGAAATATTTCAGAAACTATAAAGTTTCGAAATTTTTTTTGAAAAACTTTCTTGAAAAAATAAATATAATAATGAATCGTTATAAAAAGTATACCATTATTATATAAGAAAACAACATTAGAGCGTATATCTTTTTTTCGCATACACCGATTTTCTCCTAAAACAATGGAGCTCTCCATATTTGCATATCAAACATCCTCTCAAAATTTGATTTCAATCCACCCATCCGTTTGACCTGTATCGTATTCACAGCCTAGCAGACTGTAGTGTATTTAGTTGGATTTAAACACACAACACACACACTCAATGGCAAACAGACGCACTGACTATTCCCAAAAATATGTTTTTTGGATTCGAGGGACCTCAAAACGAAAAAATACTGTAAAATTTTGAAAAGTGAATTTTGACACCCCGGTAATGGTAAAAATAATGATAGAAATGCAAAATATGTATTTTAAATTTTTATTTAATGGCTAGGTAGTAATTTTTCTTAATTGCTTTAGTTTTCGACTCTTAAAATATTGCAGTTATAATGTGGATACTAATAGGTTAGAATTTAAAAGTGGTTTCTCTTTTATTTTTAATATTGGACTGCCATTTTATGATTTATGTTCTATTTAAAAGCTAATTATCTTAATATTTTCTATATAATCTCCATTTTCACAACAGAGGTATTTTATGACAAAAATGAAAAACGTGATTGAGACTGTGAACATGGCTTTAGTAAAAAATCGCACAGGAAAACGAGTTAACCTCTGGGTCAGAACAAATCTTGTGCTGTTATGCATGTGTGTGTGTGTGTGTTTACTCTCAGGGGACTCAAACAAGACCACAAAATCAAAGCAATGCCAGCTGTAAAATAGTGGAAATAGTACCTAATCGTACTGCTTGGATTTCAGTCGTTCTTTCTTGTAAAGATTTTCAGTGTAAAAATCATATTTCTACACTTTCAAACATCTCATTCTAATTTTGAGTTCGTCATACAAAAAAAAACTAAAAACGATCTATGTTTAATATTCTTTCACTACAGAAAGCACCCGTAACTTCCACCATATTTCACTGACACTGAATATACACGATATCCGTCTAATATTGTAAATCAGGGTCGTAACTAGCTTTTTTGAGGGCAAGAACTCATCAATTCCCCCCCTACATTAAATTTTATGAATTATATAATTATTAATTGGCCAAGATGCACATATAACTAATGAAAAATGTTTTGAAGCAGCCAGAGAACAGTAGCAAAACCGTCACAGTCTTACTACTGCGCAATACTGTCATGTGCAGTAGCTCAGATAAACAGTTTTATTTTAGCTACTGCGCAAGACGATGACGGTTCTGTTACCGTTTTCTGACTGCTTGGAACAAACCTATAATAATAGTACCAGTAGTATTAACACAATACTGATTAGAAAATACCTTATATCGTACAATACTACTTATTCTAAAAGATTTTAAAACTTTTAATATTATGACTGATGGTTAGAGATCGGGCATGTGGCATTTTCGGACAGGTTCTCAGAAAGTTGTTAAAAGATGTATGTTTTTTTTTTAATATAATACGACTTTTTTCGATCTTTCTGGGACCTTTCTGAAGTGTCCCTTGTGATCCTTGCCTGTTTTAATATAGAAATAATTATTTGTATGTAAAGATTTTGACATCATTAAGATTTGGATAGCTTAATTAATTAAATTAAATGATAAAATATTATTTTTTTTTGCTATCAACATGGATCCAATACAGAAGTTTGCTAGCTAGTCGCTGTTGTGATGTTATCTGTAAAACAAACAAACAACTCTGTATCTACAGCTTTTATTATGACTATACTTTACTTTATATCAATGAAGATTCGCAAAGTGACCTAAGCCAGGTTTTTAGATAAAATAAGATTAATTGCAGTCGTATTGTACCTACGTATCAAAGAAATTAGCATTCATGTCAATATGAAACTTAAAACTAGAATAAAAACCATTCCAAAATTTTCTTGCATTTCATTACTTAGTTAATCACTAGATCCTAAATTATAGTACAAATATTTTTATAAGAGACTAGCGGTCCCGTCGGGTTTCACCCGGGTGTAAAAAAAATCATGAGTACATAAATTCATCTTAGTTTACCGAGATGAATGTTGTGTGACACAACGGTAATGAAATTTGGACACAACTTTTGTCCAAATATCATTACCGTTCAAAAGTTTTTGTCGATAAAAAGCAGTATTTATACTTTTTTTAACTAATAATTTATTTTATAATTAATTAAATAAAATTAAAATAAATTTAAATGTAAGCCTTAGAAGAAAGCAAAATGATAATATGTAGGAGACATAATATTATCATTTCGCTCCTCCACATAAATTCCAAGCAATAGATACGAGTATTATGCCTTCATTCTACATCAGTATATTTCTCTTTGTTATTCTGACTTTCTCTCTATATATAAGGTCTTTAATGAAAAAATCTGTCTGAAGGTATAAAAAAATTACTAAACATTCTACATAAGCGGTTTTGCTTTGTGGCCGCAGATATACGTATATAGAAGATTAGAACCTCGCTTGAACAGACAATACTTTTTGAAGACAATATCTAAGTATATATGTTTGTATTAATTAAAACGCAGTGACATTTCATTAGTTTAATACCTGAGGCAAACTTTTTGATGTTAAAACATAGGTTAATGTTTCATGAAAACTAAAAGGCGACGTCTATCACAATATTATCCTACAAAACTTCAAATGCAAAATGCTTTATGTGCTGTATTTAGCTATGTATAATATATGCAATATGTATGTAAAACACAAATTTCAGTACATTCAGAATATTCTACATACATTAAAATGCAATTACTTATTCAAATAACTCCGTTTCACGTTTTACAAATAGTAATTATCTACTGTATAAATTAGTTTTTATATTTTTAATTTTATTTGAAACCTGAATGACATTTTTTTTAATGTGTAAAGTTATTATAAATGAATAAAAATTAAATTTGGTTCACATTTCGTCACGCTACAAAATGAAGTTTTAGCAAAAGTAGTTCTAAATAAATGATACGGGTCCAGCGCACACACTTTTTCGTTGTATCGCATCGATCGCGGATTAACGTTCATCAGTAAACTAGAAAACTTTTGTTTATTTTATCTAAACCTGATCAAAACCGTTAGGGCTATTTCCGATACTTCGATGGTTTCTGAGGAAGAATGGAGAAAAGGAAGTGGTGATATGGAGATCTCTATATAAAGACTTGTTGGTTCAAAGGTGTAAAATATGAGAAATTTTTTATTTTTTTACGAAGCCTTCTTGAATTTTAAAAATATAGTTTTAATAATCTGCATAATATTTTATACTGTATAGACATGTGCCAATGTTATTAACTCAAAATCTTGTACAGACCTACAAGGTTGCCAACTATTAAATTATCATAAATAATATTATAAGAGTAACAATATTTATTTTGTATGAAACTAAATTTAATTTGACGTTGGAGTCATTTTCTCGTTGCTTTTAAAACATTTTTATTTAATACAGCTTTAAAAAATAATTTACAATAAAACTACCTTTAGTTATTGAATACTGAAAATTAGTTTCGTGGAGCGAAAAAGCAATCTAGGTAGGTCTCATTCCGGGAAATTCTCAAAAAAATATTTTCAATGTTCAACTTTAAGTTCGTGAATAACAAAAATAAATGATATCAAGTTGTCAAAACAAATAGAGGTAATATAGTAAGAATAAAATTAATAGAACGATCATGGAGCTATTATCATAGTCACAATTTTAAACTTGTCTTTTAATCTTTTTGGCAATAATTTTTATGCACCAGCTTCTAATTCAGTCAGATTGTAAATTATAGACGCTAGGCAGCAGAGGTCGTCATCGTCTATGGCATAGTTTCTCAACCTTTTCACATCCACGTGGACCACCAAAAAATCCAAAAATGTTTTGCGGACCATTTACATTGGAATAAAGTAATAAATATTTATATAATTGATTTTTTATTCAAAACTATAAATTTTGCAACACAATATTTATAACAATATTTAAGTATATTAAAACAGACAGTAATATAGTTTAAAAATCCATAAAATACAACATCCAAAAAATCTTCGCGGACCACCCAAAAATCTCCGCGGACCACCGGTTGAGAAACTATGGTCTATGGCACTAATTCAAATAAATACTTTGAACAAATCCTTGTGACGCAAATACCAATATAAAATTGCTAAAGCACAATCCAAAGCGAATAATAAGATGATAAATGGTTTCAGTATTTTAATATTGTATATTAAATCGCGGTGTTGTAATAATTGTTCATTTAAAGAAGCTAAATTAAAGTAGGTACGCAAACAGTAGCTCGTAAGTTGGTAAGGTGCGGGTATTATTACAGACATGAACTAAATTAGTTTTAAACTTATGATTGTTTCAAGATCATAAAATTAAAGTCATGCAATCAAGGTGTATACTACAGTAAAGCCGTATTTTTCATCTTATGATCGAATGCACGATTATAGTAACAGCTGGATTGATTTCATTTTTACTTTTTTTATAGTGCCAGTAAAATAAACCAAAAATTCCAGCCAATTGGGTGACAGGACAATTCCAACTTCAAAATGTTGACATTTGACATAGTAGGTATCTATATAATAAAGAAAATCAAATTTCTAATATCGCGTGAGGTGACGCGGGTAATGGCTAGTATGATATTTGCTATTCATTGGAATGGTTACCTACATAACATGTAAAAATTAATCAATTAATGCCTAGTTTCTTTCTGACAGATATATAAAACAAAAGAGCAGCTGATTTTCTTTTTACTTTCAACATATTTAATTTAGAAAAAAAATTCTAAGAAAACTTTCTTGAATAAATAAATAGAATAATAAGCCGTTATGAAAAGTATACTATTATTATATAAAAAACAATCTTATAGCATATATCTCTTCTGCGCATGCGCCGATTTTCTCCAAAATCAATAGGGCTCTTCACATTTGCATAACAAACATATTTTCAAAATATGCCTCATTCTGTTAAATCGTTTTCTATGTTTTTTTTTGGATACTGCATTCAATGAAAATAACAATAGCAAGGCGACAAGTTTTTATCGAAAACAAAATTGCTATACCTCACCCTTATCTCCAAAAGAATCTCTCAAAAAAATCATGAACATTGAGAGTTGGATATAGATTGACCGAAAGTGTCAGTATTATTAAAAACAAATTTACGCTCTATTTCAAATTAATGAATAAACGTGGAACTAGTATATAGTAATATCGAGCAATATAAACAAGCTAAGCTAGCTCTGAGACTCATATGATTACAAGTAGTGGGTTCGAGCTCCGCGTTAATCCCAATTGTATTTTTTTAATTTATTTTTATTGCATTGAATTCCCTTTTTGGTAAAAAATTTGAAAGCCTAAATGGAAAATAAGAAAACAAGCCGTGAAATGGCTCATATAATATTAGAACAAGTGCGACGCTTGAGGTCCACATGACCAACTTCCCAGCATTAAATCTGTTTTATACAAATTAAACCCGAGAAATCTTTTTCAAAAAGTCCTAAAATACAATATATTTGCAGTCTTTTTATTTAAACATAAAAATGGCTAGACTTATTTAGACAAAAATCATATGGACGTTTATATGCTTCGATTGGTACACCCTATAGTCGATATCATTTTTTATTCTTAAGATTTCGTTTTACACAGAAATGACCACGTGCGATGAGTACCTACGTACGGTACATAACACAAAAATACATTTGTAAAATAGCAATATATATTTTTTTTTTACATTTTCGAAATCTTCATTTTTTCTCAATAAATTCATATAAAGTTATCATAAGGTTACATAAGACAATATTCGATAAAAAACATTGTCGATTTACTATTATTTATTAATATTCTCGTGTGAGTGCAGGAGTCTTATAAAAAATAATTATTACTAAGTGATAAATTAATAAATCGAAACATTTTTCTCGAATAATTTTTATAACCTTGTGATAATTTTATATTAATTTATAAAAAAAAATGAAAATTCGATAATGTAAATATAATATGCTGCCATTTGCAAAAAAATCATGTACCTATACTACAAATTTCCGGTTGAGTTAGAAGTACAAAAAAATATACCTCAGCAGTTTCCGATGATAAATTTCGCGTTGAACAAAAAACTATTTAAAATTTTTTGTATCTACTACGATACACGAATTATTCACTGTTGTACCACTTTTGGTGAACGCACTGTATAACATATAAAATATCCCAGAAAATATAATTTTGACAATAAATAATAAAGTTTCCAAAAGATAAATAAATATCTTTTTACAAAATTAAATAGAGCAAAAATGTGATATATAAAAAATATTAATTTAATATGTATACCATTAAACGACACAAGAAATAAAAATATTTTTTTGGTTTTTGTATTAAGGAATAACATTTAATAAAAATTAGAATTAAAAAAAGCCATAAAAATATTAGTCGCTGCGGACAGGATTCGAACCTGTGCGGGCAAAGCCCATTAGATTTCGAGTCTAACTCCTTAACCACTCGGACACCGCAGCTCCATGCTGAGCGTGCCGTTAAAACGGTATACAGTGAGCACTGTGTCTCTATACATTACGTATTGCAATGGAATGTTGTACATTACTACACGAGATATAGTTTATTCTTCTATTTATTTTATAACACAGGTATTATTATTAATAATTTATCATCGCTTATATTTTCATAAAATATAATTTAAACACATAAAATAATATTGAAGCATCATATTATTTTATTGATTATGGAATTTTGATTCGATTAACGAGTCGGTGATTCCTCAGATCACTTATGATTCACTTACTTTCAAAGAATCGCATTATCTTTGCAAAATGTAAAAAATGATTATAATAAATTTTTAAAATATGAATTATAATACAGTTGCACTGGCACATTTAAAATGATTATTATGGTTACTGTGTATTGACGGTTAGAACGAACAATGTCGAGTAAATGGTTTGATTAATGATTAGAATGTGAAAAAACGTACCACTGTTTTCAGGAACGAAATTTAGTGATTCTCTGTTTGTTATAAATGAGTTTCACTATAGAATCCGTTTATGTTACCTATCTAGAGCAGGGGTGTCAGACTGATTTTTATAAAGGAAAAGGGCCATTTATAAGATTTAGGGTGTGTTAGCGGGCCAGACTCTAAATTAAAAATTAAATTATACTAAATTAAAATCTTTATTTAGTATAAATCAATTTTAATATAAAGGTAATAAAAAAGGGTAAATTATCTAGACTTTGAGGATCCAGCAATTTTAAAAATACGTAGTTGCATCGAAAATCACTAGATGGCATCACTAGATAGATTCTGGTCGCGGGCCGTATTGAGATGGCTTGAGGACCAGATGCGACCCGCGGGCTGAATCTTTGACATCACTGATCTAGAGTTCAGAGTTTCTCAAACTTTTTCTATTTTATAAAGCTGCAATCTTCGGGTGAAACAACTTCAACAAGTTTGATTCGTTTGGTCATCAATATTGTACAAGAAATTGGGGCAGCTTGAGTAGCATCAAACCTAATTTAACACTCTACACGAAAAGTCCAGATATTGATATACCAAAAGATTCAATCTCATTCCCAACGAAATAAAACTGTTGTAAATTGTCAGCAGCTTGAGGATGTACGAGGTGTACAGTCGCATAGAAAAGTATGTCCATAACCGTATATTATTATAAGATGGTAGCAACAATTTGTTAGTTTGTTAATTTGTTAGAGAGTAAATAATTATATCTATACTAATATATAAATCTGAAGAGTTTGTTTGTTTGTTTGTTTGAACGCGCTAATCTCAGGAACTACTGGTTCAAATTGAATACATTTTTTTTTGTTGGATAGCCCATTTACCGAGGAAGGCTATAGGCTATATAATATTACGCTACGACCATTAGGAGCGGAGCTTTAATGAAAAAAGTATCTCAAAAATAAGCTTCTATTCATGTGAAATGCACTAACTAGATATACTCATATTAGTGATGAAAGAACACAGCCTCAGGTAGATCAATCGGTAGCGCATGCGACTGTCAATATCGGGGTCGTGGGTTCGAGCTCCACGTTGGGTGAATATATATATATTTTTTTATTTTTTATATTGGTTTCTTCTAAGGCTTACATTTAAATTTATTATAATTTTATTTTTTAATTCATTTAAAAAAAATTATTAGTTAAAAAAACTTTAAATACTGCTCTTTATCGACAAAAACTTTTGAACGGTAACTCCGATCATCATGAAATTTGGACACAACATTCATCTCGGTAAACTAAGATGAATGTGTGTACTCATGTCCCTTCCTTCCCCATTCATTCTTTTGCACCCGGGTGAAACCGGGCGGGACCGCTAGTGAATATATAAACGTACGTATGAGTGAGTAACTAGAATGAGGAGGACAGCGTCGCAATTTCTAGGAAAAAGTATTTTCGTTTTGTAGTGTCCCCTCTGTGGCGGTGCCCCTGCCTAACGTGCCTTATTATAAATCCATCACTGAGTGTAACAAAAATTTAAATGCACTTTTAAAATTTCATATGACAATTTAACTCATCTTTAGATCACATGGCCAAAGCTGTGTTTAAAATTAAATCTGGTAGAGACCATTTTCACATAGAGCTACCGGAGTGTTCGTATCGGTACTTCACTTTTCCGAAAACAAAGCACCACATTTCTGTTATAGTACAGCGGATATTGCAGATGTGTCCTGTTTTATTTCACAAATCTAGCTAGTAGCTACGTTACGGAGCCTGTACAAGAATATAGAATAAATATAGTATTCTTGCAAAGCTATGTATATAAAATGTTATACAACAAAAGAGCGTGGTAAACGCTTGAAAGAACAAAATGGTACAACGATGAAATCTTTTTGGTATTCTCTTTCCCAGTTCCAGTTCTGTTTGGTGAAGAGTAATACATAATATATATGTTATAACAGTTGTGCCACAATGCTATATATATGTAGGTACGCGCTTTTGCTTCTGCAGAGTCGGCGGGAAAGAAAACAGAACATCGCAGAACAAGTGAATTTTCAAAACAAATTTATTCATGTCTTCTTTTGTATATAGAGCTACGCAATATGTATGTATGTTCGCGTGTGTGTATATAGTGAATAATATTATTCAAAGATGAATTTACCGGGATGTAGCCCAGTTACTAAAATTCTTCAATATATAATTTACTAAATAAATGACCTAAAAATATTCCTGGACGACGACAAATAATAAAATACATTCAGTTTATTTCAATTCACTGAAGGACAATGGTTATTTAAGTTTATTTTTTAATATGAATGTTCACAAAATAAGTTTTAAAATACAGACTAAGAATTAACGGATTTACAGTTTCAGAGTGAACAACCTTGCTTGAATTTCGTATAGGTACCTACATATTTACCTACCATTGTCACGTGAATCATGATTCCATTTTGGCCACATGAGTAACTATATCTCGTGATGGTGACTTGGTAGCTGATGACAGCAATGGTAGAAGCTTGTTGCCATGAATCTCGCATTAACATTTTTATCTAAAGTTGAAACAAATATACATATTACTTTGTCCAACCCACAGAGGGCTGGTTTGTTCGTAAAATGCACATACGCTTCTATCAAATTTTGCTTAAATACTTTAAATTACTTCACTTAATATGTGCTTGTATTCGCGGAACAACCAGACATACACAGAATTAAAAGCAAAAAGAACATAGAAATAAATGGTTCAATAAAACTGAGACCCGACTGACATCTCTCGTTCGGCCATATAATTTTTAATTTCTGACAATCGAAAAACTCTGTTTATTTATGAGTTTTACAAATTAATATTGTTATCCTTACTATAATTCCAATTTGAGATACAGTAGCTTTAAGTTATTTAACTAATGGTAGTGTTGATATATATTTTACTAGCGATCCCGCCCGGGTGAACTAAGATGAATGTGCGTACTCAAGTCCCTACTTGAGTACGCACATTCATCTTAGTTTACTATGAGATGAATGTTGTGTCCAAACATGATGATCGGAGTTACCGTTCAAAAGTTTTTGTCGGACGGACAAATTTTGAAATACATTTTGCAACATTTTTCATTGATGCTCCGTTCCTATTAGTCGTGGCGTGATATTATATAGCCTTCCTCGATAAATGGCCTATCCAACAAAAAAAACAAGAAATTTCAATTCGAACCAGTAGATCCTGAGATTAGATTGTTCAACCAATCAAACAAACTCATCAGCTTTATATATTAGTACACCTATCCCCCGATTTACACGGTAGATACGTTCCTGAGAAAAACGTGTAAATCGAAAATTAAAAATTTTCAAGTCAAAACCGTGTAAATCGAAAAGCTTGCAGAAAATGCATAATTTTGCTATTTAACAGTTGTGATTTCTTTCAATATTTTTAGGTGTAGATAAAACTTTAATTTTATGCGAAGAAATACAGACACAGTGTGCGTGTGCAGCAAGTCAGCACATAAAGCCGTGTAAAAGCGAAAACGTGTAAAACAAGTACCGTGTAAATCGGGGGATGGGTGTATAGATTGAATCACAAGAACGTGGCTACGTCCCAACATTGTTGACTGCAAAGTGCAAACTGTACGACGGTTGGACAAAATTCAAGTGAATAGGAGGCATCTATTTAGAATATTACTGTATAAAGTGGAATATGAGAGAGAATTTATACAAAATGGCATATTAATATTTATAAATGATTTTGAATTGAATAGATGTCTGACGAGCTTCTATATGGACGAGACTATAAGAAGAATCAAAAAGAAGGGTTTGTAAGTTCATGCCAGAGGCTTTCAATTTCAGCTATTGCCAAGGTACCTAGTTTATAGTTACTGAGTTACGTAAATTCTGTAACTTTTGAGCCTTCTACAAACGTTGTAAGCTATCAGCACGTAAATAATTAGTGTCCGACCGAAACTAGTTTTTACGGCCGAAACCGAAACCGGAACCGAATTTCGGCTTTAGTCTCAGTTTCGGTCGAAACCGGAACTTCATGTTTCGTAGGAAAAATAAAGTAAACATTATTATAATCAGACCTTATTGTTTTTTATTTTTAAATTAATCACATATTAATCATTTAGCCTATGATTTATTAACTATCAATTAACTTATCATATATCATATTATTACCCCTCTTATTTCAAAAAACACAAATAAATATACTTTTTTAATATTATGAAATAAAATAAAAGCTACAAAACAAAATTATTTTTTAGTAAAAAATATTTACCTAATAAACATATATGTTTAGATAGGTACACACAACAAAAAAAGAAAACACTTTATTTCTTCAAAACTTTGGTCATTTTGTATGGTACTCTTGTTAACGAACTACGGTAATAAAATTAAAAAATTAATAAGTACCTATACCTACCAACTACAACAACTAAATAACTATATTTTTAACGCAAATAAATACTTTAATCAAAAGTATCAAAATAAGATCTTATAAAAACTGATTGTTGAAAAATTTCAAGAAGTGGAAATAAGTGAAAGAAAAAGCCAAAATTTATAAAAATGTGCCTATAAGTATCTATTTTCCAGATTATACAGAAGACGATTCCTAAAATCTACCCGATATTTAGCCAGATGTGTTTTAAAACAAGATTCAATTATTGAAGAACATTTAAAGTAAAAAAAAATTGTTTTAAATAAACGATTAAATTATTCAAATCGGTGTTCGTTAACATGGAGAAAAGATGGTTTTAATATCAGCTAGATCAGTGATCGCAGCAGCTCACCCTAACCGAAAATTAATCATCTCACATTTGAAGTGTAAAATCTCCACAAATTAAAAATACGGTTTTATATCAAACCAAAAAATATTTTTAACGTTTTGTTTGTACAGAAGTAAGTGATTTATTATATTATTACGAATGGTACCTGCTGCATAATATGTAATACAGCCCAAACAGGATCGGTTATTGTGATGCATCTCTCTATATATAATATTCCGTATCTTGAAATACTTCACAACTATTCAAAAGTGTCGCAAGAACTATGCCATAAATTTAACAGGACAATGGAAAGTGCATTGGAACGCATCCTTTAAAAGTATAACGCGTCCCAACGTAAATATGATAATGTTATTTACAGCCTGTTTACAAAATCTTCACGAATATTTTCTTCAGTGAATGTTTTCACTTTGCGCGTGAAAATTAGATCAAAATGAAAAGAATAATCTAAAAATTTATAAATTTAGAAAGAAATAGATAACTAATTTATAGACGCTCAATCCTTCCATCAGTAAAGCGAAAATTACATACCATTTTGATTTAAAATCATAAAAATGTTACAGTATTAGGGAAAAAAAACGTTGATTAAGGAAACATTAGATTCAAATCAGCAATTTCTAATGGAATTAATCAAATGTGTCGTGGTCGGTTAATATTTTTGTTTTTGTATCCAGCAGGTCCGATATCCCGATTGTGTTCATGAACTTCCAAATAAATGGTATTCTATCGACGAGGTAGTTTTAAAAAATATTATAATTTGTATATAATAGCTGAACCTGTCGTTTTGTAAATGAATAAATTTTAGGTATGAATAAACAATTTTATAAGAAAACGTGTTAAGGTGTCCGTGCTTTTGGGAAATCGGATTTTGAAGTTTAAAATTCGTTATCAAAGAGCTAATTTTCAAAAATTGCATTATTCTCATATACACTTACAAAAAATCTGAGAAGAGGTCCGAAACTGAACATTTAGTTAGAGCGAAAAAATAGGTGCAAAAAAAATTCCAGCCAATTGGGCGACGGGACCATTCCACCTTCAAAAATGTTGGCATTTGATTATAATAAAGAAAATAAAATTTCTGATATCGCGTGAGGTGACGCGGGTAATGGCTAGTATTCAATATGATATTAACTATTCGTTGCCATGGTTACCTACATATATATATAGAAAAATTTTAGATTTCGAAAATGTAAACAAAAATGTGTTGCCATTTGTAAAAAATGCATGCTCAGTTCCGGTTGAGTTTGAAGCACAAAAAATATACCTATCTCAGTAGTTTCCGATAGTAAATCTCGAGTTTAACAAAAAAACTATTTAAATTTTTTTTGTATCTAGTAGGATACACAAATTATTCACTGTTACCACTTTCGATGAACATACTGTAGTTCAAAGTAAACTGCACAGATGGTAGCACCAGTACTGTTTACGAACGCTGGCGTTGCGACGCGACGGCCGCATAGGACGAACGGTTGACGTGATGCGTCGTTTATGGATCTTTTACTGGCACTTCACAGGGTTGTTTGCCATGAACCATTACATTTTAAGTGGGATGCGGTTTCACCACCGTTTACTGCTATAGACAACTATGAACAAATGTGTCAGAAATGTTAAAGAATTTTATAATTGTTAAATAAATATCTCAATATTTCAAATCTTACAATATTTTCTTTTTAATGTGTTATATTACATACATGTTACGTATTACTTTTCAATATTATTAATTATAGTAAATATTTCAAAAATTACACACTAAACCAAAAAGGTACCCTGTATGTAAACTATAACAGAAAATTTCATATTGTAACGACCCGAACAGGGTTAAATAAAATCTTTATCAGGAAAGTGTACAATCGGCAATAGTAATAATTTATAAAACAAAGTAATGCTTTAGAATTAGCAGTAAAATTAATGAAGTAATGTCGTCTGATAGATATTTGACAAATTTAAATACATCTTATATTCATGACGTGCTATATTATTACTTATTATTATGACATATTGTGTCGTGTGACGCCATAATGACCGACCAAACGTTGATCAGTCCCGTTTTCGGCTACACGTACAAGAAATTGAATATCTCTGTTGAATTTGGGAACTGTGAATTTCTAACAGGTAACAACATTCCTATAGGAGCTATTCTTAAACCACTCGTTTTTGACGTGATAACGTCTTATAAATTGATGAAATACCGGCTGCACGCACGAAAAAGTGTCCCGTTCCGCCTGAGCCTGAGCGTGCAAGCGAGAGCGCGGTATAAGCGATAGAGAGGCACGATCGGCCCAAGCGTCGGCTTGTACGCATTTCTCTCTCTTCTCGCGTGACGTCAGAGAGTTCATCAATGTTTCTTTATGACGTTATCACGTAAAACTATCGTCCGTAAACCGACTTTACAGACAACCAATTTTTTTTTTGGGGCGACTTATTGTAAACAACTTAAAACGCAATATATACACACAGACCATACGATAAAAACAAAGTTTTTCGTTTAGTGGAAAAGTAGGTAATGAGGCATCTAGCAATTATTGAAACATGCAGGAAATTTTGATTTACAAGAACAAAAAAAAAACGAGCATGTAAATAGATGTGCTAATAATACACAATTATATTGTTGAAAATGTCAGTTTTGTCAGAAAACAAATCTTATTATGTACAATAATTTTATGTAATTATGTTTACTGCACAATTATTTGGTAAATAAAAAAATATTTACATAATGAATTAATAAAGAAACATAATATAAGTATTTATGTTATTTTACAACGTCAATTGTTTCACATTCGCAAAAAATGCTCAAAAAACTATTTTATGTAATTAGAGATAGAGCTAAAATTATTTATAAATTTATCAGTGCACTAATCCATGAAAACTATTTGACGTCAGAGTGTCACAGTTGTAATTCGTGTTCAGTATGAATTCTTGCGTTTAGTTTATTTTTAATTATCACGTCAAAATATTTTTTATATTTATTGTATACCAGCCGATCTAGAGTTTAAATACTTTATTTGGTATTAGGTATAGTAAGTACTATCTATAATAATCTAAGTGTGTGAATCAACCACAGTTAAATGCGGTATTGGAAGGAGGGAATCTAAACTCTTTCCAAACTAGCGTCAAGATCTCCCGCCAATGATCACCATATCTAAATGTAAATAAACTAAAACCAAATTCCAATTGTTTTTAATATTCCGTTTAAATTAATAATTATTCACATTGAGCTGTTTAATTGTCATCAAAAAAGAACATCCTGTATAGTATTTTAAAATATCTTCGCTCCCTTTTGGTTTGTTTTCAGCTTTTCTGCTTTTGTATAAAAATAACAGTCTAGTGTTTGTCGTACAGTTTCAAAAATTTGTAACAAACTATCGTTTGGTAATGGTAGAGTTGAAACTAATAACAAAACTGAATTGTGAGGGTGATAATTAGAAACATCTGCGCATAATATGCAGTTGTTCATTTATATATGAGTTTCAGATAGGTAAATAGGCACTTTCAATTTGCAAGTAAAATTTTGTATATATAAAGATTATAAAGTAAAAATTTATAAAATCTTATATTTAAGCAACTCCATAAGAATAAAACAGTCTAGACAAAAGAATAGAATTCAAGACTTGAACGGACTTACAAGATTTATGCTCTTTAGCGAAACAATAATTTTTAATGTCCGTTCGATCGTCCTTTCCGTTCCTCTGGTCAGAGTTGATACATCGTTCAGCGGAGTAAAATCATATTCTGAACTTGGGGTTTTAGGGGATTCTTAAATGATTTCTTTATTTTACACTTATACGTTCCCAAAAACAATTCGGAGAAGTTATATATACCTACCATAATATTTTTTGTAAGAAATAAGTAGAATCTTACATTTAATATCTTGTTAGCAATATTTAGTCTAGGTATAAATTATTTTAAAAAAATGATTGTTAAGAAAGAATAAGACCCAAGTAATATCATCATACCAAATTATAAAAAAATGTATTCAAAGAAAGTTGATGTCTTTAAAACCAATATATTTTGTGAAAGGCTCATTGAATTCAATACGTATTTGTTTTTTTTGTTAGACTTTTCAGTAGAGCTGTGAACAATTATTTAACTGAACTTCAAGTACTAATCTTTACTCTTCTGTTAGGGAGTCAAAAGACCTAATATCCTGAACAGACGACGCTGCAGTAGCACATAATGAGCTCTGCCTTATTATAGTCTTGCAGAGCGATCTTTTCTGGTCTTCTTTTAGTGAAACTTCAGTAAATACAAATTACTGTTTATCTATTAAGCAATCGAGCTACATCAAAGTACAAAATGTTTGCTTGTTGAGTGCGCGGGTAATCTCAGGAACTACCGAACCTATTTATTTGAAAGTCTTCTTATTCGAAAATTTTATACCGGCAGATGTTATATTACGCTGACACAAAAGAGGAATGAGCAGCGAGCAAAAAATGTAACACAACTCGAAAATCTGCACACATCACACGAAACAGTAAAGTGATATGGTCATTAGTTGCTCTTGATTATTTCGTTGTCAAACCAAAATCTACGCGTGCTAAGTCAGGTTGGAAAACTAGTTTCTAATATAAGAAGCTATCATTTAATTTCTGTAAAATTGGTACCCAAAAAGCGTCTTCATAAACCAAAATGCTTATACCTATATATGATTAAAAATTTTATTTTTTATTAAAAATCACTGAAAGCGGCATCCTCCTTTCGAAAGCTATCGTATTACAGAAAATGCAACTCCTGATATATTATACGTAACTATTGTACTACGTTGATAATAAATATATTATAGAGCAGGTGCTACACGAAAATAAAATATTGTTTATGAACTCGGTACGAATACAAATCGTAAATAAAAATCCGGATGCGTCTTTTTGTCCCAAATTATTTCAAGTAGAATTCCAATACAAACGGTGTAAAAAAACAAAAACATATCTTGTTTATTTTACAGTCAATAGTCAAAATTCATTTTATAGAGTAATATTATATATTGGCTCTAACTACTATTAAGTCTTCTTTCCGATTGCAACTAATTTTTAATTTTCGTGATAAATTAAGTAACATTTTCTCAGATGCTTCAGCCAACAAAGGAAAATAAAATTATGGTATAAAATTATTTTTTTAATTTCATATTATGCGGTTAATTCCATTATTATATAACCACTAGCTACTCACTTACGTGCAGTTTGTATTGTTGAAAGTAAGTGACATACAATTTAGGAATATTAAATGGTTTAATTTAAATAATAAGGTCGTATAGTCACACAAAAAGATTTTTTTTCAGTATTTACTTGTATAGGTTTTTTCTTATATTGTATAATTACAATTGAGGTTAAATTAACTTACCGTTCCGATGTCGAAATATGGATTAAAATTAAAAAGAAGTTTTACTTCGCATTAATTAAAATATTATGCAGGCATTTCAATGAAGTTTAGTGCCTAAAAATTTCCCGAATTACTATGTTTAGAACGTATAGATGTTGCAAATGTCTGGATTCACATCCGCAACTGCGGAGTATTCGCATCATTTTTTACATTTTCAGCCGCGACTGAAACAGCTGTTGCGGAACTTCAGCGGACGCTGATGTGCGGATGTTATCGGTTCTTTGACTCTTTGGCCAGTATAGGAATTACATAGTATATTTAAGCCTTCACGAAATCGCCTTAATTCGCTGAAAAGGCAGCGACTATTCTACTTATTCAATTCTGAAATTTTGTTTTAAAGTAACGGAAATAACAACTTTCTACATAAAAATGATACAAAATTGCAATCTCAATTAAGTACATAATTTCCCGAAATATTTAATATTTCGTATCAATCAGAAGTAACATTTATTGTTAAAAATATCATTGTACTCTGAAGACTACCTATTCATTAGGTGTGCAGAATACAAATCGTGTGGACTGTGGTTACCCTGTAGGTACTATATTATGTGCAATAACAAAGAAGAGAATTATAATGACATTAGTTAAGTGTTTTAACAGCTTATATAATGTTTCTAAACGCAAACCACAATATAACGTTCAACATATTTTTTTCTAAGAATATAGTCACTAAATTATTTTGCTTTTAAATATTGTCTTTCTTTTGACATTTATTATACAAAATTGTTCAATTTATAACGAATCCTTAAAAATTACATGAAGTTTATTCTGAATATGTGGACTTTAAAAAAATGTTCTTGGGCAGGCGATTTTTTTCAGTATAGCATAGAACATATTTCAAAGCTTTGATTAACGTCTGATTAGAACTCTTCAATAAATAAAAATATCGACCAATTTTTCAGAGAATATATTGTCTGAAAAATTGGTCGATAATTTTATTTATTGAATAGAACATATTTCTCATATATTTTTCGCACTAAGTTTCCTGTAAAATTAAAAACCGCGTTAAATTAATAGACGTTGCGCATTCGCTTCGTTCGAATGTATAAATAAATTATTAAATGGTTGCGATGTGTTATCATTAGGTATAGATTGTTAATTTTACATTTCACACCACTTTTGAGATAAAATTAATTTTAATCCACCTTAGATTCACTTCAATTTTACCCGAGCTAACCGGTTGAGGCTCCTAGTATAGATCTCAACCTTCCTCAAGAAATAAGCTATTGATAAAATTCACATTCAACTCTGCAACTGAGCGAACTAGGCCGAACATTTATTATATAGGCCCTGAAGCTTTCCCCAGAAATAAAATATCGAGTGGTTAAAACCGCATTCAGATCCGTTTAGTAGTTCTGGAGTTTGGCATAGATGTAACCTGATAGATCAAAACGTTGTCAAATATATTATTTTGTTTGAGAAGTTCCTGATTTCTTATTCTTGTTATTGTCTTCTCAGTTTTGGATTGTTTTAGTCAATATGTCTCTTTATTTTCAGAATAGATAGGTAGATATATATTTTTAATAAAAGTCCACAAATATCTTTTAGCTATCAGAAAAATGAGTTTTTTTAACAAGAAAGCTCTATAAGACGTTAAAAATATGAAAAATCCTAACAGATTTTTTTCTGATATCCTTTCTTACTTACCGTTGCAGTCGCCATTAATTTAGGTTGATTCCAAGCTTCTAATACGTCATAATAAGTATATTTAGGTATAATAATACATACGTCATATTTCTGAAAGTATTTGAGATGAAACTTTCTGATAATTGCAAGATATTTTTACACAACAAAGTATTTGGTAGGTACATCCCAAATATATTATTTAGTACCTACCTATAACCTATAATACTTCAATATAGAAAATAGTTTTCTTAATGGTTCTTGAAGAAATGTCCATATTATGTTGTGTACATACGTTTACTGATTTTCTGGAGAAAAATGAAAGCAAGTAGGAGAACACAAAAGAAAGACCGGAAAATTAATAATAATGTGGGTAGTACGGAGTATCGTGGACCAGAATCTACAAGTTGTGCACAAAAAAATATCGAACAAAACAGATACGTAGGCATCTACCCATATAGTGTGTAAACTTTTGCAAAAATTATTAAAAATAAAACCAATATAGTTAGTACTTCCAGCTTTTTACTATAACCGCAGTACAGTTTTTTTCAAGTTCATTATTACCTAGAGTTATATCAAAGTTAAAATATATCGAAATGCGACATTTTCTAAATTAAAAAATCGCTAAGACTTACTAAACGATTTTTTACGTAGCAGGCATTTACGAGAAATCTTAAAAATATAAATATATAGGTGTGATGCTAATCTGCATCTTAGTACTCACTTGATAACAGATTTGGGTAAAAATTGTGAAAATTGCAGGACGACAAACATTTAACACTTAACGTTAAATTAACAATAAATAAAATAAAATAGTGGCGCATTTAAAAGTCCACAATTTCACATAAAAAAACGTCAAACTACAATTATATTTTGTAAAGTTAGCTTTCAATTATAACAAAACGTGCACCAGTTTTTTTAAAAACTAATAGAAAATTCACAATTGGTTCTGGGACAAAATAATTTGATAACAATATAATGCTACGGATGAATAGATACATTTTTATCCGAAAAAAGGATTACACTTAAAAATATATTTTCTTGTTTTATTAAAAAAAAAAACATTTTTAACCCGATTGTCTCTGCTGCGTTAATATGTAAAAAATTGCTAAGTATAACACAAAATAATATTTAAACTAAGAACAAATATCACCATACTAAAAATTTGATAAGATAAATTATAAAAATGAACAAGTAGAGCAAAAAAATATAGTTCGTTCGAGGTGAGAAGACCATCACATCATAACGTCAACACTGGGTATGATCGGCGCTCTCCAGCGTGGTGTGCGTATCCGAACCGACCACAGCTCAATATTTACGAGTTTAAAATTAGCGCTACCATGTCAATGGGTGGGGAGTCGGAACATGGCTCGCGTGCGCAATGGCTGGCGTCAGGCTTTGCCCCGCCGCTGGGCGGAGTCCGACTGTGACAGATCATTCATTCGAACCCCACTCCCGTCGGTTGCGTCGTGATTGACAGTTGGCAGAAAGCATCGGTGCGCGCAAGACCTGTGTCGCTGCTGTGTACGAACTCTGTATCTCGGGCTTTTCTATATTATGTTTTGTGTGAAGTCCTATGCCTAGATGCGCCGATCAGGCTATAACGCTACTGCATTCACGGTGTGTGTTAAACTCTCTCCTATGAGAGCCGATTCCGTTGTAGATCGGGGCGCAGTAGCAAACGCGAGCTATACTGAACTAACCCCCTCGCGGCGCGCGCGGTGAACGAGGGAAAAAACAATTGGGGGTTTTCTAGACGTCGGCATCCGTCGTTCGTTGACGCTTACGCCTGCAAGAATCGAGAGCGAGTTATATCTATCTACATCCAACCAACACGTATGTGTGCGTGTGCCGTTCACAGGGGTGGTATAGATAGATAGATAGATAGATAGAGCGAGAGAGTCCTGTCGCTGTGTCTGCTTGCCGTTTGTTATTTGTGTGTGTGTATGTGTGTGTTCGCGCGCGCGTGTATGTGACAGCAGTCGGCAGTGTGTGTACTATACACCTAGCTATACCAAACTAGTACCTACGTACGTATCATACACACCTAAAGTAAGTAGGTAGTACCCATCCATACAGTACACACTGTATAATAATATATATACATATATTATACGAATGTGTATGTGTGTGTTGTGCGCGTCCGTCGTTGCTATACCCGCCGCCGCCGTCACCACCGCCGCCGCCGCCGCCGATATCGTTATACGAACGCAACACACCTATACTACCGCTACGGCCGAGGCCGACTGCGATCCGACGTCGCCGTTGTTTTCAAGTGCACCGCCGCCACCGACTGAGTGACTGAATGACAGACGACGCCGTTGGAACTTAACAGCGACGCATCCATCAGTTCTCCAACAGCTCGTTTCAAATCATTTGACATTTTTTTCTTCTTTCATCTTCGTGACATTGTCAACAATCAACAATCGAATCGACGCCATTATTCAATCCTTCGGTCGCGCGGGAAAAGGAACTTGTTTATATTATATTGGTTATACGATTTTTAAACTTTTTAAACTTTGCATCAAGTATACGCCGCACATGCAACAATCAATCAAATCTTCTGACGTTTATAGGATTGCTATAGTTATACATATATTATTACCTACGTTTCGACAACTCGCAACCTAACCTACAAATTGTTTGTTCGTCGTGATGTGCAGGAAAGAATATTATGAATCGAAGCAGGCTTGTGTTAATTGCGAGTCTCAAACGTAAATCAGTGAGCATAATATGATGGCTATGTTCGTCGTCGAAAACGTGTGAAACAATATTGACACCGGTCGTCAATAATTTTTTTTCACCCTGGTTTTCAAAAAAAAAAAAACATTCGAAGTTCGCCGCGGTTACAAAAAATAACGATTCGACGTGCGCGCGCGGTCGTAGTGATTGGTCGGTTATGATCGCGGGAATCAGGGTGATTCGCGAATTTTCAAAATAATAACCCAACTGTTTTCGTTTTTATTTTTATACTGTTATTACATAAAATTGTTGCAACTATTCTATAAAACCAATATACCTGTATTCAGTGAAATTTGCATGAATGAAGTTTCAACGGAAAATATATTATCTTAACAGCAGCCTCCTTGTGTAAGACAAGGACGGAGAGTTGACAGTGATTTGTGGTGATTAATTAAATAATATTTTGTGTGTGTCAGTGACAATAAATAGTGTGTTAAAGTGGCCCAACACGCTGAATACCCGAATCCGGGGAGAGCTTTCATGGCTCAACCAAGGGTCAGTGCTCTATTTTACAATATTATTTTATTTAGGTTATACTTATCCTATTATTTAAAATTTTTATTCTCCAGATTTTTAAAACCACTGATAGATATTTAAGAAACGCCATGAAAATACTTCAACGTATATATCTTCTTAACTCTTTTTAAAATCGATAAAATGACGGTACCTACAAAAAAATGAAAACTGTGCTTATTCATAAATACATAATTTTTCAAATATATAAACACCGAAAAAAACATTTAAAATACGTGAAATAAATGTGCAATCATAATTTAAAAAGCCATAAAAATAGCATTTATATTATCTTGTGTAATCTATAAAACTATCGTCAAATTATTAAAATTAATAGTGAAATATAAACGAAGTCAGGGCATAAATAAAATATATATAATTAATTAATAATGTTAGAAGAATCGAAAACTAATCACATTATTAAAATTGTTATTCGATCTTTCAAAAACAGTTAGGACTTAGGCGGAAAAACTAATTTTTATTTTTATCGTTGCATTTGTTGCAATCACGGTCCTTGAAACGCGCAATAATCTTACTTCATTTCAATTTCATTTTTAAGAACCAGCATAAACGGTTATGTTTTTGAATTCAGCTAATTTATTTCCACAGTAGATATATTTATATAATTGTCGACCAATTTTTCTCAGACCAAACGATATATTGACAAAAAATTACAATTTTATTTACTTGAAGAGTTCTATTCAGACGTTAATCAAAGATTTGAATTTATATTTATATAATATATCTATAGATTTCAAAAATATTTTGAATCTGTAATCATTAGACTACAATATATCAAAATGACTAATTAGGTACATGTTACTTTTATAATACTTAATTAATACGTTTATATAGGAATATATTAATTACACCTTATTCTAAAAAATCTAAAGCAATCAATACTAATATTTATTTGATTATGTATTTTTTTTTTTTGAAATGCGACGGACATTTTATAACAGTGCTAAGTTTTAATTTTTTTTTTAATATTGAATCGAAAAATCAATCATATAGGTATAAACGTTTAGAGATTTATAAAACTGTTTTTTTTTTGGCCGGTATAATATTCTTCGTTCATAGGTACCATAAATACGTTGATAAGGCAATTCTATTTTAAAAATAAAATTTTTTTGAAAAAACCGCTTTGTTTATATAAACGTTTTGTTGTAATTCTCTTTATTCAATTGGGAATAAAGGATAAAAATACCTCACATACTACGCAGAGGTACATTGTGCGCCCAGAACAGTTGAGTTGTGTAACTGAAGCGGGGTTGAAAAAACCCCCTTACGAAACGACAAAACAACCAGCTAAAAGCAATAAACCCGTAGCAAATGTTCTGCAAAAGAGGCCTTCGGTTTTTCTGTTCTCTGTTGTAGGGAACTCGTATCTCTATACCTATACTATTTTCTGTATGGCTAACCAAAAGAAGGGAATAGGAAAGATTTCTTAGAATTGTTACTTTACAAGGACAAATACAATAGTAAACAGTTTCTTTTTATTCTCTGTAATAGGCACAAAAGTTCGTACCTTTTTTTTGGTTTTATGCAGACTTTAACTTTTAAGACATCCAATTTTGAATACTGTAAAAGTATTAAATTGTTCAACTGATTTAATAATAAGTCATTTTTACGAACTGTAAAGTTCAAGTTGTTACGTTTGGAATTAATTTGCAGACTTTTAGAAACAAAAAGTAAAAACATAACTTTTTTTAAGTAGTATTTTCGACAAAATACAGTAAACAAGAATTCATTTACTATATTATTGTAACCTTGATATAGAAAAGGTAGCTTTAAAATTGCCTATTCCACGAAAATTGCAACACTTGAACAAAACTGAAGTCAGGTAGAAGATTTATGTGTTAGAAAATTTTTAGCAGATATGTCATTCAGAGCGACCTTAGAATTTGTGGTTTTGCTATAAAAACAGTCATTAAATATTACAAAGAAATATAAAAGAGTTGCAACTTGCAACACATCCAGAATGTGTAGTTGACGTTCTGTTATAATGCTGTTCCATCGCATGTCAAATATTTTTTTGGTCATTAGGATGGGGTCGGAAATACTTCTGAATATTAATACAGTTTTCGTCATGCGATATTAGGGTGGTTCTTGTTAGAACCATACGCAGACATTCATATGGTAGGCTTACCTATGAGCCATTTCTCAATAAAAATGTTAAGTTTTATATCAGATAAAACCTAAAATCATATTCCGCCTCTTATTCCTCTACTTAATATTTAGATTATATGAATTTACAACGCGCAACGACATCTAACAGTCAGTTCCGATTCCTTATATGTACATTTTGTACTGATTTATCGACGTACTAAAAAGTGTCAAAATTAAAAATATCAAATGTTTCAGTTATAAATTACTCAGCAAATTTGAGAATATTCTAATCAAACGTACAAAATACTTCTCACTTTACAATAAAATTTGAAGACTGAAATTGACTGAATTTTAAAATTTAAATACCGAACCCTAAAATACACTTGGTGCCGATTTAAAAACAAATGTTTTTTCGACATCAGCAAATAAACTTTTAAATCTAAAAATCGAATAATTTAAAATTTGAATAGGTAAATGAAATCGTCAAAAATGTAAAATCTAGAGCCTAAATATAAATAATATTTTTCACAAAAGTATACTTATTCATTAAAAATAAATTCAGTAAATAATATAATATCAACAAAATAAAATACGTTTTTTTTAGTTGTTATTAATTTTACTTAATATTTCAGTAGCTACCTGTTTCCGACGGTTGTTGTAGATCAGTGTTATTGTACCTACTCAGAACTTTTTTCAAGTCCTTAGAAAGTTTTTATTTTTTAATTGGTAAATGAAACATATTTAACAACATTATTTTTTACGGGAAATTTTCGTTAATATACTGGTAAAATCAATCTCTTATTTTTTATGGGACCTTACGGGACCTAAGTTATTATTAAATGAGTACATATCTATGAATTAGCCAAGTCGGATTTTTGGAACAATATTTTCGTTTTCTTTTTGTGTTTGGAACCGTCGTGAAATTCAGGAAAATAAAATACTGTATATCTAACATATTTTTCTATTCTTATAAGAAAATCAGTAAAAGTACCTAATATAAGAATATGTAAAAAATATAACAAATTTTTTTTAACTTGATCCTAATTTCGTTTTGTTATAAAAATTGTTTAAACTTTAAAATTTACCAAATAAACGGTTTTTTCTCTCCTTCGAACGTATAAGCTCTCGTTGGTTAACCTGTTTTTAAAATAAAAAGTAGAGGCGCATTAAAAGAAATCAATTTTCCATCTCAATAAATAATAAATAAATGAAAAATTCAATAAAGACAGTTTTTAAACCTAGTTTAAATTGATATAGACTTTCCGACGGATACCTTAAAATAATCGGAAAACACGGGGATTTTTAATGCTCTATAATAATTTTGAATCCAATCATCACATTGTAGGCGCAGACACTATATTTAAGAAAAAATATCAAAATAAATCGGTGGATAAAAATAAGTGAATTTAAAAAAATATATATACACATGATCAACATTAAAATAAAATGGGCTTAAGAAAAGGGCATTTATTTAATATATTTTTTTAAAATACTTAATCATGCCGAAACAAAATTAAAAAGTATTCAGTTTTCTTATAATTGGTTAGTTTACTGAAGAATATTTTTGTAGCGTTTTAGTTTATTTTGAAATAATTATATTTTAATATATATGAATTTTGAAATTATTATCAAATTTTGCAGTGTAAAGGTTGAAAGAAAACTACATTAAATAAAATAAACCATTTGTAATTTTCCTTGTCGCGTAAAATATGTGAAATATTATTAAGTTTGTGCATTGATATCATTCTCTAAAAACAATGAACTATAGACATTTTCTTTAAAACTTCTCGAATGTAAAACTCGTATAGGCTCGATAAACAATAAAAACTTGAAAATGCATTAATTATTTAAACTATAGTGTTTAAGATGTCTATATTTAATGTTCAACAAGATTTTGAGATTTCGAATATATAAATGGCTCCGCACCCTAGATTTCAATCCGTTTGAAAAGTTAAAATAAAACTTTAGAAAAATGAAAATATAAACACTAAGTTGATTTTTAATACGTTTCAAATAAAATCTAATAATATGAACAAATCAAATACATTATTTTCTAAATAAAAATAAAAATTATTCATAGATAATATCTCTAAATTTAAGAGCTGATAAACATTATTATTCTCAAAATTGTTTATAGCACAAATGCGTTATAGTACCTTATATTTAACAAACTAAATGATAAAAATAAGCAAAATAAAAATTTTAAAAAATATTAATAAAGAAGTTTAAAGTGAATCACCCAAAACTTTTTAATTTATTTGGTAGAAAACATTTAAAGAGATATATTATGTACCTATTAAAATTTAAAAAAATTAATAATTAATTTGTAATATTATTTTATAACTAATAAGTATTCCAAAAATATTATAAAGTTGTTTTTATATGGAATATCATTTTCGATTTCATTGACGCCATTAAAAATTACAATTTATGATTTATTTTATAATTTATGTTGCTTTAAAAACGAATTAGAAAATGTAAATTTCTATCAATCGTCCGCGGGGACCTATGTTTGAAACAGTTTAGTGTACAGAATATCAGTTAGATATTATATGTATAGTATATTAAAACAATATGTTCCCATATTTTTACATAAACATTTATGTACCGGCAAAATTTGGAATAATTTTACATGTTATTACGTTAAAGAAAAAATTATGGGTTATAGCTTCTCTTACAGACTTCATTTTCATATATATTATAATAATATAATATGGTAATTAAACATATTTTATAAAAACATGAAATAATATATTTTTAATGAGTTTTAGGTCTCTGCCTTAAATCTTGAACGTCTCGATCGGGTTCATGTACTTTTAGCAAATTATGTAATTTTTAACAAATTCATTATAATAAAAATGCAATTGCTGTTTGATTATGTTTATTTAACTGTTTAATCTAAAATTTATATATTCAGCGATTAAAAATATTAATAACCGAATAAAAATGTTGTTAAACTAAATTTATATACTTTAAAAACTTGAGCGCGAATAGACAGAAAATTATTATCGTTATTTTTAAAATGAAATAGCAAAACTTTGCCTGGTGATCCCAACGTGCAGTAAGAACAGTAACTTTTTATACGTATTAAGGAGTTCTTTCATGCTAAATTTTACGCAATTCATCTAATATGAAAATTGAAAAAGAATTACCTATTTTAATACAAAAAAAAAAAAAACTACAGATAAATAGTAGATTGTATTTCATATACACACTCAAAATAATAAATAACAAGATTTATTAACCTAGTGCAGTGGTCAATTTCCTTCAATACTTTGCTAACACGGAAAATATCAAACTGAATATACGGCACTGAATTTAAAAAATTAAATAACAGTTTTAATATTGTGACCATGTTGTTTTGAAGCGTTTGTAACCGGATTTCTTTAACTTGATTTTAAAAAAATATTCAAAGAATGTTTCAACCGTCTTCAATCTACTCTCTAATTATATTTTTAAAAACTCCCGACAGAATGCGTTTCAATACTTTTAAAGTGGATGATATGGCATTTTTGAAGTTGTCTATATACAATCGAGAAGTTTAAGGTTGCAGGTTTGGTATTTATATTTCAACACTAACGGCTAACTTCTGCTCTCATCATAAATAGGTACCAGGTTTGAAATATCCGATAAATTATTCGGGTAGTTTCATACATTTATCGAACATTTTTTGCTTTAGTTTTAGCGTTACATAACTGAAAGTATTTTCGCGTTTGGTGTACGTAATATAAGTACGTTTTATTAGTAAACCGCGTTTATAGAAATTAAATTGTTTTACAGAATTAAATAAGAAATACGAAACACCTAATTATTTAGGAATGACATTTTTTAATAAATTGTCTTTAGACCTCCGTAATCAGAGATTTAAAAATTTAAAAAAAAACGCTTTTTAAATATCTAAGTAAAGAATGTTTTTACACGTATAAAGAATTTTTAGAAGCGAGCAATGCTCCCTAAATACTACGTTTACATATATTTTTTTTCTGACGTGTTTTTTAACAATTATTTGTATAGGTATCTAAACCAATAAATCTATCTATCTATCTATCAACAAGAAGATCAAATTTAATTGTGGTTTCCAAACAGCATAAGAAGAATTTGACCGTTTGAAACAAGTAATTATATTATTAGCGTCTGTAGCGGTCAAATTTCTACCCTGTTGTTTGAAAACCAAAATAATTTTAGTCTTCTCGTTACTCTTATTTTATTTACTCGTAATAATAACCTCGTTAACTTCACTTAGGTATTGAAATATAATTTTTCAAATCAAGAGATGTAGTACAGATGCAAAAAACTAATCGTAGCTGCCTTAACATCAATAGGTAATATAGACACTTTAGCTAGTAACAAACCTGTAACGGTTCAATAGGCACATCATTTGAATCGGTTGTTGACGATCTGATCAGCCTGATACAGTGTAACCAGTGACGCACGTGCTATACAAACTAAAGTTATGAAAAAAAGTTCTATTACTTTGATATAGAATAAAAAAAGTTTAAATCTCATTTTAAAATTTTCTTCCGATGATACCTACCTACTCAAAGAAAATATATTTAAATATCTCAAGTTGGATATAACCAGTAATTTATTTTTTATTACAATAGCAACTTTAGAGAACAATATACCTATATATTCCTCCAAAAATGACATACGGTTTATAATAAATTGATGATTTTTTTTTAAATTTGTAGCGTATTATTGTTTTTAAAATCAATATTTTTTAAATCTTGTTACATACTTATACAACCGACATTTCTATAAAATTTTGTTTTACCTTTTTACTTAATATAACTCCTAGTTCATCGATAAAAAATATTATTAATTAAAAAAAAATTGCTTAAAAATATATCAATTTATCATAACTAATATAAAGTTATTTATAATAATAGGGACTTCTTTATCAAAATTTCATAAATCAGTAAGAACTATTATAATAAAACGGTTGAACATTATTGTATGTAGCCTTAAAGTTTCACAAAAATGTCTTACGTTTATTATTATTTCGTTATTCCTAGGATATATTATGTGCGCCACTGACTAATGATCTGATCAATACATTAGGTACGTGTACAAATGCTTATGGCTGTTTTTTTTGTAACATTTCAAATCATACACCGTCATCCGACCATATTATATACCGACCTAAGTATCTACACATAGGTACCAAGATTTTATATATTGTGTCCAAATATTTTTTGCTTCAAGTGACTTTAAGCAGATTTATTGAAGATGAAAAGAATTGGAAATATATTTGTTCATATGTCTAAAAATCATTATCATCCTAGAAATACTTAACATAGCTGTCGAACTAATTTATAATTTTGATAAGTTTCCATTGAAGATTTTTATGGAATTATTTTTAAAGAAAAAATATTTTTTTCTTTTTTAAATAAATATAACTATACTATCTAGCAAATTAATATTTAATATTTAAAACTGATTGAGTTAAGGAGACGATCTCATTTAAAACAACGCAACCTGATACATTTATTTTACGTTTGGAGGCTGTTGTCGTAACATATATATTTAAAAAATTAAGATTTAAATAAATTCTGAATATATAATAAAGTCAATTAAAAATGTAAATATTTATTATTAAACCATTCTTTAAATTTAATTATTAATGAACGCTATTTTAAATTCATAGCTAACAAATTTTTATATTAATTATTCGTGAATAATTGAAATTGTGTATATATTTCTGTTTTGGTTAAAATATGTAATAATTATTTCCTTATAAAAATTTAAAGCGATTTTGTGTGTATCTTAAAATTTGATTTTTATCTAAATTTATTTTTAAAGTTTTCTTTATTTGAGAATATTTTAGTTGTAAAAATGTCATGGCGTTTCTTATATAAATAATGTAGATACTTATTATTCTTGATATTTAATTTATAAATCGTATTGATACAATTTTTGAAATCTCAAATTATGAGAATTAGTAACTATATATACGCTCTTAGAATTCAGGAATTCACGAGCTTAACTCGTGAGATGAGTTTTCCGTACCATTCCGTTTTCCGTGAGACCTTTATTACTTAGAATTTTCGTTTACGTTTTTCTGTAAAATATGAGTGAGGCCCTATATTCGCTATAATTTTATCCAAAATTGTAGGCTCGGTAGTTTCGGGAATAAGGGGGAGATGCTTGATTTGTGTATATTTTCTTTAATTATAAACTATATACATTTTAAAATTATAAAAAATATAAGTCTGTATTTCTCATAACGAGCCGTTTCATTTGATACGTTATGTAATTATTTTATTCTAATTTACCCGTTAAGTCACAAAATCAAAATTCTTTTATTTACGCTATACGTCCGTGATTATGTTGTCTAATTCTATATACATTATATATATACTCAATTTTAACTTTTTTGGCCCACTAGATTCTGAAAAATTGACGACAGACACAAGAGACTTCCTATAAGAGTGTACAGAACTCTAAATAATTTTATAAATTGACAGTGGCTGTAGATTAAAATTCCAAATTACTGGGCGATATTTGTATTTCGTTTAAAATAGATCATTGTTGTTGAAACGAAGAAACTTATTTTACCAAAGATGTCCATTTTTTTGCACATTTGCAAAAAAAAACAAAACTCAATGGCCATCAAATTTGGTCAATCATTTCGGCTTTCAAAAATGTTATGCTAATGTATCATTTACTAATTTCAAGTAATTTTTTGGAGCAACAGATGCTATTTGTTCATTGTCAACATTACCGTCAAAAATTGTATTAAAATATAAGGCATTAATTGTAAATTTTGGGCAACAATAGATAAAGTTATTTATTATAGAAATATGTAGTTCACAGACAGTGTTCGTCGTTTATAGAAAAGTATTTACTAAAAATTTATTTGACATATTATTTAAATTGTAAAGTTGTAGAACTAAAATTGATTTTTTAAATTTGAATAAACTTTTCTTTTATTGTATAGTAAAAAACTGAATAGGTGTATTAAACAATTACTCCCACATAATTTCATTCCATTTGCAGTTATGTGGGTGTTGTTATTTTTTTTAGCAGTTATAGTTTCAATTATGCATTATTATTACAAATGAATATACCATAAATTATTATATTATAATTAATTTTGTATTGAGTACTACTTATGTATCTTGTATGTCACACTCCTTGTAATAAGTATGCAAAGATGCCGTAGTCTCCGAAATATTTATCTGTGTCTACGATAAAATTCATTATTATCAGTAGCCAGAATTTTGTTACTAATATTTTTTTTTTCTGTAGATAATTCTTTGATTAATAATATTATTTTAATATCTTAGTTTTTTATTCCGATTAGATTATGTGGTGAATCAATTTCGGCGTTGAAATACAATAAAAATTTGTTTTAAATATGTTTATTAAAAATTTTATTGAATTTATATACGATTATTTTTGAAGATAACCCCGTCAAACCCTATATATTCGTAAATGGAATGAAATTATCTACAAGATAGCGGTAAATCAACTAAGTCTCTACTCTCTATATAGATCAGAGAGATAACAGTAATTTTTTTCTTAAAAAAACCGTAGATATTTTTTAGAAATTACGGGTAAAATTTTTTATTCTTTTAACCATGTATAAATAAATTGTTGTAAAATTTTAAAGAAAAACGAAATTAACCTTTATACAATGCAATTACAACACAATAATACACGTACCTATACTACGGTTCTGGAATAGCAGACAGTGACTCATAATTAGATTGCGGTTCGCTTAATAGAGCGGCATAGGATTGAAACAGTATAAAGCATAGATACCCGTCTCACGCATAAAACTGTGCCGCTTGTATTATATTGTGAAGTTTAAGCGTACTATACTCTCTGCCTGGAACTGAGAATAAAATGAAATAGTCATGTAAGTACCTATAAAGTATCGTATGTAAAGTTTAATTGCGTTTATGTCGAAATTTTACTCCATTTACTCATAGTTGAAAAGAGAATAAAATTTTTTAGCAGGATAACTAAAGAAATATCTATGGTTCTATTAAAAAAAAATTGTCTGTTGTCTTTCTGGTTATATAAAGATTGTTGATGATACAGCGCCATCTTGTAAAGAATTTTATCCAATTGATGCATTATATTAGGATTTGACGGGGTTATTTTGAAAAATAAGCGAGGTGCAGGCCTGGGGTGTAATGTGTGGGACACTCTACGTTCAGTATGTTATAACGATCGACTTAATTTCTAAAAGATTGAAATTTGTCATATAATTTTCAAACGCACTGTCTGAACTACACTGTACGTAAATATTGCACTTGGGTTTGAACTATTTGAAAAGGTGAAAAAGGCTATTACCAAAATTATTTTCAGATCTAAAATCTTAAAGTGATGATAATATATCTTTTTTACAGTGGTATTAATGTAATTTAATAGTGAAAGAATTAAGACATAATTCAGAATTGATTTGATGTGTTAACGTTGGCAATATTATTCGATAAAAATGAAAATGAGGTCCATTTTTACATGATGCATGTAATCCCCAAATATCTAAAAATCTGATTTCCACCTTGAATGTTCACTAATTTTATTTTAAAAACGAAAAGAACAAATTTAAAACATTTTAATGTAAAATCTACCTGAGATGGGTTGAAAAAATGTTTCTTTCCAAAGTAAAAAAATATAGTTTAAAAAAAACTAAAAAACACGCTTTATATCGGACTAAAAAGTAAAAAATAATTGTTTTAAAATAAGCTTAAAAAGCGTGGGGCGCTTTGTTCCACATTTTCGTACATCGAGCGCCCAACGCTTTTTAAGCTTATTTTAAAACAATTATTTTTTACTTTTTAGTCCGATATAAAGCGTGTTTTTTAGTTTTTTTTAAACTATATTTTATTTTTCACTTTTTAGTTTGAGGATCTATAAAAGAATTTATTAATCCTGGGGGTCCTAATAAGGATAATGGGAAACTGTTATCAAATTATTGCATTGTCATCGGTCCTTGATACGTATGCAAAGTTTCAAATTAATCAGACTTCGGGAAATTGGTGAAAATTATGCTCAAAGATTCCGTTACGGACATACATACATAGTTACAACCCAAACTAATATAAAGCGTTTAATAATAAGGATAATGGGAAACTGTTATCAAATTATTGCATTGTCATCGGTCCTTGATACGTATGCAAAGTTTCAAATTAATCAGACTTCGGGAAATTGGTGAAAATAAAGCGTTTACTACAGAGGATCTATAAAAGAATTTATTAATCCTGGGGGTCCTAATAAGGATAATGGGAAACTGTTATCAAATTATTGCATTGTCATCGGTCCTTGATACGTATGCAAAGTTTCAAATTAATCAGACTTCGGGAAATTGGTGAAAATTATGCTCAAAGATTCCGTTACGGACATACATACATAGTTAGTTACATACATACATAGTTAGTTACAACCCAAACTAATATAAAGCGTTTAAAAATTCTTCTCAAATGCGGAACTAGAATATACAGAATATACATTTAGTAATTGGTAATTTTTCTTGACATATTATTGTATATCCAGCTTTATGTTATATTAGTTATAGTTTAAGAATTGTATAATTTATAAATTGATGACATAATTTGTATGCCAAATGAAATACCTTTTATTTATAATAAATCACTTCAGTTTAAAACCTCAATCATTGAACTTTAAAATACAATACATATATTTTTTTTAACTTATTTGAGATCACTGACTAGTAGGACTATGTTGACCTAGTACCAGTTCATATTTTCAATTTATTAATTATAAAATTAATGTATACTTTCACCGTTTCTATAAAATTAGAACCTAGGAATAGAATAACTGCATGGAAATACCAAAATAGTTAACAACGGTATCTATTCTTATGATAGCTGGAGTATTCTTAAGCTCATAATTTTAATTTTTGTTTTGATGACGTCGGCGTTGTTTTGTTTCAGTATGATGACGGCATACATACGGGCTATATGGACGCGGGCAGCGGAGGCGGGGCCGGTGGCGGTGCGGCCGGCATGTACGACCCGCACCGATCCGCGATGTCCGGCGCCGCACATCATTCGCCTCACATGAACCATGCGGCGGCGGCGGCCGCTGCTGCTGCTGCCGCCGCCGCTGCGGCCATGCATCCCGTCTACCATGCGGCCGCAGCGACCGGTAACCACGTGTCGCCCGGCGTCGCAAACCACGTCATGGGGACGGGCGTTCCCGACGTGCACAAACGCGACAAGGATGCTATCTATGGGTGAGTGATTAAAACGCTTTTTTTATATTCGCACCGATCAGAGGTGAAACAAGCTAGCCATTATATTAAAAATGAAAATCCGCGCGATTGCGTTGTAAAGATGATAAAGAATTAGAATAATATACACAGGGAAATTAACATTGGGAAAAAATGACTGGATCAGAGTGAGCCTTGAAATCTTGTTTTTCAATTTGACAGATAATATTCTTTTGCAAAATGAATGTGTATACTACCGAAGAAAATATTCAAATGATTACAACATAATCGGACTTTTTTTATTAATGGGACATCAAATTCCCAAAAATACTTAAATATGGTGCGAGATCAAATATCTCCGCCTATTCGTGTTGAACCTAAAGACAATGGGTCACTGATTTACCAACGCGCATACGTCAGACCAGTCAGACAATTTTTGAATGAAATGTTTCCAAACAGATGGAGTTGTTTTTTTGTTTTATTTTTGTACAAAAAAATTAAAATAATGATTTATAAGAGCTTTTTATTATTAGAAAAGCCAAGAAAAATAAAAATAAATCAAAATAAAATAGAAATCCTCAAGATTACCACGATAATTCAATAGAAATAACAATTAATTCAGTCATGGCTAACTCTGATCCAAGTATTTTTTCCCAATGCTAATTTCCCTATGTGCACCTTACGCGTTTACATACTGTATATTAAAAAAACTAATGAAAACCAATAAAATGGTAAAAAGCAACTGTGATAAAGCTTTAATTTAGAGGTTTAGTTTAAATCTGTAATACCTTCAAATATCCATTATTATTTATTTGCGAACACACTTAACATACGCAAACGCAAAACTGTATAATAATAATAAGAAGATTTAGAGCTACAGTTTACTAATATAGCTCAATAAGAACATAGGTGTATTGTGTCAGTGAAAATTATTTAATTAATGAGCCATGAGTAGTAAAGATTTTGTGATAGTTTTAAATCAGTAATTTTCGAATGTTTATTTTATTTTGATAATTTCATTTATTTACAAAATTTTAAATTGCATAGAGTAAAAGGACTTAAGAGTTAGGTATGATGATTGCACCCAAAAATTATTTATAACTTGTTATATATTTCAATAATATTATGTTTATCCCCCAAAGTCTGTTTATTCTCCGTGGCTGTAATATCTATTATATTGTACATCTGGACTTCCATACTCACTGTAATATGTTGTGAAAACAGCTGATAATTTATTTACTATGGGTCACGAAATAATAGATGATTTTTAACTTAAACAGTAAATGTTGTTTTTAGGCATAACAATTTTAAAATTAATTAAGTTCAACATATATTTCGTTTATATTTAAGATTAATACTAAAATGTTTTAATTTTGCAATTAAATTAACAGATATATTTCTAGGTGTATTCTGTCCTATTCCAGTAAAAAAGATAGATATATAAATATAATTCAATTCTTTATTAAATACACAATTAGATTTTGAAGTTATACATTTTTAACCTATATTATGCTTTTCATTTTCAAACAAGTTTTTTTCTAAAATCTACTCTATAAAATGTTATATCGTCTGTTTTTCTTTTTCAGTCACCCTCTTTTCCCACTGTTGGCATTAATATTTGAAAAATGTGAATTGGCAACGTGTACACCTCGTGAACCTGGTGTTGCTGGGGGTGATGTTTGTTCGTCAGAGTCTTTCAACGAAGATATTGCAGTATTTTCAAAACAGGTAAGATTGTGTTTTCTTTTTAACCAAATTTTTTATTTGTAATTTTATCAGAAATAAAAGAGACATAGGCGTCGCTACATAGGGCGCAAAGATGCATTTTTGCTCCACAAGAATGCGCAGTTACTAGCCTCCAATCTATTGTTTTACTGATGAAAAATTTAGTAGGGAGATTTTAGATTATTTACTTTGTAGACTATATCAAATTAGCTAGGTACCTAGTATATGTAAATTAGTAGGTATTAGATATTTAAAAAAAAAAACCTTTACGCACGGTTGAAGTAAAACATGTCAACAATACATTCTTGTTAGGTGTACTGTTTTATTTATATGTACATACAGATACATATCAATAAACAGACAAAAAACGACGAAAACTGGACATTCGCTCCAAGATTCTTTAAAACTTTACAATTACAAACTGATTTACGATTTTATTTGTTTGTATTCTTTCAACAAACTTCTGTATAATTCATTAAAAAAAACAACTCTCGCAGTATGTGGGCTCTATACTCCGTCGCTATAAGTATACATACATGATTTTTTTATTATGTATAGATACGCTATACTGCATAAGCGGAATTAGAAGGCTTCGCGAAAATCTCACATTTGTTCGTAGCGCCAACACACCGAGTATAGCCTTTAAATGAAATTCGCATAAAGAGTCTAAAGAATTTTTACTTCAAAAAATTCCAAATTTTGGGTTCATACTCTGACCATACGCTGTGTTCTATTTTGGGTGATGATTTATGAATTGATTCCTCATATCTATACATCAGTCAATATTATTTTATACGCACATACCACATTACAAGATTTGAACTGTAGTTTTTTATTCGATAAATATTTGTAAATATAATTGTGTAACATATATTTTTGGCATTTTCAAAGCGTGAAATTGTGTCCTCAGTTGTATTTTATCAATAAAATGAGTGTTTGTACAGACGTTGATATACAGTAGGTTACTACACAAATAACTGTTTAAACATTTGTGATAAGGAAGAGCTACAAAAAATAATTAAATCCCTTTTAGAATGTCTTCATTCCCTAACAGTAACTTTGAAAACTTTGAGGAAATTTTTCCTTAACCGTTAAAATATACAAATACAAAAAATATTACTTTTTTTAATTTTATAACTTTAATTTCAAATATTGCGCAAAAGGTAGATGGCAAAAAATAAAAAAATTGTCGCGAATGGAATACAAACCGAATTGTATTTTATAGAATTTTTTTTTAATTTTTAATATTCCAGAATGGCAGTTACACGCGTAATTGTATTCGCTACTTTAATATAAATATTGTCGTTATCATTTATCAGTTATCATTATACACTTACATGCAGATAAACAACATAAAACATGTGTAAAATACATCGGTATCAATATGTTTCGAAGTACTCACACTATAGCTACCTAGTCCGTACTGTCTGCATACTACTGCATGACCCTTGATATTTATTTGCAAACGATCTGTTTGCCTTAGTGGCGCATAATTGACACCGGGTTTGACTTTTTTATTTAAAAAAAAAAAATTCAAATACCAATTAGTGTAACTAAATATTCGTTATTTGGGTTTTTAATATTTTCGAGGACCCATTCTAAGATTTTGTTACTCTTTAAACGTTTCCTCTTTAGGCGCTCGAATATTTAATTTCACCACTGCATCTTCTCGACGTCTAACCAGTGACTTTTCCACTGTGCATAGACTTGGTTTCATCACTATTGATTACATTAGGAGCCCCTTTTTTATGAAAAATTACAAAGGCATTTCGTTGACGTTATAAAGTTCAATTAATTATTATTATAAATGCTGTAATCTAATAATACGGTGATCACATTAGGAACAGTTTGAAATTCAGTTTTAGGTCTATGTAAAATCAAACGGAACGAATTTACTTATTTTCAAAAAAAAAAAAAATAAGAACCCGAATGCACAAAAAATGAAACTAATAACTAAAAAGAAGACAACAAGTCGGGAAACCTCAACACGCAGCAGATGGGGATCTATTTGTTTTTGAATAAGTCCCCACATACTGCATGATGATTGTTGGGGTTATCCGATTTGTTTTCTTCTATTTAGTTATTAGGTTCATTTTTGTGCAGTCGAGTTATTATTTTTTTCTAATAATAAGTTTTTATTTTCTTCCTTTTAGTTATGTAGTCATTTTTATACATTCGAGTTTTTTCTTTTTTTATATTCTTGTGTAATTTATTTTGAATTAGAAATTTACCAGCTCATATTTATAATGACATCTTTTTTTATTCCCCCCTCTTTTTTTGAACCGTAAAAGCCATATTTAAATATTAAACCGTATGTTATTCCTACAATTAAAACGAATGTAAATGACACCTCATATGTTAAGGCTACAGAGGTGCCAAGGAAATAGCCATGCATACATTTTTGCACTCGAAAAACATTACCCTCCTTCTGGGGCAGCCGGGTAAAAATCACACAATACCGTTAGAGTCAAAAATAATAAATCATTATATGCAACTGATGATTGTGTATTATGGTCTAACCATAGACACCATTATAATCAATAAAGAATGATAATGACTCCTTGTATAAAAGCCAATCAAGACTAAATTAATGTGTGCTTTTTTTTATTAACTCTAGCAGTAGAAAATACCTACCTCTAATAATAATTAGTAGTTCCATTATAAATTTACATTTAAAATTTCTGCTCGAAATTTCAGCATTAAAAATTAACACCATAAAAATGAAATCTTCTTTAATATCTTTTTTCGCTTCTATATGTGCCAATTAGCAATTCGTGGCAATTTAACAATGACAAATAGTTATTGTTTTAATACTATAAATAAAATGATGCTCACGGAGGTAAAAAATTCTGATTCACTCGGCTGGAAAACGCTCAAATGAAACGAAGTATAATAATAATTAATTAGTTAATAAAAAAATATTGAATGCTTTATTAAATAGATATCACAATGTCGGTTTACAATTCATAATGTGTTCAAGTTATTTTGCAATTACAAAGTCATAGCAATACATCATGACAACTTGGATAGCCATTGTGCTCACATGTGAATGTACTTTTAGTATAGCTATATATAGCTGATATCGAAATACAAAAAAATAATGCGCGAAGATGGCTGATAAATTTCTATATAAACAAGAATTATAAATTCGTCTCGATTCTAAACAAAGACATAAAAATACTAGCCATGTTAATGTTAGAGAAGTTCCGTGCCTTCATGGTTTCAAGGATGGCCAATTCGTGAATAATGATTAATACATGCTTTCATTCATAGAAAAAAATTTATATCACTGAAAATTTCGAAAAAAAATCTGGAAATATATTTATTGCAAATTATTTGGCTGGCAAAACAATTAATAAATCCATTTATGCTTTGATGCTATCCTATATTATTTATTTAATTAGAGGACGTCTTATTTTATATTCTAAAACTCACTCTTCCAGTAGTGTTAAGTAAGCGTCTTGAGTTTGTTATACCCCTGTAAAAAATAACAAGATCAGTAAGAATTTAAATGAGTTTGGGACAGTTCAATGGGCCCCTTTGTAGACCTAAATGCAGCAAGATTTCTTCTCTTCTGTACCATCTATGCATCAAACGCTTACAGTAACTTCTTTTGGTTGTTCCACTATGTTCTTATAAGAAGTTTGTGAGGGATTCTGATGATCTGTCTCACGCTTAAATAAAAGTGCAAATAAATATCAGGACAAGTCAGTGACACAAATATTTTCTTTACAAATGCATCTTCATCAACACCACATTGAAGTATTTTTAATTACTTGGTGACGAATTAGTAATTAACGGCTTTCTGAATTATAAATTAACACAATAATGTGAAACGTGTTTTGAAATATAAAACAGATACCTGCACTATCTACTCTCTACTCTAACGTTTGTGTAGTATTATAGTGTTGTTGTAACTGTTGTGTAGATTTTTAACTGTCTCTCCGTTATAGATCTGGTTTTGCAAAAGTTCTAGTTTATAAAATCGTAGCTACATGTGGTACGCAACATTTATATGTGTAGACGTTATGTATATTTCTGTTTTATTTAGTGCATGTCAACTAACAAGTTTGGATCAAGGTACCTTTGGTCTGCAGAAATGGCTTTTTTACCATTGAGTAAAAATATGGTGGCAGAAAAATTAACGGATAAAAGTGTAAAAGGGATCAGAGCCGATAATAATATAATTTTTATTAGATTTTGTCAAAAGGTAACTTGATCTAGATTTGTTTAAAAAGTCGCGTAAAGAAACGGAATATTTTGATTTGACCTTCGCAGATAAACAATAAATTTGGTACTCTATTGAAACTATTCTCTTTTTAATAACTCGTAAATGGCAACACCTCTATATGTTTGTGTGGAAGACTATAGTTGTTCTGTATGAAATGTGTTCGGAATAACTCTTATTAATGGTAATGATATGTTAATCCGTTCCTCTAAAGACAGTCACGGCGTTCTGAGCAATATTCGTTCCCGTTAAAATTGAATTCACATATAATGTTATCTGTATTCAGTGATGTGCTCGGAAGACGTGTTGCAATAAATTCAAGCTTAATTAAATTAATGCAATTTTCTAAAATTCTATTTACAGTTACTGATTTGAGACACAATCTTACTTATGGTGTAATGATGCTCATTATTTTATATTATAAAAGAAAACCCTTGCATTTGTACGAGTCATTATTATATCGACATTAAAGAAACAGATTTACAAGTTACAATGTTTATTAAATATTTTACACGATTTATATTTTTGTCAAAATACTTTTTCTTAAATCGGACAAGGGGAAATCTTAAATCAGACCCCCACAAGGAGCGTCGGATTCTTACCGATTAAAACCCCATCCTCCTCACATCGCTCATCACACTGAAAACCTGCTGTTCAGTGTTCCGTTAATATTACTACGTCTGTCTGAACTCTAGGTGAGGTCAGTAATATAATAATTGATCAACGTAAGCGACTTGGGAAACTCAATGTCTTCATTTAGTTCTCATTATGTTTATTCATATTTTGATCAATTTAAGATGACTCTGTAGCGTAATAAAAATGACAGAATACAACTTTTCAACTTATAATTTGTAATTTCGGTTCCAAATGGAAAGCTTCTGGTACGCCACTGTGAACATTTACAAATTTTTGCTGTAATAAATGTGACACAGATATTTAAATTTTGAAATAGATGACTCAACCATTTCAGTACGTCATTTTTATTAAATTTCAATATTATTATAATATTAATCTGCTTGAATAATAATAACGATGAAAAAATATGTTATCACTTCAATGATGCAATAAATAAAACCAGTTTTTTTTTATTAGAAAGGGAAATTTTTATAAATGTTCAAATGCTAACTAGCAAATAAATAATGGTTTTCATCCGTGAGAAAAAACATTTTATAATTTTACAATTTTATTGAATTAAACGGTTTTGCAATAAAATGAATCCGTAATAATTTGTACGATATATTTTTGATATATTGTCAACGATTTATTAATTTTTTGTTGTATTGTATATTTATGAATTTATAAACAATATTAATAAGAACTTATTTAAAAAAAACATGAAAATTAAAAACACTCATCAAGGAACAAAAAACTAACCGAAACATTAACAACTGAGCAGCATCGTAATGAACGTTATGTTTTTGTTTCGAACCAGTTTCTCAACTATTATAGTAGTGCAATATAACAAAACACTGCGCGTCCATATCGATTAATCTGTTCAACGTTGGCGGCATATTTTTTACTATTAATTTATTCGCGTTTATATATTTTATATTTTAGCATTTGATGTTATACATAAATATGCATGTTTCGTTTGTTTCACAGACTTACAAAAAAAGTTAACTACCGATGCTGATTTAAAGCAATAGAGATTATAGGTACAGTGTGTACGATTAGTTATCAGTATATAATTAAATACTTTCTATCAACTCACGTCAACATTTTCTTTTTTTAGTTTCTGTGAAAGATATTTTGCTATGAAAATATTGGTTCAAAACAATTTGAATTATGAATTTATAAATAAGTGCAATCTTTAAAAGTGGATTAATAATAATTAAATTCCGGGAACGAGAGGTCTATCAATTCATTCATAAAAATTTAAGCTTTAATTTATAATTGTATAATATTATAATATTCAAGTAAAGCAATGCCTTAGCGTTTAATATTTCAGAAGGGTAAATTGATGAAAATAAAAACCTACATAAATCAAACGACATATACTTATAATGTTCTTTTTAATAAACCACGTGCATGCCTGTTATATGTATTTGTAGCAGTTTTAACAAATTCGGTGTTTGGAATGTCAGGAATTCGAATAAAAATATTTTTCGTTATTTCCCTATACTTGATAGGTTCAGAAAATGGCATGATATTTGATATTCATATTTGGATTAGACATGATGATAATCAATTGGTTTAGAAAGAAATAGATTTGGCACATGCAATGCTGTGCTATAAAGAGGAAATTTTATAATAGTAATGAGCAAGAAAAATTATTGTAAAATAGGTTTTTAAATCATAGGTTTCAAAATACCCCTAACAAATCAGACAATAGTAGGTATATACATATTTCGTATCTATCAAAAAATATATTAATAATCACCCGTTTTCTTTTATGAAGTGATTTGATTTATCCATTGACTTTTAACTAAAGCTTTAAAACGAAAAGAAAATACTTCTTGATATTTTGGCGTGATACGATTTGTATTCTGTAAGTATTTATTCAATAAACAATAATTATTAATGTTATCCTTTAGTCATAATATAAAGAAATTATACAACGGTCTGCTTCATAATTAACATTTGCCGATATTAAAATTAAACTTTTATTTACACATTTGGTTACATAAAAATGTCAATATCAATTGATAATAAAAATAATATACATTTATACACAATACACGTGTTGCGTACATTGATCATTTTATATCAGTTACACTTCTTATTATATAAATTCATTTAAATACTAAATATGAAATGAACACTTGAATTAATGCATAGATGCGAAAAATTGCTATTCTTAGTCCTCTTCTGTATTCTCGTTGTTTGTCATGTTTGTAATTACGAAATTTGTTACGTAAGTTATATAATATATACAATCGCTGCTATATTTATTCTTTGTTTTTTTAAATCGCAAAAGTTATTGGCCTTACAGCTATCCTTTGAACTGAATTTATTAATTTTTGTCTATTGGATTTGTAGATATTAAAATATTATCCGAATCGCTGACCTTTTTTTAGAATTATTATTGTAACAAAATGTGTAGGGTAGGACGGGGGAATGGCGTTCACTTAAGGAAAACATGGTGTATTTTTTAAATTATTTAATATAAATCAAAATTAAGAAGAGTAACAAAGTCTTTAATTATCGAGTAATCAACAATTTAACAACAAAAGCATATATCTTTCACCTACTAGTAGTAGGAAAACATTATTAAAAAAACATGTTTGAGCGGCATTGCCCCTGACTTTGGGTAATGCCGCTCAGGGTCTCATAAAGTAGTGTCCCCAATCCAATCCGGCTGTTTTACTGCTTTGATCATAATTGTTTTTGATATTGTTGCGCTCAGCAAATTTATAAACAAGTTTACGCAAATCTGCAACACTGAGTCCATAGTATAGCGAGCCCAGCAACTTAACTTGTTCAGCACCTAATTAAAAATTAGATCAGCGCGGCCGCAAACAAAGAAACGCTCTTCACGGTAGCATGACGCGAGCTGACTGTCCGTTTGCATCGCTGTCTATTAGAGGCCCCCTCCCCTCGCGCTTCACGCGACGTGACGTGTTGCTACGTTCCTTTTTGACAGAGTTACAGAGGTGAGCGCCATTACCCAGTGAGCGCCATTCCCCCTCTCTCCCCTACCTATATGAAAACTGTTGCAGTTTTCTGATCAAAGAACTATAAAAATTATGCTGTTGATGAACTCAAAGAAAAAAGTTCTTTTGCTTTAGAGTTCCCGTTTCAAAAACTTACATGTAGTCGCAATGTTTTAGAATTTTACAAAAGTCATTTAGATGTTGAATTCAAATTCGTCAAGATATGATATTTTTTTACTCCCATGATTTTTTGTGCCATTCTGAAATATCTCTGAACATATGAGGCAGAGCTAAAGATTGCCCAAACCGTTAAGTAATGTTTCGATAAAGAATTATCTAGAGCAGTCTCTAGGCACACATGGCCTATGTTGATGGAAAATAAAAAAATGTTTGGGTGTTTGGTGTACAAGCTTGGCTAGAAACATTCGTCACAGTAGTCCTTTTTTAGGGTGAGATATTTAATAAAAGAGAAATAGTCGATTGTCAATATTTTTGAAGTTTAAATGATTCTGTCGCCCAAACGGCCAGGATTTTTTTCGGATAACCTACTTTCTTAATATGTATGGAGTTATAAGCTATTGTTGAGTTTTTTTTACTAACCTACTGTTGCAGTTTGTAAAATTATATTTTGTGTTCTAATACGACTTTTGAAAATTTAGTATCAAGGGATAGCTGTGAACTTATACAGTCATGTATGGTTGCTAATAATTTTTTCAAGGTCACATTATACACATTATTTTTACCCGATTCTATAAAAGAAGGGTTATGATTTTGGCAATCTATGTATGACTTATACGTATAATTAGTTTATTACCTTGTATAGCCAAATCTACTGGGCCGATTTTCATAATCGAGGTGTCATTCAGTTTTTTTTATATTGGCTGTCTAGGTTGTTAACGTTTATAAATAAAAATAAATCAGAACGGACTTTTTACAATTAGTGTTCGTTCGTGCGCCTGACATTGTATGTTTATTATCTTGCTAGAAAAAAAATCAATAAAAATTAAGTCGTTAATTATTATTATGGATTGGTTTATATTATCATCATGGTTAATAATAAAACAACAATGAGTAACCAATTTATGTTGTGAAGTTAAATAATTTTAAGTATTAACGCTTAATTAACAGAGCTATGTTAAAACGGGACAAAGAATGAGTGCATCCAAAGGGTTTATCACTTATATATAGGATATTAAAGATTAGCTCAATCTGCAGCCCCTATAATGTTAATTTCAAATAGTTTATGTGTTATTTGGTAGAAATAAGTTATTGATTTAATTTATTTAACAAAACACACAACTCGAAAAAATAAAGTGAAGCCTATAATTTATTGCAGTTTTTTTATAGAAAACTCAATTAATAGTTCATATTCCTGAAATAAATATATCATCTGATCCTTGATACTGAAAAAATTAATATTTTAAAATTGTTGATAGTAGTCGCAATGTTCATATATATATCATAATGACACCAGTTAGATTCTGATATGAAAATATTGAATGTTTTGGTTTGAGAGATAATTAAAAGTAGTGCAAATTTCAAGCTACATATATCACAATTTATTTTTGCGAAAACGTCCATATTCCAAAGAAAAAAGTACATTTGTCTGAACGTGCGGTACCTAAATATTGCACGGTACCCTTTAACACATGAAAATATCACGCTGCGATAGGCCGATTATGGTTTCAGCGTCGTCTTTTGTTAAACATAACACTACCGTTGCTCATTTTAACTTGAATGCATGCAGTTCTGTTTATTGAACGAAATATTCCGGAATATAATACACGTCATAATATTCAGCTCACCCAGGGTTCAGTTTCCGATATTAGCTTTAATTTTTTACATTATTTGTCGCGTTTTCTTTTTTTAAAGGAACGATTGTGTGGCATTATTCTCACGCAGAGACGAATAAGGGCGAATTAGAATTATTAAGAGACCGTGCTGTGAAGCGTAAAAAAAAGGATTGCGCATTTAGTTAATTTTAGGGCGATTGTGCTCTTTTATTTAGGGTCAACAAATATGTCTTTAAAAGTTAAAATATGCTAAAACGGGATTCAGAAATTACAAAGTAATTAACGAGAAATAATTGCCTAAAAATTGATTTTGACATTTTGTTCGCTCGTTTACATTAAAATTTTGCATCTCTAACAATTTCAAAATACTGTTTTAAGAGGAAAAGGAAAATTTATGTTTCTGCTGTGGTGATGAATAAGTTCAGCATAATAAGCATTCATCGAATAAAGTTAAGAATAACCCCTAATCTATTACCACCTACAGAGACACTAAGCCGGATTAAGTGCTATTTACGATATCTCATAATATTTATTTATGGTTACTTTATGATCCTATATGCAGCTTACGCGCCAAAAAGTTATCTTTATTTTTAATTAAATCCAATTTATTATATAAAAACTAATATTGAATGCTCAATTAATTGCAAGAATATTAAATGTTTAAAAAGAGATGATGTTTTATTATTAAAAAAATATAATTGCGAACATAGAAAAAAAAATATTTTGGGTTATATATAGGTATTTGTTTTCCGTAAGATGTTACATTGTTTATAGTTATTGGTTGTACCCTTTTATTGGCAGTGGTTGATTAATTATTGTATTGTATTATGCCCGGTTTACATTATTCCAGTCCAGCGATCCAGTCCAGTGCTGGATTGCAACTGGAATAATGTAAACCCTCACTGGAATGCACTGGATCCAGTAAGCATTCCAGTCCAGTAACTGGATTCGCGGTCTACTTTTGAATCCAGTGCGATCAATCCAGTGCAACTGGAATAATGTAGACGGCCAATCCAGTGCCATTCCGTTCCTTTTTTCTTAGTTCATTATCAACCTCATTAATAACTTCTTGTAGCAAGAGTGATTGAGCACGTTTGAAACATTTTCGAAACTGATCTCTTTTTGAAATCATTGTCACTGTAGTGTTCACAATGAAAACGGCTTCTAAGTGACTGGAATAATGTAGACAACGAATCCAGTCCAGCGATCCAGTCCAGCACTGGACTGGATCGCTGGACTGGAATAATGTAAACCGGGCATTAGTTTAATCCTTGCTTTGATTTGCATTAGGACTATTTCCTGGTGAATTTTTGCACTATCTAAAAAGTAAACAGTTTTCGTAATGCGTGTTGTCAATCATAAAAATAAAAAAATATTCATTTTCAAGAAGACAAGAAAATTCATCAAATACTTTTTAAATTATAATAGCGGAGTACCTATTCAAGTAATATTGCAGCAGGTGCATGGTTACATTATAATATTTAAATCGTTTGTTGAATTTTACTTTTGTGACTTTTTAAGAAAATAACAATTTCTTAAAATCTTCCACCCTTAAATAAAAGAAAGTTAATAGGTATACAGCCCGTAAAATTAATAGAAGTCAAAGGGATGTAACTTGCGTCTTCAGATAGGGTGTCCTTTCAACTATATAGATGACTATCTCCACAAAACTTACTATGAAGGTATAAAACAGGTACCTTTCTAAATGTGTATAGGCATTACGTATTTTACAACAAGTCAATAATTTATGGCAGGGGCACTAAAACAATTTAAGAATTATATTTGAGCTATAAATAACTATATCCTTAAAATTCTATAACTGACATCTATGTACCTGTTATTATTACTTCTTGACTATATAAAAATGTTTTTAGATCGTTTTATTTGCCTAGTTGGAATAATTGTGATTATTAAATATATATTGTTTGCATGTCAAAAAAATTTCTTCAGCAATCCATTTCAATGCCCGTGCGTTACTAAAAATATAACTGTTTATTATATGGAATATTTTTTCTACTGCTTTTTGCTGTTTAATAGTTTGTGATTCCAGATATAAATAAATAACTATAACTAGTAAAATACTGTGTGATTTTCGTGGTTATTTGGTGTCACTGAACATTTCATGAAATGCATCGACAACTAATGAAACTCTGACATTGTGTTCCATTGACTATTCAGACATTTCATGAACAGTTAAGCCACTATTTGCTGCGATATTAAATCGTACAACAAGCTATAAGTTCGGAGTATTGATAAGTTGTGCAACAAAGCAGAAATCTAACCCGCTCCAAAGATAATAACGTAAATATAGTATTTAAGAATTCCTCCACTTCGGTCATGAGGTCCATGGTCATTGGTCATAGAGGCAGTACTTGTTGCAAAGAGACGAATGATTCCGACTTTGTTTACTGTAAATTGTACATCATTTTTTTTAAATTTTTATGGTTCGTAAAAAAAAAATAAGCCGGACATCAACCCTACCATGTTGGATGTAACGTTACATTAGTAAGTTAAGAAATGCCATTCAATCTACACGATAACGTTACGCGACTCGTTGACGTCATTACTTGCTCTACTTGTAGTCCTTAAGGAGAAAATTGACGGGAGTGTCGTTTCCAGGGAGTGTATTTGTCGGGGTAATCGACTATATAAATAATTGACATATCTATTTGTAATGCAATGAAAGAACACTTTTGAACATTCTGTAGCAACAAATTTTATGTGCAATGAAAAAAGGGTATCTGTTTTATCGGCACGTGCGTTAAGGCGTGGTTTGAAGAAGCAGTAGAAAATTGTTATTTGCTACCAGCCTAAAATATTTTAGGAGCTTGCTCATGAAAAAGATTACATACTTTATAAGATTTTTTTTTATACTATAATTATAATGTACGCGGAACCTTTAATGTACTTCGGATATTGTGATTCTGATATAAAAATAAAAAATGTTTTTATAAAGAATTTGTTGTGTAACTTTTTGATGTGCTTAATGTTTTTAGACATTAGCATCACTATACACTTACTTTTTTATCATTTATTTTTTATAACATTAAACACTAATTTTGATGCAATGTAGTTAATCTTCAAAATATCAAAAAAAGTAGTAACGCGTTAGACATCTCTTAAAAATACCTATAATTAAACAATCGATATGTATTTCATTGAAATGTGCGTACTTGTAAGTAAATAAATCAAAAAAATACCTATAAACATTTTGCTTATGTATTATCACGTTACAAAAAATCACCTTAAATATATAGCATTTCATCAGTATTGAAAACTGTACTGTACAATAAAAATGTCTTGATGAATTCCATACGGACGCACTTTTAACAAAGGCGTTCAGTTTTTTTTCCATTAAATTTTTACATAGATACAAGAAATAGTTTTTCGAGCAAATATAATTTTAGTGTCGTAAGTACATAGATTATAATTTTTTCCACATTTGACATACAATAAAAATATTATAAACATAAGAAACAATATTTCATTCGAGTAAAATAAAACTGTTATAAGAGTTTTTAACGTGACACATTAACGGACATAGAGGGCGTTATCGTAATGGTTTAAATCACCAGTTGTCATTTACTGACTGTATGGACTGGTAAAAAAGCCTCCTGAGTGAAAAATTATGTTTTGTTGTGACACATTTGGGACTGTGCACTAGCGCTTAAATATACCTACCTATATATAGATTTATATGAATAATGGTATTTTTTTACTTGGCATTTAATGTGATTTGTAAAAATAGGTAGATTCGAAAGTTCCGTCACTGAGTCGTGGCGTTAATTGTTTTTTTTTTATTGGATTTAATTTTAAGAGTTCAGTAATTTCATAAGTTTTTCCTCATTCAAAAATAATCAGTATAGGTCAAGATATTGAAAAATTGGTCATTGATTGCAATAATTTTAAAAATAAAAAAAGCGCTTAGGTTGACTAGAATGTCATCAAGTTTCAGTCCTTTTAACTTTTAGCTTGTGCAGGTGCAATTTGAACTTGAGATATTCTTGAAGACAACTATTTTTTTTGCTATAGTCTGATACGTCAGTATATAATTAGAAATTATTATTTGTGATTACAATGACACATTGATAGATGTGGTTGAAAGTTTGATAATGCGTGTTTCTCCAAAAAAATGGATGTATTATTCCTCGTTGCTCTGCAGTGCGGTCTTATGAGTTATGAAAGCCTCTTTTGGTACGTTGAGTTATTTTATTACACAAATTGTAGTTTACGCCATGACTGAGTGACCGAGCACCACGTTATTTCTCTACGGGTACACGGTACAGGTAAAACATTATTGCAGCGATTATGGATTTATAAGCTAAACATTTGTTTTATTTTGAGAAAAGCTATGAAATGTCCAATTTATAGTATTTTCGATAAAGTATATTTATTATAAACGAAGTATATTATTTTGTAAGGCAAGTATATGAGTATGAACTGTCGAAATTTTGGTTAATAATAATAATGATCCTGTCTTTTTGTTAGTAAAATGTTTTGATTTATTCTAGAACAAAGTAAACAGTAATTTTATTCTTGTGAATATTTAATTGGCTGAATTTGTTACGTAAATGCCATGTTTACAAATTTATGGTAAAATAATGTACAGTAGAGATATATAATGTGTACTTATTGAATAATAATAATTTATATGTTAATTTTATTTAAATACATTCTTTTGCACGTTTAGGTATCTTTAGAACTTAATAATTTAATTGGAGATCAGTAAGTTGCTTTTTTTATATGGAATCTAACATGAAAATACTTCAACTTTGTGTCAGTAGTATTATAAAGTGGCAACTATTTTAAGTTTATTCTAGTTAATTATTTTTTTTCCATATGTGCGATTCTGACTAATTTTTGATATTTTTCCTGAGTAAAATCGTTCAGTTCACGCCTGCAATGTACGCATAAAATTGTAAATAGCAAACAAGTAATTTTTCTGCCCTATTTGATTGTAAAGTATAACACAATCAAAATACATCCCTTACCTTATGAACTAAGAGCTGGCTACGGAGAAAATGGGTGACTCGGTGCAGAGCTGAAAATTTGCAGAATAATAGGAGATAGTAAGTAGGGAAAAAATTGCCAGAAGGCTCGGTGGAAGATAAAGAGCCGCCAGAAGGCGCTAATGTTGCGAAAAATCAGTGCACTTATGGCAATTTCTACACTTATTCTGTAATTCAAAACTAGATTATATATTATACATTATATAGTTATAAGGGCATACTGAAAATTCAAACATGATATAATAATTACATTCGACAAATATTCAAAATTATTATTGACATTTTGATAGAAATAAAATTAATCGTCATATATTTTCATTAATAAAATTACGTTGTTATAACAACGTAATTTTATTAATTTATTTAATTTTATTTCTATCAAAATGACATTAATAATTTTGAATATATTATGTCGAAAGTAATTATTATATCATGTTTGAATTTTCAGTATGCCCTTACAACTATATAATGCATAATATATATAATATATAATCTAGTTTTGAATTACAGAATAAGTAGAGAAATTGCCAGAAGTGCACTGATTTTTCGCAACATAAGCGCCTTCTGGCGGCTCTTTATCTTCCGCCTAGCCTTCAGGCAATTTTTCCCCTACTTACTTGTACTATCTCCTATTATTCTGCAAATTTTCAGCTCTGCACCGAGTCACCCATTTTCTCCGTAGCCAGCTCTTAGTCCATTAGCTGACCCTGTGTAATATGACTGAGGCTGCAAAGTACTGCGTGATTCCAAGTTAATGTAGCTCGACGTTGAGTATGTGTTAAAAATATAAGAAAATATTTTTTTGTAAATAATGTTTTAAGTGGGTGTAAAATATTCGTTCTTATCAATAATTTTTATTCATATCAGAATCTAAAGTGCAGAAATGCAAACACACATTTTTACATAAAGTATTTTATAATTACAAACTATAAACACATTTTTTGCTGTGGATTGTTTACCAATTTAAAAATCATAGATATTAATACGTTAAGGTTTAAGATGTTTGCCTCCATTTTTAGAAAAAACCACACAATTTCTCTACTTAAATTATATATCATTTTACAGATAATTGCTTGCTCTACTGACATCGACAACTAAAAAATTTATTATTGCTTTTGTTTTTGTAAATTAATTAATTAACAGCAACGCTGCACAACGTCTGCCATCTGACGGCTATAATTTTGAAACAACGTCAACACTTCGTTTTGTCACCTGACCTTCATATTGTAAATACTGCATACTGCATCTGACGGAAAACGCTGAGCAACGTCACAGCAATGCTGCATAATGCCATCTGACGGCTTAGCTCAACGCTTTTGCTACTTGCGCCTCTATTTGACAATTTTAGTAAACAAAATTAGAAACGAATTGAATACCTGCAATCATATTTAAAAAATAATTTTGTAAAGTGATATTTATTATACTTATTTAGTGCAAATAATTCGCACAGGTCACGCTAGTATATCCTAATATCAGAATTCAGCAAATGTGTATTAGGTGTATTAACTATATACCTGTACCAGACGTGAATTTCAATGTACAATACAACTCATATGGTCTATTTACTCACATGAGAATTTTTTTGAAAAGCTGGTATAATATTGTAAAGAATATTTTATTCAAGTAAAATAAGATTTTGTTTGTTGTTCACTTTTGCGCCAACTGGCAATAACTAAATCCACCTTGGAGAAAGAATACGGTCTGAATGTATGAATAGAAGGTTTACACATAAATCAAAAAGAAGTGCGCTGTATAAGGGAAGGAATACATTGGATTTTTACCTGCGAAGGTTTTTTAGTGCCCTTATTTCAATGTAGGTATATAGAAATTCCTTTAAAGTGGGATAGTTAACTGATTGACTCGGAGGTGGAAGTGAGATGTATCGTGTCAAAGTAAGGAATAGTTTAATTGCGTGATATGTTGTTTAGAGAAAAAAAATATCATGAGAGCAGGTCTCTTGCTATCGAGATGATTTACTGTAGTTTTTTGAATTACAAACTAAGTGCAAAATATCGGGTTAATATTTATTTTAACGGGAATTCTGTCTTAGGGCAAACGTAGCTCGGTAAATAATACGTTTTTTTTAAAGTTTAGTGTACATATACAAAGTTTCATATGAAAGTCAGCTAAATTATTTACATATTTATTCATTACACTTACAAACGCGCAGGACGCAATTTCAAAAACGAATTCTCTCGTTGCAGTATTGTACAAAATTCGCGAAAACCCTGAAAAAAGGAAACTTACAGACGGGAGTTCATCTATATAGTTTTATATAAGACTAGCGGTCCCGCCCGGTTCCACCCGGGGGCAAAAGAAATGGGGGGACATACATGAGTACGCACATTCATCTTAGTTTACCGAGATGAATGTTGTGTCCAAATTTCATGATGATCGGAGCTACCGTTCAAAAGTTTTTGTCGAACGGACAAATTTTGATTTATATTTTCCAACATTTTTCATTTTCATATTGGTCGTAGCGTGATATTATATAGACTATAGCCTTCCTCGATAAATGGGCTATCCAACAATAATTTTTTTTTTCAATTCGAACCAGAAGCATCTGAGGTTAGCGCGTTCAACCAAACAAACAAACAAACTCTTCAGGTTTATATATTAGTATAGATAACCATGCATTGAAACATTAAGTATGTTTTTAGTTTCCTATACTTTATACCTATAGCCTTGTCTAAACAGAAAATATTTTATTGCTAAAATTGCATCATAATCATGTGATATGATAAAATCTACAAAACATGAAATATTATTAGCGTATAACTGTTAATTCAAAATTTTTATTAGTTTATCGAAATAACGATTGTAGAAATACAAAAAATAACACAGGATGTGGTACCGTGCTATTTAAGCTTTAGTCATGGTAAACACAATACTGGAACATAAAATTACATTAGTTATTTTTTTACTGACAATTATCAACAATTCTTTTAATATGTATACTTTTGCACAATGGCCACAGGACAATTTAGTATATCTGTACAATTATTACCCACAAATGCATTTTCATATGGAAAACACTACCGATGCGTGTTTTACAGTTGATGCAAAATAAATCAGTGAAATCTCTCATCCATGTAATGTCTATATTTTAATAATAACATATTTTTGCTGTACGCATGTCTATATGTAGAAATTATGCATAATTATTATTTATGACAAGTTATAGTATTATAGGTTGATTTTTTTTATTTTAAAGTGTACATTCTAAACAGAAAACACCATTTAACATTGAGTTTTTATTGTTTTATTAAAAAGAAAATGGTTTGCTACGTTTCATTTGTCAAAAACGATTTAGTCATCACTATTTTTTTCAATATATTTAACTACCTAAGGTAATGGTATTTTAAATATGCGTGAACAAAGAGCAAAGCTTGTATAAGACAATAAAGATAAGTGAAATTATATTTTCTTAAAAAAAATAATATCTAAATTCAGTGGGACATCTTTTTGCAATAAATCGTTTCATGTCGATTTAATCTAATCATAAAACTATACGTAACATTTAAAAATAATCTAACTTTACCCTCAGGCTTTACGTATGAAAGTCTATTTTGCCCAGTGATTCGATCGAGTTTTGATGGAATCCGCTACGAACGTGGCCAGGTAAAAAGTATACATTTTAAGTCTGGGTAGTCAACTGATAAAATTTTATTAAAATCGGTCGGACTGTTTTGGACTAGTGTTCAATATGTTTGGTCACTATCAAATTTTCTGACAATTCTTTCTTCAACCCAACATAAGTATACCAAATTTCAGAAAAGATAGTGCTTTCCTACGCGTAAGAAAACGAAACTACTGATTTGAGTCTCGTCCCAATTTTATTCATTAGGCTAACGATGATCGATATTGGCATATACTTTTATTATATACCGAGCATAGGAATAAAATCGAAATCGAACCATTAGGGTGCAAAAATATATTTCTGTCTTTTTTTAAGTCGTAAGAAATCGTTGGCTTTGATTGGCTAACGTCATAGATAAAGACATAAAGTTTTTGAAACAGAGATACTATTGACTGCTCTCTTTTGATATGTCTGTTGCATTAAAAGCTGACAAAGGCTTTGTTTACATTTTGTCAGAATGAAATAGAGTTCTTATCATTCAACGTTTCGTTCAGATTGAATGAGTACACCATCAATCCTATCATCTGAGAAATCAGGGAATTACTTCGAAAAAAGAGACACAGATATATTTTTGATACGCTTTGTTGCGTTCACTCACCGTACATTGAGTAAATAGACAATATATGGATATTGTCGTTATATTTTAAACTTGCAGACCTCTGCAGATTCATCTACTGGAGAAAAGAAAGGCAAAAGCACTCCGGGAGTGCCGGCAGAAGTGAAAACTTGAATATTACCTCTACTCTCCATCCGTCTTATGAATTTTCGATCAGGTCACGTGTCCTGACGCGAGTTTAACATTTTTTACCCATTACAAAAAAAGTGTACAACGCCGCTAAAGAAGTTTTCACTTCAAAAATAAGCCGGTATAAAATGAAATTTAGCCATTCCTGGTACAAATAAGAGAGTCAGTGTCATGAATACCATTATTATAATGTATCTAAATTGAAAGTGACATTTGTAAATTTATGTCTAAAGCAGTGACATGTTGAGCCACATATAAAACTTGCGTTCATTCACTGAACTACATTAAACACATATACAGTCATACAGCACACACATACATGTATGCATTTAAATATATACATATACAAGGTTTATATTTTATGGTCAGTGTTACCACGATGCGCCGTTTATTAACATTTTATTCATTATAATTTTTTAGATACACGATTACTATTCAGATTTGTGTAGTGTTAAAGTTTTAGATTTTACTACTGTTGGATTTTTAAAAGAAGACCGGTCTATGGAATGTAGTCCTATGACCTTATTGCAGAAGAGCGCACATGTATTTTATATTACATATTATTAGTAAAAGGTAATGATCCTGGAACCGCTTCTATGCAATAAGGGAGTCCAGTCGACCAAACGTTTAACAATTGTGTTATCGCGATAATTGTACTATTGCTATAGCCGTACGACTATACAGCGACACTTGCTAACAGTACAAAAAAATCATACACCAGACAGTACATAGGCGTGCGTCCACGGACTAAGTTGAGAGGTGTTGTCTGAATATCATCAAAATGGAAAGTAAAAAGGGAAAAACAGTTAGAAGTGGCGCTAGGGAGGTCATAGCGAATGTAATTAAATTGTGCGAGTTAGAGGCTCAAAATAATGCCTTAAAATTTAAAGCTATACATTGTTTGCATGCCTTGCTATGCGCCGCCTATGAATTCCGATAATTTGGGAACACATCAGCGACTTCTTGCCCTTTCCCCACCGGTCTTCTTTCGCCGATCGCACAGTATCTGTTGTCTTCAAAATATCTTTTTCTTTTTCATGAACTGATAACTGAGTTGATTGATAGGCCGTATGTTTTAAGATTTCTTGTACGACTTTCTGCCTTAAATCTAGATTTAAATAGAGATCTCTGTTTAGTTAAAAACAAATTACATTCTCAATTATAGATTTAGTCGTACAAGTAAAATACTATTATTATATTATTATTCTTGCCTTAAAAGATGTATACTGAGTGTCATCGAGAGATATTTTGAAGCTATTAGAAACTAAAACAAAACCATGCTAAAGTATTATGTTAATGTAAGAACTCACAATATAATATACAGACTAAATTTTATTTCCGAAATTCCTTTAGATATGGAATAAAATTTCTTGTTTATTGGTTTTAATTATAGTGCATTTAAACCGATCTTCAAAATATGTTGTTTGCATTCTATTTCTAATTGCAATATTCTTTTTGTTTCAGATTCGCCAAGAAAAACCTTATTACATAGCAGATCCAGAAGTTGATTCTTTGGTAAGTTTTTATGGTTTTATCGTCACTCATTCTAAACTTTAGCATTGCTCCGCCAGCTAAAAAACATCGGCTTAGAATGCAATTTACGATCTTTTAAAAGCTGTTTAAGATGTGCAAAATAAAACAAAGCATTTAAATGCAATTAATAAAAATTCTTTAGATAAATAAAGATACCTATTGAATGTACGTACAAGAAATTTGCTTACATACAAAAAATATTTTCCAATGAATATTTTCATTGTAATAAATATTCAAGCAGTAGCAATAAACCAAAGATATGTTGCCAATTAGCTTTAATGTACTAAAGTTGTGGGTATAATAAACATGTATTTGCATATTCATGTGCAAATATCAATTAAAACAAATACGAACGATTTTTTGAAAATTTTTATTGCATCGTTTTCTGTTGATGAACTGTAAATTTTTTGTTACGAAGGTGTAAAACTAGAAATGACTGTATGTTAACTAACCAATAAGAAAAACATTTTTTTTTGTTTTTTAACGCATAACTTTCAAGTTACTGTTTCCAAGCAAGATTTTTCGCTTCTTAAAAATCAAGAGCTGTAGTTTTCAATCAGTACATGAAATTCTACTTGCCAAATCATATACTGAAATTTAATGATTAAAATTACCTATGCTTTTCTTAATGAATATTTTTTATTAACTTTTTTCGACCGTTTTGAAAACTTCCATAATGTTATAATAGTTATTAAACACACATTCTTTATTACTTTAAATTATCTATCTGTGTGACGTTTTATATTATTAGATACTATTATTATTAAAAAAATACTAGTGAGCTTTAACTAAAAAAATTCCTTCGATTAGACAATTCGGTTCACATTAAATTTATAAAAACTGTTGATACTTTTTAAAAACTGGTCCGTGTCCATCTTTTATTGTATTTATGGAAATAGAATATCGTTAGTTTCTTTTTGAAATCATTTTATTAGTTGTGGCCGATCACAATATTATTTCACTGTCGTCAAAAATCGTGAAATTTTACATTACGACAAAAATAGCGTGTTGATGTCACATTTAGAGGTTTTATTTAAGGCTGTATTAAATTGAACAAACAGAACTAGCAATAATAATGCATTCTTAACTACCCTAAACTGGCATATCGTTCACTACGTCGGTATTTCTATATACAGTTTGCACGTCAAATTGTGATTTGAAATGAAAACATGAATCAGAAAAGCTTACTTTGACAATTTCATTACCTACGCTTATGAAAAATTTTGCTTTATATCTAATAATATTTTATATGCTTTAATCTTAAAAATTTAAAGTCAAAGATTTAATACTTAAAGTTAAAAAAAATCCGTTACTCATAAAAGGTCAATCTGTGCATCTATTTTTTTTTTGTTGATATACTGAAAAAGTAAAACATTATTTTTAACGGTTTGACATCACGCATGAAATTACTATGGATTTAGTTTTTGTACACTTATTTTAGAGCAAAGTTGTCCAAATACATTACAATGTGTTCAATATCTAAGTTATGGTTAATGATGTAATCAACAAGTGGGTAGTTAAAATTTGGCACTTTTTTGCAATTGAGTAGTTTTACTCAATTACAAAAAACAAGCTATTTATTTTAGTACCATTTCTTATAATCAACAATCGTGGAGACTATTTGTAGCCAGTGTATAGAGGGGTGAATTGATTTATTAGTCCTTTCCTCCCTCGTCAGATGTCAGTAAATCCCAGAGGACGTCATAATCGTCTCATTATTGTCGTCATCTTGTTCTTTGGCTACAACTGGTATCCGACACGTCTGTGTAAGGTGCATGCTGCACAGCACGATAACAATTGAGGAAGACAGTTGGAAAAAATTGGCATTTTTGTCTATTATTATTAGGGTTGAATGTGTCATTATGTAAAAAGTGAAGCGAGTTCATTATTTTGATTACCTGACTTCTAATTTGGTAAGATAACAGTGATTCATTAAATTAAACTGAACAACTTCAATATTTTCATTTTTTCGCGTCAAATTTCAAAGCTACTATTTACACACAGTTCATTTACTGTGAAAATATATTTTGTAAAGATTATTTAGATTAGCAGTTTTGTTTTAATGTGTCGTCTTTAATCAGTTCTAAATATATAATAGATTTATGAATTGTTATTAATTTTTCCAGCTGTTAAATATAGAAGCTACCAATCACAATTGTTTTTAATTCAACTTCTAATAAAATTCTTTAAAATATAAGCATATAGTTTATGTCTACAAAAATATTCATATAATCATCAAAGACTTGACCTTTCGTTGAATAATAATATATAATATGTAATTAACCCAATCTGTCTATGTTTGGATGATGAAAATAATCAAATGAATATTTTTTTCTTGAAGAACCATTAGTCATTAATTACAAATTAGTAATTAATTTTTCTTAGATATTTTCTGCTCTATAAATGTACTCATATTTTGAATAGTTTTTTAATCTCTATATGTCTAAATGTAGATAATTAGAATACAAAAACTATTATTTTATTGTAATATGTGTAATCTCTTTTTAATAATTATTGATTTACACGTTGATAAAGCCTATATAATAAACGGCAGATATTTTTAACGATTCTATAAACATCTCATAAAGCATTAATATTTCCTGATGAAATTATAAATAACCCTTTTACTTACTATAAATAATAATAATACGTGTAGAAACGTCAGTTGTAATGCTTGTAACGTATTCAAATCAAATGGATACTCTTTAACGTTACATGTTGAATTTTAATCAATTTATAAACAATCAAACAATAATGCTTGTTAAACGGAGACAACATTATATCTTCCAATAAATACTCTTATAGCGCTTCCTTTTTCACGTGCCATCTAATTATTCATATTGTGTGATAATACATTAGCTAGATGGGTTAATAGAATGAGAGAGATACATGTTAAGACATAAAATTCTTCTATAGTCATCACATTTAAAAAATAGTCAGTTGGATGGAAAGACATTTTATTATAAGCAAGATTTGTTTTTACGTATGTAAAACTTGTACTGTGGAGTTTCAGTGGTGTTAGTAGACGAAGATCGTAATGGTTGTTAAGTTACGTTCTGAACGTGAGAGAAATTTTCAAAACGACGTAAATTGTGGACACACTTTTTCTCTTTGGTTATTGTGACATTATATTTAAAATTTCATTATTGTATTATTTATTAATTAATTATTTTATAATAGATAATACACGGGTAGCCCAAAAATATTGTTGCCGCGTTTGTTTATAGATACGCGTAATTAATGAATTCTAATCGCGTTTGTGTGTTTATGATAATTGTGTCCTGTTAAAATGACTTATAAGAGACTTTGTCAATATTGAGAGGGAAATACTAATTTTCTTTATTCGAAACAGAAAAAAAGAATAATAAACTGATATCTTCCATCTGATTTTCCAGTATTTCTCTGATTATTGCATCATATACCAAAAATATAACTACTATTTTCTCTTTTACTTTTCTTTACATGATTTTTAAACATACAAGGATACATTATTCAGATGTTTTTTGTTAGATTTTGAATAACTTACAGACAAGGTATTAAAAAGCAGACATCCTAGCGGAACAAAAATAGACAATTTGATAACAGATAATATAAGTATGGAGGTACTAGATGCCGTTGGTTAATTGAGATTATTTTTAAACTGATCGGTCAAACAATAGTCAACCAATTATAATCATACTAAATCAGTTCATAAACTTTAATTGCAGGAGCAGGAAGAATAGTTTAAATTACTAGAAACGTGTGATTTGATAACAGTTCTGATTCTAACAGGTGTTCACGTTTATTGCAAAAGGTACCCACATCGTAACAAAAACAACAAAACAGTCACAGTTCTTGCCGTCTGGGATTATACGGTGTAGCATAATTCAATGCTCTTATTAAAAATCCACTTTTGGATAAATAAAAATGAAATACAAGCTTGAAATAAAAAAATAACCAAATCAAATTGAAAGAGTTTCCTGTTAGTAGCCATAAAGTATCATTATTCAAACTGGCGGAGCCCGGAAACGTTGGATCAGCATTATCTATATAGCTTTTTTTTAACTTCCCAGTACATTGGAAAGTTTTTGTAATGAGTCCGATAATCGAAATATTTTTTTTAAGAAAATATGTTTTATAATTTTTTAAAACAATTTTCGAAAAGATGTCTGCGCGCGCGTTCGTTTACGTGCGTTCGTACGTGGTCAATTCTAAGACTAAATCTCGAGAATAAAAAATAATATCAATTACGTTACGATGCCAATCGACGCGTATTAAAGTAAACATGATGTCCAAGAATTTTTTTTAAAATCGGCCAAGCCGTTTTTTTTACCAAAAAAGCTCTAGTAAAGTAGATTTTACACAATATCTTGCGAACAAATAATTATATTGCCTTAGGATGTTAATCGAAGTGATTGACGTTATTGTGATCCCAAACAAATTTAATGAAAATCGATTCAAAAGTTTCTTTGTTTAAACAAAAAGACTACAAAAAATTGGATTTTACGATTTTTTGAAAAATATTTTTCGAGTCTAATTTGCTAATACCTATATTTAATATTGAACATTCTGGAAAGTTGGTTGATTGAGTAAATATTCTAAAAATAACTGATAGCTATAGATAATATGACTTTAGAGGATACAGTCTTTTTCATATTAGTCTTCAAACTCTATACTCCCAAAATCAACTTGAAACACACACAATAATGATCTGTTTAATTTTATTTTTGTCTTCTCCGTAATTTTCTTGAGTGAATTTTGTAATCTCAAAACGAGGTTAATATAAAAAATGTCAAGAAGTTTCTGATATTTGTTGGAATCCATTGAAATCTTTGATTAACGACTGATTAGAACTCTTCAATAAATAAAATTATCGACCAATTTTTCAGACAATATATTAACAAAAAATATAATTAATACATAATCCGGATCGAAACGTTAAAGTATCAATTATATTTTTTGTTAATATATTGTCTGAAAAATTGGTCGATAATTTTATTTATTGAATGGAATCCATTGACTTTGTTACTTTCAGACTTCAGTGTGATTTTCTAGAGCTAACGAAATGCTCGTTATGTGCCAGTTTGTAAAAAACTTTTATATATTCACGGATCAAATCAAGTACACAAATTGAAAAATATTTTCTATATGTAACAAACAGCTGCACGTTATGGATAGATTCAGGATACATATATGACGAATTCGAATGATTTGTCGATTCTAAATAACTGGCTTTGGATTATTAACAAACACCTCGACTAATCGGGTCACAACTATCACAGACAAGTTTTATGTGTCCACTCTACGTGGAACTATTTCTGATTCAATGTTACTTATTTCTTATCGTGTAGCCGAGTGAGTTGCATAATGGTGAGAACACTGAACTCTCATTCGGAAAGTGTTGGATTCGATTCCCTAATTTAATTAAAATTTTCATTGTTTTTCCACCTGTTCAAAAACACAATTTTGATGCAACACTTACTGTTGAAAAATTATAAATGGAAGAGTTCTAAAATACAGTGTAAACTCTTTATAACGTCCTTCGTTATAACGAAAAACTCCCTATAACGTCGAAATTTTTACGATTTGGTTGGTTTACCTTAAAACCTATACATTAATACCCTCTTTATAACGCAACAGCCATTCTCTATTGCGAAGAAATATGTTCATATTTAGGCGTCAGCAATTGTTTGCAGACATAAAGAGGACCATTCTGAACCATCACCATCTATTCAACAAGCACTTGATGACGCCAAACTATAGGTATATGTGTTTGTATTCGTGTTTGGAATAAATTAATTTTGTGAAAATTGGTTATTTTTCTTTCTTCCCTCCATATAACGAAAATTCTTTATAACGAGAAAAATGTTTGGTCCCTTAAAATTCGTTTTAAAGAGATTATACAGTACATTGAAGATTATTGTTAATTTGGTTGTTTTTATTTCTTCACTCCATATAACGGTAACTCTCTATAACGATAAAAAATGCTCGGTCCCTTGAGTTTCGTTATAAAGAGTTTACACTGTATATTGAATTTTGAAAGATTATTACTCATTTTTAAGTTAGTCTATTAACTGCTAAATATGCTTATTTTTCAACCAATAAATTAATATATTTAAATTAAACTAGTGTAGCGATATCCTTGTAAGATATACATTGATCTAATTGCTCTAGATATTGCATGCACATTCATGATAGAAAAGGGAATCAATCAGGAGCTCGGAAAACTGAACGAAAATGGCTGCCTACATGGGAAGAAACGATAACTTCACTCTTGTGTTCACCTTTTCTCTTTTAAGATACCTGTAGCAATCGAATCAAATGGTAAAAGTTATACAGTAACTGGTGCTGTTGTATACTGTATAGTCAGTGTTAGAATTTACTGTGCTGTTAATTTTACTAACAAATTGAGGCAGAAAATTAACAGCGCTATTAATTTTAACATTAACTATGCAGAATGACGCCAATAATAATCTTTGTACAAAAGTGTACTGAAGCATCGCAAGTATTAATGTTTTACGAATCATTCGAACAAAGTATTCTTATTTGTTGTTACACTGCATCTGTAAAAACCATTCAAGATCCGCCAAAAAAACATAGAAAAAATCAATTTGACTTAAGATTAAACTGTATAAATTGTGATAATTAAAGAAATAATCATTGAAATAACAGTACAAAAAAGAAATAAAAATCGTAAAAACAGAAAATAATTAAAAAATGAATGGAGACTTCAACGACAGGTAATGCACGCAACCCGTTATATTGTTCCATTATAGTTCGGTTACTTTAATTTCCAAAAATTCGTTTTTAGTAGGCGCGTACGTCATAAGAGGAAACTTTTTAATGCCTATGCTCAGCACTTTCAGCTGTGCGTTGATCAGTCAGTTAAAAAAATTTTAATTTGTTTAGAGATATATATACATATTAATCATCAATTAAGTATCAGTAAACTATAGATACTAATTTTTCAAGTAAATTTAATTTATTCACTGCAATCTCAGTTGAACTTACGTCGTAAATATAATCTATAAAATTCTTTAAAACTAGTAATTTCTATTGCGTGGGTAATGTAATACATGTACTATTTTGTTATACGTAGGTATATGTTTAAAATGAAACAAGGTTGAAGCAAACTTGTTCAGGTGAATAAAATTTACAGTATTTAAAATTTTTTTCAAAAAAAATGGGAAAAAACAATTTATTAAGGGTTTCTTGATAGCATGACGTTTAGATTAACCAACAATTTTGAACTACAAATTGTCATTGTGTAAAGAAACATTAAAACATTTTTATTAGTTTGCACCTCTATTCGTATATTGGCATCATGTGTCTTCAGTGGAGTACATTCAAATATTCTTTTAGGGCTTAAGGAATGATCGATGTCGCTTTGATGATGTGACGTATATTCTAATCTTTGATTAACGTCTGAATAGAACTCTTCAAATAAATAAAATTGTCGACCAATTTTTTTCAGACCATATATTGACAAAAAATAATATAAAAATATTAATCAATATAACAACATCCGGTTTTGTATCTTCTTCAGAAATATCTAAAAAATATAAAAATTAATTAGTATTAGTTATTTGTTATCTACGAATATTTGTTAGTTTGAATAAATAAAAAAATTAAATTTTGTCAATATAAGGTCTGAAAAAAAAAAATTGGTCGACAATTTTATTTATTTGACGTATATTCTGTTCGGAAATTGCAGTCAGTGACTAATCATATAGTTTCACAATGCAGTATGAGCGGCACAGTTTTGTTCGGATTTGGGCTGTAATATGTAGTAAATTTTAGTTCAATCAACAAGCCACTGCTTGTTACACGACACCAAAAAACATAAAAATCTTATTCAAATGTGGCAATGTTGTGTGCTAAATAAAAAATGACTGCACTACATCGAGACCACCCAAGGGCCAAGGCATCAATTTTTTATAACTTTATATTATGAATCAAATGACAAAATGCAATAATATATATTCTTATAAAATAATTGGGTGTATTCTTAATCAAATGTTTCTTTAATTGAAATAGTTCTATTCTTATATTTCATAAATACACGTAAGCTTATTCCTAGATTTACGAATAGTTGACAAAACTCTTGACTATTTTCTCGTTTTGATTTATATAGGATGTTCAAAAATAAATTTTGTTTAGATACTATATATACCTATGGAAATGAACATTCATTCTGTCTTGAGACGTCGCGACGCACATATTTGTTGCATCGCCTTTCCTTTAAAGGAATTATGTTTCATTGAATTGTTCAATATTTCTCAAATCTTAGCATTTTGTACAAATCGACATATTATGTTTTCATTCGGCATTATAAAAATATTATGAAAAGATCCCCGCACAAACCTTATGGAATTTAGTTCTCGATTAAATTGATCGAAAAAAAATTATTTTATAGCCCACAAAGAAAAAGTGTCCATGGGCGCATAACCTAAAGTCCAATAGATTTTTAGCTACAGATATGTTTTGCGAGATTTTAGATATAGAGATATCCATTGAATTTACAAACATATTCCATGTACAACTTTTGTGCTTTTTTTAGAAATAGTCGAAACCTAGGTAATGTTGGAAGGTGTCACCCTGTATAAAATAACAATGTCATATTCAGATTCAGCGCACTCGAAAACGTATTTCTGGAGCTTAGGATCTAAAATATCTAAAATCCCATGGACACTTTTTTTTAGTGACCTTTAAGCTTTAAAAATAACATTTTTTGATCAATTTAACCGAGAACCAAAATCCATAAAGTTTCTGCGGGGTCCTTTCATTCAAAATGTGGAAGGTCTTATTTAAATAGTGTATTTACAAAAAAGATAGTATAATTTTATGAATGTCAATCACAGGTTGCTGTATTTTTCTATAATTAGGTAATAGCTATTAGGGTATGAAATTTATACTGCAAATCTCTCCAAAAACAATTAGAAGACACATGTGTTGTGAAATAAATAGCATGAAATTGGTCAATGTTTCCCATTAAACTGACTGAACACAAAAACAATACTACTGGCCCACCTACATGGTAAAAACAAAAAAAAAAATGCATAGTCTGATGTTAAATGGTCACCTTCTCACCTTTATGTGTCTAGTAGCCTACGTGTCATTTGAGAACCACCACATCCGTCCTGTTCTTTGCTCAGTTAGGTTATAAACCCAGCGCGCGGCGTTGAGCTTTTTACTGCTAATTCTTTAAACCACGCATTTAACTTGTTTGTTGTGTTAACAGCTATTCCAATTTGTACAATATTACTGTTTTTTTAATACCACCGAATATCTTGGACAAATGAGTGTAACTTCATCATTATATTTACAAATTTTTAACTAAGGTTCAGTTACCTTTTTTTGAGTTTAATAACAAGACTGTGATTGGAAAACGAATAGTTTTGCAAATAGTTTATTTTGTTCTGGAAAAAACAACAACAATTTAGCCTATGATGGAAGCAATGCTTTTGAAATGTACATCTAAAAAGAATACTATTATGGTTAAAAAGATGTTAAATTCTTGATTTTTTCAAGAGTCCAACTCAGTATTCTAGCAGGCATTTTTTTTTTGAATATGCCGTTAATACTTTTTTTGGGTTGCAATAAACTTAATACGATTTCCCATACTTTTTCTTTAAACGATCATTTAAAGTGCATTATATGGCTAAAACATTTACAATAAAATGGTGATACGTATAATTTGTATGTTACGAACATCGTAATTTATCCATTACAAATTTCGATCATGAATATAATTTCCATAAATATTTTTTATCGCAAATGGAATCTGATTTTTCAAAACAATGACTTATAATACATAAAATATTTAAAAGATTGCTGGTAATGTTAATCGAAGATTAAAATAATTTTTTAATAAACACTGGCAATAAATGCTTAATACAAAAATATATTATATATTCCATGTTTTTTATTGTTTCACTTTTCAATAAAATTTTCAAAAATTATTTGAATCAAAAGCTAACCAAAAATGTCGTACATATGAAATTTAAATTCTATTTGTCAACCTAATCTCAAATCTTATGATTTTATTTTGTAATTTTTTATACATTTTATAAATCATAATTTCTTTTTTTGATTATTTGTTATCTCCTTAAAGTTCCCATCATGATTTTGAACAGATTTTTATAAAGAAAATTGTACTTCTGAAAAGCCTAATTGATCGGGCTTCATCAAAATGAAGAGGCTATAGCGTCTATTTTATTGGGGTAAATGATATTGATTGCATCGTTCCCATTATGGGGCATGCAGACGTGTATATTGTAGGAATGCAGGTACACAAGCAGAACATTAGCAAAGCTATTTAACATAAGCTAATTGTTTTTAAGTGGACCCAGTTCGACAGCGTGTTATTAAATATTTTTTAATTATAACCTGACGAGATTAGCATCTTGATCATGTTTTCCACGAAACAGGTCTCTCATATTATATTTAGTATAGCCGATGAATGGCCACACTTGCATAACTTTACATATATATATTATGTGTGTGACATAACAGTTCACAGAGGAGGACTTTTTTTACTTCGATTATTCCGATATTAGAGTCCAGTAATGCTAGCCAGCATTTTTCTGCAAATTCGTCCACGTTAAAATCAATTTCGACGGGAACCCTATCTTAAACTGAGCCTTATCGTTAAACGACTAAGATATGCTTTAAGTGTTTGTACTATAGGTGATAGTACCTATATCAAGTCGCATTAAAATAAGTTCACCCGTTTTTGAACAGTAACATTACAAATAGATAAAAATTATTGGAAATGGGTTGTTCCGAAAATTCCTTAAAATAAATTGCTCAAAAAAGTGTCGTTACTAATTATTATTTGTGTGATATTATTATGGATATCTACTTTTCATTATAATAATTGTAACAGAGTTTGGTTTAAGTTCCAGCGCATTGATCAAAAAAGTTTTTGAACGGAAATTCTTACGTTCGTTGTCAATTGTAAAAATATCCAGATATATATTACACATATTTGCAATTAAGCGTACAACTTTTCATTTCGAAAAAAAATGTAGAGTATATATTGTGATGTCGGACGACTAACAATTTTAAAAGTTTTATTAGTATTATAAAATATGTTATCTTTTGTTTAAATAAGAATCGTGATTACTCTTATTTTTGCTTCTAAAAAAATCGATATCTAATTTTGTTGCAAATCGCATTTACAGAACTTATACAGAGTGTTAAACGAAGCATACGGTAAAAATTCAAAGGGTTATTCCCTGATTATTTTTAGAATATCTTGTCCTTTGAGGATATTTGGAAGTTGTTTTGTTTCGAACATACAGGGCGATAAAAGTTTTCAAAAACAATATTTTATTACCTAGTAAAGTTTCTTAATCTACAAGAACTGTTGAAAATGAGTACCACCAACTTGGATGCACAGAATCTAATCTTCTCCTCGTTGCCTGGCGAACTCTTTCAAAAACACCAAGGTCGTTTCTTATTGAATTACACCCACCAATTATTATCACGCAGCTCGCAGCAGGCTAATGCCGATTTGAGCAATCGGATAATTGGTGAGTATAATTCGATAAGAAATGATCTTGGAATCTTGGGAAGAGTTCAGAAGTTAATGAGGAGAAGATTGGGATTCATGCATCAATTATAGATGGAGTACTTAGCAACTCTGGCTATATGGCTAGCGATATTGATTTACTGAAGTTTGCATGTAGAATAAATATTTTCATTTGTGACTTTGGAATATTTTGTCGCTGGTTCCTATTTACGTTTAATGAGAACTGGATGTGGTGGGCTACCTACCTGTTGGTGGGAGTACCGGTGCTCTGCAGTGTTTACACCAGAGGTTCCCAAACTTTTTTGTCTCGTAGACCACTTGCCATGTTTTTTGGTTTTGGATAGACCCCCTGCTTATCTGATATTGATTTTTTGCAAATTCATTAGTTTCAAATGTATTTTTGACAACCGGTATAGTGCTACTCACTTTGAACGATTTAAATTTATAACGGTAGGTAGTGAAATATAGTGTGAAATGTTTACTTTTATACATTTATTAATTAGATTCAAATTAAAATTTACTTTCTGTTACATAAAATAACTAAGCAAAAAATTAATGCTTTTAGTGTGAGAGATGAACCTGATGCTTTAATAATAAAGTTTCAACATTTGGCGTCAATTTAGTTAAATTTAATCTTAAATCTCTTCGGTTAAAGATGTCCAGTTTATTTCTTTTTTTGTTAGGAGATTCACTATCGATGACCCCCATTTTCATTTCATGGACCCACAATTTTTTTTTCCCGCTGACATGGACCCCTTGCAAGTTGTCGTCGACCCCTGGGGGTCGATATAGACCACTTTGGAAATCACTGGTATACACTCTGTACAGCGCATATGCGTATTTGATAAGTGATTATTAACTATTTTTATGAAACTTGAAACACAAATACATTGTGACAGTAAAGTGTTTTGTAAGTCGGACCTGGCGTGCAGAGCGCGGTCTTTATAACTAGTAACTCTTCTGAGTAATGACCGCTGGCTGCTGATTGACTGTACAGCTACTGTACCCAATATCTTTACTCATTCTGATACAAAGATTAAAATATGATATTTTATCTTGTTTTTCCATTCATTTTAATTATCGATCAAACATTTAATACACTAAAAAGTACTGACATTATGGGTGTACTAGACTTCCCATTAATTAACGAATAAATTATTATAGGTACCCATAAAGGCTATTAAGTCACTCTACTCCACAAGTTATGACTAGAATAATGTATAGAATGATTTAGAAGTCAATATATTATGTACATTATCAAAAAGTTCAGCTCATCTTTTAAAAGTACAAATATTAAAGCAAAACTGCTATTTATCTTAATAATCTACATCATACACTTATTTTAAAATTAAATAAGAAAAATACATTCTCTTATGTTTATAATTTTGTGTGGTTATAGTCAAATAAGAATTTTGCGATTTACTAGCTCCCTTACCGTGTCTGTGTATAATATTTCAGAAAGAAACATGCAAATAGTATACATATTTCTTATTTGCGAATTAACCTTACGTTGCAATTAAAACTTACAAAAATTATAAAAATTAGTTTTTATAATTTAAATAATTTTGTCGTAGCGCGGCTGCTAACATTTTAAAAATTATTTTCACAGCATCTCCCTTATATATCACGTGCTTTTGTTTAACAAATTTATATAGTCGAGATGATAAAATGCTCTGCAATATTAGAATTGTCAACAAACATCCGTTAGCAAAATGGTCCAAATTTTTCTTTGCATAAGTTATCTTAGGCTATTATGTAACAATATGTTGTATACACATGTGTGTACAAGTACACATGCATATATGCTATAGCTTTACAAAGATTTATCTGTAGTGCCAGAGCGATATGGCACATACGATTATGTATGTTAGAGTCAGGGAAGAAATATTAATGTGCGACCATATTCAGAGAAAGGAAACGACTGTTTAAATTAGATAACAATTTATCAACCTTACTTGTTGTATTATAGAGGGCACTAAAATAAAATTTGTTACCTGTATAAAATAGTATGTTGACATAGGTCAGGTATCTTGTTCGTTTGTGTGTCATTTATTTATATTGTTGGTCATACACACAGAGAAGTGCGGTGTTCGTTTCAAACAGGATTTAATTAAATTGCTTTCTTAAGGCCGCTAGAAACACTGCTTGGATTCTTGCTGGCTGGCAGGCTGGGAACGACGCCGGAAATGACGTCACTGCAGGCTCGCCTGCTAGCTTATAAGATAGATTTCAAAATTAGAACAGGGGCTATTTTTCTTGCTAGGAAACAGTATCTTATCACGTGGGAGACATGAACAAATGCCCACAAACCAACATGGCGCCATTCTGCTCTGAGTCAGACAACAGACACGTTTTGCTCTATATTTGAACTGTCACTAAGCGCGCACCAGATCCAAAGCTTGCAAAGACGTCTCGTGTGAAGCGAGCACATAAAAGCAATTTAGAAAACCAGCGCTAGAAAACTAGACAAATTCGGAAAAAAAACGTTAATTGACACTAGGTACATTAAAATTCAGATTACACTAAATATGTATTGAAGTTTGCTTCATCTATAGATATAAAATTCTCGTGTCACAATTTTAGCCGCGGTAATCTCTGAAACCACTGAACCTATTGTAATGAAATTTTGTAAATGTGTCTTGCTTGGTGCAACTTACGCTATATGATAGTTTTTATTAAATATTTTGTACAAAATTACGGTATTTTCTCCAAAAACCTGTTTTAGTAACACGTAACGACGTCTGATAGAATTTACTCAACGCTAAATAGCTTTGAGTAAATTCAGACGCCAGTTTTTTTTGTTTGCTTCTCAACTAATATTAGTTCAGAAGCAAACCAATAAACCTGTTTTAGTACCAAATAGCGACATCTGTTAGAACTTGCAATTTTTTCAAAGCTATTAGTTCAGAAGCCGGACCGCAAACGAAATACAGAATTATATCTATCGCACCCGGGTGATACCGGGACGGACCGCTAGTATTTTATAAAATATACACTGCACTAGAACAGTAAAGTATATTTCATTGTGATACACAGTGACGATGACTGCACGCAGTTTTAGTTTGAGTAATGGTTGGCCGTATTCGGGTGAAGTGAGATGCGGTGGGCTGCTAACTTTACAGCTTCTGTGTTTTCCGAGACATGATTCAGTGTATGCCGTGGCATAATACTCAAGAACATTATACGTATCACCAATGTATATTCGATATTAAAGTCTTGCACAGGACTGCATTTTATAAATCGAAATGTCATGTTTATTTGAACAAAAAATCGGTTGTCTGTAAAGTCGGTTTACGGACGATAGTTTTACGTGATAACGTATTCCGTAATACATAACCTAAACCAAAAATTTGGTTTCAATCCGCTTATCCTTGGTGTCGGAATGATAAGAAATGTCAAAAGTGACGTTTGCAACTGTCAAAGTATTATGTTCTAATAATAGTTAGTAATTCCAATACTTAACTTAGAAGGCGTTGCATTTCACAAAATACTAATGTCAAAAAATTGAATTAAACATTAGAAATGCAGCCGTTTTCATGTTAAGACAAGACATACGTTATTTTCTAATTTCCATGTACGGCAAACAAAGACGACCGACCGCGTCGCGCCATGCATTAGACAACATTGCATTTATACAGCTATTTTTCTATATAAATTTGTATAAAAAAACTGTTTAGGCACATTCTGTTATACGAAATCTATGTAAAATGTTCTCCTCTTTCTTTTAAGACTGGTTTCAAACCGATCTGATTTAAATTGAGCGAGAAATTAGCAAAAAGCACGCACAGGGTCAGGCGGAACGTTACGCGTTACGAACGTTAGGAACGTTACACTTTTTCGTGCATGCAGCCGGTGTTTTATCAATTTATAAGATTGGTGATTCATCAATTTATAAGACGTTATCACGTCAAAAAAAATCCAAATCTTTGATTAACGTCTGATTAATACATTAACGTTTCAATATTAAAAAAATTCTTTCACGAATTTCATTAAAAATAAATAGAAACTAAATAAGTATCAATTATTTTTTATATTTTTAGATCCGTTCTGAAGAAGATCCAAATCCGGATCGAAATGTTAATGTATTAATTATATATTTTTTTGTTAATATATTGTCTGAAAAATTGGTCGATATTTTTATTTATTGAACAAAAAAAAATCGTTGGTAGGGATGTCTTCAATTGGCTGAAAGGTCCAGAATAAAAAGGCAAATAGTGTAGTAAATTTCGTTTCGTATCCTAGGGAAATGCTGTTAAGAGGAACCAGTAAAATTGTCATAGTTCTTAAAAACATCGTGATTTTATTTTCAGCTATTTGATTTTGATCTCGTTGAATTTGTTGTTCAAAATCAACTAGTTGATAACAAAATCTTCGTTTATATTACATTTTTTTAAACATAACAATTTCACAGTTTTCTCCAAACAACATCTGAGGATATGAATATATATTTGACAAAACGTCAACTATATAAATGCGAAATTTAATGCAGTAGGTAATTGTGTTTATTTCTGGCGGCCCACTTCCGCTGGTTGGAGACACCTCGTTCAACAAAAAATCATTATATGTTCTCTGGATCATTCTGTATGTCTGTTATTCTCACATTTAAAATACTGTTTATTTGGAACCTCTTGTCAGGAATCTGAAATTATTTCAGTTTTGCGTGTAATTGTAATAACTTTATTCTTCCAAAAGAATACTTTTTACGTCTGATACATTCCCGACGAGAACATATGAAAAAGGAATACTTAATTATATATATTTCATAATACACATGCAAAGATAACAATCGAAAAACGCCCGTATTTCTTCCAATTTAAAAGCTTTGGACATTCGTAGGCGCTTGTCTACAAGCACAATCGATTTGAAAACTTGCAAGCTTTAGAATTTTGTAAACTTAGTGTGAATTCAGATTTCGTTAAAATTTCGAGAAATACCTAAAACTCAAACTGCTTTATCAGTATTATAGGTGTTATTCTTGGGGTAATGAAAAGTTTTAGAACCGGTTCTGTCCGAAAGGATAATATTTTGGTATAGGACACGAGTGTTTGATGGTATATCATGTACAAACGTATACACTGCGTCCATAAATGCACAAAAACACGTTTGTACTGCCACTGACCACTGAACAGAAGTAGTCGAAAAAGAGTTAACTATAAAATGTTAATAATGCAAACATTTATAGACCTTTTTAAATTATTCAATTCAAATTGGTTTTAAATTTTAACAGAAACATTCTATTAGAATTAAGTTGTTCCAACGTTGTACAAAGTCATCCTTTTAGTTGTTTGTTATTTTGCAGATTGCACTTTTATCAATTAGGCTTTTGAAAAAAAAAATAATTCTCGATTTTTTTATTGTATTTTAAAACTTTATTATAAATAATATTGATAATCGATGCGAAAAACTTTCAAAAAACTTTTTTTAAATTAATTATAAGCAATTTAAAATTGATGAAATATTAAAAAAAATCACGTGACTGCAAACGCACTAAAATTGTTTTTGACAGTTGTGACGTCATAATGGTAAAATGTATATACGCAGTATACTATCAATGGCTTCTACATGTCTATTGACTAAAACATTATGACGTCACATTATGTTCGGGAAATGTCGGCGCGTTCTCGGAACTGGGTACAAAAATTTATTTTTAATTTGATATAACTTTTGAATTATAACGAAAATAAAAAAAAGAAAAATAGTTTTGTTATAAAACTTATATACGATCTTTCCATTTATGACAAAAAAAAATTTCATTCAAAAGCCCAATTCACTGGTCTACTGGCGAGTTTTAATAAACGAAATACAGCGACTTATAGTTGTTCTCAAAGCTCTTGATGTCTGTTGATAACTTGATACATTCTCTGATTTTACCACGGTTTTATTAACTTGCTTTCTTAAGTATGTTTGTCCGGGTGGAACTTTGTAATTGATTTCAAACTAACTTGTGATGAGATAGAGACTTATAATTTTTAACATAATTCAGAATTTGATGACAATTCAAGAAAATACTAAAAAAATATCTTTTTTAAATATACCACGTTTTTTAAACTTAAAAGTGTAAAAATTAAATCATTACAGACAGATGTTTAACTTCTAGGGTTTCAAACGAAAAACGTGGGGCGCATGCGAGAAGTGTAGAGGGTATCAATGACTAAACCTATTTATGAGATAAAACGAACAATGCGCCCACGTTTTTGGTTCAAATCCTACAAGTTAAAAATTTGTTTGTAAAGAAATTATTTTATACTTTTGACGTGATAACGTCTTATAAATTGATGAAACACCAGCTGCACGCACGAAAAAGTGTAACGTTCCGAAAAGCGTCACGTTCCGCCTGACCCTGTGCGTGCAATCGAGAGCGCAGTATAAGCGATAGAGAAGCACGATCGGCCCAAGTTTGACAGCTACTAAAATTTAGGTTATGTATTATTAAATATGATATTCGAGCGGAATACGTTATCACGTAAAACTATCGTCCGTAAATCGACTTTACAGACAACCAATTTTTTAGTTCGTTTTAAAAACGAGGCATATTTAAAAATTTATTTCTTTTCTTTTATTAATGGCAAGCGTTCACGGACACAGTGTATGTGGTGAGAGTGAGTATATCATAGTATAATACCACGGTGCACGGGGTCCGTAAGCTATTAAATGCGTGAGCATACGTCTCACCGACGTTTCTGCCTTCGCCATACACGCTGCCAGCGATACGGTATATGGCGTTATCAGAAACTAACAGCACGGTAATAGCAAATAACAGGGTTGATTGTGTTTGAGTAGAACAAACTGAACTCTATATGTATATAATATACCTACTCACACTCTTACTATGGGCCAAAACTGAAAACACCTCACCAACCACACTCTCGAAATACACTACGATAATGCTCAACAAATGTGAACTCATTTAACTTCGATGTGACGAATTTTTAACACAAAATATATCGCAAACTTGACATTTTCTAATAGGCATGAGAAAAATTATGATCGCATTTTTTTTAAATCAGGTATTCACTGAAAGACAAATTAAGCAGAGATTCTTCACTTCTAATCTCAAATTGGAAACATCTTTTCAATTACATATTTGCAGGAGTAACTGTAATTATTTTAAATTGAAAAAAACTAAATTTATAATATGAAACTTGACTATAACTTTATTATTGTATGTTGACAGTAATAATTGTAGATAATATTTTATACTTTTTACGATCAATTTTATTTGTTGAATAGTGCATGAATATAATATGTAATTCCGTGACACGTTTCATAACGATCGGGAATGGTTGCTTCTTCAGAAACTACATATAGATGTATGTTTTTCTACTGATAATGGTGCATGTTTATCTTAAAACATGAATATTTATACTGTCACATTTTTAACTCAGTAATCCGGCACATATCAAATTAGGATGTGTCGGATTACCGAAATTGTCGTATATTACAGATTAAACTTTTTATTACAAAACGGCATATTAAAGTCAGTAAATCTTCTGGTTTCCTAAGACAGTGGTACCGTTATGTAACGACCGTAATATGACGGTGACTGTCGTAACAAAAACATGTATATAAAAATCAATGAATACCGCTTTTTACGTTACGGTAGTGTCGCATCTACTATGAAAACCACATTCATTTACTTCTATTCATACGTTTTTTGTTACGACATTCACCGTCATATTACGGTCGCTACATTACGATACCACTATCTTAGGAAACCAAGGCTTGAGAAGCTGCCTGCAACTAAATGATTGGGTTATAAAACTGTAGATTATAGGTTTGTTCCAAGCAGCCAGAGAACGGTAACAGAATCGTCACCATCATACCGTGTTCCAAAACCGATACGGTTTTGTTTTAGCTACTGCGCAGGACGGTGATGGTTCTGTCACCATTCTCTGGCTGCTTTTAACAAACCTTATATGTTACTCAATTACGATATTAAAGGCCGTAGGAAATTATGACTCTTTAATAAAGATTTTCGAGTAGGTTATATATAAAAGAACTGATATAATCATGACAACTAATTTAATTAAGAACATTTATAAGTAAATAGCTGAACATTCATTTAATGACCAATATAATACAACTGTTTGTTTAAATTATAAAAATCTTGTAAATTCCATAAACAATTATCAGATAGACAATGCACCATAAAGTAGTAACATATAGACAAGATTTTTTTACCTTGTATGATTCTATTATCAAGATAGAAAAAAGAATATTCATAGTATATTTTAAATGTGTAGTAGTATATTATTATTATATCTAACAGTACAAAATATGTGATAAAGGATAAGAAAAAGTTCAATTTTAAAGTATTAGTTACCAGAGTAGTAGATAAAATATGATTAAGTGTATAATAAATGAAATTATCGACCAATTTTTCAGACAATATTATATTAACAAAAAATATAATTAATACATTAACGTTTCAATCCGATTTAGACCTTCTTCAGAACTGATCTAAAAAATATAAAAAATAATTAATATTTAATTTCTAATTCGCTTTATATGAAATTCTTTCAAAATTATTAATTAGTATCAAAATATTGCAAAAATAATTATTTATTGAAGAGTTCTAATCAGACGTTAATCAAAGATTTGATTAAGTGTATACTTATTCAAATCTTTGAATTAGCTCAATTCTGAGGAAGATCCAAATCCGGATCGAATTATTATTATATATTTTTGTTAATATATTTGTCTGAAAAATTGGTCGATTTTTATTTATTGAAGTATACTTATTACTAAGAACTAAGTATGTATGCATTTTTGTAGAATCCTTAGTGTAATATGTTCTGTTTAGGATTTAAATATATATTCTCAGATGACAATTTTTTAATGAAACAAAACTATGTAAACAGATAACAGCTTACTCATCCTTGATTGATATTTAAAATAAAAATAACAATAATGTTATTTGTCCCTTTCACTTAACAATATTGATGCGTGATATGTACTTATAAGATTATATTGGGTACCACAATATATTTTATAACATTGTTTAAACGCCAATCACTATAGTTATACATAATGGCTTCTTGCACCCATTATTCGCTTTAACGTTGGAGTTCTGATGAGACAAAAGAACGCCGTTTTTGGATAACAGTTAAACAAGAGTTTCATCAAAATTCATCCAGCCGTTCTCAAGTGATACCAGTATGAGACGATATGAACATAAAACCTAAAAATATGTACGTTTGATACATTTCAATAAAATAATTCTCACTCGGTGCTTCAATTACTGTATATAAGAATATTTTTTTACAATTTTATTTGAATGTTTAAAGATGTAAAGATTTCTCTGTAGCCCGAAATTCCATAGCATTGTTTTTGTGCTCTTAGAGTCTATAACAGAGGTTCCCAAACTTTTTTGTCTCGTAGACCACTTGCCACGTTTTTCGGTTTTGGGTAGACCTCCTGCTTATCTGATATTGATTTTTTGCAAATTCATTAACTTCAAATGTATTTTTGACAACCGGTATAGTGCTACTCACTTTGAACGATTTAAATTTATAACGGTAGGTAATGAAATGTAATGTGAAATGTTTAGTTTTATACATTTATTAATTAGATTCAAATTAAACGAATCAAATTAAAATTTACTTTCTGTTACATAAAGTAACTAAGCAAAAAATAAATGCTTTTAGTGTGAGGGATGAACCTGATGCTTTAATAATAAATTTTAAACATTTGGCATCAATTTAGTTAGATTTAATCTTAAATCTCTTCGGTTAACGATGTCCAGTTTGTTTCTTTTTTTGTTAGGAGATTCACTATCGTTGATCCCCATTTTCATTTCATGGACCCCCAATATTTTTCCCCCTGACATGGACCCTTTGCAAGTTGTCGTCGACCCCTGGGGGTCGATATAGACCACTTTGGGAATCACTGGTCTATAATATCCAATATACGTGGTTTTTGTTGTATTAAAAATGTTTTGAAAGATTAAAATGTTATAATAATAAAATCTTTAATATTCTATGTTCGGTCTTCTGAATTTTTTGGTGGAAACTTTATTTTAAGATTTATCAAGTAATGAATATTATTAGTTTTATTGTGTGCCAGCCTATATAAACACTCATAACATGACGTCTATGAAGCTTGTAGGTACACCCACGTCGACCTGCATACAATACATATAAGAATCAAGGTTTGACCATTTTTCAATGAATTAATATATTGCATATAAATATACAATAATTAATTCCAACTATGCTCATTTTATCATTGAAGTAGAACTAATGAACTAGTTTATTATTATAATATGCACTTATAAGATACCGATCGGGTGATCAAATATGTTTGTATATTTTCTATGTTGAAATATTATTATTGTTATTATTATCTATTAGGAGTAATTATTATCCCAGTTCTGAAAAAAATAATAAAAAATACTGTTTTTTTTTCTGTTTTCGTTTTGAAAGAGTTGGTAAAGACAGCTACTTCAACTACTCAAAAATACCTACTGTTGAATATTGATAAATCGTTTTTGTTTAGTTTTGGAGGCAGGGATCAGTTTCTATTTTTTACAATATATTTTATTAAAATTACTGTCTTCTCTCATTTATTATTTTGCAAAGTACAGAGAGATTTTATGTTCTTGAACAAAAAGTAATGTATTAATTATAATACTCTAAATGTTTAATTAAATATGAACATGTCGCTATGGATAATGAGACTGTAAAATGAAAAAGATGTTTTCCTCAACTAATTGAATCATATAAAGACATGACAACTGCTGTAAAGGTGTAAATAAATAAATAAATAAATAAATAAAGCTCCGTCTGTAATGATTTTGTTCAAGTTAAACACCCTTTGGACATTTTATGGCAGGATTCGGACGTGTTTGCAAAGATATAGTAATATAGCATATTATGTACTAGTGTAATATCTTGACAGGTGTTATAAACACGTATTATATTCTTCAAATTAATATGCATGTAAATAAATCAAGACACAAGAAACGTGGACAGACTCATAGCCAATTTGTGTGGAGTTATAACATGGTTAACAAAAATCACACACAGTTCGTCCGAATTACAGTAATGTAAACTTCGCTCCCTCCACGTTTTTAAAATAATACATTTTAGCGTAAGAGAAATTCTGAAATCTGCTCATAAACAAACCACACAAAGTAACATCCTATTTTACTTTCGTCAATAAATGTATCAACCATAGATTAGAGGTGAATTGGTGTTACAAGTCCCGTTTTTTAACGTTAATGTCAATTTATTATTCCAAATTGTTATGTGTTGATCCAAAATTGAAGCAACCTAACGTATTACCGAGTGAACCAATTCACCAGTGATGCTGTGGTTGGGAAAGCCGTTTGACTTAGATTCCTGCCAGATTATATTAAAATTGCGCAGAATATTAGGAATTTCGAATAAATAAAATTGTCGACCAATTTTTCTCAGACCAATATATTGACAAAATAAAAAATAACAAATCAATATAACATAAGATGACGTTTCGATCCGGCTTTGGATTTTCTTCAGAAAAATCTAAAAATATAAAAATTAATTAGTATTAAATTATTAATTATTATTTATTTACACGAATGATGAAGTTTGAAAGAATCAAACAAATTAATGAAAAATTAATTTTAAATAGGAATTTCGATCGAGAACACTGAACAATTGGGCAGACATTCAAAATGGCAAACGGTCAAGATAAAATGAGATCAAATTCGCGTTGTTAGAACGGGCGTTGTCGTGGATGCAATTTAGTATTATGCATCATGAACTCCGAAAATATTTGTTCATTTTTTATTTATAATTTATTCCTGTAATAAAGCATTTTAATAAAAACAGTAAGTTGTAAAAACAGTACCTTTAGAAACAATTGTGTAATCAATTATTTATAGAATGCTTTAAAAGTCTGAATATTCATTCTCTGTATATTTGATTAAAATGTCGATATTTTATAGAGGTATGTATCTAAAAACTGAATTAAACTAGAAATATGTTTTTCTAGAAAATGGCTTCAACAATTTTGATTAAATTTTAAACTTATCATGATTCGTTTCTCGTTATGCAGAGATAGGAAGATGTGTGATCTCTATAGAGCGAGTTGTATCGGGACAATTGTTTAAACATAATAAATTAGTGACACACGAAATGAAAATCTACCATTAAATTATGATTTATTTCCTTTTTCCTTCGAGGTGTTAATACAAATTATAGATTTCAATTTGTAATTCCCTACAGTCCTATTTTAACTAGAAATAAATACAGAATAGATATAATATTATAATCGGGATTCTCATTATGGAGAATTATTAAGGAAAAAGTATATAGGTTCATATGCAACTGCAGTACGTGTTCAGTAAATTGGGATTGCAATAAAAATGTGCCTGCATAAGCGTATGTTAGTTGTCTGATTAAATAACAGACATGCAAATGTCATAAAAGGTGTTTACGGCAGACTTGCGCAGTGTCTGTCATACCAATGTAAATTTGCACAACAAGTCAGTCAATGTTGGGATCATCGCCGTACAGAAAATATGTAAAAATGTTCCATTACTTTATTTGAGAATAGTTCAACATTACGGCATATCAAGATAGCATATAACACAATATAGATCAAGTTGTAAAGAGAGACATTCGTTATACAGTTTTTATATGGTGAGCTTCTTATTTATAGAACCGTTTCTTCGACAACAATATCATTATTATTGATATAGCTGTCGTAGATCATTGAGGCTAATGACAATTTCTACAATAAAATAGATTTTACACAATTCACATCTTTTAATTTTTTTTTTCGAGATTTTTTAGACATTATAAGTACGTTATAATGTATTATGAAAATGATTGCGCTTTTTGACAGTTACATTACAACCCTTAATTTACGAAATTTATATATTGGGAAAGATATATTTTGTTTAGTTACATCGGTGAACCGAAGGATTGTACTCCAGGGACGATATTGAGTACAAAAACCCAGTTAATTCTTATAAAGAGCAAATTTCTAATAAATTATAATTTGTGATTTTAATTTAATAGTGCGGGTACTGAAGAATTTAATCATACATCATGCGCTTTCATACAAATTAAATGTATCTATAAGAAAAGCATATGAAATCGGAATAGATCTGTTTATTACTGTATCCTTATAACATACCATGGTACTTTTGCCCACGAACTGTACGTATTTAATGTTATTATGGTGTTATTTAAATATTAGCATAATTTGCATTTTAGCAAAACGTGTTATGTAAGCCCTCAGACTAAAAGTCAGATGACTCAGTTTTAATAGAATTCTAGCTTAATTAATTACATTTTATAACAATGAATTATATTAATTATTAGTAATCAATATGTTTAGATATCTTACCGCAAGTTTTAATTCACTAATTAGTGAATAACAATAATATCAAACGATTAGCGTCATGATATTTTTTTTAGAAAAAATGTAAATGCTACTGTAGAGATTTTTTAACCTGGAAAAACAATTAATTTTGCGTTGATTAAGATTCATTATTCTACGTAGTGCACACAGTAATTAGTAAGTAATATTTTGATATCTCTTATATTGTCCTGGCAGTTACATTTTTTCTTATATAATATAAACCGTTTAAAAAATATCATGACGATATTCTTTCCAGACAAGGATATACTTTATTAATACTATTTTGCCTTTCAATTGTTAGGGGAAAGCATCACTTGCTGTCTGCAACCTGGTAGCCATTCACAATAATAAGAAATGTAAATTGTCATTTAAATGTTGTAAACGAATATTTTTCATCGATTTTTTTACATTCAGATTACTTTTTATGCTTACTTGTGTGTACGTCGAGCTATGTAAAAAACTTGTTTTGGATTAAGTTCATTAGAGATAACTATCTACCGAAATAAATCGATTAATTTTTACTTATTTATTTTTTCGTTAATGATTTCATCTGTCAACTTTTATCTTTAATGGCTAATACAACCTTTTACTATAATTGCGCCGCTCCGACATTTTTCCAAATGAATGTAAATAATCGTCTATTATTCATAAAAAGATGAATGATGAACTCAATTACATTCAAGTAAGTGTGTAAATATTGTTTTTGTTTTATTGTAAATATATGTTTTATGTAAAAAAAAACATATTATTTAGTGTAAAATAATAAATGTAAAAATTAAATTAAGTTTTGACGAAAACTTGGCCCCTTTTTTCTCATTTATGTTTTTGGTGGGATTTATTTTAGCGCAAGTCACAAAGTGTTTCATAGTCCATCACTGGCAGCCGTACAGCCCAAAGAAAGTATGGCGGCAGCAATAAGTGTGAGTTGACCCTCCGGGTACAGTTTGATCTACAGAACGCGTACTTTAAAAGGCGAAGCCATATTTAGATAAGAAACGCATTTATTGTAATATGCCGAAGTCCATTAAGAATTGTGTACATGTGAATTTTCTGTAGTAGTGGTTTACATTCACACGTGTATTATAAAATATACGGGCCAAGGGTGTTATTCTTGAGCGCCTTTACAGTAAAATCTCTTTAATTCGAATTTATTAAAACTAAAGCAATCCGAATTTTCAAAATGAACACTTAGATATATCTTTAATAGTAGTTTATGTATCTAGTTTGTTATGCATTATATTATGACGAGTTGTGACATTGTATTAATAACGAGCGCCATAGTAAAGATTAAAATGTGCTCGTAAAATTTTAGTTAAATCAGCTGGACATATATTTTTTTAAAAACACTACTAAAGTCACAATGACTGTATTAGAAATATGTTGGCAGGGTTTAGCACTGCGACCTGATTTTTTTTATTTAGATACTTGTTACAGTTGAAAACAAATCATATTCTCAAATTTACTTGTATCAGACATTCAGCAATAAAATAATGAACTGATTTATGTCTGTAGCATTTATACCTATTGTATGACAAAGATTTATACAAATTCTCAATAAAAAACACAACACATTATTATGTCCATACTACCGTAGTATGCGTAGTTAATCTGAAAGCGCAGTATTCAAAAGCAACTGAATCTTGAAGATCTGTGTTATCGAAACGCCGCGGCTGAGTAAAGGTCCAAATCGTCAGTAATTCAAATTACAACATACGTAATGAAAAAAAAAACAATCCAAAATATTGATTATCGATGCTTCATTGGATATAAACTTTTAAATTACACTTAAATTTCGGTTTGATAAATCTGATATTCCAATTGGGACTTAATTAGAAGTATTAAACCAGCCTAGTTGTTGCAATAGTCATCGCAGCATAATAAAAAAAACTAAATTTCAAGAATACGTCTCCTTATCTGTCGATATGAGTAGCTATTGTAGCTTAACAAATTCCGTATCCAGAGGTGTACTTAACTTGTTCAATTTATCTGATTATTTTTTCTACTGCGTGTCAAGTTGGAAGTAATACATAAATGTGAAAATCTGATATTTTGGCAACTTTTACTTTGTCGATCGTTCTTGTTGAGATAATAGCGGGTGATGCTTATATACTTTATCAGAGTTGATTCGGAACTTCATAATTTATATTAGAAACTTGAGCAATAGCTGTTGTTATTAAAAGCGTTACCATCTTTCTTGTTGCAAGAATTTTTAACTTATGCAACAGATTTGTGTTACCTCTTATTGCCATAGTAATAGAATATTTTTACAAATACTAAAATATATCCAAATCGCAACTTAAATTAAACTTATTTTGGTTTAGCTTAAAACAGTTTACACTTCAGAGTTCACAAGATACAATGGGCACAATGTGTATAAGGGATTAATTCGCTTTGGGGCCATATTCTCTTTTGCGATCATTTAAATCCTGGGCGTAAATTCGTTTCTGTAGTGTTACTGTAATTTGTCAAATCTGAAGTGGAACCGATTCAAGTTCTACCATACAAGTTATCTGTATCAGCTTGAATATATAACACTTTCAATAATAATATATGTGTATGTGTGTATATTCAATAAATAAATCGATATATAGAGTTGAAATGCCTTGTTTTTATCTTTCGTGGCTATCATCGAGAGGAAATACAAATAAAACTCACATTAACTGAACCGATTGGACAAACCTAAACCGGGACAACGTGTTGATTTCTTGATGAGTTCCATTCAGTACGTGTGCATGCGACTTTTTATTTTATGTATGGATACCGTTAGTATCTACATACTGCCTATCATTACTATTAATGCTTAATAGGTTTCTTCTTCCTGCATGAAACATCCACACTTCTATAAGGTCAGTTAATAAATAGCTATACAGTTGTGATTCACAACTAAAATGCTTTTACAAATAACTTCGCTTGAATTATTGTAAGAATGCATTTTTAAATCGATAACATAAACAATAGTTTTATGGTGATCAAAGTAATTGATTTTAAATGAATAACAGATAGAAGAAATTATTCGTGGGATAGTATCCAAAATCCAAATAGAGTAATACTGATTGTTAAAATGGAATATTGTACTGGCGTTTCGACTTTTGTTTCATCTTCTGAGAATTTCTTCTATTTTTATTTGTAATGCATTGAAAAATCACATATGAAAACATAAGTACTAGATTAAAAGAATGTAGCTTGCGAATACATTTCTGAATTATTTCAGAGGGCAAACATTATAGTTTAATATATATTAAACTTAATATATATTTATTGTGTCTTGTTACAGAGGATTTGAGAGTTACTATAATTAAATAATATGTTTATTGTTTCAGATGGTCCAGGCAATACAGGTTTTACGGTTTCACCTCCTGGAGTTAGAAAAAGTAAGTAACTTTTAATGTTTTAAGAGAGAATGGTTGAGTGCAAGAGAATCTATACGGACTAGCTGTTGGTTCTGGGTTAAAATTGGGTTGAAAGATCTTGACAAGCATTCCTACGCGTCTGATTGACCGTCTTGAGAAGTAAAAAAATTATAATTATAATGACGGAAAATTAAATAAAATACGTAATGTAAAAAATGTACTAAATGCAATTAGCATTTAAATTCAAAGGAAAAGATAATATTAATTAGAGTTGGCTTTTGCACACATTTCAATGAATTAAGACTCTTTCAAGTATAACACCTTTGTTGCCTCTTGCAATTATTTTCTTATTGTAAAAAACATAAGTGTATTCAGTAATTCAGATATTTTAATTATATGCAACAAAAAGTTGAGAAAAATTCATTTAATTATATTTATGACGTTTACTAATGAAAGAAAATCATCTTGATAGCTATCTTGTTCTATTAAGTAGATATAGCTGTCGTACATACAGCTCTTATAACTAATTGTAATATGATATAAGCTGATGATGATCCACTACTTCCCCTACATTGCATTATATGTACTATAATATTTCTGTTTATTTCTCAACCGCGCTGTTTCTTTACTTAAAAGTATTATGTTCTCCCTCTTTCTTTTACTCGGTTAGTTAACTAATGCAATATTATTTATTATTGACAATATATGTAAAAGATGAGAACCGATTAGTAGCACCAGCGAGAATTTCATTCAACTAAAAAATTTTTAAGCAATCATGAATACATGCAGGCCCGTAATTAGCTTTTTTGTGGTCCTGGGCAAAACCTCATTACTGAGTCCCCTTTCACTAAATTTTATTCAATTAAATAAAGCTATTTATTTCCCCAAAATAATTATTTTTACCAGTAGTACAACCAGAAAAACAAAAAATTTTTGGCTATAGGTATATTTCCAATGATTTCTACGAACAATTTTTACGTAGATATATTTTTCTTGTTCTTTTTTTAGCTACTATGTTGTTAGGACAAAATAAGAGAGTTGGGGGGTGAGCTATTTTCAGACAGTTTACCAAAAAGCTGTCGAAAGGCGTACAGTATTTTTTTAATTTAATACAGATTTTTTCGATCTTTCTGGGGCCCTGGGCACGTGCCTAGTTCCGACCATGAATATATTATGTATAGATAACTGCAATTAAAAACAATTATTTTCTCCAGTGTGGAAAAAATGAAAGTATTTTGTATTTTTTTTATTAAAAAAGTAAAATTTTTTTATTTTTCTCACAAAGCTGGTTTATATTCTGAAAATAAAACAACAAAGAAGAATGCATAGTACAAATATATTTTAATATAGGAGTTCGAATTCCCTGATAAATAATAATTTGAAAACAATTAATTAGGCACAAATCCAGCGGATGATTGACACCACAAATATAATATAGCCGGAATATCTAACTGAGAAAATTTGAGGATTTTTGTAGAAGTGAACGAAATAAATTTCCACAGCCACCATGCGGAAAATCACTTTTCTTTACGTTTTAACCACATAGTATAATCAAAATAAATTTTTTGATGTCATCAACATATTTTCATTTCTTCTGTGCATTATTCTGAAGAATTGATTGAAAAACTACATGCAACGTGCTTTTTTAACGAATCTGTAAATAAACCAGGCAGAATAGAAAATGTGACGGATTAAAATAAGTACTTATGATTTTTTACGTTTTTTAACGAATTCTATATTTTGTTCTTCTGTTAATGCGTAGATAGGTAGGTTAGAAAGTCTGGTGCATTAAAATGAACAGCTGTATCTCTCTGGCTAAGTGAATTTCACTACCAACATGCTAATAAAATGACAGTACATTACTGAGTTTGTGTTCTTTGACATTATTGTGCTCGCATCGGAGTGATACACAAGTTCTTTTTATGTGTAATAAAATTATAGGAATAAATTAAAAGTGGACACTTACATATGCTATATCTTTTATTTAATGGACTTACTAATTTAAACAAATCATTCTGAGCACTTTATAAAATCAATAAAATTAATAAATCTACATAATTTATTATTAAATACTAAACGAATAAAATGTAATGTTCAATCAATAAAGAGATAAGTATAGGTAAATTATTATACAATAGATTTATATCTTGAATTCTGTTAATTTGACATTTGTGCAAATATATGAATCGACAATCGACACATATACATACTATTGCAAAAAAACAAAATCATTAAACGGTAACATCATTAATTGTAACCAATAGAGTAAAAATAACTAAATAACTGTTAATAAATTTATATAAAATAGACAACCATTTATTTAGCAATTTGTATCTGCTATCTGATAAATGATAATATCCATTTTGATTGACAAGTGACAATCGACATACAGTCCAATAAAACAAGTGACAGTCGAATAAAACACTGTCTCTAACGCGCATATGTGTAAAATTATAAGCAGGTATACACTTATTATTTATTTTACATTTTAAAGCATAATTAATTTAAATTTGTGTATATACAATAGTTTCAGTATTTTTAAACGGAAATCAAAAAATAAAAATAATACACACAGAATTTTCAGCCTGTGACGTTTTAAAAAGCATTTGACAGGCGTCGTGTTAAAAACGTGTTCTACTCAAACTGCATTTAATTACGTTTATATATTATATAGGAACGCTTGAATTGCATTCGAATGCATAGGCTATGAAGCATCTAGCACACCAGACGACTGTGTTATGTTTTTTTTACGTTTTTGTTTTGTTTTTATTCTTGATATTTAATTTCTATAAAACAAAGGCCCACATTTATAAAATCGAACAGATGGACTGTTTTAGAAATATAAAATATACATATAAAGCACCCGTTTATTAATAGCATTCGGGTTTTGACTGACTGAGCTTTTATGAAAAACGACGCTTCAATTTTAGAGATTATAGAGTGAAAAAATCATGATTGAATAAAGGGACTTAATGCGTGACTAAATGCAAAAGAGATTTATAATTTATTATTAATAAATTAATTTTATATCTTGAATTTCTTGACCTACAAATTGTTATTTTCTGTTGAAAACGAAACACAACAAAAATCCGATATTTAAATTAATTTCTGTAACGAATTGTTGTGTAATTTATTGAATTCAATTCTCTACAAATTTCATATAAAAAGTTGTGCACAGATTAAGGAGACGTGAATAATATAATATGGCGCTGAATGTATTAAATCAGGGGTGGACAACATTCCTGTTTCAAGAATCAGTTACTATTTTTAGTTTGTAACTCTAAAAGCCAATTTAGAGAAGATTGCAATCCTTGAAGGACTAAAGTTTTAAGTTGAAGAGTAGATTCGTGTGGTTTTTCTATCGATCCTATGCCACGAAATCTTTTCCTCAACTTCAATTAGTATTTATTACATCAAATTAAATAAGAAAGGTTTAATTTCCCCGGAAGTTTCACTGAAAGTTACACTTTTATCAAATAACAAAACGTTTCTCCTTAAAGTTTATTTATATATAGTGTTATTATGGTTTTATTTTTATAATAAATTATAATCAGATTATAATTAAGGCGGAATCATGCAAGTCTGAGCTACTGCTGTTTCTTACTTGTTTGCTTACTGTTCATAAATTTGAAAATGTAATAAATGTCTCAATTAATAAAAATATCTCCATTTTAAGAACGATTTTATTTATAAAAACAGGCAATAAAATTGTGAGATAATAATTAAACTTCAAAAATGATTTTGTGCCAATTGGTTTAAATTTTTTTTTATTGAATTTATATCAGTTCAGCACATTCTGGTTATTCATGGTATTGTGGGTAGAGATATAACTTGACTTCGCTTTATGGACCGGTTGTAAGAGACTATAGAGCAACCTCCCTGTCACTAAGATTTTATTGTTAATTTGTTTATCACTTCACTTAGTTAGTTAGCCTAATCATATGCTAAGTCTTGTGAAATTTTACGTTTGAAGCCTCTGTTGGCTGGTAGTTGACCTAGATCGTATTGGACGGCACCAGGGCAAGATTGGAGCTTGCCAAAGAAGCTTTTAGCACTTTTTTTTAATAAACTGATTAATGTTTAAGAGTCCCAGTTCGTCGTGTATATATTCGTTTCGTAAAAACCATGGAGCGTTGCAAGCGAGTCTGAGTACTTTATTTTGAAAAACTTGGATTTTGTTAATTTGAGATTTCGATGCAGCACCTCAAATTGTGCATCTGTATGTTAAAGCAGGTCTTAGTATTGACATATAAATTAGTTTAGAACATGGGATTTAGAGAGGGGATTTGCGATTAATTAAAGGGTAAAATAGACTAAGCTTGGCGTAAGCTTCGTTAATTTTTTTATTAATATGGAATCCCTAGGTAAGTAGTCGATCTAAATATAGGTCAAGATATCTAATTGCTTCATTTGCTGCATTCCAGTTTATGGATTGGTCGTCAATGGATATTTATTGGGGGTCTTCGCAGTGTGAATATTTTGGCTTCGCATTTCGATGGATTTAATTTAAACCATTCAGTTAGCACGTTCATAGAGATTTGTAGTTTCTGAGCTGACGCTTCAATGTTTAGTCTTGCGTAATTATTGCAGTGTCGTCAGCATACTTTGCTATTGTTGAATTGTCGAGAGTAGGTATGTCATGCGTAAATATGTTGAAAAAATTTGGACCAAGTATTGATCCTTGAGGTACACCAGAATTTATTTGTTTCAGACTGGTTTAAAAATGAACTGTTCAAACAGTTCCATCTGTGCATAAATCCAACACACCTGATCTAAACAACAAACAGGTTAACTGGTTTTCTCATACATGTCTATATATAAAATATAAATAAAATTATTTATCTACAAGAAAAATCATCTTTCTAAAGTAACAGATATATCGCAACATGGAATACACATATCGCCTACGCAATACTGGCCACTATGCTATACCATATCTGTGTGGACGTTTACAAATGCGCGCGCGCAACTGGATCCACTGACCTTTCGAGCCATAAACGGGCTTGCTTTGACCCAATGACAGAATCATTTTAATCATATATCCATGCATGATGTCATTATTACTCGAGCATGGCGCTGCAACTACCTTTATACATAAAATACTGATCAATTACTTGCACATTTTAATGGTAGTACAACGGATTTATGTTTATGTTGTAATTATTATTTATGAAAAGTTTTTTATTATAACTTAAATTGAATAATGTTAATAGTTAAATTGTTTGTTATTCTAATACTACTTCAATCTATGAGCGTATCTAACTGAAAATAGAAGAGTGACTGTTTTCTGAATTCAACCTCTTTCATGCCATGCAATCATAGACAATAAAAAAAGGAAGAACACCCTTTGTTAAAAGAAATTTGAAAATAGTTTGTGAGAATTATTTCTATGTCTTCTAACTTTAGCTTTCATCAAACCCATTGATGTTGAATACTTAGCATAACCCGTTTAATATATTTTCACATATTATAATAATTTTAGCCATGTTTGAATTAACGCTGACTGAACACTCTCTAGTACGAGTTGTGCAACCTGGAAGCAAGGGTGACATTGCGACACGTTTGTTACATTTTCAATCTTATAAATCAGTTTTACCCTACCGTGCCAAAATTAAACCATTTTAAAAACTTGAACTACTCTATTTTCTTGAAAAAAGGGTTTCATACTTTCTGCCGCGTCAATTTACCCAAACGAATAAATTGGAGTACGTACAGTGCTTAAACAATCGAATTTAAAATAAAGTATTGTCGCTGATCACGGATCATGTATCAGCGGCATTCAGAAACGTCCACAGACGTCTTGAAGGCCACGCAGGAGGCAGAACTAGTGAACATCATATTACGGTCTCTGCAAGACATGTTTCATATGCAAATAAGGTGCTTGTTTCTCTTTTGATTCGTGCGCGAACCCTTGTTCAATGCAAATGTGTCAATGGATATAAAGCGAACAGGTTATACCATTACGTCGCTGTATGGTCAGACACATATTATGCTTGACTTAATGGTGATATGAATGCACTATAACTTATCAAAACAAACCCTTTCTAACTTTATCCACGGCTAATACATAATGTTAATCAGTAATCACATGTACGAGAAAAGTGTAATCTGTTCGGCGTTTTGTGCAATTATGCCAAATAATTGCATTAGTCTGTTAGCATCGATATTCCGATGTCAATACAATTACATTCCTTTAAGTTGAATCCAGTATATTATGACTGTGTAATTTTTTTACTTTTTGATATAGGTACTATAGGTATACGAGGTAAATATAAAGAATTGTGATGTGCAAAAATTCTTTTTTTTATCTTTTGGTGAATTTACACATTTCAACTTCCTTGACCCTAAAAAGCGTTTATTTTTTTAAAATGACCATCAGCCTGTGGTTACACCTTGTACGGAATCGATTTTGCTAATGCCTGTTCAGAAACAACAAAACGGACCTATTTTTATATATTTATGGGATAATGTTATTTTGACTTTCAATGCTTCAACGCATAAATCTATGTAATTATAGCTTTTAGCGAAAATTAAATTCTCACCATATTATACTCATAATAATATTCATCTAACTAGAAGTAATAAACATATCTTTGCTTAACGTCTGATTAGAACTCTTCAATAAATTGGTCGATAATTATATTTATTGTAGAACTAACAAAGTTAATTAAAAATAAATAGGAATCAAAAAACATTGGTCCAGACAGAACTTTTTTATTGATAGACCATTTTGTGTCAATAGTTATTAATTCTTTTACAATAATATACCACAGCACATAAATAACTGTACCTTAACTTTTTTTAAAACGTGTGTTTAAAAATTTTATGACGAATTGGTGGACGATAATAAAATAAATGGTTAAGTTAACATTTGCCGTAAATCAACAGTGGCGTAGCTCACTAACAAGATACTAAAAACATGTATATATTTAAAAAAGAATAAAAAAACACGCTTGTAATAATGCACCCAAAGTTAGAAATTGAATTTCTTTCCCTTCTATAACGTTATGAAGCGTAAGACACTCCTTAGCTGTATTTTATTTTACTCAATACGCATTTACCTTTATAAAAAGAAAAGAAAATAATCAATTTTTTTTGGTTAGTTGATATAAGCGTGTTTTGTGTAGTTTGATGACATATATTTTTAAGTATCATGTTTGCAATTGTTGATTTTCAACATTTTGGTGCATTGATAACACCTATAAGCGTATGTTCTTTTGATTTTTTTTGTTTTGAAATTTTTTGTCGTTAGATAATTTATTTTAAACGGCTGGAAACACGCTTTCCCACCATCAATACCGTTACTTCCACCACATGTTTTAATTTCCATTTTTTTAACTTGTTATTACAATATTATTACAGTTAAAATATCAGAGTATTGTATTGTCATAAAAACTACATGCGATTGCAAAGTTTCACGTCAATTGCTGTATAAAGAGGGTGAAAATAGAGTTGCAAGTTTTTTTTTGCAGATATATCTACAACAAGAAATAACACACAATTCAAGTTAATATAACTTATACTTAGTGTCAAACTGTTCTCATTTTTAATAACAAATTGGGAACCCAATAGCTATTTTTACCAGTTCTCGAATTAGAAACAATATAAACAAGACGTTCGGCTGTTCTCAAGCTCAATTACTGGTTTTGGAGATATATTTTTTAGCGTAAACTATGCTTTTAGTGCTTTCATTTTTGTGTTAATACCTAATGTGTATTACTTCTGAAAAATATTGGTAAGTAATTAGTACAAACTATGCCGGGACCTGCACAACGATTAAATACACTACCCTTGTTTAAAGGTACACACAAGAAATTCTTGTGTTATGATGCCTGTTACCAAAAAATTATGCCATAACTATAGGGACGCTACTGCTAAACGAACAGTTTTTTTTTTTTGTAATGGGAGTATTAAAATGACAACCAATTACATAGTATTACGGTTACAACCAAATATTTTTTATCTATTTTTACAACTTTAAAAATCAGTCACAGAAATACGTGTTTGGGAGTTATAGTTTTACAAGCAAAGAAGTGATCTCTTGAAAAAGTCAATATATATACCTATATTAGTGTTACCGTCTTTTTCGTACTTATTTAATGGACGAGATTTTTTATCCTTGTCGTACTCATTAAATTTAATACAGAACCTGTGTGTCTGTTAAAAATACGATTGTACTTTTATATTGTGCAGTAAAACTTTCAGTGAAATAGTAATTCCCTACAGTTTTATGAGTGTTTCTAACAAGGTGTTTTCTGATATTTAAAAGTCCCTGTAAAGCCAAGTCATCGAGCGCATACATAAAATAGTTTCCTTCAGTAGCGCATCAGTAAGATTTATCACCGCCAATACTTCTGTGATCATAAAGCAAAGTGGTTTATGTCAGATTTTTGGTAAAATAAAATAAATAATTAACGATTTAACTTTCTAGAATCAAGAGAGCAAAAACGAATTTAAATATTGAAAAGTGTTGTATATGAAAATTTGCCTTTATGATAAACGTCATCTAGTGAAATATTGATTTATAATTTTATTATTTTTGTCAATAAATAGTCTGAAAAAAAAATGGTCTAAAATTTTATTTATTTGAAGAGCTCGCTATTCAGACGTTAATCAAATATTTGAATATAACATTGTGTTATTGATAACTTTTAGAAATGATGAAGTTAAATTTTACTGCAAATTAAAATGTAAAAAAATGAAAGAGGTTCAGTTAAAATAAAGCCTTTTTTAAAAACAAACAAAAAGAAACACATAATATATTTTTAAGCACTTTCTCGTACATGGACGTTACCAACGAACTATTCATTTTGAATCTAATTAAAACTGAAAATAGTTTTATTCCGAACGGTCAAAAGAGGTATTAAAATATCAGATATCAAAATTTTAGCTAAAGGATTTTCAGGATTCTAATAGGAAAAGCTGAATTTCATTAAATTGCATGGCAATTTTGTCATAACAAAAAGAACACAATGATTCTTCAAGATTATGCATCACAACTTTCGCAGTTTTAATTTTTTTTTTTCCAAAAGTCATTACCGAAATGACGTGAAGTAAATTATTAAATGCGCATTGTTTATACTTATAAGAATCGCATTATCGTGGGCAGTTTTTTGAAAATACGTTTAGAAGGCTTATACTTATTTCCATAATACGTAGTATAAATAAATAATTTGTTATGCGTACACAAGCATATTTTAATTACAGATTCTATAACTGTCGTATTAATTGAAAGATCTTGTGATTGATAATGAAACTGCTTTAATTAACTACATTGCATTATGCAAAAATAAAATGTCAATTCCGCATCGCCTATCATACTAGAGTTTCTAGTGCATGCGATTGGTAACCATTATGTGCGTCCGGTTAATTGATAATTAATTAATAATTAATATCCTACACAAAACTCAACTAACTGAATTAAATTATCAACACTGTAGCTTTCCGAAAAATTATGTAACTTTTCATTCGCTTTAACGTTAAAATTAATTATAGTTAATCACTCCCTCATAAATCGCACTATTTAGTTCCTGCCTGGTAGCAGAAATAACTAATGCTTTCTGCTACGTGGTAGAAATTAAGTAGTAAGAATTTGCAAATGAAATAATAATTGATATAAATAATTAATATTACTTAATGCACGGTATAATGTTACACCCTAACCCAGGAATCGATACAACAATAAAACTGCGTGATCGACATCTGATTGGTAGCTTGAAACTCAACACAGCGGAACAACCAATGAGGTACTTTGTGTTTTCTAGCAAAGCATGGCGCTGTTCTTGTTCACGTGATAACTACGTTGGTGGGAATGACTGTAGGAATATTATTTTCTTCAATAAATAAAAATATCGACCAATTTTTCAGACAACATATTATCAAAAAATATAATTAATACATTAATGTTTCAATCCGGATTTGGACCTTCTTCAGAACTGATCTAAAAAATAATAAACAATTTTTAGATCAGTTCTGAAGAATGTTCAAATCCGGATTGAAACGTTAATGTATTAGTTCTATTTTTTGTTAATATATTGTCAGAAAAATTGGTCGATAATTTTATTTATTGAAGAGTTCTAATCAGACGTTAATTAAAGATTTGAATATTATTTTCTGATAACGAAGCAAGGAATTGTTACTTCTGTCCGTTTTTTCAATATTGCTTCCTCTTGAATAAATATTGCTACGGCTGTTTGTGAATGAAACATTTAAACTTGTTTTCTGTATTAAAGAACGTCTTTGAAAATAAAAAATAGACATACTAAGATTATCATGATGTTAAAATTTACTCATTTAAAGTTAAGCTGTGGTTTAAGACGTCTTTAGTGTTTAGCAAAACTAATTGGGTTAGCAGTTCTCATTATTAAATACAGTATCAAAAAACTCAAAACGCTTGATGATGCAGCTTAGTTAATTGAAAGTATATGAACAATCATGACAGAATATGTATTTTACTTTTGTGACACGGTTATGATTTAGTCTGCATAGTAAAATCTTTAGGGCATAGGCACATCATGTTGTCTACATCCTTGATCTTAACTGGCAGTCAACTGTCTCTCGTTTTATTGCTTACATCTCACCTGCTTTTATTATACGTGTTGCCTTCCAAATGTTTAACTCTGCACTGCATTTCACATTAACTTTGAACCACTGTCCTGGGGTCATATTATAACATGCGTGATCCATGATCCGTTATACTTCCTGAAACGATTTCATTAAACTGAATCCTTTATTAAAATCGTTATTCTTATCATCTTTTCACTCAGAAAAGTTTCAAGATTATTTGTTTTAAGGTAAAAATCACCTGACAAAAATCGCGTAGTGAAAATATAGGTTATTTATCGATGCGACTGAATTTTGTAAATATCAAAATTGCAACATCGAAATCTTAGAAAAAGACAAGACATTAATCCTCATAGAAAAATTCTATCCAAGTTTCAATACGATAGAAAAAACGAAAAAACAAAATAGTCGCCTAGCGATTGGTCAGAAATTGAAAATAACATCAATGTTTGGTAGAATTTCATGGCACTGCACGTATAGTGTAAACTCAGATTTAGAAATGCATAAACTGCAGTAAGCCTATAAATGTAAAAGAAATTTCTACGTCTAAGGTTACCACTTCCCTCTAATTGTTCATAAAGTAAATTTTATATTTCTTTAATGGTCTTTTTAATTATTAAACAAAAACAAACACCTTTTGTTCTTCCAGTTTAAATTCTCGCTGCCGGACAGAAATAGTTCGTTAAGTTTATATATTATTTTAACGCATATTCTACGTGCAAAATACATGTGATATTTTATTAAGCTGTTAATAAAAACACGAAGTAATAATATGCTAATTGAAAGAAAATAAGAGTACCTGCAATAAATCATAATTTACAGTAATATTATTATGAAAAATACAAAATTAAACAAAACTCTTATAGGTTAATACAGTTTTTGTAAATAATAAATTAGGTCTGTTCCAACAAAACCGTCACATTCTTGCTGAAAATCCGATACAAACAGTTTTAGCTACTGCGCAAGACGGTGATGGTTCTGTTATCGTTCTCAGAGAGCTCGAAACATAGCTATTATATTGCTCAAAAATATACACTTGATCAAGAAGTTTGGAATCTCAGTTTATAATTTAGAATAACAATTAATTGAAAGTATGAATCGATAATAGGTCCATAATACACATGAGTCATGACAGCAGCTGGTGGTCTCAAATAAATAAATACATTATGATGGTTTTGTAAAAGTTAATATGGACGATTATGATGACCTGTAAGAAAACCATATCGTATAAAAATTGACATGTCGTGCATTAAACACTGAAAGAGAAAAAAAAATGGTCGAGCAAGCTCATTATTGCGTTAAAGTATGGCGCATGTATTGGCTTATTACATTATTATATGCTTATTATACCTATACTACATATTATTACTGTAAAGATAACGACCTATATAATAATACGTAGGTACCTATACCATACGATCGGATGAATATAATATATCCGAGTGTAGAGCGATGCATACAAACTATCCTATTGGTCCAATATGATCGCGAGCATGTTGCTTTTGGCTACATTCATACCAATTTACATATTATAATATTATATTCGGCACCTTCACCTTGTTTTATATTATGTGGGTATAACATGTACCTATCTATAATACTTTAAAATGGCCATCATTATATCATTATTAGATATGAACATTATGATTAGGTTTCTTTAAAAATATAAATTATTTTCGTTACTAGAATATTAACAGCTTTAGTCCTTTTTTATTACACTTACGGTTGTGGCTTTTGTGAGATATGCGCATAGTGTTCTAATCGAGAGAATCTTTATCGATACGCATGGCCAGATATGTCAATAATATATTGGATATAATATTCTTTAGATATTTTCGTATTTTGCAAGATACATATAAATACTACAATGTACAATAATGCTGCGCCGAATATGATAATATAATAAATAAATAAATAAGTCTACAAATGAAACAATTTTAAGTAGCATAATCGCTCATGTGAATAGTTGAGCTGTTATGAAATGGGACTTCTTTTTTATATTAAATTTGTTAAATTATAAATAAAAAAATGTGGACGATGTTTGATTTGTTGTTTTCTGTTCTAGGTGCACGAATTATGCGACAACTTCTGCCATCGATACATCAGTTGTCTGAAAGGCAAGATGCCAATAGACCTGGTGATCGACGAACGGGACACGACCAAGCCGCCTGAACTGGGTTCGACCAACGGCGACGGCGGCGCCAGAAGCAACGCCGACTCGACGTCGCATACGGACGGCGCGAGCACACCAGACGTCGTGAGTACAACTACAACCCTTCATACCACTACCACCATGACTACCATGTCACCACCCCATGATCGGTACTATGCTCTCACTGCCCACCACCATGCGGCAGCCGCTGCGGCGGTTAAGCAGGAACCCATGCACCATGTGCATCCCTGTTATTCGTGATTTGTAGAGCCCTAGGAAACGAATAAAATTAATATTATGTCTTATATCTTATGCCTTGTTCTGTGTTTAACACATAAAAATATTTTTTTAGTTTTTGTGGAACTGCTTTTTACGAAAATATCCACCGAGTTTTTTAATGACAAGATATAAGGCAGTAATATTAAAATCTACTTGTTATAATAATTGGTAACTTTTAAAACGGCAGTACTTATTTATCTTTTAAACAGAGTGAAATGTTTTGAGAATTATTACGCAACATTTCTTTAACCTGTAGGAAATATTTTCTTTTTCAAAAGTCATTTTTTATTTTCTCTTGGAAAATAACATTTAGGACGTTTTTTACCATTTTCACTTATTATTGCCCACACGTGAATTAGGACAGCTCTGTGATTGAACAAAGTGTGATTTTATAGCCCTAATAATAATAGATTATTTTCAACAACTCTGTCCTTTTAAACATCCAGTAGAACAGATTATTGAAATTTTTAACGCTCATTTAAAAATGTGCTAGAGAACGAGTTCATGATATTAAGGTGATAGTAAAATATTGCAATAGTTTTTGTTCTGCTGTGATGTTGATAATACAAGAAAAAAATTGACACGGAAAAAATTTAGATTAAATGTAGTTTTGAAATAAATGTAGTTTGGACATTCCTGATTCAATGAAATTATTGTGTCTTTTGTGACATTTGTATACGAAAATTAATTTAGGGAAAAAATACACAAAAAGTGTGTGTTTTTGGACACTGGACTGTGTTCGAATAATAAACGATATAAATTGTACAAAAAGTAACTGTGTGAATAATAATTTATATGCATTTAAAATGTTAAGTACCTATCTTAGATTGCGCTTGTTATTAATTATTTATATAAAAAGTAGATATAATTTGTTTGCGTTTTTGGATGACAATTTTAAAATTCCACTGACTCGCAGTAAATGGATTAAATATGTTTTGTAATAATATAGTGTTCGTATTGTATACCTAAATTTGACGCATTTTGATTCACAATAACGTTTATGTTAATGTCAAACATTATATTGACTTAAAAATAAGATTTACAATTGATTAATCAATAAATGGCTTATAGGATTCTGTAAATTCTATCAACTATTTTACTGATACATTATTGCCAATTCATTTGAATAGAACTTCTATAAATAAAGTCCGTATGTTTTGTGTGTGTGTGTGTGTTAATGAAATTTAACTTAAGCGTAAACATTATTGTGTAAAAAGAGCGTGAAAAATCCAAAAACACAAAACATTATGTCGAATCATATACGTAAACGAACATTGTTAAATAATTTTTACACTCATTATTGTATTTTGAGCATTGTTAGAAAAATTCAGTATACGTTCGATGTTACAAAAGTAATTTACTGTATACGATATAAATTCAAGTATATTTTTCGCGAAAAAGTATTTTCGTAACGCACATATTATATTTATACAAAAATATTCATATTTTCCAAATTGCACAGAATTGTTTTCCGTCATATCATAATATAATACTCACTAATGCAATACTTCAGTTCGCGATCATATTTAAACTGTATAGTTTTAGGTCAATTAGTAAGGGCTGAAAAATCAGGCACAACCGTAATGATTATTTTAGTTCAAGTTTTCACAAACCTTAAATTTCTGTAATTAATTGAAATTTTTTATGGTTATACATTCTAAACGGACTGGGACTGGGTGAGGGGTAATAAAATAAAACAAAAACAGGATAATATGTTTCTTTTATTTTAAATCAGTTTCACAGTAGATTTTTTATTTTAATTTATTTTCGAATTTCTTACTTTTTACCGTGCTATTTAAAGAGAAATATCAACAAATATTTGTCAATCTTTAATTCCCATAACTGCAAATGTAAAATTTGGGACACCTGGGGCTCTAATCTTATATTTATAGAGTTTTTTGCATTAGTGAGTATATTGCGCAAGCTCAATAAATAGTCAAACATTTAATCTAAATCAACGCAATTTATAATAATACCTCTTTGAAATAAAATAACATCCGCATTTTAACATTTTATAACCGTACACTAATTAAACAAGGCACGCTAGCTCAGACAATTATGTAAATTCACATCAAATTTATTCAATTATAATAATCGATTATGGTGTATATCGACGTTATAATGTTGGTGCCACTTCATTGTTACCATCTGTTTACATGAAAATTCCCTTATATAAAATATTATGCATGTATATTTTATAAGCCATCCAAATAAATACAAGCTGCTTCAAAAGTTTGCAACTGCCCCGTTTTTTATAATTCATTCTTGTATGTTTGCAAAACTCATTTCATTCTGCTCAACAATAAGAATTTCACGTTCTGCTTCAAAAGTCCTTTTTTATTTTGTAATCATTTTTTTCCATCGCCTTGCGTATATTTTATTACAGTTACTTAATATTACAGCAGTTTCCTAGTTTTGAATCAAAATATTTCATTTTTTTTAATCTCCGATTGTACATTGACAATTTGAATGAAACTTTTGATAAGCAATGTATTTAATTTTTTTTTATCGTTTTTCACCATTTTACATACTGTATACGATAACATTTTACTTGTGTATACCAACACGTAATTATTATGAAAAAATAACCTATCGGCCATTTTCTGTCCGTCGTGAACGAGAGTGCGTTTTTAGCGTAATTATTATCCTCGATGATATTGATCGAAGCCGGCGGTCAAATAAAACAAAAAAGGAAAAACCAAACTGCGAGAGAGCGCGTTTTTAACATTAAAACCCACCATTATAACAATATGTACAATAAATGAATGCGTTTAAATATGTATAATGCGCTTGCGTCGTCCAGTTTATTTATTCATTTGTTTGTGATGATGTAAACAAAACAATCGAATGTATACGATTAGAAATAATAAGAATAATGTACAGTAATAGACTCTTTAGATTATGTTGTTAATAATTTATGTTTTGAGAAATAATGAGTTTTTTTTTTGTGATTGATATGATAATTAAACCTAAAATATGGTAATTAGATCAAATAAGTTTTTTTAATGTTAATTAGTACTGACTTACATGATTATATGATGATATGATCAAACTTTTAATTTTGTTAAATGTAACATTTTTTTAAAATGATTTTAATTGTGTTATGATTATGGCAATTTTTTATCTTATTTGAAATTAAATAAACAGTTGATTTTTATCAAAAATTACGTGTTTTAATGATTAAATCCTTATGCCATTCATTTTTATCATTTTCTTTGTGAATTTAAAGTTGATCAGCCTTCATTTAGAATTTTTCAAAATTCTTGGAAACTGTAAGCTTATACAATAAATTCATTAACTTTTTACTTAATGAAATAATCTTTATTAAAATTTCTTAAATAATTATATAATGCACGGTAGAATACCTCTAAATAGATTCGTTTGTTTTGTTTACTGATATTTGACTTACGTAAATTATTTTAGCGGCAAATTAAAATCAAACGAAAACATTTGAATAGCAAACACAACAGTCAACAACAACCGCGCATGCTTTTGGTATATCGCTGCGTGATTGTCTCCCACGTATTCTGACCACACAGGGGTAACTTGATCCGATTCCCAACCTCTTTCCGCCCCTATATACAACTCTCACCACACATCTTCTTCACTATACACTCAGATGGTTCCGTACCAGTAGTAGTGCAGTCTAGAACACTACACTACTCTACTCTACATAGATAGAACATCGGGGATCGAACCCACCCCCTTAAAGCACTAGAGCTTATATGACTGATGCGTCAGTATAAATTGACACCAATTACCAGTAAAACTCCCTTATTTTAGTTGCTCCCTCTTGACTAAAGCTTACGTACCAACATTTGCAAGCCGCGTCTCACCTCACCCTCTGCATATGTCCAATAGAGATTCGCACTCGCTATAATTGCATCCCTTACCCACACACACACACACACAGGCACGCACACAAACCTACGTACAAATATATGTGTAATATTGAAACAGCAATGAAAATGAGCTAATGCTGTACCATATTTGACTGATGTGACGAACTACCAAGACGCCCCTTTTTTGACATGAATAAATGAATTTCATTAACTTTTTAACGCGCGCTGATCCACCCGTAACTTTTTTTCGCTGAATATTTTTAGGCTTTAATTAAAAAATGTAATGCAATTTTTTGTGTATGACTTTTTGTCATCATATTAAAAATACGCACCCAACTAAATATTTGTAACTTTTGCCTGTAAGTTTACACTTATTCTCAAAAACCATTTTCGTACAATACCTATTTGACGTTCAGTATTTACTGGATTAGTTTAAAGTTTTTATTTCCATACATTTACAAATTCGTACCAACATGACTTTATATTTTCCTTATTAAAAACGTTCAAAATTGCTATTCATGAGCACATGTCGACTTAAGTAAACTTATTAGAAAAAGAAAGGTAAGTGGGATGAAAATAAAACTTTTGTTCAAAGTTAATTTCACTGTTGAGTGAAAGATTTAATTTCAATCAGATTTCTGAAAGCATGAAGTAAGTATACTAAGTACTATTTTTACAAATTACGTGACGTCATCAGTGATTCAAAACATGATCAGACAATTTTGTGTGTCGTACCTTTTAAGAGATAAACAAAGATAGAGTGAATGATGGAAATAAATAGAGAGAGTGAATAAAGCGGGTAATATCAATGCACAGCACGTTCTATATAGGAAAACCTATTCAAAACCTTCCTTGATCAAGTTCGACATTATATTATGGACAGAAACATACGATGTCAAAATGTAAATTCAAATATTGTACACCTTTACATTTTTATACATATTCCCAATCCGGCAATTATGTTGTTAAATATATAGAAATGCAATGATGGACGTGGCACGCATCTACACTATTTGACGCAAAAAAAATGTTATTCTTCAGTTGCCCCAATAACTAACATTTTATTTGAAGAAATGTTAAATCACCGTGTAAGCTGATGTGCATAAAAAATGAAATATTTAAAGAGACTTCAAATTTAGGTAACGATTTAACTTTCCGTTTGAGGGCTCGAAGTGCTGTCACTCTGTATGTTGCTTTATTACAAGTTTTTATCGCATACTGCTTTGGAATTTTTTTCAGACGAATCAAACGCAAAGCTTCTTTAGGCAGTCTTCATTTATTCGCACTCGTTATTAATTATTGTCCAAAACAATAGCATGATTGTATAATCGATTTTGCTATTTAAAAAAAATCTCTTTCTCGCGCTAATTTAAGCGCCTGTATCGTAGTATATCTGTTTCATTTCGACGGTAAAGTTTCACAGTTTCGGGAACTACTTTTCAACAGGGAAATTTGCATAAGATTTCAATTTCATTTGCAAACTGCATAATGCGGTCTGTGATACCAGCGCGTTTTCTTGTGCTTGACTTTAATTCAATTGTATTTTTCGGCAGAACAAGATAAAAACGATCTCTTTTTAATGTTCTTTCTCTTTTTCTTACATATTTAAAAGCGAAAAGGGAGCATGTTTTATTCGGTTCTAAATTCGATTTATAAAGGTTGTCCAAAATTATCTATATATTTTGAATTGAAATAATTTTGGCGAACCATAATAAGATTAAACCAATATATCGAATGGCAATCCTTTTGATTGTTTTTAATTTTTACTTTAAAAGTAATAATTCTCTTTATGTGTGAAAAGTGTCAACATAAAATGGAATTATTAAAATTTTGTACATGCAGTAATATTATAAAAATTATGATGTAGCCGCACAGTTTAAGCCATTTTTAAATTCTGCTACCTACGAAAATAATTCAACAAACTATATAAAATACAGAATCAAAAGTGCACATCCCGCTAAGTTTTTCACTGTATGATGAAAATTGGAATGAGTAATAAAAAAACAATTAAAAAATATAGATCGATCTGGCGACCTTATCCGCACTGAACTGTTCTCTTATTATAATTTATTGCAGTAATATTATTATATTGTTTTTTTAATCTATCAGCTGTCAAAAATTGTGTATAAAAATTAAACTACTGAACGTATTTCAGTGAATTTAATAAGGTTCTAGTCTAATAACAAACATAAAGTAAATCAAATATAAACCAAGGCTTCCGTCCAAAATTGAGATCTGAAGAGCTCGAACGTACGTACGTACGTACAGACCAACCGACAACTGCTGTTCGCGATTTTCAATTACAATTTTAGGAGTAATTATGACCTCGAATTAATCTAAAAATGGTTCCGTTTTATAGAATCTCTCCTTTACTCTATATTTGTAAAATTACCGAAGTAATATTTTATATACTGTTCATTCCTGTCTCAGAAATATTTTTACTACAAAAAGTTAGATCTGCAGATATAAGGAGGTTGCATTATTTTCAGGAGAAAATAACTACATAAATTTACATCGAAAATTAGATTTGAATCGAAATATCTGTCCGTCCATACTATATATAAAAATGTATAAATATATAATATATATACTTGCATGTTATATAGTGTTGTATATACAAAATCCTTCCCTCGTACTCTTTACAAAACTTAAAATAATTCGAACTGGAACAACCAACTTTCAAGTTAATTGACAATGATTACCGAACGATTTAGTACAATTTAGATTTTTTTTATCTGTGAAGGTTGAATATTCGTATATTTATAAATAATAAATTCGCCAAATGTCATCTAATATTTTCATATTTTATTTTCAAAATTTCAGCGCGTTGTGTTATATATCAGAATGGAATTCGGTAAACTGTTAAAAATTTCATTAATTGTCTTATTGCACGCGTTATAATATAGATTTATTATTTATGTTTCCTTCAAATCTTATACGAACGTTGAATCATTTTTCGTTACAAATAATAATTTTTAACTATTATACTTATTTCCATTTAGACAAAAAACGAAATAATTGAAAGCAGTTCTGTATTTTATCATTGACTATTGTGATCTAGCATTTTTTTTATAATAGTAGTTTATGTATTAAGAACACGATTTTTAAGTCACATGAGTCATAATCTCATTACCCTTTAAAATAGGTAGTTTTCATTTCATTTTCAAAATTTTTGACAGTTCACTTTGTAACAAAGTTCCGTTCTAATTGTAGGCTGCGTTCTATTCACATTCTGTTAGACTATGATTTACTATTGAAATGGTAATATGAGTACGTTATTTTACTTTACCCATATTTACAACACTAGTGTTCATTTTACGACCGATACACAAACATGAAAGTCAGCTTTTTTATAGGGGGTGTGCAAAAAACGATGTATATACTTAGTAACAGTTACTCAATTCTTATGACGCACCTGTACAATAATTCTTGACACACTGCTGACGACACTTTAAAGCAGTGATTCCCAAAAAAAAAAAATTGGGGGTCCTCGAAATGAAAATGGGGGTCAACGACAGTGAATCTCCTAACAAAAAAAGAAACAAAAATGGAAATCGTTAACCGAGGAGATTTAACCAAATCGATGCCAATTAATGTTGAAAATTTATTATTAAAGCATCAGGTTCATCCCTCACACTAAAAGCATTTTTTTTCTTAGTTATTTTATGTAACAGAAAGTAAATTTTAATTTGATTCGTTTAATTTGAATCTTATTAATAAATGTATAAAACTAAACATTTCACACTACATTTAACTACCGTTATAAAAAATCGTTCAAAGCGAGTAGCACTATACCGGCTGTCAAAAATACATTTTAAATTAATGAATTTGCAAAAAATCAATATCTGATAAGCAGGGGGTCTACCCAAAACCGACAAACATGGCAAGTGATCTACGAGACAAAAAAGTTTGGGGACCTCTGCTCTAAAGAAATACCATTCAGCTATATTATTAGTATTCTATTATGTCACATAGAGATGCTAATTGATATCACAATTATTAATTTGAAGTATTTAATGACAATAATAATAAAACAAGTCAATTAATTTTTCCAACACTGCAAATAAAAGAAAACAAGTGTTAGGAATCAAGATTATTATTAGTTTTATTTTATAATTTTGCTGTATTTAATTAAAGGAAATATATAAATTAAAAGGACATTATACAACTAATGTTTACATAAGTATATCGCTATAAAAAAAGCGTCTTCTTAAAATTTAATATCTGCACATATTTACCTGCCGGCAAGACATTACCCCACCTATCAAGTTAATAAATCGTGCATAATGGTGCGTATTCTGATTGGGTTTCAGTTGAATGTCTAAATGTCAATTGATTAGCGTAATTAATTTATAGTCAATAAGTTAATGAGTGCGTTATCTATTAATCCCGTTAGAGTAAAACAGTTAAAATACCACAAAACTTTTAACTGAGAGCGAATGCAGATGTCACAACTGAAGCGATGTCGATGATTGCATTGACTTGAAATTCAGTGTATGTCGAGATAGAAGAAATTCGATCGGTAAGGTAGAGATCATCGAGTCAAGTTAGTGAAGAAGCTACTAGTCAGTCATGTTTATGTATTATTAGTTCGGTTGGCCACGAGCCCAATTTCGATTTACTAAGATGAATGTACTAGCATAACCTCTAAGATGCGACAATTTGACCCGATTAATATATTACAACTAATTTGAAAGACATTAATTAGATCCAAGAGTGATAATTAATTGCGGTCGTTTTTCTATTTTATTTATTATTGTTTCAAGCAGAATAAACGTTTCGTCTTTGTTATTGATAACAAGGTGTCGTAGTACGCCTCATTGCATGTAATTTAGACATTGTAATAAATAAAAATATCAATTTTACTAACAGATTCTTATGTGAATAAAAGTCATTGTTCTTGTATCAGAGAGACAACAAAAACAGAAATCATTTTCGACACGATCTGTCTGGCGTAATTTATATATTTCACAAAAAAAGAAATAAAATGTTGAAGCAGGCCATTTAACAAATATTTTTCGAGGTGGCCATGGAATGAAAACATCTGAAAGAGATGTTGGAAAAAATGAATGCGACGAAACAGAATAGTTGAAGAAGAGAACGACTTTAGTTTCGTTCATCATCAAAACGAAACAAAACAAAAAAAAAGTGAAACAAAACAGAAAAGAAACAAAACTATACGCATACGACATAAAGAGACATTCAGCGTGAAAAGGCATCAGATGGATCCATGGCGTGTAATATAAGCGACACTAGGAATACGACATTTTAAGAATAAATTGTTATGGCCCTATTGCATCCACTGTTTTTTTTTCTAGCCGGTAAATGAACACTAACAGATTAATATAAATTGGTGTGTTTTTAGTTGAACTTTATTGCCTCAAAGCAATCTTCAATTGCATTTTACAGTGTAGATCGAAGAAGATAGGTAGTATTGCGGTACATATTTGCAATTGCTATCAAACACTGTGTAATTTCAAAGAAAAATAGTATCTCACAGTATCTTTACATTATCAGTTTCCTAATAAAAATAATATTAACGCTCATAATTTGAAACGGAAGCTTAAATGCTACGTACATCTGATCTTAAAAAATTGGTTGTCTGTAAAGTCGGTTTACGAACGATAGTTTTACGTATTCCGTAATACATAACCTAAATTTTAGTAGCTGTCAAACTTGGGCCGAAGCATACTGCGCTCTCGTTTGCACGCACAGGGTCAGGCGGAACGTTACACTTTTTCGTGCGTGCAGCTGGTGTTTCATCAATTTATAAGACGTTATCACGTCAAAATAAATTATTCAAAAATGTTTTTCACTTAAAATTTCTCCATAACATTAACAAATAGGTACTGACTGTTTAGTTGTGAATCATTTTCAATCACCTTTTTGACGTGATAACGTCTTATAAATTGATGAATCACCAATCTTATAAATTGATAAAACACCGGCTGCATGCACGAAAAAGTGTAACGTTCCTAACGTTCCGCCTGACCCTGTGCGTGCTTTTCTCGAAAACGGCCCTAACGATTTGGTTGAAATTTACTGAAAAGGGATTTTGGGGGGCAAAAAATCGTTTTAGCTAGGTCTCATCTCTCGAAAAAATCGTTTTCATACAAATTTTATCATTATAAAGATCAATTTTTTGACGTATGAAAATACTTAAATATTGTAAGTAGGTTTTGGAATTTTATATAAACAGTGAAACAATTGTTTTCAAAATAATATGACAGCTAATCTTTGAGACTTAAAATAAATACGAAAGAAAGAAAGTTAAAAAAAAAACAATTATATTATAGGTGGTGAGTAATTTTAATAAATAAAATTAACCTAAATTTGAAGCGAAAGATGCAATATCATTGATTCGAATTATTATAATTATTATATAAATTTAGGTAATGTATTACGGACTACGTTATCACGTAAAACTATCGTCCGTAAACCGACTTTACAGACAACCAATTTTTAATCTTGATGTAGTTCAATTTGGTATAATATCGACATAATGAAAAAAGACGCATGATCCACAACTATGTGTGTATTCGCTGTTTGACGGGAATAGATTTTTGGTGCTACAACAAATACATTCATACGTACTCTGTACAATATATAAACACATTTACATGTGTGTGTGTGAAGAGATGGCTAGGAATCAACATAATAAACATAAACACATACGTATGGGACACAGAAAAGAGTGCTTCACTATTTTTGACAACGCGACGTCGTTTAAAATGCGACGCCGAGAATAAATAGACGGATGGATGGACGGACAGGCGGATGCGGTGATCTCTGTTACCATTTAATACACACATTATATACGAGTTTAATGTGTTATATCTTCAACTGTCTTAAATGCGTTCTGCTTTTGTTATATCGCGTTCAACTGTCTAAAACGTGTTCGATTGTTTTCGTCGCGTACAGTTATTTTTCGAGCGTACTTATCACAATTTGCCTGAATAAGAAAAATATCAGTGTAAAATTAATCCGTAGTAATTAATGCTGATTAAATGAAAAGTCGAACGACACACGTGTCAAAATAGAATGTAACGAGGTCGTTTAAAAATATTATCGCTCAGACTAAAAATATAGGTTTATGAAATTGGAGAAAATCATCATTGAAGCGATGTTTGAGAATAAATTATATTTTTAAATTGGACTACAATAAATTGGTTGCCGTTACATCCTTAATTAAGATTTGGCACAATATTTATACAGAAAAAAAGAAGTTAGTAAATTAAAAAAAATATACTTCGTTTTTTTTAATGAAATTGATAAATTGTTTGAAAACACATAGCTGTTTCATTTCATAGTGTACTTATCAACAATTATCCGAAGATCGATGGAACACATGCCTGTTGAATAAATGTTCCAAAATTCACACTTTATTAAGATTTCTGGCACTAATTGAAGAAATACGTAGAATGAGTAATTTTGGACATTAATTTTTTTTCTACATATTTTCGTATTTTTAATTTGTGCCAAATGTAAAAAAAAGATGAAGTTTCACAATTTATCTTTCGTACCTATTTAATAACATAGATTAATTGTTAGATTGTTTTAAAAAATATTTATGTGGAAACAAAATATGATCATTTTTGGTTCATGTGTATTTTTTGTTCGAATAAATCATGAATGAAATATAAATACCTTAAATATCGAAAAAGAAAACCAATAAATGTCAAAATTATATAATGCCGTTTAAAAGAACCACTTAGCGTTATTGATGATTGATCTAAAATGAAATTCCATATATTTTTCGTAAAAATCTCTATAGTTGTGATGACTCAACAGTATTTTTTTTGGAAATGGACGATGGATTGTTTTGTGGGAGTCTGAGTAAGAACGTGTAGATGGGAATATTTCGTCACGTTTTTGTAGCAAGAAAACGACGCATTATTTTGATGTTTCAACAGAGCATTACCACCCGTCGTGGGCAGAGAGACCAACAAGAGATACCAACTTAAAGAAATATGAACGACTTTATCATCGAATTGCTTATTTAAGAATCGGATCTCTTTAATAACTTTACAAAACAGCGGCGTAGATATTATGTATAACTAAGTATTAATTTGTGATAGGAAACATTTGAAAAAAATAATTCAAAAAAATTAGTGGCGGGCTACAAATAATTGTACAGTTAATTTTTTTTTTTCAAAATTCAGTGAAATCATTATATTTTTATAGATGTTGATATTAAAAAGAATCTTGTTGTTTTAAAACTAAGCACAGTTATAAATAATAAAATCAAAATTTTTAAGCTTAGCTCGAAAATTTTAACGACAACCATTTAATCATTTCCTTTATTTTGTACCGGAGCAGTTTCGCAGATGCAGTGTATTGAAAGACTTATATTTTGATTTAGAAATGCCCATCTTTTTTATTTACGAGTACGCCATCTACAAATATACCTCATACAAATCTTTTCCCTTGGCTCTACCGACAGTACTTTTTAAAACTCAATGGTTCAGTTAAATGGCCCAAAAATCACACTACAGATCCTGTAGGCAAAAAATTGAAAGTTTCCTGGAAAAAATCACAACTTAAAAAAAGTATATAAATACGCAATCTTTTACACGTAGGCAACACTTTTTTTCAAAAAATTCGCATATAGGTTCTCTTGTGTGATTTTTGGTTCATCATTTAGCGTTTACTCCAATCATTTTGCTTTAAAATAGCATCGGGGAAGCTGATTTTTAAACGAAGTGAAAGATTTGCCAGGAAGAGTGCAGGGGTATTTGTAGGTTGCTCTCTTAAACTAATTTTAACTCGACAATTATTTAACTGAGTCATTTGGTGTACTTTGTACCCGATTTCTTATTCTTCAAAAGGAATCGATTTCACAGTTTTTTTTGGTTTTAAAAATGGTAGTCATTAAAAGAAGTTTGGTTGCACGTCACTGCGTTAAAACTACACGTCATATAATATAGCTAGTAAAACCAACAGGTAGAAAGAAGAGAATTATAATACTGCATTTTTAACGAGGTGTTTTAAAAACTGTAGTTTTTAAAATGTTTACTTAATACGTACAAAGTTTACGAACATATCATATTATTAAATCTTTATCATTTGTGACAATGAAAATGTCACATCGTGTGTGATCGTTAAGTTTAATACGTCATGTCGGAATTTGCAATAATTTATTTAACTTTTCTCTCAATGATAATATTTATAAACACTCCTAGATTATAGACCGTTCGAATTTTACGTCTTTCGCAGGCATACTGGTTCCTATTTTTTTTTATTCCCGCATTACGGGCGCGCAAAACGATTAAATCGTAAGTTTAGAAACTTCCAAGCAACTAAATTGTTAGATTTTTAATCTCAAAAATATTATTTCAGATCAAATTATAAATTGAAAATATCGGTTTTATTTTTAAATTAAAAGTAGAACAAGTCTTGACAGCCATTTTAGTGTGAAATTTTTAATTTGTGCTTGAGGTAAATTGTTGATTTTGCATTGTTTCTTTTGACCAGACGTCAAAAGAACGATGCCAAAACAACAAAACAAGTTTAAAAACAACATTCAGTCTAGTTAAACAATTGCCAAACGTACTATTACATCATTTGTTTAATTTTCTGATTTTTCTATCATTTATTTATACTAATTGTGTACAAGCTGTGAAGTTCAGCTCCGAGTGCAAATCGCTATTTTTTCTCACTGATCGTCCCTCTTTTGTCGTAGCGTAATAATATACAGCGTTCCAGAGTTTTGAGGTAACTTTGATACAAACTTCTTGTTTATATATTAGTATATAGAGGAAAGTTTTGCTACTACTGGAATACTACAAAACTGTAGTTTATCTGAGCTAAGAAGCTATATCTACGGAACCCGCTCATAATGTGTACAGAGAGATCGGATGAAATGATAATCAATAGCACAATACCAACTTTTAAAATAAGAATTATCTATATTTATTATCTGCAATCTATTGAATTTTTCATCTGCTGAACAATTTTTATTATGCTGAGATACAGGTAATATTGCAAACAGTGTGCGCAGTGCTCCAAAAGTTTCAGTAATTTTTTTAAGTTATTATATTTGTTCCTTATTTTAAAAATATCTTGGTTCTTGACTCGCGACTTGAATTTGAACAACATAATCTTTTAGAGTTTTATACGAGTACTACTATTATTGTATTTTTAATTGCTTGTTTTTCCTTCTCTTACATTTTACAGAGCGCAGCATTTTTTTCGTCAAACGATATAAAAATGCTGTAAATGCCCGTGTTTTAGTGTATAATAAATATTTTATGTTGGTACTTATATACTTATATTGCCAACACTAGACTGAAATATGCAGATTTTACTTGTGACTCTGAAGTGTCGTAACCGTCATAAAAAATCAAAGTTGTTACTTTAACGAAAATTCACAGAAATTAACAAAAAAATTAATAACATGACAGTAGCTGAAACAACAAACTAAATTGGATGCCACTGTTAGATTAATGATTCTTTATATATTATGTAGCTAGTTTGTTCTTATCACAAAAGTTACATATTATTCAGATTAGGTACCATTATATGGGAATAAATGTATAGTATAGTTCAGTTTTATATTTGTTGATTTTACATGGGCAATCACAAAAGTATTGATTTAATAGTTACACTAAAAATTCATCATAGACCAAAAATTGTTTGCTAAGTGAATAAATGAAAAATTATAGTGGGTTAATTGAACGTAAGAACTTTAGATGAAACTAGGTATATTGTTTTGATTTTTTTAATTAGAATCTTCTCTAAAACGTACTAACACGTATGCAGTAATTAATATTGTCTGATTTGTTTGAATATTGTGAAAAAACAATAAATAACAATTTACTTAAAGAATAACAAATTATCTGTAAGAGTGGATATTATAAACGGTCTGAAAAGATGCAGACAGAAGAGAGATGAACATGTGGATGATTAAAAATAGACACACCGTTGAGGAATTTAAGTCAAGAAACACCGTACACTGAGCATATACGATGCGAAAGGGGGGCAGGGGAACGGTCGCGATGGCACACACGGGGCAAGGGGATGCATATACACGAGTAAAGGTATGCTCGAAGCTTTGGACGCCACTCAAAATTTTAAAATACCACATATTATAAAGTCTGTGACACCTGCAATATAGAGACAGATGTATAAATAACTACGTAAAATTGACAACCTATCTGTGTTTATAAAGTGTCAAAAATATGCACGTTTATAGCACTGCGTTAAAATACTTTAATTATAAGGAGAGATGTATCAGTTTTCATATAAAATCAGATCGCTGTCTTTATCTGCCAAATGCTTACGCGTTGTATAATGAAAAATAGCATTTTTGTCACCTTAATTAAAAAGACAACGGCATGTGTTTGTGTACTATGCGGATATTTCGTCTCTGTCAGAAAAGTGTTAAAACTGGGGATACTTAATTACTTTTGTGTATGAATGCCGTTTTTATCTTTCCCAGAAGAAATGGGCCGATTCCTATAAATTTAACAATTTAGATTCGTTTTTCTGATTTCACTTTTTTCAAATAGAGTTGTCATTAAATAATGAGACTTGATTTTATCAAAATTCATTGTGAATTTCATCTCAAAATGATTCTTGAATTGATAGTGAAAGTAACAGAGTGCCAAAATTCTAATTTCAAATGTTTGAAATCTTTTCAGACTTATTGCGAATATGATAAAACTGCTTAGCTGTCTCAAATTGATTAAAATCTATGTCTATCTGTTCGTTTGTTACTTTATTTTACATAGTCTAGCTTCATAATTCATTGTACGAGATTCATAGTAAGTTGGCTTTCTCGTTGATAATAATTTTATAAATGAAATAAAAATATCAAACTGATTGTATCTTATTATAGATCATTCATTTTATACTCTACTACTATACTATACTATAATCAGAAAATATTTTACGCTCTAGACTGCAAAATTTTATGCATGTAAGTATAAATAAAAGCTTCGAATATCTACTGATATTTAAGACTTCATAACCTTTTCTCTCTATTTAAAATGAAAAAGAATATTTAAAAAACTAAGTAATGACTAATGAGTGATTACTTTGCTTAATTATGTATAAAAGTAAATTTCATCGATAGCTCACAGAATTATTTAATCAATAAATACATATATTATTGTTATTATTAAATACATTATACCATTTACGTTGGACAACTCTATTAATAATAAGCATGGAATTGAAAATACGCAAGAGAATTAGATAAACGTGTATTATAATATATATGTATGCAGGTTTTATTACTTTATATATTTTCTATTTGTAATGTCAAGTAACTCACAACGCCTCACTTTGGGGAATTTCGTATCCGTAGTTTTTTTTCATGTAACAGGTGGGATATATACACCGTCATTTTATAACCGCGAAGGAAGAAAGTAAAAAAGGGGGAAAAAGACCGGCGCGTATTCAATTGGAATGATTTTTATTATATAGTTTTATTGTATTTTGATGTACCTGTATACGATATATCTGTATAGCTGGAAAAGTCGTTTGTATATTGGAAGATACGGAAAACAGATTTTGTTTCGCTCAAACATAAATATTACTACCACCGTGACTTTATGTTGAGTAAAAAGCTAACTTTATATTTTAGAATACAGGGTGTTTTGTAGAGTTTTTAGCAAAATAAAATAACTTGCGTTTGAAGCAAAAATATAGACTGAAAGTGTACTTTCAGAACATCCAGTAGCTCGTTTATATAATGTTTGAATTAAATCAACGTCTTTATCAAAGCACCTTTGAAATATAATATTACAAAATTTTAAATCAAGACATTTTTGACGTGAAAACGTCTTATAAATTGGTCAAACACCGGCTGCACGCACGAAAAAGAGTAACGTTCCGCAAGCGAGAGCGCGATATAAGCGAGAGTCTCTCTCTTCTCGCGTGACGTCATAGAGTAGTGTGCGTTCAACATTTTTTTCGGCTGTTCCAGCGAAAGCTACATCTGACAGATGGCCAGATAAATTATACGGTTTGTTAACAAATATATAATACATTCTTTTGAATGTCTTTTATAATTGTTTAAAAATATGTATTTTGCTTTGGTTGATCAAATTATCAGTCGGTAAAAATATAGTTTGACAGCTACTAAAATTTAGGTTATGTATTATTAAATATGATATTCGAGCGGAATACGTTATCACGTAAAACTATCGTCCGTAAACCGACTTTACAGACAACCAATTTTTTATTATATAATTTGTAGTTATTTCAACTTCCTAAAAATCAATTTTGCGCTCATATGTTTGACAGTTTCTCGTGCATTTTTATATTGTTTCTTTTTGGCAATAACTTTGATGAAATTCATATCTGCCAAAAAGCATCCTCAATTGATTGCTTCTTAAATAATATTAATTAAAAATTATACAGGACGATAACATTTCGTTTTTCATTAGATATGCATTTATGTATCTCATGAAGTATAATGTGGAAGGAATTTTCACCACCATAAACAGAACAAAGCTATTTAGGAACATCTGCACGGCGTAATATTTGTGATTCAACATACATAATGTGTATATCTAAAATAACATATTATAAATATTAGCAAAAAACTAACACGCTTAAAAAACAATTGATACAGAAAATAAACACTCTCAGATAAAACAATCATTAAGTTTAGTTAAAAAACAAAATATGTTCTTCATGACAGACACTGCAAACAAACCAAATGTGTAGTACTGGATAAGAAATTCAGAATCTTTGTGACCATAACAAACTGTATATTGTTGCGTCATCATGGTCAAGGAAAGATGTACTAAAATATTATATGCAGAGCGATAGCAGGAATAGTAAGCGAATGAAATTTTATGAAGGTTTGTTTATAAGCGAAAAAAATTGTTTGCAAAAACGAAAACTACTTCTATCCATTTCAGTAACTGACGATGTTGCTATCGATATATTCAATGTATTCATTGTTTTGTTTTATTGAGAGTTTTCGCAACCCTAGTTGAGGCAAAGAGAACAATTAATACAAGCGGAATGCAAAACTGCATAGCTACATCAACATTGTAACATGCTGCAGTGTTTGGATTACAAAAGAACAAAACAAAAGACAAATGAGAGGAGATGAATTGAAGAGTTAAAGGAGAGAGAGAATATCACGCAGGCGCCGCCGCCTCGATCAAAAAGCGGTGCTAGTTTCATCGGTAACTCGATAGTGTTGTAATGTTGCATGCTGCATTATGAAAGACCAACAAGATCAAGATGCAGGGACCGATACATATTTGTTTTGTGCAATCAGTACCAAGTCTGCTTTGTTTCTGTATCAAACACTTGTTCCATTTCTACAGTTCGATTTATTTAACCACAGCTTTATAATTTAACCACTCGCGTCAGCGTCAACTCCGTAGCTAGATTTGCTTGCGTTGACATCGAACTTAACAAAAACTTTATTTTATATTAAAAAAACAGCCTATTTTTAAAAATAAGCAGTAGATAATGTACAAAGTTTTAGTTCAGCCGATGTCAAGTGATGAAACAATCCTGTTTCCACTTTCGGTATCATATAAAATACCCAAAAATGGATATGATTACAGACGGAAATTTCGCTACAATTTTATTTATGGATATTGATTAATCCTTTCATTATTCGCGCGTATTTAGATCGTTACATACGTACCAGCAATGCAGTGATCAGTATAATCTGGCAAAAAATAAACAAGCTTGCCACAAATGAGCTAATAGGCGAATTCTTTCTAATTATTTTTAGATAAATACATCATCATCAGGGTTTCATAGTATTCATAAGCAAGCGCTCTACTGTAAACGCAATTGCTTCATGAGCTTTTGGCACCGTACTGTCATGTACAGTGCTAAAAGCTCATTGATACAAACGTTTGCATCACGATATTCTTCCGTGTATATGCCGTGGTAGTAAAGGGGTTAACTAAAAAATGTTTTCGTGTAAGATAAGCTATAAAATGTTATGCAATTTGGTCAGGAGTCGTTATTGCCACTTTTTTTCTACACAGTTCCAAATTGCAAAGTTCTTCTCTATAGGATGTACATGTGCATTCGCGTTTAATCTGCAGAAATAATCCCAAGCCAGTTTGTTCGGTGTTAATTGATTCTCTCTCAACTGATGCTCTTATAGGACGAACGTCCCATCGAAGACACAACACTTCTTTCAACCAGTTTTCGTTTCATTTGACTTGTTCTATTCTTTGTCACATTGCACGTTGTAAGTTAATGACGGGACTATGTTACTTTAGTTTACGTGGTACGTGATCCAATTTTAACTATTCACAGACTATACATTATATTGTGTAGGTATATATTTAATTGCTTCAAAGTGTCGTATTTTCTCCACATATAGTATGTTTCTATAAATGTTATTTACGAAAAATGATTCAGTGAGAAAAAAATCTATATTCATTAACATTAATATATTTGACAAACGAGTATATTAGATAAGTTTTAAGAAAATAATTCTGGAGACATTAATGATTGCAGAAAATATATTAAATAATTTAACTTTTGCAAGATATGTTGTCCCGACTGCGGCGAAGCCAAAAGGAAGGGTTATGAGTTTAGCAGTCTATACGTATGATGTTCCACCGTAGCGCCTAAACTATTCATCCGATTTTATCAATCGATTCGTTATTATGGCCCGGGTAACATAGGCTACATTTATTTTTGAATTTTGGTCCTAGAGGGGAGCAAATTAAATACAAAAAATAAGTAAAAAAAATAGTTTAAATGAAAAATAAGAAACTAAACAAAACTAAAACCCTACTTCTGAAAAGTATGAAACAAGAAAATATTCTCATCTGAGGATAGCCATGGCCGTATTCCATCTCATATATAATATGAGGCCCCTCTAGATGTATAGCATGATGCACTTTGCCCTAGAGCTTATGATCGCTTACTACAGCTGTTAAAATGTTTTGTTAGGGTAGGTGGCATATGACCACGGCTATCCTCAGATGAGAATATTTTCTTGTTTCATACTTTTCAGTAGTCGGGTTTTAGTTGTTTGTATATAGTATTTAAAAGTCAGGACCGACAACCTTTTCCGCAAAATTTAAATTCATAAAAAAGCAAATATTGGTGTTCAATGAATAAGTTAATTGTGTTTAAAAACATTCATAAAAAATCACGATTGTATATTGGAAATCTATATAAAATTCTATTGACTATTTTAATTATAATGTGAATTTATTTAGTGTTTCATTTTGTTTTATCATAGACAGAGGCTATCGACTCGTACAATATATAATTATTAATTGGTTTTAGTATGCTCGTAATTGTGTGGTTAGATGTTTGTAAACAATTATTTACCTTACTATAAAAACGTTACTAAAATACGATTTATAATTTTGCGACCAATTATTTCTTCCATTCATTAATATTATTGTTCATTTCTGAATTTATTAGTTTTTGTATGATGCAGCGTCGAATTGTTAACTAATATTAGTATATTTTGATACACACGTTTGAAACAATGCAACTGATCATAATATAATAGATGATAATATTATTCTAGATACGCGATTTGCATGTTATAGAACAAACACGCAAGCAGAATTTTAGGAAACATTGGTATAGTTCTAAGGAAGTGTAAAAATATCCATACAGATTGTCCTAAATAATTGAGTTACAATGCTTTTCATAGTATAATGCAGAAAACGTTGATTTACAGAAATGATTATATATGCTGTTACAATTTAGATGCTATTGAAAATTATGAAATGAATCATTGAAGTGTTTCTTTGATAGAAAATTTACACAACATAATTAACTTATTTTGAACGGGTGCATAGATAAACATAATTTTCAATATTTCTTTTATTTGAAAGCTAGGCATCAGGGATGTATTATTATTCAATATTTTTGAACTAGGTTCAAAATTGGCGAGGTATACCTATCTAATGTTAGGCAACTTGTTAAAATAGAATCTAACAAAATTTCAGTGAACTTTGTGAAGACCCATTTCAATTATTTACACCGCTTTTCTTGGAACATCCTGTATAATCATACATTGAACTTCCCGACGTTCGAGTTGACGTTATAACGGGTGCAAGGCGTCAAACATTTTTTGTGCTTGTTTTCTGACAAAACGCTTTTGAACGCTTGGATTAAGGATAAACGAACGCTAGTTGTTTGTGATCATAAGTTAGTGTGTTTAAAGAGTTTGCAAAAGAGATATACGTAACATTTAGTAAATGCAAATAAATAACATATTGCGCATAGTGAAATTCTGTTTGTGGATAATTTGATTTTAAAATAGACTCGTCGAGTTTTTTCAAAACCACGTAATTTTAATTCTTTTTTACCACTCCAGCACTACAAGTGGGCAAAAACTTGCAAGTAAGGCCGCTGCACACGAGGCTAGGAGTTCTGCTGGCCGGTAGGTTGGGTACGAAGCTGGAAATAACGTCACTGTGGGCTGGCCTGCTAGCTCACAAGGTTTTAAAATTAGAACAGGGGCTATTTTCCCTGCTAGGTCCGCTGCTAGATATGAGCAAAAACCAATCAGGAAACAGTATCTTGTCACGTGGCCGACTTGAACAAATACTCACAAACCAACATGGCGTCATTCTGCTCAGAGTCAGACAACAGACACGTTTTGCTCTGTGTTTATATTTGAACTGTCATTGCGCGCGCTACAGATTTTTTCACAAAACTAACTTGAAAAGACGTCTCGTGTGAAGCGAACACATAACAGCAATTAATAAAAACCAGCGCTAGAAAATTAGTAGGCAAATCTAGGAAACAATCTAGCCTCGTTTGCAGCGGTTTTTACCATCATTTTATTTTAAATACTGCTATTGTTTGATTTTATGTTTTGAAAAATGTGTCGTATCAGTATTAGTGCAGTTATGATAACAAGAGCTAGGGTAGCAATTTAGTGGTACGATATTATAAATATGCATCGTAGAGTATTAAAGCTTATCCTTAATGCTTTAGTTAGTCTCTTAATGGGATTTATGTATATGCGAGTGTAAAATGAGGTTCGGCCAATTACACTGCATTTAACTCCACTTTATGTGTGTGTGTATTGTGCGTGCACCTACATATACTTGTATTTGTGTGCAAGGGATGACGCTATTGTCACTGAGGGGCTTCCGCCCTCACAGCGGCGCGTTGACTTTTCTTATCGATAGGAGCGAATATTATTAAACTTTACAGTTGACTATATTATATCAAGAACGAAGCCAATGTAGAAACTTTACTTCTTTAAGCGTTATTCACTCATTACAATTATTCAGAAGTAGCAAAAATTTAGAGCTTATGATGTTTCAATATTATTTTTTTAATATCAATGTTTTACAGGGAATACATTTATGTCTTAATAATTAATTGTTACTCTTGGAACACGAGTATCTATTAATTTAAACAGTATTATCAAAATGATACATTGTTTTTTTTTTGACGTGATAACGTCTTATAAATTGATGAATCACCAATCTTATAAATTGATGAAACACCGGCTGCATGCACGAAAAAGTGTAACGTTCCTAACGTTCGTAACGTTCCGCCTGACCCTGTGCGTGCTTTTCTCGAAAACGGCCCTAACGATTTGGATGAAATTTACTGAAAAGGGATTTTGGGGGGCAAAAAATCGTTTTAGCTAGGTCTCATCTCTCGAAAAAATCGTTTTCATACAAATTTTATCATTATAAAAATCAATTTTTTGACGTATGAAAATACTTAAATATTGTAAGTAGGTTTTGGAATTTTATATAAACAGTGAAACAAATGTTTTCAAAATATTATGACATTTAATCTTTGAGACTTAAAATAAATACGAAAGAAAGAAAGTTAAAAAAAAAACAATTATTATTATAGGTGGTGAGTATTTTAACACATAAAATTAACCTTTTGAAGCGAAAGATGCAATATCACAGATTCGAATTATTATAATTATTATATGTAGAATTTAGGTTATATATTACGGAATACGTTATCACGTAAAACTATCGTCCGTAAACCGACTTTACAGACAACCAATTTTTTTTAATCAAAAATAGCGAATAATGATAATAATCATAAATTATAAATATAAGATTTATATATATCTGATATCCCTAATAAAATTGCAGATATGTATACACAGTTATACCATTAAGTAAAGTAGGAATAGGCTGAAAAAAAAATTCTTTACCAAATGAATTGAATAGAATAATTATTTAATTAATATATCAAATTACAAAATCGTCATGAATATTAAAAATTGAGTCTTAGTTTCAAAAATAATTCTTGATTATGAGAACGGTAGGTATAAGGTGAAATGACGAAGAAAATATATATTTTTTTAAATAATTACCGCTTTATTATTACGTAAATAATATTAAAATGGTATTATGCATACGACACTGATTCTTTGTCTCTCTCATATTCTCTTCTCCGAAACATTGTACGTATATATTCTTCGTAATTTAGCTTCAATACTTAATGACACGCTTAAGTAAATAAAGCTTTGTAGGGAAATGTGCGTTCCCGCGTGAGCTTTTGATGTTTTATAATGCGTTATTTAACTGCGACTTTTTAACATAATTATTGTATGAAGGTGTTATTGCCTTATACTTCTATAAAAGTAAAGTTAACCATTATACCATTTATAGGGCTGTACCCTACAATTACTGTCAATAATTAGTTATTGATTTTTAAAAGTTAATTGTTGTCAATTACCTTTTTGTGGAAAGGATGACGTTTCATTTTTCCGATAAAAGAAAACGTTTGCACCTACGACAACTTTAAAGTAATTACTATTTAATATGTGTTTTTTTTGACAAATCGAAAATTCAAATAAATTTTTCAAACTGAATGCTTAAATATTGTTAAAATATACTTTCAAAATATCTTAATCTATGTAATTTATGTACTGTTATTGTAGTATAAACTTTAATAGAAGGAACAGTTAATGCAAGCTGCATAAAAGCAGTTTCACAGTATTAGCAGATGGCTAAAAAGACAATTATTGGAGACAATATAAGTGTCAAACAGGTTATAAATTGCGATAACATTCGAAATGTAAATGGTTTTTCAGAGTAACATTTCTATTTTTGTAATAGATTCAAAGAACACTTTGTACGGTTATGTAATGTTAATTAAAATAAGACATAAAATTATGCAAAGTGAGGAAGGAACAGAGCATCAAAGAAAAGTTTGGAGAACTTTTTTACAGACAAACATTTAAAAAGATTGTCAGAGGTGTGGTATAACACTACATAGTACACTCACAAAACATAACAAAAACAGTAGGTAGGTACGCAGCAGTAAAGAATATGTACTGTTGGGACCCCAGTTTGTCGTTTTACAAGCTGTTTGAAGTCAATAAAATGATAATGCCCCAATAAAAGACACCGCCGCCGCTCTTTGCCGTCCCGCCTTGCCTCTCGGAGGCGGTAGACCTCAATAGAAGTCTGCTGCTGCTTACTTGATTGTAGAGATACACACATACATACTAGGTATACACACCCCCTATTTCTGTTTGTATAGAAAAAACGAGAATATCTAGAAGATCAACTCAGAAATTTCGCTTAAACCTATGAAAAACTGGTAATTTATTAAAAAAAAAAAATTAACTACCTTCAAACAATAAAAGCTGTGAATGATGAGATAATGAATCTTAATGATAATTTATTTTATTATCTAAATATAATTATAAAAACAAAATCTCAAATCAGCAGACGGTGAAATATTTAAATACCATAAAAACACGCTGGAATAATTTACAAAGGACTGTTGTTATTTTAGACTATTATCTAAAAAAATGGAAACACTTTCACAGCAGACGTATGGTACTACTTTAAACCAGTGTTCAGTCAATGAAAGAAATATGTTTATGAAAAATCACCGACAGGAAGGATACAATAATTTAAAAGATAGGTATTGCTTTTCCCCAAATCATATCACTCACTATTTTAAAAATTAATAAATTTAGGAAAATACACATGAAGCAATTATTAGAACATATAATTTTATATTTATATATAATATGTATATACCTACTTAAAAGTACAGTCGATGGGGTGTCAAATATTCTGCGATATCAGTTAGGTGTTAAAAGGGCAGATTTTCTTTAAGTTTGTTATTCTATAGCACATCAGAACGATCTCTTGTGCTATGATGCAACCACCCGAGAAAATGTCTGTAAAGTGATTCTTTGTGTACTTTTACGATTAGATTATCTTTATACATAAAGTGAGATAGAAGGAACCAAGATTGAACAGAGAGAGATGTATCATAGTGTTGCTCTTTGCATCCTTGTACACGGGAAGATCTCCAATACACCGTCTCTCTGTAGTAAAATGCCGTGTTTTGATAAGGAAATCTAAACGTGTCTATATACAATTTGTTTACGACTTTTTTATTTTATGAGCTCAAATCATTTAAATGACAGTTTGAATTGTTTAAAAAAAAAGCACGTTGTATTGCCGGAATAAGCCAAAGTGACTGTTCTGGTACCGACTATAAGGTGCTTCCCTGGTAGCTTAGGCCGCGTTATATTTGGCAGCTGATTACGAATTTATTTGCTGTGTTGTATAATGTGTAACTATCAGCTCTGATATTTATTTATATGAGAGAGCGGCTATCGTGACAATCAAGATAATCAGATAATTTTAACACTAAAAAGAAAACCATTAATCACTCATAAAAACTGCAACAGTAATATTTTGTGACCGTCCAATAGTTTTCTTGTTAAATATGTTAAAAAATAGTTGATAACATTTTACGTTTTAGTGCAAAAAGAAGACCATTGTTTTTAAAAAGTTCTTTTTTTTTAATTTAATTTTTACATTAGCTTTATGCAGATTTTACGAACACTTATGAAGTAGAAATGTAGAAGCATATAACTTGCATAAGAAAACAAAAGTGTAGAAAAAAAGTAACCTTTTAACGTAAGTAGATTGATTGCGTATAGTTGTGTAGCAGGAAAACAGCAACAGCCATCAATCGTCTTGGTGTTCCTGCTGCACCGTGGAGCGCCAGTGCTGTACCAGTAGCACTGTAGAGATGTTCCTTCATTTATTTAATAATACTGTACTTACGCCTTACGGTATCTGGCCAACGTTGCCTCGTTAAGTAGTTATTTGTATTAAGTCGTTGAGATGTTCAGAAATCGTAAGAAAATGTATTTATTTTTTCTTTAAAATATTTATAAATTTTCCGACTGAAAATAATTTTAATAGTTTATTTGTAAAATATAAAAAAATAATTAAAAATAAATAGAAACTAATTATTAATTATTTTTGTATATTTTTAGATCCGTTCTGAAAAAGATCCAAATCCGGATCGAAACGTTAATGTATTATTGATATTTTTTGTTAATATATTGTCTGAAAAATTGGTCGATAATTTTATTTATTGAAGAGTTCTAATCAGACATTAATCAAAGATTTGAATAAATTGCTTGTCATCTGATTTGAATATTAAATTGCTATGACTATAGTGTTTCCTCAATTTTGGATAACTTACAAAAAAATCATTTTCTATCAAAGTTTTGCTAATCAAGAATAACATATTTTATTTTTTTTTGGCGGAATTTAAAATGATTTTAATATTTCTAAAATAATTGAAGCTTTAGTGTTACATTGTACTAGCTATATTATATCAATGAATTCTAAGCCAATAACTTTTTTCTTGTTTACAAAAAAATTGATTTTTATTACATTGAAGATTCCAGTCGCTCTAATAAATTTTGGATAAATATAATGTATGCTTTAAACTAAAATTAGCAATCATGGTTTTATAAAATAAAAAAAATTTGCATAAGTATTAAGATTTTTAAACTGACGTATTCTGTGCACACTGTAATAAGATGTGATATTATATGATATACATCAATATATATGATATATATCAATGAACATTTTCTGATTTTTTTGAGGCTGTGACATTCAGAACATTTTGAGTGTCACTATCACTGTTTGCTCAAGCTTCTATCACAAACACATACAAACATGTATCAGCATAGTACAGTAGTGTTTAATGGTCCCAGTGGCCATAGCTTAAAGAAAAAAGAAACGAAAAGAATAAACTCTTGGTTGACTGTTTTGTGAGGGTTTGTGGATATGTGTACTCCCATGTATCTATGAGTAGATGGTGCCGAGGGGGAGGGAACGTGAGAGGGTATCTATATAGAAAGTAGTCTGGCGAAAAAAGAAACACTCTAATGGAATACTGAACCTATGGGACCATTAAAATGAAATACTGACAGACAGTACATTCTTCTTTTCTATACTATCACAAACTATACTTCCACTAACTTTGACAGGACTGTATTAATCTAATATTCCGATTAAGTGCCTACTTAGAGACATCCTACATAAAATAATTCTATTCGATGCAATTGTTATTTGGAATGCCTAGCGCAAACTGGAAACTTAATTGGACAAGTATTAAAAGAAATGATGATAATATATATTAAAGCCATTTTATTGTGGCATAATTTCAGTCAAAACTGATCTAGTAATAGGATTCATATTACGTAATAAGTATCCATGCTTATTACATTACGATAGAGTAGTAGGCTCCTAGCCTTCTTTTATGAATATTTATAATAATAAATGTCACATTTTTACATAGATCATATTTTCAGTTGTATTGATGTTTCAATTCGAATACATTATAATATTTTTCTGCCTCGTTGAATTAAGATTCAAAATCTTTTCAGTTTGTGTGATTTTTTAAACGACATGTTAGATAAATTTATTGCTTAGAAAAAAGCTGAATTCGACTCTGTGACTTTTCACACATTCTAATAGTAAAGAAGCCAAGTTAAGTTTTACGCTGACTTGATAAAAATTGACCACTGTTTTGCCAACAAACTATTACTCGCTGAAATGTTTTAGTTGTTTTCTGTTTAACATCTTTCTTTTCAAGTTTGTTTATGTATATCTGTCTTTATCTATTTGATGTTTTTATTTCATTCTAACAAAGTTTCAATCTTGAGAAAACTCCATATTTCTCATCTCTTTTTTCTTTCTGTAAGAGCTTTTACTTAACTGCATCAAAACAAAATGAAAAAAGTTTGTTTTTCGAAAATAACTGTGTTATTTACGTGAATAACACAACGTTTGAGTTGTGTACTTTCTGACTGGAAAAGAAAGAGTATTATTTATACCATCGTAACTGTTATAGCTTAACTACTTACAGTTAAGCACGATAACGTCGCTTGTTTATGAATTCTGTCTACTTTTTCTGGAATGTTATGTCTTAATAAAATCTAAATAACGACACCTCGCCAGTTAGCTTCAATCTTTTGCATCAGTACAACAGATATTATTAATAAGCATGTCCATAACACGTCTCCTGACTGAACATTGCCAGCACTTAGCTAATAATTATATATATTATATATATATTATTGTCCAAAAGATGACATTTTACAACTTCACAAATCATTATTTAATATCAAGAAGAGGATAACTACATAATAATATTATATAGATTTCTTCTTTTTAAACAGGATTGGCTTTGATTGAGTACAAAATTGATTAATGCTTATACTCATCGAATTAACTTTTTATTAACGTTTTAAACATACATCTGTCAAAGTTTTCTGAGCCTATAAGAGCCAATGTCTATTTATATGTAGGTATTAGGTATTATTTTTTATAATAACTGCAGTAAATGTATTTTCACTTGTATAATCTGGATTTAAATTTAATCGAGATCGGTCACTACAGTCCTAAGTAGCTAAGTTCACATGACTTTTTTATATTAAAATGTGTTGTTTTTAGTTTACCCATTTTTTTTGGAAGACCCCCTCTAAAATCGATGCTTTTACATGTCTGTATAGTGTTAGTAATATGACCCATTTCGCACTAAAACAAAAAAAAAATACGAAACTTAGTCAAACTTCCATTTCCATAGAAAAAGTATGAAATTTAAACACACAGCCTACGACTGAAAGTGAACTTGTTAAATATTAAACTATCAAATTCTTTCTAAAATTATGTGAAAATCAGCTATTTTATAGGAGATGTACGTGCAAAACATATCTCGTGCGTGATTATATGGCTCATGTGATTTTTATATATTTTATAAGTGTTGATTTTTGCAATATTTTCTCATTTATATAAAATTTAATTAAAATCACAAAATGGAGCAAAAATTCCAAGTTTGGAATGTGTAAAGTGTTTCTGTGAAGTTTTTATAAAATTTTCTTTTCATGATAAATTTGATATAATAAATCATATTCATGCGTGTATGCTATACGCATATATTACATATACTTTATTTGATATACAAAACTGCATTATAATAAGAATTCACAGTTCCCTAAAACAAACTGAACCCCTTGTTATGTACATACATATTAACATATAATGTGTATGTGCGTGCAAGTGAGACAGAAAACCGTGAAGTTGTGAAGTAAGGCATATGGAGCACAACATCAGACAATAAGGACATAATATATAATATATACCGGGCTCTCGGTAACTGGTCTCATTGCCATGTGTGTTAGATAAGGATGGGGGATTTTTTAATTGCTGGGGCTGTCGAGGCCTAGAACTAACCGCTAATTTCAATTTATAGATGATAGCGGCCGGTTTGTCTTCGCCCGAATTTGTAGATTGTAACCGTTTTTTCGTCGACTCACGTTGCAAAATTGGTTTCCACGAAAAGCGCTTTTATTTTAATGCGATAATGTATAGCCTATGTCCATCCTAAAGGTTCACTTTAAATAGTGGTGAAAAAATATTAGTATAGATTTACGTTAATCTGAAAACGTAACGCTGAGATAAAAGAGTTCTCGATGTTGCCGAAGAGTAGATGGTCGCATTCTTATGAAAGATCTCGTCTAACATTTTTTTTTCTGGTTAAAATCTACGTTATAAATAGATATTAAACAAAGTTTTGAGAAATTTCGGGAAACTTTTTCTACACGAAAAAATATTCTAAAACTGTGTATTTTTCAATGTAATTTTAAATATAAAATAATCCCGCTGCAGAGAAACGTCATTTGGTGTTTGAAACGAATATAATTTTTAAATTCTTATTTACAATTACGAGCAAGGCTATAAGAACGAAATATTTGGTTTAAGTACATTATTAATTTGTGTGTAAAGAATAATGAGCACAGTTCAAAATTTTGATAGATGAGACGAGCATTTTGTATTTTTCCCTTTGTAAATGTAAGCAATAGCTCTAGCTATAATAGATATTGCAAATGATTCACTATTTTAATATTAAATTGAAAACCGGAATTCATACTTTCGCCAATTCTCAAATTATATTAAATTATTAGTTGTCGATTCACAATGTTAGATTAGAATTTTGGATCTGTTGTTCAGACCCGGCATCGGATTATTTTAAATGGTCAACCTAGCTATGTCTTTTTCAAGGAGCTGTAACATTAACTTTGTTAATGTTATTTGGCATACACTAGCCAAATAACATTAACAAAGTTAATGTTATAGCGCCTTGAAAAAGACTGGATCCAAGTCGAAACGTTGGAAATGCATTGGAAGTCTATTGTTCCCAAGAATTTTCCACATCTAAAATAATAATAATAATTGTTTAGTTGGTTACATTGTTGTATTGTTTTAGTTCAATTGTCTTAGATCAATTCATTATTAGAACGTTTTCTAGATGTCCTAATAATTGATCCTGCTGCTATTTATTCGCATTTTTAAACGCTTTCCTATTTGGAAACGGGAAAAAATAAAATTTTAAATGAATGTTATAGAAACGAAATCAAATTTTTTAAACATGGTTTTTTTGACCGGATTCCCATCCTTAATTCATACATCGGTGTAAAAGTACGACGTTGAATGTACAGGAACAGTTTTGAATATTAAAATCAATATTATATTACATTAGATATTCATAAAATTTCAGTCATACACCGGTTGAGTCGCACTAGGGATGGTATATATTCACCTCCATAATATATACTGAATATTTTAAATTTTGAAAACTTCAAATGGTTGATGGCTATATCTTGTCTCTAGCATAGGTATATTATGTCCCTGGGACACTAGATCCAATTTTAAAATTTTACGTTGATAAATAAAATTATCGACCAATTTTTCAGACAATATATTAACATGAAGATTGACTCTATTCAATAAATAGAGTAACTGTGATCCATTGAAGTTAATGATGAGTATTTGAAAAGAATTCCGTGGCATAAGGATCGAAAATGAAGCAATACTAAGATTTTTTTAAACTTGAATTTAATACTAACGTTTCGATACGTTTTGTATCATCTTCAGAGTGTTTGAACAAAAGAAGAAGATGATACAAAACGTATCGAAACGTTAGTATTAAATGCAAGTTTAAAAAAATCTCAGTATTGCTTTATTTTCGATCCTTATGCCACGGAATTCTTTCCAAATACTCAACAATATATTAACAAAAAATAGAATTAATACATTAACGTTTATTATTTATTATTTTTTATATTGGATCGAAACGTTAATGTATTAATTATATTTTTTGTTAATATATTGTCTGAAAAATTGGTCGATAATTTTATTTATTGAAGAGTTCTAATCAGACGTTAATCAAAGATTTGAATTTTACGTTTATATATTAATGCATTTTTGACTTTTTAAATACACCGTAGAAATTCAGTATTTTATTTTTGGTATTAATATTTATATTACAGCATGTAGAATGTGATATTCAAGCAAGAAAATAGCGACTGATTCAAGTAGTCAAAATGTGTGTACCTAATATAATACTCTGTATCTCTCGTTTTAGAAGATAATGATTATGCAAGTACCTAAATATAATTATAACGGCCTGCATATTTTAGATTTAGCACGAGCGTAGCGAGTGCGGTAACACGTGAGTGGAATATTCTCCTTCGACCAATAGTCGCACATAATACTTTATTCAACTAGCACGAGTAATAATATTATGTAATCGGGGCCCTGATAAAAGAGGGAGGAATAATAAATCACTTCATTGATTGACGTACCCACCGCCCTCGATGCACGCAAGATGGCCCTGACTTTCGCTGAATTGCGATGCTGTTTTCCATATATACAAATCGCTACCGCGTTCCTATTGGTCCAGAAACTATGCAGTAATATATTACCGTACAGTTTCAGCTCATTATTCGCACTCTACGCGTCAACATGAAGTAATTTATTATTTCTTCCGAATTTAGCAGGGCCCCCAAATTATATATTACTCACGCGCGTTGAATAAATAAAATTATCGATCAATTTTTCAGACATAATATTGACAAAAATAAAATTATAATTTATATTGTCTGAAAACTTGGTCGATAATTTTAAATAATCAAAGTTTTTATATTTCCGATCAAGCTCAAGTAGATAATATTATCTTAGAAGTGCAAGTATAACTATAAATAACTTAACCAAATAGACAATAAATATGTACGGTATGATTACGTTTTTTGAATTATTGACGTCCGGCAACTCAGGCAAAAACCATACTGACGTTCTGTATATCTCAGATTCAGCATGTTCAAGTACTCAACGGTTTAGACACGCGAGTAAATAACAATTTATTCAAGTAAATAGCGAATATGAGGTGTTATGCAAAGAAGCAAAATTCTACTGTCCTGTTTTTCATAGCTTATAGAGCAACTCTTGTCGTCGGGCCGGGTATGAGTTGAATACGAGGCGAGAAAATGGGGCGATATTATATTAAGGGGATGAATATTTTATATCAGAACCGAGCGAAGGTACAACTAACACGCCCGCTGCATACCAGTCAGTTTGTCATAACACCTACCATGCATGAAACGTGTAATATGCACATAAGGTAATAATACCAAATTGCCAATGTTTACTTAATATCATAATCGTTGATCAGTTTCTGGTTAGAAGGAAAAAATTGGTTGTCTGTAAAGTCGGTTTACGGACGATAGTTTTACGTGATAACGTATTCCGCTCGAATATCATATTTATAATAATACATAACCTAAATTTTAGTAGCTATCAAACTATATTTTTACCGACTCTCTATCGCCTATACTGCGCTCTCGCTTGCACGCACAGGGTCAGGTGGAACGCTACACTTTTCGGAACGTTACACTTGGCGGAACGCTACACTTTTCGGAACGTTATCACGTCAAAAATAGATCAGCTAGTGATAAATTTTCACCATTAATTATTTTACTGACAACAAACGCTAGGCAAATATTTTTGTTAATAATTTTGAAAACTATACGTCGTCAGCGGCCAAAGGATGCTAAAAAAAACGCAATTACTGGTATGAAATTTGCATTTTTAGCTAACGTTTTGATGAAAGGTATATCCTTTGAAACGTTATCTAATAAATACAAATTTCATACCAGTAATTGCGTTCGTTTTGGATCCTTTGGCGGCCACTGAAGACGTAGTCTACAAAACAGTTAACAACTTACTTTGAACCCCTTGCTTTTTTTTACTGCAAATATTTTTGTTGTTTGGTATCAAAGATTTTAGATCGTGATTTTTTTAATAGGAAACCCTAAGTTTGAGATTAGATGAACTGGAAGATTATTTTCGTACACCCCTTCTAACTACGCCATTTTGTACGTAACTTGTTTTGTATGTATCTGAGAAAATAATATTTTTTTGCACACATTTTTATTAGTTTTGTGTGTAAGTAATAATTTTTAATCTGTGGACATAAATATACTTTTACATGTACGAAATAGATACTGTTGTTTGTAAATAAGAACAAAATACGATTACGTTCAAATATATAATCTCAGTTCTTAAGAGTTAAGAGTGTGGAGAGACGAGTTTTAATTGTAGTTTTATTTTAATACTTTTCAGTCACTTTGTGAGGTTTTATGGGTTTGCTGCGCATGTCATGCACTTTACATCTACGTACGTCATAATAATATGACAGGTTCACAAAGTTGGCATTTATTCAGATATGTAAACTCTGGTTTGCATAAATTTCCTGGAGACTGCATTATAACAATTTAAATTTAGTGTGGAGGATGCTCGTTATATCAATATATTCAAAAAAGTATTAAAAAAAAGAGTCTTTTTTGATCAAATCGAAAACATTTATTATGGCCGCCGCTTTCACTTTTAATATATCTATATATATAAAATTCCCGTGTCACAATTTTGGCCGCGCTAATCTCCGAAACCACTGAACAGATTTTAATGAAATTTTGTAAATGTATCTTGCTTGGTGCTATAGGATAGTTTTTATTAAATACTTTGTACAAAATTACGGTGCTTTCTCTAAAAAACTGTTTTAGTAACATGTAACGACATCTGATAGACTTTACTCAAAGCTATTAGTTCAGAAGCAAACAAAAAAAAACTCTTTTAGTACCAAGTAGTGACATTTGTTAGAATTCGCGCAAAGCTATTAGTTCAGAAGCAAATCTGGTAGAATTTGCTTAAAGCTATTAGTTCAGACCCTGGGCCGCAAACGAAATACATTTTGAAGAATTATAACTATTGCACCCGCGTGAAACCGGGACGGACCGCTAGTATTTAAAAAAAAAATATCTCTGGACTTGGATATAAATGACGTTGTTTATATTTTTGCTTATAACAGATCATTAGACGGTTAGATCTCAGGTTTTAATCTGAAAATTAGTGAAAGTATAATTGGGTATTAGCTAGCGGTCTTCAAAAAACTCGTTCAGATGTATTGAGTAAAAAATCTTTTCCAACAAATGTGCTCAAAAATTACATTTTTTTTTTAAATCTTTGATTAACGTCTGATTAGAATTCTTCAATAAATAAAATTATCGACCAATTTTTCAGACAAATAGGTATATTAACAAAAAATAATAATTAATACATAATTTTTGATTATAATTTAAAAACTTAAATACGAATTGGAAATTAATTATTTTTATATTTTTTAATCAGTTCTGAAGAAGGGCCAAATCCGGACCAAAACGTTAATGTGCAAATAATTATTTTTTGTTTATATATTTGTCTGAAAAATTGGCCTATCATTTTATTTATTGTACATTTTTTTTTTGTTACAAATGGCTTTAAAACAATTTAACAGTTTTTTGAGACTTCAAGCGTAACTGTTCAAAAGCTCCCAAAGTCGTTGAATTATTTAAAACCATGTACATCTTTACTTGTGAAAATATAAAGAATCTGACAACACATTTCATTAACTTCAATGTACACTTATTTCTGTTTGTTTAGATTAAACCTCGTTATTTTTATTTTTAAAAAATCGATAAAGCCCACGTACTATTATGTACATGTTCGATGATGAAAATAAACATTCAATGGCACATTTTCACATTCGATGTATGTCTCACATGTTATGTACATTTATATGTATTACACATACAGGCTCTGGCAGAAAGTATAAATAAATTGTTTTTTTTTTCTGAAATTTTAAAAGCCAGCATGTACATTGTACATATCTCAGATACGTTGCAATAGAGAACGACTTGAACACACGAGTAATTGATAACTAAAGGGTGCTGCACACGAGCTGTTTATGCCGCTGAAATCGTAGCTGAAACTTGTGCTGACTACGAGGATGGAAATGACGTCAATGCGGGCTCGCGTGCGTGGTTACAAGTTGAATTCCAAAAATAGAACCGGGGCTAATTTTCATACTTGTTTGTCTTCTTGTTTTGAGGAAGAACCAATCAGGAAACCCTATCTTGTCACGTAAGCGACATGGACAAACGTTCAAAACAAACATGGCATCATAGTATGTGTTCTGTTTAGAGACAATAAGTGATCATCTTGGTTAACATTGGAACTGTCACTGCGCGCGTTTTAGTACACGCATCGTTTGAAGCGAACACATAAAATCCGTCACGAAAGTCAGCGCCACAGGACTCGTGAAACCTATAGAAGCCAAATCTAGCGGCAAAACCAGCCTCGTGTGCAGGGACCTTAATTAAATTAACTAGGCAATAATATGAGTATCTTAAATTTGTCATGTGTAACTAGATAACGATTAACGACTAAAACAGACTCAAATAAATAACGACTTATTTTTTTAGTTTAACTATACCTATTATGTGTAGGTATACTATTTTTATGTATTACGTGCGTCTGTATGGGTTGAGACTGCTTGCTTGGACAGAAAGTATATCAATTTTGTTTTTGAATAGATATCTGAGTAAATAAAATTGTCGACCAATTTTTCTCAGACCAATATATTGACAAAAAATAAAAAATAACAAATCAATACAACATAAGATGACGTTTCGATCCGGCTTTGGATCTTCTTCAGAAAAATCTAAAAATATAAAAATTAATTAGTATTAAATTATTAATTATTATCTAATTAATTTTTATATTTTTAGTTTTTTCTGAAGAAGATCCAAAGCCGGATCGAAACGTCATCTTATGTTGTATTGATTTGTTATTTTTTATTTTTTGTCAATATATTGGTCTGAGAAAAATTGGTCGACAATTTTATTTATTTGAAGAGTTCTATTCAGACGTTAATCAAAGATTTTAGATATCTGAGTCTTGAAAATAATCTATAATCGTCGTTTAGAATTGTTGCAAATGTGTCCTAACGATGCAAGTACAGAAATGACCATTACCATTATGGTACTCAACTATTTTTTATTAACACGTCCAATTTTTAGTTTTAGTCATTCCCATACAATATCTTGCCAGAGAAAAACGAGCTTTAAAAAGACTATATAAGTCTTTTAAGAGTAAGTTGGCATTTAGTAAAAAAATGTAGAATTATATCATAGCATATTGCCAAAATGAAATATCATAATTTTTGGTGTACAAATAAAATGTATTTGTGCTCTCTGGTAAACCTTATACAACATAGAAAAGCTATAGATATTAAACATCTTTCCATACCAATATATCAACAAGGCGTCAGGTAGCTTCCTTCACCTTATTTCATATAAAATATAGCATGTATCAATACAGATAAAATCCTTTGTGCTTTCCTCCAACCCTATGTATAATATTATACAGACTTATACACTGCTCTCTGGACGAATGAATTTAGCGTGTCGTTTATGTCACCGAACGAAAAATATCCCAGGCATAATTTCTCATTCATGTCAAATTATTTGGAAAGCTATCAGATATATTGTCGAAATGGGCTGATCAGATATTAATAAAACTTAGTACATTCTCAAATGCAGAACTTGTAGACATTAACACAAGCGAATTTGCGGACGAAAGCGACGTTCACGCGAGCGAAACCGGGTAGTTAGTTTCGGTATAAAATTCATTTCCATATTTTATCAATATCAAATATGCATTTAGTGCTGCTAACTGCTGAGATAATCTGAATGTTTTGCTGACGTGAAAATTCAAATAGCAATGAAGAAGCACATATCTACTATTACTATGATTATTATTATTATGTTCATCTCTGTATCTCTGTATACAGCCACATACGAGTGTATATTATGTACACAAAGCTATAGGTAGCGATTTTAATGGCACGTACATCTCGATACGCGATACGGGGCCATTCGTTGTGTTGCATGGAGCTTTCGTCATCTCCATTCCCGTTACACTGATAGTCCTGTTCCGCTGATAACGACTCCCCCGGAATGTGTACTGAGTACACATGCCTACATACACAAGGACGATAGATATTGCTATATACATACTATGATATAGGTTGTTCAAAAATAAACACATGTCAACAGTTTTATACGGCGTGTAACAAAAAGATTGAGAGTGTGCGACCTGTTTTGTTTTTACATTATTGAATACAATTTCGTTATAAAATATTTTTTATTCAACTCATGCGCGTTATTCATGTTTTATCATGCCTAAAAACCGAACCCTAAATAGCCATTTACCGACTGGTGACAATTACTTGTCATAACTCAATGAAGATTCCTACTAGCTCGGCCATTGTGGAGTAATGAAAATAAACGTAACTATTTTCTAAATAGTAGGTAACAACAACTCCGTTGTTACCCATTGAGACTAAAATTGAGAGGCCGAATGTTTTCGACATGGAGTTTATTCATAACCGGCTAACCTCAAACCAAAACATTGAATCGTGCTGTTTGGTGCTGTTAGTATTGACAGTTTTTTTTATAAAAAAATAAATAGATATTTACAACATCTCATTATAATTAAAACATGAATAACGCGCAATTGTTGAATAAAATTATGGGCGCAACTTGTAGGCTAAGTCATGACCTGTCAGCGCGATGAATGACTTAGACTACTAGTTACGCCAATAACTATTTATTCAGCGATATATTATAAGCAGATTGTTTCAGAATGCCGCAGAATATCTGTTTATTCCAAAAACAATGTCTTTTAGTTACGTATATGCAAGTAGACAATATATATGGAGACCATAACATAATAAATATATTAAAAATACGCCGTGTAATAAAAAAAAATATAATTTAAATATTTTTATTACTACAAAACTTTTCGAGCAGACATGAAGGATATATTTATTATTTCCTGTAAACTAGTGAAAACAATGATTTTTATTAGATAATGCTAGACGTTGCAAATTGCAACACTAATTAACCAGTTTTATCATTAATTGATAAAAGTGCGTTACAAGTTATACACCTTTGCTGTGATTAAAAGCTAATTTTTTATTTGTGTGCAAATAATTTATTGAAATAATAAAATGACTGGAGTAAGATATAATCACAAATATTCACAATTAACAAATGTTTAAAATAATATACACCATTACTGACTCTCAGTCACAAATCTATATAATTTATAAGCACATATTATATACAATTTTTATTCGTACTGAAATAAAACATCACCTGACATCTTCACTTACATTTTCGATCGTTGCACCACCAGTCGGACTTTTGCTAAAGATGCTTAAAATCAAAATATTTAACAAACTGTCTAGGCGTATGGTTTAGCGAGAAACTTCATCCTGTTAATTTTAATGTTATAGTTGGCAACTTCATCCTCCTTATTTTCATGTTCCATCGTAAAAATTCATCATTTTTTCACAACGCGCGAAATGAAGTATAATTTCAATAATTGCGAATGTATAATATAGGTACGATATAATAATCCATGATTATATAGAAAATCTTGCACATGCAGAAAATTATGTATAAAAATTTGAACAATAATACATCATGGTAAAAAATATTTATAATTAAAACAATTATTATTAAAAAAAAAGACGGGTTGCACTCCGGGAGTGCCGGCAGAAGTGAAAACTTGAATATTACCTCTACTCTCCATCCGTCTTACGAATTTTCGATCAGGTCACGTGTCCTGACGCGAGTTTAACATTTTTTACCCATTACAAAAAAAGTGTACAACGCTGCTAAAGAAGTTTTCACTTCAAAAACTAGGAAACCTTTTACTAAAAAATGTAAGAACTGCTGAAAGTTTTGATTGAATAGTTTGTTTTTTAAAATTCCTAGTTTAAATGGCATCAACGTTGTATACATAATATAATATATAGCTAGACCGTGGATGGGTTCCTTGGTGCGGATATTGGTTTCCAGTTCACATATGTAGGGTTAGGGATGTGATAGATAAAATTGCAACGTGCACATAATTTCATAGACGTCGGTATCAATATTGTCAATACAAGATTTGACTCATTAAATTATAAGACTGTATCTACATAATATTTTATCACGATGAAGGAAGGTTTGGTTGAGAAGCAAGAAATAAGCTTTACCAATATTACGCTAATGACTAGCTTTATTAAAAACTTATCCTTTGAGTATGTTTCTCTGTACACTATACCTGTAAGATACAATATGTTCTAAAGTACCTATATATACATGTTCATAGGTCCGGAAGATGAAAATAAATTTTTCGAAATGTAGGCCAGTAGCGTAACATTGGTAAAGCTTATTTCTTTAACCTCAACCAAATCTTCCTTCATCGTGACATTCTATTGGATCAACACTACTATATACTGAATAATATTATATGCACACTTTTGTGATGTTTTTGTTTATGACATCGTGTCAGCACAGATTTGAACTAAAAAAATGAACTTTTAACGCGCAATTCACTATTTTCAACCCTACAGTAATATTTTAATTTTACTTAGAACTCTGGATATATTGTACCTACTTCAGGCTATCTGCAGGTGTTTGAAAAAACATTTAATAAGATGCTACACTAACAATAGTTGTATAATTTATTATATAAATAAGTTTTTTTCATGTCAAACTTCTGCCAAATTAAATGTATTGAATATCTTACTGTAAATGTACTTACCTTTTGAAATTTATATTTAGTAGTGCTAATAACAGTAATAACCCCAGGGTTGAAGCACATATTTGTTTGTTTTGTTTTGTAACAATAAAAAAAAAAAATGTATTGAAATTATGACTCATCGTTAAAATGCGGATCCAAATTAGGAAATTAATCCAGTAAAAGACGCGTGCTCCGCCAATGTTATGTAAGTTAAGGCCTGATCGAAATCCACAGATACAGCCAGTATCTATCTCCAAAGACGAAGCAGGAGCTACAGAGTTATAGGATATTACGTAGACGGTACTGGCACCGCACTAGGACGTAATATGGAAGTCAGGTATGGCCAACCGGGACCCATACATCAAGTTTCCCGCGCGAGCGAAACCCTACACAACACCGGTATTCTGGGCTCACTCTGACTGGAAGGCTACTAGATCCTAGTCGCGGATAGAATTCAAGACAAGCTTTATACCCATTCTATATGTGTGCAATCTGTGTGTGCATATATTGTTAACAGGATGAATATAATGGCGGATAATATACACACTTAAAAACCTTGGTTAAAGTACGATAACTCGATGTGAAAAATATCCTCTGGAAATACACAATTATTATTTTATGTATTATATAACAGTGTTATTAGCTGTTTTTGAGTGCGGAAAATTGAATTTTATTAGTTTTTTTTTTGCGCATTGAAAAGGGGAAGACGTTGGGGGGAGTTCTTTAAAAAACAGTTACGGGCTTGTGTCGATACGACGGCGTTTTTTTGCGCAGTGAAAAGGGGAAGGCGTTTGGGGGGAGTTCTTTAAAAACAATTACGGGGTCGTTTAGAAACGATGGCGTTTTTTCTTGGGCAATAAAAAGGGGGGGGTTAGAATAAAAAAATCACAGTGAAAGACAAAAAGTAATTCTATTTTTTACGTATTTTTGAGAAATGTGAATAATCCGTAAAGTTTTTTTTTTGGACGTCAAAATTCAGCGTTTGCTATGACTTAAAAAAAGCTAAATATTGGGCTCAATGGAACTGGGCTCATGTATATTTATTGGATTTATTTTTTATACCAACTTTTTTGTTTGTTTTGGCTGGTCATCGTCAGGATCTACAATCATTGTTGATCAAATTAAATTTTAGGAAAGTCAAAACGTCATTCCGAGAACAAGGCAACGAAATTGTGATTATTATACATTTTTATTTATTATTAGCCATGCGACAGATCAGTAATTATAAACATGAACTAAAATAATCGAATCGTCTGTATATATGATCGCACGAAGAGAGTACACATAAAGCTACGGTTATAAGGCAATGCAAAGCCCGTAGAATAAGGAAACTGTGGAGAAAACAGGAGCTGTTGTAGCAGGGTGGGATGTTTTGGGAGTTAGTGTTATACTCCTCTAACACTTTGCGATAAATCACGGCGACAAATTTAATTATCCTGCTGTCGGCGATAAGAACGCAAAGGAACATTCTCGACTCTAGCAGCTCCTTTGCAAGGAAGAAGGACTCGCGTTAAGGAATCACACATACACACAGGAGAGAACGTATCACTAGTGTGAAAAACAGGACGATGCCGGTGGTCGGATAGATGGAAGTGTGGGTTGATTTTATATGTATTATGTAAGTGTATATATTATGGTGGCAGCGCGGCGTTGAGAGTTGTATGCCCGCGTTCTTTGAAATTATAGAAGATTAGATCGACGGAGTAACATATCTCGGCAAAAGGCCTGTTTACTTCACTCCGTATGTTTGTCGCACGTTTTGCGGTAAACAACTTGCACATGACAAGATTTTGTCTGAATCCGGACATTATTGTAATGCTTGGCCTAATTGATTTTCAACGGGAAAAAAGAAACGCGTGTACCAATATTAACGTGCGGGTGTCTGCGGAAAATCTATTGACTGTTATCAAGGAAAAATAAGGTTATGGGGGCTTTAGAATCTAGCGGGATGCAACTATTTCTCTACTGCAATTTGTTCATTTTTTGTTTTTGACGTGATAACGTCTTATAAATTGATGAATCACCAATCTTATAAATTGATAAAACACCGGCTGCATGCACGAAAAAGTGTAACGTTCCTAACGTTCGTAACGCCTAACGTTCCGCCTGACCCTGTGCGTGCTTTTCTCGAAAACGGCCCTAACGATTTGGATGAAATTTACTGAAAAGGGATTTTGGGGGGCAAAAAATCGTTTTAGCTAGGTCTCATCTCTCGAAAAAATCGTTTTCTTACAAATTTTATCATTATAAAAATCAATTTTTTGACGTATGAAAATACTTAAATATTGTAAGTAGGTTTTGGAATTTTATATTATAAACAGTGAAACAATTGTTTTATAAATATTATGACAGCTAATCTATGAGACTTAAAATAAATACAAAGAAAGTTAAAAAAAAACAATTATATTAGGTATATGGTGAGTAATTTAATAAATAAAATTTACCTAAATTTGAAGCGAAAGATGCAATATCATAGATTCGAATTATTATATGTAGAATTTAGGTTATGTATTACGGAATACGTTATCACGTAAAACTATCGTCCGTAAACCGACTTTACAGACAACCAATTTTTTTTCAATGACTTCATAATAATGCTAAATATGTGCAAAGCTGAATATAAAAATATGTTTTATTATAAATGTTGATCTATAAAAGAACAATTAAAGCGATTACAAAATCATATAATTGATTTTTTGTGACATTTTATTATTTTTGTGCGATGAAATTCACAACTTGACACCAATATCACTTATCAGTAAGTCTTTTGAACGTTTGACATTTGTAGGTTAAGCTAATATAAATTGAAGGTCAATTTTTAATTGAATAAAAGTAATATAATGACAATAAAATTATTATTAAAGAGATTTTCAATTAATTTTATGGAAACTATTTTAATTGATTTTCTATTGCTTTGTGAAATTATTTATAGTCTAAAGTTCGTCATGTCAAGGAATATATTTTATAGTCATAAATTGAATGTACCTATGTAGGAGTTCTATGAGCAATAAAGTGATTAAAAGGATCTCTCTTAAAATCAGAATTACACATATGATTCTCTGTGATTTTATTAAATATATATTATCGAAAATACATTGACGTTTCGACTAACAGGAAGAATATTGGAGAAAAGTTATAAATAATTTAGAATTTTGAAATTTCTCTGCCACTGTTGCAGAAAATATAATGAAACAAATTGATTGCAGACGTACTAACATTTTTACATTTTTTCAATAATTTTTTTTCTTCCAAACAGATGTTAATTATAAATATTTCATAATAATTAGGTGATAAATTTAACTTGTTAAGTCATCAAAATGTACATTGACAGGAATGGTTAAATAATGAAGGGAAGCACAACAGATGAAAAAGTAAAGCATGTGCTTTTACACGTAGGAAAGGATAAATACAAAAGGAAATGGCGCGGTTATAAGAGAAGTTCACCACATTTTAATCTATTTCTCTCAAACTAATGTTTTGTGTGGGGAGAGACCATTCAATCCTTTATCCTTAATGCCTTCAAACAATGACCGCGTTTAAATAAGAGAGAACGACTCCTCTATAGACGTGCCATACATACATCAGCTTGTGCATTCAGTACAGAACCAGCTTCAGAAAAAAAATGTCACTGTGTCAGCAAAAAAGGAAGGCTTCTTCGACTTTTCGATATTTTAGTGTAATTTTGCCCCACAAAGAAATTTGAAAAGTCTTCTTGTTTTGGGGTGAGCCGCCAAGGGTGACAATTCGCCCGCTGCCACAACCCCTTTGAAAATATCTAGCGCAATTAGGCTTTTGAAAAAAAAAATAATTATCGATTTTTTTATTGTATTTTAAAACTTTATTATAAATAATATTGATAATCGATGCGAAAAACTTTCAAATAACTTTTTTTAAATTAATTATAAGCAATTTAAAACTGATAAAATATTAAAAAAAATCACGTGACTGCAAACGCACTAAAATTGTTTTTGACAGTTGTGACGTCATAATGGTAAAATGTATATACGCAGTATACTATCAGTGACTTCTACATGTGTTAGTCAATACACATGTAGAAGCCATTGATAGTATACTGCGTATATACATTTTACCATTATGACGTCACATTATGTTCAGGAAATGTTCTCGGAACTGGGTACAAAAATTTATTTTTAATTTGATATAACTTTTGAATTATAACGAAAATAAAAAAAAGAAAAATAGTTTTGTTATAAAACTTATATACGATCTTTCCATTTATGACAAAAAAAAATTTCATTCAAAAGCCCAATTATTGTAAACGAAACATCAGGTAGCAATGCCATTCAATCACGGCCTACAAGCCCGGATTCCAAGACAAATTCATTTTTAAAAAACGATAATTGATAGTTATTAATTCAACTCTTATTTTCGTTTCTTGTGATAGTCACAGTCATTATCAAAATTTTAAACTTAATCTTCACAAGTTTAACAAGTATCCAAAAATTATTTTATGATTGATGTGGGTGCACTTCATTTTGTTCGTAAATTAGCAACTAAATAATAATGCTATGACCGGTATTTGAATTGATTTGAATCAATACTTATGAATTAATAAAAGAATCGTACAATAAATCTAATAATTTAAATCATTATATTTAAAAATAATTATTTAGTTTTTAGTACATATTGCTATATATAAATATTTGTTTTTAGTGCAACTTTTTTGAATTAGCTTGAAATAAGACAGGGCTCCCGTCAATTCTGCGGGCAGAGTCGATGTTAGGGACTAGTTTACAATAATAGGACGCCGGCCCTGATTGCGTAAGTACACTTATTTGTGCGTACTCGTGCGTACAGTAAGTACCGATGTGTGGGAGAATTAAATGTACGTGTATTTGTGTCTGTTGGGCCCTACACTGCAAATTGTACTGATGAAAGAAGGGAAAAAGGAAACGATTATTATTTGAGTTCACGTTGTTCGTAATTCATCGTTCATGACTATACATACATACAATCATGTTGTTATAATGATTGTGATTTGTGTTGTTTTTGTTGTTGTTCAGTGTTTACCCTCGAACAAGGATATATCTGTCTTTTTTTCTCTTTCCATAATGACTGTCATTCATTTCTACACAATAATAGTTAATACGTTTTCAGTTAATTAACTTCAGTTCGATTATATTGAAAAAGTCGTTACGCACGCACCGACAAATAAATACATTACTTAGATTCAATTTATATAGAAATCGAAAGGGTTGGAAAGATGTTTTGTTGCGATGAGTGGTTGTTTGGTTGACAATTTCTTTTTTCATATTATTTTTAATTTTTGCGGTTATAATATGATCAATATAGTCATTAAATCTATTGATATAGAGATATACAGTTATTCGTGAATGATGAGAAAAAGTTTCTACCTAAGTAAAATAGCAAATTTTTTAACAAATATATTGTGATATGATAATGATTTTGTTCAATATTTTTTTCTCCGAATTTATTTGAGAAAAAAGATAGAAAATTTTTTACTCCAAAATACTTACTTAAAATCTTTATAACTACCAGGCGCGCATCTAGGAGGAGAGGTGGCTTCATGGGGATGATAAACCACCAGAACCAAACCCATTTCACGTTTAATTTAAAATAACACATGCACATACGGAAACTTGCACCAGTATTATAAAAATGACCTAATTATATGTCAGTTGGCTGGCACTTGAAACACCGTCCCAACATTGTGTTCTGGATCCACACCCGAACACTGAGTTTTAAAGCGTCTGTCAGAAGTTGTGGTCAGCGGAAAGTGACTGGCGATACTGGATACTAATTTATAGTGATATTTTACAAAACATATATAAATATCAGCCATTTAAATTTAAATTAAGTGACTCTTATTTTTACTCACCTTTCTCACCTGGTACCTGTACATTTGTCACAGACTCAATGATGGAGCTACGCCAAGCGTTCTAAGTACATAAAACACTACTCAAAACGTATTTATTTAAAAATAGGTTATGTCTGGCGGCTCTGGGATCTTGGGCTATAAGTACTGTATAATAATATTCATTGCTCATCCCCCCATAAAGTTTGCTTAGTTCCAACGACGCTAGCATATTTGTGTATTTTACTAAACATCAAGCTAAACAAAAAAATAACAAAACATTTTACTGCAACCCACATAATATATGTATGTGTGTAATATACATTATATAATCAACAATTAAACATACATGCACACATAAAAATACAATCACAATCCCCCTTTCGTTAAAACCACTAAACTGACTAAACTAACATACATGTCATATGCCATGTCAGAGACATCACTATCACACTGATGTCAGTACCCACGCCGTGTACGAGGTTCTTTCAACGAGTTCTATTAATTTCTACCTATTGTGATTAGAAAATTTAACCGAAATTTTATTTTAACTTTGAATTAATTTTCTAAAAATGAACTGAAATTATTTGAAAGCAAGAATTATTTTCCCAATAGTTATTAATTGAAACATTTTAAGAAAGACCAAATCATGAAAAACACTAAAAAATTATTATTGTCTCGAAAATATTGAATTATGTATTTGTAAAATTAACTTGAAAAAATATTTTTTTCTTACAAAAAAAATAACTATTGTATTTAACATACAGGCTAGCCTTTACTGAAATCCTCTATAAAATGTTGCTGTATAAAACCTTATCCTTTAAGATTACGCACCAACTTTTATCAAAATCAGTTCAATCGTTTTCCACCAATGCTGATTCAAACGGCAGGCGAAAATTCTGGACGCGCTACTTTGCTATTTTGTTATTTTGTATGTATAATATATAAAGTGAAGGTACGCAGTATGTATTAACATTTTCAAGATATGTTCACACATCTTCCGTCGTATTATTCTAATAAAAGTAACTTACTAGTGTGACCTGTGCGAATTATTCGCACTAAATAAGTATAATAATTATCACTTTACAAAATTATTTTTTAAATATGATTGCAGGTATTCAATTCGTTTCTAATTTTGCACACTGCTTATAACGTTCTTCTTTTTGTTGTATTACAATATGAAGCTCAGATGACAGATCGAAGAAATATTTTACTAAAATTGTCATATAGAGGCGCAAGTAGCAAAAGCGTTGAGCTAAGCCGTCAGATGGCATCATGCAGCATTGCTGTGACGTTGTTCAGCGTTGCTCGCTGTTTCAAAATTAAAGCCGTCAGATGGCAGTATGCAGTATTGTGTCTGTTGTATTACAATATGAAGGTCAGATGACAGATCGAAGTGTTGACGTTGTTTCAAAATTAAAGCCGTCAGATGGCAAGTGTTGTTCAGCGTTGCTGTATTTTAATTAATTTACAAAAACAAAAGCAATAATAAATTGTTTAGTTGTCGATGTCAGTAGAGCAAGCAATTATCTGTAAAATGATATATAATTTATGTGGAGAAATTGTGAGGTTTTTTCTAAAAAGGGAGGCAAACATCTTTAACCTTAGCGTATTAATATATATGATTAGTGTTCCCAACTTTGGAACTAGAAGCTCCTGCTTCACGACAATAAAACATGTCGTAATGTGAAATCACAAACGTGGTGGCAATAATGATAATAATGATGATATTGCAAACTTGGACGAACAGACGTGGTGCAGACAGGCACGCGTGCATTTAGGGGTTTTATTTTTACACGTGTGGCCACGTGACCCGTTTGGTATTATTATGTTGGCACATATAATATAGCGGATGCGGAAGGGGTTTTGCACGTTGTATTTGACTGAACTTATTGTTGCTGAACAGTTCAATATTGTGTGATCTCTTGTATATTGTGTACAGTTCTGATGAATCTGTGACGGAGAAAATGAGAACGTCGCCATATGAATGTATGTGGAATTAGCTGCCGAATGTGGGCATTGTTAAAACGAAAGAGTCGCGTGTGCTGTGGTTGATGTTTGTTTGAACTTAGGCTTGTAAGGCTAACTCAGTCTACATTTCACATCCTAAAACCAATATATATTGTTATTTTTAAAAGGAAGTAAATCCTGATATTTAAATCGCTGGAAAATATAAAGAAATATAAAAAGTCTCATATGAATTTTTTATTTATTATTACCAAAAATATAAAACAAAATAAAAATGTATTCTAGGCTCAGATATTCCTGCTAGTTGGGGGCAATAAATGACAAATGAAATATTCCATGCTTTGTTTTATTCTAGAAAAATTCTGATAAGATCTTTCAAACTTTTTTCAAATTGTTTACATAAGATCAAAATGAAAATTCTTTTTCTTCAGCCATATAACGTGCGAAAACACCCTGTACAAAGATCGATTTAGGCTTAAAATGTATGATATACGAAAGTAAATGTTCAAAATGAGGTACTGTCTGTGATATGTAATAAAAAGTCATCAGTTTTGGAAATATTTTATATTTTGGTATGTATATTAATTAAAATTTGGTGTATGGTTTAAGAAGCTATGATTACTAGCGTAATGACTGCAAAAAGACTTGTTTAAATAATATGCAATAGGTCATATGCATGATTTTTTTTTATATTTTTAATAGATAATTTAGTCAACCATAATACGGAAAAAAATTGATAAGCATTTAAAAATGTAATATTATCATAAGAAAAAAAATATTAAATTTCACATTCAAAAATAGACAGATTAAACAATCGGCCATGTTCGCGGGCTTATGTGACGTCATGATATACGATGCATGCCAACCTTGATGTCAAATTGTCAATGTTCTAAATGAAGTTTATTTGTTGTTTTCTCTAAATACTGACATAATCTTACTGTGAGACGACATCGTCGTCATGGAAACTGTTGTTGATATATACTCTGACGTCACGATGCGTTTTGAGAATTCGAAAATAGCGCTTATTTTCTACATTTCTTTTTTATTAGTTGTATTTTTTTCAGTGATTAGATTAATAAAATAACCATTACGTTATGATCAAGAACTAAAATATATTTCGAAATAAAAATTTTAACCAATTTGGAGTTTTATGCATATGACCAGCTATTGTAAACATATCATGCTGTTACTATGGGATCAAACAAATAATTCACACAAAGTGGAAGAGTAAAATTAGTCACCATAGAAAATGTTTTGACTTTGCAGATATTCTCAATATGTGAACCAAACTTTATAAGTTTGAAAATGTCAGTTGTCGACGTAAAGACAATTTCATTCCTTTGTATTTGGCCATACTGCTCAAACATAGGTCACAAAAGGTTGATATTTCGCGCTATTTACTGTTTTTGGATATTAGGTTTTTTGTGCGTGTGTAGGATTAGTGACAAGAACAGAAAAGGACGACGAACCCCGATGCACAACTGTACTGGAACGTTTCGCTTGACCAGTCTTTTGTGTAACCGTGTCCTTTTAGTCCTTGCACTGCGGGTGGTTACTGACTTTTGCTTCTCTTGACACAGCAGGATACGAACGTGGAAACCAATGCAATACAAAATACCGGGAATTATGTTCGAACAAATAATGCACTTTTACACATTTTTTTTTACTTTGAAATGGTAAAGTACAGGTTGGATGAAATGTGTTTTGACTTCTTCAAGGCTCATATTTTAGTGAACGCGAAAATTCTTTTATGAAATAAAAGGGGAATAACTGAGTTATAGCCACCTGTCGCAGATAAGATTACTTACTAATTTACGAGCGCAATGTGAAACCAAAATAATTTGGAATATGTGTTATTTTTTTATTTATTGAAGAATAAACTCACAAAATTTAAGATTATTGAATTTATAACTAAACCCTAAAATTGAAAGCACTTTTGAATTAAATTTCAAATTGTGCAAGCAAAATTATATTTTGTAAAACAAAGAATTATTGAATGTGTAGGCTTTCCTGATATCTTTTTTAAGTTGTTTTGATCATTATTATTATTATCTTATTGTTATCTCTTAGTGATTTATAATCTTTCTTTGGAATATTTGCGCAATTGTTGTAATATAGTATTGATTACTAATTATTTCAAGATAAAGAGTTTTATAATAAACATCTAATTTCTAACTCTACAAATTGTTTTTTATAGGTATTGAAAATGTAATCAGATAATTATTTGTAGATAGGAAGATATTAAATTGAAAAGATTATGCATGATTGATAGAAGTCTGAATTTTAATATTATTCCATTTTTTTCAAGAAAGCGCAATTTAAAGCAAAATTGTTTGAATAAATAATGTAAGCTTTGCATGGGGAAAAATCTCTGCAAGAGTCGAAACTTACATTTTCAATATACTTATTAAGCTGTTCAATATTATTATTACATCGATTAACGGTATTGTTTCCTATTAAAATTTTCAACTGAAAAGCCAAGAAAAACATTGTATTAAAAATATTTTTTTAATTGTGCTTTTTTATAACAAAAAAAGCATTACACGTTCTATAAAAATTATGTTAAAAAGTAACTTTTTGTTAAACAATTTTTTTCGCTAATGAAAAAACAATTCTGTAAAATTTTTCTACCTGTCACAAACAAAACTGTGCGAGGGTAAAATTTCGTCAGTAACACATATGTTACGTACGCACACATGTCCGTGGGTTAGAGTGAAATAGTTATACTTCAGGTTGCAGTATCATTTATCTGATATGGAAATATCCTACATTCAAATTGAATTTCAAAAAAATTGTAACAGAAGTATTTCTAATTAAAAAAAATTGGTTGTCTGTAAAGTCGGTTTACGGACGATAGTTTTACGTGATAACGTATTCCGTAATACATAACCTAAATTCTACATATAATAATTATAATAATTCGAATCTATGATATTGCATCTTTCGCTTCAAATTTAGGTTAATTTTATGTATTAAAATACTCACCACCTATAATAATAAGTAATTGTTTTTTTTAACTTTCTTTCTTTCGTATTTATTTTAAGTCTCAAAGATTAATAATTGTAATAATATTTTGAAAACAATTGTTTCACTGTTTATATAAAATTCCAAAACTTACAATATTTAAGTATTTTCATACGTCAAAAAATTGATTTTTATAATGATAAAATTTGTATGAAAACGATTTTTTCGAGAGATGAGACCTAGCTAAAACGATTTTTTGCCCCCCAAAATCCCTTTTCAGTAAATTTCATCCAAATCGTTAGTGCCGTTTTCGAGAAAAGCACGCACAGGGTCAGGCGGAAAGTTAGGAACGTTACACTTTTTCGTGCATGCAGCCGGTGTTTCATCAATTTATAAGATTGGTGATTCATCAATTTATAAGACGTTATCACGTCAAAAAATCTCGTTTTTATGTTCTTAGTAGGTATTTAAAATCAACAAAAAATCAAAATTGAAATGAACTATTTGGTTTAAATATAGTTCTTTAGCACTATGTGGGATAGTTGTCTTTAGAGATAAATAGAAGAATATATTTACAAAAAATAAATTTTATTTTCATATTTAATCAATTAATCAACTTGTTGCTTTTATTATTTTAAATAATAATAACAGCGATAAACTTTAACAAAATTCTCCTGTAAAGTAAGTTAGTTACGTAATGTCAATTTTTGGTGTTTTTGTTTGCAAACCGTCTGCTAAGTCACAAAATACAAAAAGAAAATACTGCATGAAATCAAAAGTTATACGCGTACACAAAATGTAAATCTTTACGAATGTATTAATCTACTTTTATGTTTCACACACGGCACACCTATCACACTGGCTAAAACGCTCACATTGGCAGGAGGGAAGGCATATTTTCTTCGTTTTAAAGTAAAACGGTCGTATTAATCTGAATATACGCGGTATAGGTATATCCTCCTGGGGCAACTATTCCCCTTTTACCCTATTAATAGCAATTATATGAAGTGTGAAAACTATATTTTCTTACAACAATCTGATAATTATGCTGACAATTTGGGAAAATTTACTCAAAATCTAAATTATCTTTTATTTTTAAATTTAAATTTTATGACGACTCGTGAAACACTTTATCTTCCAAAAAGGCTTACACAAATTGTCTACATCGTCTCTGAGCAATGTTTGCGATAGATTTGTGCTTCCATTAAAAACATGTCTGAGACTAGTTAAAAAACGATGTACAAACAAGTTTAAATAATAATCTTAGTGCATCAACTCCTGGATGCTAGGTCATCTACACCTCAAATATCGAGTATCTAACTCACTCCACGATAGAGCTCTGGACAGCAAAACTTGTTGAAGCTTACAGCAAACTGACGCTCAAATATATTTTCTTGGTCGAAACTCTTAGAAAAATTTTAATTCTTGCTAGGGGATGCATTTTAATTGGTCAAAATAAGATAAGAATAAGAAAAAATAGTAGTGGTATATTTTTGTATTGAATTTATAATCATGAATGGAGTCGACAACATTTATTTACATTAAATGAATACACGGAATGTCACACATTGGATGCAAAATATAATATATTTAATGTATCTAATAGTTACATATTGTCGTCATGAGATGTATCAAAGTTGCTGCAATCAGAACCAACAATGTTGATCTAATCAACTTAATTCATGCGAATGTCGCATTATGTTTACAAAAACTATGCACCATTAGTTACATTTTTCCATCATTAGATGTATCATAAATGCTTCAAATTCAGTTATGAATGTTGTCTCAATTAAATGACCCAAAAAAATGTCACATTGTTGATACAGTATTCATTCAATACTTTTCTATACATTTTCGATGCTTACATTACACTTTTCTGATGATGTCAATTTTATCTAAATTCTCTCATATATACTAATTTCGTCAAATAAAATACGTTCAATGTTCTGTAAAATTTGGATAATTCATTTTCATCATACCCATGAGTCTCATACTTTGTCTACCTGGGCTATTAGTCATTATTACTAGAAAGTGTTTTAATTGTATTTGGATAGTTTCTGAATCGTACTAGCGGTGATGTGGCTGTGCTGTGAAGCTGTCAGAATCAGAACAGTCGACGACACATTAATTAGCGTGCCTTTAATTACAACCGCGAGAAATGCAGACGCTTTTGTTATATCATATATATACGCAAAATACATATATATTATAAAATGTATATATGAGTTCTACACATTATATAGCTTTATAAAACACTAATTCTATAGTAAAATTTTAAAACTTTATTCTTACTGAAGAATATCGACAATGTAGTGCAAAAAATGGATGTACTCGCTTACGTCAAAAAAAATAAAATGGGCAAACTATGATAGAAATCAGTAATTATAATATCTCAGTTTTAATTTTGGAATTTGTACAGTGCGTTCACCGAAAGTAACAATGAAGAAAATTCGTGTATAATACGCGCCACGGATCTAAAAGGTTCGGAAGCTAGTCACAAACAGCGTCGCAAAGGCACATTTTAGAGCCGTTGATACTCCCACCACCTCCCAGCTACCTGCACGGAACGTGCGCTCGTCGGTGATTGACCGTGATCGCTCGTTGCCTTTGTCACTTGTCGCTTTCCTGCTTCAGTCTAACTCCTACAAGGTGAGATAGTAGAAGCTATGGAAAATCTTCCGTTAAATTTTAGTTTAAAACTTCGAGACAGCGCTACACTTTGAGACACCTCGCCGTTATGTTTTTTTTTTTTAGTTTATCTAGACGTAAAATGTACGTTGGTGTTTACAACAACACTAAATTCTATTGTAATAATAAATTTGTTTTCCGAATTAAATTAATACAGATAGCAAGGAAATTGTCAAAAAAATCATCTATCCAGTAAAGACATCCTTCAAGCAAATATTCTTTTAATTTTCTTTTAAATGATAAAATAGTCAAATTTTTTTACATAATTATGGATATGGTTAAAGACTTTAGCACTACTGTAGAACGGACTTTCGATATAAAATCTAATAATAAAAATATCCATACTTCTTTTAACTGATAACTTTATTCATGCGAAGAAATTGTTTTTTATAATTAAAATTTTCTTTTTCTCAAAGAATTTTTCATAATGCATGATATATTTTTTTGAGTTAATTCTGTTTATTGATTACGTATGATTTAACTATTTTAATAGCTAATGTTAAAGTATGTAGTTATACTTTACTGTACATCGGTATAAGTTGATTTGAATGATATCAGTAGTTTGATAAATGTTCAACAAGAGAATAATATCGATTATCTTGGGATATATAGTAAATACATAAGTATGTACATTATTTACATACATACACGTGTTTTTATAGGTGTTTGTATTGTTTGCATACAAAACTGCTTTACATAATTTTGGGAAAACTGGTTAATTCTTATCAATATTATCATTTTTAACACACTATTCTTTAAATTTGAAAGGATGTTAACAATAAATCCAAACAATATAAAGCAACGATTTTTTAATCAGACAAAGATTTATTTGGTTACATAATCAATATTGCATAATTACTTTTGTGTTTAATTTACAAGAAAATAAAATTAATAATCAAACTCACAAATTCAGCGTAACGTAATATAGTTTCAATTAGGGTTGTAGAATAGAAGGAAATCTTAGCACTGCTAAATAAGCGTCGTTTTGTGATTTTTGGACGGCTGATGCTATACCAAAAAATTAAAAAGGTATAAATGGCACCTTTCCTCTGCAAGCATTACCTAGTCCAAATAACGTACATACATTGATAAAAAACTTATTTGTCCTGTTTGCGCTACCTCTTTTATAAAATAAACAAAATTACATGTTTGTTTCGAGTGCTTTTACATAGTTAGTAAAAACATTACCGATGTAGTTATTAATGTAAATTATTATTTGGACATAATTAAGATTGATTGTATAGCTACTTAATTATTTAACAAATTATGTGACTAACAAATATGTCAATTTAAAAAAGTTTGGTCATGTTTTACAACATGCATCTTCTGTACTTACGTGTACCAATATGCACTATTAATGAAATTGTACCTACTTAATAACGCTCGCATGTTGGTCAGTTATTTATGATTTTTCTAATGAATACTGTTTTTCAGTTTAGTAAAAGAAAGTTAATCAAAATAAAACTGAATACTTTACAAAGGTAGTTTAATCACATCATAAAGTTTTAACCACCGACACACAAATGCATTTGAGTTAAATTTTTGTACGTATCTGCGATATCATAGCTGAACCGATTTTGACGAGGCTGCTTTTATTTAACAATAGATTTTTACGGGAATGTTATAGAATACAATAACAAATGAAACAAAAAAAAACTAGTGAAATAAAAAAAATAAAAAATATGTCATTTTTTCTTTTAGTTTCTTTATAATTTAACTCAGGAAATTCAAATTAATAGCTTATTGTTGGATCAAAAGTTGGGTGAAAATAAATTTAGGATCCATTTAAAAATGACAATAATCGTATTATTTGATCACGTTAATATTATATGACATAAATTATACACCTACTTACTAATTATTATCATATTTAATACAGTTGAACAATAAGATTAAAGCCTCTAATTATACATTCAACAATGAATTATTTTGTAAACCAATTAACTAGTTACCTTATCAAATTTGGAATATAAAATAATGTTATCGTATCATTTAAAGAAGCGTATTAAATTCTGGTTTCAATACAGACGATAATCTATAGATATTATTTATTTTTCTTAAACTAAAATTGTTTTTTTTTTTATTAAAAAAGTAAAAAAAGTTTTGTTAGTTATTATTAGTATGTGGTTAATCTGTTGATAAGAAATATTAAGTTAATTCAAGTTGCGCCTCAATTATGATGTTTATGTTCATATTATCAAGTGCTGTATTAACTTGTCATTTGTTATCAAAAATAACACTGTTAATATTTAACACGTACGTATGTGTACAGTTACAGTTAAATTCCGAGAAAATGGATCTACTTATTTATTTAAGAAAAAAATACAATTTTCACGTAGTACCTATTATGAGTTCCCAATTAAATGTGAAATATTTTTTTTTCTTTTTTGACTGCCATGATAAAATTTTGAGGTAGGTAATTGTCTATTTAAGTCAAACCAATTAGAGGATAGGACCATTCCAATTTCAAAAATATTGAACATTTAATAAATAAAATGACATTTCTGTTGACGACTATAGTAATAATTAATACTAAATAGTATATCTGCTATTATTTGCGTGATTACATAAAATGGTTTCACATGTAAAAATTGACCAAGCCACCTAACTTCTTTTTGACAGATATACTGAGAAGATTTTTTTTATTTTCAAATTATGAAACTTAGAAAAAAAAATTTTTAAGACTTTTCTGAAAAATTAGTTAAATAATAAACCGTTATGAAAAGTATACCATCATTATAATAATATATATGTAAAAAAAACAAGGTAATAGCATATATCTCTTCTACTTACGCGAAGATTTCCCTAAAAAATCGCAGAGTTCTTCATATTTAGTTTCAATCCGCTCATCCGTTTGACCTGTATCGTTTTCACAGGCAAACGGATGCACAGACTTTTTTTAAAATATGTTTTTTTTTAATTCGGGGACCTTAAAACAAAAAAATATTGTAAAATTTTGAAAGATGAATTTTGACCTAGATTAGTACCTTTTACCACATATTGTGGAGTTGGAATAGTATAAAAAATTAAAATACGTGAAGATTTTTGAGATTCTTTTGAGTCTTGTCTCCAAATAGAACCTGAAAAGTGGTGTATTGTAATAAGCAACCTAAGATAACGTCAAATAAAAAAACCCTATTTTTAATATTATTAAACCCGTAAATATAGATTTATTTTAAAGTCAAGTTCAAAATTTACAAGAAGCTTTCTAAAAAATAATTGTTTGAAATATTTTAAACTCATTTTTTAAATAATTACGAGTAAAAAATAGAAGGGGTTTTGAAAGTACAGAGAAGAACAAATTGTCGAATTTTCATATTACCGACATGTAATTTTTTGTTCAAAATCTCGGCATTTAAAGGTATAATATAATATGTCTGTATATTTGAATGGAAAAAATTATGGTGATCTTCGACCTTTTTATAACTTTTTTTTAATGTAACATTGTTCTGAATTTCTATAATACTCTTTCGGCTTTTTTCGAATAAAGAGCAAAGGTTATCTTAAAGATTTTTTTTCGATAATGCAGTTATTAACATCATAATTATTTTTATATTAAATACTAGGAAATTGTTTTTTTAGTATCTTTATTCCGCAACTGATTACTGATTTTTTTCTTTTTTTTTAATTAACTGAATAAGAAATTTGAATGTTCCTATTGAAAAAATAATTTAAAAAAGTTAAATGTACTCGTGTACCGCTGTATATAAATCGCTATCAGTTCTTACGTTGTTGAATGTTTTTTAAAGACCAATAAAGATCAATATTTCAGAAAACCAACATTTCTAACGTTTTCAAAATTCACAAAAATTTTAACCACGAACTGTGCCATGGCGGATTTTAAAAATAGAAATATATCAGTTCTATAAACGTATTAATACATTGTGTGTTCGTAATACTTCGTACATACTTTTAAAAGATACGTGTATTTTCACCAAAATATCGTAGGAGAGAATAACGTCCTTGGAGCTGTCAAACAAGACGGATCACCGGCAAAACTTTGATAAACTCGCATTGGTTTTCTGTCCTTGTTTCATTCGCGTATCTCGGTTATCTTGTTCTAACTCAAGTATACGATATATAAAATATACGTATAGAATTTAGTCTGGAAAGAATTCAACGTCGTTTTATACACTCCGACTGATCGACTTTCGAACATATGGTGTTATGGCAAATTCACAACTGCTAACTCAAAATTAATCCAAAAATTTTTGAGGAAAGGTTTGATTGAAGAACAATTTAAAATTAAGCTTTACCAATGTTTCGCTTTTAATATCTTCCGCAGCCAAACATTCCCTCAAAATGATAAAACAGATCTGTTACACAAATTTCTTACAAAAATTGAATATGTTTACAGAAAACATTAAAATATAATTGAAAACTAAATGTAACGGAAACGTAAATTTTCTATTTAATATTAAAAATTTTCGTATTTATTTGAATCAGCTGAGATAATAAAGAAGCTTTTGAAAATTATATCTGACCTCTTTCAAAAAAGACCACTAAAAAGCGTCCAATTTAATTACTAGGTATAACGTTTTGTACCTATGTATACTTACGCTTTTTTGAAGAAGGTTCGTTTTTTTCATAAAGTTTTTTTTTTATTTTTTACCTTTAAGTAAAATTTATTTGAGCATCAAAACCGGTATATATATGTAAATGCCAGAGATATATATATATGAAAAAAAAATTGGTTGTCTGTAAAGTCGGTTTACGGACGATAGTTTTATACGTGATAACGTCATAAAGAAACATTGATGAACTCTCTGACGTCACGCGAGAAGAGAGAGAAATGCGTACAAGCCGACGCTTGGGCCGATCGTGCCTCTCTATCGCTTATACCGCGCTCTCGCTTGCACGCTCAGTTTCAGGCGGAACGTGACACTTTTTCGTGCGTGCAGCCGGTGTTTCATCATATTATAAGACGTTATCACGTCAAAAATTGTTTTGGATCGTCCCAACCGATTTTTCAAATTTTTCATATCGGTTAACCCATCGAAAAATTATGGTTGAACAAACATAGAAAAGTAATATATGCGTGACGAATTGATAACCTCTTTTTTAAGTCGATTAACAACCAATAACTGTAATAATCCAGCAGAAGAGAGATAAATAGTTGAAGAACTGTTGATATATGAAATGTAATTAACACTATGATCGTCAAAGTGATTATCTTTTCCTGTCACATAATTGTCCTTCCAGAGAGAGGCAGCGATGACGCGGAAACTAAAATGAAATCTAATTATAAATAGCTAACTTGATTATTCCACACTAGCAAAAGCCAGTATATACATTATTATGTATGCCACATGAATGCCCAGCATATATATGCCATGTATGTATATTTCTACCCTCTGTAGGATACCATATAACGCTGTCTAAATGCGGTACTCTAATCGTAGTTTCAATATTTAATCACATCAATTGATTTTTAACCGAATAAAGCAAATGGCTGAAAATGGTTGCCGTACACTTTATAAATGTAACGCGGGTAGGCAAAATTGTAACGCATTAAAAAGGGGATGTTCCAATGACATACGAATATGACTAGACCACGCATAATACAAAGTGTAGATCAGCATTTATGATTTTCTAAAATTCCTTTTTAGCCGTGTGCAGCCTGGTAAATTGTTCTTAAAAGTAATAAAAGTAGGAATCAAATAAAAAAACGAGTTTACCAAAATAATGTAACCCTTTTTTTTGCAAGTGAACCTTTCTATAGTTAATTTCGAAAATGATAGTCAGTGACTAATATTTAGTTACTAAGAAGATTATTGAAGTGACAAAGCAACGAAACAATTATCTTTTCAAATCGAGTTTTGTTCATACAAATAATAATAATAATAATATGTTTTTATTCCATGATGCCATATAGCGTAGAACAGGTCAAGAAAAAAAAAGAACATTACACCGTAAAATCTTTCAAGGAGTAATGACAGCATTCAGTCAATAAAAGTTTTAATCCAATCCTGAATCTATTAGTAAGTAATTCCTTCAGATGAAGGGGAAGTACTCATCGATGCAATTATTCATTACACCTTTATGTACTACCAATTTTGAGGTTAATGTTTATTTGAGGTTAATATTTATAGTCAAGTTATATCTAGGTTAATTTCGCAAGAAATCCATTTTAATTGTAGCTGTCTGGAAAGGGCTGATTCCGTGATATAAAATGGGACTATTTTTAAAATTGATCAGAGTTCATAAAGAGTGTCGCTCTCAGTTGTTCTGTACTAGGGACGTTCGTCGTAGGTACTCTAAAGGTAGTAATTATTGACGAATCGAGTTGATTTTTTTTAATTTGAAATTCTAATTTAGAATACATATTATCATTATTATTTGTTTTTTGGTTTACTAAAGATTAGTTGTTTATAAATACGAAGTTTGCATTTCACTAATTTGGTTCGTCTACTATTTTCTACGTCTGTAGTAAATACGTACGTATACTAAAATCATAGACGTATAGAAAATAAAAGCATTCTAAATCAAATATTCCCGCGCCTGTAGGGAGAGGCAACACAAGTGAATTACATGAATTAGCTTTGAGTACTGGGCAGCTGATATGAGGGACTCACAATCATACGAACATCACAATACTACGTACACGGTACAACAGACTCTGATGATGATAGCGGCCGGGTATGCTGTACACAGCACCGGTCATGGGAACATGTGTCCTGAGGGATTTCTTTTTGCACGTACGAACAACGCAAGGACGCCAACTCGAACCCCCAGTAGTGTCACGTTTCATATCCTGTGGGATTATCCTACTCCTGGTCATTTTTTATGTACAAATAATAATTGTCAAGGATAAAGTATTTTTTTTGGTACACACCTTTTTTCTTTATTCGAGTTTTAGCAGTTATTTAATGTTCAGTAATGACAAAAGACAAGCCATTTATCAATACAGAACTAGCTTTAAAAAGAAATTAAACCAGCAATTTTTAAATAGATTTTTTTGTCAGTACTATATATCTGTATGAAATATTTATGAAATGATAATATCGTTTATTTTTGGTTTATTCAGATTAGAAGAACTATGATGCTTAAATTCTATATGTAAATAGATATAACCTTCAAATCGTAGTTCTATAAATTTGGAATAATGCTATAATAATTTTTATTTACTTACAATACATGTTACAAACGTATTTGATAAATTTTAGAATTCCTATAGAAAACACAAAAGAAACGAACAAAAAAAAAATCAATTGCTTACCGTCGCCAAATCGAAGATCTAGCAAGATACTTAAACTACATCAATCTCTTGTTAATGGATAACTCCTATATTTTACAATGGTAATCAACTAATTTTTAATGCATACTTAATTGTATATTAATTTTAAAAAATTTGGTTCAAGTGCAGCAAATTTATGGTGCTATTCTGTATGGTCTATATAAGAATTCACAAAGCTGTTAATTTTTTGTCACTTTCTAACACATTCAAGTATCACAAAAGTTACAGTGAGACTGAAATTTAACAGTGCTGTTAAATTTAACAAGGAGCATACAAAGTAGCGCCAATAATTTTATTTACTCTCCTCCAATTTCAGGCTTGTTCTCTGTTACTCTATTATTGATGTCGCATTATCTGTCAATTGTACGTAAACATTTTAGTTTTTCGTGCTGCTTATCTCAAGTTTTCTGCAGGTATAACTAGAAAAAGTTGGTTATGTGCAATTGGATGTCTAATGATTATGTTTCTATTGCACGTACTAGTACACTTACACACACGTACATATTATGTAGTGTACGTAGCTTTAGTTATATTATGCAAAACTGATTTGACATGCTAATGAAGCATTTATTTCAAGGACGTGTTTTATGTGGAAAAAATCAATGTTAAAAACCTCATGGCGAATATATATTTATTACCTTACAAATCCAGATTTATAACAACAGAACAAAGTGAGTGATCGGAGTCGTTCAATTTAGAAATTATATTTAATTGGCGTTTCGAGAAATCGCAATCAAAGCTAACCGATTTTTACAGTTTTTAGTCCACAATAAACTAATTACAATAACCAAATTTTAATTTACAGCATTTTAATCATTTGTAGGTAACTGCTCAGTTAATAAATCTTATTTAAATAACTACATGTCAAAATTCACATATTCAAATCCACTTTTTTTTTATTTGATACGTAAGATTTTATTCTGTAAAATTGTGCATCAAAAACATTAATAGAATTAATTATTTAAAAGTATTTTACAGTCAATTCGTGGTATTTATATTTCGAGTGACACGCAATGGTTCATTTTATAGCTTCTGCTAGCGTTCATTGACAACAATCATAATAATTATGTGCTTGTAGTAAAGATAGGTGGCGGCCTGTGTTAATATATAGTTCTCCCAAACTATTTCCGCTATAAACTGTAACATTAACAAATTAAGCATGTATGTTAACAATTCAAATATAATTGTATACTCTTCTTTTCTGATTTGATTTATAGATGTGTAATTTGACATGTTGTCAATATAATTGTGTTTCGTTAAGACAATACATATTTTTAAAAGTCAACATTTTAATAAAGTAATGGAATACAATATCAGAAATAACTAAATTGCAATTTAAGCATTCAGTTTCATTCGTTTTTGACGTGATAACGTCTTATAAATTGGATAAACACCGGCTGCACGCACGTAAAAGTGTCACGTTCCGCCTGAGCCTGAGCGTGCAAGCGAGAGCGCGGTATAAGCGATAGAGAGGCGCGATCGGCCCAAGCGTCGGCTTGTGCGCATTTCTCTCTCTTCTCGCGTGACGTCAGAGAGTTCATCAATGTTTTTTTATGACGTTATCATGTAAAACTATCGTCCGTAAACCGACTTTACAGACAACCAATTTTTTTCATTGATTTTTTACTGACGATTACTTCCCACAAATGTGACGCGGTTAAATGTCCCAGAAATGTGTCTCGGAAGTAACGTTTGTGGCGGACAGTTCGAACTGTTTTCTAATCGTATCTAGAGCGATTACTTTAATATTAAATCCTCCTTTGTCAGCTGTAAAACTTTTTTGAGGTTATATGTATCTGTCATCTTATTCAAACTTGAATGGTTACACATTTCTTGGAGTATCGAATTCCCAGAAATAATATATCATAACATTTTTTTTTATGAAAAAATAGTTAAGGCAGCAAGTTATAGATTGTTCGACAAAATGTTGATGTGATTTCTTCCTGTCAAAACAAAACAATTACCTTTTCTGATGAATTTTATATTAAATTTAATGAGTCTGTTAAATAAAATTAATTTTATATAATTTTTACAAGACGTGTAAAATACACTTCAAAACTACTGTCTATTCGAGCGTACATCTCGTGAAGGATTTTCAGGTGTTGAGCAGATTTTTATGTTGATGTGGCGTGTGAGTGTAGGACTACGATACCTGTAGCTCATTCAGTTTTGTGCGGTAGTTCCACTGACTGACTGACTGACTCTTTAGTTTTGCTAACCTAATTACGAAAATATATAATTACGAGAAAATTTGCCCCTAAAATCAGTTTAATTGTAATAGATTTATAAAACATGAACATTTCAAACGTTTTTTAACAAATTGCACATGATTTCTTCCTAAAAATATTTATAAGGATCGCTCGGACTTATTTATTTATTATCAGTATACTAATAAAAAAAACAATATTAAAAAATAACTGTTACTTCGTTTTATTGCGTATTTTAACGAGAAAACGCTTTTCGGCAATTTTTTCGTCTATTTGTACCGGCATAATTCGAGAACGATTGAACCTATTTTGCTTAAAAACTTGCTACAATAATTGGCATTTGCAGTTATTTGCATACCTACTTATTTCTCTTAAAAAATATATATTCGGGTATCATAATACCCTACAAAACTGAATGCAGCTTTACCTATATTATGTATGTGTATCTTTCTATGAAAATTTCTTGCATGCAATGTGTCAATGTGTAGAAACTCACACATGATACTCTGAAAGCTATTTAGATACTTTTAAAAGTTAAACCAGTTATTATTTTTTGTGATTCCGAGTTGCGTGTTACGTTGATTGTAACATAGTTATGTATACAGATAAAATATATTATAGTTGTGTAGTTCTTTTAGTTCCGTCAATCGGTGTCATTATCTACTTTGATAATATAATTTCATAAATAAATTATGCCCTTTTTACTCGTTTTACTATTAATTTTGAACACTATAGACGATTAATTACGATTGAGTTTCTATAACAAGTACGTCAAATTTTTGAGAACACAATTTGATGATTACTGATACCCATATTCATCGAACGTAAGTAGTTAGTTATTCGGATAATTTGTTCTTCAGGTAACTATTCCTCAGAATAAATAGCGATAATTCAATTCACCGACCATAAATTATCATGTTTCCTACAGGTATAAATCTATTCTGTCTTACTTCCAGGGTATATATGTTTTTTCGCCTGATATAATAATAATGGCCGCCACATAGATCATAATACCGAACCTCTAAACGTGGATTATTATATCTACAGGTTACTCTTGTGAATTTATTTATGTGTTGTTTATTGACCGTTTTTGAAATATATATAGATGAAAAACATTAAAGTTAGTGGAAGTTTTGGGTGCAATTGGGTTAAGATAAAACATTATTATTTTGTAAAACTTTTTTACGTTAACACTAATACCATCGGTTGGATTTTTGAATGAACGTCAAAATATTCAACATAAAGAGCAAGGAGTATAGTGCAGTGTATATTTATTCTTTAACTAACTTTTCTACCCGATAATTTGCTTGGTGAATTGAGAGTAAATTTTATTCTAACGAATATTTTTTTTCCAAGATTAGTAACTTCTATCATTAATAGTGTTCGATGAATATAGGCATAAATGTTATAAGGGTTTCTGAACAAATTTAATATTGCAGATGTTATTAACAGAGCTGTATATTTAGACATTGATCATACCGACTAGTACCTTGAATTGACAAGTTAAAAAAGAAAGACAGTTTAAATTTCAAGACTCTAAATGTTGATCTGATGATGATTAAAGAAGACTGGAACTGATACATCTCGTTCAACATAATATCATACATTATTGTTAATATGCACCCGTTGCTATATTCAACCTATGTATGCATAATGCGCTGCCTGCTATTGTAACCATTGTGACATTTTGTTAAAACGCATTCATTTATCGAGTTGATTTTAAGGCTTTTGTACTCTTTTTCTTTTTGAAAAACTAAAACAGAAGTGGTCAAAATGTGTTAACTGAACAGGAGTAATTTAAGTTCTTCGCCGTATACTATCGGCAGTATGAATATGCAGGTTGAGTCCATTTTAAAAGCTTTTTTATCTACGTTACAAATAACGGAATAGTTAATACTGAATTGAAGACTGAACTGGTAATACCATATATCTGTTAATTAACTATATGAATCATTGCCTATCTACTCAATGTGCGGCGAGTGAACGCAACAAAGCGTATCGAAAATATATCTGCGTCTCTTTCTTCGATGTAATTCCCTGATTTCTCCGATGATAGGATTGATTGATGTACTTTCATTCAATCTGAATACTCTGTTTCAAAAACTTTAGTCTTTTTCTATGACGTTAACATGGGCGTACCTAGATTTTGGCTCAGGAGGGGGCAAATTTGAAATTTCTTAAGCCGGGTCCCCCGAACTTGTTTTGGCCTCCTGGATACGCCAGTGCTTAAATTCACAAGAGCAAACTGTAGATATAATACTCTACGTTTATAGGTTAGGTATTATGATCTATTCGGCAGCCATTATTATTTTATCAGGCGAATAAATATTTATACCCGAGAATTTGCACAGAATAGATTTATACCTGCAGTAAACATAATTATGTTTGGTGAATTGAATTATCACCATTTATTCGGAGGATAATGACAATTGAACCGAATAAATAACTACTTACGTTCGGTGAATATGGCCATAACTGTTTTAGAGTCTCTCGTTTAAATGCACAGAGCACGTGAACGAAGTGAATATATGATAGTTAAGTTAGGTGGATATTGGCGATGATGCATGGATTTATACACACAGATAGTTTAAACCATGACTATGTGTGTAGAAAAGAAAAGAAAATGATTCAGGGCCGGGGGTTCATTTCTGTGACGAAGGGTCGCACCACACTATCTACTGTTGGCTCTTCCCCCCTTCCCTTATTCCGCTTTACACTCATTTTGTGCCTCGATATTCATAAGGTAATGGACTACAGTTGTCAGCTGTCTATCAACTTCAAATCGGTGGCAATATCAATAATACCTTGTATTAAATTGATTATACTGAGATCTAGACAAAATGTCTTGATATGTGAATTATTGTTTCATTCTGATTTACAATTTTCGACGAAATTGATTATGAAATATCTCGTTCTTAATTTCGACAGAACGCGTTAAAGTTGTGAACTCTTTTTAATAAAAATCTATCATAAATTCTTATCAACAACAATAATTTAATATGTAATCAAATTTATTACGATTAGAGACTTTTGTTATTGAAACGCGAAACTTTTCTCGTTTTCATTGAATTCTTCAAATAAAATGACTTGAAACTTTAGATAAATTTTAGAACTGATTTTAACTTAATTAATGTGTAGTTAACAACACGGTACGTTTAATTTATGTGAATTCAGCCTATCACGATCCATTTTTATAATGAAACAATTTTCTGAACTTGTTCTGCAAAAATGTTATATTTCATTTTCATATGTGTACTTATAATTACTTGGTCATTTAACAATGTTCAATCTGTAATTTTTCCCTTCATAAAAAATGCATGTTTTATAACACCATTAGGAAAGCTTATAAATCCATATATACATTGTTATACATACATAAGTATAAAAATATAAAAATGTAATGTATCTATATTTTGTAACCAGGTTGTGATTTTCAAGTTAATTTTAACATTTTATGATAATGTTTTTTAAATGGCAAAAATTAACTTATTATTATATCAGACAGCCTACATTGAAATGTTTGATATAAGATCGTTGGCACAAATGGGCTAAATTTGTGTCAGGATATTGCTTATGTGTTTAGTTACGTACTTTCTTTGTATAGCTACCGTAATTTGATTTTAAAGTTACAAAATTGTGTTTGCAATTACTGCTCAACTCATTTAAAGTTCCGTCATTAATTAAATATTGTTCTAATTATTCACAACGTCATTTTGTGAAATAATGCAAATTCAGGATGACTCTAGTAATCATGTGCTTTGTACTTGCGGTTTACTGAAAGCTGCTTCGTTAATCTTGTATTTGTTGTTTTTCTGTACACTAATTGTCTATGAACGAAAAATTAAGAATAACAAAAATTGCGTCTTTCAATAATGAATTTTGACTAGAAAGAAACATTCACGTTTGTCGTGCGAAATGAAAGTTGTATCTTCTCCTTATAATGACCAATTCGGTGTACAGATGTGTTGAAACTAGGCATACTTTTTATATAAAAAGTGTATTATATAAATTAATTCATGTAGAAGAGACGGGGTGTCTAACAAGGGGGTCAGAAAGAGGGTATGGTGAGTTAACCTGTGGAGCTGCTCTACCTTTTACTGCCGCATCCTACTGTGTCAGTCGTTTTGAATTTTGCCAGGCGTGATTTTCTATTTTTATATTACAATTATCGGTCGATTATTAATTTAAAAAAAATTGGTTGTCTGTAAAGTCGGTTTACGGACGATAGTTTTACGTGATAACGTATTCCGCTCGAATATCATATTTAATAATCACGCACAGGGTCAGGCGGAACGTTAGGAACGTTACACTTTTTCGTGTATGCAGCCGGTGTTTCATCTTTTTATATTGACGTGATTCATCAATTTATAAGACGTTATCACGTCAAAAATAAAATCTACTAACTTTTTACAATATTTTGTTGAACTGTTAAACAGTTACAAATTTTTAACTGCAAAGTTTCAATTTTTAACTCAATAATCATCAAAATTTAAAAAAATGATCACATTATAATAATTATATAGAAATTTTATTATAAAAGAGTTCAGTTCAAAACTGATTTCCACTTAGCCATTATTAGATTTACTGGGCGAATGCATGATTTTAAAATGACTTAAATGACTGACTTTACCTCGAAACGTTGACAACAAGAAAATAACCTTTACTCCTTTTTTATATTTGATTTCTAGAATTTGACGAATTTTTTCATATTACTTGAGTACTAAATCCAATTAAACTTTTGTTTATGATGGATATGGATGATAAAATTAGAATAAAACCGAAGAATTGCAGTTATAAAACACGAACTTATTTCGGTGAATTTGTTATGATGATTACAAATATGAATAGAAGTTATGCACATATCTGTACCTTGTTAGGGCCTTACTGTACGAGCAGGATATTGTAATTCGAGCCCTTTACACATATTTAAAGCCTCAACAGTTCTCTGTATATATATAGAATATAGATATACTAATTCCTTTCAAAGAATATATTTTTATATAACTTATGTAGTAGGTAGTCACTAGTCTCTCTAAGGGATTTCGGTATTTTTCATTTTTCGTGCCTAAAAAGCCCGTTTTAAACTAATCGGTTTAAAACCAGTGATGGCTTGGAAATATCGGAATGACGTTTTTACATGGAGTTTTCATGGTTCATTTTTTTATAATCACCCAATTCCCAGATTTTAATTTTAGAACTGATAATAATAAATAAAATATCAAAAGCAGATCGTAATTTTATTTATTGGCAACAATAAAGCCATCGATATTGAAAATGTAACTGCTATAAGACTTTTCGTTTACTAGTTTAGGAATATATTGCTCCACAACAGCATCTAGTAAAGAATGAAGTAGGGTCAGATAGCTAATTACAATTGTCTCGCTCTGACGAAAATATCACGTTGGTGACACAAACATAAAAATCTTATTGGTTTATTAATAGATACATATTTCTTCAATCAATAAATATAACGTAAATCCTCATAAAAAGCTTGAAAAATGATGTTGCTTTAAAGACATCACAATGTTTCAGTGGTTCATCCCAGTATCTGAGAACTTGTAAAAGTATAAATATTTTTTTCAATTTTATTATTACAAATAAAGACATTCAAGTTGTAGATTGATCTATAACGTTTAGTGACAAATGTATTGTATAATCTTCAGTTATTCGTATACGCTTTGATTAAAGATTAAAAAACTCAAAATATTTAATTTCAAATTGCAAAATTTAATGAAACAAAATCTTTCTGATACCACGTTTTAAATTAAAAGTGTGTGGTTGATGTAATAATATTTATATTTTTCTAATTAAAAGCGGCAACGTGTTTATACGTTACCATACGTTATACATACAAGATGTTATCGTTAAAATCAGGCATTCTAAAACGACACTTGCAACCCAATGTGGCCGCACGCATTTGTGTTGCACCGTTGGTAAACTGGATCTCCAGGGGGTTTATGTGCAACTATCTACAGTTGGTACCTACTCTACGAAAGGAATGGTAGAATCGTTTCAAAACATTTGGCAGAGGAAATGCTCTCTTGTAGTCCGTAAAGACGATGAAGGGCTGCCCTCACAGCGGTTAACACTTTTATTTAAGATTTGCTTTTATATCACCAACAAAAATACTATACATTTGATTTATTAAACAAATTTTATTTTCAGGTTTGTTTTTTATAAAATGTTGTAATATTTATTTTGTTGGCCAGAATTTATCTATACTAAAAAAAGATTAGTGTGTTAATAAATAACATTTTCGACTAATTTTTCAGACTTAATTTTATTAATAATAACTAGCTATCCGGTCCGGTTTCGCCCGAATCTGTAGATTGCCACCGTTTTTTCGTCGACTTACGTTGCAAAATTGCTCTCCACGAAAAGCAATTTTATTTTACACGACAAACTATAGCATATATCCATCCTGAAGGTCCATTCTAAATATTGATAAAAAAAAATTTGAAATCGGATGAATGGTTTCGGATATAACCTTACATCCAAACTTACCTCTTTATAGTAATATATAGAACAAAATTTGAATTATATATTTTTACTTGGTATCTAATTTTAAATATATTATTTGCTATTATTTGAAATATATTTGTTTATACTTCTAGCATAAAAATGTTCTGAAGAAAATCTAATTCCAGACTGAAACGTCAAGTGATTATTATCAAAAATTAGTCGAAAACGTTATTTATTAAATAATAAAATCAGACGTTAACAAAGAATTGACTATTAGCATATGTTTTTAAGAAACTTCATAATGGTGCCTAATTTTAATAGGAGGAATCTAGGTGCATTATCAGTAGGTAGTAGGTACCCAAACTGAAAATACTAGGGAACTTTCAACCCGCTACTCTCAGACGAAGCGAGTGCTATCAAAACCGGCATTAATATTTAGATACCGTTTAGAATATCTGTATTTTACAATAAGTTTTGATGTATATAAAAATATATGACCATTTTAAAACTATTTCTTCAAATTGAATTTGAATTCTGAAGTGGATTTGTCGAACAAGTGAACTATTTTCATCTCACAATGATGATGAATTTTGGACACGTTTGCAAGCAAGAGCAACATAGGGTCGTCAGACACCATTGAGAAATGAAAATATTATTAGAAATAACAAGAACGTATTCATTTATGTTATTATAAAAACAAACATATGTTTTGATCCAACTTTGGTAAACACATTATACTAGAATATACTACCTACAATCATAATGCAATAATACATACATATTATGTACGTTTCTACAAACGATTCTACCCTAATCGTTCTTTTATACCGAGTTAGTACCTTCATCAATATAATTGTGTTAGGCTGGTGGAAGTGTAACTTATAGGGAAAAAATTATATGTTTTGACAACACGATTCATGTGAAGTATCCCAGCATACGACGCATTGCCAGTACTGTATCATATTATCATATACACATACATGTATGATGATTTTATTTGTATTATTGAAATAGGGTAAAAACTCATAAATGATTCTGATATAATTTTTACAAGCATTAAGTAAAAACATACACACATAAATCACATAATTTAACATAGCTACTAACTCATTGTTAGTTTCAATAAATACAATATTGATTCTTTTAACATCTACGTGCATTTACTTATACATGGCACATTTCTAATTTGTCACTAATTAAATATTAATTATTTTTAATTACACTACAAATGGAATATGTTATATTACATCTGCCATACTAATGCCGGGTTGCACAAAGCATTGTCAGAAAATCTGCTGTGATAATGACCTTAGAATTTTGTCTACATATGTATAAGTATTTCCCCATAATAAAAACAGTGTAGAATAAATGCTAGGTTAATATAATATTATAACAGAGCGTGCCTCTCTCCATCTGACTAATCAGCTAATATTTTTTATCAACCTGTAATGACAATTTTAAAATTGTTATTTATATTGTTATTTATATTTAACTAGTAAGTAAAAACCTTAAAAATACAATTTATTGCAAATAGTATCAATATTATGTCTTTTGATTTCTTTGAGATTTCTTAAATATTACCTTTAAAAATTATAAATAACAGCCGCTGCAACGCAATCAAATTGACAGGCCCGCCGGTTGATGTCATCTCTATATTATACTATCGAACAGAACGACGCAACCTCTCTAATCTCCTAGCCTTGCAAAAAAAGGCAAAAAAACCGCCTTGTCGACATATTATTGCCTTTTTTTTCTGCAAATTAGTATTGTTTTAAATAAAAAGTAACAGTTAAGTATAGTAACGGAATTTCTGTAAATTGAGTAAATATTTTTTATAAGTATTTTCAAACTGAATTTTACACCTAATGTAACAAAACCCACACATTAATAAAACTAACAGAAGTAAAAAAGTAATTTTTTACAACATACAATTATAATATAGCACGTTATAATAACATTAGGATACGCTATGGTCAATTTCCTCCACAAACACCATTTGTGAAGGCAGTTGTACAATGGTGAAAACCCGGTAATAAAGACAGAGAATGGACTAAACTGTACAAAATATCATTACTGTCTCTATTAGCCAAACATAATTTTGTATTTCATTTTCCTATTGACATTTATGAAACAAGGATAGAAACTCATCTCACAAGGACCAGAGTAGTATTGTTTCGTTTTTAACCCCGTCGTTATTAGTAGCAGTAATGTAAAGGTGTTTATTTTATTATAAAAATTGACAACTGCTGTCATTTTATTCGAATACAATTAACCATATATCACATTATGACACCTAATTGTCCGGTTCTAACAAGGAAAGGACACCATATGCATCCAATTAACTGTTTTGAAGCGTTACGTATTTTTTATTTTTTTTATAAATAAACTAATATGCAATTTGTTGAAATTTAGAAAACAGGATGCTTCTTTAATCGCAGTACTATTTTGTGTAACAGTAACAATGGTCGAAAATATTTTTTGTAACGGAAATTAGATTTTCACTCCAATGACGTAAAATAAAAGTCGCGCTTTCACAGATCAAAATAAAGTGATTTTATCCTTTGGGAAATTATTTTCGGACTGAAAGGAAAAAGTGACTCTATCTTATGTGATCATTCTAAACTACGTGTCCTGATCGAAAATGCGTAAGACGAAAACTTTTATTTATCCAACGTTAGACATCTAGCGTTGAAATATCGTACATAAAAATGCAATCTATGATACAAACCATTTTGATCGAAAATTCGTAAGACGTTAATATTCAAGTTTTCACTTCTGCCGGCACTCCCGGAGTGCAAAGAGGTTTTTTTTTATAATATATACAGTGCGCAGCGACTAAGACTATGTGCACGAGTCTATAATATTAATATTATTTACTTATTCTTCAGGGTACCTATTGCAAAAACTACTACGTGTTACTCAGGCTAAGTTAAACTTCGGTGATTGTCGTTCTCGCCTGGTTCTGGTAAACAAACGCCACACTTGTTCGCCAGCTCCAATTTTCTGCCCTTGTATCAGTATGTTCTAGTATGAAACATTTCTTCACTTGATGATGATGATAACATGACGTGAGTGTATTAACCATAGGGAAAGCTAAAGTGTTCAAAAAACTTATTCAGCTTTGTAGAAATTGAATTGTGCTTTGTAATTGTTAATTCTTCAGTCTTGAGTATTGACTGCGTCTAAATTCAATATAAAACATTTAATATCATTAATTGGCAGTTTTTGGAAAAAAATATATATTTGTATAAAATTAGAAATAGAAACTAACTGTGTTTATTTTGGCAGTATGAGGGTTAATTCAAAATGAGCCTGCATTTCTCTAGTAAAGAGAATGCAGGAGGCCCGGGGTTTCTTTAACGTTCTACGCTGCACTATTAGTGATACATATTGCAGTAAAGGGATGGGTAGATTTTTGTGCGTTATAAAAAAATATACAAAATGCACTTATTAAATTAGTAATTAATCGTTTTGAAACATACATAATTGAAAATTGCGTGCTTAAAAAAAAACTATCGTCGATTTAACTATAATTTAACTCGAAAATCACTAAGAAACTTGTAAAAAACTAAAAGAAGTTAATGGAAATTTTAATACGTGTTTAAAACCAACAGCAAATGCTTAACCAAAACTTATGATACCACTAGACTCTAAAATCTAAATAATGAAGATGCAAGATTAAGTTGGTGCAAACCATATTTTGAAGTGTTCACAAAAACAATGGTGAATCAGAGAAAAAATTGTAACTTTAAATTTAACTTTAATCTGGGTCAAAGCAAACTTCATGGTTGCATTTATGTAATATTTTGTTTAATTTTTGAGCTTAAAAATGACAATTAGTGTTCTGGTGGCCCTGATTTTAAAGTTTGATAAACCCCTAGCTATAACAGCTTATGTACACGTAATATGGGCGGTTTCCATCTGTCTGAAGCAGCTGTCAGATCCAGAAATGTCGGCGATGGCTTTTTTTATAAACACACACACACACACACTTTCATATGCACACATGGGTGGATTATGTAACTCAGACATAACAGACAAAATTTACAGTTTTGGAATAAAATTGACGAAAGGATAAAATATGGTTTTAAATAATTTGGTATTATAATATTATTTTTTTTATATAATATAATAATGCTGATTGTCAACTTTTCCAACGTCTGTGCTTCCTTACGTTTTCATTCCTCCGCTCACACTATGTTATAATGATAGTAATGGTGCGAGTGGCCTTTACTCTGGGTAGAATCGGGTATAATTTAATATTTGTCATAATATAAGTGTTAAAATTTCTATGCAACGAGTGCATCGATAATAAAATAAATAAGTAAGTAAAAGTATTCAGACAAATTGTTAGTCAATAATTTTGTGACTGATTATTTACATAAATGTATTGTTAAAGCATCAAATTAAATAACATTACCCGAAGTTATTGATATACGCGGTGGAATAAATCTAAGTAGAGCAGTTGAACGTTTCTAATGAATTTCTTTATTTTTTGAGAGTAATAAATACATATTATATTATTATTATATTATATTAACACATTTTGTTCTTCATCGCGCACCACAAATGAAATGTACTTTTTAATCTAGATATATATTTTGTTTTATTATAGTAGCAATAAAAATTGACAAAGCATAGGTAATTATGATTAATAAAATATAATCCGGTGTTATTTTAGCGTAACGACCTTGGTCTACCTGTGGACTACTGTAATAATTCGATAAAGAGATAAACTACTTAATTAACCAACTGATGGCGCCTGTAAACATCAAATGTACGCTATCGTGCAAAAGAAAGTGATCGTATAGGTAACTTTATTGAACAGAATATTGTAAAATAATGCACCGTTACTTCTAGTCAAAAAACGCATTTTTCTTGTTGAAGATTACATCCCATAAGAAGTAAATTTAATGTATTGCATTGTTATGCCTTCGTCTCGACGCCATACGTGTAAAACTTTACTTTTTGTACTAGTGCAATTTATGCACTGTACAAGTCTAATTTACCTTTGTTAATAATTGTACGTATCGTCTATTATCGCAGTAATATTACGAACCTTGATAAGGTATTGTTTTATTGTTTAAATACATATAGTACACCTACAAATTCGTTAACATTTCATGTTTTTAATGGAAATATTTCTTTTCAGAAACCTGTTTTCATATTTTCATTTAAGCGGAAGCAAAACAAAGCTTTTGTGTGCATAAAATATCACTACACTGTTTAGTTTTTATAATTAAAAATATGTGTGTTTACGGTATATCTACAAATAAAAATGTTTAAGATACGTTTAGTTCTGTATTTTGATTTTTATCGGTTAAACTCGTCTTTAAATACATCCTAAAAATATTCTAAGGGACGCAATTTTTGCCGTTGTCCGGGTAAAATAAAAACACTATCACAAAGATTCTATGTAGGTATTCAGTTTGTTGTCAAAATAACAACAAATCGTAAATATGACGTGGTACTTGGCTCAGATATTCCCAGCAGTTGATGATCTCAAAAAATTTCTTCCATCCGTCAGATTGAACGTGTAGAACAGCCTTAACCGATGTAATATTTTATATCGGTTATAAACTTGTATATGTTTATATTATATCTTTAAATACCGAAAATACTTTAAAAAAACAATATAGCCATAAATATTGGTATGATAGCTTTAAGACAATAAATTATTTAGCTAAACGGAATTACACGCATGTATTAATATATAGTAAAAAGTACAGGTAGCTATTAAAGTGAAGTAGTGGGTGTGGTTTAAATTTATATAATTATTATAAGAATTCGCACGTAGTATTTTATAATAGTAATTAGTAATCAGTAATAACATGAGAGTTAAAAAGAGTGTGTTAAATACTTTCATGTATATACCTTTCACGTTAAAATTATATTATAATTATTAATATGACGTTTCTTCAGGGATGTGTATTCCATTTTTAACCGACTTCAAAAAATGGAGGAGGTTCTTTGTTCGACTGTTTATTTTTTTTAGTTTTTTTTTTTAATGTATGTTCACCGATTTCTCCGTCAATTATGGACCGATTTTCAAAAAATTTTTTTTATTCGAAAGAGTGCACTTCCGAGGTGGTTCCATCGGAACCAAGTCAGGATCTGATGATGGAATCCGGAGAAATCGAGGGAAACTCTCAAATTTCAAAGGCACGCATACTTGACCTACCCATTGCAATACTTTATCTAACACTAAAAAGAGAAAAATAAAATATTTTTAACAAAAAAATTGAACCGACTTCAAAAAATATGCACTAAAAAGTAAAAAATAATAATTATTGTTATTTTTGGAGTCGGTGTCAGCCAAAATGAAATCTATTCCGAGAATTAGAGACATGTAAGATTTAAATTGCTACTTTCGAATTCCGGTGTGACACTGACTCCAAAAATAACAATAATTATTATTTTTTATTTTTTAGTTTATATTTTGAAGTCGGTTCAATTTTTTATTAAAAATATTTTATAAATCAACTGCTATTTGGACCAAGTAGTAGTTAGTGTTTTCGATTGGTTATTATTTTTTTAATAACGTGATTAATATTATTAGTTGTCTATAACTTACGCTTTTTTAAACCGCGACATATCATTCACAAACAATTTTTTTATGGTCAATGCAAATCTATCAATCAGATCAGTGAACTCGATTGTTTAGTAACTTTGAATATAGATCAGTTATATTACTTTTTCATATGCCTTCTAGGTTTTTCACGTATAGGTATTAGCTGTAAATTTTCATTTTAAAAATAAAATGAAAAATCATACAAGTTACAGAATGAGTAAACTATTCACTATTAGAGAAAAAACGAAATGTTTCAAAATGATGTAAAATTTTCTCTTCGAGTTTTCTTAAACAAAAACAAACAAAAACTTTATAATATTAGGGAGAAATTATGAACGAAAACTCAAATAAAACCACTGTCTCAATAAAATAAATTGTAGAAAACTGGTGGTCTTTAAATATTTGAAGAAAAATATGTTTATAGATTAAGATACCTCTCAACCATAATATGTATAATATTGTTATTGGGTGTAATGTATTTGATTTGACAGTTAAACTACTTTACAAATAAATGAATTTCAATAAATGTTTTATGCAAAGTAACTTGATACTAAATATGTTAATGGATCAGGAAATACTAGTTTAAATTTATGCAGTACAACTTTGCAATTCTTCAGGTTCTATTTGCCTGCACATAAATGCTGTCACATATTAAACTGTTATAGGTACTACATACAGTTACTATAATACAGAATCAAGAAGAAAAACCATTATTGAATTTCGTTATAGTTCAAGACCGTACAAAAGTCTACTGGACAACACAACTAAAATTTAATGATAAACATCAAATTAGTGGCAAAGTATTTCTATTTTTTTAATCATTTTTTGTTGTTAGTATTTCGAAAACGACTCATTACTGATACTGATTATAGATAAGTATCAATTTTATTTAGAAATAGTGATTCCGCCCGGTTTCACTCGAGTGCAAAAGAACGAATGTGGGGAGGGACATGAGTAGGCACGTTCATCTTAGTTTATCGAAATGAATGTTGTGTCCAAATTTCATGATGATTGGAGTTACCGTTCAAAAGTTTTTGTCCTGGTCTAATAGGCGCTTTTCCATTAAATAACATGAATGCCTTCATAATCGAGGTTTTTAGCTCCGTACTGTGTAGGTCGAGCAGTACGCGGTCTTTTGAAATCAATAATAAAATTTTGCTAGAGTGTTGTTCAATAAACTTTTGTACGGGTTAGAGCTGGGACTAAGTTAGTCGTTTTGATTTAACGGTGAACTTTTATTAGTGTAATTAAAAAACTAGTATAAAGAAGCCGTTGCACTTATTACTCTCGGCTGAGTTAAAGCATTTGCAGGCTACAATATTATTCAGTAAATTTATAAATTCCTGTTTCCATTTTGTGAACGTGATTGGAGCTATTCTGAGGCTGTTACATTGTTGAGTTTATCTAAATTATAAAACAAAAATTATGAAGCAAAAAATGAGAGAAAATGTCGCAGAAATAATAAGCTCTTTTATTTTGTTATTATTCTAAGAGAACGTGAATTTCATAGTTATAATTATACCTACTAATAGATTTTTTCATTTTTAAAGATTCACTGAATTTTTCACAATGGTTCGGTATATTGGTTATAAATGTATATTAAATCAGTTAAAATAATGCGAAAATAATAACTTCAAAAATTTTAAAGTTGACGCAGTCATATACAGCAAACAATTTAAAATTAGTTATAGAAAATCGTTTTCTGCGCATCTGTTGTGTTCTTTAATAGTTATTTCACATCTCTCTACATTTATGTGATGTAAAATTGTGAATGACAAAACGGTTTTTTTATATTACCATTCAAAGACATAATTATAGACACACTAACATATTTTTATCAAACCATAAAATTACAATCATTGAAAACAAGTGATATAGAAGTATTTATGAATGAAATAGTCGTCATATTTGAATAAATACGCGTATATATTTTCGTTGAGGTTTTGTGAAAATATTAGTTTTGAAAAATTGATATTTCTAACAAACTACATAATTTTAAAAATTAAATGAATAGCCAAGTTGAACCGTTATTGCGAAACTAATATATTTGAACTATATTAGGTGAAAACTATATTTTTAAATGAAAACTTGTCAAACTTGTTTTGCCGGGAAGTGAATGCACTCATGGCAGTGGGTACCATTATAACGTACAGTGTCAATGCTTTATCTTCAGAAAATTGGTCTTTAAAAATGTGTGACAAACCATAAATTTACACCAAAACTCGAGATTGACATAACTCTCGATTCAGAGTAATGATTCAAGGGTAGATACATGATCCTACATAATTGTATACGATCTTTATTTTTAAATACGTTTTTTATAAAAGAAACTTAGATATGAACTACTTTTGTAGAGCTTCAAAGGTCATAACTTCTCTGCTAATTAAAACTAAGTAAATGAAAAGATTTTTTTTATATAAAATATAAAGCCGTATTAATTTGATGATTATTTTTTTAGTGATCCATGGAATGATATTGATATTTGCTGATTATCAGTATATTTGAGCTAATATTTTGAATGATTCTCTAACAAAATTGCCTTCAGATGATATGAAGTGATGTTTAGTGAATTTGTAATAAGTAACCTTAAACTAAACAAGTATGTTTAGAATCCACAAATTCTTAATCCAAAAATTGTCAAACAGAGGTAAAAATGACCCATGTTATGATCGGATGTGTATGTTAGTAATAAAGAACACGCAATTTTTGCAATTTCATTAGAAGCTATAGGAAATATAAAAGCGATTAGCAATGTAGTAAAAAGCGTCATAATTTATAACTGCATATTTCAATAAAATGCATGACATTAAAGAAATTATATGATGTACAGATTTATTATTAGATATTTTATTTACAATTTGCAAACGTGCAACAAAATATTAACAAACGGAGATTTAGTCAAGGTCTGATTATTTTAGCGTAAATACAGTTTTATCAAATGTATGTGTATAATATTGTCACAATTTTAATTTAATACTTGTCATTGCTTAGATAATATCACTGAATATCACACTGAATAATTGTGTTTTCAGTAGGTCATTTACCCTGCTTAAATCTATTCCTACGCAAAGACAATTTTTGCCTATTCCTTTCACATTTTCATTTTTTAAGAATAACAAACTTGATATGCTGATTTTTTGTTTTAAATATTTAAATAGTACTCCGGAGTTTTGACAACATTGTGTATGCACTATTATCAGTTCTAATTAAAAACGTTGACAATTGCAGGGCAGGTACAATGGACATCCTATCTTGCAAGTGTCAACGCACTACTTTGCAAAAATTATTTTAAATAAAAATTTATAGGTTTGTAAGTTTCCGATAATCTGATATTAATTAATTATTTTCCAGTTTTATTAGCACAATTAACTGAAATATTTTCTGTCCATACTGAATACTGAACACCTCGCTTGGCTTGCACTTCTCCGATATCTCCAGTTGAGCCCTTAGATAGATAGATAGATAGATAATAATTTATTGCTGATCCAATAATTAAAATTGGTTACAAACGTCAAATACAATCGATTGGTTTACAAATCATTTTTGTACGGTGCAGTTTCGAGCAGGAATTTTTTTAGGCCGTTTTTAGAGAATTTATATTTGTACATTTCCTCAAATTTTGAGGAAGTTTTTCGTATAGTTTATTGCCTTTATATATAGGACATTTTTCGTAAAAGGATGTTCTATGTTTTATAGACAAATTATTGTGTCTTGTACTATAGTTTTTAACTTCATTTTTGTTGGTTAGCAATAAATTCGAATCGTAAAGAAACGTTATAAGCTCATAGATGTAAACTCCCCAGAAAGTTAAGATATTTTTATTTTTATCCTTAGTCCAGACCGTTATATATTTCTCTCACTTCGTTAAATGACGGAAATATGCTATTTAAATTAAGTAATAAAGGAGTAGATTCTATATCTAGTTGATTATATTATATACCACGACAAGGATTATGTTAAAAACGACATCCAGCGAGTTTTAACTGTTACACGAGTCGTAATGCCACTTACGCACGAGAGATGGTGTTAACTGCACGTTCGCCCTATAATATAGCTGGCTTTCACTTCATTTAGTATATATATTAGTAACATTTTTGACAGTTTGATTGTTAAACAAACTTCACTTCTATATAAGTTGTATATTAAAAATAATTTTAAAGAATAGCTTCGGTTGCTACATTGTTGAAACACCCATTGTTACATGTCTATATTAGAAAAATTTACTTCTCAAACAATGTCATATATATTAGAATGATGAATTGACCTTACTGTGTTACTGTGGACTAATGTAACTCAGTCCGCCGCGATAGTGGAAAGATTCGGGGTTCGTACTTCGTATCCCGATGGTGACATTATTTGAGAAGTAAATTTTTCTAATATAGACATGTAACAATGGGTGTTTTAACAATGTAGCAACAGAAGCTATTCTTTAAAGTTATTAAATAGTAGTAGGCACTATACCGTATTAAAACACATTTGTTATTAAAAATAATATTTACTCTTGAATTACTCAAAGAATGTAAGACTAAGTTGCGTTTATCCTGGACATACTGTATTATATTATCTATATTTAGTACAGATGCAATGTGCTTCGTTCGACACTGCAACAATGGCCAAGACTTAACTTTAGACAGAACAGCAGTGGCTAGTAACTTGTCATAATTCGTTTTTAATTGGTTTTATAAACGGCTGCACGCTTCGCAGTAATTTTATACATTATGTATAGAGTAGTAAAGTGTGTGTTCATGTAAACACGCATTTGACTTTTAATTTTTATTTATATATATATATGCAGTTGTAAGGTACATCAAAACAATACCAACAGCTCTGCGTAGTTCAAAACTCAGTAACTAAGACTATTCCATAAAAAGTGGCTAAATAGTATATTACAGCACAGGGGCCGAAATTTTGATATACTTGCACTGTGCGCCATGATTTCCAAGGCGAATCCGAGGGCATTATGACGCACAATGCAAAATACCAAACTTTCGGCCAGTGTAGTGTATACTAGTTATCTTCATATCTCGTTTGTAAGTACATTAATTAATTCATTACTTATTAATTACATAAAAATAAGGATAAATTCCAAGCAAGTAGCTTTGAGGTTATAAAATACCGATTGGCAGTTCAACAAATTAAATTGCAATCTGTACAAATAGGCGGATAAACAATCCACTATAATCTCACAATAAAACAAACGTTGTTTTTTTTCCTTTCTAGTAGGTAGTAAAATAACCATTTTTCGTACTAAAGCGTAAAATAAAACAAAAAAGAAATGCGTTTTTAACCAATTCTATCAGTTTCCATTTAAATATTGCACGACAGAGAAACAAAGTAAGCTTTGTCTTTGTAAATAATCCCGATTTTCAATATGGCCGAACTATCAGATATATAAACCAAAAATCAGATATTTTGTAGAAGTACGTGCAAAAAAATGTTGCATGTATCTTGTTTGTAATGATAGTGAGTGACTGTTGACACCTGTTAAATCGCTCGTAATAACACTATGTTGCTCCTCGTGATAATACCTTTCATTACAAACGAGATATATAAACTATACTATTATGTGTACCTATTAACATAAAAATGTCAAATCAATATTTTATACCAGACCTACCATAACATAAAAAAAGCATTCTGAACAAAAACTGCATCGCTTATTAAACACGCAAGAGGTGTATTGTGTGTGTAATGCCTAATTTGTTGTGTGTATGATTTTGGCAATGCTAACCCAGTTCGTAAAAATATAACGGAGCAATGTACAGGCTTTACAATATTTGAACATGAGGAGGGCTGGTTGCGGTTGGCGGTAATTTAAACCGCTGAATTTAATTACTGTCATATTGTAAATTTTTAGTCAAATATAATAGGTTTTACATAGTACTGTTTTTGAAAATTATCAGAAATATTTATTTAACATGAGTCTTCAGTATTCGCAATTCCAGTTGAATCTAAAAGCGTAGATACTGTATTTTCAAGCATATGAATTATAAGAAAATTAAGTTGAAGTATTATACTTATATGCAAATTTCATAGGCATTTTAACTATTCTATTTGCGTAGTTTAATTGCAAAAGATAGTAACTCATAAATACCGACAGATTGACAATAATAACAAATGGTTTATATTATAGGCCGTTAAAATTTCACCATGTGTGTATTTAAATTTCTCATATTTTTATATGTGGTTTATCGGTCATTTACAAAAAGCACTAAGGTGCAGAACAAAACATCTTAGACGGGCATTAAACTTAGTCTTTAAAAACGTTTTTACTTTTTGTTTCTCTGCATGTTAAAAATACCATCATGAGATCTAAAAAGTAGACTGGGTTTAGAAACTTTACAGGTTTAGAAGCACTATATTACTGCGCAGTATTTGTAACTATGCATAACAAGAAGCGCCGCATATTTGTTTGAATTTTTATTACGACGAAAAATTTTTTTAACAGAATGTGCTTTTTGTTACATAAAAGTCTCTAGGATATAAATTTACGTTTTGAGTATTTTAAAAATACTGTCATTAAACTTTTAATTGTTTTTTGTATTATTGATTTCTATATTATGACATAACTAATTGTACTTTTGAATAATAGTATTAGCAGAAGGACCAAATGACAGTATTTTGTAAAACATCTATTTATAGACTTGATTAATACGGATCCATGATTGCGGTTAGGACAATTGGGTCAAATGCCAAAATATAACGTTTCCTTGAAGTCTTCAATTTTCGCATTACGCGATTTCGTGCAGACGCAACTCACACATGTGTGTTTGTTGTACAGGCGAGCGAATAACGTGCGTTATACGATATTATATTATGATATGGCAACAGCGCGGGCTGCGTTCCGCCGTCAACAACGACGGCTGTTTTTGATTTATTAGCTTATGACCTTGTTAAAGAGATTCCAGTATCCAAACTCACTCGCGAGCTATACATACATAACAATATGTCTACGATCATAAACACATAATATAATATAAACAAAAGAGCAATGGCCAAACGCTTTGTCACCGATTACTGTTCATTTAGAGATCTGCTATTTTTTTAGGCGAGAAAATATTCTCCCATTGCCTTTTGAAAAGACTGAGAATTTTGTGAAGAAGTTATGAAAAATTAAAATTTATCTTGTGACAAGAATTTAAGAGGGCACGCAATATTCGTAATAATATGAGATTTGATTTGTTAATTTTGTGATCAAAGATAATCAAATGTAAAATGACCTAATTTAACAAAAAATATCGTGTAGCATATTTTTTCCGCCTACTTTAGAGTGAGATTAGAATAAAATTGTTATTTTGGAATAATTTCCGTATCAATTAGAACCACTTATACGTACCTCTTGAATACGATTTCTTGTTTCACAGTAAGATTTGTTAATACATTCGTGAATCAATCTTCTCTAAGTTTTGAAATCAAACATAAAAACCGATACGAGTTTATTTAAATAGCAGTTTCGTTTTCTATTGTAAAACCTTTTGTAACGGGTCTTTAAGTAGATAAATAAACAATAAAACGGGAAATATGGAACCACTTTCAATTTTATTTGTTTTTTTTTTATAAATTTTAGTTTTTATAAGCGTGCATCTTCTGTTTTCTTTAACTTATTATTATTTATTATTCAAAGATTTTTTTATTTCCAAAACACGCGAAAGTTTATGTGTTTTTGATGATTTTGGTTTCTCCTCGTGTGTTTAAATTCAATGCATTCAGCGTCTATTTTATTCAAATATTAAGTTAGAGAAGAATGCTATTTGAATATTTTACAAATATGGCGTCAATCGAATTGTTGACGTTTATGATATGCATTTATTCAAATACACGTAAATGTTTTATGCGGAAACAAATCGATGTAACTGAATACTTAACTAATAGCAAAGCTACCACACTTATAGTTTAAACAATTATTCTTGTTTTTTTTCTTTCTTAAAATCGTTTTAGTACTAATTATTTATACCTAGATGGTAACTACCTATATAATAAAACTTGAAAATAATAATATTATTTAACCGGAATTGTTAGTATTTTACAATCTACACCGTTTAGTTGCTTTTGTATTTTATTATTTTTTGACGTGATAACGTCTTATAAATTGATGAATCACCAATCTTATAAATTGATGAAACACCGGCTGCATGCACGAAAAAGTGTAACGTTTCTAACGTTCCGCCTAACCCTGTGTGTGCCCTAACGGTTTGGATGAAATTTACTGAAACGGGATTTTGGGGGGCAAAAAATCGTTTTAGCTAGGTCTCATCTCTCGAAAAAATCGTTTTCATACAAATTTTATCATTATAAAAATCAATTTTTTGAAAAATACTTAAATATTGTAAGTAGGTTTTGGAATTTTATAAAAACAATGAAACAATTATTGTTTTCAAAATATTATGACAATTAATCTTTGAGACTTAAAATAAATACGAAAGAAAGAAAGTTAAAAAAAAACAATATGTATTATAGGTGGTGAGTAATTTTAATAAATAAAATTAACCTAAATTTGAAGCGAAAGATGCAATATCATAGATTCGAATTATTATAATTATTATATGTAGAATTTAGGTTATGTATTACGGAATATGTTATCACGTAAAACTATCGTCCGTAAACCGACTTTACAGACAACCAATTTTTTTATTAAGATTTTGGCTGCGTTTGTTTTATTGTGTAATATTTTTAGTAGATAGTACAGTAATCTTTTAAATGGGGCCAGGACGTGCACAAAATATGCATATTGTGTAAACGTCGTTTTTAGCTTATAATTTTTAGGACATAAAAAGTTTCGTTAATTTTTCAGGTATATATAGTTTTCTATTAATTAAATGAGAGGTCATTATTATAGTTATGATAAAAAATGAGAAATGTGAAGTTGTGCAGGAAAACTTTAGCGAGTATCTTTGAAATGCCTAAACAAAGCAAACTAACTGTACCTGTATGCTTTATAAGGCATGGATTGCACGCATGACTTTTTAACTAAACAAACAATGATTTAAGAAAATTGAGTAAGTGAAAGGGAAATAAATGAGATAGAAGATAATAATTCCACTTGATTTGAATGTGAATGATGTACCAAGGCCGATGTTACAATTATGTCCAACATGTATTATAAAGTTACTATTCATAGACACTAACTTGTAAAGATATACATAAATAGATGCCAGTCATATAATACATTGTATTCATAACGAATTCGTAACTTCAGGGTATATTTTTAGTTTCATATGCAATGTAGTATTTAATTGCCATCGAAATCATACATAAACAAATAACAGAGTGTTTTCTAGTTCTTTTGTTTGTCAAAACTAACCATGACATTTTCCAGAAAAACTATAAGGAACTGATGAGAAATTGTTAACACATGTCTGACTTTTATAAAACAGAAAAATGAACTATAATGATAACTTGGGAAGGAAATAAGTCGTTTTCAAATATACTTTGTTTTGTTGAAATAGATATGCAATTTCAATTGACGGTAAATTTTGCTAACTACTAATTACCAGCACGACTGATCGGAATATAGCAGTAACATAAATGAACTTAAAGTGTAATAAAATTCAAGAATTTTTTTAAAAGTCTAACTATCCAAACATCTGTCGTCAGTACCGCAAATGAATTGACCAAGAACCGTGCATGTTGAATGGTTCTTCAGTTGAAGAGCATCGTAGCAGTGTTTTGTTTGTACGCTATACCTACCAACGTCTATATTTACCCATCTACTCTTTTAGTATTTTTATTATGCGGTCCATTTAAATATGAATTACTAATTGCCTGTACCACAAATAGCAGCCTCGCACTTCAGGTGTGAAGCTTACTTTATTCTAATGCGTTTTGAAGTACTTTTACACCATTATCTGCACTATGTTAATGATTAATTTTTATTTTCACTGGTTATTAATTGCATTAATGCAAGCTCATGATTTTAATAATCGGTTTATCCAAACTTAGGAGATGTCTTAAGTTTTTTCCCTTTACTCCCGCAAATAATGGTATTCATTTGCATACGTTTAGAATTAGTTCTATGCAAATTTTTTACTGAATAATATTTTTTGCATTAACCTTATATTATTTTGTTTTGAAGTCAATATTATTTGCATAATATCTGCATTCGGTACTCAATACTGCAATAGTCGATATAAAAAGCTGCTAGCTGAATCTAACAATTTGTTAATTAAATGAATGTGAAATACATTTTAGATTAACAAAATGTTTTCAGTTAAAATGAACTATTATGAGACTTGTCAAGAAATCACACTAGGGTATTGTTTTCTGAATATATATCATTTATCAAATTTCAGCAATTTGAATGTACAATATTATCATATATAATGAGCATAGTATCGATAATTTTAAATGCTAAACTATACCACCCCATTTATAAGATTCATATTTTACGTAAATTAAAAAAAAATATGAAAAGTCAAAACTAAATATTTCTTTTACAGAGACCGCCATCGTCATCACTGTCTTATGTGGGACCTGGCGTCAATGATGATGTTCGCAGTCCTGGATCAGGAGGAACGCCTGGACCATTGTCACAGCCCCCTGCATCGCAGCAGAGTCTCGACAACAGCGATCCAGGTTAGTGTTTATTTTTATTTAATTATATTTATCAACCAAGGGTTACTTTGCATGCAATGCAAAGTTACAAAATTGAAATTGGCAGCCACAGAACATGACGTGATGGCAATAGTGTGCTGTATCGTTTAGCAATGATCTGTAACATAATTAATGATATCATGACTAGTAGGCAACAGAGTTTACTGATTCGTGATTACTATACTGAAATATTATCTGGTTGCCCAGCAGTACACCCGTCAAGTCGAACACTGCCTCTAGCATACCTTTCTTCAAAACGATTTGGCATATTTTTGAACCCTCGCAACTTCGATATGAATAACACTTCAGATCTCAAACCTTCCGGATATGACGGTGTACCAAACTTCATTTTTAGACCCGTGCTACTTTAGATTTTATTAATACCAAAAGTTTGCTGGTTTCGTCACGCACTCACTCTTTCACTTATGACCATCAAAATCTTTAGGATCCTATAGTCCTAGAAAGCTGACATGTGGGGCGTAGGCTGGATTTCGCGTGCAAGTAACGAGAAAATTAAACAATCGGTGATATTCCTTCTCCAACCCTTTCAAAACGGTGGGAGCAGATATTTTAAGTCCCTAGTCAAAGAGAACTAGGAGGATAGTTCTAGAAAGCTGAAATCTGGTGTACAGACTAGGTTTCACATACAGGTAACGAGAAAATTAAAAAAAAACTTGTTTATCCTTCTTTCATATTGTACTACGCTAAAAATGTGCCTTTTGTCCGAAAGTATTTTTGTTCTTTTCAACCCCCGACGACGTTTTGCACCATATGAACAATTAATATTTATGTTTATTTAGCCATATTTTAAAGAAATATCTGTATAATTTGTATAGACCACCAAAGACGATAAAACAGAACAATACGTCCCGTTTAGTTAAAGAGAAATAATTTATAGCTCGATTTCCGTTTTTACATGAATACTTATTTGTTCCCAACAAAATTTCATTAGATTACAATTATTATCCATGTCACATAGAAACATACTGAATATCCTTGTATAGATATGTATGTATGCGTCCCTCTCCTATTAAAGGGCCGACATATCTGTCCATCTTTGTTTAATGCGTGCAAAAGTGGGTGGCATTGGGGTTGTTAAATGACTATATTATAATTGTGTGTGCATGTACTGGAGTGCTTTTCTAATGAACATCAATTATCGATTTTAATATTAGGACATTATCATTGTTGCCTATCGAACTACAGGTGAACTCGTCACTATTCGGTTGTACTTTGTGACGTCACACAAAATGTAGTATCCGCTCAGACTCGTCAAATTTTGAATACCTGCAGTTGTATCACACCAAATTTTATTTTACGGAAATCTAAATAAGTTAATTGCGGTTTCTGGTTTCTCGAGGGTATTTCGAGAATTTTTGAAATTTTTAATAAAACACGATGTTATTTTCAAATTATTGCTTTATTACAAATTAGACTCATAGATGAGATTAAATAAATGGAATAGTAAATTTTTAGTTACCATAAATTGCATTTATTACTTAACAAAATCTACAATAAGCAATAAATTAAACAAACTATACTTGGCTGGTCTATATAAAAAATTAAGAGTAGGGTATAGTATTTAACTTTTTTATATTTATTGGATCCCTACCAGTTCCCAAATGTACAACAGGCTTTAATTGAATAAAAAATAATTAGTAAAATTAAATCAACAAAATACTCTAGACTCGTCACGTGTTATATGCAAGTTTCTCGAGTTTTGAGGCGTCGAGTTTTTTTTCTCGTTTCGACTAAAGACAAATTTCTCGAGAATTTTCGAGCAGAAACCCTAACGAAATGTCATTTACGTACTCAAAAAGTTTCTTTTCGTGGCTGTCCAAACTGTGATATCTGCCAAGAGAGACTGACAACAGAGCATAATATTCCTCGTTGACTGCATCAAGTACTTTCAAACTAGACTGAAGTACAATTTAGCTTAAAATTTAAAAAAATTATTAAATAACACTACAACAAACGTAAAAAAACAAACAGATTTTATAACAGAAACAAGAATTATAAATAACCTATAATACTTACCTTCCCTACCAACTACCTATACCCCAAACCCCATCAATTTGGCATTTTATAACTCCATTATATGTAAATCACAAATACCTACCGTTACTCTGTATATTATACGTATATTTTTTTATATTTTTATATATTTTTTTTTTATATTTTTATATATTTTTTTTGTATGCTAATGGCTTTTAGCCGAAGCATTAATTCTATACTTAATAAAAAAAAAAAATTTTTTTTCGCATCAATTCATGACCATAATTTTCAACATCACCAAAATTCCAGTTCAACCTGCTTCTTGAACACACACAACTGTTTACGGTGTGGAAGTATTGAATGTATAGGTATTCAAAATAAAACAAGAAATGAAATTTTTAAATTTAAAAATGCTTGTTCGATGTTTTGAAGTATATATGTACATTTAGTTTTTGAAATTTGTGAGAGATTGGATTTTACGAACTGTTACAGAGAACGGAGCTTACCTAGTTATTTTCATCGTACCCTGATATTTGGTACGCACGACGGTAGACGTTTATGCTCGTTCACTTATCTTTTTAGACACACACGTAATGCATTGGAAATGAACGGTTTGCGGTAAAACTGAAGGGGAACTTAATGAAATGGGCTTTTCATTAACGCAAACTTACTTGTTTTTATAAATAATGACGTAACCGTATTACTTTTCCACTGCAGTATGAAGGATTCACCCGTACGTAATTATCAAACTATTTTTGATGGAAACCTGAAAATGAACTCAAATTTCAATTATAGTTTATTAAAAATAGCTTTATTTACATGAATATACGTTACGAAAAAATCTATTTCTTCGTTGCAGTAAAATAAAGTAACAAAATTTATATAGAAAACAAGAAAATATTCGAGAATGAGTTATTAGAAGTTATTTTTCCAAAGCTCAACTGAAAATTTGCTCTGTATTTTTGACTAGCGACTTCTCCCGAATTTGTAGATTGCCATCGTTTTCTTCGTTACTTCGTTGCAAAATTGGTCTACACGTAAAGATCTTTTATTTTAACGCGATAATGTATAGCTTATGTCCATCCTGAAAGTCTTTTCTAAATACTGGTGAAAAAAATTGTGAAATCGGATGTGCAGTTTCGGAGATTACCTCCTACATCCAAACTTACAAACTTTACCTCTTTATAATAATATAGAATTATGGGAACTGAATTTCAGATAAGAAGATTTTATTATTTTTATTTTTACTTTCTAAAACCCAACCTAATTATTTTAATGTAAAGTTTGAATCGTTAAATAGTCGACTCAGTACTATCCCTGTTAAAACAATCGATGTCTAAAACTTAATTTAAAATAATAAAGAAATATGTTTACTGCTCTCTCGTGAGTCATACGTCATAACGCTCAAAACTTGACATTGATCATATTAGATTCGAGCCACCAATTTATCACTTATTAATCGGTGGCAGTAGTCAAAAAAAACTTGTTCTTTGAAATTATTTCATGCATACACTTCTGTGATATTTACCGTTAGATTGTTGCGGATCTCTGACAAAATTTGACACGAAAAAATAATTTTATATTATACTTTTTTCCAATTCAGTTCCCTACATTAAATTTTATTAAAATATATAAAGTAGGCATATTATTATGTAGGGTTTGTAATGTGACTTCCAACATTTTTTTTTTTAGTTCCACGTTCCGTATATTTGCTTGTTAATTTGTTTCAAATCTTACTGCCGATTTTTCACCTATACCTACTTTCCGTTAGCCGATTGAGCTAAAATTTGGTACACATGTGTATTTCCGATGACAATGTGTACACCAGCCGTGTTTATAGTTAAGAATGACTCAATTAATTTCTATAAATTAATTTTTTTTTTTTCAAATCAACGAATGAACGTGAAAAATTGGTATATAAAGTAATATCGGACCTTGTGCTGCGAATGTACTTTTTTTTGTATTTATTTTTCATTAAGTTTCAAAAGTCTAAAAAGAACAAAATAAAATTTTTGTGAAAAATTATTATACGATAAGCTTTTATCGAAATGAACTAAAAAATATAATTTTTAATAATTTAGGTCGTGACTAATGAACTAAGAGTTTACAAACCCCGCTTTTATAATTATGAACCAAAATTATTGATTATTTTTTTTCCTTTATAGTAAATTACATTAAAATCTTGATTTTTTTAGTAATATTTTTTTACAATAATTTAGTCTTTATTTTTTATATTCAAAACTAGCTCCAATCACGTCACTGTAGATTCTGCTGCACTATGTGTCGATGTTACAGTCATTATGTATTTGATGACGTATGTTAATACAAAGTCATCAACGTAATATAGTTTTATGGAGTACAATAAATTCAGATTTAGTCGACAGATAAACGCAATTGTATAACAAACATACCTACAATTTGTGTAGTGTGTACTACCTACCCACACGTTATAATTTTTGGTACATTTATAAATCCCTTTTCAATAGTAATTAACAATAATATATAGATATCTACTATATATTTTATAAATTAAAATATAGTTTACAGTGTGAGAAATGCAATCAGTGTCTGCTACCTTTATAGATAAAAATATCTGCGACCATTTTATTTTATATTAAGTATACATGTGTAACTATACCTGATATTAAAACTATTGATCAAATCGAATTTAAAATAAAACACCTGTTTAATATTAGTCTAGTTACACATACGTCTATAAAACATAAGGAATATTTTGAGGAAAATTTGTATGGCGTAAGTTCAGACATATTACATATTATTACTATTATTATATACATATTACATAAGATACCTATACCTGATAACCCTATTTAGATGCTTTCTTGTGGGTCTCGGTATTTTTCGTTAACTTTGTCTGGGTCGTTCACGTTTTCTTCTTTCTTTTGGGATCATATCAAAAAAAATGTATATAGTAACTATTCTGTATGGCGGTTAATTTTTTGGCACTTTCTATTAACCATACAGAATAGCGCCATAAATGAGCGTAGTGATATAAAATTAAATTTTCTCGTTGAACAATAATGAAAGTATTAATTATTCATTGGTAAAAATGTGTATTTAAGTTGATTTTCTGGTCCTCATGTTATGATAGTTTCAGCACACCTATTATAGCACATTTGGTAGCATGTCCCTTATGCATGTATTGGATAATATCTACAGAATAGTTAATTCATTAATACACTTGGTATGAAATGGGTGACATGAGCTCAAATCGAACTGTTATATCATGTATAACTTAACTAATCAAAACTTCATCGTTACATTATACATAAATACCTATTATTATTATTATTATTATGTAGGTATTCTCTAATGAAATCTGTTATAAATATTTGATGAGAATTTTAAAAATAGAAATAATGTTACCACACAAATATAGTGTGTCCAAAAATGCTGTAGAGAAACAGATTTTCTGTCTATATTATGGTAAATTTATTATTATGGTGGAATCAATCAATAAAACAAATTATTTTTAATTTGTATTTTTGTAAACTTTCGGCCGTAATTATGGTTTTAGTAATTTAGCAGTTTAGCAGTTTTTGCAATTGTTTTCTGATTTGAATCTTGAATAGTCCATTTTACATCTTCACATCAAATCGTTTAACTATACTCGTGTTATCTTTAATATCTGGCGTCTTTTTCTTAATTTGGATGTCGTATCGTTACCGTAAAGCATTTGTGTTTTCAACGTTTATTTCACTAATTTATTACTGCAAATTCTGTGAACCACAACATGACTTTTTTGTATGTACTGTCTCATTAAAACTAACAGCAAAAAATAAACAAGGTAAAACCATCAAAGTAAATATTATGAACAACACTTTGAGTTCAATGTCTTAATTATATGTGTATTGTTTGAAATCATGATGATTTCAAAAATACTCATCTTTTAATTAATTTTCTGGGTAAGCTTCTATTTAGAATTGTACTGATTTAACACAATTTGATAGCAAAGTGTTGTCCTATTCAGGCGCGGTCGCAGCCTGAAATTTTGGAGGGGATCACTCACTACACTAATAAAAAAATAGGTATCTGGAATAAAATAAACATTATTGCACAAGACACAATTTTATTTTATACATTACCTATAAAACAAATGGAAGATTTTGGGGGGGGTCATGTCCCCTGTGACCCCCCCTTCGGATCGCGCCTGGTCCTATTAAGATATAGATCCAAAATGGAAATCGACCTTCTTTGAATTGTGTTAAAAAGTGCCTATAATATGACATCACAAGAAGATATCTACTGAAATTTTTGGTTTGATGGTTGCATTTTTTAAATTTTCTATTATGCTTTGTAGACTCTTATTTGTTTATCTATATTTTCTAAATTGTCAAATTTTCTGTTGTGTTTTAATCGACAGAATCAGATAAAATGTCACCGTATAGTAGATCGTCGGGAACTTGCAATTAGTGTTTATTATTTAACTGTAAATAAACGCATAAATCACGTTTAAAACTAGTTAGCTCCAATTAATTAATTATTTTCATAATTGTGTGGAACTGTGCGAGTATTTTAAACATTGAATTAATTTAATGAAGTTTTTGCCACCATTTCCTTACGTGCTTCGGTATAATTAAATAATTTCTAAAATTACTTACGACGAAGACGACATTATAAAAAAATACCGAAGCGTGTAAAAAATGTAAATTACGCTCGTAATGAAAATTTAAATTATTAAGTACATAATTATTTTGTTACTTATGTAATAAAAATATTCGCCGCTCAAATAGCCGCGAAACAAAATACGATCGTCATTGTTTTAAAACAGAAATAAAATACATGCTTTCTTAGTTCTTACATTCATTAACAAAGGTCAAGATCATTGTTAATTTTGAAATATTTCATACATACAAAAATTCTGATTTATATAACAGGAGTATCTTGTATCTAAAACTATAGGCTGCACGCACCATGATCACTAAGTAAAAAAAAGAAAAAACACATTTTCTCGTGGACGAAAAGTATTGTTGCATTGGAGTTGATTTATTGCAAGTGCGTCAATATATCGAATCATAACCGTACGATATTTCATTATTATTGAAGACTAAATTGGAGGCAAATTAAAACTTCATTACAAGGTGTGCATTTTCTCAATTCATTTTTTTCATCAGAAATTGTTGCCCGGCGTATACATTAACTAACATTTAGGTCCAGAACCCTTTTTTTCATCAATCAAAATAATAGTTTTACTTTTTAATTGCGATAGTATATAATTTTGGAATTCGAAATATTATCCTACAAGAACATCGACACGAAATATAAAAAATTATAGAAAGAATGATTTGCGAATGTGTTACTAGAATTCATATGAAGCAATAAAATTGTTCATTTGTTATTAATTATTATTATTTATTTGCAAATAAATAATGTGCATCTCAATTTTTACATCCTGATTGCGGATTATTCCAGATACACGACACTGCTTTAATAAAACAATATTGTTTTCGCGCTTTCAATACAATTCGGCGCGCTTTGTAAATAAGTAAATGTAGCGAATTGACTTAGGTGTGTTCTTCTTTTTTTCTTAGTAAATCAGTACTATTGATTGTCTGGCATGTCTGCATGAATGTCTAGTCAATGTGCGATCAACCTTAAATATTGATGGACAGACACACAAACGACATGTCAGAGTATAACACTAATTGAAAGTGTTGAACATTAAATGGCTCTGTACATTGAATTATGAGCGATACAACCACATGCATAATGTACACATATCTACATATTGTACAGGATGAACCAGAAAATATAACAATTATTGTATATCGTCTAGTTTCCTTTTCTTCTTATGGCTACCGACTTACCCAACTGTTGTAATATGGTTATTACCTATTGTCAATTGAGAGTTGAGGCTTTCACGGTTATCTGAGCCTAGTATCAAATTAACTACATTTATATTAGATATCGTGTCCATCGATAATAATTAATAAGTTAAAATTCGCAGGTTTGTGGACAATAGTTTTAAATAATTTTCATTTTGTACTTGAAAAAGTCTAAATTTATAGACGAAACGTCGTACATTTATAAATACAACTATTGTCCACAAACCTGCGAATTTTCTCATATTAATTAACTACATTGTCATCTTAAAATAATGTTTAAATACTAAGTTGGGAATACAAATGATACTTTTACCAGTTTTCATATTAGAACTTAGAAATTGAGAATTTGTATTAGACAAGCTATATAGAGAAACGCATAATGAGCAACATCCCAACAGTATTGGTTAGATTCAGACCCATATTTTAGTATTATTTTACTGAGCAGTTGCGTCCACTGTTTTATTTGTTTGGTCTATTATCAGTGCATATAAGTAAAATAGTAAAGTTTCTTTTCTTGGCATTTTTGGGTATTTTATATGATACGGGAGAGTTCCTTTCCAGATTTTTTGCCTGTCTGTCTGTATGTACTAATATATTTGTATTTGCATATTTTTTGAAAATATGCTCACGAATATATTGCGAATATTATTATCAGCAACCAATCAGCTGTAAAATGTTAACCTTTGACAAATCACGTGAGTTTTGAAATCAGCTACAGATATTCGCGAATGATATTCGCGTACGATAGCTATTGGGCTCTTTACTGCTATCTGTAACTAATTTTTATAAGAAATATTTAATTAATGCAAAGAGCTACAACAATAATATTGTAAACACATATAGTCTATATATGAAATTCTTCTAGCTCATAAAATTATCTTAATTTTATCTCTGTTGTTCTTCCGCTTATCATTGTATATTTTTGACAAATTGAACTTTTGAATTTTAATATACATAATGTTTTTTAAATAGACGTCGCATCAATTTGTCAAATCGTTTTGCAACATTCTGTATATGTATTTAAATAGTGTCCATGTATAGAGAGACACTGTCATATCATCGCCAGTTTAAAAATAAACTATGATGACAGCAAACTGTGCAATAATGACTTACTATTAACACCATATCTATCATTTCGTTTCAATCATTTCAATGAGAGATACGCACTTATTTACTATATCGTTAAATAAACAGAGATGAAGATACATCAAATCGTACGACTGTCTGTATGAATTTGCAGTCATTGTAATCCGCATTCAAATGAATGAATATTGAAAATAATTAACGCTTTTGTAATAAAATAGTGTTCTGTTATACAAATTTCAGATTACTATAACATTAATTGAGTGATGTGTATGTATTATGTGCTGCACATTTAGTTTATTATCTTTGCTTAAATCGCATGGATTACTTAACCCAGAAAATTAGATTAACCGAAGCTATTTTTTGTCAGTGAATCGCAACTGTTTTAAATAGCCGATGAAAGAAACACTTTTTTGTTAGGTTATATTTTGTATATTATACAAAAGTAAATATTTATTTGACATCGCAATTAAAAAACATAAATATGTTTATTCCTGACCCTTTTTCAGTGTAACAATATTGATTCTAACAAAATGTCTTGAATTGGACCGAAATCCAGTTGCTAATCAAGTACTGTCGCACTTCTTTGCTTTTTTGTTCTTGATTTTCGAACGGATGTCGATAGGGGTTAAGTTTTACACGCAAGCACTTATAAATGACTTTTTGTTTATAATGATGAAAGATATAAAAAAAAGAATAAAAAATGAAACGTTTTAAAAGACACACATACATAAAAAGTTTCTCTCACACATATGTAACAACGGGAGCATCTGTCAAGAAAGTGTAATTGGATGATCGAACGATGTCAATGAACTTTTGTTATTCGTTCATAATTGATACTTTGTATGTAAAGACGGACTTGGTTGATAAGAGAAACTGTATCACAAAACGTCACTTTGTGACGCTCTCCAAAACATGTATTTCATTGCGTATAATCACTAAGCAATAAAACCTTCTTAACGGATATCCTCAATGTATGAACATTGAACACCTTTTTAAAACAGTTTAACACAAGATTTAGTCTTGTATTTGAATTTCCTGGGATGAAAATGGGTAGGCAAATGTTTCCTTATTTTGGGCAGCGCGTGTGTTACTGATTTCATCAACTATTGTTCGTACTAAGCACATGACAGATGAATAAGAGAGGTGCAGTGTGTTTTATACCGTTTTAAAGCTTCGTAGATAGTGCGAATAATTATTACCCGTATTTAAATCAATCATGTATTAAAATGTAATTAAACAGAAATATTACGGGAATGTTTGAACAGAAAAAATGCCTCTTAATGCAAGTGGCGTATTTTTTTACAAACACATTTAACACCATGTTCATTATAACCAGCGTGTTTAAAAATGTATATCTATAATAATCAGACTGTTTATTTTATCACTTATTTTAAAAGCAGAAAAATATAATTTGATATTGTTTTTTTGTATTTTGGAAAAAAAATATGGATCAGAGAAATAAAAAGTATATAATAATTATGACGGTTGTTTTTCGTTGAAATGTAAAATATCAACAAAATGAATTAATATTGAAATGTGTTGAAATGACGAAGTATTAATTTATTTCAATTAAACCTATCTGGAACCATAATTAAAATTTATTGTATAATAATGTCACAGAAAGTTAAAATAAAACGATTTTGAAAAGAGAAGAAAAAATGTTTTTTAATTACTGCGACGAGATTAAAGAATCAAATAAATAAATAATTAAATGAATATAAATTTCGCAGTGGCAAATAATGTTTATAAAACACATTTCAAATCAAAACGTTGTCGGCCTGTTTGACGGATTATTTACGATGAAAAATTATCAAATATGTTGATGGAAAAAAATAAAATATTATAGATTATGATATCAGAAACTATAAAATTTACTGAAAATATTATTGAGGGTGCCATTGTGAGACATTAGTATAATTTTTGAATATATTATACAATAACTAATTCAAAGCAATTTTACACGTTCAGGTTTTCACAGATAGAATATATTTTATAGTTTAAGAAAAATGTAAAAAACACGCATATAATAACGCACTAAAAAGTGGAAAATACATTTCTTCCTCTTCTATATCGATTTTAATAGAAGAGAAACATTTATTTTCTACTTTTTTTTGTATATTATTCATGTTTTTTAATGTTTTTTGTCAATAAATTTTAAACAACTGGAAACCGTTTTCCCACCATCAGAAACGTTACTGCCACCACGTGTCATTTTTGTATATCTTTTTTTAACTTGTTATACAAAATATTGTAGCCAAATATCATAATTTTGTTTTGTTATCAAAAGTTTCACATCAACTAGACATTCAGAAGAGAGTGAAAAATATTTTTTCATCCATACATGCATACAACTTACAAGTCAGGCTAAAATAATCGTAGTAAAATGGGTGTCACCAAATATTTACAATTGAAGAACTCTTGGATGACAAGAGCTGTGACTAGGGTTACCAGATTAGCGGGACTTGGCTGGATTGTCCAGCAATTTTACACGTTGTCCAGTGTCCCGGTTTTAGGCAAAATGTCCAGCTAAAAATAAAAAACATGCACCGTCAGAGCTAATAATTCGATTAAACTTTGAAGAAAACTGTACTAATTTTAAATCTTTTCTAAACACAGAGAAAGATTCTAAAATGATAAAGGCGGCTAAGGGAAATACTAAATATATGTAGCAAAAAAGTGACTTGAAAGGTACCATTGACTGTTAGATTAAGCTACCTCAGTCTTTGTACCAATTTCAGCTGTTCAGCTCAATAGTTCATATTTTCGTTTTTCTTATAACAATAATACCTAAGTAAGTACATATTACTTAATTTTATGTCGTGTTTCGGTTGATTAATGCAGATTTTTATTTTGTTCAGCCTAAAATCCTTTGGTCCAGATGTTTTAGAATATTGTCCAGAAATTTTGATTTCCCAATCTGGCAACCCTAGCTGTGACGGATATATAGATATTATTAACAACTTTTTTGATAAATCACAGAGGTCGCTTCACGTTTGGCCCCCGTTTTATACGAATTTTATATGTGTTGTATTTCAAACGTCATAAATTAATTAACTAACTAGGTGGTCCACATCTTCTAATTGGTCCAATTCAAAATAAACTCTAAACAGATGATAAAACGAATGTGTTAACAGCACATTATGAGTAGTTCAGTTTGTACTGTACAACATGACGTAGTCATGAATCTATGTAAATACTGTTTATTTTACTCTGTGTAAGGATGTACTGATGATAGATAGGGCTCGTGTAAAGTCCGATTTATTTGACCCGTTATGTACCATCGACCATCATTGTGTACTTCATACAATACAGTCCATTGTCAGCTGTTATGTTGACGTCTTTTTGAACCATTCTTCAAAGTTCGTTTGCTTATGAAAAATAAATTAAAATTATGAACTGCGCGTGTCTCATTTCCGAACAAAATTCTGAAATAGAAAAAAATGTTATTTATGCCATTTTTAACCGACATAAAAAGAGGTTAATTTCTTTAACTAAGGTTTGTACAGAATTGTCTCAGTGTAATTCTATAATATATTATTGTGTAAATTTATGTTTTACAGTATAATAGTTAGATAACAGCACTGCTTTTCATCATTTTTCTTTGTTCTGTTAATTTCTTAGAATAGTTTATCTCATTGACGTAATATCAAATCATCTATTCCGGAAAATTGATAATAATGCTGTTTATAAAGTACCATCTTTTAAAACGTTTAATTTTTTTCCGTCGAGGGAGTGATTTTAATTTCTGCGACGTGACTGGTTTTTTTTCTCCAAAGATGTAAATTTGACTATTTATATTTATTATTGATAAAAATGCACCAAAACAGCTTGTATTTCTATGAACAAAAACAAATATAGATAGAATAAGTGAAGAGGTTATCAAAATTCGCAGCTGTGAAAATAATTTAAAATTATATGATTCATTATAAAATACTAAGTTGCGTTTTTAACACAGACATGGACATTTAATAATATTTCGTTGTAAATAAAATTTAAGAATAATTTATTATCCACATAAGTATCATTATATTTATTCTCTGTAAACTGTCGCACATCTTTTAAATGAAATAATTTCACATCATTAATATTTTAATTGAAAAATTTTATTCGTAAATAAATATTTTGACTTTGTAATGTTATTAAATTTTATTAAACAAATTAAAATTGTTCTACTTTTATGGCAAATTGGCGCCTTCTTATTTATAGAGTCTCTATCTTATTTTTCTCGTTCAAAAAATGTTTTCTGAATAAATACTTAACATAATTGTATAATTTGAAAGTAATGATTTCAAATAAGAAAGATTGTGATTGCTGACATGTCAACGGAATGGGACAACTATTGAGAAGTATGCGTAGATTTGTTTCAATTTTTATGGATATTTTTATGACAAAAAATGTACATGCTCTTTTCAACCAACTTCAGATTAAAGTTTTTAGGTAAATTAGTAATCTTGCTTTGCGTGATTATATATTAATAATTTGGAAAGCCATTAATTGACTTTACTTTTTGGGTATACCATTTCAATTTACCAAAATTATTCTCAACTTAATCGTCAATTGATAATCCTGATTCTAGTAATTTTCTCCGACATCTAAAAAATTGTATGACAATAAGTACGATATAATGGTACTAAATGTATGCATACATACATTACGCGTTAAAGTTACATATTTGTCAAAGATTATCAGTCACACATATACTAAGAGTATACATGGTATTTAAACTAACCAGGTTTGAAAACACATGTTTATTTGTCTTATACTAAGCCTAACGCTTCTTTCTTTACACTTGTAATATCTGTGCAGGGTAGACTTGAAATTGTGTTTTAATATGATTTTGGCTCTTACTTACTCATTTATTGTTTTATTAATGACAGAGTGAGAGCTGTAGATCGTTTGGAAATGCATGGGCCAAATGTGTATTTAACTTGTGTGTTTGCATATGCAGTCGTTGGTTTAAATAAGAATTTTAAAGTAAGTATTAGAATTGTTTTATTTTATGTTAACCAAGAATCTTCCGAATTACGATGGCACGTCACATTCCCTGATAAGAATAATGAATTTATATTATTATATAAGAACTGAAAATAAAATAATAATTATATTAGACTACATTACTGTAATGGCTCCTTAGACTTGGAAGGTCCATTGTCGCTTGAATGTCCCGACGAGGATAAATAGAATTCTTGTAAACTATAAATCCAGTCTAGTCATATCTTTGCCAGTTTCTTAATTTGGATATTTCACAAGTAAGTTAGCGTTGATAATAATTCATTAAGTAAATATAAATAATGTTTCGGATTTTAGTTATTTCAGCTTGTATCGAATCATTTTCGTCGAAACCATGATATTTTCCACTTTAAACCAAGAGTCTGCATTTCAACCATTATACATCACTTTGGCAAAGTTAAATAAATTGCAACGATAATCCTGTAAAGTAACCTTATTTTCATTGTATTTCAGATACAGATTTAAGAATAACAAACAAGTTTGCACAAATATGTGTGTACAAAATGTAGAGCGGTGTATAGTTGCGCTACGTCCCTTGTATTTGTATTAGGCGCGAATTGGGGTCCGGAATTGTTATGTGTTGATTAAGGAAGTCGTGACGACGCCATTAAGGGGGCAAGTGAGAAGGCACCCTTGTATTGCACAATGGCGACCGATATTGCTTTTTTACGCAAAGTACCCGGGCGTAATAGGTTTTAACTGCAGCGATTAGTAGCATCTCTTGCTGCTGCGCGCGTTTCGCTCGTGGTTCGATACAAGCGTTGAAGTATAATAATATAGAGTACAGGCAAACCAAAAAGGTGAACTGTCTTATTAAAATCATTACAGTACAAACGGTAAAATCTTTCAGAATTTCATTGAATGTGTGTTAGATATTAATCTGATATATTGTGGCATGTATCAAAACCGTTAGTTGTTTTAAACTAGCGGTCCCTTTCGCTTTCATCCGGGTCCGGGTGCAAAAGAACGAATAGGGGGTAGGGACATGTGTAAGCAAGGCCATCTTAGAGATGAATGTTGTGTCCAAATTTCATGATGATCGCACTTACCGTTCAAAAATTTTTGTCGTACGGACTTTTAAGATTTATATAGGTATATAGATTATTTAAACCTTGGGTTACATTGTTGAATCCCTAATTTTACTCGATTAACAATATAGCCTATGTTACTCAGTGACAATGTGTTAGTGAAAAAATTTTTAAAATCGGTCCAGTAGTTTTTGAGTTTATTCATTACAAACAAAAATACAAATCTTTTCTCTTTGTAAATATTAGTATACTAAAGTTTTCTGTGGGTCGTACAGTGTTGAAAAATTTCTACCGAAAACTACACTGCTCGTCTCTGAAATATCTATATCATCACTGTGTTTGCGGATATCATATTCTCGATTTCCGTCCGTTGCTAGGACGCAGAAGAATATGTTTTGGGCAAATTTTTTTATACGCAGCCAATTCAGCGATTAGTTGAGTTTTCGTATTTTGCCTCATTCCTCAATTACCTAACTTTTAAGTTGTCAAATAAATGCATTTTTTGTTTTGTATTTTAAACACAAAGAATTATTTTGGCCGGGTTTAGTTATCTGGAAAACGTAATTCATATAAACTTGCACAATTTAAGAATATTTTTGGCGATAAAATGTGTCTCAATAATGTGTGGACAAAATTAAAACATAAAGTGGACATTTCTGATTATTTTTTTCAGATGTATAAAAAATTTGGTAATTATAATAAAAAGTTGTTTGCTTTGCTAAAAATTACATGTATTTCTTTTAAATACGAATTGAATTTCACTTTTCACCTTTTCAGTGGGACGATAGTATAGCATTTATAGTGCTATAGCCCTATAAAAGACCATGTCGTGGAGACGATGGGATTACAATTTCAAAGCCTACTGGATTAAAACACTTTACACACATGCATACAAAATTATCTATACAGTGTGTTAGCTAACTCCAAAATAGGGCTTCTTTGTCGACCGTATGGCATTAAACCAGAAGATAGTGACGTCCATGATAATATTGTAAATTTCTTTTTTAATTAAAAAACACAATAATTTATGTTCAGTTAGATTTTTTGGGATCAATTACGAAATATAATATGTCCTGTATTTAAAATACATGAAAAAACTCAAAATTTGACTAATTTTGTTGTTCATTGTAAAAATAATTTAATACTTATTATTGATATTGATACTTCACAAAACAAGCTCTATCTATTAAATATTTGCTTACTTTACAATGTTTTGTCAAACTCATTGTATTTTCAATATCGATCCTGTACACTGCCTTTTTCGTCGATAAAATACATAACATTACCATTTGAATTGTAATTTCGAGGTTAACTTAATTATTTTTAATGAAACTTTATTGATTACGTCTTTTTTGTTCAAGATTCTATTGGTAATAGTGCCATTTTTCACGTGTTCAAGCTTACACTTTTTTTGTACATATTGTGGTAAAAAAATTATAATAAAACAGTACATATATTGACATAAACAATGGAGGTGGTTAATAAAACTTTTAATTAAGTACTGAAATTGCTATATTTACCTTTTGATTAGAAAAATGTGTGTTAATATATAAATTGAAGTAGGTATGTAAATAAGAACCGATAAGTAAAGTAAGCGAAGCTTTCAAACAAAAAAACGGGTTTTCGGCACAATACAGATGTCCAAGTTTAAGAAATTTAAACTGAGATATGAAAATTCATGAAAACATAAGAAACGAAAAATTCATTTCATGTGTTATTTCATTAAACTTTCACATGGCCCAAAATTTTGTTTAGTACTATATAGTTTGTCGTAGAGCTTTCTTATCAGCTGCATACGATGATGAGAAAGTACAGACAAGTGTATTTGCGGTCATCGAATCCCGTACTAGACACCTTTTCCACCTCATATGTGCTGAAGTTTTTATCTATACCTACATAAACAACAGTTTGTAATTGACCCTTATGGTGAGACTTTTTATGTATATCTGAAGAAATATTTGACTCTATATAAGTAGGTATATCTCAGATAAAAATGAAAGGGATATATGCCTGTTCGCACATTTTTTGCTGTCCGCAATTAATCACATTCTAAACTAACTCAATATGAATGTTGCCAAACTGCAACTGAGCATTAAATAACGTAACTGATAAAGTAAAGATTAAAAGAAACGACACAGTCTAGTCAGTTGTAATTAAAATAAAATAAAATAAAATTTGAACTAAGCAGAGCTAGTTTGCGCCGGACACTTTATTACTTCTCTTATTCTCTGAGCCGACATATTTTGGTAACGTTGTATCTATAAATCATTGATTTCTGTCAACCTGTAGCAGCCAAATTCAATAAAAACTACATAAATATTTTGAAAGCGACAAATTTTTTGCAATTTTGCTGTGATTAAATAAGTGTTTTTCGACGAATTTTGAAATATTTTACATCAAGTTCATTAGTATAACATAATATGTTTACCCCGTGTTAGAACAGATAGTGACATTTTTCAAAAGTACTATTTTCATCGTATTTTGGAAGATGATGATATTGACGCTGCTTGAATACATATAGAACATAACAAAACTATCCAAAATGGTGGTAGTTTCTTAAAACTGCATCAATTTTTATTTGGTGTAATTACGTCCTTACATATTGAAAATAATAAAATCCAGAGGTCTGAAGATAGGACTAATTATGCAATATGACAGATGGATATTAAATTTAATATTACATTGAAATAAGTATCCTGCATTAATAGTTTTTAAACCCACAGACATTTGCTAGCTGTATAATAATAATTAAAGGCAGCTGTGTATTAATTATCAGCCTTTTACATTCATCACATTTAGATATTATGTACTTAGACACACACACACACAGAGAGAGAGAGAGATTGTAGACGCTAAACAGCTGAGGTTATTAGCGTCTGTATATATTAGATTATTCTGAATAAACACGAATTGCTGTTATTGAAACGTTACACTCTTATTTTACTACTAAAAACTAACAATCAAGTCAAAGAATATGCACATTCGAGTCTGTTTTGAAAGTGCAACCAACACATTGAGATAGAACCATAAGTCCCATAGTCGAAAGCTATTTTTTTTCTATCTGCCGACAAACGCTTAGTGCACTTGCGCTAATAATGATGCCGTGGTAGATAAAACAATATGCTATCTCCATCTGAAATAATATTGTGGGTTACACAGATTTAGTGCATTGTGTCAATTGTCAAAATATGAGAATTAACCCAAATAGGAACTTTATAGATATGATTTACCTGTTTTGGCTGTGATGGTTACACAGAAAATATTTGAAAAAAATTGCCTATTTACTTTTGGTAAAAGAAGTGAGACAGTATAAGGAATCGCCACAGTGATGTAAAATTACCGGTAATTTATTAGAGGATAACTTTCATAATTTATAGTAAAATAATGGTTAAGGCAGTCTTCGCCAGGTGGAACATCGAAATCCAAGATTTAAAAATGTGTTTGAAATCTTTGAAGGGATAAGAGGATCTAAATTAAATGTTATGGAGTACCTGTTAAGATACTTATTTTATAGAAAATGGTTCGGAACATCCTTTAGGGTCATGCCCTGCTGCCTCGCTTGATACAGAATCTTCATTTTGAATTTAAAAAGTTTTTTGATTAAACCCGTCTTCACCAGGTGACTTTTTAAATGTATTGGATAGTTCAAAATAATTAAAAAATCATAGTACACAGTAACTAGATCGTTTTACAACAAATAATAGAAAAGATGAAAAGAGTGTAAAACTGTCAGTAATTTTATATTAATTACATAGAATTATTATTTATACGCACAATCACATATGTATGTTATTTACAGTAAAAATACATGCGTGTAGATGAGTTAATTTAATTTAACGAGATATACAGGGTGTAGAATTTTGTCTGGCGTAGATAACTCTTATATTCTGGATTTTTTTTGTAAATATTAGCTCCTAATATTTGTTTATCAAAACTGCAACGAAAACAGTTATTTATAATTAAAAACTACATTACCTATATATTTTTTGTTATAATGTAGAAATTAATTATTTTCAATTATTAAACAAACGTGAAAAATATTCATGATAAAACCGTAATTTTGTTTGATAGTAGGTATGTCCAACATTGTAATTAGTTTTTATAAAGTAAAAAACACAAAATAAGGCTTTAATGATTAGGCAACAAAATATTACTAATATGACAAAAATAATTCCTACATCTTGTATTAAGTTGTAAAATTAAGAATCTTGTCATAAAAAAGAGTGTAGTGTATCGCATGTACACTATTATTACATATACAAGGTTTCTATCTGTATATAAATAAGTAAACCACAGTGATATAAACACGTACAGTAATGTGGAATACATACACAAACTACTGTAAGGATGGTCTGATCTTCCTAAGAAGCTCATATTTAAAATATATACGTTTAAGCGTGAACTGAAAAAGTATTTTATGTTAATTGTAAAATTTATCTTTTAAATTTCTAGCGTAAGATATTACAGATTCTTGACAAATAAATCATATTAGTATATACAAGTCAGCAATGTCTACCCCCTAAATGAAATTAAATATGGATTTGTGAATAATTAATTAATAATAATAATTTATTATTTTTATTATCATTTTTCGATATTAATATAATGAAAATTTTCAAATTACTGAAATACAGTTCTTTCAGCACTTAGTTATTCGCTAGACTTTTTTAAACGTTTTTTAAACTGTCTGGTTATGATTATTTGAAAATTAAAGAGAGAACAATTTTTTTTCGCAAAAAATGTAAACTTAAAAGAAAGTAGTATAACGTAAGAAGATCGAGCACATCCCTAGATATGGGTGACGTGGCTGCTTGCTGGTGCGAATGGCGCCAAACCAACAAAGCCGCTCTCATATAAACACAATTATTTTATGACTTACGTTTAAGTAGTCACGTGTTAAACTGATCCTGTAAGTCGTACACTGTCTCTCTATAAATACTTACTCGCTATCTTTGCTAATTGTAAATCTGAAAAAAGTCATAATATAACATTAATTAATTAAATATAATCATATGAAATGGTGAATTTGTGTAATGATTAGACTTATACGGTTCATAAATCCTCACAACCTTTGCCCATGCATTTTCGCCTCGAGATGATCATCCTGAACGGGTATCCTATGCAGACCTTCTCTATAAATGCGATTTTTTTATTTATGAGAATTTTCAACATTATTTCATTATTATTATTATATTATTTTTTTATTTATTAATTACGTTTTTAATGGGCAATTATTCTATAAGAAAATTTGCTGCAGCATAATATGTCTATCTTTAATAGGCAATCTACAAATCCGTACGAAGCTTGACCATTCTGCCGAAATAATTTCTAGGCCCGCCCCTGACTATGTTTAGTCAGTCAGTCGCGGTATTGAAAATTTTTTATCCACATGCGTATTGCGTATGCATAGTAAATGAAGGCAAGGGAAAAAAACTGTCAAATTTGGTTCAAAGTCTTTTTAAAAAATTTAGTGTTCGCTAAAAATGATCAGCCGGTGTCAGTGGTCGATGTTCGTTTAAAAATTAACCATATGTAAAATGTGCTGGAAATGAAGGCAGCGTTCACTTTTCGCATATGAATATTTCATAGAATGCAAGAGAAGTATCCATATCAAACGTATCTATTGACATGTTGACAGTTTTTTTTTCCATTTTACGTAAATTTACTAGAGAAAAGTTGCATTTCTCTATTTTTATTATATTTTTTTATAATACAGACTTCAATTTCATATTTTATAAATATGTACCTACACAGTTACTAAAAATTATAGAAACTTTATTATTATTTTTTGCATTTTCTTTTCAAAATACATTTCAAAAAGTAATTACAGTATGAATTTGAATAAATAGAAAAATTATGATTGTTTCAAGTGAAGATAATTATGTAAGCAATTTTTTTATGAAAAAATATCATAAACAATCGCATGTCTCTAATAATTATTTAATAATTAAATGCTATTTTGATATAAATGTTTGATGAATTAGTCAACATGCGATAGCAGTTATTTGCTCTTATTGTATTTTTAACACTATGAAATCTCGTGGATAGATCGTAATTATTTTAATTTGATTTATTTACAAACAATAAAGTAAATTCTACGGATAGTTTAATATCTTGAAGTTTAGTCAATATAATTATTATGCATTTTTAAAAATGCTGTTATTACATATAAATTATAATATTTCACAGATGAGCAGAAATCGTCTGTCAAATCTGGGAGTAAAGTTAATGTGTGTAAAATCTAACAATTATATTTACGACTATAATTATTCTATTATAGACCTTGTGTTCTCATCTTACATTATCCATAAACACACGCTAACTATCTATTTGTGAATCACTCATTAATGGTTACGTATTTATCGAGTTAATATTAAAAACACATATAAAAGATATTAAAATAATAATTTTTCACGTGAAGCAGAACTAATATGAATCAAATTTTCAGTGTAATAAATCTATTTGTGCAGTTATATTATTATGGGTTACAGAAAAGCATATTTTCTAACAGCTGCATATCAGTGAGGTGTACAATATCAGGTGTTCGATTCCCATCATTCCCATCATTGATTTGACCGACGATCGTGTGTGCAAAACACACACACACACACACACGCACTTCTATATTATTTACGTGCATGTGTAGGTACACATTGTTTCATTAGCTGAATTTGTGGGTACAGTTTTCAAATTTCTTCTCCTGCAAATTTCTTGCCAATGTTCTTTCAATTTGGTAGCGCTAATCCGTAGCATAAATGTGTAAATTAACAGCGCTGTTAAATGTGTGCCACTTTTCAACAAACGGCAGAATTGCATAAAGCAAAGTGACACACAAGAGCTGTTAATTTTTACAACGGTGATACAGAGTTACACCATAAATTGTGAGAAGTGCGAGTGTTATATTGGAACGCCACGTTTAATGTGAATGCAATTTCTTTATTTTATTAATAAATTGTGTAATGAAACCCTTGCACCTATATAAGTCTGAAAAAAAAAATTGGTTGTCTGTAAAGTCGGTTTACGGACGATAGTTTTACGTGATAACGTATTCCGTAATACATAACCTAAATTTTAGAAGCTGTCAAACTTGGGCCGAAGCATACTGCGCTCTCGCTTGCACGCACAGGGTCAGGCGGAACGTTACACTTTTTCGTGCGTGCAGCTGGTGTTTCATCAATTTATAAGACGTTATCACGTCAAAAAACAATCACAACCATTATTGTTCGGCGCGAACAACGTCTACAGGGTGGTCGTTACTTAAGGATTGTGTGACATGGTTTTATGAAACTTTGCTCCATGATGAAGAGTAGTCAGTGTCTCACAATCTATAGTTCATTTTTACATCCAAATTAAAATGACAGCCAATATTTTTTCTATATGAAAATGGTTTGAATGAGACAAGGTTTATCGATATAGAACCATAACTACAGATATAGCCGTACCTGTACATGTATAGACCGCGGTGGTTCACGTGTTGTTTATTATATTTACTCTGTTTACAACACCTTTACATGTTATTATATTGCAGGGGAGGCTACAGACTAACGACCGGGGTGTTTGTTTTATTATTCGTTACTCGACAATACAATATCACAAACTGTGAACTAATTATTTTATGTGTTTTATTAATAAACCATACAACACGCCCTTATTTCACGATCTAGGATGTCTAGTTTATTGATGTGCAATAATGCAATCTAAAGTAACCATATCTTCCCACACCTACCTGTTAGTTCTTCTACAATGGTACCATCCTGCTGAAATAAATTCACGTTTGTGATATAAATCACCCATTCTTACTTGACCAAGATGCGTACTAGCGTACATTTTAAAGAACCGTGATAAAGTTTAGGCAGAAGAAAGTCGTAATTTTATGTGTGATTAAAATGATATGTTATTCAATAATAACCCTTGGTGTTTGACGTAACTAATCTGACTCCTAGGTACAATTACGACATCACAAGGTAAAGCATGAACCAATGAGGAACATTGAGAAATACGTGCGATTTAGACGTTCGTTTGTTTAGTCTTTCGATAACTACTGGTACTCACATTAGCATCAGATGGAGACAGATATTATGTGACAATCGTGGTCACGTTAATTAAGAATTTTGTTTCAATCTTGTCGAAAAGGTATGATAGTGGCTAATAAGATCACGTCAGTTAACCAGACATTTTAAATGCGCTGTTATTTAAAATTACCTTTTTCTCACAAAATAAGAACTCGAAGTGTTTAAATATATTCTGCCATTTTACAGGGCACATTTGATTGGGTCAGTTAAAATGATGAAACAGCGATTTAATTTTAAAGAATAATCCAATTGATTTGGACGTTTGAGTTTAAAATATGTTAAATCATATCAGTAATTTTATCTGAACACAATACTATTTTTGGTAAAAAAGAAGACATGTAGGATAATACTGAATCAGATTAAAGATCGTCTGAAAGTTATACCGAAATGTTTCGATAATATTTTTGGGTTAAAACCATTTTTTTAAAGTTTAAAAATTCACAGTTGTATGCATACTTCTGTAGCAGTATGTACTTATATATTATAATGTAAACACTGAAATGCAAAATTTTAAATCTTTTGAGATTATTTTTAAGTCAGCATATTTGCATTATTCACAATTATTTTCAGCTACTGTTCTATTGCGACTTTTTTTAAAGATAATTTTTATGAAATATAGATTGCTTATCTTGTCTTACTGACATTACAGACATTCTACTTGCAATAATTTTATCATAGTATGCAAAATTGGTAATTCAAGACCTAGTAAATATATATACTCTCTGAACTAAAAATTAACTGATAATATGTTCCTCACATTAAAATATTAGTTACTAGTACACGTTTGTGATTGATGTGCTTGATTAAGAGGTAGAAAACACTTCTTCGTGCATTATTGAGCAGTGTCCAATAGTATAACAGTATGTAGATAGTCTATATATATATGACATCATATATATCTTCGTATATAGATAATATAAAAAGAGCATAAAGTTACAGTAGCGCCGTTCTGATAATGGTGGTATGTTCGTGTACTAGCGGTACCTGTCTGTCACTGTCAGACCTCCTGTCGACTTTTTATTCCCCGTCATTGCCGAATGCCAGCAGGTAGGTATACCGCTGGCAGCTCGATACCACCTTCTGGCTTACACCACCTCCTAGTGCCTTGCCTGACGTCCAACTGCCAATCGAATGTGACGTCAGACTATGACAGTTGACGCGCAACGATATACTCTATTCTCTGTTTTAGCAAATATGCATACCTAAGGTACATAATAAAAAAGTTTTAAATTCAATTTTGAATTAAATCTCACGTTCGCATCGATTCATTTATCTATCGTTTGCGTTTTATTATTTTTTTATACTTTTACATTTTTGTTTACGTTTTAGCATGGTTGATAGTTAATTATAATTAATAATTATTATTATTGATTTTTATAAATGTTATGAAAGAGGTAGAGAAAGTGTGTTTACAAAACATTTCGATCGTTAGATGGGCTTGAATACAATATAAGAATAATAAAGGATCTCAAACGAGTGGAGCAATTTGGCCAGTACTGCTTTTGCATCAATCCAATTTAACTGGCCGCTAAGAATAGTCCGTGAAAATAACAATAATTGCGTGATGCGTTCCATATGTGTGGTATACTTCTGTATATATGTAGATAGATAGATTCATCCACAGAATGGAAGGCAGTGGAAGATCCAACAAAAGGTGAGAAACTAATAAAATGGGGTTGGTCCTTTCATACACGATATGTGTGTGAAGTGCTTGCCCTACGGAACGCTTCACGCAGTTTTCATGGTTAGCTAACATAATAGACGGCAACACGCCTGTGTATACAGGATGTTTCTTAAATATTTTTTTGATAAATTCAGTTTGGGGAATTCGGTAGAAATTTTTAAAATCCTTTGTCGCAGGTGGTTTATGGAATCAAAATCGGGATAGTGACGCAGCTGACATCTATTTTTTCGTTATCGAAACTAGTAGGTCCACCATAGTGCTATTTTAATTCGCAAAGTATCGACAGTTTTCGTGTTTGATATTTGCGATATTTACAAATGACGGTATCTATCCTGTGTTCTTTGCTTTTATTATATAACAATTAATTAAACACGAACGAATTTGAATCGAAAGAAAACTGAATATATATAAAAATGAGGTTTTAGATCAACATAGTTATATGAACATTGATGTCTTTTATAATATTATGTCAGCTTGAACATACAGACAGAAATGAGTAAAGCAAAAGGAAATATTGATGTTGTTTTATTCGAAATTATAAAAAAATGGGACACACAAGACTAAATAAAACAGGGTATTTTGAAGATTTCTTTGATAGAGGAAAAGAACAATATCAATAATGGAGATCTTCTCTCGCCTCTAATCATCTCATCGTTCTACACTGGCTTTGTCAGGCAAGCAGAAACAATAAGTTGCTTACTTTTTAAAAGCCTTTTTTTTAAATTAATACTAGCAAATATATATTAGAAATCGTGTCCATCGAGACAATTATTAATAAGAATCGCAGGATTGTGGACAAAAAGTTCTTTATTCAGTGTACGACGTTTCGTCTATAAATTTAGACTTTTTCAAGTACAATTAATGTTTTTTACAGTAATTGTACTTGAAAAAGTCTAAATTTATAGACGAAACGTCGTACACTGAATAAAGAACTTTTTGTTCACAATCCTGCGATTCTTGTTAATAATACTAGCAAAAAAAAATTTTTTTTTTGAAACGGTAAAATTTTATAATTACTAGAGCAAAATCATTCGTAGTGCCAGCTGTCGACATTTTCCAAAAGTATCGACAAGATCCTCGTACCGAGATCTCAAGATTCACTTGGTCTTATTTCGGTATTGTACAGTAACTATATCTTTCCAATCTTTCAATTCAATTCAAACTTTATTAGTCAGAAACACAATTAAAATTGTACAGACATTGTCAATAAAAAATTGATACAAAAATATATAAATGATACAGAATTACAGTAAATTTGGATATATTTTTTTAAAACTTTGTGTCATATTGCACATATAATATTCGTCAAAACTGTAAAATGGTTCTAAGATCAAAAATTGCTTTGTGAATTTTTTGAAATATTTAAAAGAAAGTCCTTTTATTTTCTCCGGTAAAAGGGTAAAAACTTTATGTCTCATAAAGTCTGGGCTTTGTTGACAAATTTTTAAGCGGTTATACATCACAAGAACTTCATTTTTGCTTCTGGTATCATAGTTATGGTGATCGGCACCGGTTGGTAAATTATCAATATTTGCTTTAAAGTAACACAACACGTTAAAGATATACAAGTTAAAGACAGTCATAATTCGTAATTAGACTAAAAAAGTGTAGGAAAATGTCGATATTTGGCGAAGTGCTGGCACCTTTCTCCCACATTTGTTTTTCCCCATCAAAAAATAATCATTCTTTCTACAGAATACCGTGTGAACGTATTATATTTTATTTGAACTCAAACTACGATATATTCGCATTGTGAATTACACATACTGTATTGTCTGGTTCAGAGATCGAGGGTGGCTACGACGTTAAATCTGGGCGTCGTTATCGACACACCTAATAAGTGAATACGCGTTGCCTGGCCACCTACGATCATCATTACTACCGTCAGAACTTTGAGAGATGCAGACACACTGGTAATGCTATTGATGCATGCCGACTGTCGTTTATTATTATGACTAATTCACACTAACAAATGCAATATTTCATAAAACATTGATTTTAATGTCTAGCGCGTCATTACGTGTTCGTTTGACCGATCGTTGAGCTTTGAAAATAACCTGCAAATTATACGATTATTTCGTTTATGTCCATTTCCGTACTTATGGTCAGACATTACATGTGCTATATAGTCTCTATCTACGGAACTACGATTGGTAGTTTTATTTCGAACTTGAGGAATTTATCTAGACACTAAATGGTAATACCAAGTGACTGTAATATTTCAAATAGGGTTTTAATTTGAGCCTCATTTTAAGCTTTTATTTAATCCGAAAACAAAAAGTTCAAACTCATTGACAACTTCAAAAATATTATATTTTTTTAAATACCAATTATAAAATTGAGTAGTATGAAACGAAATAATAAACAGTGATACCATCAAATTCAAAACAAAAATATGAAACTATTCAGGTGTCAACTTGATGTGTAATATACACTTAAAAATGTTGGAAATTGGGTTTCCACTTTCTTGTACTGGTATCTATCATTAGTTAAGGGCTTTTGGTCTAATCATCACTCCATCGCTTACATACATGCATGCGCAGGTACACCAATCGCATTCGATCCCAATAGAGTGGAAAATTTAATTCGTTGTTTCGGACAGATGAACGACACAAAACTGCATGAAGCTTTAGACGATTCGATTAAGTCAATAATATTAACTCCTTCAGTAGATATCATTACGATTTCAGTGGATTTAATGGGATACGCATACGACGACGTACTATTGTAACTTTTCATGCATTATCTATCAGCTTGAAAATGCAATCCACATGACTATTACTTAAAAATTAATTTATTTTTTAGTGTAAAGTTAAATTATAGCTGTAACAAAATTTCATTATCTCTACTTTGAATTGTATTATTCATTACTGTGAAATTCGATTTTTTTATTTCAAACCCATTCATATTTCAAAACTAAATCTTCAATAAATAAAATTATCGACCAATTTTTCAGACAATATATTAATAAAAATATAATTAATACATTAACGTTTCGATCCCGATTTGGACCTTCTTCAGAACTGATCTAAAAAAATATAAAAAATAATTAATATTTAATTTCTAACTCGCTTTTTATAAAATTCCTTTAAAATTATTAATTTCAAAACTAAATCATTTTTGATAATTCAGTTTTATATCAGTCTTAAGAAGAAGGATTATAAATAATTATTACGAGGTACACCTCTGTCTAAATATTATGATTTTATTCTTTCAAAACATATTTATGTTTTTGCAAACAAGTATGTACATTAATTGTTTTTATTAAGAAAGTTTTTACGGGAAATGTGTTTTTAAAATTTGATATGAATGCATGTACAATATATTCTGTTGTTGTTCAAGTAGGTAAAATCAGTACATTGTTAACACTATTTTATTAACTTTACTTCTATGTGTTTATCTATGTATGTGATGGAATCTTTCAAATTGTCACCCACTTCCACACGTATTAAGAACCCATAACAATACAATATAATTTATATAAATATATAAATTATTAATTTATATAAATATAGTCTGAAAGTGTTGGCTTTTAGGGTTATATTTAAAATTAGAGTTTAAAAAAATTAAAAAAAAAACACCGGTTTATAGTATTGTGTACTAAAAAATTAAAAATAATCTTTATATTTTAAAATCATTTTTTATTTCTTAGTCCACATTGCTATAAAAAAGTGTTGTTTTTTTTTAGTATTTTTAAACTCCAGTTATTAAGACAGAATATTAACCTTTTGTTCAGACTTTGTCACAAAACTCTGTATCTATAACTAAATACAAAAAGATCTGGAGCGAGTCACAGGCTTTAAACGGGGCTGTAGAAACAGTATACAGAAATGCAAGAGGGCCATTGCGACCATATCTACGTAATACGTAAGAGTAGGTGATTACGTATTAATGTGGCGACGCGCGATTAGCAACCTGATGCGATTATGTAAATTAGTGCGACGCTCCTTGCAGTGCAGCCGACGGCGGTGTGAAGCCTGCGCGTCGTCCACAGTCGACGGCTTAACTGTCCCTAAACTAATAAAAACACAAATAACCAAACTCACTTCTATAGATATCACGTGTATGTACCGATCTACTGCATAGTTTCGAATCTGTGTGACTGAAAAAGTCTTAAATTTATAGTATTAACTTTCAATGTCATAAAATTCAGTACGAGGAAAGTCTTGAATCTTTGGTTTTGATAACAAAGTTTATACTTTTTTGACGAATAACTTTTTTGGTTTTTATTAAATTTATTTTTTGACGTGTTAACGTCTTATAAATTGATGAAACACCAGCTGCACGCACGAAAAAGTGTAACGTTCCGAAAAGTGTCACGTATAAGCAGTATAAGCGATAGAGAAGCACGATCGGCCCAAGTTTGACAGCTACTAGAATTTAGGTTATGTATTATTAAATATGATATTCGAGCGGAATGCGTTATCACGTAAAACTATCGTCCGTAAACCGACTTTACAGACAACCAATTTTTTAACAATGTTTCATAAATTCAGTGTTGAAAGACTACCTATATTTCCTCTGCATGATAAACTCTAATCTTCATAATACATAATGCCTCTTTAAGTCGAATACCTCCACCACTCGAAAAAAAATTTTGTTCCCCCAAAACCTTCATTACTCGAAATCTCAACCCTCTATAGATCGAAATAATCAGGAGTCCCCCTACAAGCCATTTCGTTACATATTTTCTCTCCATAACTCGAAAAAATAAATTGGACCTTTGTATCTCGAACATAGCAACTCAAAGTTAAAATGAATCTTAACTTCTACAAGTCGAATATTTCCTTACATAATCCGCCTATAAGTCGACATCCTTCATAAGTCGAAAACTCTATAACTCGATTTTTTAGCGTTCCTTTGAAGTTCGACTTGTTCTACTGTATGAAGTTCATACCGTTTTAAAAACATATCTCCCGGAGATGAGGAAAATCTTGCTTTCTATATTGACGATTTTCATAATCTAACACCACGTAAAACTAATAAATAAAGCTATCTACCAATTTTTTAAATGTAAACTGCATAGACGTGTCTGTAATAACAGTTATTGTATTTATATTATGAATTTAACGTTCCATGTACGTACCTTACTTCAGAAATGCGTATATTGTTTGCGAATTATGGGTTGTCTTCATTAGTATGTATCTATCTAAAGAGACAATTTGTGACGTAAGTTGAAGTTTTGTGAATTATTTTCACTACACGAAAACCGATTTAGGCTGTGTTAACCGTAAATTTTTGATACGTGCCTTCAATCAACCTAAGTATAACAGATGCCATGTTTATATATTATACCATAAATTGTATGTGATGTTTATCGTCATCATCCTAGTTTTTTTAAGTATTATTGTGTAACAATGGTTTGAAGATCCACCTTAGTCATTATGCTGAACAATATATGTCATCACCTCTTCTTTATCTCTTTTCTACACATTTATCTTTCTTAGCCTTTTCTCTCAACACCACCTATCAACGATCTATTCACACATTTTAGATCTGACCAAATCACTCGTCGCTGTCGCTATTTCAAAATAAAAGAACATGTAAATTCTTTAAATGGTATCACCACTTTTATTATCTGATGTCGTTCAAAATACAAATAATAATTAATTGTCAAGTGTTCTCAGGCACTTTTGTTTAAAATCAATATATGAATTTAAAAATAAAATTTTATTTTCAGTGTTTTATCTGTTCGTACGACAATCTAAAGTCGTTGAAATAACTTTTATGGTATTTTTCTTCCCTTTTTCAGCAGTTTTATTCTTTTGCGTGACCATTATTACATAGCACGTTGAGCGGAGGAAAAATAACAATATATCATATTAGTTAACAAATGAATATAATATGCACATATGTATTAATACAAGTAAAGCGTGTTTAAGAAAAGTGAGACACATTAAAATGTCTTAAATATTCGATTATATAAAATTATTGAATTTTATAGTAATAAAGCATATACTATTAGATAATTTGAACAGATACCACTCCTGATTCAGTAACGTTGTTTGAACACTGATTTATTTAATCCTTTTTTAGTCAACCATAAAATAATTCGGATGTCAAACAAAACGAGACATGACGATTTTTTTTTGGAAATGTTGCCTGAGTTTTGTCAAAAATGACACTATCCCCCTTTTTATCGCCAATACGAAAGCGAGAAAGTGTCGGTTTTGAATTAGGCTTCAATCACGGTTATGTACAAAAACGTTTATAGAAAAAAAACCCTACAAAAGGTAAAAATAATTCGCCGTCGTTGCAAAATATAAAATTAATTATAATTATTATTATTATTATTATTAATTCAGTAAGTAATAATAACGAATATAGGTGTGTTTATGCAAAAGTGTCAGTATTTATGGTGTTATGCTTGGTATGTTTAAAAATTAACATTATTATTAATGTAAATTCTATATGCATAGTGTATTATGTTACAACTAATTATTTATTAGGTCTTCTGAGTTATTAATTGTATCTCATATTTTCATATCGTAATAACTTATACATGGCATACTGATTATTATCCTACAAATTCTTTATTTGAATCCAGCAAAAAAATCTCACTTTCATTACTTGTTTGTTGTTTTAGTGAACGGATTTGTACTTGTCTTATCATCAGCAAAAGGGATTTTTCAAAATCTAAAACTTCTATTTTTCATCGCTATTAAACAACTTTTGATATTCTGCTTTCAGTACTAAAATTGCAAATAATGGCAGACGACTTCCGAATAAAAAATAATCATATTTTGCAAACGCACATCTATAATTTTGTTCAAAAAATTAATAGTTCTATAACCCCAAAGCGTTCACGTCATATTTCATTTCAATATAAGAAAGACGAGCATTATAGGCGGTTAAAGTAAACTTATGAGTGGGTCACTTAATTTTTTTTGTAAAAGCAAATTATTATACGAAATTATAATGAACTACTACTACTAATATTATAAAGAGAGAGTGCGAGTCTTGTAAGTTTGTGTGTATGTAGAGGGTGATCTCCGAAACTACTCATCCAATTTCCAAATTGTATTCACCAATATTTAGAACGAACCTTCAGGACGGACACAGACTATATATTATCGCGTTAAAATAAAATCGCTTTTTGTGGAAACCGATTTTGCAACATAAGTCGACAAAAAAACGGTGACAATCTACAAATTCGGGCAAAAAGGACCGGACTGCTAGTTTATAATAAAGATATAAGGGACAATAAAACATTACATGGAAATTGAGTTGAAATAAGTAAAGAGATTAAATTAATTTAAAAGTGATAATTAGGACTAGAAGCACCAAACCGGGTTTAACCCTAATAACACTGTAACTTCAAACAGGGGCGAATTACAGGCTTCCATTTTTGATGTACGGTTGTACAAGGAATAATAAATTGTAAGTTGTGTCTATATTTACAAAAGAATGAAATCAGAAAACATTGCTAAATTCTTCTACAATGGGGGATCGCTTCCATCGCCACTGGTTTGATAATAAAACGCTTATGTTTCCATCATTAGTAATAATAACCTTTTTTGTTGATATGGTACAAAAAATCAATTTATAAAATAAACAGTGTAGAATATAGATGATAGGTAAATTAGTATAGTATTTGGAACAAAGGCAAATGAAACTCAGAAGAAGATCACACGCAAAAAGGGTTGAAAGAAAGAAAATGATTTTTAATGTAATTTTAATATACAGTTTAATATTTTCAGACAGTCGGTATATTCGTTATGTATATTTTAATAATATTAATACATACTTGGTGCATATCTTAGCCAAGAATAGAAATTCGTCGTCCTCACACGAGATCATAAAACTTTGCACATTACGCTGACATCGTAAACGACAGGATAACGTGTGCAGGTGAATGTTTAAAAAATGCAAACACGTTCTTTGCGTTTCTCGGTTTCATTATTTCTATTGAATGTTCTTTTTTTATTTAAAACGGCATGGCTATAGCCGTTTTATTATTATTTTATCATGTAAATGTAACCTAATCAATTAAATCGTTTCTTAAATGTAATGCCCGGTTTACATTATTCCAGTCCAGCGATCCAGTCCAGTGCTGGATTGCAACTGGAATAATGTAAACCCTCACTGGAATGCACTGGATCCAGTAAGCATTCCAGTTCAGTAACTGGATTCGCGGTCTACTTTTGAATCCAGTGCGATCAATCCAGTGCAACTGGAATAATGTAGACGGCCAATCCAGTGCCATTCCGTTTCTTTTTTCTTAGTTCATTATCAACCTCATTAATAACTTCTTGTAGCAAGAGTGATTGAGCATGTTTGAAACATTTTCGAAACTGATCTCTTTTTGAAATCATTGTCACTGTGGTGTTCACAATGAAAACGGCTTCTAAATGACTGGAATAATGTAGACAACGAATCCAGTCCAGCACTGGACTGGATCGCTGGACTGGAATAATGTAAACCGGGCATAAAACCTTGTGAATTGTGATATATCTACTCGTTTTTGTAGCAGTTATTGTTACGTAATATTTTATGTTTATTAAGTAGCATTGTTTTGTGTATGAAAAGAAGCGAAATTATATATTAAGGTAATTATTTCGTGACGACGAGGGCGTTCGAGTTTTAGATACAACATATGGCCATATAAGTATAATTAAATAAGTTACAATTTGACATGAGCAGCTTTTATGTCAACAAATTGTTGTTTTCCGGTGAGTGGAAACGAAACGATATAGCTTTTTAATTTATAGTTAATTTCCTTAAAGGGTTGGCTGATAATTTGTGAAAATATTCGATTGACAGGCCCGGTTCAAACATATTTCAGAAATACATTGATTAAAAAAATAAATCATTTTTTAGAAGCATATTTTTAAATGGATTATATATTTACGATGTGACATGAACGACATAAGCCATCAAATTGGTTTCATCGGTCAGGCTATTTCAAATGTCTACATTAATTTTATTTATATTGATGCTTCTGTTCGTATTTCTGGTTATTTCATTTTCAAAACACTTGTCCTGAATTTAACATTTTTTATATTCTGAAAACTTCAAATGCCTTTTGACGTGATAACGTCTTATAAATTGATGAATCACCAATCTTATAAATTGATAAAACACCGGCTGCATGCACGAAAAAGTGTAACGTTCCTAACGTTCGTAACGCGTAACGCGTAACGTTCCGCCTGACCCTGTGCGTGCTTTTCTCGAAAACGGCCCTAACGATTTGGATGAAATTTACTGAAAAGGGATTTTGGGGGGCAAAAAATCGTTTTAGCTAAGTTTCATCTCTCGAAAAAATCGTTTTCTTACAAATTTTATCATTATAAAAATCAATTTTTTGACGTATGAAAATACTTAAATATTGTAAGTAGGTTTTGGAATTTTATATTATAAACAGTGAAACAATTGTTTTATAAATATTATGACAGCTAATCTTTGAGACTTAAAATAAATACGAAAGAAAGAAAGTTAAAAAAACAATTATATTATATGGTGAGTAATTTAAATAAATAAAATTAACCTAAATTTGAAGCGAAAGATGCAATATCATAGATTCGAATTATTATAATTATTATATGTAGAATTTAGGTTATGTATTACGGAATACGTTATCACGTAAAACTATCGACTTTACAGACAACCAATTTTTTTAAGAAGCTTATGTACAGTAGAGTCAATCGGTAACGTGAACATCCCATGACATGAACAATGTAATAAAAGATGTCTTAATTATTTTCAAGGTATTTTTTCATGTGAATTTTATAAAAACTAAATCAATTATTATTATTATCTGCCTATCCAGTTATATGAAATTATCGAAAATGTAAACATCACGTGCAGTAATTAGTTCACGTTAGCGAGACTTTACTGTAATTACAAACGGAATAATAGATTTGGAAACCAACCCTGAGTTTCTACAGGCTACACAGTCAACATATAGCCAGCAGGTTAATTATCTCGGTATGTTCAGAGTAGATTGAAACAAAAGATTCCATTAGAAGTCTAAACGTAACGCGTTGCATGTTCCTTCCCTACGTCCGTCAGGTAAACGCACATCAGAAAGAAAAATATGCAATGTTAGGATACAATGCCATCAATTGATGTGACGTAACAAATGTCTAGTCGAATTTCTTGCCACCAGAGTGAGAAAAGATGAGAGTTTTGAATATATTGCCTTGGCCTCGTTAATAAAGAAAAGTACACTATCGGATCTCGGTATACTATCATCTGCGAGAAATTAATTTTAATCCTTTCTGTGTAATTTTCAAGCTTTTTTGAGAATGTTCGCGGAATCCGAATTGTGTTTGGAGTCAAAAAGCTAGACGATAATGTTTTTTTACTTTTCTTGAAAATGGCTCAAACGATTTTGACTAAATTTTATACATGAATACTCCCTTAATACTAGTTCCCCTAAACAATACAGGAAGAAGGGCAGTGCAGGGATGACGATGTATATTATATATATTTGTATTATTTGTACAAACCTACTCTTTGTCGATTGTTAAACAGTATTACTGATAAATTTTTTTAATAATGTTTTCTTTTATTTTCAGGTAAGCAAAATTGCATCATACTGATCAACACACAAATTTGTTTTACTCGGTAAGAGCAAAATTTTGATATTTCATTACAGAATTGAATTGAAATCATAAAATGTTTCAAATTCATGATAGTTTTTTTACTGAAACAATTTAATTTTTTGAAATATACAAACCCTATTTTGCTTTTAGATTATACCTACTAAGCTTTATAAAGTCAAAAACAATGCGTTTCATCCGGGATAAACAGTTCAATTTTAAAGTGTAATACATTTGAAATATAGTCACGGGCTAAACATCCAATTTTCGTGGACGAGATTATAATAATTGATTCAGTATATTTTCTTTTTAAATTCATATTTAAGTCCTATATTATTTGAGTGCATTGTAGAGTATCAGCTATGATATTTTTTTCTCTATGATTATGCATAAATATGTATGCGCACATACACATGTGTAGGTTCGTTTGTATATGTGCTGATGTTGTAATTACCAGTACACAAAACACCCTGAAGGTACAAACGGAACACCGGAATGAGGACTAAATGTTAGTTTCAGTTCGAAACGTTTTGTAGTTGCCAATGTACACGTATAAACTTTGAAATCTACACGGGGTGTCCCACGACTCAGACGCCATAACTTTTAATCAATACAATTCTACGAAAATGTTATTTAAAAATGAATGTTCATTTTTAACCAACATCTTGCAAATTTCTCTTTTCGTGTCTTTGTGTATATGATCGCGATGAAAAACTTGAAAACCGCCAAACCGATTTCAATTTGTTTATCCCGGTGTGGGAGGTCACAGAAAACACCAGGCTTAAAGACTAGTAGGTAAATAAATTACTTCGTTAAGAACTAACGGTTGCACTCTTATTTAGGCCACGTATTATGTATGTATTAAGTGCGAATCCGAATAGAAACTTGACCAGTTTATTTATAATAACTTTGAAAACGACTGAACTTCATTGGCGTAGCAAGATGAAGGGATGCAGATGGGTCTGGCCCATCCTATAATATTAATTGTTCACGTACAAATAACAAGATAAATGTACAATAATCTACATATTTTCTTTGTCGTGTTGATCGATTTCGCTTCTATGAACAGTTTTCAAATTATGTGTAAGTGGCAGCTGGTAATGGTAGATACCCCTAGGATAAAATTGTTGCTACGCTTATGCTGAACGTTGTGGAAAATATGTAATTGGCAGAATTTCACTGGTTTTAAATTTGACTGTTCAAAGCGGGGATTTTTAGTAATGAACTAGTTTATAATTATATTTAAAATCAGAACGAAATATTATATGAGGACTGTTTTGATTTTAAATGTGATGTTAAAAAATCGTAAAAGGGGTCATGTCAATTTTGATGATACCATGTGTGGTTGATTTCGTATGGTTAACAAATCAATTGCGGCATTAAAACGCTGTTCTTAACCAAAGTTTGGTTTTCGACGACTGCGTGCATCACTCATTAGTGCATACACACACATTAACACTTAACAGTTAATATTGTAATTTATAATGTTAGTTATATTATTAGTAACAAAACGTTTATAATTTCACGGATAAGGTGATGCACGTATAAAGTTTAACAATGTTAAGGTCAATTTGGCAAATTTATTCCGCGCTTAAATAAAAACTAAAAAAAAAGTGACAAATACGCCAAAAGTTACATTTTTTCAAACAACATTCAGTTTTTTAAAGAAACTTATGGTCTCTATCAGCTTTGCCAGTTTTTTTTTGACAAGTCGGGATTTTAGAACTCTTTGAGTGAAAACAGCGGAATTCTTTCGTCGAAAGCGGGACATAGTAAAAAAACGTATATAATCAGAAGTTTTCAAATACCTATTTATCTTTTTATTTGAATTAAAATTACGTTTACGTGACAATAGATAGCAAAAATAGCCATAGAAAATGTATTTTAATAAAAATATAATATTTTAAATCAGATTTACACTATCGTTAAGTAGTTGAGTCTTATTCGTCTTCAGAATAATAAAAAAAAAAACAGAAATCAAAATCAAAAAAGTTTTATTCATAATTCATTAGATAAATATGGCGTTTCAAACAATAGTCTGTGGAGTGAGTGTTACAAATTGTAACTTACAATAAGAGAATAATTATTTATAAGAATTACTTATTCATGATATTTCTGTGAAGATTTAACTTCTTTTAAAGTTATCCCCGAGTTATCCCCGAAAAGCGGGACTGAGCCTGTCCCACGCGGGACATTTAATTTTGATTTAAAAATCGGGACGTCCCGCCAAAATCGGGACGTCTGGCAACGCTGGTCTCTATACAAAAAGTTCAGGTAATCTCTTAAATTCCTTTATTATTTCTGCGTAAATACGCATTGTAGTAGAGGGTATGATAAATCAATAACATACAAGAATATGTATGTAAGTAAATCACATAAATCTCATTTATAAATTCCACGGGTCTATATTTTAATTTGCATTACTTAAAAGTTCTCAAAGTTTCAAAGAACGGCGTAGCAAAAACTTGGATTGCGAATCTATCAGCTAGAATTAAACTTACTTACAAAACTTTTCTCATATTTTATACTATCTTGTAATAGCTTGGAATCATTTTACGTATTACTTCTTTAGCATGGTCTTCTTTTTATTAGTTACATTCTTTTGTATTCAAGTGTTGCTTACCATAAAAACATTTTCAATATATTTATAGCACTTTAATTCCCTAATACTATTAACTTAAAAGTTCGAAATAAATATTCCACAACATATATCTTTTTATTATGATAAAAGTACATCCACAGATTAAGCAGGCTTTTTCAAAATACGGACGAATTGCAGACTTTTTGAAACTTAAAAAAAATCACACATGGCCATACCGGAATGTATAACTTAAAAAAGTAAAAGTCTAAATTTGGGTACATCGAGTTATTAAGCTGGACGCGCGTATGCAAATTTAAACAAAAATATATATTACTAGCGGTCCCGGATACAAAAGAACGAATGGGAGGAAGGATATAAGTACGCACGTTCATCTTAGTTTACCTAGATGAATGTTGTGTGATCGGAGTTACCGTTCAAAAGTTTTTGTCGGACGGACAAATATTGAGTTATATTTTGCGACATTTTTCGTATTGGTCGTAGCGTGATATTATACTGCCTATGGCTATAGCCTTCCTCGATAAATGGATTATCTAACAATTTTTTTTTTTAATTCAAACCAGTAGTTCCTGAGATTTGCGCGTTCAACCAAACAAACAAACTCTTCAGCTGTAGATTACTAACTATTTTTTTCATTTTATTTTAATTAAAAATACAGAACTAGTTCATTTTAATTTTTTCTTGTGAAAACTTTCAGTTCAGTCTGTATGTAAATTGTAAGGTGTATATATACGGTAGCAGTAAGACAAGGCGGTATTTAATAGCAGTTGATACAAGCACATTACAGTTACCAACCTAATAAAAATGGCTCAATAAAACGAGCATTTATTTGTACAGTGCGGCACATCACAAGACAGTGTTGCACTCTGATGTACACTTATGTTTCCCAGAACGATCGTTTAACGCCGTGTGGCAGCACTGAAGCACCGGCCGTTACATTTGTCACGTTTATATAGAACATTACATCATGTAATAAATAATTAGGTAAAAGTAAAAATATTCTTGTAAATTATTTTTGTTAAGAACAATAAAATGTTTTGTTAATTCATTAGAATAGAATGTGTTCTGAAACTGTAAGTGAAAACAGAACATTTTCGTTTAGTTGGGCAAAACATAAATAAAAGATGCCGTTCTCCACCAGGGATAAAGTCATAATGACTAGTTGTGGTAAAAAGAACGTCAAATTATTAGTGCACCCGAGATATATACGGTATTTTTGTCCTATTTTCCAGTATATTTTACAAAATTGTTGACATTTCACTTGTGTAACGAACTTAACTTCTTAGGTTTATAGGTATAGTATATACATATAATATGTATATTATATATGTAGCCTGGCCAAGTGGCAACACACAAATTAAAAAAAAAATTACTATTGAATTTTACTTTACCGTGCTAGTTTGTAATGGGTTACTTTACATGCATGTACCTATACGCAATTTTATGAGGGGGGCAGGACAAAAACTTCATTTTAAATTGTATCGTTTTCATTATCAAGTTTTAGAGAGACAAACTTTTTTGTTCGGAACATTCACGCAGGAAAGTTTATTTCTAATAAACTATAACTTTAAAATTTAAATACGAAAAAATCCACAAAGACTACTATTAAATCTTAATGGTGGATTAAAGATCTATAAGGGAAGTCGCTGTCGGGGCATGAATCTGAAATTCCCAGTGTAGCTGAGCTAGCCGCTAGTTTATAGTGCCCAAAATTTTGCTCTTATAAGAGGCCTTATGACAATAAGACTAGTATAATACGTCCAACGGATCTAAAAGGTTCGGAAATTAGTCACAAACAGCGTCGCAAAGGCACATTTTAGAGCCGTTGAAACTCCCACCACCTCCCAACTACCTGCACGGAACGTGCGCTCGTCGGTGATTGGCCGTGATCGCTCGTTGCCTTTGAGACTTGTCGCTTTCCTGCTTTAAAGTACAGTCGAATACGCTATTGTCAAGTTGTTATTGCTATTTTAGTTTCGTTGAATTGCGAGTTTGTAGTTTTTCAACAGACTGTACAAGCGCAAGCCCGCATTCGCATATAACTTCCGAGCCTTTTAGATTCGTGGTGTGTATTATACATACAAACTGGATGTTAATAATATTTTCAAAGTCGTATAAATAGTAAGTAGTTTCATTCTTTTATAATTTGTACATAATTTAATTTAAAAAAAATATTTTTTTGATATCACTTTTACCTATCTTTGCAAAGAATACATTTCTAATTATTGAAAATTTGGATGTAAATAAAATTAATTGTGGAAAATATTTCAAATCATAAGAAAGCATCAGAATGTCTGGCAAGTGGATTTATAAACAGGACAGTAATGTGAAATTGGTACGAATCTTCCAGGAACTTGTTCGGTAATGAAGAAAGTACAAGTAAAAAACAGTTGGTGTATTTGGTTACAGTTGTGGGGTGCGGCAGTGTTTAGTGGATTGTCAAATAAACATCACGCTTCCTAGATGCGCGTGTAAATTCGGCTAAATGTTGGTTGTTTTTAAGAGAACATTTTATACGATCCTATAAAACTATACCGCGCTAGTTTTATGTTGTTTGTCTGTATGCGTGTGTGATTCTGTGTATACCAAAACATCAAAAGAATTGCGCACATATGACACGATACTTGTTTATTGTTACAGTAGACGAAATTGTTTTGGTTAAACTTTTTTTGAGGTTTCTGAAACGCGACTTTTTTATACTTTCTGTGTGAGTATAGACAGGGCGACCACTTTTTGGAAAAACAAAATGACGTAAATGTTAAAGAATATAATTAAATATAAAAATTTTCGCAAATAAAGGTATTTACTGTTCAGTATATTTAGTTGCAATAATATTCCATCAGGTATCCCATCGTCTGAAGATAAAGTAATTCGGCTGTTTGTATAGAGAAAAATGTTACCGGTATTTTAGTGCGTGGTTTTGGGGTTAAGTTGTAGGGAAAATAAGAACGATTTAATGGCTATATTTCTCTAGAGCTCAAGCTATATTCTTATTCCAAACCATACAGATTGTGTTGTGGTGCACAAGAGTAAAAACTTGATACATTAGAAATTTTAATCTAGTAAAGATAAGATAGGGAGACACTCTGCATTAAATAAGTAATTTTTTTGTGCACTTTACAGGAAATCGGACTTAATCTCTTATTAAAAAAACCTTTACATAAATCGTTTCGATTTTCTTTCCTGTCATAGAAACGTTCATGAATAAATAAAGTATCCGTTAATAAAAAGCAAATTTTCTGTGGTTTAAATTGTGATATTATTTATCAAAACAAAATCATACCTACTTTTCTAAGATTGTTGGGTTCACGAAGTAGCAAATAGGTGCGGTCATCTTGCTAAAATAAAATTCACATTTCACGTTCTTACTTGACAAAGATGCAGTTTTCATACAAGATAAGGATTAGTTAGGTGGAAGTAAGTCACAATTTCGTTTGAGATTAGTTACTTCACCATTTCAATCACAAACTTTTGACAGTTACTGTGGCGTATTTTGATTCAAGCAGTCCAGCTAATCTAATATCGATATTACGACGTCATCACGGTAAAAAATGAGCCAGCGAACAACGTGCGAACTAGATGTTTGTTTATCTGATTATGTCACGTATGACTGTATGAGGCGCACACTATTATTATTGACGACTCTGTATTGTTTTTGTCATAAAAGTAAGAATTCAACGAGCACATAATCACTGTATTCGAGGTTAACTATGAGCTCTCCGATGATGGCATAAAATAAAAAATTCCAGCCAATTGGGCGACGGGACCATTCCAACTTCAAAAATGTTGACATTTGATTATAATAAAGAAAATAAAATTTCTGATATCGCGTGAGGTGACGAGGGTAATGGCTAGTATTCAATATGGTATTTGCTATACGTTACCATGGTTACCTACGCAATTTGTTCACGTCATGTAAAAATTAATCAAAGCATGCCTAGCTAGCTTATTTCTGACAGATCCATAAAACAAAAGAGCGGCTGAATTTTTTTATTTTCAAAATATTTCCGAAACTATAAAGTATAGAAAAAAAACTTTTTAAAGAAACTTTCTAGGAAAAATAAATAGAATAATAAGCCGTTATGAAAAGTATACGATTATTATATAAAAAACACCGTTTTAGCATATATCTCTTCTGCGCATGCGCCGATTTTCCCCAAAAACAATAGGGCTGTTCATATTTGCATACCAAACACCCCTTCCAAAATTTGGTGTCAATCCGCTCATCCGTTTGATCTGTATCGTGTTCACAAACTAACAGACGCACAGAGATTTTCCAAAAATATGTTTTTTGGATTCGGGGGACTTTAAAACGGAAAGATATTAATTATAATAAGATAAATAAGATAAATTTTTGAAAAGTGATTTTTGACCTAAACTAGTACTTACCATTCCCCACTTGTGGGTTGGAATGGTAAAAGTATGGCCACTTTCTTTATGACGTCAAAGAAAACTTTTATCGAAAGAACTTGTGAACTTCGGTTTTTTGGATGAAATTTATTGCATAATGCATGTCGTGTAGAGCAAAATGAAAAAATAATTACTAATAAATACTAAATTCTCTCAAGTTCATTACATTTGAGGAACTATTTATAATAATTAATCAGAAGTGGGTACATTCAATATGGAGTTAAACGCGTGTATAGTGGGTGCGTGTTGTCGCGTGTAGTGTATATGTTGAGACACACACACATTGTCAAAGCACCGCTATACTTGTTTGCGCACACGGTGGCCGACACGGATGAAGGTACGTGCGTGTATTTCTATGATCACGACAGGGATTTTTGCATCGAGATGTCAACTTCATACGAACTAGTTGTCACTGACATGTTTTAAGTTTTGTTTACATAAATACAGATACACAATTCTTGGCTTTCGCACAAACGGTTTGAGTATCGTGAATATTATATCCATATGATGTATTTCCGTGAAATAATTTTGAAACAGATGTAACTAATTTAAATCAAAGATATTTACATTTAATAATTTTTTTCTGCTCCAGCAATATGTTTTCAAATTGTTTGTATTTCTTTCAGAATTTAAAAAATAATCTGTCAAGGTAATACCTACTGTTGGATTTTTAAAAGAAGACCGGTCTATGGAATGTAGTCCTATGACCTTATTGCAGAAGAGCGCACATGTATTTTATATTGGTAAAAGGTAATGATCCTGGAACCGCTTTTATGCAATAAGGGAATCCAGTCGACCAAACGTGTCGCAATTGTCGTATCGCGATAATTGTACTATTGCCATAGCTGTACGACTACACAGCGACACTTGCTAACAGTACAAAAAAATCATACACCAGACAGTACATAGGTGTGCGTTCACGGACTAAGTTGAGGGGTGTTGTCTGAATATCATCAAAATGGAAAGTAAAAAGGGAAAAACAGTTAGAAGTGGCGCTAGGGAGGTCATAGCGAATGTAATTAAAATGTGCGAGTTAGAGGCTCAAAATAATGCCTTAAAATTTAAAGCTATACATTGTTTGCATGCCTTGCTATGCGCCGCCTATGAATTCCGATAATTTGGGAACACATCAACGACTTCTTGCCCTTTCCCCACCGGTCTTCTTTCGCCGATCGCACAGTATATGTATGGTATAGATGGAATAGACAAAAGTTTGTATTAAGGACAGTCATATTTTTTATGGAAAATATTTACTATTATTGTACAAATATTTCTAAACAGAAATAGTATATTACACATCTAGGGAAGTAAAGTAAGAAATGTCTGAGATCGCATATAATTGTTGGCCGAGGCGAAGCCGAGGTCAACAAAGATGTAATCTTAGGCTTTCTTACTTTACTTCCCGTGGTGTGTATACTATTTTTTTGCTCGACTTCGTTTAGCGCAGCGGGACGAAAGTTAACGTTTTCTGCCCGTCGAGCAAAAAAATGTATTTTGAAACTGTTTCTCTACTTGAATAATGTGTACAAGTAAAAATCGGTTTATCAAACGAAAAATGTACAAAGTAAGAGTACTGTTAGGGTGCCAGGCTTATGTGATGGTAATAGAACTCGGAGGAGCCATTCGAAAGAGTAAGTACTTATAAAGATTAAGCATGATTTTGACCTCCTAACCTCCGAGACGTTTGTATCATTATTATAAAAGTTAAAAAGACAAATGGTAACTAATTGATAAATAATAATATATGTATATGTAAAACATCCCATCAGAGTATAGAATATGTTACAGGTCAGTTAACTGAAGTGCACCCAACTGCAGATAAAATGTAGGTGAAATGTCAAGACAGTGAACTTTAACGGAGTTTCAAACGCACACACAGAGCTGCTTGGACAGCGTGTCTTGTAAATAATTATTATTGAAAACTTGTCACGTGGACAAGAATTGATAAACTAATGAACCACAGTTAATGCGATATGCCAACTGACTGGAATGTATGCCGTATAATATGTAGATGGACAATTGATAGAAAATCTTATGCTTTCCGTCAGTTGTAATGGATCGGCATTGCAAAATGTGCATAATTTGTAGTTACTGATGATAGTATTAGTTATTGTACAATTTTCTTATTGAAAAAATCTGTTAATACGTTTGCATACTATCATATAAACATTTAAAACTAGCTTTTGCCCGCCACTTCGTTGACGTGAACGTTGATTTTACTTGCAAATTCATTCGTTCAATGATGATTTCGACAAAAATTCTATTAGCTAGCGCATATAGCCGTGTAACATGTACCCTGCACTTTAAACTGGTCACCAGTTATTGTTTGGCCAGATTTCATCAAAACCAACCTTGATTGTTGATGTTGGCAAGATAGACAAGAGTTTTTTATTCAAATCTGGAAACGCATTCTCTGATTTAGGTATCGAACAAAATACTCAAAAAACCAGCAAGGAAATATGTTTTATTAAATGAAGCCATCTTCGATGAATAAAAATAAATAATCCTGTTATAATTGATTCATGACGGTAGTGGCAATAATTTCCCTGTTTGATGTACCAGTTGTTTGGAAAAGTTAAAATACAAATCAAAAAAATCTTACTACGAAAATCGCTCATACATCTCCTTTAAAAGATAAATGTATAAAAACTGAAATGAACAGATAATTGAATCTCTTCATAGATATGACATAAGTACTCATAAAACTGAAAGCATATAGCATCTAAAATCCTTCCCTTGGTGAAGAGACTAAAAGATAATCTTGTATCATACAGTAAAATAGTTTTATATGTTCTTCTTGGGCGGTGATCGCGCTATGAGCACACGACAACGTGGAGGTCGAAACAGCAGACTGTCGGGCTCGGGAGGAACATTTCATCCATAGCTCACTAGACGAACGTCTGTCGAATGTGTGATGTGCAATAAACTTTATAGCCTCTTCCTCTTTTGCCATTACCTTATACGTCATATACTATCGTTCAGCTAAACTCTCACCTCGTACACTTTACTTACTTTACGTTGCTGCAGATTTTACTACTTCTTCAAATCCAGTGGCGACGAAACTCTCATCGATTCGTCTGATCAATATGCATACGACCTATTTATTTTATACCAGCTAACAAATTTTATCCTACGATAACAATCTACCGATTCAATCTTTCGCTTTCAACGATATTTTTTAAAATTCTCTGATCTTTGCATTTTTTCTAAACTTTCATCATAAGTAGTCACATTATAAGTATGTATATTATATGTATTATGCACTACTCAACGCTCAGGTGAATTTTTTATTTATTATTATTAGAATACCTACTTCAATGATAAGATTTAAGAATATATTGTTTTAAATTTCTTATGCATAATTATTACAATAATTATAAAGTTTTTTTTGAAATCTTCATTATACAAAGACGAAAAAAAAATAATTTCATTTCTCTTGCGTCTATTTCAGTAAAAAGTCAAGATATTGTGTATGTAAACGCATTTATTTAATTAAAATAATATTTGAATGAAAATAGCGACGCCGCTGTTGCAACCATGTAGGACATAATGTTTATACGATGTTTTTATGAGCAATAGGGATGCAGTCAGGACAAGAGGACAGAGTTGTGTCCGTCCGGGATGCATCACGGATGTCCCGGAATGACCTGGAGTAATTCGTTAAAATACCCAGTTGGCCATTCATTCTATGTACATATCAGTACCTATGTGGTTGCTTTAATGCCTTTTGATATGATAGGTATTTTTTTATCTCCTTTATAACTTTAAATATACAGATATATACTGTTTAGAACAATTTACCACTACTTGACCAGCTTGAGGCCCTGAAGATGAAAATAAATTTTTCGAAACGTTGGCCACTAGCGAAACACTGGTAAAGCTTATTTTATGATCCTCAACTAAACCTTCCTTCATTTTAATATTCTATTGGATCAACACTACTTTAACTTTAAATATACACTCTGATGACTGCTAAATGAAATTTTTGCATTATTTTTAGTTTTCGCAAGTTATTATTGATATAGTTTTGAATGAACCCTTCCGATTAATCACAAACCATTCAAACTCGAATTTTACCTACCGAATGGGAACATAAACATAATATATGAAATTGTGGTCAAAAGTCTTCATTCTGATATTTTCTTCTCTGACCGCTATTTATTTTGAAATTTTTACGTAGATTCCAATCTGCAGCAATTATTTTGTATTTTTTCCATATACCCAGTCCAACTAAAAAAGATTTCTGCGAAGGTCACACTTTTTCTATTCCACTAAGTTTGCAGCAGTAATTAATTTTTGCCTGATTAACCTGAAAAGCATAATAATATGTCATTTGTTAGGGTTGAGATCATAAAGACTCGATTCCACTGCCGAACGTCATCAAATGCACGGAGTTGCACGTTTGGAAATCTGTACTCTATGATGTTTAGTAAGTGTGTATTAATATTACATAACGGCTGTGCGAGTGTTTAATAGTTAAAGCATTTAAACAGAACTTAGACAGAAGACGCAAGTCTTTGTACATTGTAATCAGTGTCTGAAGATCTTTCCTCTTCTATAGTCAAGCTAACACCCCGAAGGTGATGATGTTGTCTTTAGATGTCTTATGTACGGTATATACAATACGTCTCTTTGTCAATATGCATGGTGTCCAATCCTCTATACATGTGAACACACACTTCTTAAACATCTGTATATGCAACATAAAGAAATTTCTTTGATTTCGATTATATGTTTATAATGCTTATTACCAAATATCACTGGGAGAGTTTCCGGTGTTGTCTTTGAACTATTGTCGATACTGTGCATTTATATTGGGTATATGATATGTTAAACTTTTGCCTTAGTTAATTTGAGTGTGTTGCGAGATAAAGTTTTTAATTTTTGACGTGATAACGTCTTATAAATTGATGAATCACCAATCTTATAAATTGATAAAACACCGGCTGCATGCACGAAAAAGTGTAACGTTCCTAACGTTCCGCCTGACCCTGTGCGTGCTTTTCTCGAAAACGGCCCTAACGATTTGGATGAAATTTACTGAAAAGGGATTTTGGGGGACAAAAAATCGTTTTAGCTAGGTCTCATCTCTCGAAAAAATCGTTTTCATACAAATTTTATCATTATAAAAATCAATTTTTTGACGTATGAAAATACTAAAATATTGTAAGTAGGTTTTGGAATTTTATATAAACAGTGAAACAATTGTTTTCAAAATATTATGACAGCTAATCTTTGAGACTTAAAATAAATACGAAAGAAATAAAGTTAAAAAAAAACAATTATATTATAGGTGGTGAGTAAATTAAATAAATAAAATTAACCTAAATTTGAAGCGAAAGGTGCAATATCATAGATTCGAATTATTATAATTATTATATAAAGGTTATGTATTACGGAATACGTTATCACGTAAAACTATCGTCCTTAAACCGACTTTACAGACAACCAATTTTTTTTTGTTTTGTTTGGAATGTAGAATGCCAAATTTGAAGTTCATAAAAGTTGTGTATTATGGTTTTAAAATTATACCATATATTTCCTGTTATTTACAAAAAAAAAAAACGATGATAAAAGAACGAAGGAACAAAAAACAATTATGATAGTATGATATAAGTAAATTTAAAATTGATTTGCAGAAAACATAGTCAGAAAATTTGATTTGGCAACTATCTTAGGTTGTGAATAATCAACAATTTTTATACATGCCGTTGTGCAACTTCCTATCATGTTGAACATTAGTTAGTACTAACACAAAAGCATATGATTGATCTAAGTACATAAAAAAATATCACTTCTCAAGCTAACTTTTGATCAGTACGCGTGGAAAAATGTCGTTTAGAGGTAGAAATTGTGCAAAAAAAATGTGTTAAATACATGTGCAGACTGTTTTAAAAAAATATCGTTTCAATCGATCAATTTTTCGAGCAGGATCAATTTAAAATTCTACTATGCTTTCCTTATGTAGAAAAAGTATGGTCACAATATTGTCAAACCAGTTTTTTTCCCAACATAATTTCAAAACGCCTTACCTATATAATGAAGAAAACTGCATCTTTCGATAACTCGGTTATGGTGACTTACTTTATTCACTGTCAGTTGATATTTCAGGGCGTAATAATTAAATTTTAAAATAATAAAGTAGTATTTTACACTACCTACGTTCTTATTAATTTCGGAATGAATATATTAATTAATTACGAGTACTTATTACAAAGCAAATTTACTAATATAGAATGTACACCTATTATTATGTACCTATAATGTAGACGATATAGCCCAAGAAGAAAACAGCTAACAGATTGCAAACAGCCTACTTGACGTCAACAAATTTCCGTTAGCGATTCTACAAGAGATACTTGGAGGTCTTGTTGGGACGTCAAGACGATGGGTGGCTAGAGAGCTGGGGTTCGTTTGTTACTGTAAGGGTAAGTTCGGTGAAAACAAAAGTCATGATAGCGAAACGAGAACTTTAATTAACTACAATGTTGAAATGAAAAGATGTGGAGATTAAAAAAAGAAGACGATACGTTACGTTACGTTTATGTCTATGTATTTAATACTTATTGTACACGTTGTACAATATAGTTTCTGGACTATACACTTTAAATATTACCTATTTTAAGCTCAAACATAACGTGCGTGTAGGAAATTATTTTTGTGTTTTTAATTAGTTTTATTTTAAGAATATAGTCTTTACTAATATTGTTTATCAGTTCTATTTTTTTCTGTATTTCAGAAATAATGAAGCGAAATTTATTTATTGCTTAGTTAAAATTCGTGTAGGGTTTCGAATCTACTGCGCGGATAAATTTTAAAAAAGAGTCACAGATTTTTACTGTGCAATTTACACAAAACATAGGGAATTTTGTAAGTATTTATAAATATTCTTACACTTTAATTTCATTATAATATTTTACAATCGTGTAGGGTCCTCAAATAAAGTATGAAATAATTTGAAGAATACTAAATTATAACAAATTATAAAATAAAATTTATCACTTTTGTTGACTAAATTGACATTTAGTTAAATATATTAATTTGTGTTATATATCACAAAAGTCCTTTAACAAATGCTTAACAATTTTAACATGGTTACATAAAAATTAGTAGTTTGAGGAATAGAGGAGAAAAAGTTTTGTGAAACAAATAAGAAAAAAACAATAGGAGATAACCTCAATCTAACACATTTAAACAAAAGCCAACAAGAAAAATAAGGAGGAAGAAGAAAACAAAACAGTGCACGCACAATACAGGAGCCATTGTTATCGGCTGAGTAGATAGTCAAGTACAAGAACAGTTGATTTCCTAACTACATTTACTTGGTCTAAAACTCATTACAACCCCTCTAAATGTTCTTTTTCTCTATATGTAAACACAGAAACGAAGTATTATTCGAGCTATTGTTTTTATTGTCTGCATGAAACTGCGAATCGTTCTTTTGGAGTCGATTCTTTATAAGTTATAACCAAATACCAAGAATCATATTTTGTATAACATATTTGTATAATTGGAAAATACTCTAAATTTACACCATGCGTTTAATTTAACAATTTTTTAAGGAGGGTTGGTTAAAATTATTTGATTTGCATTTTTAAAATAATATTTCATTATTTGAGTGTTATCATATCATCAGTTTTTATGAGAATATGAAATACATTTTTGTTTCAAAAGAGTGAGTATAAATATGTGTACTATATGTATATAAAGCCTAAATAAAAAGTTCTCATCGAATAAAAAAAATGAGATGTAGGTATGTCGTGATGCAAATTTTATAATAGAATATTAATTTTATTCATTGTATATGTCACCATAAAATTGTAAATATCGTTAGGTTGTAATTTGTCTCGCGAGATTGTGAACTGTCGAAAGATTGTGAACCTCAACGTACTGCTTACAATTTAATGTATTATTATTACGTTGAGGTTCACAATCTTTCGACAGTTCACAATCTCGCGAGACAGATTACAACCTAACGGTATTTACAATTTTACGGTGACATATATAAATATTGATAGCGTTTTTTATAATCACAGTTTAATTATAAATCGATAATTCTTGTGCAGTTCAACGTACAATAAATACAATTTCACTTTTTACGAATGATTGCAAGTTCTTTTCTATCCGTTCGTTCAAAAAATAGACGCCCGAGGGACGTCTGATAAAAACAAATGAGACCGACGACGTTCATGACTGTATACTGCCTAGTTTTTCTAACTACTGTGGTCGTTTTAGGTATGTGTTCACTGTGATATTCTAAACTATAGCACATCCTAAACATCAGTTCTAACATTTCTTACTATCGATTATGCAGTTACTTTCCAACTATCGATTTTTTGACGTGATAAGTAACGTCTTATAAATTGATGAAACACCGGCTGCACGCACGAAAAAGTGTCACGTTCCGCCTGAGCGTGCAAGCGAGAGCGCGGTATAAGCGATAGAGAGTCACGATCGGCCCAAGCGTCGGCTTGTACGCATTTCAATGTTTCTTTATGACGTTATCACGTAAAACTATCGTCCGTTAACCGACTTTACAGACAACCAATTTTTTCAGTTGATATATAGAATGACATTAGAAATTCACAATAGAAAAAAAATCATTTATTCATCTAGTTTCACAGGATGGTTTCAAAGAAAACTAATTAATTTATTTATTTAAAAAATAATAGCCAACGCAATTTAGAATAGATCGAGTCGTTTGAATTAATGAAATTGTTTTTTGATTATCTAGTCGACTAGTACGTAATCCAATTAAATTAAAGAGTTAATTTTCAAGTTGTAATTTTTTTTCTCTGCATTACTGGATTTCCAGTAATTTCTTGCAGATGAAGCAGTCAGTGAAAACGTAGGTCATCTGTTTGCTACTACCCAAATATTTTTTTGTGTTGTGACGTTATAGAAGTTCTTTTCTTGACATTTAACTAAGAGCTAATTATTTTTTGGGTGTAATTTTCTAAATTACCCTTAAAATAGTGTACCTACTACAATACTGCCCTAAAAAGGCAAAGGGCAGTAAGTGACATTTGTTGAAAAATGAGTTCATACTGAAACCAACGACAGCAGTAAGTGCTGCAGCAATAATTTTATTGTCTTTAAAAAATGTTTCCATGTTTTGGTTTCCATAATCTAAAATTCTGGACGGTCAATATACATTTTTAGTAAATCTTTACTCAAATTCATATGTTGGTCACTTACTGCCTTTTGCCTTTTTACGGCAGAATAATAGTGCAAGCGCTTCTTTTGTATTTTGGTTTTTGAAGTAACTATAGTGTATACAGAGGAAATCGTTGTGTTCTAGAAAGGATAACAGTTTGCCTAGAATTTCTGCAGACTAAAACACTATCAGATAAGAGCAGAGTAAAGCCAACTGAAAGAGAAAAAGAGAGGTGTCTTTGTGCTGCAGCGTGTTTAAAGATGAAAAAGACGTCGCCATGCACAACACAGACTTATAACAGAGAACGCCACCACTGAATGCTTACTTATTCATTCCACGAAACGAACTTTTTAAATTGTGTAATTTAGCAAAACATGCCTCTTTTATTTTTGTCCCATGACGTGTTCCGTTCACATTTCATTTTCTTTTCGTTAGACTGTCCTCGTTCATCCCCCACGGTACCACCCCAACAGCCTTCTTGTCGTTAGACTGCATAAAGGCGAATAAAAAATATTACTACTTATTTACTCTTTTAGTTCAAGTACTGAAGTTAACTCCCATCTTTTTCTCAAAATTGATCTAGTCATATTTCCTGTACGCACATAATTTTTGACGTGATAGCGTCTTATAAATTGATGAATCACGTCAATATAAAAAGATGAAACACCGGCTGCATGCACGATAAAGTGTAACGTTCCTAACGTTCCGCCTGACCCTGTGCGTGATAATTAAATATGATATTCGAGCGGAATACGTTATCACGTAAAACTATCGTCCGTAAACCGACTTTACAGACAACCAATTTTTTATGCGTAGTGTTTACCGTCTGCATGTGACGAAAAGCAAGCTTGGTATTCTTTCAGTTTATTACAGTTAATGTAGGATAATTACTGAAACAACACAATTTATTAACAATATTTTTAATTAGGTGTTAAATTGATAAATTATATTGCCAGTAACCTAGTACAATCATTCATGTATGTTATAGTCCAAACACTAACCGTACAAAAGTCTACGGGATGACACTAATAAAACATTTTATTACTGAATTTAAGAGTTAAATACCCGCTGCACCCTTCATCTCAAATCTTTTCCCCTCGCCTAAAAACGGTTCGCGCTCTCCCGACGCTATTTTTAAAGCTAGAGGGTTCTGGTAAACGCCAAATGAAAGACAAAGAATCAGACTACAGATCCATCAGGCGAATTTTTTGAAAAAAAATTCCTGAAAAACTTACAACCTTTTGAAAAAAATAATAAGTTACGTAATATTTCACACGTAGGCGAAACTGTTTTTCAAAAAATTCGCCTGAAGGATCTGTAGTCTGATTCTTTGTCTTTCATTTGGCGTTTATCGGAACCCTCTAGCTTTAAAAATAGCGTCGGGAGAGCGCGAACCGTTTTTAGACGAGGGGAAAAGATTTGAGATGAAGGGTGCAGGGGGTATTTGCAGGGACGAATACTCTTAACGGATACGATGAAAACAAAATCGGTGGCAAACTAATTCAATTTTTTGTTGTCAGTATCTTCAATACAGTTCAACACTAGGTACTTGATGTTTATACATAGACTATAGAAAAGTACGTATCAACTATCAATTTTCATCATCTTCCTTGTAGATTTTTTACTTACCTGGCAGATCTCATATTGAAGATTTATCCTTTCAAAGAGAGGTTTCCATTGTATGCAAAAAAAAATTGCTATGCAAACAGTGATACATGTTTATAATTGATAATCTCCGTATTCTGTACAAATGTCATCAAGCAGTGTGTATAGCCGTAATCGAGATACTGACAATAAAAAATGACAAAAAAATTGAATTGTTCTACCACCGATTTGATGATTTACTCAAGTACTTTTGTATGGCCAATTTAAATACAATGTTCTCAATTGTCGAGCATCAACAATGTGCAGACTTTCTTGAATCGTCTAATTCTATACCCGAGTTATCTTTGTGCATCTTCCAATGAGGTTAGTTTATCATTTTATCTTAAATGTCTTTCAACAAAAAATAAAGTTTATAGGTAAATGATGAGAATAGCGTTTTTAAGTGTAAAGAGAATTAATAAACGTATATTTATGTATCTGTACGCATCCTTAGAGAAAAAGAAAACATTAAGAGAAGTCTACGAGGAGACAGCTACACGCAATAAACTGTATATACATATTATAAGAAGCACAATATTTAAAATTGGTTATTTTAATTAAGATATCGAGGTTTGTAAGTAAAACTCATCCATCCTCTCGTCTGTACGTCCTTTTAGCTATTATAGTCGTCATAATTATCGTAGTCATGCATACGAGATGGGGCTGGGACTCTAAGGACTAGAAACCCCATTGGGCAGCAACTCTGTAGTCGTACACACTGTTATAAGGAAAAGGCAAGTTTCGAAAATCCGCAAGTTTCTTAAAGCAGAATCAAATATTTATTTTGTGTGCATGCCTTCGATTTTAATTTTTTTTTGTAACTATCATTAAAGTTACGCTTTACAAATTTCGTAAATCGTAACTTTTAATAGACTACACAATAACGCTGGATATGTTCTCAGTTTATTGCTTCACAATAAAAATTTTATTACACTTCCGCGATATGTTTGTGATAATATAACTTAACTACTGATCAGAGTTGCGGCATTAAGCAGTCAGTTTGTAGTTTACCTACTCTACATTTCCCTGTATTGTTTATTTATTTATATAAGTAGTTTTTAAACGTTTGTGAGTACGCATAGTCGAATCACTGCTGGAACTAGAATCCATCACTTTAGTCTCTAAATACTTGTAGGTACAGTCTTCATGCGGAATAGTGCAGGAAGTCTTCAGCATAAAGTAGTGTTGATCCAATAGAATGTTACGATGAAGGAAGGTTTTGGTTGAGGATCATAAATAAATAAGCTTTACCAATGTTTCGCTAGTGGCTAACGTTTCGAAAAATTTATTTTCATCTTCAGGGCCATAATAATATGATCATGTATGTTGTTTTAACAATTTACCACCTTTCGACCAGCTTGAGGTAAGTAATAGATTTATATAGTAGCTCTAATAAAAAAACTTATTGTAACTGTTAGATATAATATTATGATCTAAATTATAAACATATATACATGTTCATAGGCCCTGAAGATGAAAATAAATTTTTCGAAACGTTGGCCACTAGCGAAGCATTGGTAAAGCTTATTTATTTATGATCCTCAACCAAAACCTTCCTTCATAGTGCAGGAAGTATTAGCTGTCTTGGCTCAAAATCAACATCTTCAATATCTTGCAAGTTCAGCTATTGGTTCCTGATAATATAAATATCCACCAAAAACATAAATGTAAAAAAAAAACCAAATTCGATACAAAGAAGAAGTTACATTGCTGAAAAAAGTGAGATTTAAGAAGGTAGAAAGTACACGAGTCGTTTGTATTGCTTTTTGTTTTAAACAGAATTAAGGCACAGGACTGGAATGGCTAGAAGCGCTGACTTATTTACTAGGAATTTAAGGAAGGCTATCGATAGATAACTTCTGTAAATGAGGAGATCCACATGTAATTTGGAAGCCAATAATATTTGCTAAAGAAAGTGTGTAGAACGTTTTCAACAGTGTTAGTGTTTAAAAATGCATCGTGCTTTATGTTTTGTATTATTTGGTGTGAAGTTAATTCTTCTACAGCCCGGAAATGAGAAGATGAGGGTTTTTTCCATTATATCGCAGGGGGTCCTGCTTTTTTCCGACTTAATGTTGTTATCTAAATTACTTATTCCATCTAATTATCACGTTTGCCATTATTTAAAGCTTTTAAGTGACAATAATTTTCTTAAAGCACCAAGTGAAAATTGTTTCTTTCATACTTATTAACTTTTAAGGTGTGCAGATATTTCCTCAATTCATATTACTGAAATAACGGAATTTAATTTTCTGAGTTATTTTTTTAATGTTGCTTTTAAGCATCATATTAAATAGTCTCCTTTTTTACGACAATTTAATGGTTTGAAATAGATAATAATTAATCAAAACACTACATAATTTATTTAGTCGATCTAAATTCTCCAATTAGGATAGCGCTCTGATGTTTTTTAATTAAAAATTTAGTAATAATAAGATTCTTCCTAGAAGTATTTTGCTCATCAGTTCATTTAACCTTTACCAATAGATGTATGTTCATTGTTCACATTAATTATAGATTTCAGATAAATGTAGAGTTGAATAAATATGTTGTTATAATATGACAGCGGGATATTTAAAAGTTTTAAAGTATATGGAAATTGACGTGTGGTTTTATTGTATGATATTTCTGAGTTTTATATAAACTATAGTTAACGTGACTAAATGTTATATATTGGAATCTAAAGAGGTATTGAGCAATAGCGTAATTTCCATATATTTAATACCCTCTATATTGCTAGCACAGACCGGGAGAAAGACTTAAACACTACGGTGCAGATATATATACGTCTGTCTCACTTATTATACTCTGAGTCTCATGCGCATGTTCGTGAATGGAGCTTGCGCGTCAGTTTTCACTTTTCACATGGAACTAAGCTGTAAAAGGGAGGTGGCATGCTCTATTCCACTTACTATTTGCCTCACTACAGACGCGACACTTGCGCACAACGGGCACGTAAAAAAAAGAGATAAAAAACAGTAATTTAACATGGACCACGCTTCTACTTACGGCCACTAGCAATATGTTGATACATTTTTACATTCTTTATCCACATACATGTATATTTAACTTATTAAAAAAACGATTCATTTAGGGTCAACTTTGAGGTGTCCGCGGCGCAATCCTAAACTGTGTCCACAATTGCAGCCCTCTGCGGGTTCCAAAAGAAAAAATTATTTCTAAATTGTTATTAATTGGCTATCGTCTGAACTGCGGAGAAGTTAAAATATTCAAAGTTACGAAAGTTATGCTAATTATACTAAGAAAAAAATAAAAACCGTATCAACGGAATCGCGGTTCCGATTGTAAGTATAATTAATTAATTAATATAGCTGCAAATATACCAATGATGCTGAAAAAGTTTTAAGTCAATCGCTTCAGTAGAACTTGAGATATCATGGGCACCGCTTTAAAAATCGTGATTTCAAAAAATAAACGGGTTCTAAGCTTTTAATTATAATTACACCATAAGAAATGTACTAACGCTTAATTTGATATGACTGGACCGTACAAGCATCTTTCCTCTTCCACCTAAGCTTTCAGCTGAGATCTTTCCTCTCAGTTCAATGCATGTCCTTTTAGCCGCGTCGCTCATGCGCAACTCCAAGCGCTTATAAGAATGGATCGGTCAGCGGTTATTGCGCGCGGAAGTTTTAAAGCTTATAACTTCCTTATTTCTACGAATTTTGAAACACTCTTTCACCAGTATACGTTCGAGGGTTAATGGAATTGAAAAACGCAAAAAAATGTTTTTTTTTCAAAAATTTACTGCGCAATACCCCTTCAAACAAAATGTGTAATTATAATATAAGATATGTGCAATTAAGGTGCGGCAAGCAATAATCGAATTATTTATTATTTAATTTTAATAGTAAGATATTGTAATCTAACAATGAAATTCCAGCTGGTGTTAAATAGGAAGTATATAATATATGAGAATACATCAAGTTGCGAACATTAAAATTGCATTACGGTAACAGGCGTTGAAAACGCAGTAAAACAGTCTTGCGCGATAAGGACAAAAGAAGAAGCAACAGTCAGTGCAGCCTTCTCTATCCATTAAATTAACTTAATAACCAGTTAAATCAAATCACTGATATAAAATGTTATAATGCAATAATCAAATGACGTTTATAGTACCAAGAGCTTACACTTGGAGAGACCATGTGATCTGTCGACTTTGCATAACGCATTTTGCATTTAAATCAACGGGAAAGGGGTTTCAATCTAATTTGCACACTCCTGTCGAATGTAAAATACTATTATACAGTAGGTATACCTATACTATAATACATAAATGGGATGCAAATGTTAACGGAACCCTCTTTTATTTCATTCAGACCAGTGTCATGAAACAATTTAACAAATTTGTTGAACGTATAGTAAGACTCCGTTTATGCAATTGCAGATACTCGTTTATACATAATATAGTAGATTCGTTTCTTTTTAAAATGAAATTTATACCCGCATTACTCAAATGCGAAAAATCAAAAAATAGATAGTACCGATCGAAAAAAAAATATTGTCAAAACTGAATATGTAATATGATCGTATATATTACCTATATCGATTCATGCGGCTTATAATAATACTAGCGGCCCTGTACGTGCTTCGCTACGTATAAAGTGAAATAATAAAACAATTTAATTGGAACATCTATCTATCTATCTATTTTATTAATTGCTAGCTATTTTAAAATATACATGGGCGTATATGTGTGTATAGCGAGCACTCCGGCTGCGCCGTCGTGCTCGAAAAAAAAATAGCGTAAAGTATTCGTGGACAACTGGTCTTTAAAACACTTGCTCTATTTCGAGCACTCCGGCTGCGCCGTCGTGCCGAGCAGTTTTAAACGATATTCAGTTTTTTTACATCCTCGATCTAGATATATGGTTGTTAAGTTCGTTGCGTCATCTATTGAATATTCACTCAATCCAGTCAACAGGTATTGCCATCTTATATGGTTGTTAAGTTCGTTGCGCCATCTATTGAATATTCACTCAATCCAATCAACAGGTTCGCCATCTTATATGGTTGTATTATGACTGTCAAGAAATAGACAAATAATTTGCAATAAAATAATATTGCGACTATAAATTGAAATGTAAGCTATCCTATCTTTCAAGTTGGGTCGAATTGCACACGGTGTGCAAATCAAATTTAAAATCGGTTCAGTAGTTTAGGAGTTCATCGCGGACAAACATGTGACACGTAATTTTTATATATTAAGATTTATAACTTTATCATTATGTTGTTCCATTGGGGATAAAATTCTAATTAAAAAATGTTGATAGTAGTGTTTGTTAAACTTTTGAAAACTAATTTTATTTATTCAATCACTTTGATGCTCAAACTATCTGGACATCGGTAGTGTGGCAGCCAAGTTCGGCAACACGAAATATTTTGAGCTACCCCCTAAAAATAAAAATCTGTTTGAGCCTCATAATTACCCGGATTCCCGATATATTTAAATCCGAATATCGGTATTTTTAACACCAACTAATTGGTCGATTCGCTGACTCACTCATCAAAACTTTTGGCCACTTCCGATTGACTTAAAATCTTGGGTACGGAGTTACATCGTTGGCCATACAGAAAGTAAATATGTAATGAGAAAACAGCCAATTGTGAGTCGAGAATAGTCGAAATTGAAAACAAATTTATTGATGCGGTTACAAACGCGTATTGTTGCTGGAAGAGCAATTTTAAAGACATTTTTGTTGGCTTGAGATAATTTCTAATTTTTACAAAAATCTTAGCAAAACAATGCGTATAACCAGTAACCTTAAAATTAAAAAGCCGTAAATAGTATCCTGCAGCGCATAACTTAACTTTTGAACCGTCACCGATTATTTTTTTTAGAAAAATAGTCCATTGTTACGAAACTTGTAATGTTATATATTGTTAAACATTTACCGGGTACCCCTGACAGGCGCGATTCGCTAGTCGCCACCCTATAATAGTGCACGACGAGTAGAGGTCGAGTTTTAACCAGAGGCGTCGTCAGAAATCAGTGACAGGTTTGAGTAGGTATTTAAAACATTTTAAAGTCATGTAAAATCAGACCGAAAATTTAATATATTTGAAGTCACGTCACTATTTTAGGAATAATTGAAATCATACTTTTGTTGCTCTTATTACAAAAACTCCATGAGTGAATCGAGCATCGAAAAGTATTTTTTAATGAACTTGAAAGTTTAAAATTAAGTAAGTTGGATGTTTATGTCTATGTAAAAAATGCCGTTACTACATGGAATGTAGTTTCTAAGGCGGCCTGTATAGTATTTTAGTTATTTTGAATTCAGAGATACTAAATAAACATTTTACATACAAATATAGTAAAAATTGTGATGCTACAAGCCTGACCATACCGATTACATTGCAGTTTATAAAGTTCGACAAGTGAGGTCGTTAGAAATTAAAAAACCAATCAGATGTGCAGTAATTAAAACAATATTTCATTAGTAATCCTGTAAAAATACTAGTTTAAACGAAATTAAGTAAATTTTAAATTCCCTGCAGACCTACGTCGCTGCCTGTACTCTCGACTGGTTAGAGTACGTACAAGGGATGGTTACATTCTGTTCTGTGTAATATTCCACACCGTTGAGCATAAATATTAACAAGGGATGACACCACACAATGCTTTTTGAGAGAACATCCAGGACACTGCATTGTACCGTGTTGTTACGTACACCGATATCTGACTTTTTTATTTGTTGTGTGCCTACGTGGCTCGAGTTGAGAGTTTCAGATAGTTATCGGTTAGTTAGATAAATAAAACCGCACGTCGAATTAGGGGTTGTTATAAATAATAATCAATGTAAAGCCGGTCTTATTACATGTGACGTTACATTCGTAACAGCTGTAATTATTTTTTTATGCTAAGACCGATTTGTTGACTAATTTTAACAAAAATATAAAATTGTTTTATAAAAATTATCGAGGTTTTAAATTATAATAGTAGGTACAAATGACAGTGGTGATTCAATTAAACCAGCGTTTTTTTTATTCATTTTTGCATCTACACTCTGAGTTCTGACGCTCAGGTTAGGTCTAGGTACTATAGAAACCTATTATCAAAGGTATAGATGCAAACATGAACCAAAAACACTGGTTTAATACATCATAGTTATAGGTATGAAGTATCATTGTCGTTTATAAATTATTATTATACAGGATAATTAATGGAATTATTTTGGCTCGTAACAATCAACGTGTTCTTGACATTATTCTAAGCCGAAAACTTTACTCATGTCGAACGCGTCTCCTTAGAAAAAACACATATTCAAGCGATATTTTCAAAAATTCCACCACTAGCTTCAATGCACTTCACCACACGAGTGTGAATGACGCTACAATAAAATATATAAAAAAATTGGCCGTTGTTCATAATTACTTCAATAATATGCCGGAAAAGCGTATGTAGTTTTTTTGATACTACAATATTCTGATTTTTTTATTAATCAATGTTAAAAAAATAGAAAATACATTTTTCTCTTTTCTATAACGTTTTGAAAACAGTAGCGCGCTCACTTTATCAATTTATCGAGTGCCCCACGTTTTTAAACGATATAGAGGAGACAATATTATTTTCTACTTTTTAGGTATAAGCGTTTTATTTATTTTATATATTTTTTTTTGAAACTCTAAAATTTGTTTTGATTTTTAAGATGTCTATGAAAACAATACGCTGCAAGAATAGAGATATCAACCCTATTATATATCTAGAGATAATTATATACATTGAGTTACCTCGTTCGTTCATTCACATTCATGTATATATATATGTATAAGTGGGTTCATCCAGGAAGCAATTACTTACGAATTGAAATTAATTAACACAAGAGTAAGTGGTGGTTGAAGAAGAATATTGAAACTCCCTCGTCAGTACTAGCACAGCCTAGAAGCTATTCCTAAGTAAGGATGAGATAAATCGGAATTATACATCTAACAAACACATATTTCAGTAAATAACTATTTAGAACAGATTTTCGATAGAAACCCACACTATACAGTCGCTCGTACTGTTTTGCGAGTATAACACGATTAAGGTATACTTATCAAGATGTACGTATCATTTAATTCCTGTTATTTTTTTTCCTTTAGTCTCGTATTTTTAGACAATTTACATAATTATATTTTTTTTGAGACTTTAGCGGTTGAGCGTCTTCTCGAGCTAAATTTCCGGTATAAAATCATTCTCAATAGTTTTAATTACTGATCGGCGGTGACTAAAGAATTTATATTAGCTAACAGAGAAGATGGAAAGAAAATAAATCGTACTGAGCTAATTTTTCAACTTCTCGCTGATGAGAATTTTAAAAAGTGATTGGTTTCGGTCCGATTTTCGAAAATCAAGTTTTCATCAGATTTAGACACTTTGGGATCCTAGAAAGCTATTCTGATTATTTTTGAATGTACGTCCGTAAGTCTATCTCTGTCTCTCTGTAGACAAATTTTTGTCGTACGATATTTTTAGAGTGAATCAACCGATGTAGATCAAATTTGCGGCATTCGAAAGGGTTTGTTGAAAGTGATCATGTTTTTAAGTCAATCGGCCTGCGGCCAAGTGGTTTCACATGATATTCCACGAAAAATAATATTTTTTCACTTTTTTGTCGCATTGCTTTTAATCTACTTGTTTATACAGGGATCAGAAATTTAAATTATAGCTTAAATATAAAAGCCTATAAAAAACAAATGTTGATTTTTAATTTTATTTTAAACCTTCTTTACTGTATTATTGTAACTTATATTGCGGGAAGTTTTAGAGTTCAGCCGGTTTCTACATTTTTTTTTTATTTGATGTTCTACGAATATTTGTAAAAAAAGCATATGTAGGCGTAGATGTTATCATAACTTTGAACGCGAATTTTGCTATAGCTCTAGACTAAAATTTGCGTATGTATGTTTATCATCCCTATTGAATAGAACAAACTCACATAGAATGCCAATCTAATTTAGCTTGATGGTATAGCAATTGTTCTGAAATTAGCACAGGTGTCTTTCAGTGGTAATGTGGTTTTCAAATAAATATTAATATTCTTCCTTTCACCAACACACATTACATATATTGTATTCTATAAAAATATCGTTAATGTTAGCGACATCTGCATATCTTTTATCTTTCTTCATGCTGCATAAATCATTCATTATTATTACGTGTGGTGCTGACTGCTAAATATATTTTTTGTTTCTTACTGCTGCTCAAATTTATGCAAAAGATTTTTTATTATAATTCTTATTTATTAAGAATACATTTTGTATATGACCTTGGCAGTTGGCTGCATTATTTTTTTTGACGTGATAACGTCTTATAAATTGATGAATCACCAATCTTATAAATTGATGAAACACCGGTTGCATGCACGAAAAAGTGTAACGTGCCTAACGTTCCGCCTGACCCTGTGCGTGCTTTTCTCGAAAACGGCCCTAACGATTTGGATGAAATTTACTGAAAAGGGATTTTGGGGGGCAAAAAATCGTTCTAGCTAGGTCTCATCTCTCGAAAAAATCGTTTTCATACAAATTTTATCATTATAAAAATCAATTTTTGGACGTATGAAAATACTTAAATATTGTAAGTAGGTTTTGGAATTTTATATAAACAATGAAACAATTGTTTTCAAAATATTATGACAATTAATCTTTGAGACTTAAAATAAATACGAAAGAAAGAAAGATAAAAAAACAATTATTATTATAGGTGGTGAGTAATTTTAATAAATAAAATTAACCTAAATTTGAAGCGAAAGATGCAATATCATAGATTCGAATTATTATAATTATTATGTGTAGAATTTAGGTTATGTATTACGGAATACGTTATCACGTAAAACTATCGACTAGTAAACCGACTTTACAGACAACCAATTTTTTTAAATAAATAGCAGCTCTTCTAATTTTTTTTTGCAATTTTCTGCAAAATCTCAGATTTTCTTCAAACTGAGCGTGGTGATAAAGAAAAACTAAATTAAACTGGCAAAATCACACTCATATATATTTCAATATTTTTCGAGATAAAAAACTCTGAGTTCTAATTTTTGTTCATGTCACTTCACTGGTTAATTAAACTTATAGAAGTGTATTTGTGCTCATGGAGTTTAATTTTCTGATTGCAAGAAATGAGATTTTCACGATTTATAATTTTTTTAATTTCTTTCAAATTGAGAATGATTGTATACAACAACCACAACAATAATTCTGTATCTCTGTCGGTTTGGAGGATGGCGTGAATTTCACGTGGAGCAATTTAAGATTGATATAATTTTCTTTCTCTGTTACATCCGGAATAAATTTGAATGAAAATATAAATTAGACATAACTCGCGAACGAATAGAATCTCTCATCCTGTGTGATACATACATGCGCAGACAATATTGAGATGTGTGTATCCTCTAGTCTAGTCAACACTACGTATAGCCGTAAGTGGATTGACAAGTATCATCAATGTCACTTACTGAATAGTGAATACCTCGTGTGTCCTTGAGATCATTCGTTCAATGTGTCTCTACTCTACTCCAATATGTCTCCGGATTGGGATCTGTCCAAAGTAAATACACACATACATCAAAAATATGTAGGCTAGATGTATGTAGGTGACATCGATATCTCCTGTCGCCCATATTAATGTAAGTACGCCAACTGATTTGTATTTTCACGATTTATTGTTGATTGTTTATATTTTTCTGATAGGGTGTAAGAAAAACGAAGAAATTTTCCTCTTTGTGAAAGGCAAATAACCGATTCATAATTTTAAGAGATAAATTAGGGAGGCGTCTATTAAATAAATATTATTGTTGTTTATTAGAAATGAATAAAATGTCCAATAGATAGATAGATATTTGTATTTTTTAAAGATAACTTGAATTTCGGAAATGTTTTTTTTCGGTTGATATAAATGAGACCTAAATTAAATACATAGTTTGTAACGATATTTTTTTCATGCTGTAAGAAGTAAAATTGAATTTGTATTAAAAAACAATACGTTTTTGTCGGTCTTGTATATATTCATACTATTCGTACTTTTGTTTTATGCTAATGTTCATATATAGACGGAATTTGCTTTTCTTAGAAATTAAAAAAAAAATATTTACGTAAAAATATATAATTTTTTTTTAACTTCTGGTAGAAAAGGCAATCTAACGTAACTGTGTTTTTAAAGATTTAAATTAGTTTTAAAACAAATTAGTACATTTTATGGTCTAGCAATTATTAAAAACATCTTAAATTAATAATTTGATTCATTCTTTTGGTCTTTAGAGGGCCTAGACGACAAAAAAGATAACAACATCTTAGAATGAGTATAGGAAATTATTGCGCCTGTTGTAATAGTTTTTAAATGTATTTGATAAAATCTTTCTATAACTAAAAGAGACAATGAATTGCAGAACTAATCTGGAGTATACACGCATTATATAATGTTTGGTTTAGTTCAGGGACAGTTGCTACAAACCCTTGAGAAAATAACATGCCCATGTAAATATTACATAAGTACACTATATTTATGACAGCTATTTTGTGGCAATATAAACAAACCACAAACTATAATAATCATATGTGTCATAAATTGTTCACATGTTTCGGCTATAAGGTTAGTTTTTAAAACCCTCTTTATAGGAATAAGCGGTTAACAAATTAAACAGTGGCTGTAAACTTGCAGACCGATCATCAAATTTTTAACGTATAAATCATTTCCTTAATATGTGTATATTATATGACAATGGACATCCTTCAGGCGGTAATTTTTTGTCCATTATACTTAATGTTTAGTTGTTTATTACACCTAATCACATGCTTCTGACTAAAATTACTATATATTAAGGAACTCATAAATTTGTTCAGACGAGAATCAAAAATTGAATCGATTGGAAGTGAAGTCAGCTAATCAATACCTTTTTTTTCCAAAAAAGAGTTAACTGCTCGTGACTTCGTAGAGATGTCAAAAAATTTAAATAAAGAATTGGACTAGTATTACAAAATAAATTGTGTCTAAACGAAATTTACATGAAAGAAACAGAAATTTTGTATCAACAATTTTTGGATTAACTGATACGAATGTTTTTGTCGTGATAACGTCTTATAAATTGATGAAACACCAGCTGCACGCACGAAAAAGTGTAACGTTCCGCCTGACACTGTGCGTGCAAGCGAGAGCGCAGTAATGTATTAATAAATATGATATTCGAGCGGAATACTTATCACGTAAAACTATCGTCCGTAAACCGACTTTACAGACAACCAATTTTTTACAAAAAAATTGGTTGTCTGTAAAGTCGGTTTACGGACGATAGTTTTACGTGATAACGTATTCCGTAATACATAACCTAAACCTCCTAAAATTTGGTTTCAATCCGCTTATCCTTGGTGTCGGAATGATAAGAAATGTCAAAAGTGACGTTTGCAACTTACAAAGTATTATGTTCTAATAATAATTAGTTATTCCAATACTTAACTTAGAAGGCGTTGCATGTCAAAAAATTGAATTAAACATTAGAAATGCAGCCGTTTTCATGTTAAGACAAGACATACGTTTGCTTCTAATTTCCATGTACGGCAAACAAAGACAACCGACCGCGTCGCGCCATGCATTAGACAACATTGCATTTATACAGCTATTTTTCTATATAAATTTGTATAAAATATTTTTCTATATAAATTTGTATAAAAAAACTGTTTAGGCAAATTCTGTTATACGAAATCTATGTAAAATGTTCTCCTCTTTCGTTTAAGACTGGTTTCAAACCGATCTGATTTAAATTGAGCGAGAAATTAGCAAAAAGCACGCACAGGGTCAGGCGGAACGTTACGCGTTATGCGTTATGCGTTACGCGTTACGAACGTTAGGAACGTTACGCTACACTTTTTCGTACATGCAGCCGGTGCTTTATCAATTTATAATATTGGTGATTCATCAATTTATAAGACGTTATCACGTCAAAAAGAAAAATAGATTATTTGAAAATTTCTGAGTGGTACGAAAAACTCGAAAAGTGGTAACTTTACTGTCCGTAGGTAATTCCTTTGAAACAACACATCGACATTTATTAGATGACAATTTTGATTTGTTTATTTAGAACTGTTTCCATTAAATATTTAAAATCGTATATTAAATTCATTCCTACAGGGTGTTGATATATTCACCCTTAGGACAGCACATATATCGAGAAGGAAAGATAGAGGGCGGGGAGGGTAGTTGCGGTTGTGAAGTTGAAAGAGTCGCTTTGTACAGTGTAGAATGCACCCTTCGAAAACTGGTGTGGGATAGCTGATGTCTCGTTGTGGTTTGAAGCTCCCTCCGCGCGCGCGTCTCTGGGTGGTTTAAAAGTGTTATCTTTGACATGTGGTCGGAATGGATAACCCCCTCAAAACAGACTCACATACATTCGTACATTGCGTTTTGTAATACATATGCCAATTTGAAATTATCTTTAAATTTTTGTTTTTACATTTTGATATTTCATGGGAGTTGAGTAGGAAAGTAATTCACTACTTAATTATTTTCACGCTGTCAAACTAACTATGCTCGATTAATAGTCAACAGAATACAAACAATTCAAATCTTTGATTAACGTCTGAATTAGAACTCTTCAAATAAATAAAATTGTCGACCAATTTTTTTCAGACCATATATTGACAAAAAATAATATAAAAATATAAATCAATATAACAAAGGATGACGTTTCGATCCGGATTTGGATCTTCTTCAGAAATATCTAAAATACATAAAAATTAATTAGTATTTATTATTTATTATTTATTATCTAATAGAATTTACTGTTAGGTAAAAATAATATTAACACAGATTTCTGAATAGTGGATATTTTTTTAACAATTCGATAACTGATTTTAGGTCAGCCATTTTGTCGATATCAATTATTTTTTTTTGAAGAACTTTTTATATTAGTTGAAGGAGATTTATTTGGTTGAGGAACAATTAAAAATAAGCTTTACCAGTGTATCGCTTGTGGCCACAAGCGATACACTGGTAAAGCTTATTTTTAATTGTTCCTCAACCAAATAAATCTCCTTCAATACATATTTTGGAACAAAACTTCTACCAATTTTTATATTAGTGTTAATATCACGATAGCTATTCTGAAATCTAGAACACGAAGAAGATAAAACAGTTTCTAAATTATATTAAGAAATTTATTATCACTTTGTTTTCATTTGAGCAGATACGTGAAAATTGCGTTGATGTTATCATAAACTATTTATGTTTTCCGAACTCTGTTCGATTTAAACTACTGCAAAATTCATAATCCTCTTTGATACATAACAAAGTTTGGTAGACGCTACTGAGCTCATAACCATCATAGCGTAGCATGAAGGATAATAGAACAAATGTATAAGGAAGGAAACATTGAAGATTATTTTGTGATGCTGTGCTCCTTCAGAAAACAACTATAACATAACATAAGGGGGCGGCATCAACGGCTTCAATATATATACTGCTACACGTAGTTCTAATGATTTCACAATCTGTGTATAGATTAACTTCTTGAAATTAATCACTGGGCTACTAGCATATTTTTTTATCGCAATTATTCGATATCAGTATTTTAGTACCTTTAGCTTTATTTACGTTACACTTGGACCAAAATAAAACCGTTAAGAACTGAGGACATTCGAACCTATAGTCCTATAATATGACGTTTTCTTGAAATTTATTTAAAATCTTTAAGATTCTCGCAACACTGGTATAAATATAATATTTTCAGTTATAGAAGTTTAATAATACAGGTATTTCTTAGAAGATTAAAGGATGAATCCTGTTAGCATAGGATCGATGAACTAAGCAAATACTGAAGGTTTTTTTATTGCATTTTATTGTCTGACGTTTCGGCAAACTTTATGCCATCTTCGGAGAATCAATGCTGTCTGTTTTCACAATACTGAGAAAACAGACAGCATTGATTCTCCGAAGATGGCATAAAGTTTGCCGAAACGTCAGACAATAAAATGCAATAAAAAAACCTTCAGTATTTGCTTAGATCATCGTTCCTATGCCACCAGAATTCATCCTTTAATCTTCTAACATTTAAACAGGATCATCATCATTCTAAATTATTAGAGTTATTTTTCACAATAGTTATTTCTCTTTTTTCTTCATCTGCATTTCAACGAATTTTCTCAGATTTTTCATTCCGGGACATGATTTTCCTTACTCGTCACCAAATCTAGCTTCAATAGTACTGTGTAAACTTTAAATGATCTTTAAGTAACTTATGAAATCAAATCACCTTTAATACGGTTTTACTGGCCACCGAACCTCTTCAACTTGGTGTTTCAAGTTGGTGCTTTGTTTCAAACTAATCTTAACGTAACTTCTAAATCATTAGAAGATCGTCTGAGATTTGAGCATAAGCAAGGTAGAGAAGCAAAGAAACTCTAAAATCTAAACTTAGACACGGGGTGTGCAGAGCGTATACTGAAAGTATGTAAGAATGAAGTCGGCGAAGGCACCGGGAGGCAGTGAGTGAGAACGGCGAACGCCTGTAGGAAATATCAGAGCAAATGCTTGACGAGGTGGAATAAATGAGAAATGAAAGTTACAAAGTTGGTGGCGGCCCGCGTTTTCTAGACTACACCGTGCTAGAGCCGTAGTCTCGGCTCTTACTTATATACCAAACCTCTTACCACTCTATGTACATATACTTTATTATTTTGCGACTTATGAATACTTGTAACACAGCTGAATTGTGCCTATTAATTGCGCATATGTTTATCGCGCTTGGGAGGGTATAGAGTAGGTGATTTACGTCCGTTCACCATCACCGGAAAGCTTTCCTAAACAGTTCTCCTTTGGGAATGAACAGTTTCTGTGGTCAAACGCTCGACAGAATCCTTCAATTCATGAGGATAGTTCGTTGGTCAATTAATTAATGCTCATTTTTACACTTCCGTGCTAAAACTATCAGACTCCGCTGTGCGTTCGTTTGGTCGACTGTCAAGTCTTTCGAAATGTAACCTCAAAAAAGTTAGGAAATTGAATTTTGGAATTATGTGTTCTTCAGATTTTTCAAGGGTAGTTTTACAAAAAAAAACGTGGCATGTGCGATCAAAAAAGTAAAAATTCATAAAAAATCACTTTTTGAGCAGATATATAACCGTCGCAAGGGTTTAGTTTAAAGATAACAAAAAATTAAGCTTTTTCGTAGATTAAAAAAAGTATTTCTCTCTCATCGCGGAAAGATTACAATTTGGAAAATGATGTACAGCCGATTTTATTCTATATTATTCCATATTTTTTGTAAAATTACCTACTGAAAGACTGTGTTATTTGAAGGATAATATGGGCTTAAGGAAAACTCCAGATGTTCTAACTCAAAAACGCAAAGAATGTAATCTAATTAAAATAAATTCAGGATAATTATGTTCTTGTCAAGGCTTCAAAATTAACAGAGTTACTGATTTGTACACAGTATTTGCCAATAATAAATATAGAACAAAATGATTAGTTTAAAAGAACTATTCGAATTTATTCAAAGTGAATTTTATCACATTTTTTAAATTGAGTCACCTAAATGTGATCGCTATACGCTACTGTTATATTATACAGGTATATGCGTTCGAAGGAAGCTAGTTGGAATTCTACGAGAAACAGGCCTGTTAAACTTTGCAATTATAGATGTATTTTCTTGGTGTTTTTTACATTTCACATTTTATAATTTTTGTCATAATTTTCTGCTGTACTTAAATTAGAGGGAAAATATTATATTTTCCATCTAATTTATAATTACTATAATAGTAAGCCTATGTGTAAAATGAATGTAAGATTGACTGATAAATCAAAAGCTTACACTATTTCATTCTAAAACTTTCACAGATTTATAAGATTTAGAACCTTTTAAATTTAAATAGTAACTTTAATAGATTGTGTATACCAATGTTGAGTTGCAGAAAGACCTCTTATAAAATAGCTGGTTTTGACTTCACTTTCAAAATTTTTGACATTGGGCAACTTTACTTGTAATAATCAGGTTATAAAAAACAAAAACAACAGACATTGATTTACTATAGAATTGGTATAGCGAGGCCAGTTTTTTTTTTTTTTAATTTTCTGCGTAATGGGTCTTTTACATGCATATAAAGCAGCTATTTTTTAAGGAATAGTGTTAAAAATATAACTTCTCGACGAAATTACACTAAGTTATTTAATGTTATTCAGAACATTTTGCATGGTCAATTATATTGTTATCAGTGGAGATTTAAAACAACTAAGAAATTCTTGTTGTTTTTAAATAGATGTTTTTTTGTTAAATTGTACCTAATATTGAGATGTAACGATAAAAACGATCGAAAGTTTTTTTTTTTAATTTAAAAACACACAGAAAACTGAACAATTTTTTTATGTTAATAATAATATTAATTGTTCTCTAAAAATATACATTATCTAACCGATAAGTTTGAATAGCAGTAATAATCAACTTTGTCATTGCATTACAAACGTATTTCAATGACGATATAGTATTTTTTGCACTGAAATGGAGAGGTTTCGAAATTTTCTTTTTTCATTGCTTGTTAAAGTACTAAGCAAATGTTGCAGATATTAATTTCGTAAAACTCAAAGATTCATGACACTCGATACGCGCTACTAAGTTGATCAGTCCCAGTATAAAAGCAACGCCTATGCTATACTGTATTATAGATACCGCTTTTTGCATCCAGCGGCTCCATAGATCCCCGGAGTAGAAAATGTGATGTAATGGCATTTACCCTAATGCTTTATTACGGAGCTGCCAGGAAATATCACGCTTCAATGCAAAATTCACTCGACTTGACTTCGCAGCATCGCGATGTAGCTATCTCTTTCTGCGAACATCTCTCTCGATCTTTCATTTAAACTAGAACATGTTGGAAATTTAAAATTATTGTTTCATTAATTAGATATACAAGTTTTGTTTGTATTTCAGAAGTGTACATATTATAATCGTTTTCATATACAGAGACAAGCTGGAAGTTGATAATTTATTTTTATTGATTAAAATTTTGGAATGCATTTTTATAAAGCAAGAATACATTAAATTTTATATAATTTTGAATGGTGACAATGAATTAGTATAAACTTGACGATAGATTTAGAGGGAAAATATTGCAATTAGAAGAGATAAGAGACTTTCAATAAAACCAAATAATAAGAGTTGAAAGTTTGCGGTGTTGGCTTGTAAACTCGAATGAAACGCGTCTCCTATTCTAAAATCTATTACAATACCGTTATTGGGTGTAAATAAATAATTAAAATAGGAACGGTTTGTTTTTAAATAAATCATACAAATAAAATACATGGACGCAACGCTGGTGATGATGGATATGAAACAAATTCCTTATGGAAAATGTATAAATATTATCATTTTCCAGTTGATAAAACAGAGACCGCTATGCTATGTAAAATAACGACGAAGCAGAAGCCTGTTTTACCGCCCGCCGTTTCAAATAAGCAAGCATTGAACTAAAAACAAATGCTGTCAGACAAGTGAAAGATAAGAAAGATGCAGCAGTGTTCTATATAAGCGCTTCACCATATAACGAATGTTCTGTGAAATGTTAACTTTAAAAAAAAATAATAACAATGAATCCCCGATACTCTCAAGAGAATAGGATGAAACATTCAAATATAGTCTCCAAAAGCTATGAAAGTTGACCAAGGAGAATTGAATATGGAATAAGCTCCAGATAGAAAAGGGGCATGTAGAACTTTTCGAACTGTCCGCTACAATGGTCACTTCCGTGGCACACTTTCATACAGTTCCGTGACATTTTAACAATAAAATTTTGAGGGGAAGCAGTAAATATATATATACACATCAGAAACAAAATAAAATTCAATATAAAACAAAATAGTGTTTTCAGTATGCAGCAAATTTTGAAGTCAGTAATCCCAGTAGAATTTTTAATTGTCAGATTTTAATTAAGTTAAAGAAGCGTCATTCGTCGTGACAAAAAAATCATTTTTACTGTATTAATTTGATCTTGCTGTTACAAGATTTTAATTTTATTAATATCTTCATCCCCTATATTATTATTAAACGAGCTAATCTTGTATCTACCTATGTACCTACCTATACGTCCCTAAATATTTTCTCGAAAACGGCCCTAACGATTTGGATGAAATTTACTGAATCGTTTTAGCTAGGTCTCGTCTCTCGAAAAAATCGTTTTTTTACAAATTTTATCATTATAAAAATCAATTTTTTGACGTATGAAAATACTTAAATGTTGTAAGTAGATTTTGGAATTTTATACAAACAATGAAACAATTGTTTTCAAAATATTATGACAGTTAATCTTTAATTACTATCCAAGTGAGACTATAAAATATCAGTATTTTATTTAACTTTCCGAGCAAAGCTCGGTCACCCAGAGGTACTTAAGTGTTGAAACAAGGTAAATTGAAAAATAATGTGTAAAAATTGATTACAAATTCGTTTATTAATATTACACAATATGTAGTAGTAGTAGTAAATTTCTTTTTTTGTTCAACTAAAATTTTATCATTAAAAAAAGTCGATAAAATTGTTGAGAATAGCTACAGCTCAGTCTCACAGTATAATAGAACTAGTGTTAAACGATTTCAATTGGTCAACGCTCGTAGGAGATCCTGTAAAATAATACAAAGTTACATTAGCGCAACAACAAAGATGAACATATGCTATATTTAGTGCGTTTAAATGGGAACGAACGACAATGTTGTTGATGGGATTGGGGAAATGAAAATAGTAGTGGAAAGTTGTTTTCCATCAGACACAAGCTATTAGCTGTTGTGTTCCTGAAAAGCAGACGCGAGTCTAGAGTGTAGAGAAAAATAAGATAAAAACATTCTGAAAGTACCATTTATACTTAAATAACATCCATTACGGTGGCTCAGTTCATCTACTATACCTAATATGTATATATAATATTATATAAAATTGCTACTAACTTTATATTCTTTTAAGAATAGCTAAAAACTAAAAAGCAAATATATTATCTCGTTAATTTTTTCAAATGAAGATCAAAATATAATTTTTGTACACCGAATACTTTTCAGAATGAGTAAACATTGTCAATTTCTTAAAGTTTGGATATATTTAAGAATAATAAATCATACTTTCAAAATCTACGTTTTTAGCTTTTCTTCCGGTTTCGTTATTTGTAATAAATAAGTTGCATCCACATTCTTTAGCAATAGGTACTTACTTCTCACTTTTTTAAATGAGAAAACAAACAAGCTGGTGGAAAACTGGCCACAAATGCACAGAAAGTCATAACGGTACGTAATTTCGACCAATTAAAAATTGAAAACCTAAAACTTACATTCAATTCGTTGTTATCATATTTTATCAAAACATACTGCGTAATAGACGCAGTATTACCTTGATAACTGATAATGTACTTTTTTTACATAAATAAGAAATGCGATAGGTAAATAATACGTATAAAAAACACCATGCTTTGAAATAGACAGATAGGTGTCAAAATGTTAATTACTTTTAATAAAGATGGAATGATCGAGAATAATTTACGGACACTTTTTCTCTTTAAGTAGTTTTTTTTCCTGCAACTTATATGTCAAAACGAATAAATTATCATATATAACGATAAAATAAAATGGTTTATAATTGCAAACAAATCGTAGGTACATTCTAATCAGTCTGACAGGTAATTCTAATGCAGTTTTCTACTTGGATAAATCTATTAAAACCAGCTTTCACTTAATGCACGCGCGCGCTGCATTTTTTCTTTAGTACTTTAATAAATTACTAGAACTTCCACACTCTGGAAAAAATATTTCAATCTAACCCACGCTAATCGTTGTGACATTGACACTAGAACATTTTTTGGAGGAAGATCCAATATAGAGCATATACCCAAAACAATATTACTAAAAGGGTGACTCAACTATATAAGTTATCTGGCCAGTGCATATTAAATATTAAAGCTTAGATTGTCATTGACATCGCAAATTATTCAAGAGCAGAAGTTGGATTCGAACCCACAACAGTCTGATCCACAGACTAGCATGCTGACCATTAAAGCATCATGCTCACTAGAATATAATAAAATGATTCTGTGAAAAAGAGCTCTTATACGTTATTCAGTAGAATACAAGAATCTTGTTCGTCTATACATATTATTATTGTTCAAAAAATAAAATTAGTTATCGCTGATCAAATACTTCTGTAAAATCTAACTTTAATAACAATTGATATGAACAGACTGAATGAACCACCAGGATAGTTATAGACATTTTAAATAAAAAAAATTAGTATCACTATTGAATAAAATAAAGAGGCAGATAATTATTTCAACGAAACCTAAATCATCTAGTAGCTTAAATTATGTTTTAACGTACTAATGAACAAAGATTTCTCGAAATTATTAAATACTTTTTGCCTTAAAAGAATTTCAAGCTTATAATTTTCTAAATGGGAACATATAATTAACATTAATTTTCAATTATTTGACGCGTGATTCATTACATTTTTTGTCGTCTAGTGTATGATTTACAGAAAAATAATACAGACAAATCAAGTACGTAATAGACGGTTTTAGTTTACTCTGTGATTAATATTCACACGAATCTTCCTAGCCGTCAATGAATTAATAATAATAAAATATTTTCGTCAATTTTATAAGAAAAGAATAAAATAAAAAGATACAAAAACCAATACACGCACATTTAAGCATCATGCCATAAGGTCAAATTTGCATGCAATCTATAAATATGATTGACGAACAACGCAGAACAACTTTTCCAAATAATCTAAAAGGCTTATGGGCGTCTTCGTATAAAGAACAGAATGATACATCTTATAATCAAATGCTTTTAAAGTTCTTTCTTAACTGTATGCTAATATGTTGTAATTGTTGTAAACAATCCTGCAGCTGCAAGCAGGAATTACAAGCCAGTTTCCTGGTGTTAAGAGTCGTTTACGCAGAATCTGTTTGACATGACGATCTCCCTTAGGCTATCTGATCTTTTCTTCTGACCAACAAAACTAGTAATACAAGATATCTTTACAAAATAATATAAAAGTTGGTAAATTACATACTATTATTGGGTTGGACAATATTAGCTGCATGATTTTCAGTAAATCGGAGTTTTTTAATTTGATAGTGATAATACCAAACGGTAATTGAAGAATATTTTAATCCATCGAATGATGTTCTTCTATTAACCCTATACTACTAACATTTTGATTCTTTTACGGACTAAAACCGTAAAAAGTATCCAATAACTACTATTTTGAATTTAGTCATTTCTTACTACATTTACCATATTCATCCAGTATCCAGTGCGCCAATTATTAGTTTTTTTATACCTTTTTGGTTTTGCACTTTTTGTATATTCAGTCACTATCTAAAACTGTAAAATAATGCTGACTAATTATAATAAAACTTTACATTCACATGTATAAGATTATTAAGATTAAGACACACAACTATAATTACCTTTTTTTCGGCAAACTTCATTTTATGAAATGATAAAAAGAATGCCTGTTCGCATAATATAGTTAACTATTTTTTTGTAAGTAAAATTTCAAGAAAACAGATAAATAGTTCTAAAATCATAATCATTTCTATGTCTGACTTAAAATTATATTATTATATTGAAAATTTTCATTAAAAAAATAAGTTGAGAGAAACAAAAGCAGTAGCAGAAATGACATTTGAATGCAACCGAAAACCATGAAGGCAACATCAGAAAGAAATAACCAGTTTGCAAGAAGATAAGTAGCAAGTCATGTGAGAAGAGCAGATCGCGGTAGTGTTGATTAGAGAGATGAAAAGAGCGCGTGATATGTACAAAATAAGAGAAGAGAAAGAAAATAGGTATAGTTGAAAATTATATTATATATATAAACAAACACCATGTGCATTATAAATACATACTTTAAGTGGAATAGCGTGTACGTATGATGATATTAATTTTTGTTGTATGACTCCTCTATTCCCTTGCATTATGAATATTCCAACCGGTTTCATTCAATAACTGTGTACCATGACCTGACTCGAAACAAGATTTGCATTCAATTATTACAAAAAGAAGCCAAAAGAAAAGTGGAGGTGAATGAGTTACATCAAAAGAAACTACCAAAAACACGGTTTTATAGAAGATAGCGGTAGAGACCACCATGATCTGTGGATAGCAGAAGTTGAGAGGAACGTTCAAACTTATGGGCGTATAATGTTGAAAATGAAGTGAAGTCGAAGAAATGACGTAAAGTAAAAAATTAACATTTATCGAGGTATTAGCATTTGGTCAAAAACGATACAATACATTTCAAATTACTTGAAGCATAATTAAATCATCGCTTAGAAAAACAAAAGAAGAAAGAATACAACCATGAAATAAAAAGCGTTTTTTTAGCAAATTCCGACTATAGTTTTTTTTTTCAAATTATTTTGGAGATTTACTTTGAAGTGTTGGTTTTGTAGCTGTTGACGGATTTAGGCTTAGGCCCGTGAGGCCCGAATCTACGACGGCATAATTTGAGAGGCGGCGAAATCTGAGTGGTGACTATGTAATTTTAAAGGTGACCAAAATTTGGATGGCGATAAAAATTCAAAAATAATTGAATGAGCTTTCTGTCGACTTTATTGTTTTTTTTCTCACTGCTTACGATTCAGAAATATTAATAATTCAAGACTATCATTACTATGTTAAAAAAACGTATTCAATCACTAAATATCAAAGAAAAATTATTTGAAGTCGGCATATCAGTATCAGAGCGGGTCTTACAACCAAATCTGCCCCTGCTTGTGGCGTGTGTTTTACGTTATGAATCGATCGCAATGATTCATTTTTCAACCAGAACACGAGTTTCAGAGATTTGCAATACTTAAAATAATTTCAACATTTTCAACTGCCAATAATAATTGACTTTAACGGTCTGCATTGTAATAACGAATCGTTATGATACAGTAAAGATGAAACAAATGGATGAACGAGGTACATACAGCTAAGTGGCCGTTATTTACTTTACAAATGTGAATTCGAGATATCAAGAAGATGTATTCTAAGCAAGTACTTTCATCATTACCTTTATCTAAGTGTCGGGCATGATTTTAGTGATTTGTTGCGTACTTACAATGAATACGGTATTCACCGGAACTTATCTATTATTTCACACCATATGAAGCCCGTTTTACACAAATAGAAATCAATTTAGATTACACTTTTCATGATTAAAAATGTTGAAATTGCGAAAATTAATTAAAAAAATAAATCAGCTATTGGACTGAATTATATACTTTATTGTTTCTGGTTGGGTTTTTTATAAAATTAGTTGAATTAGTTGAAAAATGGTAGATTTTAGAAATAAGATTGATAAATAAATTAAATGATGAGTTAATATAGTAGTTACGGAAATACTAAACCGCAATATTTATAAATGAAGAGAATGAGATTAAAATCAGAGTTATAAAAACAATATAATTACAATTTGCAGTAATTAACACACCATGAAACTATACGCATACAGTCTTGTACTATGGAATTTAATTTTTTGCTGAAACTTAGAGAAAAATGCTCAGACACGTCGATTTTATATTTTTATTTTTATCATGTCATTTGGTCTTTTTCTTCAACTTTTATCGAAAAATTCGTAAAGGAAATTTTCCTTAATTTCAAAAAGTGACATGCTGAAGAAGGAGTTTCAAAGATATTTCATCTCAAAGTAAAAAAAAAAAAAAATAAAATCGAGGCGAGGAATGTTATTAAAGTATATGCCAATTTAGAAAACACAATCAAGTGAGGTTCTCAAATTGCCTTTCGTAGGCTTTCTGGAAAAACGTAAGCCTATTTTGGATATAAATAGATGAGTTGTAATCATAAATATATTATGTATTTATATCGAACCTTTCACAAAAAAAGTTGTTCTATGAGGAATAATAATATCTAGTATGGTTTCTTGTGTCATAATGTACATCTTTCTCATTCTTTTTTGTAAAAATAATCCAATGCATGTATGTGTCTGAAAACTTCGAAGATATGAATGCCTTATAAAATAATAATTTCATTTTTAGGATCTGCACCCAAAGAGTTTGCCTTCTACACAGAGCCCAATTGTTATAGTAACTCTGTCCATCTTATACATGTCGTTCTTCATATAATGCAGTCGTTATTGAATTTGATATTGATAAGTTTGAGTCGAACTCATGTTTTTAATAATATTAACAAAACTTTTGATAAATCAGAGCCCTTTGGCATGTTCCGTGTAAACATAATAATATTTCTTATTAGAAACTGTCGTAATTTTCTAAAATATTATGTAAATTGAAATTAAAATTAAAGCTAGACGTATCAATACAAACGTTCAATAGTTAAGTTTATATCAACGTGCGATACAAACAAATTAAAATGGTATAACTCACAAATGAGCTAAAGTGATTGAAAAAAAAGAAGAGTTAGTTGTTTCATCTGTTGCAGAGTTGAGATAGTGTTTCTCGCCAGTGTTAAGCCAGCACTCAGCTAACGAGTTGTTCTGCTGGGCAGCGTGTGTCGGGAATGCAGATCTCTGCATTGCCGACATTATAATAAAAACCAGTCCATCCGTGTTAATGTTCTTATTTTTGTAACTCTCTCCTCTCTTGCGCCGCCAATATTCACAACTGACTATACTTCATTTTTGCGATAATTACGGTGTAACCATAAGAGGTAAAACCACTTGCGAGCTTGGCGCGGGCGGAAATGACGGAAATATAAGACGTCACTAAAAATGGTGATTGGGCACTCGTCAAATATGTGCACCATGCAGTCATTTGATTAATTATTGATCTAACGCTAAAATAATGTTCTCTGACAATTAATAACATGAACCATTTAAAATGTCTGACACCTCGAATATGTTCGACATATTCGAGGTGTCAGACATTTTAAATGGTAGGTACATGTTATTTGTCAAAGAACATTATTTTAGCGTTTTGGTTGAAGTTTTTAAGCTATCCAATTAAAAAAACAAACAGTATCTATAAATTTTTACATGTCGTCAAAATGACATGTTTCGGAAAACTAGATCAAAAAAAGTCATAGAGAAAATAGGTGTCAGACTAGGCCTAATGAAGCTATATACAAAGTTTGGGGAGAGTATGTGTCAGTAAAATTTTTGCCGATGCCGATGGGCACTCTGACTAAATTCAGTTCTCATTGAACGAAGTATAGGATAGCCGTAAAGTTCGTATAGCAAGGTTGCACCTTCTAATTAATCCTCACTAGTTCTTCTCAAAGCGCGGCATATTTCAGTGTCTCAGCCAGTATAAAGGCGTCTCCATATTATGTGTTCGGCCTTACGTATGTGCTCATATGTATTTAGTCTTCCTCCCTGATCGGTTGATTATAACTTATTTAATTTCGTCTGTTTATTATTAGATTTTAAACTGATAAACAAAAGAATATTATATTTGCTTTATGTAGATTGTCGAATTTAACTAACACTTTACAATTGATTAAAGTTAATTACAGCAATGCGTTTTCAGGAATCTTAGTTCTTACATAAATTTCAAAAATCAAAATGGAAATATTAGTCATGGAAATTGTAATTTCAGATGGCAAGTACCAACATATACTTATAATTCAATGAAATCTGCCATATATTTTGAAAAGAAACAAAATTGTTTTGGCACTATTGTAATATAATAGATTGAGAAAGAAAATATATATCATATAATGTTTGGATTGGCAAAATAGTCATAGAAGATCCACTTCTACGGTTTGGTTTTAAGCGCGTACTCCCTTTTTTTATTTTGAAGTAAAATTGATAATATAAAAACATGTTAGTGAAGCATATAATATTTGTAATGAGTGCGAAGCTGATAATATAATCAATTTTGCGGAAATTAATATGCCAACATACTTCGTTTCAATTATATAAATGGAAAACGTGGCATTTTAATTTAATTACATTTTTAAGTAGCGTGAGGAAAACACTTCGAAAATTAATTATAAAAATTATTTCAGTGTTTCATAAATTCATATACATGGTTTAGATAAAATGTCATTGTCAAAGTAAAGGTTCACCCAGACGTCTATGAAATTGGTCAACGTCTTTATTAACTTATAAATTATTGTTTCAAAATATTCAAGGCAACTAAAATTACAAATTTATATGGAATGGCAAATACACTTTCAGAATTGTAGATTTTGATATCGATATTTGAAAAACTCCTCAATTAGGTACGTGTATGAGAACTTGCATTTCGTAGTAAAAAATCCTCGAAATACATTTCGTCTCATTAACTTTTTACTTCGAACAGACCATTTTTATTTATATTTGCTATTTTCCATAACACTGCTGCCATCAGTGTATTTAAAAGGTAACCGCTAACACTCATCATATTTTTGTGCACTTTTTTAACACTTGCTGAATTTGAACGAGATAATTAATAACAAAAATATTAGGAGCACTGTGGTTTGAATCTAATAAAAAATAGAGAATAGTTACTTCTTATAGTTTAGTGTATTGCTGAAGATGAGAGCATAGCTCTCGAAATGTACATCCACTAATAAACTTGTTGTGGTAAGAAGTAACTATTCTCTATTTTTTATGAGATAATTAATGTATTTTGATTTGATATTAAAATAAATGATGGTGGGCAAAAGTTCCTGGCAAAAATATCCTGTTTCGAAAAGAACAACAAACTCATTGTTCATTAAAATTATTTTAGTTTGTCGTGGTCGTTTTCTTAAACAGAAATTGAAATAAAATTTAAAAACAAATGTGATATTTCGTTTTACGAGAAATAAACGGTAAATTTAAGATAAATAATTGTTGACTACTATGCGAAAACATATTAACAACTTTTCAAAGATAAGTGGACATAAAATGCATGTTTTAATAGTGTGTATATAAGAAAAACATTTAAATGTTCGCAAAGTAATGAAAATAGAAAATAATTATTGTTAGTGCTACTGCAAAGTACTACATGAGATCTGTAAATGGTTTTAGACATTTAATATCAACAGTTTAAGTCATTGCAAACATTTTATTTTATTTTTAAATTATTTAAATAACATTTTATGATATTATGTGAGACTGTTTTTTTTTAATCAGTATAATCAGTTAGTAAATATTTCCTTTCCCTTTTTTCTGAATCACATTATGTTGACAAACGCACTGAAAACAATTGTGTTGACTGAATCTTATGGCCGATTTCTGAATCTATTTTCATTACACTTTAGTATAGCTATGTTTAAGTACTGGTCCATAACCTCATTATTATTAATAAATTATGTTTTATTATACAGAATATTTGTACAAATTGTAATATGCTCGCCTAAATCTTATTGTGTAAGAAAACGTCTTTTACGGTCGTTATTTTTTTTTTTTTAATATACGTCTTATTGACATTTACACCGATTAGTATAATATTTAGCCAAGTTATGTCGTCAATAATAATATCGTACTTAATATTTGCACTGGACTCTACTCATTAGAATAGCTTTGCGGCAAGGTCGGAAAGTGAGAATAAGTAATCACAATTTTCTGTCCTTTTCTGCTATACCGTTGTTATAGTGTTCCGTCTCAACGTCATTCATGGATTCTTGTTTTGCTGTGTGTCGTCATTATACCGCTATAGACGGGAGTCGGAATACGTCAGATCAGGCGCCAAAGCTTAAAAATATGATTTTATTCTGCTTGATCCTTATTATGTATCTAAAACTTCATCTCAGTCAAATATAAATGACTGAATTATATCAGGAACGTGAATTTTAAATTATTTAGCGGGCTGCGCCCATTATAATGCAACGATTTTTAATGAAATTGGACTTTTTCTGTCGATTTAAAAAATAATAACATTGACAGCGAAAAGGTTATAGTTATGCTAATCTTGTATATTTATACATCGCGGGCCTTTGTTATTTTATGGGAAAGATAAATAATAATAAACAAAAGGCAAACACCTGATGTGAAGTTAAGATGAAATGCACATTGGGAATTGAATAAAATGCTCTCAGCTGCATTGTGTTTTCTTTGAGTAACTCTACTGTATCCAAATTTGAGCAATATAAATTGTATTATCTTGATTAAAAGTTTGCATACATACTTCGGAATTATTTTAATTAATTAGTTTTTATAATACAATATCGATTCGTGTAATTCCCCATTTTTATGTCCCGCTTTGATGCTACAGTTTTCAGAAAGATACGTTATTCATTCATTTTGGTCTTAACTTAGTATTTTACTGACGCGCAACGGTTAAAAAAAGGACATAAAAATGCATTTCAATACATTCAAACTAACGATTTTATGTCTACTCAGTCAGGTGCTACACGTAAAATTTTTTATTTGAATGTGTCGAAAAGTTATCATTTTTATATCCATCCTTAGCTCACCGCAATGTCGTAATGATTTCTTTTTCTTTTGAATAAATACAATTCACAAATAATTAAAACTTGGCGCCTAGTATTTTTTTATCAATTGATGAAACTTTGTTTTGCTGCAGATTCTTTCTCGTTTACTTATTGAAATTACGCATTTTTTTAAATATACATAAATTATTTATTGCTTATATATTCTCAGAATAGAATCTGGAAACTGAGGTCTTATAATAGAGGAGCCATGGAAATGTCATATATTATCGTGCGGTTATTATCAAGCTGTTATTTTTCCAAAAAGTCATTTTGATGGAATTATTTCTTCAGCATATTTATAAAGTATAACATTTTTCGGCCTACATATTTTTTATTTATATTTTTTTGTTAACAACTTTTTTTGTTCAAATGACAAATTGTAAAAATAGTTATAATTATCCACGGTGTGTTTTACTTAAATGCTTGTAGCATTGTCAGATTATTTGTGTTATTTCGCGATTGCTTCTTTTTTTTTATCTCATTCTTATTTTACTAAAATACAAGTTTTGCATATATTAAAATAATTTTAATATATGCAAAACTTGAGCGAAATAATTATTATTTCGCTCATTTAAAATATGAGGCAGTATATGATAATTAGTTTTTTTTATCAAGGTAAATGACCGTAACAAATTTGATTTTAATTAAATATTTTGTTCAAAGCGTACCTCTGACCATATTATATAATCTTACAATCAGAATATCTAACTACCATGAGCATTCGCTAGCTTGTAGTACCCGCATTTTAATAAGTCTTTATTTTTTGTTAATGAAAATGAAAATGGTGTGTATGTAAATCAATAATAGAATAGATAGTGAAAATGTTTCGGAAATATAGAGTTTGTGTATTTGAAACTTGTTTTTTTTATGAAGCTGTTACAATTCTTTTAAAATTAAAGGTAAGCTTCTCCTGTATAAAAAAAACCCCTTTGCACTCCAGGAGTGCCAGCGGAAGTAAAAACTTGAATATTAACGTCTTACGAATTTTCGATCAAAATGGTTTGTATCATAGATTGCATTTTTATGTACGATATTTCAACGCTAGATGTCTAACGTTCTATAAATAAAAGTTTTCGCCTTACGCATTTTCGATAAGGATACGTGACCCTGACGATCTGACGCGAGTTTAACATTTTTTACCCATCACAAAAAAAAAGTGTACAACGCCGCTAAAGAAGTTTTCACTTCAAAAATGTAAAAAAAACGAATATGAAAACGTTATTTTATGTATTCGAAATACAGAAAATTTTAAACTCAAATAAATGACGTATTAAAATATATATTGTTGCATCGTTTGGTCGGTTCACTTGTTACTCAGTTCAACTTTAAATGTGAACAACGTGTCCCATAATATGAGAGGAGCGCTGAACAAATAGGACGAACTGCCAACTAATAAAATGTAATTCTTTTGTTTCAGATTCAATCGGTAAGTGGGTGGAACAATCGTATCAGTACTGGCATGCTGTAAAACAATACTAACAATACACTGATTATTCAACAAACTTTCGGTAATGTAGAAACTTTTTTAATTATTCAGGATTCACATACATAATAATTAATTAGTATTAATATAACCGAATAAAATAAGTTTACCTGTTTCTATTGTATTAGGTTTTACTATATAGGTTATTAACTTATTATTTTAACACTCTGAATTGTAATCATATTTTATATTATTATTGCCTGTTTTTGTAATGTAAAATGTCAGTTTTTTTAATGAATAAATATCGAAAAAGTGGGAAAAATAACGCAAAATTTTATTTATTGCTTTGTAAGATAGAAGGTGGTATTTTGAAGGGAATATTCCGGTAATCAAATATATAACCGCGAAGTGTTCTAGTATCATATGATTTAAGTTATTTTATCGGGAGCCAACAGCGCAACAGTTCATTACGGAATTTGATAGGAACAGGTCCTCTTCAATTAAATCACAAAAAAATACCGTTTGAGAAAAAAACATTTTGATATTATGTTGTACTTTAACCTGGTTTTTAAAGGATATTGATAAGATATTTTGCCATTCAAACACAGGGGATTGTGGATTATACATGCTCGATAGCTTAGGTTATTTTATTTTACACATTTACTATCAATAATAATTATTTTCAATCATTATAAATTCGTTATGTATGCACTTATGCAGTAGTCTATTATGGAATTTCTGATTTTTTATTTTTTTTACTGATTATTTGACAAAGTCATAATAAATTATCGAATTTGACATCAAGCTATCTTTTATATAAACGCCTGCGATTATTTAAAATTTTTAGTTTTAGACATAGTTTACCCTTTAGACTATGATTAGATCAATGGATCACTGAGTTTAAACTCGCAGTATATATTATAGAATTGGGGAATCGCATTGGGAACGTTGTCTTTATGGAGTGCTTATAATTTTTTAGGGTATTAATTGACGACTATTTTTTAAATTAACTACACATAAATAAGAACCAGCAGCACTTTCACACAATTTGACACGGCTGCTTTGTTTTGAACATCTTGTAAGATGAAAAAAGTATCATTGCAAAAATTTTCTATTCATTTCACGTTTCTATGCGGAAAAAAGTGACCAGCGGTCACTAGATCAAAAAGATAAGCGTCAGACGTGAACACTTATGTCTCTAGTGCGTTCGGTGAATAGCAATCAGTATTTGGATTATATAACAATATATATGGATGTATAGATAGCTATGTACTGGATATAAATAAATATATTTTGTGTGATGTTACGAATATCAAAATTTCATTATCTACCTGTAACAGAATGGCTCCATTTGCTAACTTATGCCATTTGAGGGTATGTTTTAAATTGAATTTAATGATTCATCGTATTTTATTTATTCTGTAAAGTAAAACATATTATATTATATATAGATATATATGGGTTGCAGTGTCTCATGAATGCACAAAATCGTATAAGTTACGGGGAATATATGTTTTGAAAGAAAACTTATTTGTATTGTAATCACACAAATTTATATTTTATTTGATTGCATTTTCTGGTAAATTAGCAAAGTAAATAGTAAAGATAATTTATATGTTTCCGGAATAAATTTTTATTGAGGCATATGTTCTGAATTACTGAAATACGTTCTCGAATAAAGATTAAATGTTTTTTATATTTTTGCAAATCAACAATTCCGAGGAAAATATGTTAGTATTTATTATATACTTAATCGTCAGTATATAATAATGAGTTGATATCTATCCTTAACACTTTAACACTGCAGGTTTTCACTTCTAATTACTGTAATATTTTTATTCTTAACCCGGGCGTAGTCGGATTAGTTACCTACCAAATTAAATTAAAATTAATTACTTAATAAAACTTACTATTTGGCATATACTTCTGTTTAAATATCTATATAAAAACGTAACGTATTGTCAGGACAGATCGGTATTCCCTCTTCTGCCGCGACTGTGATATATGTTACAGGTAAACCGTGAAACACCCAGTGACCCAGTAGGAAGTCATTCGACTTCTGACACAAGACGTGCAGTGTACAAGTGCTCTTTGCCGGAAACTTTTTTCGATTTTCTCGAATACCGAGATAAAATATTTGGGATATATAAATTAAAAAATTTCCCGAAACAAGGTGACAATGACAATAATTTTAATGACTAAAATGAATCCATGTATAGGTCAATTGTTGAAACTATATTCTTGTAGGTATATTCTTTTGTTTGCTTTATTTTTTGTACGTACTATTACGAAACTTGAATTACCACTTACACAATAGTGTAAAGTTTGCAGTACATGTTCTGTGATTTAAATTAGTTTTTGTTTAATTAATCAGGACTCTCATCATTAAGTAAAAATACACGCTATATTAAACACATGCATGCAGTGCTATAATGTTATGTTTGTGTAAAGGATGTAGTAAAAAGATTAACCCGCTAAGAAATATGAGGGAAACGACACGTATATATAAATTTTACAACCGACGGGATGCGCTATGCGCACTATATGACTACACCATAATCATAATTGTCACCGTAATTCACCCTGACCTGCACACTATTGTGTGACGTCACAAACACACACACACACAACCCTTCTCGCTATATTATGCGAGTGTGGGCCTGGCCGTGTGTACTGTGTAGTGATGTCATCTATCAGCTGAACGCAGTATATTATATAAACGCGTTTTGTAATTTCACAGTGTTTTTCAACAATTTTTATGTGTTTTGTCCGTAATGCGGTGTAGGCCGGTGTCTATAGAGCGGCAACATTTTTGGGGACAATTTGGAGGATGCGAATTTTAAAATATGTATTTTGCTCATAATGTTATCGACATCTAACAGGCGGGCTGAAAAGTTCGTAGGCTAGAATAGAATTTTTTTTTTTTATAGAATTGATTTTATTATTCAATATAGTTCCCTTCGAGAGTGATACAACGATTATAGCGGTCATACAATTTTCGACACCATTTGTCTTTCGGCGATTACCTCTTCATCGGCGCGAAATTTCTGTCCAGCGACAGATGATGGAGCCATGTTTCATCCATCGTCACATGTCGACGCAAAAATTCGGATCTATTACGATTAAACCGCTCCAAACACTGCTTAGAATCATCGATATTTTTGCACTTACTCCTTATAAATTAGCTGATATTCCTATTTGCAAAGTTTTTGACAGTTCAATTGTGAGTAAGTTCACGTATGATTAATAAGCTGCGTTGGATTTTCATACAGTTACTATGAAAATGATTTAATTTTCGCACTAGTGCGAAATGGGTCATTTTACTACCGGTATACAGGCATAAAAAGCAGCTATTTTATAGAGGGGTGTGCAAAAAATACATTATTTAACAATTTGCAGAGTTCGAAATGTAAATGAATAAAATTTTACTTGGTAATGTCGATTGCACAGTTCTCCTCGGATTTAACTGTCAACGGATATTAGTAAATTTGTACAAATGAATCAAAATATTAAGTACCGCTGGTGTAACCATTATACGCATGTATGTAGTAACCATATGATCATCATCATGATATACATAATATAAAAGAAAAGCGCGTAATATAAAATTGTATATCATCATAAAATGATGATCACACAAACACACATACACAAACGGCGTGGCTTTCATTCATATAATCTCAAACGATCAGTCATGTCGCGGAAAGAGACAGAAGATACGCGTTCTTTATTAAACCACTATTGCTGTTTCTCTTGGTTATGTGACAAATTGACAACGTTTAAGGTTGAATGAATGCTTGTCTCTTTCTAACACGTACAGTCTGTGTATGTCACTCAATAAATTTCACTTGTCATAAAATTTTGCTCGCTTATCTGTTTTATAGAGACATTTTATGATGGATTTTATTTATAGTTTAGTGTGTGAAAAGAATAGCATATGCCGGCCTGGTGGTTTTTGGCTGAAATAAAATCAATTTAATTGAGAATGAAAAATTGGGATTTAACAAATGCACCCAGTGGATTTTCATAGTAGTGAATATGATTCACTACTATGAAAATCCACTGGGTGCATTTATAGCGCTATGGTGTTCTGAATGGTCAACTTTAAAATAAACACCGCTGTTAAATTTCCGTTTCACTTTAACTTATGTGATGACTGGCCGTTACCAGCGGCTTCGCACGCGATTGAGACGAAACACGGTACATTCACATTATTTGGAATAGTTATTCCTTTCTCGACGTAAATCCCCTTAAAAAATTTCAAAATTGATGACATTCACGTGACAAACCTTGAAAATGGCACCCATGTTTATGTTTAGACAATTTGCCTCTTTTCTCCCTCTGAAGGGGTTGCTTTTAAAAACGCGTGTTTATTTAGTTGTTGACTGGAGTAATCCTGCAGTGCATTTCCGAATTGATGCATTTATCTGATTTGATTTCTCTATGCAAATTTTGAACCCCCATTAAACCCTTTTAGGAGTTAAATTTCAAAAATCTATTCTTAGCGGATGCCAATGTCATAATAACTATCTGTGTGCCAAATATCAGCCCTATCCGTCCAGTGGTTTGAGCTGACAGTTAGTCACGGTTTCCTTTTATATATTTAGATTAGAGATTAGCAGGTTGTAAATTCTTACATTGATCATGCAGCACCATTTAGCTTTGAATATTGCACTGAAACACTTTTTCGTTGATTATAGATAAGGCATTTGCTTATGAGAACGTAATATTTTTTTTAGAACAAAATAGAAACATATAAAATCGGATAATTAATGCATTTTTGCGACGTTCTTCACACAAAAAGATGTTTTGTTTTTAGTTCCAACTTATTTTTAAGGCTTGACAAAAAAAATTGGAGAGAAATTGCAGGTTATTGAAGTTGTGCCATCGGATATTAGATGTAATTTTTCAAGATTTGCGTAGTAGTACCGGTACATTCGGCATTTTTGTGTTCATCTCAAAAAACTAAACAATTCTTAATCCGGGGAAAAATTTGTTATAAGGTATAAAATTGTACCGTTAATTTATACATAATATGCCAAAAATGCTTGATTGGTATATAAATTCATTTAATTTTTATAGGTTTCAAACGTAGGTATTTAGACAGAACTGATTTAGAAAATGATTGGTTTACGGACGATAGTTTTACGTGATAACGTATTCCGTAATACATAACCTAAATTTTAGTAGCTGTCAAACTTGGGCCGAAGCATACTGCGCTCTCCTCGCTTGCACGCACAGGGTCAGGCGGAACGTTAGGAACGTTACACTTTTTCGTGCGTGCAGCTGGTGTTTCATCAATTTATAAGACGTTATCAAGTCAAAAATAGTACTTAAGGAAGATATGACATATCCTATATTTTCGTTAAGATGTGTGAAGAGTAAAATATTGCAGATACGAAAACACAATATTCTCGACGGAGTAATAGGACATCGCAAGCAAGTTTACGGGACGCGTAGAACAATGTGCACGCATTGCTGTGCGGTGCTATGTTGTGGCTGAACTCTGTAAAGCTGAGGTAATACTGTGTATACGCGACGCGTATGGGGAAAACTAAGCCGCAAGTCTCTGGCATTTGTAAAAGCTTTCTCTGTGTGACTAAGAGATACGCTACCATAAAAGAAAGCTCTTGTAGAAGTCACCATTCTTCAGTCTATTTTTAAGAAAGGTTATTGTTAGGTATAGATAAATAAAAACTAAAAGTTTAAAAAACTAATTCCGATTATAAAAAAGTAGAGAAAAAACTTGTGATATAAAAAGTTATGGGTAAAAAGATGTTTGTTTTAGTTAATAATTCCTCAACTAAGTACTTTTCATTTTAGAAGCTTGTTTTTCATACTCTTGTCTTAAGTTTTTAAGCTTAAGAACTTTTTGATTTTGGAAGTCATTCACCGATTGCTTTGATTTGATACCAGGACGAATCGACTTTATTTTATATAAAACCGTCCGGTAGTAATCGAAGAATCTCGTCAGAGATTCTTTTCTGTGCTAAATGCCTACGTATCTCTAACGTATTCTTATACATTGATTTTGCCTAGCTCCCATATAACGCCGTGTATATGAAGCCAGTTTCCAAGTTTTATAGTTCTGTGACCACGTGACTTTCATAGGACCGATTTTTCGTATCACCCATATATACTTCTGTACCACAATAACAGCTTTTACTGCGAGTGTGCCCGTGGACGAGCGGTTACGACGTCAGACTAGTAATAACTAATAACAGGGTCTCGGGCTCGATTCCCGCCAGCATCATTGGAATTTTTTGAATATACATTCAAAAAGAAAAAATCTTCTAATATTTAAAAAAAAAAATACTTTGTTCATACTGTAAGTTAATTTTCGAAATATTTCGAATTGACGTGTATCTAGTATTTTTGGTGAATTTTTGAATACTAATTATTCCATAATCAGTTAAATTTGAGTCAAGTTGAAAAGTGAATAGTAGTTTTTAACAAGTTTGATATTCACAAAAAAACAATAAAATAACAAAATCGCGCAGGTCGCATGCATAAAATAAAATGTATTTCTACGATTTCATTTGTCGATGTTGGCAGGCGTACATCACCACCAACAAAACATCAGAATGACGATCGCGTACTCCAACTATCACGTAATCTATTTGCAGACCTTGTGTTATTCCTCTTCATCCCTTATTTTTCACCCCCTCTATACTATTTTTTTTTTGAAAATACCAATGGATATACGAGACTTCCATAAAATAAGTATTCCCAATTATTTTATCTTTTCATGTACGTTTTCCCTGTAATACTTTGTTGATTTCATTACAAAAATCGCATTATATTTACAATCTTGCATGGTCAAGTTTATCTTCAAGCACCTTCGGAACTCTTTTTTCAGCTGTTTTAGTATAAAATATTTATTTTTGTTATTTTTCTTTGCTCATCAGTTCGTATCTGAAGTACTTATTACAGTTCTTTAATGTTCGCGAGAGTATTTCAACGATTAACCTCAATAATTTTATGCGTGCGTGATATTTGACAAAACAAACGAGAGGTGTCGTGGGACACCCGATTGGAACGAAGTTCTTTTCACTATAATATATTATATATCAAATAACAGACACAATGAAATAAACTAAGAAATCGAACCCGAGTTGCCAACGTTTTTTGCTTACATTGCATTATTAACGTTTATTTGGAGCAAAATACTATCAAACAAAAAAAAAAGTGTGACGCCCGAAACATTACACTATTTTTCGTCAAGCTCCCATTTTCCATTTATATCTATAACGTCCCGCATAAGGAACTTAATTCCAATAATATTTATCGTACTGGGAAGTTGGTCGTGTGGACCCCAAATACCCCACTTGAAGAGTCTTATATACGACCCACCCCACGGTTCATTTTTTATATTTCGGCTGATATCTCAAACTCGTGTTTTTTGACAATCACTTCAATTTCTTATTCGAATTGGTTTTTGTGTTTCATCACTCATGAATCATGATGGTCCTATAGTCGATATAAATGAGTTATTTTGATTTGATGATGAGGTGAATCCAAATATATATTATATAGTATGAGTTTGAACCTTTGTGTCGAATACAGTGCATATATACCTACCGCAGAGCGTAGCTTGATTTACTGTCGGTAAAGTCACCACTGAACCGACGAGTGCTAACTTTACCGGCTCTTTAGATACACGTGACTAACGCAACGTAACGAAATGGTATCGCCACTACCGTTAACGTTGCATTTGTTATATGTATTTTGTTATTATGTTGGCAACGCATATACTCTTAATACTTATACCATATATTTCAGAGTGGAAAACTTACAAAACACATGGGAAATTGAAAATAATAATAATAGTTAATGCGATAACAAAAAAAAAGAAAAAAACAAAGAATTTATAACAAAATACTAAATTATTTTGTTTACGGCAATCTTTTATTTCTATAATACATAATATATACCAAAGAAAGTACTCTTGAAGCAGCTATATTCGAATTAAACGCAGAACTAATTTTCGAATTGCCACCAGTTTTAAACCAGCAACGAGTGCCGGCTTTTGTACAATACATCAATTTGTTGTTGGTACATTTAACGTTAGAAAACGAAAGTTGTTTTAAAATAATATTTTTAGAAAATTATCCAGAAATGAATATATAAAATATATTTTAGTCCCATGCAAAACCCAAATCACTAAAAATAAAATAGAGTATAAAGCCGCTAAAGACAAAAACATTTTTAACATACTTATATTAACTTCGCTTATATGATCATAATACCTAACCTAACGTGGAATATTATTAACCTTTTTTGAAGTGTATATAGTTGTAAAACATTAAAGTTAGTGGAAGTTTTGAAGTTAGAATAAAACGTTATTATTTTAATGAAACTTTTTTTTGACGTTTATACTAACGCCTTCGGTTGGATTTTTATCCGTCAAAATATTCAACAAGAAGAGCGAGGAGTATAGTATAGTGTATATTTTATTCTAACTTTTTTACCTGACATTCTGCTTGGTGAATTGAAAGTAAATTTTATTCTAACGAATAAATTTGTTCCAAGATTAGTAACATCTATATTTAATATTGTTCGGTGAATATGAGCATAAATCTACCAATTAAATCGAAGACACATTTCTCTTCATAGACAAACATTTAATAGTTATATAACTGACTGATTTATCCAAATACTACTTAGTACAAATAACAGTCGTATCTTCACCAATCATTCTAAATTCTAAAAGAACGTTCAGGGTAATCTTGGCATCACATTTAATGATGAAAATAATTTATTGCGAATTGTAAAGTCAAGAGCAAATTGAATATTTTCAAGTCAAAGGGTGTATACACGTACAGCTCTGTAGGGTCACATAGCACATTGTTGAAATTTCACGCACGTTTGTCAGGCCCGGCCAGACATCGCGCACTGGTCACATGTGTGATGTGTACGGTTATTGTTGGCTCACAATCAGCACGACACACAGAGTTCTTCATCGCCATTAACCTGCTTATAGTTAACCATCGTTTCAAATAAAATCGCTAAGCAAGCAGAAAACTTGCAAATTGAATTATATATTAACCGTTAGTGTAGAAATTTAATTTCAGTTAGTGACAAACTTATTAACTATTTGTAGCAAATTAGCTGCAACAAGTTATCGGATTTGTAAAATCAGAAACTATTTTTAAATTTGAAATTAAAATAATTTGGTTTTTTAACCAATTTTTAGTAATAGACTAGTCACATTAGGTAACAGATAAAAGTAGTGTAAATTGTAAAGACACTATTCTAATCGGAATAGTGTTTTATGTCTATTTAAGTATTTTAATGAACACACTTTTAGGTATACATTATACAAGGTAATTAAAAAGTGTTTCTAATTAATTTTATTTACGGGAAAAATACTATACTACATTTGGAATAGCAGCTAAAGTGTAACGTTAATAAGGTTAAAGACAAAAATAAAAAAACTATTAAATGAATACAAAATACTTGTAATGTAAAACAAAACATTAACGAGAGAAACAAAATGAGGAGGAAAAAATAACTAAAGAAAAACACAACATAAAACAAATGAATAATTTGGTTTATAGTAACGTTAAAGACATTAGTAATTCATTAGGCATGTGTTTTTTAAATTGACTCGATATTTAAGCAAATCGAGAATGGTCTTACGTCTTATAATGAGGTAATTTTTTTTCCTCCAACTAAAACACCTTTATACAATCTTAAATATAATATCGATTAATTGATTACTATTCTTTTATATAGGTAGATATATTCTTAAAGTTTTTATGACAGATATGTTACATTTTTGTAATCGTTATATATTTTTTGAAATCAATCGCTTGGATAGTTAAACCGCAAGTGTACACAACAAATTTATTTACCATATTTCGTGACGTAGTGATTTGTATAAATTATTCTTATTTATTTAAATCTGTAGTTTACAGAAAGCATATATACAAATGTACTATATCACGTTATGATATTTTGACGTGATAACGTCTTATAAATTGATGAATCACCAATCTTATAAATTGATAAAACACCGGCTGCATGCACGAAAAAGTGTAACGTTCCTAACGTTCCGCCTGACCCTGTGCGTGCTTTTCTCGAAAACGGCCCTAACGATTTGGATGAAATTTACTGAAAAGGGATTTTGGGGGGCAAAAAATCGTTTTAGCTAGGTCTCATCTCTCGAAAAAATCGTTTTCTTACAAATTTTATCATTATAAAAATCAATTTTTTGACGTATGAAAATACTTAAATATTGTAAGTAGGTTTTGGAATTTTATATAAACAGTGAAACAATTGTTTTATAAATATTATGACAGCTAATATTTGAGACTTAAAATAAATACGAAAGAAAGAAAGTTAAAAAAACAATTATATTATATGGTGAGTAATTTAAATAAATAAAATTAACCTTAATTTGAAGCGAAAGATGCAATATCATAGATTCGAATTATTATAATTATTATATAAATTTAGGTTATGTATTACGGAATACGTTATCACGTAAAACTATCGTCCGTAAACCGACTTTACAGACAACCAATTTTATTATATAGAAGCGTTCACACAGATTTCTCTATAAGTGGTAAGAGATCTAGAAATGTAAAAAATGTAACTAAAAATGACAAAATTTTGAATATTTTTTATGTGTGAGTCCCCCTTTCCTTATATATTTATACGACGGTAATTTTGGAAAATGATATGACGAAAAACTGAACTGAACATCAATGATAGAGAACAGACACCATTGTAAAACTTTGTTTAAAATTTAAATACATCCATCTATTGTTGTCTCAAGTAATTAACCATTTCGTTTATAGGAATCTTCACTACAATAAAGTTTTGTAGGGATAGTATCTATGATTAAAATACCGCCGCGGTTTTTACTATCAAATTTCAAGTCATTTTAAATTGGAAATGAAATTCAGACTGCAATGCTTTGTAATCGAATTTCCGAACCAGTTTTATATAAAATGTTGGACACACACACACCAACACACAATATGTTAACACATACTATGAGAGTACTAACTTTTTTCTTTTTTGTCAAGTTTGAGTGTACATGACTTTTCTAATAACCATTAATAATAATGATTTTTTTATTGACAACTCTATGCAATTAATTATTATTAAACAATATCCACATTTGTTTATATTCTACTGCATAAATAAAATACAAAAATAATACTATACAATTTATCTTTTCTTTTGTGAATATCGACAAAATTCCAATAATTCTAGATTAACAAAATAATGTTATCTAATGTAGGCATTTGAAATAGAGTTTGACAATTCAAATTTAATTTTTGAAATTTGTATTTAATGTGTCTTGTACACGTACATGTATCCATTATGATAACAGAAACAGTCCCTAGGTCCTTTGATAGCCATTAACTTCACGACCGCTCATAAAACCAGACGAAGACAGAAGCAGATGTTTAACTCTACATACCTTTATTATATTACACAGTCATTAGCTGTATGCTACGTCCAGTTTAAAATGGCATCAAACAAAAAACTTGTACATACTATACAGATAAATAAAATTGAAGTGTCTAATGTCAAAATAACACCTTTTTACTAAATGCATATGAAAGTATATACGGTACTTATAACAAAAAAAAATTTTAAAGTTTTTGTCTGCCTGTTTGTTCCGGTTAATCTCTGAAACGACTGGACCGATTTTGACGGGACTTTCACTGGCAGATAGCTGATGTCATAAGGAGTAACTTAGGATATAAAAATAGGGACGTCTTTTCGTAAACTTTGCGAACTGAACAAATTACAGCTAATTTACATAAAATTTGTAAAGTTTTATGCGTTCATTTCATTTTCATATTCTTTCCCTTATAATAAAAATCAAATGTAATAGTTATTGGCGTAACTAGTAATCTAAGTCATTCATCGCGCTGACAGGTCATGACTTAGCCTACAAGTTGCGCCCATAATTTTATTCAACAATTGCGCGTTATTCATGTTTTAATTATAATGAGATGTTGTAAATAATTATTTATTTCTTTATAAAAAAAAACTGTCAATACTAACACCACCAAACAGCACGATTCAATGTTTTGGTTTGAGGTTAGCCGGTTATGAATAAACTCCATGTCGAAAACATTCGGCCTCTCAATTTTAGCCTCAATGGGTAACAACGGAGTTGTTATTACCGACTATTTCGTTACGACTCAGAAAATAGTTACGTTTATTTTCATTACTCCACAATGGCCGAGCTAGTAGGAATCTTCATTGAGTTATGACAAGTAATAAATTGTCACCAGTCGGTAAATGGCTATTTAGGGTTCGGTTTTTAGGCATGATAAAACATGAATAACGCGCATGAGTTGAATAAAGTAAGTTTGTTTGATTACAATAAGTTAGAGTTTCTTTTTAAGCTAGCTTTTTTAACAGTATGAATAATAAGTGGTAACAGATGTTTATACTGGAGGTGTATTCCTTACAGAGAATCACAGTGCTAATAACCATTGATATTTCTATAATGAAAAAAATACCTTTTTTCAAATAATTTTAATTCTAATTGTTTCCGCATTAGGTACCTCTTAGGAAACAAACAACCTTTTTTTTATCATCATAATATCTTATTTCTTTCTTCGAACGCGTTCGCCAATCTCTGACTCAAAGTACGTTTGTTTGTAAGCAGGCGATTTTATGTCATCAAACCGGAGCGTTATTCTGATTTGAGCGAATCATATTAAAACGTTAAAAGTATATATAGAAGTTAAACTATAACACAGTAATAGTGATTGCACTTGTGTGTGTATACAGAGTGGCATTGTTTTAAGGGAGAGGGCGCATTAAAATCTGTTTATCCGTGCATTAAGGTCCTTGGGGTGAATCACCCCTTTCTCTAGGGACACCCGTTAACAAGTCCCTTGCATGACGCTGTGCTCTACCGTACAACAACACAATCATACGCCAGTCGTTATTCTCAGTACGAAGGTTTTATAACACAGGGATGGGTCACTTTTATACCATTTGAAAATTGTTACGGGGGCGGGGGCGACGATTATTTTTTCATTTTAAAATAAGTGCAGTATCGATCGGAAATTTGTAGAATATATGGTTGAAAGTGACTTGATCCTATGCAAAAAATCATGCTGAATCGAATGAGCTTATCTAGAAGTCTGTAGCTATTGTAGTTTTCAAGTTACAGCGTTTTTAATTTTTTCAAGAAAAATTTATAAAAACGCGTCTAACTCCTAAACCAAAAGAGGTACAAAGCTGCGGGTGGTCTCATTGGATTCAGCGTGATTTTTTTCATAAGTTTGCCTAATATTAACCGTATCGGAAGTCACCGATTTGCGAAAACATCGAAAAACTTCAATTTTTTCAATTTTTTTGGAAAATATGAAAGTGTCACGGATATGCCTGAATTTACTTGACCTTATAGAAAAAGTGCGCTGAATCGAATGAGCACAAGCGCAGAACTGTATCTCTTCTGGTTTCGGAGTTATGGGCATTTAAAAGTTTGAAAATTTCAAACGCGAATTAGAATGCTGTGCCATACTTTATCCGAATTAAAAAAATACAACTAGGTAAAATAAGTAATTCATATGAGAAAAAGTATTTTGTGATGTAAAAGAAAAACTATCATTATTTCTTATTGCCAGTGTAATTGACATTAAAATTTATGATTTTGCCAGAAGTATAAGAGCTTGTCTATAATAATAATGTAGGTATAATAAATTTATTGGTTATCCCGAAGAAATAAAGGATATAGTAAGTCATTAAAAGATAATGAATTTAAATATTTATTACGCGATATCAACTGCAAAATGTCGGAGAAAATGTAATTAGGAATTATTATAAAATTCTTTCACTATTTATGTCAACATTGTCAACTGATTAATAGTTAATTCATCCCTAGATAGCAGCACACATTACTTACTCTTGATGGCAACTTGATGCAGTTACTCACGACATATGATATTTTAGCTTTTAGTGTTTTAGCTTACATAAATTAAAACTTATTTATTTTCAGAAAGCTTGCAAAATTCATTTTCCCTAAGCATTAATGAAACTTAGTTACATAAGAATACGATTAATTAACCCAGAATAATATTTGAAATATATAACGGGGTAAGATTTTTCTATAAACATTAATGTTTGTGTTAGAAATCATCTCATATTTCGTAACAATATACAGTTTTGTAATATTATAAACATAACACAGTTGAACAAACGGAAATGTTTATGTAGGAAATCTCTTTTGCACGCCAATGCGTATTTTACAATTACTTAAGAAAAGGTTAAGGAATGGTATATCCTTTAAGTTAATAAAAGCTCATCGTATACCATACGACAGACTGTGTAGCGAAGTGAGATATATAATTTGGATTAAAAAATCACACACGACAACATTGAACCACATTAAAATGGCCTAACCAGTTTCCCCTAAAAAAAGTTAGTTCCAGTTCTGTTGGACCGTTAGTTTTCAATTATTCTAACGAACACGCAAGGGCATATATTTTTTTCTGGGGGGAGGGGGGTAAATTAAGAAAAATCATTTTTTTTAAGTTTTATTTTCATCACACAATAATACCTAGTCACGAAGGAAGCTGTCAGCAAAATATTAAATCCCAAACTAATTTTACAATTTTTGTTTTTCTAGAAGTATTTCAAAATTTTATTTTTACTTAGGTATTCGTAATATTCTGAGTTTTACTTTTTATTGTTATGGTCCTGGGGGGTAATTACCCCCTTTACTCCCCACATCTACGCCCTTCCGAGCACGTGTATAATTAAGCACGCGCTAGAGTCTACATAAATAAAAAGAGTCAATGGAAAATGTACACTATTCACCTATAGAATATGCACTATGATCAAAATATTATATTTATGAAATATTAATTGATAATTGATACTTTACTTAGTAAATTAAAATGAATTATGTTGTTGATTAGTGGGAGGTAAACTTGATTTTATATCAAGATATACAATACATAAACTGGTGTCTGTGTCTCTCCTTTTTTACATTATATGACTCTTATTCTTTCATAATAATTAATTATTATTTAGTTTGTAGTCGAAATATTTTATGCGTACCCATGAATAATTATTACCTTTTCATGTTATTTTATTTTAAGAACACTGTACTGTTTAACATGCATTATTTTATGTGTTTATATTCTGATATGCTATAAAATTAATTAAACTATTTTGTTACTTTATAATTTTATTGTTCCTATTCTTGTAACTTTTTTATTTTTATTAGATGCTGAGAAATAATAAAATATATATCCATTTTATTGCTAAATAGTTTGTTAGATTGGTTGTGAAAAAAATATTTTTACTGTAACACTCCATACCATAATATTATACATTTACGGAACTATGCTCAATAATTGTTAAGCTGACGAAATGTAATTAATATTACTTAATTTGAGTGTTTTTAATAAAAAAAGTTTTTATTCAAAACCATAGTCGTAAATTCAATAAAGGTAACGTCTACGATATAAAAACAATTTCCATTATAGTAAACTCAGTGAAAAAATTTTAATTGATACCTGAGAAATTGAAAAAATCAATTTACTAAATTATTTCCTTATAGGTACTGTAACCTGGCATTTAATGTAGCTGGTAGCATCTTCGTTATTTTCCAATAATCCGGCAGTGTGCATGCCAAAAAGTTTTTTTCTAAAACGCTGTAATATCTTACCAGGTCTTTTCTGGATCCTAAAGTATGGATAGCAACCCTCCACAAGATAGTAATGTTCGTCAAAAGCATTCTGCTTGATTGGAAATATAAATATGAGTGAAATCACAGAAGATTTTTTAGATCGAAGTGATTTATCACCCCGTGTAAATCTAATCTGCTCTAAATTCCAGAACGGAAAGCGCCAGATTAGAGAGATTGTGTGTTTTAAGTCAGCCTTGAAAAATAAAATTCTAAAAACACATTGTGATTTAAATTTGTTTTCACGAAGGAATAAATCTTTATTGGATTTCAGTTTTCTTGCTTACACAATTTATGAGCATATTTTGTGTCTGCAAAACTGAAAGTGGATCTTTTTCGTTGGTTTAAGGAGGATAGACGATGATAGTAGGCTGTAATAGAAGAGAGGTACCACATCCACATTAAATTAAAGTGAAGTGGACTAGCCAGTGATAGTAATTATACGGCTTGCTTATAATTAAAGTTATAAGTGCACAGCCTTCTTTATGGAGTGTCGGTGTTATTTATGACTGTGCGATGACAGTGGCGTGCTAAATCATGTGTGCTTACACGCGCACTATACACATATACATATTATCTGACGACGTGTTACCTGTGTGACACGACCAACGCCTCTTGATATTATTATTATGTGAATGTATTCTGACACAAACAAGTTCATTTTAAAAATAATTTTATCATTCAAGAGTCTCAGAATGTATTTCGCGAATGCCTGTAGCAATAAACTTTAGATATTTTTGCTCGATTGGAACAAAAAGTAATTTATTATATTGCGATATCACAAAGTAGCTGATGAAGCTTGTGAATGAAACGTGAAAGATGTAACAGCATTTTTAGTTTTAACAATTAATTTTAAAAATGCATTGTGTATCTGTCAATTCATTTTGCATGTAATAAGCAATCGTCTTTCAGAGACCTAATATACAGATTAATTTTTGTGGACGCTAATTTTTCAAGGTTCTTTGGTCCCTAAATAATCTAAAACAAAAAATGTTTCGCCGGTTGTAAGAGGATATGAGGGTTGGTATAGTTTTCAAAAAAATTAATTTACAAATAATTGACAGGTATAAAAATATTATCAACTATTATTCTACCGTATTTAGAACTTTTATAAGCTGAGTCGTTATTTTTAATTTCAGCTTTTAAAAACAGCGCTATATTTTGAGTGAATTTCCTCTAATATCGTCGATAAAGATGTTGCAGTGTGGATGGCCAATTTTTTTCAAGATACATATTATTTTCTACACTGTCTTATGAATTAATGTTTTCCTTTATTGTCATTTATTGTTTTTTTCAGTTCCTTGTTTACTTAAATTCATAATTAAATTATTATGTAAACAAATTTTATTTGGATAATAAAAAAAATATGTTCGTAGGAATGGCACGGAAAATAGCAAAAATTTAGTTAATTTCTAACAAGTTTAATTTGTTCATAATTGCAATTTAAAAGTAGGTACTAATTATTGTATTTTAGGCAAGCGGGAATACAGCAGCGTAGTCTGGTTTGACTACAACTCACGGCATTAGATCTTGATCAACTGGAGTTTAGTTCTGATCTCATAGATTTGCGTTTTCTCAATATTTTCGCCTGCACGCCCTTAGATATTAGCAAAGTTCTTGCGGACCCTCATTAAAACAAAATAGAGTAATTTATTTAATTAATTTTTTTAAGATAAACTTCTTTACACACAGTAAATGAACTGGAATATCTGACGAAAATTTGAATGGCATATTATATTACATGCTTTGTAGCGTAAACAGCATAGTATATCTTTTTGCCGGACGGCGTTTGTACAGTTCGGCCTTAGCTAGCCAGACTGTATATCTTTGCCTACTACAAACTGGCTATAACCATTGTTTGCTGTTATACAAAATTAGTTGCCTTCATTTAAGCAGTGTAATAAGATAATTTGACTGTTAATACAATATATAGTTTAACGTACAGACAAACCTGAGTGAGAACTGGGTAAGCGAGAAAACTCTCTAAGTGAGAGTAATTGCCTCTAAAAAAAAATATAATTGAGAAATAGAAACCTCTATAATAGAAAGACGTTTTTCACTCATGGACCTCTATAACTGAGACTATTTACTTGGCTGTACCTCTATATAAGCGATAATAGAAACAGGAACGCAGAAGAAATTAACGGATTTCTTTAAGCAAATATTAGTGTAAGATTTTTATTTTCTTTTTTTTTAGCATCTATGTCGAATAATACATACTTTCATGTTTATCACTACATATATTTTGTTGTCTTTTTATAGACCTCTATGAGTGAGAAAAACCACTCCTGTACCTTCATAAGCTAGAAACTCGGGTTAGTGAAAAACCTCCATAAGCGAAAAAGAGATGCGGTCCCTTGAACTATTGCTTATCCAGGTACGACTGTATATAATTAAAAAATTATAAGGGCTTCTTTGTAGACGAAATTTACATCTAATTAATGTGATTAAAATAAAAATTAAAACGAGAAAAACTGAAGTCAGCAAAGTCCATCGACTAAATCTTTTTATAATATTAGTGTAGATGAGGAGGCATGAAAATTTTGTGACTCCATCGACTCATTTGCTTAATAAAAAAGTACCTTAATATAGCATAATAAATCTAACAGGTATTATCTAAAGTTCATTTGAGTTACAAACACAGTGTATATAATATGTAGGAAGTATATGAATGTATAGTTAAATTAATCTAAATGTGGCTTTTCATGCTCAATATATTTAATAGGGTTCTGGTGAAGCCCACCAAGTTCATAATCCTTTTTCTAGTAAACGCGAAGGGCATTTATATAAAGCATCAGCTATATTCTATATGCATAGTTCAGTTATTATAACCATTTAAACGTTTACTTTGCCATTACGCCCATTACGGATAGTCTTCATCATGGTCGTACCCAGCTTTTAGCTCGGATGGGGGGGTCTTGGGGGTTAAATCAGAAATTTCTCTTAGCTGCACAAATTTCCATGAAAATATCACCCAAACGTATGAAATAGCGCTATAAATTCAAAATTTAAGGAGTGAGGCATACTCTTATACTTAACAATATAATACTAGCGGCATAGTTTATGCTTTACGTTGTTCGTTTCTTTGCTGCTCCATTAAGTGAGTGATGACTCACTCCTTAAATTTTATACTTAATATAGTCTATAAATTTCAATTATATTATAGAAATATGAGCAAATAATAATACATTTATGAAAATTATTTTACTATTTTATTAAATTTAAATAAAGTGCTGAGATTTTTTTGATTCTTGATTGAATCTGCAGTAGGTTTTTTATTATTTCGTATAATATTTACTGCAGTTGCTTCAGTCGTTTAACGTGGTCATGAGAAAGAGAGAGAAAGCTTGCATAAAGAATGTAGACAGAAAGAGAAAGGATACGGTCGCTCCCGAAGTTTACTGAACGGAGTCTAGTAGCAGGAGAAAATCGATACGGTGGACGCATTACGTCACATGCCAGCTAGACACATGCACGGAGAAATGAGGATTTATCCGAAAAATAGCTACCATTAAATAACAGTATTACACTTAGAAATTCATCTTGTTTTTGACGTGATAACGTCTTATAAATTGATGAATCACCAATCTTATAAATTGATAAAACACCGGCTGCATGCACGAAAAAGTGTAACGTTCGTAACGCGTAACGTTCCGTCTGACCCTGTGCGTGCTTTTTGCTAATTTCTCGCTCAATTTAAATCAGATCGGTTTGAAACCAGTCTTAAACGAAAGAGGAGAACATTTTACATAGATTTCGTATAACAGAATTTGCCTAAACAGTTTTTTTTATACAAATTTATATAGAAAAATAGCTGTATAAATGCAATGTTGTCTAATGCATGGCGCGACGCGGTCGGTCGTCTTTGTTTGCCGTACATGGAAATTAGAAAATAACGTATGTCTTGTCTTAACATGAAAACGGCTGCATTTCTAATGTTTAATTCAATTTTTTGACATTAGTATTTTGTGAAATGCAACGCCTTCTAAGTTAAGTATTGGAATAACTAATTATTATTAGAACATAATACTTTGACAGTTGCAAACGTCACTTTTGACATTTCTTATCATTCCGACACCAAGGATAAGCGGATTGAAACCAAATTTTGGGAGGTTTAGGTTATGTATTACGGAATACGTTATCACGTAAAACTATCGTCCGTAAACCGACTTTACAGACAACCAATTTTTTTTCTACATCGTTATTGGTGTAAAATACCAGTAGAGGGGTATAGTTTTTTAAATAAGAATTTTACTATTCTCAATAATCGCTGTATATAATTTAAACCCTTCTATAATGTAGAAAATATCTTAAACAGACGAATTTTACATTTTCATAGATATTTTCACTGTCGAAAAAAAGTAACTAGATAGTAAATAAATAAGAAATATTTTCACTACTATTGAAGATAATTTTTTTAACAATCAACGATTTGTAACCCTTAAACCAGTTTTCGTTTTCTTCCACCAGTCTTTCCGAACGTGGCACTTCAACCTCCATCTCATTTGAACACAAATATGTTTAACCCAATTAACCCTGATTGATCTATGACTGACACGAAATGAGGATGAAGGAGAAGTTGAAAATACACGAATTCTTCTGCATACCAAATTTCAGTCATTCATTATTCACGAAATAAATGCGTATTAATATCAGCACTATTGAATTGATTTGGTTATAGTATCAGTTTGTGTATTTCGTTCCTGGTGTTACTTTTGTAGTGTAAAAGTCCAGCACTAATGCAAGGGTCACACTGCACTACAATCAAATTAACCGAGCCTGATTGAGTGAGTGATGTACATTCTCAACCTTTGAATAAATGATATCTTCTATCTAACCCATCCTCTTACCTTATACAAGTTGTCTCATCTTCCGTTACCATTTATTGTCCCCATTGACTTAGACTTTAGAGAATGGACTGCGAACAAAGCCAGGAAAAGTGCCACACAATAAAAGGAGATCGGTAGTGGTGGCCGCAATCTTCAGATCCTTCAGCGTTGGATTCGAAACTATTTTTTTAACAAAATAGACTTACTTTTATAGCCCTATTGTTTGGAGCTTTGTTTTCAAAATAAAATGTCTTTTAAAAAGAAAAGTTCTTGTCTCTATTTTTTGGTATATTAAAGTGTGTTGATTCTCATTGTCATTATTTATTACCTACCCAATAAACATCATGTATTCGGAAATTCTTTCTTCAAGCATTGATAACTAAAAATTATCAGTGCGTTCTTAGAGATTGGTAGCGAGTCAGAAACCTTATTTTATCTCGGTCACACAGTTGATATTATATCCATATTTTCTGAAATAGGTAATGCGCAGTTCAGGCTTTGTGTAAGTCAATGGTTTTTACGTTTGCCATGACATATTGTTCGGTCCAGTATTTGTTGATGATATTACATTGTTCCGATCTTAGGTCTTCAGTTAATTTTAGGGAGTGATTTACATTTTTTTGCACGTTGTGGGGTTACATATACCTGTTATGCGTGAATATGATGTAGTAATTTCGTTTATGTCGATGTGTAATGTGTATCTCTTCTATAATAATTAACTAATAAAAGTGAAACATTACACGTAGCTAACTGTTTATCCGTGAACGCGATATACACAATGGTAGCGTGTAGACTTTTACTAGGGTACCTGTACGAAAGATGGTGTTCATTGAAGTTTTAACGTTAGTGCTAATTGGTCATAATGTTGAAGCACGCTTGTCTGTATTTTTTCCGGCTATACTTTTTTTTATAACTTAGATAAAACAGTAGTAAAGATAGTTAGAGAAATGTTCATTAGTTAAGCACTTGTTATATTATTGTTCTAAGTTGGTTTAAATTGATATAGGTATATAAAATTTTTTGATAGGTACGATTACAAATTTTTTTTAATATTTTGTGTTAATTACTTGACGAATAATTAAAAAAATTCACGATAATTTTAATGTTTAAATACTGTTTTTATATGTAATATTTCAAAGCTTTTTAAAAACTGTTATATATTTCTATTCCGGTTTTCTTAATATGTTTTATAATCGAAAAAATATTTTGAGACAGTTAGTAAGTGTGCTGTGTGGTTCACTTAGTAAAAGACCTACACTTATTGTTTAGAATAGAACACGTTTTTATGAGTGGGCCGGGTTGTTTCGTTACTTCGCCGCTCCATTAAACGAACCGTACTATTTCAGAACCGTAGTGAAGTCATGGACTTGATCTGTATTTTAAGAAGTTAAATTATGTTGGAAATTAATCAAGTTAGATGACAGAATTATCATTATAGTATGTTAAAATATGTAGATTCACTGTACAGAAGACAGGTAGATCTCGCGGTGGGATCTCTTATGGCATGTTGGTGAAGACACCTATTAATTTTGAAAATATATGTATGCATTGTAAAATGTCAAACAAGGTGTTGATTTGTTTAATTCAAGGGCGTGCAAGACAAATTACTCATGGAAAAGAAAACAGGAAAAAAACAACTAAAATACATCGAGATAAGATTTAAAATAATGATCCCAAAGGATAATGGTTATTAGGCACTTATATCTTTTTCGAGTCACAAGAATGTAAACGTTTATAAAAAAAAATATATGGAGTCTTTTTTCCAAGACTGCTATACCTATTTATTTAACAATAGAAATGCAAATTATTACCATTTTTTTGAACATTCACGTATAAAATAGCTACTTTTTATGCCTATATAGAGTGATAGTAAAATGGTCCATTTCGCACTAGTCCGTAAAGTAAGATAAACGTTGCCATACCATTTTCATTGTAAAATTCTAAATTACTATTGCAATTCTGTGTGGTCAGTCATGTTTCTAAACAACATATTTACCAGAGTATCATTTGCAGCCAACGTTTCGAAAAATATATTTTCATCATCAGAACCTCAATGCAAGTTGAGATTGAGGCCTTGATGATGAAAATATATTTTTCGAAACGTTGGCTGCAAGTGATACTCTGGTAAAGCTTATTTTTCAATAATGTTCCTCAACCAAATAAATCTCCTTCAATATATTTGGAACAAAACTTCTACTGACAATATTTATTAAATACTATAATTGTAAATTTTGAATCTATCGAACGAAGACTATTTATCGTCGATTTGTTGGTGTTCAAGTAATAGCGTAAATAGCGGCATTCACGAGTTTCTTAATTAACGAAATTAAGAGCGGGTACACTTTTGTTAGTCGGTTCCCATGAGAGAACAAAGACAAAACAGTTTGTAACAATTATTCTTCGCTTCAAGAAAGGAAGTATTAAAAAACGGCATATTTTGTTTTTGCCTTATCCTTGTAATGACCCTTAGGCACAATAGATATAGATTAGTATGTTAATTTGAAACGCATATGCTTCTATGTACACACATGAACACTACATACAGTATGTTCTAGAATGCGTTTCTGCAAGCTTTTTAATTAACTTCCCTGGCTGGCAAGTGTCTAATCGATTTGAAACTTTGGATAATGTTATATTATTTATGTCTCCATCCTGACGATGGAATAAGGAGACGGGATACCCGTGAGAACCTGTCGGTGGTAAACAGTTATTCCGTGATCATGCTCATTTTTCTCATATTATCGAAAAGTTTCCACATGGATTTCTCCTTTTTACTACATTTTAATAAAACATGGTTTAAAAATCTACAAGCTTTTAATATCTGTCATTTTTCCATTCATAAGCGGACATTCTCCTTTGTTGTCAGGACTTAATAATTGGTATTACCGGGTAGTTATTGCTAACATTTAATTAGTATTTATCGAGCAATTTTCTGCTAATGAGTAAAAACCGAGTATTTCAGTAGAATGGTTCATTTTAAAACTTTTTCCATCTATAGATTTAATATAGAAATTTAGAGTACCTATAGATTATACTTTTTCTGAATAAAAATCACAATAAAATAATGTGTTAGCGGCAGAATTTGGAAAACAAAGATATACAGACTATTATTAAAGCTTCAGATTTATATGCGATATTTTTGTGAATCGCCTGTGCATAATATGGTATTGTTATTTTTTTTTTAGACATGCGTTACATATACCAAGCTGTATATTGTAGTGCTACGTACTAACTATAAGCGAACTGTGTCGGATATAATATTTTAACACGAAAACCTAACAGTTAACGAACGAATGCTCATGTTAACGAAATTATTATTAAAGTAGTTCTCTTGTACGCAGTCAAAATGGTAAATAGAAACGATTTATAATTCGTTTATAACGTGATAAAACTTTATAGGTATATTCATATTATTACTGCTATTACCTATATTTGTGTATGGATATATAAAATTTATGTAAAAAATGCATGCGCGTTTGATTTATTCCAGGTTTCCCGTGACGTATCAGATTTTAGACTTGTTATTTGGAGAAATTTTTATTGTATATGTAATATGTATGCCTGTGGCTCCAAGACAAAATCATGTTCGAAATTTTAATAACGTACGTACGACGTACGTACGTATGTATGTATGTATGTATGTATAGACGTATGACGTTAAGGAATCCTACATAAATTCATTTATATAAGACGGATTAATATACATAGTAGGTATACCACAAATAATATGCATATATGTACATATATTTAATATAATTTATTCTGACTAAAATACAGTTTATTTAGAAATATTTAAATATATTAGATTATGTCGGTTATTGGCAACAATTTAATTACTTATTTGTGATTTATATTTGCTTCTCACACAAAATTACATTTAATCTGAAGTAGACACAGCGATTATGGTTTGAATTATAGCATACAAGGCTAGATTTCATAGAAAATATTTATTTTGAAATCTAAAAAAAAATGTGCATATATACAATCCCGTCTGCTGTTAAGAATATTGTTGTAAAACCAAATGATTTTTGATTTCGTCGTTTTGTACAGGTAAGAAGTAAAATAATATAGTACACATAACTTCCTTTCGAAAAGTAATCTAGTATGTACTAACTAGCTGCCTTTTGTTAATTAAAATAAAATAAAAATTAACTAGCAGGACATTTAATATCGTAAAATATATAAATATAATTGGATATATCAAAAATTATACCGTGCGTGATCATATGCTTGGACTATTTCTTTTTACTTTAATAGTATTAAAACAAGCAATATTCAAATATATTATATGATACGGAAGGAATTTGAAAAAGGAATTTTTATTACTTAATTTCACGAGAATTTAAAACAGGAAACAAACAGGTACGTTTATTTTTTGTATAGTTTTATATGTTTGTTTTTATTTTTTAGCACCGCAAACTTTTAGAGTAAGGTGGTCGCTGTTAATTTTTTTTAATCAATTTTAAGCGATAAAATTGAAGGGTTAATGAAATTGGTAATAAATAATAATTCAATGAATTTGCGATACATCTTTCACTGAATTTCCTATTCGATTTACTTGAGTCCGTCTAAACACCCTAAACTGACCTTCAATTTGTAAAATGAGAACCCATCTATTCACGTTTGAGAAACTGAAAAATATCAAACTTATAGTAGTAGCGTTCAAGCACGGAACATTACAAAATAATTACTTGTAATTGGTTGTATTAACATAAGCGTTTCTGAAATTTATAAAATTGTCTTTGGATAGTATAAGAGGACGTCAATTAATTAATACGTGAGGTGTTTTTTTTCCTGGTGAGATTTGATAAGATGTGGTAAGACCCCTCTCCTCCCTGGTGAGAACCCTATAATTTTTAAATTTACTTGATATGTTCATGGATTTTGCTTCATACTACTAAATACGTACCTAAGCGTTAATACTGACGTTTTCTATGTAGGCTCTACATTTTTTCAGTGAAATAAGACAAGAAAAATGATACAAATAATAATGTATTTCTCTGAATTAGAAAATTGACTTGAGATTTCCATTGACGCTCTTTCTCTTTAAATGAGTTCTGGTGAGATTCTGCCGGACCCCTTAATGGACGTTGACCCTAATACTTGCGGTTTTAAAAGATTATATTTTACTCCTAGTTTTCCATAACCGTGTTTGTCTTGTTTCCCTCTACAAAACACGGCACTGGACACATACACCTTATATATGATTGATTTAATCAAAAATGAGACATTCATGTAATAACAGCATTATCGAGCTCTCGAACAGCTTGAGTTGGCTATAGAGATAAAGCCTTATGGCCATTTTCCATATTATTATACAAATTTCTCTAAACATGATCGTAAACGCACTAAATGCTAATTTTATTCGTTTTGTAATGGCGTAAAATATGTGGCAGTTTTCATATCATTCGAACCTAGTTCTCCAGTTAAAAATATTATTTCACGATAGCGACTAAAAATGACAACAAATTGCATAGCTCTTAAACCAGTAGTCACTTAAATTTGAGTTTTTTTATTTAATCATTTATTTTTTGAGATTATTTTCAGTTGCTTCATTTAAGCTGTCAATTATCACGTTATTCCGAACGCCGCTATTTCTTTCCACAAAACACTAGAAAAAGTTATATTTCCGTTTTATTAAAGGCGTAACCCTTACAATACGTTGCAAAATCTGCTCATGTTTGATATTTGTCAAAACCGTATAAAAATTCATTGACTACTATAATTTTGAAAGTAAATATATACTAAATTCTTAAATTCAATGAAATCTGGATTTCACAAGTTGTGGCTATTTACAGCCTAGCAATTTTTTTTATTTCGGACAGAGCTATAGAGTACCACACACTAAAGTGAAATGAAAAGCTATAATATATCAGTTTATGCTAAATTAATCGTGAAATAAAATCTTTCCAAAGTGTTAATGAAATTGTCATAAAGTTTTATTACAATTAAAGCAATAGCAGTAAATCTAATGAAACTGCTTATTGTATCTGGACATGCAATTCGTTTCACAATGTCTTAGGGTCTTAGGCAAAGGATATTTCAGTTAACTCTTTAGTTTTATAATTTAAATAATTTCAAAAATGTGTAGTCTTCAAGACCACTAACTACTACGGTCAATTTAATATAATTTTTTATACTTGATGAATTGAAAATCCAATTCGTACTTCCATGTTCAGCCAGTTTTCAGATTAAAATTTGGGAACTGGGCGTTTATAACAGATAAGCCATGAAAATAATGCTGCATGTAAATGACGATATCCCTATAAGCTTAGATGTTCATCAAGTTCCACAAATTATTTCAACACATATGCATTATCTATGAACTTTGCGGTTAGCGTAATGATCACCATAAAATTAATAGAAGTTGCAGAGACAGTAGGAAGAAACATAACATTACTGAATTATTTGTGCAATTTACTTAAAAGCGTATGTGGATTAGACCAATCATTGCATGGATGAATGATTGTTTTTTAAGGACATTAATTATTAAGAAATCGACTACACTGTACAGTGGCTGCAGAGGGCGTAATCATTTCACACGTCAATCAAAATCGAGAGGTGGTCCTGATGGCTGGATCACCCTAAGCTCAGTTGTCTGAGCTTATATTAGACCATCCTTCATCTACAGTCATACTCTTGCAGGGTGATAGATACATAAAGCAATCCTAAAATAGATTTACAGACAGTCGTCATTTTAACGTCCGATAAACAGAGATCTATACTACATTTGTACTTTATCTGTCCCGTTTTATGAAACATCAAACATAATATAACCTAAATTGACGTGACGGCCGTCTTACAAAGACAGATATACGTAGTTGTACCGAGATGCATATAGCCTGTCTCCTTTTAATGAAGAGATGACAGTTTTCTGTATATTGTGTGCAGTATAGGGAAGATAGAGTTTGCGCATTTATATCTGCTTGACGTTCGTGTCCATAGGGATGTTGATTCCTGCTTGCCGTAGCGCGTAGCGTTGCAGGAAAACGTGCTGTACTAGCTAGAGTCTACTACAACTGGGGTAATGTATTGTAGGTACTATATGTTGCTGCCATCTAATACAATACTTCCTTCCATAGGTTCGTCATATACCACACACATGCACACTTCAGAGCAGTACAGTAACCATATATACCTGACGAATAGGTCATGCGCACTACACCTGTTGTTTTTTCGCCACAGAACCCACTGCATCAAATTTACAGACTGACAGTGTGTAGTCATAAAATTAGAATTAGATTAATAATATCCATTAAGTGATTAAAGAGTACTGTTCAAATGTTATCCACCTTTAAACAATTCAAACACAATTTTACAGTTTTTCTCAGATATATTTCATATTATCTGTTCAATGTTCATATATTTTTAACAGCTAATCACAATACCATACGTTTCCTTAACGCGGCTAACCTTAAAATACGGACCTTATAATTTATCTTGTATGAATGTGGCAAACATATCAAAGATCTCGCTTTGTTATCCATCAATGATCGACGTAGATTAAAATAAGAATCCTTGACGTTTGTCAGCATACTCATAAAAATGTTATGTTTTAAGGGAAAATAAAAAAAATAACACGAATCCATAATTATTTTTTTAATTATCCAAGCTTTCCATAAAACAGTAGTACCTACGTAATTCTTAGAATACAAGAAGAAGAAAAAAACAAAATCTCCTAATACAGTTGTATCATCAAAAGCTATCTGAAATCCATTTTTATACACCTAATTAAATTGATTTTATGTGTATTAAAGGAATGCGTGTATTTGTATAGGTAGTACTTGATTATAATGAAATAATTTGAGAATAATAGTAACTAAATCTTTATATAATATTATGTAAAATGCATGTCCACAGCAATCTAAAACAAGTTCATAAATCGTTACACACGACATAGATTAGAATCGTTCTAAAGTCAGGAAGAGCATGTAGCGTACTACACATTGTGTTATTTTGCATCCTGACCTGTTAACAATGTAAATCAATGGTCGAGCTGGAATTTGACACTTATAAGTATGGGTTTATTTAATTAGTTTAATTAACAGAATTCTTGCGTATAATTTTACTTTTGACGTGATAACGTCTTATAAATTGATGAAACACCGGCTGCACGCACGAAAAAGTGTCACGTTCCGCCTGAGCCTGAGCGTGCAAGCGAAAGCGCGGTATAAGCGAGAGAGCGGCACGATCGGCCCAAGCGTCGGCTTGTACGCATTTCTCTCTCTTCTCGCGTGACGTCAGAGAGTTCATCAATGTTTCTTTATGACGTTATCACGTAAAACTATCGTCCGTAAACCGAATTTACAGACAACCAATTTTTTCGAATTGTTTTTTTTAGTAGCTTTCAGGTATTCTGGATTCCATTTTTTTAGTTTAATAAAGTTTCAAACAAGCCTACAAACGATGAAGAAAAAGTTCTGAGGCTCGCAGATTTTTTTTACTAATTGCTGCTATTTTCTGAACTGAAGTACCTATATTATATTGATATTTTTGAAACTTTACCGTTTGATAACTATTAAAAAGTTTCCTATAATTATTGGATTTAACATTTTTAGCATTCCTAAAATACGTTTATATTTTTTTTTATAATTTGGTTAAGTTTGCCAAATAGTTGAACATATTCCTCTCCACAACTGTCTTAAAAAACATATTTTCTAAATTCTATATTGGTGCCAAATAGGAACTGTAGTAAATGACCACACTTGGCAGATTGCAAAATGCATTTTATTTGCATTTCAGAAATGTTATGCAAAATGAAATGAAAATATAAAATGTCTTCTGTGTTTTTGTCAATGTCTTATACTTGGTCGGTTATCAAAGGATACAGAATACTTTTTATTTGTCAGTTTATATTTACAGGTAAGTTAAGGAATATTTATTACTAGGAACTAACCATAAAATATATATAAATCGATTATCTATGTCAGTCAAACGAAGCAATTTAAATACAAATTATATTCTAACTTTAATACACGTACAGGTACTCTAAAAGTAAACGTAAGGTCGCGACCTTTTCTGTAGAGTAACCGACTGACATCTATTGACTGGCACACGCAACAACATCTGCATAAATAAACATTACTGTCCCGTTCTGAATGTATAGCTGATTTGGAAGTTGTCCCCGCTTTTACAAATTATGCTACTGTTGAAGTCATTTTCTACAAAGCACGTAAAAAATGTACCTACAACGATATTTCGGAACATAAAAAAGATTTTAGAAGCGACCATTTAGAAGCGTGTGGGGGGCCATTTTTATTTATTTATTTATTTATTTTCTCAATAAAAAATATACAATTTATATGATATATTGTTATGTAGAGGATATCCTGCCCAACTTTTGTAAAAAGCCTGAAATTCAGTAAGTATCTTAAAATTTTCAGCTCCCTTTTGTTACATACGCTTACATGGAATTAAAACCCTCAAGGAATGAAATATTTTTACGTCAAAATCCAAAAAAATTGATTATTTAATATTCTTGTTCCTTAAAATGTGACCGCTAAAAACCGATAAGCCAAAACTCAATACATTTCTATACCAACTTTAAAACTTTAACAAGCGTCGAATTAATTATAAAAATCAAAGTAAAGACCGTAAAAAATGAATATAATGCCGGAATCATACAAATATCGTAATCAATGGAATAAAAAATGAATGTATATTGCATGACATTGTTCATTGTTCTTGATTGAAAATGTGATAACAATCCAAGCTCTGCATTGACCGTACAAAAATCTACTGGACAACACTAATAAAATTTTATTATTGAATTTAACAGATAATGATGAAAAACATCAAACCAGTGGCAGACTAATCCAATTTTTGACGTGATAACGTCTTATAAATTGATGAAATAAATTGATGAAACACCTGCTGCATGCCCGAAAAAGTGTCACGTTCCGAAATGTGTCAAGTTCCGCGCACGATCGGCCCAAGTTTGACAGCTACTAAAATTTAGGTTATGTAAGTATTATTCGAGCGGAATACGTTATCACGTAAAACTATCGTCCGTAAACCGACTTTACAGACAACCAATTTTTGTAGTATTTTTTGTTGTCAATATCTCAAATACCTACTAATTATAGAGAAGCATATCTATGTTGACTATTAACCGTCTATAATTTACAATCTAATCATCTAAACAAATACTATTATTATTATTATTAGTGTAGTCTTTGCAATTATCATTGTCTGTCTTTCACTTTTTCTTATCTGGAATATATTGATTTGGAGAAACGTCTGCCAGATCTTGGGAATAATTTCCAAGATGACGATGATAACTGTGGGTAATTGATTCTTCTCTATAATAATCTGTTTAAACATCAAGTAGTGTTGAGCCACTTTCGAAAAACCTACAACAAACAAATGATAAAGAAAAATTGAGTTAGTCTGCCACCGATTTGATGTTTTTCATCATCGTATTACTATCTATTAAATTTAACAACAAATCTTTAGTAATATTGTCAAGTAGACTTTTGTACGGGTCAGCTTGAAGTAAAAAAAATGGAAAATGTAGTTCCCGAGAAATTGCTATTTTACCTTTTTAAATGAGCCACTCTATACGAACGTTTGGTAAATTAGTTCATATTTTGATATCACGTTATGCAACAATTCTGTTTTTTTTTGGTCTAAATATTTGCATAAACGTTTTTACTCTTTAAATTAAAACGAAAATAATAATTTGTCGCCAAATCTTTATTATTTATAGCACCTATTAAGTAAAATTGTTGGGACTGATATTAATTAAATTGATATTTAATAAATATTTCGTTTTTTATCGAATTTGAATTAGCATTCAGAGTAGTTTTATTATTCAACTAATGCATCAGCTTAATGAGAAAAAAAAATAAAGCCATATCGAAATACTATACTCACTAACGTATACTGCGAAGTAGACTCTTGTTTATTTTTGAATGAATCTTTAAAGTTCTCTGCAAGTCAAATTGATATTTTATGTACATAAGATAGTACTCTGAAAGGTCTTCCGATAGCAGCAACTCTACTAATTATTAACAGGGTTTTCTGAACACACTCTAATGGTACCAGCAAAGGCTGTTAGATCTCTTTAACAACTTATGTCGCCTTATGGTTCTGTTAACACTTATTTTTGTTTCAAATATTTCAATCGTTTTTCCAGTCTTACTAACATAATATTATATCGGTTATAACATCTTCGTTGCATCGGTGTATATAGAGCGCAATTACCTGATTTAATTGTTATAAAAGAAATAAATTAAAGGAAAGATTATTACAGGAAAACATTATTATTTATAAAATATTCTATAAAAATCTCTGATATTAGATTTATAATTTCGAATAAAGCGAGAGACTGGTTACGGGGAAACTATAACGGAAATCAAATCAAAATAAATATGGTGGTAGTAAAGTGCCGTTCAGCTATAGTGTGTCATGAACGGACGACTCCTTGTTTTTAAATATGTTTTCCGCATTGAAGTTTTCTTTTAGAAGTGCTGTACGGAACTCTCGGCGCATTAAATACATTCATACTTGACCGGTTTTTTTTTATTTTACCATAAAAAGACTTTCTTCACTCTTATTTTCAAACCCAGAATCAGCATTTCTCATATAGTATTGTTTCATTTAATAATAAAACAAAAAAAAATCAAATAACTGTCAGGTAAGAATGCATTTCAATAACATAACGAATGATATGGGTACATTTTTATGTTCTTCCTATGAATAATTAATAGATTTTAAACAATATCTGTATTAAATTAATAAATTATAAATGAATTACAGCACAAAAAACTTGTACCTTCAACGCGACCACAAACAATAAATCGGTAATAAATGCTAAATTAAAACATATATTATTCTTGTATTTAATTTGCTATTTATAAAGACATATTATGACGACCACATCATAATAATGTCGGTCCTTGATTATGACCGTAATGTCTAAAGTTAGCTCTAATGCACGTGAATTGTTTCACAAGGAATACCTTAACTTTTTATCAATTCATCATAATTTAAGCTTTTATATTTATTTGAAATGCGTGATCTGCGTAATTATGAGAAATTAGAGCATTTTCTTAAGGTGTTTTTAGGTGATTCACCTCAGACTTTGAACCTCGTCATTTAATAATTTTGTTCTCTGTTCATAACTACAACTAACGAAATGATAGCCTGTAAAATATAAGGGGACACTCCGTCGTGTTTTCATAAATATTTTTCACACAACTCGGAACTATTTCTGGAGTATATATACCTATTGGAGGTGTATAATTATTATTGGTCGTATTCTAAATTAAAAAATTATTTCCAAAAAATTTTTTTGAAGTAAGTACTAATATTAATGTTTTTATACAATAATTGTTTGAAAAAAAAATAATACTTACCTGTTATTACATATACATATCATATCTTTACATGTATCGTATACCGTATTGTATGATATGATTGTTATCCAAGTTATTGTATAATATGCCTTATGGCAGTAGTGCTACTAACCCTGGTAGTCGAAGCACATTTTTTCCATAAATAATAAAAAAAAACTTCCGAAAAATGTTATGATTTATATGCAAACGTACGTTACTTGTTATTTTGATATTAGTAGTTAGATATATTTCACGTTCAATCTTTTATTCAACACGCGTGAGTAATATGTAATTTCGGGGCCCTGCTAAATTCGGGAGAAATAATAGATTATTTCATGTTGACGCGTAGAGTGCTAATAATGAGCCGTACAGTGTGATAATGAATTTTCTGGACCAATAGAAACGCAGTAGCAAGCCCGAGCGTGCAATAATGAAAAAAGACTGCACGCAGCTTCTGGACCAATAGGAACGTGGTAGGCGGTATTGTATATATGAAAACAGCATCGCAATTCAGCGAAAGTCATGGCTATCTTGTGTGCATCGAGGGCGCTGGGTACGTCAATCAATGAAGTGATTTATTATTTTTCCCTCTTTTATCAGGGCCCCGATTACATATTACTCGTGCTAGTTGAATAAAATATTATGTGCGACCATTGATCGAAGGAAAATATTCCACTCGCGTGCGTTTTACGCTCATGGAATCTTCTCCTTCTCTCACTAGTCGCACAATATAGGTACTATTAGTAATAATAAACATTTTTTTTATAATAAATAATATAAACAACAACATGTCTGTTTGCAGTAGAAATGAGACTTTTGCGCCCAACAACGTTATATGACCATATTATTCACAAAGAGCAACATATATACACACTGCGATATATACATGAGTCAGGCCAAGAGATATCGCAGTTTTAAATTAATTACACACCACTTGGCGCAATTAGAAGCGCGCGCCACTGTCAGCCGCAATTGAGATGGATCGGTATAAAATTGTTCTGCATTTGTATTCGTGTCCACACAGTCCAACACTAGCGAGTTTTGTGTCTGTCGTAGATACTATTTATTAAATACATTGTACAGTGCAGACCTTACAAGGTGAACACCTATATGTCGTATACACGCTGTATGTATATACTGGGTGTAAATAGTTTCTATTATTTGAAATCGAAATCAATTTCCGTTTTAATTTGAACTGAGAAAATTTATAATCGTTTGTGATTGCCGATCCAAGTTAAATTTTATTTAATTTTCATGTATATTCCTGTCAGTTTTACATTCTTAATAAATATATTAATACTTGATCTAATTTTACTCGATGGAAACTAATGTATAAATTGGATAAGAAAACGTTATAAATTTTACATTGTTATTGTAATGAGTTCATTTCAAATGTGTATAGTAACAATATTGAGATGTGTATATCTGTCGCCGGGATATTGTCAAATCCGTGATTTTGTAATTTCACTAGTGAAATTACAATATCACGATTGACAAAGGTTCGTGATATTATAATTTCACTTAGTGAAATTATAATATCCCGGCGACATATCCCGTCTGTTAGCAGGCAAGCCGTCGTGGATGAAATTAAAACAATCATTGTTAGTTATATAGAAAATCTTACTTTTCTAGAATAAATGTAAATTACTAACGGAGACTTCCTTCTTTCCAGGCCATTTGATTTTTGTGAAATTGTTTAGGGATCCCTATTTAGATCGTCAGAAAATTCATAAAATGGATCGACAGGCATACACAATGAATATTCAAATCTTTGATTAACGTTTGATTAGAACTCTTCAATAAAAATTGGTCGATAATTTTATTTATTACACAATGAATATTTTCAAAAATATATTATACCACGATTTTTTAAATTACGACGAGAATTTAAATAATATAGTCAAAATTAATTTACACCCGGTATATTCTGATTATTGTATGTATGCGTTTTGAGTTCTAATTACTGCTTGTACTTTATTTAGTTTATTAAATTTTCAATTCTGACAATTAGATTAATAATAACGTAGGTGTATTAATTACTTACAATATTTTTTTAACACAAAAACTGATTAAAAAACTGGCGGTGAGCAAACACACACGAGACGCGTTTTTTTTAAATATCGAGAAAGATCGTATGTGGGCGTAGAAACATTTTATAATTGAAATTTTATTTAGTTACTTCATTAGGAATAATAATTTTTGCATGACCACCTTTATAAAATAGTTGCTTTTCATGCCTGTATAACGATAGTGAAATTACCTCTTTCGCACTAGTGCGTGAAGTAAAACAAAATTAACGTGATTTTATCAATCTAATAGTTATATCTCTGTCAGGTGCAATATAAATCCATATGTGCGACAGAGAAGCAAAGGAGGTGCTGAATAGTTAATATAAATTTCAATATGACTGGTCAAAAAAATTACAAATGCACTAATTATGATGTGAAAATCAGCTATTTTAAAGAAGGCACATGCAAAAAATGTAGTGTGTATCTCGCTTGTAATGCTTTTATAACTCGTGTGACTGTTACAACTCGCCAATCGCTTGTTATTACTACAATGTCACAACTCGCCATAAAATAATGCATTACAGCTAACTACTAAGTATTATCCACTAATAAAAATATATAAACAAATACCCGCCTTTGTGCCACCAATTGATTTCAAAATTGTCACAGTCTGTTTAATTTTATATAAAGAGTAAAATATTAATAATCTTTATATATAAAAATTACGTGTCACATGTTTGTCCGCGATGAACTCCTAAACTACTGAACCGATTTTAAATTTGATTTGCACACCGTGTGCAATTCGACTCAACTTGAAAGATAGGATAGCTTACATTTCAATTTATAGTCGCAATATTATTTTATTGCAAATTATTTGTCTATTCCTTGACAGTCATAATTGTCTGTTGACTGGATTGAGTGAATATTCAATAGATGGCGCAACGAATTTAACAACCATATAAGATGGCGATACCTGTTGACTGGATTGAGTGAATATTCAATAGATGGCGCAACGAACTTAACAACCATATATCTAGATCGAGGATGTAAAAAAACTGAATATCGTTTAAAACCAATGCTTTTTATTTCGAGCACGACGGCGCAGCCGGAGTGCTCGGCACAACGGCGCAGCCGGAGTGCTCGAAATAGAGCAAGTGTTTTAAAGACCAGTTATCCACGAATACTTTACGCTATTTTTTTTCGAGCACGACGGCGCATATGTATATTTTAAAATAGCTAGCAATTAATAAAATAGATAGATAGATGTTCCAATTAAATTGTTTTATTATTTCACTTTATACGTAGCGAAGCACGTACAGGGCCGCTAGTTTTAATATAAAAATATTCTGAAATTAGCTTGACTTTTTAATTTCTTTCTTGTAATTTTTAAGACATGGTATACTGAAAGTACTGAAACTGATTATCAATTTCTTTGTTGTATATGTTTCGCCTTCTAAAAATGATACATAATAATCTTTGTTTTAAGGGATCATTGTAAGTTTTGACATTCAATGATTAATGACGTTTGAAATAATAATAACAATTTTAATCATTACTAGGTACATAATATGTAAATCAGTCGTTGCTTATTGTACTGGTTTGTATCTATAGTTTGTAAATGTACATAGTGTCCAAAAAAGTGATTAACTTGAAAGTAACTCGATTCTAAAATTTTTGATGAACAAAGTTTTGTAGTAAATAACTGAAACTTATAGAAAAAAATAAAAAATATTGTAGCTCAGTTTTCTTGTCAAGATTTGAACATAAAATCTTTAATCAAGTATGAATAAAACTTTATAAAGGTGCATTTTCTTGCGCCGTAACCTTTTAAAGGTTTAATATCCGTCATATTGTATTCGTAGTTACTATTTTTAACCGACGAAAAACAAAAACGGAGGAGGTTCTCAAGTCGACGCGTATATTTTTTTTTTTTTTTTATTTTTTTTTTTTTTTTTATTTATGTATGACCACGCATAACTTTTTACAGAGCAGTCCGATTTTGATAATTTTTTTTTGTTTGAAAGGGTATACCCCGAAGTTGGTCCCATATAAATTTGGTAAAAAAATTCCAACCCTAAGGGTAGAAAAACAGGGGATAATTGATTGTTCACTCACTGATTGTAATGTATGACCACACATAACTTTTTACCGAGTAGTCCAATTTTGATAATTCTTTTTTTATTGGAAAGGGTATACCCCGAAGTTAGTCCCATATAAATTTGGAAAAAAAATTTCAACCCTAAGGGTAGGAAAACGGGATTATTGATTGTTCACTCACAGATTGTAATGTATGACTACGCATAACTTTTTACAGAGTAGTCCGATTTTGATAATTATTTTTTTATTGGATAGGGTATATCTCGAGGTTGGTCTCATATAAATTTGGAAAAAAAATCCTACCCTAAGGATGGGAAAATAGGGGTGATTTATTGTTCACTCACAGATTTTCATGCTGAGTTGTGTATTACAATTATAAATTATATAGCCACAAAAAATTATAAAATAAAAACTTTTTAACAAAAAAATTAAACCGCCGAAAAACTGAAAAGCAAAAAATAATAAATCTTTTTATTTAACTAAGTTCTATCTAAGTAGTTGAACGTATGTGACAGTCTAGTATATCTAAGTAATTTTGAGTCGGCGTCAAACAATCAATGAACAAAGATCACTAAAAGAAATAAACAAATCAAATTAACAATGATACGTGAAATCTCCAGCGATAAACATTAACATTCCAAACATGCGCTCTCCACACGACCACTCGCAAAGACGTGTGCCCTCAGTGTGTGCCCGTTCGGGTTGCTCTGTCGCTGACATTAACTTCGTGAACGCTCAGAGATTTTCGGCGAAGGATTGTTGACGCCGACTCAAAATTACTTAGATATACTAGACTGTCACATACGTTCAACTACTTAGATAGAACTTAGTTAAATAAAAAGATTTATTATTTTTTGCTTTTCAGTTTTTCGGCGGTTTAATTTTTTTGTTAAAAAGTTTTTATCATCTAACAAATGTTTTTGTTGAAATATGATGAGGTGTGAAAAATATAAAATGTTATTACTAATACTTTTATTCATATATTATACAATTACTAGCGGTTCCACCCGGTTTCACCCCGGGTGCAAAAGAACGGATGGGGAAGGAAGGAACATGAGTACGCACATTCATCTTAGTTTACCGAGATGAATGTTATGTCCAAACTTCGTAATGAGCGACATTACCGTTCAAAAGTTTTTGTCGTTAAAAAGCACTATTTTCGTATTTTTTTTAAGTAAGTACCTACCTAATAAATTTCTTTTAATATAATAAATATTTAATTGAAAACATTGTAGGAAAATTATTTTTATATATAGGTGCCTATAGTTGTAACAGTTTTCAAATGAGCTATTAATTAAATTTATTTAATTTTAATTAGTCGTAATAAATTTTTAAAAAATTGAAATGCAAGCCTTAGAAGAAAGCAATGTAGAAAATAAAAAAAAATAAAAATGTATTCACCGACGTGGGGCTTGAACCCTAGACCCTGGCATTAAGAGTCTTACACTTTACCGACTGAGCTATCCGGGCTAGTAGTCTTCGCGCGCTACTATTGCAATATTTAGTTAAGGCATTTCACCTGATAATATTTGTCGGACGAACTAATTCTGCAACATTTTTCATTGATGTTCCGCTCCGCTTGGTCGTAACGTAATATTATATAGCCTACAGCCTTCCTCGATAAATGGGCTATCCAACAAAAATTGTTTTTTTCAATTCGAAATAGTAGTTTCTGAGATTAGCGCATTCAAACAAACAAACAAACTCTTCAGCTTTATATATTAGTATATAGATATAGATTTTCATTGACTCTAGTAAGTCTAAACATTATAGAACGCTTAGTAATTTTGTAGTATGGAGTTTTACTGATAATAATAATGTTATTTGAATTTTGTATCCAGTGTACACGGTTAGTCCATTATTGAGCGGAGATATTGTTATCACACTACATTTGAATCACATCCATTCAATATATACGTAATATGTAATTTACATGAAAATTTCCTAGAATTTTAATTTGCAAAACTGATACTTACTGCCTAAGACTTTATTGGACATACGATTGTATTTCGATAAAATTATAGTTTTCTATAAGTGTTTATAAATGACATCGATATTTTGAACTATTTCATTTATTTACTTATTTTTATGTTACCACTTTTGACATTATCAACTGCAAAAACCACGCGAATATTAAGATCAGAAAAAATCATAATTAAGAAAAGTTTCTTTCTTACTCCTTTAAAACAAATTTAAGTTTTTTCATTATTATAACCTTGCAATTATATTTTTGACGTGATAACGTCTTATAAATTGATGAAACACCGACTGCAATCACGAAAAAGAGTAACGTTCCGCAAGCGAGAGCGCGATATAAGCGATAGTCTCTCTCTTCTCGCGTGACGTCAGAGAGTATAGTGTGCGTTCAACATTTTTTTCGGCTGTTCCAGCGAAAGCTACATCTGACAGATGGTCAGATAAATTATACGGTTTGTTAACAAATATATAATATATATAGGTACATTCTTTTAAATGTCTTTTATAATTGCATAAAAATATGTATTTTGCTTTGTTTGATCAAATTATTAGTCGGTAAAAATATAGTTTGACAGGAAAATTTAGGTTATGTATTATTAAATATGATATTCGAGCGGAATACGTTATCACGTAAAACTATTGTCCGTAAACCGACTTTACAGACAACCAATTTTTTTTTATCAGCCTGTGCTTTAACATATAGTTGTGATTTATTTAATTTTTTGTCATCGGTGTATTTTTTTATTAAATATGTATTCTGTTAAGAACGTTATTCATTATGTTAATATATTGTTGAACAATTTCGTTATAGGTCACTAGTTCAAAACCAGGTTGAAACAAACAACCCAAACAGTAAATTTCCGACCTATCTCAAGTACATATATATAATAATGTGTAGAAGTGTACGTAAATCAAGTCAGTTGTTTCCTTGCGTTCCACCCTCCTTAGCCTGGAAGGACCACCATTTTCTTATACATATATTTGTCGGCGCATGTATACAGGCTGTCCCATTAAGAATGGGACATAGAACAACCGCAGATTCTCCAATTCAAAATAAAACGATTAAGCGAAATATGCTTAGATAAAATGTTACTCGCTCTACCAGTGGCGTACGGCAGGAGTAAGTAATGCTTGTACCCCTTCTAAATGTTACGCCGCTGTCTAAATTTTAATTTTGACTATAATTTTAATTTTTTTGATATTTTCTAAGTCAATAATGTACACTTGTTAGTTTGTTGTAAAGTCATTGGTTTTCGAGATATTCGCAGTTAAAGATAGATAGACGTCATGTACTTTTTATTTGTATTATTATTAATAATATTCATTTTTACAATTTTGTCTTAAAAGAACTGCGAATATCTCGAAAACCAATGACTTTACAACAAACTAACAAGTGTACATGATTAACTTAGAAAATATCAAAAAAATTAAAATTATAGTCAAAATTAAAATTTAGACAGCGGCGTCACATTTAGAAGGGGTACAAGCATTACTTACTCCTGCCGTACGCCACTGGTAGAGCGTACTGAACTAATTTTTTTATTGTTAGGTGCATTTTATGATATTTAACAAGTGTGCCGATTTGAGTAAAATTATACGGTGTATTAAAAAAATTATGGACATTAATAATTTTTCAGTTTTCAACTTCAACACCCCGTATTTCGGAAACGAGTAACATTTTATCTAAGCATATTTCGCTTAATCGTTTTATTTTGAATTGGAGAATCTGCGGTTGTTCTATGTCCCACTCTTAATGGGACACCCTGTATATTGCTCATAAATACGCTATGTATCTGTATTGTTGTGTGTGCGTATGTATGTACGCTCAGTAATGTACGGCGTCAGTTTGAATTATATCTGAAATTATACAGCCACTGGTTTTATGCGTTTGCAGGAGACGGTGTCCCCAGTCTTTTCTCTGTTTGCCTGGACCCGTTTTATTGCACTATTGTTATTGAACGAGTGTCGTAATTACATATTTCTCAACCCTTCTCTCTGTCAATGATTTTCCGGAAACATTTAAGATATTATAGTTTTCAAATTTATTGTACAGGTGAATTTTCAAAAAAACGAAAACCCTTTTATTTCGAAGAAGAAGGGTTTCCGAAAAACAATTCGAACAAAAGTTGTAGGAGAAGAACATCTATGTAGTATTTTTTTATTGTTTGGCGGAGGTTATCTTCGAAATATTAAGTTTATACCTCAACTTTTTTAAACAAAAACCAACATTTTGTATCTCGGATTTTTGTTCATTGGATCAAAGAATGTGATTTTTGTACCAATTTTTTTTTCGATTTAACGCAAATCTTTACTGCTGTTTTGTTCTCAGCTAATCCCATGCTTCCTGTTTCTGCCTCGCATAGGCTGAGCTGTCACATTTTGTTTGATTCTTGAATTACTTAATTTGTTTCTACGTCTTAAATTATTAATTTTACATATTAGTTAATGAGTCTCTTACAATACTCTATATAAGAACGAGATTGGTGTATATGTCGCCGGGATATTGTCAAATCCGTGATTTTGTAATTTCACTAGTGAAATTACAATATCACGATTGACAAAGATTCGTGATATTATAAATTCACTAAGTGAAATTATAATATCACGGGTTTGACAATATCCCGGCCACATATACATCGTTCTTACATAGAAGTGTTGTTTACTTGACGGATTTTAATGTAGTGATAGTCTGTGCCTATGAAGAAAAGGATGAACTGAAGAGAATTGAAAGAAGCGTTCTAGACATCATGTCTATAATATTTATGATTACAATCTTAATTTCGTTGTGCATATTATGTATAAGTAATAATGTCATATTTAACTGATTTTGATAAAAAATGACAGATCGTATACTACAATAATATTGAACGTGGGTGATGCACATCGTTGCACTGCATTCCCACAAAGGAGGAGATGCTGCTGCTTTAAAAGATGCATATTCCATACGAATGTAATAGGTAAATAGATATTTGATGCAATTTTATTGCACATACAATTTTATATGTCGCATATTGCATATTTTTAAATATGACTGGTGACATACATTATGACTATTTCTTCCAGACATTTGTGCAATATACAATTTTTGTAATACATTTCTAAACGTAATTTTTTGAAGGTTATTACCCGAAATAACACTTTTCTGGGTAAATTATTGTAATTTCCAAATATGTTAAAATCATATGACGTAAAACGAAAATCAAGCTAAATGAAAGTAAGATATTTTTCGTCTGCGTCAAAAAAATTAGTAGACGAAACATAGAAAATATCTAATAATGTGAGTTTTTAGTTTAAGAGAATCTCGAATGACTAATATACTAAACGAAATAAATATAAATTATGTACGAACACAGTAAGCAAGACAAGATAGAATTCGTTACACATTTGTTTTAGCGAGCGTGTTCTGTTTGTGTTTTTGTTTTTTAATTTGAAGCGTTCTAGTGAGAGACATTTTGTAATAAATAACATTTATATGGACACTGTGAACATTATCGAGATTTTTTTTAATCTGTAGCTGGCAAATAAAAACATCATAGAAAATTTAAATCGTACGCAAACATATCATTTTCTATTTCTTTTTATTTTCAAAAGCCAGTGGCGGCACCTGGTGTAATTAGAAGATATTTCACAATTATTGCAGTATTTAAATTTAGACTATACAACAATCTTGTAATGATTATTTAGTAACTTACAATCGAACATGTAACCACTAAACCAATGTGAATGAGTTTTTTTTTTTGCGTTATATAGCATTTAGTTCTAAGCTATATTATGGTTTATCGAGCTGATTAAAATCTAAAACAACCGGCCCTAAGATTCACAAAATCAACTGTCCAGTTTGATTATTGAATATTTGTAATAATAAAACTAATACAGAAGAGTGAGCATTTTGTTCATTAAAAAAAAATGGTCTATTTTTGCCACCAGATTAGATCCCATAAATCTTTTCCAAGGAATCCCAAAATACGTTTTTGCAGTTTGTTATGTTTAAACAAAAAACGCTGAACCGATTTTAATAAAATTTCTTTCAGATCATAATTGCGTTAACCACTCTACGATTGGGATCGTAACGAAGTTGATATCATTTTTGACGTGATAACGTCTTATAAATTGATGAATCACCAATCTTATAAATTGATAAAACACCGGCTGCATGTACGAAAAAGTGTAACGTTCCTAACGTTCCGCCTGACCCTGTGCGTGCTTTTCTCGAAAACGGCCCTAAAGATTTGGATGAAATTTACTGAAAAGGGATTTTGGGGGGCAAAAAATCGTTTTAGCTAGGTCTCATCTCTCGAAAAAATCGTTTTCTTACAAATTTTATCATTATAAAAATCAATTTTTTGACGTATGAAAATACTTAAATATTGTAAGTAGGTTTTGGAATTTTATATAAACAGTGAAACAATTGTTTTATAAATATTATGACAGCTAATCTTTGAGACTTAAAATAAATACGAAAGAAAGTTAAAAAAACAATTATATTATATGGTGAGTAATTTAAATAAATAAAATTAACCTAAATTTGAAGCGAAAGTTGCAATATCATAGATTCGAATTATTATAATTATTATATAAATTTAGGCTATGTATTACGGAATACGTTATCACGTAAAACTATCGTCCGTAAACCGACTTTACAGACAACCAATTTTTTATCTGCGAGATTTCGTGCTATAGGAAGAAATGACCACGTGCATACGTACATACACACACATATACGTACTTCTTTTCAAAAATAGGTGTAAAAATACTGTTGTAATCTTGACACAAAAAAATGCTTAAAATTTTTATTTATATTTTTGGATCCATCACAATAACTTTCCAATATATTGGGAAGTTATAAAGATCAAATATATATTATGTACTAGCCGTTATCCGCGACTTGACCGCTCATGTTTGTTATAAATCTTTCTTATACCTTATTATAGCGAATAATTTAACGACATTTATATACGTATCACGGTTATCCTGACATTTAGCAGTCTCTGACTGAAGTACTGAACTTCGAGGAATAACTTTTAATCGCGTTAATGTGTAATATATTAAAGACGTACTAGAAATCGAACATAATTTTGTCCAACATTTTAAAACTGTTGGTTCGTTTTTAATCTAAATATTATACATATACAGTAATGTCTCACTAATCCGGCACTATTAAAAACTAGGAGGTGCCGGATTATTGGAATGTTCGAATTATAGAAAAATTCATAATATGTAAATAAAATAAAACATTTCCTAAGAAGACAGCAGTGACATTTATTATTTAGGGGTAGGGAGGCGTGAGCGGAGGGTGCCGGATTATTGGACGTACCGGACTACTGAAGTGCCGGATTAGTGAGACTCTACTGTACAAACATTTATTTTTCATTAATTGAGAGCGCTACTGACATTACACCAAATTCTATAGCTACAATATCAATGTCTGCTGCTATTGAAGATATGTGATGAAATTTTCCGGCATCTTGTGATGAAATTTATTTTAGTAAACGTTATTCAACCACGATATAGACCAATGTCTAGCTGGATCAACGTAAATTGAAATTAATGTGAATCTAAAAATGTTAGTTTTATTCATTTATTTACATTTAAAATATATTATTTGTTTTACATTTCATATATTTATACATTTGTAAACTTGTTTAAATTTAAGATTGTTTCTTAGTTCAAATAAATCGCATGCCATTTCTTCTTAAACGCTTGGATAATTTAACAAAAAAAAAACATATGAAAAAAAATGTAACATCAACGGAAGCGTATTGTTTATGAATAATTCCATGTCTTAGAATGTAGGAAATTAATCATGATTTTTTTTTAATATGATAAGGGTATAGCACTTAAATCTGATCTTATCTCAAGCATGACTTTTCAACCCTATCACCGTAATTTAAATTCGTTTCGGAACATTGAAGCAAAATACAGAAGGGATAACTAGACTTTTGTAAAACAATAGAACATGATTCGAGTTGATCTAAGAACATATTTTGAGTTCTGTAAAGCTCAGTAATTTACAAATACTACAAATAAAATAAGCGTATAGAATCTATACATTATGCGTTGCTGAAGTTCACAAATTTTATGGTTTTTGTATTTATTATTTTGTAACGCTAATCTTGCTTAATATTTGTATTGGAGATGCGTGTGTAGAGTGGAGCGCCGTTAGGCATGGAAACTGCAAAATCTTGGAACCCGGTTCTTATATGAATAAAATACGAGAATTCTTGCATTGTTTCTAATACTTAATACCAAAATGTTTTAAATAGATTAGGTATATATTGGCGTTTTTTTATTGAAAAACTCCAAAAATGTAAAAAAACTAAAAACAAGAAAGTTGTATCTCAATAGTTTTTGAGGTTTGTGATTACAAAATGGTAAAACATTACAAAATTAAAAATGTGAAACATGAGTCGATCTGAGTAATTGTAGTGTAAGATTTTGATTGTAGATTGGCGTATAGCGCACCTTGCACGATCAATAATACTGACAATACTTAAAAATACTAACAGTACCTATTATAAAATGTATAAACTCAGATCGGTCGTCAATGCAGGTACTGAGTACTGACGACCAGTATTGATGTAAACCTGGATTTTTTTTATTTTCTTGCATTAGTACCGAAAAATGATTTTAGAGGGTTTTTTTGTTTGCTGATTTTTTGAATTTTTTTTCCATTTTTGGAGCTCTTAAATGAACGCACAAAATTTAGTCAAGATTAGTTATTTATAAAACGGCAAATATGTAAAAAATAATACGTAGTTAAAAAAAGTATTCAAATCTTTGATTAACGTCTGCTTGGAACTCTTCAATAAATAAAAAAAAAAAATATTTATTAAAAATAGTATTGTTTAACAGGAATCTTAACAGCATGATAAAAAGTGCTCGATACTTTAAAATTGGATGTCAATATCTAGAAAGTGTCCGAAGTTTCATCAAAAATGGGTCACCCATTTTCTAGTAACATTCTAGAATTACATCTCGTATAAAAGAAACCCCCTCCAAAAAAAACCTGCTAAGGACCAAACGTTACTATTTTATATATTATACTTAGTAGTATTTGATATTGATAACGGGCTCCTGTTTTTTTAAGAATGAATATGCGTATTTACACAGACCATTGATTGAGGACTACTAGATCAGAGACCACCCACTTTACTCGAGATTTGTAAGCACACACATCTATAGAACACAAGAAACTATACCAGCCACGGCCACAGACCATAAGCACTTCACTATTGAGATGTACCCGAAATTAGCCTGGCACTGTTTTCTTACCATCTGGCTGTAATTTCTTCTCTGAAGCTTACACAACTATGCTAGTGTTATACACACAGTTGTTTTTAATATTTATTTATTTTTTGTGTGTTTGAGAGACTTGCATACAAGAGTGTGTTGACGTGACGTCATCGTCTCGACCTTACATTTTATGAATTCCAAATTTTATTCCCAGTTTAATTGTTACTGACTTATTTACTGTCCAAAATGAAAACTGCCGTTTTCAACGTTAGCATTAAAAATATTTTGGAAAAATTCATTACACCCCAACAAATTCAAAACAAAACGTCAACTGCTGTAGAAGGTGAAGATTAAAAAACGTACGGTATCCTCGGCAAACTGAGCTTGTACCAAATAATGTCTTTCTGAACAAACTTTCTGCCCAAAATGTGTATGTGCTTACAATTATTTAAATATATGACTTTTTTCGGGTATCTTCTGCAATTCGGTTAAACGAATTCCATATGTCAACAGATGGGTAATAAATTAATTCGTAGACTTGTTTCCAGTTTATAAAAAATTTAAAAAATTTAAGTTTTTGCTAGCAATATTTCGTATATTATTATCAATAAAATTTCAAGTAACCCGCGTTGATTTGAATAGGCGTTAGATATGATGTTTTGTTATCTCATTGTCATTATGTATCAGAAGCAATAAAATAACCATAAAGTCAGTTTCGCGAGCCACGACCCGTTGTGAAATACAGTAAGCTAAATAAGCGCGTCAAACGACGATAATAATATTTGTATGATCGTGTATAAATTAACGATTGAAGACAGCGTAAGTCGTGAATATAAAATTGGAACTGGTCAAGAAAATGTTGTCAAATGTATACGGAAACGCTACTAAATTTATTGGTTTTAACATACTGTCAAGTGTCAACACATAAATATATGTAAGTATACGAAGACCATACGTAAATTGCATTTATCATCGTAATCAAATAAAATATTTGTGGTTTCACTGTCACTTGGTCAACATTTTTTTTAGTTTAAAGTCTGTGTAACAAACACACACTTTTGACTTTTTTTATGAAAAACAAATAAGTTCGTGCTCGTAATGTTATTATTGTGCACGATGCTATTTTTTTGAGTCACTTCAGTTAGGTAATTTGTAAATATCGTGTTACTTTTTGATTTGATTTTTGTTACTTAAAATATGTTTTTTTTCTACCGAATGATGTCTCCAAAAAAGTACATTTCTTATCACAACTGCAATTCAAAGTGAAATAAATTTTATAATAATAATTTTTCGTCGGCTTATGTTGCAAAATTGGTCTCCACAAAAAGCGCTTTTGTTTTAACGCGATAATATATACATCCTGAAGGCTCATTCTAAATATTGGTAAAAAAAAAATTGAAATCGGAGATTGCCTTGTACATCCAAACTCACAAACTTTATCTCTTTATAATATAATTAGTATAGATAAACATAAAATATCAAACGACATTTTCGTCATAATATTTGACTGGAAGTAGGAAATAGTCATTTGTGACTACATACGGACACTGTAGAGTGTAGAGAACGATAACTCTTTCAGAGCGAATCTGGAAGTATCGGTTACGGGTCCCGGCAGTGGCATTTAAATTTTATTCTAATATTATATAGCTTTCTAAATATCTTAGTGTTGTCTGATTGCCGAAACAGATTTTGAAATATTCAATGTGATAATTAACTGTATGAATCTTTGTCCATCTACTCAATGTGCGGTGAGTGAAGGCAACAAAGCATATCGAAAATATGTCTGCGTCTCTTTCTTCGATGTAATTCTCTGTTTATTCCGACATATTATATCTCTCTTTATTAAAAGTTTTATGTCGTTATCTATGGCGTTAGCCAATCAGAACCAACGAGCTCTTACGACTGAAGTATATGTTTGCACCCTAATGGTTCGATTGCGATTTTATTCCTATGCTCGGTATTATAATAAAAGCATATGGCATACACACATCCCTGGGACCCTGGCATATCGGCGCCCTGCGTGTATAGTGTGTTCGCGATATAGTCTGCACGCGCTTTATATTATGAAAAGAAAATAGAACTGTCTTGTTGTCTTATGAATAAGTAAGTGTATGGCTCATAATGTTACATGCGTACACACATATGTACTTGCAAGTTAATAAATTACAGACATTCAGGGAGTTAGAGATAGATGTACAGCATAAATGTGGAAAATAACACATAGCATGGACGTATCTACCGGCTTTGCTCGAACAAAACTAACTTGGACAGCATAGGCGCACGAGGTGCTCGTCTGAAAACTTCAAGGGTCTTTTATTTTAAAAGGTGCGAATCGACTTCTATGGCCATTATCGCGTAATATTTACAAATGTATATGTACATAGTCATGATAATATCTAAGGTAAGGGGTCTTATGGAGTTTGACAATTGCTTGAATTATTATTTAACGATGACGGTGTAATCACGGCAACTAAAAACTAATCATTTATTATTTTCTAAATGTTTATGTATAGCATTTAGGTGTAGATGTTGCCGGGGTAAGTTACACTTCTGTAGAGTCTAGTGTAAACACCATATTATCACTGTTTTCCGTACATCGCCGTCGTCATCAGCTGGTATTCTTATACTTCTATGCCTGCGGCCTGTAGGTCATCAATTTTGTTTGCATTGACGGTATAGTATGTAGAACATTATAAGAAAAGGACCAATCAGTTCACATTATTAATGCAAATGACGTCATTATATGCAGCAAGCAAAGTTGTGGACGATAAAATAGAATGATGACCAGGAAATGTCGCATCGTTAGTCAATAATCACGATAGTCATATTATGTTATATTTTATCAATAATGTTACAAATTATAATAATAGTAGTTTATATGTGTCTCGTTCGTAAATGAAGGTATTAAACAAGTAAGTGACATTCTGTTAAAACGAGAGATTAACGTGTTTTAACAGTCAACCGAGTCATAATATCATTACGAACAAGACATGCTACATTTTTTGCACTTACGAGTTACGACCTATGAAATAGCTGATTTTCACAGCATAATACGTATATTTGTAATATTTTTGACAGTTCACGATCGGCCATATTGGTATATGTGGTGTGTTTATGAAGGCAACGCTATTTACCTTTGTCGCGCTCATCGAATTGGTAAAATCGCAAGACTTTTGTTTTACTTTACGCACTGGTTCGAAAAGGGGCATTTTACAACCGCTATACAGGCATGAAACGTAGCTATTTTATAGAGGGTCGTGCAAAAAATTTGTATAAGCTGTATAAGCTTCGAAAGCTATTTATCGTGAGTTTTTGACATACGTCAGTGCAGTGTATGGGCCATGAAATAAAAAAAAATAGTGACACCGGGATTCATCATTTGTGATCATAAAAAACTGATAATTTCCAGTTTTTTTTTTGTATGGTGAGTTAAGTCTTAAGTTAAAACATAATTATGTCTGTAGTCTGTACATTGCTTTATAAATCATCTGTACTTGATGGCGCTTTAGATTTGGCGACGGCAATGTCACCGTCAACAGGCGCGCGATGCCATTCGAAAGACCGTCGACCGGCGTATCTCAGATTGTTATGTGGCGTAACTAATGGCCTATGGGAATCATGCCCAATATGTTAAAATCACACTTACGCCACTAATTTATCTGCTCCTTCAAATACAAACAACGCTCTATCTTTTATGTCAAATTAGCTTTAGCTATTCATTCAGACCTACTTAAAATTAGTGATGTGCCGGATCGTTAAAAATGTATATCCGCGGATACGGATCTGAACACGGATTTTTGGTTTCAAGATCCGCGGATACGGATCTTAACTTTCTTAGAGTACGCGGCGGTAAATATTGCACATCGACCTTTGGAAAGAGACTATCTGTTATGGGAAAAAGTTATTGACCTCTTTAAGAGTTAACTCTCATAACAGATTGTGTCTTTCCAAAGATCGATGTGCAATATCTCATTATAAAGATAGTTGATTTAGTACCTTTGAGTTATGTACTATTAGTATGGTACTCACTACGATAAAAGTTTGCAATATAAAGGTGCCAAATACGATTTTAAAAAATAAAAAATAATATGAATGGAATTTAACAGTTTTTCATTATTACTTAATCACATATATATATAAAATTTCATCTATGAATTGAAAATTAATAAGGTAAAAGATCCGCCAAAAACTAACAGATACGGATATGAATCTTTATTCTCCCTCGGATATCCGCGGATACGGATACGGATATCCGGCACATCACTACTTAAAATGTATTAATTCATTGTGTTTTCAATAACTATCAATTTTATAATTGCAGTACACAATATAGGTACCTAATACTAATTTAAGTGAACAAATACCGACCCCTAAAAATTGGTTGGACAAATCAGTATTTAAAAAAATATTTCACCATCTACTTATCCGGAGAGACATGATATATAAAAACGCGATGGAATTTTTTTTATTCCAATTTATTATTTACAATAAGACCTTTATTTAAAATGTCGTGAAGTACTAAAAATATATTGTAAATTGTTTGTTGTAGTGTTTTTTCCTATACTAATTAAGTTACAAATTAATAAATTGGACAAAGATATATTTATCCACCTACCTATCATCCTATGTATTTTTATCAAATGGGAAGAGATTAACTGTCGAGACACACTAATTATAGTTAAATTGCCAATAAATTATTTTTTAAGATCAATATTTTTTCGTTATCAACAACTACATCATTAATGAAACTTTAATTACTAGACTGTTCACTACTAATAAAATCAAAATGTTTAACAAATTAGAATGAATGTATTTATAGCACAAAACACAGAAACTTTTTATTAGGGAAATAAATAAAAAATAGTAGGCAATTACATTGACCAAATGTACACATACACAATCTTTTAACTGCTCCATAAAAATAACTTCAGATTCCCACAGTATATCATTTTATGTGGTGATTCCACCAACTTAAAACCTAATAAATCACTAAGCGGTATTGCAAATTGTAAATAACTATATATATTATACACACGTTTAGTGGAAATAATATATGGCAATATGAAACAGCGATAGCAGTCTTAAATATATTATACAATACAATATTTCCTTTCTTCAAAAGTTAATTATAATGTAGGTATCCATTTTTAGACACATATAACTTTCCAGAAAATTGTACCTCTTTGTGAATCTTGGCACCTCAACAAATTTTGATTTTAAACTTTAACAAAATATTAAAAGGCACAGCATAACATTATTATTAATCTTTATTATACTAGCGGTCCCGCCCGGTTTCACCCGGGTGCAAAAGAGCGAATGGCGGGAAAGGGACATGAGTATCTACGCAAATTCATCTTAGTTTACCGAGATGATGTGTCCAAATTTCATGATTTACCGGAGTTAACGTTCAAAAGTTTTTGTCGAACGGACAAATTTTGAGTTACATTTTGCAACATTAATTTTCATTGATGCTCCGCTTCTATTGGTCGTAGCGTGATATTATATAGCCTACAGCCTTCCTCGATAAATGGGCTATCCAACAAAAAAAAATCAATTTGAACCAGTAGTTCCTGAGATTAGCGCATTCAACTAAACAAACAAGCAAACAAACTATTCAGCTTTATATATTAATATAGATTAAAATAGCAGACTGGATTGTAGCAATGTTGCAATATTATAAAAAAATTATTAGATACAGTAGAGCCTTGATAAGTCAAAAATCTCCAAAACTCGAAAAACAGTTTTGTTCCCTTCAAGCCCCAAAACCTTCATTACTCGAAATCTCAACCCTCTATAGGTCGAAATTATTAGTGAGTCAAGGCATTTCTGTACATATTTTCCCTCTATAACTCGAAAAAATAAATTGAACCTCTATATCTCGAACATAACTCAAAATTAGTAAGAATGAATTTTTTAACCTCTAAAAGTCGAATATTTCCGTACAAAATCCGCTTAATCCTTCATAAGCCGAAGTTCGACTTACAGAGGTTCTACTGTATTTGAATTTGATCATGTTATACATTCATGTAAATGTATAAGTTCATATGACTTAAAAATATTGTATTTTATTTTAATGTATATGAACCTAATAGCTATTATTTTATTTTCAGGTAAATGGTGTCCTAGACGAGAGTGGTCGTCGCCTCCTGACGCTCGAGCGGCAAGTGACGCGGCGCGGAGAGGGGTCCTTTATTCATCCGTCTTCCTCGGAAGCCCCGGTAAGTTCCAGAATACAACATTTTATTAGTGTCTAAGCCAATGAAAATACACTGGACAAATATGAATTTAGTACAAAACGTGTCTGGTAAATTACAAAATACATAAAGTGAAACCGGTGAACAAGCTTCCTTAATTTTGAAGCCGGACCAATAACTGGAATTGAGATTCTTATTTCAAATTGCATAATATTCCAGACCAATCGTCGATATAAACAAGATAAATTTGATTGAAAATAGCGACAATTGGGTTGTTTTGACGATAACGTGTTTAGCTTACATTTTCACCACAGAGCGAAGTTTAAATTCAATGTATTCTTTGCACCCCTAATCATAAAATGTAAACACACGTAAAAACGATAAGATCATGATCTAAATTCTCGAAACGTGTAATGAAATGCATAGTCAAAAGCATTAAAAAACCTTGAAGACAACCTCAATTGGCCATCCGAGACATAAAATTAATCTAGGAAGAATAACAATTCCACCATCCACAAAATTGCTTTTCCAATTTCATTTGTTTTATCTTCTTCCAACACATAATCTAACGCGAGTTGTCTCCTACAAAGCAATCCATTGTTAGACATTTCTTTCTAATTCACGCGTTACTACATATTCTCTACACTTTCTATCCCGTTGCCTATTTATCTTTTTCCAACACACGCGGTATTATATAAAAGCGTCTTTTTCTAGAACTGTCTATCTATTCTTTTTCAACTAGAACGTAAAAGAAACGTTATCTTTTTTCAATGTGACATCTGTGTCTCTGTTTTATGCATGGAATGTCCGTTCGTCTTTTTCTTTTCAACGCTTTTTGTAGCCAGCAATGTAACAGAGTATCGTTTTCTCGCTCACCTCAACGAAGCGGTTCTTCCACATTCCTCAAACAGAGAGCGCCCTCGACTACGTAATACTAATAAACATCTGACAGTGGGGATATCGCGTGACGGAGATAGTTCGACACGTGTCCGTATGTCCGACAAGGGTAGACGGTGAAGAGCGTTGCTATGACAACCGCCGCATTCCCGCCTCGCGGCCATGGTAATTGTTAAAAGCGCGTGCGCATTTATCGCATTTGCGCAGATACCAACAAATAATAAATATTATAGTATAGTAGTATACACTACACAAGCAAGGTTGGCACAGGCACAGTATAACGTTGAGAAACTTGTGGCTGCTCTGTGTTGTCTGTGTATACTGTATAGCTTGTAGAAATCCATATACTACAATACATATATCCTAACCTAAGCTATGTGCAGAATTCCTGAGATATGGCGTTTGTTGCTAAAAGTAAAACAAGTTCTACACTTTAAATGATAAAAACGAATCGTTCGGTTAGGTTTTAGCGGTTTCGCCGTAACGGCGTCGTTCATTTTTTCTCCTTTTTTCTTCTATTGTTTTCTCTTCACTCTCTAGTAGGTATAGCTACTAACAGTACCTCTATTTTTTTCATTTTACCGTTCCATCCTTTTGTTTTTATTTCTGCTTTAAAACAAATGAATGTTTCTTGTTGAGTCGAACGGCGGTTGTTTTGTAAACATGAAAGATAAATGTTGCAAGTTGAGATAATAAAGATGTTTCAATCTTTTTGTCGTTACGAATATTTGCGATCGGACACAATAAATTAACATGTTCTATCTTGCATTGTGCCTTCAAATCAATTTTTTTCACCAATATTTACTAACCAATAAATACAAACATTACCTACTTACAACAAAATTTTTCATCTGCATTCGATTTCATTGGGAATTTATTTTGTTTATATTATAGGTATTTCAAAAAGTTTTTAATTTCAAATTTTCATCCTTAATTAGTGATTGGTAACGCGATTCTGTTTTTGACTGCATATGGTTCATTAATGTTTTCCAAAGGAAACTTACAATCTCACATGCAAAAAAAGGAAAATTGTTGATATTAAATACATCTGTGTTAATTTGTATTATTTTAATTGTCTTTAGTATCCTCATACAGAAAAGACATAATATTTTTAATCTAGTGATAACTTTTTGTTGACCATTTTTCCTTAATAAATCCATGCGATTTTGATAGATATCATAGTCAAATTTTGTAATTTTGATGTATTAATCGTTTTTAAAAAGGGATATAATTTATAAATCTGCCAAAATATGAAATTTGTATTTAATTCCAAGTAAAGAATATTTGTCATAATATTACACATACAGAAAATGTAAGAATAATGTAATATTAGATACTTATATAATTACGCAGCAGTGGTAAGTTTTCATTTGTCCATATAGATAAAACTTTCTGTTAATAATTGTACTATTAAAAAAGTATTAAATTGCTATATTGGAGACTGTCACAATTTCCTGATAATTTATTAATAATTAGTGACAGAACGTGCGTATTAAAATACTAATTTACGATGGTAATTTTTTTAATGTGAGGACATTATATTTTTTGAGTCTTTTAAATTTAGCTTTAAAATGCGTATATATATACCTATCTCTGAAGGAAAAAAAGACTGCGTAGTAAAAGATAATTTATTGTAAGTAATAATAATACTAAAAATAAACATCCTGCTGGTGATGTTCTGGTGTTATAAAATGTTGAGATAGGTCGGATCAGGCCACACAAAGCCAACATGTAATAATAATGTACGTTCGTTGAGGTGTAGGTACTACGTTACTCCAGCAGTTTGCACTTTGCAATGAAGTCACAGAGAGAAGAATGCAGCAGAATACGCACATCACGGTTGATGAAAATTATATAAAATGGAGAAAGTTTGATGTCGATCCTTTATATTATTTATTTAACGACAATAGAACATCCATTTTAAGGACGCGAAAATAGTACAGTTTTTAATTTATTATTAACTCTTTGAAGTACTCAAATAAAATATTACGATATATACTAGGTATATTATTTTAAATTATCGCTGAACTATAAGCGCAAGATCAGATCATATTATTATAGATCAGTGTTTTTCAAAGGGGTCGCAAAGTCTCTACAAGGCGATCTCGAAGAGTCGCAAAGCCTCTACAAGGAAATCGCGGAGAGTCGCGAAACCTCAATAAAAAAACAAAGTTCAAAAAAATATTTTTATTAAGAAAATGATAATTAAAGGACATTTATTGTAGACTAACACAAATTAACAAAATTTTTAAAAAATACCCATGAGTCACATTAACTAGTTAGGAACTGCGGAAGGTAGGGAATCCCAAAATATGTTATCAAACTAAGGGGATCGCGCCATGAAAAAGATTAGAAAACACTGTCATAGATAATTAGAGAATTATAGATAAGTTCATTGACTTTGTAAGTAAAAACAAACCTAACTATACGCAAACCCCCTGTATACTAGTGTGTGGAATATCTGCGTAAACTCCGGGTCTGTAGACTGTAGATGAGCCATAAGCCATTCGTAGATAAAGTCAAATGTGTTTAATATATTTTGAAAATAAAATATTTAATTACAAATAATCTAGATGGAACGTCTACATACAAAAAGTATATTAATTCATATTTTTTTATCAATATTAGGAACTATAATTCAAGATTAGTACCAACATATTGCGTTAATTATATGATTTCGTACTTTGGATTCTTGTTTTGATGGCTAAATCATAATCAACCATCGTTGCCTTATAGGTAGTTTGTACGGTCAACTTGATTCCACTATAATCAAGCCTAAGGAGGTCCTCATCATTAGTAAACAGGTCCTGTGACTTCGTAGAAAGTAATCAGATCATTCAGGTAACTTAAACCGCATTTGTTAGTCAATTCAATTCCCAAACTTTTGACTTTAAATATTTAATTATAAAAATTAAAACCGAGTCGTGTTATGAGATCATTTATGAAACTGTAGGGTAACAATTTCCAAAAAACTAAACTAAAAAAACCTTTCGATTCATTGTAAGCGAGTGCATCTCCTTAAAAATCTCGCATTGTCTCCCGTTTTAAGGCCGGCATTAAGGTACCTATTCCATTAAATGATACTAGTGTGACCTGTGCGAATTATTCGCACTAAATAAGTATAATAATTATCACTTTACAAAATTATTTTTTAAATATGATTGCAGGTATTCAATTCGTTTCTAATTTTGCACACTGCTTATAACGTTCTTCTTTTTGTTGTATTACAATACGAAGCTCAGATGACAGATCGAAGAAATATTTTACTAAAATTGTCATATAGAGGCGCAAGTAGCAAAAGCGTTGAGCTAAGCCGTCAGATGGCATCATGCAGCATTGCTGTGACGTTGTTCAGCGTTGCTCGCTGTTTCAAAATTTAAGCCGTCAGATGGCAGTATGCAGTATTGTGTCTATTGTATTACAATATGATGGTCAGATGACAGATCGAAGTGTTGACGTTGTTTCAAAATTAAAGCCGTCAGATAGCAGACGTTGTTCAGCGTTGCTGTATTTTAATTAAATTATAAAAACAAAAGCAATAATAAATTTTTTAGTTGTCGATGTCAGTAGAGCAAGCAATTATCTGTAAAATGATATATAATTTATGTGGAGAAATTGTGAGTTTTTTTCTAAAAAGGGAGGCAAACATCTTTAACCTTAGCGTATTAATATATATGATGATATGATTGAATTTTAGTGCGACTTATAACGGGAATCTTAATTCAAAAACACTAAGCTCACCATCGAATAATTTTGTTGAGATGTATGATTGCAACAAGAAGCGAAGAAACAATTTTATAATCAATTGCTATGAACGTTTGTACAGTATAGACGTTCTGAGCATTTTCCCCCATCCTTGTTACCTTATAACGTGTGTATAGGCGTTCATATAGGTTGGCTTGGCTGCGTTTGTTGGGAGCTCTTCATTTTGCAGCCTGTCACTTGCAGGACATCGCAGCAGGTTACGTGTAACGTGTGTACGCTGGCAATGCGCGCGTCTGTTGCCGCGTGGCTTGCACTGCACTACGCAGGAACCCTCATCCTGCTGCTCCTGCTGTTCACAGGCGTCTATATCTAGACTAGTGAATAGATCTACTTATTCAGTAAATTAATGATTATTTACGAAAGTGTTGAAATTTGTTTCATATTTTTTTACCAAAAAAGTACTTCGTAGCAATTAAAATGTTATTTTTGACGTGATAACGTCTTATAAATTGATGAAACACCGGCTGCATGCACGAAAAAGTGTAACGTTCCGAAATGTGTCACGTTCCGCCTGACAGCTACTAAAATTTAGGTTATGTATTATTAAATATGATATTCGAGCGGAATACGTTATCACGTAAAACTATCGTCCGTAAACCGACTTTACAGACAACTATTTTTTTTTTTTGTTGAACGTTGCCATTGAGAATTTTTAATAAGGACAATGTATTTTTTTATGAAAAGTTTCAATGAACCCTGTTTACTAGTTTATATATTATAATTTGTTTTCAGCGATTTGCCACTATTTATTAATTAAAGTTTCACCCATATTTATAATTTCGTACTCCATAAATATGAAATAGGATTTTCTAAAACGTTATAAGAGTCTAGTAAAATCTAGTAAAATCTTGTCTAGCAATAGTCATGTCATTTTTAAATTACCTACTCGTAGAAGAGAGCTCTTGTTTGATCTTTTCTTGTCGCATGAGGTGTAGTGTTTTTTTTTTTATTTGGGAAAGGGTATCATTTTAATGTTACTTTGCTGTTTAGCAAAAACTGGTGATTATGTTCGGTTTGTGTAAATGCGTCGATACGGTATATTATAGTTGGCAGACCGAAGTTTAGGTCCATGGGAACCAATTACCTTGTGGTACACATCTAATGATGAATGCTCCAATCGCAGACTTTAACAAGACATAGGCTCCTTCACGTCTTACCTTGATTTTTCTCAAGGTATAATCAACCAAGGCTGGGGCTGCGTATGTGTGTGTACGTTTAGGTTTGTTTGGATGACCATAGGTTGAAGACAAGTTTGTGTGTGGTGTAGTGTTGTATATAAACAAACATATATTAAGTATAGCTGATGTATATAATATTGAAGAAAGGTCATAACCCTTCTCAAGACGCTCTAGGTTCAATTCGAATGAAACCTGTGCTGGTGCATGTACCTCTACCTACATGTTTATTATGCGAACCTTTAGTTACAGGTGGATTATAAAATTGTTACATATTATATTTATTGCTGTTAAAACAATGAACCACCTTCGATAAATAGAAACACTATCGTTACACACAAAAAATTGCTGTTGTTAGTAATTTAGTTTTGGTTTTTCGAGGTTTTCACTTTTCAGCTCACCTACCAATGTTATTTAATACCTTTTGACGGAAGAATGCGCTTCCAAAATTTCTTGTTAATGAATAAAATGCATAGTATTCTGAATCACATTTTATTACACACATTTCAAAAAATAAATTTAAAATACAAGTCGAAAATTGATTAGTGTAGTTTTTGATTGAACTTGTTGAGTATATAGGTCTATTGTACCCAATTAGTTACACCAGTGTATTTAATAATTACACAAACTACGTGACTATTTGCTAATAATCAAAGGAACACAATATAGTCCAATGTCAACGTAATATTAATCATTCACATAAAACGATATAGGTTGGTTCCGGATGGAGAAGAAGATGGTTGAAGTTTTTGTCAATGAATAAAAGAGGTGACAAAATGTTGATTCAGAAATATCGGAATGATGGAAGAAAATTTAAAGATTAGGCTGGGTTATATCCGCCCAATTTTCTGTCATTATAAAGAATTTTCCAAGCATTTACGCGAGCCAATTATTTCCCAATCTAAATGACGGATGGAGAACTGTAGCAAATGCTTTTAATGCGTAGTAGATTAAATCATTAAATTTAAATTTGATGAAATTATAACATTTAATGTACCAATATGAGTAGGTATGTGGCTCGCCTCTATGTTTAGAGGTAAACGTTTCATGTTTGGTTGTTTGTAAGTTGCAATTTTCTGAACATATAGGAAACCGATTATTATTTAAATTAACTTGCAGAAGAAAGTATCTCTCGATTGTAATAACCTATAATAGGACTTTTTAGATACCTACTAAGCTAGCAATTTTTATTTTATGGTGAAAACTTGATTTCTAATAATATATAGTCTTCAATACTATACTTGCTTATTCTAATTCATAAACTTCCTTGTTATATTACCTTTTTTTCTCTAGATAGTTTATTAAAAATATATGTGAATGAATCAATTTAGCAACTGAATGACTAATCTTTGCGGAAATTTAAGCAAACTTACTAAGTTTTTAAATCCCTGGTAAAAATCATTTGATTAGTTTTTGATGTGAGTCATTCATAGGTTTTCGATAATCTTTTTGATAGTACACTATATTATAGTAAGTTATTTGGTATTCATGCGTAATTAAGTTAGTTTAATGTATCTACTTAATGCATGTAATTTGGCGGCGTCCTGTGGTGTCTGCACAAGAGCGTCGTTGACAAGTCCGTGATCGGTGGAAGACAGGTGCCGACGCTATGTTAAGAGGCGCGGCGCATGATTTCATGTAGACGTCGAACTTTACACTCGAATGAACTCACGATTTAAACAACAAACGCACCCATCCACGTTCTCTTCATCTCATTTCATCCATCCGTCTGGTGTATGCTACTATTTGTACCTCTATATGTGTTAAAATGTAAACATCAACTCATAAACTACTTTACTTAATACTGTTTTAAATTTAATCCACTTTTCGTTTACCTGTTTTTATTTTGAAACACATACTTACATCGCGTATGGCTGTGTGAGAGGTTACATAATGCTTTTAACATAACTGAAGTCTGAAATAACGTTGATCTTAGGTCTCGATCACATGCTAATATTTTTGTATGTTTATAACTGTTTTAGAAACGTTAAAATCACAACACTCTAGTGACTAAGAATTTGATACATAAAATTGGGTCGCTAAACAAGTTTCAGACCGAAAACTGTAATTCTGAATAATGTGTAGGTGTTCACATAATAAGCTCTTCTAAAACTAGGTTGTTACTTTTTTCAAGTAAATTTTGTATTTAACATAGGTTTAAATGTTTAACTGTTTTTGTTTAAAAATGTGTTCAAGATAAATTATTTTTTTGAATATGCTTTTTGAGCTACTAAAAACATATTTGTATTGCTAAAATATATACGTATACACTTGCTTTGCAAACAATAAACTACAAAAAAGCCCAAAAGACCCACCTTAACAAGACTCGAGGGTTTCAATCAAATCATTTTGTAGCATTCTCTACTTGAAGTTATGTGTACTTACATATTATATTTGTGTTGTATTTCCTTATGTTTGGTGTAACTTGTGTGGTCAGAGATTAATGTCAATATATGAATATTTTATAGACAAAGAAACTGTGTAATATTATTGTTAACAGTTAAGCAAGCAGTATGGTAATAATATGCATACATTCACACGTACGCAGGGACGGTCTGGCCATCAAATTTTTACCGAGTGATGGTCACAATTGACATATACACCGACAGTATGCAGTTCTCAAATTAAAAAAAAATCTTTATATGTTTTTTCTTGAGAAGAGTATTTATATTCTATTACTCATCATTACTTAATCATTAACAAGTATGAAATAATTTAATATTTTTTACTTATTAATATAAAAGGCTGAACCCGTGAGTACTGCTGTAAAATGTCCTCAACGATAGTTTTATATGAAGAATAAAAAATATCAAATCATTTCAACCGATTAGATACCTACTCGTTTTAATTTTGAATGTGTCGAAAATCTTATTGGTGGTTCGAAATTCCTTTGAAAACATAAATATACAAAAAGCCCTAAATACCTACTAATTGCCCATCGATACAAAAATAAAAAAAATTATAACATATTACTTGGGCGATAACTAAGTTACCCGTTTCACTAAATTTGAGTATTATTTCATTTTGTGACTAACATTTTTTTGATTCTCTCGGAGCTCGATAGAGCCCCGCCTCTGCATTTACCGTACATTAATGCAGTGTACTGCCAAAATTAAACACACATATATTGGAAGGTTAAAGGTGTCATTGTTTTACTGAAACAAGGTTTCTTGGCATCGAATTTGTAATTATCAATATATGAAGTTTCTTATAACATTTAAAAACTCATATAACTGGTTTAAATTTGTGATCCGTTAACCCGCTTTTTTTAGTTTTATTATAGGTATATTGAAACGAAAATAAGCTACTCACATTTTTTTTTATTTATAAAACTTTTGATGTGTCACAACTCACAGATAATAATTGTTAGATTTTACAATTACGTGAGTCGATTTTACTCTGAATTTTAAACTGTTCTCTATGTATTTTCTGTTTAGTAATAAAAATATTGCCTCAGGTTTGAATAGGTTTAATTCTGCTCTTATAAAATGTTCACTGATCTTTTTACACCATTTTGTGTTTAGCCGAGAGCTCATACAATTTAAGATTTGTAAAGTATGAAACCCAGTTTATTTATTTTTAAATATCTATGAATATTTTAATGTTTTTAATTCGGCAGTACCTACATCTTCATAACGCTTACATGTGTCCAGTCGATTGCGTAATCTGAATCTGTTATCAAATGGCCTCGCCAGTTTTTGAAATGTCATTTAAATCCACGCTGAGAGAAACTTGAAAATTGCTATTTGAATACTGATTTATGATTATTCAATATCTCCAATAATTTTGCAAAACGCATGTTCATTAATTGGAATCGTGTTTAATATACATTAATTTATCGATTCTATATATATTCACAAAATATTATATTATAGTAGCATTGCCAGCTTTTCAAAAGTCACACAAACTATAATTTTAATCTAATATTTATTTGTGTTTTTACGTAAAACATATAGTAGTGGTATGATTCAGGCGTAATATATAGAGAAGGTTTAAATTTCTCTTGTCTGCAAAACACATGTGTCCAATATGAAGATAATTTTCGTCGTTCTAAATTTGACTACTGTCATCATAATATACCGGGCTCGCGATATGTATCTTTTATATTGTATATATTCGAACGAAATAATTTTCAGTCTGAGTTGCAGGTTTATCGATAGTAAAGTCTCAGAATAATGGGCAGTTATAAGATATTTTTCCTGTCCTAACGCTATCTGATTTTGAAAAAAATAATTGCATCTTTTTTAGAACGTAAAACAAATTATTATTAACGAAAATGCATACATACACAACATATTCGTGTGTTTAATGGAAACACAATTTATTTTCGTTTTTTTTTTTGTCTAACCTTATAGCTCAATTTAAAATCAGTTTAAATGTTTTTTTTGAAACTGTCGGTATATTTCCTCTGCTTGTCTACGCATGCTATCAAGAAAATGTGTTTTTGTATAGACGTCTTATGCTATTTTCGTCAACATCTAATTTTGCCGTTCGTTAAAATATTTTTCTAAGATTCAGGAAATTTTTTCTTGTCAATGACAATGCACGTGTATATATGTACGTTTCTAATTTCAAGTGTGTTTATTCTTTTTGTGAAACACTTATTTAAAAAAAAAATCACTTAAGTCAACAATCAATAAAAATATATTATGCATACGTACACACACAGCATCCTGGTCCAGTTGCATTCAGATAGTATACTTAATCGACAATAGTGGCTTACAAAAGTCAGAAATATATTTTGAATTTGTCCGTTTTAAATGCTACATATTTTTCAAAAACAGTAAAAGTTTACTATATTTGAGATTGGCCATTTCAAGAAATATTTTTATTTTACAAATATTTGCAGTTAATTTTTGGAAATAATAATATAATTGGTACCTACATGGTTATATTATTAATAGACAAGAAAACAAATACACAATTTCATGTTTCATCTTCAACCTTATTTTATCATTTCTAGAATAATACTTATTTTGACTTTACAAAAGAATACCTATAGCTGTCTTTGAAATTTTTCTGTCACTCGTAAGTCGTAGATACACCAATGTTGTTTGAGTAATTGGCTCCTCGAACATTTTTGAATGCACATTTTGACTATGTTAACATTATTATAAAATATATGAAGCATGAAAGAAAAAAAAACTATTACTGTATTAATAAACAGAATATGGATACTTTAGTTAGCTGGTGTCTTGTGTAAATATGTATTCAAACACTTAAAGTCTGTATAGTTGGCCATGACAGTTTTCTCAATGACCCTTCGGATAGATTTCGTTTGTTTAATATTGTTTTGTTTCAACAAACACAGAAAAAAAATGAATAAACTAATGTATGATGTTAGTGAACTATATAGTATATTTTTTGGCCTATTTCTAGAATTAGAACCAAACGTGCCAAATTAAAAAATATCCAGAGAACAGTTTACACTTTAACCTTTCTGTTTCTATAAAACAAATAGTTGACACTGACATTCTTTGATTGTGGGTGTTCTACATGTCAGAGTTTATTTCGACTTTAAAATAAGCGTGCATAAATTTTTTTTTATTAATTTACGGAAGCTGGAGTACCACGTATGAGTTTTGATACTTCTGCAATAATAAGAAGTGAATAAAAGATTTCTTGAATATCATACGAACATGTAACTGAAAATATTTTGCAACCATTTTTTAATTAAACTAAAGAAAGAAAGATGACATAATTAAAGGAACTGAATAATTATATCGTCATTGATTTTATGTTATCGAACTTTAACGTTTGGACGCAAATATATTTCATATTTGCGTCCAAACGTTATGTTGCACGAATTAAGGTACTATGAGCACATTTTGTTATATCATAACATTCATATTAACATTGTTTATAATCCACATGCAACTTGTATATTTTTCTTCAACTCACGTGTTAGTCTGGCTTTAGACAAACATGTGCGCCAAAACATAACAATAATTAGAACATGTTGCAGATTTGGGACGCCGTGAATACAAACACGATTGGGGAAATATTAAAATACCTGATGATGTACAAATGTTTTGTTATCCTAGCATATTGAATAACAAACGGCTTGGGCAAGATTTATGATGTGATGCTTTGTTTAAAACCAGTTTTACACCCATATGATAATATAATTTGTGATTAAATTTTGTAGTAAAATTTTCGTATTCATTTGACATTATTATTTTAAAACAAAATTGTACAAGTGTAATTAATTTGGTCAGGCAGTATATTTATTATAAATCTGTGCTCCAGTAGTACCTAATTGTAATTTTAACTGTTCGCCTAGCGTTTTTAATTATACCTAAGGTCAAATTGATCCTACCTCTAGGTTATTGCATTAATCGCAAGATATACTCTAAAAGACTATTAAGAATAATATGCATTACAGCTTTTCCGACGTGAATAATATGTTCCTAGTGCACCTGATTTAAAAGGAAAATCATTTAACGTTATGGGTAACTTACGTTTAACCATTCTGAAAAACGAATTGTCTACGCATAGACACATTTCTTCGAATAAATTTTAATGATACAAAATATATTCCAAGAATAAACACAAACTGACCACATTTAACGAAAAGAATAGTGCTATATTTTGTGATGTTTAATTATGATTTGGACAAAAACTTTTAAAATGTACTATAATCATATATTATTTTTCTATGAATGTGATATTCAAAAATAGCATTAGCATATTAAAAGGTAACAATGTAACAAGAAAGATGGTTTATAGGCTTATACAGAAGAACAGTGAATCTCAGAAAACATGTTTATCTTAGTTTTCGTAATATTAAGATGACTTGTATGAAATGCTGTTGAAGAATAATTTTAAAGAAACTCAACTATTGTGATATACACGATGATATACGTTTTATAAGAAAAATATATATCCATTTCATTAGTGTGTCTTGTTTTTATATGTAATTGAAAACATAATCCTTATAGGCATACAAAATTTTGTAATTAAATAATTGAAAAATGCAAATAATATCAACATCGACTGCAGTTCGTTAACACTAAAATAATAATTACCAATTAAATACACTAATCTCTGGATAGAAAACTTTTAAGAAATTGAATAGATAATTAATATTTGTAACTAAATTACAATGAATGACGAAGTAATTTATCAAAAGTATTTTTTACAGAAAATCGCGCAACTGTTACGTTTAGTGTAATGCACTAAGATCGCCCGCCGTAATGTACAAAATATGATAATTATGACCGGATCCCATATAAATATATTTTATGGCATTTATAAGTATCAGCTATTTTATACTTGGACTAAAAACTTGACTTAAGCCTTTAGGTCAAAATCGTGTTTAACATTTTTTAAAAGTTATATTATAATAATACAATATGTATTAAACTTGTTCGGTTTCCATACCCATTGATACAATTCGGTACCTGTGTGGTTTTTTGTGGTTAGTTATACGTAAGACAATTATTATTTTTTCTATTAATTCTTTATAGTCTTAAATTTCAGTTTATAATTAATATACATATATTTAAATATAATATAATTCAAACTCGTCTAATAATCGAAAGTATAGTTGATAGAAATGTGGTCCATTTAAAATTGAAAGTTAACTAAGCAAGAACGGAAATCATGTTATTTCCAAATAAAATGTTAATTCCAGAAAAGATTATACTGTTTTTTGGGTCTTGATACATGAACAGTGATTGTTAAAAATCACATATTCACAACTGAAAAATTTCCAGTTTCATATTCAAATTATATTGCTTTTATTCATTAAAGACGAATTGTGAATGTGATACTTCACTCTGTAATAGGATGTTTTCTTTGCAAAATTTACGTTATTTAACACAAATTCTACATTAATAGAAACTGTAGCTTATGTACGAGGGTTATTTTATATTGTTATAAAGCACAATTATGCAATGAAAACTTAAATACGACAGTACGCTATTGATGTGGCTAGACCTAAGGCTAGATGACAGACCATAATACATGATCAGCACATTTTTTTTATGAAGCTGTAATGAAATAGAAATTTTTAAATTTTCAATGCTAAGATTTTTTTTGAAGTGAAAACTTCTTTAGCGGCGTTGTACACTTTTTTTGTAATGGGTAAAAAATGTTAAACTCGCGTCAGGACACGTGACCTGATCGAAAATTCGTAAGACGAAAACTTTTGTACACTTTTTTGTAATGGGTAAAAAATGTTAAACTCGCGTCAGGACACGTGACCTGGTCGAAAATTCGTAAGACATTAATATTCAAGTTTTCACTTTTGCCGGCACTCCCGGAGTGCAACCCGTCTTTTCTTTTTAATAACAATACCTGTTTCAAGGAATAAGTAAATTTTATAATCAAATTAGTTGCAATTAAAAAAGAAAAGAATCAGTGTGAAACAGGTTTTGTATCTTTAGCGATGTAAATGATTTTGTAGAGTGTAGAGGTACGCCGTTCCACAAGCAAGTCGAATACCGCGGTAATGCATATGCATTTGTCGGCAAGTATGTACGATCAAGGAATGCATTGATAAACGTCAAAGATCACGGCTTTACTCATTTAATCCTTGCAAGATGCAAACAGGTCTCTTATGTGCAAGAAAGAGAGAGGAATATATTTGCTTAGCAGTTTCAAATCTCTTTTCAAACGTAAACCAATAAAATAACTCAAAACTCAATAATACACGGTTTTCATTTTTAACACAACCTCAAAAGCTAGACACTACCTCAAAAAACCGCTATATATCATACCATTTTTTACATTCCCAGATAATTACGGAGTAGCTGAGAGAAGAAGTTTTGTGATTTTTTGAAAAATGTTGAGTTTATGTTTTCCGAACACAAGAAAAAAATGAATCGATTGTGATAATGGTGTTTGCGACTTTGTTAGTAGAAGAATCTTTCTTTTAAGTTCATTTCATTTCGTTGAATACTAAATTGGGTTCCAAACATTGTACCCCTACGGGACTCTTTAAAAATAACTAACTCTAAAATTTAATTTGTCTGAAACGATCATCGAGAAAGAAAATATTTGTAGAATTTTCAAGTGTTTTATTATTTATTTTATTTTAACGTGGACGTTCTCCAGTAAGAATCAGTCGCATATTTTTTTATAAATACATGTTTTAAACTAATAAAGTGTAGGATAGAACTAGTTATAGAGTTTATGGATGTACACCGCCTATCTGAAATAAAATGTTTAGTATCAATATTTAGTAAAATGCACACATCAAGAGATGATGTTTTACCTAACCATACACTTTTAAATACTTAAACTAAGACATTGGATAAAACAAGGAGAATTAGTTCAGATACGTTTTGACATAATAATTTTTAGAGAGAAGATACAATCAATTACAATGTAATTTCAGAAATCATAAGTTATTGTTTAACAGGCTAATGGCCAGAGTTGTCGAGCGTCTGTAATCTACTATCTTCCTCCTCTCGCTTACTCCTTCTTATCCTCCTCTCTTCTTTAGCAGTTGATAGTAGGACGTATAGAGTGAAATTTCTTAAAATTAGAAAACACAATTATTAGAGAAAACTCGAAATTTATCAAGTGAAAATTATTTTTTCGTTATTCATATAACTCCGGAACACTTTACGAGTTTTTGACGAAAATCAGAATTAAAATTTGGACGACCGGTTAGTTTTAAATTGCAGGATTATTTGATTTCACTCAGTGAGACAGTAGTTGGTGACAGTGCAAACCCTGAACATACATTAAGAGCGAAGAGATTGTAGTGCGAACGGTCAAGCAAAGGAACATAAAACCAAACACGTGTTAGTATAGATACTTATTATGTGTGTTCGTACAGTTGCGTGGGAGGTATTATAAAATCCCTTGCAGCATCCCATAGTACAATATCGAACCTAAGCTTTATGTCTTGGTATGAGAGATAATGATGGGTTATGTCAGTCATCTATTGGCTGAAAGGCACCATTATAAACTTTGTATGTGTATTATGAACAAGACGCCAGCGGAATCTCTCATGTGTGCTTGCTATATGCTCGAAACAACAAAACGTCTATGTAAAACTCACAACACACTTAAAAAAAGAACAAAAAAGAAACACTAACTCTTTTTTGTTTTATTCGTCACGTTTTGTTTTAAAGACTGTTTTCTCTTTATATTATTGAGGAGGTTCTTCTACATCTTATTTTCTTCTTTTAATGGCTGAAAATAATTATTTTGACTGCGGTGTTTAAAACTACGAATATTTTTAGATCTTAAAGGTCATATTGAAAAGAAATAAATATTTAAACAGGTTTGTCAAAATGTAGATTACTAAAACTTACATCTTGTGATTTTCTACCTAATTACACCTGTCTTCCTTTATTAATTGTCATTCACATTTTTAACTCGCTTATATTAGTTACGTTGTAAAACAATCTTGCATTTCGTTTTTCACTCTATTTTAAATGTCCGATTGATGTGAAACTTTGTACACAGTTTGGAGACTTGGTATATTTACGTATCGATTTTACTTAAAATTAAAAATGCATTCAACTTTTAATAGTTTAATTATTTTTGCAGGTTATTAAAGTGTGTGAGTGCTATAAAGTTCAAATAAGTTTCTGATTTCAACTAAAATTTGGTGTACCGTTGTACACCGACATTTCCCACTTCACCAATTTTAAAAACAAATCAAATGAACTTTCACGTTGGCGTCCTGATTCGAACTATCACCAATAGAACATCTTGTATAATATAATATTCTTATATGGTTATATATAAATAATATATAATGCGTTGCATATTTTTTGGATTGTATGCGTCATGCGTGGGATTTATTGTATATCTATAGTTTTTTTTATCGTTCACGACACATTTCGATCATGCACACGTAGGTACCTACTATATACCAACATAACCTGAAGCGGTCGTTTTGATCATATAATCGTATTGATCATGGCATGTCTCGATCGAAAGCTGCCATCAATACTATCTGCACAGTGACTCAGGTAAAATTTCTGCAAAATCATTCTGTTGAAAAAAATCACAGCCTATATTTGAAAAAAACTAAGTAGTGCTATTTTGTTAGTACCAATTTTTGAAAATTTTACAGTAAAAAGATATTCATTCTTATGTTTTAATGTAGTTTCTGAAGGCCAAGGTTATCTGAGAATAGCATAATGCTATTGTTTTTTAATTGCAAACAAAAAATGCTTGTTAAGTTTTTCAGATCAGAACCTTGTAACTGAAGGTTAATAAATCAGCCATGCCTACACTAAACACACCTACAATGGCGTCCCAATGATATGGATTGTCCAGCCCTTACTGTCATCTAAGTCCTGGCTACTTTACTTAGTATCCATTATTTTAATTCTTAACACTTTCACTCGGAGTATAAATGTACCACCAAAAACATAATTGTGAAAAGAACAAGCAGTTTTGCCGGCTTTGCCAGAAAAAAGAAGTGAGATCACTTGGCATACACAAGTCATTTATTTATAACTAGCGGTCCCGCTCGGTTTCACCCGGGTGCAAAAGAACGATTGGGGGAGGCACATCATCTTAGTTTACCGAGATGAATGTTGTGTCCAAATTTCATGGTGATCGGAGTTACCGTTCAAAAGTTTTTGTCGAACGGACAAATTTTGAGTTATATTTTGCAACATTTTTCATTGATGCTTTGCTCCTATTGGTCGTAGCGTGATATTATATAGCCTATAGCCTTCCTCGATAAATGAACTATCCAACAAAAATTGTTTTTCAAATCGAACCATTATAGTTACTGAGATTAGCGCGTTCAACCAAACAACTAAACCCTTCAGCTAAGTATAGATATAAAACATGAACACTTGCCAAGTGAAACCTTGGCACCTTAGATAACTCACTTCTCTTTTACGGTAAAGCCAGTAAAAATTCCACTTGTTCTTTGTATCGAACTTGGAACTGTTTTCACATTTATGTTTTTGGCAATACTTTTTGTCAAGTTACATTTTTAAATATTATCCAGACACGTAATATTATAGTTAAATATATTAATATGTACATTGTACATATTAGTAAATAATTTCATCTTACTGGTCCACTAGCCAATCACAACCCTCTGCTTGTATTTCGTAACTTTTCAAAGCAAAAATAGCTATTTCATGTCAGAATCCATCATACTAAATTTTTATTTTTCTCGTAATTAACACCTAAACATTATTGTTCCAAATTTCAAAGTTATAGCTCGATTGGAAGTATCCTAAAATGATGATCTATCAGTCAGTAAATGCCGAAAAAAAATGGTGAACATTTTGGGAACTATTTCATCTAAACATATGAAATTTGAAACACTATTTATTTTTGGTAACCTTACATCTCCTGAAAAAATTCAGTCTGGTAACTAGCCTCGGAGATAGAGAGGGTTCAAAAAGGACTCGAAATGGTTCGTGTACATATTGTCAGTTTTCTTGCGAGAACTTGGCCGGCGCATTCCGTGCGTTTAGATATTACTTTAATCGTGCATTCAATAGAATCAAGTATGTTACTTCCACGCGCGTTGATCAGTATTGTTATTATAAAATGATGCGGTCAAAAATCTTTTGTTGATGCCGATGATCACGGCATGCTACAATCCATAGCCTGGGAATATTATTTTATGTTACATACACCATTAGTTACATTTCAGAGGAGACTTATGCCAGGACATTCTTATAAAATTACAAGGTGAATGCAGGCAATAATATTGTCAAAATAAAATTTGAATGTGTATTTAAGGAGGTTGATGCGTTACAGTCCCAATCAAAAGTAAGTCGAATTCTAAATGGGAACTTTTCCATTATAAATTTTTATAAAAGGTTATAAGTCGATGATACCAATAAATTATTGTCATAAAGGCAAAAATAATTTTTTTTTTAAATATCAATTAATTATTTCAGTATTTTGCTTAATGGTCTAACTTTTGATTTTTTGTACAAAGTTAGGTTAGAAAAAATAAATTTAGGTAAATCTGTATTTTACATATTTTTTGCAGTAATTAATTAAAAAAAGGAATTAGAAGTAATAAAAATTAAAATTAAATAATTAAAAAGTTGAAAATCCAATTAAAATTGTGAAAATTGCCAAGAATAAAAGTCCATAATCGAAAAGTGCTAAGGTTTAATCATTTTTTTATTGATTAAAAGTCTCCTAATTAAATTGGAAAAAATATTAAAATATGTGTAAGACATCGATGCTTTACATAGTTAGTTTTCGGAACTGATGACATTATTTGGTTATTTACAAAAAATTAAAATGTACCGTTTGCATGCTAGGTTTACATATTTTCCATAAGACTACATGTAAAAGTTTTTTTTAATTTTTATCTTTATAAATCTCCTAATGATTTTGGACTTTTTACATAAAATTTTGTCATAAAAAATTTCTATTAAAAAAACTTGATTTCAGATTTTTTTCATTATCTTCGTAAAACGGCTCAAGTCTCAACCTCCTTAATAATTTTTCCTTTTGCGTTTAGGTGCTTTGTGGTGTTTAGCTATATTGAGAAGTGTTGAAATACAACGAAAAAAATTCCAGCCAATTGGGCGACGTGACCACTCCAACTTCAAAAATGTTGACATTAGATTAACTATAATAAAGAAAATAAAATTTCTGATATCGTGAGAGGTGACGCGGGTAATGGCTAGTATTCAATATGATATTTGATATTCGTTGCCGTACACTTCCAGTTGTAGGCTGCGTTGAATTTTCATACATTTACGGCAGTTATTATGACTACGTTTTGCGTATATATTTTGTTTTACTACTGCTATACAGGGGTCGATCAAAAAGTATTTTTCATGTCAACTATATTAATAGGTTTGCTCTTACAGAAAAGTTATCAAATTTTTTGATATACACAAATGTTTATTTAGAAACCGTTTTAAAAACTTACATCCAAAGATAACGTCTAAGACATAAATTTTATTTAAAAATCAACGCTTCAATTCAAAAAGTCAAGTAGAAATATAGGTGTGTTTCTTGTTAAATCGCGTATCCTCTCTTTGGTTTTCACAAACTACTTGAGAAGTTTATCTTTCAGCCAGAGAATGGCAGATAATGCGTGAATTTAAACACAAAGTGTGTCATGATTATTTTCCTTTTTATATTTATTTGACTGTTTATACATAATGATTAAAATTTATTGTTGATAATTTTAATTTGTGTGTATTTGTACTCAAATATTTTCACGTGTATTTTTATAATTTTAATTAACGTAATATAACTTCAAAATAATTTTCATCCAAACTCCTTTGAATGATTTTATTATATTTTTCTTAAACGGCATAACCGAATTTCCCGCTAATATTAACAATGTTTCACAATTTAGATTCTAATTCGGAACCCAAAGGAATTGTGAGACCTCTGATGAGAAATGCGCCGAACAGTCCGTTCGGCGCATTTCTCATCAGAGGTCTTACCATTCCTTTGGGTTCCGAATTGAATAGCAGAACAATAATTTGAAGCAGCCTATACAAAACATATTTTATAGTCAGATTGGAGATATATTAAGAGAAGCAAACCAAAGTCTTTTTCTGCTTTGTTTCCAGATTATTTATTTCCCAACGGTCGGTACAATAATCCTCTTGAGTCCTGAAGGAATAGTAACTACTTTTTCCTGATTGGTTGATATTTGATCAAGCAGTTCAGTTTAATTTTTCAAGTATAGTTGGCTTAAAAATGTATCTTCGTTTATATAAAATAAAATATCACGTTTATATATTATTTTTAATTTATTCTCGTTATAAATTTAATGGATAAGAAAACCCACTTATATGAAAGATTTCAAATTTAATGAGTCAACAAATTTAGAGTAAAAAACCGTACATATAATGTTTATATGGATATACTACAGGGCTATCTATGTCGGTAAAAAACGAGATATCTTTAAATAGCATCGCCAAAAAACCTGTCTTTAAAGTGAACTTTTTTTGAAACCAAACCCATCCTGTATCAAGACAGATATCTCACACCAAACCAAATATATATAAATACCGGCAACTTTAAGATGTCTTGTTGTCTTTGAAAAGACTGGGAATCATCTTGAAACAAGTTTTCGTAGAAATACTCACAGATTTTGTAGTCGTTGACAATTAATCAACGAAGGAGATAAAGATCCGTTTCTTTCTGATATTTTTTCCACTCGTGTTTCTTTATTTTATCTATACATTCTCTTGTTTCGTTTTTTCATTTTTTGTGTCGATGTGCAGCTGTTTTTTTTTTTTTTTAGATATTACATTATAAACGTACTCTACGAGACGCTCAACGATGTCTACGAGTGATTCGTTCGTTTTTCGAATGTTTATTTACAGAGATTTTGTTTTAAAACAGTTGGTAGGCGATAATGAAAAATACTTATGTATTTTTAAAATGTCTGGATAAATATTATCCTAGACATTGAGTTATACTATTAACGTGATTTAAGAGAAACTCAGTTTAGTCCTTTATGTAACGATGAAATAATTCTTGGAATACTTAATATTCCGAAAAATATTTTTTTTTATGTTTTTGTGATTTTCACCATTATTATTTTAATAGAATTTTTATTTTTAATTTTTTTTGAATTACGAATAATTCTATCCAATAATTAGTTAGCGTGATTTTATCACGTTATCGATATATTGGATATTTTTTCCCGCCAGTTGAGAAAAAAAAAACTATATCGTCATTTTGCAATCCTTCTTTCATTTCGATTGACTTTTGAATCAATCATGAAAATAATTGTCAGATTTAAAAAATTAATGTTTTTTACTTGGTTTTTAAGGGGAAAAGGTTTCTTTTTTAACCGACGAAAAACAAAAACGGAGGAAGTTCTCAATTCGACGCGTATATTTTTTTTTTTTTATTTTTTTTATTTATTTATTTTTTTTTAATTTATGTATGACCACGCATAACTTTTTACAGAGTAGTCCGATTTTGATAATTATTTTTTTGTTTGAAAGGGTATACCCCGAAGTTGGTCCCATATAAATTTGGTAGAAAAATTCCAACCCTAAGAGTAGGAAAACAGGGGATGATTGATTGTTCACTCACTGATTGTAATGTATGACCACACATAACTTTTTACAGAGTGGTCCAATTTTGATAATTATTTTTTTATTAGATAGGGTATACCTCGAAGTTGTTCCCATATAAATTTGGAAAAAAAATCCTACCCTAAGGGTGGGAAAATAGGGGTGATTTATTGTTCACTCACAGATTTTCATGCTGAGTTGTGTATATTACAATTATAAATTATATAGCCACAAAAAATTATTAAATAAAAACTTTTTAACAAAAAAATTAAACCGCCGAAAAACTGAAAAGCAAAAAATAATAAATCTTTTTATTTAACTAAGTTCTATCTAAGTAGTTGAACGTATGTGACAGTCTAGTATATCTAAGTAATTTTGAGTCGGCGTCAAACAATCAATGAACAAAGATCACTAAAAGAAATAACCAAATCAAATTAACAATGATACGTGAAATCTCCAGCAATAAACATTAACATTCCAAACATGCATTCTCCACACGACCACTCGCAAAGACGTGTGCCTTCAGTGTGTGCCCGTTCGGGTTGCTCTGTCGCTAACATTAACTTCGTGAGATTTCCGGCGAAGGATTGTTGACGCCGACTCAAAATTACTTAGATATACTAGACTGTCACATACGTTCAACTACTTAGATAGAACTTAGTTAAATAAAAAGATTTATTATTTTTTGCTTTTCAGTTTTTCGGCGGTTTAATTTTTTTGTTAAAAAGTTTTTATTATGTGTTAAAATGTTACAAATTCGAGTTAGTAATTTGAACACACTCTATGTTGTAGATCTACACTGGCATTTTATAAATTGAAAATAGAAATATTTGGCATTTAACATTTTTGATTGAAATAGTTTTTGTTATAGAAAAAGTTAAATGTTTTGAAAGACCGATACGTGCCCGTGTGTGATGACGATGAGTATGTCGCGCTATAGGAAGAAATATTTTGTAGAAATAAAAACATAAGCTAACATGTCAGTCAACGGTGGCATCAGTGTTGTCATCTGTCGGTAGGTCGTGTCGTCACCAACTGTCAACATTCAACGCCGATGTGCAAATGTTTATGTATAATGATGTCATTCATTTCATTCAGCATATCAATGTTTGTGTCTTGATAATTCATCAAACATCAAACACTACATCTCAGATATTTCGTTTACATAGCGCTTCTAAAAATGTCTAGGTACTTATTTACGTGGCAATACTGCACCACCTTTTGTGATTGTTACGATATGTAAAGACATTTTTTCATCAATTGAAACTTAGGTATCCATTAAATAAAGCTATTTTTAGTTATTAACGTTTAAAGAGTGCGAAATTTATATTTATGTGCAAAAAGCTTTTTTATGCGTTCTGATTATCTGTCTATAAGTCACAGTCACGGATTCGTGAATATGGAGCTACTCGATAAGCCAAAATGAAGCAGGCATATGTATATCGTATTATTAACGTATTGATTTAATTTGTGTAAACCATCTGCAATATTTACACTATATTACTTTATTGTTAAACAGTGTTTAATGTCCTGGAAAATGACTAAAATGGTTTAATTAATTTTTAAAACATTTAACTGAATGTTTTGGTTTAATTTACTGTTTGTTTTTGAATAATGCAGGTTTGTTTAACACAGAGGTTATTCAAATTAGAAAGTGTCACATTTACAACTGTTATGTATTTTGTTTTGATTATATAAGAGTAGGTTTATCAATCAATATTTAGTGTTCATCTTCGGTAGCATCACTTACGTGATTTTTATTGACTCGAACAGTTTTTTTCTGGATCACTGTTTTTGGCCTCTTGTGTTTCATTAATGTATAAATCAGAATATTTTTCGGAAATTTTAAACTACCTTCGGAAATTATAATAATCTTTATAGAGAGTGCTCCTAAACTATCAAGAAACATCCAAAGTTTAAATAACTTACTTTTTAAGCTGTAACTAGAAATAAGGTTGCACTGTAGTTAAATTTTTGTGCAACGGTAAAAATGCACTTTTTAATATTAAAAATCATTTCATAGAGATCGATCTATTTTGATTGATCTATATAGAATAAGAGGGTGGTGGCCATTGACTCAACAAACTGGTTAAATTATCTATTAATCGTTTGTCAACGAATCAACGAGTTCTGTTTTAAAAATTAACTTATTGACGATCAACTGCTTTGGCTGTCATTAATAAAATACAAAGAACTCCTTCAACCAATTGATTTATTGATCTCTATGCCTTCAAAGAACTACACGAAATCGCCAATATACACGAATCACAGCAATGGTTTTTGAAAAAAAAGTTGATTCGTACAAACAGCTAACCTGTTGTATTTGCTATTTAAAATCAACAATTTTCCGAAACGATCCCGCTTATCGTTTTTTATAGTTAATGTCAAATCAACTGGTGTTTTTCAACTAGATGTAGTTGACGTGGCACAGTTTACGGCTAAATCATCAACGACTCACCACTTATGTAGGATGAGACTCCAACACTCCTGAACAGCCTATAGCAGTATAATCATAATTGATTAAAAATATCTACTTTACATTACCTACTCTTGTTTTTTTGGAAAATTAACTCACTATCAGTCATAGGCGTCGTGTGGGGGGGGGGTACGTGTCACATTTAATAGTATTACTTTCAAGCAATGAAATTCCTATATAGATATGAATTTGTTTTAAAAATATTGTTACCTTATAATGTGAGAGGAGACAAGATAGGCGGAGAGGGGATAATTCAATTATGTCGAGATTGAGATACAATTCGCTTATTAAACCCGTGGTTTTCAAACGTTTTGTGTTACGCGATACAATTTTTTCCATAGGTATCATAAGTATCAATATATCAATTTAGTAATATTTTTAAAAGTAGGTAATAAATTCTAAGGTGAATAAGTATGACGTTATAATGATAACAAAAGTGAGCGCAAATGTCCATTGTTATTATTATTATTCATATGTTGTCAGTTATAACAAACTCATTTGTCTGCAGTTAACAAATGTACGTACGTATGAATGTAATACGTACACAATTTATGTAAGACTTGTAGCTCCCCTTTTGATGAAATGCCTTCGCATAACAACAGGAAGCGACATAATATTATACAAAACTCCGACATCCAACCACCACACTCGTCGGCAACAACCGACTCAACTCAACTGGCTGTTTATAATCGTATTGTTGTACAGATATAAACACAACAATGCTAGTGAGAAATTATCATCATATGCATAATAATAATAGCGTTCAACGATAAATTTACGATGAACACATTCAACTATTTGTCAAAGAGTATACAAATTTAATTATGGGTAAATAAATATACTAATTATATATTAACATTTTTATTGTTCCTTAGAATTGTTTTTTTTTTTTTAATTTTGGGCAGTCTTTTAACGGCAAATTATTTCTTATTTCATTTATGAATATTTATTTTCTATACGCATTTCTGTGGCACGTTGTTCATATAAAAGGGTTCCTAAATGAGTGATCAAGTAGTACAGTGAAAGATTTCGAAGTCTATTGTTTAGACAGGGACACCCCAGACATGGGATACCCCAATCTAAACATAACCACTAATTAATTAATTAACATTTCTTCTGATTGTTTATCCGGCTCGAAGGACCACATATGTTTAGATTGGGGTATCCCATGTCTGGGTCTCCCTGTATAGGCACACTCCTAAGACGAGTTATTATCCGGCTCGAAGGACCATCTATATTTGCACAATATTGACATTATAATATACAACTAGCTGTTGCAAGGTCATTAGTAATCACTGCGAATTTATAAAAGTAAACTGATAAATAAATTTCGAGTTTTCATCTAGGAACTGAGAATTCGTAATAAACAAGCCATTGCGTCATCAACTACCATCGGTTATTCCCGAACGTTCATACTTTCATTTTAATTTGTAGAGCTTCTAGTTTATATTTGAAAGAAGAAATATTATCCGTTTACAAAAAGCGTTTTCACATGAAGATTGTCTTCATATATATATCAACAGGTTGTATATAAAATATCAAGTGTGTATAAACAGAGAATATGTATTTGTATAAAAACATATAAAAAAAACTTTAAGAACAAATTATCGATCTAAAACGATTCATAAAAGTCCTGATATAAAGTGAACATGATACAGCAAAGTTCACAAACAGTTTACCATAGTGATCCAACATTGAATTGCAAATCTATCGGACGCCACGGCGTTGACTGCGGGTTGTGATGCGATGGTCCAGAAGTGTTCATAAAGTTGAGAACATCAGAACGAAGTCCGGATTCTATGTACTGTTTACTGTAGTTGTATTTACGATATTGTGCCAGAAGACAGTATTTATCTCGAGTCAACTTTACTATATATGATGGTAACACGATACAGAGTTTAGAATTTTCATTATAGAAACTGCTTTGCACAACGGCGTTTCAACAATCCTCGAGTTTATTTTTAACATCGATTAATTTCTAAATGGCGCTATCTAAAAATGTAGGTAAATAGATAATTTAACATTTTTTGTTAAAGATAAAGAAGCTTGGTATTGCTAAAGTAAAACAGGTTATAAAACGGCAACATTTTTATTTTTATGTACTTTGAGGGTCTGGTAAAAAGACTCGAAGTTTATTATGCATTAATGATTGTATTGCTATAAGAAGGTTTTGTATTATTATCCAATTCATCACCCTAGAATATTAATTGTTCACGTACAAATATCTAAGATAAATTTACAATAATCAACATATTTTCTTTGTCGTGTTTATCCAGAAAGTCGTGTTGATCAATTTCGCTTCTATGAACAGTTTTCAAATTATGTGTAAGTGGCAGCTGGTAATGGTAGGAAGAGTTGAAAATTTGCCCCTCCCCTTCCTTACGATAAAATCGTCGCTACTCCTATGCAATTCATCATTTGTATTATTTATTTTTCAATAAATTATTGTCTTTTTATTTTTGGTGTAATATCCATATTTAGAATTTAATTTTTAATAAAAAAAATATATAGGTACAATCTAATTAGTTAAAATTATCAGAATGTATGCAAAGCGCGTTCGAGATGATGATAGATAAACGGTAGCGTAGAGTAAATTATACGAGAATATTCACTTATGTCAAATGTGTACATACATAAATGTTAGAGCACATTATTAAAGTGTTCGGGTGTACGTTATGGTGTAAGTAAAGTGCGGATAAGAATAAGTTTATTCTCATTTTACGGGCGTTGACAAGAGGAAGTAAAAAGGAGGCTGCACGCGATGATCTTTAGAGAAGGTGGTGCTGGCAGACCATCTAGCGATCGTAAAACAAGTCATTCGGTCGGCTTTTGTTAGACAACGTCCGCCGTTACGAGCCACTTTGATCCTTTGAATCATGTTTTAGATTTCACTTGTCTCTCATGTTCTGTTTATGTACGGAGATTTTAAAGGGTGTGACGGGGATAGAGCGATAGTAAATTTTACGATTCTCCGTTTTGGGGAATTGGGGTTGATGACGGCACGACGAGTTGCCAGACGACAGAATCTCGTGATGATGAGACGCCGTCCTACTGTTGCACATAAAAACCGGCGTCTCGGCATAAATTCGACGACGAATTCGATTCTTTTATATGTGTACAATGTACACCTACATTATATATTCACTGTAATGAAACAACTTTTATTCAATCTTTATCTACCGAAATAACAAGCAGGTGTTTGATTTTATTCTCGTTTACTTACAAGAAAAACACTTCTACAGCGATACAAATTTAAAATTAGTTCTCTTGTAGTCTCTATTTAAGTCAGAGTCTATGTCTAATAATTGACATTTATGCTAAATAATGCCCTGCACTTTATTTAGGTGTTAAAGTTCTCGTTTTCAGTCAGACACACAGACTTGAAATATAATTATGCATGATAAAAAAATAGTAGCTACTTTATCTTTCTTTTTTTTGAAACTCCTTCACCTTCCAAACTTATGCGAATAAACAAAAACCAATTTAGCAACAGAATCTCTCTGAATAATTAGTATTTTTTGAAATTAAGAAATAAATCTTTGATAATGATAAATTCTGCGTCCTTAAATCAAAAACCACTGAAAGATAAAAACGGATTCAAGAAGCCGTGACACGTTTATTTCATTTCGTTCATTTTGTGTTTCTGCCAGTGCGGTTTGAAGTTGTAGCGGTCCGGAAAGCGTCTGTTGGCAGTTAGGTACTTTATATTGCCGCTTTTTATGCTTATAGTTACGTTTACGATTGCTTACGTTATCGTTACGAGCTACTAGTAGCTCTCTCTATGAGCTCTTTCCTCCATATAAGCGTCTCCCTTCTCCGTCGTACATACTCATGGCTGCATTTAAATGTCGCTCTAATTGTTATTAGGATAAACAAACATTATATATCCGCTTTTACATACTCGTATACTTTATTGTATGGAATATAAATTGATTTTATACCTCGTACAATTAGATTTTACGGGCTGTTTTTGTTCAGATGACTTATACAAAATACATATACTTACCTACCTACTGAGAGTAAGTATAGCCACCACTCACCACTTTCGTGTTTTAACCATTAATAAATTGATTTTTGATGTTATAGCGATATAACAAAGTAGTCTTGATAAATCAACGACTATACTTACACGTGACTTCATTTGAAATTATCTTTTTCAATCATACATATTTTTTAGAAACTAAAACAATAACACATAATCCAATTGATACATTAGGAGGCTTACGCTCGGTTTCTGAGATACAACTTTTAGGTTAAATCTAGATTTAAAAATGTCATTTGCTTTCAACTATTATTTAAGGTTTTCATTCACTTGAGAACAAATGACATTATTTTTAGATATCAACTTGGAAGTTGCATCAGAAATCGAGAATTAGATTGATATATTTTCAAATCTAACTAAAAATTCAACTTTTCTGACACAACCTTCAGCTTTTCTATCCAAAGACGTGGATTTCTTGCAGATATATGCATAGGCGGCGGAAAGGGGTGGCAAACAGCTAAGTTCACCTCAAAATTGTGTCAATTATACTCCCTTTAAACATGATTTGCTTAAATCTACAACGTGATATTTAATAAGTTATCATGGTTCTATCGTTCCGCCCGACCGTTTCTCCATCAAAGGGTATAGGTACAAATCTATCCCAAGTAATATTAAGTCCTTGAATTAAGTCATTGAATAGTTTATTTCAAATATTTATTTATTTGAAGAGTTGTATTCAGACGTTAATCAAAGATTTGAATAGTTTATCATCGTGTATAAAATTAATTATAAAAGGTTGTAAATTACCTACAAATACTCTTAACTTTAAGACAAAGATAATCTCTTTGGCGAAAGTTTTATCCGCACGCCACTGACATGTTCAGAATATTGAAATATAATATATTTAGACAGCAACCCGCCGAGTTACAGCTAGTGCGACGTGTGCAGTATTCGGGGAAGTTGAACAACCTAACCTCTAAATCGATTCTCGCTTGTCAAATGCACGACAAACAGCTGACGATATCCTGCCGAACACTGCGCGACGCACCTCCACATACATATATACAGGGTAACAGGAGCACAGCGCCTATGCAGGGGGTGAAATTACCGATTGGGGTGTACACTGCACCCACACTTAAGTACGCGCTTGTATTATTATAGCATTAATACACTCAGTGGACGAAAAATAAATACGTCTGTTTGGACACAAAGCTCTATGCACTGGTATCTTACACGTGGATTTACGCATCAAACATTGCGAATAATTGAGGTTTTCCTAAATGCATTGAAATGTAAGTTTTTTCAATCATTCTGTTAATTATCTTTCACGTGTAACCTTAAACTTTTTCTGCCTCTGCTATACTTTTATTTAGTAACAAATACCGACATCTGTTATAATTCGCTCAAAGCTATTAGTTCAGACACCGGGTCGCAAACGAAATACTTTTTGCAAAGTTATATCTACCGCACCCGAGTAAAACAGGGACAGACAGCTATAAAAATATAACTTGAATTAATATTTTGTGATGTCTAATGAACCATGGCTGGTTAAATCACAAAAAAAAAAATTATAAAAATGTGCGTTCGCATGTCTTGTCAGTAAAACAAATAGATAGTTCAAAGGATTTCAGTATCCCTTATTTCATTTTTATCAGTCAAGGAAAATCCACGGTTCATTATTATTTTTCCAGCAAGGTAATTGGATATCTAAACGAGCTTAAGAAGATATCGTATTGAAATAATATTAAGGGTATGGAAAAAAATATTGGCGAGGGTAGAGTTCACCATGTTAATGAATCACACACACAAGCGTTTAGGTAAAGACAAGGGGATGATAGATTTTGTTGGGGTGACAAAACACAAAGAAAATAAAGATGGATCTGATTAAAGATTTAGAAATACTCTAAGGAATTGATTTTTCCATTAATCTGGCATTCTACTTCACAATAAATAATCTGTTAAATTATAATAATACTAAAACAAATATTTTTTTATGTCATCTAACGAAATAATATTTTCAAAATATCGATTTATAATTTCGATTGTTTTTGGAGAACAATTTAGAAAGTTTTGAAAACGAATAGAGGCATCTTGTTTCTTTGATTTGAAATATGTAAATACTAATTTCCGTTTTTTTATCTTTTCAGGTGACGCGAGTAACGCGAGTATCGGGAGTGGAGAGGGGACGGGGGAAGAGGACGACGATACCAACGGCAAGAAAAATCAAAAGAAGAGAGGGATTTTTCCTAAAGTAGCTACAAATATTCTCAGAGCATGGTTGTTTCAGCACCTAACGGTAAGTTTGAAAATAATGATATTATATTTATTAAAATATTGGGGAAATGACCAAAATGAATTATCACCTAGATTTTTTCCATTAGCCTACATAAAAGTTACGATTCAAATTGTAAAACTGTCTTGTAAACACGACGTTTTATAAAAATACGTTTGAAATTTCAAGCCTCATAAAAATTTTCCGAAAAAACATGCGAATAAAAAAGACAACTGTACGCCCAAACCAATATTTACTTGTTAGTAATGTTAGTTTTCCTTGTCGTAGAAACTGTACGATTTTCAAAATCCCAAAACTGACTCATTTTTGAGAAAGATAAAACTATGCTCTGAATATAGATTTAGTTATTTACTTGTCTCTGTCACACGAACTCTATATGTTTAGCGAAAGCATTGTGAATTACCCACTTACTATTCTACGCCGAGGTCGGAACCACCGGCACCACCCAAATGCGGTGTGAGCAAAACCATTGTGACTGTGAAATGGTATGGATATGGCCTCTTTAAATGTTCGTATAGGGAATAAGATGAGATTTCTTATTCCTGTATTTCTTGTATGCCAGAGGTATGTGTATCTGGGTGTTGGACTTTAACACGTTCAAGAACACGGGGTTAGATTTGCTGCATCCTACGGAACTTGTACGTACATACTATGTGTAGTTGAAAATCGTAGAAACGACCGATTTATCAAATTTTTTGAAGTAAAACTTCCTTTGATACGGTAGAGTAAAATCAATTCATGAGATTGAAAATATAACGAAACGTGTCACAATGCACGTACGTCGTACATATACCACGTTGTGCTAAGGTGGATGAGAGGTGTAGTGGCTTCATCGTCATAAGTTTGATCTGGTTGTTGCCATTTTTATTTTGTTGTTTTTGACGTGATAACGTTTTATAAATTGATGAAACACCGGCTGCACGCACGAAAAAGTGTCACGTTCCGCCTGAGCCTGAGCGTGCAAGCGAGAGCGCGGTATAAGCGATAGAGAGGCACGATCGGCCCAAGCGTCTGCTTGTACGCATTTCTCTCTCTTCTCGCGTGACGTCAGAGAGTTCATCAATGTTTCTTTATGACGTTATCACGTAAAACTATCGTCCGTAAACCGACTTTACAGACAACCAATTTTTTTTTTTTACAATTATACCAGTTTTACTTGCGCAGTGTTAAGTACATAGTCTCTTTTTTTAATTTGCTGTTTTCGAAATTTACTAAAAACCTAAATTAATTAGTGACTAAGGATTTTGTCTCCTATCTTTACGTTGTACGCTGCTATGTGCGTCTGGACGTCTCACGCAACATCACGCGGTCTCTTGTCAATTTCCGATTCAGAATGCTAATTTTAACCTTGACTTCGTAGTTATAGCACCTGAAAATACATGTGTAAGCTAAAAGAAAATCGATTAAAACCGTTATACCAATAAAAAAAAATATTCACATTTTGACCGCCAACTTGGAGTTTGAGGGCTCTTAGGTAATTTTGGAATAAACCCAATAAAGTGCAAATACACTTTTTTCACTCTTCTGGCTGCGCTACTGAAATGAAAAACAATTTTCTTTGTAATTTTGTATTTCATTTGAGCGTTGATAAGTGACCAAACCTTACGCGTGCAGCGTATTGTAATCGGTTCAAAATCTGATGTTGATGCCTCATTAAATGCTAGTTCGCGTCTCATTAACAAAACTTTGCCGCTGGCTAATTCTAAATGATCAACATAATAAACTATATATAGGGCCATAGATTTCATACATACAATGTGCTCTAGCTACTCATTACATTATTATAGTTAAATTTTAATGAATGGGAAATAATTAAGTGTACAAATTAATTTTTTCCAGTGCATCGAATACATTTTTTTACCAACCAGCGTTTGAGAGAAATTCATAGAATTTTATTTATCGTGTTTACACATTTTTTTGTGAAATATAATACTATATTGCACCTAGCCTTGTTCAATTAATTGAAAAAAATATTGTCTAAAATAAGAATTCAGTAGGATTTTTAAAATATGAATTGCTATAAAATAATCTTATAATAAAAGTCCCTCATTTTTCACTTTGGATAGCAGGATTTTGAGTTGTCATCAAATAAATTCGCTAAAAAACAACATTTTACTATTAGTAACGCTACCAAATGGATACAATACTAAAATCTTATTCTTCAGTGTAAAATTATTTTCAATAATATACTGAAAATTCAATTCTACTATTACCAGTTCTATAACGGATCATTATACATTTACTCCTAATTTAAAACATATTAGACGCGGCTGTTCTCAATAATTACTTGGTAGGCAGTATTTTAGTGACACCTTGTATAAACACCTTTTTGACTATACATTACGAAAGTTTTTTTGCGCGGACAGGATTTTGTAATCACATATATACTTAAGTATGTATAATATAAAAAGCTACAAGAATACCTGTCAAGTTTAAATTTATTTTGTCAGGTATTTTCGGTTTGTGTGTTTGGGATCCATGCATGTATGTTACATTTAATAGCTTTTTTATGTATTCGACCTCATGTACATAAATGAATATACATAATAATGTTTGTATACATTGATGTAATTTCGAAATAAAAATTATGTATTAAATTTCGATTAAATCTATTACAGCCTAATCAGTAAAGTATGCGCATAATATTATAGTCAATTGTGATTAATAATTATTTCAAATTCATGTAAAAAATATAATTCAAGTACATTTTAAGAATATTTAATTGAAAAAGTTGTAGCCAATAGCTGCATTTACCTTGAAGTCTGATTTTTTTAACCAAAGTGTATTATTTATTGAATTTAATTCAGTGCTAATAAGTATTAGCAAAATGCAGGTACATAAAAATAAATTATAAAAAATACTCTTTTTTGCAGTACCTACATACTTTTCTTTTTATATAATAATAATAATTATTTACTTGTGGTGCCAAAGAGTGGGTACAATCGTCATTTTTAGTAGGTCCATCAAGGACTCCATCATTCATAACTTAAAAAGTCATCCAGTTATATGCAGTGCAGGATCAAACTTTATGTTTCGAAAATAATTAAATAATTGCTATACTAGTATAAGGTTAGTATGTACTAGGATTGCAAGAATACTATGAAATTTTTTATAAGAAAGTTGCTAAAAAGCCTAGTTCAAATAATTAAACTGTTTTTCTTGAACATATAGAAAATTAATACTTAATGAATGCATCAAAGAGGTTATTAATAATAATGGTATGTGCATTGTGCATGCTTATCTGATTTTTGCGTTTAAATTTTAGATTTAGAATAATTTGAGAGTCTGTAATATGTATTTTTATTTTTTACAAGTATGCGTGTAGTCAAAATAACACAGTTTGTGGTAAGATCAACGAGTATCGGAGTCAGTTTTCGTTCTCGACTACTGCAGCCAGGCTTTCATACAGTTTTATAACCCTATCAAGATAGACATCTAAATGGTACTGTACTATGTCTTCGTAAGAGATTTGAATTGGAATCAGACTGCACTCTAACTTCCCCAAAGGGAGCTTTTGCTATCATACCATACACTCATACATATAACATACAGAAAAGCACACACTTGTATAACTACAATACAAATTTAAATATTTCTAACTCTGGAAATGTTTCTTATTAACATTTAACCTCTAAATTATTCCGCTTAACTTGACATCAATTTGGCTAGTTTCACACGTTTAAGAGATACTGCTCTAAGCGTTGTTTTGAGGAACAAAATAAAGAATTATTGCATAAGATTTTACATTTTGATATGTTCTTACATAAATATTTGATTTTTAAAATTGTGACATTGCATAAAGTGTGTGATGGAAAATCTGAGTTTATGAACCAAGAGAAACATTATTTAAATTAATTAGTGACCATATTCACCGAATCTAAGTAGTTATATTTATTCGATTCATTTGTTCTTATCCTCCGAATAAATAGCGATATTTCAATTCACCAAGCGTAATTATGTTTACTGCAGGTATAAATCTATTCTTTCTTACTTCGAAGGTATTAATTTTTATTCGCTGATAAAATAATAATGGCCGCCACATAGATCATAATACCTAACCTATATCACAGTTTGTTCTTGTGGATTATGTTTCTTAACCTTTTGTGAAGTGTATAGTTGTCAAACATTAATGTTGATGGAAGTTTTGTATGCAATTAGGTTAGGAAAAAAAAACATTATTATTATATTAAATTTTTTGTTTTGACGTCTGCACTAACGCCATCGGTCGGATTTTTGGGTGAACGTCAAAATAATCAACAAAATGAAAAAGGAGTATAGTGCAGTGTATATTTAATCTTTAAATAAATGTTCTACCTGTAACTGTGTTTGGTGAAATGAAAGTAAATTTTTATCTAACGAATAAATTTGTTCCAAGATTAGTCATTAGTGTTCGATGAATATGGCCATAGGAGTTATAATTTATAAATTAATTATAAGAATAATAACCAAAGACGAATAACAATTCTGACCATAGTTCATCTCGTTCTCTATGACCTCAACAAACATGAAAACTTCAAGTTAAGTTCTTTTTTATTCTTTGTTTTATGGATGTATCGAAATTCCTAACAAACTATAATCTTAGAAATCATTATTAGGCGAGTTTTTTGCAGGTAATCATGAACACTTTATTTTTGTTTAATTTATCAACCAATCGCCTAATAACATTAAATGGGAAATTAGTACTTAACTTACGTTGGAATGACTGTATCTGGACTTAAATTCATCACATATTATAATCATCGAAGCCTCAAGGATAAAGACAAAAGCAGGGTACAGCTAGATAATCTAATATGCATAACGTTTAATACATTCAAAATATCAGCATTCACTGTGCCATAATATAACACACCACACATGCATTATTATAATGTGTGTGTATTACGTACAAACACACACACATACATGTAGAGATATGACGATAGTGAAAAGCGCATTGAGCAGCGCGAAGCCAGTAGCATATAATCCACTTAAATTGATTGAAACGTCTAGAACTTTATCATGGTTCCATGTTTAACTCCGCCGACCCATCCCTATTGTCCTATATCTATAACAGTTTGTATCACCGACTATCTAATTACGTATGGATGAATGCATGAAATCAGCTGATATTTTTTAGTTTCCATCCTTAAGAGTATTCGTCCCTGCAAATACCCCCTGCACCCTTCATCTCAAATCTTTTCCCCTCGCCTAAAAACGGTTCGCGCTCTCCCGACGCTATTTTTAAAGCTAGAGGGTTCTGGTAAACACCAAATGAAAGACAAAGAATCAGACTACAGATCTTTCAGGCGAATTTTTTGAAAAACAGTTTCGCCTACGTGTGAAATATTACGTAACTTATTATTTTTTTCAAAAGGTTGTAAGTTTTTTCAGGAATTTTTTTTCAAAAAATTCGCCTGAAGGATCTGTAGTCTGATTCTTTGTCTTTAATTTGGCGTTTACCAGAACCCTCTAGCTTTAAAAATAGCGTCGGGAGAGCGCGAGTCAGTTTTAGGCGAGGGGAAAAGATTTGAGATGAAGGGTGCAGGGGGTATTTGCAGGACGAATACTCTTAAATGTGAATGCGGGTAGTATTTCAATAAACAAAAAAAACAAGTGTTTTATTCAAAACGCACAGGCGAATATTAACAGTACCTATATTTAAATAGTAGTTTATGTATCTAGATTGTAATGCATTGTTGTACCAGGCGTGACATTATGTTAAAACGAGAAAATGACGAATTTTAAGTAACTCGAGTCAAAAGCATTACAATCGTGATACATACTACATTTTTTGCACTTATCTCATAAAATAGCTGATTTTCACTTCATAAGTAAGTATATACAGTCGAACCAGGATCAGCAAGAGCTCAAGGAACCGCAATCTCTTTTTCGTATAAAAGCTTAGAACATATTTTTACATTGTCAGATTGGCATCAATGCTTGTCAACCTTGATGCCAAATTGACAATGTAAAATGTTCTAAGCTTTTTGCATTATAGGTATTTATGCTCAATTTTGTAATTTTTGAAACGTTTCAGTATAAAAATAGGTTTTGGAGCGAAATATCACTGTTTACTGTGAGTTTTGTCGTTTTTCTCAATAAAAATAACTAATATTTTTGAATCTTGCGCGCTTTTTACGGCGTTTTCAACGTACAAAATGGCTTCTAAAAGGTACAGGAGGCGCTAGTGTATCCGTAATCTATTAAATATATATATGTCTATGCTTGCATGCTGGTGTGAAAAATTTCAGAAACTGGCCATACGGGTGTAATATCTGTAATGTCTTTGTTGATCGATGTTCTTTTGACATACCTCACCATACTACACTTTCTGTTCGGTGTAGCTTCTATTCTCTTATCTTACAGTTAAATTTTTGTTCACCGTAGCTGCCGTAGCTCGCCAACAGCGTAGCGCATAGCGTACACAGAAAAAGATATATACGATATATTAACTTATACAGACAATTCCATTAAAGGTATTAGTTTAGGAAAAAGATTACTTATTTTTCTTCTTTCTTTTCCTTTTGTTTTATATATATATATGTATAGATATATAGCATTGCTTTGGCGTACCATTACTGCAGTTCCTAGAAAAGGAAGCTCAAAGATTTCTGGGTTAAATGAAATGTATTGGTTTTACGGTACATTATGCATACTTTTCTGTTTTCAAATTGAATTGAATGTTCTTGAAAATAAATAAATAAAATTGTTATGTAATATAAATTACAGTAGATACTAAATTTCTGTTTTTGAAATATTAAATTTTCATTTATAGACACCGTATCAGTATATTAATTTTGAATAAGTTTGGCACACAAGTAATGTATGAATAGTGTGAACGAGTCTTAAACTTTAAATAAATTTTATACTTACTATATGTAAAATATTACTTTTAGTAGACGGGCATAAATTATGTTACTATATAAGAAGTAGTAACCCTACGCTTAAGGAGGTTGATCCGTTACAGTCCCAATCAAAAGTAAGTCTAATTCTAAATAGGAACTTTTATAGTTTATAAGTCGATGAAACCAATAAATTTTTGTCATAAAGGCATAAATAAATATATTTTTTTTAATATTAATTAATTATTTCAGTACTTTATACTTAATGGACGAACTTTTGAATTTTTTGTACAAAGTTAGGTTAAAAAAAAAAAAATTATGTAAACATCTGTATTTTACATATTTTTTGCAGTAAATAATTAAAAAAAGAAATTAGAAGTAATAAAAATTAAAATTAAATCATTAAAAAGTTGAAAATTCAGTTAAAATTGTTAAATCTGTCAAGAATAAAAGTCCATAATCGAAAAGTGCTAAGGTTTATTAATTTTTTTTATTGATTGAAAGTCTCCTAATTAAATTGGAAAAAATATTAAAATATGCGTAAGACATCGATGCTTTACAAGATAGTTTTCGGAACTGCTGACATTATTTGGTTATTTGCAAAAAATTAAAATGAACAGTTTGCATGCTAGCTTGACATATTTTCCATAAGATACATGTAAAAGTTTTTTTTAATTTTTAACTTTATAAATCTCCTAATGATTTTGGAAATTTTACAGAAAATATTGTCATAAAAAAATCTATTAAAAAAACTTTATTTCAGAATTTTTTCATTATCTTCGTAAAACGGCTCAACCTCCTTAAATATATTGAAAATATTAAAATCCTTTCTCTAGCCGTTTGATCATAGAAATTTTCCTCAGTTACTGACATACAAGCATACATATATATATTATTATGCCAACTCATTTTACTAACAAAACCTTTTTGGCCTGCTTTTCTCACATACATACAAACAGACACTCCCGCACCTGTTCGCAATCCCTTTTTCCAACATGATTTTCACAAACGTACGTACAAAAGCCGTAAAGTTCAGGATAGCTATGCATACAAAACGTAATTTTTAGACGACGTGGCTCAATGTATAGTAAATATGGTGGGTGGGTACAGGCTTGCCAACCCATCACAACACCCACGTACTCATACCAACCTTTATAGCTGTAAACTCCCCAGATTTTCTGTTGTACAATATTATAGCGCCGAATGTTTCGTGATTTCATTTTTATAATTCACAAATATTAACATTGCGACTGAAATTACAAAGTGAAAATTATGCAAACTATTTACAGATTTTTGAACTGATGGTGGTTTCAAAGACCAAAATATATTTTTGCAACTATAGTCAAGCTATAGTTCAAGTCTGCACAGTGTTCTATCATCAATGGACAAACATTTATATTTGCTCAACACTCATCACACTTTATTCATTAGATTTTAATATATATTAATTTGTCTGTTTCTAAATTAGGTTGATTTTAAGTACTTTTATCACTCTATCTTAGCTTATATAGTTGTGGATTTATTCAAGCAGACGTCAAGAGATCACATTAGGAGCCATTGACCTACTACGTCACGCGATTTGTGGGATTTGTATTATTTGTACGGCGAAATAAGAAAATCGCGAGAAGTGTTGACTGTTTGACTATGAAGTAGAAACCTGACCTAAAAAGCATTATAAAAATAAAATATTTCGGGAACGTCCCTGTATAATATAGAGCGTACACCCACCTGGGTACATGGGAAGCGTATTGGTATTGGTACACACATAACGTGTAATCTTGTGGCTGGTGTCCATTCGACCATGCTCCATTAAAAGCATCCCTCTTTGCGAATATACATCATCCGGATAGAGCTATAGATACACACGTATAACTGCTGTGTATGTATATACCCAGTATATACAGACTGGTTTTTTAAACATAGTTTTTCGTATGCACTTCTAATAGCTTGTTGTCTGCTTTTACCATTTTAGGAATGAAATACTAAAAAAAAAAATTGGTTGTCTGTAAAGTCGGTTTACGGACGATAGTTTTACGTGATAACGTATTCCGTAATACATAACCTAAACCTCCCAAAATTTGGTTTCAATCCGCTTATCCTTGGTGTCGGAATGATAAGAAATGTCAAAAGTGACGTTTGCAACTGTCAAAGTATTATGTTCTAATAATAATTAGTTATTCCAATACTTAACTTAGAAGGCGTTGCATTTCACAAAATATGAATGTCAAAAAATTGAATTAAACATTAGAAATGCAGCCGTTTTCATGTTGCATTTATACAGCTATTTTTCAATATAAATTTGTATAAAAAAACTGTTTAGGCAAATTCTGTTATACGAAATCTATGTAAAATGTTCTCCTCTTTCGTTTAAGACTGGTTTCAAACCGATCTGATTTAAATTAGCAAAAAGCACGCACAGGGTCAGGCGGAACGTTACGCGTTACGAACGTTAGGAACGTTACACTTTTTCGTGCATGCAGCCGGTGTTTTATCAATTTATAAGATTGGTGATTCATCAATTTATAAGACGTTATCACGTCAAAAATTCGATCGAAAATAATCTGGGTATTTATATTTGATTAGCGAATATTTGAATAGAACAACCCGGTCCGGCATTGTAAATTGCCTACAAAAGATAATTAATTTAATTGGATAAGGATTAATACCGTGTCGGTAAAAATAGTTTCGCAAATATGTAAATAATTATTATTGATATAATTTTTGAAAGAAAATAATTGTTACTGTGGGTCATACATAGAAAATATTATATGCTACTTTGGTCTTTTTTATAGTAGGTATACATTAATATATATATAAACTCCTTAAAAACGTCTTTTTACGACTTGATTGCAAAACATCGAGATTTCTCTATTTTTAAATTTAATATGAATATTTTACACACGCAAATCTTCCGGAAGAAATTCTCAAAATAATGCTGGTACCGCATCAAAATCAATTGTGTAGTTCAGAAAAACTAAGCGAACAAACAGGCAGACGCGGATATTTTTTAATGTTTAGAGACAGGAGTTTAAAAAACCGAAAATTGACTTACAATTAATATGTGCGCACAAAGTTGTAGATGTTTCATATATGTTTCAATATCTTGCTTGACATATTTAAATTTAAATAATGAATAGTCAGTAACACAATTAAATTATTTAAAATAAGTTATATTTATATTAAATCAAGGCATTTTCCTTAATAAAATTTTGCTGCTTTCCCTTTATCAAACTGTAAGTATTTATTTAATTTGCATTACAGCAGAAAACATATTTTATGAATTAATGATGTTTTTTGCACATATCTTCGTCAAGCAACTATTAATAATGGCCAATGGATCTTCGTCGATTGTCAAAGAATTTTGAGTTAATATTAATTAAGATCCAACACACATATATCCAAATTTCTAAATTAAAAATTTACGATACGAAATATTTCAGCGAAGAGTGTATTGGTAGCTATATGCTACACCAAACTGTTTCTAAACATGACGTGTGCGTTGACTTTTAAGACAACTTTTTAAATGCGCTATTTTCTATGCATAATTTTCTTTATGCAGACTTTGAGCTTCTATTTGCAAGATAATTAATTCCCCTTCGTCTTTCTCAATGTATCAGAAACAACTGTTCCGTACACCCTGTATATATTAATGTACCGTACGAGTATGATGCTGATGCTGCGTATGAATCTGCCTGCCAAACTAACGGCTGACTGACTCACATGGACGTATTTTGAACATTGGATATATTAGATATTATACGACTCTACTTTAGTTCACTTGTAATCGACATCATTAAAAACATTACAATAAATGTATAATAATGTGGAAAATTCTTGGGAACAACAGACTTCCAATGCAGTGCATTTATTTAATACATTTTATTTGCCAACGTGTCGACTTGGATCCAGTCTTTTTCAAGGCGCTATGTTACAGAAAATTTTTTATATCTTTATATGTTCTTTAAGAAATTTGTTAATGTTATAGCGCCTTGAAAAAGACTGGATCCAAGTCGAAACGTTGGCAAATAAAATGTATTAAATAAATGCACTGCATTGGAAGTCTGTTGTTCCCAAGAATTTTCCACATTTAAAACTTTATAGACAGATTACTCAAACAATATGTATAATAATTTAAAGTGGAGACATACCGGACGATAATACTAGATTGTATATCTAAGGCAAAATAAAATATATTTTTGAAGAGTTGTGACTTTATGTTAAACAGACACAACGAGTTTAACAGTCACACTAGTAAAAATATCTTTGCAACTTAGGTGTACAGTTTATTTTTTACCCTACTTTACCTAATATATAAAAATGAATGTCTGTTAGTTTTGTTTGTTCGTGTCCTATGCGTTCCTATATCATTCATTCGATTACGATGAAATTTGGGTGAGCTGTACCCTAATAATAAGTTTATAACCTTAAAATGGAACTTTTAAGAACAATCTATTATTATATTATCATGCAATATCCTTAAAGTTTTTCAGTGTCGAATTGAAACAGTAGAAAGGCACCTGGGCAGCTGGATAAAAAATGGTTAGATATATGCTTATAAATAGACATTCGAAAGAATAGATACCTATGTTTGTTAAAATTACTTCTCAATCAATCAACGAACATTAAAAGTTCAGTAATGAAAATAGGTCAGTTAGTAATAAATAAATAACAGTGATTGACAATTTTCATTTTATGGGGAACATCTTGAAATCCCACACTGAATCTTGTACTAGTATAGACTAGTATAGACGCACCAAGTGAACTGTGAGTCATCCTCCACCACTGTGTTTATAGATATCAAAGGCATCGACCTTTTTTCAGCAAAGCTGAACAGTTGAAGATTATCGGACAGTGTTACTGCATTACGCTTTCATTATAAAGTGTCCACGTTAACCTACCGTACACAATGTCGTTATGTAAATTATGTAATGACCAAGTAATAAAAACCAGAGTACGTATAGAGGAACAGGCGCATGTATATGTGTGTATATGATATGGTAACGTATCAGTAGCTTCCCAGCGGGCCTTCCATAGTCCGCATGGTAGGTGGTGGTGGTCTGTTCGGCATATAGTGGCGCACAGTGCCGCCGGGTCTGCGTGTGTAGGTGGGAGGGGGCGGTAAGCGGCGGCGGCGGCGGAGCAGGGACAGTCGGCACGGGACGGCTGGCACACTGATCCCGGCTTACTTGCACGACTCATTAACTCGCTAGGCTCGCTAATCCTGTATGTGCACCGTACTCATTCCACCATCCAAATTCCCCTTCCCCTTTTCTCCGTCCTTTATCTTCACAGATCCTGCAATGTTACATTTCATCCCCCACAATACTCAATGTCTATACTTGTTCATATATATACACTATACATATTATATTTATAGGGGAAAGTTGCGTCACAACTTAACTTGAACGGAGGTATGGTGTTTCAAGTAATTTGTTAATGACTCGCCAGTAGACCGATATAACTTTTACAGAGAGTGAAAGATGATGAAAGAAAGTATTTTTTAACCGACGAAAAACAAAAACGGAGGAGGTTCTCAATTATAAAAGAAATAACTAAATCAAATTAACAATGATACGTGAAATCTCCAGCGATAAACATTAACATTCCAAACATGCGCTCTCCACACGACCACTCGCAAAGACGTGTGCCCTCAGTGTGCCCGTTCGGGTTGCTCTGTCGCTGACATTAACTTCGTGAACGCTCAGAGATTTCCGGCGAAGGATTGTTGACGCCGACTCAAAATTACTTAGATATACTAGACTGTCACATACGTTCAACTACTTAGATAGAACTTAGTTAAATAAAAAGATTTATTATTTTTTGCTTTTCAGTTTTTCGGCGGTGTAATTTTTTTGTTAAAAAGTTTTTATCATAATATTTTATACAATTATTTGACACACATCAAATCAGACAGATGACATACAAATATTCCGAATTAATTGAATTGGCTGCATACCTACAATCCAGAAAATAATTGATTAATAAGTTTAATTCACCTTAGTGCCTGATTTAAAGTTTTTCGATAAATTATGGTGTTTCATTAATTGCGATAGCGAAAATTAAACTTGCTGATCATGATGGTAATAACTATCAAAAAGTTCTGGAATAAATCAAGAATAATAAACAAAACACAAAGGCCTAATTAGCTATGAGCTGTTTATATAAAAATAATTTAATTCGTTTGTATAGTTAGTAGATAAGGTGGAAATTACTATGGCTTTTTAAAATTGGCACGACTTTAATAAGTTTGTAAAATAAAACCACAAAACTAATTCTTGAAAGCGATGTCGCGTTGTTTAAATGAAAAGAGATACAAATAAAATAAAAGCACAAAGTAACACAAAAAGTCAAAGTGAACACTGGACGTTAGAGCACTCAAATATTAAAACGTCTTTAACGTTTACAGCCTTTTTAAAGGACACAGCTATCCATTTTAGCTATACGTACCGTACATTCAACTGTTACGGAGTAACTCGACTCGCATTAAAAATTTAATCCAAGAGCTCTATATGTCGACAGAGTAGTGGTCAAGAAATAACCGTCGTTGAAGGGAAAGAAAGAAAACAGACTAAAGTTCCACCCAGCGCATACCCCGTAATGTCGGTCTGTAAACACGTACTGCCACAGGAAATTTCATGTGGACGCTATGACATCTCGACTTTATCAAATGTGGCTATCCAAAAAGAAGAAAAAGCGAAATGAACCATTTCGTTTGATGAATAGCGTATGACATTTTTCAATTGATGACTTTGATTCCAGAATTCTTAACTCTAACTGAATATTTAAATAAGCGTTGGTCTTCTGATGCTTTAGTGCCCTATTAAATAAAAAAACACAATGCATCATTATGAAAAATAAATAATTGTTTAATATTCAAGAAACCAAACATGTTATGTGTTGTAAAGGTTCTTGAAATAATTGAAATGATTATTTATTTGAGTAAATTATATTTATTAATTAGAAAAATAATTGGAATTTCTTTTATTGGCTTGTAGATACAGACTGCCGCGTTTTTACAATACTCTATTACACTTACATAATTGATTGTTTAGTTGCATAAATCGGTCATTTATAACATTATGTATATAGTATACTATTATATTTGGAAAAAAGAAAATGGCAACTAATGTTTGATCTGATGAAAATCGACTATTATTTAAGTGAAACTTTATAAGGCGCGTTAGGAATAGGGGGGTAAATAGATTGACCTAAATCAGACTAAAAGTGAAATTCTTCTCCTTCTCCAACTTCAACCTACAGTTGAGAAGAAAGCGTGGAAAAATGGAAAAATCGTGTCTATTCTCTGTGTCTACAAAGCGTCATACGTAGGTACTCCATATAGGTAACCTTTTCCTAATTTTGAAATAATAAAATCGTCAACAAATGATAGAATTCTAAGAAGCTTCACTTCTAATGTGCGTGAGCCTCACGCATACTTTTTTTTTTAATTATCCTGCATTTATCAGATGTTTATTTAGTACTTGAAATGATTTACTTATTCAAATCTTTGATTAACATCTGATTAGAACTCTTCAATATATAAATTAATGTATTGAATTTATATTTACATTTTATATTTATATATTTTTTGTTAATATATTTGTTTGAAAAATTGGTCGATAATTTAATTTATTGATGACTAGAGTGACCTGTGTGAATTATTCGCACTAAATAAGTATAATAATTATCACTTTACAAAATTATTTTTTAAATATGATTGCAGGTATTCAATTCGTTTCTAATTTTGCACACTGCTTATAATGTTCTTCTTTTTGTTGTAAAAGAAATATTTTACTAAAATTGTCATATAGAGGCGCAAGTAGCAAAAGCGTTGAGCTAAACCGTCAGATGGCATCATGCAGCATTGCTGTGACGTTGTTCAGCGTTGCTTGCTGTTTCAAAATTAAAGCTGTCAGATGGCAGTATGCAGTATTGTGTCTGTTGTATTACAATATGAAGGTCAGATGACAGATCGAAGTGTTGACGTTGTTTCAAAATTAAAGCCGTTAGATGGCAGACGTTGTTCAGCGTTGCTGTATTTTAATTAATTTACAAAAACAAAAGCAATAATAAATTTTTTAGTTGTCGATGTCAGTAGAGCAAGCAATTATCTGCAAAAAGGTATATAATTTATGTGGAGAAATTGTATGGTTTTTTCTAAAAAGGGAGGCAAACATATTTAACCTTAGCGTATTAATATATATGATGATTTACCTATTCTTAAAGTGGGTACTGTCTAAGGTTTAGGCAAATAAAATTTATTGTGTGTATGAAAACTGTAAAGAAAACTCATTCAGAGTTTAAGTAACAGAATAGTTGTGAAGAGTCTCAAACTACACAGGCGTGATATAAGAGAAGGTCAATAAGAAGTGTAACGCTCAATTCCTCTGGGAAATCCTCGTGAACTGTTCTTCTATACGTAGGTTGCTAAAGAAGTAGCGATCGAGATGCCGAAGAATACTTACCTATGTTACAGTTCGTATAAATTAACTTGTCAACAGAATTCAATCGATTTTGACATGTTACCGCTTACCGATCAATTTCTGCTCCGTTGACGGTATCAGCATATAATGCATTTAGATTAATCAATAGATTTAGAAAATTTTCTTGGGCACTATAGACTTGTAAAATGCATTTTATTTGCCAACGTTTCGACTAAATGTATTTTAGAGCCTTGAGAAAGACTAAATTTATGTAGTAGAAACATTGGCAAATAAAATGTTTTTGAACTAATCACACTGCATTTTACAAGTCTACAGTGCCCAAGAAAATTTTCTAAATATATAATTGTATAGTCAGATTTCTTAAATATTAATCAATAGAGTTTTACGTATTTTTGCGCGTTATCTTCAACTCAAAGTATTTCGAAAGCTGTAGATCTACTTGAAAAGTGTATCTTTTCAAATGTTTGTATGTTTTTTTCTGAATTTATTAACAAATATTTAATTTCAAATTAATTGACTAATAGATCCGACGTTTACGGTTCCTCCTCTTCTATCTACAGAAAATTGTCTTGAATGCCAAACGACTTTTGGATTAAATTGATTATAATATTTTTTACAAAAGTCTGAAACAGAAAAAAATAATGGATATATCTTTTGCAAAATTTATGAGCAGAGGACCATTCAAAACGCTATTTAAATTGGATGTTTTTTTCACATAGAAGAACTTGACAAACATTGAAAGATTTTTGAAGTGAAAACTTCTTTAGCGGCGTTGTTAAACTCGCGTCAGGATGTTAAACTCGCGTCAGGGTCACGTGTCCTGATCGAAAATGCGTAAGACGAAAACTTTTATTTATACAACGTTAGACATCTAGCGTTGAAATATCGTACATAAAAATGCAATCTATGATACAAACCATTTTGATCGAAAATTCGTAAGACGTTAATATTCAAGTTTTCACTTCCGCCGGCACTCCTGGAGTGCAAAGGGGTTTTTTTTTTACATCAAAGGTTGCTCAGAGCATTAAAAAGATATCTTCCACAATTAAAAGTCTTACATAATAGGCCAAATAAATGGATAGGATTTTACGTAGCAGAATGCCAAGTAAAATGATTATAACTGTGGACAGATAGACACATAATGTGTTGTAGTGCAGGATTCGCCCTCTCGCGGCAGCAATAGAGCGAGAGCATCCTTAAACCCCCATGCTGTCTACCTGTCACCTAGAATTAAAGGATGGCCTTGCGCAATTGTACCTTATTCGTTTTTCTCCGCAAGGAAAAGGAATGGTCAACCTAAGGGGCTCGTATATAACATTGCTATATACCAACTTGCTCAGTCAAATTTATGTATACGTGAAACGTAGACTTTAGCCTCCGAGCCTTTGCACTTGTACAATGTGAACAATTCTGTAAGGCGTTTTCTTTTATTTTATAAAATACCGGCGGCTGGCCCGGTTTCACCCGGGTGCGATAGTTATACTTTGTGTTATTGGAAAATTCTGCAATATTTATTTCATTAATAAACGACTACAGCGCCAAAATGTGAGAACTAATATTATATTATTATTAGTAATTAGTAGGATAGATATAGATCGTATAGATAACTACAATAGCTAGCATCGCGAATATTTTTGTAGATATTGACATGTTCTTTAATATTGTAGCAAGTAGGTACATTTTTTGTTTTATTATCAATACTGCCGTAAAAAGGCAAAAGGCAGTAAGTGACCAACTTATGAATTTGAGTAAATCAAGATTTACTTAAAATGTATTGACCGTTCAGAATTTTAGATTATGGAAACCAAAACGTGGGGGAAACATTTTTTAAAGACAATAAAATTATTGCTGCAGCACTTACTGCTGTCGTTGGTTCCAGTATGAACTCATTTTTCAACAAATGTCACTTACTGCCCTTTGCCTTTTTAGGGCAGAATAGTTTTCACAGCGCATGCGATGTAAGGAGTTTTATGTGTAAATTTTTTACACCTTGGGTTACATTATTGGTGTTTTTGTATAGGAATCTCTAATTTAACTCGATTAACAATATAGCCTATGTTACTCAGTGATAATGTAGCATTCTATTAGTGAAAGAATTTTTAAAATCTGTCCACTGTCCAGTAGTATTTGAGTTTATTTATTACGAACAAAAATACAAATCTTTGCTCTTCATAATAATAGTATAGGTATATTGGAAATATTTATTAAAATCGTAAAAATATTAAATTTTCAGTAATTAAGAAGACGCTTGGAAATTATTAATTAGAATAACGTGTTAATTTTTAAATTAAATGAGCGTATTGTATATTTTAAGTAACGAAAAATAATATGACTAAGTAGTCCTGGTTAAAATAAAAAAAAAAAAGAAACAAAACATAATAAAGAATTATCAATGAGTATAGTATGTAATGTTTTGACAATTATTATATTTTGTAAAGATATATTTTCGATACCTGTACGGAGTTGTACGAATTGTAACTGATTTCATGTGTATGTTGAGAACTCGCTACGGAATACTATTTGGAGATGTAGGTTTACAAAGCTTGGATAACGTCAAATATGGCGTCGTGCCTACTGTATCAAATCTCCAGAGGACTGAGACGCTGTATCTGATTGTGGATTGGAAGCTTTAGAAAAAAATAATACTTTATACCTTATTTTTCTAATATAATATATTTTTACAATAAACCTTTTTCTTCCTAATTATAACTATATCTTCATTTTCCAAAAAATTTTTAAGTAGGTATATAAAATTAACCTCATCAGAATAATTTGTTTTTTTCTTTCCCAACAACAGATATCTTATTCTTGGACGAGGATAGAGAACCTATTTACATACGTACATAGATCGTCTATCTTCGTCATTGCCATTGCTTATATCATTCTGTTGGTGGAAAAAAAAGACAAAAAAAATTTCTTTAGTCATAAGTCCAAGAGTATCTTAGCTTTGAACAATTATTGATAAATTGTAAGGCTTTTGACACTTTCATAACAAATCCAAAATTTAATTGAGTGAGTGGGGATCCTTAGAAAATTAGCGTAAGCACAACATTTTGGCATATAATCGATGATGACTTTATATAGGTACTTAAACATTTATCTGGATATATTTAAAAAGATGACCACCGAAGAAATTGTCGTTTCTCGGGAAGGGAAAGCCTTCGCTGAGATTCCAACTATATTCTGAATTATAGTTTCATCACTGGTAGTTTAAAAAAAATCATTTTTACTTGAAAATAATACTTAATCTCTTTGTACAGTTAGGATGTTGGAAATTTAAAACATGATCCGGGAGAATGCAACAACTTTCGGATATGTCATGTTTATACAGAAAGTACATAGGTATCCGAGAGAATAACGATTTGTCGAGTAGATATTAAACATTGTAATACGTACATAATACATATCTAGAAGGCAGAAAATAATTAATAGCGCGCCAGTTCCGCGCGGGTTTATTTTCATCCTTCACACTGTTTACTTGGCCATTTATTTTCTCAATGTTTTGACAACGTTCAGCTTAAAATTGCCTTTCTCTCATCGTAGGCATACGTACGACTACACTCTGGCTCTATGTACATTGCACTATACTGTGCAAAGGACACTAAAAACCATTATCAATTCTTACTTTCATATAAGCAAAGATAGTTTAAGAAGGATAACTTATTGAGCGGTCACTTAAGATTTTTCAGTCACTTACTGATCAACATGAGCGCGAAATTGAAGTCAGAATAACACGTATTTATTTTTATTTAAAGCGTCACCCCAAATGACGGTGCTATAAAATTTTAGTATTACATTTGAAAATTAAAATATAAAAATGCATTATTCAAAATATATGTGATGTGTCACAAAATCGTTTAAATGGCCATTAAATAATAAGTGTATATTACTGTAACAACCGAAATAGTAGCATCATTAAGCTCTATACTAATTATGTGCCTTTGTACAGTACTGTATATAGCGTATAGCTATTTCGTATAGGTATAGCACATATGTATAATATATATAGATAAGGTAAACAAAACTAAAGCTCCTCGCCTCTTCTGTGCTGAAAATATGCAACTGTGCTTTTTACACAGCTCGTTCACAAATATTATTTTAAGATTTTTTTTCGAAATCAATTTTCTCAATAGTTTGCTGCAACAATATACCAAAGTTTGTTTCGTGAAAAAAATTCCAGCCAATTGGGCGACGGGACCATTCCAACTTCAAAAATGTTGACATTTGATTATAATGTAATGTATGTATGTTTGTAAACTCGTTTGGACTACAGCAAGTGGTTTATATAGCGGTATAATATTCCAGCACAGTAAGTACATTAGCTAGCCGTGCGGTCTAAGGCACGGGTTTTTGCTTACGTCAACTCTCGGCATCACGGGTCGTGGGTTCTAATCCCGTCCACGCCGAAAAAAAAATTGTTTTTTTTCGGCAAATTTTTGACAATAAATCGAACTAAAAAGTGAAAAATAAGTATAGTTTAAAAAAAACTAAAAAACACGCTTTATATCAAACTAAAAAGTGAAAAATAAATATAGTTTAAAAAAAACTAAAAAACACGCTTTATATCGAACTAAAAATAATTTTTTTAAAATAAGCTTAAAAAGCGTGGGGCGCTCGATGTACGAAAATGTGAAACAAAGCGCCCCACGCTTTTTAAGCTTATTTTAAAAAAATTATTTTTTACCTTTTAGTTCGAAATAAAGCGTGTTTTTTAGTTTTTTTTAAAACTACCTATATTTATTTTTACTCGTATAAGTTGGTGAACGTACTGTAAATATGAAAAGCCAATTCTAGCTAGTGCAATGGCGTTGCTCTCATTTTCTGACTGGTGTTTGTGCACGAAGGCGGGCTGACGTTCGGCGAGTTGGATTCTGTGGAAAATCCGTGTTTAGGAATTAAGTGTATGTATTTTTAGTAATACCTACCTATACATGCAGCGTGTGTGTACATTTTACTACATCTCCAATCTCCATTCCATTCCACGCCTCCGTTGCTCTTGATGTAAACAGACAAATTATAATGGTTTTCCGTGTTTTGAATAAAGAAGTACATGCAATTGAACAAATTTATACTTCTTATGTATAGCACATACTTGATATGATCCTCGAGCTTCAAATCTTTAATTATTATCAATAACTGAAGCTTTGCAAAAACAACTCACTGTTTTTATAAATTTTTTGATCGATATAAAGACTTTAATTTTATTTAGTCAACTCATGCGCGTTATTCATGTTTTATCATGCCTAAAAACCGAACCATAAATAGCCATTTACTGACTGGTGACAATTACTTGTCATAACTCAATGAAGATTCCAACTAGCTCGGTCATTGTGGAGTAATGAAAATAAACGTAACTATTTTCTGAGTCGTAACGAAATAGTAGGTAACAACAACTCCGTTGTTACCCATTGAGACTAAAATTGAGAGGCCGAATGTTTTCGACATGGAGTTTATTCATAACCGGCTAACCTCAAACCAAAACATTGAATCGTGCTGTTTGGTGCTGTTAGTATTGACAGTTTTTTTTATAAAGAAATAAATAATTATTTACAACATCTCATTATAATTAAAACATGAATAACGCGCAATTGTTGAATAAAATTATGGGCGCAACTTGTAGGCTAAGTCATGAACTGTCAGCGCGATGAATGACTTAGACTACTAGTTACGCCAATAACACTATATTTGTATATGAAAGTATCAAACCTGTTTTTAGGATTCAACGATGAACAGTCGTTCAGTTTAGTATTTGTTTAAGATTTTGGATTTACTGCATTTTACCATTCTAAGTGTGGAATTTACGTTAAAATTCACTTTTCGAAATTTTATATTTTTTCATTTTGAAGGACCCCGAGTTCAAAAAACATATTCGCCTGTTTGTCTATTAAATTAATATGGAAACGGGAAGCGTATATAATATATTTGTTATCAACCGTTACCCGCGTCATCACTCGCGTTAACAGACTCTTAATTTTATTTACTATAATATTTTGTCGTCCAGTTGACTGGAATTTTTTATTCTAATTCATAATAGTTTATGAATGTCTGAAACCTATTTACAGAATATTATTTGTATTAATATTAAAAAGTTTAAAATATTTCTAATTTGCTACCATAAATGTATACTATATATGTATCAAATATAATCTGAAAAAGTAAGACTATAGTTATAATAGAGCATGACGCTACATATTTTGTTTAATTCTGTTTATATAACGTTTTTTTTTTTGCCCTGAAACTGTATCTAAAATATTATTCTGTAAATTATTTGGGGACATTTTCGTCATTCAAACTGTTTCCCCTAAATTTCTTTTAAGCCTAAAATGAATCAATATTGTAGCAGTTAAGCACAGCAGGGATTTCTGAATACAACGACGAACGTTACATGTGATTAGTGACTATTATATAATCTACGCACATACAACCCGAAAGTTATGTCAGAAATGCCGACGTGGACTTCCTGCTGGGTATAAAATAATCTGATGGCACAAGAAATTTGCTGACCAATTTTCAATAAATGTTCTCTCTCTGTCTAAAAGTAATACGTAGGCTTCAACAATTTTTGATTGAAATCAAGCGTCTATTTTCATTACGTTACCCTATAAAGTTGTCAAGTATCTCATAAAACTAATTAAATAAATTGCAAAAATAAAGATTAGTGTTTTCACAAAAGCATTAGGTACAGTGTAGTTAATTGGAAGTGTGGTTATAGGTTGAATCCTTCTACTATAAAAAAGACAACCATAAAAAGGGAGACAGGCCATTTGAGTGGCTTTAATACTTTCTATGAAGGCACAGGTCTACTGCAGGTCTAAATGCACTGGTTTAAATCAAACACAATCCTGCAAAAGCGAAACTAGAGACTAGTATTAAAGTCAAAACGAATTTTGATTTATGTTTATTTTATATTCTGCATGACAATTGTTTTGTTATGTGTTTGAAACAAAATTAAAGACATTTTATAACTTAAACGATATAATAGTGAATTCAATCAAATGTTCAAATAAATTTGACAAAGTTTATAATCCTAGCGTATCGTAGATTCCGGGTCGTATAAATATCAGCTGGCCATATAAATTTTGTGTACGCATTGAACATTTGTGTAAAGCACATCAGCTGGTTGAAAATTTACGACAGAAAGAGAGAGAAAGTGGCATAACAGAGTGAGAAGATGTGAAAAGTCTGGTTTCGCATGTTGCATCAGAGCCTGTGTTAAAATAAACAATGAGAGAGTGAAGTGAAGGCCTCAGGTGTCCAAATTCACCCGGTCGTATCTAGTGGGCTTATAATAAAGCCTCCCTACTCTTCTCATAATATTACATTCAACCGCCCCGAAAGCCACCCCCATTCCGCAGGCTCAGCCCTGTACCACCTATCGAATGCCTCCGCACTTTTTATAAGGGCTGCACTTGATCAAATTCCATCGTCAAAATAAGAATATTTTGTATAATAGATTCTTGAAAGAATTTTCAAAGGTAAAAAAATCTCATTACACGATTAAATATCGTTTGTAATAAATACCGAGATTGGATAACTAGAAAATCAATATGTTTTTAGACAGTTCACCTTATTTTTTAGTTATTACTGTCTAAAATTCCCCTTTTTAATCACATGTGTCTTATTTGCCCGTTTTTCACTTTGTAGAATGTAGATATACATTGAAGCTGGTCATCAGTTTGTTTAGTTTTGATCAATACACTTATTTATTTTAATTTCACTCGTTGTCCAAAACTTATATTCCAATTTTTGACCCACTTCTCCATATAACATCGACTTGAAACTCTGGACACGTAGTTCTGACGACAATACAATATTTTCGTGTCTCAGATCTTATGATGGAGTCTGGAGAGGGGAATCCTCTTGATGGTGAACGATATAGGTAAAACTTTGTTTAGTTTTTTTTATAGGAAAAATTATTTCAGAATAATTCTTGATTACCATAAGACATGTATATATTTAGCATTAAATGTAATCTGCTACCTGATACTGTAAAAAACAACGAAAAATCCAATTAACAAGGCCAGTTAATATACAATAATAATAATTAAAACCAAATCAGAAATTCGAAACTTGTCTCAAAGACATATTATTCTTGCTACTTTATTTTTTCCAATGCAGCATGAAGCCAGATCATGTACACTGTACTTTAAATAAAAAAAGAAAAGTCTCCAGTTCATGTCTTGATTTTTTAAAATAAACGCGTACTCGAAAAGAAAGAGATAGAATGATATTCGTGTAGACTGTAGCGACTACCATATGCGTCACAGTTTTGTGTAATAGATTTTTTAACATGCGTGTGGGTAAACAGTTCCAACTTTATATGTACATATGTACGTTATACGTTGTATATAATGGTATTTGTATATACTGTGCGCTAATTGTAGGTGGATGATCCGTATTGTAGTTGTCATAATTGACAGGAATATTTATAAAAAAAGTCCCTTAAATCGGTTCATTGCGATAGCATAAAGTCAACTAAAATGTATTATGAACAAGCGAATACACTTTTAAGGCAAGGATATTGACACAAAAATTCTGACCACAAGCAGCTAATTGTCTTATGCAATGTGTATCAAGTTTTTCATAGATTATGTACTTGTTTTTTTTAGCATTAAGTTGATATTTAACATATATATTTTTAATGTTTAATACTGACAACCTTCAAGTCATGTGCAGATTTTATAAATCTGGCTAACTTGTTTTCTGATAATCGTCTCAACGTGTCGCTTTGAATACCGAACACAATATTATCCAGCACAGATAAGCACGACCAGCACAACACGAAGCAGAAAACCCACGTTATTTAACCAGCAACCTGCAACCAGGAACGACCGTCCGTTGGTCGCCTGTAATTTCTGTCAAGCAGTGCTGAACAGTATGCGATGTGTCGTTTTCATTAATTAATTTTCAATTATGGTGAACCCAAAATCTTGTTTTCATGGCTTCTTCCTCCTCCTCTTCACACAATATCGATAGTCAGTCTAAATCGAAGTTTTGTAATACCAATGTATAATTGCTTATTATTAATGTCGAAGTTGTATTAAAACAAACACCCTGTATGTATATATTTTATATGACGCTCGTTTTCATGTAATGTTCGTATAGGGTTTTGTATAATTAAAAATGTTATTTATTTGTTTGGTTGGTATTAAATAGGTATTAATGGATTTTTTTCTCAACTGCTGCTAGGAAATTAAAATTTGAAAAAAAAAAATAAATGCGGGATTGTATTATGTCGTTCACAATTTTTATTTGTTCCTACAGATAAAAGTTATGCATGTGGTGGTGAATGTTTTAGAGTTTTAATTAAAAAGTTAGTGTTATTTTTTGTAAACAATATAATATTACCTACAACCATGCATACATTCATTACTTATATATTTGTATTTTTGTGTCGCTGTAATAACAACATAATTTCATTTTTTTATGATTAATTTCTTATAAATTAAATTTTCTTAATAAACTGATTAATGAAACAAACGTATTAATACAATATTTTGTCAGTAATCATCAAAACTTATTACTTGTATTAAAATACACGTTGACAGATTTTAAATCTAAAAACAATTTTTTTAAGAAATCCGCGAAATATATTTTTTTAATAAAAATTCATATGAGAATTTGAACATCGTGGTACGTAGAAAAGAACAATTCGATATATTTGTAACTTTATCATGAGTTAGCTTAAATATTTTCTATCAAATTTATAACCCGTTTTTCTCTATTATTTTTTTCCACAATATATATAAATACAACATCTATATATAAGTATATTATGTATGTGAAAATCTTTTCATTTCCTCGCACGACTGTTTGTAGTAATACCATTTTCCAAACATCCTGCTGCAATAAATTTCGTTTGAATCTTTTGCAATGTGGCAGGCGGTAGGGGCGCAACACCGCGTGTTGCAGCAGGACTTTACTGTGCAATAGGTATAGCTGAGCAGGACGGACCAGCAGGAACAGCAATACCCTATAATATAACAAACATACATAGGTGACGCTAGCTGTGAATGGGTCGAAACGGTACGGTCACTTATATTGTACCTACAGATAGTAGAAGCCTTGCTGCTTTGCTCCATGCTTCTGTGCAATCATACTGAATGGACGAGGGGTTCTCAGGAGTCCGAACTCAGACTAAACGGGATTTTTTATGATTGGAACATATTGCAGTTTATAAGTTCGACATACAGTCCAAGTAAACTCTTTCAACGTCACATTTAATACAGTCCAGTGCAAAATTATCGACACGTGTGAACACTCAATTTCACAAAATTACTGAAAATATCAAAAACTTGATCGAGTTTAAATTCAATCATATTATCCGCCACAGTAATGAAAAATATTCTGTTTCACTCTACTCATTTATATCTCTTCATTATGTTATGTTATTTTTAAGCGACTTTTATATTTCAAGGATTGTTTTCCTTTACTCCTTTCGGAATTTTGCCAATTAATCCTTTAATGTGTCCGATTTTTGCATGTTGGGTGTTTTTAGGAATAATGTGGTTGCATATAGATAATATTTCGAAGTGTGTTTTGAAAATTTTTTTTAAATCTATTCAGTATAGCAAATCAAATCTGATTTTCACCCGTTTGAAGTCGGGACGGCCAGTTATTATAGCTTATGTCTTGAGGCACGAACGGTGAAAGAAAATTGAAATCGGTTCAGTAGTTTCTAAAATTACCCCCGACAGACAAGCACATTTTTTCTCTTTTTAACATTAATGCACTATAGATGATGATGGACGCATAATTTTTGAAAGAAGAAAAATAAAGGCAAATTTTGTCGCGTGTTTTGCGACAACTTTCTGATACACCCTGTATGCGTGTGTTTGTTGGGTTTGTATATACGGGCTACGAAAGGTCGCTAGAAGCACAGTTGGTTTCTATACGTATATAACATATACGAACGTTAGCAATGTAAGTAGAGAGAAATAGGCACGCAAATCCTTCTGGATTTCAACGGGTAATACAGGACACATGTCTAGATCCCTGTATCTCCATAGCATAGAGTATATTCCCGTCCACACCGTCCGTTCGCCTATCTCCCTTATGTGGGATAAAGTAGGATAACCACACCGGAAATATATCCATCTCTCCAACCGCTCCCCCTCCCACACACAAACTCTCGCGCTCTATTCCTTCAAACCAATGATCACGGACTTCAAGACCGGAAATAGAACACGCGATGGTCTTACTGTACCGGAAATGCTCACATATTTTTTCGTCTTACTTATAAGTTTATTTTGTAGAAATACACACATGTTAACTTCTTACGTGTAAGCTGCTGTGTATATGAGAGTGGTTGCTTTATGGAATAAAAAAATATTTTATCAGCAGATATTTCAAAATGGTTTAATATAATTCTATTATTAAAATATAACTTAAATATAAACAAAAATAATTAACTGATATACTTATTACGAAAACGTTCTATTTTTGCTATTAAAAATACAATCACAAAATGTTTTGTTGACGTTTAATCAACATTTAAAAAATTGGTTGTCTGTAAAGTCGGTTTACGGACGATAGTTTTACGTGATAACGTATTCCGTAATACATAACCTAAATTTATATAATAATTATAATAATTCGAATCTATGATATTGCATCTTTCGCTTCAAATTTAGGTTAATTTTATTTATTTAAATTACTCACCATATAATATAATTGTTTTTTTTTAACTTTCTTTCTTTCGTATTTATTTTAAGTCTCAAAGATTAGCTGTCATAATATTTATAAAACAATTGTTTCACTGTTTATATAAAATTCCAAAACCTACTTACAATATTTAAGTATTTTCATATGTCAAAAAATTGATTTTTATAATGATACAATTTGTAAGAAAACGATTTTTTCGAGAGATGAGACCTAGCTAAAACGATTTTTTGCCCCCCAAAATCCCTTTTCAGTAAATTTCATCCAAATCGTTAGGGCCGTTTTCGGGAAAAGCACGCACAGGGTCAGGCGGAACGTTACGAACGTTACGACCGTTAGGAACGTTACGTTAGGAACGTTACACTTTTTCGTGCATGCAGCCGGTGTTTTATCAATTTATAAGATTGGTGATTCATCAATTTATAAGACGTTATCACGTCAAAAAAGTAAATATATATCATTTAGCTACTTAATTCAAACTTACTGCTCTTTTTTAGTATTATTTATTGCAAAACCAAAATTAATTCTATACAAAACTTTTAATTGATGTTTTGTTCTAATAATACACTTTCCTGTTTTGAATTAATCCAAAATTGAAACCACTCTATGTTTTTTTAAATTAATATTTTGTGCCTCCACGTACCCTTCCACGTTTGAAAAATGCCTTGCACGAATCGATATGAATCAATTATCTACTTTGTAAAACTCTAAGACTGACTGACTGACAGACAGACAACGTACAGTCAAAACCGGTAGGTCTAGAAGCATGAAATTTTGCACGAGTTCCTTAAAATATAACGAAGATAAGCACTAAGAAAGGAATGAAAAAAATCATCCTTCCAACGGGGGTTTCTGACTTAAAAATATCCAAAGTGTTTTTAAGCGGTGTTGCAATACGGTAGAGTTGAAGACTCCATTACTGTTGTCGCTGTCGTGTTTCATCTCAATCGCGTGCCTAAGCGCGAGTAGCGGCTATTTTTTTTTATAATCGTTGTTTGTTTTGGTTTGTTAAAATATAATTTTGAAGATAACTCTGCGTATATAATAATAATAATTTTCAGTGAAACTAGAGCATTAGAACACAGATATCCACGGATATTACAAACCGGATACTTGTAGTATGTAGTATTGTAGTAGGTAAGTAGCGAATGTGCAGACATAATGCTATGTACGTATTCTTTCATTCTCCACTCGGCACACTACTGCCGCCTGTCGACAAGATTTATAGACAGCGTTAAGCTCTAATGAAATTGCACCGAGTTACGTTACCTCCACAGTTCCCGTTCTAACGGGCACCCTCTAAACTCCTGCAGAACCCTCTCCTCCCTTGCCCCTTGGCGTTCCTACTCCTTACGGAGTTTAAGGTGTTTTGCGCTTACAACAAGCCTGAAACTAAAGCCTCGTTGACATCATTACAACCTTTAAGTATCCTATAACAAAACAACTAGCTGTGCTTAGATATTCTTAGCATTACAATATATTATTCTATTGCGACATTCTTAAGATACTTGATATCTTGATGCATCATTTACGTGTTTAAGCAAACTATGTGTGGCCTTTTACACTTTTTGAAGTGATAACGTCTTATAAATTGATGAATCACCAATCTTATAAATTGATAAAACACCGGCTGCATGTACGAAAAAGTGTAACGTTCCTAACGGTCGTAACGTTCGTAACGTTCCGCCTGACCCTGTGCGTGCTTTTCTCGAAAACGGCCCTAACGATTTGGATGAAATTTACTGAAAAGGGATTTTGGGGAGCAAAAAATCGTTTTAGCTAGGTCTCATCTCTCGAAAAAATCGTTTTCTTACAAATTTTATCATTATCTAAATCAATTTTTTGACGTATGAAAATACTTAAATATTGTAAGTAGGTTTTGGAATTTTATATAAACAGTGAAACAATTGTTTTATAAATATTATGACAGCTAATCTTTGAGACTTAAAATAAATACGAAAGAAAGAAAGTTAAAAAAATCAATTATATTATATGGTGAGTAATTTAAATAAATAAAATTAACCTAAATTTGAAGCGAAAGATGCAATATCATAGATTCGAATTATTATAATTATTATATAAATTTAGGTTATGTATTACGGAATACGTTATCACGTAAAACTATCGTCCGTAAGCCGACTTTACAAACAACCAATTTTTTTGATACAAAAAGTAGCATGTGTTTGGTGGCGCTTAGAATAGGCTACACCCAACCCCAAACGCATGCATGTAATTGTTGGAAATCTTCAATTTAGGACAATTTTCAATTGTGTGGCTTGGGTATCAAGGAATCCTAAACCAGTTTAGAGTTGTTGATAATTTAATCAGTATAACTATTGTGTAATTCGCGATAATAATAAGTAGTCTATATACATAGGTCATAGTTTTAGCGAGTAATTAAATATAGACAAACTCACAGAATTGATGAAGTCGAATCGTTTTATTGTAAACCTGTGTTTAGAGCGTCTTGTTTGTTGGGTCACGTGACAGTGATTACAGAGTGTTACCATAGCGACGTTAGCGACGCTTTAATTAATATTTGCTAGCTTATATAAAGAGGAAAAAGTTTCCTTTTTCCTGTCGCAAGACTGACGTATAACACCGTGAACAACAATGTGCATACTTTATAACATTCCAAAGAATATAACGTGTCCGTGCATAACCTAACTAAATATACACACTGTATATAGTATATACGCTTATAATACATAAGTGTATTGTATCATTGTATTACTATGTACTAATTATTGTAGAATAATTATTAGCAAGTCAGCATCACGCTCCTTGAAATAATTAATAATAAATTGATTGTTGAAATGTTACTTTTATATTTTAAAAAATCGTAGTGATGTGACGGATCGTTAAAAATGTATATCCGCGGATACGGATCTGAATACGGATATTTGGTTTCAAGTTCCGCGGATACGGATCTTAACTTTCTTAGAGTACGCGGCGGTAAATATTGCACATCGACCTTTGGAAAGAGACTATCTGTTATGGGAAAAAGTTATTGACCTCTCATAACAGATTGTCTCTTTCCAAAGATCGATGTGCAATATCTCATTATAAAGATAGTTTTTTAGTACCTTTGAGTTATGTACTATTGGTATGGTACTCACTACGATAAATGTTTGCAATATAAAGGTGCCAAACACGATTAAAAAAAAAATAATCTGAATGGAATTTAACAGTTGTTAATTATTACCTAATCATCTGTGAATTGAAAATTAATAAGGTAAAAGATCCGCTAAAAACTAACGGATACGGATACGGATCTTTCTTCTCCCTCGGATATCCGCGGATACTAGAGAGTACTCGAAAAATCGATAAACAAAAGTACTGAATTTATCAAGTTAAGTAGAAAAAGAAAAGCAAGAAAAAATTGAATTTAAATTAGTAAACTAATACATTTTGTCATTAAAATTTATAATAATTTGTATTTACAATATTTTGTCAATAGCCCATAAAACTATGTATGTTTTGTGACAAGTTTATTGATAACTTTTGACTACACTGTACCCTTAGAATGGTTTGAAACCTCTGCAGAAACGTTGGTATTAAGTTCAAATGTACTGAACATTAGTATAAGTCATTTCATCAGTTCACAACTGGATTATAATATCTATAAACTTCGTAGTTACAAATACACAAAATTTTCTCTTCATATTACTTGACTCAAAAATCGAATATTTATTAAATTCTTGTCGGTCGAATATAAAATATATTTAGTATTTGCTACTACCCTAAAAACTAATCTTCAAAAACTTGCAGTTTTGTAAAAATGTCTTGTACCAGCAAATGTGCTTGTAGAAAATTCGAAATTTGTCCGCGTAAAATAAAGACACTGTAATTTAATAATAATTAAACCAACTAATTTAGTGAATGGTGGCTTACACTGGTGCAATGGTAAGAAGTAAGGTACCTACGCATTCTGTGCGTATTTTATGTATTTAAAGGAGAAGGGCGTATTCATTTTACATCGCATTAAAACAGAGGGCAGCTGGAGTGACTGCTTGCGCGCTCTTCGCGGTTAGAGGTGTGTACATCTTTTAAGTAGAATTAGCATATTATATACCATTACAGGGGTATTAATCTAACTTTAGTCGGTGCATAATTATTTATATCAACGAAAAGCGCAAAATTGTCGACTGTACCTGTTTATTAATCATTTAGAATTAATTAAAAATTGTGAAAAAAAATGTTTCAGGATAATGTTATTAATATTATATTAATAAATGACTGTAAATGTTCATGGGTATTTGGATTGACAAAATAGTTATTATTTAAACAATTCTTTAATATCATCGTACGACGTTTCGTCTCTCTCGAGACTTCTTCAGGTACTATTGTTTTTTGTATTCTTGTTACAGTACCTGAAGAAGTCTCGAGAGAGACGAAACGTCGTACGATGATATTAAAGAATTGTTTAAATAATAACTATTTTGTCAATCCAAATACCCATGAACATTTACAGTCATTCAATAACATGGATATGAATAGAATAAACCATTATATTAATAGTTGAAAACTTCCTTTTTTATAAATAATTTATTATTTTTCATTTATTTAACAAAATGAAAGTTTCTTAAAATGAAAAATAATAATTTAAATAAGATAATTTTAAGAACAATGGACTTATAACATTTTTTTTTTCAAATGAGTCAGTATTATTAGTTATTCATTGATAGTTTTGGGTATTAAAAAGGTCATTGAATAAATAAATAAATAATTATTCAATTCTTTATAAATAAGCACTAAATTAAACAAAAACATCTCATATTTCACGCTGAGAAATTCCGTGTAGATAATTTATGAACCATTTATTTGTCAAATATATGCACAATGTATTCAAAAAATTTAAAGTATAATTGAACAATAAAAAAACAAACACAAAATGTTCGATGGGTATTACAACAAAGAAGAAAAATGGTTCATAAAATAGTTTTAGTGTTCCATTAATCTATTTGTCTATGATAGTAAAATGTTAAAACAGCTGATGTCAAGAATCTGACAATAAATTATAAAAGAGAGTACTATTACGCTCGTTATTTACAGCTATATGTTTGTCTTTTTTTATAAATGGGATTTATTATTGTTTTCTGTTTGATATCGCGTGAATTGGTTTTAAAGCACTTTTGCATATTAAATTGTCTGTTATTATATTATTATCTAGGTTGACTCCACAATTCAATTGCACAATATTTTTATAAATTTGTGACGTAAGCGGTAGGTACTTAACATGGATTTTATGAATTATTAATTCTCACTTTAAAAATATACATTTTCATTAACAATTAAACCCAAAGGCTGGATGTCATTTTTCCAAATGTAAACTATTGTATATACATACATACTTCTGCTTATTTAATATAGGTAAACATGAAAGGCATAATTATCAGTAATTAATATTTCTTTTTAGGTTTTGTTGGTTGGGTGTTTAAGATTTTTAAGTTTTTCTAGTTGTGAACTAATTAAAAATATTGTTATGTGTAACATGTTAAAAGAATGCAGTGACTCCTAAGGCTAAAAAAAACACTAAACATTTTAATATTTTCCCATATTCAACATAAAAATGTGCGGTCTAACTGATGATGATAGCACCTGCATTGCCTGCGGAAACGTTGGAGATAAATCATCACAAGCAATCAAGCGAACCGTATGGTCGGTGAAGACTGAAGACGGGTCTCTATAATATGTATAAAGAAAGAAAATAATACCTTTGGATGAGTTGACACACCTCTTTTATTGCTTAAATACACTGCACAGCTCTTAAATTCAAAGAAATATTTTAAAAATTCGAATTGTTATTATGCATCACATAGCAGATTACTAAAATCTAAAATTATTAGTAGATAACTCTCTAAAAACAGAGATTTGGAAAAATGTATCAGATAAAATTTGAACATGGTTTCGCAACATGGCTTTGTTGCGTACGATATAAAATAATATGTTACACAAAGAGTGTTATTTGGCGATAAAATCTACTCACTGTAGAAAATGACATTCCTTAGTTTTTTTCGTCCAATTCTATTTTATTATGTGCTAAAGTACTTAGACGGTGCTACAATAAAATATAAAATATTATAATCTACGATCAAAGCAAGCTATTACATTGAAACACGAGCTTTAACAACAACAAGACTCAAAGCTGGCGTCTCTCACGTTTCTTTTGTTTATTGATCAAACAGCGATTCGGTATTAGTAAAGTATTATACGCGTCCCCTTTGTATCATAATATTAGACTTATAACACCTACCTATTTCTTGATAATAATTTTCGAAAGAAAGGTACGTTTTTGAAAAAAAAAACGGTTCGTCTTTTAGTATAAATGTCCACTTAGATACATTACGCTTGGTTTTATCTAAAATTATGATATTTCTAAGAAAGTGTTTTTACTTTTGTATTATTGGTAATTGTTACTAAAACTGACACTAAACAATTATATACTTATATAAAAAAATATATAAACACATTAAAAAGTACACATTAAGTTTTTTTTTTCTATAAGGCCTATCACACATGAAGAGCGTTCAACGCGCGTTGGCCCAACGCGCGTTTACAATTTCTATACAATTGTATAGAACTGTTTATATGATAACGTGCGTTCAACGCGCCATCAACGCGCGTTATCATATAAACAGTTCTATACAATTGTATAGAAATTGTAAACGCGCGTTGGACCAACGCGCGTTGAACGCCTCCCATATAAACTAGGCCTAATCGTTTAAATTTGTAGGTCACACTCGTTGAATTAAATGAAATGTAGGTATAATGAATATCCCACGCTTTTGAACGTTATTGAAGGAAATCAAATTTTAATTTATAGTTCTTAGTGCGTTTTTTATTTTTTTAATGATTTTTTTATTTTCAAACTTTAAGTCATTATATTTAAATTTATAAACACTGGAGACACGTTTTCCCACCACCAATACCGTTACTTCCACCACCTGTTTTTCCCATTTTTTAACTATTTGTTCTATAAATCTTATCAAAGCCAAAATATCACAGTGTTATTTTGTCACTGAAACTAAATACGACTTCAAAGTTTTATGCAGTCTATAAAGTTATAAAATTTAATATTTACTTACTAATGTTTTTGATAATGACATCAAGTGCATTTTGTATTTGTGTACTTGTTAACAAAGAAAAATATTAATATCTTTTTTTTGAAAACAAAAATTAATGTATTTTTTGTGCCGACAAACTGCATTTTAAATACAGTGTGTATAAGGTCAGAAGGATAGGCTCAACGCTCAGATTTTATACAGTAATCGTATGCTACGTGTATGCAACGTTGCCCTAAGGATGGCTGAGAAGAAATGAAAATCCAATTGAAGTAAAGGTTTTCAGTTCATAAACAACTCATTACTATATATTTTTGAGTTGAAAACGTTCAAAATCGTATGCCGGTATGCAAGATGCATCACTTTATATTTTAAACTATTGTTATAATTATTTTTCAGATAATTTTTTGATAAAATAATATATTACACCACAAGGGCCAAAAGTGTGATATTCTTGCCCTGTGCTTCAAGGCGCGAAGGGCAAGGTATCACACTTTCGGCCAATGTTAATTACTAACTTAATTATACATAAAAACACAGATAAAAGCAAGAAGCTTTGAGGTTATACGTAAAAACACGAATGACAGCTGTTCGCGACTATTAGCTAAAATTTAATAGGGTTGTTTGTGGTCTGATTAGTGTGATTGGTTGTTTTTGCTTTACTACCGCCCGAACGTACAAACTTCCCATATTGGTGCGTGTAGTCCCACTAACGAGTAAATGTAAGACTTTCTGCCTTACAATTGATTCCGAAAGTATGCACTTTTTGTCGAGATATATATGATATGAAGAAAAGGCATTTACGTTATATGTGGGCATTCAGCTCGCACACTGAAATACACAATTGATGTGTGACGAACGCGCGACTGTCGAACTCTACATCGAGCGCATGCTGCTGTCAAATCGCGCGATTCAATGAGAACTTTAGAGTATCTGAGTTAAGTCGTCGCGATGCGCAGTGTTTATATGAAGACCCAAATAAAATTAAAAATTAAATTTGCAATAGATGAATCGAAGTCGTAATTCCTCACATCCTTGAGAGATATGGCCGCGAGGGTCACACGGTCGGTACGACAGAGAACTCGTCTGCGGCGGGTGAACGTAAATATATATATATAGAGAGAGGTGTAGGTATACAGTACGTTACGTCGTACAACCGATAATGTCACCGGTGACAGAGTACCGGGCTTATCACCGCGCCACACGCCAACAGAGAAACAAAATGAACGTCGCCGACACATACACGGATCCCTGGATCCGATGTATGTGTGTGGTTCCATTCTACCTATCACTTTTCTCTCTACATTGTGACCAGAGAGACACTGTGGTGTTTGCGTCATACGCGACACATCCCGAATAAATGTGGATAGGTTATGTTCACTTGCTATATAGATTATAGAAGAATGACTGATTACATCCACAACTAAAGTTAAAAGTCACGCTTATACCTCGTTCAATTTTAACCAACAGTCACGACTCGAGCTAAAAGTTACACTAAACACTGTCCAATTAGTTTTGACAGAATGAATTGTTTAACCTAAATCATAGTATAGGTACTATGCTTCGTAACTTCTGAAACAGGTATTATAATATCAGTTTTTTCCTGCTTGTGAATCATATATATTTAATACGCTAAGGTTTAAGATGTTTGCCTCCCTTTTTAGAAAAAACCACACAATTTCTCCACATAAATTATATATCATCTTACAGATAATTGCTTGCTCTACTGACATCGACAACTAAAAAGTTTATTATTGCTATTGTTTTTGAAAATTAATTAAATTAATTAAACTCTGAACAACGTCTGTCATCTGACGGCGCAACGTTAACACTTCGATCTGTCATCTGACCCAGAGACCAATCTGACCTTCATATTGTAAATACTGCATACTGCCATCTGACGGGCAACGCTGAACAACGCTTTTGCTACTTGCGCCTCTATATGACAATTTTAGTAAAATATTTCTTTTACAACAAAAAGAAGAACGTTATAAGCAGTGTGCAAAATTAGAAACGAATTGAATACCTGCAATCATATTTAAAAAATAATTTTGTAAAGTGATAATTATTATACTTATTTAGTGCGACTAATTCGCACAGGTCACGCTAGTTTGATGTATAAACTATGGACATTCAATTTTTCAGAAATATATTAATTTTTTACTTAAAAAGAATGTGTTTCGACATCACTGGTACAGTAGTTATTTGAAAATCTATAACCAGCTCATATCTACTGCTGATTAAAATTAATAAAATCTGCAAATGTATCATTTTATTGGCAAGGATTTTTCTATAATATAAGTACAGTCAGTTTCATCAGAACCAGAGATACCTATTTTGAACGTTATCTTTCTATTTTTTATCCAACTATGCAAAACACGGCAGGTTGTAATAAACGACCAGACCGAGATGATACTCTCTTTGAAACGAAATACAGACGATATTTATAAAAAATTTCGTGTGAAGTCTTAAACTACTATACCAGGGGCGGGCAAATCTTTTGATCGGCGGGCCACATAGCTGATGAAAATTTGACCGCGGGCCAGATGGCTGACGAAAATTTCACCGCGGGCCAAAAATTTGCAGGAAAAAAAGATCCTCACATTCTATTTTCCGCATTCGGAGAACAAAAAAAAAAGAAATGTTCTATTTCCGCTGCTATTTTTCTAAAATGCTTCGCGGGCCGCCATTTGCCCAGACCTGTACTATACTATGCGACAAAAACCTAGGAGACTTCAGAAATAATGTTGTAACTTTAATGTTCGTGAATTTTCTTTCCCGCGATGAGCACCGCTGTTGGATGAGAGATACACAAGAAACAAGCGGTTACATACGCGCGCACAGTGCCGTAAGAGAGCGCCGGTACCGCCGCCGCCGCCGGCCGACTTGTATCACCAATCGGCAGTTCGCCAGCTGGGCCGTACACTCTGTAGCGACACCCCGTCGCTCGTACGTCGTCGTTTGTGCGTGTGTGTGTGCGCTGCACGGAATACAACAGCACATCCATGTATCGACAGCGGCCATGCGCCACCCATTCCATGCACGCACTTGTAATACGTCATCGCAGAAATAATACAGCGGTTATCCACACAGTCTGATTTCGTATGTAATACTCTTGATAACTACTTGTACTTTATCTTAGTACAATGAAATAAAGTAATATAATTTTCTGGAAATTATGTCGTAAAGCCGCGTTTACAAAAGTCAGTTGGTAAGCTTTCGTCTCACGCCAGTGACTGGTTTCGTTTGAACTGGTGATGTGCCGGATCGTTAAAAACGTATATCCGTGGATACGGATCTGAGTACGGATTTTTGGTTTCAAGATCCGCGGATACGGATCTTAACTTTCTTAGAGTACGCGGCGGTAAATATTGCACATCGACTTTTGGAAAGAGACTATCTGTTATGGGAAAAAGTTATTGACCTCTTTAAGAGTTAACTCTCATAACAGATTGTCTCTTTCCAAAGATCAATGTGCAATATCTCATTATAAAGACAGTTGATTTAGTACCTTTGAGTTATATACTATTAGTATGGTACTCACTACGAGAAATGTTTGCAATACAAATGTGCCAAATACGATTTAAAGAAATAAAAAATAATCTGAATGGAATTTAACAGGTTTTCATTATTACCTAATCACCTATATATATAAAATTTCATCTATGAATTGAAAATTAATAAGGTAAAAGATCCGCCAAAAACTAACGGATACGGATACGGATCTTTCTTCTCCCTCGGATATTCGCGGATACGGATACGGATATCCGGCACATCACTAGTTTGGACGCAGAGAACTAACCTGATTTTTCGGATAAGTTTCGACTAGTCTGGCCAGGCAGATTGAGTCACCTCGGGGTATCTTGTGAGTCATTCACGGTCATTTTTCTTGACTGGGGCCTCAGCTAGCGTCATCCAGAGCCCATCACAGAGGTCAGTAGTGCAGTTACTGAGTATAGAGCATTAAACTACTCTGATCACATTTGCACTGTATCTAACATTGTAGCATGACGTTCTTCTGTGATGATCCACGAGGCACGAATGTCTCATCATCAGCAAGTCAATCCGCATGGCTTCTTATTGAGTTATACAAACTCAGACACGAATCTGAAAGTTAGACTACGAATTATTTCATTTAATTTATTAGTGTCCATCGTCCAGTATTCTTGGTCATATTTGCACTCTGAAGGACATTCAAACTTGATGTCGCTTGCAATCAAATTTCAAACGTAGTAAAAAAATCATAAAAGAAGTTTAAATTTGCAAATCGAATGGTGTTTGAAATAAATTTACACCCTGTATGTATATTGGTTTATCATTCATTTCATTTGTTTCACGGTTCACCGACCAAATGACTATCGAACTTATATTAAATAAACGCTGGAAACAAACAAACAAACCAACACATGTTATGGCTAGCGTGGTATCAAGGATATTTGACTAATCACGCCCCTGGGCATACCAATTACACAACAAAAACAAAACGTCACGGATATTCCCTCAGGACCAAATGTACACACATACATTTATACACACATGCGTAAATATAACCGCAAACATTACACCGTGTTTGTCCTGAAATGACAGGAGAACAGGAGAGAAAAGTACCTATTTATGTATCAGTGGCGGGTGCTTTAGATTTACAAGTTTGATTTTTGTTATAAAAAAATTGGTTGTCTGTAAAGTCGGTTTACGGACGATAGTTTTACGTGATAACGTATTCCGTAATACATAACCTAAACCTCCGAAAATTTGGTTTCAATCCGCTTATCCTTGGTGTCGGAATGATAAGAAATGTCAAAAGTGACGTTTGCAACTGTCAAAGTATTATGTTCTAATAATAATTAGTTATTCCAATACTTAACTTAGAAGGCGTTGCATTTCACAAAATACTAATGTCAAAAAATTGAATTAAACATTAGAAATGCAGCCGTTTTCATGTTAAGACAAGACATACGTTATCTTCTAATTTCCATGTACGGCAAACAAAGACGACCGACCGCGTCGCGCCATGCATTAGACAACATTGCATTTATACAGCTATTTTTCTATATAAATTTGTATAAAAAAACTGTTTAGGCAAATTCTGTTATACGAAATCTATGTAAAATGTTCTCCTCTTTCGTTTAAGACTGGTTTCAAACCGATCTGATTTAAATTGAGCGAGAAATTAGCAAAAAGCACGCACAGGGTCAGGCGGAACGTTACGCGTTACGAACGTTAGGAACGTTACACTTTTTCGTGCATGCAGCCGGTGTTTTATCAATTTATAAGATTGGTGATTCATCAATTTATAAGACGTTATCACGTCAATAATCAACCATGACAAAACTGGAGGAAGGACTGGGTCTTACTTTGATTATGGTTTGTTTTACAGCAATTTTTTAAATCAGTTTTTAGTTTTAGAAGAATTTATTTGTTTAAATTATTAAACATTAATTGAAATATATTGGTAATAGTTTTCTATCTACATTTTCATTGTTCGTTACGAACAATGATGTCTGTTAAATTTGATTATCTCTATGAAAAAATAATTTAAGGTATCATAGCTGCAATGCAGTTCTGTTAATAAAAACTAATAGTTGCCAGAATTAAGCAGTTATAGCGAAGACCAATAATAAAATCATTAGACTGTGACTGTACGTGTATACAGTTACTTAAAAATATATTTTATATTATAGTGCCACTTACGCATCTAATGGATAATGGCTTGCAAAAGTTGACATTGTAGTCTGTCATATTGTGAATTTTTTCATTGTAATAAATAATTTTATGCATTTCTGTAAACTGTTAACTCTGTGCCTGCATAACTCAACCTATTATTAACCTATCAACGACAAGTACTAACTACAAAAGTATTCTCGTACACGCAAAAATATTAAATAGCAATAATATAATAAAAATGTCTAATGCTGACACATTTACTTTTATCGTTTGAAGATAATAATATATCTAGTAGGCATATAACAGTGCATAAAATATAAGAATTTACATAATACATGCAGATTTGCCTAGACGTATATTATCAGGAAAGGAACTTTTTTTTATAACTCTAAATTGAATGTTTTCTACAAAATGACGTTTCTAGTTTTGCAGTTACTAAAATTATTATACTAGAATTGAAAAATACTTTTTTAATCCTTCTGAGAACCTTAATTAATAATGTACCTACCAACTTAAAACTACTGTGAAAAGATTGAAACTGTTAAAAGTAAATGCCAAAAATATCATTTTTTTTGTAGACTATGCTTTGTTTATAATTTATGAATATGAAAACTTTGCAGATAACACCTTTGCAATATTTAAAATTAGATTTTTTTACTGAAATATATGCAAATTATATAGATACTATATTTTATTCAATTACATTTATAATCTAAAATCCTTTTTAACGAATAGTTTTTCGAGCAGAAAAGTTAACATTAAAAGATTAAACGTTACCTACTCGTAATATACGGAAAGATTCGTGTTGAACTTATCATTGAAGTCTCCTCTCCCCACATAAGTTGGGATGTGTACCTGAATTATCCAGTATATCGTACTGGATGAGTTAGCAAAATATTTCATTACTGTGTATCATACGTATTTTTTTTAAATTAAATGTAGACTGATTCTAACATTATTTTCGTCATGTTTGATATTCTCTTGAAAAATTTTCTTAAAAGACATAAGTAGTACCTAAAATCATAAACTGTAAGAATAATGCCTTCATGTACAGAATACCTACGGCTTGCGTCAGTTGATTTAGTATTGATCAATTATTAGTTAATTAAAGTCACTTACGGGCAAGGTTATTTAGGCACTTTATCGACTCATATCCATTATCGTATGTATAATTTGAAATAATAAAATTGAAAATCCAAACAAACGTAGGTAGCTACACCAGTTTTTAGATTATAACCTAGAAAATCGGGGTTTGCAGCAAACTACATCCCTACATTCACCACTATTATCAAGACCGATAGACTTTTTTATTGTCTGGAGTCTGGACTTACTTTAATACGCAATATATAATAACTTTCTATATTATATAATATACCTAAACACTCATTGTAATATATAAAACATACATATATGTATATAATATAATGTAATATATAAAACATACACAATATACCAATAATGTGATATTGTGTTGCACATTCATAATAATTATGTGATTGGCCAGTTTGTATTGCATGACCGACACAATGTAATTAAAGGTATGACCGTATGACCACTTGCATGAAGAGGTGTACACACTATAGGTATATTATATATTATATACATACATTTATGCATCTTCACAGATCTGCCTCCCAAGTTGCGTGCACTAAATTGGCCGTTCAGAAAAAAGAATGAATGAAAATGCTTTACTCTTTTTTAAGTAAATACGTATGTGAAAAAAAATAATTATGGGTAATAAGGAAGTGAGAAAATTTAAAAATAATACGTCTAGATATTTACTAAAAGATTATTTAAGTAATATATTTTTGAATATTGGTTGTTTATTAAAGCTTTGGATAGGGGTATGTTTAAGATTTCTGGCGGATCTGTAACAATCATAGAAATATAATATCCACTTTTAACATTTTTTTTTAATTCTAAACTTGAATTCTGATTCTTATAACGCGAATCTAGTATAATGTATATTTTATTTTTACCCGACTGTGACGAAGCCAAATGTTTACGGGTTGCCTTTTAGAACGTAAAAGGCTGAACCGATTTTGATGACATTGTTCAATTAGGTAACTAGATTTTAAATGCCGACTTTTAAAATTAAGTTTGTTATTCTGACATGTTAATTTAATAATTTCAAACGAATATTACTTAACAGGGGTGGCAGTAACAAAAAAAAATGGCCTACAAAACTTGCTTATTTTTTAAAGATCTTTACAACAATACCACTTTCGACCTATCGTGCCATTTAACATTCCGGAGTTCTGAACATTCCGGAGCAAACTAACAGGGAAGCCGACCTTTCCGAGGGGAAAAAATATCACCATTCGATTCTTCATTAGGGCTTTTATAATACAGATTTTTGACACAACTCTCTACGACTAACCGTTTTCGAAAAAAAAGACCGATACGGGTGGTCTGACTCACCCTGTATAGCTGTAAATATAACACTTGTGCCGCGTGACCTCACTTGCACCAAGAAGGACATAGCGCCGAGAATTATCAAATTTATACTACGGAATAGTACTTATACCTTTTTGACGTGATAACGTCTTATAAATTGATGAATCACGTCAATATAAAAAGATGAAACACCGGCTGCATGCACGAAAAAGTGTAACGTTCCTAACGTTCCGCCTGACCCTGTGCGTGATTATTAAATACCTATGATATTCGAGCGGAATACGTTATCACGTAAAACTGTCGTCCGTAAACCGACTTTACAGACAACCAATTTTTTGTTTTTAAAGATATTTAAAAAATTCTTTCGCCAATATATTTTTGTAATTTTTCGAAATACGATTAGGAGTAAAAAACTAGGGAAACTTCTTAATTGCGGGAACGACGTTAGCTAAATGAAATTTTTGTATTAATTCTTTTTATCAGGGATTATTGCTGTGCAAAAATTCGTATTAAACTGCATAATAATATATACTCAAACATTGTTATTACTTATTTATTTATCATAATATTTTTGGCCAATGGTGTACGACTGTATAATATTATAGTACGGCGCATATAGCACTGGCCAAACCACTAGATCCAAGCAGGTACAATATCCTCGCCTAAGTGTAGGTTTATGTAACCAGCACGTTCTTAAATAATAATATAGGGAAACAGAAAATGATAGGTTAGGGGACTCTGCTGAGAACCAACAACGTGATATCCACCGCCAACTTACATCTCTCTTTCTTGACGTTTACTTCTCTTGCGTGATTTTTTTCGTCCAACATGTTCTCAAGGCTCAACCATGTAATGCGATTGGCTATACGTATATTGTTTTAAAATGGAGTTAATAAACTGCAATACTCTTGTCTATTTTACATGACTGAATTTTTAGTACCTACAGTCGTCGTTAATGTCGTTATATTATTTAGATATACATAAGGGTTTAAATAGAAATTAGTTTGTTGAAGCTCGGTTTGGGGTGACATTTTTTTGCCCATTTGCAATCTCTTTTCAATTCAACTTTATTTTTCGGCAACACACAATACATGTGTATTCAGAAAGACAGAATAAGACGCGGTTTACAGAATAAATTCATATTTTAGATTGGTTATTTAAACCTAGATTGTAGGCGCGTCGTTATTTGTATAACGTTTCATCACTCGTCGAAATCCCTAGCCTCTAGGTGAACGAATATGTTTGATTTTCAAACAATAATTCAAAATATGAATTGGTAGATACTGAACTCAGATAATCTCAAAAAAAGAATTGATTTCTATGCACGTATATTAGAGAAAAATTTCTTTGTATATTTTGTAAATATATTTTGCAAATAAAATAAAAATACGTTCTAGTTAAGTTGTATGTTTTTTTGTATAGAAAAGAAAAATACTATTTCCCTAAAACAAACAATATAATATTCTGATTGTATGTTCTGTAGCTTGTAGTTTGCGAATACAGATAGTGCAAAATAATTATGCTTAGTCACTCCCGTAGGACTAGTTTATTTCATGAACTGCTACGATATTTTATATAACATCTTTCTATCATCAAACGAGAGCACTAAATTTGAATACAGTGATTCGTTGATGTAGTATATATATCTATCAGCTTAAATTTCTCATACTGAATGCATTAGTATCCTACAGTCCTGTACACAGGAGTCAATCTTTTTCTGCAAAATACACAACACATGAGTGTAATAGATATGGAAAGCAAGTAACAGAAAGGGTGTTGTAGATTTATAACGATATAGAAATAAAATAGGCATTATCTACAGGACGCAACACGTATGGAAATAACAAAAATTGCTCTCAACGGAGATATTTGAAAATTGGAAATCAGAAACCGAATTTATTACAAGGGTCCATAGCTGATTTACATTGACATTTTTGGTGACTTATTTGGTAACTTATTTAAAGTTTTTGTTTTATTTTATTGTAATAGACTAAAAAATCATCTGGGCCTGATTCTACTATTTTTTTTAATGGCACGTGTAAATTTAAATTCTAATTGCTACTTCCACCAGTTAACATATTAGAACCTAAGAGCTAGGGGTTTGTAATTATCGATCTATGGAAACGCTATATATATAAACAATGACATTCAGAAAACATTTAATTTAAACAATGCTATATTCGTGTACTTCTGTTTTGTGTTGTTTTATGATGAAAATTTTGAGTACTGATTTCTTATTATCTCAAATAAGTATTGAGAAATGTAAAAAAATGCTGTTGACCTAATTCAACATAATATGTAGTTACTTAGATTATTATGAATGAAATCATGATACTATCGCAGTCATGTATTGAAATAGTCATTTAAAAGAATTACCAAAAATTGATAAAAATTATGTTTGATTTTTAGCTTAGTTAATTATCTACGTAGTAACAATAAAATGTGTTTTTAGAATAAAGGTATCGGGTCATTTTTTCATCGACGTTACTTTATGCAATCACGATATTGTATATCATAACTACCCTAAATATATGATGACTTCAAGTACATATATTCCACTGAAACTTGCATCCCTTTCGTCCTATAATAATAAAAATCACTATGCATCGAATCTATTTCAGTTGGCACTAGTTCTACACACATGCATATAAGATATGATCCCAAAGGAGTGACTTACGCCATTTTTGGAATTGCAAAATTTATATGATATTTTTTCTTCTCTCTAGAAAAAAAACACACATTTCCTGATGTGCAAGTAAAAACGAAGAAGAAATGTTGGTCGGTTTGTCAGGGGTGGTTGTGTACATATATATGTGTGTGGCTAGGAATAAGGGTTATACACCCCAGGAGAGAAGCTGTAGTATCAAGGGTTGTGATAAATACCAAACGAAGAAAACTATTTGGCTATAAGCTAGCTGATCCATTTTTCGGTGACTACATAATCGTATGAGTCAGGCGCAGATACATATTATTTTTACAAATTATGAATAAAGGTGAATCATATATATTAATACGCTAAGGTTTAAGATGTTTGCCTCCCTTTTTAGAAAAAACCACACAATTTCTCCACATAAATTATATATCATTTTACAGATAATTGCTTGCTCTACTGACATCGACAACTAAAAAATTTATTATTGCTATTGTTTTTGAAAAATAAATTAATTAAACTCTGAACAACGTCTGCCATCTGACGGCGCAACGTTAACACTTCGATCTGTCATCTGACCCAGAGAACAATCTGACCTTCATATTGTAAATACTGCATGCTGCCATCTGACGGGCAACGCTGAACAACGCTTTTGCTACTTGCGCCTCTTGTATGACAATTTTAGTAAAATATTTCTTTTACAACAAAAAGAAGATCGTTATAAGCAGTGTGCAAAATTAGAAACGAATTGAATACCTGCAATCATATTTAAAAAATAATTTTGTAAAGTGATAATTATTATACTTATTTAGTGCGAATAATTCGCACAGGTCACGCTAGTTTAAATTATTAATTTAACAAGGTGTGAATTTCTCTTTCAGATTTATATAACTCAATAAATTAGGAGGCATCTGCAACTTGAATAGTTTATTTTTTGTGTCCATCTTGTGTATGTTAAAACAATTGACGATACTTAATTAACAAATTTAATAAACGAATTCGTGCCACGTCTAATCAGCTCACCGACTGTGTTGTTTTCGCATCCCTTGTACAAAAGTAGGTGGTAGTATTATAGTGTGTGGTACAGAGTCCCCTTCCACTCGCCGTAAGATGGGGTTATGAGTCTCTGAGGTACCGTACAGAGGTGAAATGGGATTCGAATATAGGTAGTCAGTGTTTTTCATGGTTAAGACATTTCCCGTGTAGGTACAGTCATGCGGCGTCTCTTCCTTACAGCCTAGAGTCTTTACGTACTTTCTGTTTTACTTTTTTGTGCTATGCTAAGATATATACGTATTTTTTTTGTATTTGAGAAAAAAGTTCGGTAGTTTCAATAATGCAAAAAATTGACACAAAAAGACTCGTTTTCTCGTTCCTGTCGATTGCCGAGAGAAAATAACTGCCTTGCAACAATGTGACTGCACTGTGGTTCATAATTCAATAGGTTATTTTTCACCATGTAAAAAAATCTAATGATGAATATTCTTGATAGATTTTGTAAAAATCAAACGAGTAATGTTGATTTCTATTCATAATAATGCAATATAAATTTTATAATTCAATTTTTAGAATTGTATTTTTAATCTACCTATTCTTCAAAAGTCTTAAACGCTGTTCGCCATGTTGTATTTCGGCGTGACGTCACTTCGATTGTAAACAGCTACTTTTACGTTGTGCCGTGTGTTATTTTGAAGTTCTTTCATGTTATTATCGCGTTTATGGACTTCTATTCTGTATTTCATTGATTTCGCATCATGGAAGAGGGTTTCGTAAAAGCAGAAAGTACCTACTAATTTACCAAGGATAATTATACGTTTAATAAATAAATAAAGTTTCACTAACTTGTTTACTTATTTACGTATATAGTAACGTAATAATCATAGCAATCTTAAATATTTTTAATTGTAAAGCGTTACTATGGTTACCCGTGCACTATTGTTATTGTTTACAATCATAGTGACATCACGAGGCGTTTTCGCGCGAAAATTCATAATGACAAATTAAAAGTTGTTTTTATGGCACTATTCGGTTATGAAATATTATTATAAAATTGTAATGCTTCTTTGTCATTTTAAGATTCATTTAAAACACTTCTCAAAAATGGTATATTGTTTGAAAAGGCGTAAGTTTCTTTTTTTTTAATTGTATATCTTAAAAATATTCGCGTATTATATCGGTCTTCAATTCAGGTTATGAGCTTAGTTTTATTTCAAACAAATGAATTAACTTTTCGTTTCTAGATAATTAAAGACTAAAGTTGATAGTTGCTGTTTACCAACCCGTTGCAAAATGGCTTATAACGTTAATATAATAAATTGCATTTATTTCAATTTCTTTTGAAGTATAGTACTACGTACTTACTATATTACATAGAACATGTCATGTGTCACTTTAGTTTATAATCTATTTAACAAAGTACGGAAAAACGAGAAAAGAAACTCTTGGAAACTACCTGTTTCATTTATTTTTGCTATATATACCTACATTTTAAACTCGTTATTTTTAAGAAAATTGTGAGGTTAGCAAATAAATCCGGTCGGTTTAGAGTTGACGTCAAAACTGATTAATAAAATTTCTTAAAATCTTAATAGCGAATATTTAAGTCAGTAAATATGAAAATGAAAATTGTCGTAAATCGAATGCTAATTTGAAAGCTTCAAAATTCTACTCACTGACTAGGTCAGTTTTATCAATTTTTCATAAATTGTATAAAATAAATAATCCTTCCAAACAGCTTTTGAAAATCATATTTTTTTACATGCTTTAACTAGAACTCCGACGTCAGGAACTGTTAGGTACAATTAAAAAATCAAAACTGACATATTTGCTGGACCTTGGCAACATGACCTATGTTAAATCTGATATCATCGTTTTCTCTCCCCTTTACACTTTGTAACTTTTGCATAAAATATTTTTTGTACAGTGTGTACCGTACGACATATTTGATTTTTTTAAAGGCCCATTCTGTATGGTACCTGCGTTAAGCTTAAGCGCCGAACATTCGGTATATATCACCTACAGGTATGCAATATACTAACATTACACAAAAATATTTGTCATATATTTTATAGTATAACTTCTTTATGAGCTAAATATACATATTAGGGTATATATTATATAGAAATAAATAATATGCATATATACATACACAATTGTATCGATACATATCAATCTAATTCCCATACCATTCTGCTCCAACCCACTAAAAAATAAACTGTACAAAATACCTATATATATTAGAGCTTTGATGATAATATTTACTATGTCAAACATTATGGGAAGTCTGAAGTGAGAGAATCGTTTAATTTTAAACCAATGAAAGAAAAGAACAAATTAAATTGGTTTTGTTTGTAATTGCCAATAAATACTTTAATTACTAATAATTAATATTTTTTATGGTTATTATACTGTATTTTATTAGGCATATATTATGCGCAGAACATATCAAGACGAGTTAAACGTTAAACACCTTAATATAATATTATTTTTTTTGAGAATGAATATCTTGGGTTTGTTCTTTCTGCGAATGAATTTTTCGACCACTTTTTAGATTTTTGCTCCCCCTCCCTCTCTCTCTTGTATGCACAGCAGATATAATAAAAACTATCAATCCAAATGTTGTACAGTTAAAGATCTAGCAGCGTATGACTTTTTACGTTGAATAAATGATTTAACAATACAAAAATGAGTAAGCTTTGAAAAACAAAGACATTCTACGTTTGCACGCACGTATGTATGTATGTATGTGTGTACGTCTATTCATTCTCCCGGAAGCGTGACTGCAGTATAAAGAGGAAGTGACTTTCTGTGTGTGCGTTGTATTGCGCTGCCGTAGAGAGACATACATGACATGCAGATCACGGTAAGGCGGGGAAGAACAGCCGAACCGTCAACTGTTTTCTCCATCCAAGTTCGTATTTAAATACATTAGAGCGACGTTTTGCACAGTTTGCTTGCTTGCTGTCTGTCGGTTTCATGTCGAGGTAGAAAATACTAGGGCCCTTTCATTTTTTGATAAAAAATTAAATGATAACTAAAGACCAAGTTAAAGACTGGAAAAGATCTGAATCGCTTTTGTGTCCAAGTGTTGTAAAGCTAACCAGTTGTATGTAATTTTGATAATACTACAATAATCTGTCATTTTTGACTATAATGACTGTGTTCCAAGCTGTCTGAGAACGATAACAGAACTATCACCGTCTTGCGCATCAGTAGTTCAAAAATCGAAACAAACAATTTTGTTTTAGCTACTGCGCAAGACGGTGACGGTTCTGTTACCGTTCTCAGACAGCTTGGAACAGAGCTAATAACGTTTGTAAAGAAGCTAAAAGAAAATAGAATCCTGCGGTGTAAGTGACGATGATGATGGTGGAGAAACGTGTCTCCTATATACATCTAATATAACATACATATTATGACTAAGAATTTGAAGATAAAAAAAAATTATTAAAGAAAATCAAACACAATATGCACTAAAAAGTAGAAAATTATTTTCTTTCTCATCTATAACCTTTAGAAGTACCTATATCGCTCTTTTAAATGTCTTAGAGAAAAAAAATAATATTTGTTGATTTTTATACGTGTGTTTTTATATTTTTTCTATATTTATATTTTCTTAATGTGCCAATTATTTTATACCGCACCAAGTTAAACTGATGGGATTAAGTTAGAAAAAATATTTTCATTGTACGTACCAAACATATCGTAAACCAATATTACTTTATACATGATTTTGTTTGTTTATTTGCTGATTACAACAAACAATTATAACTAAAAATTGGTTGTCTGTAATGTCGGTTTACGGACGATAGTTTTACGTGATAACGTATTCCGCTCGAATATCATATTTAATAATCACGCACAGGGTCAGGCAGAACGATAATTTATTTATTAAAATTACTCACCACCTATAATAATAATTGTTTTTTTTTACTTTCTTTCTTTCGTATTTATTTTAAGTCTCAAAGATTAACTGTCATAATATTTTGAAAACAATTATTTCATTGTTTACCTATATAAAATTCCAAAACCTACTTACAATATTTAAGTATTTTCATACGTCAAAAAATTGATTTTTATAATGATAAAATTTGTAAGAAAACGATTTTTTCGAGAGATGAGACCTAGCTAAAACGATTTTTTGCCCCCCAAAATCCCTTTTCAGTAAATTTCATCCAAATCGTTAGGGCCGTTTTCGAGAAAATCACGCACAGGGTCAGGCGGAACGTTAGGAACGTTACACTTTTTCGTGAATGCAGCCGGTGTTTCATCAATTTATATGATTGGTAATTCATCAATTTATAAGACGTTATCACGTCAAAAAAAAATATAAAATAACGTATATAAGTATAACTATAAGTATAACTCTAGCTTTTAAAACTTTTTCAAAATTATGGAATATTGCAGTTAAAAGTTGAAATCATGGAGCTATCGCAATATGTAGGTATAATAAAAAAATAATGATTATTTCAAAAGGATATGTGAAAAAATATGAAAATAAATATTTTATTTTATGAAAAGTTTGCTATTTAGTAAAGAAGCATACATTTTCCAGTAAAACTTTAAACCAGCCCTAGTAGAATTTGTGTAGCAGGAAAAGCGTTTGTGGAATTCAAAGTGATGAACAAACGAAAAGACTGCTAGTATGTTTGTTCTCTGTGAATGCTTTACATGTACATGTACATATATATTGTTGGGGATTTTAGCATATACAATGTTGGTACGAACGGTTGACAATACTGCGAATAACAATGGCGGAAATAAAAGTAAAATGTGTTGAAAGAGGATGGATAAAAAGACAAGCATAGATATATCTTGATACGGATATTGTTTGTAATAGTACAAAGCTTTGACGTGTGGCGGCATTGGTGTAACGTACTAAATGCCGAAAATTGAATTTTGAAAATGTAAGATTATGTTGCATACGTTGATCATGTTAATGATGAAACAGAACTCAGTATTTATATTATTTAGATTGATATCTTTCGGTTGGATGTTGAATATTCATTTTTAGAGGGAGTATAATAATGTGTGTCTATGCACAAACTACATTTGCATTTTGTAAAATAAGATTTGAATAAAAGTTTTGAACGGAAACATTACCTCTTGTTAAACTTTGTTGTTAAGGGTACAATGGTTCATGTAGTGAGAACATCAACTCTGTAATTACGTAATAAATCTTATTGTTTCCCAATTTTTATCTTGTTTCGTTTGCATACAACAAGCTGAAATTAAATCAAAAATCTGCCAACCATGGAGACGAATATTGTAATCTTAGCCAAAATATTAGTGAGATGTTAAATGCAAGTAATTACCCACCTGTATTTGCAATTCAGATTTTATTTTCCGAAATTAACGTAAGTAGTTCATCTTAAATATTGAAAAACACTAAAACACCGTAATGAAAATTATGTGAGTTTTGACGTCTTATAAATTGATGAAACACCGGCTGCATGCACGAAAAAGTGTAACGTTCCGAAAAGTGTCCGTTCCGCCTGAGCGTGTAAGCGAGAGCGCGATATAAGCGATAGAGGCATGAACTGCCCAAGTTTGACAGCTACTAAAATTTATTAAAGATCACAAGACACAAACTCCCAATAAACTGCCACAGTTCGCTCGTATATATACTTACAGGGAGTGAAAAATCCACACCACCCGACCGTCCGTTTATTAAAACTGCGTGTATTTTGAAAACGGTTCATTATATTTAAAAACCGTTTCTACAGTTGGTTAGAACTCTAGTTTTACTATTTAAATATGTAAAAGTAAATGTTTGGAAACGTATACTTATAATGTGAAAAATAAAAAAAGTTATTTTTCAACACTTTACGAGTATGGTGTGTATAGAAATACCTATAATAACTGTAATTGATTTCCTTAATAATTTTCAATGTTTCTTTATGACGTTATCACGTAAAACTATCGTCCGTAAACCGACTTTACAGACAACCAATTTTTTATTTCAGGCTGTGAAGTTCTAAGTGGTTTACGATTTGAAGGAATCACATTTCCTCGATTTTATTCTATATACATATTATATATATACACTTTTAAAAGACAAAAAGACAACATTTCTCTACAATCGTGCACAACACACACGCCACATGAAATGTGCGGTAAGAAAAATATGGGGAAAAATGACATCTCTGGGGACACGTGAATTTCAATTGGTCTTCTTCTGTACTACGGGACGATGTACAGAGTGAAGTGAAGGTACGGATCTGCTGCACTTAACGGGAAAAGAAATATACGGAGTATAGTCGCGTTTTGTGACAACAAAATACAAACTATTGCAAATTTCATGAGCATCTGACCTCAGCTTCTGAATACAGTAGGTACCACACTATATATATTTATATCCAGGGGTGAGTTGTTATGACACTTATGTCTGTCCAGAAAAACAAACGAATGGAAAAAATGTACCGTTTGGCTATACCAAAGTTCACATAATGTGTACAAAAATTTTATTTCTAGGCCTTTTCCATTCAAATGCGACATAACTGTATTTTTTAATATATTTAAATTAAAAAAGATATGTTTCTTCTATATAAACTTTTCTTGACATCAGAACTAGTTTCGGAATTCCGAAACTGAGAACCAAAATATCGAAAGATCCGGTTTCATATAAAAAATCTCAAATCATCTGAGGTTAAAATCCTTGACTATACGTCACTTGTATTTTATTGACGTTCATCTTTTTTTAGTTTCATCCTTTTCTGCAATGACGTCATCGTTTTTTTCTCTCAATGGAACCCCCAATTTTTTTGCGGATTTGGGTAAATTCTCAAATTCTGATTTTATCAAACGTTCGAGATAATAAGCTGCCATTAAGTAGTCGGAACTCAATTTGAACACGTAACTTGATTTTTGTTTTTTGAACTGATACTTTATTTATTTGGCAGATCATGCACCCGTTGTTCATTTGTTCCAAAATTCGGCAGATATAACGAGTTTTGTTGAATTTTAACAATTTAATACCTTGGGAACAAACAGCAAATAATGGCATATGAATTTTTCCAGACTAAATTTACACACTGTATAACATACATTCCATAGACTTAGAATACAAATTGAAATACAATAATAATTTACGATATTGAAAGAAACATTTATTTTGCGCGATGTTTGTGTACACACCAAGGATGAGAAATGTTTCTTTAATTTTGATGTGCCTAACTTTGTTCAAACAGAATATTAGAGAAATTTGGACTCGATATAAGTACTGCACGTTATGAAAACACTAAATGAATTAGTATGTGCTTTTCTAAACAAGAACACATCAAATTAAAAATTCTAGCATCAACAACTTTAAACGCCCATTAACATACTAATGCAGGGATTGACTTTTGGGATAACGTATACTTTTTATTGTCAGACATTACCATCAATTCCAAAACACTGAATTTTTGACGTGATAACGTCTTATAAATTGATGAATCACCAATCTTATAAATTGATAAAACACCGGCTGCATGCACGAAAAAGTGTAACGTTCCTAAATCCTAACGTTCGTAACGCGTAACGTTCCGCCTGACCCTGTGCGTGCTTTTTGCTAATTTCTCGCTCAATTTAAATCAGATCGGTTTGAAACCAGTCTTAAACGAAATAGGAGAACATTTTACATAGATTTCGTATAACAGAATTTGCCTAAACAGTCTTTTTATACAAATTTATATAGAAAAATAGCTGTATAAATGCAATGTTGTCTAATGCATGGCGCGACGCGGTCGGTCGTCTTTGTTTGCCGTACATGGAAATTAGAAAATAACGTATGTCTTGTCTTAACATGAAAACGGCTGCATTTCTAATGTTTAATTCAATTTTTTGACATTAGTATTTTGTGAAATGCAACGCCTTCTAAGTTAAGTATTGGAATAACTAATTATTATTAGAACATAATACTTTGACAGTTGCAAACGTCACTTTTGACATTTCTTATCATTCCGACACCAAGGATAAGCGGATTGAAACCAAATTTTGGGAGGTTTAGGTTATGTATTACGGAATACGTTATCACGTAAAACTATCGTCCGTAAACCGACTTTACAGACAACCAATTTTTTATTAATTCAAGTTTTCCCAGTTCTGACGGTGACTCTGACGGTGGTCTCTGCAAATGTACACCAATATGGTTGCGATGCAAGCGAATTGGACTCTGACGATGTTTTTCTCTGTTACGTTTTTATATGCGATTTATTTCACAAATGATTTATTAGATTTTTTGGCGAACAAATACTTACATGTGTAGGTATATTATGTGCGTATAATAGGTATGTGTGTATACAGATATGTATGTAGACGTGTATGTATAGGTCTCAATATAACGTTTCTGATGGATGTCAATAGCATTTTTTACTCTGATTTTATTTATTCGTTAAGTAAATTTCACGTTTTAAAAAAATCCATCACATACTTGCAGTTACAAATGAAGTCTTTCATAAATATTCTTATGCGAAAGAATATATTAAAAAAATAAATAAAAAAGCTAAACTAGAAACTTGTTTATGATAAACCAAAATCAAGTTCTAAATTTAAATTATTTTTATATTCTGTTCTTTTACCATGATTAAATAAAATAAACCTTTAAACGATAAGCTGTAATGTTTGAAAATTAAGAATGCTTGAACACAGTTGAATTGTATACAGTAATACTTCTTGGGGGTTTCTGTTAAGTATTCTGCATGACTAACGTAAGTCATCAGAACGTTTGTCTTTAATTTTATAAACTTCATCTTTATAGTTTTTCATATTCATGCAGGATTAGGATGAACAGAAATCCTTTAAAATTTTTTATTTAATTCATCAATGCAATATAAATTGTTAATATGTATTTGGTTGTATTTTTTACACCAACTATTAGAAGTTACGGGTTAGCTAAAGTGTATTGTATACATGTTTATTAAAGATAAATAGAAGTTTGATATGAAAATACGTCTAGGAGTCAACTAAGAGAAACGTGCATGTAAAGTTGGAAAGTCCTTTGGGAACATCTAGTCGCGACATCTTCTAGTAGACGTCTTCCGTAACCAGGTACCATTTCCCTTGGCTTGAAGACGACTACAGATCGACGTGACAGCTATGCGACTTGAGTTGTTAATGTACAGAATATGTTAGTATGCTATACCATAAGGTTGCAGAGAAAATTTCGTTGCCCGAGATAGTAAAGAGAAAATTATTATTGTTGATAAGAGAAAAGAAAAAGTAAATTAGAAGGTTGGGATGACATGGTTTTTCTGCGCGTCAGCTCCCTAACTATTATTGGAGATTTATGTTTTTTCAAAGTAATAATGATATAAAGTTTCATACGTGGATATTGGAATTTACTGTTAGTTTTCAATAGTACTACAAAAAAATAGATTCAACAACGTAAATGATTCATAGTGCACCAAAGTTAAAATTTACTATTTTAGAGAAAATCTATTAGCTTGCTAATGTTTGTTTTGTACATTATTTCCACCTGTTTGTTGTATGTAAGTTGTATGTTAAATTTCCACATCCAATATGCTTAATATGCAAAAAGTTTGTACAAAGTAAATGTACACATATTTTAAAGTAAATATATATATGTAGAAAGTAGAAACGCATATGTATAATATTATGTATTGCAGTAAAACGGCGGTATTATCAATTTTGTCGATAAGTTTACCGACCTGCTTTATGTCTAATGGTTTGATCGATTTCTATTCGGTTTCGGTAAAATGCTTAAAATAAAAATAGCCAATTTCTTAAGGTTTGTCTATTACAAGCCCTCATTTTCCAGGTTCTAAAACAAGAAGTGGTGAAAGCATTATTTGATAATATTTATTGATACTGGGTTATGATAATCCCGATTCCTCAACTTGGGGAAAGAAATACAGATCACGTATTTATTTTAAAATGTAAATCAGAAAGCTTCGAGAAAATTTATAGTTGTAACTATATACTAATAAATAATATTATTAAGGATAGAGATGTTGAGGTTATGTACTGTGTACATTAAATTCCGTCATTGTGTTTTGTGAATTTGTTATCTCTATTCCTTACGTATGCACGTTTCTACTATTACAAAATTGTATTGCTTGGAGATATGGAGTCATGGACATATATATTGCTTACTTCTCTGCTGTAGCCCTTTTTACGTTTCTTTATTTACTAAGATGGCAATAGCGCCGTGTAATAATGTATAGATATAAATTATGCAATAATTTTATACCTATATACATATACATAATACACGGTACAACAGAGCAATTAGTTTAACTTATCTTTAGTAGATCGCAGCACGGTACTGATCACGCTGTACAAAATGGACGTAAAGATCGTGGTTCGGTTCTTATTTGCACCCGAATTTAACTGACCATTTGAACAGTTGACCCGTGTTTAAAAGAACATATTAAACCTACAGACACTTTTTAGGCGCGAGTAGCGTAAACTAAAGCGCCTATATCTACTAGGTTTGTCTGCGAATCTGTGTCACGCGTTCAACCCAAACGCCTTAACCGATTTTAAAAAACTTTTTTTTCGATTCGTCTCCGCGTAGCTCGTAACGTCGGCCGATTTTTGAATTTTGGCCCCAGAGGGGAGTAATTTGAAAAAAAAAACAAAGTTTCTCGCTTATTACTCGCTCAATTTAAAACAGATATATTTGAAACTTGTCTTACGAAAGAGGAGAAATTTTTATATAAATTTCGTTTAATAGAGTTTGTCCAAACAGTTTTTTTAAACAGTTTTATATAGAACAAAGATCTTGGTTTATACAATAAATTTCGTAATAATAAAAATGTTCAGTTTCGAATTTTCATTATGTAGCGGTACAGGTGCAAATCAACATTAGTTTTATAACTCTCATTAAATCACTAATCTACAACATAGGGAACCCTTTCATATAAACGTTCAAAAGTCACATATGTTAATTAATAAGTAGGTATATGTACTTAAAAAAAAAACCAATCCCTTTTTTAATAAAAACAATGTAATATTCTGCGTGTAAATTTACAGACTTGGATGAAGGCGGTAGATTTTAACTTAAAACTGTTCTTTACTTACACAGTAACCGCATATTTGATTACTTTTTTGTATGAAATGACGAAACGGCACTGCAATGTTTAGTTCTTTCTATCATACTGTTGACACAGATTGTGATATTTGTACAAGTGGGTGTACTTTATTTGCTTAATAAATCTTTCTTAAATTATGCAAAATTAAAGTTTCGCGTACAATCAAAACTCGTTTCAATGCACTGATTGTTATTTGTCATAGGGTCACGACCTTACTTATAAACACATACATACATATCGTTTTTTTACCGGGTGGTTTTAATATAGCATCATATGTTTATATTAATACGCTAAGGTTAAAGATGTTTGCCTCCCTTTTTAGAAAAAACCTCACAATTTCTCCACATAAATTATATATCATTTTACAGATAATTGCTTGCTCTACTGACATCGACAACTAAAAAATTTATTATTGCTTTTGTTTTTGTAAATTAATTAAAATACAGCAACGCTGAACAACGTCTGCCATCTAACGGCTTTTATTTTGAAACAACGTCAACACTTCGATCTGTCATCTGACCTTCATATTGTAATTCAACAGACACAATAATGCATACTGCCATCTGACGGTTTTAATTTTAAAACAGCGAGCAACGCTGAACAACGTCACAGCAATGCTGCATGATGCCATCTGGCTTAGCTCAACGCTTTTGCTACTTGCGCCTCTATATGACAATTTTAGTAAAATATTTCTTCGATCTGTCATCTGAGCTTCATATTGTAATACAACAAAAAGAAGCAGTGTGCAAAATTAGAAACGAATTGAATACCTGCAATCATATTTAAAAAATAATTTTGAGTAAGTACCTATGTAAAAGTCATCATTCGATAACATGCTTAACTTAATTACATGGTATTTATTGCACGGTAGTTTATCTTCTTATATTAGAATATCATTACCCTACTAGCCTCAGTGTCAAAGACGACTAAGTCCAAAGGTGTGTCAGAATCGATTTATTTTTGTATCCTTTAGTTAGTTTTATCAATTAAAATCTAAAATAAAATAAAAATAAATTTGCGCCGGATACAGAAAATAAAAACATTTTTTTGGTCCTAAAAAACAAAAAAAAATCTGATGTAAATGGTTCTCGGGAGTCCAATAGTGGTTCAAAATAGAAATGTTTTGTGTTGGTTATTTGAATATATCGAATTATAATAATAATATATATTATATAAAATTTACAAATTTATAATTATTTTATTATTTTTTAAATTTAGTTACATACTTATCATAACTAGTGGTCGCCCAGTGGTCGAAATTCGACCGTAATTCATTAAATTTTTATTATTGAAGTTCTTTTCGTCATTATATATAGATTTCCCGTGAATTGAGTTTACCCGTATTAATTCGTACACATCGTGATGACATTTCTACTGTGCATTCCCTCTCATTAAAAAGAAGAGAACGATGTATATTTCATCACAATGTGTGCGAATTAACACACTCAAATCGGTACCATACTCTTTTTTCCTTCCCGTATTTATATATATACGTATTGATTTAGCTTTTATGGGTGCAAATAAATACAATAACACGTTCGTTACCTTAAACTTTTTTTGGCACATTCGATGATAAAACACAATTCCTCCTAAAAATAAAATTAACTTGACGTCCAGTGGCGCACGCGGTGCATATGCAAATTTACTAGCGTGGCGTTAAGAAACAAGTCCCTGTACCTATGTATGCATAAATCAAGATAAGAATCGAACAAATAAGGGTATTTAAACTTCACGTATGTAAATATCCAGCTAAAATTTTTGCTTAAATAATGTTTCACAAAACATTGATTGTGAAGTTACTGAGGGACATTTTTATTAAAACTAACGAGGAGCTTGTAATTTTTAAAGAATTAGTGGTTTCAAAAATACTTGTCAATCATGACTTAGCGTAAAAAGTAACTGGGTAACATTTTTGGTCTGAATTAAAACTACTTAGATAATCCTTCTTCGAATACATTTGTCATTTTTTTTGTGGAACTGTATTTTATAAAGACTTTTTTTATTAGTTAAAAATACAAATCACATTTTGCGTGTTAAAAACACGATGTTTTAGCGGAGTAATAAAATATAAGCTATTCTAACAGTGGAATAAATTAGCAGCATTTGTTTATATATTGATGTTAATTTATTTTTGTAATTAGTATTTTAAAGTCTTTTTCACTTAGGTATGTATAAATGTTTTATGCTAGGATTTCTGCAACATATTTTATAGCATAATTATAACTTATCGGTTATGTAGTTTAAAACAATTCATCTGCATTTTGTGATTTTATTATTTTTTTTACTTGATGACTTTTCTATTTGATTTTTTTGACGTGATAACGTCTTATAAATTGATGAATCACCAATCTTATAAATTGATAAAACACCGACTGCATGCACGAAAAAGTGTAACGTAAGGTTCCTAACGTTCCTAACGCGTAACGTTCCGCCTGACCCTGTGCGTGCTTTTTGCTAATTTCTCGCTCAATTTAAATCAGATCGGTTTGAAACCAGTCTTAAACGAAATAGGAGAACATTTTACATAGATTTCGTATAACAGAATTTGCCTAAACAGTTTTTTTATACAAATTTATATAGAAAAATAGCTGTATAAATGCAATGTTGTCTAATGCATGACGCGACGCGGTCGGTCGTCTTTGTTTGCCGTACATGGAAATTAGAATATAACGTATGTCTTGTCTTAACATGAAAACGACTGCATTTATAATGTTTAATTCAATTTTTTGACATTAGTATTTTGTGAAATGCAACTCCTTCTAAGTTAAGTATTGGAATAACTAATTATTATTAGAACATAATACTTTGACAGTTGCAAACGTCACTTTTGACATTTCTTATCATTCCGACACCAAGGATAAGCGGATTGAAACCAAATTTTGGGAGGTTTAGGTTATGTATTACGGAATACGTTATCACGTAAAACTATCGTCCGTAAACCGACTTTACAGACAACCAATTTTTTTAAATATATTTTTTTTAATTCATTTCCAGATTTTTTAGATGTTGCTGAAAGATGGCAATACAATAATATTAGTTTAGTATGTATTGTTTATTGATTCAGTATGCATTTTGCAGCGGTATATTTATTTATTTAGCATTAAGACCGGGATTCTAACATCGCCTTGTTGAGTAATTACTAATCCGCGATTTCAAACGGTCACTGATACTCAAACATCAGCCCGTCTGCTGTTGACATACACGCTAAAATAAAACATGTGACCAACAAGCATGGCCTACTACAGAGAAATCTCGATCAAATTAAACAATAGAATTTTGATTCTATCCAATTTTAACACTGTATAATCACAAAATTATAACAATATCATTATATTGACGATAATTATCATTTATTATTTTATTTTGTCACAGACATGTAATAATAGATGTGTAACTAGGACATAATGAAGATACTTTTGAGCAGAGTGTCGTGTGTAACAGTCAGATGAATTTAGACATAGTATTTTTTCATCCTAGAAAGATTTTTGTCTTCATTTCCAGTATTTGCAAAATTTTCAGCACTCATTTTTTTTCACGACTACATGACATTTCACTTGTTTAGCAAACTTAACTTCAATGAGTTACACTAGTCTACTGGAAACGTTGCATTTAAGTACCCTTTATAAGTTATCACTCGCATACAGTAGCTCGCATCACAGTTGATGGCGTGTCATCTGTTTTGTGTACTGTTCACAACTCAGCTGGTTGGATTTAAACTGCAATAATATGAATTAATATAATTATTGAAAATTAATTTTTCATCCGTTATAAGCAGACACTAATATTGCTTCCGCGCTCGGATCGTCACCGGCCTGAAGTCGGTCGTTTTACGTCCGGTTTACATGCATGAAAAGCAGCCATTTTAAAAGGATACGCACTTTAAACATTATAGTTAAAATCTTAGATACTTATGGGGGTTGTGAATGCGTGTCTTTACAATGTCATACTTTGAACAAAGTATATTGTTTAGAGAAGAAATACAGACGTGTTTCACAAACCATAGCCACCTAGTATTTTTCGAACACTCGTTACATATACCACCTAATTTTTAGAAAATAATTACGATTCCTTGGTTTGATAAGATGCCGCGAAAATGTAAAATTAGATACCTAAAATGGCTTGTTTCTTAAAACAATTTCAATGTTAAATTTAGAAAATCTTCCTGAAGTTCAAAAGAAACATTTAGTGTCCGTCTATTTATTACCTTTACCTATTGTAAAGATCAATAAAAATCTAAAAAAACATATTGAGGTTCCACGGTAACACTTTCATTAAAATAGTAAGTATACATGTACATTATGTATTCAAAATGTCTGCCTGCATTCACTCTAAAGTTGATGGATGATTTTTTATCTTGTTAAAACAAAATTGTAATTTCATATATACAAAGATTTTAACAGAAACAGATGGATGCTGTCAAAACATTACAAAATTTGTCAAAACATTGCACTCTCGGATTAAATAAATAAACTAAACTAGTTTTTATAGCTTATTTTATTAACCTATTTGCAACCATATAATGTTATTCATAAATATTAACAGATTTTATTGTAAAATAAATCAGTCCCCGCTCATTTTACTTGCCAATCCAGGTGACATTTTTTCCTAGCTGCTATTGCTGTGACAAAACTCATCAAAATATCACCGACAACTTTTTTTATACAATGTGATAAACTTGAAACGACCAGTTTGAACACTTATTTCCTGCAAGTGTGTGCTATCTAAACTTTCGTTAAAAAGCTGTATATTGCCCAGAACAATTAGGATTTTTGAAAACTTGGAAGTTAATATCAAGAATTAAATTAATAGTAGTTTAATAAAATTAGATAATATAGTTTAAAAAACGTTTAAAATATTATTCATAGAAATTTGTATTGTTTATATCAAATTATATTGGCTACAAACAGGTTGAGTGAACAAATTGTGCGAATCTGTAACACAGTTTTCAAGAAATTAATATATCGTGATTATATATAAAAATCTCAACGGTTTTATTTAAAAAAAGAAATTCAACAACACGTATTTGTGTAAAAGGGTGTGTGTGAAAATCGTCAATCGGAATGTGGAGAATGTGACAAAAACACATTATGCAAAACGTTAAAGAGAGCCGGGAGACTACAGCGTGGCTCAGTCAAAGGGATCATAATCGTGCTGCTGCAAGTCGAAGAGTCCCGTACCAGCAGCGTCTGCTATCCAGACCGGAACTTAGCTGGATCCTGAATAAATTGCTGTTCAGGGAGAGGAGAAGGAATGTCTGTGTTGTTAACGGAAATCCGGTCTGCTGAACTGAACTGCAATACTATTTCCTCTTTATAGGGCTGTCAACGTTGATAAAATGCCAATTTAAATTTTTTTCTAGTTTCACCAACACCACAGCTACTTAAAAAGCCATGTTAGGATCTTCACAAGTAGTTCGATATTCTCGTCAGATTATTTTGATTATATAGTAACTTCTTATAATTGTTTAAACCACTACCTCTTTGTATGCAAAAGTTATACTGGTTTCCATCTCGCATTGATATTCGACCTGTTTACTATTTATCCATGTAATAAAAAACTGATTCAATACTTAGTGCTGACGATCGTTGAGAAGAGAAACTATTTTGTAGAATTTTTGCGTGTTTTTTGTTTTTACTATTTGTTATCAATCATGTTCTACCAAGTGCCGAGTGAAAAATCGGTGCAAATTAAAATTATTTTGGATCGTTATACAAATATTAGGAAATGTTATGTCTGAAATTCGGTGCCCTATATTTTTCGTCTAATATTCTATGCTTTTACGTAACCCTTGCTGCTGGGAATAAAGCGATGAACATTGATATTTTGTTCCACCACACAAGAGCACATTTCAATATACCTTAACTGTTATTTCATGATAATGTTTTTTTCCTGCAATCGGGAAGATGCTGCGATGGCATACATCCGTACGCACGCGGGTCCCCGTTAAATGTACCTACATACATAGATCCCAGTAGGGTAGCAACATAACGGGTATTACGACTGAGCATATAGGGGATTGCCGGGCGCACGCACTAGAAGATTGAGATTTTAGTCTTGTTTTATAAGGTAATGGTTATTCTATTTGATTTTTAACGTTCGCTTGTAATAGAGTTGTGTATACCACGTCTATACAGTATGTTTCACAGAAAAAATAAAATGGAAAAGTCCTTAACGAGATTTTAATTTTTTTTTCTTTCAATCTTTCTATATTGAGGCATTTATTAAGTTTTTCTTTAAAAATAATTTCTACCAAAGAACGTAAATGATCTTTAAGAAAACATTCATTGAATTGTTGCGAAAGTTTTTCTAAAATACCTAATATTTCAACCCTATCTGAACATAAAAGCTGATTACGATGCTAGATTAGATTATATCAGAGGGAGCGTGATGGAAGTCTCGTCACCACCTTATTAGATCTATTGAGTGGCCCAGATTTTTTTATTCTTGTGACTAGACTAAATAATCAGCTAAATATCAGCACAACTTTGGTTTAATGTTACTTTAATTTTTGGTTAAAGTAATCTGTTATTGATTATCAAAATTTGAAATGTTTCCCTTAGTGTCATACAGCAATAAAGACTTATAAATGTCAAAAGTACAGAAACAATATATATTATACTTATTCGTATAGAAAACTGACAATGTTGAGTGTCACTATAATATAAAAGAAAACGTTTTTATTTTTGGTGTCTACCTTGTGCTTGTCTTTTAAAAAATAAAACATTGATATTTTAATTTCAGTAAATATCAGAACAAGAGAACTGTCGAGTCAATTGGAGACATTTACACGACAATCTTTTAGCGATTCATAGCGCAAAATTGGAAAACCAAAAAGCAATCTAGATAATTGTCTACGTTGTGAAAGTATAGAAGCGACACGACGTATTCAAGACAGATACATTCCCTTTTGCACATATCGCTGTTGTGGCAAAGAACATCCTTATGTCCAACTTAAATCATAAATATAATAACATTTTGATAAGGGCTATAGTTCAAACTGCAGTCAGTTTATGATTTCCCTGTTATCAATAAAATCGAAATTATGAGCATTATTTCTAATAAATAAATGCTTAACATTCGTAAATATCCACTACTGCGTAGTTACAACTGATTAAAAGGTGCTACTATATCATCTATATGTAACGAACGGTACGAATAAGTGTGTGTTGTAGTGTAAAGTCTAGCGTCTTCTGTGCGAGGTAAATATTATGTGTTAAGTGACACCTATGAATAAACTAATTACTTAAAACATTTTTTATCAACCAGTTCATAGTCAGTAGCGACATCCGATGCTTACATGATGAACTATCCTTAAAATTAAGTAATTTGTAAGAAAGAAAAATCGAAATTTATAATAAATAAATTCCGCTCTCGCACAGAAGACGGCTCGAACATTTCATGACCCCAGACATAAGACGCAACTACAGTAGAACTCATGTATTTTCAAACTGTCGGGACTAATCGGCTTGTGTGTTTTCAACTTCTCCTTCATCCTCACGTCGTAGCAGTCATAATTCAATAAAAAATAAACTTTTTTAATTTGAGGTTAAACGAATTGTCAAATGTATGAAACAGCTTAGGAGGAGACACTTTGCATTAGAAGTGGAGAATAAAAATTTCAGCATTAGTTTCATTAGTTTAAAATACATAAGTCCGACTAAACCTATTATTGCGAAAATAATTTGTATTATATGAATTTCTAACCCAATTTTAGTATATTGTGTGAAATACTATTCCCCACTTAAAGACGTACTTAAAAATGGTCATTTTACTGTTAAGTTTTCGTTTACACAAATTGATTTACTGTTAGAAAATCTTTTAATTTAAATGATATTTTTGTAGTATTTGCCTCAGTTTGGACATTATCATATTCCGTGCACAAAACCAGCGACATATAGAAGGTGTAGAGTGTTAAGGGGTCGTCGGTTCGCATCCCCTTTGCTACACAATCCAATTCTCCACACGCGGAAAAACAATACACATAAGTGCTGCGTTCTACTTAAGGGTTGGGGGGCGACTGAAACAAACGTCACGAGCCTCCTGCGATCCGCGCGTGTCTGTCTCTTGGCGTTGTTTTTAAATAAATTATTTATGTTAGCAAATACACAAACAGACATCAGACGTGAGCAGGTTTATTTTATAATATTATATAGTTTTAGCCAATGTTTTATCTGTACAGCTGTTATTCAATTATTATTGGGGCTAGAAGTTGCTCCTGGCCTTGGGCCTCAAATTTATATCAAAAAATGCCGAATATTTCTAGAACTGCGTTCTTATAAACGTAATAAGTTACTCTAACCGAATGTATCTTAAACAATATTCAGAAGAAGAAAGAAAAATCTTACGAATATTGTACGGAAAGTACTTGAGTTAAGAAAAGCTTCTGTTAAAGAATTATATGCACATGAAAAAAAATATAATGCAGGAGATAAATAGTCATACTTCATTGATTAAACTCACATTAATTAATACGCCGCGACAACCATCTTTCATTTACAACGTGGTCAGTTATTTTCTACATTTTTAAACTTCAAGCTAATGGAAAAGTGCGGCCGGGGAAATTATAGAAAACTAAGAAAACCCAAGATCACTTTGTTACTATCGAAGTTAGACAGGTTACGATCTCGTATAAGGAATCATCTGGTCACTTATCTGAAATGATGAAGAGATACTATCAAAGATTTCAACAAGTTGGAGGCACAGGAATTATATCGTCTCTTGAAGGAATGCACTAGGAAAAATGCTCCAATGTCACGTCTGCCTTCTTCAGCGGAATAGTATACCTTCGAAATGCCCTATTTACGATACGCCCTTGACGAAATTTTTTGACGTGATAACGTCTTATAAATTGATGAATCACCAATCTTATAAATTGATAAAACACCGGCTGCATGCACGAAAAAGTGTAACGTTCCTAAATCCTAACGTTCGTAACGCGTAACGTTCCGCCTGACCCTGTGCGTGCTTTTTGTGCTTTTTGCTAATTTCTCGCAAAATTTAAATCAGATCGGTTTGAAACCAGTCTTAAACGAAAGAGGAGAACATTTTACATAGATTTCGTATAACAGAATTTGCCTAAACAGTTTTTTTATACAAATTTATATAGAAAAATAGCTGTATAAATGCAACATGAAAACGGCTGCATTTCTAATGTTTAATTCAATTTTTTGACATTAGTATTTTGTGAAATGCAACGCCTTCTAAGTTAAGTATTGGAATAACTAATTATTATTAGAACATAATACTTTGACAGTTGCAAACGTCACTTTTGACATTTCTTATCATTCCGACACCAAGGATAAGCGGATTGAAACCAAATTTTGGGAGGTTTAGGTTATGTATTACGAAATACGTTATCACGTAAAACTATCGTCCGTAAACCGACTTTACAGACAACTAATTTTTTTCGTCAAGAAATTGAGTCTTATTTCTTACCAGATTGGAATTACAATTATTTGATGCAGCTTACTTTGTCAACATAAAACTATGTTCAAAATAAAATACTTTTCATTATATTACGTCTGTGACATGACGTATGTCATATAGTCGCGTCGGTAGACAGACAGGACATTTTACCTGCAGTCGAAATATAGAGAGAATGCTGTGGAACTCCGGCACATGCTGACTGTGCAGAAAACATAGACACGGATAGTTTAACGAACGGGCGGATGAATATACCAGCCAGTTATCCATGACTCTGCTTTTGCAGCTCGCTGTCCCCGTGTTCGTGTCGGCGGAATACGCCTGAACCTTTATACTGTAATGTCAGCACTGTCACAGAGAACGCGATGATGAGGGGGGCGGGAAAAGTCACAACCGTGGAACACTGGATCATCGTCATTATTGCTGCTGTAAGACTAAGTTACTTCTCTTCTCACTCGTCACACTTACTGGCCATTAGTCTTTATTGATATTCACAAATTCGCATTTATTTTCTTATAACTCTGAAACTTGTGATAAAGCAAAATGTGCACGATTACATTTTTGTAATTATTATGATTATTGTAAGAAATCCTTTACAGAACAAAAAATAAGAATGGAATTGATAAATATTGAATTAAAAGAGAAGTAAAATATATTTAAAACTACCAACTGCCAGGATTATCCGAGCCATAGTCCAAGTACCTATGTTATTTTTGAGTAATAAATTGGTACTTTCAAACATTATCAGATCATGGATTAGAGAATGGAAACTCCGTAAAGACAGCAGTTACTATTATTCTCAAACCTTATAATTTTTTTTTAAGAATATGGCAATGCTTTACAGAATCATCAAAAACCTGAGAAAGTTAAATGATGTTTTTGGTTGTGTCAGATAGTTTTATGCAAACAAATCAACCTTGTTAGACTTATACGTTCCGTAAAATAATTACAAATTTGAAAATGTGAAATATATTTAAATACCTAGCGGATATTATTATGAACTCCTTATGGCTTGACAGTGTAATACTGCGCCCTTGGTACAAGCTGTATTCGTATTTATAATATGCAGTGAACGCAATGAAAAATTAAACCTTATTACCTATCTGAATTTTAATTAAATAACAGATTCGAACATAATTCATTAGGTTGTATATTCTTTTAAAATATTTAGTAAATTAGGTGCTAAATCTAATTTGAAATAATAATGTTAATTGACAATTTATGAACCTTTTTCTTACATACACAAAATTCAATGAGTTGAAAATATTAAAAAATGTTTTAACGTAATGAAAATCATTTTTCTCGCCTAACAATAAACATAGAACTGCTATTATTAGATGAGGTCGGCTTATGTAGCCTGTAGAGTGACAATGAACATTTATATGCTTGCATTTCAAATCTGTCAGTCATGTCACATTTTAATTCATTTGTTCTAACGATGCACTGCGCACTGCAAATGCTGCAAATCTCTAACCCCAGTTCAGTTACCATTACTTATATCTTTTCGTGACAAATGCTGACAAATTGTTCCGAGTTATCTGAATTTCATTATTGAGTGAACTGTTAAATAACAAAATTATAATAAGTTATAAATATCATTACTTTTGAAATTTCAGCTTTTATTATATGTATCAGTAGTTTCCCCACTTTTTTAGAACCAGGGACCGCTATGATTTTTTTTTTGTTTTTCTCAGGGACTCTAAGGTTCAATAATAATAAACTGTGTAAATCTTAACATTAATCAAAAGTAACAGATTATGAAATACCGTTCAATAATGTAGGTACGTGTCTACTACTTCTGACAAAAAAACATTATTTCAGCAATAAATTAAATGCAAATTATTACATTTTTATCTTTATCTATTTTGAAGTAATCGCGAAAAGACTTGTGACGTCACGCCTCAGTGACAGCTGACATTACATCTTGTATTTATGGGTGTAGAGCTGTGGTTCAGAGGTATTTCTTACAAAGGGTCTGTAAATTTACTTGATGCTATGATTTATATTAAGTATTTTCTTAAAAGTAGGTACTTAGTAGTAAAAATAGTGAGGTTTTTATTAGTTGCAAGTAAACTAACCTCAAAAATAACTATGATATAAGTGCTAGAAAATATCACAAAAAAACGAGTAAACAACCAATCAACTAATTAAATGATGCAGAAGTGAATGATCGCAAAAAATTTAATCTACACGGTTATTATTTATTTCAAGTGTTTATATCTTCTCTTTGATTTAAGAAGGCGTGACGTCATTCGGTGATTCAGTTAACATGGCCGATTGCAGTAATTTTTTTTTATTTCATTAAAAATCTTATTATTCTCAATGACACTGGGTCATTTTTTAGAACCCTTTCAACACATATTTGTCTCTAAAACCATTTATTCTTTACGATTCTTTTGTACTGTCATCATGCCTATTTTAATTCCAAAAATGAATATTGTTATTTTTTATAAATATGTAGTTCATTAAATGGGAAATCAAATGAATTTACTTTTACAAAATTATAATTGGCAGTATTATTTGACAGAGGGCGTTGATGCATATGCGTTATATTTGATAAAAGTTGTATGTCACCCACGAATAACGGTGTTACTATTGTGTGAACGTACTATATTACAGTAAACACCCGCATAACACGACAGTTTCATGTCAAATCTCTAGTATAATCAACAATTAGATAAAAATTAATTCAATTTCCTGACGACCCTGACATCATATATTTTTTTTTGTGTTAACGTGCGCAGCAGCACATCATATAATTAAATAAAAAATATGTAAGTGCAAATTCTCATACAGAACTGTTTTACTATTAATACATACCTAAACCTTGACGTAGCGTTCTCAAAATGTTGAACAGTTAAATTTGTGTGTTAAATAATTCAAATTAATACAGGTGACTAGTAATTGCTCTATTCTTCTCTGCAGAAGAAATTATGACTAATTTGGATGATTTAACCTCTATCACTCGGGGGTCGAAAATGCGTAATTTTTTATGATAATGACACTTCTGCAGTGAAGAATTTTTATTTTGATCCCTAAGTGACTCCAAATTAGTCATAGTTTCTTCTCTCGAGACGAATACGAGCAATTACCGGTCACTCTACATATTCGAGTTTCCTTGAATGATTAGAATTTTATAATATTTGAAAAGAATTATTTTTGCAAAAAGTTAAGGATACACGTGCTTCCTGCAATGCGACACTTAGACGTTTGTATTGACAGTAAAATTGTTTTTAACAAGGCAGATTTAATTATATGAATAAAAATTACTGTAGACAATGTCGCTAAAATTTGTGACGTAACGGTACGCTTGCACCATTTTGGGAATCTTCGATGCTTTTTGGGCTGTCTTTTCAAAATCAAATAATTATCAACATTATAACTTTAATTTTGTTGTAAAAAAGTTGTAAACACGATATATCTTTATTTTTTACGCTTCCTATACGCAATTGTATATCTTTGGATCAATAAATTCTAATTCTAATGTTTTATTAAAACTAAAACTATTTCGAAACTTACCTATATGTCGATAATAATCACAATATAAAAAAAAATTGCACTCCGGGAGTGCCGGCAGAAGTGAAAACTTGAATATTACCTCTACTCTCCATTTTTCGATCAGGTCACGTGTCCTGACGCGAGTTTAACATTTTTTACCCATACCTCTACTCTCCATCCGTCTTACGAATTTTCGATCAGGTCACGTGTCCTCCTACGAGTTTAACATTTTTTACCCATTCCAAAAAAAAGTGTACAACGCCGCTAAAGAAGTTTTCACTTAAAAAAAAAAAAACAATTGACTATCCGTGTAACAGTGAAATCATGTACAGCGTTATACGGGGGCCGGCCGGCTGCATATTCTAGTTTGGCGTTAGGTGTTGTCGTTTTGGCCCCGGAGCATAGGTCACAGACGCCCCGTCATTGTCGGCATAAGTCACACGGCCAACATAACATCATCCAGAGAACCTGTCATTAACGACTGACTGCGACACACCCATCATTACGGACCATTTGCACGTTGTCATTCTGTTGTTCTACGGCCGACGTGCTAACTTCACAAATCCTCTACGCCTCTTTAATAATATGTTGCACGTTATCTAGTTAGAGCACTATAATACTCTTTACAATGTCTATTTCAAACATATATTGTTTATGTTCAATCATAAATATATTATGTACTGCTTATATTGAATACTGCACCCTCAATTTGAAATTTCTACTAACAATGCCGAGAGAATTCGAGTGAATTTCTCTAAAAATATTCCACGTACATTATTTTATTTGCTATATGAGCAAAGGTTTATTTAATTAAGTAAGGAATTTGGCGCAATAGAAATACTTTTCCAATTCAACTGAAAGTGAGAAAAAATGTTTGTTCGTGATATTTCTTAACACACGAGTTCAGAAATATATTTTTGCACACTTCCCTAGAAAATAACTACTTTTGATGTCTGTTTAACGCTCGGAAAATAACCCATTTAGTACCAGTGCTGTAAAGTAAAACAAAAACAAAATACGATCTAATCAATTGAACAATAATTTCCATCATTTGTTATTATAGATGCTCAACAGCTAAGGCCATCAGTATCTAATAAACCACTTAAGTTTACTATTACAAGTCCATGTAAAGCGACACCAGACGCGAATAGTATAATATTTGTCAAAAACAACCTGAATGGAAATAAAGTATGTTTTATAATCGAACTGTCAAAAATATTAAAAATGTGCTCATTATGATGTGAAAATTTTGTAGGAAGAATATATCTGGTATTATGAAAAATTCGCTGAAGCGCGTTTCAACATAGTGTCACTCGTATAATAACATCATACACCTTCTAGATATATTAATAAAGTAGGTACCTACTATTTTAATTAATAACCGCGATTTCAGCCCTTGTCTATATGTTGATACTACGTTTATTATAAACCTTAAAATGTATACTGTATGTTTTAATATAATTAAACAGTAAAATTCAAAAATATATCTAATTTAAATTTGATTTTGTTGAAGATTGTTTGTGTAATATGATCTTTAGTACTTTTTTGATCATTCTACTTTATCAACAAAATGTTTCTTGTCATTTTAAAATATTAAAATATAAATGAAACCCCATTAATAATATGAAAATATAATCGGCTTACAAAAAGCTCTGAAAAAATGCTAAAGATATATAGAATATGTTTTTTTTTTTGTTATTATAACCTCACATATCAACCTGAGTAACTTTTAATTTGTATATTAATAAAAGAATTCAGACAGACATAAAAAATATAAAAGATCTGATACTTCCTTTTGTTATTGTTATAAAAAAAGAAGAATAAAGTATATACGTAGGTATGATCAGCCAGCTAGTACATAATATCAGTTTACAGTGAAATAGCGAAGTGCATCATTTTATTGTATTAACCACAATACAAAAACTTCGAAATGATTGACAGCGTAAAAGATATGATATCAAATACGCAGGTGCAAATAATATATTTACTTGGTGGACCGTAGGTGTACACACTATACTACCTATTATATTATATCTACGCAATAATGAATTGGTATTGAGTAACTTTATCATAAAATCACAAGAGGAGTCATTTCGAGTGGAATTCAGAAGACATTGCCTTCATCGTGTCATTTTTAATTAGTAAATTGTTATTGTTTTTGGATTTTTTGAAGAATAATATTTTTTGAGTAATAACAAAAAAATGTCATTAACAAATGTTTAAAGCAGACAATTCTCTAACTTTCTGCGCTCAAACCTTCCCATAATTTCATCTGTAACAGCTTCTTCCAATAATAATCAATATACCAAGATATACAATGTAAAAAATAGTCGTTAGTAAAGTATTATTATAGTTTCATTAAAAAAAAAACATAGATTGTGAATTACGATTTCATTTAGAAGATTTGAGTGTGTAATTGCCAGAATCGGTTATGTAGAATCCTATCTGAATGAAACACCAACCAAACCATATAATTCGAAATATTGACAAAGCGCATTTGTATTAAAACCTTGATAAAACTTGCAGACACGTTTTCAAATTAAAAAAAAACCGGATATATAGCTGGAAACAACCGTCATTGAGCAGTGCTCAAAAAGGTAATATTTTTTGTATTCATCGCAAACAGAATTACAATAATAAAATGACACAATGTTATACGAGGTTATGTTTTAATGACTGTAATTTTGACACTGTTAAAGTCGCGTTTAAATCATCTTTTGCGAGAAAATAATAATAATGCACAATTTAAAAGCCATCAAAATACTGTTATTATTAACATATTACCTACAGTTAAGACACATTTACAACACACCAAATACCTGCGTGTCCGCGTTGCTCACATTTTATTATTATTATTACCGTCGTTATTGTTGTAGACGTGTGCTTGTTTTTCGAATATGCCAACTGTTTTACTTTGTCTGTCTTTGCGGAACAGGTGTTTCATTCAGTTGATAAACGGTTTCCTTTAAAAATTACTCCAAATGATTTTCAATTGAAAAAACGCGTTTTTTTGGTGAATATTCAAGTGTTATTTGCACTTTACAGTTGCTCTTTTTTGTAGGTAAAATATAAGAAACGACTTAAAAAACTACAAATAAATAGCGCCGAAGCATTAAAAAATAGCAGGATTCATATATAGAGCAAAACATTGAATACCAATGTGTTTGATTTTTAGAATGAATATTTTGACGGAAATCTAAATAAATCTAAGATACGTATTTGCCACACTTTAACTATCACGAACATGTAATCTAAGTCCCCACCACGTGTATTTCGTGCATCTAATTTTGTAGTACTCAATTCTTTTTTTTTACAAAAGTAATTTTGCAAGACATTTATATGAATGACATTGCTGTACAAAATGTGAATGAAACAAACAAACGTGACGAGTCAGTCATCGTTTAAATAGAAATTAGCAGCGCCATGGATGGTTGATCGTCAACTCATAAAAAACCCATGTATGAGAAAATTACAAAACAAATAAAAAACCTCACAGACACAATGGTAAACCGGACGTTACAAATTCATAATACTTGAGAAGTTTTACCTCTAAAATTTTTGACACAAAAACACATCTAATAACTATCATTGTTTGTACCAAAACCTGTAATTTATTTTAAACAACTATAATACTCATTTTACAATAATTTTTAAGTGGTTTCTTTTTTATTTACAGTGTTCCTGTACGTTTTTTGATATAACTTTCTCTTTCTCTAACAACCTTAAAAGTATATCATTTGTCATTTAAAAAAATAACATATAATTTCGCAGTACAAATTACCCTATTTATCTTAATTTAAAAATTAAAGGTTCCTTCATTCAAATGCTCATGTTCTAGTGATTTATTTTTGGCATTAGAAGATTTATTTATGTTTTTTATATGCACAATTTGAGGTTGTCATTTACTTTTAATTTTCTTCTCATAAATTTTATATTAAATATTTTTTGTCTCTATTGTTACAGCATCCATATCCCTCGGAAGATCAGAAAAAACAATTAGCGCAAGATACGGGTCTTACAATCCTACAAGTCAATAACTGGTAAGTCTATACATTTTTCTAGGATTAAGGCGAACTTAACCCTCTTTACTACACACTCGACCCTGTCTCATGGCACGAAAAAACTTTATGCCTAATGTTGCATTTGCATTCAGTGGCGTAGCTACCCAGGGGATAGGCGGGGCAGTGCCCCGGGGCCCTCAAGCTCAGGGGGCCCTCGAATCCTTACCAGAAAATCTCGATCGAACTGAACTTTTGAAAATTTCTCCCATTTTCAAAATAAATATGACAGGTTGCAACCCGACTTTAATCATGGCAACTCAGTTGAGAGAAATTCGAAAGTTATACCCAGGGAAATCCCCTAAATTCTTTCTGTGGGTTGGCAGTGTTGTCAATTTGACGGATAGCGATATGTGCGTTTTATTATTCATCGATATGCGTTTTATTGTGAATTCGAGTCAAGATTTTTTTTTTGAGAACGGTTAAAAAATTATTGCTGTATCAGGAGTAAGTAAGCTAATGTCAATAAACTTTTTAGTACTGGTCAATATAGTGGTTCAATTTTATTTGATTTTACCACATTATTTGAGTCACTATCAATAGAAATATTTTAAGCAGAAATACTTGCAGAAGGCAGACTAGAAAACTTGTCAATTTTGGGCAATTTTTGTTTACTATCTTCTCTTTCTTGGCGTTGTTTGCGTTTAAGTGCACCACTGGGTTTCTTCTTTTTGTCCATAATTTTAGTTTTCTAAATGTATAGATTTGACACGATTTATTGACGTGACGGACATCAATATGACTGGTACTAAAAATTTTAATACCACTTATATTGATGTCCGCATCAAGCCTGAATTTAACCGAAGTCATTGATACTTTTGCAAAAACTAAAGCTAGAAAAAGATTGTAAATATAATTGTTATTTAGTCAGTTGGTAGGTCCGACCTTTATATAATAAACCCTTGAATCTTTTCTATTCCGTTTTATTGCCCAAATCTACACCAAGTATTAATTGTAATTTATGTTGTTACTGTTTAATATTTTTATTACCTGCCCTGCAGTGCACCAAAAAGAGCTGATCATATCAATAAGAGCTTTATCATCGATGATAAAATAGCTTAGCATTTTTAAAGTATTTGTATATTTAATATTTTTACTTGATAAAACCTAACCAGTTTAGATAGCAGTGGGGCCCCATTTTTTTATTTGCCCCAGGGCCCTTGGTTACCTAGCTACGCCACTGTTTGCATTACTTACATATTGCCATGATACCCTTGTCGTTTCGGGTTCAACCATCATACATTCTCTCGTTATTCTCGTTATTGTAACGTATTGTTTTGTTCCAAGAGATGGTTGATTTTTATTTGTTCTTATAAAATCTTGAATTAGTAAACAAAATAAGCGCAATCATTTTTTTTTTTGGGTTGCTTACATATCTATTACTTACTTAATTAACAATGTGAAGAAAGAACATTTCGAACTTGGTAACTAAATAATATTGAACCTTAACAGAAGTCATCACAAACAGGAATACTGTTTTAAAAATGGTGTTCACAACGAGAACACTTACTACAACCCACGAAGTTTATATTTAGAAAACAGCCAATGTTTGCCGTATGAAGTTTAATCCCTCAGAGGCTTTAAATTTTACATATGCGTGCATTACTTATTATTTTTATAATCTTTTAGTACAGACAAAAGGCGGTACCCCTGCAAAAAAGTCAAAATTATAAATTCTTTTTTATTATATACACACATTATTATTTACTTTGGTTTACAACTCTCGCATGTACTTAGTTGGAAGCATTGACGAGATTCGTTTTTTTAGTAGAAAATAAATAAATGTCAATTGTTTAGTAAAAAATTAAATTATAGTGTGGGATTCAATAGTGACCTATTTTAATTGTTTTCTAGTTGTAAGCGTATGCAGACTTTTCCAATTATTTTTTACATTGGGTACTAACAACCTTTTTTCATTATTATTATTGTGCAGTTCTGGAAAGTTTCTGTATTTTTTTTATTACTTTAAAAACAAGTAAAAATAAGTTTAATTAGTTGACATTACCTGCGTTTATATCTTTATCATGAACTACTGAACCGATTTTAATTATCAAATAAAGGCACCAGTTTTCCTTAGCTGGTCGTGTGTAAAGCTATTGTTTTAAGTTTCTTTCAATTACGAAAATTTTATTTTTCTGTTGTAAAAGTTTACGATAAATGTATTTTAGTTCACATCTAGCTTTGACTGATATCCTAGGATGATTTTATGTTAAATACGACTTTGTACAGTGGAACGTTATATGCCAACAGTTGATTGCACATTAACTAATTGGTACGCGTTATAATTTAGTGATGTTCAGATTAACCGTTGTCGGCGCGCCGCTACGCCACTGGTGTCTGTTTTATGAACATCTAATATTCCACAGCCAACTCGTATCGTTGACAAGTTATGTTGTGTATCTCTATGCATCTAAATTTAGCTTGATGCAGCAGTAGGAACGTTCAACGTTGGGTGAGAGCTGCTATGTGTGGTTGGAACGTGTGCCTCTGTCATACACAAATATACAGACTTACGGGAGGATACACATAATATACATGAGCATGATACACCATTACCATCATCATCATCATCATCATCATATTCCCCAGCCACCCCCTGCATACTGCATCATGCACTCTAGGCTCTCTTATGCACCATAAGTACGTCCCTGGACAAAGTTTTTAACCCTGGAAAATTTTAAGATCCAAATATATAAAAATTGCAGCCTCAGCTGATAGTGTCCAAATATGATTGTTAAGTAATTACACGTTTTTAGTGTTCCGTGCAATGAAAATACAAAAAGAGACATGAAAGTAAGTTGTTCAATGGGAAAACTTTACCATCACTGTAAAACTGTCTACATAATGTCCTGTGTAATTAATTTATACAATACAGTAACACATTTCTATATGCTTATATGCATCAGCTAACTTTAAATAGTTAACATAATATACGAGTGATACCAAATTTTCTTATCTAGTGATAGTTGAACTGTAGAACAGATAAACAAAATTGGTATTAACCTCGTGATCTTATAAAAACGATAACTTCTTGAGTCCAAAACAGGGCAGCGGGGAGAATTTTTCTCAAAGACGTGGTGATACCATTGGGTGGATGAAATTTTGATCAGGATTGAATAGCTATTTAAAAAATGGCGAACGATTTTTTTCTTATACGCGACGCGAGCTTACAGGGAAATTCAGAGAAAAACTTGCTGCAATACCGAAAATAATGAAAGTAACGTGGTCAAAGTTTTTGTATTGGATATTACATGTGCTTCGAACAATTATTCAAAATTTCATTAATATTTAACAAATACGAACGTACCACTGACGGGCGGGAAATTCGGGGAAAGTACTGCTCTAGCAATGAAAATTATAAGCTGGAAAACTAAACATTTCAGAATCATAAGGTCAATATTTCTCATACCTATAAGCAATTAAAATTAAAATGAAAATCTTTTGAACGATTTTTTGTGTAGAATTTTATACCTCGAAAAATTGATAATTCTCGATATATTTTTTACACTTGAATTTATCTCCTCTCGTTCCCTAAAAAAACCTACAGTTCAAATAAACAGCTTTTCAAAATTTGCTTAGAACATCAAAATAAAGGTCTCCACAAAAATCCAGCTTAGTCGCAATTTTTTCAAAGTTTTGTCGTTTATTTGTCATATTTTCCTGATTTATTATCTGTTACTAAATCTTTTTTTCGAGTTTTTTTTAATATAAGAAGAGGTACCTATGTGTAATTTTTTGTTTTATATTTTTTTCACATTATTTTTTGGTATGTACTTTTCCTAATCGATTCATATTTCTCATCATTGGATCTTAATAACTAAGGACACTAAAATTTTAATTTCACTAAATTTAGTGGGGCTGTAGAAAAAAGAGCATAACAATTAAATTCCTGAAATGATGACTTTCAACAAAAGATAATTAATCTAAAATATGACAAGTGTATAAATAAATGCAATACATTTGTGCATAAATTAACTGCATCTAAAATGCAGTTAACTTGTTGTACATATAGTAAGCAGTGTTCATTACGACAATTTCAAAGATTCATAGTGATTGTTGTTGTTCACTTTCTCGTTTGTTTGTTCATTGTGGATATGTATTTTGTTTTGTTGAATAACTCTGTTCATAAAATATATTCTCGGAATCTTGTATATTTTTAGAGGTTTAATTGCAATTTTGTTATGTTTTGGGATATTTTATTTTATTTTCAACGACCAAAACGTATAAGTATAGTTATAAACTTTGACTTTCTTCGGATACTCTTAAATAGTAGAAAATCACACATGCTTTAATAATGGTTATTCATTAGTATAATAAGTCACTTACTTCATTATTTATGACGTTCCGAACTTTGTGCTATTTTTCCTGTTAATTATATTAACTTATTTTATCATATTATGTAATATTTTATGCCAGTTGTCTTAAAAAACGACAAGAATTATTTGGAAGTCTCTACTGTTGTCTATTTAAACCCCGTGACTTTTACATTCAAAATATGACCGCATCACACAGAAATGCAGATAATTGTACCGGGTGTTGTACAACCACCGGTATTAAATTATATAAATATTAAGAATAATAATGTTATTACAATTTTTTAACCCTCTGCGACTGAGGTGAAATTATTGTATACATTCGACTGAGGTGGTGTCTGTCAGACGTCATTTTAAAATGTAAATATCTTATAAGTTTAAATAGATATAATTTTTTTTATACTTTAATTACTTTATGTGTTTTATATAGAAGCAATAAAATAAAATAAATTGTTTTACTAAATGATATTCTAATAGTTATAGAGAGTCTTTATTGAGATCAAAAATTTTGTCTTAAGGTAAGTAAATATCTTAATATATTTTTTTTCTTAATTAACAAAATCAACTTTCAAAAACTTAACATTTCTTCTATTAGTCATTAACCTTATAAACTTTACTTAAAAAATCAACAAGATCGTATGATACGTTTAGGCATAAATCAGTCTCAAAGTTACGGTACTTTTTTTTACTCCGACACCAGGTCCTCATCCCGCCACTCGTGTGCACTGCGTCGCCGCGCGCGCCTGACTGTTCACTTGCTCTCACCGTTTTAGGAAGGTACTGAGCGGGACAGAACTACATCACGCCATATCGCGAAATGGCAACGTTGTATTTGGTTTGCGGTGTCTGAGAGACTACCACCTCAGTCGCAGAGGGTTAAACTAAAACTATTTAAATTTATAAATTTTCTTCTACAATTTGATAGAAACGTAGTTTTGATTTTTTTTTACTTCACAAATAGATAAATCATAATATTTTAAACGTTTACTTTTTTCCCCGAACACACGGTATATAATATAAACACATCTCGTATACAAACACACATAAATATGCCTGAATGCAAATATGCAGTGGAAACAAGAACGAAAACTGACACTCTTGCTAATTTAAAGCAGCGCTGAAATGATGCGCAGTGATGTTTTGTTGTTTTTTTTTGTCCGCCACTTGTTTTGTGGCATTTGTTTTTGGTGCATTTCTGTAAGTTTATAATGCAGCTCACTTGGATGTATGCCCTGCATTGAATATGCTATAATAAATTTTACAAGGGTTTAAGTGGTTGACATTTTAGACTCCCGTCTGTTAATGCCATTTTTTCCATTCGTCTATTTTTGTATATGCAAATTTTATCTGTAAAAATGTTGCATTTTGTTGGCTATTCAATTTATTGCATCAAAAATAAAAATATATATTTAGAGGGCCTATGTATATTATAATTCGCTAGAAAACTAGAAATAAAATACTGATCCACTACCTAACTGATTGACTACTTTTATGGTTATAATTGATATGATTTCACAATATTTTACGAACTATCATCCGTACAAGATGGTCTACAAATTTTATAGTAACTATTTTTGCGATAAATTTTAGGCGCTATTTGCAAAAAAAAAACTATTTTTGACTTTTGACTTAGACTAACAATTTTAGCACAAGTCGGATTCAAAATGAATTGTGTAAATTTTCATATTTATCGGAATTTTTTCGAAGTCCAGTATTTATTTTGACTGGACTATACATAACTTACACAACAAAGAAAATGTCATTGTTTTCATTTGTTTTTTTCATTGGTTCATTTGTTTTTTTCATTGTTTTATGTCTCCAGCTACGTATTTTAACAATAATATTTCTGTTGACGCAGACACAAAACCTGTAATCATTTTTTAGTGAGCTGCAAATTATAAAAATGTTTGTGACGGGACAAGACTAACATTTTATCATTGCATCAAATGCACTGTTTTATGTTCCATTGGATGCTGTGTTGCGATGTTCTGTACGTTGATGTCAATTACCACTCAGATTCCACAAACGCAATTAACGCTACGGGTGCAAAACTTAACGTCAACTTACAACTTGATTTGTGCTCAATTAGACCGATAAAATTGTTTCGTTCTCTTACACACACTGCACTTCTCCTTCCCTATGTTCTGTATCGGATTTGTACAAAACTGCAAAATATCAACTCACAAAACACCTAATCACAAAGAGACTCACGATTGCTTCAAATATATATTAATTATGTACATAAAATATTAGTGTTACCTATTGAGAATATAAAAAATAAATTTAGTTTCTTTTAATATTTCTACTTCACTTATGCTTTTTATGCTAAACAGCATGTCCGTCCTTTGCTAATTGTTAGAAATCCTTAGGTATTCAAAAAGTCCTAATGAAACTATTCTGTCTGTCGGTGTGTCAACTATAAGTACAATACAATAATGAAATTGATTATACATTAATGACTCAACTCCAAAATATGCAATTGATTGTGCGAGTTATGTTAATGGGGCCCTGTGGAATTTTTTTTTTACTTGTGAAATATTTTTAAATAATTTTTTCACCAATATTTAAAAAAGACCTTCAAGATGGATATAAGCGATATATTATTGCGTTAAAACAAAAGCGCTTTTCGTGGAGACCAATTTTGCAACGTAAGTTGATGAAAAAACGGTGGCAATCTACATATTCGGACGAAGTCGAATCGGCCCGCTCCGATTTCGTCCGAATTTGTAGATTTATTTTATTTAACATCGAAAAATATGATTATATTTTGTTATTATAAGTTTATTCAATACTAGCGGCCCGCTAGTATTGAATAAATTATATTTTTCGATGCTAAATGAAATAAATTAATCACAAATTCCGCTTTGAAGTTTAAACTATGTAAATGCTTGTCATAAACAATCAGAGAAATGCAAAGTTTCGACACGTATGGCTCAATTTGCTGTGAATTTATATGTATTTTTCTAAAATATACATTTTCGAGATCATTTATTTAATATCTACTTAACGTTTGATTTATGTTTGGATACTCAACTGAGAGGTTCATTTAAAAATATTAAATGATGCTTACAAAGATTTAAAGATAAGAATTTGCACAATATCTTGATGCTAATAAATTTTATAAACTGCGAGGCGTATAATGCCAGACCAAAACTATCATATTATTTGAAAACATGTCGTTTAATTTTACGCAATTTATTTTTCATTAAAAAAGTTTTCTTTGATCTTCTATGATTATTTGTAACAAAAATACTACGAAGAATAAGACTAGTTTATATTTGGAGAATTCAATTAAGAGCTTAACGTTTTTGACGTCATTTATTACATGTTACATATTTCATCTGGGCGTCGTGTTAAAATGTCTCTATACTATAGAGTAGGTATAGAATATAGACGATGGAGCACTTACTTTAAATACGTTTACACATGCCTCTTTCTATCAGCGATCCTCAAATATTTTCGTCGGATTAACTAAATGTCATTTTTACGTTTTACCAAATACAGTAATAAATCTTGAATCGGTTCAATTTTTTTTAGATTAATCTTTCGAAATATATATACGTACTGAAATTAAAAATAAGCAAAAGGTTCTTGGAATTTAATTTAACTACACGCCGCCTTTGATAAATAGGTACAACATGAATTATTAATTTATTGCCTACTAGCGGTCCCGTCCGGTTTCACCCGAGTGTAAAAGAACGAATGGGGAAGGGAGGAACATGAGTACACACATTCATCTTAGTTTATCGAGATGAATGTTGTGTCCAAATTTCATGATGAAGTTACAGTTCAAAAGTTTTTGTCGATAAAAAACAGTATTTATACTTTTTTTAACTAATAATTTTTTTTAATTAATTAAATAAAATTAAAATAAATTTCAATGTAAGCCATAGAAGAAAGCAATGTAGAAAATAAAAAAAAAATAAAAATGTATTCGCTCAACGTAGGACTTGAACCCACGACCCTGATATTGACAGTCGTGTGCTCTACCGATTGAGCTAGCCGGCCAGCGTTGTATTCTGACAACACTAATATGAGTATATTTAGTTAGTGCATTTCACCTGAATAGAAGCTTATTTTTGAGTTACATTTTGCAACATTTTTCATTAATGCTCCGCTCCTAATGGTCGTAGCCTGATTTTATATTGTCTATAGCCTTCCTCGATAAATGGGCTATACAACAAAAATTTTTTTTTTCAATTTGAACCAGTAGTTCCTGAGATTAGCGCGTTCAAACAAACAAACAAACTCTTCAGCTTTATATATTAGTATAGATTTTCTGAAATAGGCACCACTCTTACCCATTACTGTCTACACTATAAATAAAATAAAATAGTTGGCAAAACCAAAAGTGCACATCCCGCAAGTTTTCCACTGTATGATAAAAAAATAACAATTAAAAAATATTTTTAATAAATTTAAAAAGATTTAAAAATTTCAAGAAATAAATAATTAAAAATTGAAAAAATATTTTTTTTAAGTTTGCAAAAATAAAAAAAATTAAGAACTATACATAATATAATATATAATTAATATCAAGTGGAATAAAATAAAACAAAATAAAAAGAAAAAAAAAAGAAAAAAATTAATGATCTCGTAAGGAATCGAACCCAGGACCTTGCCCTTGGGGATCCAACGGCATAACCATTACGCCACGCCGCCCTACTACGTGCAGTGGTGTTATCACGGTATAGAAGTGTAGCACTTGTTTTATGGATTACACTATATTTACACAGCAATTATTATATTGTTTTTTTAAACTATTAGCTGTCAAAAATAATAAAATAAAACTGTTTATAAAAATTAAACTACTGAACACATTTTAGTGAATTTAAATAGGGTTCTGGTCTGATAGTAAACAAAGTGAATAAAATATAACCCAAGGCAATCCGACCAAAATTGCGATCTGTAGAGTCGTGACGTACGTACGTACATACGTACAGACCAACCGACAACTGCTGTTTGTGATTTTCAATTACAATTTTAATAGTATTTATGAACTCGAATTGATTTAAAAATGGTTCTGTTTTATAGATTAGAATCTCCTCTTTTCAAAAAGCTTCAATTTGAATGGATTTCGTGTGAAATTAACTTAGATATAACTTCTTATATGAACGAAAGTCAGCTCTGACGCACAAAGCGATAATAAAGCACATACCGCTAGTTTAGCGGTATGTGCAATTATTAGCTGCAATTTTTTTACGGATTATGTTAGTAATACCTATACTAAGAGGAGGAATTGCGAAAAAGCCTCATTTACCTGGAAATATTACAGGGGAGAACACGTTGATAGGTTTAAAACGTTTAATACTGCTGATAAATATTTTCTGTGGCCTCCACCTGTTTGTAATTCACGTGAAAATTTATTACCGCCGTTTGGTGCCAGAGCTAGTGTATAAATGTAGTAGTTCATGTTGTGTACGCAATATTATAAGTGAGATACTAGAACCAACACGTCAAGGAAAAATGACAATCATCCTCATAGTTCGTCATCAGCCGAACAAAAAATACAATTTGAAAAAACAAGTGACGCGCGTGCGTGAAACTTTATTATTGTTACGATATCAATTTCAGAATGGAAACTTACCTAATAGTTGTTGACAAAAAAACAGTTTCCCTTTTTTTATTATTATTGAGAAATCAATTAATTATAAGAGTATACATAAAACGCGAGAATAAGAAATGCACCGACCACAAACAAAAGATTTGCACAAACAAAAGCTAGAAGTATGATTCTTTTGTGCGGCAAATACAAAACCGAACAAATGGAAAACGAATTGATTAATAGTTGTAATTACCGATCAGCTTTCTGCACTAATTAGATATCGCGTATAGTATAGGGGTTTCGGCCCCACCCTACAGCCTACGGGCATACGTGTAGCTCCGGGAGTCAGTCAGAGAATTTAGGGGTGGCCAAATGAGATTACCGACGGCCTGCAAATGGCACACACAACAGAATCTATAACTCCCTTTTCTATATTACATTTGATTGTGCATTTACTGATACGTGCGTACCAGTGACACGATGGGTTAGTGTTTCTTTTAAAGTAGATTAGTTCATTAGATGATTTACATTCATTAAAATTTATCACTCGCACAATCAATCTATTGTTTGTGTAATACTGTGTAAATGTATATAAATAAACTATAAATTGAACTGCATCGAAATAGCGGGAATATTCTCCACACAAAACTGAAGTATTAATGATAACACCAATTGGATGGGCACAGTCAACCTTGCTCATATAAAACTGGGCCTTTGCCGAGGAACGATGTGCAATGTCATCTCCGAGATTTATGCCCGTAGCATATATATTTTAGTTATAACTAACGTGACCATTAATTTTTTTCCTCAGAACGGGACACCCTTAAATTACTTTTGTTAGTTGAATTGACAATCAGCAGAGTATGAAGAGTTTGGTAGTGAGACTGAATCAGGATCCTGTCAAAACTGACTATAAGGAAAGAATTTGTGCAAGCGTTTTAAGTTATATATATACTTTTAGTAACTTTTTAAATCTACCGTTTTTGTCTTAATCTACTGCTTTATTTAGGTGCCGCTTTTTAAGATACTAGGTAACAAGTTGCTTAGTGCTACGTTTTTGTTCTGTCAAAGCGGGACATTTTTACGTGTTTTGGGGGATAGCGGGACACTTAGCTTAAAAGCGGGACGTATAGTCGCGTTAGTTATAACGAATTTTTATGAACCACAACATTTCATTTTGATAAAAACCAGCATGTTCTAGCCACAAAATAAGATTTCAAAATACGTAATTCATTTCCTCAGATTATTTGCAGCAATCGTTATGAAGTAATTCCGCTGTATTTAAAAAACCATATATTTCAAATTTACTATATGAATCATTGTCTATCTACTCAATGTGCGGTGAGTGAAGGCAAAAAAGCGTATCGAAAATATATCTGCGTCTCTTTCTTCGATGTAATTCACTGATTTCTCCGATGATAGGATTGGTTGATGTACTTGCATTCAATCTGAATAAAGTATCTCTGTTTCAAAAACTTTGTCTTTTTCTATAACGTTAACATGGGCGTACCCAGCTTTTGGCCCAGGAGGGAGCAAATTAGAAATTTCTTACTCCGGGTCCCCCGTGCTTGTTTTGCCCTCCTGGATACGCCAGTGCTTACGGCGTAAAAAAAGACAGAAGTATATGTTTGCACCCTAATCGTTCGATTGCGATATAGAATAGGTATATGTAAAAAACTAATGACAGCTTTATGAATTTGGATTATTAAAGTAGATATTCTTAATCCAGAGAGATCGATTGGCATAAACAATAGTTATAAAAAAACAGTTGTGTGGTTTTAAGAAACCACGACGCAAGTGAAACTTTTATTGGATTGTAGGCGTTGGATTGTAGACACTTATCCATCACGATTAATTATAAACAACAATATTCACATGAATACACGAATAAAAACATGTAAACACTGTACAGCACTTGCCCGCATGACAGACTGACTATGTGTTATACATACTACACGGTCAGCTGATGCTAACCATGGGCGCCGCCATATTGGCCTTGGCTGCTCTACCGAGCGCCTTTCACTTTACCCCTACTCCGCTGCCGCCTGTAATGCGACATGCAACAAACGGCCAGAAAAATTCGGGGCGATAGAATAAAAGTTTCATTTTAAAAACTGACTGAGGAAATCTAAATATCCCCATGTTACGAGTATATGTCAGATCGACAATAGTATTTTGGTGTGTGCCCACTGTAGAGGCGATGGTGCACAGAAAACTCATGTATATACACTGATACGTTAATTGTTATTGATTTTTGTAATGTAATAATAATGTTAACATACAGAGAGAGAACATGGGAGTGGGACTGTTCTGTGAGAGCCTGGTACTATTTATCACCATTATTACGTTATATAGACGGGAGTGCACCGTCCGACCAACGCATCACATAGCTTTATACTCGCCTGGACTTTGTTGTGTACAATATGTTCAGTCTGGAACTTCCCTTTATCCAACTTGAAGTATATTTTATTATTATTTTATAGCAAATCATTTTACATAACACAGAGACGAGCTACGTGAATGATGACTATTTCCTATAAAAAAAAAAACTGTTCTGTCAATAAAAGATTTCGCAACCTCTATAACTTAAATCTACTAGCCAGTTATCATCGTATCACATAAATTGACATTTTATGGCAAATTTCTCATTAATTAGATGGTATAGAGAATGTTTTGAGATTTTCGCTACATTGCAAGATAAAATAAATAAAACAATTAAGTTAAAAAAGATTTTCACTTTAATTATCAAAATATTACATATGTTTCGCTGTCACAGCAGCTTCATCAGATATACAGTATTATAGTTCACAAAAATAATCTATATAGGTCTAAATTAGGTAGATTTTATACACTAGGGGGGGGGAGGATGGTGGGGTGGGAAATCTCAACTCATAGAAAAAGAACAAAGGAAGAACATTATATTCATTAAAAATTAAACTTTAGGTTTAGTAAAGGTGATGTGGAGATGTCTTTTTGATCATTTAATAGAAGGGATGAATTTTTGCGTTTGTTAATTTCCAAAGCTTCCAATAGATTTAATTTTAAACCTTTCTGTTCTATGTGTAAAATATCAAAATTATTATTAAAAATATGTTTTTCTAACTTTAAATGATCGGCATAAGTAGAGTGTTTATTATTATTAGTAAATGAATCTTGGTGGTCTTTTATTCTTGTTTTAAATGCCCGACCCGTTTGGCCAATATAAGTTTTTGGTAAACTCCACTTTTATTATCTTTGATAGTTTTATCCTTATTGTTTTTGAGAATCTTTTTTAACTTAATTGTTTTATTTATTTTATTTTATAATGGATTTTCATCAAGTAAAGGCAGAAACTATTAGATACATTGCAAGGAATAGAATTTGGAGATTTTTCTGGAGAAAAAGAGCCATTCATAATATGTTGCATATAACCTGCGTACTGCAATGGCACGTTAACTAATTGGGCTGATTTTTATCAATTGCGAATATCGAACGTTTTTTTTTTCACAGTAATTTGATACAAATAACTGCCGGACCCTAGTTTTGTTGTTTTTCTGGTATATTATTCCACCGACTATTACTCAATATTATTGTTTTTAATTAATCAGTTACAAGAGAAAATTGGGAAGTAGTATTACATGTTCAGTTCAAAACCCAACTAGTATTAAACCATTGAGAGATGTGTGAGAAAGAGAGTTTGATGTAGGAGTATTAAAAGAAGATAACCTACATAATGGCAGAGGGATAATGGATTTATTTTATGAACATACGTGGTGACATTACCAGATGATTTTTATAACGATTTTTTTATGTAATTATATTTCACACAAAGTTTTGGTGTAGTTTTTGGCCGACTGTACATAAATTTACAACTCTTAAACTTCTCTCGTATCAGTAAAACTAAAGATATTATATAGTGTGTAAAAAAAATTATTTTTTTATGCCAGTTAAAAACGACTAGGCCGACTTACAAAAAAAAAGTGTACATTTAGAGCAATAAATATTTATTATTAATTATTATTATTACAGTGTAACCTCTTTATAACGTCCTTCGTTATAACGAAAAACTCCTTATAACGTAGAAAATTTTACAGTTTGGTTGGTTTACCTTAAAACCCATACATTAATACCCTCTTTGTAGCGTAACAACCATTCTCTATTACGATGAAATATGTTCATATTTAGGCGTATTTAACAGTGTAATTGTTTTTATACAACAAAATGAAGATGATAAAGATGACGAATTTTAACCATCATCAACTATTCAACAAGCACTTGATGCCGCTAAACTTATCGAAACATTCCTATTGTTTAATGAAGGTGATTCCACCACATCCCAAGAGTCAAGACATGCATTATACTTAATAAAATACAAAACAAATATTGGCACAGCAAAAACGCCAAGCAAAGTTAACAGACTACATGGAATAAATTAATTAGGTGAAATTTGGTTATTTTTCTTTCTTCCCTCCATATAACGAAAACTCTTTATAACGAAAAAAAAATGCTCGGTCCCTTGAGATTCGTTATAAAGAGGTTACACTGTAATTATTAAATGATTTAAAAATCTAGCGGAAAGGAATTTAAAAAAAAGATTATAATATAAAACGAAATTTTGAAATTGGATTTGTCAACGCGTAAAAGACAAATAGTTGTATGAAATATTACATATGGGTTAGAAACAATTTAATTCCCAAATGTAATTTTCCATTCTGGCTTGTTGCAAGTGTATAGCAAGCAAAAGTGCAATTATTGAAGAAAACCACTGTGCAGTATATTAGATAAGAATATCATCCCCATTTCTGAAACCCTCTTTCATCTGTATCGTGTACCCGTTACAGTAAAACCTCATTTTATCTCTTTGTATCCATCTACAACTGACTATTTGGAAAATATTTATCAAGCAAACATTCATTACATTCATATTATTTTATCTATATCAATCCGTTTTAAAATCGGTATTTGTTTTTTGACAAAGTAATTTTGCAGAAAAATATTTGAAATTTTGGTGGGGTTATATGTTTTCATATCATTTTAAAAAAGGAAATCTAGTACCTACTACCTGTATACAAACTATAATAGCTGATTGTATAAAAATTGTTTAATTTTAAAATAAAAAATCGGAAGTTTTATAAAGATCAGAAAAAAATTTAAATTTATGGATGATCAATATCCCATCCTTTACTGCGATTTTGTAGCACATTTTTTCTTGAATCGAGTGTAAATACTTAACGAAGACTGCACGAGAGTTCCACAAGAAACGCTACGCCGTAGAAAGACGACAGCGACAATTTATCAAGTAGGCTGGGTGCAGCAGTGACATTAACCTATCCATAGCCTTTCTCCTCCGCTTCGTTCCTTCACCGCCATCTACTTATATTTTCTACTTTTCAAATCGCCTTGTACTTTACTTACTTTCCAGTTTCCAGAACGTTTTTACCAAAATAATGCATTTTATGGACTCGTAAATAACACTGGAATTAGTTCTGTCATCTGTTAAATACTGACAGAACTTTATTTTATTTCTTAATTTTTTTTGCTTCTAAAATTTTGGAGTACAAAAAATAAAACACACTCTAGGTATTGTAAAACTTCACATAACATAACTAATCATAATTTAAAAAAATTGTGAACCATCGTGGGATGCCTGGTAGATGTGAAACATCTAAATTTATTTATATAGAAATCGTTTTATTTGAACGAAGTGAAAATAAAAAAATATATAACAACGCACACTGATTGTTTACCCACGCAAAACTACATAAACGAATACATGTAGACATTTTAAAGTCATTTTCCAAGTTATATTAATGACTATTCTAGTAACTAATAAATGTCAATTAGATATCGCCATCAACAAAAGCCATTTTATAATCCAACGCATACACACACACACACTAAGCGCTAACACATTTTCGACGTGTCATCTAACGAAATTTTAGTAACTAAATTAAGCGCCGAACGTCACGACATTTGCACATTTTTACTCCCACTCAAACGCACCAGTAGACGTTCACATCAAAAAGTGTTTGTATTTTTCGTTTAGCGTCTCCATTGTCTATTAGGTAAACATTATATGAAAAATTAGCTTCAGTGGTGTGTTTATCTTAAACTTAGGTCTGTTCCAAGCTGTCTGAGAACGGTAACAGAACCATCACAGTCTTGCTACTGTGCAAGACTGTCTTGCGCAGTAGCTCAAAAAATCGATATAAATAGTTTTGTTTTAGCTATAGCCCAAGATGGTGACGGTTTTGTTTCCGCTCTCTTACTGCGTGGAACGGGCCTGATATTAACACTTCAAAGCGAATACTTTTAATCAAGGCTTATTTTTTCTCTCTTTTGTGCTAACTGGCCGTTAAAATAAGAATAATTGCCAGATATGATAGTTTACGTTTTCTAATGATTTAAATCAGACTAAAACTGATGTGGGATCTCAGGCTGTAATTATTTTTTTTTTACCTTTTTGTTTTGGGGGTATGACACGTACATTGGGAAATATTGTTTCCCGAACTTCTGCCTGTTTGCACCAGCATTAGTTGTCAACGTGAAAATGGTTTTGATTAAATGTGACAGTTGGCAATCGATATTCAAACTTATGCTAGGTTTTTGGTTCGACTTTCAATGATTGAAGTACTTTTAATATGGTAATTCAGTGTATTAAAAGTCATACCAGAAACCCAGTGTTGGAGTATTGTGTACTTTTTATCGGTGTAGGTTACGGAAAGATCTTGTCAAAACCGACATTATGACTCAAGCAAAATTGCAGGTGAATGCATACTGCAAGATAGTATTTTAGTCTTATAAAGGCCCCCATACACCTCGTTCTTTTTTGGCAGTTTTAACCGCCGGGTAAAACTGTACGGTTAAACACGAACAACGGCCATCCCCATACACCTCGTTCTTTTATGGCAGTTTTAACCGCACGGGTAAAACTGTACGGTTAATTTAAACACGAACAACGGCCATATCCACACAGAGGCGTAGTTTCGTTAAGTTTTTCTGAAGTCGTGGTTTCATTAATACGATCTGCTTTGATGGAAAATACAATAATATTGATATTATTTTATGTTTAATAAACATTAATAAACAATATAATGCAAAAATAATTAATAAAATTGATTGATATTAGTCTAAATTAGAGTGTTTTATTTGACACCATTATTTTTTCCTCTAAATTAATCAATATGTTTATAGCAATTTTCATTTATTTTTGTCAAAATTGCTTAGCACTAAAACGGTTAAAATATAAATCAATACTCAAACTAATTACAATCATTTAATTAATATGACTTATTTGCTGTACGTCGCACCACTGAATAAACACGTCGATTCTTATCGGAAAGCGCCACACATTACGATTTAAAACGACAACCAGCAAACACGTCGTGTTTAAAATCAAGCTTCGGCAGATAAAAAAACTGCCGTGTTTCATCGACAGTTTTTGCCCATACACTTCGGTTTTGACCGACGTGTTTTATCGTGACGATGAAAACTGCCAAAAAAGAACGAGGTGTATGGGGGCCTTAACGGTTATAATCAGCGTTGCCAGACGTCCCGATTTTGGCGGGACGTCCCGATTTTTAAATTAAAATTAAATGTCCCGCGTGGGACAAGCTCAGTCCCGCTTTTCGGGGATAACTCGGGGATAACTTTAAAAGAAGTTAAATCTTCACAGAAATATCATGAATAAGTAGTTCTTATAAATAATTATTCTCTTATTGTAAGTTGCAATTTGTAACACTCACTCCACAGACTATTGTTTGAAACGCCATATTTTTCTAATGAATAAAACTTTTTTGATTTTGATTTCTGTTTTCTTTTTTTTTTTTATTCTGAAGACGAATAAGACAACTATTTAACGATAGGGTAAATCTGATTCAAAATATATTTTTATTAAAATACATTTTCTATGGCTATTTTTGCTATCTATTGTCACGTAAACGTAATTTTAATTCAAAAAAAAAGATAAATAGGTATTTGAAAACTTCTGATTATATACGTTTATTTACTATGTCTTGCTTTCGACGAAAGAATCCCGCTGTTTTCACTCAAAGAGTTCCAAAATCCCGACTAGGCAAAAAAAAAAAACTGGCAACGCTGGTTATAATAAACCTTTAAAAAGAAAAATTTGGTTAGGGTTTGAGACATTTGCCAGTTAAATATAAACACAGAAGAGAGTATCACTAACGTGTACTGTAGTGTATATGTTATAAGAAGAAGGATTTCATCAACGCCAGACCCCCCGTCTTGACAAGTCGTTAGCACCACACACACAGAAAGAGTCCTTGCACCCCGTGAACTGAGCCACCACCGGGAACGCTATAACATCTAACGCACACCGTCTTATAAGAATAGCTTTCTACCATAGAAAATATTATAGTCCTGTTTTATCTTCAAATAGAAAGTGCATCTCCTGGTGTTATTTAATCAATTTCGCACTGATCAATAATTATTCCAAAATATTTTTGAACTCGATGATCTCTAGGCTTAACATTTTGAGACCAGATATGCTATTTCCTCAAGTATAATGTGTAGATACCGACTGTAACGTTAAATTTCTGTTTTGACGTGATAACGTCTTATAAATTGATGAATCACCAATCTTACAAATTGATAAAACACCGGCTGCATGTACGAAAAAGTGTAACGTTCCTAACGTAACGTTCCTAACGTTCGTAACGCGTAACGTTCTGCCTGACCCTGTGCGTGCTTTTCTCGAAAACGGCCCTAACGATTTGGATGAAATTTACTGAAAAGGGATTTTGGGGGGCAAAAAATCGTCTTAGCTAGGTCTCATCTCTCGAAAAAATCGTTTTCTTACAAATTTTATCATTATAAAAATCAATTTTTTGACGTATGAAAATACTTAAATATTGTAAGTAGGTTTTGGAATTTTATATTATAAACAGTGAAACAATTGTTTTATAAATATTATGACAGCTAATCTTTGAGACTTAAAATAAATACGAAAGAAAGAAAGTTAAAAAAAAACAATTATATTATATGGTGAGTAATTAAAATAAATAAAATTAACCTAAATTTGAAGCGAAAGATGCAATATCATAGATTCGAATTATTATAATTATTATATAAATTTAGGTTATGTATTACGGAATACGTTATCACGTAAAACTATCGTCCGTAAACCGACTTTACAGACAAGCAATTTTTTTATATAACAAGACAGGTATCATTAATGGCTACAGAACCTAGGCTAAATTGCCATTGTTAAGGTAAAACGGTTCATTTTTATTTTTTCCCTGTTGTTTTAAAAAACTTTGACTACTTGATCATATTGATTCGTAAATACACTATTTCTTACACGACTTGAAAATTCTCAGGTGCTAATTAAATTAAATAACAAAATTAAGAGTTTGTTTTTAAATGATCCGGAAAAATATTCGGTTTTTAAACGAAAAATACACAATGTGTAGACTGAGAAAATATTAATTTGCTTTTTGGTTCAGTATAAATAAAATTATTTTTAATCGTTTCACTTTATCTGTTAGGTTCCTTCTCAATGAAAGAATCTCAGACGAGCGCATGTTGGTTTATTTGTTAATTTTTTGGCTTATTATTACTACCATTTCATTGTTGATACTAAAGATGGCATTATGGGTATGCTCTTCATACATAGTTGACTTTCTTCTATGTCATTTGGGTACGGTGTTGTGCGAGTAAGACGAGAGAGTATTATACTGACTGAAAGGAGGAGAACATCCCTATTTTCATTTCCTGGTACAATAGTTCATTAAAAAGGTGTTTCAATGGCTATTTGGTGAGCTATTAGGTGGCCTCGATATGAGTCCCAAGAGAGTCGTTGCGTCACTCTGTGCGCTACGAGCTATACGTATAAGGAGCTATATCTGGTGTGATGCGATGCTTTACTCTTAGCTCCTTACACACAAACACACACAGTGTACCTACTTCACTCGCAATACGGGTATACTTTATCCTAACTACATACATACGTGAAATTCACACATAGATGGATACGTCTTAATGTTTTGTGACTTTGATGCACCTCTCTCATACGATGGAAAAAGGTGCCATTAAAATGATGACAGTCATATAACAATATGTTATTCTATTTTAATTTATTACGTACTAAAATCTCATCATAAAACACATAGAAATGTGATTTTCATTGCTGAGGCCGTGAAAATCGTGCATTTGTTTCGCTACCTAACTTTATTTTGTATTAAATCGGATCATTCCTGTAATATAGATGTGGGGAAATGCTTATTTATTTCAAAATTAAATCCTATTCTGAAAATGTATTGAATATTGATTTTTATAAAAGAAAATGGTTGTCTGTAAAGTCGGTTTACGGACGATAGTTTTACGTGATAACGTATTCCGCTCGAAGGTCAGGCGGAACGTGACACATTTCGGAACGTGACACTTTTTCGTGCATGCAGCCGGTGTTTCATCAAATTATAAGACGTTATCACGTCAAAAAACAAACATGTTTGTGACAAATTAATTGTGTTAAAACGTTGAAAATAAAGAGTAAAAATGTAATTAGTTATATTATACAAGTATTTAAACCCCAACTGTTTTTTTTTTTTAATTTTGAAAATCGGTTACTACTTGTGCTAGTTAAATAAATTTGGAGTGCATAAAACGATATTATTTATTTACATTAACTGTAATGAACCCAATATTATGCTTCCAAAATATTAGCTTTAAAAATCAATACAAAAAAATCCCAGCTAGGTATCTGGGGAACTGTTAGTGCAATTAATTAATGCCAATAGCTTATTGATGAGATCAAAATTTGATAATCTATACCCCAAATCTGTAAAAAATTGGGAATGTTCCATTAAAAAGGGTGATGATGTCATTACGAAAAGGAGTGGAGTTAAAAAAAAATGATGACTAAAAAAGACGCGCTGAACAAATTAAATTAACATTTCCAAAAAAATTTGACCGTAGATGGTTTTGATTTTACCATTCCAATCTACAAGTGGGAAACGGTACTAGTTTAGATCAAAATTCACTTTTCAAAATTTTTCAAAATATATTTTCGTTTTGATGTTCTACGAATCCAAAAAAACATATTTTTGGAAAAACTGTGCGTCTGTTTGTCTTTGAGCACGATAAAGGTCGAACGGATGAGCGGATTAAAACCAAAACTTTTGTTTTGTTACCTATTCTGTCAGAAATAAACTAGTTAAGCATGCTTTGATTAACTTTTGCATGACGTGTAAAATATTATGTAGGTAACCATGGCAACGAATATCAAATATCATATTGAATACTAGCCAATTACCCGCGTCGCCTTACGCGATATCAGAAATTTGATTTTCTTTATTATATACTAATATCAAATGTCAACATTTTGTAGTGGAAATGGTTTCGTAGCCGAATTGGCTAGAATTTTTTTTTAAGAATTGTACACACTACATGGTTTATTTTTTCGTTAGCTGAGGTGTTTGTACATTGTTTGTCAGCAAAACAAAACATTTAGTTAATATTCATTATATTGTTGGAACCTGTCTGTCTGAATAATCGTTGCACTGTTTAATAATATTTATATTAATAGTAAGGACAAGTAACGTGCAGTGCGCAATTTTAATTTAGCAATTATTCCAACCACATCTTGCATGTACTGTGCGCTATATCCTTCATGGGAAGCACTGTGTAGGTACATGGCATATATTATGAATAAAGGCATCTTCATATTGTAACTGACATATTACAGACACACATTATAATATTACACATACATGCATACATCACAGGTGTGTTTAACTTAAAGTTTCGTACAGAATAATTGTCTAAGCTCTTGTGGGTGGGTGGTATAGAGAGGTATCCAAAATAGAATGTATTAAGTATTTTCCAAAGTCTATAACATTAATGGATTCATTTTGTTGTGTTACAATATTGCATTTTAGTTTATTGACTCAAATATTCAAACTTACATTAATAATTAGATAATAAAAGTTTTTGACGTGATAACGTCTTATAAATTGATGAATCACGTCAATATAAAAAGATGAAACACCGGCTGCATGCACGAAAAAGTGTAACGTTCCGCCTGACCCTGTGCGTGATTATTAAATATGATATTCGAGCGGAATACGTTATCACGTAAAACTATCGTCCGTAAACCGACTTTACAGACAACCAAAATTGGTGAAAAATTTCATTGGTATACTTTATTCTGATTATTATATTAATTGAATACGGCACTGGCTAGTCTTGTCTCCGCCTAACTCCAGGGTAGGGATTCAAGGTGATAAACTGATAAACTGAGTTTGACGAAAATAATATCAAGAAAAATGTTATTCGGAATAATATTAATGATGTCCTTTTTGATAATGAACATCAGTTTGGCCATACCTAGAGTTCCCTCGACGAACAATTTAATAAGATGAGTATACATTGTACAGGTATGATAGACAGAGATAGACGCAGCATAGACTAATCTACAAGCGAAAGCTCTTGTGCCTCGCAGCACTTTCATACATACCAACGTAATAATATTACGTATACGTCGAGACACGGCTGAATGTATTTCACATACATAGTATGAATATAAAGTACAGGGTCGTCATAAATGGCGGATTTATAAAATTGGTCCTAATTTTTACTTTTGCACAGAACCTAAAAGAATCTATGCCTGTCGCTTGATTTAAGCCCCCGTTGACTTAGGAAGCTGTTTCGCACATTTATGGAACACGAGAAAAAAACCTACTAGAACCGGATTTTCGATTTTATCTCCGGGGACAGAAATAGAGGAGAATTTTCAAGAAAATCATGTTATTTCCATATGAAGGCTCCCGTTAACCCAGGAAATTTACAGTATAGAACGAAGGGACAGAACCTATAACACAGCCGAATTTAAGATTTTCTTCCTAGTGGAAGTAACAGGAGGGGGATCTTCTAAAAACATGTTAATTTCTATATTATATGTAAAAGAAATATGTTCTTTTGAATTCTTGAATTTTGATCTTGCGCCTGGCGTAGACAAGTTTAACCACTAGAAGAATAACAGAAGGTTTACCGAATTATTATTAATGATTATAAAAGGACAAACTATTTTTAGACTTGGAAATTTTGCACTCTTCCAGTTATATTAACGGAATACTAAAAATCTCATTATATTAGACAAAGGTTATGGATTCTTATATTTTTGTGAATGCAATAATTAATTTATAACAGCGACAAGTAGGCCAACTTCTGATTGATATAATCATTCATTTTTATTCTATCTGAAAAAAACTGAAAAGTCGTAGCTTAACAATTGAACCCGGTATATTTTGATCCAAAGTTAAAAATTGTTACTGACATTTACGGTTTTAATAAATAAATAATCATTATAAGAATAGTTGATTTTTATTATTTCACGCACAGATGAAAGCACTGTTAAAAATGTATAAATTAGTAACAGTCTTTAATAATGATGTTTGGTCCTGTCCCGACACATACATGTTCATGGAAGCTTGCATGTATACTTATTATTGTGTATGTACAGTGTAACATGTACATATAGAAACAGTAATTATATCTCAGTACAATTAACTATTACGGATTATATCTTAAGTTGCCATTTAGCTAATTGCTTATAGTGTTTGCTTGTTTATATTCTCTGTTGTGTATTCCACTACGCTGTGGTCCGCGGGCACAACACACTATGCAGTCCAATTGTGTAATTATTCACAAAATTAATAAGTTGTGAAAATGTTATTGTTAAAATATATTCTGTAGATAGTCAAGATCATTGAATCTATTTCGCAAGGTAATACAGATCGATTAGTTCATTGTTCAATAGGTGAAACTTACTTTTTAAGTGATGAAATCATGCTGAGAAAATATCTGTAAATATAGTTTGAAGCTGCGTATTTATAAACGTAATTTATTAAAAAAGTCACATTCATTAAGGACCAACGCATACAAGCTATTGCTCCCGATTGCGCGATTATGTCGCTTGTAGATCAGCAGATGCAGCTACTAAAATCGTAAGGTCGCACACTATTCGCTGAAATATGTATTTCAGCAAATAGTATGCGGCCTTACGACACTTCACTGAAGTAACACGAACGTGCGATTGTCGAAGAGTCACAATTAGTTGCGTTTTTGTTAAAAAACAGGAGCAAATGTGAGCTGACCCTAATAACATTATTGTAGTCGAGAACTGATTTAACTATCGTTTTTTTCTTTTAGTTTCAAAACAGTAGGTACTCTAGTTTTCTTTAATTTTTTACTGTTATTGAGGCTTTGTACGAAAACGAGATTTTTTCGTTTAGACGGATACCTGTCTAAACAATATCGATACTACAACTTTCACGTTAATAGAGTCTAAAAAAGTATAAGAAAAAAAAATTGGTTGTCTGTAAAGTCGGTTTACGGACGATAGTTTTACGTGATAACGTATTCCGTAATACATAACCTAAACCTCCCAAAATTTGGTTTCAATCCGCTTATCCTTGGTGTCGGAATGATAAGAAATGTCAAAAGTGACGTTTGCAACTTACAAAGTATTATGTTCTACTAATAATTAGTTATTCCAATAGTTAACTTAGAAGGCTTTGCATTTCACAAAATACTAATGTCAAAAAATAAACATTAGAAATGCAGCCGTTTTCATGTTAAGACAAGACATACGTTATTTTCTAATTTCCATGTACGGCAAACAAAGACGACCGACCGCGTCGCGCGCGCGCCATGCAATAGACAACAATGCATTTATACAGCTATTTTTCTATATAAATTTGTATAAAATATTTTTCTATATAAATTTGTATAAAAAAACTGTTTAGGCAAATTCTGTTATACGAAATCTATGTAAAATGTTCTCCTCTTTCGTTTAAGACTGGTTTCAAACCGATCTGATTTAAATTGAGCGAGAAATTAGCAAAAAGCACGCACAGGGTCAGGCGGAACGTTACGCGTTATGCGTTACGCGTTACGAACGTTAGGAACGTTACGTTACACTTTTTCGTACATGCAGCCGGTGTTTTATCAATTTATAATATTGGTGATTCATCAATTTATAAGACGTTATCACGTCAAAAAATTTAGTAGACCACAAAATAAAATTATGCTTTTTTATAAGCATGTAATTATTCAAGTCAATCTACATCAAAATTCAGAATTATAGCAAGGATAAGTAGGTATCAACTTTTTAAAAATGGTGTCTTCTGTAAAATTCAACCCCAGCCGTAAATACAAATTCGTTGTGGTAATTTTAAATCTTATGACGTCATTTCAAATAATATTGTATTGGCTATATGAACGACTTCTCCACGTTCCCGGCATAGTATATAATTACTGTCCATTTACAGACACCTTAATGTCACCTTAGGGATTCTGTCGGGAAAGAGGGGAATATTAACGGGAAGAGCAAAACGTGTAGACTGGAGGTGTTCTTGACGCTAGAATGAGACAGAATTATATACATATATATAATGACTCTGAAGGGTAATCTTCTATATTTAGAGATGGTGTATTAAAATGTTAGTATAGGTGCAGTGGTAGCAATGCACTCGTCTTATTTTAGTAAAAAAAAGAGGTTTTCAATTCGAAATGTAAATATTTATATATGTGAATGATCCGATATAATTTTCTTTTAAATCGGTGTAATTTAACCGACTGCAAAAAGGAAGGTGCTTTTATATATTACATATTTGTTAACCCATTCTGATGATTCTTTTTTTTATTTAATAGGGCATGTCTTCAGTGTCATTCCACAAACATTTTACTTAAATCGGTTCAGTAGTTTTTGAAGTGAAAACTTCTTTAGCGGCGTTGTACACTTTTTTTGTAATGGGTAAAAAATGTTAAACTCGCGTCAGGGTCACGTGTCCTGATCGAAAATGCGTAAGACGAAAACTTTTATTTATACAACGTTAGACATCTAGCGTTGAAATACCGTACATAAAAATGCAATCTATGATACAAATCATTTTGATCGAAAATTCGTAAGACGTTAATATTGAAGTTTTCACTTCTGCCGGAGTGCAAAGGGTTTTTTTTAGTATACAAATCTTAAGGAAGACGGCGGCTAATGTAACGACCCGAACAGGGTTAAATAAAATCTTTATCAGCAATAGTAATAAGTTATAAAACAAAGTAATGCTTAGTGATACAAAAAAGAAGCGGACGCATAAATAAGTAAGAGGACCGGCTAAGGCAGTAGGCTGATAGCATCCATTTGAGAAACATCACGCCTGCTCAGAAAAAGAATAGAAGTGCACAATATTTTTTGTTAATACTTTAAAAGTTTATTATGTGCTACTCTTTCTTAAATACATTAATAAATACTATATTACGTGTTTGTTGAATTTTATATTGACTTTATTTTATTTTGTACCCGTCAACACATTATTAAAGTCTTGGTGGTGTTGCACTAATAACGTGTCAAGTACTTATCGTAAAACTGCTAAAAAGTAAAAATAAAAAAAACTGACAAAAGTTTAACTTCCTTTTAAAAAAGCCACTAAAAAGCGTAAAATAATAATGTGTGATCGAAACAAAACACAAAAAGTCATAGTAATAGTGCTGGCATCAAAACTGTATTGTACCCGATCGATTATATACTGGTCAAAAGTTTCGAGCTTTTGAATCATAATAATTCCACTAGAATGGGTAAAAATATTTACTTTAAAGAATTGAATTACTAGTAGTTTTGTTGTACTATGATACCGGTTATATAATATCACGAATGGAATAGAAAGGCATCTAGCTGGAAGGATTTGATTCATTTGAATGTATAGGGTTGAATTTCATCTATATCTATACATGCACACTGTGTGTACGTTTCAGGGAAACAAAGGATTTGATTGTAATTAGGGTTATGTTTTTGGTTTTACTCCTGTGTGCATTGCAACCCTTGCACAGTAGTGCAGAGCATGAAGGACGCGCATGAAATGAGATTTTTGCCAATGAATTATTAACTTTTATAATATGCGAATGTTTCATTCAGTGCACTGCCGGTGCAATTAAAATAGAGGGGGGACACGTATAACATTCAATAGGTACAACGGGGGTGTAAATTGGTGTTGTAATAACATTAATATTTTAATATTGCATCTGGTTAAACGTTGCTAGTGATTTAAGATTTATTATTATTATTGCTAATGATTTATTTCTGTTCACTTAGGAGCAATTATTATTTATTAACTTTGTATTCTATTGTATATTTTATTTTTTTATGTGTATGATGAAAAAAGATGTCCCTTTTCGTAGTGAATCCAGTCAACGTTTTTATCTTTTTGACGTGATAACGTCTTATAAATTTATGAATCACCAATCTTATAAATTGATAAAACACCGGCTGCATGCACGAAAAAGTGTAACGGTCGTAACGTTCGTAACGCGTAACGCGTAACGTTCCGCCTGACCCTGTGCGTGCTTTTTGCTAATTTCTCGCTCAATTTAAATCAGATCGGTTTGAAACCAGTCTTAAACGAAAGAGGAGAACATTTTACATAGATTTCGTATAACAGAATTTGCCTAAACAGTTTTTTTATACAAATTTATATAGAAAAATAGCTGTATAAATGCAATGTTGTCTAATGCATGGCGCGACGCGGTCGGTCGTCTTTGTTTGCCGTACATGGAAATTAGAAGATAACGTATGTCTTGTCTTAACATGAAAACGGCTGCATTTCTAATGTTTAATTCAATTTTTTGACATTAGTATTTTGTGAAATGCAACGCCTTCTAAGTTAACTATTGGAATAACCAATTATTATTAGAACATAATACTTTGACAGTTGCAAACGTCACTTTTGACATTTCTTATCATTCCGACACCAAGGATAAGCGGATTGAAACCAAATTTTGGGAGGTTTAGGTTATGTAGTATTACGGAATACGTTATCACGTAAAACTATCGTCCGTAAACCGACTTTACAGACAACCAATTTTTTTTCATAGTAGAGAAAAGTGAACTTTAGAATAAAGAATATAAAGTTTCGACATATATTTCACAATATATATTTTTTTCTTAGGAGTGCATTTCAACATTTTTCGTCCGTTGATGTCTGTCAAAACATAGATCACATTCCGATCAAATAAAATATAATACAGTAGTATTTTTGTCCGCTAGATTGGTAGACACATCCATTTAATTGAAAAGTAAACGAAAATAAATATCTACGATGGAGATCCATTTCACTACAGCAAACAAAATAAATTTGATATCTGGGCAATATAGACACATGTAAAAGTGGGTTATTTTGATGTAAAGATAAATAAAAAAGAGTAAAAGTCAGAGAGAACGAACGGAGGATTCACTGCGATGTGTGGTTTACGCTCCAGTCCAAAATTAGGAACAGCGAAAAACTTAAAATACTGATATGCTGACAGCTATATATTTATAATTAGAGCCAAAAAACTTGGAGACAACATAATAATGTTCATAGGATTATTATCTCCATCATTTCTCTTTATAGAGCATTTGCATTACACTATACGCACTTGATATCCAAGGCTCTATTATGATATTTTTCTAAATTGTGTATAAAATTATTAAAAATGCTTGTTATATTAATTTTGAAAAAAAAAAGTTTCATACAATGAAATACAAAATAAGTAATTATATTTAATATTTACCATTAGCAGTCGTAGGTGTTCCAAGAGAATATTAACTAATAGTTACCGGGATCTCTATATATCCCTATATATTTAAATTTTTTGACGTGACAACGTCTTATAAATTGATGAAAACACCAGCTGCACGCATGAAAAAGTGTAACGCCGTAACGTTCCGCCTGACCCTGTGCGTGCAAGTGAGAGCGCAGTATAAGCGATAGAGAAGCACGATCGGCGTCGACTTGTACGCATTTCACTCTTCTCGCGTGACGTCAGAGAGTAGTGTGCGTTCAACATTTTTTTCGGCTGTTCTAGCGAAAGCTACATCTGACAGATGGCCTTTGTTTTATAAACCGTGGAAATTAAGACTTAAAATCAAGATATCTAATAACAATGTCGTAAATTATCGAATTTTTAAAGCAATTTTTCAGATAATACATCGTTATTTGTTCGTTTTTGCACGGATATTTTTTGTGTCATATAATTATTACCGATTCATACAAGCCAAAGTATAACTGAACGCACGATAATGGATCTGCATTTCATAACAGCAGATAAATTATACGGTTTGATAATATATATACATTTTTAAATGTCTTTTATAATTGCTTAAAAATATGTATTTTGCTTTGGTTGATCAAATTATTAGTCGGTAAAAATATAGTTTGACAGCTACTAAAATTTAGGTTATGTATTATTAAATATGATATTCGAGCGGAATACGTTATCACGTAAAACTATCGTCCGTAAACCGGCTTTACAGACAACCAATTTTTTTTTTAAAGTTTGAGGTTATAATGATCATCAGCAGTCATGTTTCATTTTACATACATATATGTAGATTTGCGGTGTCTCCTTTTGGAAACGTAGTGTGTTCGACTGAGACTCGCGGACGCTAGACAAGCAAAGAATCGGGAATCAGAGAAGGGGGCGGCGGGTTTTATATGTCGGAGAGTATAATATAAACTAACTCGCAGACTGAAAGGAGCATCAATGTCGAAAAGCAGCAGTCCGGAATCCATTAACGACCATCCGCCAGTGTCTATAGGCAGTCATTCTAGCCTGTTTACGAGCCAGGAGAGGCCGATTACTGTATCCTGTGACCGGACGACGCTCACTCTACACGCATATACCATACCCAATGAGTCCTACTTGCTTGCTTCTGTTTATTCACTGCAATGCACTGTGTCCTTTGCCAAAACAAAAAATCTTTCCTTAAATACAGGCTGTCCGATAAACGCTACAATTTCTGTACAATCGTCACTATAATATTATATCAAAATATCTAAGAATCAATTTTCTCTGTCATGCACTCATCTTACCAGAAAGAACAAACTTGTAATTTTATTTTAATCTGGAATTTGTCTTCCAAATTTTCAGTTTATTTTTGCTTTTTATGAACTGAAAATTCGACTCATATATTTTTTTGCCAGTATTCGAATACTAACAAGTAACAAGTAAACAATATACTTATAGTAACGCCACATAAACAATAGCTTTCCAACTAGGGGTGTTGCAGACCTCTTCACCCTCATCCGCACTGCGAAGCATTCGTATCGTTTTTGATATCTGCATCCGCAAATACAATTTGTGACAAGATTATCGGGGGCAGGCCCGGCATTTGACATGTGCTCGATTTCTTCCTTTACTTGGCCAATAGAGATTATATTATGAACCTTTGGGAAATCGCCTTAATCCAGAAAAGGCTACAAATATACAATTTTTGACTAATTTTCTGAAAATTAGTCGTAAATTGTATTTATTGAAGAATATAATCAGACCAAAGATTTGTATTTTTATCGATAATGTTAATAGCTCTGTTCCAATATTTGTGCGAACGGTAATATTATCATCAGTAGCTAAAACAAAACTGTATTCATTTTTGAGCTACTGCGCAAGACTGTGGCGATAATATTATCGTTCGCAGAGAGGCTGGAACAGAGCTATTGTTTTAACTCAATTTTTCGAAGTGCATATTGCAAAGATATGATTTCTGCTTTTGTTCGTAGCAAATTGTTCATCAGCATTACAATAACAATAGTATTGCAATTCGATATATTATATAGTCTACTTTTGTCTATCTATATAATATTTAATTGTTCCACTCGCTCGGTTATTCAGCTATGTTATGTTTGCAGTCCCCCGAATGTTGAGCATGCATTTGTGTGTACGTACACAGCCGGTCGGCATGTCTTCAGCACACAACCACTTCACTCTAGTGACCATTGTTGTGGTTCTACGGCTTCCTTGATAGCGAGCAAAATCACTAATTTATATCCTATCCTTTCACATGTGTATGTATATTGTATATATAGATATCCACTATAACATTTATTCAGTGTCATACGTTCACGAAAACATTAGGTATTTTCAAAAATAAATACTAAGATAAGACAAAAAAAATAACTCTAATCATAATGACAAACATAAAGTGCATTAAAACTTAAATTATGCTTTTACCATTCATAAGTGGAGAGTGGTAATAATTTAAGACAAAATTTACTTTTCCGAACTTTTTTGACGTGATAACGTCTTATAAATTGATGAATCACCAATCTTATAAATTGATAAAACACCGGCTGCATGCACGAAAAAGTGTAACGTTCGTAACGTTCCGCCTGACCCTGTGCGTGCTTTTCTCGAAAACGGTCCTAACGATTTGGATGAAATTTACTGAAAAGGGATTTTGGGGGGCAAAAAATCGTTTTAGCTAGGTCTCATTTCTCGAAAAAATCGTTTTCTTACAAATTTTATCATTATAAAAATCAATTTTTTGACGTATGAAAATACCTAAATATTGTCAGTAGGTTTTGGAATTTTATATAAACAGTGAAACAATTGTTTTATAAATAGTATGACAGTTAATCTTTGAGACTTAAATAAATACGAAAGAAAGAAAGTTAATAAAAAAAATTATTTTTATAGGTGGTGAGTAATTTAATAAATAAAATTAACCTAAATTTGAAGCGAAAGATGCAATATCATAGATTCGAATTATTATAATTATTATATAAATTTAGGTTATGTATTACGGAATACGTTATCACGTAAAACTATCGTCCGTAAACCGACTTTACAGACAACCAATTTTTTAGTTTTGAAGCCTTCTAAATCCAAAAACATATTTTTGGAAAAATTTTCTGTGTCTGTATATACAGGTCAAACGGATGAGCGACTTGAAACCAAATTTTCGGGAGGATATACAAATATATAAAGCTCTATTGTTTTTGGAGGAAATCAGCACATGCGCAGAAGAGATATGATGAAACGTTGTTTTTTATATATTAATAGTATACTTTTCATAATGGTTATTTGTTTGTAATTTCAAAACACAATTGTATGGCGGTTCACGTAAAAACATCTGTCTGTAAAATATTATCAGAATTGATAGAAAGATGGCGTAGTTATGACTCAAACACAGACGGACAAGACGAAAATATTAGAATTTTATGAAGATAAACTATAAAATATGCAAAAGAATTGGTGAATTGCAGAAACATATAAAACTTGTGTGTTCAAAAATTATTTAAAAAATATTTTTTTTCGCAACATTTGTGTATACTTTGATACTTGAGCACTGTTGGTATACCTAGGTACAAACTCTGCACAAAATGCCATATATTTCCAAAACGACTTATGTTATTGTCATCGAAATTCGGTGCTGCAGAGACTAATATAAAAAAATCGGTCCACAAAGTGCATTTTTGCAGAAGTTATTGGACACGAAAGAAAATTATACAAACAAAATACAGACAGACACACACGCCAAAATCATTTTTCTGTGCATTTTGAGTCTAGGGCAATCTGACCTTATCTTGGACATATTTTTCTACTTTCCCACCATTTATTTGTTTCTTTGCGCAGCAGGAAACTAGACAAAAACTGAGATGTTAGTCTTTGAAAATTAACCATATATTTTATCTATAAAAACGTTCTTATAGAGAAATCAAGTGACGCCTATGCTATTCTGTTTATATGCGTACGGCTAGATGTTTGTTAGCATTGGCTTGTAATATAAGTTTGAAAACAAGTTAGCAAGGGCAGCATATTGTCATGATTGGCCATTTTATTGGTTTATACTTTATAAATAGTGAGCGGCTGTTTATATTGTTTTAAACAACATGATTTCTGTTCATTATTTTCATCTGCACATAATGAAAGTCAAAATATCAAAATATGATTTGTCTATATTCCTTTGATATTTAAACTTGTATTATTAAGAACAACTTTTTCCAATACATTTTAAAACAAATTTTCCAGTTAATAAGTTCCCAGTTTTCCAGTCGTAATACAATTTATAGGAACGCTTGTCGAACGAATATAAAACTTCGAGAAAAAATATAAGAAGTAAGAATTTTCTGAAGAAGAAGTTATCTAACACACTACCGGATGCTGTGAGGGTTGCCCGTCAACCTGCAGCCTTGCAAAACATGCACTCTCCATAGCTTGGAGTCCGGACTCTAATTTGCCGGAATGTTTTTCACAAGCATCCTGCGGAAAACTTTTAACACAGCAGGAATCTTCGATTCATTCACTGAATCACAATAAGCACAGGGCTTTTTTAAAATTTCTTTTTTATTTAAGACTTTTTAATATTTCTGTCTATATTTGATATTTATATTTGTAGTTTCTTATTATACAAATTCAATCAGCAGGATCGTAAACAGAAAAAAATATTTTAAAAACTTTAAATATAATTGTTTTTGGAAATGTTGAAGAAAAATCATGATTTAGTTTGAGAGAATTTTTAATCGTAGTTCTTTTCATTTATCACTAAAGGTTCGTCTATATATTACGTCACACAAAGTTAGTGGTTTTTTGTCCCCCCTTCTCCATGTCACACTTTGTCACATTTTGAATGCTTCTCCCCCATGTGACGTCACATTGTAATGCCACAGTAGCCTACCCCCCGTCACATGTCTCATTTTGTCACTTGTTTGTCTCCCCTCCTCCAACGCGTAACGTAATATACGAACGACCCCTAATTTGACCATATTAGACCAGTTAAAAAAATAAAATAAGAAATTTAATGAAAATGTACACAGGATGAAACAAAAGGGTATTATTATTGAAAGGCTAATTCATACGATAACTTTTTCTATATCACCGTGTCTTTTCTAGATCAAACAGTGTAAATGTTAATTTTTTATTGTATGAATATTGTATTTGTATAGACATATTGTTACAAGAGCATATTAAAATGAAACATGTTAATTTACTTACTCTGATTCAAAATTAACATTAGGTAGGTAAAAAATTTCCCTTAAAAATTTAATTGACACAACGGATGCAAAACGAAAACAAGAAAAATAAGTGTAAGCAGAGATATTTCCTCGACTGAAATGGTATAAAGATTTAAATTATTTACAGTATACCAAAAAAGACAATTAAAATTTCCTAACCTTAATTATAAAAACTCTCGCAACTCTTATTGCCAAGCGCATTACGAAGCCCGGTTAGAGAACACAGAACAGCCCCACGGTCGGTAATGTTGTAAACTTTTCTATATTCGCTGTTGGTGTAATCATTTCGTATAGAGGATCCCTATGGACCTTCTCTGGTATGAGAGACGAGATAGCATTTTCTTTTCAGTTGCAGTAAACACAGTAGCGTCGCTAATTGAATTATATTTTAAACACTGAATAAAACATTAGAGCACGTTTCCTTTTTCAAAGTTAAAAAAACGACGCATATCATACAACCTCACGCTAAAAATTTAAATAGAAACATTTCCAATAAATAAGTGTATTTCCTAAAAAAAGTTTCTGTAACAAATTTTAAAATGAAAGAAAATATATATCTTTATTTATTTTAGCGTGAAGACCTGCAAAAAAAATTGTGTTTGCTCCATATATTAATAGATTGTGGAAACGTAGTCAACTCACACAGTTTCCACGAATTCGGTATTTATGATTTACTAATAAATAGAAATACCGAAAAACAGGTTTATTCAGACAATTTGACTGTGATTTAACATTTTTTTGATGCGCTGCTATGAAACTAAAGTTAAATGAAGACACTGTAAAAATATACACTGTCTTCAGTAAGTTTGGCAATTACACAATAGCACTAAACTAAATTTACCGTACTTCATACTGCATTATTGTCGAATCATCAATAATTATAATAAACTAGCGACCTCGCCCGACTTCATCCGAATTTGTAGATTGCCTCCGTTTTTTCGTCGACTTTTTTGGTCTCGACGAAAAGCGCTTTTAACGCGATCTTTATCCATCCTGAAGGTCCATTCTAAACACTGGTGAAATAAATTTTGAACTTGGATGAGCAGTTTTTTCCCGAGATTACCTCCTTTATTCAAACCTACAAACTTAAACTCTTTATAAATAACTTCATTAAAGTATCTATTTAATGTGATTGGTTATTTGATGTTTATACAATAGAATCAGTAGGTCTGTTAGAACACAGACCCACGTAACAATGACAGTTAGTGGCTTTGTATTAAATTTTAAATTTTATAGACTGCCATCATTTCCGACTCCTCGTAAAACATTCAAGGATGCCTAAATAAGTAACCAGAATGTATAATTGAAGAGTGTGATATTATAACCGACGCTTTACATTTAGTGTATTTATTTACACTGCTCAGTGCAGTTGGTCCGGAGCGAGAAAATGCGAGGGAAGAATAAATAAAGAGAGACGGTTGAAGCAACGGCAGAACAACGCGGCATTCATAATAAATGATCGCGAAGCTTTACAATTAGCAAGGCGGCGTAATTAGCGTAAATTGTTTCTGCTCGCGCATCTGGGAACACACCGACCGGCGGCCATTCCCCTCTTCTTCATCGTGTATACCTACTCTACTCCTACATACATATATATAGGTACTACCTATACTAGTACTACGATACTACACAACGTATGTATTACATATTATACATATAAATACCTACACATCACCTCCCCTTGCTTGTTACATGCATATTATAAACCACCCCGATGCCTATAATATCCTTCATTCTATATGCAAACACTACTGTACAAAAAACAACGTTTTTTTGCATCGCTATCTATTGTTTCATAGACACTGTACACAAAGCGTAGAAATTATTTCTAGCTTTTTTTAATACTTAACATCGCAATATTTTTTAAATAGTTTTTTTCTTGAAGAGTCCGTAACTTAAGCTCAGTTTACATCCGTCTTTAAGTGTAATGTAAGACCTACTTTACTGACGTATTATTTTTTTATTGGTCGATTACTTTCAAAATTTCAGTCAAGATTTTGTGGTTAGTAACGGCATCGTTACAAGTTGATGCTTTTTTTTATTATAAAAAATGGTTGTCTGTAAAGTTGGTTTACGGACGATAGTTTTACGTGATAACGTATTCCGCTCGAATATCATGTTTAGGGTCAGGCGGAACGTTACACTTTTTCGTGCGTGCAGCTGGTGTTTCATCAATTTATAAGACGTTATCACGTCAAAAACAGAATATCAAATTCGTTTAACAATGTTTTATATATTTTATGTATATAAATCCATATCATAAACACACAACACACAAATCATTCCTCAGAAATATTGACATGCTTCAGTAACTTTAAATATTTTTGGGGGGCATTGATACTTGTCTTGGCCCTTGGGCAACATGCGGCCCACGGGCCGCGGATTGAAAGTCCTTGGTCTATAACGGCAAAAATTGTACCTTTCTGCTGTCAAGTGTCTGTTACCTAAGTTTTGCCAATTTTGCAGAATGAATAAAAAACATAGACCTTAAATATATACGAGTTAAAAAATGGTGCACTTTTAAAATGCAAGTATTACAGGCAACGCAGGTAATGTATTATACCCATCCAAGTAGAGTAATATGAAAGCATATAAACTGTTAGAAGCAATAAGTGAGAACAAAATAACGGAAATAAAAGAGTATATCAAGTTAGCATACACGTTATAATACAATATACAGAAGGTAGGTATAGGAGGTATCTTCATACAATAAAATCATCCGAATGGGTAAGCTAATTCGTAACACAGTTTGAAACGACGTCGTGACGCTTCCTGCGACGGATGATGACGACACAGGAGGACGCCCGTACTAGACGTCCTCTGTATTATACAAAAGCACTGATGGTACGCCTGATAAAACCATTGATTGTGTATAATGTAGACTTGCGGAGATTTTTTCACTAGAACAATGTTTTATACATAAGCATTGAAATTTTAATATGTTGTTTTTGCAAATGTCTAGCAGTTTGATTACAACGAATGCCAAATTTTTCATGTAAAAAAAATGTATATATTTGCGTATTTATTTTTTTTATATAAAAGATGATAATAATAATCAAATCTTTGATTAATGTCTGATTAGAACTCTTCAATAAATAAAATTATCGACCAATTTTTCAGACGATATATTACTGTATTAATTATATTTTTTGTTAATATATTGTCTGAAAAATTTGTCGATAATTTTATTTATTGAAAATGGTAATAATAAGTTAAATTACAGGTATAAAGTGTGTTTTAAAAATAAGTATAGAATATTTAGGAATGACGATGTGTATTAAAAAAAATTGCACGTGATGTAGAAATAATAAATTGAACTAAAAGCGCTTTAAGCATTTTACTACATTGTTGTTATTATTAAATAACATATTAATTGAGTTTGTATTCTGCCCCTTTGTATGTATGTTATTGGCAATATCATCAGCGCCAGTCTACATACGATAGTAGTAAATATTATACATGTTTTTTTTTCAAAATAGATTTAATATTTTTAGTAACAATTTTGGACAACAAACAACTATTTTTGAAGAAGTACCTATACTAAAAAAAATCTTATTAATTGTAGAAATTTTAGAAATAATGTCTGATCACTCCCAGCACTTAAATAATTTTCAAAAACAACTTTGTTTCAACTATATTTATATCCAGTTGATTTCTAACCATAAATATGACACAAATGTTAATCATAATAATAAAATAGGTCAGTAGAACGGTGGTCAAATCGTTCGTAATCAGAGAACTATTTTGTTTCTGGTGGTGGAAGGGAAGGGTCGTCGATGGGTCAACCAATGTTTACGTGTTTAATTTAATGATTATTGCAGATGCCTCCGAACGGAGTTTTCAAATAGAAATTTTTATTATCACTAGCTTTTTTCCGCGTTACGTAAATGCCGGTTTTGACAGCAGTCCTACCTTAACCCAAACAAAAATAGGTTTACCGCAATTAATATGTCCAATCGTTCCAAGTTCTATATACAAACAGACAGAAATTCTAGAAAAGTGTGCTTTTATCTAGATATAACATAAAATACCAGAATACTTCTTATGACAACGAAATTACAAATAAAGGTCACATTACAATTTTTAGTCAGTAAAATTAGTCGAACTTAAGTATGTAGTGATAATAATTTCCAAGAGATCGGTTTACTTGAAATAAATAAGTATATAAGCATTTGTTCACGAATAATGGTATAAATAAAAATTTTATTGCACACCTGTTGTGCTTTACGCATGCTTGCCTTATGTTAGGTACATTCATCTTAATGTATAATAGTCAATGGTCTCCGAGGTGGCTATATACATTCACTTCTACGATAGGTACGGTGCGCGTCGCATAACAGTCTGTAGTGTAGTCTAAAGTCGACCCCCGGCATCGTAAAACCTAAACGACGTCATCTGCAGTCGTTGAATTCAACTAACGGGGAGTTTTCACTCAGACGTGGGTACCACCAGACCACCATGTGAATTGAACGCGCCCTGGCTTTAAATATTTATATTAAATTACGGTTTTACTGAAACGCTTTCAATAGATTTTCAATCAAAACTGTTTAATGTAGAAAAATAAATACCTTAGAATCTTATTAGTTTTTAGGCATTTTCGGTTAAAAGAACATTTTTAAAAAGTTTTATTAAACAAAGAAAAGAAAATATTCATTGACGTTTTGCCACTAGCTCTACCAAAAATACAATTACAGGTAATTAATAAGTATAATATAGCTACAATATATTTAGGCTTAATTAATTGATTGTATTTACATAGCATAGGTACATCTTCTGTATATTTTATATAAAAGGAATCCGTGATTGACTAACTGATTGACTGATCTATCACCGCACAGCTCAAACTAGTAGACGGATTGGGCTGAAATTTGGCATACAGATAGTTATTATGACGTAGGCTTCCGCTAAGAACGGATTTTTGAAAATTCAACCTCTAAATGAGTGTAACGGGGTTCAAAATTTGCATGTAGAATCAACGCACAGCTCAAACCACAGGATGGATTGGGTTGAAATTTGGCACACAGATAGTTATTATGACGTAGGCTTCCGCTAAGAACGGATTTTTGAAAATTAAACCCCTAAAAGGGTGTAAAGGGGATTCAAAATTTGCATAGGGAAATCATATATGTAAGATCAATACGAATATGCGTAGGATTACTCCTGTCAACAAATAATTAAACACGTGTTTCGTGCTTTTTCAAAAACAACCCTTTCAGAGAATGAAAAGAGGTAGGTACTCGCGTGATTTGTTTATAACAGCCACTAACAGAACAGTGCACAAACCGTGCAATTGGCGCGACACTCTTATGGGATGACGTTACGTTTAAAAATGGCTTTAATTGAAAACGACATCTAGGCAACAGGGTGAAATTTGGTTACTAATTTAGTTTTTTAGTTATTAGTAACGCTTGCTGTGTGTGGTTGGACTGTAATAAGGTTTTTGTTGACGGGGACATCTAACAGATTTATAAGTCACTAAAGCGGCACTGCTCTTAATCGGAAGAAATTGTTTGATCATTAGTGAGAGAACCTTTAAAGAATGTCAATTAGTTATCCGTAGATATGATATTAAAATTAGATAAGAGTAAATTGTTTCATAAGTGCCAAGTTTTGCAAATTAAATACGTCTACAGATATGTAAGCATAGCATGTATGTGAAGTGTAGATGGGGAAACAATGAGGCGACAAGAGGAGCGTATAATCCCGTATAATACTTACGGATTCAGTCAAAGTTCATGCGTTCAGAGACTTTCAGATTTCAGTTGAAACTATTATATAACTTACTATACATATACATACAGTAGGTTAATAGTAACTTGAAAACCGATGCGAATGACAGTATATTACGTGCGAACACCATGTGCATCTGATGGCTCTTTATACCTCCACGCTATTATGCAATAAAGATTATTATGTAACATTGCATAATCTTCTCTGACTGCTCCTTTGCAATTTGTTCTATTGAAGATAGGACGATTCTACTTACATAAAATCTTATAAACATTATAGCATTAAAAAAAAAATTGGTTGTCTGTAAAGTCGGTTTACGGACGATAGTTTTACGTGATAACGTCATAAAGAAACATTGAAATGCGTACAAGCCGACGCTTGGGCCGATCGTGCCTCTCTATCGCTTATACCGCGCTCTCGCTTGCACGCTCCGGCTCAGGCGGAACGTGACACTTTTTCGTGCATGCAGCCGGTGTTTCATCAATTTATAAGACGTTATCACGTCAAAAATAACAAACAAATCTGGACGTTTATCATGATTCTTTTTTGAACCGTGGCAGTGTATCTATAACACCAGTTTACCTCAATATCACGTACGGGATCTCCAATTTGCCTTATATTTTCGATAACTGTTCATTTTATTTTTATCGTAGCATGATATAATATTATAGAGCATAGCCAATTTCGACAAAGAAGGCTTTTAAACAATGGGAACATTTTTCAAATCCGTTCTGCAGTTTGAGGGATTAGTGCGAACAAACAAAATAAAAAAATAAGTCTGAGAAAGTGTTTCAAAAACAATCTTTTGTAAAAGTTTTATTATTTTTAATTGTAAGATTGTAGAAACTTACATTAATTAAAACGACTTAAAGATGAGGTTTGAATTGAGTCAGTAGCAACGAAGTTTTTGATTTTAAAACTATTGAAAGAAAATTTAGAATAATATAGTTTTAATTGTATGATCTGTATTATTTTATTAGGACCAGATGAAACCGGCTAGGTCCGCTCGTGATTCTATATTGTGTAAAAAGAAAATATTTTCCACTGTCTTTATATATCGCAAATTACGAGTCCGTTTTAATTGTTTTTAAAATTTAATAAACAATTTATAAAAAATTCTCCGTTGTGAAATTGCAAAGATCTTCAATTTCCCAATTAGGAAAGCAATGATGTCAAGTATGTCTGTGTTCTTTTTGTAACATAATTGAAAACAATACATTATACAATAATTATTACCGATTTTAAATTCAGTTACTATTTCTCAGTACATAAATGAAATATAAGCTGACATTAAAAGTAATTATTATTAATTCTCCGATGATGGCATAAAGATTGCCGAAACGTCAGAAAATAAAATGCAATAAAAACCTTCAGTATTTGCTTTGTTCATCGATCCTATGCCACCAGGATTCTTCCTTTTTAATCTTCCAACATTTGAACAGGATCATCATCTCTCTAAATTATTAGAGTTATCTTTCACAATTATTATTAACATTTTGATTCTTGAAATGTTAGAACTCTATAAATAAACATATTTTAGTGAACAATTTATAAGGATATATTAAAAGAAAATGAAATAATTGCCCCTTGTCGTGCCACTGCCGTTGAATCCTGACGGCGGAATGTAACTTTTCCTTTGAATATATATACCTTTATAAAAATAATACATTTACAATTACTATATAAACATTGACTTGTTGATATTCAGACAGATTTATGTGAAAACTTTTAGTTCGGGCCATTTATCAATATAACAATGCCTCTTTCAAAAAAAATCTAGGTAATATAGTTATTTGTGACGAATACTTAATTCTGAATTTGGATTCATTTGAAAACATAGGGAATAAAGACAGTACGTTTTAATGTACATGGTGACGTCATTGACTGCGTTAAGTTAATAGCCCCCAAGTGGAGAGTATGATCAGATCAGATCACCAACACTACACTGAGTAGAGTATAAACTACACTGTTTAAACAAGTGACATCCGGCAACAGGTCACACCGACTAAATCAAGGAAGTTCACTTTAGCACATCTAAACACTGATATTAACAGCTGACATCGGCATACAGCTCAACAAGGATCGATGTACTTGTTTGCATATGACACGAATTGTCCCATCCTCTTCTGGTGACAATCATGTCTGGAGGATGTTGCGTCGTCCCTTTTCGTCGCGTCCACAGCTAACTACGGTCTCTCCGTAAATGGACATGAAGTGATTGTTTAGTTAATTCGTAATTTAAATAATGGGGAAGATTTATAAACTTCACTCAAAAAAGTTACTGTAAAACAAATAACTGAATTTTCTTTATAATAGAGATTGATGTGATTTGCCAACATGAAGTGACTGTTTGCAAATTATTTTTTTCTACAAAGCTTATATTAAGTTTTAGATATTTTGGTTTGCTTTTTGAAAATGAAGACGTTTAAATTGAAAATTAATAGGTACAATTATTATTATTACGTCACCTGGAAATGACCGCCCCCTTGTTATAATAGCCTAATAAGATATAGTCCAAAACATTTTCAAATATTTCCTCTGCCTGCTCTTGAAAATCGCCTGAAAGTCCATTGAATAGTTTCCGGGTTTATTGCGTTCTGACAGACAAACAAACATACAAGTATGGCCTTTTATATATTAACTAATATTTCATATATTTTATAATTATTTTAATGCTGATAATGGTTTAAAATTTGAAGTTTTAAGACAGAACTGTAAAAATATTTTACATAAAAAATGTCGAACAATCAATTCATTCTATTCGACTTGGTTTGAAATTTTCGCAGGAAAGGCGAAAATTATGTACAATTGATATAATATTAATAAAAATTTAATACTAATAGTGAAGGTATAATTACAAGTATGTCTAATTAGATCCCAAATTATGACACCACGCACTCTGATATTATATTGTTTGATGCCTAATTTACGAACAGTGAGGCATAATACAATATCAAGATTAGAGATACTTGACTTATCTTACATGACTTTTGTGGACGAATGTATATTGGCACAATAACGATACTCCCATTTGAGTGACAGTGATGATCACGGCTCGTGTGGATCTGACATTATGAATGATGGTCTAACATCATTTTTCTTCGTGTGGGTTTTTATTTTATTCCATTGATCAGAATATGCACTAATTTCTTAATCATTCTTTTAAATATTCTATTGTTAAATGGTCTTGGCTACGTGCGAATACCTACATATAAAATATTTTTTTCAAAGGACTCCGCACAAACCTTATGGAATTTGGTTGTCGGTAAATTGATCGAAAATGGTTTTATTTTGTAGTTTATAGGCCACTAAGAAAAAGTGTCCATGGGCGCATAATCTAAAAACCAATAGATTTTTAGCTGCAGATATGTTTATCGAGGTATTAGATATAGGGATATCCATTGAATTCACAATCTTCAAAAATCCTAAGCTCTAGAAATGTTTTCGAGTGCACTGAATCCGAATATAATATTATTATTTTATACAGGGTGACACCTTCTAACTTTACCTAGTTTTCGACTATTTGTATACCTGTTTCTAAAAAAAAGCATAAAAGTTGAACATGGAACATGTTTGTGAGTTCAATGGATATCCCAATATCTAAAATCTCGCTAAACATATCTGTAGCTAAAAATCTATTAGTTTGTAGGCTATGCGCGTCCATAGACACTTTTTCTTAGCGATTATTAAACTATAAAATAAAATCATTTTCGATCAATTTAACCGAGAACCAAATTCTGTAAGGTTTGTGGGGGGTATTTTGGCTCGTCACATCCACGATTCTTGAGTAGTGGGAAAACGCCTTGACCAGTACTTTTAGTCTATATTAAAATATGCAATAAATGGGAGTGTTTGTTAGTTTCTTCGTTTTTTTTGAATATTTCCATTAAAATTATGGGAGGCGCATGTGCACCGTCGCATTCTAATAATAGACTGGGTGCATGCGGTTCCCACTATTTTTATTCAAAAATAGAGAAAATCAACGAACACATACATTGTCAGTTTGATCATATTGGATGGTTAAAATACAGCTTGACAAGATTATTATCGAGACAATTGAAGAAATGATGTTAAGTTAAGCGCATTCTTGTAACAATAATTTTATAGATTACATTTTTACCACTTGACATACCAAATTCGATATTAAATACACTAAAATGACTAAAGTGACATTTATTAGTGTTAGTTTCAGTGATATATGATCGAAGGTTCAGGTATTTTCACAGGTCAAGATCAGCAATATATGCGTTGTGCATTTCATATTAACTGCACTCTGATTCAATAAAGTATTTAAAATGTTGATATGTTTCATTACGATCAAATATGTTAACATTTTTTTTACCTAAATGGTAAGGATTAAAAAAGCATACATTTTAAAGAAAGTAATCTGAATTTAGTTTTAAAAAAATGATTTATTTTATGATATACAACTGATATGAGTAAAAAAAAAAATTTTGATTGTCGCCGAGAAACAAAACACATTTTAATACAATACAAAAAGGTTAAATTCTCAAATCAAGTAGTACTGTGAAAATATCGGTGATGAATTTAAAAAGACTATGTACAATAAGGACTATAGGCATAATATATATGCGCAAAAGCTATAACTCATTTCAGTTGTCATGCTTTTATATTTCGCACATATGTTTTTATTCGCTTGCTACCCACACATAGGTTGCTTAGATCCCGTGGCTGCGTTTAAAATACATAAAGGTGTCTTTTGTTTTGTAAAATAAAGCTTCGGAGTTGAAATGAGGCGCGCGAGTGTGTGCAGAGCTGCAGCGCGGCGGTCGGAACGACGCGACGTGTAACAGCCGACCAATTTGTGAGGTCTGTCATGCTTCTTAAAAATAAATTTATTGCCGAAACGCGCATTAATAAATGCCTGTTTAACACCATTCATAAAACACGAATAGGTTTTTGTTGTGTTTGGTTAGATTTTCTTTTTTCTTTTTGAAATCAACTACAGTAAAATTTAATGACGTTTTTTTCAGTAGCAAATAACGTAGCTCGACTGTTTTATAAACATTTCAGTATCGTGGCTCATTAAATTATTTCGAGAAAACTTCTTAGAACATGCATTTTTTATTTTGCATTTCATTTTGGATATGATATTTTTACCGAACAATTTGTTCATGCAGTTTTTAAGATAACTAACAAAATTATGAAGAGGTACTGAGGTTTCTTCTCTCTGACTAAAGTATGATTGTAAATATTAGTTGTAGAAAAAAATTGGTTGTCTGTAAAGTCGGTTTACGGACGATAGTTTTACGTGATAACGTCATAAAGAAACATTGATGAACTCTCTGACGTCACGCGAGAAGAGAGAGAAATGCGTACAAGCCGACGCTTGGGCCGATCGTGCCTCTCTATCGCTTATACCGCGCTCTCGCTTGCACGCTCAGGCTCAGGCGGAACGTGACACTTTTTCGTGCGTGCAGCCGGTGTTTCATCAATTTATAAGACGTTATCACGTCAAAATATTCTTTCGAGAATACATACCTATATTATATGTTATGCATACTAATGAAACCCTGATAAGGCTTATGAAAAGAGTTTTTTATTATTTTAAAAATATTTCATTTTTCTTGAGACAAGACAGTTATATATACAATATAAAAGAACTCGTAGCAAAGTAAATTGAAATAAAACACGTAGCCAAGCCTCTTTTAGCTTTGGTTCTTACCGTTTATTATTCACAAATGGGGAATTACTACTTTAGATCATAATCTTTTCAAAATGTCATTAAATTTTTTCTTTTTGAGGTCCACCCAATGTAATAAACGGTATTTGTAGGAACAGGCTAATCTTTAATTTGTCTGGTATAGTCTCTTATAATTTTGTAAGTATTTTGAAAATAGAAAAATCAACCGTTCTTTTGTTCTGAAGTTATTGATATGTCAAAAAGAGTTATAGGTTACAAGCAGGTTTTGCTTAATTTTTACATGCGAAATGTAATTTAATGACTGAATTTTTTTTGTATTTTTTTAAAACCAAGCTGTATTGTTATATTGAAATATTAATTTGTGTTTTCTTTTTTTCTAGGTAAGTTCAACCGCCCTATGAATTTTGGTTTCCAGTGATGCTTTTGGTAAGAGACTAAAAAAACCACTTAAAATTTCTTACCTGTTTTCATAAAATTTGGTGTTTGTTGTATTTTTGACGTGATAACGTCTTATAAATTGATGAATCACCAATCTTATAAATTGATAAAACACCGGCTGCATGCACGAAAAAGTGTAACGTTCCTAAATCCTAACGTTCGTAACGCGTAACGTTCCGCCTGACCCTGTGCGTGTTTTTTGCTAATTTCTCGCTCAATTTAAATCAGATCGGTTTGAAACCAGTCTTAAACGAAAGAGGAGAACATTTTACATAGATTTCGTATAACAGAATTTGCCTAAACAGTTTTTTTATACAAATTTATATAGAAAAATAGCTGTATAAATGCAATGTTGTCTAATGCATGGCGCGACGCGGTCGGTCGTCTTTGTTTGCCGTACATGGAAATTAGAAGATAACGTATGTCTTGTCTTAACATGAAAACTGCTGCATTTCTAATGTTTAATTCAATTTTTTGACATTAGTATTTTGTGAAATGCAACGCCTTCTAAGTTAAGTATTGGAATAACTAATTATTATTAGAACATAATACTTTGACAGTTGCAAACGTCACTTTTGACATTTCTTATCATTCCGACACCAAGGATAAGCGGATTGAAACCAAATTTTGGGAGGTTTAGGTTATGTATTACGGAATACGTTATCACGTAAAACTATCGTCCGTAAACCGACTTTACAGACAACCGATTTTTTTAATGTGATTTGTGCTTATCTTATCTGTAATATAATAGAAGCAGATACTCGAATAATGTAAAATTCGGTTTCATTGTTCATTAATTGATAAATCCGCAGCGTTGTCTTTGAGTAGCTAGAATTCAATATCTCAAGACTGAATAACTGTAGAGGTATGTGTTATATGTATAAAATATACTACTAAGCCATATATAAAGAATTTTCCTTAACACTTTTCTTCGTTTTCTTCTCGTATAAAGCAAACCCCTCTCTGTTCAGAGAGTCTCAAAGGAAATCATTGGAAATGCAAGTGGAAAATGTGTTTTGGTTTCTTGATAGTCCTGGTTGGCGAAACTCAGTCAGTGGTGTGAGATGTGGTTTCAATACTGTTGACTCTTTTCTTTGCAATTTATGTGTTCCTTTTGTCTTCTGGATAGCTACTCTTCTTTTGTATCTAGTCTACTACTAGCTACTCTAAAGCGATACCTACTAAGAAAAAGTCGCCTATTAGTCTTCCTGCTTCCAAATCCTACTATGGGTCAATAATCCCTATAGATTTAAGCTTTGTTTTCTCTAGAAAAAAAAATCAATAGTTTTTTTCTTTTAATAATGAAGACATTATAAAATCGAGCAGATCTTTTATAGTATCAAATTTGAAGAATCACCTTTAAATTAGTCCAGTTAATTTTGTGTTCAATTCATTCAACAAAAAAAAATCGAATGGAAGCAAAACTTTTTGTTCATGTACTTAATCTTGATATTTTTTTAACTGCGTGTAAATAATAATACGTGACTTCCAGAAATAGAATTAAGAAGTTGTTAAGGAACTTAAAATACAAAATTGTTTGTGAATTATAATTTTCTTTTCATCACCGGATATTTATAAGTGCACTTGTGGTTTCATAATAATGTTGTGGTTCAGTAAATTTCAATAAAACATTCGGTTTCGTAGCGGCATTAAATTCATGTCAATAAGTTCACAAGTTAGCGGTTAGATATCGGTGCACGCTTCAGCATTTATTATTATTATCGGTAAAGTTGCTAAAGTCATTTGTAATGAATGAAAATAACATGATGTGACAAAAACTTTAAATACTGTACAGATAAATCACAAATATTAACCAAAAAAAAAAAGAAATAATACCATTTCCCACTTGTGAAACTGGAATGATAAAAATTATACTAGATGCATTATACCTATAGATTGTGAAAATTATAGACCTTTGAAGTAATAAAATGCATATTTTCAAATAGTAGGTAAATCATAAGTTTCATGATTTCTAAAATTGTGAAGGCGTCAAATTTTCAGTTAATGATAATATATCATGATTTCGTGTGCTCATTCCTTATAACCTCTAAAAGTGCTCGATTTTTATCTTGTGATGATAAGTCCACTGGATACAAGATGTGTTTCTTTTTTAAAATTTCTAAGGTAAGCCCAAACCGCTGAATCGATCTTTCTCAAATGTCGTTGCGTGTTCAGGGCGGTCATACTTTTAGGTGAAAATGATCCTACTTTACACGTAAAAGAAAAGTGACTACATAAAACACGCTAAAACGGCTTATTGGAAGTTTTTTTTATAAAAAAAACGGGTATCGTTTTGATTTTATACATAGTTACTCCTTTAGTACCAGTATGAGATGGAATGAATCCTAGAAAAATGCAGCGAGGGGGTCTATGTGGATGGCAATGTATGCATAACTCTATACTCTTATACAGGTTATTTGATTTACACCAGCATATTGACTTTCTTGTTGTCCATATGATTTACATTGAATGTTAGTTATGTCAGATAGTGGATTGCAACGTTTTTTGTAGTTCTTTAGTTTTATTGGAAGCGTGTATACGTTACAAGTTTAATTATAGCAAGTTTAAGTTTTTTTATTTTAAAACGAAAGTAAATTTATAAAATTTCCAAAATAATTTTATTTCTCAAATAATCTCGTTTATGTAATTATGATTTTAAAGTTTTAAAACGATCATTTCAGTGCGTCGTTTTAATTTTAATTTTAATGTTAAAGAATTCGTAATGGTTTTAAATTTTATTATGATTTTAAATAATATTTTAATTTTACTAGTTTAGACTATTTTCAAGATAAATCTATTTTGAGTAGTATTTCATTATATTAGATTATCTTGCTAGTTTTAAATAAGTTTTAATTTATAATGTTAATTATTTCGTAGTTGAACACTGAATGAATCTTTTTAAATTTTTTAGTAGGCTTTGTGACAATACCGGGCGGCCATTGCATAATCATCAATAAATTATAAAATATGTACATAATACTACCAAATAATTATGAACAGGGCCGGCATTGTCACAAGATCCAGTCCTTAAAAATCGTGAAAACGGTACTTTTTACAGTAAATAATAGTACAGAATCACTTTTTTTCTCTCTCAATATAACAAATTGAAAACCGTTCCCGATGAATCCTGGGGGGAAAGGTAATTACCTCCTGTACCCCCATATCTTTGCCCTTGAATGGAAATATGTGTTAGTCTACTAGTGGCGTAACAATAGGATGGCTGGACGGGCAAAATTCCACGGACCCCCGGCCCGAAAAGGAGAATCCTAACATTTATTATTACAACATTTAGTAAAATTTATTAGTTTTGTATTCAATTAATTTAAGTTACCTACAAAAGTCCATCACAAACAAAAAAATGTATACCGTTGGTTGAGTTGGTACATTGAGGAAGAGCCCCATCCGATGAATTTGCCACGGGCCCCAAACGTTATAGTTACGCCACTGTAGTCTACTATTTGATATAACTTCAATATTATTGGAATGAAGAAAAAAAAACATGTAAGTCAATATTATGTTAATTAAAATCAAACGCATCGTATAAGGTATAGTTTGAGTTGTGTCCGTGTATTAAACTTGTTAAGTTGTGTTAAGCTTAGAAAACACATTGCGTTTAATGATCGTCTAGTGTTCAACAAATTATAAGTAATAGATGTACTCAGACAGATATAATAACAGTGGTAAATAAGGGAAGATAGGGTTTATTTTGCGGTTAACATTCAATGAATTGTGGTTTTAATAGAAATTATTACACATGTTATTTGTGTATAAATAATATAAAAGAAATGTCAAACTGTTGCAATGACACATAAGCGGCGCTTCGGTTCAGTCAGGTGGTTCAAGTCAGTTTGCGGTGGTACTTGAGGTCGCACGAATGCCTTCTGCACGCTTTACCGAACCGCAACCCAGTACAATACACGCGATCATTTTTTTTATTGTACCTCAAGATATTACATACCACTTAACCATTACGCAACATTATTTAATTGGAAACGTTGGCGGGTTTTTATTTTATTGTTGGACTGTTGACTGTTAACAAGCATTCAGAAACTTTAACGACTGCATAAAACCGCATAATTCCACTATAAGCATAAAAATTATTCTATAACACAACTATCATCATGAGGTTGACTTTTATTTCGCGATCTACGAGACAAAGAAAATTAATTACTATTGCAGTTAACTGCATTTAACAGAATTAAAAAGAAGCGATATATTAAAATGATTATGCATTATAGTGTTCACATGAATTTAATAATAAATAAAAATGTTTTCAAAAACTATTAATTTCTGATGTCGGTTTTCTCGTCTTATTAATTATTGCTTTATTAGGAGTGGCGTAACAATTGGGTGACAACGAGCAAAATGTCACGGGCCCCCAATCCGAGAGGCCGTTAGGACAGGAGGAACCTAACATTTATAAAGATAAAACTACAACGGGCCCTAGGTGGTATAGTTACTCCACTGTTCATTAAATAAATTTTTTAGTAAAACGTTCACTTTTATTCATTAAAATGAGTTAGCATTTATATATTTTGCGAAAAAAAACCAAACCACGGCTATTTTCAATTGGACATACAAGAAATAATTCAATTTTGTATTGCTTCTTGTACGGATAAAGACACACATTTATACTTTATAGTTTATATAATATTTTTTATCTAATAATTTTGCGACACGAACCAATCATACAAATAATTATTTTTCAATTATTTTTGTGACGATAAAAAACAGCCCTGTTTAAAACAGTGAAATTTATTTAATATTTATTTTACATCTTTATTTTTGCCAAGCTTACGGAATACGTACATATTGAACATAGGACACATTTAAATGCTATAGCCATATCAACAGTTTTCACACAGCCCTTCGTTTTGTTGTTAACTATACATCATTTGCCGAACATCTGTATTAAATTTACCTGTCTATCACTGTTCCGGTTTAAAAATGTCTCGTCACCATCCGATTTGTAGGTCGCCGTTTTTGTATACGTAGGCACTATTAACCACTACAACTTTTAATATTTTTCGTGCACATGTGGTCAACTCTGCATTAAATAACTAATGATTGTTCTTGAACTAGATCTGAGTGTTCAACATCAATTTTAGATAAGCTCACCTACACTGTACTTTGTCTAAAGTGCGTAATGTCACGTGTTCGAACTCTGTTATATGCGTGTTTTGTGTGAAAGTCATCACATCACAGTGTTGCTTACATGTGTAATGTTTGTGGTTGACATACGACCCTGTGGGATATTGTGTGAGATCCCAGTCACGAAATACAGTGAACACACGCGCGCACACACCATCACACACACACACATGTTGGTTGGATTACAAACTGACCTATGCCCGAACTAAATTACTGATCTGTCAATTCCACTTGCAAATACTAGTCAATTGCTTCTTATCTCTGAACTACTGATTTATCATAAAATACACCACTCACTCACTCACGCACTCGATGCATAATAGTACTAATAATTTTACAAGTGAGGAACATGCTTTTTCTAAAAAGTATTTGCTAGAGAATAAACTACCCTATGTCCGAACTAAATTATCAGTTCTGGATAGTTAAGTGTTGATTTATGATCTGTAGATACTTTTGAACTATTAATTTACTACGAAATGCGCTATCACTTATGAATGTGTGTTGAAATTATGCTTATTTCATTGCAGTTGATATGTTACGGTTAATACCTACAAGAAAGTAGTTAATTCGCGAATTAATCGGCTAATTACCCGAATTAACCAATCCTTAACGTTGGTTAATTCGGGTATTAGCCGGTTAATTCGCGAATAAACTACTTTCTTGTATTAACCGTAACAGATACACCGAACACCCAGTTAGCTGACAACATTTTAGTGCCATTAATTATAATGTATTACTATTTCAGAACAAAAATGTTATGTAGTAGTCCTACCTTTTCAGTTAAATTTTCTACAAGATCCAAGAATTGCTGTTCTCTATTTGTTTTGCGTATTGTTTATATAAAAGATATACTGACAATGTATCTTGCACACAACTTTCTAAATATTCCCATATAAAAAAAAAATAATGAAAATATAAAAACATAATTTTTATTTAGAAAGATGATGATAATTGATTCAGTTTTGTTAAATTTATGTAAGAAATTGATAAATATCTAACCATATATGATTCCTGTTCACGTTTCATTTGCAACACATTTTTACCTTCCAGAATGTGTGTTAGTATTCGCGTCGTTGTTTTCTGTATTGTTGTCTTCCTTCTTTGTTTTCCCAAGCGAAATATGAGTAAAAAAGTGCGAATAAGGGTGGGCGAATGAGCAATAAATAAACAGCTGACATGTGCCTCGTAGCCTTCTTTTGCACGCAGCTCTCCTACTATGATGTTTCCAAGAGTAGCGGATATTGCCATTGCAGCAGTGGTGTGCGGATAATACAAAGTTATGGTCTTAGAGTTGTGTATTCCGTCTTCAAGAAACCTAAGTAGCAAAACAATACCGCGGAAAAGAAACTTACACTTCAGGCTATCGTACACCTACCATCTGAATTGAAGATTATTGTTTCTCTTCATCTTAGATCGAAACAATATGTTACTTATTTAATATTTATACTTATTACTTACCATATTATGTATTTGTTATTGCGATAGTGGCCTTAGTTGCTGATTCGCTTATTTTGTTTTTAAAATTAAAAAAAAAAAAATATTTCTGGCAGTGATCATTGATCAATTGACCAAAAGTTGTTTTAGATTTTTCGCTGTGGAAGTTCAAATAAATGTTTTTAAAATAAAATATCATTAGTGGTAATAAAATTTTGAAATAGGAAGATAAAAAAAGTACAAATTTCAAACATACTAAAGGCAGATATTGCCTTTAAAATTGCAAATGAGTGAAATAATTCATTCGATAAAAAACACTGCCTGTATAATTGACGCACTGTTTATATTTTATCTCTTTTTAATACATTCTGAGTAAAGTAGGTATAGGTCAGCAGGTTGGCTTATTATATTGTATAAAAGTTTCAAGTTTTTAAATTGATTACAGTGAATCATACACTATAATTTATCAGAAAAGTGATTACAAACATAACTGTAGTTAACTCGGAACAAGAAAATAATAAATGTAAAAACGAATTAAGTGAACATTTTTCTATTTAAGATCAGAAACTATGATGTGGAGCAAAGTTTCATTGCTTATCAGACATAATAATAATATAAATGAAGAGAAAGTCATAATCCAATGGGTAATACTGGTTGAGATTCGAATATGACTTCATTGTCGAGAATAATAATTAACAATATCTAATGATCACTATCGCGATATGCTAGCGACAAATACAGTCACGATACAGGATTATTGTCTAAGAAACTGTTGCCAAGTACTGTACAAAATAGTAAGGGTAGGTACTTAGCTATATCTAAAGTTGAACATCACTAAGGGAACGTAATTCATGATACAGTCTAATCATACGCCGCGCTGGCATATTTTATTCATTTATTAGATCTTTCGCAAATATTTTATGACTTTTTGCAACTAGGTACTAGCTTGGATATTCAATCAATATTATTATTTGTTAAGTACCTTGTTTTAAGAACTTGTAATGTATCGTAAGTTAATACGGTAATAATTCTTTACTGAAAAAAAAGTATAATTTTTAGTTTTTTTTTCTGTTAGAAGACGTTTGCATCAGATTTAAAGTCGTATTGCTTTCTGTATATGTTATAACAAAGACAAATATATATGTTAATCATTGTATAATATTTTTTCTGGATAACGAATTATAGAAATATTTATCGTGAAACAGAAAACGCGCGTTACTGATGCGCAACTGTTTTATGAACAGCAGTTGAAGTGAGAAGTAGTAGTGTGTTAAAAAGAAAATAATATACAAACATCAAGATGTGAGAAAACTAAGGGACTGCGAAACGCACTAGAGACTTTACGTGCTTAGCTGCGGCGCTGTTGTCACTTGAATGAAAATTACCACTAAAACACTAAAACTGTGATGCAACTATGCTTTATGACGTGATAACGTCTTATAAATTGATGAATCACCAATCTTATAAATTGATAAAACACCGGCTGCATGCACGAAAAAGTGTAACGTTCCTAAATCCTAACGTTCGTAACGCGTAACGTTCCGCCTGACCCTGTGCGTGCTTTTTGCTAATTTCTCGCTCAATTTAAATCAGATCGGTTTGAAACCAGTCTTAAACGAAAGAGGAGAACATTTTACATAGATTTCGTATAACAGAATTTGCCTAAACAGTTTTTTTATACAAATTTATATAGAAAAATAGCTGTATAAATGCAATGTTGTCTAATGCATGGCGCGACGCGGTCGGTCGTCTTTGTTTGCCGTACATGGAAATTAGAAGAGAACGTATGTCTTGTATTAACATGAAAACGGCTGCATTTCTAATGTTTAATTCAATTTTTTGACATTAGTATTTTGTGAAATGCAACGCCTTCTAAGTTAAGTATTGGAATAACTAATTATTATTAGAACATAATACTTTGACAGTTGCAAACGTCACTTTTGACATTTCTTATCATTCCGACACCAAGGATAAGCGGATTGAAACCAAATTTTGGGAGGTTTAGGTTATGTATTACGGAATACGTTATCACGTAAAACTATCGTCCGTAAACCGACTTTACAGACAACCAATTTTTTTTTTGTTCAACTGTTTCATTAGTATTTAAGAAAAATTGAAACTCATGTGGAAGAAAAAAATAACTCCTGCGTACCTATACATTTACATTTATTCGAATTTGAATCATTAATTTTGATGAAAAATGTTTGTATCGAAAATAGTATTTTCCAAAAAGCAGTCATTAAGAAGTACAATAAGCTACCCGACGTTTTTTTTAGAACAAATTGACTGCACTATGAGTTATGACCTGTAAAGCTGGCAAAGAAATAGAAAAATAAATTGGGATATTAAATTTTAGGAACTAAAAAAATATAAAATATTTTTAAAAAATGGGGTTAAGTGTAACATAATTGCATTATTTTGAAATGATAATTTTGTTATAAGTTGGAAATCAGTTTTCAAAAAAATAATATATATATACAAAATACATTAACCAAAGTTACAGAGTGTATTTTAAGACGCACGCATGTACCTATATTGTGTAAGCCCGGAAGAGTAAGAGCTTTGCAGCTTTGTTAGGCGGAGCCGCCGTTGTTGAAAACAATCGCGTCGCTAGATTTCTGTTCATTCGTCTCTCAATAGCAAACACGGAACACTCGAATAGCACCAGGAGAACAATGCGCATGACAGTCACTTCTTTTGTTTGTTATGTTGCATTTGTTTTTTAATTGAGGGGTGGATTTGCCTTTTTAAAAAGGTATAATAGTTGTTAATGTGGCTTTGATAACTTTATTTTCATTAGGCATAAACATTATTTAGGTACCTATAGGACATCGAGTATTTTCTTTTCTTAATAATAATTTACCTTATTGAATTTAATAATATTAATGCTAAATTAAAGTCCGGTACTTTACTTTATCAAAACAAAAAGTAATGCAAGTACAGACAATTATGCAGCATTTTTCAAGGAAAAATAAACAACTCCATGAATTTTTCAGATGTAAGTCTTGCACCATTGTTTAATATAATATGTAGTATATAAGAAATGGTAATGTACACCTATTTAAAATTCAATTTCTTGAACCTTCCATTTAAGTAATTGTTATCGTATTTCTGTTGTAGTCAACTAAAAATCCGTTACATTGTCCAATTCAAACTCGGCAGCTGTAGGTTTAAACTGTTAAATGTATATTATAAAGTTTTTTTTTCCTGTGAAATGTGTAATCACCAATGTTCGGTTTCCTGAATACATACAGTAGCTAAATTCGTCTGGATTGGTGATTAACATAAAAAAAAACAGGAAATACAATCTCAGTTTGCACTATACGATAATCGCAGGGCGAGTGAGATTACGGCAAATCTCGCAGATACGACCTCCTGGGTGGACCGGTGTCGCCTACTCGATGTCAGCGTTGATTAGCGACGAACGACGATTGACAGCAGGCTTTAGTTACACCTCCATTTACTCTCTCAACCTTACCCTATATTTTGACATTTTTGTATTGCGATATCCCGATTGTCATGTACTTTATTTCTCTATGTTTACTTACAAAGGCTGCAGTAAAAAAATGTAATTTTAGATTTTTGTACACAATGTGCAAATTGCATAGCTTATGGTCATATTCATCGAACATTATTACAGATAGAACTTACTAACCTTGAAATAAATTTATTCGTTAGATAAAAATTTACTTTCAATTCACCAACCAAATTATCAGATAAAATAATCAGTTGAAGAATAAATACACACTGCACTATACTCCTCGGAATTTTTGTTGAATATTGGGACGTTCATCAAAAAATCTGACCGGTGGCGTTAGTGTAAACGTCAAAAAAAGTTTAATTAAATTATCCGAACCCAATTTCAAACAAAATCAATTAGCGTCGTCATACGGACATAAAAATAATTTTCGGAGGCACAAAACTCAAATATCCAGCCGGATGATTACAAATTTAAACAAAAATAAATGTGATATTTAAGAGACGGCACAAGGTCCTTCCAGTTCACTTCAGTCGTCAAAACGGGTATGACGAATCGAAGAATTAATTTTGACGTGAACACAACGCATAATATAAACTATTGCTGACACCTATTATTCGAAAAGCGGAACCAATTCCAAAAAAAAGAAATCTACTTGCGAGCGGATTTTGCCTAATTACAGGCTATTATTCACGTTTTAATGGCATTCCTCTCCAAAATTGAACAAATGACTACTTCCGTGACAAAAACTTCTACTAACTTTAATGTTTTACAACTATACACTTAACAAAAGGTTAATAAACAACTGCACATAAATAAATTTACAAGAGCAACTGCAGATATAATACTCCATGTTTATAGGTTAGGTATTATATGATCTATGTGGCGGACATTATTATTTTATCTGGCGAATAAATGTTAACTAAAAATGTGGACAGAATAGATTTATACCTGCAGTAAACATGATTATGCTTGGTGAATTGAATTATCACTATTTATTCGGAGGAATGAAACAAATGAACCGAATAAATAACTACTTATGTTCGAGGAATATGGCCATTAGCCAGTTAAATCATATGAAATGTTAAGCCTAATTCGCACATGAATGCGAGGCAAGTGGCTGTCGTGTTCTTAGAAGGCACAATTGCCAGTTCTGACTCAGACTGTCCTATCAGTCGTGTGGAAAAAATAGGTGCGGCTCAATGTCTTAAAATTTGGGTGGCAATAATCAAAATGCCAAAAGTAAAGTGAGCTAATTTGTGTACCAGATAATGATCTATACTTTTTGTGATGAAAAAGTTTCTGCTTTCGAACTTCAATTTTCGCAATTTAATAAATAATTATACCTCGTACATCATTTATTTAAAAGCTTTTATCTATTAAAAAAAATACTATTCTGATCACACTTTCATATAGCAATTTATCCACTAACGGTTGTTTGAAGTCATCATATTTACTATGAAGATTAACAAAATACTAAATTAACATCGTTGCGTATGTTGCAATAAAGTAAGAATAATAACTGTCCATTTTGGCAGTACGATACATTCGAGGTATATTATAGTATTTATTGATAAGTTGAATGACACATTATTATCGGAGTCCTACATATTGTGCCACAAAATGGGTGTTTATCGAAATGCATGTACATTGGCAAATATACTGTATGCAAGGTGTGAAGTGAACTTACGACCTTTTGTCGCTAGCACCGTCGTTTCCCCAGTGTTAGTGTGTTGCGTGTAAACCGATATGCTTCGAAGATAAATGTACAAATTATTCAGATTAACTTAATGCTAATCGATGTAAGAGTTTCTGTATGTGCTATATGTACATTTTTGCCATGGTATTTGCTCTCAAATAGGTATGCTTAAGCGCTAATAATAATTAAACAAGGCCCAGCCATGCAAGGTATCTTGTTTTCTATTGAAAAAAGCATAAAAAGTGTTTCAACGTATAAAAATAATCAAATCATAACAAAAGCGCAACAAATTTTCATGTTTGGTCAGTGACCAGTGTATTTGGAGTAAAAAGTATCCTCATTACATCATTACGTTGTTGCGTCAACTTAAGTTTGTTTTTGGATAAAATAGAAGATTCAACCCTCCTTAAAATAATATTTTTTTCTTAATTACAATATTATTCTCAATCTAACATCTAAACTAAGTAAGTGCCTTATGGCAAATTCACTAATAATGTTTGGAGTTAGCGAAAAGAATTCTATTTCAAATTAGTATGTAAATATTGATAATTCGATAAACAGACAAAATATGGTATCTCTGTTACAAAAAGAGCATTTTTTATTACCATTTACAAGCTGCGAAAGGGGGCGAAGGTTCCATAATTTTAAGCGTGTTGGTCTGTGATAAATGTGCTGATCAAAACCATCTTCCCGTTAAACACTCTGTGTAGTTTTCTTACACTAGAAGAAATATTACAAAACTTCATTTAATTCTGCGTGTAAACCGATTTGCGTGGGACGAGCAACACAAAGCGTTAGAAACCGGAACACTATATTTATGTACAACCAATACTTGCATTTATTGCAGTTTTATAACATATAAATGCATAATAATATGCAAACAAGACTTACTGCAATGTGTATTTCTGGAATATTATGTGATATGTTATTGAATGTTTATCGATACAACACATTTAATGTCCCTATTATTTAAATCAAGCGCGCATTCTGACCTTTAGATTTTTCGGTATTAGTTTCTTCAATTGATATTATGAGTCTCTTATTTATATTTTTCGAAAAGAAAGGATTTTATTCAACACGCGTGAGTAATATATAATTTAGGGGCCCTGCTAAATTCGGGAGAAATAATAAATTACTTCATGTTGACGCGTAGAGTGTTAATAATGAGCCGAAACTGTACGATAATGTATCACTGCATAATTTTTGGACCAATAGGAACGCGGTAGCGAGCCGAAACTGTACGATAATGAATAATAACTGCATAGTTTCTGGACCAATAGGAACGCGGTAGCGATTTGTATATATGAAAACAGCATCGGAATTCAGCGAAAGTCAGGGCCATCTTGTGTGCATCGAGGGCGGTGGGTACGTCAATCAATGAAGTGATTTATTATTTTTCCGTCTTTTATCCGGGGCCCGATTACATAGTATTATTCGTGCTAGTTGAATAAAGTATTATGTGCGACCATTGATCGAAGGAGAATCACTCGCGTGCGTGTAATTTCACGCTCATGGAATCTTCTCCTTCTCTCACTAGTCGCACAATATACTATTATTAATGTCATCTCAATGGCTACGAGCAATTTTAATGTCAATTTAGATTGGAACTCGATCTTAAGTCAAGCGTATGCAGTATTCTAAGGTTTGGATACCTATATTTTGACAGTGTTACCGCAGTTTAATCAAAATAGATCTACCTGTTTAGTGTTATGTCGGTAAAAACAGATGACATAATGGTTCTTAAGAGACGTGTTCTCCTGTCTGGGTATCGTGAGAGTATCAGAAAAAAAAATTTAATTCTAGAACACAGAACCTGACATTTTGATACAATAGTCGAAAATATCTAAAATCCAACGCTTATTAAATAAAATTTTAAGGACAGGTGTTGTTGAACTTTAGAAAGCAGGTGTCAGTGAAACCTAAAGGTACGATTGCATGCTTGAATAGGTGTATGTCATACACAAACGCATATTAAACGTGCATGTTGTCACATAAAAAATTTATTACGCAATGTGATGAAAAAATAATGAAAGATTTACACGATAATTGTGTGGATATTGAGTGCCTCGCAATCTTGCATGTATAACATATTATCAAGCTTTACAGATGCACTAATCCAGATTAAATTAAATTAAATTTACATTCTTATAAGAAAACGGCATCTGCTTGTATTTGCACATTTGAGTTCAGAATTATAAATTACTTAATAAAATAGATACGAACACAAAAAAGTGCTATAGGTCCTTTTCTCTTCATTTATTGAAGAGAATTATTGACCAAGAATAGTTTTATCTCACGAATATTTAAAAAAAGTGTCATCATTTTTCTCGTGGTACAAAAAAATTTGAAGCTACTAGAGACACCGTTCAATCTTTTTAAATGATTGTTGCTTTAATAAAAAGAGTACGTCTTCCGATTATATTGATGGAAAACAATTTCATTTCAATGGCTGCTGTGAAGCAATCGAAACTTTGCTCACTAAATTCTACAATCGTGTTGGCGGCCGCTTTAGAGATATTCATTGGTCAGCGGGCAGCTGCGATTTGAACGTGTTAAGGACCGTTATTACTCCAACGATCCACATTGACGCACTTATGGAAAGCAGTCATTGAGCTGTTAGCGAAACAGAACCACAACCATTCGAAATTGTACTGAAAACTTGGGTTAAGTAGATAGGCTATTGCCTAGTAAGCCGCGACCCATTTGTATGAAATTGTTTGCCATAAATAATCAAAAAGTCAAGCTTCTTTAATAAAGCAAGCCATTCAAAAATATAGATAGATAGGTAGATAGATAGATATTCATTTATTTGCATTTCCAAAATAAAAGAGTGCAATACGTCAATACAATATACAATAGCATTCAATAAAATGATTATTAAAAAATAAAATAGAACTACGTAATGAGCAATTTCAAAAAATATACTCCATTCTGTATATGCATTTAATTGTATTAATTAGAGACGTAGATAGAGTAATGCAAATGTGTCAGCGACTTTAGAATTAATTTGTTGTATTGGTGAAAAATTTAATCAATTTTTGGGCGTGTACTTTCAACGTGTCGGCAAAGCTCCTCTCAGTTTTAAATTTTAGTTACTTCAGTGCTGTCAGGAATGCTTATTTTGAGTGTGCTTGATATTTATTGAATTGTTAGCATTGTGAAAACTACTGTAAATATAGTGATTTAATTTTTTCCTGTTGTATAAACAGAACTAACCATCTTCATTTTATTTCCTGCTGTTCTATAAATAAATTAATTAATTATTAGAACCAACAAAAATGTGTTTTCTGTCTATATAAAATAAATGGATAATTTCTGGTGTTACAAAGATGATTAAATATTGTTTAGCCATGCAGGAATAAATGACGATGTAGGTACTTATATTCCGTCAAGAGATAATTATATCAAACTGCAAATCTGACCGAGTGACCGGACGACAGGATTCAGGTTACATCTGTTAGTACGTTATGTTAAACGTGTAGATAATTGTCTTTGAATTACAGTCCAGCACACATCGTGTGTTGTTTTTCTGTAAACTAGAACATTGCATTATTTTGTGCTATAATAATAAAATGCATTCTGCTAGTCACGTCACATATTATAACCATGCATACATACTACGTAGTGTAACCGAGTCAACGTTGCATCTAATTTACATTTTATAGCAGATCAGGCCGATATGATTATGTTAAATAAATATACGCACTCTAACATATCATAATATTTTATTACAACCACACTTCGTGTGTCTACGTGGTGTACAGGAAAGAATATCTGCCATCAAAAATAGATTGCAAATGTACCGGTACAACTGCCAAATGGAAGCACAGTAGACTTAAATTAAATCGGATTTTTATTTTTTTGTAATCTAAATTAGGCATACTGTGAGGTCGAAAAGACTGTAAAGCGTAGGAAGACCTAGAAAGACTGTTTAAAAATATGTTAGTTTTATACAGGGTCGAACAGAAAAGAGAATGTGATATCAACGAATCCACTTCAAAACTTTTTCAGACCAACTATATACTTCTTGCATACTTACTACAGGGTACAGACTAGCCTTGCATAACAATTTGAATACGAGCAATAATATCTGCCATTAATCTTGAGAATACTCTAAGAAAAACAGAAATATTTTCGATCCCTCTCTTAGATGCAACGCACAGCGCGATTGGCGGATCAATCACAGATTACCTCGTTCTTTATGCATACTTTTATTGTATTTGAAAAAAAATTGCAATTTATTAATCAAATGTTATTTTTAATTTTACTTTTTAAACTGAAAGTAACGTGCATAATTTGTTTTTGTACAAATTTTCACGATTTTCTACAATTATAATGAAATTTTTAAACCATTAAATAAATCTTCCTGAACTACATGGAGTGCTTTTAAAGTACTCCAAACGCTGATGTCCTCAGTTGTCTAGCTTCAGTAATCCAATTTTTAACATTTTCAATAATTTTAAAAAAGCAAATGTTATTTCATAATTTCTGAAATTATACTTTATTTGTAGTCAAATCGTAAGATGATTGTTTGCTGGTATATTGGCAAAAATGCAACGATGCATCCTGTAAGTTTGTTTCATTTAGTAGTATGCATTCTCCTTCGTCGCTTATAATGAGATTCAATTATTATTGCAACTTTTTTTAAATATACGTTTCATGTCTTTTAGACATTTACAACAAGTTAACGTTCTGGTACTAAAATATGAAACTTATGCTTTGTTTTGACGCTAGTTTACCAACTCTTTATTTCTCATTTTCATTTATAATTAATATGTTTGTATAGTGAAAACAAACTGCATTTTAGTAAAATAATCATACTTTCACAGCCGATTCATGGATAAATAAATAAATTTGACTTTTTATTATTGACACTTTTACCGTATTTTTATAAAGAGTAAGATTTATTAAATGTAAAGGATACACGAAAGAAAGTTCTGGAAACATTTATACTTTGATTACGGATCAATTACCGCTCAAAAGATTATATAATCACGAAATCAATGTAGATGTGGCTTGCTATTAATAAAATACAATATAAAATATCCTGAAAGTCTACAATTTTACGGACATACTGTTATTACAGGAACTAATTGATGCGTAATACATTTAATTTAATACGTCAAGATGTCTAGTTAAGAACATTGGAAATAAATAATAGCAACAACAGTATATTTTGTAGTGTTTTCATTTTAGAAAACGTTGTGTTGCTGTTATTTATTAATTACATTTGAATATTCAAGTAAACAATTTCAATATTTAATTTGCAGTTTGATGACCTTGGCCTTATTGGCATCGTAAGAACTATCTCAGCAATAATCAGCTTTGAATTCATATTTGAAAAATTATTAGAACCTATCTGAACCAAAAATAATGAAGCTATCTCCAGGATCGTGCAAAATTTTGTTTGCGTAAATCAGCACAAACAATAAATAAAATTTTAATGTGATCATTGCTAGCAATTTTGTGTGTTTTCTGGATGTTTGTAAATTTTAATAATAAAAGAAACAACGATTGGTCTCACTATCTATTTATTTATTTAAAATAAACACTTCACTTCACAACGTTTCGGCCATCTCGGCTCAAGCCATCGCCCTCTTCAGGTGCAGTATTTAGTAAATTTCTAAAATTTAACAATAAAATCCACAACAATTTTTGTAAATTTTGTATGACATCTACACATGATAACGGTTTTCAAAAAAAATGTCATAATATTTGTATTAGCATTGGTAAAAAACGACTGGTTTCAAACTGGATACATTTTTAATTAATATACGTAACTTTTTACCCGGCTATACTCGAATTAAATCCACTTACCGTCAAAACTAACATTAACTCGAGCAAATTGAACGGTCAAACTGCGATTTCGTTTGCAAAACCGTGCCCAAGAGCTATAGGTATAGCCAATAATAATTTTATTAGATACATAGATATATTTTTAAAACAATTAAAAGTTAAGAAACAATATAAAATGCATTTGTTAAAATTGAATGGAATCGACGTTCCTTCAAATCCAATTACCACGGCGTCAGTACTCTAAATCCAATCTTAATCTGTAAATGTATCAACATGAAAGCTGAATGGGTATTATCCTTAATGTAATATATATCTACCTTAAAATTTACATACATACTATACAAAACAAACGATACATAACCAATCGTACGATACGCGATGAAAGGGATCCAGAATATGCTATGAATATTTGCTGCTTCAAAACTGTTAATAGCAGAACCTGAAAACTTCTGATACAAATGCGACACATAAGCTGGGGGATAAAGATTTTCTAATGAAGTGCTTGAAATGAATAATTAATAGTTCTTGTTCGTTTATTTTTACTTTAAAGATAAATTAATATAATATTTCCGGCCAAATGGACGACATGGCGACCCCAACTTAAAAAAAATATTGACATTTGGCATATTATAATTAATAAAAGAAAATTACTGTTTACGCATACGGTGACGCGGGTAACGGCTATTAATAAATATTACAATATTTAATTTTCATTTGCATGTTTACATACTATGGTTGTACATGCAAAAATTAATCAAAGCATGTTTGTCAGCTACCTAAATAATTTCTTTTTGACAGATTTTCATAACAAAAGAAACGTTTTTTTTAATTTTGAACATTTTTATCATACTATGAAGTTCACAAAAAACATGTTTTATGAACATACTTAGAAGAATAATAAAACGTTATGAAAAATGTATCATTATAATATGAAAAACGCGGACGTTCTAGTGCATATTTTTTCTGCGCATGTGTAGATATAGAACTCTTCTTTTTGACATGTCAAACGATTTGTAAAAATTTTGTTTTGATACACTCAGCCGTTTGACCTCTACCGTGCTCACTAACAGACATCATTTTTCCAAAAATATGTTTTTTTGACTGAGTAGACCTCAAACGAAAAAATATTGTATAATTTTTGAAAATTGATTTTTACCTAAATTAGTACCATTCCCTACTTGTGGAGTTGATAAAACAGGTTTACGACCAGTGGCTCATACCACCAAAATAATAATGGGATATTTTTGAGTGTTTTGTCAGAAATGTTGACTAGATTATTCGAACAGTTTTTGTAACATCCGATACATAATGTTTGAATGTATTCATGACATAACGTGCACACAATGTAAACACAGGCTCTCGAACCCGTGCCATCAGACTTGGAACTGAATGTGTTTGTTTAAGTGTGTACACGTACACATACACGTATAACATATATGTGTCGTAGATACACAGGATGATGGGTCAGAGAGGGATGCCGCGGGGGTGGAAAACATTGCATGCGGTGAAAAAGATCCTAATTACATTTTGTGTACTGGGGTTGACTGTGGAATGACCGATTCAACTTGCTGATATCAATGGCCCGTATTCACACACCAATTAAAAAGTTTCTAATCAACCATATAATATTATAGTTAGAGATAGTTTAGTTATTCAAATCTTTGATTAACTTCTGAATAGAACTCTTCAAATAAATAAAATTGTCGACCAATTTTATTTATTTGAATAGTTTAGTTATATCTTACCCAACTCGTTAATCAACTTTAATTTTTGCATTAAAGTGCCAAAAAATATCCAATTTTGTATGTATGAATAATTTTGTATGATTTGTTCCAACGCCTATTTTGAAATCTTAAAAGGGTGAGACTGACAAATAATTAATTATTGAAAATAATTCACTATACGAAACACCAATTGTTTGCGAACTATGTAAAAATGCACGTATATTTTTCAGTGTTGGTGTTCTAGAGTTAAACCTTAACATGTCACGCAACTGCATTATTCTAATTAGACTAATTAAAATTAACTACTTTTACGTAATAAAAATTGACAATTAGTAAGGTCCTGTCGTTGAGTCGTGTGGCGCGGTAGAAGGAGTTTGTGAACAGAACTCTGTGTCGATGGGTATGCATGATGCAGATCACATTTTAATGCAATTCCATCCATTATTCTGGGAGGCCATTAACACTGTCACTACGGGTTTGCTACGGAATGCCTCACAATGTGTACCTCTCTATACACATAATATAATGCATACTATATACACAATTTCTGCATGCTACGAAACAACAAGCGTAGGCCATCATATTCGCTGACAGTGCTCTGTAGATAAACAGTATGGTCTTAGTTTTGACATCAAAGAATAAAGTTTGACCTGCTGGCCCAGTGTTTGACTGGGTGAAAGTGGACACTGAACCGGCCATCTTAATAATTTTGGAACCTTGGTTTCTCAATAATTCTAGATTAATACCAGAATGTATTGCAAGACCATATTCCAGCACTTTTCTTAGCGTGAATTTCCGTGTCTTATTCTATAATAATCCCTTATTTGATCGAACTTTACGTCATCAAAGAAGCAAATCAAAGCCTTAAAAATGTGTTGACATAATATTATTGAATACCGTAAACTGAAGAATTTAGGCATACCTAAAGCAAGTACCTACGTAGTAAATATTATTTTATTTCATATACTGTAAATTTCACATCTTGTAATTATCAGCTGACTAATATTTTTGATATCTTTATTATCATTTTTTAATATTGTACCTACCTTCGAAACCCCACAGTAAAAATCCTTTTTATTTGTTCATGTGCATTGTGTACCTACATATTTAAAATATTTTAGGCCTTTTTTGTTTTATGCGAACGAGTCGACACTGGTCATTACGCACGCATTTACGGTATTTGTCAATATTACGTAACACGCATACCAACCTGAATTTGAATAAAACATTTGGAATGTTTTCGTACCGTAATTTGGTATCACGGTATTGGCAATACTGAAAGTGGCGTACAACATCACACGCTGATTTCTGGAAAATTAGAAATTAATTCAATTATTCGCCAATCAGTATTGTTACAAAAAACAAAATGGAAAACATAATTTGGAATATGTAGTAAATTGGCAAACATCAAATCACATTAAAAAAAAGCTCTAGAAGCATTACAATAATAAAAATATTTGTTAATTTAGCTTCCAAATTCTAAGACAGTGATTTAATCAATTTAGTAAACATTTAATACTCCTTAAAGAATCTTCTGACACAAAATGGCATTCATGGTATTAAAAAGATCATATTTATTTATACGAGGATAGCTTGCGTGCTTCGCGCACCTCGAAATTTCCTTATAAAATGTACTGCCAGAATATTAAACGAATTGCTCGAGATATCGCAAGTAACTTCACGATAGAAAAGGGAACCAATCAGGAGCTCGGCAATCCAAACAAAAATGACTGCCAATGTGTAGATAAACGGCAACGTCACTCTTTTGTTCTTCTGATGATCTCAGCTGTTGAGCGTCTATAATTCACAATCTCTCTCTCTTGTGTTCTTTTTTTTCTTTTAGATTATCCCGTATCCGCGGCTTTCCTTACGCATAAAGGTTGATTTTTTTGGGTATTGCTCGGCTTCTTTTTGTAGTCGCGTGGAATTGGCTGTGCCATAAAAGAAAATTAAATAGAAAAATTTAATTCAATGTTTAAATACTAATTAGTAAGTTTTATTTTTCAATTTATTGACTTATTTGGTGTTTTTATAGTAAAGTGAAGTTTGAATTGTTAAGTTAGGGAAGAATCAACGACATTGTTAACAAAATTGAATGCTTCCTCGAACACGATGCACTCTAAATAAAACTTTGATCCAATTTGGATCACGCAACAGAAACATCGTACAGAATGAGTTGGGGTGATAAAGGGCGGTTGGTACCTCTGCCATCTATGTTAAAACATTGTGTGTTGGTAATGCTATCTATCTATCGTTGGCAACCACATTCACTTTAATACATATTCATTCATTTATTCATTCTCCTCTGTTCTGTTACTCACTTCACTCGTATCGTATCGCATGAACATGTATATGTTGGCGGCATACAGTGCTGCCAATGTTCAGTGAACAAAAGCCCCTTAATAGAACCATTGTTCGTTATTCACAGTGTTTGTAAAAGGATTGAATGTACCTATATCTGTATATCTATCCGTAATGTTGGCTCCATGTTCATCCATCTCTCTTCTTCTCACTATTAACAATATATAGGAACGAGTCGACTAGTTCCCGTAGGAGAATCTACTATGTATGTATGCGTTATTCTGTAAATGAATTACTTAGTTGAATTTGAAAAGCCTGTATGTGTTGGCTTACACTGTATCGCTTTACCGTCTCCATTACACAGATTCGGTTACAGAAATAATGATAATACATACATACATACATTATTAGTTACCCGCCCATGCAAAGTTACTTTACACGTATATTCTATACTATACAACTGAAGTGACATCGAGAAATCGAGAAAATCCGGTCGTTGTTTCCATCCATCGTAATAATTTTTATCATCCTGATCTTTAAATATCATCGTTTTTGTTAAACTTTTCTAATAAGTGTGCAGAGAGGTCTTTGAGTCAAGGAAATTCCTGATCAAAACGCTATTGATATAAAAATGTAGACTACTGCATACAAAGAAATTGACCATGACAAAACCAACAGTCTGATGAAGAAGTCCCTGTAAACGTTCATTTGCAGTTAAGTAAATGTAATTAAAAAGGAAAGTGTTTATAGGAGCGAGGATTGATCTTCTCAGTAAAGGCCACTGCACACGAGGCTAGAAACACTGCTAGATTTGCCTACTAGTTTTCTAGCGCTGGTTTTCTTGATTGCTGTTAAGTGCTCGCTTCACACGAGACTATTTTTCAAGCGTGTTTTGTGGATAGATCTGGTGCGCGCGCAGTGACAGTTCGAATATAAACAAACACAGAGCAAAACGTGTCTGTTGTCTGGCAGAATGACGCCATGTGGGCGTTTGTTCAAGTGCCCACGTGAAGATACTGCTTCCTGATTGGTTCTTGCTCATACCTAGCAACAAATCTAACAGGGAAAATAGCCCCTGTTCTAATTTTAAAACCTATCTTCTGAGCTAGCAAGGCAGCCCGCAGTGACGTCATTTCCAGCTTCGTACCCAGCCTACCGGCTAGCAGAACTTCTAGCCTCGTGTGCAGCGGCCTTTTATTATATCCCATATATTACATGTATAAAATGTTCTCTAAATAATTAAAAGTAATGTAAAGTTCAACATGCATTGCAAGACAATTGGTAAATAGCAATTATTTTTACAGTCTAAATAAACCTGCGTTATTTTCTTTTAACTATTCACAAAACTAATGTTGTTTGTCCAAAGATGAATTCAAACAATATCCACAATAAACATTGTACCCACACAAGTACTATAAAAATAATGGTATTCAAGAAAAAGAATAGGCGAGTATATAAAAAAGAAAACATTCAAATGATATTAACAACATCAAATAAAATATTTGGAATATTTGTGAGTCATAGTAAAGGTATACCATAGAGATGATGATTGTAAAGAATAATGACGGTCCATCGAAACGAAACAAGGTGAGATCAAGAGAGTCATGACGGCGGGTATAGGACTAGGCATGGCGGTTGCCAAGGAAAGATGCGGAGGACGAGGGGTGGAGAGGTACGCTTGAATTCCCGGCGTGAGATCGGTCACAAATCAAACGCGGTGCGCACGGCGGGACGTCCAATGGGACATTAACAAGACAGTCAGATAGCACACACTAAACACCACCTCACTGATAGCTCACAGAGAGACTTTATCTGATTTTAAAACTCCTTGCTGCATATCGATATACCGGATGCTCAATCCAAACGTGCTTTCGCAAATTATTTTTTAACCCTCTTGTTAACGATACAACTCAGAGCCTCTTCATTTGGCATATTTATATACCTCAGATCTCAGAGCCTGAAACATTAAGTTGCATTAAACTGTTTATTCAACTTATGCGCGCTATTCATGTTTTATCTGCCTAAAAACCGAACCCTAAATAGCCATTTACCGACTGGTGACAATTACTTGTCATAACTCAATGAAAATTCCTACTAGCTCGGCCATTGTGGAGTAATGAAAATAAACGTAACTATTTTCTGAGTCGTAACGAAATAGTAGGTAACAACAACTCCGTTGTTACTCATTGAGGCTAAAATTGAGAGGCCGAATGTTTTCGACATGGAGTTTATTCATAACCGGCTAACCTCAAACCAAAACATTGAATCGTGCTGTTTGGTGCTGTTAGTATTGACAGTTTTTTTTTATAAAGAAATATAAATAGATATTTACAACATCTCATTAAGAACAATAAATAAAACATGAATAACGCGCAATTGTTGAATAAAATTATGGGCGTAACTTGTCATGACCTGTCAGCGCCATGAATGACTTAGACTACTAGTTACGCCAATAATACTAATCAATACTAGTATATAGAATAGTAACAGATCTGTGTCTGTGATTTTGTTATCGTGGCGATTTTTGGATATTTTGTATAATACCTACAAGGAGACTGTGTCCTAAAATGTTGTCTTGTCTTGCACTGCCAGCTCTGGTACTCAAACTTGAAGTGTAGGTTACTTTTTTATTCTTATAGTTAAGATAAAGTCGGTGTCAAAATCGACACGAACTTTAGCGAAGCCGCGGATAAGGACTAGTACCAAGTAAATTTACTATCTGAAGGAGCTTAACGAAAAACAATATGATGAATTTATGAATAGTGAATGTGTCTTGTGATTATGTATTTATTTTTAATAATCACGGTGTCGAAAAAATAAGCGATTACTAGAGTCCGATTGGAGACTAGTTTTTGGGTCGAAGTCTTAGACAAACTTCGGGTTTTTCCTCACTTTCGACCGAAGTCGAAGGTGTAGTATAATACTAAAAAAGCGAGTGAGAATACTTATTTTATTTATTACAGATTATAGACGCTCGACGACTTAGATTATTAGCGTCTTACATCAAATATCATCATAATTAATTCAAATTAAACGATTTCATACAACATATTCATGAGCTAAGTGGAATTCGAACCCACGATAACTTGATCCAAAGGCGAAAATATTCATTACGCAATTGCGTTGAAATTGATAAGTTTTTTTTCATCTCTTCACTCAAATTTTAGTGGTTAGTGATTACCTATTTTTAAAACAGTCTTTGGAATCATTTTATGAGTTCAATATTCATAATCGAAATACGATAATTGCAATTTGTCGTGGAATTTATTGTAGTCATACAAAATAGTAAGATTTGAAATAGGCAATGTCTATCTGTTTATTAGTAATCGGATCAATTATGTAAAAACTAATGATCAAACACCCAGTACACTGACTTATCTGTATTTATAGGTTTTGTTTGTGTCGTCTTTTACCTTCATGTTTGTTAAGAGAGTAGGCTGTGCGCATTGCTTGTTAGTTATTTCTGATATCAGCACCGAATGATCAAGAGCAAATTAGAGGGCACTCGTAGCTCTCTGGACCTGTAGCTACACTGTACAATTCACAGACAATCGTGCAATGAGAATAAATAATATTGAATAAACCATGGAACTTACTTCAATTATAATGTCTGTGGTATATTCAGACATGATTAAAACATAATACATAACGAACTGGCTTCTTTAATTAGCTTATCTACGTCAATAATACATGTGAAATCGTCATTTCATTTTTAATGTGACAATACTTTATAACGTCGATCTTTTTTGAGTTTGTCGCAATTTTCATTATAACGCTATGCAGACAAGGTTGATTAAAAAATATTTACTACTATACAACTATCAAATGTATCAGATTTTCTTACTTAATTATATTCAGTATATTGCCATTTGCCAACACTGAAAATCTCAATTTCATGCAAGATTTTTTCACATGACGGTAACAATAGTAACAAATTGATTTTTTTTTTATTCGATTTTTGTTTTTATTTTGATAGTGCCTGTTGTTGAATAAGTAAATTGATCTTTGCAGTACAATATTAAAATGAAAATTCAATCTCAATAAATCATTTCAAAGTCATACACAAAATATTGAAAATAATGACCGCATTATGTTGAACGGATTGTCAACGCAGTTAATTTATTAGCTACTCAAAATAGTATAAAGGGCAGAGCTAAAACAATAACAATTTTAATGAGTCCCTGCGTTCAATTCAAAGATTTTTAATTGCACATATTTACTTTTAAGACATTCTAATAGCTTATGGATAACTTAACCTTTGGTTTGTAATAATAAATTAACACAAATATTTATTGAAGGAGATTTATTTGGTTGAGGAACAATTGAAAATAAGCTTTACCAGTGTATCGCTTGTGGCCAACGTTTCGAAAAATATATTTTCATCATCAGGGCCTCAATGCAAGTTAAGATGGTAAATTGTAAAATTTTTCGAAACGTTGGCCACAAGCGATACACTGGTAAAGCTTATTTTCAATTGTTCCTCAACCAAATAAATCTCCTTCAATACATATTTTGGAACAAAACTTCTACTAACAATTAGCACAAATATTTATATGAAAACTTCAACGGAAAGCTTTAAAAAGGTTAATTCGAATATAACAGGAAAAAATCTATATTTTGGTTAACTAGTCAAATCAACACAACAATCTTGTAAGGAGTTACTAATGAATGTTTAATTTCCAATTAAACCTATGATAGTTTTCTGTTAATTCTTATATAAACGAATCAAAATCCTTATGGTAATCGAAGCACACTTTTTTTTCCATAAATAAAAAAAAAATTAGAACAATATAGATAACATTTTAAAAAAAGCTCTATATTAATATTAATAATTTTCTTATTATAGATACCAAGCCCATATCAATTTGGTTATGCAATTTACATAAAAACACATGCAGATTAAATTCACTGTTAAAAACTTTAGTAATCAAATACCAAAATTATCTTTTACAAACTATATTGGTTTTATTTTTTCCATTTTAAATCTAATTAATAGGCTTTATTATAATTTATTATATTGGTTATAAATACATACAATTGTGAACACAATTTTCAAAAATAAAACGACCTAATATAATACAAATAAAATTTAAAAAGTAAGGTATTAGTCTATTATGGTGGAGAGTTCAACGACTGGATAAGAGAGCAACTTATTGGACAAAAAATTAGATTCAAGAGAAAATTTACATATAAAAGCAATATATGTAGAAATTTATAAATAATATGTTTTTACGGTTTTAATAAATTATTTTTTTAAGTATGCGTCCTCACTTTTATGTAATTATTCAAAATAATGTTTTTAACACACCTTTACGTATACTGGTATAAATTATAAGCCAAGTTGACTACTAGTTACTACTTACCCAGTAATGATGGTAGGTCATTTTTCATAAAACATCATTAATTAAATCTTTAAAAAAATACTGAAATTAGATCTGAACAGCTTGATAAAAATTATAGTGCGAGTTAGTACATAAGAGCTTAAAGGTGTAGTATCTGACTCACCAGATGTAAAGAAATCTTTTTCTTTCATATGTAAAAAGAAATCATAACTTAAAACTTTACTCTTTTTGTACCGAAAAAAAAAAACTATTCAGTGGCGTAGCATTATGCGAATCAAAAAAAAGAAAAAATATTCAAAGATTACTTTAACACACATGTTTTTTTCGAAAGTTATGTGCATTAATTATAGGGTTGAATTTAAACGTTTGAGGACCCCCGGGCACGCAATAAAAATTTTCATAAGGTCAGAAATATAGTTAATCAAAAACACAGGGAAGTCAAAAGTCTCCACCAAGTCTGGCAAAAATACTGCTAAACGTACATAATCAAAGGGATGAGTCTCCGAGACGGGACGCGCAGTTATAATGGGATAATAAAAAAATATTTAAAAAATAAATTTCAGTAATTTTTAGAAAGCTTTGTTATACATTTACTTAATAGAACTCTACCAGTGGGTACCTAATTCGATTTAAAATAAAAACGTTATATTCTAACCTTTACAAGAACTTTTTATTGAAGTCTAATTTAAATAATAATGCAAATAAAAAAAAGTTTTCGATTGCGATCACTATTGAAGATTAGAATCTGTGAAGATTTATGTGCTACGCTAATGATGTGTGTTTTTTATAACGAAAAAAATAAAAACATCTCGGTTGTTTATTCATTGTCGAAACTTTTTTAAAAAAGATCGAAGCACGTTTGGAATGTGGCTAGGTACATCAGATGTGTATTATAAAGAAGAAGAAATCTACCTTGCCACCTTGGCCACATTCAAAAGAAGGATTGTATATGACTGTGTTTGTGTCTATAGAAGAAGAGAATTTGGAGTTAACTTTGTAAAGATAATATCTTTTAGAATCAAGTGTCATGCGTTAAACTAGAAAAAGTTCCCACGAATTAAACTGTTGCTGTAAATATAATAGTCTTTCTATTGTCAATTTAATGCAGTCTTACAGGTACACTATTTACATATAGTATCACTTTCTTTGGATTGTCATACTTGATATTAAAATACACAAGTGGGTGTAATAAAATAGCTAAACAATTAATTCTTGTCCGAGCTAATTGTGTTCAAGCATATTTTCGTTGCAATTTATGTTATCTATATAATATATTCTGATTATTTTATCGTTTCACGATTTCAAGTTGTTCCAACATAACACGTAGATAGATGACTGTCTTATTTTATTGTCAAAGCATGCTGCCTGGAAAAAAAATCATCTCCTGTTTTTTTGACATTTAATACACGTAAAAAAATGATCTTAATAATACGAAGTTGTCGAAAACAATGTTTAGTTGCAAAAGTAAAAAGATATGATTTTGCGAAGACCAAAATCGATTCAGTTTTTTTTCACGCTATAAGCTTCACTTGTGTATGTCTTTCAACTCGATTTCCCCCTCTTCAAGATGTCTATAGTTGACGTGAAATTTTTTAGTCGTATGAAATTTTGAAGACAGAACAATATTCTGATTTTATGCTGTAATTTTGTAGTGAAGCATTTATAGTTTTTAAGAGTTGTGCAATCAATAATGCGGCATTTTCCTTCATTAAATTTCAGGGTTTATAATGACCGTTTTTACTCCAAAGAAAGTAAATCGTGTTGTCTCTTTTGTCTTTTTATGTAAATGAAATGTTTGAACAAAAATACATTTCAACAAATCAATATTTTTTAAATGATTTTTGCTATGTAATATTTCCAGCAACTTTATGCATCTCAGCGCATGCGCGTATTGTATAATGCATAAACAAAAGAGAACTAGCTGTATTGCCTATACCTACGTACATGACATGGTTTATGTTAATGCGTTTATAAAGATCACCAACAGAGACACTTTAGTGACCTCCCGGAGGCTGCAGCTTGCTGCATACTGGCACAGGGTCAAGGTCAGACATGACCCTCCACTTGTACCAACACACATACCTGTCCGCATATTAAATGAAAACATATCATTTCTTGCATTCCGCTTCTATCTCTCATCTTAATACGAGCACCATTTTATAATAGACAACTTTTTTACATTTTGTACATATTTTCGTATTTTAAAAATATTTCAAATTCTTTATGTAATATTTCGTTTTTATAAATACAGACAACTCAACTAGTTCCATAAAGAATTCGATGTTCTCCTGTTTAAGCATTTCGAATTCGTAAATGCAAAAACTCTGATTTTTCTGACAACAAATTTTAAGATATTGCACCAGCTAGGAAAGGTGAAACTACTATAATATGCCCAAAATATCCGTAATAAACTATAAACATTCACCAGAATAATATACAGTGTAAACTCTTTATAACGTCCTTCGTTATAACGAAAAACTCCCTATAACGTCGAAATTTTTACGATTTGGTTGGTTTACCTTAAAACCTATACATTAATACCCTCTTTATAACGCAACAGCCATTCTCTATTACGAAGAAATATGTTCATATTTAGGCGTCAGCAAATGTTTACAGACATAAAGAGGACCATTCTGAACCATCACCATCTATTCAACAAGCACTTGATGACGCCAAACTATAGGTATATGTGTTTGGAATAAATTAATTTTGTGAAAATTGGTTATTTTTCTTTCTTCCCTCCATATAACGAAAATTCTTTATAACGAAAAAAATGTTCGGTCCTTTAAAATTCGTTATAAAGAGATTATACAGTACATTGAAGATTATTGTTAATTTGGTTGTTTTTCTTTCTTCACTCCATATAACGGTAACTCTCTATAACGATAAAAAATGCTCGGTCCCTTGAGTTTCGTTATAAAGAGTTTACACTGTATTGTGTTCTTTACAGTAGCGTACACAATTTACACAATTCTTACAAGTATTATTAATTATTGGCAATTGATATTAATACTTATTTTCTTTTTTTTTCTAGGTAAGTCGTTTCAAGATCCATTTTTCCTACTGTAAGGGTAAGCGTTTTAATTGTAGTCCATTTAATTTGGAGTTGCTTATTTACTGGTCTGAAATCTCTCTTTATATTGAATCATTTTAAAAATGTACTTTTCTGTATCTTTTTTAATTTTGTGAATAATATTTTAATTGATAATAGTTTGCTTTAAAGTGCTAGTTATATGATTCAGTGTAGTCTTGGAATGTAGTATTTAATAATACCTATCTAATAGCGAAGAATCAAAAGTTGATTACACGAGGCCTAACGAAATGAACATAATATGTTGATCGATTTTACATTAAATGATTAGTTTCATTTATAGCTATTTGAAATATTTTTTTAAGAAACAAAAAAACGTTTATAGATATAGCAAAGTAAGGTGGATTAATGATTGTATTCAATTTTATTATTTTTATCAAATGGATTAGTTCTTTTCCGATTCGTCACTGTTTGATATTTCGTCCCTGTATCTATGTGAGTGAGTGACGGTGCGGTCTTTTCGGTTGATTCTTTACATTGCTAGGCTGTCATGTTACATTATGCCGTACAATCCATCCGCGCAGCCGACTAGTTAGTTACAGTTCATAACAGTCTTGTGTTGCCGTTGAGTCTTCTTTTTGTAACGTTCATATTTCAAATATTTTGATCTTTTTAATCTTTTAGAACACGCTGTACTTGTTTTACAGTAGAATTCTGATTATCTGACATAAACAGGACGGACAGTTAATTAGATAATTAAACATCGTATAATAACCATGATGAAAGAAATTGAATAGAAGTCCTCGTTGAAGATCCGCTATTAGAAATATATGTCTGTTATTTGATGATGACAAAGATTATATATTAGATAATATAATATTCATTGATAAATTGCAAATGGGTTGCATGCAATATTTAATATAATAAGTACTATATTTTGTAGTTCAAGTGGAAAAAAATTCTTTGCGTTCTGAATATCTAGATTTTTCCAATTTTTTTCAATTGAGGAGTTATGAACGTTCGAAAATATTTTATTATGTTTTAGAAAATTTTAAATGACCGCATACTTCAAACAAAAAAAAAATATCAGCAAAAAATACGAAATCGATATTCTTATTAGTTAACCACACTGTATATAAATCAAGAATTTATATTGAAATTCGACATACAAAAGTAACAGTGACATTTTATAACATGAAATTGCGGTACAAATAAAAATACAGCACAAAAAGTTCTAAATAATTTTCGACCATCGACGTCAAATTCCAACACGATTCGGAATGTGAATAAAAACACTAAACAAAAATCTATTAGGAGTGCCATGGCATGATAGCACACACAGAATGTTTTTCCTACCCAATGTTCATTGATGCGTGACTTTTGATGATCATCATTTTTAAAAGATCTCTTTATAAAGAGTTTTAACTATTGTAATGAAGTCAACAAGAACTGATTTGTTCCGTAATTAAGAGCGATCTATACAATGTGTTATTTGTTTAAATACACTTGACAATTCCAAGTGTCGATTTAAAAATAAGGGTGTTTCAAGCCTTTAACGAACTGTGTGTATAAATATATTTAGACCTATACTATTTTTATTATCAATGCCGAATGTAAATTGTGGAAATTAATGCCGAATACCTATCATCTATACCCAACGTAAAATAATCCTATTTAAATTAATAAAATTAATAAATTAACACTGTAGACCTTTGAAAAATTCGTTGGAAAAGCATCATCGTCTTCTCAATGCTAACCGTGCTTTTACTATTCCATATCCACAAATGAGGAATGGCCCAAAATTAAAATTTTAAATTTTTACAATATTTCTCGTTATGAGTTCTCCTGAACCCAAAAAAATATAGTTTTTAAAAAAGTGTGTTCGTCTGTCTGTTAGTTTGATTTCTGTGAGCACGATACAGATCAAACGGTTGAGCAAATAGTAACCAAATTTTTGTTAAGATGTTTGACATATTAATAATAGTTCTATTGTTTTTGAGGAAAATTGGCGCATGCACAGAAGAGGTATGCGCTATAATGTTTTTTTTCTGTCATAAGGGGATACTTTTTATAATGGTTTATTATTCTATTTATTTTTCCAACACGGTTTTGTTAAAAAAAATCTTTTCGGAAATATTTGGATAAAAAATTAGCTGTTCTTTTGTTTTAAAGATCTGTCAAATAAGAAATTCGTTAGGTAGCTGACAAGAATGCTTTGATTAATTTTCACATGTGAAACCATATTAAGTAACCATGCAAATGAATAGGTAAATATCATAACATTTATTACTTACCTGTGTCACCGCACGCGTTAACAGAAAATGTATTTTCTCTATTATAATGTCAAACGTCAATAACTTTTTGACGTGATAACGTCTTATAAATTGATGAAACACCAGCTGCACCCACGAAAAAGTGTAACGTTCCGAAAAGTGTAACGTTCCGATTGATGAAACACCAGCTGCACGCACGAAAAAGTGTAACGTTCCGCCTGACCCTGTGCGTGCAAGCGAGAGCGCAGTAATGTATTATTAAATATGATATTCGAGCGGAATACATGAAATTGGCTGACTTATAAAAGTACTTGCTTTGAATAAATAGCACATGTTACAATACGTTATTAATATATTCAGATCCTCAAACTTTTAACTCTCAATACAGTAGATTAAAAAAATAAACATACCATCATAACGCGATGAGTTTATAATATTTTCTCAATAATGATAACTTAATGTTATTAATTTGCGCTTCATCGATTTTTATGAAAACTTATTTAGCTTTAAAATTTGTAACTAGAATTTTTAGTATCCGGAGTGTCAAGTTATAATGTTATCAGATTACGTCTTAAACAATGAGGGTAGATGTTAGTGTAAACCAGTCTTTAAGTGTGAGAAGTGAAATACATAGATGACCAGCAGTTAGTTTGTTCGCTATTATACGTGTCAAATTTAACGGCGACAGTTTAAATTTAATGGCCAATTACACATATCTGAAGCATGAAACTCACTGAATCTTTTCTCTCTTCATCATCATCATCTTCAGAGCTTCAACAACATCTTTTGTAAGCTGCTGCTGCGTGCATATTGGCTATGGTATATGAACTCTTGTCTATTATGTAGACCATACGCGCGAGTCTTCAGTCACTCAATACGCCTGCACTGTGCCAATCGACAATTGTTTTTATTGTCGTTCTTTCTTTGCTTTTTATTGAAGTATGTATAAGAAAAAAAATGTATAAGCTGGAACTATTCTTAAATATAATTTCAATTTTTGATGTGAACCAACGACATTTTTTATTGTAAACAAATTTGCGTGATGTAGAATTAATGTAAAATCATTAATAGTATATTACACTAAAAGGGCCGAAAGTGTGATAACTTGCGCGAGAGCCCAGTGTGGTGTATACTATTTTTTTCTTCATACCTCGGTCGTAAGCACGCTTATTATAGTTATTGGCGTAACTAGTAGCCTAAGTCATTCATGGCGTGTCAGCGCGATGTTTTCAGCACGAGTCGTAGGTGCGCAGGCACGAGCAAAGCGAGTGCATACTGCGCACCGGAGACGACACGCCATGACTTAGCCTATAAGTTACGCCCATAATTTTATTCAACAATTGCGCGTTATTCAATGTTTTATTAATATTTTATTAATGAGATGTTGTAAATATCTATTTATTTCTTTATAAAAAAAACTGTCAATATTAACAGCACGATTCAATGTTTTGGTTTGAGGTTAGCCGGTTATGAATAAACTCCATGTCGAAAACATTCGACCTCCTCAATTTTAGCCTCAATGGGTAACAACGGAGTTGTTGTTACCGACTATTTTGTTACGACTCAGCAAATAGTTACGTTTATTTTCATTACTCCACAATGGCCGAGCTAGTAGGAATCTTCATTGAGTTATGACAAGTCGGTAAATGGCTATTTAGGGTTCGGTTTTTAGGCATGATAAAACATGAATAACGCGCATGAGTTGAATAAAATACATTAATTAATTAATTACGTAAAAACACAGACAAATTCCAAGCAAGAAACTTTGAGGTTATACGTAAAAAAAAGAATGACAGCTGTTCGCGACTATTAGCTAAAATATAATAGGGTTGCTATGGAAACGACATCTTAACAACAGTTGATTGGCTGTTTTTGCTTTACTACCGCACGAACTTCCCATATTGTAGCGTGTAATCCTACCAAGGAGTAAATGCTAGACTTTCTGCCTTACGGTTGATGCCGAAAGTATGCGATCAAGGTGTCAAATAAAAATATAAAATCAGCCGATTCACTTGTTTTTTTTTGTTAAAATAAAAAAAAATATAAAATATAGGTTTGGTATAAACTGTCTGCTTACGAAAGGTCACTAAAATTTTTGTTTTTTTTTTTAATCAATTAAATAATAATTTATAAAACATTTAGAAGAAAATTAAAAATAAAAACGGCATAATAAAAATACAGCGAAATTTTTTTTTTTTTTAAACAGTTGCAACAACTTTATTTGATGTCACTGTAAACCAGATTGAATTTCACGGAGTCAAATAAATATTTAAAAGAAATATGTTTACATAATCCTTGCTAGATAGTTAAGTAGGAAGCGAGGAGGGAGACACATACATATAGAATGAGACAGAATATTATAACTTTTAATATAACGCGCGTCTGCAACATAACAACAATTCCAGTTTCATTTTCTTCCCGTTTTCAAACAAACACATACATGTAATGTGTCGGTGCGTGTATGTGTGTAAGCATATACATTTTACCAATCTCGTTCGCATTTCGGCTCACGTTGACTGTGTTTTTACCCGTATTACACCCCATCCCAATGAGCCAACATCATTCTCTCGGTCTTTTGCGACTGGGTAAACTACAAACCTTCAGTCTCGGAGAAACGGAACTGTTGCTATTTATATCAATGGGACATTCATTAACTTTCAAATGTTGCATACTATTGAATCCGATGTATAAATCCATAACTCGTCAACAAATTTTTTAAATCGTATGAATTTTAATGATCATGACAGGATGATTGGAAGCGAGCCGGACAATTGCTCAAGATCTTTGACTACATGGTCACCTGAGATTGAGGATTCGACAAATTGCTTATTAAGTAATGAAAGTAATGAGATCCCTAATAATTTAATATTTATTAAGAATTGGAAAATCACAGGAAAGTGGACAGGTTAAAGATAAGATAACACCTTTCTTTATAAAGTATAACGTTTCGCTGTTGTATTACAGCATCTTCAGATACTGAAAATTTGATACAAAGAATTAGTTACATTAAGTTCAAATTTTCAGTATCTGAAGATGCTGTAATACAACAGCGAAACGTTATACTTTATAAAGAAAGGTGTTATCTTATCTTTAACCTGTCCACTTTCCTGTGATTTTCCAATTCTTATTCAACAAATGGATATGACTACTACAAATTAATATTTATTGTTAAAAATTTTACCATTCTTATTATTATTTTCACATCCGCACCTGCATTTGCAATGCATGTATGTAGCCCACATCTGTAACATACCTATTCCAAAAACTCCTTTTTCACTCATTTTTATTTCGATTAGTAAACTAATCTAAATTGTAAATCACTGAACTTTTTTTAAACAAAGTTAACAGCATCAAGATTTAAGATAAATATTATAATTTATAGACGCTCAACAACAGAATTGATGAAATGATAATTTGTCTTTCAAAAAATTCATATTATATATTCATATTACCGAAAAGATTATGGCATTTTTGATTTTTGTATTGAATTATCATCGTGATAAAAATTGTCAGTCCTTAAACGTTATTCAATAAAAATATAGGTATTTTAAAGTTATACGAAAGTTTTCTCATCCCTGTGATAGTGAGTGTATGTACGTACATTCCCCGTTCAGCAAACCACCCCCGAATACAAACCCGTCGCCTGCGGGCCCAATGCCGGCGGGGTGGAGATAAGAGAATTGCACTGTCAAGTCAGAATGATATATTTGTCCAGCATTACCATACTACCGCGCGCACTCTCTACAGCCACTACTACTCTGTTCTGCTCTACTCTATACTCTCTGTCTGCTACCAGCTACCGCCGCAGCTACCGTCTACCATATACAGAGAACATTCTCTTTGCTACAACGCTGTCTCCAGTGCGCGTTACCGACTTTCTGCACCAAGGGACAACTTTCAAACATCCAATACTTATGATTCAACATTTTTACTTTTAATTATTGTCCAACTTTATAATTCACAATTTTTCGTAAAAATTTAAGTGTTTCATTTTGAAGGAATACAAATTAGAAATGTAATTCGTAGTTCAGAGAATTTAGCACAAAAATTTAATGGAAATCGGAAGTAGAATGTGAATACCTCGATCGAAAGTGCATACTTTCGGTATTAATAGTGAGGCAGAAAGTCCTTGGTGGGATTACACTCACCAATGCGGGAACTTCGTACGTCCGGGCAGTAGTAAAGCAAAAACAACCAATCAACTGTTGTTTAGATGTCGTTTCCATAGCAACCCTATAACATTTTAACTTATAGTTGCGAGCAGCTCTCACTGGTGTTTTCACGTAGGCATATATAACCTCAAAGTTTCTTGCTTGGAACTTAACTGTGTTTTTATGTAATTAATAAGTAATTATTTAAATAATGTACTTAATATAAGCGTGCGTACGAGCGAGGTATGAACAAAAAAATAGTATACACCGCACTGGCCGAAAGTGTGATATCCTTACCTATCGCGCCACAGGGCAAAAATATCACGCTTTCAGCCCTTGTGGTGTAATATACTATTTATCTTGTGCGAACGTGGAACAATAACTGATCATTCTGATTTGAACATTGAACTTTACTTTTCAAAGGAAACATTTGTTGTCTGTGCCTTGATTTGAATCCGAATATTCCACTTTCCTTAGAATATATTGTGTTTATTGTATAATATGCCTTACGGCAGTAGTGCTAATGACCCTGGCAGTCAAAGCACACTTTTTTTCCATAAATAAAAAAAATACTCTTTGTACCACTTTTATTTTGCTAGAAAATGAAGATCATCATATAATATATTATTACGCTAAGGTTTAAGATGTTTGCCTCCCTTTTTAGAAAAAAACCACAAAATTTCTCCACATAAATTATATATCATTTTACAGATAATTGCTTGCTCTACTGACATCGACAACTAAAAAATTTATTATTGCTTTTGTTTTTGTAAATTATTTAAAATACAGCAACGCTATCTAATGGCTTTAATTTTAAAACAACGTCATCACTTCGATCTGTCATCTGACCTTCATATTGTAATACAACAGACACATTACTGCATACTGCCATCTGACGGTATTAATTTTGAAACAGCGAGCAACGCTGAACAACGTCACAGCAATATTACATGATGCCATCTGGCTTAGCTCAACGTTTTTACTACTTGCGCCTCTATATGACAATTTTAGTAAAATATTTCTTCGATCTGTCATCTGAGCTTCATATTGTAATACAACAAAAAGAAGAACATTATAAGCAGTGTGCAAAATTAGAAACGAATTGAATACCTGCAATCATATTTAAAAAATAATAATTTTGTAAAGTGATAATTATTATACTTATTTAGTGCGAATAATTTGCACAGGTCACACTAGTATGGTTAATAATGCAAAAGTATAACATCATTACTGTTGAAAATCGTACCCCATTTTTGGAATAGTGGAAACGAAGTGATAACATGCAAACTGACCGAATTGTGAAAATTAGTAGGTTTATGGTATAGTGGAATCGAACCTGTGACCTGTCGGTTAGATTGGACTGAGTGTGTGAGAAGGGTTGAGTGTCCAGCGGACGTTGGCGCTGTTGGCGAACGCAATGAGCCGGTCTAAACGTGCGTAATCTGGCCAATTCAAATTAACAAGAACGTGCACATGGGGTCCGCACTCATACACGCATATACACAAACACAAACGTACAACACCCCTAACAGGGGGCTGCGTTTTTTTACACCTATAATTCAGTTGATTATTCGCGCATAAACGTCAATAGAATGGTCAATCTACATATTTGACAGTCAAATACCATAAAATCTATCAAAAACCTAATACCGGACTCGAGAAACTTGATTTTTTTTTAGACATTTTGGTACAGACTTTCTGTACCTACAGTACAATTATATCCAATTATTATTAACCAACTAGCCGTTCGTCCCGGTTTCACTCGGATGCGATAGATATAGTTTTGCAAAATGTATTTCATTTGCGGTCCGGCGCCTGAACTAATAGCTTTGAGCAAATTCTACCAGATTTGCTTCTGAACTAATAGCTTTGAGTGAATTCTAACAGATGTGGCTACTTGGTACTAAAACAGTTTTTTTTTACAATGGCTAATAATAATCATTACGATTAAATTCCAGTATACAGCATATTTTTTCACTGAATTCGTGAAAGCATAAAATTAAACGATTATTATCGTCATCATATTTTAGAAACCTTATATATAAGAAAAATTTAATTTAGTCGTAATGATTATTATTAGTCATTGTAATAATACAGTAAATAAAACCTTTCTCATGGTTTATTAGTTTTTTTTTGTTTGCTTTTGAACTAATAGCTGTAAGTATATTTTATCAGATGTCGTTACATGTTACTGAAACATTTTTTTGAGAAAAGGCTGTAATTTTGTACAAAATATTTAACAAAAACTACCCTATAGCGTAAGTTGCACCAAGCAAGACACATTACGAAAATTTCATTAAAATCGGTTTAGTAGTTTTGGAGATTAGCGCGGTCAAATTTGTTACACGAGATTTTTATATAATATAATATAGATAATTAATTCTGCACATTTTGTTGGAGAAATGAAATGATCTTCATATGAGAAAAACTACAATTTATGCATTTATTAACCATTAAACTGTTTGTGGTGAAGAAGTGGTTCAATTTTTCTGGTTTTGTAGCACCACCTTTTCAGGATTCTAAAAAATTAAAATAAGACGATTGTAAAGCCCATAAGTAGAATGTAATCAAAATAGGCTACAGTCTGGCCAAAGATGTGAACATTTCCGGTAAAAGCCAAAAAAGAAAGGATGAAAACTTTATCAAGTAAAATTCTTGCAACTAGCCAGCTGTCTCATAACGTGCGACCGTTGTTAATTATGTTCAGGAAATAATAAAGGTAAACCATTTATTAATTAGTTAAAATGCTTCAGTGTAAATAAATTAATTTATTTAGAACTTTTAATGTATCACAATAAAACTGACTGCATTTTTTCTTCGTCGTCGTACGAAAAAACAGGGACGCCCGCAAATATAAATTTTCTTTTTATCCAGGGAACTTAAAAATATGTTTTCTAAAATTGCTGCGTAGGTATTTCAAATGTAAACATGAAAAATTTTGCAAAAAATAGTAGATTAAATAACTTTTATCACGCGGATGCCGGACATAATCTCTAAACGCTAAATCACATTATCTGCCACCAGATGTCATGGCATCAAATGTCAAATCCCTGATTTGACATAGAGGAGAGACTTAATCACGAAACCACATTTGACTCGTCTTTCATTTTCCACTACCAGATGTATCAAATGTAAAATTCCTATACCTTTGCATAGTTTTTGGTTTTATTAAAAAGGGCTGAAAAAACGTACCTATTAATGTATCTACACAAAATACATGCGTAGATGACCAAAGCTGAACCTTTGTTATATAATTTCATACGTTATATGTAGATGTATATGTATACACAGTTTAGAGAGAATGAAAGAGAGAGAGAGAGAGAAATATAATGAGAGTTCTGGCTTCATATCTCACCAGTTTACATGTGGCACAGCACATGCATACATACACAGGAATTATATAACCTTTATCCTTTCGCGCGTACGTATTATATCCCGGCATAACAGCAGGACGGACCACGCTCCGCAGCAGGATAGGTCAACGTATCAATCTTAGGTTCATATTGTTGGATATTTGGTCAAGTAAAGCAAAATTATTTAAAAAACGTTCATTTTAAAACATTGAAGAGAGCGTATTGGGACCCCGTTTCTAAAGCGATAGGCGTGTCAAACAAGACTATGTCTGATCCTAAAATGTTTAAATTTTTTGTTTTTTAAATTCTCATAAAACATTCCTAATTACAAGATTTATCTTAGCTAAGACTTCCACCAAAACTGATTTTTATCCGCATTATATGGAGAAAACCGGTAATAAATTTCAGTGATGTGTGCAGATGAAAAATTAATGTACAATTAATTTTTTATAGTTTGCTTTTCAAACTAATTACAAATATACGTTTGATATTCCATTTGTGTTGCCAAAAATCTGTACAGCGTTATAAAGCGTTAAAATTCAAAAAAATCATCATTTGATGTGTTGGTCTTCGAGGTTTCGATGAATAATCTTTAAAGCTCGTTCGTTTAGTTATTGTATCAAACATTTTTTGTGATTTATTATATTTCTGTTACAATAACGTGTGGGTATATAACCGAAGCATAGTTACTAGAAATTGTCAGTTTTTAATTTAACGGAAGTTGAACACATCTGATGAATAAAGTCAAAGAGCTGGTTATATTTGGTACATAATATATAGCTGATACGCTGAGGCACAAGGCACAAAGCAAAATCGCTTATGTCGATTTAGCTATTCATTTTTAACACACTTGTATTGTATTGATTTGTACCTATATTGTATACGTACACATTTATGTATGTAAAAATTCTTCCAACTTGATTTTCCAATTAACGTAAAACTTTGCAGTCGTATGTAGTTTTTATGTCAATACAATATTGTAATATTTTGATCTTAATAATATTTGTATACCTATGTAATATTTGAAAAAAATGGAAAGAAATGACAGATGGTGGCAGTGACGGTATTGGTGGTGGGAAAACGTATCTCCGGCCGTTTAGAAGCATGGGATGTTTGATGAATTAAATGAAGTAAAGTGATTTCCCCAATCTTCTAAAGATTATAAATTAATAAATGTATATTTTCTATCTTTTAGTACGTTAATACAATTGCGTTTTTTAGATTTTTTTGAAACTATAAATTTCGTACTGTATTCGACATAGGAATGAGGAGCGACGATTTCAATTCACCAACCTATCTTTAAACCTCTCGTGTAGTGAAAACAAGTTTAGAAACAACTCGTTTCAAAATTTTCTGATTTATAATTCTGTAGCCTGAGAAAAACGTGTAATTCTGTATTAGATACTTAAATGGAATATTCAGAAGGGTTTAACTTCTACCTCGCCTAAAATACACGCTCCTGATCGTGTGTTCGATCCAAGGATAGATTTTTTTGGGGTCAAATTAAGGTTTATGATTCCCTCTTCGGGTTCGACAAACCAAATTATAAAAAAAATAAAATAATTAAGACTACACAATACCCTTCTAAATATAAGCAAGCTCATCTTTTATTTTTTATCTGACACTAATTTCAAAAAATTTTGTCGTTTTTTTTGCATATATGTTATGGAATGCTAGAATATACACAGTTTTAATTTCTGGCCTTGTCAGCTGCATTAAAGTTCCGTTAACATCGGCGTTTTGTGTTTAGTCGGAAATTTTCTTGGTCGTCGGTGAGAGATCGTTCTTAAATGAGATCATTCCATGCATCAGAATTTGGTAACTTTGAAAAATGTCAATCATGGATAAACAAATAATGTAAACCAACCTTTTATAAAGAAATATATCTTTTAATTGTTGGGCATAGACCAACATATACTGACGGAGAAGACTAGTCACACTTCTTTGTCTATAAAAAGAGATGTATATAAATTATCTTCATTGGGATTTGCACAGAGCTGTAGGTGTGACGAATTAGATCAGATCAGGCTGGCCGAATGTTGAGTGTTTTATTATTGTAGAAAAAGCTCTCAAAAATTTGTTTTATAATCGGTTTGTAACACTCATTATTTAGAATGTAGAAATTAAATGTTTCTACACAAAAAAAAATGAGTTAAAGATCTGTAAAAAGTATCTGACGTGAACGGTTTTCACTTTTGGTCACAGATATTATATAATACATATTTGCAATATTCACTCGCTCTTTCTTTTCTCGGTTCTCTCTTTTCGTATTCGTTCTTTTGCGTTCACGCACACGGTAAACGCACGTTTGATTGGATTTTCAGTATTTTAATCCATCCGTTACGCTCGGAATATTAATATATTTCATAACAAATGGATTGGTTGTATTCACGTTGCTTGGAATATGAAAATATATACAAAGCTGGTATATATTTACTGAGGTGTCAGAAATTATTTCAAATGGATTTGCTTAAATCTGGCATTAATATTGAACAAATATAAAATGTGTGTAGTTTTTTTATTTTTTGATTTTGTTTTCTACAGCTCATGCTTTCAGATATTTGATGCAGGACGAGTTTTCCAATATAATAGTAGTAGTAAAAATCGCCCAACTGGAAAAAAGAAATAAATGTGTTGCGACGTGTAATTTTATATAATTAGGCTTAAAGAAAAAGACTATTTTCATTTTTTCAGTTTAGGAGCCATTGGCGTGTCTAAAATTTTGTTTTTAATGTATATAAAAATTAAACATTTATTTCTCAAACCAAAAGACAAAGAAGTAAGTACGGATAATATGTCTATTAAAATCCTTTGAGATAAATATGATATATTCGAAAAAACATTATTTACAACTTAGTTGTTTTTATATGTAAGTTTTTATATAATAAGTATTGACAATTTTAGTACGAAACTGCCTAGTTTAAAAAAAGTATTAATTTTAGAAAATAATATTAAAAAAAATAAATCTTGTATCTTACTCAATTGTAGATTAAATATTTCATTTGCTTTATCTCTTTCTTCGAGTAATCATAATAAACAAAAATAAGTAAAGTTAGGTAGTACGAAAAAAGAGACGTCTATCTTTTCCCTTTCCAATGTAATATACCAAAACTTTGATTCATAATATCCCTTCTTATAATTGTCTTTACGACTTCTAACTTTTCTTATACGTATCCCTAAAGTAAAACTTCATCATATCAGTTATAATATTAAAAAAGAAAAAGGTAGAACCTCCACTGAATGGGATAAAAACATTATACCTAAAGCGAAAGAAATCCAAACTTTCTTAAGCTTCTGCTAAGTCGTTATTCTTACCCATTCCATAATATTCAACTCGACGCGACAAAAGTATTTTATCAACTATCTCTTTTTATTATTTTCTTTACTTATAGTTCATTATATGAACTGTTCTAAAGTAACAAATCGTCTGAGTTAACTATATTTTAAACAAAAGTCTGATTATAATTTCGTTGACAAATCTTTCACGTTACCAGTTTCTGTAAGATTTCTATTATAAAAGTAATAAATTTAAAAGGTTTCCGGGTTGTTTTAAGGAATATGGTTTGACGTGATTTGATGCGTTTCTGTTTTAAAGTAAATGCAATAAAATAAACAGTGCGTTTAGAGGTTAGGTTATGTGTTACAGTTGTGACTCGCACTGAGACAGATCTAGAAGGCAATGATCCGTGAAGTTAAACTGTCTAGTTGGCATTGCGACGCTCACATACTTACGTCGCTATACATACTGCCTTGACGAAAATGGAAAATGCACTTATCTCCAGACTAGCATATGCGTATTACTCCTACATTATCGAAATGTATAACGTGTGCTCGCAACAATCAGGAATGGCTGACATTTCCATTAAGCATGCGCTAAATATGACTAATCGGAAACTACTCTCAGACGTGTTTGTTGAAACATTTAACGCGGTATTTTTAGCACGACAAAAAACAAAACAGGTAACCTCAAAAACTTTCGTCGAGCCTCTTCAGTTCTATAGCAAATAATACACTTTACTGTGCGTGAACATACTTCGACTCGATCGCAGGACCTATACTTTGAGATACGCATGCCTTTAAATAAAAGTTCACGCACTATCTGTAAACTTTTATGACTGTTTACAAACTGCAATTATGTTGAAATAATCTAATTAGTGATTAAGGAATCAAGACTAAGGAAGAGATCACCTTACAATACACACAAAAAAAAAAGAAAATTGATCACGCTTATAGAAAAACACAATCTAATTGCAGTAAGCACGAGTCAACGACTGCAGATTTTTTTTTGTAATTTCTGAGTTAAAATATAGTTCTTAAATTGAACGAGATAAAGTTTTATGCACTCAAACGTGTGTATTTTCTCCGATTTCATGAAGTTTTTATTTATTTAATGAAATTTAAATGTGTCTGTATTTAGAAACGTGACCTTTTTTGGTAGTGAACACACTGTGATGTTTTATATAGTGAAGAACATTGAAATGTAGCAATATACGGAATAGAGGGAAAGCATTACGTCAATGTAGTGACGTCGCGGCCATTTCCCTGATGGCATGACTTTGACAGTATCCATGCACAGTATGAACCAGCAGGGTTTGGTCTGATGCATATATTTTAAGCATAAATATCGCTAGACAACCAATTTTAACCAGAAAATTAAATCTGACTTGACAGATCAAACTCAACTGCATAAAAATTAATTGTAAGCGCGTGAACAGTGTAAGGAAAACACTTAAATATTAGCGTCAGATCGTGAATTGAAACAGAATATTCGAATTTCGAGATAGCCATTATATTGACATGACAAAAGAAATTATTAATAATAATGTGATTGATAGTGATTCCGATGATTGTTGTAAATCTGATATTGACATGGCATCGCGTGTAGTGATGTATTTTTTTTTCAAAATGATTTGAAACAATATGATTGAAAATTTTATCTAAAATTAATTTCATAGACTTTAATCACGACAGACACTTGAGAGGTAAAAATATACCGAAAAATTGTAACCAGCAGTGCTATGAAATACAAACGGCCAACGGGAAAGTTTAAGCATTCATTGAAAGGTTAGAATATTACTTTGGTTAAGTATATAAACAATAGATTGTAAAAAAATTTCCCACATCATATTAGGATGTAAATGTGATCTCACATTGAATAATAAAGCAATGTTGTTGTGTCAACCCTGCAAGGAATGTCTGCAGTCAGTGTGAGATGATAGAGGGCTGATGGAGGGACAAGATGAATTATTGCCCTTCTGCACTACCGCCACAGATGCAATGGTACCATCTCGTATAGTCGTCAATATTATGTACATGTTCTTTGCACTACTACTAGATGAAAATAGTCTAGATATGAACGCGATTCGTCTATCATATTTATCACATAAACCTTGCAATATTCTCTCTCAGTAGTTTAAAATCAAAATATTTTGTATGCAGACGCAAGTACTTAATTTTTAATTTAATAATTTAGCTGTCATAGATTCGTTCTAAACTCAATGAGGGAGTCTATTTTTAGGAGCGAAGAGTGTGAACTAAAGCGCCTACATATATACATTGGCTTTGTTTGTGAATCTGTGAGTCACGCTTTTTGGTACCAATCGTACTGTTCAAACGGCTTAACCGATTTAAAAAAAATATTTTTTCTGTTCAATTCGTCGAATAATTGAAGAATATGTAAAAAAATACAAGCAGTCTTACATTTCAGTCTAAACATTATTAATTTAAAATTGGTTGTCTGTAAAGTCGGTTTACGGACGATAGTTTTACGTGATAACGTATTCTGCTCGAATATCATATTTAATAATACATAACCTAAATTTTAGTAGCAGTCAGGCGGAACGTGACACATTTCGGAACGTTACACTTTTTCGTGCATGCAGCCGGTGTTTCATCAATTTATAAGACGTTATCACGTCAAAAATGCAATAAATGTCACGTACAGATCAGATTTGCTCCAAGATACATTTTTTTATATTGTTACAGTCTAGGTCTTGATTTTACACACTCTTGCTGTTCAGGTACAATAAATATATAACTGTCGAGACTTAATATATACTTCTTCATAGAATAAAATAATTTTCGATTTGAAAATGTTCCAGAATTATGGCATGTAATGATAGTAAAATACTGGTTTCGTTTATTTACTGCAAATTGTTATTTATTATAAATTATGGATAGATGCACATAAAGGTTATGAACACTAACAAAAGAAAGTTAATGTGAAATATAGTATATTAGCCAATAAACTTACAAAACGCCCATCAGTCTGAAAAGCGATACATTAGTTGCAGAAGCTATTCAATCAGTAATGGGTATAGTCTCCATATCTCTTTCGTATCTCTTTACTCGTATACACAGCATGGCTAAGAACGACTACCAAGAAATCTCCACAACTTTCTCAGAAATCTTATCATTGGAGGGATCTAAAGTCGTAACTCGTAACAATGCCAAACTGAAATGTTTATAGCATTTGCCCGCCATGAATAATTTTCTGGGCCTAATATACCAATTCATAATTTTAATTTATCATTGCTGATATTATAAAAAGGAAATTTGGTATGGTTGTATTACTGTAGATTTAAAACCTTGTATAGTTTTTAATACTATGCTAAACATTTTTGTTAAATAGTTTTGATGTCAGTGCTTATAGTTCATAAATAAGTTAGTTAAAAGATTTAAAATAAAATGAAAGCAATTAAAATGAGCAAAAACATTAGTTTCAAATATTTTTCATTTCCTATATGTGTAGTATATTTTGTTTGACACTGTATATAATATATACAGTGCTCTGAATGCTGTGTATTTTATTTGATCTACTTATAGTTACGTCAATTTACCCTAAATCACAGAATATATATGCGAATTTATTACTTAATGGTACAAACATGTGACGTCCATGAAGATCTTAAAGAATCTTGACAAATTACTCCAGAATAAATATTAGTCTCTTACTTCTAAACCCATACAGCTACGTCGTGGTATAATATTATACTGGAGCTTTATTGCTGTCGCTAATGTTAAGCGTTTATTAATTTGACTTCCCATTTTTATACATTCACTTTTTTAGTTTACAATGACTGCATTTTATTTTTTAACGTTTAGTGGAATAATTTTGAATTGGAAATGATATTTTTATTCTCTACGAAATTGTTGCATTATTCCACTCAAATTTATGATTCCTCTAAAGTCTAAACAATGCTTTGTAAAGCTGAATTCAAATATTAACAAATGTCCTTATAATCTCGAAATTTAGACGCCGAAATAAGCATTCGCACTGTTTGTAGATAATTTCCTTTCCTTCAATTTCGATAACCGTATAATTCACTCTAAAGTTGATACTAAACGAGATATTTGCAAATGAGAACAATTAATTTTATTGCACTTTTTTTAAGATAGTGGCCAAATACGGGCTTTCTAGGGGGTCCAATTTTAAAAAGTAGGTATATCTTAACATAAAATCAAATAGCTTAAAACTAATTTCAGCTTGTTCGGAATATTTCATTAAAGGCTTTTGACGTGATAACGTCTTATAAATTGATGAATCACCAATCTTATAAATTGATAAAACACCGGCTGCATGCACGAAAAAGTGTAACGTTCCTAACGAGTAACGTTCGTAACGTTCCGCCTGACCCTGTGCGTGATTTTCTCGAAAACGGCCCTAACGATTTGGATGAAATTTACTGAAAAGGGATTTTGGGGGGCAAAAAATCGTTTTAGCTAGGTCTCATCTCTCGAAAAAATCGTTTTCTTACAAATTTTATCATTATAAAAATCAATTTTTTGATGTATGAAAATACTTAAATATTGTAAGTAGGTTTTGGAATTTTATATAAACAGTGAAACAATTGTTTTATAAATAGTATGACAGTTAATCTTTGAGACTTAAATAAATACGAAAGAAAGAAAGTTAATAAAAAAAATTATTTTTATAGGTGGTGAGTAATTTAATAAATAAAATTAACCTACATTTGAAGCGAAAGATGCAATACCATAGATTCGAATTATTATAATTATTATATAAATTTAGGTTATGTATTACGGAATACGTTATCACGTAAAACTATCGTCCGTAAACCGACTTTACAGACAACCAATTTTTTTATTATTCATTTTTGAAAATGGTTAATTAATTATTATTGTCGAGTATAAGAAAATCATTTTTGTTCGATACGAAAAAAGCTAAGAATGCAGACAGAACTAAGTTTTTAATTAAAATTTTCCAGTTGAAGTATGCAACAGTCAATCCTGGCAAGCAGTTCGTTAATTAACCGAAATTCCAATGACACAAGTTTAGATCTAATAACATAATTCTTGTGGCAACGAAATAACGTTAAATTGCAACTTAGCGGAAATAGAGATGAGGAGAAAAGCTCTAGTTTTCCTGCTACTTGAGAACTGGGGCGTACACTGACACACGCTCACACAAACGCGCGGTTATGTAGTTGTATTGCTGTGCCACACTAGCGACGCTCACCGGCTCGAACAGAAATCACTCAGCGGAAACGGATGTGAAATGACTCGTAAACTCTTGTCTCGATGCTGCGGTCTCCATAGAAACCTAAATAACAAAGAATGTCGAACTTAGCAGTGAAGTATAGCTGAAACAAATAAACAGTGATTCCAAATAATATTGTCTTGGATAGTTTTTAAATACAGGGTATTTTATTATTAATTTTCTTCAGGAGTATAAGTGAACATACTTTCATGACATCAGCTGATAGTTTTATACCATAAAAAATATTTCAGGACAAGACACGTTTTTATAGATATGTATCATCAAGTCAGAGTCAATATGTACTTACGAGTATATAATTTAGAAATCAAAAATTATTTTTTAATAATCGCATTGTTTATTGTAAAAGTAGACGATTTTGTATAATTCTTTCTTTTACCCAAGTCGGGAATGGTACTAATTTAAGTCAAAATTCTCATTTCAAAAGTTTACAATGTTTTTTCGTTTTGAGGTCCCTTGAGTACAAAAAACATATTTTTGGAAAAAGTATGTTCGTCTGTTAGTTTTTTTGTCGGTGAGCACGATACAGGCCAAATGGCTCAGCGGATTCCAACGAAATTTAGTAAAAAGTTTTAACAATTATATATAAATACAAAAAGCCCTATTTTTTTTTTTGTGCAGAAGAGATATGCGAATTAATTTATTATTCTAAATATTTTTCCCAGAAAGCTTTGTAAAAAATGTTTTTCTAAACTTTGTATTTTCGGAAATATTTTAAAAACAAGAAAAGTCAGTAAAAAATAGAGAATAGTTACTTCTTACCACAACAAGTTTATTAGTGGATGTACATTTCGAGAGCTATGCTCTTCAGCAATACACTAAACTGTTGTTTAGTGTATTGCTGAAGATGAGAGCATAGCTCTCGAAATGTACATCCACTAATAAACTTTTTTTTTTTTTATTTTAAAAAGAGCGAATCGGCTTCTATGGCCATTATCGCGTAATAATAATAAATGTACTAATAAACTTGTTGTGGTAAGAAGTAACTATTCTCTATTTTTTATTAGATTCAAACCACAGTGCTCTTAATATTTTTGTTAAGAAAAGTCAGCTGTTCTTTTGTTCTGAATATGTCAAAAACAAATTAGTTAGGTAGCCCGCAAGCATGCTTTGATTAATTTTTGCATGTGACCCCATAATAATATGGTCTCAATGTTTGCATGGTTACATAATATTAGAAAGAAAATATCATAAGAAATTATACTAGCCGTTTCCTGCTTCACCGCACACGTTAACATTTTTTTTATTATTATAATTGTTAAATGTCAATATTTTAAAAGTTAGAATGGTCCTGTCGTCCAATTGGCTCAAAGTTTTTTTAAAGGACCAACTCTTAAAATTAAAGTTTCGGCACGCGTTTCGTGAGCGTTATTAAAAAAATTTTAGAAACGTTTGTTAAGAAAATTTTTGTTCATCACTATTATTGAATAGCCTCCCAATGCAATTCACTGACCATCGACAATACATTCATGATTAGATGTTTTTGCTTCCGTCATCACCCCCAAAATGTCAAATCGAATGACGGATGATCAAACCTCGGATCTCTGCGTATAATGCTGTTCATATTATTTCTTTCTCTTCCTAAGTCCTTGCACAAACATATAACGCATATTTCTTTCACAAATTCGTAAACAAACAATGCAGTATGATAAAGGGTGGTAGTATAGGAAATATTTTCACAATTTTACAATTCTCACGCATGTACTTATCAAATAATGAGCGAGTTTTTTTGCTTTTTTGTAAATAAATGTTTTTTATGGATATAAAAAATTGCTCTTAGAAATGCAATTTTTAAAGATAATTGTCTCCAAGAAGACAATTAAAATCATCTTCAGGAAAAAAAGAATTTTTTTATTGAGATGAATATTTTAAAATTATATTTTTATTATATTATATCCAAACACTCGTATTGAGGAAAATTATATATTGAAAATATTTCATTACAAAAAGACAGAATTATTTGTAGATAATTGTTGCTACATCGGTGATAATCCGGACCCATATAAATGGCACTATTTTTTTGACATCCGTAGAAATGCAAACTGTCATTATGTCTACGATATTTGGTTTAATATTAATCAGTAGTCTGCAGATTCAATATTACATCTTTCATCTCTTATAATATATAGCAACCATGGAGATATAATAAATAATAATACATTACATCTTATAATACCTTTTCTGGTAACAACACAACTTGGGCTTTGTAGCTGGATTATGTTCGTACATATTTTCCTAGTGTTTCCATCCACAGTACCAGCGTCTCACTTTTCACTAAGTACTAGACTTCTGGCATACAACTGCATATCTCCTTTTGTTCTCCTATACCTCTATACACCATGCGCCTTTCAAAGCGTTAATGTAATATATTTTCGCATGCTATAAATTGTACTCTTTCCTTCAAACTCTACTACTTGTTCCCAAACTTGGTTGGTTGGCTGCTTGCGATGGTTGAATGGTTGACTGCAGTGTACACGCTTCACAAAGCTTCACTCGCCGAACTTCATGCCTGAGCTTCATTCGTTCACTTCTTCTTCTTCAATGCTTTTCGCTCTAAGCCCCCCTCTCTTTCTTTCAATAACTGTGCGTGCATATGATCACAGACATAAAATCAAGGTAGATCAAGGTTTTTGATATAGTTTTAAACAATCTAAAAATAAAAATTATTTTACAAATCGGCATAATATGTAATGTTACCACACTAGAAAGCGTTAAAAGGCTGCATTACTTTTACACAGATATCTTTGTTAACTTGATTTTATAAACTGTTTCTCTTTCTCGAATACTTATGATTGACCTCTCTCGATTGGATTTTCGCCAACTATTTTATCTGGAATTTATAAATTTGCCTCTAAAATTCCAATGAAGTGATATATCAGAGGTAATAAGTTACTAAAACTGTTTGCTGAAGTAATTTGGTCTTCACTTATGCCAACGACTTATGTAAAAAACCATTGTTAACTATACCAAAACAGACAGATTTTTGCCTTGTAGTCAGTACCGCTACCTACAATTGAAATCTTTCTATAAAATCGAACTGACGAACTTGACGGAAAAACTTTATTTCACACAAAACAATTTATGGCAATATTTAGAATGCTGTATATATATGTAAATTGCAGTGCAAATTATAATGTTTGTCTCATATATTTTATCTAGTTATCGATTTTTAGCTTGCCACAGAGAAACTCCAGAAGCTCATGCTGAGCTTGTCACCGATAAGTAGGAACATGTGGTACTTGAGGGTCGACTAGGTATAGGCATATAATTAACATAATATGATATTATAGATGTCGTACGAATAAAAACATAAACTGCTAAATTTACAACTGTGATCACCACGAGTATGCTGTACTAGTACTATATTGTACAGTCCACACTCAGGCACAGTGAATGTAGTCAATTATAAGTTAAAAGCTGCGCGCCATTAATTTTCACAGCTGTATGCAGTGTGTATGCCGCCGCGTCTTAATTGGGAACAACATACGTAATGTATGTATGTGTATGTACAACTGACAGTACAGGTGAACAAACTTAGCAAGCTGTCCTGTAATTAAATGAGGTTAACCGTCCGCGTCGATATCCCGGAGTCCCCAGTGATTTAAACGACTATTACTTATCAACACTTTTGTTTTCTTCACAATTATAATTATGAGTATTAAACGTATTGTCTTTATTTAAGGACAGTACTACAAACATTAGAAATGTATCAGAATATATGCAGTTATTAATATATTAGACTACAAGCGTAAGAATGCATCGAAGGTTGGTTGTAGTCAATTAAGATCTGCATAGCATCGGAATATTGTATAAAATATATATTAATGTATCGCATTATTATTTACTTAAAAAACTGATGACTGATTAAATTTTATTATTGAACTCACCTCGTACGTAATTTTAAAAGCTTAAAATTTCAAAATCCGACAGATGCATTTAACAAGCGATTATTAATATCTCTAGGATTAAAACGATGATAATCATAATATGGTAATTTTTCTTAGAATCAAGAAACCAGTAATAATTGTACAGATATCGTATATGAATGCTTATAATGTGTGTGTATATGATTACATAACATATATATTTTTTTGTTTTTTTTCTATGTAAAATTCAAGTAGGTGGACAGCACAGTTCTTTTATATACAACAAATATTTAATCTAACAATTTATTGGTTTCAACATTCATAAGCAACTGGAATTGTTGTTCGTGATAAAGCTTATGAAAAAATATGACAGAACACATAAATTCTTTTGAATTAAAACCGAAAGATTAATTTTGATAACTTCTAGAATTGTTGTCATGTTTATTTATGCAAGTATAATATCTAACTATCTCAAAAACAGTCTTATTATTTTTTTTTTTCGAAAATGATATTGATCATTATTTATTTGGCACTAGAATATAAAAGACTTAGCTTAGGTCAAAGAATGTAGACATTTTCAATTATAGTTTCGTACCAATCCTTCTTCAGTTGATATTATGACCTAATTTGTTAACAGTGTATTTTCGGAATGGAAGAAAGATATAGGTACAACAGTTTTGAAAGCATCCACATTCATATCTTACCTAATGTATTTTAGTTCGTTGAAATACAATCTTTAATAAAAATACGAAGAAATTATTAATGGCGGTGACTTCAGTCAAGAGGTATCAAGAAGTAAGTACTTCGTATGACGAATGCGTTAGTAAAAAAAAAAATGGTTGTCTGTAAAGTCGGTTTACGGACGATAGTTTTACGTGATAACGTATTCCGTAATACATAACCTAAATTTTAGTAGCTGTCAAACTTGGGCCGAAGCCTACTGCGCTCTCGCTTGCACGCACAGGGTCAGGCGGAACGTTAGGAACGTTACATTTTTTCGTGCGTGCAGCTGGTGTTTCATCAATTTATAAGACGTTATCACGTCAAAAAAAAAAACAAATAAACAATTTCTGCTCAATACAGCTCGTTCTTCAGAATCTGAGGATATTTCACTTGTTTGAAATATTTGAGTAAATGCACTTTCAGCAATGATATATGTACATTGAAGTCGGCATAAATTAGCGCCATACCCACACCAACACGCACCGCTTTTACACATGCTATATATTTATTGGTGTGTACTGTTTTTCTCTAACTCCGTATATACTATGCGATGTTTCATTGTCAATTATAGCGGAACGCATACACACATGTGTTTTTGTATCTGTCACAGCATGCTGAGATTATTTAATTATTGTAATAAATCATTATAATTAATTATTAGTATCATTATTAAACTATTTAATATTCTCTTATTTTTGCTGCAGTACGTATGCACAATGTCATTTTCTAGTTAACACTATGTTAGCAATGTAAAGTAGAAGTGTTATTAACACCCGAAGATTTTTAACATCAACTGGATACATACAGGGACACTGACAGATCCAATTTTGATCCGATCGACTTGAAATTTTGCACACATACGCAGTTACGATGACTGTGCGTTTTGTAAGGATCTAATATGCATTGGCATCTCCTTCGTCATTGAAATTTCCGTAACCGTTCCACCACAAAATATTCTTGTTCTCTCGCTATGCGAAATACAATATTTTCATGTCTTCGAAAAAAACTTGTTTAAAAATTAAACCAGTAAAATTAACCAGTAACTTATTTTATATATCAACGGAATTGCAAGGATCTGAATTTTTTTAACATTGAGTAAATTATATTATGGCATGTATCCTTCCAAATCGGAATTAGATTTAGCTTATCAATGTATAGGTATATAAAGTCTGTCCTTCTTTTAATAATTATAGACGCTCAACGTCTTTCTTCTAAAGTTTTCATGATTGTAATATTTAATATCGTAGGATTTGTGTTTTGGGAAAAAAATATAGAAAAGGTTAAGAATAACTTAAATTAAATATTAGCTAAGTAAACATTAAAATATTATGTTGTAATTTTTTTGTTAGGAATAATATTATTTTCTAAAAAATTATAAATCAACGTAAAAATATAATGTCGTTACGTTGTCATCACATTATACAAATGGTAGAAGATTATAATGGTCTTACATTTTTGACCTCGTCACATAAAAAAAAAACTCAAAGCAATAAAAATCTTCGTGGCCAGTTTTTAAAATTGCAGTATTGACATATTAATGCGTCATTCTACGCGAGAAGATGTAAAAATATATATGTGGGACATTGGCAACTCGCATGTTCTATTTGTTTTCTTTTATCTAATCTAATAGCAAAGAATAAACGTAAGGCCACAAGAGTCTTCTACGTAATATGTTTGTGTAGATTGAATGAAGAAGTGAAAACACAAGAGTGGTAAAACAACCCTTGTTTATACGAAACAAATAATACATCAATGCCTTTAACCCTTTCAAGTATAATCTGTCATTTATCGAGCCATGGGGGTGACTAAGTTACATTTCCGGGACGTGATCCCGTGCACCGTGGAGCATTCATTTGTGTTGTAATCGGTCTCTAAGCTCATTCACATTGCCGTCTGCAGGCTCCGCTGCGGATTCCCATTAGGAGAAAATAGAAAGGGTTACAGTTTTGTGTGTACCTTCTCTATATGTACGTACAACATACGCGTCATAGACGTGCATATGTGATTTAATATCTTCGTCGCTGGACCATGTCTCAAAGCAAAATTTATTACATTTTTCCCGTTATATTTATTAAATTTGTTTTAGTTACTATCTGCGCGTCTAGTAACACTATAATGAAAACAACGACAATGTTCACGCTGAATAAAAAAGACGGGTTGCACTCCGGGAGTGCCGGCAGAAGTGAAAACTTGAATATTAACGTCTTACGAATTTTCGATCAAAATGGTTTGTATCATAGATTGCATTTTTATGTACGATATTTCAACGCTAGATGTCTAACGGTGTATAATGGTTTGTATCATAGGTTGCATTTTTATGTACGATATTTCAACGCTAGATGTCTAACGTTGTATAAACAATTACTATCACTTAGAGATTTTTCTCGCTCACCCAGTTCTTACTTTTCCTGACGCGAGTTTAACATTTTTTACCTATTACAAAAAAAGTGTACAACGCCGCTAAAGAAGTTTTCACTTCAAAAAAAATGTGAGCTATAGTAAATATAATCATGACCGTATCAATTATAATAAGAAAAAAAATGACGCCTTTTTTTGAAATAAGAAAAAAAATGACGCCTTTTTTAGATAATTTTGATAAACAGTAAATAGGTATATCACCCTGATATGTAATGTCAGGACAACAGTATACATAGTCGATACTATTTCCATATGAAACAAATTCCGTGACAAAAAAAAAATATAACGTAGATCCAATGATCTGAATGAGGAAATTCTATTCTTCATATCACTAGAAGACTAGCAATGAATAATGAGCAATTAATGGTTCACTATATTATATAAGCTACGGTTTGGGCAATAAAAAGTAAGGAATTCGCGAAAAAGTGTGTGTTCAAACATCCAGTGCCCAGTTTTTACAATGACACTTTATGACGTTATAACACGAATAATAAATGGCCACATATGCCAAATCGAATTTTGTTTCCTTGTTAAGAGTATTCGTCCCTGCAAATACCTCCTGCACCCTTCATCTCAAATCTTTTCCCCTCGCCTAAAAACGGTTCGCGCTCTCCCGACGCTATTTTTAAAGCTAGAGGGTTCTGGTAAGCGCCAAATGAAAGACAAAGAATCAGACTACAGATCCTTCAGGCGAATTTTTTTTAAAAAAATTCCTGAAAAAACTTACAACCTTTTGAAAAAAATAATGAGTTACGTAATATTTCACACGTAGGCGAAACTGTTTTTCAAAAAATTCGCCTGAAGGATCTGTAGTCTGATTCTTTGTCTTTCATTTGGCGTTTACCAGAACCCTCTAGCTTTAAAAATAACGTCGGGAGAGCGCGAACCGTTTTTAGGCGAGGGGAAAAGATTTGAGATGAAGGGTGCAGGGGGTATTTGCAGGGACGAATACTCTTAATAAAAAAAATCAAATAATAATAAGCTGCCAAATATAGCCCAATATTAGACCTCAGGTAAGCATCTAGCCTGCACCAGAAAACGTTTACTAGGCATAATTTAGTTTGTGGAGATTTTAATAAAAAATGTGGACGTCTGTCATATCGATTCAGTTATATGACATCGAGTGTAATTTTGCAACCCTGTTTTGGATAGCATCTACTGAAGGGTAAACGTGTTTGCAGTAGAATGCAGTAGACGAGAGTGGACACAACAACCCCTTTACTTACTGCCATCCTTTAAATGAGAACAGAAGCAATATGCCACAATTGTCGTCTAGGTATGCGTGAGGGAATGGGGTGGCTGGAAGGAGGACGACATTATTAAGTCACGTGTTCGTGTTAGTGGACAAATTGACGCGTCGTTCATTAACTTTTACATTGACTGTGTTTGACCTCTTCAATATGTCGGAAAAAATCACGGTTTTCATCGATTTTAAAAATTAAGATCTGTTTTTTTTTACGTGATAACGTCTTATAAATTGATGAAACACCAGCTGCACGCACGAAAAAGTGTAACGTTCCTAACGTTCCGCCTGACCCTGAGCGTGCAAGCGAGAGCGCAGTATGCTTCGGCCCAAGTTTGACAGCTACTAAAATCTAGGTTATGTATTACGGAATACGTTATCACGTAAAGCTATCGTCCGTAAACCGACTTTACAGACAACCAATTTTTTAGAAACTGATAATTTGAATTTTTCTTTAAAATAGTTTGTGAAAAATCAGTTAAATTTTTAGGTCATACAAAAAATACTGTTCTAATTCACACATTTTCATATAGTTTTGTTAGAATATTTTTGTTCGGTTCACAGTGTGACTTTTGGGATTTATAGCTGCCTATAAAGATTTTATATATTTACCTATTAGCTTATGATCATGGTCTTACTAGCCAGTATTAAATTTGATAGTAAATAAAGCCAAAAAAAAGTATAAACCAAGACGTTCTGACAAGAATTGCGACCTGTATAGTTCGGACGGATAATTTACAAGGTCAGGAGTTAGCATGAACTTCAATAAGTCTCAAAATTGGTTCATTTTATATAACGAAATCCCCTCTTTAAAAAAGCTACAATTTGAATCAATTTCTCCAAAAAAAAATAAAAATATAATATATATTATATTATATATATATCTATCTATTATACAACTATTTGTATGAGCAAAACTCAGGTCTTGTGTGCAGAGCTTTAGTAGAGCACATACCATTGGCGGAGCGTACAATTAAAAATTATTAATCAGTTTATCAGTCATATCAAATTTAAGTAATTCTTTAGAAAATGTATGCGACAAACTTGATTTGAATTTGACGGTACTGTAACAAAGGAAGAGATTTGTTTTATAGGTTAAGACGCACCAAATAAAATCAGCAAATAAATTAAATTTTCAACGAATGCAAGGTCGTCTCTGTTTGAAACAAGGAAACATCAACTTAATGGAAATAAATCCTGTTTCAGTAAACATGCACGATTCTCTTTTGTTCGATAACATACAGAAACAAGCTGTGTTGGTATGGTGAAGCTGTAACCGGGTATAGCGGAAACTACGACAGTGTCCCTACTGGGTGTGAGAGTGTGTTTGTTGCTGGTCAATGTAATTGAGGAAAACTAATTTTCTCACTAGAATGTAGGTACAGTTCCTGCCGACTGACACTTGATTCTTGATACTGAACAAAATAAAGGTGTAGTCTACTAAAATATTTTCTGAGTGCACATTTCTTACCTCCGTTATAATAATCTACCAATTGGAGAATTATTCATTGTTTCGTTTAATAAGTAATAACCACAATATTTTTTTAACAATACTAGAAAAAGTTTTATATACAAACAATAATTGTAGTTAAGAAGTAACTAAATTACTGTTTTTCGATAATTTCTTTGCAATTAGAAAATACATAATAATTATATAATATATTGTGCTGGACAGTCAACAATCATATTAAAAAACAAATGTGCATGGATAGTGCTGGAGATTTTGACAACGGAATTTATTGAATATTTTTAAACTGAAACTTTTATTCTATCGCCCCGAATTTTTCTGGCCGTCTGTTGCATGTCGCATTACAGGCGGCCGCGGAGTAGGGGTAAAGTGAAAGGCGTTCGGAGTAGGCGCTCGGTAGAGCAGCCAAGGCCAATATGGCGGCGCCCATAGTAAGCATCAGCTGACCGTGTAGTATGTATAACACATAGTCAGTCTGTCATGCGGGCAAGTTCTGTACAGTGTTTACATGTTTTTTTTCATGTATTCATGTGAATATTGTTGTTTATAATTAATCGTGATGGATAAGTGTCTACAATCCAACGCCTACAATCCAATAAAAGTTTCACTTGCGTCGTGGTTTCTTAAAACCACACAACTGTTTTTTTTTGTTTGTAATGTGTGTCCTTCGATAACTTTGCGGGCTGTGAACCGATTTCGATTATTCTTTTTTTATTCGACAGAGTATGTCCCAAAATTGACCTTGACATTAATTATCTATCAAATCATTTTCATTAACTTCACTGAAAAAACTAAAGTGTAATACATTGAGTCCGCGACTGTATATTTTCGCTTAGAACAAAAATACCTGATTATAATTAAGAATTAAATTTAATGCAAAAGGCCCAGCTGAGTGCAAATGAACTGTCAAATTAAAATATTTTTTTCATTTGTTATTAATCCTGTTTTATATGTACACAGACTGAGAATTATTGTTATCGAAATTTATATCATTACTACACAAGGATTTTCTTAACTTCTGCAGCGAGTTAATTATCTCAGTAGGTATCTCGTCTCATTCATAATTAAAGAAGCACGAAGTTTTAAATAAATTTCAGGAGTCGAGTGATTTCTACAAATATTTGTTGTAATTTTTAAATTAAAATTAAATGTGATGTGACAGTCCTCGCGATTTTGTCAAATGACAAGTTTAGCTTTTTCTGCCCCCCCCCCCCTTTTGCGAACAATGTTTCCTCTTAAGACTTTTTTCAGAGTATTTGCACATTATTACTACGTCTGAAATACAGGTGTATGAGCGTACCTTGCTGTCCTGCGTTGCCACTTCCTGCTGTAAACACAATTATCTTCACACACTTGCTACTAGCCTACATTGAAATAGAAGTACAAGTATGTCTGTTTGTTTTGGATGATAAAAAATTACACAGTTGAACATTTCCTTATAATTAGCTTGGTAAATATGAAATTTAAATTTTATTCTGTCGCAAAAAATATACTAAATAATGAGTTGCTACTTTTTATAGGTATCGAAAACGACCGTTTTACTGCATCATTACTCAACTAATCTTAATTTCACGTAATAGATACATCTTCTATGTTTTTTAGCGGTCTTCGCTCTCCAAGCAAATTAATCGAGAAATCGCGCGATAAAAGTAGGCCGTGTACGTCAATCTTATTGAGATTCATAAATCAGCAAATGTAATTTTCTTGTATTAGGAAACGACATGTATCTAAGTATAAATTCTTCATATTTTGTATACCAGTTTGTTGGTTGCATTTGGGTATTCTTTATGTAATACACATGCCTAATGATGAACAGCAGTGATAATTTTTTTTAAAGATCAAATTGTAGAGTTTTACTAGTTGACAGCTACCTTTGTACCGCTATACATTTATACATGGACGCAGTGGTTAATGCAACTAATGTATTGCAGACAAATAACTAAAGCTGTGATCATACAACACTGGGAAATTTCACCCTTACTCAAACGCAAAACAAATTATTTCGTTTGAATGAAATCGCATTAGTCGTTTATCTTTTGTAAACTAGAACAATAAAACTACTTGTTTTAAATTAATGTTCTGTAATGAAACCACCTCGTTAGATTATTCAAAAATAACAAACACATTTCAGTTGTAGATAAATATTAATTTTCATTATAAAAACTATAATAGGTGTAGATTGGATATTGTGATTTGTTTCAAATCTTGTGAATGATTTGATTATTTCAATCGTGCATAGACGATGTTAGTAATTAACATTTTATTGACGTGATAACGTCTTATAAATTGATGAATCACCAATCTTATAAATTGAGGAAACACCGGCTGCATGCACGAAAAAGTGTAACGTTCCTAACGTTCCGCCTGACCCTGTGCGTGCTTTTCTCGAAAACGGTCCTAACGATTTGGATGAAATTATCTGAAAAGGGATTTTGGGGGGCAATAAATCGTTTTAGCTAGGTCTCATCTCTCGAAAAAATCGTTTTCATACAAATTTTATCATTATAAAAATCAATTTTTTGACGTATGAAAATACTTAAATATTGTAAGTAGGTTTTGGAATTTTATATAAACAATGAAACAATTGTTTTCAAAATATTATGACAGTTAATCTTTGAGACTTAAAATAAATACGAAAGAAAGAAAATTAAAAAAAACAATTTTTATTATAGGTGGTGAGTAATTTTAATAAATAAAATTAACCTAAATTTGAAGCGAAAGATGCAATATCATAGATTCGAATTATTATAATTATTATATGTAGAAGATAGGAGAAATAGAACATAAATTACGTATTACGGAATACGTTATCACGTAAAACTATCGTCCGTAAACCGACTTTACAGACAACCAAGTTTTTTATAAATTACCAAATCTACCTGTGTTATCGGTAATGTTATTACCGTTTTATTAATTTCTAGAAATTTTACATCAATATAAATTACTGTTAATATTGTTTACAATAAATATTATATAAACAATTGTTATAATAGTATTGAATTACATAATTAAAATAAGTAGTTTTTTTTATTACAACAGCTAGGATGCTGTATGTTTAAATTTATTATTGTGTAACGTTTACATAACCTAACATTAAAATTATTTTTTTAATAAAATGATCTTTATTTGACTTAACAAACCTGTTTTCCGTGTACGTCTGTCGCAAATTAACAAAATAATCTTCAATAAATAAAATGCAAATGTGACAATGAGAAAGTTTTGTCCGGCTAGTTTGAGGAGCATAACGGTTTGTTATGCAATCTTAACAAGAAATCTCGCAGTGCTGTTAAAACAGCCAGCAGTTTGTTGTGTGGCCGGCCGTGCTAGGTTCGTCGTTTCTCTGCCGATCTCGGGTCCTGCTGGCTGTTAGTGTTAGTCCTACAGTTAGCAGGGTTCGGTGGGGTCGATGTGGTCGCTGATGGCGATACACAATGGTGGTGTTAGGAACATTAGAAGTAAACGTGCGCTCACACTAAATTGGCTATTTAAGCGGGTGGGAAATGGACGGGGGTATAAGCAGAAGTCCGCCGACATAATGCCACATGCTCTACTCTACTCTGCTCCATACTTTCTCAACCCTACTGCCGCCCACATCTAACCAGCATACACCCACCGCTCGCCTTTGGTCACGGTGTTCTACAGTTTAGACGCATTTTCGGTTTAGGAAATGTTTGGTATCTACTTGCGTTTTGTATTTTCTAAGCTGTTTTGTTGAGCAACGGCTGATTCGTCATTATTTTTAATAAAGCCAGTCACAAGCAGATTTATATTAATTAGTGGTCAAGTTGTGAAAATTCGACCATAATTCATTGAATTTTTAAGTCTGAACGTTATTGAGGTTCTTTTCTCATTATATGGAATTCTTCTGATTCGATTTTACCTGTATTAATTCGCACACATTATTATTAAAACGAAGAGAACGATATCACAATGTGTGCGAATTAACATACTCAAATCGGAACAACACTCTTTTTTCTTTCCCGTATTTATACATAGACTATAAATATACTAGCTGATCAACCGGACAACGTCCAGGTGCGAAACGTGCTTTTAAATTTTAAGCTACTTCCCGCTAACTAATTGTTATGCTGCTTGACAACTTTTACACCAAAACTTTTGCCAAAAAAAATTACGTATGTTGACTTTTTTGGTATTTTTAAAGTGGGATACTCATTTTGTCGTGAAGGATGCAGTATAACCAGGCGAATTATAGAATATCCTTAATTTTATTTATTATTTGTATAATAACTTGGATTATAAACTAGTTTAATCTGTTCGAAAAAGTTCCAGCCAGTTGGACGACGGAACTATTCCAACGTCAAAAATGTTGACATTTGATTGTAATAAAGAAAATTAAATTTCTGATATCGCGTGAGGTGCAGCGGGTACTGGCTAGTATTCAATATGATATTTGCGCTATTCGTTGCCATGGTTACCTACATAATAAGTTCCACGTCATGTAAAAATTAATCAGATCATGCCTAACTAGTTTATTTCTGACAGATCCATAAAACAAAAGAGCGGCTGATTTTTTTTTATTTTCAAAATATTTCCGAAACTATAAAGTGTAGAAAAAAAATTAAAAAAAAATAAATAGAATAATAAGACGTTATGAAAAGTATACCATTATTATAAAAAAAACACCGTTATAGCATACCTATGTCTCATCTGCGCATGCGCCGATTTTCCCCAAAAACAACAGAGCTCTTCATATTTGCATACCAAACATCCTCCCAAAATTTGGTTTCAATCCGCTCATCCGTTTGACCTGTATCGTGTTCACAGACTAACAGACAAGCAGAGTAACAGAGAAATAGATTAACAGACACGCAGAGTTTTTTCAAAAATATGTTTTTTGGATTCGGGGACCTCAAAACGGAAATTTATTGTAAAATTTTTGAAAAGTGACTTTTGACCTAAACTATAATAATCATTTAATTTGAACATTATATTATGTTGTTCAAAAAAATCATTTAATTTTAACATTAGTGTAAGTTACAAACTGTTTTTTTAATTAATATAATTTTGATTTGATGTAGAATAATATAACAAAACCGTTGTGAAATCAATTACGTTGGAATATTTTTAACTGAAAAACAAAATGATTCTTTCAAATTTTCGATTAAAAAATTTCATTTAAAATTCTGTGAAGTAAATATAGCTGAAATGAAAACAAATGTATTTAAAATACAGATAAGAAATACCTACTAAGTTTTGAAGCATACCAATGAAGGTTTGTAGAAATAGAGAGCTTTCAGGCATTCAACGAGTGTGTATGTGTGTGCAGAGGAAGATAAACTAATAGAAAGAGGAATGGTGAAGAAGAGGAGAAATAAAGGGTGTGAGAGAACGAGTGAGAGGAAATGTGTGCTCTTTGCCCACACAATTTCATCTTATCTCATACGTGAGATTCAGTGTATGATTGTACGTGTTTTCAGCTTGGAACGAGCTTAAAACCGTTCGACAATATACACGAAAAAATATGTATTATAATAACATATGCCTTGCATACTACGGCGCTTGCGGTTATCGGCAACCAAAATAATACAACTGAGTTCATTAAATTGGCCTAATTAGGGAATCTCTACAAAATATTTGACAGTTTCAAAACAAGGGTTTTCTGAAATTGTTCCGTTTTTTTATTTTGGTAAAAACGTTTTATTTCGTATTTTTTAACGTTAGCTTGACGTCGTTGTGATTATTATCCTTCAAGCGGTTGCTCTTTGCGAATATTCCTTCATAAAAGCATTGTCGTTTTGTAGAAAGTTCCCATTTAGTAACCTATAGTAGTTTCATTCTGCTCACAAATAAACTATTTTTATCATTTTCCGCACATTCCTTAGCATTGAATTTTACAAGCGATCATGAAGAAGACAAAAACTGAAATTTGGAGACTATATAAATAAAAACTATCATGTGACTTGTTATTTTACTTCACCAAAATAATGTTGATTTTTAAACGATTTGTAATTATTTTTGAAACCATTCTTTTTTTAAATACAATGCCTGAAAAATGAATGATAATTTTGTTCATTTGTGTTTTATAATACCTAAAAATTAAATGGTCGGAACGACTACATTCGACGCTGCTGTTTCAAAAGGCTATACAAACCAGCTTGAAGGTTTACATTAGTAATAAATTGAAAATATGACTGCTGAGGTAGGACCAGGTTGCAGTAACCTCAGCAATGCTGATCGTTAAAAAAATGCTTGCCTTCAACAGAAAGTTTATTATAATTTGATTGGATTTTCAAATTACAACAATTCACCAGTGACATAATTGTAATTGTTTTGAGTCAAAAACTTGACTTATTTCGACATAGTCTAAAAAAATCTCGATTCCAACTTCCTCAAGGTGAAATATTTTAAATTACTAACAATAATTCTAACGTAAAAGAAAATATGTTTTAATCTCCTTGAAATAAAGAATCAATACATTTTTTTGTGAACTAAATATTAGCGCCTATAAAATTTGACCCTTAATGTTAAAATATTTATACAGTTCTACAGAACGAGCTCTTTCTATCGTAGAGCAGTATTGGGAGCTACATGGCATAATACAGCAGCTGTTACAAAACGTAATAATACGCGTCAGGAACAACATATGGTTCTCACTTTTCTCTTCCAATGTGCCTTAAAATAACTGGGCACAAATATAAGCTCCAATAGAACAGGACGATTGTAAAACGCAGATTAACAGTATTTCATACCCTTTCATTCCGTCTTACGATATTTGATTCTCGATTCATAACACTATTTTCTTATACCTATATTTGATTAGTAAGAAGAAAAAATTGAGTCTCAATATAGATATAGATATAGATATAGATATAGATAGATATAGATACTTTATTCCTCAAGAGACCTATTACAGGTGTAGAATCGTCAATACAAAAGTAAATACAAAGAATACCCAACAATATAGTTGTACATCATTTTTAAAATTTAAATATTCTGATATGTCATAGAAACTATTATTTGCCAAAAATGTTTTTAATTTTCTTTTGAATGCATTTGAATTTTTAATATTTTTAATATACGCGGAGTAGTTTAATTTTCCCAAATATTTAGTAGGTATTTGTTTATGATTATATATTAAATATTTCCTCGTGATTTAGATATTACAAACGCACATTTTTCAGGATCTATTCTGAGAACTAGAAAGAGTATTGATTTGACGCTCGGTCTATAATTAAAAATTATAAGATAATCCTAGTGACTGCTTACGATTTTAGGGGATTTACTATTATACCTATATTTAGGAACTTTTTGCATTATCGATTCCTTTTATTTGCATCAACTTTTATAACATGCAAATATTATATTTTTGACGTGATAACGTCTTATAAATTGATGAATCACCAATCTTATAAATTGATAAAACACCGGCTGCATGCACGAAAAAGTGTAACGTTCCTAAATCCTAACGTTCCTAACGTTCGTAACGCGTAACGTTCCGCCTGGCCCTGTGCGTGCTTTTTGCTAATTTCTCGCTCAATTTAAATCAGATCGGTTTGAAACCAGTCTTAAACGAAAGAGGGGAACATTTTACATAGATTTCGTATAACAGAATTTGCCTAAACAGTTTTTTTATACAAATTTATATAGAAAAATAGCTGTATAAATGCAATGTTGTCTAATGCATGGCGCGACGCGGTCGGTCGTCTTTGTTTGCCGTACATGGAAATTAGAAAATAACGTATGTCTTGTCTTAACATGAAAACGGCTGCATTTCTAATGTTTAATTCAATTTTTTGACATTAGTATTTTGTGAAATGCAACGCCTTCTAAGTTAACTATTGGAATAACTAATTATTATTAGAACATAATACTTTGACAGTTGCAAACGTCACTTTTGACATTTCTTATCATTCCGACACCAAGAATAAGCGGATTGAAACCAAATTTTGGGAGGTTTAGGTTATGTATTACGGAATACGTTATCACGTAAAACTATCGTCCGTAAACCGACTTTACAGACAACCAATTTTTTAATTTATAATTTTTCTTTATAACTTTCAAAATGGACTGAAGTTCTAGCAAAATAAAATTCAATATTAAAATCGTCACCTCTTATGTGTTCAATCTATATTTCTGTACTTATTGTAAAGGGAAATGTAATACAAGTGTATTATGAATTCGTCCCGGGTCTTTGGAAGGTCAAGAAACTCATGCAGGGGACGTGGGCAGCAAAAGTATAAAGGGAGGGACACGACTTCATCATCGTCGTCATCATCATTGTCGAAACTGTTTGTGTCAAGGGTCAGAACCATCGTCGTTGTGCGTCAGCTTGCACTCTTTACGTCCTGGTGATCGTCACTTTTAAAACACAATCAGGGGATTTAGATCATCTCATTTTATTGCCTAGCTTTCTATTTAATATCTTTCAACAGCGAAATATTCTTTATGATTTTTATTTTAGTTTTATCAATGGCATTAGAATAAAGCGAAAGATTTGTGAAATTATTGCAAGCTTTTATTCAAATTCACATGTCTGTCAGTCAGTCAGTTTGAGCCAATCTTGCTATCAAAATGTCAAGTTCTAATACAGCTTGAGCTTTGAAATTTTGCACACTTACCTATATATATCCGGTGACGATGCAATGTAGTACATATATAAATCCAATATGGCGGTCGCCCCAAGATGGCGGATTATCTATTTCTTTACAATTCCCTTGACGTGAATATCAAAAAGAAAATGAGTAGAATACGTTAAGCTATGTGACGCCATTAGATGGTGGATATACCCTTTACTTCCATTATGAGAAATGTGTAGGCTAAGACGTAACAAAAAAATTGAAAATAAAATATTAGAAAAAATATTTATAACAAAGCACCAAAAAGAAAAGAAAATAATAATTTAAGTTCAAAACTATAAAAGGGCAAATATCATATAGAGCTTTATAACCCATGCTTGTATAAATTATGAACCTAAATTATTAAAGATTTGTTGTATTTTTATGATTTTATTTGTACCTAATTAATAAACTTTAATTCATTTCTGTTAATAATAATAATATCCAACAAGATTATACACTGCTATAGGTATTTGTCTTTAAAAATTATTTTTAAAATGATATTTTAAATTTAAAACGACGCAGCGTGGTGAAATGTTTTGTCGACAAAATGTCAGCTTTAAAATTGTGATTACAAAATTGTTTAGAAGTGAGACGGTTTGATCGCAGAATAGCATTGAATCGTTTGATTACTGTAATATTTTAACATAATATTAACGTATAGTAATTGGTTTATGTGCAGAGCTGTGAATCTACGAGAGACACGAGTTCAATTGTTGAAATCATGTCGCACAATCTGTGACGTCCGGCAGTGGTTTAAAACATGAGAACGTCGCATTGCTGTGTGAACTGTGTGCACAATGTTGCTATAATTACAACTTCAAAACTGTGGAGGGTAAAATGCCGCCCTAAATTTATCCTCTTTCCTGACCCCTGCGATATAGCTGCTGTATAATAATATTATTAACGGAAGGATTTACACAAGGTGTTGCCAGTTATGACAATGTGTTCGTTACTTAATTGATGCCATTTATTTCACGTGTTCCAATTATTGACAACGATGTTAATTATTTATGTTACAGCTCACAAAATTTGCAAAATTTAATCGCTCATTGAAATTCTAATTCAGTTGCGAGCCGAATGTGTTTGCTGTCTTTAGTATAAAATTTAATTCCGGATATTTCATTTTATTGAAGGGATCTAGCTAATTTAAGTGTTGACATTTTAAACATTATTTTTAGCAGGAATAATAATATTAATTACAGTGTAGCTACAGTTTGCTACAATTGTAGAAACACTCATTGTTGCATCGCTATCTATATTAAAAAAATTTTATTTTTCAAATAATGTCACTGTCGGGATACGAAGCCCGTGATATAGTTCGAAAAATATTTTTTTTCTAATATAGATAGCATTGTAACAATGGGTGTTTCTTGTAGCAAACAGTAGCTACTGTATAATGTATAATTACGAACTATACTGTAAAAGAACTCATCTTATAATTAATATATTAATGATATTAATTTAATATACCTACGTGTTGTTTTACATTATAGTAATTTATGTCATATTCATGCCAATTTTTTAGGTTGATATTAAGAGTAAAATATTTTGTTTTCATTTCAGTTTGATTTCTTTCTTCGTATGTAAACTTAAATCAGTATACTTTAAATAAATAAAATTGTCGACCAATTTTTTTCAGACTATATATTGACAAAAATAAAATTATAAATCAATAATACAAAAAACGACGTTCCGATCTGGGTTTAGATCTTTTTCAGAAATATCTAAAAAAATAAAAAAATAATTAGTAAAACTTCTTATTTTATAATAGAATGCAAAAGTTAATTATCGAAAGTTATGAAAATTCAGACGTTAATCAAAGATTTAAATCAGTATAATTAAATTAAACAATAAACTGCATTAAACCATTTTTTGTCATTATTACTCATATTCAACTTAAAACAACAATCACAGATTTAAGTAAAACAACAAACTACGTAATTTGCGGATGACAAATTTAGTCACTTTAATAAATGTCGGAAAAATAATAAAAATATTCAACGTCGAAATGTTTAAAAGTCTTTTTAATACAAACTTGTATTTATTTTGGCATGGTTGTGTAGATTTTTTAGTGCCAAAACTCTCAAAATTTGTCGCTAAGTTTAATAAATAATTCTTGTCATAATATTTATTTTACGTATGATTATTTATTACATTAATTATATATATCTCCAGACAAGTTTGATAAATTTATTTATATATATATTAGGCATCTAGTGTTGTAATGTTAGCAATATAGATACACTTAGTATTTTTATACGAGATGTTATTTCAATGCTCAGCAATTTGAAAGCTTTAGTATATCCTTGTACTTTTAATGAAAAAAATACATACATAAGCACAAACTAACACCGCATCCTCTACATATGTGTTCACTTTTTTTTTAAAAAATCATAAACATAACTTTAAAGCAGTATGCCCCAAACACTTTACATGCACGTTAAACAAAACAAAAACATGCGATAAAAAAACAAAACATAACGTGGAATCTGAACAACGAAAAAAAATTCAAATTGTCCGAATACGTAAAATCTTCCAGTGACGTCGCCGAATTGTCTAAAATTCCTGTAGATTATTGCAGGATAAGATTATTTTATTCTGAGAATTAATATCTATTTAAAAATAGAAATTGTATTATTTCAAGTTTTTAAGTAATCTTATCAGATATCCGAAATTCAGTTAGATATTATTATTGTCTATAAAAATGTTACCTGTTCGTAATTCATTTTTTTTCAACTTTGATTTAATACTTAAATGTTGTCTGTATTCACTTAAAATCATATTTTTGATGAACTTCAATTCTATTTTAATTAAAACTACCATTGAAAATATTTGTTTCATTTCAAATTATAAAATGTATATCAATTTTAATGAAATTATCGAAATCATTTTAACATCTTTTAGTTTTTGAGACACAATAGATTGTTATTTAGCATCTTCTGCAGAGTCTCGTTGTTTGTAAAATCAATCTTTAAATATTACGTTAGATCTTTAAAATGTCGCATTTACAAAAATTATTTTGTATTCAAATTTTGTCTGAAGACTTCAATAAAACAAAGTCTGATTCATGGGGCCACAGAGTGGTCTTCGAGGCTATTTTTTAAGTAGGTATAACATCTGAATGTTAAATATCTCACCAAACTGTCGAGGCTTTTATATTGCATTTTAATTATGTTGAATTGAAACTGATAATCAATATATATATTAAAAATCGTGTCCATCGAGACAATTATTAATAAGAATCGCAGGATTGTGGACAAAAAGTTCTTTATTCAGTGTACGACGTTTCGTCTATAAATTTAGACTTTTTCAAGTACAATTAATGTGAAAAGTCTAAATTTATAGACGAAACGTCGTAATAAAGAACTTTTTGTCCACAATCCTGCGATTCTTATTAATAACTGATAATCAATATTTTCTTGAGAATATTTGACATAGTATAAATAATATTTTGATTGTGCAGGTACGCCACTGGTAAAACAGTGTGTTTATATGAGGCAATCTGGAGGCCACTAACGCCTTTATTTGTCCCCTCGTATATAGACTCGGATCACATATTATTGGCTACTTGATGGCCATTTCTATGCGTAACACAGCTCGCACTCTTCTGTTTGGCATCTCTATGCGTATACGGAGATGGCTATTGCTTGTAACCCATATTGAAGGAGCTTTACCACTGAGCCGGCAAATAAAGAATAGGTGCTGTACGAATTGGACACCCCCTAACCTTTAGACCTTTCATATTACTACGTCCGTACGTAGGTACTATAAGTGTATACCGTGTGTATATTATGTGATCAGTTCTAGAGAGGGTTTAGATTTTAAATTATTATGATGAACAAGAAGATGCTATTTCCTAAATTGTAGTGCAGTGGAAAAAACTTACAAAAATACAAAAACAGTCAGCTTAGAATATTCTCAGGTGTGTAATTTCATGATTTCGCTATATTAAAAATTCAACTTTAAATTTTTTAGATGCTTTTCATACTCTTAAAATAATTGAAAATAATGCTATGGAAAACACAGTGATTCAAATTATAAACTATTTCTTTGAATTAGAAGTCGTGTCCGTAGAAAAAATTACAAAGAATAATTTAGAAGTTGGCTTAATATTTATAGAAATGTGTGTATGGTTTTCATAGACACTCTGTATGGATAGATACAAAAAGAAATTTTAAGGTGAGGTTTTTTGCTGAAAATTAATTATATTGAACTTTTAACGTCTTTTTTCTAAATTCGATATAGATTTTGGCAGGATATCTGATATTATTCATATTCCTTTAACAAAAAATTGGTTGTCTGTAAAGTCGGTTTACGGACGATAGTTTTACGTGATAACGTATTCCGTAATACATAACCTAAACCTCCCAAAATTTGGTTTCAATCCGCTTATCCTTGGTGTCGGAATGATAAGAAATGTCAAAAGTGACGTTTGCAACTGTCAAAGTATTATGTTCTAATAATAATTAGTTATTCCAATACTTAACTTAGAAGGCGTTGCATTTCACAAAATACTAATGTCAAAAAATTGAATTAAACATTAGAAATGCAGCCGTTTTCATGTTAAGACAAGACATACGTTATCTTCTAATTTCCATGTACGGCAAACAAAGACGACCGACCGCGTCGCGCCATACATTAGACAACATTGCATTTATACAGCTATTTTTCTATATAAATTTGTATAAAAAAAACTGTTTAGGCAAATTCTGTTATACGAAATCTATGTAAAATGTTCTCCTCTTTCGTTTAAGACTGGTTTCAAAATTGAGCGAGAAATTAGCAAAAAGCACGCACAGGGTCAGGCGGAACGTTACGCGTTACGAACGTTAGGAACGTTACACTTTTTCGTGCATGCAGCCGGTGTTTTATCAATTTATAAGATTGGTGATTCATCAATTTATAAGACGTTATCACGTCAAAAATTAATAATTTGCAACATTAGTCTGCTTTTATATAAATATAGGTTAAACGATTAATATTTGAACGCAATATATCTTTGAAAGGTAACAAAGAAATAATTTTGTGCATAAGATTTATGCAGTAATATTATAAGAGGGACCTGGAACAAGTGCAGATATCTGTGATCTTCGTCCCCTATATACAGGAAATCCTTATTGGTCAATCTTAAACTATCCAGAAACGACGACATACAATATCTAAAACGTCCTGGAGGAATGATTTGTAGCATGCGAGGAAAAGAACGTGTTCTCTGCAGACTGTTATGATTGGAACTGTATTACTTTTATATTCTTGCGTGTTGCCTGAATGCATATGATGGTATTAAGATTTAGATTCGTTTTCGAACTGTTATATAAGTGACTGGGGAAATTAGCTACCTAATTTTCTGCACACCTTCGAAGAATTGATATTGCACTATTATCACCTTCATTTTTCGTACATTGAATGATAATGTTTAATTTAATGAATCGCGTTAAGCTGAATGAAATAAGTTCCGTTATAACTGACCGTTTGGGATTTAGTTCTTTTTTTGAAGTTTTTTTCTTCATTTCTTTGTTTCGCGACTACGGCCACGTGCATGGACATTGGACATTCTTTGAATCTGTGAGGTAGTTCGAATATCATAAATTCAGATGATTATTAAAAAAATATAACAAATAACCTCTAGTATTGGTTTATTCCAATTTTAGGTCAGCATTTTTAAAAAAATTATAGGACTGTCAGCAAAAAACAACACTGAATAGGTATAATATGACAAATGATAAAATACAAATTATTGTTGTAATACGATAGGTAAGCTAGAGTCAAAGTTACGATGAAAGAAAATTTAAATAAATAACAATAATTTATATGCAAACACAATGGGTAATAAGATACGCAATGATGTATACAATTTCAGTAATATCTCGTGATGATATTGTAAATTTAAAACATATTGTCATATTTTATTCAAACACTAATTTAAATAAATAATATTACGTTATTTGACGGATATTTATTTTGTTGTTAACTGACATAAAAAATATTGGAAGTACAAATATATATTTGCTCGTTAATAAACTTATAAAAAATTATCCTGTCCGTGTTTCTTGTTTCGGTATTCGATACTAAATAAAATCTTTGACGAATGTAGAAAATTCTTCAAAAATGTTAGCAGATTACAACTATCTACAGTGTGATTTAACTAATTTTTGATGAGATTTGTAATTTTGAAAATTTGCATCTGGCCTTGGAAGTCTCAGATGAAAATGTCCTCAATATTAATTAACGTGCTATGCATTTTTCTCCTTTATAGCTATAGTTGCTGCAAGTTCGTTCTTTAATCCGGTTAAAAGTTGAGTAATTTTTCAATAAATAAAAATTATTATCGACCAGTTTTTCAGACAATATATTAACAAAAAATATAAAATTAATACATTAACGTTTCAATCGGGATTTGGACCTTTTTCAGAATTGATCTAAAAAATATAAAAATAATTAATATTTAAAATCTAATTCGCTTTTTATAGAATCTTTCAAAATTATTTATGATATCAAAATAATAATAAAAAATTGTTTGTTATTATTTTTTCATTATTTTGATATCATAAATAATTTTGAAAGATTCTATAAAAAGCGAATTAGATTTTAAATATTAATTATTTTTATATTTTTTAGATCAATTCTGAAGAAGATCCAAATCCGGATTGAAACGTTAATGTATTAATTTTATATTTTTTGTTAATATATTGTCTGAAAAATTGGTCGACAATAATTTTTATTTATTGAAGAGTTCTAATCAGACGTTAATCAAAGATTTGAGTAATTTTTCTTCATAACAACATAATATTAAAAACACAGGGTAATTTCACTAACCCTAAGTTGACACATTTTATGATATGTAGCGTAAACAGTAATGGAAACGTGAGGAGCTAGGAAACATCATTTAACCCAAATTTTATATCGATTGAAACCGCGACCTTATACCTTTATAGATTTATAGTCTTACAGAACTTATCGACTGACAAAAATTTGTGTAGAGTTACAGTACGTTAGGATTAACAGTGTGTTGCATCGAAACTTGGTTGTGTTTTAAGACGTAATCCATGCAGAGAGTTAAGTACAATTATTATTGGTCGACTGTCATATGTTTCGATAACAGTAGCAAACAAAATATAAACAATATAAACTGTGACGCGTCGACTTGTATATGTATGCAGAGATATCTCTTAAACCCTTATAGTGTAGGGTTGGTTACGACAATGTTTTTCTAGACAATTTGTTCAGAGAACATTAATCACATATGGGGGTAGATGTACAGCAGCGCTGCTCGCGCGCGCTTTCCATAAGGGTGACAAGTTCCGCTTCAGCGGGGCACGCCTGTAGGAAATGGATTACATGAAAGGGGTGCTCTGTTCGCCGTCACCCAACTTACTCCCACCCACCGCGCACTATGTGTTTGTACGTACATAGGTAGTGTCATACCGCGTGCAGCTATACATTCAGCTTATAACAATCCCATTTCACGATCTGTACTCCATGGTATGTGTCCACATTGATCGTTTTCCTGTTTGCTATACCTACTCCTGCGTAGGCACTGAAATCTCTCCAAAACGGTTCAAGATTTATGACGTACTTGAGCGTTGACGAAATTATTATAGACAATTCGCGAGACGCTCTCTACTTCTTCAAATTGATGCTATTGAAAATGTGGGTTGCGTTTTGACATTCGTAACATTTTGTAATTCGTTCCAGCAATTGTATAAAATTATCTATTGCGAACAATTTTTGGGTTCTTAGCTTAAAATGTTGGAGGTTACTTAAAACCGATCAGATATTTGTGTAGTTTAAAAGATTAAAGACAATTTTTAAAGTGAATGAATATATTTAAAGTTTCACAAACCGTAGAAATGTGGACATGACAAATGAGTTTATATTGAAAGAAAACTACTACAATTAAAAATATTTCTGATCCCCAATTTTCATAAACATTATACATAAATACATAATTCTACTACATATTTAGGTTGTTCATTTGATGGTGTTTGAGACGTAAATCGTTTTTTTAATATTATACTTGAAGTTTTTTTGACTGGATTTATTGAGGAATTATTAAGGAATATGTGAGATTTTTAATTTGAATTGCGTGATATGTTGCAATACTTACGTTAACCCACTGGTTGTGCAGCACTGATTTAATGAAAATTTACCACCCACCGACTATCTAACCCCGTGAATGGAAAGTCAAATCGCACTGTTCACTCATGATCACATCTATAGTACGACGTGAATGTTTGATCTAATGCATTTATCTTGATACAGGCTGTTTCATTTATTCATGCCTATAATCTCAGGTTATTCAGTAAAAATTAAATGCTACATAATTAATTGGCCATATACTTACAGTGACTGGATCGCTCTTTTCTAAACTTTTTTAAATGTTTCTCTTAAAAAAATAATTTTATTAAAAAATACGAAAAATATGGGATTTTAAGTATAGAATAAACATGCGTTATTATGTAGATTTTCCATATTTGAACTACAAATACTTTATTCTAGTTTAATTATGAGTGTTTTTATTATGAAATTATTTCAAGACAATTTAAAAATTTTAAGAGGCAGCAGAATGCACTGTTATTTAAACCTCATTCTAGTAGTAACATTAGTGATCTGTTGACAATTAATTATTTTAATTTTTATAACCTTAAAATACAGTTAATAATTAAAGCAGCATTACGTCCAACTTGATAATGCTTTCCAGTCACTTTAGAATGTGTTTAAAAAATAATAACATGATTTCATTTTACGGAAGAAATGATATATTACGTGTCAATAATTCTTTTATAACAATTTATAATATTACTTAAAGATCCATATCTCTAGTTAAAGACTGCAGGAATGCGTTCAAAAATCATAACCGTAACTATTTTTTTTGTCAAAGCGTTGATAAAATGATTTCTTTTGAACGATTTGAAAATTTTCATCTAGAAAACTTCTGCAGGCTTTATTCAGATGAATGCCAATTTTGACGAAATCTGAACGCAGCCATAGAAAAAGTGGTGTGGTGTGAATATTATACCATGTGCGTAAAATCAGATCAGTCGTTTTAGAATGACTCCGTTACAAACAGAGAGATGAACAATATTATCGTCAATTATTATCGTCAGATATCCGATTATTTAATATTGTATTAATTGTATATAATTTAAAAGAACATCCCATACAATACAAAGTAACAATCGACCCAGAATCAGGCTATGATTAGCTGCTAAACTTGCAAGAATGGTATAATGGCGCTCATATCTGACCCAATGATGGTAAATAGCCGAATGATTACATCGGCCCATTACTAATTACTAATAATAATGAACCATCGATGGTAAAAGATATTGACTCCTTGACAGTAATATAATATTGGGCAATCGAATTGCGGATGGTTGTCAGCAAAGAAAATAAAAATATAATAAATACCGAAAAATTTCTCCGAATCGTTTCAAAATTGAAATTTAACCCTTTAGTAATGATTAAAATGTGCTACCAAAATTTTATTAAAATCGGCCCGACAGGACCGGACTTACAAATTTTATGAAAACGCTAGTTTGTGGGTATGGATTTACATATTGAATGGTGTATTTAATTTGGTGCAGATGTTGGATTGATATGTAGTATTGAAGTTAGGCATGAAAATTTTGTTTTAAGGGGTGTATTAAGGTGTAATTTTTTTAGTTTGTCCAAAAACAAGGTTAAGTTCATACAATGGAGCCACACTGCTTATAAAAGCAAATACACTATATTGTCGGCAGGGTTTTGCACTGCGACCCGAGTTTTTTAAATTTTGCTTTTGGTGTACCAGGAATACATTGTTTTGGTTTTGCTAGTGAATCGATGAAATAAGAAAAAAAAAGAAATGTTTATCGCGTTTTTAATTAGTGTAAGGCTCTAGATGTGTGAGGCTTGATCTTGAATATTAAGGTTTGCAGGAACACAAGTTTTTAAAACGAACCTCCATAAAAAATAATTAGTGACCCCTGCTATATGGGATACGTGTATTTGATTTTATGAATTCGAGACAACGGACGTTTAGTGACAGCCTGTATACAGTGCACAATACACATATATATGGATCGTGTATATACGTGTCCTGCATGGTTCACATTGTGCAGACAGATTGGATTAAGGCGATAGTCCGACCAGTGGACTAAACGCATTACTATTTAAATTAGAGATAATGCGTAAATGATTTTGTTCCTTTCTTACAGTCTCTCTTTCTTTGTCGCACTGAATGAGTTTTTAGATTAGAATTTCAGATGCAGTCGGACCCGGGTGATTGATGAATGTTAGATTGGATTACGTGATTGCATGAGGTATTGTGCCATGTTAAAAGTGGGTGTTGAAAATATTTGTTATGTAATTCTTTATCTTTACGTTAAGTTGCGTTACGTTAAATTCAGCGAATGTAATTATAAGTTCCGAATGTTTACGATATGAAAGCTGTTAACACAAAAGTGCAATTTGGGGATGGGTCAAACATTCATAAATACGGAAACTGATGAAAAAATAAGCGAAGAGCCCTTAATTCATTGTTTTATTCCGACTTATGGTCAGCAGTAGTATAGTGACAAATGTTTTTCAATGAACTAATCTAACTTGAAAACATGAAGGGAACAGTTATAGTACTTTCTAGGATTCTGTACCTCAAAAGGAAAAAAAGAAAACTTTATAGGATCACTTCGTTGTCCGTCTGTCTGTCTGTCTGCCTGTCAAGACCCTTTTTTATAGGAGCGCGTGGAGGTATCAAGTTGAAATTAATATCAAATACTCAGATCTGCAATCTATTGGAGCTGTGACAAAATCAAACTTCTAAGTTAACGCAATCAAAAGATACATCCGTTTATGATATATTTTCACATTCGTCAGGGTACTTCCCGTTGACCTATAATCATGAAATTTGACAAGAAGCAGTGTATTATAGCACAAGTAAAGGGAAAAATCCGAAAATCGGGTAGAGTTACATAAAAAAAAAAATATTTTTTTATACTGACACATTTATCAAAACCCTTAATGTTTCCCGTTAACCTAGAATCTTGTTTGGCACGAAAGAAGGTTGCATAGCATAAGTAAAGAAAAAAATCCGAAAATCATTTTCTGATTCTATATACAATTATTATTCAACTCATGCGCGTTATTCATGTTTTATCATGCCTAAAAACCGAACCCTAAATAGCCATTTACCGACTGGTGACAATTACTTGTCATAACTCAATGAAGATTCCTATTAGCTCGGCCATTGTGGAGTAATGAAAATAAACGTAACTATTTTCTGAGTCGTAACGAAATAGTAGGTAACAACAACTCCGTTGTTACCCATTGAGGCTAAAATTGAGAGGCCGAATGTTTTCGACATGGAGTTTATTCATAACCGGCTAACCTCAAACCAAAACATTGAATCGTGCTGTTTGGTGCTGTTAGTATTGACAGTTTTTTTTATAAAGAAATAAATAGATATTTACAACATCTCATTATAATTAAAACATGAATAACGCGCAATTGTTGAATAAAATTATGGGCGCAACTTGTAGGCTAAGTCATGACACGCCATGAATGACTTAGACTACTAGTTACGCCAATAACTATTACATGATAAATTGAATTTTTATGAAATATCGGTACGAAACCGGCAGGGCGCGAGTTCTACTTGCATTTGTCTGTTTTTTTTTTAGAAAACATGACCGACATATTTCCTTCTGCAAGTATTGATTGAAATTTTATAAAAAAAAAACATTTAGACAAGATAACCGTTTCAAAGCATTTATATATGTGGCACACACACATTTATACAAATAACATACGATAGTTAGATGCATACAGACATCGTCTGGTTGGCGGCGTCGCGGCGGAAAGGGGATGCAGGTTGACAGGATAGAAGGGTAGCGGGGGACGCAAGGGATGTCGGGCGTCGGCCGTGGCGGCTACGTCAGCTGCTGGTGACATCCACAAGATCAAAACAGTGCTGGTGCAAGCCGCACTACAGGATACCTCATGCAATGTTCGTCGTATTCTCTTTTCACTGCCTGCACAACAGCTGATTCAAAAACGATTATATTAGTACACATTATTTATTGATGAACGATCTGACTAAATATAGCCTCATTTTGATTTGGAACTAATAAAACTGACAGGAGTTAATGCTGGGTTGCAGAAAGGATTGTCAAAAAATTTGATTTGACAATGGCCTTCAATTCTGATCGTATAGTTTACAGTTTCCATACATCAGGAGCAATCTAATGTCGTATTCAAACTCATTGCCATCTAGAAAATTATATTATACTCACACGAAAACAAATTATTGATCTAGTTAGAAAAAGACCGCTTTTCAAGCTAAATTTTGATCAAAATGCGTAGAAAAACTTTGTTTCGAAGTGAAAACTGTACAAACAACTATGCTAAACACGTCATGTATACCTATACTGTTTAAGAAAAATAGCATTTCAATCGATCAATTATTTTTCGAGTAGAATCGATTCAAAACTGCTTTCATAATTCAGAAATATGTATGTGCACAGTCTAAGGTCATTGTCAAGTCAGATTTTCTCGCAATGCTTTCTGCAACTGAGCATTATGTGTTTCAAAAGTGTAATATGAACCCGGAATAAATTTGAACCTAACAGGGATAAACTAAGGCAAGCTTATCGAAAACGACTCACTCCTAAATATTAAAATATTCCTTTCTGTCGGAAATTATACATTTACTTATAGAAGTAAATTAAGTTTTTTTTCTTGGTGTTTGAATATACGTACCTGTTAGATTCTAAAAAAATGCGAATTTAATTTATCAGATAATTGCTTGATATAACATTTGGAACTGTTCAGATCGACAACGTAAAGAGGAAAATGTAGGACAAATAGGAATTGACAGCCGAATGATGTCAATAAATAAAAGCAACCAATTTTGTATACATAATGATTTTTAAGTTGATTCTTTTTTTTAACAGCGTGTAGAAATCAAATAATACTTGAAGTAATTTTTTTATTAAAACTCAAAAATAAGAGAGAAACTGCAGCCGTTCGAAGTTTATAATTAAGTTTTTAAAATTTTATTTAATTAAAATACCGTTTAACACGCGAAGAAATGCATCCCAAATAATTAGCGGAAGGCCTTTATTGCTACTCAAGCATGTACAGAAGCATGGCTACGGCGGATACATCTTTGTATCCAATAAAACGGGGACTATTTCGAACAGATTCTGTAAATACTTGATAATGATATAATATATTTACATAGAGAAATAACATAACGCCAGGACCGACCTCAAAATTTGATAAAATTTAATAAAACTTTGAAAGCCCCTTTCTCATTTATTTTTGAGTTTTGATAAAAAATTTACTTGAAATATTTGTTCGTTTTTTGGTTTCTACACTACTGTTAAAAAAAGAGAATCAACTTAAAAATCATTCTGTATAAATCCATATTATAACGCATTTATGATCCGAACTTAAAATAATGTTCAAAAATATTTGTTATAAAAGATAGAACATTGCATCGAACTGTGAGTTGAACTAATCGGTGTTTGCATCGTTATTTGGATATTTGTTACTAATTAAGACCGTCACAGAACATGTATTTTATGATAGTGAATATTTATTAGGGGATTTTAAGGACATTGTTATTCGAGTTCCAAATATTTAAGGACTGCGATGAGTTTCAGGCACGAATGTGTATTGATGTGTGTATGTATGTGTGAAAAGTGACTACTAGCCCACTTTTGTTTTCAGTTTGTGTATTTCACACCGCCTCCTCCCCCTCACCGTCACGGTGTAAGGAAACTCCTGACACAAGGAACTAGATGACTGTGTATATTCCTTGCACATCTCCCTAATATTTCACACAGGATGATGCAGCTAAAAAACTACCTCCTGTCTAAATAAAGCTGATGACACACCGAAGCAGGTGTAAATATAATATATATGCTGGATAAATGGTAGCAATTTAGGTCAAAATTAACTTTTCACAAGTTCACGATATTTTTCCTTCTTGAGATCTCCGTCTGTTTATGTATTTAACAAATATTATAGGTATATTCGTTTGTACGATTTTTAACTTCCCGCTTTAAAAAAAAAAAAAAATTTTTTTTTTTTTTTTCAAAAATCGGGAAGTTATTGGTTTCACCCCGATTTTCGAAAATCGAGTTTTCGCCAGATCTCGACGTTTTGAGGTCCTAGGAAGCTATTGAAACTATTTTGGCGATGATGTCCGTAGGGCTGTATGTATGTGTGTGTGTGTGTGTGTGTGTGTGTGTGTATGTATGTATGTAAACCTTTTATATTTTTTGAACGGAGTGTCCGACTGAAACGCGGTTTGCGGCATCTGACGTGATCTTGGTGAACTTAGACTTCCTGAAAATTTGAAACGATTCGGCCCAAAAAATTTTGAGAAATCTTAAAAAAACAAGTTTCAAAAATTTTTAAAAATTTGTTTTTGTAAAAAATTTTCTAAACTACTAAACCGATTAATTCCAAAAACTAATCAGCTCTTCTCCTTAACAAACTGCCTCGATTTCTGCAAACTGCATCAAAATCGGTTCATTTGTTCACGAGAAACCGTGAACGAAAAAATCGTAAAAAAGTGTTTTTTTAAAATGACTCTTAACATTGTTATCAGATTGATTTTTTTGTAATAAATTACTTTCTTAAGCTAAAAAAACTGCGTCGATCGCCGCAAACCATATCAAAATTGGTTCATTTGTTCATGAGATAACGTGAACGAAAAATTAGGAAAAAAGTAATTTTTTAAAATTACTCGTAAAATTCTTATCAAATCGATTTTTTTGTAATAATTTACTTTCTTAGGTTAAAAAAACTGTGTCGATTGCAGCAAACCGCATCAAAATCGGTTCATTTGTTCACGAGAAACCGTGAACGAAAAAATCGCAAAAAAGTGTTTTTTTAAAATGACTCTTAAAATTGTTATCAGATTGATTTTTTTGTAATAAATTACTTTCTTAAGCTAAAAAAACTGCGTCCATCGCCGCAAACCATATCAAAATTGGTTCATTTGTTCATCAGATAACGTGAACGAAAAATTAGGAAAAAAGTAATTTTTTAAAATTACTCGTAAAATTCTTATCAAATCGATTTTTTTGTAATAATTTACTTTCTTAGGTTAAAAAAACTGCGTCGATTGCAGCAAACCGCATCAAAATCGGCTCATTTGTTCACGAGAAACCGTGAACGAAAAAATCGTAAAAAAGTGTTTTTTTAAAATGACTCTTAAAATTGTTATCAGATTGATTTTTTTGTAATAAATTACTTTCTTAAGCTAAAAAAACTGCGTCGATCGCCGCAAACCATATCAAAATTGGTTCATTTGTTCATCAGATAACGTGAACGAAAAATTAGGAAAAAAGTAATTTTTTAAAATTACTCGTAAAATTCTTATCAAATCGATTTTTTTGTAATAATTTACTTTCTTAGGTTAAAAAAACTGCGTCGATTGCAGCAAACCGCATCAAAATCGGCTCATTTGTTCATGAGATAACGTGAACGAAAATTTCGTAACAAAGTGTTTTTTTTTGAGCTCGAAGAGCTAAAAAATAAACTTCTTGCTATATTTGATATATTTTTGAGCGTTTTGAGCTCGAAAATAGCGGGAAGTTACAGGGATGGCCTGCAGGGTCAAACTACTTTTCAAATTTTTTTTATTATGAAAGAAAACGAAACGTTGTAAATAAAAATGTCAACATTCTGACAGAAATAAGACCCTAACCAGTTTTCTGTCTGTAATTTAGTTTTCTTGTGAACTTTTCAATGTATTTCGTAGAACATGAAAAAAATAGTCGTCTCTCTGTTTGTACTAGCAACATTCGAGAATCTATGAATCGATCTTGACAAAACTAGGCTAGTAAAAAGTATTAACCTATTAAGTGTAAACTGTACACCTATTACAACTTTTTATTCAGCTATAGTCTCGGGTCAAAATCGAAGGTGCAGTATAATATAAAACTCTTTTCAAAACCTCAAAATATAGGTATTTTTAAAAAACAAAACTATGTGAAACTTACTTTTTGACGTGATAACGTCTTATAAATAAATTTGATGAATCACCAATCTTATAAATTGATAAAACACCGGCTGCATGCACGAAAAAGTGTAACGTTCCTAACGTTCGTAACGCGTAACGTTCCGCCTGACCCTGTGCGTGCTTTTTGCTAATTTCTCGCTCAATTTAAATCAGATCGGTTTGAAACCAGTCTTAAACGAAAGAGGAGAACATTTTACATAGATTTCGTATAACAGAATTTGCCTAAGCAGTTTTTTTATACAAATTTATATAGAAAAATAGCTGTATAAATGCAATGTTGTCTAATGCATGGCGCGACGCGGTCGGTCGTCTTTGTTTGCCGTACATGGAAATTAGAAGATAACGTATGTCTTGTCTTAACATGAAAACGGCTGCATTTCTAATGTTTAATTCAATTTTTTGACATTAGTATTTTGTGAAATTCAACGCCTTCTAAGTTAAGTATTGGAATAACTAATTATTATTAGAACATAATACTTTGACAGTTGCAAACGTCACTTTTGACATTTCTTATCATTCTACACCAAGGATAAGCGGATTGAAACCAAATTTTGGGAGGTTTAGGTTATGTATTACGGAATACGTTATCACGTAAAACTATCGTCCGTAAACCGACTTTACAGACAACCAATTTTTTTTTTACTAAAAATATCTTGTTCGAATGCAAGACCTTAGCGTACAGGAGAACAACTATTTTTGGGTACATTGATGAGGATGAAGTATTCCCACAGTATAATCTAGTCGCCAATCTTCTGGACCGTACGAGAAGATCCATATTATTGGAGGACTAGATCCAAGATAAGGGAGAGTACTAAAACTTAACAGGATAAATGGGCTTTCTAATTAAAATCTTTCAATTTATTAAAGTGCTTACTTACCATGCAGTTGGAAAAATAAACTAGTCTGGTTTGTTTTATTGTTTTATGTTTGTGACACTGACTTTGTATGTGCGTATCGTCAGAACGCGGTACAACGTCGTGCAATTCTATTCACTTCTATAACCATTTTTTATGAATAATACAGTAAAATTTGCCATGGGTGCTCATGTAATAGTTACCCTGGGAAATGCGCTGTAATGGATATAGTATCATGTACGTACATAGTGTACGTGGAGCTTTGGGGGCGGGGGGCAAACATCACATACATACCGTACACACATACACTACTGTGCAAAGGTCCGTACACATTTACGTAATATATTTTCTTGAGATGTTTTTATTTAAACACGCCGATCGCTTCCTGGTGGCCAACACTAGATTCACAAGTCAATTTTTTCTTTGCTTTAGTAAAGTTCAAACGCTGTGTTATGCATATTATTTAAGGACCCTTAAATAAGAGATAAAATTTATTTCATCGCTTTATTAACGGTTTTCAATTAAACATTTATTATGTAATCTTAAGAAATGTGTTTATGAGTTCAGATCAAAAAAATTATCATTCATTAAAACTTAAAACTACAATTTTTAGTTGATTATAATTTTTTGTGTTTACTACTATTGGCAATAGACATTTTTTAATGTAAATCCAGTGAATATAAAATATGGGAAACAAGCAGATTTTAGCAAAGGAAGAAATTAAGATTGCTAATGAGTCCCTTGAACAAAATAATTTCTAACTTTCTCAAAATTATTTTCAGTTCGGTGAGTTTTCTTTTGTTTTGACGCAAAGGGTAGTATTGGTGTCAACATTCAATGAATTAATTTACCGTTTTTTTTTTGTACAGTACTGTGTATAAAGTACATGAGAGAGCTAGCAGGATGACGTTGGTAAAACGCCTGGCACCGAAAAGCATACAAGTAAACATGTGTGTGCATACATACATATTACATACATTCACAAACACTTATGCTTTCCACGTTTTCTATTGATCTAGAGTGCTTGTGTTATGTATTTTTTATTTATATATGATAGTGCTTCTATAAGAAAAAAAAATAACTATATAATCTGTGTGCCGAATTACAAACAAATTCCGATGTTAAAATGATATGTTTTTCTAATAAATTCGTAAATTCCGTTTTGTATTTAAGAATAGTGAATCTGTGGCTACAAAAGAGGGTATGATTCTGAGATAGGATTAAAACACCTAACCTAATATTCAATTGTTTATATAAGTATCTGAAAGTATTTAACGGTAAATAATGTATTTTATAAACATGCAATAATATCTGAAAAACGGTATCTTATATTTTGTGTGTCTCATATTTCTAATGGAATTTTACGTGTATCTTTATTAACTGGGTCACACTGTACAAAAAAACAAAAAATTGGAGAATAGTACAATATATTTTTTTTATCAAGTGAAATTCGTAACATCTCTTGGAAAATCACCATTATTATGGGACTGAAATATTTTCTAACATAAAATCTGTGTTTTATTTCTAATAAATCAATTTTCTAATAAATACAGTGTAACCTCTTTATAACGTCCTTCGTTATAACTAAAAACTCCCTATAACGTAGATTTTTTGGTTGGTTTACCTTAAAACCCGTACATTAATACCCTCTTTATAGCGCAACAGCCATTCTCTATTACGAAGAAATATGTTTATATTTAGGCGTCAGCATATATTTACAGATGTAAAGAGAACGATTCTGAACCATCACCAACTATTCAACAAGAACTTGATGCCGCCAAACTTATCGAAAAATTCCTATTGTTTAATGAAGATGATTCCACCACATTCCAAGACATGCATAAGATACTTAATAAATACAAAACAAATATTGGCATAGTAAAAAACGTCAGCCAAAGTTAACAGACTATATGTGTTTTGAATAAATTAATTACGTGAAATTTGGTTATTTTTCTTTCTTCCCTCCATATAACGAAAACTCTTTATAACGAAAAAAATGCTCGGTCCCTTGAGATTCGTTATAAAGAGGTTACACTGTATTATAAAATATGTAATACATATTTAAAATATATAAACGGAGGTCGATTTTGTCAATTCTTAACTCAACATAACGTTTGAAATTATATAATAAAAATAAAAACAAAAAAACAATAACAATAAAACCATGTGTGCTATGTATATGTACGAATTTATACCCCAAAATCACGAGTATTACATGGACTGATATATAGAGTCATATATAGATTGATTGGGAGAATGAAGAGTTTGTTATATTGGCAATAGTACCGTGGTGCTGCATATATAGCTTACAGTATTGGTTAAAAATATTATATCGAATCTTCAAAAACTGCCGATTTTTTAATGATTCTTTTTATTAAAATATAAAAATAAATTTATGCTTCTCTGAACGCGTTATTTTTTACTTAAATCATCATTTTTTGAAAGAGATTAGTTATTTTTTAACATAATGCTATATAATGTTGTTTTATTACAATATCTGCGCCTCCACCATATAAACTTGTACTTCCACCATATTTGCTTATTTTTACATTTACTGAGACTTTGCAAGCAGACAATATTTTTTCTTTTACTGTCGAATATTCTCGTTTTTTTTTTTTAGAAAATGTCTCATAATTATTTTTTTTTACTTTTGGCTGTCATTTTTAGTAAATCAAATAATGAATTTGAAAATAATTTTTTTTTTACTCAGAGTGAATACTTCTAAACGGTTTAAAAATCGATATCGTTTGTTTTTTCTTGTCTCATAACACTCTTTGAGTTCAATAATACGAATCGATCGCAGGTACATGGGCAAAATATATATTAAATAGATTTTTATTTATTGTACGACGTTTCTTCTATATATTTAGACATTTTCAAGTACTGCAAAATAAATAACAATTGATTATTATTTACTTACTTGGAAAAATCTAAATACATAGATTATACGCAGTACAATAAATAAATCTATCTACTATATTATTTTCCACAAACCTGCGATTCTTTCTTTTTATTATTATCACGATGGACACGATATCTAGTATAAAATCTCGAGTTCCTCCGTGTAATTGCGATGATTTTAAAAATCCCACAATTCGTTTTCGTTCATTCAAATATACCTACAGCTGTGGCTGCAATATGAAGATGTCGTTCTTCCCGTCGACCACTTTGTATAACCTCTGTAAAGTGAAACTTAATACCGCAGAGAAAACGCCGCGAGTTAAACATAATTTAATCATCGGTGTTTTTTTTTCGTCGATGCGTTGTAAATAATTTGACCGTAACTGAAAGTATGTAGAACGATCAGTCGAATGAACGCGCGGGGCAGAAAACCCAATCACTTCCGGTGTCAAAGTATATTAGCAGGCGTTTGATGCTGAACGACTAGTGACAAGCATCGCACGTTGCTATACGCTTGCTGTGTGCACGATTTGTAACGGTGCAACACTACAGAACATACACCGCCTCACACTGTGCACTGCTGCACCATGCGATGTGGGTGATGACTATACTGGCGCTACACTACATAATAATATATTGCATATTCTTACACTACACTGCACTGCACCGAATTTGGTTCTCATCCCAAGATCGCAAACTAGAATTCAGATGAAAGAACAGTTAAGTAATGCTATCGGAAAAAAACAATTACAGACGAATTCGTAGTCTGTTTAAAATATAATGTTGCATCACTACTAAAGCTGTTATCTGTTAATTGTTACCTGTTTATTATTGAGTAGGGACAAATATACTACAAAACATTGTGTCCATAAAGTGATTTTGTTTTGTTTTTCACCGTGATTTTTAGTATATTCGGTGAATTAATTTTCCTCTAAAATAAAGAAGCCAATATTGACAAAATATTCTGTTTTTTTTTGTTTTATATTCTTATGTTAAAAAATTACTGCTTGTTTATTAAAACAATAATTATTAAGCAACCATGGATTTGTAAAATCTAATACTCGTTTTGTTTATTATTGGATATGGTTGTGGTTTCGGTATCAATTTTATTCAACTCATGCGCGTTATTCATGTTTTATCATGCCTAAAAACCGAACCCTAAATAGCCATTTACCGACTGTAGTCGTAACGAAATAGTAGGTAACAACAACTCCGTTGTTACCCATTGAGGCTAAAATTGAGAGGCCGAATGTTTTCGACATGGAGTTTATTCATAACCGGCTAACCTCAAACCAAAACATTGAATCGTGCTGTTTGGTGCTGTTAGTATTGACAGTTTTTTTTATAAAGAAATAAATAGATATTTACAACATCTCATTATAATTAAAACATGAATAACGCGCAATTGTTGAATAAAATTATGGGCGCAACTTGTAGGCTAAGTCATGACCTGTCAGCGCGATGAATGACTTAGACTACTAGTTACGCCAATAACTATTAACCACATTTTTCCTGACATACATTACAACTGGTCAATTTGTAAATGAAAAATAAAAATAAACACAATATATTTGTATGAGAGAGAGATAGAGAGAATTTCCAATAATAAAAAAAGCATTAGTATAATTAAGATACTTGTTGCAATTTGTTTGAAAATATTTTAATATATTTTGTTGTTTTGTTTCAGGTTTATCAATGCGAGGCGTAGAATCGTACAACCTATGATAGATCAATCAAATCGAGCTGGTAAGTCAGACACTTATGTGTATGATTACCCTGATTATCCTCACCAACTCATGCCTGTACCATTGGAATATGGCCACTATCCATCTCAATATCCTTATTGATATAATCAGCATATTATAATAAATATAGTACGTCCATTAAATAAATTGAATTTTATAAAAAAAAAACTTTGTTAATGAAGTAGATATTAAGTTATATAATGAATATGTAGATCTTTTTGATAATACAAAGACAATTTTACGGTAAATATTTTAAATATCAAGCCCCGTCAGTTATCTCACAAAAATTTTTGTTTTTTTTAAAATATATTTTGGTAAATGGACAAAACAATTTATGGATCAACTGAAATTAAACTCGGCAGGTAGGTACCATTTGATAAAACGGAAGATTTTCTGAACCTAGCCATTTAACATTTAACGTAATTTACCGATTTAATGAATAAAACAATTAACTGACGCCACTGTTACAGGTACCGTTAAAATCATAAAATGTTCATTGATTTATATTTAGGATTGTTTTTTGAACTCATATTTCAGAAGTGATGTTTGATATTTTATACTTGGTTTGGTTTATATTCACCGCTACTATAATTTGGAATTTTTAACCTCTTTGTTAAATTAATAAAGAGTATAAAGATGAACTGGGAAAGCAAGAACATTTCGCTTTTTCAAAACAATTCAAAATACCTATATGTAGCGTAAACTGGCCGAGATTGTAAAAAGATCCAAACAATATGAAATTATAATTGAGGGGAGCTTGATATTTATATAAAAATCCGGATAAATTACACCAGTTAAATATTATAGTTAGTTTAAAATTTGTTTTCATACAGTTAATTTTTTTTACATATTATAATTTGTTCTAACTAGTTATTGTGCTATAGTTTTTATTAAAATTTTTTTTTTCAATTATATTACTTTCCTAGCTCTTGCATTGTTATAAGTTTTCACTGTAGTATAAAAGATGAGATAAGTATTTGTATTCTAATACCTAAATAAATATTGAATTGATGAAATATGGATATCAAATAAAAATGTTTTTTTTTTAACTTACAATATATTAAATATATCGGTAGTGTTTTATATAAATCGAGAACTAAATGCCATAATAACGTTTAGTTTATTTAAAATTGCTTCGCAAAACATAATAACTACATCAAATTGGAGCTGTGGGTTATAATGGGTTGAATGTGAAACGGAGAGGACAGGGGAAAATGAAAAGAAAGAAAAGGGAAGCACAGAAAGCTCGGAGAGAGTAGTGGATGTCATCCATCAAGCTTGTCAATGGTGTAATGGCGATGGGCCTGCTGTGCCATCGGTCCCCTTTCGTTTTAATGCATGTCCCAAAGATCAGGGATTCTCTGGGACAAACAGTCTCGCCAACTGGCACGAAATAAAACTCATCACCCGAAAAGAACCTCTTAAATACTGTATATAATAAAAAAAATATATAACAAGTGTCCATTTCGTCTGATTGTCTGAGATTGAATTACGTCAAACAGAAAATTAAAATTGGGGATTTTGTGTGAACAAGTTGTGTTTTATATCAAATTGTGATTAATAGGTTTATAGACTTTTTTTAGATAAAAAAAATGTGCTTTGTACAAAATTAATTAAAAAAGTAGAATATTTTTTAATGATAGAACGTTAAAAAGGCTGAAAATACTGTATACCTAATCAAAATGTGAATAATATGCACAGTGCATATATAATTAAAATGTTGCTGCAAACAGAATAGATTCCAGTAATAGCGAAACAAGTTTGTAAATATATAATGTGAATAAATAGTTAATTTAAAGGCAGATTGATCCAAAAATCAAAACAAAATAAATGTAATTAGTTAACTCATTTATAAATAATTTTGAACCTACATTGATAAAATATTAATATCTTAATGGACAAAATGACAGACTGTAGCTTTGGACATATTATGGACAATGACATTATATGTTATTAATATTGACAATTGTAATAATTACATTTAGCCAGAACGGAATATATCTGCATCATTGTGCAACTTATATTTCATGTGCTAAAATTTTGCCATAAAAATGAAACAGTACCCGCTGATAATTCATAACGCATTATGTACCTACTTGCCTGTTTTTTTTTTTATTCCAATATTTGTGGATTTATGAATACAAAATATTTTTTTAATTGTGAAAAACATATTTTATAATAAATAAATATGGACTTCAAAAGACCTAAGTTTGCAGGCATGTCGTTTTGTAGCGTTCGCATGGCACTCCATGACTCATGAGCTGATGAACGTGTCAATTTCACAGTAATATGAAATTAAAAATAAACTGAAAATGTAATCATTAGTATACTTATTTTTGTCTTTAAAAAATCGGAGTATACGTTTCCCATTTTTAAGGTAAAAATAAAAACCAAAAAGAGCGTAGTTTATTCGTTAACTCATTATTATATTGTATGCTCATTATTAAGTAGCAAAAAAGTTAACTTAATATATATAACGTAAAATTAGGTATATTTTTTGTTTAAAATTCACAAGAAAACAGCAATGTTAAATTTCCATCTCACTTTAACATCTGTGAAGTTGTTAGAAAGTGACAAAAATTAGCAGCACTGTAAATTCTTACATTGGCCATACAGAATAGCACCATTACTGTTTTATTTTGTAAATATAAAAGCTTTATTCTAGATAAACTTTTCATAAAAAAAGCATTTAACAACAGCCTTATGTTAAAGAACTAGAAAGTAAAGTGAGAAAGTATAAATTCAAACGAATTCTTATTGGTATTTTTGAATTAATTTTTACGAAAAATAATCCATAAGACTGTAACCTGTTAATATATCTAAAGAAAAAAGTTTGAAAGCTCCACGAAACACGTTAAACAGAAGAAAAAATAAAAGACATTAAAACGTCAGTAGAAAACAATTGAGTAAAACTCAGTGCAAATAGTTATTTTTATAGACGAACAAACATTTTAATCGTAAACTGAGTTACCTACCGCATGCGGGTGTAGTGTCGGTAATGCAGTATGCTATATAAGGTAGGTGGGTATGGTGGAGGTATATGTATACGAGCGGGGCATAAGCTATTATGTTCTAGACTGCACAGGTCATAAAGGTTACAGCCAAATGCTCACTTTATAGTACTTGAGGAGGTGATGTGAACACTGTTTTACGACTACACCCCGTATAATATCGCTGTCTCGCTCGCACTACCACGACCTGTCTATCTACTTGCCACTTTACACATTTTGAACACGTTACAGGGATGTTCAAATTCTCTCTCTCTCTCTCTCTATTCCGGATTTCCAACTAAAAACCATGACCTTTCTGTAATTTATTCTGATTCAATCTATTCATTTGACTCAAAAGTCCGGTTAATGAACATTTTCAATTCAGTTAAAGAAGTGAAAATATCATCAGACCAAAAGTAACGGATACATAAAAAGTTTACGAAACTGGCATTTCGCTAATAAAATATAGGTATCGTTATTTATTTTTTTTGTTTTGTTAGTTTTTAGTTTGCTAGATTTGACTTAATTGTTAGCATAGCATGGATACATTTTTGAATTTAGATGCTACTGTACTGTCCTGAAAATAAGTTTTGTAAGCTGACTGAACCAATATTGTCATCACCCGTCAGATAACAGTTTTTAATGTTTTCACTGACATTAAGGCTTCGTTAGTTCATGGGAGTCACTCTTAACTAAAATGAAATGTTGTAGAAGTGAAAACCAAGTTTACTAGTGTTCAAAAATGCTATTTTTGAAAATAGAAAAATCTCAGATTACAGATTTCTGCGACTTAATTCTATTTAACTATTACTAGACGTTGACTTGATTAGAAATTGTTTCGGCTGCGTGAAGGACTTCACTTATGTTTTCCGTATTCGAACATAAATTACCTTATAGTTTAAGCTTGGATGCTAATTGATAGTGTGCCCAGATAATAACAGTATTAACTGACAGACATTTTAACTCTCTTATAGGTATTATACAAAATATCTGAAAATTCGTAATAAACTCAATAAGACATATTCCATTACAGTAGATAATGTCAATTATAATATTTATAATATTAGTAAGTAGAAAATCATATCAAACTAAAGAGAACCTACTTTCAATCAAATTAAAAATTGTGTTGACATCCCTAGTTTATATCACAGGAACCCTGGAAGACTAGGACAGCCGTATAATGTTTATATCCGTCTACATGATATCGACGTATTGTTGTGACGACTGACGACAAAACTTGGATACTTCATGTATAAGAGCATACCTGTTTACAGACTACCATATACATATTATGTCGACAGCCCCCTTTTGTATTGTGTTATCTCCAACAGGTTAATGGTTATACCTCAGACGGTCGGTTAATGGATGTCGACGTTTAGAGACGCATCAAATTCAACAAGCTGATATTACAAACATTACGAAAACTTTATTTTGACCATTTAAATTAATGCAGATCTGAAATAATTTTTGCATTATTTTAATCCCAGTGGCCTTAAATAAAATAATTGATTAAATTACAGGAATGAAAGTTTGGTCCTTAATTAATGGTGGACGTTTCAGTGGCCGTTGCCATCATCCTCAACATTTGTATTAACAATGAAATTTTAACGTCTTGACGGTGCTAGTAACCGCCCAAACCTTCAGTTTTAAATCATTAACACTGTATATAGTTGAAGTGGTAACATAACCTCTGTCTCTGTAACTTCATTTTCCTTGGACTGTGTACGATACCTGTAGACAGGAGAACGAGTGTCCAGAATTTTTGATTGCTTGTTTGTGCTGGCATTATTAGAAAACGACTAAGCTCATTGAAAATTGGTATAGATACTAATAAATTACTTCCTGGTTATTTAAGAGAAAAATCGATGTTCAAGTTAACTGTCAAGCGTCTATAATTTAATAATAATTTCTTAAAAAAAATTTCTTTAACCATCTAAATTCGAGCCGATTTTGCATAATAGACAAATAAAATATCAAGGGACCTCTTTATTTTTCCTATGCAGGGTTTTCAGGGCATCATTAGAAAACGAGTGAATTCATGAGCAATCGCCCACAAACAAACATGGCGTCATAGTGAGTGTTCTGTTCAGAGACAATAAAAGTCCAATTCTTGTTAACATTCGAACTGTACTGTGCGCGCACTAAGATCATCTACGAAGCCATCTTCAATACACACATCGTGTGAAGCGAACACATAAAAGTCTTCATGAAACCCAGCGCCACAGCGCGCTTGAAACCTGGCAGCCAAATCTGGCAAGGAATCTAGCGGCAAAACCAGCCTCGTGTGACCTTTAGAATATAGGGTACATTTTATTCGGTAACGTTAGGATTAAGATATGGCTATCGTTGAAATCGGCATTAACTCGAGCTGCGAGCAAAACCCCTGGTAAAAGCTAGTAACTATTTAGTAACATATTGTGTTAACTAATTCTAAACGCAATATATAATATTATGTACGTGTATATTTGTATGGGTGTAGGTTAGATCGTCACAAATCTTCATCTGTCCATAGAATAGTGGAAAACATAGAGTGCAATGTGACGTTATAACAGATCACGTTATTTATTGTTTGTTGTGTTGGCAGACGTGTGTGTAGTGCAAAACAGTGTTTGTGGTATGGCAACACTAGTAGCGCACCAACGTTAACAGACACTTCTAAACTCTAGTATGTAAAATCGATTCGTTCTTTAATCAGACATTTCTATAATAACTTCCAGATGACGTACTTTAATAAAGGCATTGTTTTCTCTTCACTCTAAAATTTCATATTACATTAAATTCTAATTATTTTTCTATTTCAGTATCTGCGTTTGTCGTAGTAATAATCTTTCTACTGCTTTTTAAGTTTCATTTTGCTGTAATAAATATTTTAAAAGGAGACGGAAATATCGATTAATTACAACTATTCTCATTTTGACTTTACCTCAAAAGTAATACAGTTGTATAATATAGTAGGATACAGGATATTTATTAATTGAGTGCCGATACTTAAGGGTGTGAATCCTTGGGTGATTTTAAGAAGAAAAGTTAATATCAACATAAATTGTCCTAAACATCTTAATTTTTGAGGTACAGGGCGTTTTAACTTATCTATTATGACATGCGATCTTTGCGCCATCTCGTGTTTGATTTTTTAAAATCTGGTTCAGTCAAAACTTACAAACACATAGAAACTAGCTTTATTCTCAACCATAAAAAAATATTTACGCACAATGTCAGTAAAAAAAAATACATACATTTTTTATTTTAAGAATTTTTAAATCTTATTTTTGTTAACAAAATAACAATTATGATATTTAATAATGATTACAGATGTAATTACCCTTGATGACGTACTGCTGCAATATTATTCCTCTCTAATTCATAAGAAAATCCAGGAAAACGGTGGAATTGTAATTCTGGATTTTTAATTGGTGTATCTTTACAATCAACAATACAGCACTTCTGATTTTATAGCTTTTTTCCATTTTATTCGACAATTAATCCTTATTAAAATGCACGTATAACATATGAGACTAAGGTTTTGACTGAACCAGAATTTAAAAAAACACACGAGAGGGCGCTAAGGTCGCGTGTCTAAAGATACTTTCCTAGCGTTTTGTACACTGTACCAGTCTGGTTACTTTTATAAAAATAATATGACAACAAAAAATTACGAAATAATTCTGAGATAATATCGCACGTTGAAAACAATAGTGACACTATATAAAAAAGTTAACGTTTCTCCTTTTGTAAGATTCATGTTTTACAGCAAAAGTGTCACTACACGAAAATTTTCGTTTGCTCATAAACCCACTTACTTCCGCTAGACTGAGCTAGTGTCACTTTATATTTTGAAAGAATTGCCCATGGTCATGACTGATATAACGACACTATTTTGATTGTGTCAAAGCAGTTGTTTGGTACGCACGTCGCTGTAAGTGAAAAAGTGACACATTTTGTTAAACGACAGTTTACTGATTACAGTTGCTACAAAAATTAATGCAAGTAAGTAAATACATAAAATGACACATTTTGTTTAGTGACACTTTTTGCAGTTGAAGTATCCAATTTACTGATTATAGGTTATGACAACAATGACACTAAACAAAAAATTATTGTAAAAAGGTCTTTTTTTTAATAACTTTATTTTTAACATTGTGGTCAAAATATAAATTAAAACAATAATAAATTGTCTCATTATTAACAAAAGAATCTCTATAAGCAGTATTTTAATAGTAACTTTTTTAGGACAAAACAATAATATTAAAACTGAAAAATGCTCTACTGTAAAATGTCATTTTTTACATAATGCCACTTTTGTTTTCAACGTGCGATATTTATAATGCAGTATACATAGGGAGAATATTCATTGTATAGCGCGAATGAAGTATAGAGATATTCCTCTCACTCTCCAGTCACTCCTGTGCTACGCTACTATATTTCAATTATTGATGCGTGACCGTGCATCTAACCCGACATTCCCCTATTACAGCAAATTTCAGTAATTCCAACTATATGTGTAATGTGTATCCAAACATACCTACCTATGTGACGTATATATCAGTGTAGATCGTACACATACCGTGTATACGTAGATATTATATGGAATACAGGACGTATCTACCGTAAAATGTCGTTAGTTTTCATGTAGATAAATTAGCTTGCTATAATGTACTGCATACTAGACAGTAGCCCATAGTCACGTGTAGATATAGACATGCTCAATAAACATCGATGCATTCACCAGTTAATATTATGAATAATTTCACTTCACTAATTTAGTGACAGCATTAGTGGTTGGTTCCGTATTTGCAGTGTAGATAACATTATTTCTTAAAACGCCACTTTAGGGGATTTCAACTTGTCAATTTCTATTAGTCTCTTTAGCGTGACGACAGAAAACAATAATCAAACAAAAATAATCGTAAATGGTCTTTTTGCAACTAATTTATAGTCTGTTATGACAAAAATAATTTAAAAATTGAAATTTGATCGGTTAAGTTTGCTTACTTTTCGTAAAAAAAATGAATATTTTGAGTCTGAAAACGTAATGCGGAACAATGGTCTCAAAATCCGATTAAAATCTAGGATATTATTGGGTTTTTGTAAAAACTATCTGAAGGTTAGTATTCACTATGCTCAGTTAAAGAAATTGAATATATTAAGTACTAAAATTCGGATGAATTAATCCTAAAGTGTCTATCGTAGATTCTTTGGCTATTTTGTTATGTCGCGACTGGAGTGACTTAGCGTTATAAGCCAAAATTCAAAATTAACTAAATTATTGACGATATTAAATGTAAAGAGTCATAACAAAATATGCATATGTTGTGATATATTTTTTTTATTAAGTATTAATAAAATAGTATCGTGATATGTGCTTGTTATACTTGCAGCACTTTGCATTTAATGTCGCCAATAATTCCATTAATTAATAAGAAAAATCGCAGGATTGTGGACAAAAAGTTAGATGCACGACGTTTCGTCTATAGATTTAGACTTTTTCAAGTACAATATGAAAATTCGAAACAATAATTTTGAAAATAAACATTAATTATTACTAACCATAGCAATTAACATAAGTTAAGGTACATAAGACAAAAAACATGGCAACAAGTTTATGTATAAATTTTAAACAATAAAAAATAATACATAAAATTTCGAAAGTTAGCTCAATTTTATACATAGTTGTACTGACTTTTTAAATTTTGAGTGTTTGTTTTATAATTAATAGAATTGTTTTTTCTAAAACAACACATTTTACTGATATTGCGTTTCTTCCAATTTGACTCTTTATCTAATATTTGAACCTCATTAAATAGAAATTTTTGCCAGTGTCGTAATGATGATATGACAATCACTTAATAAATTTAATGGGTACGATATCTAATATATAATTCCATTAATATTGAGTTGTTTTTACTCAAAAACTTATTTTCGAAAATATCCTTATTTATTTAGCAATCTGGTAGATGTGTAATAAGCCATGGCTTCGTATGAAACAGGGTACACGTGGCTATGGTGCGTTGGGAGATAGTGGTGCAACTCTAAGGTTAACAATGCCGCCTGAAGGCTACACTTTAGCCTATATAATACAACGTATATAGCGAAAATACTTACCTATGAACGCAGTGTACACATAATATAGTATAGCTCTGAAGGAGGAAACAGAAGGCTGTCTCGGACAGCGGAAGAGAAATGGCACGAGGCATTGACCTCCACGGGGTGATCCATCAACTGTGCCACACTAGCTAGAGTCGTTTATTTCCTACAGACAATCGATGCAACCGGGCTGAGTCCTGTTCTTTTAACATCGAACTCATCCCCTAAATCTCCTCTTCCATTCGGTTCACTACCTCTTTTCTTCATTCTTTTACTTCTTCCATTTCAATGCTATATACTTTCTGTTAATAAAACCACCATGACAATAATATGACATTGTTACTGTAAAATTTCTCATTCACACGCATATAATAATTTCTGAGTCTCCTTTGAAAAAATTGACTTTATAGTCTGATTGTGTGATATTCAAAGCAGAAGAAGTTTTTAATAAATTATCGCTACATTAATCTGAAAAAAGCTACTCAAATACATCAGAGATTCTAGTTTGTCAATGACTGTGACTCCAGGTTGTGATCGTGTAAATTTTTAAAAATGTGTATATAATTCACAGTAATGTTATTTAATCATATTTTTGCACATTTTTAAATATGACTAGTTTTGAAAATATTCGGAATGAAAACAAAGTTCTTCAAAAAATCCTGTTTCTTCCCTATCGTTAATCGTTATACCTACGGTTTCTGCAGCGGTAGACTGTACAAATATACAATTTAACAATAACTTCATTCAAACGTCAGTATTTAATTCTGGACCATAAAGCAAATGTAAGGACAATAGCATATTATATTCAATTTAATTGCATTTCTCAACCTTAATAATCATTTATATGTGCCAGTTAATAGAATTAACTATCAGAGAACGGAGGAAACCCAAAGATCATCATAATAATCAACGTATTGAAAGAGGAACACAGCAGCCATCTATTGGGATCATAAAGCAACAGTGGTTGTTATTGTTGAAGGATTCCGGTACACATTTCCTGGTTCCGGTATTTCCTCTTAAACCACCAAAGAGCTTTCCGGATCATCGAGAAACTGTACATAAGTACTTTATACTATGCTGTATGTGGTTCTTATAGTGGAAAGGAAAGCATCATACACACACGCACACGTTGCAACTAGAGAATACAATCCCGAGAATGTTTTTCAATCCCGGGATTACGGGATTTTTGATGCGTAATCCCGGGATCCCGGGGCTATCCCGGGATTAGACTATGTGGTTTCTAATTGGGCTCAAATGAAAAAAACTTGAGTAATTACTTAAAAAAATGTTTTTAATATCGTTGCACAACACAAATCACAATATAGTAAGAAAAGAAAATAGACAAAACAAAAAAAAATTTACATTTGCAAGAAATCAAAAAGACAACACAAAAAAACTATTTAGAATTTCGAAAATACAATCGCAGAAATATCAAAGCATCCAATGTTTGACTTCCAAGCCTGCTTCGTAGTTTATTGCCAACATAAGCTGAAAACGCTCGATCAGGTTCTGCGCTCGTTGGAGGAATAGACAATAGATTTCTAAGTGATATCCACGAACTCCCCCATTTTTGCACAGGCTTATTTCACGTCTAATAATATTTGCCAACCCTGATTCATTTTGTACTTGTATTTCAGGATCTGGAGATTTCATATTCTTACATATCGTACCCCGTATTTTAGGATTGTTTTTTGTCGTTATAGGTAATAAATAATATTAATATAATCTAGGCAAGGTAATTGTCAAGGCGCAACGGATTACGGAATGCAAACTAGATCTGTTTTTGGCAATCCCGAAAATCCCGAGATTAGCCAAGTACGATCCCGGGATTTTCGGGACCAGAAAACGGCCGGGATCCCGGGATTGTATTCTCTAATTGCAACATATATTAAGGTCGTTGGCACACGAGGCTGGTTTTGCCGCTAGATTCTTTGCTGGATGTGGCTGCTGATTTTAATGATGGCTTTTATGTGTGCGTTTCACACGATGCCTGTATTGAAGATGCTTTGTTGGTGGGTGCGCGCGCAGTGACAGTTCGAATGTTAACAAAAGTGGACGTTTAATGTCTCTAAACAGAACACGCACTACGACGCAGTGTTTGTTTGTGGGCGCCCATGTGACGAAATACTGTTTCCTGATTGGTTCTTGCTCAGAACAAGCAGGCGAACTGGTACAAAAAAAAGCCCCGGTTCTAATTTTGAAATCCACGAGCTCGCATTGACGTCATTTCCAGCCGGCATAGTCCCAGCAGTGATTCCAGCGAAAAAAACGAGCCACGTGTGCAGCGTTCTTACATGCAACTGTGCACACAAATCGTTCTGTGGGACACAAAATGGTGCTTCTCAAAAAATTAACGTGTTTTGTAACAATAAACAAAAAAGTCGGAAATCAGTATAGGAATGTGCGAACACTCGAAATTTCGAATACAGATTGAATTATTAAACTGCTCGATTGTTGAGTCAAGTAAAACAATTTCTCTAAAAAAGAAACGTTTTCGTAAGCTGCTAAATGTTTATAATAATAACCTCAGTAGAAAAAATAATCGGGAATGTTTAAAATTGAGAAAATTTACACCGTGAAGAAGGTTATATATAATTCACTTGTTTTACTACGTTGGAATTTCCTTTCTAGTAATTGAACTACGTGCTACAAAAGTTAATAATTTTTTCAGTAGGTATGTATTTTTTTTTTTCAAATTGTTCGATTCAGCTCGAAGAAAAAATCGAGTATGTGTTTATTAGTCGACTCGAAAAGGAAAAAAAAGACCAAAGCGTTTTTCAGAAGTAGAAATATTGGAAAACATCTTCGAGTTTTTCTTTGCAATCAAAACAATTATTTTAAAATTTGAGAGTTTATTAGAAATTTTACGGTTCCTATACCAATTGTGTAGCCAAAGGATTTCTGGGCTGGTCTTTTAATAAATTATTTTTCCCATAATTTACACTGAATTGTTACGTCAGTTTGTATCTGACCCGACGATTTGTACTTCTTCAGCCAAAACAGTAGAATTGCTTGCCATTTACCCTACTGTGTATTGCTGACTATTGCTTGTACAAATCCATCGATGCTTTTAAATGTAAAAAGCAATACATTTTCTTTTATCGCCGCTATTTATGAAAAGGTACAAGGCATAAAATGAAAAATTACTCCAAATTGGTTACGGTTACATTTTATAGTTAAGTGCAAATCGTTTCTTAGATAAATTGCCAAAAATTAACACATTACATATTTTAAGAAATATTTTTTAAAGAAACACATATAAATTTTTTTTTCTAAATATAAGATGTGAATAATTTAAATAATTTATTCATAAATAAAAATGTGTACAAAAATTGATCATAAATCTTTTTTATAAGTCACAACCTTTTAAATGATAATATATAATAAATTACCTAAATGCTAAATGTTTTTATTAACGATAGATAGATATATTTGTGCTACAGAACGTTCTTATAACACAAATAATAATTAATTCTGCGTTTATTTATCAATAACGTACAAATATGGACATACAGTGTAACCTCTTTATAACGTCCTTCGTTATAACGAAAAACTCCCTATAACGTAGAAAATTTTACAGTTTGGTTGGTTTACCTTAAAACCCATACATTAATACCCTCTTTATAGCGTAACAACCATTCTCTATTACGATGAAATATGTTCATATTTAGGCGTATTTAACAGTGTAATTGTTTTTATACAACAAAATGAAGATGAAGAAGATGATAAAGAGGATGATTTTTAACCATCATCAACTATTCAACAAGCACTTGATGCCGCTAAACTTATCGAAACATTCCTATTGTTTAATGAAGGTGATTCCACCACATCCCAAGAGTCAAGACATGCATAATACTTAATAAAATACAAAACAAATATTGGCATAGCAAAAACGCCAAGCTAAGTTAACAGACTACATGGAATAAATTAATTAGGTGAAATTTGGTTATTTTTCTTTCTTCCCTCCATATAACGAAAACTCTTTATAACGAAAAAAAATGCTCGGTCCCTTGAGATTCGTTATAAAGAGGTTAAATTGTATATCAATGAAGTAACCAAAAAAATGTGTTGCAAACAGAAATATTATGGAAACAACGATAAAATAAAAAAAATGTAGATAATTGGTTTTTATTTTTTCCTAAAGATTTCATTTAATTATAATTTAAAATGCATTAAAATAGCAAAGTAAAAGTTCTAAATTTGCATGATTTCCGTGCTGATTATATTAAATAAGAATATATGGAAATGTAAGTATAAATAAACCAAATATAGGTACCTCAAGTTTGTTCTAAATGTTGACAATCTGTACGAAATTCCTACTCTGTTGCACATCTGTATTGTTAGAATATTCTGACAACGCAAAATAATGATTAAAGGAGATAATAAAATTGATCATATTCTTCCAGGGGCACCTCCACTACACGAACGTAGTAATACACACGACGAACAAATTTACTTTAAATTTAATTAATAATATGTCGTGTCGTGAGAGACACGGAATTTCGTGATCAATAGTTCTGTCTCCTTCAATAATTGTTTTTATTTTCTTGGACCACGAATAGTTATGGATGAGATTGCACTGTGCACGGAGAGCTGGAATTTCGAAAGTACAGTCAACGTCTACAATAAATTGAAATCATAAACTATCCAAGTAATTCCATTCTTCTGTCCATCCTAAACAATTCCAGAATATTGATAGAGATTACAATGTAGAATATATTATAGTATTATTGTCAGCGATGTATAAGGACAGTGTTGTTGCAAGTCTAACGGTTAGTGTTCTCACCGCACGCAGGTCCCAGCGGGGCGTACAGTCCGGACGGCTCGATGGGGTACATGATGGACGGACAGGCGCAGATGATGCACCGGCCGCCAGGCGATCCCACCTTCCACAACCAGTACGCGCATTATCCGGCAGAGTACTACGGTCACCACCTGTAGTGGTGCTAAAACACGACGCTGCCGCCCCCGTCTCTCGCCGCTCTTTCAAACGGGGATGACGACACTTGCCGCTTGCCGGACAAGGTGAATAAGTTCACATCAGCGTAATGTATTATTATAGTTTACACATCCCTGTGCCTGTCAGATACGAACATTTTAATAAATTAGTGTCGACTATGATTTCATTAAAGAGTAAGCAGCTACCAAATGCCGAACTACAAAATAATTTTCTGCTAAATACATTTTTTTTAATAATGATTAATATTGTAGAAACTTGCTGATTATACATTTTCATTCAAATGAAGTTTATTTTTACTTCTTGTTACAAAAGGCAAAATTTTTAAAAACATTAAAGTGAATAAGAATATAACTAGTTTTATTTTTCAAATTAGTAAAAATTTTCACAATTTTCTTCAGGATACTGCTGTTCGTTTCTGACAGTTCTGATGTAATAAAGATATACCTATATGGGATAAAATACTTATGCATTGTTTTATCATTTTTAGATATCGAGTCAGGATGTCAACTGAATTACAATTTGTCGACACGAAGTGTTGTTATCGCAGCGGTTGTTAATCAAATAAAATACAACGATCATAGGAAAAAAATAATCTAAATATTAAAATAAGAGTGGAAAAACTTATAGATTTTATTAAATTAATTAAATAACAAGAGTATGCGTGAAAATCGGGGAAGTGTTTTTAAATGTGATTTAATTCTTGTACAAAATGTATATGTTATAGTGAATGTGTGAAAAATATGCGCTGAGAAGAAAAAAGTTAAAACAAAAAAAAATAAATAAATAAAATAAAATAACAGTGGAAATGCCACAAACGATTGTGCAAAAGTATTATTATACAAAAACAAAGAATAAACACTATTTAAAAAAAGTGAATATCGCCGTGTTCTAATCAACCAATCAACAATATGGACGTCAGTTGTAAATACACTAGCAAAAGTTAGCTGCTTCGCAGCAAAGACTTGCAAATTTGATGACGTCAGTCGTTACAGGGCCCCGATGTGGCTTCGTGTATCGTCGGAACTGAGAGACAAATAAAATTATTATAAAATTACTCTAAAGAGGCGAAAATTTAATGAAAAATATCTCTTAGGTATACTACTAAACTAATAATAATATATTGAAAATGTGTATAATGTAAAAAATTAAACAATACCGTAGCTCTTCGTTTGCATCCAAAAATACGAGATGTGTTCAAGAGCTTAAGTTTAAATATGTAAGTAAATAAAAAAAATACGGGTCTCGATCTTTTGTTTTTCAAAACAGTGGATGAGATCCAAAAATACGATGTGTAAAAGTCATGTGAGTACACTTTTTAGAATAGGTCTTCGGTGTTACACCCCTTGTCCCTGTTTGGCCAACCCTGTATTTTTATTTTCATTACAATTAATTCCGATAACCCATGTACACTACATATTTTCATTGTGATATCTGGATTTTTTATACTGTTTTCTTATGAATATAAAATAATTTATAAAAGCCCATGAAAAGATAAATAAACATATTTTTGTATATGTGAATTTTAATAATTTATTTACGAAGAAGTTACTATATTTTTATCATTTAACTAAAACACATTATTCTTAATGGTATTTGGAATTGTGATAAAAAAATCCAAATATCACATCGACTTTTAGTTGAAAAATCCTTACAACACGCAAATTATACGAAAAATATAACAAAGGTTGTGCTGATGTATAAGAAGAAAAATCATAGTTGTTAAATAAATATTTGTTGTGACTTTTTTAATGCTTCAGAAAAAAATCCTCACGTCCTATAAAAAGAATCCCTTACACCTAAATTTCCTATCTTTGAAGCCCTTTAATCCTTTTTGAAAAAATCATGATCGAATATACGTAATTAAAATTAGATAAATATCAATTTTTTGAGATAAAATTATTATTTTTTATCTCAGTGAAATAAAATCACGAATGTAGGATATATAAAGTATATATCAATACACAAGTATACAGAATGCTGTTTATATTCAATAACAAGTGTCTCAGGATGGTTTAAAAATACATGAATTTTATCGTTTTTAAAATATTATTATATTGTACTTTCAAGCTGACATCTTTACACACAAAGCAAATACATACTTCAGTTATTATAATTCGGGATTAAAGTTGTCTTTGGTAAAAAAACAAATAAGAATGAAAAAAATGAAAGCGATAGTGGAATCGTGACAATGAAAATACTAACACCTTCGTTATTCTAAAGTTTATTGCAATTATATACAGATTGTATCAAATCAAAACGGTCCATAGAACATTCTGTGTGTAAGACAGAGATGATATTTTATATAAAGCACTAAAGCAGTAAGTAAGAATGAGATAAATGATCGCTTATAGTTACTGTGATTACGTAAATAAATAATTACGTACACTGTAAATCTTTTTACCAATTTATCAATTAAAACAACCAAACTGTAATATTAATTCGTATTATTATTTATATTTAGTACAAAAGTTTTAACAATACTTTTAATAATTAATTTATTAAATGTTCAAAAAAAGAAATAATTTCACTAGTGAATACTGACATTTGATAAAATTGTGATTTTTACTGTAGAAAACAAAGACGATACTATCAGATTGTATAACCACAGTAACTATATTAGCGATCATTTATCTCATTCTTACTTACTGCTTTAGTGCTTTATATAATATCGTCTCTGTCTTATACACAGAATGTTCTATGGGCCGTTTTGATTTGATACAATCTGTATAAGTCAATACAAAATGCTATGGTTTTGTTATGTATTGTATAAGTACAACATAAATAAATAAATATTTTATCACTAATTATCCATTAACTGGGTAACATACGAACTTCTGCCCGTTACTTATGTGTATGTGTCACATTGTATGCAATAATAGAAAATATGCAACAGAAAATAATTTACTTTTGATGGAACCGCCAGATTCGTGATAACTATAATAATTTTAAAACGCAAATTTTTATACCTACTCTACAAAATTTATGATGATATTTTGACGTACCCTCACCCTATTTGGAAAGGAAGCTGGAAAACAACTGTTTACTTGAAGACGCCGTTTTACCTGTTGTTGTTTCGATATTTTTACGGGAAATTGTTGGTTGGGTCAAAACAATTTTTTGTGCCAATCTGTATTGCGTACATCGTGCAGATACCTAAGCTACCAGAAAGTGATTCTTAATTTATCATTGAATCAATGATATTTATACACTATACAGTCGCGGTTATCCAACTCGTAAATTAAGACTGCAATATAATAAGGTATAAAATAGAAGACATCTTATAAACCTCTATATTTTATACCAAAAAACATTTTTATACTACGCTACAAGAGTGTGTTAAAATAAGACAGTAACTTTTTGGGAAGCTTCTGTATTATTTTTATCAGAATTGTTAACAATAAAATTACAGCATTTTTACAGAAGGTTGTTAACACGAACCATTAGAGTTAGTAGACTATTTCCAAAGACTTCTTTAATCGTGAATTATATACCTATTTATTATTATTATGTTATACAAAAGAGAATTTTTTGTAACAAAGATTGTTGTTAATTTATGTACCTAAATATTAATTTTTGTAAATTTGTCTTTTTATCTTTTTTTTCTTGAACCAAATTGCTGAAATTCTTGCCATATCAGCCAAATAAACTTTTTGAAACGTTTTTGTATTGTCTAAATTTCCATTGACTTACAAATACGAATTTTAGTTTTTATTGTTTTAATAAGTATCTAAATTATGTTGTTTGCTCAAATGAATAATTATGTAACACATGAAGATTTTGAAATTATATTTTACGTAAAAGAAACTTGTATAGATCACCTATAAATGTTAGATTTAAAGATAACAAAATGAATTTTAGACAATACAAAATTTACGTTTTCAGTAAAAACAATAGGCTGCTGTGTAGCCGAAACAAAATTATTGTTTTTGGTATTTTCCAAGTAACAGGGTTTAATTAGCGTAATTTCATTGTTTTTAATTGTTTGTAAATTTATTATGAAAATTATTTTAGAACCAATCTTTTATGTCATTTTGATTCGAAATTATATAGAATATAACTGTGCTCAAAATTATAGACGGATATAATAGAATTTGATTATATATATATATTTTTTTTATAATTTTGAATCGATGTTTTACTGAAACAAACAAAATAATAAAAACGGCAACACAGCGCTACGTAACGGCTAAAAAATGAACCACTTTATTATATATTATGCAGATCCTTAACACATTCAAGTAGGTATACGAAAAACCGTGATCATTGGTGTTATTGTAAACATAGTCAAATTAAATTATAATATTTGTATATTATATAAAGTATGTTATAAGCTTATTTTAGATAAATGAAAAATATATTCTATTTGTGTATGGGAGATATTTTGTTTGAAATTTTTGAAAATTGTCCTTAATTTTGCCTTTCTATTATAAATACTTAGTTACTATTTTTTGTGTAACACGTGTGATTAAACTAAATATTTGCCATCAATAATACTCTGACACATTAAAGTATATTTGCTGTTTACATTTAATTTTAAAATTCGAATAATCTTGAAAAATTTCAAGCAAATTATTTGAAATCTAATAATATCGCGGTTCATTTTAGTCGATACAAGCCCCTATTGTAGATTGGTGAAATATTAGAATTATTAGATGGAAGTACAAACTTAAATAAAAATTGTAACAATCAATTAATGTATACTAAAAAAAAAACTTGATGGACATTATTAAAATATACAAAATATCTAGTTTTTGAATATTTATTGTATAGAAGTTCACATGATTGCCTATATAAATACTGTAGTATACCATTACAATAATATTCAGTTTGTACTTACGTCTATTGTGAATGCGTTCTTATGATTAGCTTCGGTTCATATTTTTGTGTTGTCTTCATAATAATAATAGTTTGATGAAGTATATAATATGTATTTATTACAAATTGTTACATTTTAACGCCATTAATTTTATTCTTGAAGTCATTCGGATATTATAGGTAATTTTAACGGATAACCCTTTTCGCGTTTATTTTAAAATTAACTAAAATATAAATTGTTTTGTCAAACTGCAAAGATCGTTATGCATTTTGCTTTTAGTGCAAACATTTTCTCAATAGTTTTTCACTTTATAACATAATATTTTTACTGAATGATGTGCAATTTAGTTTAGATGAAAAATGTATATTTTTGTATATAAAGTGAATTGCTTATCCGATTATAATTTCTAATATTTGAGCGGGCACAGAACCGATTTACAAAAAAAGCGAGATGAATTTTGAAGACGACCAAATATATGCACAGGAAAACAGAATTAATGTAAGAATTATAATACAAACACATGGTTTTTAAACAGACGAAAGATACCTCCGACACTTATAAACCAACTTTTAGTTAACGATTTTGGCTGTATTATATTTTTCTTTTAATATGAATAATAAAAAAAATTATAATAACGACTTCAATGATTTCAAAACATTTTGAAAATCATTGTACGCCTTACCTAATGTATACGAATATTAAAAAAAAAAACAAAAAAACAATACAACATTTATCTGAAAATATTTTAAAAGAAGAAACAAAGAAAAATATCTTTACCTAATCGTATATAAAAAGAGATGATAATGAATGTTATAAAGGATGGTGCACAACAACGAAACTTAAATTTAACGTTTTAATCGACATTTCTGTCATTAATTTTTTATGTTTTTAAGTTGCTGATGTTTTTGAATGAAGTAGGCAGGTGTCCTAACTTTCAAGAGTATTACTCATTTTAATTATACAACCTTGCAACAAAAAACGGCGTTTTAATAACAGTGAGGTCAGACAAAAATTGATATTTTCGTTCACAATAAAGAATTATGTTTTTAACTCTTAAAATTTCAAAAAAGTATGTAGGAATTAATATTCTGTTGAACGAGTTCGAATTGAGTTCGTTAAAAAATTGTAAAAATTATTTTCAGTAAGTATTTTTTGTATATAATTATCTACTAATAAACAAATGAATAGTTCACATATAAAACTGGATATGTTTACGAATAGAATTTTCATTTTAACTTACGTTATGTATACTTACTCACTGTTTTGTTGTGCATCAGTCTTTAATTATAAAGTGAACCGGAAAGGAGATACAATATTGTGTTCTGCTTTTTATTATTGAGAATATTATTATTATTATCTATTATTATTATTATAAATAATATTATGTAATTTATCATGGGCGACGACGTTATGTGAATACCTCTACATTTAACTATGTCCTTGTGACTCTGTATAGTGTTTTTTTGAAACGTGAGCATTAAATGCTACAACTTGTGTACTTACATTGTATTTTTATTTACTTATTTATACCTTTACCCTTATCCTAGAATAATTCATCACTATATCAACAAGATATCCAACATAATCAGTAGGAAATTATTGAGGTGCCTTAAAAAATTGAAAAAAAGTTTGACCCTGCAGTCATCTCTGTAACTTCTCGCTATTTTCGAGTTCAAAACGCTCAAAAATACAAGCATAAAATATAACATGAAGTTTATTTTTAGCTCTTTGAGCTCAAAAAAGAAAACACTTTCTAACGAATTTTTTGGATCGAAGTTCCTTATGGGACTTTGGTCCAAGAGAGGAGCAAATTGAAAATAAAAAAAAACATTTTACATAGATTTCGTATAACAGAATTCGCGCAAATAGTTTTTTTTTTAAACGCTTTATATTAGTTTGGGTTGTAACTAACTATGTATGTATGTAACTAACTATGTATGTATGTCCGTAACGGAATCTTTGAGCATAATTTTCACCAATTTCCCGAAGTCTGATTAATTTGAAACTTTGCATACGTATCAAGGACCGATGACAATGCAATAATTTGATAACAGTTTCCCATTATCCTTATTAGGACCCCCAGGATTAATAAATTCTTTTATAGATCCTCTGTAGTAAACGCTTTATTTTCACCAATTTCCCGAAGTCTGATTAATTTGAAACTTTGCATACGTATCAAGGACCGATGACAATGCAATAATTTGATAACAGTTTCCCATTATCCTTATTATTAAACGCTTTATATTAGTTTGGGTTGTAACTATGTATGTATGTCCGTAACGGAATCTTTGAGCATAATTTTCACCAATTTCCCGAAGTCTGATTAATTTGAAACTTTGCATACGTATCAAGGACCGATGACAATGCAATAATTTGATAACAGTTTCCCATTATCCTTATTAGGACCCCCAGGATTAATAAATTCTTTTATAGATCCTCAAACTAAAAAGTGAAAAATAAAATATAGTTTAAAAAAAACTAAAAAACACGCTTTATATCGGACTAAAAAGTAAAAAATAATTGTTTTAAAATAAGCTTAAAAAGCGTTGGGCGCTCGATGTACGAAAATGTGGAACAAAGCGCCCCACGCTTTTTAAGCTTATTTTAAAACAATTATTTTTTACTTTTTAGTCCGATATAAAGCGTGTTTTTTAGTTTTTTTTAAACTATATTTTATTATAAATAAAAAAGCAGAAATAAACCCTGTATAAATTGGATTTTGCCTAATACATCGCGCATGTGGATCGGTTATCCTTTTCTCTTACACAGTGTGTTATGGACATTCAAAAATTACATATGTTCTGTCTTAAAAAAAAAAAAAAATGGTTGTCTGTAAAGTCGGTTTACGGACGATAGTTTTACGTGATAACGTATTCCGTAATACATAACCTAAACCTCCCAAAATTTGGTTTCAATCCGCTTATCCTTGGTGTCGGAATGATAAGAAATGTCAAAAGTGACGTTTGCAACTGTCAAAGTATTATGTTCTAATAATAATTAGTTATTCCAATACTTAACTTAGAAGGCGTTGCATTTCACAAAATACTAATGTCAAAAAATTGAATTAAACATTAGAAATGCAGCCGGTTTCATGTTAAGACAAGACATACGTTATCTTCTAATTTCCATGTACGGCAAACAAAGACGACCGACAGCGTCGCGCCATGCATTAGACAACATTGCATTTATACAGCTATTTTTCTATATAAATTTGTATAAAAAAACTGTTTAGGCAAATTCTGTTATACGAAATCTATGTAAAATGTTCTCCTCTTTCGTTTAAGACTGGTTTCAACCGATCTGATTTAAATTGAGCGAGAAATTAACAAAAAGCACGCACAGGGTCAGGCGGAACGTTACGCGTTACGCGTTACGAACGTTAGGAACGTTAGGATTTAGGAACGTTACACTTTTTCGTGCATGCAGCCGGTGTTTTATCAATTTATAAGATTGGTGATTCATCAATTTATAAGACGTTATCACGTCAAAAAGATTGCATTTGTTCAAAAACGGATGCTATTTCAAATATATATTAGCTTCTTGACATTAATATTTTGTGAAATGCAACGCCTTTTAGCTTCACGATTTGTTATTAAACCTATATAAATAGCAATATCTAAGCAATGTTCAGTGGTAGAATACTCATCTGCTATATGGGTGTCCCGGGTTTGATTCCCGAATGTTATTTTTATGTTTTTAGACTTGCAAATCACACAATTAATTTTTATTCAATAATCATATTATTCCTTTAAATGGGTGGAGCTTTAAAAACATGGCGACGATGGGGTGTCATTTCCCATAGTTACTATGGTTACTATATGGTATACAGTGCAAATTATTGTGAATTTCTTTAAGTGCAATAAAATTATAAGTATCTATCAGCACAATATGTAATTGGGCTGATACAAATCACTGAAAAAGAAATTTATTTGAAGGGGAACGTATATTTAATTAGTGTATTTGCCATAAGGCACTTACACTATTGGCGTCGGTCGGATGGCGGGACCTAGGGGCCGGACCAAAATTTCTCGACGTTTCATAGCCTTCTGAACACTTTGGCATCATTTTTGGAAATGTTTATATATATATGTATATATATATATATTTATATATATATATATATGTGTACGGGCTATAACTTTCGAAGGAGTTAATTGATTTTAACGAAATTTGGACCACATGTTGAAATCCATAACCGCACGAAGCCTATTTAAAATGGGCCCAATCGGGCCACTTTAAGGGTAGGTTTTAGGGGTTGAAAAATATTTTTGGGCCCAAAAAGACCGAAAATTTTCTCCGAATCGTTTCAAAATTGAAATTTAACCCTTTAGTAATGATTAAAATGTGCTACCAAAATTTTATTAAAATCGGCCCGACAGGACCGGACTTAAAAATTTTATGAAAACATTAGTTTGTAGATATATGGATTTACTTAGTGAAGGGTGAATTTAATTTGGTAAATTGATAGTAATATTGAAAATTATTAAAAAAAATATTATTTTAAGGGATGAATTAAGGGGTTAAAATTTTTATTTTGTCCAAAAACAAAAGGGTTAAGTTCACGTAATAAAGCCACACTACCAGTGTAAGCAAATACACTATATTGTCGGCAGGGTTTTGCACTGCGACCCGAGTTTTTTTAATTTAAAATTAGGCAAAAATTCAACTGAAACAGAACCTTCAATAATGTGAATTTTATTGCTTTCTGTTTACAAACTTATGATTTAAATAATAATCCACATGAAATTAAAGTGGTAAATAGAGATATTATATCAATGCAGTGTCGATGAACGTTGCAAACATGTTGTTGAAACATAAGGTGACCAACTATTTTTTGTTCAAAAAGAGTACACTTTGCAAGTATTTCATAGGTGAAAAAAAAGAAGAAAAAAAAAGACTGCACAACAAAGATCAGCCTGAGGTGATTCCATAAAATATAAATAAATAGTGCAGCTTTCGCAGCTGGACGCAGGTAAGTGGACAATAATTAATCATTACCGTTTAAAATGCATGCTAAATATTTTTATAAGTAACTAGAGGTCCCGCCCGGTTTCAGCCGGGTGCAAAAGAACGAATGGGGAAGAAAGGGACCTGAGTACGCACATTCATCTTAGTTTGCCGAGGTGAATGTTGTGTCCAAACTTGATAATGATCGACGTAACCGTTCAAAAGTTTTTGTCGCCAAAAAGGAGTATTTATACTTTTTTTAAGTAAAATTTCTTTAAATATAACAAATGTAAGGTTCCACTGTATTTTTTTGTCGAATTTAATATTTCTATAGGTGACGCAACTACTCCAGTTGCGTAAACTGAACGCACCAACAGATCTGCAGGCGACTAGAGAATAAACTTTGATTTTGAAATTATTCATAAAAACGGCAATGAATAAAAAGCATTCTAATTTTGTAATAAAAACGATTTGTTATAATTTGGTTTATTTTTTTTGTTGAATAAAATTTATTTTTTTTAAGTTATCGCAATTATTAAAAAAAACCTTTACACAAATATTTAATTGAAAACACTGAAGGAAAATTATTTTTATATATGTACCTACCTATTAGTTGTATCAGATTTCAAATGAGCTATTAATTAGATTTATTTAATTTTAATTAGTCGTAATGAAATTTTAAAAAATTGAAATGTAAGTCTTAGAAGAAAGCAATGTAGAAAATAAAAAAAAATAAAAACATATTCGCCGACGTCCGGCTTGAACCCAACATCCTGGCATTAAGAGTCTTACGCTCTGCCGAGTGAGCTATCCGTACTTGTGATCGTCATGCGCTAATATTGCATTTCACCTGATAATATATGTCGAACGGACTAATTTTGAGATACATCTTGCAACATTTTTCATTGATGTTCCGCTCCAATTGGTCATTGCGTGATATTATATAGCCTATAGCCTTCCTCGATAAATGGGCTATAAAACAAAAAAAAATTTCAATCGAACCAGTAGTTTCTGAGATTAGCGCGTTCAAACAAACAAACAAACAAACTCTTCAGCTTTATATATTAGCATAGATAACTTTTACATGTGACTCGTTAGTTACAAAACAAATTACTAAATTACTAAATAATTAGTGAGTAACAAGTTGGTTTAATAAGATGACTGGTGCTCGAAGCTAAGAACGAAAGTTCTAGACATAGTAGTGATAGAGAAGTTATCAGGAGTACAGTAAAATACCCTAGTCAGGTTCGAATGATTGTATTATTATATAAGTACGACTACCTACTCGTATAATTTCAAATTCAGAATTCTTAAAAAGCACGCTGTATTCACACAAACACAAAATAGGCAAGATTAACTCTTGAGTACTCCACATATGAATGGTGGTATGTGCTCTAATACCTTTTTTGCGCGTCAGAGCTGAGTTTCATTCACACAAAAAGTTATATGTAGGTTAATTTAGCACGAAATGCATTCAAATCTGATATTTTTGTTTGGCGAATACACACATGTTAAGCTTCCACTGTGAGCTGCCGTAGCATTCTGAGAAGTAACTAAAACATATGACATGCGATACAGATTAGAGAATTCGTTGTTGATCCAAATTGCAAGGTACACAAAAATAAAATTTACATTCTTTAGTTTTGTCCAAATTAAAAAGACATCCGGATTAGGGGAGGTAAGGATAAGCGGATTCTGTTATATTACTTTATGTATTTTTCTCACTATTTTGGAAATTTCGGTGTCCTGTGACAAAAGTTGGTACCAAAATCAGTAATTTAATATTTCTGTTAATAAATTAAAAAAGTTGAAAATTATTAGGTGTCATAATCATAAAAAGTGAGGTAACTGTGTATGGACGAGTGTTATTTTTTAAACGAATGATCGTGACAAACAATTACTTATGTTCTTACGCGAAGTGTCTATTTAGAATTCAGTAATATCTTATATTCAACACGCGTGCGTAATAGGTATATATTTTTGGTGCCCTGCTAAATTCGAGAGAAATAATAAATTACTTCATGTTGACGCGTAGAGTGCTAATAATGAGCCGAAACTGTACGATAATGTATTATTGCATAGTTCCTGGACCAATAGGAACGCGGTAGCGAGCCGAAACTGTACGGTAATGAATTATTACTGCATAGTTTCTGAACCAATAAGAACGCGGTAGCGATTTGTATATATGAAAACAGCATCGCAATTCAGCGACAGTCAGGGCCATCTTGTGTGCATCGAAAGCGGTGGGTACGTCAATCAATGAAGTGATTTATTATTTTTCCCTCTTTTATCAGGGCCCCGATTACATATTACTCGTGCTAGTTGAATAAAGTATTATGTGCGACCATTGATCGAAGGAGAATAATTCAACTCGCGTGTTATCGCACTCGCTACGCTCGTGCGACAAATTTCACGCTCATGAAATCATCTCCTTCTCTCACTAGTCGCACAATATACTATTATTACAGAAAATTCAGCTTGTTTTTGTGTCTTAGTATCGTACTTGTACTGTAGTATTTGTGAACACCGTTTCTATCCAGGTAAGTAATAAGTAATGCGGCGTTGTTACGAAGGGGGCATGAATAGAAGATATGGTGGAGATGGTGGGACTACTTGGTGGAAGTGCCGGCTGTATTAACAAACTTTACTAATTATTTTAATCGTGCATGTATCATGTTAGTATATTAAACATGCTCGGTTAGTAATAAACAAGTTGAGTTTTACCCGACTCTATGCCGTATTCACAATGTTACAACACTTTACATAGGTTCCAACGCCAACTGTATATTTGGTAGGCTTGCTTGCTATATATGATACAGTAATGAATGTCTAAGAAAACGCAAGCAAGCCTAACATTGTTAAACAATTTTATAGCAAGAAAACAAACTGTCATGCTTGACTTGTATGCCTCTAGATTTTATTTCTTAAATGCGTCCATTAATGCATAGTTTTGCAGATGTTAATTCAGTTTTTAACAATATCGTACTACTTTTGCTATTTTTTTATTGCGATGTTTTCTATTCAATAGTATTTTGTAAATTGTTATTTTTTTGCAACAAGAATCAATATCATCAATTTTGTATGCGTTTCAAAAATAATTATCTCACTTAAGAATACATTATATATTATTTTTTTTTATTTCCTAATGTATCTACATAAATTTTGTAATTATGCTAATGGCTTTTGCCGAAGCATTTATTCTAAATAAAAAAATTGATTGTCTTTAAAGTTGGTTTACGGACGATAGTTTTACGTGATAACGTATTCCGTAATACATAACCTAAATTTTAGTAGCTGTCAAACTTGGGCCGAAGCATACTGCGCTCTCGCTTGCACGCACAAGGTCAGGCGGAACGTTAGGAACGTTACACTTTTTCGTGCGTGCAGCTGGTGTTTCATCAATTTATAAGACGTTATCACGTCAAAAAAAAATTATTATTAACATAACAACTGATTAAAATTTGTTTTCTAATGCTTAAGCTTACGAGTTACAAGTAAACCGTTTTTTAAGCGTGGTTGGCTAATGGACATTTTTTTTCACAAACATGTTAGCTGTACCGTCACATTAGAGAAATGTTGAATATTTCAAAATTAAAATGAAATTTGAAAATGAGAAATAAATATTTTTATAAAATATGAGAGCTATACTTATCCGGTAGTATATTTAAATGTTCATTTTGTGAGTTAGTTCCGTTTATTCTTACAAGACGGGTTGCACTCCGGGAGTGCCGGCAGAAGTGAAAACTTGAATATTACCTCTACTCTCCACCCGTCTTACGAATTTTCGATCAGGTCACGTGTCCTGACGCGAGTTTAATATTTTTTACCCATACCTCTACTCTCCGTCCGTCTTACGAATTTTCGATCAGGTCACGTGTCCTGACGCCAGTTTAACATTTTTTACCCATTACAAAAAAAAGTGTACAACGCCGCTAAAGAAGTTTTCACTTCAAAAATGGATTAAAAGTTACGTACAGGAACGTAACTTAACGAGTAGGTATTAAAAAAAATTGGTTGTCTGTAAAGTCGGTTTACGGACGATAGTTTTACGTGATAACGTATTCCGTAATACATAACCTAAATTTATATAATAATTACAATAATTCGAATCTATGATATTGCATCTTTCGCTTCAAATTTAGGTAAATTTTATTAAGTAGAATAATAAAACACTATAAAAAGTACACTATTATTATATAAAAAACAACTATGGCATGTATCTCTTTTGCGCATGCGCCGATTTTCCCCAAAAAATTTACAAAAATTTCTAGTAAAAATAGATAGAGTAAAAACCGTTTTAAAAACTATATTATTATTATATAAAACATCATTATAAGAGATATATTCTTTTACGCATGCGCCGATGTTCCCCAAAAACAATAGGCCACTTCATATTTGCATATCAAACATCCTCCCAAAATTTGGTTTCAATCCGCTTATCCTTGGTGTCGGAATGATAAGAAATGTCAAAAGTGACGTTTGCAACTGTCAAAGTATTATGTTCTAATAATAATTAGTTATTCCAATAGCATTTCACAAAATACTAATGTCAAAAAATTGAATTAAACATTAGAAATGCAGCCGTTTTCATGTTAAGACAAGACATACATTATTTTCTAATTTCCATGTACGGCAAACAAAGACGACCGACCGCGTCGCGTTATGCATTAGACAACATTGCATTTATACAGCTATTTTTCTATATAAATTTGTATAAAAAAACTGTTTAGGCAAATTCTGTTATACGAAATCTATGTAAAATGTTCTCCTCTTTTGTTTAAGACTGGTTTCAAACCGATCTGATTTAAATTGAGCGAGAAATTAGCAAAAAGCACGCACAGGGTCAGGCGGAACGTTACGCGTTATGCGTTACGCGTTACACTTTTTCGTACATGCAGCCGGTGTTTTATCAATTTATAATATTGGTGATTCATCAATTTATAAGACGTTATCACGTCAAAAGCACAAATTTGTTTCATAAAATATTTAGTTTGTGTATGGTGAGCTGAAGTGAGTTAATTATGTTTTGATTCAATGTTTGTTTGCATTTTCAAACTGCATCATGCTATCATAATATGGTGAAAGAGTTAGAGCAACATTGTAGAGAAAGTGAGGACATAGCAGAGGCGGCCAAAGAGACGAAGGGTTGGGGTAAGGTGTCTGGCAGTAGCAGACTGGCTGCGTTGGTTTATATAAGGAAACAACGCGAAACTTAAATTGCCAATAAACATGTCTATCTTATACAATACAAAGTGTAATCTAACTTGTATAACGAACTAGTAGCTGCTTGCCCTGCGCAGCGCAGCCTGTTTGATACTCCGTGTAGTTGTATACCTCATACGTTGGTCTAACAAAACTTACACTCCTTGTTAAGGACTCTCTTACACAGGAATATCGCAACCGTATAAAATGCAGCATGTGTTCCTAAAATTGTCGCACAATATAAAAAATATCACAAGGAAAAAAAAGAAGAAAAATAGGATTAAGAGCATAACACTTAAAGCCTGTCTCGTAAGTAATATGTGAAAAAAAAAATAACTAGTCCTGTAAAAATGTCGCTTTAGCTTTTTAACATCTTCGAGTCCCAATAAATAAAATACTCTGCCCTTCTATGGAGATCTGATAATGCAAAAGTTATAAGATAATATATTTACCATTTAAGATTCATCTCCACGCCGTGACCAGTTTTTAGATATTTGACTTAAAACTTTGAACAGAAAAATATATTCTTCCATAGTTGATATCAGTGATAAAAATTCCATAAAGCGTTAATGATAAGTCATCATGATAAAGATTTCATCAAAAGTGAGCGTTTAATGTCTATAAAAAATCTATTTTTTAAACCTTGTCCGATTTTGGACATTGCCTGATGTGGCTTGGGCATTGTCGACATTTACCGGTCAATGTCGACATTGTCCGGGCATTGTCGACATTGTCCGGACATTGTCGACATTGACCGTAACATATTCATAATATATTGTGCTTATAAAAATGTAATCCAGTTTAGAGTAAGAGTTTTTTTTTCGCCCATTGTCTTTTTAATGTACATTAAACAGTGATAAGTATAGTTTTTAAATTATCGCAGTAGTATCGCACAAGTTTGTAAGAATCTTTCACGCTTTCCGAGTCTTTCTGGTATGCATGTATACTAGTTTAATTCGTAACCAAACATCACTTGTCCCTCGCTACTCTAAATAGCGTAGCTTTCTAAGAAACATAAATATAATCGCCTACAAAATAAAATGACGTTATTACTTAACACAGTTGCCTAATTGGTTTTCTTAATGCCTTAATATAACTACTATAGAATTTAAAACTATTTTTCATTAAATTATGTTTATCTAAGAATAAGAGTATGTTTACGCAACAAAATATTTGTAGGTGTAAAAACTAAAAAAAAATAATTCATTTTCCTCAAAATTAAAGTTTCATCATTTGTGATTTATAACTGTTGTAATATTTTAGTGCACCTTTGAAAGATCTAACAATATTCGAAATAAACGATGCTTTATAAGAAAACAAAACAATCTACAGAACCTTAATTACGTTTAACTAATTTACGAACACACACACACTTATACTTATGACTGTTTTTATGAAAATACGTATATTATAAGGTATCGTCGCTAAAACAAAACGATGTATCACAATTAAATAAAGCTAATATTTTACAAAATTTCTTAGATTTTTAGGGTTCCGCAAAAGGAAAAAATCGGAGACATTATGGGGTTACTCGTTTATCTGTCACAGTAGAATTTTTGGAACTAAATAAAGGTAACATGCTGAAAGGCGTAATTATAAATTTATATATTGCACTAAAGATAGTTATGTTTGGTGAACTGAATTATCGCTATTTATTCGGAAGTATAGCTACCTGAAAAACAAATGAACCGAATAAATAATTACTTACGTTCGGTGAATACGGCCATTATAAAATTATTAATAGTGTAAACTCTTTATAGTGACACTGTGCACTTTGCACGTTATAGAGAGTTGTCGTTAAATGGAGAAAAGAAATAATCCATTAATATTTTTTTTTACTATAATTTTCTCCAAAGCGTCTTCCAGCATCACTTATCTTTTCTCCCGCCTCTATTGCGCGTATTTGTGAAACTTTTTCGTCAATACACAAACATTTTCTTTTACTCGCCATGTTCACAGTTTGCAAGTTTGTGGGCAACAACTAAGAATATGATAACTTATCGATAAGCAGTTGATCTAAACGTATGAAAGATAATCCCAACAAACAAAAGAACGAATTTCTTAGAATCTCCGATACGCATGATGCCGACAACAAAGCAACAAAATATCAAGCAAGTACTGTTTATTGCTTAATGATGACGTATTGTTGTCGTTATTTAGAGTGCATCATTGTATGAGCAACAAGGTAAACCAACTACCGTAAAGTAATTTCGACGTTTTGAAGAGTTTGTCGTCATATCGAGTGACGTTAAATATAGTTTACACTCTACTTACGTACATTTAAATCGGGGATTGCGTTTATATTATGTCATCGCTCATCTATTAAAGATACAGAGTACTAGCAAAAAAATCCTACAATAAAACAGGCAAAGAGGAGGGGCGTAGAGACTAAATAACAATACATTAAGAAAATAAAATAATATAAGTGCAGGTACGCAGCTTTGTGTCAATACCGTCGACACGGATACGTTTGTATGGAACATGTGCACTGAGTAGCAAACGGTCGGTCTGTTATAAATTGTAGATAATGAGTCGGTGCAAACATTTTTCATTCTCGTGCAATATTTCCATGCGCCCTTTAACCTCTTTATATCCATGCATATAAGTATTAAGCTTTAACTTGCATGTGCAGCCATAATACCAACACATGTGCATATGCAGTGCTTAAGGACACCCGTAGAGATTGCAAAGGATACGCTCGTACGTTCGTCTCAGCTTAGTTGTTGATCGCGTGTGTCTTGAATAAAAGGCATTGTAGTTGTAGTAGGTATAACTATATGCAAACCTGTACCTGAGAACAGGTGCGGGCACAACGATAGCCATTATATTCTGGATATAGATAAACAAAATCGAACATTGACTTTAATTATTAATATGAAACTAGTGTGACCTGTGCGAATTATTCGCACTAAATAAGTGTAATAATTATCACTTTACAAAATTATTTTTTAAATATAATTGCAGGTATTCAATTCGTTTCTAACACTGCTTATAACGTTTTTCTTTTTGTTGTATTACAATATGAAGCTCAGATGACAAATCGAAGAAATATTTTACTGAAATTGTTATATAGAGGTGCAAGTAGCAAAATCGTTGAGCTAAGCCGTCAGATGGCATCATGCAGCATTGCTGTGACGTTGTTCAGCGTTGCTCGCTGTTTCAAAATTAAAGCCGTCAGATGGCAGTATACAGTATTGTGTCTGTTGTATTACAATATGAAGGTCAGATGACAGATCGAAGTGTTGACGTTGTTTCAAAATTAAAGCCGTCAGATGGCAGACGTTGTTCAGCGTTGCTGTATTTTAATTAATTTACAAAAACAAAAGCAATAATAAATTTTTTAGTTGTCGATGTCAGTAGAGCAAGCAATTATCTGTAAAATGATATACAATTTGTGTGGAGAAATTGTGAGGTTTTTTCGTAATATATATGATGATTGTTGGGAACGTGGACATGAAATTAAAACGTGAAAAACTTTCAAATTTACTAAATGTGACCTTGCGTTACATTACTGTGACTTTCTCAAATACGAAAACCAAATAATAATAAAAGATCTTCCACACATCCATAATTTAGATTATGGGCACAATTTCTCAACAATATTTTTAACTAGAGTATGAGGTTGTTGTTCCGTATCTCCTAGGAGACGTTGGAGATCACTTTTTTCCACTCGTACTTATTTCTGGCTCTATTTGTAAGCACGTTTAGACTCAAGCCGGTCCACTGTTTAATATTATCTATCCATGAGATATGTTTACGTCCTCTGAGTCGAAACTCAAGTTTTACCATCAGTACCAGTTGTTGAATATAATATTTTTCAGATCTCATAATATGTTCAAGGTAAGATAATTTACGTTTTTTAATTGATTGTATTAGTGTCTTTTTTTGTTTAATTAGTTTTAGGATTTTTAAAGTGAAACTTTTATTCTATCGCCCCGAATTTTTCTGGCCGTCTGTTGCATGTCGCATTACAGGCGGCCGCGGAGTAGGGGTAAAGTGAAAGGCGTTCGGAGTAGACGCTCGGTAGAGCAGCCAAATCCAATATGGCGGCGCCCTTGGTTAGCATCAGCTGACCGTGTAGTATGTATAACACATAGTCAGTCTGTCATGCGGGCAAGTGCTGTACAGTGTTTACATGTTTTTATTCGTGTATTCATGTGAATATTGTTGTTTATAATTTATTAATCGTGATGGATAAGTGTCTACAATCCAACGCCTACAAATTACAATCCAATAAAATTATTGTTGTTTAAGAATTTTTTCAATTTATAAAACAGAGTTTTTGCATCTATATAGGCTATTTTTACTTCAATTTTGCAACTTTGATTATTATTTCTGTTAAACGTTTCCCCCAGATATTTAAAACTGTCCACCTATTTTATTTCTGTATTGTTACACTTTATTAATATTTTATGATTAAGCTTTTGCCTTGAAAACTGCATGATTACTGTTTTTTGTATTAATTTTTGCCCTGCTTTATCGCTGCACTAAACTACCTTATTCAATATTGTTTGTAAATCTTTTTCTGAATATGGCAAAAACACTGTATCTTCCGCATATCTTTATTGTTAATGATTGTACCATTAATTGACTAGAGTAAAAATTATGAAAAATTCGAACTAGTCTTTGATTTTTTTTTTTGCAAAGTGATGCCGGGTCAAAGTATCCTAGGATCCGTCAGTTGATAGTGTACGTTTCATGAAATTGGTCCAGGCATTTTTTGAGAAATTCTAATAGCGGACAGACATACAGAAATCCTAGAAGTGCATTCTACCATCTAGATATTTTCCAAAAATACCGAAATAATTGCAAAAAATTCATAGAAAAACATAATTACCCCCTGATTGTGTTCCTTATATTTTGCAGATATATATCGTTTAGTAATAACATTTTGACAGATTGAGCAGTTGAAACCACGAGCCTAGGGCTTAAATTATAAGCTTTGATCGAATGTGTGTTATGAAAAATACAAAAATTACAATATATATTTTGTATAAAGTCTGTATTTTTTATGAAAAAAAAAGTTGGTTAATAAAAGTAATTATGCACGAGGATGATTTTTACTCTGAAATTGTGTTCGAAAGTCAATACATATTATTGCAATTTCCGTGTATCATAATAATTTAACGCGAATACAAGAGTGATTGACATTATAGCTTAAAAATCATCTACAGAATCGTGCAGATCTGCACAGGCAATACTTGTCATATTTTACTTTGGATCCTAGAAAACAATATTTACTCTTATTATTAAAAATAGATTTTATTTTATTAGTGAAAACATTGGCTTTGCGTGTGAAGTAAACCCATTTTAATGTAACTTACTAGCAACAAAGCTTTCAGTGAGTACAGTGCAAATATGCAGAAATACAAAATATAACAACACGTAACATACAGTAAGTAACAAAATATACAATATTGGCATTGACAATTGCAGCTTAAATAGTTCAAGTTTCCACTGAATTTTATTAGTAAATTTAACAGACGATTATGATGAAAAACATCGCTGGCCGACTATAATTCGATTTCTTTTATCATCGTATTAGCCACGTGCCAAAGCCTAGTAGTCATAGCGCGGTTTTGTTAAGAGATCTATTATATTATGTCTTCCATTACAACACTATTATTTTTATATTTCAAACAAAACAAGAAAAATGTGATGACTATTATGCATGATTGGTGAGTAAAAACAAATCCCATTCGGAGTTAATTAGAGGAAAACTAGGCCTTTCAGTTTAGCTCTGAAATGAACATGATCCTCCTCCTGCTAGGTGAGCGTTAGCTGCTGTGTGTGGATTTATACTCAGAAAAGGTTGGTGAGAGTTGGCGGCAATGTTTAACACCATCACTGTGCTCAGCATCCTCAAAAACACGGAAAATCATTTTTTTTTCGGAAAAGGAATAACGTAATACGCGTTTAACTCCTTTGGGAGGTAGTTATTGGCCATTTTGGGCGGTTGCGCAACGCCAAAGAGAAATTTTAATATCACCACCGTGTTCAGAATCCTCGAAAAAGAGGGGAGGAGGTAATCTTGTTTCGTTTTAATATATTTACATTTTTCGGGGATTTTTACGACTCACACAGGCCACTACACACATACTGGTCTCGCAATATTTGTGGGGACGCAGGTTTTTTACCCATTTGTGTGGACTTGGAAGTTACGTCAACAACATTATAGAAAATGGCATTCCCTGTATTGCCGACGTATTGCACTTGCTATACACTTGCTCCTCTTCGAGAAATTTGCGGAACCTACTTATGTGGACAGTCCCCATAATTTAAGAGTGTGCAAAATGTGAGGACATAAAATGTGTGAGTCCCCGTAGTGTTACTGAGTATAAAATATGAGGACACAAAGTGGTGTAAGTTCCCACAATTCTGTGTTTAATACCATGGGATTTTAAGTGCATTAAGCACACGCCAGACCATCGATAAGATCTTTTTTAGTACGTGTTTCAAAAATACCTTGCGATTTCGAAACTTTATTTGATAAATTATTGAGTGATATTGTTATATTTTATAATTTCCTTGTTACGTTTTTGTATACTATCCGAACACAATTGTATTATCCACTATATCATCAGGATTTCTGCGAGCAAGTGTTAACCACTCTTTACGCATATAATAATAATAATAATAATAATTTCTTTATTTCTGTAATACTACATGCGTAGTGTAGAAGACGTCATTTTACATAAAAGCAATAAAGCAATCACTTAAATTTTAAAGTTTTTTTCGAACGACTACATTGGGTGTTCAAAATCACAAAATTGATGAAGGAGGAAAGAAAAAAGAAACTTTGCCGTTTGTAAATGGCAGACCATTATCCACTTAACCAAATCTCAATATGCTAAAAACAAAGTTACTTAACCTACTTTAAATGGAACACCCTGTATACATTTTGAAATGATTGCGAATTTAAACAATAGCTACATCAGTATTAGATTTTGTTTGATATATTCTGAGAATATAATTATCTAACCCTGTAAAATTACAGGTGCGGAAACCGCATTTTATTAAAAAAATAAATAAAAACACAGTGGGCTAAAAGTACGGCACAACGTATCTGTAAGTTAGTCTATACCGGGTGATTTTTTTAGTTGGTACAGCACCTTTTTCTGATTTATCACTAATGTTGGAGTTTTGAAATTTTGCACTTACCCAGTATCACTTCCTTCATCACAGTAGCTATTTTGCATTTTTTTTCTAGCTTCCGGATTAATTGGAAGTGACATCAACTTTTGACTATATACTTTTTTCGTGGATTTTGAAACTAGATTTTTTTCTGAGCTAGGATGTGTAAAAAACTATTAGGTTAGACAGGAAAGTTTTTGAATTAATGAGATTTTAATCAGCTATTTGTGGCGCAAAAAATTAAGTTATCCATGGAATGAGTCAGTATTTTAGGTTAACGTCAACTTTAAATTCTCAAAATCTAGTAGTCTTACAGATAAACATTTTTATTCCGGAAATTTAAAGTAAGTTAGAAAACAATGGAAATTTAAACGAAAAAAAGTATATAGTCTTATTTGAAAATCAAAAGTTGATGTCACTTCCGGTTAATCCGGAAGCTAGAAAAAAATTGCAAAATAGCTGATGAGATGAAGGAAGTGATACTGGGTAAGCCAGCAAAATTTCAAAACTCCAACATTAGTGATAACCCAGAAAAAGGCGTTGTACCAACTAAAAAAATCACCCGGTACCTATAGATGAAATGAAGCACTCCAAAATACACTGTCGGACAAAATTACTGCAACACCAAAGTTTTTGCCTAACTTGGGAATAAATTATGTTTTGAACTTGTTATGCTTAGATCATTTTTTTTTTATTCTAGGATATTTATTGTGAATTCACGAAACCTCCTTCAAAAAAAAAACTACTAAAAAGGGGAAAATAATAAAATTTTGAGGTCGCGGCCAATTTAATAAAATATGGAGTCGATTAAAAAGTAGATATTAATTGCTATACTATACTTTTTAACCGACTTCATATTTTATTAAATTGGCCGCGACCTCAAAATTTTATTATTTTCCCCCTTATAGGTAGTAGTTCTTTTTTGAAGGTTTTTTTTTTGTTAAAAAGCTTTTTATTTTTTCCTTTTGAGTGGCTATACAAGCTTTGGCTATGAGCATCTACGCCGCTCTCCGCCAAAAGTTGGGGAACCTGCGGTTCCCTTATTCGGGCCTTCGGCTCTCAGAGGAAGCTTCGCTTCCTTATTGTGGAGCCTTCGGCTCCATTTGGTTGAAAAAGCTGTCAAAAATTAGACGTTTAATTAAAATCAACCGAACGACTGAACCGATTTAAGAAAAATTTATATGGGACCCTTTTGAACATACCCCCTTTCCAACAAAAAAAGAATTTTTAAAATTGATTTCTAAATGACGGAGTTCTTAAAATCAGCCGAACGGCTGAACCGATTTAAAAAAAATTTATATGGGACCCCCTTGAACATACCGCCTTTCCAACAAAAAATAATTTTTAAAATTGATTTATAAATGACGGAGTTCCTAAAATCAGCAAAAGAACCGCTAAACCGATTTTAAAAAATTTAAATGGGACCACACGGGAAGCATCAGCTTTCAAATAAAAAAATAATCATCAAAATCGATTCACCTAGTCAAAAGTTCTGAGATAACAAACACAAAAAAAAAAAAATACAATCGAACTGAGTAACCTTCTCCTTTTTTGAAGTCGGTTAAAAAGCACGCAAAATTTGTGCCGTTCCTTTTGAACCACTATTTAATTTTTTCTAAAATGCCGTTTCCGCGCCCGTAAAACAATTATTAAAGGAACCACGAACATTTTGAACTTAATATGCAGTCATCCCAATTTTCGATAAAACAACAGTAGTAGTAAGTTATTCCCCTGCCAATGTTTTAATATTGTAGAGGGCAGCACAGTATAAATAAGTAGTAGGTCCACACATTTGTGGTTGTCAGTTAACACAATTTTCTGAGTAATATTGTGGGGACATTTTATAAAAAGTGTATGGCATGATTAAGAAGTACCCACAGAAGACGTTAAAAGCAGTTTTGAATTGTGGGAACATGTGTATGTCCCCATAAATTAGGATGTCCCCATAGTTTAGGTTATAGTTCAACACAAGTCCCCACAGTTTACGACGCGCCAACACACTGCAACATAAATTCAAGGAATTAGGAAAATAAAGATATGAACATATTTGAAAAATAAAATAATGAAAGTTAAATTTAAGTCATTAAAATAGCGCTGTCTGATATATTTTCAAATATACTTTGTGAGCTGTTTCACTTCACATCTATTCAAATAATCTTTTTGGTAAGTAACTCAACAAAGTGTATGTGAAGAACAGTCTGTATATCTAAACACACACATGGAAACGAAAACACGCATATACACCGTAGTCTAATCAATTCAGATAACGATAAGTTAAGAGCCAAGCTATGCTCAAACTTTGTCTGATATTTCACCAGACTAAGGATAACTCTTACCTTACTTTACTTTACTCTCATCTTCCTACACCCTGCCTTCTACTTCCTTGTATGATAACCCCTGTTTCGTTATATATTTGTTATTTACTCTTTGTTAAAACTTAACAACGCCCTTTTCCTTTAAGTCGTAACTTCTATGAAATACTCCTGGACGCCTTGGTTTTTGGAAGGGAGAAATGTTGTGTATTATTTAAATATTGTTTAAAATAAGCGAACTAAGAATTAGAGGCTTGATGTTTTCTTTTAAAGTATTTTATTATTAAAAATTCCCACAAATCAAAAAGTCATCTTGAAATAATTTGTAAAAATATAACGTTTTATACAAGATTAGTACATTTAAAGGGATTTTATATTTTCACAAAAAATGTGAAAGATCGTTAATACCGTATATGGTTTTCTATGAGTAAAGCAAGAGTAAAAATTTATATTGAAGTCTGTAACTCAATATACTTACATGGTGGATTTTAAAACCCGAAAACCGTTTTATTTCGTAGAGGAAGTGTTTTCGCAAAAAAAATTCGGACAAAAGTTACAGGAAATCAAGGGGGAAGACTGGTGATTTTTTTCATTTGGTGGAGCTGCCTCCGAGATATCAAGGTCACCCCTACGTTTTTTAAATAGGAATTCATATTTTTTATCTCGGATTTTTGTTCTTTGGGTCAAATAAAATACATTTTGTACCAAACATTTTTCGAGTTGATTCAATCTTGAACCGCTGTTCGTTTCTCAATTCATTCCATTCCAGGTTTCCTGTTTCTGCCTCGCATAGGCTGAGCTGTCGCATTTTGTTTGTGTGTGTGTGTGTGTGCTAGCGTGTGTGCTCAGCCTGCTTGAAAACTAGTTGCATTAGACAACAGTTGGGTTTACCGGATTTTTTTCGACTCACACAATCCACAAAAATAGGAAACATGGGAGAAATTGAGAACCAAACAGCGGTTCAGAATTGCATCAAATCGAAAAATATTTGGTGAAAAATTTATTTTCTTTGATCTCAGCGGCACCTCCACCAAATAAAAAAAAAAACTACACTAATGTTCTTCAACTTTTGTTTAAAACTTTTCTTCGAAAACCCTACCACTACGAAGTAATCGAGCATTCGGGTTTTAAAAATCCATCCCTTAAATTATATATTCGTTATATCGATAAAGCACTTTTTGCTGAAATAAAATCCGGTCAATGTAAATATTATGTAAAAAAACTCCCGCCTTTACAATAATGATTAGTATTAGTAGATGTTATTTGTGTATTCATTAACATATATGATTAATTTCACCATAATACCTATCATATTTATTAGATTTCACACTTGAATTAGGTACTAGCTATTTACTATTTTAAATTATTTAATAATTTTGTTTCTGGTATAGATAAAATTAATGATTAAAATGATTTACTAAAGAAATACGTGCATGTTATCTTTTTAAAAAAACATTGAATGTTAACTTATTGCAAAAATGAGATTTTCTTCACGCTCAAGAGAATTATAAAAATCCAATATATTTTTTGATTGCAAGATTTCATCACGGAAATATTCTATCTATGGTGACAATAATGTCTTGACGCATTAATCTTATAGATAGTCCTTAGAGAGATATGAACTGGCGATCCCTCTGTTTGAGTGACCGTTAGACGCGCTCCAGCAGTTAACGGCCCCTCAGATTATAATGACCATTTCTGACCGAACGGGCGAGCACTGTAACGTTACAGTTGCGCTGATATGAACCACAATCTCTTCTTTAAACGGTTACTTATATTACGCAACTGTGTTTAATCAGTAGCGCACTTTAAAAAATTCCAACCAATTGGGCGACGAGACTTCAAAATGTTGACATTTGATTTATAGTATAATAAAGAAAATAAAATTTCTGATATCGCGTGAGGTGACGCGGGTAATTGCTAGTATTCAATATGATATTTGCTATTCATTGCCGTGATTACCTACATAATATATTCCATCGTCATGTAAAAATTAATCGGACAGATCATTTCCAAAACTATATAAAGCTTAGAAAAAAAAAAATTGGTTGTCTGTAAAGTCGGTTTACGGACGATAGTTTTACGTGATAACGTATTCCGTAATACATAACCTAAACCTCCCAAAATTTGGTTTCAATCCGCTTATCCTTGGTGTCGGAATGATAAGAAATGTCAAAAGTGACGTTTGCAACTTACAAAGTATTATGTTCTAATAATAATTAGTTATTCCAATACTTAACTTAGAAGGCTTTGCATTTCACAATATACTAATGTCAAAAAATTGAATTAAACATTAGAAATGCAGCTGTTTTCATGTTAAGACAAGACATACGTTTGCTTCTAATTTCCATGTACGGCAAACAAAGACAACCGACCGCGTCGCTCCATGCATTACACAACATTGCATTTATACAGCTATTTTTCTATATAAATTTGTATAAAATATTTTTCTATATAAATTTGTATAAAAAAACTGTTTAGGCAAATTCTGTTATACGAAATCTATGTAAAATGTTCTCCTCTTTCGTTTAAGACTGGTTTCAAACCGATCTGATTTAAATTGAGCGAGAAATTAGCAAAAAGCACGCACAGGGTCAGGCGGAACGTTAGGAACGTTACGTTACACTTTTTCGAACATGCAGCCGGTGTTTTATCAATTTATAATATTGGTGATTCATCAATTTATAAGACGTTATCACGTCAAAAATTAACCAAACCTGAACACTTTTTCTTTATAACTTTTCTTCGATATTATCACAAATAAATCCGTTTTAAGATTTCATTCTTTTTATTTATCGACAAATTCAAAAATACAAAGTACCTAATTCTTCTATTTTTAGTTTTAAGGGCTATTATCAAGCAGGGCTGATTGGCAAAATAAATTTGATAAAAACATCATTTCAATTGAATTGGTGAGATTAAGAAGGGTAAGATTCCATCTGACCTTATTTTCGGGAAATTGAAAAAAACTGTTTCACTCAAGAACTACCAGTTAAAAGAAAAAACTTATAATTACAAAGTTATTCCTTATGATCTTATTGATAGTGTTCACATTATATAAATCTAATTTTAATAAAATATTTTTATTTATATATATGCAAAGATGGTGAAATATTTTCCTTTTTGATTTCATTTTAAAACACTACTAGAAAATAACGAAAGGTCCATTTATAAAAACTAAAAATAACATTTATTCGTGAAGAACACACATTACAATACAAAAAAAAATATTCTGGCCTCTTTTATTAAAAAAATGTGTTATAAAAAAACATTTTTCCTTAAAAGTTCAACATTGATTACTAGACAAAAAAAAATAATAATGCAAACGTTCAAAAAAGTTTCAAAATTTATTATTCACTGTCCTCGTCCCCTTGAGCATTTGTTATTGGCCACAGTAAAATTTGTTGATAAAAATGTTTGTACTCATCAGGTATATAATGGATAACTTTGGCGACATCCTCGATTTTTTTCTTTTTTATAGGAACTTTTCCTTGATAGACTCTATCAGCTGGAAAGGCAACTTCACCACCCTTGTACAGTTTAAACACTTCAGAGACAAACTCTTGTCCTTTTCGCCTTGCTGCTTCCATAATTTTTATAACATTTCCACTTCCTCTTCTCTTTTTCACTGGACTTTCACATTCAGATTCGGACATTGTCTATAGATTATAAAACTCGAAATTGATAATTAACATAAACCGAGTCAAACACAAAGAAATAATATTACTTCAACAAACAAAATACAACTAAACAGTAATCACAGCTGTTGGATTATGAATTAACGTATGTGCTACACCAGAGCGCTCTGTTGAGATAAATGAGAACTGAGATTAAGAAGGAAAACATTCCAGGAATGTTTTCTTTCTATATCTCAGTAAAAACTACATCGGCTCGTCAATACGTTAGGATTGTTGGAATCTTTCCTCTGTTTAGATCAATAGATGCATCTACAGTTTTTAAATTAAATGGCTATCTCACTTTATTTTTAACAAAATGTGGAATCTTTCCCTTCTTAATCTCACCAATTCAATTAATCATCAGAATAGATTTCAAATTCCACAATGTTTTTTGACGTGATAACGTCTTATAAATTGATGAATCACCAATCTATAAATTGATAAAACACCGGCTGCATGCACGAAAAAGTGTAACGTTCCTAACGTTCCTAGCGTTCCTAACGTTCCTAGCGTTCCTAACGTTCCGCCTGACCCTGTGCGTGCTTTTCTCGAAAACGGCCCTAACGATTTGGATGAAATTTACTGAAAAGGGATTTTGGGGGGCAAAAAATCGTTTTAGCTAGGTCTCATCTCTCGAAAAAATCGTTTTCATACAAATTTTATCATTATAAAAATCTTTTTTTTGACGTATGAAAATACTTAAATATTGTAAGTAGGTTTTGGAATTTTATATACTTAAACAATAAAACAATTGTTTTCTAAATATTATGACAGTTAATCTTTGAGACTTAAAATAAATACGAAAGAAAGAAAGTTAAAAAAACAATTATATTATAGGTGGTGAGTAATTTTAATAAATAAAATTAACCTAAATTTGAAGCAAAAGACGCAATATCATAGATTCGAATTATTATAATTATTATATAAATTTAGGTTATGGATTACGGAATACGTTATCACGTAAAACTATCGTCCGTAAACCGACTTTACAGACAACCAATTTTTTTTATGGAAAAATATGTATGAACACAATCTAAGGTCACTAACAAATCAGATTTTCTGACAATGCTTTCTGCAATCCAGCAATAGTATCTTAATAATATGAAAGTTGGAGAACAGACCTTCATGCAAGTATGTGACCACAAATAAATGACATATGTTATCGATATTAAAAATCATGTGAGATTGTATAATAGTAAATCAACATAAGGAATTTAGTTTAAATTTGATTTTTTAAGTTGACCCATATGCAGCAGCACTGACCACACACAGGGTAATATATCTCAACGGCTATTCCCTGATATCACCTTCATCATTTCAGAGTCACGCTTCCAGTAGGACACCACACGCAGAGATAAGGCCAGTGTGAGGGTACACACACACTCATACAATATGCGTACATGTGGCATGTTTACTTCTAGGGGGCTCTTTTGTGGTCACCTCATCACGGACAATCTCTAAAGCTTGGGTTTGCCACGATGCATTGCAGTAAAAGCTAAGAACCTTTATTAAATGCGGGTTTGGAGGTAAATACGAATGAAGTTTTACAGGAGAATCGCGTTGCCAAAATGTTTTTTGTTAAAAATATTTTAAGTAAGAGAAGCAACCATTTTATGAGTGTTAGATTTACGTGTTCCCAGGTTACGAGCTAATTTTTTCAAGTACCAACAGGAAACATGAGCGATAATTGCAATAAGTAGTTACATTCTATTTCAACTTTAAAATTTGGAATGTAAAATTTACGTGGCTATGCAGTTTTTACGTACGTATAGTGTAGTGTATACGGTACTGATGTAATTATTATAGTTATTGGCGTAACTAGTAGTCTAAGTCATTCATGGCGCTGACAGGTCATGACTTAGCCTACAAGTTACACCCATAATTTTATTCACCAATTGCGCGTTATTCATGTTTTATTTATTGTTCTTAATGAGATGTTGTAAATATCTATTTATTTCTTTATAAAAAAAACTGTCAATACTAACAGCACCAAACAGCACGATTCAATGTTTTGGTTTGAGGTTAGCCGGTTATGAATAAACTCCATGTCGAAAACATTCGGCCTCTCAATTTTAGCCTCAATGGGTAACAACGGAGTTGTTGTTACCGACTATTTCGTTACGACTCAGAAAATAGTTACGTTTATTTTCATTACTCCACAATGGCCGAGCTAGTAGGAATCTTCATTGAGTTATAACAAGTAATTGTCACCAGTCGGTAAATGGCTATTTAGGGTTCGGTTTTTAGGCATGATAAAACATGAATAACGCGCATGAGTTGAATAAAAATATTATTCACAAAATTAAAAAAGAGAACTTCCAATAAATACAGAAAAGTATTTTTAAACGATTCAATATAAAGGGAGATTTCAGACCAGTAAATAATAATAATAATAATAAAAATATTTTCACTGCACTATGCTGCGTCGCGTCAGTATAGTACGATAACAATTATTCAGTTTTGATATACTTTTGCACACTCTCTTTAAAATAGCTGCTTTTCATGCCTGTATAGCGGTTGTAAAATGGCACATTTAACTCTAGTTTTCTAAAGTTGCATACAGTAAAACTAAATAAACTGTAGTCATGCTACACAATCAAGAAATGTGCAATCGCAGTCTACTAATGGAATAAATTTTGCTCAAAAGTTTGAAAATGAAGTGGAAACCAGCTACTTTATAGAAAAATGGCTAATAATAATCATTACGATTGAATTCCAGTATACAGCATATTTTTTCACTGAATTAGTGAAAGCATAATATCAAACGATTATCGTCATAATATTTTTAGAAGGGTTATATATAAGAAAAATTTAAATGTTACTGTCGGGACTTGAACCCGAAAACAACCAATTTTGCGTTGGCTGAGTTCTTAGTCTACAGTGCCCACGACAGTTAAAATTTGATTTCTCTCTTGTAATGTAACTCAGCTAACGCGAAATTGGTTATTTCGGGTTCAAGTCCCGACAGTGAAATTTTAAATTTTTCTTATATATATATAAGTCTTCTAAAAATATGCTGTATACTGGATTTTAATCGTAATGATTATTATTAGTCATTGTAATAATAATACAGTAAACAAAATCTCTCTCAAATCTCATGATTAATTAGTTTTACTTTATAGAAGGTACGTGCAAAAAATGCTGTATATATCTCGTCAGGACCCGCGTGACTGTTTAAACTCTTTGACCCTCGTTTCAACACAATGTTAGTTATTCGTATAATAGACCAATATTATTTGAACGATAATAAGACATGTATTTTTGCTATAAACGTAAACGTGGAATGTCGCAAGTACAGTCAGATGTCGCCGCGCAGTTATACATAAAATGTATATTGTGTTATAACTGCGAATGTGAGGAGACAGAGGGATGGATGGTGGTTGAAACTGGCCAGTATAGAAGACATTAGTGCTTGGCCGGATCTCGGATAGTCATTGGTCATTCTAGATTGCTTCTGGGGGAGTCGGTGACAGTTCCTATATAAAGCATTGCTAGGCCACTAGCGTTTTATCTCCGTCTCACTCCTACACACACAAACACGTTCCCGTTTTACAATACACATACGGATTTTGTGTGCAAATAAAGGCCGTGTCACAATTGATATCAAACATTTGTACTGCAAATATTGTTTTCCTTCCTTCAGTCTTGAAGAGATTTACATAACATGGGGTAATACGTCTCGTTGCACATCGACGTTTAAAAGCTATATTTGTTTCGAGCGACCATAGGAGCGAAAAAATCTTGTAATAATGAAAAAAAAATTGGTTGTCTGTAAAGTCGGTTTACGGACGATAGTTTTACGTGATAACGTATTCCGTAATACATAACCTAAATTTATATAATAATTATAATAATTCGAATCTATGATATTGCATCTTTCGCTTCAAATTTAGGTTAATTTTATTTATTTAAATTACTCACCATATAATATAATTGTTTTTTTTAACTTTCTTTCTTTCGTATTTATTTTAAGTCTCAAAGATTAGCTGTCATAATATTTATAAAACAATTGTTTCACTGTTTATATAAAATTCCAAAACCTACTTACAATATTTAAGTATTTTCATACGCCAAAAAATTGATTTTATAATGATAAAATTTGTATGAAAACGATTTTTTCGAGAGATGAGAGCTAGCTAAAACGATTTTTTGCCCCCCAAAATCCCTTTTCAGTAAATTTCATCCAAATCGTTAGGGCCGTTTTCGAGAAAAGCACGCACAGGGTCAGGCGGAACGCTAGGAACGTTACACTTTTTCGTGCATGCAGCCGGTATTTTATCAATTTATAAGATTGGTGATTCATCAATTTATAAGACGTTATCACGTCAAAAGAAGTCGAGTTATTATTAATTTCACTATTAATTTTGAAAATCAACTTACGTAATGTAAATTTTTCCACTGTATGTTTAAACTTCAAGCAATGTGAATTACTTTAATTATCTAATCAGAGCTTTTATTATTAGGATGTTGATTTGTGTGACACTGGCACGTGCTCATGTGCTAACAAATACAAATACGTAGGCATATTATACAGCATAGGTATATTATATACATAAAGACGCACAATATCCTGCTTGACCAAGTCACAGGAGCAGTTGGCTAGCAGCTAGCTTACCGCCAGCCAACGTCCTTCGTTTCCACTCCGGCATCAAGCCTTCTCTCAGATTCCATCTACACTGTTATATATGACACAACTATTGCTTAGATTGCTGTTTGACATTGATTTCGTATAATACTAAAGATAATAATCGACGAACTCATTTTCCAACCCATAGAAGATTTATACTACCAAAAGCATAAATAAGTGAAAAAAAGATCAAGTTCAATACAAAGAACAAGAGGATTTGCCCGCTTTGCCGAAAAAAAGAACTGAGATCTAAACCGGTGCCAAATTTTTACTCGAAAAATTTAAATATATGAGTCATTAAATTATTGTTTGTAACGATGCCGTTACGAACGGTATGAATAAGTGTGTGTGTAGTGTAAAGTATCTAGCGTCTTCTGTGCGAGATAAATATTATGCGTTAAGTGACACCTATGAATAAACTAAGTTAAAACATTTTTTATCAACCAGTTCATAGTCAGTAGCGACATCCGATGCTTACATGATGAACTATCCTTAAAATTAAGTAATTTGTAAGAAAGAAAAATCGAAATTTATAAGAAATAAATTCCGCTCTCGCACAGAAGACGGCTCGAACATTTCATGACCCCAGACATAAAACTGCTATGAAGGTGTCAAATTACTACTATGTATTTACCGTTCTAAATACTCTAACTAGAGTAATTAGACTACAAGCAATTTGCATTTTTATTTATTAGCTTATAATGCCCTTATGGCCTTCAGCCGGTGTTTATAACTTGTACCCTCCTGTCTCCGTATATCCTCCGGCGGTATTGGTGGAGTAAGTGCTGAACCAGCGATAGTCTAAAAATAATAGAATCAACGTAATCAAGTTTTCTTGTATTTCGAAATACAGGTATTTCGAACAATTGAGCAAAATGCCATCAATATTCAATAGATATTATAACAGCAAACTATATTATAATCGCGACGTCATACGCCATTTTTCCTTTCGGGCATAGATTTATTTGCGTTTATAATTAAATTTATTATAAAAGATGCAGCTGTTTGTTGAACGTCAGTATCTTCATTCAAAGGAAATCGATATGTTGATATCCACATTTCTAATATAGAATCCATCGCGGCCGTCGCCCAACGTCGTACACTATCTTCAAACCGGAAATTGTGTCCAGTGCCGCGTTGGCTAGCTTCCGGTTTCCGGGACGCGAGGTGGACGACGACACGGTACAGTTGCCGAACGAAAGAGAGAGAGAGAGCGGGAGAAAGAAAAGGGATATGGTTTGTGTATGTGTTATAGCATCAAAACGAGCCAGTCATCACCTTAGCTCACAGCCTCCCTATTTTAAAACCTCGCTTTTAGATACATATGTTTATGTTAGAAAATACTATAATATGCAGGAATGTATTCGAAAAGAATAAAATACAGTATAGTTGACTATTTTAGGTGTTTAACTTTATTTTCAAAATTAAGAAAAGTTACATAATATGTATTAATCATTTTTTGAACAATTATACAATATTCAAGTGTGTAGGCTTTCACAGCAGGTGTTGCTTCAAACATTCTTGGTTTCCGGGCTTGTAATATACCTACTGATTTCAAGTAAAATTTCGAAATCATGTATATTTACAATGTTATGTCAAAAAGTATTTGCTGTCTTGTCTAATTGATGTCAAATTGCAGATATAAAAGTAAAATGATTTAGGTCCTTTTTATTTTATTTCTTTCCAATTTGACTCTATGTCACAGTTTAAAGTTTTTGGAAATTTTATGCAACAAAAAAAATTGTATAATATGTAGTTTAAATGAAACATATACAATATTTTATAAATATATTGTTTACAAAATATACACATATTATAGGTAAGTACACTGATTAATAATTTGAAGAAAAAAGAGACTATATGACGTATTTTATACTACACACTGCAGAAGTAAAGCTAATATACAAATCTTTGATTAACGTCTGATTAGAACTCTTCAATAAATAAAAAAATTGGTTGTTTTACGTGATAACGTATTCCGTAATACATAACCTAAATTCTACATATAATAATTATAATAATTCGAATCTATGATATTGCATATTTCGCTTCAAATTTAGGTTAATTTTATGTATTAAAATACTCACCACCTATAATAATAATGATTTTTTTTAACTTTCTTTTTTTCGTATTTATTTTAAGTCTCAAAGATTAATTGTCATAATATTTTGAAAACAATTGTTTCACTGTTTATATAAAATTCCAAAACCAACTTACAATATTTAAGTATTTTCATACGTCAAAAAATTGATTTTTATAATGATAAAATTTGTATGAAAACGATTTTTTCGAGAGATGAGACCTAGCTAAAACGATTTTTTGCCCCCCAAAATCCCTTTTCAGTAAATTTCATCCAAATCGTTAGGGCCGTTTTCGAGAAAAGCACGCACAGGGTCAGGTGGAACGTTAGGAACGTTACACTTTTTCGTGCATGCAGCCGGTGTTTCATCAGTTTATAAGATTGGTGATTCATCAATTTATAAGACGTTATCACGTCAAAAAAAACAAATTAATAATGGCACATTTAGATTAATAGAGTGCTCGCCGTAAATTCTACTACGGCCGTTTTTTTATTGTATACGGTGTACGTACGTTGCGACACGTTCGTTACATTTTCAATCTCAAGAATGAGTTTTTTACCACCGTTTGTGAAAAGAAGAACTTGCAATCCATTTATTAAAAAAATATTAGGTCCTTGTGTGACATTCTAATAAATATATTATTCATAATATTATAGCAAAGTAACGAACCATCTTAGCTAAAACTGTATTCCGAATAATATTTTCAAACCCATAATGTATCTTATTTCAGAGCAACTTTAAAAAGAGAAAAATTGGTTGTCTGTAAAGTCGGGTTACGGACGATAGCTTTACGTGATAACGTCCATAAAGAAACATTGATGAACGTACAAGCCGACGCTTGGGCCGATCGTGCCTCTATCGCTTATACCGCGCTATCGCTTGCACGCTCAGGCTCAGGCGGAACGTGACACTTTTTCGTGCGTGCAGCCGGTGTTTCATCAATTATTCATAAGTGATTATCACGTCAAAAAAATCAAAATTTTTCAATAACTCTTTAAATTATCACGACAATTTTCTGTGTTTAAGATTTTCTCAGTGTTTACAACTGCATAGAAAAGTAACCGATAAAGATGTAAAATTGTTACTTAGTTGATATCAATATTGAATTGACACCCTGTATATGTGGATATGTATGCATCTATAGAGAGAATTTTCTTGTATAAATGAAGAAAAGAGAGCAGAGTAGGTGTGTCCATCTCGCTCGATCACTTCTGACCGGATGCTGGCACGTCGAATGGCGCACTTGATATATGAACCAATCATTTTAAGCTCCCTTACCAAAGAGCTACACTCCATATACATACTGCAGTATGGAACAGGGATGATACTACGCTGTTTTTAATAGAAAAAGGAAACTGTTAACTAGCACCGAGGAAAATCTAAATCTCGTGTAACGTTAAGGCCTAGCACACATGAAGAGCGTTCAACGCGCGTTGAACGCCTCTCATATAAACTAGGCCTAAGTCTCTTTAGAAATGCTGCCTGCTGATCAAAATTATTAATTAACAAAGTCATCGCAATTTTACACGCTTCCAATATCTGCTCTAAATTTGATATTCGACTACTCCAGCCTATTTTGCCAGAAAAAAGGGAACACCAGCTTTAGGAACCTCTAGTTAGAGTATTTAGAACGGCAAATACTAATAGTAGTAAATTGACACCTTCGTAACAGTCTTCTGTCTGGGGTCGAAATGTTCGAGCCGTCTTCTGTGAGAGAGCGGAATTTATTTCTTATAAATTTCGATTTTTCTTTCTTACAAATTACTTAATTTTAAGGATAGTTTATCATGTAAGCATCGGATGTCGCTACTGACTATGAACCGGTTGATAAAAAATGTTTTAATTTAGTTTATTCATAGGTGTCTTTTAACGCATAATATTTATCTCGCACAGAAGACGCTAGATACTTTACACTACAACACACACTTATTCATACCGTTCGTAACGGTATCGTTACAGACGTAGGTATGTAACTTTAAAAATACTCATTTTTATGAGTAATCACAACTTTGGGCACCTTTTATGAATTTTGTTTATTTTATGCTTCGTATCTTACACATTTCAGTAAATATCCCATCCTTGTCGATTAGAATGAGCACCGGTATGTATAATATTGTGCATGGGATCAACTCCGCATTTCGCAGTATAAATGTGATATTCTGGGTAACTTACAGTTGACAACTATGTTTATTGATTTTGCAGTGATAATTTTAATTTTATCGTGGATTTTTTGCAGAATTGTACGTCTAAATAAAATTTTGTTGCCTTCTTTTTATTTTTGTTAATAAAACTTCACAGACCAAAATATATCCATAATTATTTTTATAGTCTTAGAACTGTCGACCTTTTATTCATAATTATATTGATTTTTTTGAAGTGAAACTTTTATTCTATCGCCCCGAATTTTCCTGGCCGTCTGTTGCATGTCGCATTACAGGCGGCCGCGGAGTAGGGGTAAAGTGAAAGGCGTTCGGAGTAGACGCTCGGTAGAGCAGCCAAGGCCAATATGGCGACGCCCATGGTTAGCATCAGACCGTGTAGTATGTATAACACATAGTCAGTCTGTCATGCGGGCAAGTGCTGTACAGTGTTTACATGTTTTTATTCGTGTATTCATGTGAATATTGTTGTTTATAATTAATCGTGATGGATAAGTGTTTACAATCCAACGCCTACAATGCAATAAAAGTTTCACTTGCGTCGTGGTTTCTTAAAACCACACAACTGTTTTTATTTTTAAGTTCACGTACACAATATTTTTCCTTAATCAACAGAGGTACAAACATGTAATTATTTCAACTTCTAAATTTTTCAAAAGTTGATGTTATTTAATATTTCAATAACTGATGAAAATTTTCTAGTTAAGCATTTCGACAAAATTTAGAGTCGCTACGATGCTTTTAATTTTGGCATAAGATTTGAAACATTTATTCATTACAAAATATTCCAAATCGCTGACAGTTACCGATGAATTTGGCAAACGTTTGCTGGAAACTAATATAGTATCCAAAATTTATCTTAATTTATTTAATTTCCAAAAATTAAAGTTTTGTTCTACTATGTCTGGATATTTCCGAAAAAAATTAATAACATAATTTAGAAGGGTCGTTAATAACATACAGATTTATGAAATATGGCAGAAATCATTTGAGCCGTTTTCAATAAAAACGTAATTTTTTATATTCGTTCATCTACCAATTACCCTTTGTAAATTTTTCCGAAAGAAACTAATGACGGCATTATGTAGGTTCATTAATGACATTTCGATTTATGGAATCTAATCAAAATGGTCACAGTCGTAATTTTATATTTCTGGCCATTTTCGGGGAGTAGGCATAAAATGAAAAAAAATTGTTTCTATTTCTTGAATAGCGTGCTCGTTATTCGGACGGATGGACATTCATAACTCGTTTTTTCGGTATATGTAGGAACCATATAATATATATCTAAATAGATCGAATTCGATATTTTTCGACTCGACAATACTTCCATTTCTAATGTTGCCTGAAAGTATAAAAATATTAGGACATAAAATGACTGTCAACGATACGAATAGACAGCGATGAGCCGCTCGACACGATACTGCCCGCTCTTCTTACGAGCCATTTTATTGAAACTAATTATACATTTGCCGATAGATACTGGCCATTATTAATAACAATCGATTAGTTTGATGACTATCTATTAATTCTTTAATCAGATGATTTGGTTATTATTTGTTTCTTAATAACCGGTCATTATTAATAGTTACCGACTACTAATCACACTAACCGTACCATATATACAAATAAAATTGTTAGTCTTTTAAATATGCCATTTACGCGTGTTTTTGAAACGTTTAGATATCTATTACAAATGATTCTTTATGACATGAAAGCTTTATTTTCGTCAGAAGCGAGCCTGTTGGGAGAATACGGTTTGTGTTTCTATAAAATAATGAATATTCTGTAACGCTACCTAAACCATTGATATATATATGTATTATATACATATATGTGCGAGAGATAAGTTGTAAAATGTTTATACATAATACATCTATACATATAAAATCTATATTCATTCACACAACACATACACATACAAATGCATTGACCAAAAACTCTCAAAGGTTTGTTAATTTCCGGTGAAATGTACGACTGTTCTCATTTCGAGATGACGTGACGGTTTACCATATTCAAAACGAGTAATGTCTAGTTTTTATTCTGACCACTATATTTTTTGATATAGTTAGATTCATCATTAGTATGTTCCACAATACGTTTTCTTCTTTTTATAGCGAATATCTGATAAAAATTAAGGTTACTAGCGTAAACACTAAAATTTCGATCTTTGTACTTTTGTATTATTGGTAGTCGATTTTTTATCTATCTTTATAAGCCATTTAAAAAGTCTGAAAAACAGGTTTTCTGTATTTTATTAGTCTGAAAAAAAGCTTTCACGATTTCAATAGTCTCATAAAAGATATATGTTTGCGATTTCAATTGTCAGAAAGAGAGGTTTTTGCGATTTTGTTTGTCTGAAAAAGAGGTTGTTGCGAATTCAATAGTGTGAAAAAGAATTTTCACTATTTCGTTAGTCCCACAAAGATGTTTTTTTTTTGTAATCTGAAAAAGATTTATTTGTGATTTCAGATTTCATTACTTTGACTATTGACTATTTTTTTTTAAAAGTTCATAATAGTCCTAATAAGGATTTTAGGGAATGAAAAATTGGAAAAGTGGCTCTATTATTGTTGTTGTTGCCGAGCGGGGCGCAGCCTCGTGAGGCAAGATTTCAATGCGTTGGAGTCAAAAGCTTCATTACTGTTGTCGCTCCCATGTTATGTGCGAAGCCGTGAGCGACCACCCTGCAAATACTGCTCTTATTCTATAAAAAAGTCCGATGCAGCATAATATATTTATCTACAAACCCGGACGAAGCCCGGACCGGGCCACTAGTTTATTCATAAAAGCATATTGAAACATGAATTCAGCAATATATAATATTATGATTTATTATTTATTGAATAAATTAAATATTCTTTTAGTAATTAATAAAATAATTGTTATAACAATTTAATTGTTTATTTCTTTATAACTGCAGAGCTAAGATTGTCCTGTAGAATACACAAGTGGCGGACTGATGGCATGATTCACTAATTGTGCAACCATAGCTTGCACTTAACCGATTTTTTTGTGATTTCAATAGACTGAAAAAGAGATTCTTGCCATTTCATTGGTCTGAAAAAAGGTTTTTGAGATTTCATTAGTCTGTAAAAAGCTTTTTGAAATTTTATTAGTGTGAAAAAGAGGTTTTTCCATTTGATTAGTCTGAAAAACTCTCTTAAACTCCCTCAATCTCTTATGAAAGAGATTGAGTCTCAACTGTGGAGTGAAATTCGTAATCGTAATAAGCTGATTTCATTGGAATATCATCGTGGTGCAGTCAAAATTTTCTTTGTAATTTTGCGAGATCGATGTTTGCACAGAAACAGGAACATCTATTTAATTATTCGGGAATATAAATTTTGAAACTAAAATAAAACGTTGTGACGACAAATTAATCACAAAAAATATGTTTCTAGAAGAATATGATGGCTTGTTTGACTTGTAAACAGATGAGTGCAGTCCGAAAAAATACTTATACCTATGTACATGCACAAAGGTTTAAACAATATTAAACGTTAAGCAAGTAAAATTTCGTATCTAGCAAATTGTGCGTTGATAAACAAACAAAAAATTGAAACGCGGCACATTTTCCCAAGAAATATTTGTGCTTGTTAAAATTGTAAGTGGAATTAATGCAAAAATAAGCTGACAAAATAAAATGCATTAAAAAGCAAGTTGCAGGTAAAATGTTTGTTTGGAAAGAATTTGTGAGCAAACTTTTTGTGTAATATGTATGGTATTACGTAGGTGCAGCGTGTTTGCGTTGGTTGTACGTTGTCAACACGACGCTCTCCCCAGAATCGGGCTGTGGGGTTGCAGTATTAGAGGAAGGGTCGTACACTCTACATGGGTACAGCAGGCAGTGGGACTAGCAGGAATAGCAGGACTGGAACTCGATGGCTGCAGAATCGCGCGCGCTTCTATGTTACGAGTTCTGTTTGATTACATTCCCAACATTCCAGACATACCTATCACTTTAAATCTAACATTATATTGTTGTATGTAGGCTTTCGCTACTGAATATCTATGTAGTCATTCTGAGTTTACCGTGGTTCCGAGAATTTGTTAGGTTATGCATATCATTCTTAAACTGATCAACGTTGGCCTTAAAGAGACTTCAAGATTTCTCTGTTCAATTGGATAATCTACAATAGATTCGGGCTTTTTGACTTTTTGTGGTGTTCGACGTTATGGAGCATGCAAGTAATTCAAGAATTAAAAGGTAAAAATTCGTGTAATATTCAATTTAACGAGCTTTAGACTCACATTTACCTTTTTTTAATAGTAGCTACAATTATTTTGTATCATTTTCATAGTATCACTATACTTCTGGAGAGAATTTATTTTTGCAAAATCATTTAAAATTATTCCCATTAAACATTTAAGTTACTGTATGTATTGTTTAACTTGAAATATCGAGTATCAACTTCATCCAAGTATTTGTTACCTATCTCGTCTTAGCGGTGCCTCGCTAATGGCAGTTACTATTTTGTCGCCATTTTGAAATGTATGTACCGAAAAACTCTTAAGAACTGATTTGTAAAAAAATTGGTTATCTTTTAGAAAACTTGTTCGATTCGGATGAAATTGTGAGGTTTGCTAGTAGTTCTTCTCGGCAGCCGTTTATAAGCATTAATACCGACTATCAATTTTATCAAAGTATTTTCCCCTTGTGACGTCATATTAGCCTCACCATTTGAAATCAAATTTTTAATTTAGCCGTAATTTTTAAATCACCATAATATTTTTGCACAAATATTGAAAAACCGATTTTCAATGAGATCAGAACGCATAACGTAGTATATCTAACAATTTATCACAACAAATTTAAAAAAAAAAAGTCGAAGATGACAAAATTGTTGAAAAAAGCCCTCGAGTGTTTCTAAATCGGAAAAGATGAGTCTTTGAAAAATCTGTTAGGTATTTCTTTATTGAGACAAAGTGTGAAATTTGGCATCAAGAGAAAACAATTTCTAACTTCTTTAATGAACTCAAATCAAATCAAAATTGATTACGCTGAAACTTCAACAAATAATTACATATTTGGTTTGTATAAAAAATTGGCCGATAATTTTATTTATTAAAAAAGGGAATTCCAGAAACTAAAAAATCAGAATTATCACGTATATCTAAAGTCAATAAAAATTAAAAACAGTTCACAAACTCTGAACCAAAAAGTTCCCTTTTATCATTCATATTTGTTTGACAATCACTTATTATACTTCACAATAAAATTGGTTTTTATTAAAACTAAGTTATATTCTGTTGACAGAATTTTTAATAAACAAAATATATTTCTTTCAGTGATTTTTTATTGGATGACTATTTTTAGGGCCATATTTGATAAATTTGAAGTATAGTTTGCATTTATTACTATATAACATTCATGATTTTCTGTAGAAGCGAAGTGACGCCCTGAAAGTTTCTTTAATTCATCTTAACTACATCGCGTGCTACCATTTGAATTCCTTGCTGTATTTCAGTTTTTCAATTAAAAATAAATATGAATATCAAATATATCTAAGAGTGTGTATAGGATAAAAAGTCACTGTGGAGAACAATATTTTATTTTTAAAGTCTTAACATACTTTGTTAAGAACCAGAATCATACCATGTACCAAAACAGGATAGATCGGGCTGACTTGTTGGTTATGTGAGATGCGAGGTATTTGCTAAATATCCAACGTGGAATACGTACCACAATATGTACACATTACATAGGCACGTACACTGAAACAATTTTAATCGGACTTATTCGAAATTAAAATGTGTTTATTATCAACTGCAATATTTAAAGATTCATAATACAGACACATTTTTTATATAAATATTGCACAAATCAAAGTATAATTTCCAGCGATTTAATAAATTTAAATTTATAATATGTATCCTTGTTTTTAAATTAAATCATTCTCAAGTAAAGATATATTTCATAACGTATAACACTTCGTACCTAGTTTTCATATGATTGTAAAGATTAATATTATTCTTTTCAAATAAAAAAAAAAGTTTGACACCGATATTAGAATGTCATTGTCAACTCGAATTTTCTGACAATGAACTGTGCAACCCAGCATGATTTTTCATTGGTAATTTAGCTACTGTTCATGCATGCATGCAGACATGTAAAGTAACCAAAGACGCACTAATGCGATAAAGTAAAACAAAAGTACGCGGTATAATCAATATAACAGTAATTTTTATAAACTACCTGTACCTAAGCTAGAAATGTATGTAAAACAACAGCAGATGCAAATAGCAATTTTCATAAACAACTTAAAAATAAGTGAAGTTTCACAAGCGAATATACTTACTACCTATGATGTAAAAAGGAGCTAATATTAGAAGTACGTACAAAAAGTTCCATTTATATCTAGTGCGTATAGGTATTACGACTAGTGTAATTGTTAAATCTCTCTGGTGCGTGGGTGTTCGCAAATGTCACACCTCTTCAAAATAAACCCAACCACTTTATTAGATATGCAATCTACTATTTCAATAGTTACATCAAAATTAACCTCATAAACATGTGGCATTACACTAAAGCACGTTTGATGTCAGCGTTTTTGAGGGGCAGCACAGAAACTTAATAAACTTTAGAGGTTTTTTTCAGATTGAGTTACATATTTTCGTCCTGCATAATAATAAAAATTCTATGAATATAAGCAGATAAATACCCAACTGTGAAAATAACATAATCATGCTATTTGCAATTATTTACATACTATAAAAAGTTCAATTGCATTTGGAAGCTTACTGCAAATTATTTTAAATAAAATTGTATACTATAATGATACTATTTTGCTTTGAAACGTGTTAAACTATACCTGTAAAATATTTTTTGTTGTAGGTAGAGCCGTAGTTAGGGATGAGAGGGTGTAGACCATGATATAATACTGGGAGGGTAACTGAAAATGTTCAAATTTGAATTCGTTGCGAAAACATTTAGCTCTAACGTTAATTGTATACCTTGCAATGTTAACTCCCTTCTCTCTCCACCATTAGCGCATTACTCTTTCTCTCTTACTCTTAATGTTAATACAAACACATCTCAACATACACAGGTATGTTTATATAAGCAATTTTAATGTTAAAACGTAATATTGATACTTCAAGCTTAATTAAGAAATTTAATAAATTCTATTGTACTCGAATTGGTGGCATTTGTGTTTATTCTGTCAACATTATGATTATATAATTAATTTTAGAAACAAAATTCTTGATCAAAATTTAGAATAACGTACCTATATGTAACAAAAGTTTTGAGAACATTTTGGGATATCTGCAATCTACTTAATATATGTACAACAGTTAAAGGGAAACGTTGCCTTTACATGTCGCATAAAGTCTTGAACACAATTAACAGATATTCTTTAATCTTTTGGAAAATTCTGCGACTCTATCGAGTTGTTCTTGATTGAAGGTTTCGTGGTCGTTGTCGTAAATTTTTCTACTAAAAATGTTTCTACTGTATACAGGAGTTTTTTGACTGTCATCATGCATGATTGCCATACGAACGACAATAAACTTTATTCTATTTATTCATAATTATCAGTAAAGTTCAAAAATCTTCACTACGTTTTGCCTGAGGAGCAAATTTCTGATAGTTGTTCCTAATACCTATGCAAGTGTTTGTGGTTTTCAAAAATAATTTTTCATTTTGATAACGTGATCTTCAGTTGTTTCATCCTCCATTAAAAATACATTTTTCGCGAAACAATTCATACATATTTTGATATTCGACGTAAGTTTTCAATTTAAAATATAAACTTTCCAAACCATGTTTTTGCAGACATTAAGATCGACATTTTTAAAATTTAAATCATAGAATATCAATATTAATATTTTTGACGTGATAACGTCTTATAAATTGATGAATCACCAATATTATAAATTGATAAAACACCGGCTGCATGTACGAAAAAGTGTAACGTTCCTAACGTAACGTTCCTAACGTTCGTAACGTTCCGCCTGACCCTGTGCGTGCTTTTCTCGAACACGGCCCTAACGATTTGGATGAAATTTACTGAAAAGGGATTTGGGGGGCAAAAAATCGTTTTAGCTAGGTCTCATCTCTCGAAAAAATCGTTTTCTTACAAATTTTATCATTATAAAAATCAATTTTTTGACGTATGAAAATACTTAAATATTGTAAGTAGGTTTTGGAATTTTATATTATAAACAGTGAAACAATTGTTTTATAAATATTATGACAGCTAATCTTTGAGACTTAAAATAAATACGTAAGAAAGAAAGTTAAAAAAAAACAATTATATTATATGGTGAGTAATTTAAATAAATAATATTAACCTAAATTTGAAGCGAAAGATGCAATATCATAGATTCGAATTATTATAATTATTATATGTAGAATTTAGGTTATGTATTACGGAATACGTTATCACGTAAAACTATCGTCCGTAAACCGACTTTACAGACAACCAATTTTTTTATTATAAGATTGGCCAATTGTACAGTGTATTTTTGACGAATTAAATATGAAATAGCCATCAGACACTTCCTCTTTCATCACCACCTCCCTCCCAAATTATTACTTAAGGAAATGAGGCGCATCCTACATCCCTCAAACTTTCTTGGATATGTAGGTATTATGTTGGCATTTATAACTCTCTGCTATGCATACACATCAAAGTTTCGCCATACTCACCTAAGTTTGGTTGCTTTACTCTTGGTGTCGGCGCAGTCTATTTACATAACCAAACTCCTATGCCACAGCACACTGTTACGTAGTTACCTTCGCTGTTGTTATGTAATTAAATTTACTGGAGGCGAGTGAGACAGACTTGATCGTGTCAGTGTAACTACACTGCGATGAAGAACTTCTGACATGATCAAGTAAATTATAGCATACTTTGATCTTCATTTTCCATCTTACAAGAGTTTATAGTTAAATAGAGCAACGCAAACAGACATACGGATAAAATTTGCGGACATTATTTGATTGGTTGTTAAGCCATTATTACTGAAAAAACTAACTCTAAAATTCACGCAGAAATTCCCTACATGTTGCTGGTCTAACTATTGTTTTTTATAACTAAATGCAATAATTTAATAATATTTTTATCGTAAAGTAGGTAACTGTATTATATTTCTATTTTACTTTTTTTTTCTTTTCCATCTGTAAATTTATTCTGAGAGAGTATATAACTAACATATCAATAAATGATTATTTGTAACTATTAGCGCCTATTTAAGAATTAATAAATAATTTTTCTGGCTGTTTATTTATCCTTATAAAAAAAATTGGTTGTCTGTAAAGTCGATTTACGGACGATAGTTTTACGTGGTAACGTATTCCGCTCGAATAGCATATTTAATAATACATAACCTAAATTTTAGTAGCTGTCATACTGCGCTCTCGCTTGCACGCACAGGGTCAGGCGGAACGTGACACATTTCGGAACGTGACACTTTTTCGTGCATGCAGCCGGTGTTTCATCAATTTATAAGACGTTATCACGTCAATAATAGTCTCTCACAGTATCTATTAGTACTTATTGTAGCGGATCACTCTTTATTGAATGCTCTGGACACCACGTTAGCAAACAACAGAGTATTGCAAATTTCTAACATAATTTTCTGGAAAAATCATAAAAGTTCTCGGCGGTTTTCAACAGGTGTGCTGCGACCAGTCTGAAAAATTCTTATACTGCGAGCCAATGAGAGCGCTAGTTCACCGCGAAATAAATAAGTAGATAGTGCGAAATAAATGATAATTAATTAATCGTTAGAAATAAATACAGTCGGTGTCAAGTACATAATTATTAGTTGAAGTGTTGTGTGATTACCATTGTGTAGATACGTGACTTTGTACATGAAGTATATATGTATTTGATTGTTGCAATAAACGCAAAGTTTTTGTTGAATGTGACTTTTATTTAAATAATTAAATATTTTTAACATTATTACAAATCGTTTTGCCATATTATTTATTATAACTGTTGGTAGAAAATTCAGCTTGCAGTTTAATATCTATATAATTATGTTATCGCATTTTCATACCGAACACTGAGGTTGATTTGAACTGTGAGAAATGCTTGAAAGTGAGCTAGATCTGCTAGAGGTGATATCTGACGTTGTGTACAACTTCCCTCACTTGTTTGTGACTGACATTTGTCAGTCATGTTATGTCTTAACTCGACATTTAGCAGTCATGAAAATCTTACCTTCACACAAATAGTATCTTCAGAGACTAGACGGTACTCACTTATTTCACCAGTCATGTTTTGTAATATAACGCAAAATCTAAATTTACCTCCATCTAAGAATATATCTACAAAAAAAAGGCTTCTAAAGCAACACGATATTTTTAGACTCATGCAGTGAACATGAGGTTTATGAGTTATGAAACGTGTATTAACTTGAAAAATAAAAAAATCCTCCGGTTTGGATGTTATCCCAGCCACTTGTGTGTTCATCAAATTGTAAAGCTTCTGTGCTTACAGAAGGTATTTTTCCTGACTTACTTATCTTGTCAGTCTAAAGATTTCGAAATTATAATTTATAAACAGTTAATCACATTTTTGGAAAATCATAAAGTCTTAATCTCCCAACAGTTTGGCTACATAAAAAAGAGATCTCCGAACTCTAGCTAGTTCAGACAATGGTGAGACTGTTAGAAAAACCTAAGTAAGGCTTACCCAGTTTACTCACCGTTCCAAAGATCAAACTCAGATTTTAAATTTAAGGTTTTTAGAGTATTCGTCACAACGTTTTTCTATTTTTTTTTTCTCTATACTTCCCTAAATAAAATATGTTTACTGATGAATAAAAACAGAAAATTGTGATATTCTCAAAAACGGCTCAAACAATTTTTATCATATTTCATAAATTGATATATCATTAATATCCTTACAATAAGTCGCCATTCATTTGTATTGGAAGTTCATAATATTCGGATGGTCAATAATATATAGGACAAATAATAAGGGTCTTAAGACTAATCCCTGGGGAACTTCTTCGAAATAGCTATATCGATTTAGCTAATTTTAAGTTACAGAGCTTATAATGAATTTTTGCTCTAAAAAAATCGGGAGAACAGAAAACAACATATTTATGATTTGATAACTTACGTAAAGAAGGTTGTGAAAGAAAAGGTAATCTACGATCTTGGAGCATCCGCGATATTGAATTTAGAACGATAATAATTAATAGTGATACTATATTGCGATACAAAATTTCAAAGCTCTAGTTTAATTAGAAGACTAGTTGAAATTTTATACATAGTAACAGGTGAAATTAAATAAAAGCTTGTAAAATATTTTATGGGTTATTATTATCGGCTTATGTCGTCATATTAATTGTATTTATACGTATTTTGAAGTAGTCACTGAACTGATTATATCTTGTTAGAGCTTACGCAGTTTGTTATATAAATCGAACACCCAAATAAAGTAGCTTAACGTAATGAAGAAAAGTTTTACTTAGTTATTTAATGTAAAATATAGATAATACATCAAGCGAGAAAGCTATTGTTCTTATTAGCAAAGTTTATTATTTATAACATAAAAATTAAAGTTTGAGGGCATTATTTGTTTGGCACAGTTCCACTTCAGGCGCCAAGATTCTTTGACCTCTGCTACAATAAGACTACATGATATTTTCTTGAATTAAAAGGAAAAATTTGTAGTATATTTTTATATTGGAAACCGATAAAATATTCTTGTAATAATTTCAAGTGATTAAAAAAGTTCTGATATATATACACCTGCACTGAAAATACAAGGCTCACAAAAAAATCTTTCATATAAAATCGTGATGTCACAACTGCTTACAAAATCTCAATACAAATACATTAAGCTTGGCATATATGTTTAGCTACAGTGTTTCTTTACCGAGAGGAAAACCAAAATCCGCAAATTCTGAACGCAGAAAATGCTAGTGAGGTTACGAGGACCCATGCTAATTAAAATTCCTTTTTTATTCAAAGAGTATTGATAATAATACGTTTAATACCAGTAGATATCGATAAAAATTAGATGACAAGTTCATATTTCTTCTAACGTCTCGACTCAAAAGTATAGGGCTCCAAATTTTCATTTTGTTTGAACGGAAAATTTATCTATAGATCGACGCATTGATGCTTTAGTATAAAGTAAGAAAATACGTGTTTTCAAATTGTAACAAATGCATGTAAAACAATATTAATATGTAGATATTATGACTATTACATTGTTATCTGATTTTGCACAAGCTATTTATTTTTCTACGATTAAACTAGAAGACTGTGTATATATGTACATATAATATATGTTACGTTATGCAGTAAAGTTTTGAAGATAAGTCTTGGAGTTTGATTATTAACTACTCCTAGTCTACGAGCACTCTGGCATCATTGTTTTGTCTGTTCTAGAACGACGTTATCGTGTTACACATTCTATATACTCCTTGCTAACTTCATTCTATTCTCTGTCTTGTAAGTATGAATATAATTATTTTATTTCTAAAGATAATTATAATTTATAATTGCATACATAAAATTAAATGTAATTATCTTTCATTAATGAAACGTTATTAATGGAATATATTGTAACTGAAAAGAAAACCTTTACCTAATTTGTTTACAATTGGACGACGTTCTACAACAATCCCCATTTGTTTAAATTACTCTTTTTTATAGAAACAAATATAATATTATGAGCCATTCTACAAGTGTTGTGATGATTTCTGCAATACGCGTGTAGTTTAGCCAGTTGTTGCAAAACACCGTCCATTTACTAATTATATATGGTGTTGAATATTTTACTCTAGCTGCTTTTCAAATATGCAAAAAGTTTATGCTTATGAGTTTTAAAATCCTATTAGGTACCTCGTTATTTCTAAACTTTCGCATAAAGAACAGCGGCACAAATTCATTAATTTAATAAATAAAATTAATAAAATAAATAAAATTAGTGACCATTTTTTTTTCAGACTATACAGCGTGTCCACGGAAGTTTACAAATGGAATTTTTTTTTATTAATTATTGGAGCAAAATTTTTTTTCTGTGGAAAAGTTCTGCTTCGTCCAAAACCTCGAAAACACCAAAGAAAATTTTTTTCGGCCTGAAGTTATACGAGGGAAATCAAAAAGTTTTATTTTACTAAAAATAAAAATTATCTGTGATATTCAAGATTTTCGCAAAATTAGTTACATAATCAAATTTAATTCAAATTAATAAAATAACTAACTTCTAAGTAATTATTTATTCAGAATTATAAATCATAATTCAACATGTCCTCAATCTTTCTCTACTCAAAGAAAAGTTCTTCTAAAATTTTCTTTTGTGTTTTAGAGGTTTTGGACGAAGCAGAACTTTTCCACAGAAAAAATGTTTGCTCCAATAGTTAATAAAAAAAAATTCCATTTGTAAAGAACTTCCGTGGACACGCTGTATATTGACAAAAATTATAATTTAATAATTCAATAGATTATAATTTTTGTCAATATTTGAATATATAGTCTGAAAAAATTGGTCGATAATTTTATTTATTTGAAGAGTTCTATTCAGACGTTAATCAAAGTTTTTAATTAATTTATAATAAATTGTATAATTTCTTACCTCTTTATCCAAAGCTATCATTAGTCGGTTCATTGAAAGGCATTAAATAAACTTTACTACAAATAATACGCCCTGTGGAAAAAATATATATTAAAGTGGAATACTATAAGGTAAACTAGAAGTAACAAACAACTAAAGTAGGTTAGATCAGTTTACCAAATACGTCACAATTTCACTATAATACGATTTTTTTTAAATTTAATAACCAAATGCATGTGTGAGTAAAGTTTGTTAAGGCCGCTGTACACGAGGCTGGATTAGTCGCTAGATTCCTTACTAGATTTGACTGGGTACTAGTTTTCTAGCGCTAGTTTTCTTGATTACTTTTATATGTGTTTGCGTCACACGAGCTTGTTTTGTTGGTATCAATAGGTTCGATGCATCTTTAAAGAATTTGGCTAGCGTTGGCCATGTAAAAATAAATCAAAATAGAATAGAAATTCTCACGATTACTATAGTAACACAAATGAAATATTATGCTATTAATGTAGTCGCGGCTAACTCTGATCTCTCACTTTAACAATTTAAGTACACCCCCTTTTGACGTTTAAAAAAATGCTGAAACAAGAGTTTGTAAATTTTTCATGAAGAGTGTGTTTGTTGAATTCAATGTCTTTCACTTTAATGATTTTTAAAATCTACAGCCATTTTATCAAAAACTTTTACATCCCCTTTTGACCCCATTAGGGGTTGAATATAAAAATACGCAGAAACACGGGTTTGTTTATTTTTAATAATTAAGAGTGCGTATGTTGCATTCAATGTCTCTCATTTTAACGATTTTTGAAATATTGCCATTTAATCAGAAACGTTTACACCCCTTAGGGTGCGAATTTAAAAAAATCCGTACTTAGTGAGTGCTTACGTCATAAAAGGAACCTACTGTCCAAATTTCAAGTTTATAGCTCAAGCTGTTAGACCTGGGCGTTGACGAATCAGTCAGGACAAACAATTTTATATAATAATATTATATAGATTAAAGTAGTAACATATTTGGTTGTAGTGTGTGTTTCCCTTCACTCGATGCTCTAGCTCGGTCGCTTGCATACATACATTTACCGCCTGCAGCTTACTTTACATTTAATGATAGTTAATTACCGATAATGGTTTTAAACTTGCAAACTTATCACATTAAAACTGATGTATATGCACGGATAAGTTTTCACACCGAACCGCTAGATAGCACCGGCGCATCAACTATATGAAATGGATTCGTCGTTGCTTTGCAATGCTATAGAGTTCATCTTCTTTTTACCCATTTTATATCCCCATCGTATTTCCGCCATTCGGTGACATCTTTAAGACGACATTATTTTTAATGAGTTTTTTTCACTCTCTTTTTCTTCATTCGTCGTTTTTTTATTTTCAGATAGATATTATTATAATATCTTCATGAGCGTGTTTAGTGGATAGGTGCGTTGAAGTTGTATTTTTATCTTTTATAAATATAATGCTATGTAAGATTTAACTTTCAACCTTTTGACTGCGTATAAAAACTTTATAAATGCATCATTTTTTTCAGTTTTCATAGTCAATATAATATCCCTCTTTTAACGAGTCAAGGAAATAAAATGAATGTGTTGAGTATTGAATAATAGTGAAGACTTAGGTATATCATTTCTAAATATACACACGCACTGGCAAAACCTCATAACTTTACATATTATATAATATTATATATTGTACAATATGTAGTACCACAGTAGCCATATCATCGTTTTTAATAATAATAAAAACATGATTGAATCCTTTTTTTAAGCATCGAAATAATCAGATGTTTTTTTGGCACAACAGATTTATGACAATTAACAGAAAAGAGATAAATAATAATTTATTGGATACACATTTTGAAAGCAACACTCCATTGATTTCGAAAGGTACATTTAATGATAAAATTCTTATGGTCAAGAAATGACAACATTTTTACTTCTCTAATTTGAAGCCACATTATTCTTATTATTCTTTTTCGACATTTAAGTTCAAAAACTATAACCCGACTACTGAAAAGTATGAAACAAAGAAAATATTCTCATCTGAGGATAGCTGAATTTTAAGTGAATGTAATGTTGGTAGACTGATCAGCTAGGAGAACATCATAACATGACTATGTGAGTTATAAATCAATGAACAAAATACATAAATAAAAATAGAGAACCTTGGAGTAAATACTGTTAGTATTTCCATCAATATCCCGATCACATTTTACAATGCTGATGTAATACCCACGCGAGGATTCGAAGCTACAGATGTATATTGCGCCCGTTTTCCGGTATCGATATATGAGTCCATGGGTTCGATGCCAGCCGCCAAATAAGAATTATATATAAAAGTTACACACAGAGAGGGAATCGACAGATCTGAAAGCACCGCAACACACGCACATATTATAGTAGGTTTCCTGAAATGGCAATATCGCCACCGTAGTGTTACAGGCAGCTCCACCACCCGGTCACAACTCAGTCGTCCCAGCGTTCAGCTGCATAAAGATGGCGACTTTCTTCTTCGCCATCGCCGTCGTCTTCTGCTTCTCTTCTACTCTTTTTCGTTGATATTAGAAAATCAGTAGCGCACCATCAATTAGAGTTTTATATTAGAGAACGTTCACTCAAAAATATGTTAAGGAACGTAGAAATCTGAGTATCAAACAAGTTCCAGGACGTGTTTATTAAAAAATAATTTCATGTTTGTTTCTTTTGTAAGCTGTGGAATACACACAGAGGTTTAAACAAATAGATGGAAGTACACCAGAAGTTGGATGAATAAGCCTTATTTCGAATTTCACTTGAATTGTTCTAATTCTGGACAATTGCTTTCAGTTAACAAAATAATAGTTAAGTAAATCTGTTGTTGAATATGTTGTTAGACTTTGGGCTCTACTCTAAAATCAAAATTTGAGACCTTGGCGCGTTACCAAATGCCACTTGTCATCGTAAAACCTGTTTTACCTTTCCCATGTTTTCTCAAAATATCTCCTGAACCGTTGGTTTAACAAACAAAACACATTCGTATTAAATGTAAATTATAGAGTAAATTTACTATAAAACAAACCAAAAAAACAGTTTTCTTGCTTATATAGTATTATTATACAGACTTTGAAAAAATCACAATTTTCTCAAAAAAATGCAAAAATTATTGTTTTGTTGAATATTTCCTTAACTATGGTATTTAGAACGAAGCTAAGTTTGGGAATAAACAAAGCACAAAGTAGGATGTTTCTACGACAAAAATTTCAAAACATACTGTTATTAAAAAAAATATCTACTCAAACAGTAGTTCTACATTTAATTTATTTGCAACTAGTACTGTAACGTTAGCTTTTTATCTTAAAAATTAGGAAAATCAATTGCGGCTATATCCTGCAGAAGCAATTTCATTAAAATAGTAAATTTTGACAAAAAATGGAAACGCTTGACTCGAAAACTGTAAAATACCCCTTGCACCCTTTATCTCAAATCTTTTCCCCTCGCCTAAAAACGGTTCGCACTCTCCCGACGCTATTTTTAAAGCTAGAGGGTTCTGGTAAACGCCAAATATAAGACAAAGAATCAGACTACAGATCCTTCAGGCGAATTTTTTGAAAAAAAAAATTCCTGAAAAAACTTACAACCTTTTGAAAAAAATAATAAGTTACGTAATATTTCACACGTAGGCGAAACTGTTTTTCAAAAAATTCGCCTGAAGGTTCTGTAGTCTGTAGCTTTAAAAATAGCGTCGGGAGAGCGCGAACCGTTTTTAGGCGAGGGGAAAAGATTTGGGATGAAGGGTGCAGGAGGTATTTGCAGGGACGAATACTCTTAAGAAAGGTTATATTGAATTCCCATATACAGACTTTATAGGCTATAAAACTAAGTTGAAAAAATTGAAAAATCATTATAAACATATATATTATGTACTTATATAAACGCAGTATACGCCAATGAATTTCATTTGGTTAATTACTTTGACACGTCTAACGGTTATTGATCTCTCACACAAATCGGTAAAAAATACACTGTTTATATATTGCTGGGTACCTATACATACGTGAATGTCGTCGCCACTGCATTTTTACAGAAGACGTATAAGAGAAAAAGAAAAGCCATAAGTTAGATCAGAAGCGGAAAAAGCTCAGCGCTTTCAAACTAACGAAAGAAAGCTTCTGGCAACATACACTGTCCATATAGAGCTGTTTGAAAAGTTATATAACCGCAAAAATCAATATAGTATCATTAATTAATTTATTAGAAAAGTAATTTTCGTGAAAAACTCCTTTAGAGTATTTTTTTTTTGCTATATATAAATTTTTAAAGATAACAATTATTGTATTCTATATTTTAACAATCAGATTTTCTTTCTAAATTATTCAATAATATTATTATTTTTACTTTCAAAGTGAGTGAAAGATCAATATGAAAATTTAATTTGAAAATTAAGCCATAATAATTGTAAAGCCCTTATAACATTAAATGCTACATACGTATACATCTAAATCAAGACTGTTTGTTGCCAAATTATGAAATTTCTTTTCAACAGATTTAAATATTTGTGTTTAGTTGTAAGAGCAATTTTACAACAGTTATAGCGACGTGAATGTTATCTATAATAATATGTAGTCAACAGAAAAGCTGTTCTTTTTTATTACTTATAAGAAGGCTATCTTTTATTGTTATTTGAAAATAATCTGTTATAAATAGTTCTAAAAAAACAGAAATTCGTTACTAGTTATAAGAGAGGGATTTACTTTTTTGACGTGAAAACGTCTTATAAATTGATGAAACACCGGCTGCACGCACGAAAAAGAGTAACGTTCCGCAAGCGAGAGCGCGATATAAGCGATAGTCTCTCTCTTCTCGCGTGACGTCAGAGAGTAGTGTGCGTTCAACATTTTTTTCGGCTGTTCCAGCGAAAGCTACATCTGACAGATGGCCAGATAAATTATACGGTTTGTTAACAAATATATAATATATATACATTCTTTTAAATGTCTTTTATAATTGCTTAAAAATATGTAATTTGCTTTGGTTGATCAAATTATTAGTCGGTAAAAATATAGTTTGACAGCTACTAAAATTTAGGTTATGTATTATTAAATATGATATTCAAGCGGAATACGTTATCACGTAAAACTATCATCCGTAAACCGACTTTACAGACAACCAATTTTTTTTGTAAATCAATAAGCTAGCTTGTTATTCGGGTTTAGTCCTGATTCAATTTTCCATTTGAATGTTCTAATAATAAATTGCATTTTTATAACGGATTAATTAGTAGCATATCTTAAATAGTTGGCTATTTAGTAACAGGACTTAAATAACCAGTTATTCAATCACAGAATTGAACAGTTTACAAAAAACAACTGTCTATTTAGTAAATAACCGGTTATTTATAATAACAAAATATAATAGAATACAAATATATATAAAATGTATTTAGAGAAAAGCCGCAAAGAGCAAATCTCTCTAACACTGTTATTTTCTCGATATTATAAATCCTATAGCTCAATATTATAACGTTATTCGATCCGAATCCTACCTTACATGGCTTCTCTAGTTTGAGATGGTTTATTATTCTCTCATAACAGAGGGATTGTTATTCCCGGGCAACGCCCGGTTAAATGCGGCTATATATCTTCAATACGTAATCTACAAATTCGAGCGAAGCCAGACAGGGCTGCTAGTAAGGTTATTATAAATAAAGGTGTATTGATAAAAAAAAATTATACTGTCCTCTAGTTTGGCTGCGCGACTGGTAACTAGGGAGCACGAGGTGCCAATAAACACTGTGTATTTAATCGGTTCCTCAATCAGTGCAGTAAGCTGCCAGTAATAAATATTTGACGTTTCGTTGTGCTGTCATAGCAGCTCGGTGAAGCAGGTCGCTAAATCGTTCATTTTGGAAGACCGCTCATTTTTTATAAACACCCTGTATAAACTATGTACCGTATGCACTATATGCTATATGTGTATGTACTATGTATAGTATGTAAGTAATGTACGGATAACACATTAGTTGGCCAAGCGAATATCTGTCGGGCGGACAGTTGCACAATGATCAACAAAAAGTAAAGAATTCACAAATTGTACGCCGAACAAACATTATAATGGCAATACTACACGTACCATATTATGCATACTTCATATATCTACAAATTGATACAATACAAATTTTGACATTTGCACAAACACAATAAGTAAATATAATTTCAAAGTAAACTTTTATTGACCTGATTGACTTTTAAAAAAACTGCTCTTACATACCCGATTTTTTTTTAGATTCATGATATCAGTGTAAGAGGTATCGCAAAGAAAATGACATTTTTTTTCCAAAGTTAATTAATTACAGATGTAGGTACATACACAAGAATTTACATACATGTTAATTTTTTTTTGCGCGGTAGAGTTTTATAATGTACAACAAAAACTTTAAAAAAATGTTTTGAATAAATCATATACGTATGTTAATAATTTTGTTATAAACAATATTAAGAAAATATAATGTGCATTATGGAATAACACTGGTGAACTGGAGGATTCGGGTTTGAGTCTCGTAACAATTTATATTTTCCTTTATAGCAAACTAAAAAATTGAGTGCTTTTAGTAGTTGTTTTATTTTTCTAGTTTTAAATTTTTTCATAGACTATATTATTAACAACGTGCACTTACTACTTCGGGCAACATTTTCTCTACTCGATGCAAAAACAACAATAAGGCAAAGATCTGTACGTACAGAAGAAAATATCGGTGCTGTAACTGCTAGTGTTAGGAAGATCCAAAGTCTATTCGTCGACGTTCACAACAAGTTGGACTCTGTGCATCCACCGCATGGAAAATTTTGCGTAAAGATCTTGGTCTACACCCATACAAGATCCAACTGGTGCAAGAACTAAAGCCACTTGACCATAATTAGCGTCGTTTGTTTGATGATTGGGCCCTAGAACAGTTTGAAATCGATCCACTTTTTTCTCGAAAAGTTGTGTTTAGTGATGAAGTTCTTTTCTGGTTGAATGGCTACGTATAAAAGCAAAATTGCCGTATATGGATTATTTTCTTTGGGGTTATGTCAAGTCGTTGGTTTATGCTGGTAAACCAGAAACAATAGACGCTTTGGAAGCCAACATAACAAGTGTTAATGATGAAATAAGGCTTAAATTATTCGAAAAAGTGGTCTGATCGAATGTGGTTCCTCAAAACTAGTCGTACTGGACATAATATGTCGGAAATTATTTTAAAACTTAAATGTCATAAAATTATCTTTCAAATTAAAAAAATTGGCTTTAATCTTAATTTAATTAAATGTTTATTTCAATTTTAAGTTCTATCACTCTAAAAAAAAACACCCGATACAATATACATATTGTTAGATCTTAATTCCAAATGCGAGATTAAATTTCACTTATTTCATTTTAAGTTAAACGCAGATTAATTAAAAATGACCCATAAATACTTGCTTGACAAGAAAACACAAGAACAGTGCGACACATGCAACAAACCAATTACCGTCCATCACATAATTACAGAATGTCAAAAATACAATCAACAAAGAATAAATCATAAAATAATAAATAACTTACCTGAAGCGCTTAAAAATGATGAATCCGCTGTGAAAAATATTTTAGGTTACCTGAAAAGTACAAACTTATATAATGAAATATAATTAAATATATAGAGATAAAAATACTTACCAACATAATACTCCATGTCCATGAGAACGACTTGATTGGAATGATTCATCCATGGGGACGACTGCTCAATATCGATGCAAAAATACCGTTTTTTTTTTTTTTTTTCTTTCTTTTTTTTACTATAGTCCATAATATTTAATGTACACAGCTGATATGTATTCAATATTACTATTGTTAATTGTTATTATTTTTGTATACTATGTACTTGTTGGTGTTAGTGACAAATGTCGAAACACCTTTATACTTTTAATTAAAAAAAAAAAAAAAAAAAAAATGAGGGATCAATAAAACCTATAATAGATGAGTAAAGATTAGTGTCTTTATTAAGCGTTAGAGAATAATTGGCGAGGATCCCATCTGCAGATATAAACGAGGCAATAGAAGAGCACTCTCGGTCAGTAAGAGTACTGCATTACCGTCTCCAGATCACATGACATTATGATGATGAAGGCTATTTGACGTACTCTCTCCATCTCAGTGAACATTTTATTCCAGGATCGGACTAATCAACATTTAAGCATTTATATTCGTCGAAAGATATTTACTTGGCACGACTGTTAAGGTTATTTCCTCCTAGTATCGATTAATATTTTCAGTTTATTGCTGTTTTCAATTTTAAATAAAATGTCCAATCGATACTTATCTCAAAAGCGGATATTTTTCAGCTTGAATATATTCATTTAAAAAACTAACATAAATTGTAACTATAATTTTATATTCAATAATTTGATACTAATTAATTTTTTGAAAGAATTTTACATTAAGCGAATTAGAAATTAATTATTAATTATTTTTTAGATCCGTTCTGAAGAAGATCCAAATCCGGATCGAAACGTTAATGTATTTATTATATTTTTTGTTAATATATTGTCTGAAAAATTGGTCGATAATTTTATTTATTGAAGAGTTCTAATCAGACGTTAATCAAAGATTTGTATAATTTTCTATTACTCAAATATTGAGTTTGAAGGTAGTGAGTATGCATAAAATTTAAAATTTTAACAAAGTCGTTATCCGCGTCTGTCTGTTTGTTCACTAAGTTTTTCTTAACTACACAATGGATCTTGATGTGGTTTTCATCATTATTTAGAGACTCCATTCAGGTAGGTGCATGCATATTCATATTAAATTTAAAGATAGTAAAGAAAAATCAATAAATAAAAAAACCGTTACATTGCTTACATTGATAAATTAAAATACTACAGAATTATATACGGCTCAAAAAGGTTCACAGAAAAGTTTATTTTCTCTAAGAATGAACCACAGTAAACATTTATTTGCGAAGCTAATTTGACCGATATGGTACTAATCCTTATTTAATTAAATATTTTGTTCGAAGATATCAGAGATTTAAAAAATACTAACAAAATAATTATGGTTTACTGCTTGGCAAGGCTTTGATCCATACCCAATTTAATATTATGTTATCTTTAGTAGTAAATCTGAAAATCCGGGCGGAGCCAAACCGAACCGGTAGTCCTTCTATATTTCTGAAGTACAGGCAGTTTTTAGTTAAAACCAAGTTGAATTGCCTGACTTTTAAAATTTAATTCTCACTTAAATTTGGTATTGACTGATCAGACAAATTCAAAGTTTAAGTAGAATTTAAACTTTTATTTAAAAAGGTGCAGTGGTGCTTTTTCCAATCATAATGATGAAAATACCAGTACCAAATAATTGCAAAATATCGTGATTTATAGTAAAGCGAATTTTTCACACACTTGTTCTTTAAAAAAAAAACGGTATTTTCATTTTTATAAAAAATAAAGTTTTTTTAAACATCTAAAAGAAATTTAAAATTAGTATAAAAAATGAAAAAAGTGTGTGCGTGTCAGCTCTGATGCACAACTGGAGTTTACTCCTTAGATACGCTGTGTAATGTATTCCATCTCATTCTTTCGCACTTTAAATCCTACAGATATAATATATGTTTGTCTCTTTTGAAGCGGACGACCGTAACGTCACAATTGAAGCGGTGGAGCGTAACGTCTCACTAATTGATTTTACTACTCATAAAATTTCCATACCCAACCTTACAAAAAATCGTGTCTCAAGAAGTAAACTTCAAAATATATTTCTGGATGTTAAATATAAGAAAATTGATGTCGTAAGGCAATAAACATCTCAATACAGCTCTGTAGCTATGTCATCTTAAGACGTCTATCAAGCCCATAGTAGAATGTAACCCCCGTGGGGATCAGATTGCGGCTATAGAATACCAGGCATTGGACTACACTAGCTGTTTGATCGTAGTCGCCTTCCACTGTTCGTCAAACACTTGACTGTCGAACGAGTGACCAATAGAATTACAAAATAATGTATAGCACACATTTAGATAATGTTATTAGAATTTTGTGATTTTTATCTCTTTTATATGAGCCACAGCTGATTTGCTTATGTACAAGATTAACATAGTTTTGACGTGATAACGTCTTATAAATTGATGAATCACCAATCTTATAAATTGATAAAACACCGGCTGCATGCACGAAAAAGTGTAACGTTCCTAACGTTCCGCCTGACCCTGTGCGTGCTTTTCTCGAAAACGGCCCTAACGATTTGGATGAAATTTACTGAAAAGGGATTTTGGGGGGCAAAAAATCGTTTTAGCTAGGTCTCATCTCTCGAAAAAATCGTTTTCATACAAATTTTATCATTATAAAAATCAATTGTTTGACGTATGAAAATACTTAAATATTGTAAGTATAGGTTTTGGAATTTTATATAAACAGTAAAACAATTGTTTTCAAAATATTATGACAGCTAATCTTTGAGACTTAAAATAAATACGAAAGAAAGAAAGTTAAAAAAAACAATTATATTATATGGTGAGTAATTTTAATAAATAAAATTAACCTAAATTTGAAGCGAAATATGCAATATCATAGATTCGAATTATTATAATAATTTATTATATAAATTTAGGTTATGTATTACGGAATACGTTAATACGTAAAACTATCGTCCGTAAACCGACTTTACAGACAACCAATTTTTTTGAAGTAAAACTTTTTTCGGCATGGTAGGATAAAATTGATTCATTTATTTATAAGTTTATCATTTAAACTCAGTATGTAAAACATGTTTAGATAAATTAGGTTCGATATAGCTCTGTTCCAACCTCTCTGCGATCGGTAATATTATCACAATAGCTAAAAAACCATAGAGATATAAGTAACTAGAGTTCGCTAGTTCGTATGCTTGCCATAAATGAAAGAGTCCTCAGTTACGAAAGAGAACGCTGCAGTGGGTCCAGAAAAGCAGATATATGTTTACTCAAATCAGCCTTGTTTTGTATCATTAGTTACCATAGAGATACGGAACTTTTCTCTCTCTGAATTGCAGACACTTTCACGGCTCACTCGCGTACTCTAGTCTAATATCTCTATGTAAAAAACCGATACAAAAAATAGAATAGAATGGTTTTATTTGACAGTGGTAGACATGTGTGTGGGGGTTTCGTTTTAGCTACTGCGCTAGACTGTGACGATAATATTACCGTTCGCAGTGATGTAACAGAGCATAGAACGTCAACATTGTTGAATTTGGTCATTTTTGAGAAAATATTATAATTCGAGATTATAAAATAGCGCACGTGCTCAATTTGCTATGACCTCAAAACATTTCTGTATAAGTATTCTTTCGTAAATTTAAGTAAGTGATGTATAGATAGATGAAAATTTGAGACCATGCTCTCTTATATCGAATTCTGCCTTTCAGTATAGTTAAAGCATTACTTTTTCATGTATCATCCCTACATTAAAACTCTATAAAAACAGTGTCAAAGTCCTTATTAAATTAATATTTTTATATATTATGTACAAAATATTAGAGACATGTCCTCAGTAAAATACAGTTAAATATAAATAGATTCACAATTTCAAAACACAATAGACAAATTTTACGAATATCTCAATAAAATTTCTGATATCGCATGAGATGACGCGGGTAATGGCTAGTCTTCAATATGATATTTGCTATTCGTGGCCATGGTTACCTACAGAATATGTTCCACGTTATATAAAAATTAATCAAAGCATGCTTAACTAGTTTATTTCTGACAGATCCATAAAACAAAAGAGCGGCTGATTTTTTTTATTTTCAAAATATTTCCGAAATAGTTGGCAAAACCAAAAGTGCACATCCCGCAAGTTTTCCACTGTAGGTATGATAAAAAAAAACAAAATTGAAAAGATATTTTTAAAAAATTTAAAGAAATAAATAATTCAAAATTAAAAAAATATTTTTTTAAATTTGAAAAAAAAAATAAGAACTATGTAGGTATACATAATATAATATATAATTAATATCAAGTGGAATAAAATGGAATAGAAAAAAAAAATAAAATCCAATTATTTCGGAAGGAATCGAACCCAGGACCTTGCTGTTGTGGGTCTGATGACATACCCATTACGTTACGAAACTTGCTAAGCATTCTACTGTTATTACGGTATACAAGTGTAGCACTTGTTTTATGGACATTTACACAGTAATTATTATATTGTTTTTTCAAACTATTGACTGTCAAAAAATAATAAAATAAAACTGTTTATAAAAATTAAACTACTGAACACATTTTAGTGAATTTAAATAGGGTTCTGGTCTGATAGTAAATAAAGTGAATAAAATATAACCCAAGGCAATCTGACCAAAATTGCGATCTGTAGAGTCGTGACGTACATACGTACGTACATACGTACGTACATACGTACGTACATACGTACAGACCAACCGACGACTGCTGTTCGTGATTTTCAATTACAATTTTAGTAGTATTTATGAACTCGAATGGATTTAAAAATGGTTCTGTTTTATAGATCAGAATCTCCTCTTTTCAAAAAGCTTCAATTTGAATGGATTTCTAGCGAAATTAACTTAAATACAACTTCTTATGTGAACGAAAGTCAGCTCTGACGCGCAAAGCGATAATAAAGCACATACCGCTAGTTTAGCGGTATGTGCAATATAAAGTTTAGAAAACAAATTTTAAAGAAACTTTGTTGAAAAAATAAATAGAATAATAAGCCGTTATGAAAAGTATACCATTATTAATAAATAATTTTATTTATTGAAGAGTTCTAATCAGACGTTAATCAAAGATTTGTATACCATTATTATATGAAAACATCGTTATAGCAAATATCTCTTCTGCGCATGCGCCGATTTTCCCCAGAAACAATAGGGCTCTTCATATTTGAATACCAACCATCCTCCCAAAATTTGGTTTCAATCCGCTCATCTGTTTGACCTGTATCATGTTCACAGACTAACAGACGCACAGAGTTTTTCCAAAAATATTTTTTTTTGGATTCGGGGGACCTCAAAACGGAAAGATATTGTAAAATTTTTGAAAAATGATTTTTGACCTAAACTAGTACCATTTCCCACTTGTGGGTTGGAATGGTAAAAAATATCCCATGTAACACAAGTTGAGTGTATGTAAGAATAAACAACAATATAATATTTTAAAATAAATTCTGACGCCTGTCAGGATGTTTAACGTTTTGGACAGGTATAAAGCGTGCACAGAAAGCAGGTACACAGGTATGTATGGAGGTGACGCACGTCGCGACGCTCTGTAAACGATACACTGACGTCAGAAGCCATCTCACTGAAGTATATATATACATTTACCTGTCAAGATGGCTACAGCAGTACAGCCTATCTCCCAGACCGGGTTAAGTTTTTTTACAGTATGCTATGTAGTAGTAATGGGAAACTGCTTTTTTTATAACAGGCATCTGTTAATGTTATTCAACAATAATCGATACCTACTTCATAAAAAGTGAATTTTGAGATATTTCAGTCACTAATAGTCTAAATACATATAATGATATTTTCTTATTTTTTCTTCATAAACCCAGTGTTTTCATTGATGTTAAATATTAATACGATATTCTACTCATAACTGTTAAATAATGTTGATAAAATGTTAAATAAAGTTGATAAAAAAAAGAAAACAGGAACACATCCGTTATAAGAATACATCTCGCTGACATCAATGCATAAATTATAATTTTAAAAAAGGCGACAATAGTTACCCCTATCGACAAAATTGAAAAAAATTAATGTTTTTTTTTGAGTCCTTAATAAATAAAAATATCGGTCAAATGTTGAAATAATAATTTTTTATCAACATACACAACTGCACAGTACACAGTATTGTAAGCCATGACTACTAGTCTATTTGTTCATTTGTTTTATGCCAATCAGTTTGATGATACCAACTGATAGACAACTAATTAACAGTTGCTAATTGAACTGTCTGCATTTTAAACATTCAAAGATGTACTGTTTTCAAATAAACCTACTCTGCAATCACACGTTTCGCTTTTGTTTAATTTTTGTATATGTATTGTTACGTGCTCCCTGTTGGCACGATAATGTGTTCCATAGAATGTTCCAGACCACGACAACAACAACAATGGAAATCAGGTAAAAACCCGACTTTCATAGAAATGCCTGGAGAAGGCAATGCATGTAAAGGTAGGATCTCGGTACTTCTAGAAACTTCGACCAGGCGGGGAAAGAAGCTATAAAATGTGTTCGAAGTCGTTGGCTATAATCGAATATAATCAGTTTAAACATTCACCCTGTATAAGTAGAGTTGCGGTCAGATCAGCCAATGCGACACACATAAATACTTTTTAAAACACGGATGAACTATTTTATATCGGTCATCAATAGCGTAACCGTTTCACGCTCAGATTAACTTCGACCTGTGGCAGTACCTACCATGTCGTACTTCGTAGTGGCAATACTACCGATGGTACTGTATTTTCTGCCGTCACAGAATAGGCTTACAGAAGGATAACTTACTGTCAGTATTGTGTATCTTGCATATTTATACTGGATTCCGTTGATTTAAGAGTCAAGCGTCAATGCAATGCAAGTGAGTTCTTAAGAAAAAAATTAAGTTCAAAAACTAAAACCAGACTACTGAAAAGTATGAAACAAGAAAATATTCTCATCTGAGGATAGCCCTGGTCATTTTCTTCTTATTCTTTATTTGTTTCCAATTTGTTCACCCCTGGGACCAAAATTCAAAAATAAAAGGCTTTGTTACCTGAACCATAATAACGAATCGATTGACACCTTATTTATCAAAAGCGGATGAATAGTTTAGGCGCTACGATGGAACATCCGTAAATACAAACATGCATGCATAGACTGCTAAACTCATAACCCTTTCTTTTGGCTTCGCCGTAGTCGAGTAAAAAAATGAAGCTATATTTTTGTAGTTTCTAGTTAGGCCAGTGACGCATCTGCAAGAGTTTTCTATGATGCAATACACGTGGATAGCGACATACGCGTCACGATCACAGAACGATTGACATCCATCTGAAGTTATGCAACATTTTATAGATACTTATGTGAATTATACGGTACTAAACTGTGTGATTAGTAAGGTACTTAAAATATATTCAAATATTGTAGATTTGTCTCAGTTTGTAGAGGCGTGCGATTACACAAAAAATCAAGTACGGATCGAGTAGTCAATAGCGAGTAGAGCATAAAAAGTTTTAGAGCCAATTAACACAATTTTTTGTTGCATGTTTTTGCGATTAAGTCATATAAAAAACTGAAATATTATTTAAAACTACTCACTAAAAATACATTATCCTCTCTTTTCCTTTCAAGTCAAATAATTTACAGTTCAAATTGGTGATTACACCGTGAATCGTAAATATTTTGACATTTATAATATACATTGTTACCATTCTAACCCACAAGTGGGGAATGGTACTAGTTTAGTCAAAAATCACTTTTCAAAAATTTTACAGTATCTTTCCGTTTTGAGGTCCCCCGAATCAAAAAAAAAAAAAACTCTGTGCGTCTGTTAGTCTGTTTGTCTATTTGTCTGTTTGTCTGTTTGTCTGTGAACACGATACAGGTCAAACGACTAAGCGGATTGAAACCAAATTTTGGGAGGATGTTTGGTATGCAAATATGAAGAGCCCTATTGTTTTTGGGGAAAATCGGCGCATGCGCAGAAGAGATATATGCTATAACGGTATTTTTTATATAATAATGGTATACTTTTTATGACGGATTATTATTCTATTTATTTTTTCAAGAAAGTTTTGTTTAAATTTTTTTTTTCTAAACTTTACAGTTTCGGAAATATTTTGAAAATAAAAAAATTCAACCCCTCTTTTGTTTTATGGATCTGTCAGAAATAAAATAGCTAGGCATGCTTTGATTAATTTTTACATGACGTGAACATATTGTGTATAGCAAATATCATATTGAATACTAGCCATTACCCGCGTCACAGTACGCGATATCAAAAAAATAATTTTCTTTATTATAATCAATTAATGTCAACATTTTTTAAGTTGGAATGGTCCCGTCGCCCAATTGGCTGAAATTTTTTTCCAGGGCCTGCTCGTAGTACATAATTTATTTTGTTAGTTTACCCCTTCGCATACCTAAGCTCCTCCCACGCTGACATCCCCGGCACCGCCGATCGCTATCAGAATTATTTTGTCAAATAATGTTATAAATTAAATACTTAAAATAATAAACACATTTATTTAAATATAACACTTTATCGGTTAAAACAGCTTTGTAAATAGTTTATTATTTTTTATCAAATTAGAAAGATAAATATGGTTTTTGTGTGTTATCCTTAGAAGGTACATATATGCTGTCGGGGACTTTTTTTTAGAACTTTGCAAGAGGATCAATTCAGCCATACATTATTTTCGTGTAACTTTAACTATTCCCGCAGCAGACGCCGTGGAAGCTCTCAAGAGGTACGACTTTTTCCGACTTAGTTGACGAGTATCATCATAACTTTAGCTAATTTGCACATAATATACATATCTAATTATCTAATATTATCTAATTATCTAATAATATGTTGGTCAGGAGTAATGTACCTTTCAAACGATGAAAGAATTTTTCAAATAGGTGCAGTGGTTCCGGAGATTACCTTCCACATACACACAAACTCACAAAATTTGTTCTCTCTCTTTATAATATTATATAGAATATAGATTATAGATATAGATTAGTATAGAAGTATAGATATAGATTAGTATAGATGGGAGAATTGTGAAATCCAGAGAAGCGTGTTTATTGATATTCACATTCTTTACAACAACCACAAAAATTGATACGTAAATGTAATCAGAAAAATGTTTTAGTTATTAATTTATTGTTTAATAATCAGACATTGAAATTATAATTAATGATGACTAATATTAACTGGTAATAAAATTAATACAGCAAAACAAATTGCAAGCTAAAAGGATTGAGTTATCCGTTTGTTTTATTAGTTTTAGTTGCGAAAATTGTGTAGGATTTAAAGAGTTTTTATTGGTCTGTAAAAATCGGATAATATTTATTAGACTGCAGTGAAAAATACTAGTATTTTGTGAATTGGATTAATCGTATAACAAAGGATTCACCAAATCTCATTGTGTGAGTTTTATTTCATCATTAGCCTAAATATCGATTCTTTGCGCGGATTCATTCTCTAAACTTCGATTCTTAATTTAAATTCTGATATATCAAGTAGGACAATTTTCAAATTGGATCTACTTTAACAGATACAGAAAATGTTAAACTTAATCCAGTATATAATTCAACTGAATGTTTGGTTACTTAATTTATGGAAGGCCCCAGAGTTATTTCATTATTTTAAATAATACCTTAAGGAAACTCGACATATTTTTAATTTAACAAAACAGTCATCACATTGCAATGACGCATTTTTAGGTTGGGTCTAATATTTGTCATTCAACGATTATGACCTATAACTCATAAATACATCATGCGTACACTATGGAACCGTATCATGTATGTGCCAAACACGCGTTTGGCCGGTGTTAAATAATTAATATCAATTTTATCGTAGGACAAAAATTATTTTAAATCTGTGCCATTTACAATACCAGCATATTTGTAATAGAAGAGAAAGTCTAAGGAGTAAGCATCAAAAAATTTAGATAGCGTGTTTAATTTCCGGGGTAAAAAGAAGGGTTAGATAAAAAAAATATTACAAAAATCTTGTATATATTTAAACTTAAATTTAAAAGAAAATGACGCAGTTCCTTTATAATTAAAAGCTCTTATCGGGGTTTTTTAAAAGAAAACATGTTATATATTTTACGCAACTATAAATAAAAATGTGAGAGAAAACCAAAGCGATTTCCTCCAAAAATAATAAAGGAAAAAATAATTAAAAAAACACGTATAATGCAAATGTTTCTCTCGCTCTCAAAAGTACCGTGAGGAATAAAATTAGTAACGATAAAGTACGTCTTCTATATAAAGTCTCACACACACACTTTTTTTTGTTTCTAACAGTATTGTAAAATGCATGGCGTAGATTATAGTGATAGCTCATTATCACACAAAATTAAAACCATAAGATCACAAGGTTTTTTTGTAGAATATTTGTAATATTATTGGCTATCAAATTCAACTGGGATTGGCAGCTGCGCAGCAATTAAAGAATTAATCTGTTTTTTTTTATTATATTTAAAGTTCAAATTAATGTTTATTTCAAATGTTTCTAATGAGGCAGTCTCTTGATAGTAATTTAGGATCTGAACTATCGCAATACTGTACATGTGAGTATGAAGATATTAGATATATAATTTTAATGTTACTGACATATTAAAACATAGATCATAGTATAATATATTAGATATCGTGTCCATCGATAATAATTAATAAGAAAAATTCGCAGGTATGTGGACAAAAGTTATATTTATAAATTATAATTGTACGACGTTTCGTCTATAAATTTAGACTTTTTCAAGTACAAATTGAAAATTATTTAAAACAATAATTATGAAAATAAACATTAATACTAACCATAGCAATTAACAAAAGTAAAGGTAAGATAAAAACATGGCAACAAGTTTATCTATAAATTTTTAAACAATAAAAATTAAATTAAAAATTCGAAAGTTAGTTCAATAATATAGTTGTACTGACTACTTAAATTTTGAGTGTCTGTTCTATAATTAATAAAATATTGTTTTTTCTAATAAAACACATTTCACTGATATTACGTTTCTTCCAATTTGACTCTTTATCTAATATTTGAACTTTGTTAAATAGAAATTTATGTCCAGTGTCGACATGATGAGATAAAAACGCGGTCACATTATCACTTAATAAATTTATGTTTCTACAGTCCATTCTGTGTTGGTAAATTCTAGAATTTACCAACACAGCCGTGAAAATGTCTTCAAACAGAGAACAGTTCCTTATCTCTATGGTAACTGATGATACAAAGCAATACTGATTTGAGTAAACAAATATCTGGTTTTATGGGTTTTCTGCAGCGTTCCCTCTCTCAACTAAGGACATTTTCACTTATGGCAAGCATACGAACCAGCGTACTCTATGACTTATATCTCAATGGATTAAACTGTTAAAAAGAAATACGTCAGTATCGTTTAGTTTTAGCTAGTGTTAATGATAAACACTATTGTTTTTTCTTTAAATTTTTAAAATTCGTGAATGAAACAAAATTACCGTTGCCTGTTTCATGTTTAAAATAAAATAACGAACGCCTGGTCATGTTGCAATTAATTACAAACATGTGTGCAAATGTAAAACTGTGGGAAGTCCCTAATGAAAAGAGAGAGCAAATGCAGTGCTGAAAGATATGTTTGAGACAGAGAGAGAAAAGAAGCATACACATACAATACACATAAAAATGTTCAAGTATTCTGTAAACGGGTCTGATATCTGTTAATTATCTAAAGAAAACGAGGTGTACGTCGTAGTTACGAATGAATAGCGCGTGGAATAAAAAAACGACAACGTCGTAAGATAACGATTTTAAATGAGAAAAAATACAAGGGTTGAAATCGTCTACTTTACAACCAAACGAAGGGGTTAAAATAGTCTACTTAATGAGAAAAATAAGATTTATCTTGAATGGAAATGAACGGGCGTTCACGAGTTTCAGTTTTTATTTCCTGGCAACAAAATCCTTACCCCGTGCTACGCGCTAATAACTGCAATGACTTGTTTTTGTGTAATATTTATGTAAAATGTACATTAAAAACGTGATTACTATCCTTCTATAGCTAATTAAAAATTATTTTTTTGCACGACCCTCTATAAAATAGCTGCTTTTCATGCTTGTATAGCGGTAGTAAAATGACCTATGAAGCACTAGTGCAAAATGTAAAACAAAAGAAGCGCAAAACGTAGTCATACTACCATTTCCATGATGAAGGCCGCTGCACACGAGGCTAGAAACACTGCTGGGACTTCTGCTGGCCGGCAGGCTGGAAATGACGTCACTGCGGACTCGCCTGCTAGCTCACAAGATGAATTTTAAAATTAGAACAGGGGCTATTTTTCTTGCTTGCTCCTCTGCTTGCTCTGAGTAAGAACCAATCAGGAAACAGTATCTTGTCACGCGGACGACATGAACAAACGCCCACAAATAAACACGGGGCCATATGCGTTCTGTTCAGAGACAATAAACTTCCACTTTTGTAACCGTTCTATCATTGCGCGCGTACCTAACCTACCTACAAAACAAACTTGAAAAGACGTATCGTGTGAAGCGAGCACATAAAAGCAATCAAGAAAACTAGTTGTCAAATCTAGCAAGGATTATAGCGACAAATCCAGTCTCGTGTGCAGCGGAAAATCCAATGCAATCAATAAATGAAAGTAAACTTGCTTAAAATGACTCGATTTAAATTGAGACTATACGAAACAATAAGCGCTTTTAAAAAACACAAAAATGCGAGAATTCTTAAACATAGGATTCTATGCCGATATATGTAGAATAACTAATTATTGTTTGTGCTAAATCGAGCTATCGTACGAGTATATAAAAAAAATAATAAAAGATGTCATAACTTCTTTTATAATTTTTTACATTATTTTATCCGTAAATACCACACACAATAGTATAGTCAATTTCAAGTTTCATAATATAAAGAACATATTAAATAAGCTTGTTCGTTTGGTAATGAATTTTTTGGTCACAAAACTAAGCGCTTTGTTTTTCACCTTTCCGGAAAAAAATTCCAATTTTTTGCAAAAAAATCATAGTTTGGTGGGGAAAAAATTTAAGCATCGGTGTTGATTTCTGCTGATGAATCAGTTTTTAAAATTGATATTACCTATTATGCAAATAACTTTTTATTCCACAACTGCTCAAATGAAAAAAAATAATAGGTACTATTGTCTACCATGCAATACGATCATTAATTACCTGTGTGGCGTAATCCTTTTTTTGCCATCTATATGTTTGTAGTCAATATAAATATAGTTCGTTTTGGAACTAACAGAAACAGTTCTGAATGGGTACGGGCGGCACAAAAAGTGGCGTTAAAGCAATCTTAATGAAACGGAGAACATCAAAGCGTTATAAAAGTCATTCATTACATTGTACAGATCACAGTGTTATATTGTATGTATATATAGATATAAGTTATTTCGAAACGGGAAAACTTTAATTATATTGATAACAATCTTCATTAAAAAGAAATGTACGTTTTAATTTGAAAAATCTAAAAATATTTATCGTATATGCAGATGTGGTTTAAATGTTACCAGTGAAATGTCATTTTAATTTTTTACAATAAAGTACATATTATTTATGCATATTTATTCTCGCATTTGTATCAGATTATTTGCGGATCACTTTTTTACTGAAGTTATTAGGAAAACCCATGTTGTCAGACGGTAAGTAATATTACAGGTACTATGTCAGCAATAATTTCCAACAAAAAAAATCATAAAAAAGTCATAAAAAAATATTACAGTAAAAATGCATCAATACTACCTTACCTAATTATCAAAATCATAAAATATATCTAAATATTCCATAAAACTTTTTAATAAACCACTGTCTAGCATAAGAAATGTCAAATCGATGGTCTGATTTACAAAACTTATGAAACATTCTGCTTGAAAATGCGTTCTATAGCATTTCCGAATATCAAAAGCATAACTTCTAAAAAATTTCCCTATGATTATTAGTTACATTGTATCAATTTCCACTTGACAAAAGGCATGATAGTATAAAAGATTCAAAGAATAAATAGTTTTAGGAAAATATATATTTATTTAAAGGATTCTAAAAAATAACCCAGTGCTTATACGAACATTGAGATTAATAAGATTTTTAATAAAATAAAAGTATAAAATACTGCAATCGGCCATGTTGACTGAAACACCGAATGACGTCACGCCTTCGTAAATCAAAGAGAATATAAACACTTGAAGTAAAAAATCACCGTGGCGCTTAATTTTTTGCGATCATTCACTTCTGCATCATTTAATTACTAGATTTGTTATTTATTCGTTTTTTGTTATATTTTATAACACTTATGTCATAGGTTATTTTTGAGGTTAGTTAACTTGCAACTAAAAACAGTCATACTATTTTTACTACTAAGTACCTAATTTGAGAAAATACTGAATATAAATCATATCATTAAGTAAATTTACATACTTTCTACGAACCAACCCTGCACGACAGCTCTACACCCATAAATACAACATCTAATGTCAGCTGTCACTGAGGCGTGACGTCACAAGTATTTTTGCGTTTTGCGTTAGAATTTAATTTATTGCTGAAATAATGTTTTTTTCGGAAATAGTAGACATTGTAGAACTGGACTTCAAAATCTGTCATCATGCCTTTTTTGTAAAATTGTATATTTTGACGTATATTTTTACCACTCGGTAAAATATATTTGAATAACTAATCCAAATTTGACTAATAATTTTGTTCAGAAAATGATTTATTAATTATAATTGAGATAAATACGGTCTGAAAATAAATGAGAAATAATATCTTATCCCAAATACTTTAAGTTTGATCTTTTAAGAAGTTGTAGAAAGTCATTCATAGCTGAAAGCAAATTATATTCAGTGTGAAGTGAGTAACGGGCAAAGCTATTCAAATGTTTTAGAAGACATTAAGTAGTCTCTAACTAGCGATTACACACGTTAAACATTAACCATTCAAATCCCCCGTGGATAATATTACTTACCCTGCACTGGAATATTATTGTATATATATGCTTAATATACAAATGCAATGATATTCTCTTAATGTACTTATAATACTTTAAAAAAAATGTTCGGTCAATGAAGGTCCATAAATGTTCACTAATTAAAATGTAGGTATTGTGTTTATGAAAAATTCATTGAGAGAAATAAAACTCCTTTGCAAGAAAAACCATTGGCTGAGAATGGTTGAGCATTTTCATTAATACAGCGTAAAACCTTCTACGTTTAAATTAATAAATTGATTAAAAAAAAAGTGTTCGCCGTTCGCAAGTGATACTTGATATTGTGACATGATACGTAGTAAGCATTTGGTGGTGGTAAAAGAAATTTAATGTTCATTTTTTAACTTTTTTAGTATTCCATGATCAATTCATTATTTATTTGACACCTGATTGCTAGATCATTAATCTGCTTAGAGACGGTAATTCTTTCACCTACCATCTTGTTAAATAGCAAGATGGTTTCTTATACAAACCGATGACCGATTTACCCTTCCCACTTCTACAGTCATAAAGTAGTACATTATTCTAACTGTCTATTATTCCTGCGGTCACGTGCAGTTATTATTAAAAAAACGCATTGTTATTATAAATGATTAATATATAAAATGTATAAATATAGTGGACTTTACCAGTAACCAAATTCAAGTAAATTAGTTTTCTAATATATTATGACAATTTTTTGGACTCATTAAACAATTATTTTTTAAATTACGTTAGAAAATAAAAAAGTTAATATTTAAAGTCACCTAAACAGTATTATATCTAGATTGTAAATAAATGGAAAAAATGATATATCTAACACTGGCACTATGAATGTCACTTTTATGCTATGTGTGTATTTTTATATAATATTTCATCCCTAATCAACTAATCTTAAAGATATAGTTAGTTTATGGAAATATTAATGGATTAAAATAAAATAGTTTAACGTATAGTAAAACTACAGAAAGTTTTATGGAGCAAGGAGTTCTTTGTTGGAAAACGTTATATGAATATACAGGAGGTTCCATTTAGATTTTTTTTTCAACACAGTTCAGTTCGCAATTAACATAACAAATATTGCTTTAAAAATGATTTCGATTGCTGCACCGATAGCTGAAAATATTTTATTAAATTAGAAACATTTTTTTGACGTGATAACGTCTTATAAATTGATGAAACACCGTCAGCACACACGAAAAAGAGTAAGCGAGAGCGCGATATAAGCGATAGCGATGCACGATCGGTCCAAGCGTCGGCTTGTGCGCATTTCTCCCTCTTCTCGCGTGACGTCAGAGAGTAGTGTGCGTTCAACATTTTTTTCGGCTGTTCCAGCGAAAGCTACATCTGACAGATTTCCTTTGTTTTATAAACCGTGGAAATTAAGACTTAAAATCAAGATATCTAATAAAAATGTCATAAATTATCGAATTTTTTAAAGCAATTTTTCAGATAATACATCGTTATTTGTCAATTGATAGTTTGTACACAAATGCAGCTACATTTTGTATCAAAAACAAATCTTGGGAGATATCTGCATTTCATTTATCAGCAGATAAATTATACGGTTTGTCTTTTATAATTGCTTAAAAATATGTATTTTGCTTTGGTTGATCAAATTATTAGTCGGTAAAAATATAGTTTGACAGCTACTAAAATTTAGGTTATGTATTATTAAATATGATATTCGAGCGGAATACGTTATCACGTAAAACTATCGTCCGTAAACCGACTTTACAGACAATCAATTTTTTTTAAATATAATTAAATAATAAATATTACTTTCTTTTTGTGACGGCATCACTCGGAAACAAGAGTTGTAAGTACCGATTTTAACGAAACTTGGCACATTATTAGTCAGTTTTCAAATCTTTGATTAACGTCTGATTAGAACTCTTCAATAAATAAAATTATCGACCAATTTTTCAGACAATATATTAACAAAAAATATAATTAAAACATTAACGTTTCGATCCGGATTTGGATCTTCTTCAGAACGGATCTAAAAAATATAAAAAATAATTAATTTCTAATTCGCTTTATGTAAAATTTTTTCAAAATAATAAATTAGTATCAAAATATTGAAAAAATAATAATATTATTAGTTTTTCAATATTTTGATACTAATTAATTATTTTGAAAGAATTTTACATAAAGCGAATTAGAAATTAATTATTAATTATTTTTTATATTTTTTAGATCCGTTCTGAAGAAGATCCAAATCCGGATCGAAACGTTAATGTATTAATTATATTTTTTGTTAATATATTATCTGAAAAATTGGTCGATAGTTTTATTTATTATTAGTCGGTCTTCAGATTTAAGCAGAGGATACTTTTTAAACGTACCTATGTACTCGGATTGATAAAGTTCCTACCAAAATTTTAACAGAATGTTTGTAGTTTGCTCAACTACATAATAAATAGTTGAGATTTACGACTTTTACAGGTTCAATAAGACAGCTGTGTTGAACTTCAATGAAAAGTTATTAGTATCAGAACATCTCATTAAAAGTCAACAAATTTATATGATGTAACACCCTATATATATATGTGTAGATATAATGTGTATGTAGTGCATGCCATTAGTGGAACATTGAAAGATAGGGTTTGCACGTGAGAGCAAGTTGTGTGTAAGTGTGGACGCAGCCAACGGTGACTAACAACTGCACGGCGGCGACCCAACACTACCTCCACCATCACGGTTAGATCGCGACGGCGATGGTGGAGGTGATGTGCAGGCCTCATACAAACCGACCGACCCTGTAGTCGTCGCGACGCTCCTTCACCGCCGCTCTCTGGAGCACGGAAGACAAGTGGCTCTCTCTGCCCGATGACGCCAGTCACCGATGCGCGCCGCTTTACGCGCTCACTACGTTTATATTGGACACTTTAAGGCTGTTTTAATTTCGTGTTTTTGTTAAGTTGTAAATAAATCCGGCAACAACCACGAAAGATAAAAGGTATATTTTATGCATTTTAGTGTTTTTGATTTTTTTATTCGCCTACCAAAAGAGGGGCGGTATATGAGAAGGTTGAGTGTATATTTGCGCGCACTGGGTCCTAAAATACTGCACTAATTTCGACGGAACTTCAACTGATAATTAGATCATTTATAGAGGAGAGAATATGAAAAATTGAAAATCAAAGTGACGAATGTTACGCAATATTGCAGCGTCAAATTACATAATGAAATAATGGGTTTTATAATAGGTTTGAAATCGAACTAAAAATTGAATTTATAACAAAAAAAAAACATGAAATCAAAAGGAGAAAAATTGTCCAAGCAGAAAAATCACGTATTTTACTTATAGTTTTTTATAATTTTCGAGAATGTTATTCATAAACTTCATTTATGGTGAGCGGTGGATGCAGGACAACACTTTTAATGCAATCGGATGTAATTACATTTCACGCTTACTTAAAATGAGAAGTTTGGAGACTCTTATCCGCACTCTTCTAATGTATCGTGTAAACAAAGTAAAACAAATTCTAGTACTAGGAAGAGACTGAGCTCGGCGAGGGCTGAGGGACGTTAGCCAACAAAGTGAACTTCTTCGTTGGCTCAAACAGAACAGCTAACTGCATTACGAGTCTCACGCGGCGAATAATTTTTATATCTTGCTGACAATGCAATCTCAGAGTTAATTTAAAAAATCATGTGCTGTTAGGATGGTTGGCTGCACGCTCTATATGTAGCTCTTCCGTGCTCCGTGCTCCGTGCTCCGTGCTCCAGTCCCGTTCACTGCTTAGGTAATCCCAGTTGACTCTCTGATCACTTACCGCCGAATTGTTTTTAAGTACTTTTTAAGCCACTGTAATCTATAGTTATGTACGGGGATACACAAACACTCAGATAATTTAATGCAAATTTCAAGAGAAAAGTTTCCTAACAGTTAAATTAATTGCTTAATTACTGAGATCGATTTAATCCGTTTTTACCATTGCTGCTGCTTATATACTTTCTTTTTTCTTAAAGATAATATTTACAATTGTATCTTAAATTAAATATTTTCTATAATTCTGTTAAAGTTTTTATTTTATTTTTAGACAACATCCGTTTTTGTATACAGACTGTTACCATTCCAACCTACAGTAGGGAATGGTACTAGTTTAGATAAAAATTTAACAATATCTTTTCGTTTTGAGGTTCCCCGAATCCAAAAAACATCTTTTTGGAAAAAATCTATTCGTCTGTTTGTTTGTCTGTGAGCATGATACAAGTCAAACGGATGAGCGGATTGAAACCAAGCTTTGGGAGGATGTTTGGTATGCATATATGAAAAGCCCTTTTGTTTTTGAAGAAAATCGACGCATGCGCAGAAGATTATCGTGCATTCTATTAGATAATAAATAACTAATACTAATTAATTTTTATATTTTTTAGATTTTTCTGAAGAAAATCCAAATCCGGATCGAAACGTCCTTTTTTATTTTATATTTTTATTATGTTTATTCAATTCGTTGTTTTTAAAGAGAAAGGTCCAGTTTTCAAAAAAACACTCGGTATATATTTATAGTATATTTTGCACTGATATCTCCTGTAAAATAGCTGATATTCTATTAATCTAATTTTCAAAATTTTTGACAGTTTAGTTTTCAGCAAGATTACTTCAGATTGTAGGTTGCGTTCAATTACCATGCAGCATACGCGTAGATACCGTTGAGTTTTTAAACCTGAAACTTTCAAATATCTCGAGTAATAAGAACTCCGTGAAAAATGCTTATATTCAAAATATAATTATTCCGCGGGGAAAATACATTAATGCTAAAATCACCTCCTCTCCTTCTTCCCAAAAGTGAAGGGGTAACTTTGAAATTTTAAAAAGGAACCTCTATTTTTGAAGTGAAAACTTCTTTAGCGGCGTTGTACACTTTTTTTGTAATGGGTAAAAAATGTTAAACTCGCGTCAGGAAAAGTAAGAACTGGGTGAGACTCTCTAAGTGATAGTAATTGCCAGATACTTTTTATACAACGTTAGACATCTAGCGTTGAAATATCGTACATAAAAATGCAATCTATGATACAAACCATTTTATTTTTTATACAACGTTAGACATCTAGCGTTGAAAATATATCGTACATAAAAATACAATCTATGATACAAACCATTTTATTTACAAGTGTTGCCAATAAATAAACAATGCTTCTAAATGCAAAAAATTAAGATGTTAATATTCAAGTTTTCACTTCTGCCGGCACTCCCGAAGTGCAACCCGTCTTTTTTTGTTACTTGTTCCTTGGTCGCGTTCATTTCCAGATTTTCTCTTGTTAATTATCACGTTGACGGGAATTTTTTTTAACCGGTAAAAAGAAATTATACTCAAAGTTGTATGTCAATTATTCGTACATATCCGATGTCATCAACTATTTTTGACGGAGGTGTATACGTTTTAAAAACTTGCCAGACTTTTACTCCTAAGCAGTCAGGAAGACAATAACTCGGAAAGTACGTTCTTTAGTTTAAATATTAAAGAAAACAACAAGAAGTTAAAAGAATAAAGGTCCGTTGCAGTTTTGATTAATCGCAGTTAATAATCTATGTATGTGCAAGGCCCTAGTTTTAACGTAATATAGATTAACTCTAATGTTGGTAGTACTTATTTCAGATGTATATTGTGCAATGTACACTCACCACACGTAAACTGCATGACGCAATGAGCAGTGACGCGCGGTGGGGCGGCGGAAAGGGGGGGGGGGCGATTACAGAGCTGTCAAGAACAGAAAAATTCATTTTTTATACCTACTCCCTTATTCTTTCTTTAATTCCCTTTTTTATCAGCTGCGCGGCATTCATTTGATCGCGACGTGCGGAATCTATGCAGGCCATGGCCGCCACCCCGGCCAAAGTCGATTTGATTTCTTTTCGCGTTTCCATATACAAGAAGAGTATAAATGACTGCATGTTATAGAATTTTGTAAGCAGTTGCTTAGTGACAAAAATGTCTTGACAAAGTTAAAGAGTTAGTTTTCAATTATAAAAATAATAGTTTATAGATCGTCAAAGAAATTCATCAAATATTTGGCTATGTTCATGTTACATCTACATTTAGTTAAAATTAAAACTACGTTAAAACTGAGGAAGTAGGTATTCAGTATAATAAGAAATATCATCAATAAAAATCGTTTAATTTATTTTTAAAATCACTGATAGAAATATTTCATTTACAAATAAAAGAATATTTTCTTCATACCTCGATCGAAAGTGCATACTTTCGGCATCAATTGTAAGGCATAAAGTCTAGCATTAGCGTTGGTGGGATTACAAGCACCAGTGCGGGGAGTTTGTACGTTCAAACGGTAGTAAAGCAAAAACAACTGTTGTTTAGATGTCGTTTCCATAGCGAAGGCTGTCATTCGTGTTTTTACATATAACCTCGAAACTTCTTACTCGGAGATTATCTGTGTCTTTATGTAATTAATGACTAATTAATTAATTAATGTATAATAAGCGTGCTTACGACCGTGCAGGGCAAGAATAATACAATTTTGGCCTTTGTGGTGTAATATACTATTTTATTAAATAACAACAATTTGATCAAAATCATGAACAAAATCCTATTTAGATTGTAGTTTGACAAAAAGTTACTTTCTGTCAATTAAAAAGTGTAATTAATGTTTTCTATTTGGTTTTTACGATCACATAGTATTTGAGCCAAGTAAGTACTGCCCATATTTTAATAACTTTGCTGTAATGGTTACATCATCACAACGTGCTTTAATTTGTCAAACTTGTAAAATCAATAGAGTTACTGTAAAATGTTTATGTTTATTCAAAACGTATTTTAGAAACAAACAGATTTACAGCCTTTTTACTTTATTCTGATTTAATTTGCTTTTCATTTAGGTTGATGAAAACATCAAAAATTTATTTTTTTTATTCCTACCACCATCTAATATCATAATTAAATAGTCAAATACGACATGGCTGCATTACTGGTTTGAATCGACTCGGATGCATCGTAAATGAAAAAAGATAAGTTACATTTTTAGAAAACAAACAACATAATATTATTGTAATGGGTTGAGATATCCTTCGGTTAGATTTGTCATTTGTGTATTGTAAACATTTTAATTATAGCTTGTAATTTGGGTAAAATTGAATAGATTCAACATAATTTGGCATACTATGAAAGAGAAGTTTTTTTTTTTTTTTTTTTTAAAGGTATATCCAATTGTATATATCCACATATATTATAGAGCATATGCACATATACAAGAGAATATCACATGGGGGGGGGGGGGGGCACTACCTCTTAGTATCTGGCCAGTATAATTAAAATTTCAAAGCTGAGTCTAAACGACAAACACAAAATATCCATGAGCAGAGGTGGGATTCGAACCCACGACAGTGCGATCCAAAGGCCAGCACGCTGACTATTACACCACGCTGTCCTCGAAAGAGAAGTTATGTACAGAAAATTCAAGTAAATTCGATAATGTGTTGACGTAACATTTAACATATTATCAGTGGAATATAAGCACCTACCAAGTGAAGTATGTATTGTACAAAGCCATCCATTCACATAGTCTATATAAATATTTTTCTTTTCGCTAATGCTTAAAGAGACGTCTGTATATATAGAGTTTTTTCTTCTCTTTTTTCGTCCACCAGAATATTTTAAAGGCAAAAAGATTATTGTCAATTCAATAAAAACATTAACTTAGATACAAGTATAGGTACCTACTTTTTTTAAATAACTATTGGCCAAATGGTTCAAAGTTATTAACTACGAATAATTTCAGTGATTTTTTAAGTTATTTTGATGTAATTGACTGTTGTCGTTATACAAAATAGCCGAAAAATCAGTACTTAGAAACTGCAAATGTTCTGAAGACATATGATCGAATAAAATTAATCTTCAGAATATCGTAATATACAGGGTGTCCCATTAAGAATGGGACATAGAACAACCGCAGATTCTCCAATTCAAAATAAAACGATTAAGCGAAATATGCTTAGATAAAATGTTACTCGCTCTACCAGTGGCGTACGGCAGGAGTAAGTAATGCTTGTACCCCTTCTAAATGTTACGCCGCTGTCTAAATTTTAATTTTGACTATAATTTTAATTTTTTTGATATTTTCTAAGTCAATCATGTACACTTGTTAGTTTGTTGTAAAGTCATTGGTTTTCGAGATATTCGCAGTTAAAGATAGATAGACATGTACTTTTTATTTGTATTATTATTAATAATTTTCATTTTTACAATTTTGTCTTAAAAAAACTGCGAATATCTCGAAAACCAATGACTTTACAACAAACCAACAAGTGTACATTATTGACTTAGAAAATATCAAAAAAATTAAAATTATAGTCAAAATTAAAATTTAGACAGCGGCGTAACATTTAGAAGGGGTACAAGCATTACTTACTCCTGCCGTACGCCACTGGTAGAGCGTACTGAACTAATTTTTTTATTGTTAGGTGCATTTTATGATATTTAACAAGCGTGCCGATTTGAGTAAAATTATACGGTGTATTAAAAAAATTATGGACATTAATAATTTTTTAGTTTTCAACTTCAACTCCCCGTATTTCGGAAACGAGTAACATTCTATCTAAGCATATTTCGCTTAATCGTTTTATTTTGAATTGGAGAATCTGCGGTTGTTCTATGTCCCATTCTTAATGGGACACCCTGTATAGTCAATAATAATTGACTACTCCCGGAATATTTGACGATAAAAATTCTTTCTCGTCTATTAGCTATTTCAATTATCCCTACTGGACTGTTTTAATCGATAAGTTTGTTGTAAAAACTTCCAGCTTCAAAAATAATTTTTTGCACGACCTCCTGTTATTTTATGTCGGTTGGCGTTTGTACATTTATCCTTTTCACACTAATAAAGTAAAACCTAAGTAATGCCATTTTACTAATCCAATATTCATATCTTTGACAATTACCATTTAAATTCATATTTGCAACAGAGACCAGAGTAGACGCTGCACAGAACATACAAATACCATTATGGCCGAATTATGGAGCTACGTGCGAAAAATGTAGTTATCTTGTAAGCAATGCGATTATGACTCGTGTGACTGTTTAACACGCTGACGTGTAACATAACGTCACAGCTCGTCTGAATATTACCAATTACTATACTAGGTATACGATTTACTGTAATATTTTAAAATATTTAAATGATAAGTATAAGAAATATAAATGTGGTGGAAGAGAAGGTGTCGATGGTGGGAAGTTGACTTCAGGTCGAAGAGCTGGGCTACTCAATGCTAACAGGCAAGTCAGTCTCTAATTATTATAATGACGCATTAGCAGTGGTGAAGGAATGCGTGCCCAGATATCTTCTGAAATAGTTACTTGCTTCATATTTATTTATTTCTTTAAAACAATAAACACAACGGAACAGAAAGTTTTAAACAGTGTACAAAAATAACAAAAGCAAAATAATAATCCCTATTGAAAGACGACAATCACAGTAGGTAAATGATTCATTAATTGTTTTAAGAGTATTCGTCCCTGCAAACACCCCCTGCACCCTTCATCTCAAATCTTTTCCCCTCGCCTAAAAACGGTTCGCGCTCTCTCGACGCTATTTTTAAAGCCAGAGGGTTCTGGTAAACGCCAAATGAAAGACAAAGAATCGGACTACAAATCCTTCAGGCGAATTTTTTGAAAAACAGTTTCGCCTACGTGTGAAATATTACGTAACTTATTATTTTTTTCAAAAGGTTGTAAGTTTTTTCAGGAATTTTTTTTCAAAAAATTCGCCTGAAGGATCTGTAGACTGATTCTTTGTCTTTCATTTGGCGTTTACCAGAACCCTCTAGCTTTAAAAATAGCGTCGGGAGAGCGCGAACCGTTTTCAGGCGAGGGGAAAAGATTTGAGATGAAGGGTGCAGGGGGTGTTTGCAGGGACGAATACTCTTAATGTAGCACAAAAAATGTCAGTAATTAATTCACTGGCAGAACTGCACATATTAAATAGAGAGGAGTTAGCCATATCAGATAATTAGACTGTACTTTAGTGCCGAAAGAGTTGAAATTAAAATGTTGAAAATAAAATGTTAAAAAATAGAAGTTATAGTTTAAAAAATCTAAAAAACACACTACTACAAAATAAAAAATAAACGTTCACTTCTATTACTTTAAAAATATGGGACATTCGATGATTTAAATGAAATATAGATATAGTGAGTGCCCTACGCTTTTAAACGTTATTGAAGAGAAAAAATATTTTCTACTTTTTAGTGTGTTGATCAAACATTTTTGTTATTGTTCTACAGACAGAAAGTTTGATAACAACATTAGACAGTTCTTGCATGTATCCATGATCATTGACATAACATATTTTTTGACAATTCTTTTGGCAATACAGAGATAGTTTTTGTTACGAATTACTCTTTTAATTTCATTAAACATTTCTTTTAGTAAATATTCTCACAGGAAATAAGTAGTAAATGAAAAATGTGTCTAAAATGGCAGCATGAGCGTCCGCAAAATGTTCCATTTCCAAACAATATTATGTCTACACAATTTAATACTAATTAACCAAGAAAATTAAATTTGGTAGATATCTAATAAGATAAGATACAATAATTTTATTACTTATATAAATACGTAAAAGAAATTAACAAAAAAAAATGTTGGACAGCGTTCCGTTAATCGACTGCATGTAGTAAAAAAACATAAAACATTAAATATCACAAACTGTTAATATGGAAAAAAATACAAAATTAAAAACCCAAACATTCTAATTTCCACCATACCAACTAATAAACAAATCAATGTCATAAAAATTGGAAGTGCTGAATTTACGGGAAGGCAACATGAGCTGAATTAAATTCTAACTTCTGCCAACAGAGAAAATCTATATGATATGGCTTTTATAAGTTAGCAGTTGTTAGTTTGGTGACAAAAATAACAACTCAAAACAAAAGTAATTTGAGTCGATTTAGCTCCAAGTATCCCAAACACTGTAGATGATCGTTAAATATTCATAGTTTTAAATTATCCACAGATTTTGATTGTTTTCCTGTTGAAATTTCCAATACTATTTAAAAAATCGTCAGTTAAATAATGTTTATGTAAGATTTAATATCATTACAAGAACTTAGGAAAGCCTTAGAAAATCAGCGCTGAATTTAGACCTGATTAAATAACCACAAACGTGTTCGTAATGAAGACGGGTCTCAGCCATTTTGACTGCCCAGAACCCTTCACAATCCTAAAGACACTTAAATTGGTCTACTGATTTCTGAGATGAGCGTCTCAGAAGCTCTTTAGATATAATAGTCACAAGTATAAAACCTTCCTGCTGGGTTGCAGAAAACATTGTCAAAAACTTTGATTTGACAATGGCCTTATAGATTGTGATCATACAATTACAGTTTTTATACATGCAGAAGTCGTCTTGTGAAACTTCCCGTCATGTAGAACATTACTCATACAAAAGCAAGTATTTGGTCTACATAGAAAACGATAGAAATGCGTAGAAAAATGTTGTTTCAAAGTGGAAATTGGCCAAATAAATACAGGTATGTTAAAATGTCTAATCAATCGATTAATTATTTTTCGAGCAGAATTGAATTGAAGTCCTACAAAGTTTTTGTAATGGAGATTATGTGTAAGATTTTTCGACAATGCATTCTGCAACGCATTATCAGTACACAAACGGAATTGTCAGTTGATCAAATATTTTCAACTTCCTGTATCATAATATTATTGTAAACATTATTTTGTGATATGGTTCAGTTCCACCATGTTATTCCATCAGTGAGACCATGTATGGCCTACATATATGATACATTCCTAATGAACGTTCGCGGCGAGGGCAACGCAGACGGCAGGAGAGTGCAGGGATATTTAAAAGGGTTTGGTTTGGTAGGTTGGCAGCAACAATGTTGTCAGGTTCGGCATGTACAACACACTCTATTGGGGGCGCGCGCACACGGAACCTCTACGTCTGTCAATGTGTGTGGGTTGTATATGCATGTGTGTAAATATATATATGTAATATCGCTCACACCCGCCCCCCAGGCTCTGTACAGCATGGCGGCGGCATTCTATGTTCTCTATAGCTCTCCATAATATATCTCCGACACGTGAACTCTACTATTAGTATAGTTTTTCAAAATTGGTAATATTATTTTATTTTTTTTGTGCACGACCTTTGCGTTATTTGAAACCAATAGTGCAATATTCTTGATTCTTAATATTAATTTTGACCTCATTAAACTCTTTTGGGTTTTCCATTTATTAATATTTCCAATAAAAAACTGAAAATTCAAACGACACTTTCACACGAGAGCATTTCTACGAGCTTGACTATTATCAAGCGCATCTATAATTTCTATAATTTTTCCAAGAATAAAGACATAATTGTACATTTATATGTAAAATATTGTTTATGTATAATATGTAAAAATTGAAGATGGTTACGCAGAACAGCCATTGGCTGGACTTCGCCAAAATAAAGAATCTATTCTATCTATAATAATTTACAGCTCTTTCTTAACAGCTATCTTAAATTAAAAATTTAAAAACTTCTGAAGCTTAAAAAATATTCTTGTATAACCTACCTTGAACTATGCCTCCTTTTTTACTTAAATTAGAATACAGAGAACTAACTATTGTCGTAAGTTGGAATAATTTTCCAAGTCTTTAATATAATATTCAATCCCGATTATATTTTTGAACGTTCATAACGCCGGACCTCTAAGTATTTCTGAAAAACCTAAATTCTCTCTCGCACTAATAAAATAATTACACTGGCTATTATCAAAAATGCTAAATTAATTTGATTAAAGTATAAAAGTCGAATTGATGTTTTTACCAGTTCTCGAATTAGGGCCTGCACGAATAAGAGGCTTGTTATTGAGAAGCCATGTAGAAACGTAAGTCAATGATTTTTAACTATTTTTAATCGTTATCTTTATAAGGATATAATATATTCAGAAGAAAAATGTACACGTTATTGTTGACAGAAATCATTTTGAATATCGAGACAAGACATTTCCTTACCCGTGTTCCATTACTTTCGCTAGAGTGTCCATCTTATGTTAGTAAGCAGTGATAAAACATCCCAAGCTTACGTTTCCTCTTATTTCGGGGTTTCACTGCTAGGGTTATCTGGTGCTAATACAATTTAACCTCGATTTCACCTAAAGTTCTATACGAGCTAAATTGTTAATCTTGATTCGGCGTCATGCATCAAATTTATTAGCAATTTCACCATAGCAGTACGACAATAGACAATCATTTTTTTTCCATTATGCTTTTACAAATGATGATTTATTTCAGAATTAATTAGTATTACGTATTCGCTGCATTTTAAACATTTACTGATGGTCCTATATTTTCAGGAATAACAATTAAACATAGTGGAAGTTTTAACAGCAAATTATGAAAACCTTTGTGAAAATGTTCAACATGTACAAATGAGTCACTTTGTTTTGTATCTTGTATTCTTTTTATAGACAAGTTTGATTAACAACTTTTACCAAAAGTAAGTACCTATACTATTTTTTCTTTTCAATCTGTGAGGTATATTTTGTAAATAAAAAGGATTCAAATCTAGTCTTATTATTCTCGTTTCAAGAAAATATAAGTACAACATAAGAATAATTACTGTTAAATGTATTTTTATAATTGTACACATTTTTCAAGGAAGAATGTGATTATTTTTTTATTCCCACAAACCATCATCAATTATTCATTCGCATTATATTAATAAATTAAGGTAAAATGTAATCCCTGATGAGAAAATTTTGAATCACCCGTAAATGTACAATCAATATAGGTAGTATCAGAGCTACATGTTAGTACGAATACACATTCTCATATAGCTCTTATTGATTACACGGAACCATGTACACTGTACAATGTTTGTATGTGTTAGAGTATATATATAGCACATATAGCTCTCTAGTTTTGAGCTACTGTACACAACTGATACACCATTCGAGGAATATTTGTTGAAAGAAATACCTTTGTCATAATGTAAGATGTAGTTTAAATTAAGGAAATGTAATGAGTTGAAGATCTCTCTCTCTCTCTTAATTTGTCGTAATATTTGCATGTTTCGTCTTGTGATAATGTGGATGTAAATAGAAAAAATATAAAAAGTACATCGAACCATAGAAATTCACTGGAGCAATATAGTGATATAATAAAAACGAAAAATCTATATGCTAATAGGTATTTTGATAGTTTTATGAATAGCAAATCTCGCACTTCCTACATAGATCTGGTGGGCACGCAGTGACAGTTCAAATATAAACACAGAGCAAAAAGTGTCTGTTGTCTGACTATGAGCAGAATGACGCCATGCTGGTTTGTGAGCGTTTGTTCAAGTCGCCCACGTGATAAGATACTGCTTCCTGACTGGTTCTTGCTCATACCTAGCAAGGTTTTAATTTTAAAAACTATCTTGTGAGCTAGCAGGCGAGCCCATGGTGACGTCATTTACAGCTTCGTACCCAGCCTAAATAGCGTACCTAGCCTCGTGTGCAGCTGTCCTTAGAAAGTTCTGAGAGATAAACAAAAACACAGACAGGCAAAATAGTGTAACAAAACTGTTCCAGTCCGTGGTGAAAATTATTTATTTACAATAATAAACATTTAACAAAACAGTTAAACACACAAGGAACGCGTACTTATTTAACAAACAGTAATAACAACGTTAATAGAAACAAAACTAATAGTTCTAAATAATAAAGAAAAAAGAACTAAGTAACAGAATTATGTACACAAAATATTTACAATACACGAACACACCAAAGTTTATCTAGTACACTTATTCGAACTTGTCTATTAACTATATTCACGCGATTATTTACAACACAGAAGCTATTTATGTAGAATCAGATTTATATAATTGCTCTCAATGGTTTACACAGCTCATTTATCTTCTATCTTAGCAGTTACTTCGGCCTTGCTGTACCGACTCTGAACAATTTATGTCACACAGTTGTCTATGATCTACTGTATGTACGCGCTGCAACTAACCAACTGACTGACTGACTTGCCAACCACTCCGTTCGCATTTTATAGCTTCGTCCCCCGCCTGTACTCTCGAATGTTCTAGAAGTATCTCAACCTTTCTTTACATGCATTGCCTTCTCCAGGCAATTCTAAGAAGGTCGGGTTTTTACCTGCTTTCCATTGTTGTTGTTGTCGTGGTCTGGAACATTCCAGGGAACACATTATCGTCCCAACAGGGAACGTGCAACAATAGTGAAAACAAGAGATATCCAGCGTTCGGGTACGAAACTCTATAAAATCAAATAAAATCCCCAAATATTTGAATTACGTAGCCATATTCTCTAGTAAATTGTACGCGTGGTATCCTGTACGTGTATGCTATATTTTCGAATAGGTGGTATGGCGTACCAGGCAAAAGAATGTGAATTGCGTTTTGGAGACGTCGCTAGTTGTGCGTGCTTCACTCAAATATCTGTGGTTAATCGTCAAGAGATTCCGAACTTCCGAAAAATAATAATATTAGATTTTAAGAAACAACTTTACCACCAGCTCGAGCCATGCTATTTTGTTGTGCCATGCGATTGCGTTGTATGTATGTGTTGGACTGCAATACTTAATTAGTTTTATGGCAGACAGTAAAAAGTTAATTCAATGATTACTTGACGAATTGATAATAAAATTGTTAGAAAACATATACATAAAATTTTATTAACGCATCAAATAATAACACTTTTAAATAAACGCCTTGTCTTTTTTATATAACGTTGCTATTTTATTTAAAAATTTTGTACTATACATGAATGATATGTTTTTAGACAGGTTTTCGGAGAGAGAAAATATCAATTTTAAATAGGTATACCTATGTTTGGTAAAATTGAAATTTAAGCCATTGTGCAATATATTGTGCATCTATTGCTCTTTAAAATAAACTAGAATTTAATAAAAAAACGTTTTTCATTAATATGAATCATTGATTAGTGTAACTTTGGGCACAATAATTCATTGATCACATATTTATTTCAACACGTTCTTAAAATTTTAAATATTATTAAAAAAACAGTTATAATAGGTAATTACCTATTATAACTGTTTTTTTAATAATATTTAAAATTATAGTCATTCAAAGAAACTAAACTGTTTTGAAAATTACTTTCTTCGTGTCTTTTAATGCATGAGTTATGCTCATTATCTGAAATGACAGGCTCTATGTATCTTCAAGATGATACAACTGTGTTGTTACCATAGTTTCAGAATGATTACTATGGCAAAACCATCAGTATTATCCATAGAGATATTAGACTAGAGTACGCGAGTGAGCCGTGAAAGTGTCTGCAATTCAAAGAGAGAAAAGTTCCTTATCTCTGTGGTAAAATAATGCTGATTTGAGTAAACATATATCTGGTTTTCTGCAACGTTCTCTCTCTCTCTCTCTCTCTCTCTCAACTGAGGTTACTTTCACTTATGGCAAGCATACGAACTAGCGAACTCTAGTTACATATATCTCCATGGTATTATCGCGGAAGACGGGCGTAGTAATGGTACTTTTATTCACTGATTTCTAATGAACAATTTTTTCAACAATTTTATCATTTTATTTCTGAAGTCAACCAGCAAACATTGGTATTATCTATATAATTTGGGTATACTTAAATTGTGTTGGAGAAAATAGTTTGTTTTAATAATTTTAATCAATAGTTATTTATATATTTTTCTCAAATAACCATTTGTAAATTAAGGATATTAGGGACGAAATTAATTACTCACCAACAAACTTTCCAAACAGAAAGACCTAATGCTTGTAATAATTATTTTTACACATCTACAGTTCCGCATTATTTTCATTTATTGTGTAAAGTTTCTTCGATCCAGTGTTACCAACTTTCTCTTCTGAAACTGAACTACACTCGCCCAACCGATATAATTAAGTTTCCAGGTGAACGCATCGTGTCTATCGGGGCTGATTCTACTATATTATCGATTCTTCTGTACGGTTTACGTAATTCTGTACTTTAACAACTGATAGGCTCGATTTAGAAAGAATGTACACGGGGTGATTTGATAACGCATATTCCGTGAAGCGAAGAATATTGGAATCACAATCAAATTAACGCCGTTATAATCAATTGTTTAGAAAATCTCTACTTTTGAGGCCAAATTAATAATAAAATTAATCCACATTTCCAAATGTTGCTAATACAACGATATTCAAGTATATAGGTATAGCTTGTAAGCATATGATAATTCAACTTTTATACATTATACCGAGTTGCAGTTTCTATTTTATTTAGAAAGTTATTGTACCAGTTAAATAACATTGACAATTTTTGGGTTAACTTTATTATGTACCAGATGAGAGTCATTAATTTTCTGATCGCCACAAAGTGGGTACGGAATTAAAGAATCGTTCCTAGTGGCTTGGTTCGCTTTAAAAAAAATCTATACCTACTTACATCGATTGAAAGATTTCTGCTTAGCATTAAGGCAAGATCGCGTCATTGAACATGTTTCATTTTAAGAAGAAAAAAATTCGCTGCGTGTGTTTTTAAGTGATTGATATAAAGGTATATGAGGGTAGTGGGTAAAGGAATGGATCTACTTTAGTACATACTCAGACCAGATCAGCCATGTGGGACTCGGGCCGCCGCTTTATCAAACGAAAGTGAGAGTCTGTACGTGTGTAGGCGACAAAGACGGGACTTTGCGACCTTCCGTTTGCTGGACAAAGAGAGAACGAACGATATGTAGGGTGAGAGTGGTGCGGCTGAGTAAGTGATGTTTGGACTGAGAGGTGACGCTACGGATATTAGTCAAGTCCTACTGTTAGCTTCAATGTATGTTTGCAGGACTGGTTTTGCAGTAACACCTCACATTATATTATCTCTATCACCTTATTATCATTTATTTCAACCAATTTGTTTATTAAATAAATAATCGAGAGTTTAAGATAAAATTCTAGATTGTATACTTAGTGTCGTAATGGATTAAATTTCGACGAGGTGGGCGATTATGTTTACCTTATATAAAATGGCTGCTTTTCGCATTATATTCAAAATTTTTGATAGTTAACATTATTTTACCATTCCAGCACTATTTTATTTGTTTATATTTACAATATTTTTTCGTTTTGAGATCCCTTGAATCCAAAAAACATATTTTTGGAAAACTCTGTGCGTCTGTTGTTAGTCTGTGAGTACGATACAGGTCAAATGGATGAACGGATTGAAATCAAATTTTGGGAGGATGTTTGATACGTAAATATGAAGAGCTCTACTATTGTCTTTGGGGAAAATCGGCGCATACGCAAAAGATAAATTGATAATATATATTGTTATACAACTTATTATAATATTTACTCAACTTCTTTTGGGTATTTCAATACCAAGAAGAAGGTGGATTGTTAATAACATAGGAGCCGGATAGGAAAATGAGCCAAAATTTCAGTGTCAACTCAAGTATGTCTCCCTGTGACATACACGGAGACATATTTGAGTTGACACTGACTAACGGTGCAACACATTTTATTCAAAAACGAATAAAGCCACGCCTGTTTGTCCGATCAGTCGGTATTGTTGCTGGTGAAAGCACACACACGCTCGCGTGCTCTAATGGCATGAGTGATGGCGGCGTCACGAACGCCCTTGATACACGAGCGTCGCGAGCGTCGTCTCTGCAACAACAATATCCGTTCACCATCTTATGTAGTTGCTCTAGCTGCCGCCTGAACACCGCACACAGATGTGGCGCAAACATATCTGCACAACTCTTGTGAGATTACTGCAAGCTACAACAGGGAAATCATGGGACCTACATCTATGGACGCTACCATATAAGTAATATCAAAAATGTATAACGAACGAGTTTTGGAACCTTAGAGCATCATAGATTTTCAGATAATATACCTGAACGGTTCCATGTCTTTTTCCCCGACGACATTATCCCCGCGACATTATCCTCGAACGACAATATCTCCGACGACAATATCCCCGATGGCAATATCCCCGACAACAATATCCCCAACGACAATATCCCCGACTTGAAAGAAATAACCCTATTTCAGTTCTATTCAAACAATTAACTATCTAATTCGCATACCCCGTTATCGTTCACCCCGGAATTGTTTTTTTAAAAACTCAACATTTGCCCCTTCCCGTTTCACTACGGGACAATTCGCATACCCCTTTATCGTTCACCCCGGAATTACAATTCGCATACCCATTTATCGTTCACCCCGGAATTACAATTCGCATACCCGTTTATCGTTCACCCCGGAATTGTTTTTTTAAAAACTCCACATTTGCTCCTTCCCGTTTCACTGTGAGACAATTCGCATACCCCTTTATCAAAAAAAGCGGTGTTTTCATACAGTAGTCGTACGAATAATTATAAAATCGGGGATATTGTCATCGGGGATAATGTCGTTCGGGGATTAAAATCGGGGATATTGTCGTCGGGGATAATGGTTCGGGGAAAGTGTCATGTCACCACCTGAACTTTTTACGGTTTCTTTCTACTTGTATTGTTTCTCAATTAAATTATTAGCTCAATTTAAATATAAGTTCCATATTTAAACTCCAAACTTTGCAATAAATTACGACAAGGGTAAGACTTAAAGGCAGTAAAATCTTAAAAAATAAAAAAATATTTTTGTAAATAATTTTGGCCTAATGATCTTATTTTTAAGCGTCTATAAATTCCCATGTAGGGATTATAGATCTATTCAATTGTGTGGAAAAATTTTGTTAAATTGTTCATGGCCACACTACGGAAATTTTTATTTTTTTTTTTTTTCAAAGACAGTACTTTGAAACACTTAACACCGAGTGCTCTAGTAAGAAGAGTGTTAAAGAAATCTTAAATTATCATGTATGATTTATAGACCCACCCATGGGCTATCTGAGATAAACATTTTGTAAAACCTGAAAGCGGTCACCTTAAAAAATTTATTTTTCGAAATTTTCATAATTTTTTGTTACAGAGGAATTATCTCAAGTTTGTTTAATTACTCCTCTATGATTAGCATATTGTGATCATTTCATGAAGCAAATTTATAATTCAAATAAATTTTTCTTGGAAATGAGTACCTATATTTTTAGGAATATTGAAATTTTCTTATGCTTCCATGGTATGCTCACAATATGAAACAACTATGAGTCAACGATATTCATCACAGAAATAAGCAAGTTCGAAGTAATATTCAATGTTTCTAACACCATCATAGAACGTTCATAATATGAAGCAAATATGAGTCAACGAAATTCATCCAAGAAATAAGTATATTTTGTAGGAATGTTGAATCTTTCATATATTTACATGATCTACTGATTTTTAGTTGAAGATTATTAGTATCCATTTGATTCAATATTTCTACAATATATATCTACTCAACGAATTCTGTCATGATTTTCATTCACTATGAGCTCACACAGGCACTCATAATAGGTCCATGGTCAGAAATGAGCTAAATCTACACTAAATTTTCTGTGAACTTGTTTACCTATAGGTTGTTTACTTGAATTAGTTACTTTTACATTCTAATACATTTGATAGTTTAAATGCTTTAACCTTTTTGTGCTTTTATTAGTTTTTTTGCTTTGAAAATTCAAGAAGCAACTTCTCGGTAACAAATCGATCGAATTGAAAAAAAATCCGATTGTGTAAGTAATGAAAAACCTTTTCAAATTAGGGATCATTTGACCCCCCGTCCTATTAAAAAATTTGAGGGGAAGGTGATACGCTCTGCATAGGGCTAGAGTTTCAGGAATGATTTTGGCATAAAAATTGGTCCCTTTTGATTTTTGTCAAAACGTTTATTTTGCCGAGTTTTCGTTGTACGATGTGTATTGTTTATAATACTATGTATTATGTAGTCAGAAATTTTCTTCTATCATCAGTATATGTTTAATGTGATTATTTAAGTTCATATTCGTTGTTACAAAAATAAGAATTAAAACATTAATTATTTCTACAAACGTATAAGTTATTATAAATCTGTAGAGAAATGTAAAAAATTGCCTCATCTAAAATATAAGTTTGCTGCAAAATAAATAAAATAAGTGTCATAAAATATATGTTTTTCATGAAACACGATATCGACAAAAGATAAACGCGCCTTAATCTGAAACGGTGGTTTGCAGATTCGACTATAAAAGCAGTTTTAGAAAGAAACTCAACATTTATTTTTAAAGTGCAGCCAAAATCGTTTTATTTATGTAAGCGAATGCTGCAGGTTAACGTGTAAGGCATTATTCTCTCTGATATAAACATGCAAGTTTAGGATATCCAAACAAGCATTCATTATTTTTTGCTCTTTTTTGAATTTAATTCGATGACTTGACATATTTATATTGTACATATATATCTAATATATACAATGCCTGTCTCAATTTCACTATATACAGAGTGTCTACAAAAATCTGTGATTACTAATATGTACTTCCGATCGAGGTATGAAGAAAAATACATTTCGGCTGCCTCTGGTCAAAATAGATGAATGACGACCGGCAGTGATCTATTCAGAGATACATAATTCTGGATCTGAAATGTAAGTAGAGGTTTAATAAGCCGTTTTTATACAGTTTTTAGAGTGGATGCAAATTTTAAGCGTTTTTACACAACCTTACACGACATAGAATTTAAAAAAATCTATCTGGAGATACATATAAATAAAACTTACCAAAAGCCTGCATGACTTGTTTTGACTTAACGCTTGCATAGTAATTATGTGGGTTTAAAATTTACATGAATTTATAAGTGATCAGATTTCACCGTAGTATATAAAGCAGTACAATTGTTAATATTTACAAATGGGTTCGTGACCTGCGGCAATTAGATGTCAAAGTACTAGGCTAATATCGATAGAATCAGTATTATGTTAAGGTTATCTGAAATGAGGTGTAAATTTTACACTCCAGACGAGGTCAATATTTCTTATTTTAAATTCATGTGACAATCGAAAGAGAAAAACGATCCATACTTTCATATGACTGGACCCCTAAATATCCCAGGAAAATCATCCCTATAAAACAAACCCACCATAGAAATCCCTGAACAATAATATCCAAGTTGAAAATAATCCTCTGACGAATTATCCCAGGAAATTAATCACTACAAAAACATCTCCAACATAAATAACACTAAAATAAACTTGCCAGAACAAAATTTCTCCATCGTACCAGCACCCCCCCCCCAGTCACGTTTTTTCGGAGATTTCTTCCCGCACATCTCCCTTTTCACTGCACAAAAATACGCCATAGCACCAACATCTCGCCACGCATGTGTTTTGGGAATTTTCCCCCTACACGACCTCCATTTTTACTATACAAAAACACACCATCGCACCAACTACTCCCCACGCAAGTTTTTTGGGGAATTCCCCCTGCACACCTTCGTTCCCACTGCGCAAAACACACCATCGCACCAACACTTCCCCACTCACGTTGCCCTGCATACCTTCCATTTCATTTTATTTCCCTTAAGCGTTTTTGTCTATAGGCTTAAAATATCATAACAGAGATAATATTGTTGGAAAATTTTTGACTAAGATGTTTTGTGTGTTTATCCTTTCATATAAAATAAATTTTCATAAATTTTATTTGTTGAATTTTGAGCAATATAAATATTTTTTAATAATAATAAAAATAATAATATTTATTTAGTGTAGTAGAGACAAAGTGTCCATTACAACGTCAAGTGAAATACATACATACAATTAATGATCAGATAAAACAAATAAAAACTATTTAAAGACATTTAAAAATTCATCCACTGAGTAAAAACAATAATTAAGAAGTAACTTCTTCACGGCCTTTTTAAAATTTATCGAGTCGAGACACATAATGTAGGCCGGTAAATTATTACAAAATCTTATTCCAGTGTTCATTGGACTTTTAGAGGCTAATTTGGTCCTACAGAAGGACTGAATTAAATTGTCATTATGACGCGTAACACTGCTTCGTTTTAAAACTTCGCAGGAGTGTATATAAATTAAAATATAATATAAAAACACACAATAAAATGTAAAATTCAGAAGGTTTTAAAAAGTTCATTGCAGGAAGAGTTGTAGAAGACATTAAAAATAATACGCATTTAAGTTTAAAAATAGTATCACTATAAGTAGCTAAGCCCCAAAAAATTATCCCATAAGTCATACGAGAATAAAAGTAGCCAAAGTATATTTGGAGTAACACTTGTCTTGAAACTGAATCTTTTAATAACAATATACTATTTAGATTGACTTCAATGTTGGTTCAATGAAAAATGTCTGGAAACAATGTGTTACAACAAATAATAGTATTTAAGAAATTAAATCCTTACAATTTGTTGAAATAGTTTTTGGAAAATTATTTGAAATTATTTCCATGTTATGCTCGACATCCAGTATAAATAAGAGGTAAGTGAGGGGCAAGGGAGCAACTGTAGAGAGACCGTAGTCTCTCTCGATGCTCAGCTGTTCCCTGCGGATGGCCGGCTGAGCCACCGAGGAGACAGTGATGTAGTGCCTACGTCACAATCGCCATTCCGCCCCATATGTCTTATAAAAGGCGGCTACCCTAAAATGCACATCGTGCCTCTCTTAACGTACAGAAAGATATTGTACAATGCTGATCGTCTGGAATCACTTCTTGAGCCATTGACGAAAAAGTCTTTATTCAAGGTTTCAATCCGACAAATACTAATACTCATTTGTTAATTACCAAAAACTCCAATTCTGTTGCTTTCAATAAATATTGCCGGTAAGACAGTAGTATAGTTTGACCGACTCAAAAATGCAACTGTCACTTTACCACATCGGGGAACTAATGCTCATTTGAAATAATAAAATAGCCGCATTATATTCTAAACGTTTAATTCGAAAAAGAAATTGAAAGTCCCCAAATATAAAATTTCTTAAAAATTAAACGAGAAATAGCAAGTTCCAACATTTTTGGATTCGGAATTGAAGCTCCATTATAGACAAAAAGGTCGTTATTTTGAGATTTATTGCAGAAATACATCTATGGGGGTTGTTTTATTGACGTGATAACGTCTTATAAATTGATGAATCACCAATCTTATAAATTGATAAAACACCGGCTGCATGCACGAAAAAGTGTAACGTTCCTAACGGTCGTAACGTTCCTAACGCGTAACGTTCCGCCTGACCCTGTGCGTGCTTTTTGCTAATTTCTCGCTCAATTTAAATCAGATCGGTTTGAAACCAGTCTTAAACGAAAGAGAACATTTTACATAGATTTCGTATAACAGAATTTGCCTAAACAGTTTTTTTATACAAATTTATATAGAAAAATAGTTGTATAAATGCAATGTTGTCTAATGCATGGCGCGACGCGGTCGGTCGTCTTTGTTTGCCGTACATGGAAATTAGAAAATAACGTATGTCTTGTCTTAACATGAAAACGGCTGCATTTCTAATGTTTAATTCAATTTTTTGACATTAGTATTTTGTGAAATGCAACGCCTTCTAAGTTAACTATTGGAATAACTAATTATTATTAGAACATAATACTTTGACAGTTGCAAACGTCACTTTTGACATTTCTTATCATTCCGACACAAAGGATAAGCGGATTGAAACCAAATTTTGGGAGGATGTTTGATATGCAAATATGAAGTGGCCTATTGTTTTTGGGGAACATCGGCGCATGCGTAAAAGAATATATCTCTTATAATGATGTTTTATATAATAATAATATAGTTATTAAAACGGTTTTTACTCTATCTATTTTTACTAGAAATTTTTGTAAATTTTTTGGGGAATATCGGCGCATGCGCAAAAGAGATACATGCCATAGTTGTTTTTTATATAATAATAGTGTACTTTTTATAGTGTTTTATTATTCTACTTAATAAAATTTACCTAAATTTGAAGCGAAAGATGCAATATCATAGATTCGAATTATTATAATTATTATATAAATTTAGGTTATGTATTACGGAATACGTTATCACGTAAAACTATCGTCCGTAAACCGACTTTACAGACAACCAATTTTTTTCCCGAAAATCAGGGTTGCCTGAGCGTCAATTTTTATCCATGAAAGTTTTTATATTTTACATTTATAACATTTAAAAATATGTAATTTTAATCGGAGTAGTTGTCAAAAACCTAAACTGAATCCGATATAACATTGCTGATTTGGTTTCAATTAGCTCAGCCGTTTTTATCACTTCGCTCCACTTGTGAAGTTGGAAAGGCATATATCTGAAGATCTATAAAATATGAATTTTTTTAACATTTGCCAAACTACGGACATTCTATAGTTATGTTTAGAAATCTTCAGTTTAAAGGCCAGTGTGTAGATACATATTACATGTATGTACGTACCTTGCGATATATAAGTCTTTTTATAAGACTAAACACAGGTTCACTATATTATGTAGCTTATTTTGAATACGTAGAAAGGATTGTTGTTGTTTTTGTGTTTTATAAAATGCAAAAAAAAATTATTTGACTATAACTACATTACACCTAAAACAGTGTTGCCAGGTGTAGACTCCATATCTTTTTGAAATTTCCAACTGGTTTGGGGAAAAAAGGAAACGTTTCATTTTTTTTTTTGATATATATCTAAAAAAGTTTATTGAATATCGAAGAAAACTATATTAGTTTATCTGCAATAGTCTAGTTCATATTTCAAAAACATGTTAAGGCTTGAAATAGCTCGTGCAAAAATAACCGATGATTCGTTGGATTCGGAATGACGTCTATAAAAATGCATTAAAATATTTTTTAGCAGATAAGAAATTGCAACAGTTATAAACAAATTAAGATGAAAGAAAAGAGGTATTTAGTTTTATCGCTAATATCTCAAAAACTATAAGCGGTAGCCAAAATCAGTCAAAAGATTATTAAAGAGGAGGAAATTTCCATTAAAAAAGTCCTTGTTGTTAGCTGTTGCAATCGTGAAGATTACATATTTGCCAAACTTCATACTTCTATAGATCAAATAGTTCGCAATTATCACCAGAGACACAATATTGCGTCAAAATTGGTCACTCTACGTGGCCTTCCGGCGACATTTTGAACTGAAAAAAGAAACAAAAATGTTTTTCTTACTCCGTGCAATAAGATATTTTTCTTAGACCATTTGGATATCTTTGTAAGAAATGTTTTTCGATGTACGGGGGCTCTTTAAATACTAATTGAATAACATTTGAGTTTGGGTTTATGTCAATATCATTATTGTAGTAGCACTTATATTTTAGATCTTAGGAGCCAGAACGGTGAAAACATTAATATTAGTGTTCCACTCTTTAAATACGGAACCTTAAAAATTGATTCTCATTTCAAATTACTCTTATAAAATTGGATGTAATTGAGTTGAGCAATCGTATGTACGTTAGAACAGCAGATTGTAACTGCAAACAAATAAAAACACGTATAAATATAATATTAGCTCTCATAGCACGGTTCACTTAACGGAGAATACTTGGAATATGCAATTACTTTTGCCACAGGATGATATTATGTTCGCATCCCATATTGTGCAGGTCACTGCGTACAGAGTGTACTAAACTTATATACATAAATGTTAATAATGATAGAGACGTACATATTGTAACAAAACTGTTCTAGTTCGTGGTAGAAACTATTTATTTACAATAACAAACGTTCAACAAAACAGTTAAACATACAAACGAAAAGTACTTCTTTGACGTCACAGAAACAAAACAACAAATTCTAACTAATAAAATATAAGAATAAGTAATAAAGAATACAAGTCACTATCTATGTACACAAAATATTTACAACAAAGTAACAAACAAAGATTTAATTAGCATACTTATTTATTAACTATATACAAGCGATTATTTATATCAAACCAGATTTATATACCTAATCGAAATCAATGGTCTATTAAACCGCATTCCGCACTAGTATTTACACAGTTCATTTATCTGCTATCTCAGTTACCTCGGTATACTGCACTGACTGAACAATTTATGTCACAGCTATTTGTAATCCACTGTACGTTTTCCGTATCAACTAACTCACACACAAAATCTCACTGACTCACCGAGCTTGCCTGGTTGTATTTATATGTGTGCTGGGTACGCTTTCTAGCGTTTTCCAGAATTTCCTGGTCCCATCTATACCTGAAATTATTGTTGTTACAAGTTTGAGATTTGGCTTTCGCCCGCCACAAAAGCTCTTATACCTGCGTTCATTGTTGTTGTCTTCTAGAGCATTCGACAGAAAGCGGTGGCGTGCGCAGCAATATTATGTATAGAGAGGTAAGCTTAAAAATCACCCGTTCCAAAATATTGACTGCACTTTCATGTTGTACATTCAAAATAATTTTTTGATCCTCAACCAAACCTTACTTCATCGTGACATTCTATTATGGATCAACACTACTATATATGAAGACCAAAATAATCATCGGTTTTTAAGGCTTCAAAAACTATTCAAAGGTATCACCTCTATTTGTTTGTGTGTTTGTCTGTTTGTATTTGTCCTCACACAACTCGAAAACGACTGAACCGATGAAGAAACATTTTGTATGTATATTGTTCAGTATCATTACAACTTGGTCATTAACTGACTTACCCTTTTGCCGCGAAATAGACATTTACACATAAATATGTTTGTTCAAGAATAAGAATAAGAAGATCATTGAAGTCTTATTATAAGGACAGGACAAAATTTGTAAGACATGCTATATAAAGAAGCAATATATATTTATATATGCATTATGTATAGATGTAACGTATGTAGCAATTGAAATGCATTTGAAGTATGTTTCTAATCACAAGGTGAGTTTTAGAAGTATACTTTTATCCTATGTCGTAGATATTTCCGTATATTTGTTAACAACAAGATTATAGTTGTCCTACTCTCAAAACGTAAAGAAATATGACTTTGTCTGTGGAAGCCAACTGGATCAATTGTTGGAAATGTTCGCCATTTTGTATATCGTTTAATTATAATTATTGTACAGTGGCTTAATGACAAACTTTTTCATGTTAAAATTTATTTTGATATACGATTAGGTAGCATGGAAGTCAAATATTTTTCTTTTTATTTTTCCAGATTTTTGGTTTACAAATCTTACTTTTTTGTATAAAAATCGCATTGATTAAGTTTAAAATTTTCCACGAATTGTTGCGCATGCAAATTTAAACTTTACCGATCGTTCTCGGGACTTTAAATACATAAACATTGAATTTTATTTAGAACATACTTTAATTTACTAGAATATATACACACACAATAATGTAGTAAGTTTATTTTCACCTTGGCAAATAATTAACATGCATTGTTTATGCATCCGCTTATTAAACTAATTCTATCAGGTGTTCATTTGAAAACTTTCATCAGGAATATAATATCGAAAACTGAACGGCAGATTGAAAAAATGTTTCGGAAAAAAGTTGTATATTTATTAAAAAGAAACAATATGAAAGGGTTCATTTTTTAATAAGTGGGCGTTTTTCAGATAATCTTAAGGTCAGCTTTTGTTTTTTAATAACACTTCATTTTTTACCATTCCAACTCCACAAGTTCAAAATTTTACAATATTTTTTCATTTGAAGTTCCCCGAATCCAAAAAACATATTTGTGGTAAAAGTCTGTTAGTCTGTCTGTTTGTCTGTGAACAAATATGAAGAGCTCTGTTGTTTCTGGAGGAAATCAGCGTATAAGAGATATATACTTAATTATAACCTTTTTTGTATAATAATGGTATACTTTTCATAACGGTTTGTTATGCTGTTTATTTTTACGAGAAAGTTTTGTAAAACATTTTTTTCTAAATTTTATAGTTTCTGAAAAATTTTGAAAATAAAAAAATCAGCTGCTCTTTCGCTCTGTAGATCTGTCAAAAAAAAAATAGCTAGGTGGCTGGAAACCATGCTTTGATTTATTTTTACATGAGTCGGTTCGGACAGAAATCTTAACACAGATCACAGCGATGACATCTAATAGACGACCTTTAAAGCTTGAGTCTCCCTAACTTTCTTGTGGCGTTATGTCAATAATTCTCACTCACTTACCCAACTTCAAACCAGTGTCAAAGCATAGTGAATGATGGACCTGCGAAGAAGGTTTTCAGCGTGCCGTCTTGAGGAGTCTGTATAATCAATTCTACGTTATTTTTATTTTGATGTCTCAAAACTCTTCCTGAACAGTAAAACAGATCAATATGTGCAATGTATATATTGGCTTCCGTAAATAAGGAATGGCACGGTGAAATTAATTTCCCTTTAAGGTGAAAGTATCAAGTAATAATATGTACCAACTTAAGTTGACGAAACAACCTGTGCTTATATTTGTAATACAACGTATAGCAAAAGCAAACACAAGCAGCAGGTGTCATTTATATCACGTATAGGGTAATGGAGACGTTTTTCCCGGTAAATCTGACAGGCGATAGACAGGCCAACTTAGATCATGCCAAGCGATTATCAAACCAACAGAGAGAAGTTCTAAGTTGAGCTGAAGCTAAAGAACACGACCCCGCTATACATATATATTTGCACATTAAACATGTCTATACAACATTGCAAAATATATATTATGTGGTCTAAACGCAAAACCGTCTAAGCCGAATGTGCTTCTTTCTGTACTTTGAAACTTTTTTTCTAATTTTAGTTTGTTATATTTTTTTTTGAAGGTATGCTTTTGGGACACTTGGGAAAAATTCATTCTTGAGATTGTAAATGTAACGAACGTGTCGAAATGTACGTATACCGTATGGCACTATAAAAACCGGGTAGAGAACATTTAGGGGGGGGAAGGTTTTTAAACTTTCTTTGCATGTTTTTTTATTTTTTTAAATGAATGTCGATCTGAGTAAAATTAACAGAGTTACGACCATTTGAGCGTCCGCGTCCGTTGCCCCAAGCCAGTTTTCTATACATGCGAAACTAGCATTTTTCTGAAACTTGTCATCTTTAAAGTCGATACCCACTGTAGTTTAAAATCTACTGCACCGATCCTTTTAAAATTTTGGACACTTACGTCTTGTCGTTTGGGACGTAGGGGGTTCACATTTTTTTTTATTTTCTCTTGGGGGTAGGGGTCTAAAATACTCTTTAAGAAAGTCCGTTGCAGCTATGTCTACCTTTAGAAATCTGGGCCAAACCGGGCCGGGCTGCTAGTAACCTATGAAATTATATGTTATTTTGCCTTACAGAGCATAGTCTTTGAACGCCTTATAAAATATTGTCGAGGCCTGATTCAATACAATATGCACGTTCTATTCAGCAGGCTGATGCACGTTATAGATTAATTGTATATTCTGGTCACAAAGGCAAGGTCGCGCTGTCACTCAACAGCGAAGGGAGGACGGATGTTCTGCAGACGCTACTGAGTATTGAAAAGTGCATTGACTTACATTATATATCCAGGTATAAATCATCGCTCGAGTCGCTGGCTCCCCGTTTCACACGGATACAGCAGCTAACTTGGCCTAATCCTGATACTCAATTGCAATAAACCTGCATACAATCGATTCTGTAAGACGTGTTCAACAGTTTATTTTTAGAACGGTGTGTATTGAAATTTTAAATTATTAATAAATTCTCTAGACATTTTTAACATTGAATATGCGGCTGTCGCGGTCTCTTGAATTATTTAACATAGTTTAAAGTTGAGTAATATTAAAACTGAACGAGGCCAGAATCCATATCATTTGAAATTTATCAACATTTAAACCACAATAAATTGCTCATTTCCATGGGTTGAGTGGTCAGCTGTAACTTTTTTGTTCAGATTCCATTTTTTTTCAATTTTAATAGGTATTACTCTATAATTCTGTGATTCCTGTTGACAGAATTCTGTGAACAACCGGGGTTTAACAAGCTCGTGTCCACGGTTTTGCAAGAATTGTTAAAGAAAAGCACAACTCTTCATTTTTAATGCCTATTGAAACGTGAATTATTTTTCTTATTATTATTTTGAATTTATTAACTTTACAAACTCTACTGATTTACCTCAGTCGGACTTATTGTATCAGAAAAGTGAGGGTTTCTCAAAATTTTATGATATTTCTGGAAAATTCGAAAATGTTGTGATTTTTAAATCGCTGTTTTAATGCGAAAAATGATCAGATTTGAAAAAACTACAGATTTTTTAAGCCTATCTTTATGGCTTTTTAGCAAACAGTGAAAATTGAATCGAGCAAAAAAAATTGGTTGTCTGTAAAGTCGGTTTACGGACGATAGTTTTACGTGATAACGTCATAAAGAAACATTGAACCATACTCGTAAAGTGTTGAAAAATAACTTTTTTTATTTTTCACATTATACGTATACGTTTCCAAACATTTATTTTTACATATTTAAATAGTAAAATTAGAGTTGTAACCAACTGTAGAAACGGTTTTTAAATATAATGAACCGTTTTCAAAATACACGCAGTTTTAATAAACGGACGGTCGGGTGGTGTGGATTTTTCACTCCCTATAAGTATATATACGAGCGAACTGTGGAAGTCTATTGGAAGTTTGTGTCTTGTGGTCTTTTATAAATAAATGTTTGTAGCTGTCAAACTTGGGCTGATCGTGCTTCTCTATCGCTTATACTGCGCTCTCGCTTGCACGCACAGGGTCAGGCAGAACGTGACATATTTCGGAACGTGACACTTTTTCGTACATGCAGCCGGTGTTTCATCAATTTTTAAAATTGGTGTTTCATCAATTTGACAATTTATAAGACGTTATCACGTCAAAAATGTTCTTGTCTATAAGCTCTAAAAAATTCTGATTAATTTCGAGCTAAGTACCTTAAAGTTCGTACTTTCCGCTTTAAAACTGTTTTTTTTAACTGTTCTACTATTTTTTCTAGCCAATGTAAAAATTTCACTTTTGTTTTTAAAAGCTTATAACTCGAGAAGAAATGATCCTTTCTTTAGTCAAAAACTAGACAGTATATGCTTTAAAAAAGGTCCCGTTTTTTCAGTGCAATCATTTTTTTGTAATAATACAGCGATTTAAAAATCACAAAGTTTTCGACATTTTTATCTGATCTCCTTAAGTTGAGCAATATTTAGCCTTTTATACATGATTTCATCTAATTATATTTTAAAATTCTGATGCAAATAATCAAGCCATAGTCAGGAAAATAATATAATAATAATAACTGAAGAGTATGAACTTATTAAAAAATGGCTTAAACCAAGCAAAAAATAAATATACTAAAATAATGAATAATGTTCCACGATTACAATAAACTGATATGCTCAACTTACAAATTTGGATAATGTGCACATTTCAATTTATAAAGTATAATTTATCCCTCTTCTTAAAACTTCCCGGTTGAATTCTTAATACAAAACTTTTGGAAAGCGTGACATTAAATAAAGGAAATCCGAAAAAATTTCAAAGTTGAATTCAAAAAAGAACATTAAGAAATCAATAGAAAATAATACGATATTACCATTAATTTTGAAAGTGATATAGATTGCAAATTTTAATTGTTATACTATAAACATTGAAAGCAGTATATTATCTTTAAATAAAAGTTTTTTTTATATTATTTATGGAAAAAAGTCTGCTTCGACTACCAGGATCACTAGCACTACTGCCATAAGGCATATTATATACAATAACTTGGATAACAATCATATCATACAAATACGACATACGATACATGACGTAAAGATACGGTATTTATAATAACTGGTATGTAAGTAATAATTTTTGTATTTATTTTGTAAAATTTAAATAACACACAGAAAATATAAGGTTTTTCATTTAAATGGAGATTAATTTTTAAATTAAATTTAAAAACTTTGTTTTATATGTTGTATAACTTCATTTTCCCTATTTATAGCTGCTAAACTAAATATTTATATTATGTCTTAAGCCATAAAAATCAACTTTGAAAAGCAAATTTTAATCAATGTGTATCGAAAAAGTGATTTTGTACAATATTATTTTAAATAATTAATTATATTTTAATAAAAATATCCATACCACAAATTAATACTGTAAAACTAAAACATTCTGTATGGTTATCGTTTCGGCAATATTTTTTGCCTTCCTCAGGATCTAAAAAACAAACAAAAAATATTTTACTGTATCATCAAAAACAAGGTGTCTTAAATTATTTATTATAATATAATAATTATGATATTTTTTGTCAAAATATCATCATGGTATAATATGTTACTACACAGATACAAAACACTACAATAAAAAAAAAGAATTACACAAGAGCTCTTCGAATTGCTGCCAATAGCATGTTTGTTTTTTTATCTACTACAGATTTATTGCAACGCATTTAGATCGAAATATCCAAGACCAAAGTGGCTCAATCGAATATTTGACTGCCAGTTTTTTTTCCAATCTATAGCTCTTTTAATATCATATTCTGGAACAATCAGTAGCCCTATACTAGTATGTAAAACATGAGTAGTGTGTACTTACATTACGCAGACAACAATGAATACATATAGTGTGTTCAAAAATAAATTGGTCTTCAAGAAAATTCCATTGAAACATCAAAATATTGTGTAAGTTTTTATCAAATTCATTAACATTAATTTGTCCATAACTGTAAACGAAGCTGATACGATAATGGTTTCAATCATGTTTTTTTCTCCGGACATCAAAAATTAGAATAATTGGCCATGTATCCCGCAAATAGTTTAAAAATAATAAGTCAAAAATTTTTTCAAAAAAATAAAATATTTTATTTATTTGAAGAGTTCTATTCAGACGTTAATCAAAGATTTGAAGTCACAAAAATACCGTCAATTATTTTAGAATCATAGTAATCAAGTGCAATTGTCATCATAAAGGCAATATTTTTAAAGAAATTATTAAGATCGCAAATGTTTTTACACATTAATTATCTGTAAAATGTAAAACGTAAAATGTAAAAATCGATTCTTACTCTAATTATATCTTTAAAGTTTAAAGATTTAAAAAACTATTTTTACGAACCATTTCTAGAGTTTTTTGTTCAAAAATATAATAAAAAATGTAATTTTTTATGCATCTTTCTGCTCTCGACCTCTCAATTTTTCGAACATATTATAGTATCGTATTCAGAACATATGCTATAATACCCAACTGTCCTTGGTCAGCAATCAATTTTTTTGGAGGTTATAATATACATCTGACATTGTATTTGAATTTAAATTTTTACACATATTTTTAGAGTGACGGAGACTCATTTTTGTTTTTAAGAAAGAACGCGCTTTTAACGTCAAAGAAAATGTTCTATAATCCGAATTTTTTAACGCACTGTATGAACAGGGTGTATATATACAAGAGTATAACGCCGGGACACAAAGCAGCGAACATTTCCTGGTGCTATGTATAACTAATGTAAAAACAGATCATTAGAGGGTGCGACCCTGCGCCAACAATGCTTACACACTCACCCCACAGGCAGCCCTATTGACTTGCGGGGGTCGCCGCTTTTCAATACGATCAGATATTTTTCAGTTCCAGAATACATTAGTGTACGCGGAATGCATGTCATTATGATAGAAAAGGAGAGAAAAGGCGATAGAATTGCCGCATTCTACTATATTCGACGTGCAGACACACACTGCGCTCTGCTCCGTGGTGGAAGTGCAGGCACTATGACGGTGGATATGACGGGTCTCGATCCACCGTCGATTTTTTAAATAGATAATATATTTTGATCTTTGTAGAAAATTCTACGTTTAAAAATAATTACAAACGCCAATATCATTTTATATTTGACATAATTCCAGGCTGGTTATTTTATTTTGCCTAACCATATAGATTTAAAATTTATGTAAAACGGTATTTACATTGTTTTACAGTTTAAATGTGTTTAGTTTTATGCATACAATACAAACGTTATTTTACTCTCACGAGTGTGTCGATTTCAACACAAACCTTAGCTGCGTCAATGAAAAGTACACTATGATTAGTTTAAAATAAAACTGGGCCAGCTGTTCTTGACTGGTAGTAGATAAAGAATATAGACAGACTATCAGATACATATTTTAGAAAAACACGTTTTACCGCCTAGTCATAATACAAAATATAAAATACGAAGATACACCGTAATAGGACTTTTATTTTCTTAATAATTTAAACAAATTCTTCAATTAAATATATTTTTATGAAGAACATTCAGTTAATGCGTCATATACCTACGATTTATTTTTAAAAAACATCCATAGAAAAATACTTTAAATTTTTATATTTTCCTAACAATAACGTTTATTTAGTTAGCAATGTGAATTTTAAATAAAATTATGTTTGCAACTCATTATAATTATTATGTTTTACAAGTCTTTTCACTTCGTCCGATCAAACATATTATTGTAACATGTTGCAGTTGCTTTTAAATATTTAAACTTACAGTTCGTACACGTGCATTAAATATTGCTTTATCATGGTGGTCGCTTTGACCAGCGCGATGATTTACAGTCCAAACAATTTAACTATTCGATGTCTGACTCAGCAAAAATACGCATTGCACACAGTGTGATCAAATTGAAAGAACACAGCCGACTACACGTGTAGTGATAGCATGCGAGCGCTACGAACTATATTTTTGTCATTTAAATAAATAAAATTGTCGACCAATTTTTCTCAGACCATATTATATTGACAAAAAATAATAAATATACAAATCAATATAACACAAGATGACGTTTCGATCCGGATTTGGATCATCTTCAGAAATATCTAAAAAATATAAAAATGAGTTAATATTAAGTTATTTATTATCTAATAGGTAGATTGCACGAAAGATTGAAAGTTAGAATGAAACAAAAAATAATGAAAAATTAATAACAAACAAATTTTATAATACGCAGTCGTGGATATCAAAGTACCCATAAAGAAAAAAATATTTGAAAAAACAAAATATTATTTCAAAATAATATCATAAATATTACTTAAATTTTCCGTATCTAATTGAGCATTTATTAGATTTTATATATAACATTTCCGAAATACTTCTTTTAAAATAATTACTTTCATTATCTAAAATTTTAACACTATCCCAATTAATTTTATGGTCGTATTCAATTTTATGCTTAGTTACGACATTATTCTTATCAGGGAGTAGTTTATGATTGCTTGATGTTGTTTAATTCGTGTTTTAAGTGCTCTTTTTGTTTTTGGGATAGTGTTAAAATTTTAGATAATGAAAGTAACTGCAATCTTTTTGAAGGCACATTCTTATTACATTATACTAGCTGTACAGAGATAGTGACTCGCAGGTCGGGTTGTGAACCCACGTCGTTCAAGACACATGTACGCAAGTGTACGACGGAACGAATATAGAAACAGACGATTACGTGGCCGTACCGCCCGCCGGTGGGTTAATAAAGACGTATTATATCTTATAGCTCCGTAATGTATGTATGTATGTGTGTGTGTTTGTGTGAGAGACACGCCTTCTTGATCCTTTAACTCGTTGTCTTGCTTAATGTAATTGTTTAGTTTTTGCCGAACGCTATTATAGATTTCTAGATGTCAGTTAATGGATTAGACTGGAAATCAAACATAACTTAATTGATATTTTATGGAAGCATTTGCTTGATAAAAATGTTTATCTATAACGTTGAGGGAAGGTTTGGTAAAGGAACAATTTAAAAAGAAGCTTTAGCGAATGGTTCGCTTGTGGCCGGCGTCTCAAAATAATTATTTTCATCTTCAGGACCTCAGATAGCGAACTGTACTATTCTTAAATACTTGATTAAATCAAAAGATATTTAACAAACGAATGTTTCTACTTCACTGAATCATTTTCAAATAATCAATTATTTTAACAGCCACTTACTTGATTGCTTTGTACTTCTATTGTTTTTTATTGTTCTGTATTTTTCAGTTTTACTCTAGTTGTGTAAACTGCAGCATTAATGTTACATTACGTACGAGTATAATAATATGTAGTTATAGGTAGTTTTATTTAATATACATTTTAATTAAACAACCCACATTTGCACAGTTTTAAGTTTAAGATTCTTTAAACAGACATTTGAGAATACTCTGTACTTACCTTGACAATCGATTTTATTTATAAAATCAATCTACATTTTATAAATCTATATTTCAAAATAAGTATTTAAAATCTATAAGACACAGTACGCGTCATATAGCAGGTTGTGATGTATGGCTAGCATGACGCAGTCCGTTGTTTTATTCTTTTTTTTTTATATAATATTGTAACCTCTTTTGTTATATTCGCTTCGTATCTGTTTCAATAGTCGTTCATAACAAAGAGATATACAGTGAAATCATATAGCTGATACCTATAGGTTTGGACACCAGGCAATGATTATGATGACTTTATATTCAGTATTGTCTTTCGTCGAAGATGCTGTAGGTACTTCATCATCGTCGTTATGGTATTATAGTAAACTATTATCTCCATTATATTATCACAGAGTAAAAAAAGTATGTGAAATTTTGCACGTACACTTAGTTTAAGTTCGTGTTTATTAATTTATTATAAGTCCGCTGCACACGAGGCTGGAAACACTGCTGGGACTTCTGCTGGCCGGCAGGCTGGCGACGAGGCTGGAAATGACGTCACTGCGGGCTCGCCTGCTAGCTCCCAAGATTGATTCCAAAATTAGAACAGGGGCTCTTTTTTTTAATTAGGTCCTCTGTCTGCTCTGAGCAAGAACCAACCAGGAAACAGAATCTTGTCACGTGGGCGACAGGAACAAACGCTCACAAATACTGTGCTATAGTGAGTAATCTGTTTAGAGACAATTTAAACGTCCCCTTTTGTTACCGTTTTAATTATCACTGCGCGTGCACCGAATGTACTTACAAAGCAAGTTTGAAAAGACGTCTCGTGGGAAGCGAGCATATAACAGTAATCGAGAAAACCAGCCCTAGAAAACTAGTAGTCAAATCCAGCCTCGTGTGCAGCGGCCTTTACTCAAGTGAAATCTTGATGCTATTTTCTAGAATGATTAAGGAATACTGTAAACAAAGTATTATAGAGTTATCATCAGACAAATCAGATTATTAAAAATGTGTAAAAAAGAACTGAAGAGATTATCTCTACTAGTATTAAAAAATTAGAATTTTCCATCGAACTTTCTTTTAACTGCACGTTAAACTTGGGACATCATTTTCATATGGGAGTATAATTTTTGAAACAATATTATTTTCAATCGTTTGATAATTGCTTGATGGCGATTTCATGTAAAAATTGAAACAACAGAAAATAAGGAGATTAATTCGCCTTCAAAATTTATTTCAGATAAAAAGATTATATTAAATTTAATTTTATCAGAAATCAATTAGCGTCGTCATACGAACTATTGCTGACACCTATTATTCGAAAGCGGAACCAATTCCAAAAAAAGGAAATCTACTTGCAAGCGGATTTTGCCTAATTACAGGCTATTATTCACGTTTTAATGGCATTCCTCTCCAAAATTGAACAAATGACTACTTCGTAAAATTGAACCGTGACATGGTGTGTAAAGCTCATATTATTTCGACGAAAAATTCAAATGTTTGTACACTTTTAACGACATTCTTCTCAGCTGCTATTTGAACCTGTTTGTTATCTTAATCTGTAAATCGAAAAAAGATAAACTAGAATTTCATTAAATATATTAAAAACTTTGACTTATCTGTCAAACTTTATCTATCATGATGAAAGACAAAAGCTTTATTATTTTCAATTTTTCTAAATGTACCATTAGCAATATTTTCCTTGATTTCTATTTGCACAGATATTTTTTTAAATAAAACATTTTTATTGATACGAAAGTTCAATTTTTAATTTTTAATATTTTGTACAAACAACTTCAATTGTACTGTGATTAACCAATCATTGTTCTTCTGCTTTGACAATTTCTTGGTGATGACTCCATGTTCATGCTCAACTTGAATTATTAATTTTTGCCTAAAATATTTAAAATTCTAATGCAATTAACGAAACTATGAGTACCGAAAAGAAACTCATTCACTTATAATGAATAAGGCATGAATATCCTTTATGAATTAGAGACGCCGCGTATGCGCGCTCGAATGATTTAAATAATAGGTGTACCTCTATCATTCATACACATGTAGTGTTAAACACAGACCGGTTCATTGGTTCGTATCCGTTTGAGTGTTCACTTAAGTGTACGTATGTAATCGTTTATGTAGCATTGTTATTCATTACAATAGCATAATGTGACTTGTAAGTGCATTTATAATAATACAATACAATACTGTCTTTTTCTCTGGAAGTATGCTTCTACCAATACAACAAAAACGATGTTGTAAGAGAGAATTCGTGATCGTTTTACCTATAGCCACCCACATTTTGTTCAATCAGCGGAACGTTTAATCATTTTAACTATATAAATTTTTACAATAAACTTTTTTTAACGTGTGTCCTTGAATTAAGATATCATTTTATATTTGAGATGAAATTAAGCGATGCACATTAGTAGTGGTCTGCACAGATGAACAGTTTTTAGTGAAAAAACTGTTCAATAAGTAATGTTAAATAGACAAATCTTTGATTAACGTCTGATTAGAACTGTTCAATAAATAAAATTATCGACCAATTTTTGTCTGAAAAATTGGTCGATAATTTCATTTATTGAAATGTTAAATAGAATTAAATAAAAACAGATTCAGCAATGTCTGCGTTTTGATAACTGGAAAGACTATTTTGAAACATTGAAATCAGAAATTATCCCAAAACGAACTGAAAAGTTTTAGAGCAATCCATTAGAAATTGAAGCACGCCCCTTAAATGCGAACTTTTTGTAATAAAATATCCAGTTCCTAATATACACAATTGTCTATTCATGATGTCTTCATTATACTTTTTAAGCCGTATAAGTCTACAGGACAATACTATAGTTGTAAATTAATACATATTTCTCTGAAAGCTGTAAAAAATTCATCAACTATAGTGAAGAACCGTATTCGAAATGCTGCCAATTAATAAAAACGATAAAAATGATTGATTTAGTCCGCCACAGATTTTAGGTTTTCCATAATTTTATTTGTTGTCCGCTTGATAATAATAGTCCAAGCTCTAACCAATCACATGTGGCGCAAAATATTATAGAAAATATCTCGGGCGAAATTTGACTCGTATGATTGTTTAAACTAGCTGGCGCAAATTTGAACTCAATGTCACACCTCGTCAATAATATACTTCATTAGATTCTAAATATATTAACTACTATTAGAATGCATTATTATTCATTATTCAAGTAAAATGTACATTTTTTAAATTATCATACAACTTCTGAATACATAAATCTAGTAAAAAATTGAAAAGACATGAAAAAGTAAAGTCAACATTAAAATTTAAGAAGCAAATATAAACTTATATTATGAAAATTCCTATATGAGAACAATAGTAAGACAGTAGAAAAATTCATATGAAAATGAACAAAGGAAAAAGAATGAAAGAAAGAAAAACAAATTTCACATTCTATCATCACCCTCTGAAATTGTGCAATATAAATCATATTCTCATTTTCATAACAAAATCACAATCTTCTTTGCGAGTTGGCTGTTCCCCGAGAGCAGAGCACACGGGGTGGCGACAAACCTTGGCCCACAACTATATATATGGGTGTACGTTGTACCTCCATACATGTGTCTAGTATGGTGTATACTTGGTGTCAAAGCACGCAGCGTTGAACGATTCGTTCTCGACGCAGACCAAAATCGTGAAAAAAATCATATCGAAAAGAGATAGTTTTCTTTTGACGTGATAACGTCTTATAAATTAATGAATCACCAATCTTATAAATTGATAAAACACCGACTGCATGCACGAAAAAGTGTAACGTAACGTTCCTAACGTTCGTAACGCGTAACGTTCCGCCTGACCCTGTGCGTGCTTTTTGCTAATTTCTCGCTCAATTTAAATCAGATCGGTTTGAAACCAGTCTTAAACGAAAGAGGAGAACATTTTACATAGATTTCATATAACAGAATTTGCCTAAACAGTTTTTTTATACAAATTTATATAGAAAAATATTTTATACAAATTTATATAGAAAAATAGCTGTATAAATGCAATGTTGTCTAATGCATGGCGCGACGCGATCGGTCGTCTTTGTTTGCCGTACATGGAAATTAGAAAATAACGTATGTCTTGTCTTAACATGAAAACGGCTGCATTTCTAATGTTTAATTCAATTTTTTGACATTAGTATTTTGTGAAATGCAACGCCTTCTAAGTTAACTATTGGAATAACTAATTATTATTAGAACATAATACTTTGACAGTTGCAAACGTCACTTTTGACATTTCTTATCATTCCGACACCAAGGATAAGCGGATTGAAACCAAATTTTGGGAGGATGTTTGATATGCAAATATGAAGTGGCCTATTGTTTTTGGGGAACATCGGCGCATGCGTAAAAGAATATATCTCTTATAATGATATTTTATATAATAATAATATAGTTTTTAAAACGGTTTTTACTCTATCTATTTTTACTAGAAATTTTTGTAAATTTTTTGGGGAAAATCGGCGCATGCGCAAAAGAGATACATGCCATAGTTGTTTTTTATATAATAATAGTGTACTTTTTATAGTGTTTTATTATTCTACTTAATAAAATTTACCTAAATTTGAAGCGAAAGATGCAATATCATAGATTCGAATTATTATAATTATTATATAAATTTAGGTTATGTATTACGGAATACGTTATCACGTAAAACTATCGTCCGTAAACCGACATTACAGACAACCAATTTTTTTTGCCAACAACAATGGCTCTATAGTTAGGGAGCTAGTGACGATTTTACATATATATTTCCTCAAACCTGAGTTTTTGTACATTCATTAAGGACACTACCCTGAACGTAAAAACCGCAGTTTGGCAGCTGAGACCGGAGACAATGCGTAGGTGGATCCGGTCAAAAATGTCAAACTGAAAGTGTCACTTAATATATTTTAACATGTTTGAAATTTCCTGAGCGATAAGTTCAAGTGCCCTTGAGCACAAAAACTCAAGTCTGGCATTTCATACCCGCGTTAACTCCTGTTTGGTAAAGGGCTGAACATGTCAAAATTCGTAGCTCCCTCAAAATATTTCATCAAGGCTAGTTTTTTCAAATCTGACAGTAGTATTATAGCAATAATTCGGTGTTTCTATAGTTTCATGTCTGTACTAGGTTTGAAAAAATCAGTCTTGATGAAATATTTTGAGGGAGCTACGAAATTTGACATGTTTAACCCTTTGCCAGACGGGGGTTATCCCAGTTACGAAATGCAGGACATGATTTTTTGTGCTCAAGGGCACCTGAATATCGCTCGTATCTGGCTGTAATTTTTTTCACGATTTTTAAAATTTTTCTTTACGTGTAATCTTCTAGTATTGGATAGTGTACAAAAAATAAATTAAATTTCCACATCTGGGCTAAATTCCTCAAAAAATAGGAAAATTCAAAACGCCTACTTTACAAATGTCTTTTTTTGTACAGTAGTTTCTGACAAAAAAATGGAAACATTTGAAGCGAACTAGTTCTTACGTAAGAAGTATGTTTAATAATTAATATAAAATTCCCCTGTAAGAAGTACCTACAGACCTATCGGAGTGTAATTGGGTATAAAGTAGTGCCTTATAATTCAAGTTTAAGAACCAGTGATAAATGTATCAAGATTTCTCAAAATTGGTCCAGCCGAGTTTATACAAACAGACAAACAACATTTCTAGAAATGCATTTTTGCACCTAAATATTATAGAAAATACATACTTGGATACCTATAGAAAGAAACGAAATTACGGCAAGCGGTTTTGTTTCTATTTTGCTCTTATTTTTTATTGGCGTGTAGAATAACTAAAGTCGTTGCGTTCGGTAGAATGCAGATCAGTAGCAGCTCCTGAAAATTGCACATTCTGTATATGTGCCACATATACATACATGGCACATACCTTCACATATGAGAGGCCATATTGCTGCAAAACAAAAGTAAAGAAAACACGTTTGATAAAAAAGAAAATAGAAATGAAAATTGCAACCAAGAGAAAATGTTATATACGGTTGCACTTCATATGAAATAGTGTTTATCTGAGCCGAAGTATAGACAGTTCGTTTTTCATAATATATACATATAGGTATGTAGATATAAAATATTTTATTGATCCGCAGATTATCGAATTGAAATTATTAATAACTTTACTGTGTTCTTACGATTCATCAAAACTGTCAAATACCTTAAAGTACTTGAAGGCAATCTATTAACTTAATAAATAATGTTTATTTATCATTTTCTTTTTTCTGTTACAAGATATTGATAAGTTGGAGTAGATAGTAAATATGTCATATATTTTATGCTCGCTAATTTTACCCCAAATTGTTGTTTTAAATGTATTGCTAATAAATGTTTTATACATGTGTGTAGGTTTTTTTTTTACTTTGCTGTAAAACACCTTCATTTAAGTAATGTAAACTTAAATTTGTATGTTGAACGTTTAGTGCAGGGCATAGTGGCGCATTCGTTTGCAAAATTCGTTTGGTTCGTAAATTTTTTTTTTAAATGTCCAGGAGGCTCTCCTGATTATAACAGTATATATATATAAAAAAAAATGGCGTAATCAGATTTCAAATATTTTATTAATTATTATGTTTATTATTCATAATAACAATATACTCTTTACGCGCATGCACTTTAAGGATAGTAGTATTGTCATCTCACTCCCAGTCCTATGTATGACATTAGTAAGAGAGAGGCAGATGGTACGCTTCGACAAATTATTGCATATTGTTTTTATGAATAATAAACATAATAATTAATAAAATATTTGAAATCTGATTACGCCATTTTTTTTTATTAAAGTTTAAATAGGTATTTAATAAAAAAATAGAAATCACGGTATTTTTTTTTCAGGTGTACTATTTAATTCAAGAAAATCACGATTTACAACGATTTTTAATTTTTAAAAATTCATAAAAATTCACCGGTTGAAGATACGATAATGAGTGTAAGGACTTTTTCGATTCAAAATAGTCTGAAAAATATATAAAAAAATTATTTATTGCAAAAAAACTTATTTTGCAATATTTTCAATTTTTCGTTGTTTAAACAATAACGGCAACAGATATTGAGTGTCATGTTACACTGTTATAATCAGGAGAGCCTCCTGGACATTTAAAAAAAAAATTTACGAACCAAACGAATTTTGCAAACGAATGCGCCACTATGCCCTGCACTAGTTATTATAAATTATAAAATTGTTATGTTTAAAAGCTATCCTTGACAATATAGAATATAGATGATCTACTTATAAAGAAACGTGAAAAAAGTTTATTTAAATAATAATCACGGAATGATTGGAAGAATGAATGGAACGTGCATGGTGAAGGATGATTAGTCGTGTAGCACACATAGATTTAATATAAATTAGATTTTGGCGTGGCTAATTACACATATAGGTGTAGAAGCCAATAAACATTATATTAAAAAAAAATAAAGTGACGCGGAAAGGTTAAAAAATTTACTATACAAATATTTAAGTTTGGAAACTGCTGATCTGTGTAGATATTGGACACGCCTAGAATATATTCTATATAATATAAATAAACAAGGCCATATACGATCTGCATAACGGTTATAGAATACATTACGTTATTATGACTACATGCATATGAAATGCACTGAATATTATAAAATGCATTCCTTGTGTTGTACTTTATGTATCTATGTACGTAAAATGCGGACTCAAAATGATCTCGTAAAAAGAAATGCTGACACTCAAATTTATCAACAGTTCAGAGATATCATAAGAATAGTATTTCATTAACCTGAAGAATGTACAAAAACATTCGCACCAAGCCACAATTTTGGTTGTCATTTGAGAGGGCTCTTAAACCATGAACACAGTATCCAATTTTATTTCGAAACCGCATTAAACGTGAAAACTTTTTTGGACAAAGGAAAGAATCAGGACTGTACAAGTGCAGCCATTGAGGTTCACATGGTCAAATTTCTAGTATGATTTTAACAAATTAGACCCAAAAAAATACATTTTTTGCAACCTTTTTATAATAAAAAAGAAAGCGACTGAATCGATTTCCATAAAATTTCTTTCGAATCATATTGATGTTAATATGTTTCGATTGGAACGAAACCGCTAACATTTTTTATTCACGAAATTTAGTATAAAATTTACTTTTTTGCAGTCTTTTTGTTAAAATAAAAGTAACTACTACACCGATTTTGAAAAAAATTCCTTAATATCATACTTACGTTAAAGTTCTAAAAACAAAAAAAAAATGTAATAAAAATATATTGTACAAATCTTTGATTAACGTCTGAATAGAACTCTTCAAATAATAGGTCATATGCATGATTTTTTTTTTATATTTTTAATAGATTATTTAGTCAACCATAATACGGAAAAAAAATGATAATCATTTAAAAATTTAATATTATCATAAGAAAAAAAATATTAAATTCCACATTCAAAAATAGACAGTTTAAACAATCGGCCATGTTCGCGGGCTTATGTGACGTCATGATATACGATGCATGCCAACCTTGATGTCAAATTGTCAATGTTCTAAATGAAGTTTATTTGTTGTTTTCTCTAAATACTGACATAATCTTACTGTGAGACGACACAGTCGTCATGGAAACTGTTGTTGATATATACTCTGACGTCACGATGCGTTTTGAAAATTCGAAAATAGCGCTTATTTTCTACATTTCTTTTTTATTATTTGTATTTTTTTCAGTGATTAGATTAATAAAATAACCATTACGTTATGATCAAGAACTAAAATATATTTCGAAATAAAAATGTTAACCAATTTGGAGTTTTATGCATACGACCTATTGGTCGACAATTTTATTTATTTGAATAATATATTGTGTATAAATAGGTACTAAGTGGAATAAAATAAAATTGAAAAAAATATCAATGTAATTAGTGTGTGGTTATTTTCATAGTATAAAAGTGTAGTATTCTACGGTAATTTACTACAGTAATTATTATATTGTTTTTTTTTAACTACTAGCTGTCAAAAATAATACAATAAAACTGTTTATAAAAAATTAAACTATTGAACGATATTCAGTGAATTTAAATAGGGTTCTACTGTGATAATAAATAAAGTGAATAAAATATAACCCAAGGCGATCCGACCAAAATTGAGATCTGTAGAGCTTGGACGTACGTACGTACAGACCAACCGACAACTGCTGTTCGAGATTTTTAATTACAATTTTAGGAATAATCACGAACTCAAATCAATCTAGCGGTAAGCTAATGTGCGATGTATATTTTTTGATATTTTATTATTTCGCATGGATGACCAAGTTGTCAAAAATGCACTTTCAGTAAAAAAAAAAATATAGAACAGAATCTCCCGTTTTCAAAAAGCTACAATTTGATTGGATTTCGTGCGAAATTTACCTAGACATATCTTCTTGTATGAACGAAACTCAGCTCTTATGCGCAAAGCGATAAATCTATACTAATATATAAAGCTGAAGAGTTTGTTTGTTTGAACGCGCTAATCTCAGGAACTACTGGTTCAAATTAAATAATTTTTTTTTTGTTGGATAGCCCATTTACCGAGGAAGGCTATAGGCTATATAATATTACGCTACGGCCATTAGGAGCGGAGCTTTAATGAAAAATGTTGCAAAAAGTATCTCAAAAATAAGCTTCTATTCATGTGAAATGCACTAACTAGATATACTCATATTAGCGATGAAAGAACATAACCTCAGGTAGATCAATCGGTAGCGCATGCGACTGTCAATATCAGGGTCGTGGGTTCGAGCCCCACGTTGGGTGAATATATTTTTATTTTTTTTTTAATTTTTTACATTGCTTTCTTCTAAGGCTTACATTTAAATTTATTTTAATTTTATTTAATTCATTTTAAAAAGATTATTAGTTAAAAAAATTTAAATACTGCTCTTTATCGACAAAAACTTTTGAACGGTAACTCCGATCATCATGAAATTTGGACACAACATTCATCTCGGTAAAGATGAATGTGTGTACTCATGTCTCTTCCTTCCCCATTCATTCTCTTGCACCCGGGTGAAACCGGGCGGGACCGCTAGTATAACATATAATGAATGGAAAAAACAACGTATTTTGGTTATTAAGACATCCTATGTAGGTACGATATGAAATGTATTGAATCATTTTCAAATTATGAGCTATCTAAGCATATCAAACTGGCTAAAATTCTAAGTCATTTCGTCTTTAAACATGTACAGTAAACTCTTTGTCGTTGTTTGTTAAGTCAATGTCAGCGTCTGACTGTTTTCTACCATTACGACTTCCCATTCCTGCACTAACGAACTGCGGTGGATTAGATTTCATAATATATTTGAATTGAATAATAGGGAACGTTAAATAAGCGATTTCTTCCCTAACAGCGATGTCTAATGAAAGTCTATTGTATCTACTATATGCATAGGCAATACCAAAACATCTGCAAAGAAAGAAAAACAATTTTATTTCACACTAATGTACGTAGATTAAACGCACATTACTAAGCTATAAGTGCGTACATGAAATAGCAAACAACAAAACAACAACAGGACGGGTTGAATAAGACGAGACGGGAAGTGGGACGATTGGCTGGAGGGACTTGCGTCCGTGCATATTTACGACCGTCTGTGGTTGTATATTATTATTGCAACGCAAGATTCTCTCAGTCGTGACACAGATGAGATGATGCACCGTCCACTGCTACACCTTGGTTAGATAAGTCTATAAGATACCTGTTAAGGTCAGTTTATACACATCCGTTCCATGGCCTGACTGAAACAAACTTTGGTATTATTATTTAGTAATTTGTGCATCATCGTTCTCGTCAGCGCCCGTAAACTGACTGTGCCACCTCCACGAACTGCAGACGCTTAAATATTCTCGGCAGTGTCAGTGTAAAAAGTTTTCGTATATGTAAAAATTCAGAATTTGCTTCTGAATAATATTAGTCTTCCCCGGTTTCACAGGGAGTGAATACAAAAATATCATATTTTTCGTTGTTTTATTTCTTTTTCTTCACATCCAATAGTATTGGTAGTATAGCCTCTTTAGAAATTACATATTTTAATGTGAATGTAATAACTTTAATTTTCTCAGACACGCCCCGATTGCTTTTGCAATATGAATAAAATTTGACACGCTCAGATATGGAACGAAGACGACAAGGACACGGAACGACTGTGTCGCTCCTGTGTGAGTCGTACGACTCCCTTTTCGGAGAGGAGCATGTCGCTCTTTTTTTTGTGAATGACTCACTCCTATCGCCATTGCTCTGGGCTAGAGCTGTAAAAGTAACGAGAAATTGTGTACCCGTATGTATTCGTTACTTAAAGAACCAGTACCCGTTACTTTCGCATCGTTACGTTACTTGTTACTTTTCATACGACATACAATCGTGTACCAACAGGCTACAGCATCAAGCATGTCTTTAAATAGTTTTATTTGTTTTAACTGATCATGTATGTATTTCACTTGACGTTGTAATGGACATTTTGTCTCTACTACACTAAATAAATATTATTGTTATTATAAATACATAGCACACTATATTAAATATTAATTCACATTACACATTCACATTAAGCATGCATTTACTGCATGCATAAGCATAGTAAAATTTTAAATCAATTCTGCCCGAAAAATAGTTGATTGAAATGATATTTTTAAACTGTGTGTATACATAGATATTTAACATAGTTTTTTATCCACTTTCCAGTTCGTAAAGTTTTTTACGTATTTTGATCAAAATTTGGCATGAAAAGCGATCTTTTTCTGCGTAGATGTCATTTGTTTCTGCGCATGAGTACAATTTAAAAATGTACAACATGACAGGGGGATTCACGACATTAGACTGTTCCTACATGTATACAAACTGTAAATATATGATCACAATCTAATCATTTTCAACTCAAATTTTTTGACAAAGCTTTCTGCAACCCAGCATAATATGTATACTATCTAACAATTTTCGAAACCTCTCTCTTTTAGACATAGACAAATAGTTTATGTGATATTAGTAAATAAAACTATGGAAACAAAAGAGTGTGCAGATTTCTTATACGTAAAAGCAAAATCCCGTCAAACCCGTTGCAATAGTTCCATTTGTAATCCCAGACATGCAGGACAAAAATGTATATATAAGGTCAGAATGGGTCATTACTCGAGTAAAGTTAATATTACCTTAGAGCCCATAAAATGATATTACCTACAGTGGTCGAACATTTCGAAAGTAATTTTATGGGAAAAGGAAAATTTTTTATGTAAAATTAACTACGATGATGTAACTTATGTGAAGCTATAAAAGTTAAAACAAAGTAATAACAGGTACTGCATGGCATGTAAAATATAAACACATGCATGGGTATCATAACACACACATATTTGTAGTAGGTATAGAATTCAGAGGTTGTGTGTAGGTAGATATAATGACAGTGGTTCATGAATCAGTCACTGGTGGCAGCACTGGTCAGTGTGCTCCATGTTGCACGGTGCGGTCCGACCACGCTCCATTACACAGGCCGCTAATGCGATAGCTCCACCTTTACCCCACACTCCTCTACTAACAGCCGGACATAATTCTGATTGGTTTTGTAAATATCAGCACATTATAAATAATAAATGTTTGCTTATCATTGAATTGATCAGTTAACAAGTCGTCTAGCAAAGATAATGTTCTAGAAATACTAGACCAGAGGTTCCCAAAGTAGTCCCTATGGACCCCCAGGGGTCTCTGGGATCATTCAGGAGGTCCTTGGAGAATTAAAATCGATTTTGGGGTCTCTGAATAACGTCAGGGGGTCCGCGCAAGGTTTAATATAATATAAAAAAATTGTGACACATTTTTCAAAAATTTAGAGCAAATGCAAACTTAATTGTGATCTCTACTTTTTACTTCTAATTAGGTCAACAGTAAACAGGTATTTATACCGATATCTAACATATCATTGTCTCAACAAAGTGTGCAGGAGTGAGAAGTCGTAACAGCTAAAAATGGAAGGAAATAAAATTGCTAAAATCGCAGCCGAACAACGGCTAAAAATCGTTTTCAGCCGTTCGTTTTTCAATCACGGATTTAAATAATGTGCTCCTTAAAAAACCGCGATTTTTTGCGTAGGGTTTGCGAAACAAATTTAATTTTTAAGGAATTATTCATTGACAAAACATTTTATCTGAAAGTTTCGTCAAGGATTTGTTAACCGCTTTTTTTTGGGAAAGTATTCCCACGAATCTCCAAAGATTAAGTACTGTAATCAAAATATTTTAGGTACAGAAGAATAGAAGATCCTGTTACATTTACTATCATGCTAACTTAACCACTCCTGTTGGGTTCCATATTGACCATTAGTTTTCAATCCTTTGGAATCGAAAATAGTTAATAGACGCAACTACTCTAAAAAAACGTTTTATAAAAGTTATTTTAGAAACTGTTGCTACTATTTAAATTATTTTTGGCTCAAACGCACTTTGTAAAATTAAAAATAACACCTTACAGGATTAAATTTAGGAATTTTAACAAAAACGTAAAAATTTCTCATCATAACCTTATAGAAACTACCAAACCTTTAATATATTTCTCGCCCGTTTATGAATCATCAATAATGTAGAACCGCTAAACGATTAGTTATGATGAGATAATAATATAAAATATTTTAGATTATAGGTATTCTTCATTTAGCAATTAGTACGACTATTGGTTTTTTTATTGCACTAATATTCTTCATGTTGCATTTGATCCATTCAAAAAATCTATACCATTATACATTTTTGAAGTGAAAACTTCTTTAGCGGCGCTGTACACTTTTTTGTAATGGGTAAAAAATGTTAAACTCGCGTCAGGAAAAATAAGAACTGGGTGAGACTCTCTAAGTGATAGTAATTGCCAGATACTTTTTATACAACGTTAGACATCTAGCGTTGAAATATCGTACATAAAAATGCAATCTATGATACAAATCATTTTATTTACAAAACTTCTTTAGCGGCGTTGTACACTTTTTTTGTAATGGGTAAAAAATGTTAAACTCGCGTCAGGTCAGTAAGAACTGGGTGAGACTCTCTAAGTGATAGTAATTGCCAGATACTTTTTATACAACGTTAGACATCTAGCGTTGAAATATCGTACATAAAAATGCAATCTATGATACAAACCATTTTATTTACAAGTGTTGTCAATAAATAAACAATGCTTCTAAATGCAAAAAATTAAGACGTTAATATTCAAGTTTTCACTTCTGCGGCACTCCCGGAGTGCAACCCGTCTTTTTTTTATCATAAGTTGATTGATTTTAGAAATACAGACGGTCATAGTGGCATTCTTTACATTATTTACATATTGAGAATTAATAAACAATAATTTGCAAAAGTATCTACACTGATCGTCTGTATTTCAAAAACCAATCAATTTATGGTCAACTTAAAATGTTTCTGTGAATATTGTCTTATCATAACTAATTCAGTTCTAAATTTGAAAGCCCGAAAACTGACATTTTTTTCATTCGTTCTTTTAAAGCGCTTTCCTTGTAAAAATAACGCTCGATTTATTATTGAAACCATTAATATCGCTTTCCCTATATAATATAGGCTGTTGGCACAGAAAAAACGATCTGCGCACAGAGTTCAAAAAGCAAATGCTGCCATTAGGTTTAATATTCTTTCGAAAATTTCGTTTTATTCCTGTTTCAAGGCATTTATTTTTTATAGGCTGATTAGCCTTTATGAAGCAATATGTCATTTCTCTAAAAAGCAAATCGCTACGCTCTTCAACACATTTTCGGTAAAGTTTGAGAGAACGACAAAACTTACAATATAAAAGACCTTCAAAATTTGATGAAAATTATGCTTTTTGTTCATTGAGATGTTTTAGTAATGTACAATAAAAGAAATAAAATCTTTGAACACTTAAAAAAATAATTCCTAATAATAGGTATAATAAATGCAAAATTATACAACCCTAACCAAAAATTGATTAGTTTTGAATCAAAAAGGCTTTAATCAGGAGATCCAGCTTGAGTGTAGTGGTGAACCCATATCTGTCGCATGAACCAATATGGCGTCAGCTACTGGGTAACGCACACACGTTCGTGGCTTACATTTGTATAGTGTCTGTGAAGTTAAACAACTTTGGTAACTAAGGCAAAAACAGGTGGAAAGAACTGAAGTTTTCTCAAGTAGTGATAACAGCGCCATTTCGCGTGCGTCAGAAAATGGTCCGTCTCGAAACACGGCAAGCATGGGAAGCTGGGTCTCCTGGTTACAGCTTTGTTATATTACATTTATATTACGTATTTAAAAGTAAATTGAAACTTATTTCTTAATTTAATATCTACATCCGTATAGCTGCCAGTAAAAGTTGAGTTAATAGTACCTAATCGTTCACTTTTGGATCGCAGTACACTAACTATAAAGCTTTTATATATTATAGGTATTACAATCTATACTAATGGTCGATATATCGATAATACAGGTATAGTACGGTAGTTTGTTCTGTGAAATTATTGTATTCGGAGAATGAATGAGATTGTACTGAGCGAAAAAAGCTGTTTTATATTTTTTATTTTACAACGGTCAATTCGTATTATAAATTTTTTTTATTTCGACAAAAGAGTGAAATGTGTTAAATGTATCAAAAAGGCACAGGCGATACTGGATTTTTATAACTGTGTATATGAATTTTATGGAATACTTTAGGTATTTTAAATGTAGAAAAAATGCAATAAAACAATATGTAAACATTATCCATAAAAATCAGAAATGTTATAATTTTCACAGAAAAATAATGGTTTCAACTCTCTCATCTTTTGTTTGTTTTTCGTAACTACTGACGAATAGATTTTATATAAAGGATAGAGGCAAAGACAGATGAGTGACGTCTTTTAAAAAAATCGATATAGAAAAACTATTGACTTCTATGTTTTTTCAAAAAATGTCGGTGTAATTTGCGTATATGCAAAACATTTATACGTTCACGCATTTTTAAAACCGCTAATCCGATGGGCACCAAATTTAATACGACTAGACTCAAGGAGTCTTAAATCTTTACGGAGACAAGTACCTATTCAAGAAAAAAAATAATATTTTTGAACAAGTTGTGAACAAAAAATAACTCACGATAGACAGATACACACACTGCTATCATTCAGAAAACCATTTTTATGTACATTCTCTATGTAGAATAACCAAAATTTGATCTTATCTCGGAGAGGTATTCTCGGCTCCATCAAGAAATATCAAAAAGCGGGTACGAATATAAAAATTTAAAGAGCCGCTATCCAAAATTATAAAAAAAATATTTACATTAATAGTTATGGAAAACATTAAATTGTTTCACTTAAAATTCAACATCTGCTGAATAAAAATTCGCATAGCTATAATTAATTATTTTAATGAAAAAATGAATTACAGCAATTTTCTATATTAAAATTTTGTTCAATGAATGTTGCAATTAAAGTGGAACGATTTTCTCCTATAAGGATTTTCATTGTTTTCACGCGGTAGTCTTGTCGTCATTTTGATGATCACGCTATTCACCAGTCTCGGGCAGTTTTTGAGCATTGGCTTACACACAGTAACGTGTTTCAATATTAATTTAGGTGAAAATATTAATGACGATGCTAAATTACTGCACAAAATAGTAAAAAATACACTTAATATGTTTAACTGAGATGGGGATTGCAGTGCCACGATCGGAAAAACTGGTGGAAGTACCGAAATTGTTGAAAGGTTAGTCCTATCTGTGATAAATAGTTGATTGTCAAAAAATGTATCTCCGAAAGTACTGAAATATTTTTCTACACTGTTGAATCTTTTCTTTTAATAATATTTCCAGTTTATGAAAAATAACTCTAATAATTTAGAGTGATGATGATCCTGTTTAAATGTTGTAAGATTAAATGATGAATCCTGGTGGCATAGGATCGATGAACTAAGCAAGTACTGAAGGTTTATTTATTGCATTTTATTGTCTGAAAATTTTATTTTATTTTTATTTTATTCGGAGAATCAATTTTATACATAACAACAATACTGAGAAAATAGACAGCATTGATTCTCCGAAGATGGCATAAAGTTTGCCGAAACGTCAGACAATAAAATGCAATAAATAAAACTTCAGTATTTGCTTAGTACATCGATCCTATGCCACCAGGATTCATCCTTTAATCTTACAACATTTCCAGTTTAATTAATATTTAGTTATTTACCTATTTTTTCAAAATCAGTCACTTTTTGCTCGTCCAAATACAAGGTGTCTGAAAATATGGCGGAAGTTGACATACAAAAAAGGAAAGGTCTATGCATAAATGTTTTCCATATCTAGTAGGTAAACAAAACCAGACTAGCAATTTGGATAAATATGATGGACCAACCTATACAATTTCGGACTCGGGGTTTCGATAATGAACATTTTATGATCCATTTCTTTATATTTTGATTATAATATTTAATATTAAACAGATTTGATACCCCAGATTGTTTGAAAATTTGATTTGTCTTCGTTGTAATTAATTCTACTGTATATTTTGACATCTTGATCAATTTTAATAAATGAAATTTGGTTCATGTCATAAAATAATTGAAAATGTTTTTTTTTTATTTTATCCAAAATAACTAAAAAACACAAGGTGTTTTAAATAAAACGTGAATTGTCTTATACGTAGATATTCATATAAAATATAATATCAGTAGTGACATTTGAATGTATCATTCATATAATATTATTATGCCGAAACAAAACTAGGATGTAAAACAATAGAACGTGTATGTATAGAAAGTGACTACACATTGTAAAATTACAAACGCACACAAGAGATGTAATAGGTTGCTGCATTGCCGACATACACATACCTACATTATGTAGACATACAAAATGAAAGCGCTTCTGTTTTGTTCTTAAATGAAAACGGACAGTTGAATGCTGTACAGAAACATGCACCGCCATCGTGATCTGCTTAGTTACAATATATGGATATGTTTCATTATATACAAGGATACATACATGATATTACAATTCATATATATTATTTACAAGGAGCAAAAGCAAAACAAGTTCCACTAATCCAATTCTGTAGAGAGCTAGTGCCGTTATGTTCAACTCTCTTACCTAACCTAACCTAATACGCATGCCATATTTGAGATTGATCTTATCGATTTCTGATTTCAAATTCTAAAAGTATCTGATTCCTGAACAACGTTCTCAGCTGTACATACCTGAACTTCTGGAATACCACTTTGATAAGATAGTTATTTTATTTATATTAAGAACCACCCTGGCAAAAATATTCAGCCAAGAAACGTTCTTTGGAAAAAATATATTTTGTATACCAAAGATTTTTTGAAAGGAGGAAGATTTTATTTTTACAAAAAAAGCATATTCATAACAAAAATTTAAGTTAAACGCAATAGGTCATATGCATGTATTTTTTTTATATTTTTAATAGACTATTTAGTCAACCATAATACGAAAAAAATTGATAATCCATTTAAAAATGTAATATTATCATAAGAAAAAAAATAATCACATTCAAAAATTGACAGTTTAAACAATTGGCCATGTTGGCGGGCTTATGTGACGTCATGATATACGCTGCATGTCAACCTTCTAAATGAAGTTTATTTGTTGTTTTCTCTAAATACTGACATAATCTTACTGTGAGACAACACAGTCGTCATAAAAACTGTTGTTGATATATACTTTGACGTCATGCTGCGTTTTGAAAATTCAAAAATAGCGCGTGTTTTCTACATTTCTTTTTTATTATTTGTATTTTTTTGAGTGATCAGATTAATAAAATAACCATTACGATATGATCAGGAACTAAAATATATTTCAAAATAAAAATTGAATCCAATTTGGAGCCTCATGCATATGACCTATTCATAGAACACGTTTACCACTGTACCACAATTTTTTTTTTCCAATCATGACAAATCGATATAGGGAAAATAAATCTAACACAAAAATTTTCATTTCAACAATAAGAACAACAAATAAAATAAGAATTAACACCAATATAGATGTTTATAGGTGTTGTCCATAAGTAATTCTGAAATACCACCATGAATTTAAGCGATAACATATTTCTTGTTTTAAATATCAAGGGATGTCCAAACCTCCCGACTGCCCAATGATCTCCTACCAATATTAACACACCAAACAGCAGAAAATAAATATTTCTCCCCCCTATAGCGATTAATAGCTTGAAATACCCGATGAATTACATGAAATATATAGATACAGTTAGCGTCCCACGCTTTTAAACGATAAAGATGAAAAGGACATTTATTTTCTACTTTTTGGTGCGTTGATATAAGCGCGTATTCTTAATTTATAAAAACATTTTTTTCATACTTTTAAATACTAATTAGATTGGTTTTTATCAGTTGAAATTTGAAGTTTTTTTAATGTATACGTCACATATTGAAATAAATACATTAAAAAACTTCAAATTTCATTGACTGAACGTTGCTTTCTGGATGTGGTTGTCCAAAATAACATATTTGGTCTGCTACTAAAGAGAAGACTGTATGAAAAAAAAGTTAGGTGGGGTTTCAAAGTGCAATCAGGAAAGTTAGAGAATTCATTATTATTACATGGCGTATGGGTACAAAGGCATGTGTACGTATTCAGGAGAAGGAGGATGAGACGGAAATGAAAGATGCGAGCGTGTAACTAAAACTGGAAGAGCATGAGGAACGAGAACCGGGAGACAAGCCAGGGACAGCAGGAGAGGCGACGAACCGGCGACATGAATATTAAAACTGCATTCATTAGCCCATTATCAGTGACATGCCATGTTTACTTCAAAACGATCCCTTATATGTCCTCTTTCCTCGCTTACAGTGGAGAGTCGCTCCGCTTCTACAGTTTGCCGGTTTGTTCTTCAGATAATATTGAATGTATGAGCGTGTAAATATTTTACGCACACATATAAACAGTATAAATATACACGGCACTTGTTTGCATTTACAATGTGTGTACCTAATGTAGTCAGTTTACATTAATCCAAGATAATAAGTTTCAAAATACGTGCCTTCGCAGCAAAAGGAAATAACACAGTCAAAAATCTACAAAAAATATTACTGAAATGGCAACATGATTTAAAATACTTCATTCAAAACTAAAAGCTTTTGAATAATGTATTTCAAATATTTCACTTATGCAATTCGTTTAATTTTTTAAGTAAGCAACTAGACAGTGCTAGATTTACACTAGGGGCAGTAGGGACTAGTGGCCAGGGCAGCCAATTTTCAGAGGCGGCAAAATTTGGAACATAGGGAAAAATTTTTTTTGCGTCACAGAAAATTCTTCGAAAAGTGTGATCGTGTTAAAAACATTCACAAATATTTTTTTTCAGCCAGACGCGTTTGCCTCTGAAAATATCTCGCAATTGATATGCAATCGTTTGGTTTGTCAATTTATAATTTTAATACAAAAAATAATGTTAGTAAAAAAAAGATTTTTGACATAAATGGATCATTTTATTTTTTTGAAAATTGTATACCGAACCTTTACCATTTTATGTATTAGGTAATGGGCCGGCATTTTTCACGGTGCCCCAGGGCGGCACTTAGAGTAAATCTGGCCCTGCGACTAGATGTGAAAATGAAAATTCGATGCTTTATCTTTTGAACTATCACATTATGAAAAAGTCATTCGCACTGAATATAATATGCTACAACATGTCAAGCAAACACATAATCAAATTATGTTAGGTACTTCAATCTGTTGCAAGTGCAGCAGACTGCAGTATAATGGACTCACATTTTCAACATTTTAAATCTCAGAAAATAAGAATTATAAGTTCGGAAAACGTCTTTATCTGTTGGGGTTTAATTTCTCCCAAAAACATTTGGTCGAAATCGGAGGCTTTTCCGATCTAATCTCTTCTTGCTAGCTTTAAAACTGCAGAGTAACTGATAACGGCACATCGACATTGCACATATAATTTGCAATCAGATAATCTATAATTATTTAGTAAACACAACGCGCGCTAGGTACATCTCCAGTTTGAATGATGAGGTAGCTTTTAGTTTCCATCCATGTGTAAGTGGGTGGGTGTGAGCTAAATCTTTATGTAACAATATCACGTACCATTGTGGAGTAAAATCTAAACTGTACAAAGGGTTGCGAGACGAGGAGGTGAGAGCGATGTATGTTGGGCAGGTATGGGTAAAGTGCCTCTAATAGGTTAGCGCCCTGTGATGCATGGTAAAGAGCTATGATACACGTTTCTATACGTATTCCTGTACACGTAGTTTGTGAGTTCATGGAGCTAACAAACAGCGAGAGTAATTTTGCGTCGATAGGAAAATTCGCTACTCTATTCCCAAAAACCAAAAACTCTTGATAAGTAGTGTTGTCGTACTATTTCTCAACTTCCAAAGCGAGACCCAGATTAAATTATTGATATCTTGAAACGAAGCTCGAGACTGATTGTAAAACGTAGATGTTAATCTTTATTATATTATTTTATAAAATAACAACTACTAGTGAACTTATCAAATGTGTTTTCAGTTTATTACTATAAATAATTATAGAACTAGAGTTTGAATTAGTACAAGGTTAAGATTATTCTATCAGTTGGTGGAACGTACCATTTGATGTAGATACGCGATAACTATGTGAATTATTAAACTCTACTGCAGAAACAGTTTCCGCAGCTCATTTTCAGATTGGATCGTGTATATATAGAGCTGGCAGCGCCTACTATCAAATGTAAAAATTAAGTTAAGTCTTTCGTTTGTTTAGCTATTTTCATCGTTTGTTTAGACTTAGTTCAAGAGTTATTTAGAAATATAAATGGGCGCTGTTAGGTTCATATCAGCAATGTTCAAACAACATTTTTTTTCAAAAATAAGTGAAATCATTTTTTTTACGTTTGGTTAGCTATTTTCATTGTTTGTGTAGAGAACCAGCTCAAGCGTAGCGGAAGACCGATATCTGTTATGAACTAATATGGCGTCAGCTACTGGGTACCGCACACACGTTCATGGCTTACATGTGTGTAGTGTCTGTGAAGTTAAAAAAATTTGATAACTATGGCAAAAACAGGTGTAAAGAACCGAAGTTTTCCCAGGTAATGATAACAGCGCCACCTCGCTTAGTGGTCCAAAAAAGTGGGCGTTGCTAGCTTCACACCATCAGAGCCCATAAAGCACATTTACCTGCAAATGAGTGTAATCGTTTGTTTACGTGTCGAGAAGGGGGCGTAAAATGAATTCCTATTTTGTAAACTTATTTAAATTTTCTTATCTTCATGGCCAATAGTTTCCATCCCGGCTATAGGAACCTAGATACATACATGCATAGGTAGGTACATAGACAGGAGCGTGGCGTAGAATTGTAATTACATTACACATGGATGTATATACAGGATCCTGAATGTACAGTATAAATGTATAAAACTGATGTTACAAATTAAATTCAAATCAACGTTACAGATATCCTAGGGCCTACTGCAACACTTGAATAGAGAAGTTGATTGCCACTGTAACAAGCAAGCAATCCTTGTTACATTAACTCTCTCTCTCTTTTTTGTAATATTGTCAAAATTAGTTTTCCTTAGCTACGCAGGAAAAATGAATGTTGTTATCAATTTGGAAAAAGTCAATTCAATTAATAGATCTTGAGAAACAATTCATTACGATTCTTTTAAGTTCAAGTCTAAGCCTTTATTTATTTTAAAGTAAGAACTTTTTTAAGTACTTACACCACTTTTGAGTTGTAGCGTCGCGAGACCCCCTTGTGTGTTGGCCAAACGCAATGAACTACATTTGATTGTCTGTTGTATACCTAATATACAAATTGTATTGTATAATTATTATTATTATTATAATCCAATGTATCATTTATGTACTTATTTATTTATCCTATACACCAGAGGACCTCGATACTCTGCTGTAAAATTTTATGAAAGTCTGCCATCCGAGGTTACGACTGTAAATAGTTATAAAATATTTTTAAAAAAAGTAACAGATTACTTAATTGAAAAGCGCCCATATGATTTTTAATAATGTTGTAAAAATTTTATACTGTAAATTGACGCATTCGTCAAGATTATTATTATTATGTAAGGTATATATATTTTTTTATTTTATTTTTTGTGTAATGATAACCGTTCTATTCTATTATTGATCTCGCTACTGTCACAGGATAACCTTTTGTAGCGAAAACATTTATGTATTATATATGAATTATTAATAATAAAATTATTCTTATTCTATTCTTATGTGGTAGAATCATTGCATTGATCTTGGGAATAGGTACCTACCGAAAGAAAAGGGCCTCGCTGATGCGACTTCGTCCACGTTCAGATTACTTCACGCTACGCCACTGCTTCTGTGGTATAAAACAAATCTATCTAAAAACCTTTATTTTGTAACTTTCAATTTGTACTAATTGTTACCTAATAAATAAATATTTTGACGTGATAACGTCTTATAAATTGATGAAACACCGGCTGCACACACGAAAAAGTGTAACGTTCCGCCTGAGCCTGAGAGTGCAAGCGAGAGCGCGATATAAGCGATAGAGAGTCACGATCGGCCCAAGCGTCGGCTTGTACGCATTTCTCTCTCTTCTCGCGTGACGTCAGAGAGTTCATCAAACTATTTAACGTTTGTTTTGACAAAGTGTGCGTTCAACATTTTTTTCGGCTGTTCGAGCGAAAGCTACATCTGACAGATGGCCTTTGTTTTATAAACCGTGGAAATTAAGACTTAAAATCAAGATATCTAATAAAAATGTCATAAATTATCGAATTTTTACAGCAATTTTTCAGATAATACATCGTTATTTGATCGTTTTTGCACGGATATTTTTTGTGTCATATAATTATTACCGATTCATCCAAGCCAAAGTTTAACTGAACGCACTCTTATCCAATAGCGATAATGGCAATATGGCGCTAATAATAATTAATAAATGTCATTTTATTTTGTTAAAAATAACTGATCGCCGTCATTATGGATAAAATATTATATTATTCACAACGAATGGAAATGTATTGATCAATTGATAGTTTGTACACAAACGCAGCTACATTTTGTATCAAAAACAAATCTTGGGAGATATCTGCATTTCATAACAGCAGATAAATTATACGGTTTGTTAACAAATATATAATATATATACATTCTTTTAAATGTCTTTTATAATTGCTTAAAAATATGTATTTTGCTTTGGTTGATCAAATTATTAGTCGGTAAAAATATAGTTTGACAGCTACTAAAATTTAGGTTATGTATTATTAATTAATATGATATTCGAGCGGAATACGTTATCACGTAAAACTATCGTCCGTAAACCGACTTTACAGACAACCAATTTTTTTTCAGAACCTTGGCCAGTCAACTAGAACATCAAATTCTATGTTAAAAACAAACCAAAATCCACAGCACCAATTTTATTTGCTCGTTCGGTATACGAACAAACATACTACTCTACAATGGTACGCAGTGGAACGAGAGTGTGAAATGTTTGATTTCGGCGGTGTGAATTTTGATTAGTCGGTTATAAATGATTTAGGTTATTACCGGTTCTCGCCATGTACCTACATCGCACATATAACTACTTGTGCAGGGCCGGATTTCTGAATGTGCAAAACTAGTCGACACTAAAATTTAACGGAAAAAAACGTGTCAAAATTCCCAAAAAAACTTTAAGCGAAACGTAATATCGTTGTGGCTGCTAGACGAGGTGCAGCCACGCGATCCAAGACTAAATGGAGTGAACTTGACAATAAAAAACGAAACTTCTTTTGAAAACAGAAGATACTTCAAGTTTTAAATAAGTTTCAAATAATACATAAGATTTAAAATTATTAGCGATCCGTCCCGGTTTCACCTAGGTGTGATAGATAATATAATTCTGCAAAAAGTATTTCATTTGCGGCCCGGCGTGTGAACTAATAGCTTTATGCAACTTCTACCAGATTTGCTTCTGAACTAATAACTTTGAGCGACTTCTATCAGATGTCGCCACTCGGTACTAAAACAGTTCTTTTTTGGTTGATTCTGCGCTAATAGCTTTGAGCAAATTCCATCAGACGTTAATTAAACAGTTTTTTTTTTTGAGAAAACGCCGTAATTTTGTACAAAATATTTAGCGCGGCCAAAATTGTGACACGATAATTCTATATATATTTATAATCGCACGCGATAAACGGCCGGTCTACTAATAAAATAGCGCGCAACTGACGGCTAATAAATAAAATAAACTGAAAATAGAATAAAATATAAAAACAATTTAGATAAGAAATTAAAAATTATCAATATAAAATTCATTTGAAATAAAAAGTACAAGTAATATGTAATACGAAAATTAGGATACGAAAATTTTAAGAACCGACCCTTCGTCGTATTAAGCAAACACGTCATATAATGCATACAATACCTACATACATCTGAATGCCTACATAGTACGAAATTTGTGTAATATGAAACCCCTAATAGTATCTAGAAATGTTTGCTAATGTAACGCTAATCTACTAACCGTATTAAATTCATTGCTATCAGTGTTGCACTGCATGAAGACTTTTTCTTATTTCTTCTTCGAAATTTTAATAGAAACTATACTTTCTACGATAAAAATACGTCATATACAAGTATTTTTAAAAAAATGGGTTGTCGAATATCATATTTGATAATACATAACCTAAATTTTAGTAGCTGTCAGGCGGAACGTGACACATTTCGGAACGTGACACATTTCGGAACGTGACACATTTAGGAACGTGACACTTTTTCGTGCATGCAGTCGGTGTTTCATCAATTTATAAGACGTTATCACGTAAAAACTTGATAGTTTTTTGCAATATATAAATAATTTGGTTGTCAGTCGCTATGATTGTGTAGATGTTTAAAAAAACACAAATCCCTTATTTTAAAATTTGCTTTATAAAGTGGTTTGCGATGGATGACAAATCAATAGAAGTTATAAATAAACTAATGTAACCAAATGCCCCTCTTGGTCATTATTGTATATCCACCTATTTTATGTAATTCTCTTTTATTTTGAAATTATTTGAATAAATAGAAATTATTCTGTTCTCTGAATTACTACGATAAAACTTCTGTTCATCAGAAAAAAATCTACTACTAAAAGTCGTAATAATTGACGACGGGGATCTTAAAATAAAACCAATGGTTATTAATAATAATGATTTAAATGAAAATTTCTCAAGATACCGGAATCTCTAGAAACTGGAACCACATTTTTACAAGCAACCGGTCGACTAGCAGAATTTAATCCAAAAATGTATTTATGTATTTGATACCTGAAAAATAAAATTTGAAAATTGTCTTCTGTTGAGTAACATTCAAAACACTGACATAAAACGAGCAATATTAATTGAATCTCTCACATACAAAATAGCATCATACAGAGCCGAAACAGAAATTTATAAAATATTTTCATCACAAATATGTTTTCAAGAAGCTCATTAATGTGATCGGGAGAGTGATATTGTTACGTGAATGCTTCTCCCTATTTATTAGTTCGGTAAGTTTGGGTAGAGTATGCAAATAGCTATAGAGTATAAGAGTATAGGTAGGTACACATTTAACGATAGCACAAGCACACGTACACACGCTGATGTGGCGAACGCGGATAACGGCAACCCGAAGACAAATGGGTGTCGCTGCATATGTAAAACGAATGTGCAGAACCTATATGGTCCTCTGTACTATAGCTGCGACCTGTCGGTGACTATCAAACTGTAAAGGATAATAAAGGACGCCCTAAAAATATCTATAAATGTGTGGTTCGTAAACGTAGATTAATAAAAAGATAGTTAAACAGTTCTATTGTACTATCGATAATGTACCAGAAGCTAGAAAATAATTATGGATCACCAATCTGAGACTTTGCTCAGACTAAAATAAAATCATCATATAAGGCCTAGCACACATGAAGAGCGTTCAACGCGCGTTGAACGCCTCTCATATAAACTAGGCCTTATGGTCGAAAAAGACAGTTGATTTCCAATCTCAAACAAATGAAAGTTTTCTACTAATTAATAAGACTCACGATTTATTTTAGTCTGAGCAAAATCTCAGATTGGTGACTCATTTTTACTTTCTAGCTTTTGGTTCTAAAAAATCGTGTTTAGAGTATTGAATACATGCAAAAGAAAATTCTGCATTTTTCTTCTAAAATTCTTTCTGTTTGCATAAAAATGCTTACTGCTCTTTCAACGCAATTTTTGAAATCTAAAGGGTTCGATGTAAACGCCAAATGAAGGACAAACAATCACTACAGATCCTACTAGCGAAGCTTTTGGGAAAAAAATTAATAGGTTTCAAAAATTACGTAATTTATTTTTTAAACTTGTAAGTTTTCTAAGATTTTGTTTCAAATTTTCGCCTGTAGAATCTGTAGTGTGATTCTCGTTCCTTCGTTTGTCGTTAATAATCTCAAAATTCTTTGTCTCAAATCCTTTCCCTTCGTCTGTAAACGGTTACAGCTAAAACAACGCTATTTTTAAAGCTAACCCTTTAGCTTCAAAAATAGCGTAATAGCTGTGACTTTTTTTGGACGAGAGGAAATAAATGAGATAAAGAACTCAGTGATTATTTGTAGATATCCAATACTCTTAGCAGTTAGCAGTGTTAGCACACATGCATTGTAAATGATGTAATATTGAAGTGTTTTTCCGTAAAACATATATTAATAATTTGAAGTCATTTTTATAATGTTCAAATCGTTAAACAGATAGTCACAGTTAAAAACGACATTTTCAAACGTAATCACGAAGACCGCTTTTTGGTTGTCTTCCGTAGTGCTCTTTCAATGGTGCGAATGTAGGTACATATAACACAGTACATATACAGTGTTCTGCAGACTCGCAGTCACCCTTTGTCTGTCATTTGTCACTGTCCGGACAAACAACCCCCCGCGCTGCCCTTGCGTGTCACCTTCTCTCATTCGCCACGCATACTCCTAGGCTTGCTTGCAATTCTGTTTAGATACGTGCTTTCAAATTCTCCACTTACACACTTAACGAAGTCGATGTGAAAATTGTTGTTTTCGAATTACAAAAAAAAATTACGCAATTTTTAGAATAATAGGCCCCACTCACGATCAAACTTCATGCCACAGTTCAGTGTTCAAACTTATAGTTCAGTGAAGCATGATAATGTGTGGGACAAATAAACACTGAAACCAACACTGAAGTCAAGCATGAACTCATCAAATGCATCTTGATTTTTGAACGACTTCAATAAACTGCGATGTGTGTGGATTTTTTTCAGTTCAGTTTTTAGAGTTCTGTGTTTTGTACAACCAGAAGCCAAAAATCTGAATGTTGTTGCAAGTCTTTCTTATACAGAAATAGATTTTCGCATATTTGTATCCTGGTTCTTAATAAATAGGGTAACTAATTTCAATAAATAATTGCAAGTTAATTCATCCATTCGTAAATAATTATTCCAATCAAGCGGTTTAAGATTCATTAATCAAATAAACATGAATTCTTGAATCACGCATTTCTAACAAATTTTTCACCCATATTCTTCTTTTTTTTCTTATTTCCCTGTTTTAAATACAATTCCATAGCTATGAACAGCCAATCCTCACCATTTAAATAACTCATTTAGTTCTTATTAAATATCTATAGTGTAATATTATAGTACCTATGTATATAATATATATTGTATATATCTATACTCGACGAGTGTATGTCAACAACTGAACCAAATTGAACACAAAAAATTTAAAAAAATGAGCAGTTTGCATGAACTGCGTGTGGTACCAGTCAGTCTTTCGATTAATCGGTCCAACTTCACTGAACACTGAACTGTGGCATGAAGTTTGATCGTGAGTGGGGCCTATTAGAACGATCTTTTACTTGGAATCCTAAATTGAAATAATTATCGTTGACAAATAATATACCTGCTGTTAGTAGTACCCACAGAACAGTAATAGTTTGTTCTGTGGAGATCTGCTGGCCGGTAGGCTGGGTACGAAGCTAGAAATGACGTCGCTGCGGGCTCGCCTGCTAGCTCACAAGATAGGTTTTAAAATAAGAACGGGGGCTATTTTCATTGCTTGTTCCGCTGCTAGGTATGAGCAAGAACCAATCAGGAAGCAGTATCTTGTCACGTGGGCGACTTGAATAAACCAACATGGGGTCATTCTGCGTAGAGTCAAACAACAGACACGGTTTGCGATATGCTTATATTTGAACTGTCAGTGCATGCACACCAGATATATTTACAAAACTAGCTTGAAAAGACGTCTCGTGTGAAGCGAGCACATAACAGCAATCTAGAAAACTAATAGGCAAATCTAGCAAAGAATCTAGCAGGTAAGTATGATTGATAAATATGAAGAACACTGAGGTTTACACCAATTGTGAGACGTGAGCCCGGACACCCCTTAACCACAACGGTTGTTTGTGGTTAAGGAGCGGCCAAACTCACGCCTCATACTTAGTAAGTATGATTGTTTCTTACAGATTTTTTAATGTTAATTTTGATTTTCTAAATATCTTAAAAAAATTTTCATAATTTTTTCATGACGCACCAAAGAAGTACCTGTGAAGTATCACTTCAAAATTGCAATAAATATACCGACTATTTGTGATTCATAACCATAGAGATAATATTAGAATAGAGTAGCCGAGTGAGCTGTGAAAGTGTCTACCATTTAGAGAGAGATCAGTTCCTTATCTCTATGGTAACTAATGATACAAAACAATGCTGATTTGAGTAAACAAATATCTGGTTTTCTGGGTTTTCTGCAGCGTTCTCTCTCTCAACTGAGGACACTTTCACTTATGGCAAGCATATGAACTGGCGAATTCTAGTTACTTATATCTGTAGTATCTTGATTCTTAATCAGCAGTTTTCTTGTCCATTCTGTATACGGTGTATACAATACTCAAATAAAAACAACGTAAGTACACAAAACAGAACGTGCAAGGTTTGTAGTGTAGTAAGCAGTATGGAAATGATTGCAGTGCATATAACAAGAGGCTAACAGTCGCAGTCGGTCGGTGTACGGAACGGCAAGCGTCTGGAACGTTATAATCACATCCCCCGGGATAGTCATCCGGGCAGTGCGGCGGCACGACGCCACCGGACGCCTGGATCATTATATCATATTATAAACTAATCTCCTTATCATAGAGAGCAGAGCAAAGCGAAGGACGACTCCAGTGTGCAGACAAAATAAGCAAACGTCTTGTATAGGTATTATTGGAATAGTTTACTATCATTGGTAATCATATTGCTACAAAACTAGAACCGTTAATTAAGGACTCTATAGAAGCTCCTAATTTTATGCATAACAAAACCGACAAAAACACTGCTCGATGATATAAATCGTTTCTTTCAACCACGGGTTTTTTAATCGCGGTTTTAATATAAGACATTTTCTTCTTTAGTCAATTATTTTATTGTACGCTATTATATTTTTTTCTCAAGTACACAACTTGTGATTTCTTTTGTTCGAAGAATGGTTTCTCATTCGTAATACACCTGGTTATCATAAAATGTTTCTCTTTCTCAACTTTTATGTAACAAATGTGAATTAATTATAAAAATCCCAGCAAATTGGGCGACGGAAACATACAGCTTCAAAAATATTTATATTTTTTCATAAAATGTTTTATCATACATTTTTGAGTTTTTTTCAATTTTCTCCTTGTCAATTTTTTAATAAATAGTTTTATTTTTTAATGGCGTGATTTCATATTCAGAAATTTTTAGAACAATAATAATTATACCGAGAAACGACAGTCTATATATTATTATATTTCCCTTGCTTTCTGCAGTACTAACACCATTTCTATTTTTGTTGTCTAAAAGTTGAATAACATTTCAGTTTTAATGTTTCACTGTATTAGAATGTTCTAATTGAATCAACAAATTTACAATTATACTTTTTATGATATTTTGTAACATAGAAGTGCATTATTTTGTTATCTGATGATATTCTTATAAGGATAAAAGAAATACGTTGAACAAGCTAGATATAGTGTGTTTCTGAGCATTACACTCATACACAATATGCACAAATAATATGATAGTTATCTGCGGTACGAGAACTATGTGATCACGGAGCCAATTTTGTACGAAGTACGGTATACCTATATACAAAAGGGCAAGAGCTATTGTAGTACAAATCAAACAGATTGATTTGGCGGCAAGCTTTGTTTGAAATAAGAAAAGGAAAAGTACAGCATTAATGTGTAAGTCACAAACCAGATCTGTAGGAAAACGGCATGTACTGTCGAGTTTCTCTTCTTTTGTAGAGTGGTATTTGACTATATATTTCTAGCATGGTCACGTGACGTGAAATGGAAATCTGGCATAGTTACTTTTCAAAATGACTGCCAATAGTAAAATTTATAACAACTAGATTAACTTTCTAGTATAAGCATAATTTTCATTTTTCAGCCAACACTCAAGACGACTTTAGGACAAAAATATAGTTACCAAAAATGTTTAAAATAAAATTTTGGGCATGTTTTATTAAAAAAATGTTAAGCTTTCAGTCATAAGTTTTTATTACAAAATTTGCTCAAAATATTATTTTGAACACTTTTTGTAACCACAAAATTTAACGGGTTTTAGCGTTGACAAAATTAAATGCTGACAGCTATTAAAACAAAACTAAAAAAATTGGTTGTCTGTAAAGTCGGTTTACGGACGATAGTTTTACGTGATAACGTATTCCGCTCGAAGGTCAAGCGGAACGTGACACATTTCGGAACGTTACACTTTTTCGTGCATGCAGCCGGTGTTTCATCAATTTATAAGACGTTATATCACGTCAATAATCAATTACCACCTAGAGAATATCCCAGAAGAGGAACCTTAGACTATGTCTCAATTTTTGGCAGTCATCGCAAGTTAAAAAAAAATGAAATAGAAAACAATATCGCATTTCACATAACCTATAAAGTCAGAGTATAAAAATACATAATTTTTAAATATTTTTATCAGATATTTCATCATAATTGCGCAATTCTTATATGCCTATAAAATAGTCGTATTTAATAGATAACTCAATTTTTTAAATTTTGGATCGTGATATTTCAAACCTTACACTCTATATTCATACGGAAGTACACTTCCATTCGGAATGCTTTGCTAGATCGCAATTTCAAATTGAACAAACCATTTAGTGTTGTTTATATTGCACAGTAACAGGAGTTGTAACTCAGTAAAGCACAAACTAGCAAAATTTAATGGGATTCTCTCATGTGCCAAGAGAAAATATTATATTATGTACTTCATATTGTTTCCAGTTAGATAATATATATGGACAGAAATATTGGGACATATTGGCTGCTAAATTATTTATATATATATCTTAATCTTATTATATTATGAACGTAAATAATAAAACTCATTTTGTGAAACTTTTTCTGAAATTTTCTTATAGAATAATGTTACATTCTTTCAAAATAAATTGCAAGAATAAACATTTAACATTTTTCTTTTATTTGAATACCAATTTTAATGAGTTCGTTGATAATATACATTATACATGTATCAAAAATTTCCACACTTTTTCTCCATATCAAACAGCATATCAAATTAAAGGTTCTTGTGGTAGTGGCAAAAAAAGTAACTAGTAAATCAACGTTTGTTAACCCCGAAAGCGTACAAAATGAACAAATTTTATATAAATAAAATAATTTATCAACCAATTTTTCAGACAATATAGTAACAAATTCTTTTAGGAATTAACTACTAATTAATTTTTATATTTTTTAGCTAAATTCTGAAGAAACTCCAAATCCGGATCGAAACGTTAATTAATTGAATATTATTTGAATATTTTATATATCTACTATTTTGTATGAACTCGTTTTTTCTTTCAAGGTGATTCCCCTGATACGTAACCGAGATTCTCTTGGTGGTCGAAACCCACCGATTGAGAATAGTTAGAATATATCAGTCAGTATTTTGAAATTGTATAGACTACTGAAAGTCGAGAAAAATGAAAGTAGATCCGAAGTCCAATCAACTTGGAACGATGTATACCTCATTAAAAAGGAGATCCGCCAATGTGCTCGTTCTGTTAAACATTTACTATTAACATACAACAATGGAAGAGTTAGTGTAGATTTACCTTTACGAATTAGTATAATCCTTAACAACTCCAACATCAATAGAATAACCGTTCAAAGGCGAGTCTAACTCACGCGTGGAGAGGGTTCGGTACCATTTTGCTTTCGGTAACAACTTTAAGACTAGGATTTTTGTTTAGGTTTTCCTGTAAACTGTAAACAATGAAAAATAAAAGCATTTTTTATAAACAATTTATTATTTTGTGACGACGATCGATTAGTTCGTTATATTAATTTTATTTTTACTATATTTTCAATTTGTCTTGACAACTTAATATCAGTTATTTTTATTATTTAATTTGCACTCACGCACTTCAAGTTTACATTGTAAATGTTTTTTTTTTTTTGAGGATAAAAAAAATCTTGAAATGGGCATCTTTTAGCATTTAGAATCAATACTTCAGTGGCTTCCAGGTACACACAATTTTTTATCTATTTTAATAAAATATTTTAGATTTGAGTAGTTCTGGACTTTTATAGTTCCAGGAACAATGTTCTTTGTCAGAAAAGTTTCCTATTTTTCCTCAGATTGCAATTTGAAATGTCCATATAGTTCCGATTTAGTGAAATTTAGTGAAACTGCAAAATAGATAGTTTTGAGAACATATTTCTGTGAACTAGTTCCACTCAACAAAGAAAACGTGCCATGTTCTTTCCATCTTTGGTACTATACTTGGCGCAAGCTTTATTCATTTCTTCCGTATAAAATGTGCAGATATTGGCATTAAGGACTTATATCTTATATCTCGAGATTACCTGAAAAGAGCACTCGAGTCTTCGATGTGTTATAAGACAAGGGGAGGATAAAGAAAGTTGGTTGTCTGTAAAGTCGGTTTACGGACGATAGTTTTACGTGATAACGTATCATATTTAATAATACATAACCTAAATTTTAGTAGCTGTCAAACTTGGGCCGAAGCATACTGCGCTCTCGCTTGCACGCACAGGGTCAGGCGGAACGTTACACGTTTTCGTGCGTGCAGCTGGTGTTTCATCAATTTATAAGACGTTATCACGTCAAAAGTTTTGCCTCATTTATAGACGAAAGTCTACCGTACTGTTTCTCTAATGATTTTATAATTGTATAAAATATAAATAAACAAATGTGATGATTCGATTAATTGTATTGCAATAGGTTTCTTATGAAAATGAATGTATTGCCTGTTTAAATAGCACGTGTATACAATATCTACATATGGCAATATGCAATCACAAGGCAATTTATAATGTATTCAGTAAATGATTGACAGTGACGTTTATCTGTACATCGTGCTTACACATGTGTATGAAAACATTACACACAACTATGTGTACATAATATGGAGCTTCCTACGTTATGTCACAGTTTCCATAATGAAAACTATGATTGTAGAATAGTGTTATGGATCCTTATGAACTACTGTCAAAACAATGAACGAAAATCCAAAACGGATCGATGAATAAAAGATCTCGCACACGATACCTGCGCGGATCAGCAACTTTTAGTGCAGGTTTCATGTGCGGCAGACAATTAGCAGTTTTCAAAAAAAGAGTGTGCAAAATAGACGTTTGTAGTTCGGGGAAGAAGTTTTCATTTGCTTATCCCGCAAGTTTTCCCACTGTGCCTATGATAAAAATTTAAAAAAAAATGAAAAAACAATGCTTGATAAAATATTTTTTAAAGTTTAAAAATAAAAAAAAATAAGAAATATATTATTTATAAATTTAGATCTTGTCCCTGCTAAGCTAAAGTCTTATCCACTATGGCACGCAACTCCATTGTCTGTAAGGGTTTTTTCATAGTATAGAAGTATTTCATAATTATTATACTATTTTGTTTACAAAACTATTACTTAGTTGTTAAAAATAAAACTTTTTATAAAAATTAAACTATTGAACTCATTTCAGTCAATTTAAATAGGGTTCTAGTCTGATAGTTAACAAAGTGAATAAAATTAAAACCAAGGCGATCCGACCAAAATTTCAATTTGTAGAGCTCGGACGTACAGACCAACCGACAGCTGCTGTTCGAGATTTTCAATTGCAATTTTACGAGTAATTATGAACTCGAATCAATCTAAAAGTGATTCCGTTTTATTGAACAGAATATCTTCTTTTCAAAAAGTTATAATTTGAATGGATTTCGTGCCAAACTAACCTAGATATAACTCCTTGTATGAACGAAACTAAGGTTTGACACGCACTTTCGGTTCAGCAAGAGATGAAGTAGACTACAAAATCGTGGATCAGAAGAAATACTACCAAAAAATGTAGTTCTAGTTTTAATAGGACAAGTGTTATTCTTTGTGGATTTGATATTAGGCATGTACCGATTTGCAAATAGGTCCGTCACCTTTCTTTAAACACATAACTTTTCCATAATGCTTTATGTGGACGAGTATAAATGGCAACGGAAATGCAATATGTAGCAATGTAGCATCCATATCTGCATGCTGTACATACCATGAAAATGTGTACGTACTATCACTATTATAATGTTTATAATATAACATTATCTAATTCTAAATGTACTCCATAATAACTCTGGCCATTGTTCTTTCTATATATGACAGTCCAGATATTGTTTCAATATTAATTAGCTACTAATGAGTTTTTTATATCATTCGCTCAAATGTTCTTGATTAGTAATCAGAGAGAATGAACTATGTATTTAATATTTCTGAAAAAAAAACTCATTTGTAATTATGTTTTGTGTAATGGAGCAGAGCTGGGCCAAGTACAATAAAAATGTACTTGGAGTACCAAGTACAAAGTACTTTCCATTTTCGTCCAATAAGTAAACCCTACGAGCTCGATTATTTATGAAATTAAAATACACAGAGAGTGACGTACGCACAAAATGTTTCTATGAGTTATACAATTAATACAAAAACAAAAAATTGAAAATACTGAAAATAGAAAAATAAACAACTAAATAAAGACAAAAAGCAATGTTTCAAGAAACTCTGCATTAATAGGTTTGTTCCAAGCAGCCAGCAAACGGTAACGAAACCGTCACCATCATGCGCAGATAGCTAAAAAGTGTTCCAGTATCTTTTTAGCTACTGCGCATGCGGTTGACGGTTTCGTTACCGTTTGATGGCTGCTTGGAACAAACAGGGTACCCAGAAATGTTCACAAGAAAGTAGCGATTCTTTATGGAAAAATCGCAAACTAAAAAAAACGCCTAATTTTTAAAACTTCTACACAAGACTTCTTTCTTCATAAAAGTGTATTTTAATGTACTTGTACTAAGAAACAAGCTGAAAGTACAAAGTACATTCAACAGAGTACAAGTACCAAGTACAATTTTTAAAAGTACTCGGTATACAAAGTACAAAAATATGTACTTAAAGTACTTTTTACAAGTACTTGTACTCAGTACCGCCCAGCTCTGTAATGGAGTTTTCCTATTGTAAGTGGGGTTTTTCAAATGGGCTAAACGAGGAGATACAATAAAAAACGCATTTGAAATAATATATTGATAACAATACGTCTGTTCCGATATTTTTAGCCAATGCTTAGCACCCTACTGACAATAATAATAGTCAATTATCTTTATTTTACTGACAGTTTTGGATAAAGTATATGTATAAATAATAATAATTATTTTTTTATTCCCAAAAAACAGACAATACACAATGCACTTACATTTAATTTGTGGAATTAACCTATCCAACTTGGCAGAGCCAGTGCTAGGATATAGGTTTATTACATCGAACTAAGCCAAATTTTGTAAACAACGTCAAAAAATTTAACGTCTTACATAAAGTTTTTTCAATACATAAAATTTATAAAATAAAATTGTGCCTAAATTTTTCCACCGATTATAGTTTTCGAAATTTATATCTCAGAACCGGACTTCTTATTACTTACAAGTTACAAGAAAGATTTTTTTTGTCTGCTATCATCGAAATATTGTATTGAAAGATAATACAAGTGGACGTTCTGTAATTTTCAACACTCGTTTCCAATAAAATTAACAAAATGGCTGAAACACAAACTGAAGCAACCATTTTAGATGCATGTATAGTTTAAATTCGTAATCATGAAGGAAGGTATATCCAAAGTAGTTTTGAAGTATATTATAATAATCAATTTGGTTAAGGTAGGTAGGTAATACCTCTACAGTCTACGTATACTTTACCGTGTATACCTATATATACCCACATAGGGGTCGGGTGGTGTGTTTAGTAAGCAATTAGTATGCTAATGGACTTGTTCTTCTCCTCCATGCACTCGCGCGCTCAACTGGAAGGAATGGAGTAGCAGTGAGACCTCTGGGTACCACTTTAACAGCGACTCTATGAATTTACATATATTCATATACGTACCAATAACAGGTCTTGGACTTATACCTTTGTTTACCTAATCAATTTAGTCTTCTTTAATGCAACAATATAATCTGTAACTAATATATTAGCAAACACATTGTCAAAGTATCGCAGCTTATTTTATCAATCAGTACAAATCAATTATTGTTATGTCTACGTCGATTCAAGCACCCAGTCTTTGCACGAGGTGAGTTCACAACTTAAATTAAGTTATGGCATGTACGTTTTAAGTTTTGTGGAAACTTTTAGAAAAATCATTTAAGGGATCGGTCTTTAAAAATTTTCAGTCGTTACAAATTTTCAAATTTCCCCAACTTTTTTAAGTTACATTTACAAAAAAATTGGGGCGACGGGACCATTTCAACTAAAAAAATTGGTTGTCTGTAAAGTCGGTTTACGGACGATAGTTTTACGTGATAACGTATTCCGTAATACATAACCTAAACCTCCCAAAATTTGGTTTCAATCCGCTTATCCTTGGTGTCGGAATGATAAGAAATGTCAAAAGTGACGTTTGCAACTGTCAAAGTATTATGTTCTAATAATAATTAGTTATTCCAATACTTAACTTAGAAGGCGTTGCATTTCACAAAATACTAATGTCAAAAAATTGAATTAAACATTAGAAATGCAGCCGTTTTCATGTTAAGACAAGACATACGTTATCTTCTAATTTCCATGTACGGCAAACAAAGACGACCGACCGCGTCGCACCATGCATTAGACAACATTGCATTTATACAGCTATTTTTCTATATAAATTTGTATAAAAAAACTGTTTAGGCAAATTCTGTTATACGAAATCTATGTAAAATGTTCTCCTCTTTCGTTTAAGACTGGTTTGAAACCGATCTGATTTAAATTGAGCGAGAAATTTGCAAAAAGCACGCACAGGGTCAGGCGGAACGTTACGCGTTACGCGTTACGAACGTTAGGATTTAGGAACGTTACACTTTTTCGTGCATGCAGCCGGTGTTTTATTAATTTATAAGATTGGTGATTCATCAATTTATAAGACGTTATCACGTCAAAATGTTGACATATTTTGTGGGTTGGAATGGTAAAATTGCATTTCTGTATTCAGATGCAATTTATGTCATCTTTCATTGATTAATTATTGGTTTGCAAAATTAGTTTCAAATTACGCTGTATACGATATTTAGAAACGTTTCTGTCTAAAACGAGATATTTTTGAGAATTAGAACTTTATATTATCAAATCTATCATTCTTATCTCGATCCCTGTGGAGCCTGTGCACTGCGTCCTTAGCTTTGGCCACTGCAGATGTTCAACTGGCTAGATCCTATGGGACACATCAGGAGAAGTCGTTAATGTCCACTACCGCTATATGGAGCCTACTGGAGAAGGGATGAGAACCATGTACGTCGTACAACGAGTACGTATGTATTATAGTAAGTTGTATGTGAGCTTGTTGTTCTTTCTTATTCCTTCAGGACTCTACTGTACAAACTATACATTATGTACGGTAAGTATATTCAGTTGCAACATCATTTTGCAGTAGCTAATGGGCTACAAGATGCGACAGAAATCCACATCTATGATCTGTGTAGTTCAGTCACTCTGTGAAAAAAAGAGTCGTGTTTAAATTTCAAAAAAATATAAATTTCAAATTCGAGTCAACGAGCGAAGTGAGTGATTAACGTGTTTAGTAAGAAAAATTCAGTGTAAAATTGAGTGCACCCGGACAAAACCAGACGGGGCATCTAGTTTTTTTTTTGACGTGATAACGTCTTATAAATTGATGAAACACCGGCTGCACGCACGAAAAAGTGTCACGTTCCGCCTGAGCCTGAGCGTGCAAGCGAGAGCGCGGGCGATAGAGAGGCACGATCGGCCTAAGCGTCGGCTTATACGCATTTCTCTCTTTTCTCGCGTGACGTCGGAGAGTTCATCAATGTTTCTTTATGACGTTATCACGTAAAACTATCGTCCGTAAACCGACTTTACAGACAACCAATTTTTTTTTTTGTGTTATTTGGGTTAGCCAAGTATTCATGTTTTTGAGAGCAGGAAAATGTAATCGGTCAGCCATAATAGCTAATTTGCCCTTCTGGACAGCTGTAAAAATATTTGTACAGTTGATTAAATATATAAGCTGCAATTAGTGACACATAAAATTTTCGTAATCACTCGCAGAGCGTAAGCAAAATATTCAAGTTTGTGCAGCAAATAAATGTCTACTAATCGCACCATAATCGCCGAATAACAATACTCGGCTTACCAAATATTTACTTCTCGTTTTTTTTTTATTTTCTATCATAAACGTCAATTTAATTTAATTAATGCCCACATGGCCACTGTCTACAAATGAGAGCTTTTCTTTAATACAGTTAAGCCTGGATTAAATCTAGATTAACTAAAATGAAACACACACTGATAGTCTCAGCTGTCGAGCGTCTATAAAAACTATAGTCTATCAGTAAAAATGAAGGCAGTACAAAACATCCAAGTAATTATAAAATAAAAACAAATTACTAAAACAATGCAACAAGCACATCTTAAGGCAATTAGGTACATTGTAGTTGTCTATTATGTAACCGTTGTTATCCTGATCAGTGAAGTATTCATAATCCGGATTAAAATACAGATAACGAAAAAAAATCAGCCCAAATTACCGAAGAATTTATATTGCTGAGGGTTCAGATTTACTTTACTGTAATGTGAATTTCATTGTTCACGTCCAGAAATGACTACTGCGGTCGCTTAAAAGTAGTGTTTATATCTTGAGAGATATTTGTTACAGATAGTGTTTATCATAGTTATTGCATCAGTATATGAAGCATTAAGTAAAAAAAATGCATACATACAGGTATGTAATGTATAAAGTATAGTATACATTGAAAGCGATTTGGGGATAGTCTAAGAAGAAAGCTCATTGTCCTCTTGAGTATTACTTCGACCAACCACTGAAAAGATGTGCAATTAGGGCTTAAGGGACATAGATATAGTTCAGTAGTTCTCAGTAGGTACCTACTCCACGATGACAACCATGGCCACGACAGTCTGCAAAAACTGTCATGACTATAGTGAGTTATATCAAAACAAAAGAAATAATAGCACTATTTTGACTTCTAACGTTAAATTTCGCACACATGTAAACAGAAATACTGAGTACAAAAATCTTTCGTGACACAAATTACGTCCAAGAAATCTTGAATAATGTCGGGCGTAACCTAGTTTTCCTTTAACAATCTTTTCATCACAAAATGCTTTGAACGCATGTTTTCGGGTTATAAAATGAGGAATTATTAATCATGGCCGTTAATTTAGCGCATAGTTGTTTTTCCAGTATGGCTTGCGCTTAATTTACATTAAACTAGGGAATAATTGAATGATTTTTATAATCGAAGGGTTACTACTCTAATTATTTTTATAATCGAATGATTCATTCTAAATTATTTCTTCGCATAATTTATGATAATAATTGAACAGATTTGCTCTTGGTTTCGATCGTCAGTCCTCTGACAGTCACCTGCATACAATATTTCATACAACAGACGCAAATAAAAGATGTAGGCAATCGTATTCAATACTGTGCAATGAATAGTAATCTCAAGTGGTCAGCGTGTGAAGACACAGTTCATTCGATCTGTCTATACATTCGATATAATACTAATATTAACGAATGAATTTAGCTCTCGTTTTCAATTGTGAGACTTGTGAGACCCTGCTCGTGATACTTTATAGAACATAGACAGATAATAGACATAAATAATCATATTCAATATTGTGAAATGCAATGAGTATACCAGCTGATCAGAATTAGTACCTTACTAAAACACGCCTGCTTTGATGTGTTCACTTTATTTCAATTTTTTTCAAAAATCGATTCTAGCAGTTATTAGTAGACTAAAGTTCCTATTTAAATGTGTGAAAATAAATATTTCTAAAAATGTACGAACTAGTGAAAAAATAAAAAAAGTGCTGTTTTTTACATATTGCATGTGTGTTAAAAATTACTGGCAATATAATAATGAAAACTACGCTCTTGACGCACTTGTGGAAAAAATAATATTTATTCAACACGCGTGAGTAATATGTAATTTCGGGACCCCTGCTAAACTCGGGAGAAATAATAAATTACTTCATGTTGACACGTAGAGTGCTAATAATAAGCCGTACAGTGTGATAATGAATTTTCTGGACCAATAGAAACTCAGTAGCAAGCCCAAGCGTGAAATAATGAAAAAAAACTGCACGCAGCTTCTGGACCAATAGGAACGTGGTAGGCGGTATTGTATATATGAAAACAGCATCGCAATTCAGCGAAAGTCATGGCAATCTTGTGTGTATACACTGACGGTGGGTACGTCAATCAATGAAGTGATTTATTATTTTTCCCTCTTTTATCAGGGCCCCGATTACATATTACTCCTGCTAGTTGAATAAAGTATTATGTGCGACCATTGATCGAAGGAGAATACTCCACTCGCGTGCGTTTTACCGCACTCGCTGCGCTCGTACGGCAAATTTCACGCTCATGGAATCTTCTCCTTCTCTCACTAGTCGCACAATATACTATTATTCAACACGCGTGAGTAATATGTAATTTCGGGGCCCTGCTAAACGTGGGAGAAATAATATATTACTTCACTATAGTGTAATAATGAATTTTCTGGACCAATAGAAACTCAGTAGCAAGCCCAAGTGCTAAATAATGAAAAAAACTGCAAGCAGCTTCTGGACCAATAGGAACGTGGTAGGCGGTATTGTATACTTATATGAAAACAGCATCGCAATTCAGCGAAATCATGGCAATCTTGTGTATACACTGACGGTGGTACGTCAATCAATGAAGTGATTTATTATTTTTCCCTCTTTTATCAGGGCCCCGATTACATATTACTCCTGCTAGTTGAATAAAGTATTATGTGCGACTATTGATCGAAGGAGAATATTCCACTCGCGTGTGTTTTACCGCACTCGCTGCGCTCGTGCGGCAAATTTCACGCTCATGGAATCTTCTCCTTCTCTCACTAGTCGCACAATATACTATTGCAACACGTGCGAAATAAAAATAATAGTCAGTTTTACGCACTAGCATTACAGAATTATTCACAAGTTGACGTTATCCTTTCACCAGCGAATAAGGCTTCAACAAATAAGATTTTTCTTCCTTTGGCGCTTTTTCGAAATATCAACATCAACGGAGATACAGGTGTCAAAGTTGACCAGTGAACAAGGAACAAGGGTGATTGCAAAAAAGTTATTAGCAAACTAAGCCAATCACTTTGTAATTTGTATATTTGTCCGTGTTGCCTGTATAATGTTGAGTAGGTGTAGTGCATATCTAGTACATCTAGCATATCCAGTACAGGTATTGTTACAAAAATATGCATATCAAACAAATATTCGGTTGATGAAATAAATATAAATAAAACCGAGAGAGCAACACATTAAATATATTTGTATAAAATTTGTACGAGTATCAGAGAAAATAATTTAAATTCAAATAAAATTTGCTATTTCTGACTAGATGTATGATTACATTTAAGATTGTTATAAATTTTAATAGTAACATCAAAATTAAATGAAAAGCATAAATTTAAATTATCTTCATCTAAGAACTATACTATTAGCAACACGTTACAACAGGATACAGGGATCGCCTGTATCATACGAACGCGACTCTGTTTACGTAAACAAATGCACAACGGGGATGGCCATGAAGAATACCGAAGCACAGGACACTTATATCGCAGCTACGACTGTATCCAGACAAAATTGATAATCGCTCTAATTTTCATTTTTTTTAATTAAAAACTTAATTATTTGTTCTTTTTGTTTTGTTATAAATTTAACATTCATAATTGTTGTATTTACGGTCATTTCTTTTTGTTATTATATTCCACGTTGCTTTTGATTTTTGTAATAAAATTGTTATAAAGTGAAGTTTTATTATTCTTTTAAAAAACTTAATTTCTTTACGTGTAACTAATATCAGAAGTGGGATTCATCCTCTGCACCACCGACAACAACGATATGGAAGAATTATTGGCAGAAGTGTTAAAATCGTTCAAATCGCAGAAAAATCCTGAGCAGATCGAGTTACCAACGTTTCGACCAGACAAGGATGATGCTAAGGTTTGGCTTGAGCAGGTACAGGAAATAATTGACGCTTTTGAATTGTCGGATCTACAAATTGTGGTAAGAGTTGGAAATTATTTAACTAATGACGCCAAGCTATGGTTTAATGATTGGTCTCCTCCTAAAAGGAACTGGCAAACATTTAAACGAGACTTTTTGGAATCATTTCCACCAAAAAAAATTCTTGGTCGATTGTTGTGTGACGCTGCTTTGTTTAATAGTTCAGCTTGTAATACCTATGTATCATACGTTCACCAAAAATTATCGTTATTAAAAAGTGTACGGGCTCACTGGTGTGACAAGGATTTAATTGAATTAATTATTCACGGCATATCAGAATATAAAACTCGAGATTGTCTTATAATGCATGATTTTGAAAAGATACCCGATTTAATTTCATATCTCAGTACGGTTACCAAACCCACGAAACAATCTGAATCTGTTTATCATAACTCACAGTCCTTATCTAAGAGACCTCGTATTGAAAAAACAGTCATGGCATCTCGTTCACATGATACACGCGTTTGTTTCCACTGTGGTAAAACTGGGCATGTGAAACGCCAGTGTCGATCGCTGTTATCTTCAAGTGTTTATAAACAAACTCAGCATAATAACATTCGTTCGCATTCAACCCCTGTAGGTGCGACTGTATCTAGTTTTGCTAGTCCTTCTACATCTGCTACAGATGATTACAAAGTACCCATTCAAACAGATAATAAAAATACATGTGAATTTTGTTACAAAAAGGGGCATTCAGCTGACAATTGTTTTGTTAAACGGTCTAGTGAACAGCGCAAAAATGTCAACTTCATTTCTGTAAATAAAACCGTTGTTCCAACTGCTATTAAAATTGATTCTAAAATTTATATGGGACTCATTGATACTGGAGCTGACGTATCAGTCATTTCTGACAAATTTGTTTCTGATTTTGAGTTTAAACTTGAAAAATATCAATCTGTTTTATGTGGTATTACACCCGGAAACATTAATTCAGAATTTAAATTCACAGCTGATGTTGAAATTACTGGACAACATACTTCTTTATCTTTTATATTAGTCCCCGCGGAACGTCTAGATTATGATGTTATTATTGGGTGTGATTTATTTCAAAATGCACAACTTGCCGCAGTTACTGACCGCGAAGGTACGCGTATAGTTCGCCGCCAGCTTCCTGGTATAATGCGCGGTTCTGAAACCGAATCGTCCACACGGTATAATGTACCTGATGAATATTTTTCGCAATTATCTACATTGCTCGATAGTTATTCGGATCTGATTGCGAATGGAACAAATGTTCCGATGGTCAACAATGCATCTCTTGAAATTAATTTAATGGATAATTTTATTGTCAGTCGTAGACCTTATCGATTAGCTGCAAGTGAACGGGCGGAAAAACGAAAAATTGTTCAAGATTTACTTGACAATAAAATTATACGTGAGAGTAATTCCCCGTATTCTAGCCCCATTCTGCTTGTAAAAAAGAAAAACGGTGTTTATCGAATGTGCGTAGACTTTCGCGAATTAAATTCTAATACAGTTAAAGATCGGTACCCTCTACCAAGGATGGATGATCAATTAGATCGATTAGGTCAAGGAAAATATTTCACATCCTTAGACATGATTTCGGGATTTCATCAGATACCAATTAGTCCCGATTCAATTCATAAAACAGGCTTCGTTACGCCCGATGGGCATTACGAATACCTCCGAATGCCATTTGGGTTAGCTAATGCACCGGCAATATTTCAACGCTCAATCAATAGAGCTCTCGGATCTCTTAAAGATACTGTAGCACTTATTTACCTAGACGATATTCTTATACCATCTCAGACTGTTGAAGAAGGTTTGCATTCTCTTCAATTAGTATTACAAGCCTTACGTAGTTCTGGTTTTTCGCTCAATATTTCTAAAAGTTTTTTTTTTACAATCAAAAATAGAATACTTGGGACAAGAAATTTCTGTTGAGGGCATACGTCCAAGTACACGTAAAGTTGAAGCTCTTGAAAAAGTACAGTCTCCTAAAAATGTTAAGCAAGTTCGCCAACTAATGGGTCTTGCAAGTTACTTTCGTAAGTACATTCCTCAATTTGCTACCAAAACTGCGTGCATAACAATGCTGACAAAAAATAATGTTCCCTTTGCTTGGACTGATGAACATGAAAAAGCCAAACAGTATTTAATAAAGTGTTTAACATCTGAACCATTACTTGTAATATTTAATCCTAACCTACCAACGGAATTGCATACAGATGCAAGCTCCCTTGGTTACGGCAGCATTTTGATGCAAAGACATGATGGGCAAAATAAAGTAGTTGCTTATTTTAGCAAACGTACCTCTCCAACAGAAATTAACTATCATTCATATGAACTAGAAACTCTCGCCATAGTAAATTCGTTGAAACACTTCCGTGTTTATCTGATTGGTTTAAAATTTACAATAGTTACAGATTGTAATTCAGTTAAAGCTACTGTTCACAAAAAAGACATCGTACCCCGTATAGCTAGATGGTGTACATACATGCAGGACTTTAATTACGAAATTATTTATCGTAAAGGTTCTTCACTACGTCATGTAGATTTTCTCAGTCGTAATCCTGTTTCTGTGCTCCGAATTTCTCATTATGATACTTGGTTACATATTGAACAAAAGAGTCACGCTGAAGTACAGAATTTACTTACTTCATTGCGTGAAGGAAAGCTTGATTCTAATCAATACATTGAAAAGAATGGACTTTTGTGTTATCAAAGTGTTTTACCAGATAAAACCAAAATGATTCGTTATTTTGTACCCCGACACAGTAGACTTGGGTTACTTCACTTGTTTCATGATGAACAATGCCATATTGGTACTGATAAGACAATTGATTCGATTCTTAAACATTTTTGGTTCCCACGTATGAGATCTTTTGTTCGAAATTATATTAAGCACTGTCTAGTTTGTGCAGTTAAGAAAACTCGTACTGGACCATTACAAGGATTAATTCAATTACCTGAAAAACCAAATGAACCGCTACATACTCTTCACATCGACTGTTTAGGACCATTACCCGTTGTTTTTGAGTATAAGTATGTATTCGTAATCATAGATGCGTTTTCTAAATATTGCAATCTTGTTCCTATGAAAACCACGAAGTCATGTGAAACTGAACAGATATTACAAAATTTTATATCTCTATTTGGTACACCTAAATTAATAGTCATGGATGCTGGATTAAATTTTCATAATGCTAAAGTCCGTGAGCTTTTAGACAAATGGCACATTCAGTACCATTTTATTACTCCTGATATTCACCGTGCGAATGGTCAGGTGGAACGTTACATGCGCACTATTATGAACCTCATTCGCATTGAAACGCGATTTAAAACAGAATGGCCGAACACTCTTTGGATAATACAACTCGTAAATTACAACTGAAGGACGATATGAATTAAAAAGAGTGGGTAAGAAAAAAAAATCGTTAAGGTTGCCAAAGAACATCTAAGGCCGTGGCTTATCGATTGGAGTCTTTCTGTTGATATTGATGATTTACTTGAGATGCTTAAAAGCGAGGAAAATGATGAAGGTATGAATTTTTATATTAGTTTGTTATTCTTCGCAGATCTGCTTCTATAAAGATGCAATTTGCCGATGGTGAACTATATTTGAAATGTTTTGAGGTCAGACTTGTCCAGAAGTGACATGTTCTGTCAGAGCCTCAAGGTTGCAAAATAATGAGGTCAGACTTGTCCAGAAGTGACATGTTCTGTCAGAGCCTCAAGGTTGCAAAATAATGAGGTCAGACTTGTCCAGAGGTGACATGTTCTGTCAGAGCCTCAAGGTTGCAAAATAATGAGGTCAGACTTGTCCAGAGGTGACATGTTCTGTCAGAGCCTCAGGGTTGCAAAGTAATGAGGTCAGACTTGTCCAGAGGTGACATGTTCTGTCAGAGCCTCAAGGTTGCAAAGTAATGAGGTCAGACTTGTCTAGAGATGACATGTTCTGTCAGAGCCTCAAGGTTGCAAAGAAATGAGGTCAGACTTGTCCAGAGGTGACATGTTCTGTCAGAGCCTCAAGGTTGAAAAGTGATGAGGTCAGACTTGTCCAAGGGTGACATGTTCTGTCAGAGCCTCAATGTTTAAAAAGTACTGAGGTCAGACTTGTCCAAGAGCGACATGTTCTGTCAGAGCCTCGTTGTATAATATTTCGTTCGTAACTTAACATTTTCTTTTATTTTTGATACCTACAGATATAGACGACTAAGATATAAGTTTCGAGAGCGAAACAACTGTCAGTCTGGCCGTATTAGCAACACGTTACAACAGGATACAGGGATCGCCTGTATCATACGAACGCGACTCTGTTTACGTAAACAAATGCACAACGGGGATGGCCATGAAGAATACCGAAGCACAGGACACTTATATCGCAGCTACGACTGTATCCAGACAAAATTGATAATCGCTCTAATTTTCATTTTTTTTAATTAAAAACTTAATTATTTGTTCTTTTTGTTTTGTTATAAATTTAACATTCATAATTGTTGTATTTACGGTCATTTCTTTTTGTTATTATATTCCACGTTGCTTTTGATTTTTGTAATAAAATTGTTATAAAGTGAAGTTTTATTATTCTTTTAAAAAACTTAATTTCTTTACGTGTAACTAATAATACACTTATTCAAAACAAGTAATTATATAAACATGAAACTATTAGTTTGATAATCATGTGAGCATTTATATGACCGTTTCAAATATAACTTAATATGCAAATTTTATGTATTTTATCTTTACACCTTACGAAACATTATTTACGGAGTAAAATTAAGATTTTCGTTAACATTTCTGATAAAAAATTTGAATAGTTAATAAAAGTTTCGATAGATTGCATTTTTAGCAAACGTTATCTTAAACTAAAAAAATGTGAGCTATTATTAAGACAATGTTTACAAAACAAATTTTTACCATTCCAACCCTGAAGTGGGTTACTAAAAGGAAAGTCGGAAAACCTCCTGGCGCAGCAGGTGGAAACTCAAGAGTAGAAAGAAACAAATTACCCTCCAGTCTCCACCAGCTGCGTGTTGAGGTTTTCCGATTTGTTTTCTTCCTGTTAGTTAGTCACGGTTTTTTACAGTGGGGAATGGTACTAGTTTAGGTCAAAAATCACTTTTCAAAAATTTTACTATATCTTTCCGTTTTGAGGTCGCCAGAATCCAAAAAACATATTTTTGGAAAAACTCTGTGCGTCTGTTAGTCTGTTTGTCTGTTAGTCTGTTCGTCTGTGAACACGATACAGGTCAAACGGATGAGCGAATTGAAACCAAATTTTGGGACAATGTTTGGTATGCAAATATGAAGAGCCCTATTGTTTTTGGGGAAAACCGGCGCATGCGCAGGAGCGATATTTGCTATAACGGTGTTTTTTATATAATAATGGTATACTTTTCATAACGGCTTATTATTTTATTTATTTTTTCAAGAAAGTTTCGTTAAAAAATTTTTTTTCTAAACTGTATAGTTTCGGAAATATTTTGAAAATAAAAAAAAATCAGCCGCTCTTTTGTTTTATGGATCTGTCAGAAATAAACAAGTTCGGCATGCTTTGATTAATGTTTACATGAAGTGGAACATATTATGTAGGTAACCATGGCAACAAATAGCAAATATCATATTGAATACTAGCAATTACCCGCGTCACCTCACACGATATCAGAAATTTTATTTTCATTGTTATAATCAAATGTCAACATTTTTGAAGTTGGAATGGTCCCGTCGCCCAATTGGCTGGAATTTTTTTAGACAAAATAGCATGTGTTCTTCCTCAGGATGCTATCTATCTCCTTGCCAAATTTTGTCGAAATCTATTTAGCGATTTAGGTGTGAAAAGGAAACAAATAGACAGACAGACAGAGTGATTTCATGTGTCCCGTTTTGCGCAGAACACCATAAATAAAAAGACTTAAAAAAATTGAATCACCTTAAAAAAAACTACTGAAAACAGAAAAAAATAAAATTTTGAAGTCAACGCCAAAAATACAAAGGAAAAAAGTGATAGTAATTAGCTTGACGCTGACCTCAAAACATTATTAATTTCTACTAGTGATGTGCCGGATATTCGTATCCGTATACGTATCCGCGGATATACGAGGGATAAGAAAGATCCGTATATCCGTATCCGTTAGTTTTTGGCGGATCTTTTACGGATCTTTTACCTTATTAATTTTCAATTCATAGATGAAATTTTATATATATATATAGGTGATTAGGTAATAATGAAAAACTGTTAAATTCCATTCAGATTATTTTTTATTTTTTAAAATCGTATTTGGCACCTTTATATTGCAGACATTTATCGTAGTGAGTACCATATCAATAGTACATAACTCAAAGGTACTTATAAAAAACTATCTTTATAATGAGATATTGCACATCGATCTTTGGAAAGAGACAATCTGTTATGAGAGTTAACTCAAAAGTCTTAAAGAGGTCAATAACTTTTTCCCATAACAGATAGTCTCTTTCCAAAGGTCGATATGCAATATTTACCGCCGCGTACTCTAAGAAACTTAAGATCCGTATCCGTATCCGCGGATATACATTTTTAACGATACGGCACATCACTAATTTCTACCTAGTAGAGGCTTTTTTCAAGGTTAAATTTTTTGGAACTGTTTTTTAGCCGTACGTTTCTTATTGAAATTGCATTTCAAACTGATTTTTGTTCCTCAAAGAGAAAAACACTAACTTCCTTAAAAACGCGCCTTTGGCGTCATATCAAACAAATATCCGAAATTTACAAATTTTGAATTTGCTAAAGATCGTTCGCATAATAATAAATAGTTCCAGCACAAAATGCGTATACATCAACGTTCATTAGTGTATTTGCCATAAGGCACTTACACTATTGGCGTCGGTCGGATGGCGGGACCTAGGGGTCGGACCAAAATTTCTCGACGTTTCATAACTTTCTAAGAAGTTTGGCACCATTTTTGGAAATGTTTATATATATATGTATATCTAATATATAAAATTCTCGTGTCACAGTTTTCGAAGTCATACTCCTCCGAAACGGCTTGACGGATTTTGATGAAATTTTTTGTGCTTATCCGGTATCTATGAGAATCGGCCAACATCTATTTTTCATCCCCCTAAATGTTAGGGGTAGTCCACCCTTAAATTTTTTTTCTTCCTTTGATTATAATTATTATTAAAGACACGATTTTTTTTTAAATTCGTATCCATGGTTTTAAAATATAAACAGCCTTATGTATGATTTGAAAAAATTCTGTCAAAAATTAAAAAAAACATTGATTTATATACTTTTAACATTTTTCATCATTAAATAATTTTCAAGTGATTTTATAACCTCAAAAGTACTCAACACGTGACACGAGCTTCCAATAACAACGGATTTTGTGTTGTAAGTACCTATACTTTTTTTTATTCATATCGAAAATGTTGTTGATCTTAGAAAAATTGGTCGATAATTTATTTATTGAAGAGTACTAATCAGACGTTAATCAAAGATTCAAATATCCCCATTCGTTCTTTTGCACCGGGCACGACGGCGCAGCCGGAGTGTTCGACATACACACATATACGTCCATGTATATTTTAAAATAAATAAAATAGATAGATAGATGTTCCAATTATATAGATATATATATATATAATACTGTTAGGCGGTACGAAGTTCGCCGGGTCCGCTAGTATATATATATATTTATATATATATATATATTTATATATATATATATATATATATATATATATATATATATATATATATATATATATATATATATATATATATATAAGTGTGCGGGCAATAACTTTCGAAGGAGTTAATTAATTTTAATGAAATTTGGACCACATGTTGAAATCCATCACCGCACGAAGCCTATTTAAAATGGGCCCAATCGGGCCATTTTAAGGGTCGGTTTTAGGGGTTGAAAAATATTTTTGGGCCCAAAAATACCGAAAAATTTCTCCGAATCGTTTCAAAATTGACATTTAACCCTTTAGTAATGATCAAAATGTGCTACCAAAATTTTATTAAAATCGGCCCGACAGGACCGGAATTAAAAATTTTATGAAAACGTTACTTTGTAGATATGGATTTAGGTACGGAAGGATGAATTTAATTTGGTCGATTGATATCTAGTAATATTGAAATTAAGAAAAAATATTATTTTAAGGGATGTATTAAGGGGTTAAAATTCTTATTTTGTTCAAAAACAAAAGAGTTAAGTTGACATAATAAAGCCACACTGCCTGTGTAAGCAAATACACTATATTGTCGGCAGGGTTTCGCACTGCGACCCGAGTTTTTTTTCTTGTGGTGTAAACGATAGGTACCTACTTCACGTAGAGTTAACTATATCTTTATATGAGGCCTTTTATTACACAATAACAGACACAAAAGTGGGGTATTAAATATTTTATAGCCCTAAAATGAAATGGTCCATAAGGATACATTTACTCACTAGGATCTCTCATGTATAATAATACTTAGGTACATACATAATTTACTTACGTACTAATTCCGTAACAAATAATACAAAAAACATCGAATATATAGAAGTTTTGAACAATTAGGATACCAATTATTTGAATAAAAGTGTTACATATCGTCATCTTAACTACGCAGTTGAAAGACTGTGATTAACAGGAATATTAAGTGATTAATATAATCTGTTTTGTCAAATAATAATAACTTCCTGTAAAATGGCCAATAGATTTGTAAATAAATGTAAGTAGATTTTCGAAAAATTGGTACCTATAAAAATTAATATAAAATAATTCAGAAATAATCTAAAAAATATAAAATTAAATTAGTGTCTACTTACTTTCTAAGAAAAAATTCAATCTTAATTCTATTAGAAAATAAGTAGATACTAATTCATTTTTATATTTTTTAGATTATTTAATATTTCTGAAGTCCAAATCCGGACCGAAACGTCATCTGTTGAATTAGCTGATAAAATTGGTCGATAATTTTATTTATTTGAATTAATTTCAATTAAAATTATGTAAGAATAAATAAAAATTGTATTATTTTCAAAAATATTTCAGTCCAGTTGAACTACCTGTTTAATCGATTCCTGCGACGCTTAATAATAAACAGTACATGTGTTGCCATCTCTGAGAACAACGGTGAACTCACTACGCCAGTACGGTACAGGCATTGCAGGATATCTGCTTCATTTTCCTGATTTAAAATTATCATTTTTTGATAGAAAATTACTCAACTGTTATAGCGGAATATAAATTAAATAATTGCCTACATAAAGCAACCATAATATAGTTTTACCATGACATTTGTTACTCCAATAAGAAAATACTTGAATAAGTATCTGATATAACATAAAAAAAGGCCATCAACAATGACTAGCGACGTCAATAATAAAAGTTAACGGACCATCAACAAAACAACAAAGTTAAATTTTTGAATTTATAATTTATACATAGAGATGGTGAATTTACATGTTAATTGATAATATCCAGCGGAGCACCGAGAAGGCCGCGTCTGTTGGACCGGGTGGCCGTGTGAGTGCCTTTTGGACAGACGCCTGTATTCAATGTTAAAGGGCCAGTCAGTGACGTACAATTATCTGTTTAAATATTAGCCAATACAGACGTTTAACGTAGTTACATTACCCGCGGCTTCGCTCGCTATTGAGACCACGGATCCATTCCCATTATTTTGCACAGCTCCTCTTTTCTCGACGTATACGTATACCCCCCTAATTAATTTCAAAATTGATCAACGTCGTGACAAACCTTGATTTTTAGAATATTTACCTCTTTTTACCCTCTGAAGGGGTTGTTTTTGAAAAAGCATGAAACACGTGCTTATTTATATGTTGACAGGAGTAATCCTGCGCATTTTCGACTTGATACATCTATCTTATATGATTTCTCCATGCAAGTTTTGATCCCTTTTAGGGGTTGAATTTTCAAAAATCTGTTCTTAATAAATATTTGTGTGCCAAATTTCAGCCTAATCCGTTCAGTGGTTTGAGCTGTGCGTTGATAGATCAGTCACTCAGCCACAGTTTAAGGTTTCTTTTTCTATATTTAGATAAAATATTAATAATTTGGTCTCGTTTAGATCTCGTCGATTGTTCGTGTCCCTAATTCTAATCGTGCTAGAAATTTGAAATCTGGTCTGTAGAACTTGTTGTTAAGGAGAAAAAATTTATAAATTAATAAATTGTTTTAAATAAATGACATTAATAACCTAAAACTTCCAAAATATTTACATCAGAAAAAAGAAAAAATAATTAGAACTTTGCTATGTATGTAGGTGTACAGAACATTTTTGATGCCTCTTGCAAAATCATTCTTACATCAGATATGTTTGTTATCAAAACAGATAAGAGCGTACGCTCGAAACGTTTAATTTTTATATATGTAATTTTTTTAACTAGTGATCGCATTTATATCACAATCTGTCATGTATATTTTCGCTAATGAAAATGTATCTTAATATAATATAAGCTCAATCTTATTGCGATTAGTACAAAATAACGTAAAAAGGAAATTTTATGTATTTTTGTAATATATACATTCTACTGTAAACAGAAAAAAACGAAATGATATAACAATATTTATGATACGAAAAACAATAATCTTTGCCGCTCGCAAAAATAATTAATTATTGTAACAATATAAGTTAATACGCCACTGGTATGTACCTATAACGTGTGTAAGAGAGACGGGAGCAGAGAAGGCTGTCTCTGCTTGTCCGCCCCGCTGGCTTGGACGGTCAGCCACCTAAAAGGACCACGTTCAAAAGCCATTTTTCAATGTTTTTGGATTGAAATGAGATGAGTTCTCTCTGCAAAGCACAGAAAAGATTTTGCAATATGTAAGGTTTGTTAACATTTCACATTTGCTTAGCAGTTTTATGCTTCAAACAACAACTTTCGGTTAATGATTTTTGATTATTAACTCGTTGTTGACCTATAGTCATTTCCAATTTAAACACTTGGAAATGTTGTTAGGCACATATTATGACATGATATACTTTCCCTGTACATAAATCCTATAAATGACACGACGAACCAAATTCATTAACTGAGCGGAACCAAATTTGATTCTTGATAATAAAACAATAGGGCTCTTCATATTTGCATACCAAACATCCTCCTAAAATTTGGTTTCAATCCGCTCATCCGTTTGACCTGTATCATGTTCACAGACTAAGACAAACAGACTAACAGACGCACAGAGTTTTTTTCAAAAATATGTTTTTTGGATTCGGGGGACCTCAAAACGGAAAGATATTGTAAAATTTTTGAAAAGTGATTTTTGACCTAAACTAGTACCATTCCTGACTTGTGGGTTGGAATGGTAAAAGATTTTAAGAAAAAACAAGAACTCGACTGTACAAAACCGTGACTAACTAACAGGAAGAAAACAAATCGGAAAACCTCAACACGCAGCTGGTGGAGGGTAATTTGTTTCTTTCTACTCTTGAGTTTCCACCAGGAGGTTTTCCGACTTTCCTTTTAGTAACACTTATTTTTTGCAGTCGGGTTTTAAAATATACTTTTTTTTTCTTTTTAGTTAACGTGAGACCGGGAGCACAGCTAAAGTCTTAGCTTTTTTTATTTTTTTTTATTATTTACTTATAAACGAGCATTTTGTTTTACATTTTTACCTCTATTGTCCGCCATATTGAATGTTTCGTGACGTCATATATCACTACGAGACTCGTAGTGCTAAAACGAATTCAGTGAAATCTTATTTATAAAATTCGCTCCAGCAGTTTTTGTTTTAAAAGACAACTTAGAATGAGACATACGGCGACACCCATATATTTCCCTCCTTTTTGACCTCGCTGCAGCAGTCGCCAAAAAATCATAACTATATATATATAAATTTTTGGAATATCTGCAATGTTCATAAACGTAAATATATGTACAATCAATTAAAAATGTGCATACGAAACTAATTTTTAAATAAAGGTATTGGACATAGGTACAACAACAATTTGAACAGATTTCTGTGCTGATTGAGAAGCTGGATTTTTTTATTTTATAAAATATGCTAACTGAAGTTTGTTGAGCAGTGTAACGTCGCTAAATAAAAACTTCATGCATACGCATTACATACGTATGTAAACACACCAGTGGCGTACGCTAAATTTTTTGGAAAAAATTAATTCTAACCGATTTTATAACGATTTCTTTAGCGATGCAAACGTATAGCATATAACTTTTCCAATATTCAATCGTTATAAAATCGGTTAGAATTAATTTTTTCCAAAAATTCCAACGGGATACCAAAGTTGAATGAAAGCGAAACCCGTTTGTGAAAAAAATGTCACAATTTGCAATTAAGGAAACAAAAAAAGGTGATAGTTAATTACTCGAGAAGTAATTGACCGATGACGCTAAAATTATTCATGCATGTTTGGGTCAACATAGACATCATTTTTGAAAATTTTCAGCCATCTATGTGCGGTCATTTTTTAGTATAAAAAAATAGTGAAAAAAACGTGTTTTTTCTTTCGGGGCTATTTGCAAGTTAACAATTGCATTTAGCGACCTCTGTCAGTGCTCATTTTTTAGAGGAAATTTCATAAGGAACAACTTTCTCAATGCATATCCTATACTAAAAGTCAAGAGGAACGGAGACATTAAAGGAAATAGAGAAAAAAGCACTATTTTCATCACTAATTGTCAATTATAAAATCAAGCACACCAAAAATTTGTAAGCAAACTTAGGGGGTTGAACTACACCCTAAAACGAAGCGATTCCAACAATAATCTCGCCTGTGCCCGAATAATGCACTTTTTAATGTTTTTATTTCTTCGCCGACTAGGCTATAAGATTGATATTGTCATTCTCGTATTCTCGAGTTGTGATGGTACTCTGACAGTGGACAAACTAATAAACAACAATTATTCTAGAAATATGGTTTCTCGTCTAAGTAAAAACTTCGAAAAATTCGGGAGAAAACTAAAGTTTAGTAATTTATAAATTCGTATTGACGAATAATAATTCTGCCGACCGATTACAAAGTTTAAAAATTTAAAAATTGATTCCAGAGTTAATACAGTCAGTACGTCATTGTTACTACCCTGAATTATACCGGAGTGTGGTTTATACACGGTACTCTATACTCAGCGTGGAGGGTCTTTTTTATTGTACAGAATAACATGTTTTGTTTGGGTTTGTTGCTGCCTGATTTATTATAATGGCCAGTTATATCTTTATATCTACACATTTTTACTTTATTCATTTTCAGATTGTTTTATTTTCTGATCGATATTACATTCGAACAGTTTAAAAATTTAATTCACACATGTCAGTATCTTTAAAATCTAGTAATCAAAGTCTAGAATGCAAATTGTTCTATTCTTATATTTTCACACTGTTCGAAGTCTTATTGGAAAATATAAGTACAAAATAAACCATTTTCCGCAACTTTGAACCCGCCACAAAAATTTATTTTAACAAATTTTGTCTGGATACGTTTAATTTGTTCTTTCTTATATTAACCTGAAGGACCTATTGAGACGAGAACAAAAAATATAGAACCAAGAAATTTTGATGTAAAACAGAAATTCTGAAATCCAAACATTGCTTTATATAAATATATGAAGTACACGCTCTTTTAATTAAATCAATACAATTTGAATCGTGGTCTCGCCTATTATGCAATTTCCAGACTTTGAGAACGCACGATATTTGAAACAAACGCACCCTATCCTGCCTTAGTATTTAGTAATTATAGGGCCGCGCCCACACTTGTACCAATGGCCTTTAGTTTTCAACATCTGCGTGCCTACTGCTCACAGCGCACCTTGCCGGAGCTATTAGAACATTATACCAAATTACACACGGCCTGGCCAATAGTTATTAGCTTATAAATATCAGGTACGACTATCACAATCTAACGATGGCCTCGCGAGGATAATAAAACCAATTTTTTAACCAAATATAATATTTTCGTCAGTTAAGATTGACTCTATTTTTAGCCGATTTGAGGGTATTCAAGTATTGTGTAAGGAAACTTTTGATGATTTTAATGCCCCCTCCCCTGTATAAGAGACAGTAAGAAGATCGTGTACCTCGTTCTCCTCAAATGAGAAAAGATTTTTTGAAAGCTTAAACAGCGACAAGTTTTGGAACTAACTTTTACGGCCAACCGTTTTTCAGATTTTTTTTATTTTATGCAGGATTCAAAATATCCACCCACTCCTTTTGCCAGTAAAAGTAGAAAAAGTGTATCCAAAGCCACCTAACTCTGTTTACGAAAAACTTGGACTTGAGATATTTGGAGATATTTACTCTTTTGAGAATTTTCATTATTTGAAGTCGAAATATTGACTAGAATCATATTTATTCTTCCTCGTAGAGGATTTGAAGAAGAAATTGGTGTCACAAAGACATCAAGAACTCAAGTCGTCGTCGAAAGAACCATATTATACAAAAGAATGGAGGACTGGAGCAGCCGAACGGCTGGACTGCTGTCGACGAGCACCTGTTCCTCTCAGGCTACAAGGCTCCATAACGACCGAATCTCTTTTATAATCCTGTTCTATGTACTTTTAGTTTCGATACATGAAGAAAAAAATCGATTATCTAATAATGGTTAAAATTATTTATTTTGACCACAAATAAGTGTCTTACACTATGACTATTGTTTGCCATTATTTTCTTAAAAAGAAGTTTAAATATAGTATAATTTTAAACACAAGTATTTTAACAAAATATGTGTTAAGTATTTAAGTTTTTTTTAATAGGCGTAATTAAACATAGTTAACTGCAAATGAACACAATCAACTGTACAGATCAGTGGTTCTTAAATTGTAGTCCGAGACTCCTGCGTCAAGTTTTAAAATACTTTCTCCAATTTTATATAGATTCCAATTCATAACAGAAAAATTGGACATTCATTAAGTCCAGTTTTGAGTCCAAAATCTTAGATATTGTTTGGACGTTCGCGAAAGATTTCATAACACAAGAACCGCTAAGTATATAGATTAGTGTTTATCGTAATGTTTCCACGAAACACATGGTATATTATTATAGGTAATGGATAGTCGATATCGTGTTGCGTTCGAAGACGAAGGAAAGTCATTATAATAGTGATTAGAACACTTTAATGCCTACGTTAATATTGTACACAGATACCAACCGCCGACAAATTCAATTTTATGTATTTTAAATACACACTTAAAAATACGATATTAAACACCTTCGACGTGATTAGGTTTGTTCGTTTATAAAAATACCAATAGTTTATTTTTAAGTTTCATTAAATTGCTTGTTTGTGTCGAATAAAATTATTTCTAATTTATTTTTATTGTCACCGAACAACAAACATAATTTAGAAATTGAATATTTTATACATTGAGGTGCAAACAGGGCCGTTTGAATAATATGCAAAAATGCTCAACCGTCTTTTTATATTTTTTAGACACTTAGAAGCTACATATAAATTTCTCAATGCATACTGGTAATTTTTGTTTGAAAAAGTTTTAAATAGCACATACTTGAAAAATATTCGTCAATTTAATCAGTTGCATTCATCTGTGTCAAAGAGGAGAAACATTTAAAAAATCATTACTTAGTTCTTTTTACAATCCTTTTATTAACTGTAGTGAGTTTGGATCAAATATTGCAATTAAAATTTCGACTAGTTCTAATAATAATCTAGAGCTTTGAAATTTTACTCACGTGGTATGTGTTCGGTAACAATGCAATAGTATACACGAGTATATCGTTCTAAACCCAATATGATGGATTCCCCAAGATGGTGAATTATCTGTTTCTTTACAACTCCATTAACATGGATACCAAATGAAAGGGTTTCACGACTAGAATACGATAAGCTATGTGACGTCGTCCCAACCCAATATAGCAGACGCCCCAAGATGGCGGATTATCTGTTTCTTAACAACTCCATTAACATGGATACCAAATGAAAGGGTTTCACGACTAGAATACGATAAGCTATGTGACGTCGTCCCAACCCAATATAGCAGACGCCCCAAGATGGCGGATTATCTGTTTCTTAACAACTCCATTAACATGGATACCAAATGAAAGGGTTTCACGACTAGAATACGATAAGCTATGTGACGTCGTCCCAACCCAATATAGCAGACGCCCCAAGATGGCGGATTATCTGTTTCTTCACAACTCCATTAACATGAATACCAAATGAAGGGGTATCACGACTAGAATACGATAAGTTATGTGACGTCGTCCCAACCCAATATAGCAGACGCCCCAAGATGGCGGATTACCTTTTTCTTCTATTTGCACGGTTAAGACGTAGGTAACTAAAAATTTGAAAATAAAATATTTGAAAAAAAAAACTCTGACTATTGAACTATCATCTAATTATAAAAAATTATTTTCTACTTTTCAGTAGGCACACTGCATAAAAGCATGTCTTTTTGAAAAGTTTTTTTTTCTGACATTTTTTATATTTATCTGAAAAACAAACTCAAAATGTTACAAGCATTTAAAAAAAATATCGCGCAGTACAAAACTATTGAAAAATAACAAGAAATCTGGGATAGATGCACTAGAATTCTTCCGTAGCCATTTATCAATATTTAGTTTACATAGCGAATAGTCTGTTCAATTCTAAAATTACAAATTTCGAATCTAAATTTCAGTTTTATAGTACGTGTTAAATTAATAATATCTAAGTATGAGAAATAAGTAATTGTATCGTTTTCTTTTATCGTTTAACTAAATTTAAGATAAAAATTAACGCGTAAGAAATCAATAATAAATAATATGAACCCGATCAATAAAAACATTCTTCCGGACCTGTTTAGCGATATTTAGTACCTATACATAAGCAAAATTGTCTGTCAAGTGTGTGCCTGTGGTGTAAAAATACAAATAAATACGTACTTATATTTTTCACATTTATATTGCGTAGGTGTTCATATAATATTCATAACAATCTTTACTACTTACCTAGATATTCTGTCTTCAATTTAAACGGATATATAACTATTCTAGCGTATAAAAAATTTCCACAAATAGTAATCAAATGTTATATATTTACATTTTTATAATAACCAAATTTGAGCGAAGTAGCTAAGCATTTAGAAAAAAAAAATATGTTTTCAAAAGTCTATAGAATCTGCATATAATCTTTATTAAAAAAATTGGTTGTCTGTAAAGTCGGTTTACGGACGATAGTTTTACGTGATAACGTATTCCGTAATACATAACCTAAATTTATATAATAATTATAATAATTCGAATCTATGATATTGCATCTTTCGCTTCAAATTTAGGTTAATTTTATTTATTTAAATTACTCACCATATAATATAATTGTTTTTTTTAACTTTCTTTCTTTCGTATTTATTTTAAGTCTCAAAGATTAATTGTCATAATATTTTGAAAACAATTGTTTCACTGTTTATATAAAATTCCAAAACCTACTTACAATATTTAAGTATTTTCATACGTCAAAAAATTGATTTTTATAATGATAAAATTTGCATGAAAACGATTTTTTCGAGAGATGAGACCTAGCTAAAACGATTTTTTGCCCCCCAAAATCCCTTTTCGGTAAATTTCATCCAAATCGTTGTGGCCGTTTTCGAGAATAGCACGCACAGGGTCAGGCGGAACGTTACGCGTTACGAACGTTAGGAACGTTAGGATTTAGGAACGTTACACTTTTTCGTGCATGCAGCCGGTGTTTTATCAATTTATAAGATTGGTGATTCATCAATTTATAAGACGTTATCACGTCAAAAATACAGAAAATATGTAATAGTTATCTTTAGTTACGCTTTAAAAAACGATTATTGAAAATAGTTGACAGTTCTGCGGAATAGTTTGTAGACACCTCCACTTGGATGTTATTTTATAGTTTTAAAACAGAAAAAGATCCTTTTTTCAATAACCAATCAGAATTCTACAGCACACACGTGTCTCTGAAATGAACAGACATCTTTGAAGCAAAGTTTCGCAAAGAAATATGGAATCCTACTATTGAATTTATTACTAATCAAATATAACCTTACTATATTTCGAAGTCTTAGCATGTTTTATTTGGAAAACTTTTTTTTTATATAAAACGTAGAGCCTTGATCTTGAGTGTCATGTTTCAGAATTTATTTTTTCTTTATTTTTAATATAATAAATATTTTCAATCGGAGATGTTAAGGTGCAAGATATAGGTATATAAGATATAATGGTAAACATCTGATATAAAATATTGTGATTCGTCTCACGTAGTAGCCACGCTTTTAAAATCACAGCAGCGAGTCGTCAGAGATTATAAAGTCTGGAACTCATCGTGTAGAGAAAATCAACCTTTAACCTTAACAATATTGCACAAAAGCTTTTTAGTACTAATTTAAATTTTCAATACTAAAAAAATTGGTTGTCTGTAAAGTCGGTTTACGGACGATAGTTTTACGTGATAACGTATTCCGTAATACATAACCTAAACCTCCCAAAATTTGGTTCAATCCGCTTATCCTTGGTGTCGGAATGATAAGAAATGTCTAAAGTGACGTTTGCAACTGTCAAAGTATTATGTTCTAATAATAATTAGTTATTCCAATACTTAACTTAGAAGGCGTTGCATTTCACAAAATACTAATGTCAAAAAATTGAATTAAACATTAGAAATGCAGCCTATTTCATGTTAAGACAAGACATACGTTATCTTCTAATTTCCATGTACGGCAAACAAAGACGACCGACCGCGTCGCGCCATGCATTAGACAACATTGCATTTATACAGCTATTTTTCTATATAAATTTGTATAAAAAAACTGTTTAGGCAAATTCTGTTATACGAAATCTATGTAAAATGTTCTCCTCTTTCGTTTAAGACTGGTTTCAAACCGATCTGATTTAAATTGAGCGAGAAATTAGCAAAAAGCACGCACAGGGTCAGGCGGAACGTTACGCGTTACGAACGTTAGGAACGTTAGGATTTAGGAACGTTACACTTTTTCGTGCATGCAGCCGGTGTTTTATCAATTTATAAGATTGGTGATTCATCAATTTATAAGACGTTATCACGTCAAAAAATCTTTCAAAATACAAGTTTTCATCAAAATGTACTAAAACGAAGAAAATAAAAAACGATCAAACACATAAAATAATTTTAATATTGTTGACCTGGCCTAAAAGTTCGTCGCAAGATGTACACAGAAAAAAAAAACATAATTTAAATTTTTGTCGAAAAGCTTTTAAGTAAGACAAATGACAAAAAATGATTTTATTTGTTTGTTTGTTATTTTCTTCGTTTTAGTACATTTTAATTAAAGCTTACTTTTGAAAGGTATTTTTCTTATATTTTTTGTCATAATCCTATTTTATTCTATGCGTTGCGCCTCTGCTGTATGTGACAATACCTTTATCAAAAGATGAACGAGAAGGCAGAGCGCGGCGAAGACAGACGAACCCGACTGACAAACAGACATACTGACGCGCTCTTATCAGAACAAACACAACTACATCTGTTATTCAATCCTAAATCCTTTCCATCCATCCTTATACACACAATTAAAAATTCCAAACCCATAAAACCGAACAACATTTTACTACAGAATACTTACTATTTAAAGACGGCATTAACTAAAAAAAAAGAACAACCTCACTTTACCATTTATAAACAGAATGTTTCAGATTTTATTGTTTTTTATTCATTTTTAAAATTTAATGGCATATAAGATAAGATAGATAGCATTTATTGTCAGTAGAGATACAAATGATCTATGTGACACGTCAAAAAATTTCGGAAAACAAAAATATTATTTAAAATAATCTATGAATTCATTTACATTATAAAATGCATTTTCCAGTAAAAAATTCTTTATCTTTTTCTTGAAAACCTTTATTTCATTAATTTTAAAACTGACAGGTAGTTTATTATAAAGAGCTGCTGCGAAATTCAGTGGGCAAAACTTGAAAATATCAATGCTTGCCATAGGTAATTTTATGTAATTTTTAAGACGAGTATCATGATCATGACCATCCTCTGCTAAAGAATAATTGGATTTGTTATGGTGTGCATAAATTAACGCATGGAAACAGTTAGAAAAGAGCATCTAGACTGTAATGCACTGGTTTACGTACGGGCTATATGTGACATTATGTCAAGATGAAAGATTAGCAAGTTTTAACAGTCAATATAACGAGTCATAATAACATTACAAACGATCTGCATACAAATTATATTTTTTGCATGTACCTCCTAAAAATAACGGATTTTCAATTATTCATAATAAGCATGTATATTTATTTATTTAAGAGTGCATGTGCGGCCATAAGGGAATTTATTTGAATTGTTAACGAAGACAACACCTACTCTGTTGCTCGTATGGATTTAAATGTAAACTGACAGAGAAACTACTGTTGAATTGGTAAAAATACGAAATTGGTCATTTTACTGTTTGTAGAGAGTCGAGTAAAAATTACATCTTAACTATTCGATAAAGAAATTTTGATACGTTAATGTTGAAAACTATTTTTTTAATACATTTTTTATGTAAAACCAAACTTAAATGTAAGTACATGGGTAATTTACATTAAAAAATTGATATAACTTATTCGACTTTACTAATTCTTTGACATCATCGTTAATTCTATTATACCTACTTATTGTCTGATAAATATTAATTATGCGGAAAAAAATATTATTGGTGTCAATATATTGTGTAATCTAATAAATTAAATACGTAGTTTAAGACAAACAACTTTAAATTTTAATTAGCTTAACACTCCGACATAATATATTGTGCTCAACGTTTTGCAATTCGCTAAATATGTCTAGAGAAAAGATCTTTGAAAAAATAGACTCTGATAACAGACGCTATAACTTCAGAAATACAGTAAAGATGCTGTTATGTCTATATAGGCATACATCGATTTAAAAAAAAATCAGTTGAATACAAATTTTAGTAAATAATAGTTGTTACTTAATTGACAGTAGCTCCGATCGCGTAGCGAACTTTTGTTCAGTTATTTTTTGCCTTATATAACCTGGCGTTGGCATAGAATAAAATAACCCCCTGTTATGATAGCGCGATAGCCTAAAACCTTATCAAATATTTTCTCTACCTATTCGTGATAGCTGTCCGAAAATCGGTTAAATAATTTAGAAAATTATGCTATAGATGTTCGATTCGAAATACGGTTCCGACTGCAATGCAAGATTGTTTTGAAAAGTGAACACACACACTGTGCAATAAATGCGAGCTTAGTTTTTATTCCGGTCAGTGAAGAATATATCAGACTGCAGACACTAACTCAAGAACTCCGAAATTCTTGATTTTTTTTTTACAATCGGAAATAATAATATTGAAAAATAACAATTCGTTATGATAAATCTGTGTCATATTTTTAATAAAAATCACAGATTGCTGAAACGCTTTTAAATTTCGCTAATTTGAAAAAGACGGTTTCAAAATATACTTGTACTTTAAAAACATTTAATAGAAAATTACATTTTATGAAACACATTTATGTTATGTACAGGTTTGTACATATTATATGCAATGTACATAGTAATACCACGTCATTATAAGAGTTGTTGGGCTTGAGTCTGGTTGAATGTTGATATTTAATTCTCATAGTCCAGAAACGGGTTTTCCTAAGACCAATGCAATACAATGTCAGGATTGATCACACTTCAGATTGATCTACACAATTTATGATAGTGCTGGACAAAACAGTGCTTTTCCAACAACAGGTGTACTATTTGTGTTCTTTAGAAACCTCTTCAAAATAACAGTTACAAAATAACAGACATTTTCAGTATTTATTACCAGGACCAAATACTTGTACAATTAGTGTTCCATGCCATCATCCCGTCACTTATGTATTCTATAGCAAAATTTTGGTTATGCAGTTATAAATTAATATACAAGTAAATTATTTATAACAATTGATCACCCTAGAATTTTTCAATCCTGATATTTTTTTTCTGTTCTCATTAGGCTATCAAATATTTTGCTAACAGGATATATTTTAGTTCAATAAGTACATTTAAAATATATATAATATATATTGTTCAATTCGAGTTTCGTAAGCTTTCGTGAATAAACTGAAAAAAAAAATTGATTTCAACAATTGATTGTTCATATTTTTTTTTGTTTTCTTTAAGCTTTTAAACTTAAAAGAAAAGCGATATTTAATACTCTAATCTTCACCACCAAGCTACTGTATCGGTTATTTCTTTCACTTGATATTACGATGGCATTTATTAATAAATTTCAAATTAAAAAATTAATTAATTCTGATAATTTTCGTTCAATCTACATCTAGTTCTCAATTGTTTATGATTTTTTTCAAAAAAAATGTTTTCATACGATATTCAATCAAAACTTATAAACACATAATTTTTTGCAAGCTTTGAATTAATATCGTATGAAAACATTTTTTTTATATAAATAGCATAGATATTGTTCAAAGGGTTAGGGATAGTCAAGCTTTTGAAAAAAATCGGTTTATTTATTTTTGAATTTTCTTGTAGTATGATGTTTCGAAAATATTTCCTGAAAATTTCAAGTGAATTGAATGAATAGTTTTCGAGATAATTGTTATATGGCTCAGGATTAGATGATTCGGTGACTATGTTTTCGAAATCGGTGGCCACTGAAATTCAAGAGCCACTCGATGGACATAAATGAAATTTTTACAGCTTATTGAAAGCAAAAAAACAAGAAATTGATCAAAGGATTTTTGTTTTTGTTGAGAACTTGGACTTTTTTAATAATCTGTCTTTGCAAATTCGGGTGAAAGCTTTTACAAGACGCGATTTTTTTAATTTTCAAAAAAATAAAAAATCTTCGATAAAGTCGTATATTTACTATTAAACTAAAGACTTTTCTTTGCTTTATTGATTTTGGATGAACCAGTGTAAAGTTATGATGGGCACCAAAGCATAACCTACTTGTGAGAGGGGTCCAACAAAGATGACTATAACTTCGTCCAAATTATTTTTTTTTTAATTTAATGAAGTCAAGTTGAAATATTATAAGCTTTATAAAATAAATTAAATTTTGTCGAAAAAAATTGGTTGTCTGTAAAGTCGGTTTACGGACGATAGTTTTACGTGATAACGTATTCCGTAATACATAACCTAAATTTATATAATAATTATAATAATTCGAATCTATGATATTGCCGCTTCAAATTTAGGTTAATTTTAATTATTTAAATTACTCACCATATAATATAATTGTTTTTTTTAACTTTCTTTCGTATTTATTTTAAGCCTCAAAGATTAGCTGTCATAATATTTATAAAACAATTGTTTCACCGTTTATAATATAAAATTCCAAAACCTACTTACAATATTTAAGTATTTTCATACGTCAAAAAATTGATTTTTATAATGATAAAATTTGTAAGAAAACGATTTTTTCGAGAGATGAGACCTAGCTAAAACGATTTTTTGCCCCCCAAAATCCCTTTTCAGTAAATTTCATCCAAATCGTTAGGGCCGTTTTCGAGAAAAGCACGCACAGGGTCAGGCGAAACGTTACGCGTTAGGAACGTTACGCGTTAGGAACGTTACACTTTTTCGTGCATGCAGCCGGTGTTTTATCAATTTATAAGATTGGTGATTCATCAATTTATAAGACGTTATCACGTCAAAAAGTTATTAAAAATTTTTTCATGCCTCTGACTACCCCCAGCCTCTTAAACAATATAAATAATTCCTCGCCCCAAAAGGTTTCTGATTTTCAATAATATAAAAAAAAAATTTAAAAAAAAACATCAAAATTGAAGCTGTTCTTGCGGACTTCGAAATAAAAGGCTTCATTGACTCGACTATAGACATAACAATTTCAATAAATTTAAACTTAATAATGAAATAAAAATTAATCCCTTCCCGATCCAATTTCAATTTATTTTATTAAAAATCGTCGCTCTTCAAAATAATAAAATAAATTTACTTAACAATTTATTTTACAGCTTTGAAAACAAAGATAGTATGCTCTTTTGATTAGGAGTAACAAATGTGGATTATGTAGATCCAGCTTTACAGTTGTCACATACTGTGAGGAATTCTACTGGATTCCAAGTTATTCTTCTGTGTTCTCGCTTTGAAACGACAAAAAAAGACACACACATAATATCGCTGAATATTGTACTATATATGTTACACGAACAAACCAAAATTCGATTCACTCCAAAATTTTACGATTTGATCACAAATTCTCTTATAGTGAAACCTCTTGAGCACAATAAAATGGTCAATTCTATCAGTCGCGTAGGTAAGAGACAATAGACAAACTAATTAACTTGTAAAATTGACATTAGCGTCCTATTTTAAATAAAAATTAGCAGGAATATGAACAAAATCAAACACAAATATTGATTCAGCATTATTTCGAACTTTAAGACTTCTTTACGTTTCTAAAACAAACATGAAATTAATCTATTCATGTTAATTGATAATGGTTTTGTTGTCGTCCCAAAAATTTTGTTTCTTTCTGATATTATGTTTTACTATTCCAACCCACAAGTGGGTGATGGTACCAGTTTAGGTCAAAAATCACTTTTCAAAATTTTACAATATCTTTTCGTTTTGAGCTCCCCCGAATCTAAAACACAGATTTTTTGGAAAAAAATTATGTGCGTCTGCTAGTCTGTTTGTCTGTGAGCACGATACAGGTCAAACGGATGAGCGGATTGAAGCCAACTTCTGGAAGGATGTTTGGTATGCAAATATGAAGAGGCTTATTGTTTCTGGGGAAAATCGGCGCATGCGCAGAAGAGATATATGCTATAACGATGTTTTTTATATAATAATGGTGTACTTTTCATAACGGCTTAGTATTTTCTATTTATTTTTCAAGAAAGTTTCGTTTAAATTTTGTTTTTCTAAACTTTATAGTTTCGGAAATATTTTGAAAATGTTCTGTTCTTTTATTTTGTATTGTTTTGTAGATCTGTCAGAAATAAACTAAGCACGCTTTGATTAATTTTTACATGACGTGGAACATATTATAGCAAATATCATATCGAATACTAGCCATTATCCGCATCACCTCACGCGATATCAGATTGTTTATTCTCTTTATTATAAGTACTATATCAAATATCAACATTTTGAAATTGGAATGGTCTCGTCCTCCAATTGGCTGATTTTTTTTCTATATAAGTAACAATTATATAGTAAGTCAAACGTAAGGACTTTATATGCTATTCTGAATCATTATCTACTGTTTCATTTTTTGACGTGATAACGTCTTATAAATTGATGAATCACCAATCTTATAAATTGATAAAACACCGGCTGCATGCACGAAAAAGTGTAACGTTCGTAACGTTCCGCCTGACCCTGTGCGTGCTTTTCTCGAAAACGGCCCTAACGATTTGGATGAAATTTACTGAAAAGGGATTTTGGGGGACAAAAAATCGTTTTAGCTACGTCTCATCTCTCGAAAAAATCGTTTTCATACAAATTTTATCATTATAAAAATCAATTTTTTGACGTAATGAAAATACTTAAATATTGTAAGTAGGTTTTGGAATTTTATATACAACAGTGAAACAATTGTTTTATAAATATTATGACAGCTAATCTTTGAGACTTAAAATAAATACGAAAGAAAGAAAGTTAAAAAAAAACAATTATATTATAGGTGGTGAGTAATTTAAATAAATAAAATTAACCTAAATTTGAAGCGAAAGATTCAATATCATAGATTCGAATTATTATAATTATTATATAAATTTAGGTTATGTATTACGGAATACGTTATCACGTAAAACTATCGTCCGTAAACCGACTTTACAGACAACCAATTTTTTGTGAAAACTAAGATACGAGGTGCTGAACGCTCCGATTGAGATTCTTACGAATGTAGTCGCAATTCTAGAAAAGAAATTACTCCTATGTTACTGTAAATTCAGAAACTTTAGTTTAAATAGAACTATAGGTTACGTGGTAGACACAAGTGAGCGCTAATTAGTGTGAATCGGCCCGTTATACGAAGTAAAGGTTCGGCTATATTGAGAACTGCCTAGCGTTGGATTATGCCTTACTAAATTTTAAAGCCTAAAAATTTGAACGTGCATAATATTTTCTTTCTCAGTCGAATGTTTTTTCTAAGTAAAACTTCTTTACGCACGCTTTACTTGGGGGGTAAGCTGGTGAATGCGTGACGAGAGCGTTTCGAAAATTGTGTGATCGGGCGAGGCGCACGGAATAGCGTTACACGAACGATGATTTCTTGATTATTTCATCATTTCATTTCGTTCTTGAACAATTTTATAAATTAATATTTTGTTCAATACATTAAATATTCTACGTTTAAAGTGAATAAAATTGTAAATTCATGTAAATTTTGTGAATTTTCGGGTGAATAATAACAAATTATGGCGGGAAGAAGTTTTACATCAGTCGTGTAGTCTAAAGCACATTCGTTTTTTTAAAATAGAATTAAACATAGAAAAGCTAAGCAGGGTTAAAGTCAATAATTTTCACCCAGAAATGAGGAAAAACAACACTCTATTTTCATTTAAAAGTTTGCGGTCACTACCAAATTAATGTTAGTTTGCTCAATGGAGCGGCAAAGCAATGAAACTATGTGCAGTGTATCCGTTTCAAACATAAAAACTATACCACTTGTAAATTATTACAGTGTGTACAGCTGTTATCGCGAATGTAGTCATTTCAATTTAAAATAAAAATATGTAAAAAAACATTTAAGTTAAATGCTTTTATTGTACAATCGATAATGTACTAAAAACTAGAAAATAAATATGAATCTCCATAGGGGGCTTTGATTAAACTAAAATAAAATCGTGTGGGGCATTTAGTAGAAAACATTCATTCGTTTGAGATTGGAAATCATATTTATCTTTCAACTTTCTTCTTCGACCATAATGTAACTATAAATGCCCCCCACGATTTTATTTTAGACGAAAGCCGGAACAGTCAGTTAGTTATTATAATATTGTATTGTACTACATACATGTGCAAAATTTCATCTAAATAGGATAATGGGAAGTAGTTGAAAAAGCTGTCCCAATATTTGAAACAAAAAAATAAAGATATAAATAAATATACGGAGCGGAGTCAAGCTAAAAAAAAATTGGTTGTCTGTAAAGTCAGTTTACGGACGATAGTTTTACGTGATAACGTATTCCGCTCGAATATCATATTTAATAATCACGCACAGGGTCAGGCGGAACGTTAGGAACGTTACACTTTTTCGTGCATGCAGCCGGTGTTTCATCTTTTTATATTGACGTGATTCATCAATTTATAAGACGTTATCACGTCAATAAAATCGTTTAAAAACAGGACTCCAGCAATAAACGCCTTGATGTTTCTATCAGTTTGATGTTTTTGGAAGTAAATATTAAAAAAATAGCACAAGGATTGTCGCACTAATTCTGTAAGTAGAATCAATTAAAATTTAAAAATCGCAACGAATCACAATAAACAACACAAACAAGCACTGATTAGTGTGAATCGATCATCGTTGTGCCGCGACCGAAGCCATCTTTCATGCTGTGTAGATGTTTATCGACAGTTGAGATCTCGGTTTCGGACCGCGCAGGCAGACTGGATCCAATGTACCCTGTGTGCTCACTACTAGCGGTATGCAGGAATTTTGATCCGCATTACATTCCAATCAACTTTTCTGACGGCTCTTTCTTCTTCTTATCTCTCATTCTTTTTACTTTTTTCACCTATATCATTCTTTTGTTCTTTATTTCTATCATTGCACAAATATAAAATTGGTATCATAAAGTTAGCCTGGCAGTTTGTTGTGATTTTAATAAGATTCATCTATTGTAAAAAGTCACATATGTATGCTAAAGTGTGCGCATTCTTTTTTATTATCTTAAATACTAGATGCCTTGTGTAGCTTCGGCCGAGTGCACTCGATTCGCAGGCTCTCTTGAATTTCTAATTAATTAATGCTTTACTATTTCGATCAAAATGAGTAATTAATATGTTTCCCACTTGCTGTGCTCGCTTACTCGAATTTAAAAAAAAAAAATACGAGTGGTCCGTCCCGGTTTCACCCGGGTGCGATAGATATAATTCTGCAAAATGTATTTCGTTTGCGACCCGGCATCTAAACTAATAGTTTTGAGCAAATTATACCAGATTTGCTTCTGAGCTAATCGCTTTAAGCGGATTCCAACAGATGTCGCTACTTGTTACTAAAACAGTGTTTTTGTTTGCTTCTGAACTAATAGCTTTGAGATGTCGTTACATGTTACTAAAATAGTTTTTTTTTGAGAAAACACCATAATTTGGAACAAAATATTCAATCAAAGAACTACTCTATAGCGTCAGTTGCACAAAGCAAGACGCATTTACAAAATTTCATTAAAATCGGTTCAGTGGTTTCGGAGATTAGCGCGGCCAAAATTGTGATACGAGAATTTTATATATAGATTTCGTTACTCACTCGCGATGGCGGCAAATTTTCGAAGGTGGAAATTTTTTCCGTGGCTATTAACAACGCAATATCAATTTCACCGAATTTCTTATTTCTCTACTCGGTTCTCGGTAATAGGTTGCAGACGGCGGCAGCGCTGGCCGGTTATCTCTCTTCCAAATCACATAGATGTAATATTGTCTTTCCTTGTTGGAAAGAAGTTTTTGTTGCATTTTATGTGGTTCTAATAAAGATTTGCATAATTTTCGTATTCCTTATTTTTAGTTTTGTATGAAATATTACACTGAGGAAAAATTTTATAATTTCAATCTAATTTATTTAATTGATTCCAAATTTAATTATTCTATTCGAAAAAAATGTATTTGATATAAAATAAAATTTTATTGTTTTAAATCATTTTTTTCGATTCTAATTGCTTTTTTTCAACTTTCATCTCAATCGTTCGAGATCAAGCCATCCAGGTATCACATACTAGTCAAATTTACATATAAACGAAATAACAAACAGAGGTCCCGTTAAATACATTTGATTTGAAAATTAAACATTTACAATATATTTTAGAGCTTTGCATTCTCAGATACTAAAAAATTCGATTATAAATAAAAGTAGAAATAATGAAACAAATTAATTTATAAATATTTTAAATATATTATAATTTTGTCTGTTTGAATTGGACGGTATATATTGAATCAAAAAAATATAAAATTCCAAAGAACTCGCCCTCACGTGAAATTGTATTTACTACGTTCATAACTTCAAAATATGAAAAATTTATTATTTTCAATTTTCTTGCTTTAATCCATTTGTAACAGATTGCTTAAATATTTTTAAATTGTAAAATTACTGTATATATATCTACATCCTGCAACTACGCATTTTTTCACTATCTAGTCTCTTGTTTTTTAAATCGAGATTAAAACGAAAGCATTTTTTTATTTTATGGTATTGCGGTGACATCAAAATATAATCATGATTATTTACGAACATAGTAATTGAATGTGTCTTCATTGTATTTCTACAAAAATAAAAACGTGTGAGTTTATATCGTCTATTGTTATTTATTGTTGTATAGAATGTTTTATGTGATTGGCAGTAAAATCACTTGTCTTATGTATGTCGATTGTTCTTTATGTGATCTCGTTTCGATTTTCTTGTCTTCAAATTACAAGTCCCTAATATTATTGTTATAGTTTGAGATCTGAGATTATTCTCTTTATATTCTGCAAAATAATTTATATTATAAAACTGTTATAATGTTATCATGTTAATCTGAATAGTAATATTCACCGAACATTCGTTTGAATAAAATTTATTTTCAATGCATCAAGCAAAATATCAGGTAGAAAAGTTAGTTAAAGATTAAATATACACTGCACTATACTCCTTGCTCTTTTTGTTAAACATTTTGATGTTCACCCAAAAATCCGAGCGATAGCGTTAGTGTAAACGTCAAAGAAAAAGTTTTACAAAATAATAATGTTTTATCCTAACCCAATTGCACACAAAACTTCCACTAACTTTAATGTTTTACAACTATATACACTTCTCAAAAGGTTAATAAACAACACATAAATAAAATCATAAGAGTAACTGTAGGTATAATACTCTACGTTTATAGGTTAGGTATTATGATCTATGTGGCGGCCATTATTATTTTATCAGACGAATAAATATTTATACCCTGGAAGTGAGACAGAATAGATTCCTACCTGCAGTAATTATAATTATATGGTTGGTGAATTGAATTATCGCTATTTTTATTTGGAGGAATAGGTACCTGACGAACAAATGAACCGAATAATAAATAACTACATACGTTTGGTGAACGAACAAAATAAAATATTGGTAAAAAAGATTTTCAAAGACAAGCCTTTATTGAACTGTACTAAAAAGATAAAAGTTAATTATTAAAAATTATTTTTTTTCTTTTTAGTACATTTCAATTTTTAAAGTCTTCATTTTTATTAATATTTAATTTATATAAATGCACAACATTTTTATGTAGGTTATATAATTGCGTTTCATAATTAATAGTAGGTTACATTCTATAAATAATATTTTATCAACAAAACTCCAATATGTAGTTTTCATAAAATATTTACATTTAAGGTAACATCACCTGAGCCATAGAAAAAACTTGTAAGTAAATGAAGTGTACATTAAAAAACTTATATATGTAGTTGATATTAAAAGAGTTAATTACATCTTGTATAGCAGACCTGAACCAATGCATTGTGGGCGTAGAGCAAACATACAGTATGTACTTAAATAAACGACTATAGATGTGACATTTCCCATAGGGAGCATATGCAATTAACCGCATGAAATATTTGCATTACTCTAAACTACGCAGATTTTCTCTTCAATCGGTGTGACAAATTGACAAATTATAACGATAGGACATTTATTTAAATCAAATCTCTTTTAGAACTATATACTTATATAACTGATTTAGACCCAACAATCTCTTGCATATTTGTCGTTATCGAACGCTAAAAAACTTGATGACAGTATATTTTCATGTTTTGGGTGTAATATGACAAGTTAAAAAATACATAATAATATGTGGTGGAAGTGACGGTGATGGTGGAAAAACGTGATCTGAGTCGGTAAAAATTTAAATATACTATATCTAATATATGAGAACTAAAACTTTGAAAACAAAATAGGTATATATATTTAAAAATATAATATATAAATACGTCCTCACATCAACGCATCAAAAAATAGAAAATAAATTTTATTCTTTTCTGTACCTATATTTCATTGAGTGCCCCGCGTTTTTAAACGTTTAGAAATTTAATTTCTGCTTTTTGATGTGTTTATTAATCGTGTTTTTTTACGAAATATCAAATTCAAAATACATTAACAAAATAATTAATTAAAAGAGATTTATTTGGTTGAAGAACAATTGAAAAATAAGCTTTAACCAGAGAGGCTTTAACAGAGTATCGCTTGTGGCCAATGTTTCGAAAATATATTTTCATCATTAGGGCCTATGAACATGTATAGTAATCATTACTCTAGTAAAGCTTATTTTTTAATTGTTCCTCAACCAAACAAATCTCCTTCAATAGGTACATATTTTGGAATAAAACTTCTACTAGAAATAATTAATAATCCATAATTTATATGAGTTGAAAATTTGTATTCTATGGCTATACGATTATGGTTAACTTATTTTGTTTGTCATTTCAAAATGCAGTGACTTTTTCTTGGGAAATAGCTTACAAAGTAGAATATTTCTTAAATTATTTTTATAGAAAAATTGAGTACTTTAATTTGGAATTCCGTCCTCTTAATACTCTTTGCAGGCTGAATGTTACTTATTTGCGCAAACAGTCTGTATAAAGTTTATGTAGAATACGCATGTGGATGTAAATACATGTTACTATAATCTGTGTTAGATTATTTTAAACAGATACCAAATTACGTGATTAGGGTACAAAAAGTCATTAACGAAAGTAAAAGCAATTAGCCCCTTGCTTTTGCTTTTCTCGACACTAGCTGATGTGTACACAGCTGCACGTCCTCATACAGGGTGGAACAGATAGTGACAGTAATTAATAAAGAATTGATTCGAATGATTAAACAAAGAGTATCATTTTCACAATATAGAGAGAGTGAAAGAAGTCAAACAGAAATGTGCGGTAAATGTGGAATAACTAGGTAAAATGTTTTATTTAAAGAAATATGTTGGTATCGGTTTCAAATTATTTATATGAAACTTTAATCACACGCATGTGCCAAGTAAGGCAACCAATATGGAATCATCCTCAATTTTTGTATTGAATTAGATATTTGGTTTTCAGTTTTGGAATTCAGAAACTAGCTCCGGTAGATACCGCAGCTAGTTTCCGAATCTCTACAAAAATACTGCAGGTAGAAGACACGTCTTTTTGATAATTTAAATGCAGTTTAATCTCTTTGTAACGAATCTCAAGGGACCAAGCATTTTTTTTTCGTTATAAAGAGTTTTAGTTATATGGAGGGAAGAAAGAAAAATAACCAAATTTCACCTAATTAATTTATTCCAAACACATATTATAGTCTGTTAACATTGCCTGACGTTTTTTGCTATGTCAATATTATGGAAAAAAAGTTTGTATTTTATTAAGTATCATGCATTTCTTGGGATGTGGTGGAATCATCTTCATTAAACAATAGGAAATTTTCGATAAGTTTAGCGATATCAAGTGCTTGTTGAATAGTTGGTGATGGTTCAGGATCGTCCTCTTTATCATCTTCATTTCGTTCCTCCTTACTTTTCGACACTGAACCAATAATGCCTTCATCAGTAATTGAAGCGGTTGTGACCAATCGTTGCTTCTTTTATTAATTTAAGATATTTCATCTTGTAGAACTTTGAATATGAGTTCTTCATACTTTGCTTGTATTGTTACACTTCTGAGAATGAAAGCTAATAGGAGATTTGTTTTTAATTTATACCGTTTCAATTAATTTTGTGTTGGTCAAAAAGCAAAAAATTTTACTTAATGTGCTACGCAATTTTATTTTAGTCTGATCAAAGCCTCAGATTGGTGAGCCATAATTATTTTTTATATTTTAATACATCATCGACTGTACAATAAAACCGTATAGCCTATACTTCGCCCAAATGTCGAATCCCAATACTAATAGTTACTATAATAGTAAGTTAATTAATTAGTGACTAGTGTTAGAAGTGAAACTTCTTAGGTTCTAGTAGTTGTTGACGATTTTATTATTTCAGGATTAGGAAATGCTGATGTGGAATTTGTTACCGTGGCTAAAGAAAATTTTAGTATGCACACAGTATGCGCATGCTTGTAGAGTACGAATAGCACTTTAACAAAGAGAGTAGAAACGATTCTCCCACTCTTTCCTCTCAGCTGCCGGTTGAAGTCGGAGAAGGGAAAGCGTTTCACTTTTTGCCTGATTCATGCTTATTTAATATTTATCAGCAATTGAAAGTTTTGAAAACCATTAAATGTTTTATATAGATAATTTATATATCCAGTATTCAGCGCATTTTTAATTGAAAAATGTTTATGACAATTTCATTGAGCATAACAAGTAGCTTTTGAAAGTCTTACAATACAATAAAACTCGCTGTTAAATGCGCAAAGGATGGTACATTAAAGTATTAAAATGCATTTAGTATGCAGAAAATCAAGGCATGCGAAACAATTAAAACAGAATACATGCAACCATAATAATTATAACCACAATTATTATAAAATTTAATACAGTGATTCCAGAAACCATTTTTAGAATGTTTTATAATACACTAGCTATTGCCCGCGGTTTCGCCAACGATTAACATAATTTAGTTTGCTAACTGAGAACAGCGTATAATTAGTCGATGATGATTGCTTTTAACTTTTAAATTTTTTAACGTAATTATAGCTCTGAAAGTTCTTAGTTCCAATTAATATTTATATAATATTATATAAACTTACTAGCGGTCCGTCCCGATTTCACCCGGGTGCGATAGATATAATTCTGCAAAATGTATTTCGTTTGCGACCCCGTATCTGAACTAATAGCTTTGAGCGAATTCTAACAGATTGTTTTTCATTTAATTGCATTACCTTTGAATCTGGCTGAAAGAACAGATAATTATATGATTTTCTTTTTTTATGCGTGTAGCATTTCTCGTATTCAAAATGCATACTTTTAAATGAACAAAACGCTTTGACCTCAAACACCCATATGTCCATATAGAGAGAAGTTACAGAGCTGAGCCGCGGTCAACGTAAGCAACCAATAAATGTTGTAGCTCTGTAATTTATTTGTGCCTGCTTTTACACTAAACTCATGCAGGCTTACCATTTACCTACCTACAGGTAACCACGTATGTATATGTAATATGCAATCTGAACTGATGGCTGGTTCACATTACAAATATAATATGATTCAGTGTTAAGGTACCTGATTTTAGATTTAATAATATTTTACCATTCCAATCCACAAGTGAGATTACCATTCCCCACTTGTGTACTAGTTTAGGTCAAAAATCACTTTTCAAAATTTTACAACTATCTTTTCGTTTTGAGATCCCCCGAATTTAAAAAACATGTTTTTGGAAAAACTCTGTGCGTCTGTTTTTTGGTCTGTTTGTCTGTGAGCACGATACAGATCAAACGAATGAATAGATTGGAACCAAATTTTGGGAGGATGTTTGGTATGTAAATATGAAGAGGCCTATTGTTTTTGGGAAAAATCGGCACATGCGCAAAAGAGATATATACTCTAACGTTGTTAGATTATTGTTGTTTATAATAATGGTATATTTTACATAACGGTTTATTATGTTATTTATTTTTTCAATATAGTTTAGTTAACAAAATATTTTTCGGAAATATTTTTAAAATAAAAATAAATCAGTTGTACTTTTGTTTTGTAGATCTGTCAGAAATAAACTAGTTAAGCATGCTTTGATTAATTTTTACATGACGGGAACATATTATGGCAACGAATAGCAAATATCATATTGAATACCAGCCATTACCCGCGTCACCACACTTAATATCAGAATTTTTGTTCTCTTTATTATATTATATCAAATGTCAATATTTCTGAAGTTGGAATGGTCCCGTCGCCCAATTGACTGGAATTTTTAATTTGCTACAGAGTAAGTATAGCTTATATAGTCACGTCTGGCTATCAAAATTATTCGATACACTGATGGATTCGGTGTTTCAAATAGGACTGTTTGTAAATTTGTAAATAATGAAAAGAAAATAGATTATTACTAATGTATTGATTGGGTTGATCAAATTTGTTTTAGCCTTAGTTCCTGCAGAAAATTTAAAACAATTTTCCAGAAAAGACATTTTAGAGACAGGAGCTATGCGCTAACGTGCTTTGCAAGTCTCGTAAGGAATATATTTTTTTAAAGACACATCATGACTGTCGAATTATAATTTGAATTGTACTTGATAATAGAGACCAAAATGTATAACCTTAATACATATTTCCGACGCGAAAGTTTTGGGAGTGAACTTCTAATTGCCAAAGAAATTGCAGAAGGTATATGTATACTTAACTATGAGACAACTTATCTTTTTTTGCAAAACAACCGTCAATTAAAAAACATTTGACAAATTTTATATGTTTTTAGAAATCATAGATCGTTATTTGTCATCTTTAACTTGAAATACTTAATAACTATTGCGCGCAGATTTTGCTCATGAACTTAAAGCAGGAAACTGTTGTTTTTTTGAGTTTTTTTTCATAGGTCTACTATTTATCAATTTATAATATATATACTTATTTAAAAATATAATGAAATCCCAGTTGATCTATGAATAGAACCGACATTAACTTGATAAAACTGGTGATTGGTGAATAATACTCACAGAAAAATGTAATGAAGAAGATGAAGAAGAAGGTGTCTAGCGACTGGTTTCTCATTCAATTAGCTTCCATGGTGTTATCTTTTTCTTAGATCTGATACAACGAATTAAAGTTTGTCAACAAGAATATGGAGCCGACACAACAAGCTATTAACACACTGGTCCATGTTGCATATTTAATCAGCTTTGACTGGAATGAAGCCAGTCTAGTTTCCACTTAAGATTTATCATTGAACATGCTTGAAGTGATTACTCTGATAAATTATACTTTAATCATCCTGAATGTTTTATTTCAAATTTTAAGACAGGTAAACATAATCAGGATAAACACTTAATAGACTGGATTTGCCTCGAAATGGCTCAGAACAATTCAACCCACAAGTGGAGAATGGTAAGTACTAGTTTAGGTCAAAAATCACTTTTCAAAGTTTTACATTATTTTTTCGTTTTGAGTTCCCCCGAATCCAAAAAACACATTTTTGGTCTATTTTGCGTCTGTTAATTTGTGAACACGAACGGGTTAAACGGATGAACGGATTGAAACCAAATTTTGGGAGGTTGTTTGGTATGCAAATATGAAGAGCCCTATTGTTTTTGGGGAAAATTGGCGCATGCGCAGAAAAGATACATACTATAGCGGTGTTTTTTTATATTTTTTTATTTTTTTTTATAATTGCGTTTACCGCGTTTTTTTGCGTAAAACTCGTAAACGACTGATTTGACGAAAACATTTACAGAAAAGAATTTGTACAGCACACTTTGCTCTATACGATACATTTACATTTCAATGTTTATTAAGTATTATTCTTATTTAAAATTTGTTTACAAAATATATTATTCAATGTTCAAGTTTATCGTTCAATTAATAGTTCGGAAACTAGAAGCAATAACAACGGTGGAACATCTACGCGTTGGTTTTTGAAAAAAAAAAGAGAATGAAAAGGACGACTATAGCACTTTTAATATTAAGTTTACCACACACTGCATACACACTTTTGGCTAATTGAACTATTTGTTTGCGTAGATTGGTAAAATTTCGTCCAAAATTCCAGAACGTAGTTCAAGAAATCTGAGACTCTGATATGAACATTTCCGAGAATTTGAAAAAATAGTCCACTGTGATCAGTGTCCCACACTGAACAAAAAACTTTTCATAAAATATTTTAAGATAAAAATCTTACATGCCTGGTCTAAAAGGAGAACTTTCTGAAATTACGCTTATTCGGTAAGAAAAAGTGATTTTGGTTCCAGATGGGTACTCGTTTTTGGAGGAAGTTAACTGATGGTTAACTGCGATATTATGTTTTAAAATATTTTTATGAACAACTAGACGCGGACGCTGTGAAGAAGCTCGATGTATTTTGCTCTTATAAAAAGTTCTTAGTTGAAAAGAACTACAAAAACCAATATATTCGTAATAATGTGAACACATAAATGAACGTAGCGTATATATATGTATATATATTCAAGTCTTGAATTCTTTGATGTGAAAGATATGATCTTATATTTTATTTTTATAAGCTAACCCATTACTGAAATAATTTTTTGCTGTGTATTTAGCGGGAGTTGATTTCTTTCGTCTCTTTTGAAAAAAACAGCGACGATGTTTATTGGTAATTATTACAGCTCTATACTTAACATGTCTTTAATAATTTTTATTTTTAGATTAATATGTCCGGTTTATAGTCTTATAAAATTTCAACTATTTTTAGTAGGTTTTTTCTTGAAAAAGAACAACGTTTGTTAAATTTATTATTTTCTCAAAAAAAGTTCTATAGCTTAACGAATTTTTTATTTCAAATTTTTTAGTTTTTTGTTTTTTTGCAAATGCATTCTTGCTATATTTATTCTAAAATATCCTAACTTCATCTAAATTGATTTTTCCAAACTTTATGTTCTATTTCAGACTCGAGGATGAATAATTAGCGTCTAATTTCCGTTTCTCGATATAATAATAATAATAATAATGCGTTTAACGGCCGTTTCTCAACTTTATGTCATAACTGACGCCATTCGCACCATTACTATTTTCCATCTATCACAATTTCGTTATTTTCTACATTTTTTTTCAACTTCACCTAATTAATAGCAATGGGCGAATGAAGGAATTTTAGGACGTTAGGCCATCGCCTTGAATAATTAATTAACCATCTCGATATTTATCTGGAATTATTGAGGGAAACCATAGAAAAACTCAACAAGATGGCCGATACAGGAACCACTGTTTCTCGGCGAGGGGCAGTAAGAATAGTCCCAGCCATATCTGCCGCCGTTGGGATTCGAACCTGGTACCTCCCGAATACGAGTCTAGTGCTTCACCACTACATTATATCGCTCGGTTCTGTTTCTCGATATTCTATCTTAACAGACTATACGATTAATCATATTTCGCCCGTTATTATTAAATTTGAATTTTTATTTCCCACCGTTACATGACAGGGTACTGTTAGATCAAATTAAACAAAATTGGATTTTAACAGATCTTTACGTTTTGAGATTATTTTCGTATCTCTCTCTCTCTCTCTCTCTCTCTGTGTGTGCTTTGATATCGCAAAAAACGGGGCAACATAAACATGTGATTTTTTGCTGTATTTGTCAACATTTATGTAAATTAGATCTGATTAGATTTTGTGCAAAATCGGTTCAGTCGATCCTGAGATATTATTGTTCGTATACGCAATTTTATTTACACAGGTAATCAGACATGACTTTGTGTAATAAACCATCTCGACTATCGATATTTATTTGAACTTATTGAAGAAAATCGTGGGTAACTTCAACAAGATAAACAACGTGGGCAGCGGAAAAAAGTACTATTGCATATATTTGCCTCCGCAGGGATTCAAATCTAGATCTTTCCGAATTGCTCACACTACTAAATACTACTCTTTCTGCAAAATGGAAGTTATTATTAGGTCTCAGTTAGATATGAGCGCCGCGCCGGCGCGCCACCGCCGACGACGATTCCCCCCCGCCGCCGCCGCCGTGAAAGGCATATGTTTAACCGATCAGAAAATGTTGAAAACATATTTTTAAAGACTACTTTATATTTTTTTATGACTTAAAAGAAACATCTTTGTTTTCTCTAAGATTTATTTTCTTGTTAATTGTTATTAGAACTTTATGACAACGTTGATTTTTTTCTGCCAATCGAAGTGCCAAAAATATTTTAGCTCTAGGTTAGAAACCATTTCCTTATAAAAATAATTTGTGTTAAATAAATAATAATTCTGATTGTTAAACTGCATGTTTTGTTTTATTGTATCCTGCCCATCATTAAAAAATGCTCCTAAGGTCACGCCGCCGACTACGCCGCCGCCGCCGACCTCAAAAAGTCGGCGCGCCGCCGCCGCTCCTTTACCCATCGGCGCTCATATCTAGTCCCAGTAGGTAAATTTCATTAAAATAGTGGAAATATACCTACGTGCAATAATATAATTTGTAGTAACTTTAACTGTAGACCTATAATTACAATAGGAGTTTTCATAGAACTGAATATCGCGTTCCTTTTTGATGTTTCCAACTCACAAATAGCAATTAAATCCATCGTGAGAATATACCACGTGCATCATAAGACGGTATAAGAGTAAACACAATATCATTACTAGCGTAGAAACAGGTACCTATACTAATGTAACTTTTACTTAAAAGACAGAGAAATTATTGACTAGAAACAATAAGGGATGATTAAATCCATTTTTTATAGATACGCCTTAAATTCCGTAAAAATACAATGTGTGAATTGTTCAAGGACAATATTTATTATACAACGCACGTGTAAAATACCCTCTCCTCCTCCATCTTTACTTTTGAACGATTTGAGATCCGGAAAAAATCGAAATAAATATTATATCACATTAGCTATCTTTTGAAGATACCTATATTTTGTTTTTGGACATTCAGAGATGGAGCCAAAAAAGAATCTTGGAAAAAATCCGACCACACAGGATTGATTTTTACACGAAATGGAGCCAAAGCAATAACTTACTGATGATTTGATCTCTATTCAGTGATTACATCTATTATAACATATAGAACCAGTTTGTGTCACACAACAATACGGTATTTTATGTTAGTTGGAATAATTTTGAAATTTATAAATTATTTTTTACACTACCACGCATTCAATAGGTGCTTTACTGTATTTTGTATACAGACATGTAAAGTAGCTCATTACGCATTAGTGCGGTAAACTAAAACAAAACTAGTCACACTATACCAATTTCCATGGTAAATCACTGTTTGTCGGTTGTTTTTTTAAACTTGTTTTTAGAAGTGAAGTTTGTTCAAAATTGAACTGTCAAAAATTTAGAAAATGAGGTGATAAGGAGCTACTTTACAGGAGTTACGTGCAATAAATACCATAATATATACCTCCTGCGTAATTGTGTTACGACTCGTGTTACTTAAAACTTGCTGGCGCTCGGTTTAAACATAATGTTATAACTTTTATGAAAATAACTCATTAGGACAATAGGGTATACAATCTACTATTTTATCAATCATATTACATAGGATTGAGTATAAAAATGTAAAGTATTAATTTGAAGTGATGCCGATAAATGCAACATTAAAAAAAACGAATGAGCACAGGTCGATTACAATTTTATTTATTGTTTTTTTTTTAAGATTTATAGATTTATAGTTTCACCTTATCCGATAATAATGAATTAATATCTACTTATATGAATAAAAATCCGGATTCTTGACAGGTTGTGCATATTTATTTTAAAATCGGTTGTAAAAATAGCTTACGGAACAGCAGAGCAACATTTGGAAACAAACTTTTATCTATTTTCTAAGCCCTAGTATGGATATTTCGAAATGCTACATATTTACAAGTAATGATATTATTAACATATCATAGGTTTGTTTCCCTGTTTTGTGTGAAAGACTTGCAAATTAATTGCTTGTCAGATATGTATCGCTAAGTAATAAAGTTGTCATTCTGTAATACTTCTGTCCTGATGTACGTATTCGGTATATTAATTATTATTTTATGCTGGCTTTATATTAGTAAGTGCTTATAATATCATCTGTCATAATTATTTATGACAGATGTAAATTTTAAATGAATATAAATTAAATGTAGGTAATTTGATACAATTATGTATATTTGTCTGTTGAAAATTTATACAAAATTTTGTTGTTTTTGATGTTTAATTAACTTTTCTTTATAATATCACAGAGCAACGATATATATCAGTGTTTATTCATTTTATTGAGTTTACTTTTAAAAGATTACTAGTGAAACCCGCGCAAGAATGATATAACAATAGCTATAAGAACAGTCTCGAATACTGTGATATTAAATACATGGTTTCTAATCGCTTTTTATTATCACACACATTTAACAGATTTATTATACATTTTGTCATATAACTAGAGTACGCTAGTGCGTACGTTTGCCATAAGTGAAAGTGTCTGAAGTTTAGAGAGAGAACGCTGCAGAAAATCAGAATCATTCCCTCTCCCTCTCTCCCATGAACGGTCGTTGGTTGATGGTTGACACGTATGCTGTTTAGAAATTAGTTTCAGTTGTCAATTTAAGGACATCGAACAATTTTTGTCTCTATAGGAAACCTATTTACATGTAAATATTACTAATCATATCTTCTTTGATATGGCCATTCATAGTGGGTAGGTGTTTAAGATAAATTAAAACAAACCTGTAAAAACTTTTTATCATTTTGCATTTAAGGATTAGTATAAAGAACAAAGGCATTTGTCGGCTTTGGCTGCGAAAAAATAGACCACACAAGAGTTATCTGTAATTCGAAACATGCAGTCAACTTGCAATGTGAAAACTCGACACCCACTTAGATCTCAATTCTTTATGGTACTTTGATTCTTTTTTTATGTTTTTGGCGTGATTAACCAAATTAGTTTACGTTTTCATCAAAATACCAACACAGCGGAATGCTAACACATATGATTATTACCACAAAGATGAAAAAAATGTTTCGCTCTTGTGATTTACAGTGCATTATTAAAGCAATTAAACTAATAGTTATTTACATTGTTAGGTAAACAATAAAATCCATAAGTCTTATTACATATTAAAAAAAATATAGGTACACTATTGCACATACTTTAATGACATCGGTGTAAAATATCAAACAATGTGAAGTGAGTAATGTTAAATATGTACTCGTACATATATTTTTTTATTTAAAGATAGGTGTTGGTACAAAAACGTGTGTTCGTGAACGGAAGTTTGTCTATGATACGGCTTGAAGATTCATCTAATTACATATAGATATGGATAGTGAATATCTCCACCGGTATCTTAGGAACTATTTACTCAATGAGAAACCCATTATACAGCAATTGCTTCGTTTGAAATGCAATAAAAAAGTTTCAGATATTGTGAAAAATTTAACTGAAAGGCTGCACGCGGTTAAAAATTGTACAATTTTTGAAAGGCCAGTATGTATTTTGAAATCAGATAGTATTTAGGGTATAAAAAGATATTATACTACAGTTAGGGCTCTTTAAAATGTGTAAAAAGACAAGCATTTCATAAACGCTGAAATTTGGCACCGGGCTCATTTATTTACAATAATTTCAATCGATTGTTGACTAAGTCGATTTTTTTCATAAATGATATTCCACTAAGTAGCTCTGCGTCGAATTTCAGCTTTTACAAAACACTAGTTTATTTTCTACGCCTATTAAAGAGCTCCGACGTCATAGGTCCCGACCTTTTACTGCTGACTGCAGTATATTTATTTACACCCTTATAATACGTACCAGCTAATTAAAAAATATTAAACTTTACAATTTCTGACCACGAGCTTTTACAGAATTTAAAGTTGTGCTAAAAAATACAAATGATCAAAAATTACAAAAATGTGTTATTACAATCATAATTAAGTATTGGCTATACAGTAAAGCTTACAGGACCTAACTATGGAAGTAATTTTGGAATTTTATATATTTTTTTTTAACTTTCATTGAAGCATCTTCATAAGATCATTTTTCAAATAAGTAAAATTTCCATACAAATTTATTAAAAAAGTTAATCAATATTATCTGAAAAATTACTCGGAAATTTTATTTACTGTATTATCAGACGTTAAACAAAAATTTGAATCATTTTTAAAGGTTCTTATTTTTTATTTCAGTTTTAAATTCGAAAACTCGTTCTTGCTCAAATTAGTTAACCTGCAGGCATGCCACGGTCCAACATTCTGAAACTATCTAAATGAGTGCTTATTACGATATTAGAAATAAATCATTAAATCAGGCATATTGCAGGGTACAGCAATTATATTCTGGTCTGTGTAGATTATTTAAATCTATTTTTCAGTAGTTATAATATAGGCTTAATTTTGTTCTGTAAAAACTTCAGTCTGACTATAAGAAAATGCGAAATAGTTCGATATGTCAATTTGGGGCTGCAAATATATCAACAAAATATTCATAGCAAATAAATATTGCTCATATAAGAAATTTCAGAGAGTATAGTAGCTAACATTTTTGAAGTGAAAACTTCTTTAGCGGCGTTGTACACTTTTTTTGTAATGGGTAAAAAATGTTAAACTCGCGTCAGGAAAAGTAAGAACTGGTTGAGACTCTCTAAGTGATAGTAATTGCCAGATACTTTTTATACAACGTTAGACATCTAGCGTTGAAATATCGTACATAAAAATGCAATCTATGATACAAACCATTTTATTTACAAGTGTTGCCAATAAATAAACAATGCTTCTAAATGCAAAAAATTAAGACGTTAATATTCAAGTTTTCACTTTTGCCGGCAGTCCCGGAGTACAATCCGTCTTTTTTTTATCATATCAACACATTGGGCTGCAAATTATAAGAAAAATGTAGACAAATTAAATATCAAGCCGTGAAAAAGCCTACAGCTTTTTCATAAAGTGAACTATCCACCAGAACTAAAAAGTACCTTCTACAAAACGTAATACGAGAGACAGACGCTTCTTAAAGAGTGATTATTATCGAACAACAGTAATAAAATACTGCAGTATGTGTTAAACTGGGTTTCCTTGATAGAATTTTAGCATGAATTATCACGAATGGAACTTCAGTAACATACGAATTAATCACTTTACTTACACAGAATAGTTACAATAATATATAGAGAATATTCTTCACTTGTCTGCGTGCATTTATACGCACGAAATCGGTTGAGTTGCTCGCGTACAAACAATAGAATCGCGATATACGAATACGTTATGGGATGGATGCGTTTAACGAATTTAACAGACCGTAGACGCGTGATCTAAAATGCAATTGTTCTCATTCGAATCAATTTTTGTTTTGTTTGAATTCAACTATTTCATAATAACAAGTGAATTCATTCTCTACAACCGAAATTAGGTATACCATTTCATTGTTTAGACATAATTATACTAAAATTTTGATTGATATGTTAAACAATGGTTGGCGAGGGTGTACTTATTTTCTCGTCATGTCTATTTTATCAGTTAAAATCGTTAAAAATAGGAATTCAAATTAAGAACAATTTAAGATGCTGATTCTTCCAATTATATAGTAGTTACCTTTCTACTATAAGTTTCTATTTTGATTTCATTCACCATTTATAAAAGAGTAAGGCAAATAAATAGTCTAATTTTTTTAACGTGATAACGTCTTATAAATTGATGAATCACGTCAATATAAAAAGATGAAACACCGGCTGCATGCACGAAAAAGTGTAACGTTCCTAACGTTCCGCCTGACCCTGTGTGTGATTATTAAATATATGATATTCGAGCGGAATACGTTATCACGTAAAACTATCGTCCGTAAACCGACTTTACAGACAACCAATTTTTGACGTGATAACGTTTTATAAATTGATGAATTACGTCAAAATAAAAAGATGAAACACCGGCTGCATGCACGAAAAAGTGTAACGTTCCTAACGTTACTAAGTGAGCGACTAGGATGCCTTCGGTAATTTTGAAGCAGATATCATCAACCGATTGAGATGAAAATTTGTATACAGGTTTAGTTTGAATGACAATGCATGGTTAGCTGTGTGACGTCAATCTAAATCCAATATGGCGGACTTCTAAAGATGGCGGACTAAGTTTTTGACGTGATAACGTCTTATAAATTGATGAAACACCAACTGCACGCACGAAAAAGTGTAACGTTCCGCCTGACCCTGTGCGTGCAAGCGAGAGCGCAGTAATGTATTATTAAATATGATATTCGAGCGGAATACGTTATCACGTAAAACTATCGTCCGTAAACCGACTTTACAGACAACCAATTTTTTTTTTTGACAAAATTTTTATACTACTAATAATAATCTTTCATCTTTTCGGACCACCTTTTTTAATATAACTGTTCGTAATATTCCGTATCTAGCTACTAATGTAATTTTCGTGCTTGAATCTGATTGATATATCCTTTCGTGACGTCACGTCATCCGTGGCAAACCATTATTGCACAAACAGCTTAGACTGCATCCTGCAATATCGTGGACTCAGCGTCAACCTCTTAATACCCCCGCAGTATGTAACATTAATTATGCAAGTATTGTTTTTATTAGACAATGCACTGAAAAATGGTCTGCATTTTGTGTGCAGTCATGTCAAATTTGGAAAAAGACAAGACGTTTCTACAATTGCCAAAAACGAAGCAGCTGATTAAAACATGGAATCCCTACTAACAGAATGATAAACGCATCTGAGAAACGGAAAACTTTTAAACATAATCATCCTTTTGATCGCTTTTTTGTTTTGACAAATCCACTACCTGACATCTTCCGATTTTAATAGCAATTACTATTTACATGTTTAGTACGCCAACTCATTTTACTGTGATACTTCATTCAACATTAGATAACAACGAAATCATTATGCAATTTTTTTAAAGATTGTTTAGACTTGCCAGTTATCAGAATGGTACCTAAAAAAAACACAGAGATTTCAATAGACGAATGATATTAACGCCATAACAATACGATTATAATGACTTAAGTAATATATTATTATAAAAATAATAAATTATGTTTAAAACTGAAATCTGCAGACACATTAAGAACGTGGGGGCATCAGTACAACTTGCACCCACTGAAATTTTTTGCGGGTGCAATGTTTCCTCTAAATAAAAAAAAATGTTAACTGAACTAAAGAACCGAAATTATTAACGTTCAACTCTTATAAAATATCCAGGCAACTGCGTTTTCAGCATTTTGGTAGAAAACCGTGAAAAAGAAATCATTGTACAGTTCATGATTTATTTTTAAGGGTTTCGTACCAACAGATAATTGGGAATAAATGTATTTGAATATCTAAATATCAGATTAAAGTCATAAATATGGCACTGCAGTGGTTTTGTAATGCAAAAAAGTTTTTTGACGTGATAACGTCTTATAAATTGATGAAACACCGGCTGCATGCACGAAAAAGTGTCACGTTCCGAAATGTGTCACGTTCCGCCTGACAGCTACTAAAATTTAGGTTATGTATTGTTAAATATTATATTCGAGCGGAATACGTTATCACGTAAAACTATCGTCCGTAAACCGACTTTACCAATTTTTTTTTAGTCTGGTAGCACAGATACAATTTTATTTTTAGAGTACTAGTGTCAAGAAATATTTTAATCAGAAAATCAACTCATAATTCAATAAGTCATTTAAATCGGACGATAAATAATGTTGACATGCATGACACCTTGCTAACCATACACATGTGTTACAAATTAATAAATCATTCAATGTTGTGTAGTATAGTGCACGTTGTTAACTCAGTAGATAAGAGTTCTGTGTACCTGCCTTATAATAACTGACAATCAGAATAACAAGAGAATAACAGCGTGAACACCAATTCGTCAAGTTACACTTTGTGTGTTCGAGTTCTAAACTCTGTTAATAGTCCAAGAGCTATCAAACATTTTTGGGTAGATATTTGAGGCACCGCGAAAATTTGTGTAACACTTCTTTTGTAATGTCGAACAACTGACTGAAGGGTAGTGGAACCTTGCCACTCTTTGAATTTTTAACTTAACAACATTTCCAAAATCAACCTTAAACACTGCACTGAAATCCAGCAAACCGCACAATACAGTTGTCTGGAATTTTTCCGCCTTTTTGTTATTTAAAAGAGAAATAGGTTCTAGGTCCAAATAACCAGAGCAGTTGATGATCTTAAAAAATACAAATCAACTATACGAAACATCGCTATATAACACAAAAGTATACTATTTGACCTATTTGTATTGGGGTTATTGGACCTCGGTGAGTTGTTCCAGAGCTGTTGATGTTTTCAAAAGGGGACTTCCGCAGTTTTACAGTAAACTAACGATATCCATGTAACATTTAAATAGACGTATCTGCAGCTGATTAAATGTTGTTTAATTACGAGTACTATCCGATCGTAAAACCAATACTTAGAGAATATAAGTCACGGCGTAGAGTTGAAAGGTCATCACATTAACGGCAACGACGTCATTTGCGTGTTTCTTTCAATATGGCGGAGTAATTTGTAGACTGTGTTTTACCTATTAAAGCTCGACTTCAAATGAAAGCGTGAAGAACTTCGAAATAAAGGTGATGATAATAATATATTCACGATGGTCTAGCGTGAGACGAGAATAAGACCTCGATAAGTACTCTAAAAGCAAAATTATTAAGTACGACCGACAGATATGAAACGAAGTGATATATTTTGTTTGTTTAAACCTCTTTTGTTATACAAATCTTTGATTAACGTCATATTAGAACTCTTCAATAAATTGGTCGATAATTTTATTTATCTTTTGTTATAGTTTTTGTAAAATATACTTTTACGTATGAATTTCTCATATACATATACACATATTGCCGTCGGTCGGATGACGGGACCTAGGAGCCGAACAAAATTGCTCGACGTTTCGCACACCTGAACAATTTGATATTATTATTGCTTAGATAATTTACGAACGAGTTAGTTGATTTTAATGAAATTTGATCCACATGCTGGATTCCATCATCGCACAAAGTATTTCCACAATGGGCCCAATCGAACAATTTTGGGGGTTATTATTTAGGGGTTGAAACGTTTTGTGAACCCTAAAGGTTGAAAGAATTCCAGCCAATTGGGCGACGGGGCCATTCCAACTTCAAAAATTTTATGTAGTATATAATAAACAAAATAAAATTTCTGATATTGCGTGAGGTGACGCGGGTAATTCAATATGATATTTGCTATTCGTTGCTATGATTACCTATACATAATATGTTCCACGTCATGTAAAAATTAATCAAAGCGTGCTGAGCTTGTGTATTTCTGACCAGCTGATTTTTTTTATTTTCAAAATATTTCCAAAACTATAAAGTTGAGAAAAAAAAATTTGAAAAAATAAATAGAATAATAAGCCGTTATGAAAAGTATATCATTATTATATAAAAAACACCGTTATAGCATATATCTCTTCTGCGCATACATCGATTTTCCCCAAAAACAATAGGGCTCTTCATATTTGCATACCAAACATTGTCCCAAAATTTGATTTCAATTCGCTCATCCATTTGACCTGTATTGTGCTCACAGACTAACAGACGCACAGAGTTTTTCCAAATACATATGTTTTTTGGATTCGAGGGACCGCAAAACGAAAAAATATTGTAAAATTTTAACAAGTGATTTTTGACCTAAACTAGTACCATTCCCCACTTGCAGGTTTGAATGGTAAAATTCTCAAGATCAATTCAAAACTGAAATTTAACCCTTTAGTGAAGATTAAAACATGCTTTAATAAAATCGGCCCAACAGAGCCGGACTTACAAATTTTATTAAAACATTAGTTTGTGAAAACAGATTTACTTACCGAATGGTATATTTAATTTAGTGCAGGTGTGGGACTGATAATAAAATTTCAATAAAAGGCCACAATGCCCGTATTAACAAATATACTATATTTTCAGCAAGGTTTGGCACTGCAACACGAGTTTTTTTATATGCTACCTACTACCCGATATTACAACAACAATAAACGAGAAAAGATTGTGTATATAATATTATATCAAAATTATTATCAATTATCATTTTATTACCTTTTCAACGTCAATATTTAGGCTGAATCTTTTTATAAGCACGCGATATTTGTCTGAACTATTTTAACTTAGAAATCTGTTCAATGATCTGTAAATATTAACTGTTGATAAATAACAGAAACATAATTTAAGTTAGAGTTTCGTCCCTCAGGCCTCAATGAGACTAAAAAAATCTTATTTTTTTCAATGAATTAATTCAATTAAAAATGATATTAAACATGGATCACTAAAGTTAAGATGTCAACGCTTGGTTAATATAACGAATTAATCTATACTTAGTTTAAGTTTCATTGGCCTTTTGATATCGGTATATATTATAAACATGAGTATACATTCATTAAAAATGTTATAGTGAACTTGTTTGACTACTTTTAATGTAATTAAACTATTTAATTATTGTTTCTGATCAGTGTAAACAGAGATTATATATTATATCACGTCATAAAGTTACTGCACAACAATAAAATTCAGTTGAAAATTAGTTATGATAGATCCCGTCAGAGTGCAGCTCAGAACAGGTAAGTGTCGTTACAACGATCGTCAAATTTACACAGAGGCGTGGCTGGGTTCAGATTTTAATATTATAACAGTCGGGTTTCACTATTGGTCAAACTTTAGCAACCGATAATCATTCTTAACGAAACAAAAATAATAAAACCGCATTTTTATAAACGGTTTTTATTTTTTCTTATTAGAGTCGTTGATCTTGTTACAAATAGCATCGTATCAAGCTGTGTAACGTAAATACGATTGAGCAGCAATTTTTTTAACTATGATTGGCACTTCACTGTTTTTACTATACATTTATTTTATTTAATTTTATTTTTCATGCTGTGTATTTCATGACAAATTGATTTTTAAATAGTGATTAAGCTAAAGAGACATTGATGCATTTATTTAGTATATATCTCGCAAGTCATTGTACTAGGTTTTCATACAGTTTACATCCACGTTAATAAAGGTACCTACATCATACGTTGGTCACGCATTTTTTTTTTGGTTTATTAATTAGAAAAAAAATGTTTTTGACGTGATAACGTCTTATAAATTGATGAATCACCAATCTTATAAATTGATAAAACACCGGCTGCATGCACGAAAAAGTGTAACGTTCCTAACGTAACGTTCCGCCTGACCCTGTGCGTGCTTTTCTCGAAAACGGCCCTAACGATTTGGATGAAATTTACTGAAAAGGGATTTTGGGGGGCAAAAAATCGTTTTAGCTAGGTCTCATCTCTCGAAAAAATCGTTTTCTTACAAATTTTATCATTATAAAAATCAATTTTTTGACGTATGAAAATACTTAAATATTGTAAGTAGGTTTTCGAATTTTATATAAACAGTGAAACAATTGTTTTATAAATATTATGACAGCTAATCTTTGAGACTTAAAATAAATACGAAAGAAAGAAAGTTAAAAAAACAATTATATTATATGGTGAGTAATTTAAATAAATAAAATTAACCTAAATTTGAAGCGAAAGATGCAATATCATAGATTCGAATTATTATAATTATTATATAAATTTAGGTTATGTATTACGGAATACGTTATCACGTAAAACTATCGTCCGTAAACCGACTTTACAGACAACCAATTTTTTTCAGTGCATAGGTGTTTCCATTTTGTCACGTTAACTTGAAAATGTAAATCTCTTCTACGCATGCAGCGATTTTCCCCGAAACCATCAATAGAGCTTTTCTAATTTATATGTTGAACATCCTGTCAAAATTTAGTTTCGATCTGATCAGACGTTTAACCGATATCGTGCTCACAGACAAACGGACTAACAGACGAACAAATTTTTCCGAAAACATGTTTTTGGATCCGGGGACAAGAAGTAAAAATATTATAAAATTATGAAGTGCGAATTTATTCTTTCATTTGCATTGTGTTAGAAGATTGAACTCTTTAGTACTATGGAGTTGTAGGCCAATATGATTTTTATAAATAATTGCACCTTGAAGCATGCAGGCGTTTTTAGAATAATGTTCTTAACGAAACCTTAAAAATTAAGTTTGTCAACATCTTCCTCCATGCCAAATTTCACGATTCTATATCAGAATAAAAAAAATACGTGTTTTTTATCTGTTCATTGCATTGAGTTAGAAGCTTGAATTTTTTTACAGAACTATGAAGTTGTAGATTTATTATTATATTTCATTTGCATATATATAATAATAATAATAATAATAATAATAATCTTTATTAGTACATATAAGTGCACTAAAAGGCGAGGTTCAGCCACAGGCTGCTTTTCAACCTAACCCTATAGTTCCACTATATACCTATATAGTTCCACTGAATAAGTATATAGTTCATCTTGTTACCTCTAGAATCTAGCCGTTCCTGAGAAAGGGAGTTTTGACGAAATGACACAAACAGAAAGGCGAAACCTTAAAAATGTGATAATATTTTTAATCCTCTAGCCATTTACATGATTATGAAATAAAAATTGATATAGTTTTTGCAGCGATAACGTTGCAGGAATGAAGATCAAAAAACAATTTGTAAAAAAATGTACCTAACCATTTCTTCGTCAAAAATAATATCAAATGTATAAAACCTCGGTTTTCAGTCCTAATACTAGTCTAGGTAGTATTATTTCATTTATATCAATTTTTCACTAAAAAGAAAAACAAATTCACAGAAGTGAACCTAAAATCTTATTTTCATAGACATTTAAAATGTCACATTACATCTATTAATTATTCATTTTAAAATAGAAAGAAAATACCTTTTACGCATAGGTATGCAAAATCGGGGAAGCAGAGAATTGTGAAATTAAATTTGACATCTTTATAAAATATTATTATTGAAAAGATTATTTAAATTACTATATACGAGACTATCTATATAGGTAATTTATTTAATAATAAGAACCAAACAATTGAAATGAAACAAGTACAAAACAACAGAATGAGTCAACGCAATCAACTGTCTGATTACAACCAATGAAAACGAAAAAAAAATAACGACAGGTATATCTACAACAGCCTGAAGACAAATCCAATTAAAACAATAACTAATACCAACTAAATAATTAGTTGCGAGCTCGATGATCGAAATATCTTGAACATATATATATATATATATATTATATAGTGACTCCTATATTCTCAGCCTGTTTTAATTTCCCTCCAACTAACAAACACATCGGTGTATATATATATGAATGTGCACAGGTACCATGCTCCTAGGAGGCGCTCTCTTACACTGTAATTAATAGCACCTGTCAGTATTTTTGATACGTTATACTTCAAAATAACCTTACAGCAATATTATTTGACAAGGGTGTCCAAAACACTAACCGAAATCTTTAAATGCCATTAAAATACAAGTGGACAATTCAAAACATTACATGTCTGTAAAAATGCTTATAAATCAGACTAAAAAAATGTACCTACCACAAAACCTACTTTTTCCACGAAGGCGCTAGTTGTCCCAAGTTGTATCAAGACTGAATTAGTAAAATACGAAACGATTGTTTTATTAATAAGAAATGTCTCTATTACCCACTAGCGTCGCTAGTAGACTTCGTGCACACAGTATTTATTGTGGAATTAAAAAAATATTTCTTGATAGCAAAAATTAAAGCACTTTCAACACCCACGATTAATTGTTTTTCTGGTTTGTACTATTATTAAAGCTGATGTAGAATTTGAAACAAATTAAAAAATTGGTTGTCTGTAAAGTCGGTTTACGGACGAATGTTTTACGTGATAACGTCATAAAGAAACATTGAAATGCGTACAAGCCGACGCTTGGGCCGATCGTGCATCTCTATCGCTTATACCGCGCTCTCGCTTGCACGCTCAGGCTCAAGCGGAACGTGACGCTTCTTCGTGCGTGCAGCCGGTATTTCATCAATTTATAAGACGTTATCACGTCAAAAACATCAAAATTTTTTTTCTCTAAGACCGAGAATTATTGCTTTCTTTTATCATTTTCACTCGAGAATTAAATAGTATTAATATTAGAATAATATATGTTATGTAATAAAGTGTTTACAAATACATCAGTCAATAATTAATATTTTTTTTTATTTCAGAGTGTTTTAGTTGTTTTTTCAAATACAAAAGTAGACAAAATACAATTTGAATGAAAGTTTATCCAAACCCTGTACTGTTATAATATGTAGGTACGAAACTAGCAACTATAGTGAACAATTAAACAAGAATTCGAAATGAATTCCTTTTAAGAAATTAAAATCAAAGTATTATGTACAAACCGTCTCAAGGTTAGAAGAGCCAACTTACTCGATCCGGCGGCGCGATTTTAGTTTTTAATTTATACAATTTTAATCATGCTGGATGTGTATCTCCATAATATGTTTAAATCTATGTATATTATGCATGTTATATATCTGTTTTATATAATATAAATGTATGTCTACACAAATTGTCTGTTAGCTTATACAAGAAACAAGTTGAATGTGTGTGGTATATTAAAATAGATCTCAGTGTTTTGTCTTTTATCGACAGGGTTTGGGAAATATTTAAATAGTTGGTCCAAATGTCATTAAAGTTTAGTTAGAAACTTAGAAATATTAGTTTACCGGATGCGAGCCCCAGCTTTGCTTGGCTCATGTTCTGTGCGATACAATCTTTAAATTTCAGTTACTACGAAGTATTGACTTGTATTAGTATTAATTATTATAGGTATATAGAACCTCAGATTAGGATAATATTTTCCTAAAAACGTTAGCTTAAGTAAAGCTAGGGCAAAATCGACGTTTATGAAAGTGAACCCGCAAGAAAAACTAGTATAGTCAATAAATTTATTATCAATATTTAGTCATCCCTAACATAAGCTGAAAGTTAGTTATATTATAAATTTCCACTCTTTTATACGCATTTTATTTATTAGTAAATGTTAATGATTTCAAGTTTTTTACAGACAGATATCAATATTAATTCTTTGACTACGCATCAACCGGAGGCCAGAGCACAACAATTTACAAACACATCAAGTAAAAACAGTTTGAAATCGTACCGATTTATAATATTGATCCGTAATTTATCTGTTTGTTAATTTATTAAAATACCTGATCTGTAAAGATGCTAATCAAAGTGAATATGTTTTTTATTTAATTAAGAATGACATTTTAAAGACAGTAATTTGTCTGCAAGTCGTATACAAAAGTTGAAACAAATATATATATATGCATTATTAATTTCACAAATTAAAATGAATCGTTTACTAATGAATCACAAATTTAGTCTCTAATTCTATACTGATTTTGATTTAACATAACTAAATTTAAAAGAAATCGTTTTCAAATAAAATTATTCTCAAAAAGTATCCTTTCTATGCTGTAGGTACATTTGATAGATTTAAAAAAAAGAAATATCTCAGTAAATAAATCAAAATTACATTAACTCAAATGATCACAGAAATAATTGAGCATTTCTAAGAAAATAAAATTAAATAGTCCAAGTGAATATTTCTTGAACCGTAACCGCAAATATTAAAATAAAAATAGTAGAAAAGATTTCTATTAAAATAAATTAGAAACGGAATTCTAGAGACTCATCAAAGCCAAAGAAGCAGAGTATCTCATAAAAGAGCACCTTTAGCCGAACTGGTAGCATCTGTCAATATGAATGTGATGGGCGCCTTCAACGACCGAATAGAAGGCAAGATTCAAGACACCTATTAAAGAGTACAGTATTAACAGGTAAAACCGACAACATACCTATAAATAAGGTAATATCAAAAGGAAAGAAGAATAATAATAATATTTCTGACGTTTACTCCCATTTAAAAACCCCATATTTCATATGAAAACCGTACTTATATACTTGTGTCTGTAGCCGTAGATACACGAAAAGAAAGAAAAAACAACAGCCGTCAAAAAGAACAAGAATTCTACACATTAATACGAAAAGCTAAAGCCTCTATTACACTTAGTAGTTTTTTCAACATTACATTTTAGTAGACTTGCATACAGATTTTTAATTAGTTCATATATAATAATTTAAAAAAATTGGAAAACTACTTTTATTCTGAGGTTAAATTAGTTTTCAAATTATTAAGGCCGGTAAAATGAATATGCTTTGATCCTAAACATTTCCACAAAATCGCAAAAGGGTGCAAATTCGAGGGAACATTATTTTATATAAGTATGATATACAATCTGTGATTTTTACGCCTTCATACAATGACTGGAACTTGTTAAAAAAAAGTTAAAAAACTGTGTTTCATCAGTTTTTGCTTGAATCTCTAGAACAATTAGAACTAGCCACATTTTTTTTTTAATAGGTATTGTAAAAAAGATAATGATTCGCGAAAAAGTCTTTAAAAATAATTCTCTATCTTTTGTCAAAAATTAATAAAAAAATATTAAATTACAGAAGTTGAAAATTTCCACGGCTAAGAAAATATCTTAAAACACCCAACATTTAAAAATACGAAAAATTATCAATCATTTGAGTTTTTTTTATTTTTTATTGATTTTTAAAAATCGGGCCAAAACTGTCTTCTTATCCGCTCTGAGTTCTTCTAACCTTCGAATTAGTGGAAACTGAGTTAGTCATTTTACTGGCCTATATATTAACAAATCCGAGTTCCAGCATTTTATTTATTTGTTTGATTAATGCAGAATATTTACGATTTATTTTCATGTCACAACGAAATGCTTATATTTTTATCATACTACAAAATTACAAATTATTATTAATTGCTCTTTTTCATTCACCGCATTTTATGAGTCACTTCTAGCCTGCAAGGCTGCTTTGATTGCAAAGTTATATTTTGCATGCATCGTTTGACGATTAAAAAAACATCTTTACCAAATTTTGTTAAATTGATCCACGAATGGAAAGAACAAAAGACAACAGCCTTTTGTCAATCTAATAACGCAAGCGCGTAAATTATGTTACATATTAACTACGTAAAGGCAATATTGTAGAAAATAATGCCAGCAATCCTGAAGACAGTATCTCTCCCACTCCACGTTTTTAAACTTAAGAATTATATTTTTTTTGTAGTAGTCATGTCCATTTGTTGAATAAGAATTGGAAAATCACAGGAAAGTGGACAGGTTAAAGATAAGATAACACCTTTCTTTATATAAAGTATAACGTTTCGCTGTTATATTACAGCGAAACGTTATACTTTATAAAGAAAGGTGTTATCTTATCTTTAACCTGTCCACTTTCCTGTGATTTTCCAATTCTTAAGAATTATACTTTTCACATAGTCACCAATCAATAATAATGCCCATCTTCTGAATATGTTACCATAGTTTTATGAATGCTATAATAATTTATTATGGTAACAATTACAAACCTATCCTTTCACAAGACGGAAAAACGTATGCGAGTCTCATTTTAATTTTTTTTTGTCTGTAAAACAACATTTTCGTTCTTCTGCGTTTATGAAGTTCTGGGCAATCGTCCAATCCAGGGGGTGTTTTGACCACAAAACACATACGCCGTTCAATGTAGATTCAAAAAATGTCCTTTAAATTGGTCTAGGAATTTGTATGTAATCACGGAATTAGTAGAAAAATACATAAACATCTAAAAAAAAGTCGAAAACAATTTGGTGACAAGAGGTGTGTTCACGTGAATGATAATATGCAAAGATAAAAAATATTTTCAGTAAAATTATGTGCATCCTCGATTATAATCCCCAAAACGGTAACTCATTTGTAGTGTTGTTTGAAATAAAGTTTCATAATTCAGAGAAAATATCACATACATTTTTTAAGTTTAAAATGAGCTTTAAAGTAATTTTAATCGTCCAACACACATCAATATAATATGTACATGTATTATACAGTATAATATCGGCGGCCAATGGCCAATGTGGATGTAAAACATATAAATAGCAGTTGCTTCTTGTTAATAATATAGCCCGAGGTACCACGGACTGGTCGTTCTTGGAGCACGGCCGGCTAACCCACAACTATCCTTTTCTTTTCTCCTCACTTCTCTAGATACACTCGCTTTTTATCGTTAGTCTTTTTTTTATTTTACTTTTTTTGTAACAGCTGCCATAACAATACAGCAAGAGTCCAATGATGAGATTTTTTGATCCAGTGCTAATAATTTAAACGAAAGATTCAAAATTCATTCCGCCCTGTGATTTTATGGATATAACGTACGTACCTCATGCTGTGAGATAAAATATGTAATCCGCAAAAAGATTCATCTTCACATAATATGATATTTTATATAACTATGTAAGCATTGAAATTAAAAATTCAACATTATCATATCAAATGATATTTTTCTGCTTGAGGTCGATTAGTATTGTATTGGGTTTCTTTCTTTTTTCTTGTAAAATATTCAACCAGTACCCACAATATATACAGATGGTACCATATAATATATCAACAAAAAATAACTATCTGTTAAAATAAATTAATCTCTCTACAATTGAGTGTTTTCTATCACTATTATCAAATAATCCTCATCTATGTTTTTCACGTTATTTAATTTTGATTTAATTTTTATTGTTCATTGGTTGTGTTCGTCATGAATGTATTATACTACTAGCTGTCCAGTCCGGCTTCATCCGGATTTGTTGATTGTCTAGACCAGGGGCGGGCAAATCTTTTAATCGTCGGGCCACATTGTTGATGAAAATATGACATGAGCCAAAAATTTGGAGACAAAAAAAGTCTTCATTTCCGCAACAAAAATTTTGAAGAGCAAAAACAAAGTTCCTTCTATTTCCGCAACGAAAAGGTGTTTTTCGTCTGTTGTGGCCCTTGCTATTTATTTTCTAAAATTTCTATTATGCGCCAAATTATATTGGCTAACTATTTTTGCTCTTATATTTATAAAATGCTTCACGGGCCGGACAAAAGTCTACTGCGGGCCGCCATTTTCCAGGCCTGTTCTAGACCCCCACCTCCTTGTATAAGAGAAAATAAAAAAATCGCGAATCCTCTCCCCTATACAAATGAAAATACATAAGAATTTTTTTTGAGCTTTTGTTAAACATCGAAATTAAAATTAAAAAAATATAAGTATAGTGTTTTTGAGCTCAAAGCACAAAAAGACAGCGAGAATGTTTAAGGTTGGCTTTTTTGGCTAACCGTTTTTCAGATTTTTTTTCTTACATAAGATTTATAATATCTCCTCAGGTCCTTTGTCAACAGAAGTAAGCTTCTTGTTTCGTATCCTACAAAATATTTGAAAATAATTTCTGAATTGTCAGGTTATTTCTTTTAAAATTCCTTTTTTGGCAATTCTTAGCGATACTCTAAATTTTTGGCGTGATTCTCAGGTTTCAGTTCGTTGATTTGTAATATTGCGATCATGCTGTAGTCAATCAATATATTTTACACCGTGTACAAACCAGCGGCGACTGAAAGACGATCTCAGCTAAGCTATTATATAGTAGAGATTTAATAGATATCTATAGTCGCGGCATAGTATAGCTGAGTCGCATTCGTACAGTTTTTTTCAAGATATTTGGCTGTGACTAAAGGAAAAAGATCAGCTGTGTTGTGGCGACACTCGATAGAAAGAAACATAAATAAAGAATGAGTTACAGTAAAAATAACCGCAAGCATTTTAAAAGATTTTGTCACCAGCGGTGTTCCAGCTGTAGCTCAATAAACAAGTAAAAAAATATAAAAAATACTTATTTGCTACTTTTTTACGATTATGTATCTTTATATGATTCAGTTCGGCATTCTTGAAATTTTGCACACTCGATATAATTTAATTTTTTGAATAAGCCATTCTCATTTTAAGTTTAATCAAAAAATTGGTTGTCTGTAAAGTCGGTTTACGGACGATAGTTTTACGTGATAACGTATTCTGCTCGAATATCATATTTAATAATCACGCACAGGGTCAGGCGGAACGTTACACTTTTTCGTGCATGCAGCCGGTGTTTCATCTTTTTATATTGACGTGATTCAGCAATTTATAAGACTTTATCACGTCAAAAATTAAATAATTTCGTGTTGTGGGACATCCTATCGCTGTCGAACAAAATCATTATCTCTAAAAATTATTTTTCACTTTTAGTGCACACTACTTATAAAAGCGATTTTGACGTGATAACGTCTTATAAATTAATGAAACACCAGCTGCACGCACGAAAAAGTGTAACGTTCCGCCTGACCCTGTGCGTGCAATCGAGAGCGCAGTATGCTTCGGCCCAAGTTTGACAGCTACTAAAATTTAGGTTATGTATTACGGAATACGTTATCACGTAAAACTATCGTCCGTAAACCGACTTTACAGACAACCAATTTTTTTTCTTTAGTCACTGCCATAAAATACGTGTATACTATCCTCGTATACACATACACGCACAATATAGCTTTGCATGCGCCTGACTCCTCCCCAAAGGTTTAAAGATAATTATGTTTTATAATACGCTATATGGATGTATGTCGAACAAAGATCGACTGTGCTCGTTCTTTCTCTCTTTCGTTCTGGACTTCTTAAGCTCTTACAAAGCCGGCAGACTATAATCTGAATAATGATTATATTATTATATTATAGACCTACATACACGCTTTACGATTCGATCTTCTTGTATAAAAATGGCGACCCAATTAACTCTAAAACATCAAAAGATGGTGAAACAAGTATAGTGTAAATCTCAGAAATTCAGCGCTGCGATGAATATGCTATGCTTTCTTGGATATAAATCGCCTCTGAAAATTCAGAGAGATTTAATATACGAAATTTGGTTCAGTTAATATATATTAGGACAATACCGGACTACGCATTTTTTGCTGCCGAATCGACTGCAGATTCGGCATCAATCTATATCAATATACAATATATAAAGCTGAAGAGTTTGTTTGTTTGGTTGGTTGGTTGAACGCGCTAATCTCAGAAACTACTGGTTCGAATTGAAAAAAAAATTTGTTGGATAGCCCATTTATCGAGGAAGGCAATAGGCTATATAATTTCACGCTACGGCCAATTGGAGCAGAACATCAATGGAAAATGTTGCAAGATGTATCTCAAAATTTGTCCGTCCGACAAAACGGTGAAATGCCTTAAATTATTGCAATATTAGCGCGTTACGATCACAAGACCGGAGAGCTCAGTCGGTAGAGCTCTCCACGTCGGCGAATATATTTTTATTTTTTTTCATTTTCTACATTGCTTTCTTCTAAGGCTTACATTTCAATTGTTTTAAATTTTATTACGACTAATTAAAATTAAATTAATCTAATTAATAACTGATTTGAAAATTGTTACAGCTATAGGTACCTATATAAAAATAAGTTTCCTACAGTGTTTTCAATTAAATATTTATTATATTAAAAGAAATTTATTACTTAAAAAAGTATAAATAGATACTGCTTTTTAACGACAAAAACTTTTGAACGGTAACTCCGATCATTATGAAGTTTGGACACAACAGTCATCTCGGTAAACTAAGATGAATGTGCGTACTCATGTACCTTCCTTCCCCATTCGTTCTTTTGCACCCTGATGAAACCGGGCGTGACCGCTAAATAATTATAAATGAATCACAGTGCCAGAGCTGATTCTTTGTGCGAGTAGTAGATACGAAAGTAAGACACAACGTGATTAAAATGATGACCTGTTAATTTGGGAAACGTACATTTTTATTAAAAAAAAATGTGACACTTTCGTTTCGCACAAAAATGATTGTAAAAACCCTTGAGCAGTTTTGAACTTTAAAAAAGGCACTGCTTTAACATGTACTAATGTTCTAGTGTGCCTAAATGATATTGCTCTTTTTTCATTTTTTAAATTGCTTTTATTTAATTTCATCTGTATGTTAGTATCAATATTGTATTTCGACCATTTCCAATTAAGTACCTAAGAGCTTTGAAAATTTGTACATTATATAAGTCTAGTGACAATGCAATAGTATATCTAATATCGTTCTAAATCAAATAAAGCGGACGCCACAAAATGACGGATTATAGCAGGCGTTGTTATCAAAAACAGTCCATATTTATGTATCCAATATGGCTGAGCTGAAGTGTCAAAAATATTACAAATATTCTTATTAATTATTATATAATGTAAAAACCACCTATTTTATAGGTGGTACATGCGAAAAATGTAGTATGTATCTTGTTTGTAATGATATAATCTCTTCAGTGACTGCATTAACACTCACTAAATCGCTCGTGTTTACAGTTATAAGTATCATTACAAACAAGATACATAAACTACTATTTTCCGTTTTTTAGTTTATTTCAATGAAATCTTGTTTTAAAAAATTCATGTGATTTTTCTTTTCACTTTTTTATAGTACAAGACCATAAAGAATATTCGAAAGTACAAACCAGAAAATTATTTTTGAAATAATATTACAGTCTAATAATTATATTTTAATATACCGGAAAAAGTTATTTTAATATGGATAGTTAAATCTGAGTTTGAGAAATAATCGTTCTTTTTTCAGTAACAATAACATTAGTTAAATTATAAGCATACAGTTTAATTCAAAAAAATAAATACAATGCAGATTAGACGTAGCATATCATTAGACAGGTACTGTTAAATCCACTTCAGCACAAGTTACAGTTAAGTTGATATATACGAGATGCGTCAAATTTTATTTTGTTTACAATCAAAATTACTCTGTCTTTAAATAGTTGTAAAGAAATCATTTTTTTGCACGACCCTCTATAAAATAGTTAATTTTCATGCTTGCATAGCTGTAGTAAAATGATCCATTTCACACTAGTGTGTAAAGTAGAACAAAAAAAAAGAAATGCGATTTTACCAAACCAATAGGAATTTCCCTGTCAATTGCCATTTTAAATCCATGTGAGCAGCAGAGACAGCAAAGTAGGCGTACCTAGTCTTCGTAAACAATCGAAACAGAATCTGTAAATATGACTGAACCAGAACTATCAGATATTATGTAAATGTATACTTATTATGAAGTGAATTTCGTTATTCGCCATATTTCTCTCAAATAACAATAAATAAATAATATCAAAATTACCTCCACCCAGAACATGCAAAATTTACGCTTGCCCCTCTCCCCATCTACTAAGAAATGTTGGTGCATTGAATATTTACTAAACTGTATGATAGCTTAAAAGGAAGCTGAGATTTTTCTCACCCCCCCCCCCCACCTAAAATTAATCATACGAGCTCTCTTGAAAGCTAGTTCTCAGAAAATCAGCTGGTCAAATGTTTATGGATAAGCCTATATTAATTTATATATTATAGTGTTAGCTGTATAAAATAGTCTACATTAACAATAGTATTAGTACGTACTTATGGATATGGTTATTATGTTGGTTGGATTGAATCCTCTATTCGCTTACTGCATATAATGATAACGAATAGTTATTATGACATGTCACGCTGTCTCTCATAGTCAACTGACAGACAAGTGATATGACGAGAAATGTGCGCGAATTGCACACACATTAAGTACATTACCCTACATGCAGACATTATTACACAAGGTAGGTACATAATATTGAAACAGACACCCCCCAGCAGGCGACGACAACGAATTTCGTGAGACAACAATCGGCTTGTCGTTCTAACAATGACACACAGATTATTGTGAGATCAATAATCGACTTGTCGCTCTAACAATTATACACAGATTGCTATAGGGCAACAATCGGCTTATTATTCTAACAATGACACACGGATTGTTGAGGGACAACATTCGGCTTGATTGTTCAAACGATAAAAATATGCGTAGGTAAAAAAAGGCTTTATTGCCAAATTTCAGACAACAACAACAATATATATACCGACGCTGACGACCTCAGCTGTTGAGCGTCTATAATTCACAATCTATCTATCAATATATATACCACCGCGATAGCTCAGTAGACAGAGAGTCGGGTATCGTGTATTCATCGAGTGAACAATCGACATAAATTGACAGTCAGTACCGTGAACAGTACTGAGGTAACTGCTGAGATAAATAGATAAATAAATTGTGTTAATAAACGGTGCGCGAAATAAAAAGTGCGAAGTGGTTAATAGACCCTTGATTTCAATTATATAAATCTAGTTTAACATAAATAATCTCTTGTATATAGTCATATAGTTTATAGAGTAGCTACTGTTTGCTACAATTGTTAAGAAACACCCATTGTTACAATGCTATTAACATAGAAAAATTAGTTAATTTATTCAAACAATGTCACCGTCGGGATACGAACCCCGAATCTTTACAAAACAATATATTATAATAATTACTAACTGTAACTAAACTTATCTAAATAGTCATATAGTGTTTAGTGTACATAAATAGTGACTTTGTATTTTTTTATACTTATTCTTTTATTTTATTAGTTAGAATTTGTTGTTTTCTTTCTGTTACGTTATAGAGAAGTGCTTTTAGTTTGTTTGTTTATTTTTGTTAACGTTTCTCTATTGTAAATAAATATTTTTCACCACGAACAAGAACAGTTTTGTTACAATATTTTAAACTTTACCGAGTGTTCGTTATAAGTTTAGTCAGTATAGGATTGTAAGACGTCTTTTACAAATCGCCTATTTCTTGGTCGAATAATTTTTTGGGTATGTATTTACCACTTTAGCATTCCACCTCCACAAGAATGATGCTGATTTATATTAAAGTTCACTTTTTTAAATGTTTCATTTTTTCGTTCGAGGTCACTCGAGTCTAAAAATATTTACTTGAAAAAAGCCTGTTCGTCCGTTTGTCTATAAGGGCAATACAGGTCATATGGCTGAACAGATCAAAAACAAACGGTAGGAAGAGCCTAATTGTTTTTGGGAAACATCGGCGCATAACGCTGTTATTCTTTTTTAATGGTGTACATTTAATAACGGTTTATTATGCTATGTTGCCCCTGAGGGAACGCGTTAACGGAAAATTTTTTATTTTATTTTTTATTTTTTAATATAAAGATTTTGTTCAACAGAGACAGGAAGTCCTCCTATATCGAGTTTTGGGACTTCCTATATTACTGTTAACTAAGGGATTGCGATAAATATGTAGGTAAATTCTACATTATGACTGAACTATGTAAACACTATAAATCCGCGTTAAGTCATCGTTAGATTCTTTTTGTAATAAAATCAGCGATATAAAAAACAGAACGTAGAATCGGTGACCCCAAAAAAAGAACATTTTCAAATCACGACCTAAACCATACAAAATGAATATTTGTATGTGTAGATATTATACAGTTACAGTATATAAAATCTAATAAACACTTTTTCCGCTACACATCACCTGTCTTAGAGAATTAACTTATAAAAAAGGGACACACACACACACACATAAATAGTACAATTTCATTCTTCTTATAACTGACGCGCTTGTAACTTCTCAGATTCTAGTGTGGTACAAGTTTCATTGCATAAAATTATAGAAACATACTTGGATATAATTTAATTGACCAAAACTAACCATTCCAATATGTAGGCTGTTATTACAAGAAATAGAATAACTAGATGCACGGTAGTAGTGCCTAAACCAAGTTCTTGTAGCAACCTATTTACCACTCTCACAACTTCGCTTCCCTTTAAATCCAGTAACATGAATATTGCATATTATGATGTTGAGATCCATTTCATTAAGATAGATACACACCCCAGAAAATAACACATTAGCAACAATTATATAGGGACTTGCCCTACATTTGGAAACTTGAATTTTGGCACATAATTAGGATTTTGGGTACAAATAAAAAAAAACTTTACCGCCCTAAGCCGTGAATGTGTATGCAGAAAGTTTGTTAACATTGCAAAATTTATTTAAATTTTACTAAAAACATAAATGCGAAAAAAGGGATCATTAAAATAATTGAAATCTAAAACTGTGGCAAGTTTCCAATATATACTCGAATATAGCCGAATTCGTTACCATGGAGAGTTTTCTCGAGAGCCTGCTGATTCTTCAATGTATTATCAGTCATTATTAGCGATTTGCTAAAAAAACTAAAAGTTAAATTTAAAAAAAAGTTCAGACAAAAGATGTTCATTTTCATGTATAAAAAAAATCGATGATAAAAAATGAAGGTTCCCATTTAAAAAACAAAAGTCACCCCTCCCCCTGCTAAGAGATGAGGTGGTGGGGGTGGTAATTGTGTCCAAACGATTTCCCCCTCAAAAACCAACAACTTTCGTTCGAACTTTTGTTTTATTCAACCTGTTGTTTTTTAAAGTAAAACGTCCAAAGTTTTCAAAAAAACACCCGGTAAGTATATAACAGTACTATAATCTAGAATCTAGATAGTATGTCTACGGGTGTTATGGCGGCACATTTTTACAAATCAATTATTAATAGGTAAAATATTCACTATTATAAAATATGGAAGAAATCGACAGATGAATTTTCCAAAAAAAAGTTAAAATAAAAAAATTGTACCCAACACTGACAAAGTATCCACTCGTCAAGAACTAACTAAATACAATCATTTATCATAAGTTATGAAACTGCTATACAATTTGGATAAATATTTGCAAAATTTATAGTCAGTTATTACCGATTGCTCCGCCGTGATATTCACTCTATGGTATTTTATTACTATTGAAAAAACAATGTTCTTTTAGTAGATAGTGAAGCTGAAGGAAATTCTTCAGAAGCACGCTGACTGCAACCGTTTTCTCGGGCTTCGTGTCCTTGAAGCACGCAATGTTAATAAAACTTTGCAGCATTAGTGAATTTCTGAATTCCATCTTTAAGTAAAGTTTCCAAAGTGAGACAAATAACAATATAATATGCTATGGCAACTATAAGTTCCTAGTTGTTCCTTCGGTGGATATGGACCTTAAGGTAAACAAGCGCGGTGTGGTGTTAAACGCTGATCAACAATAAAGCGATTGGACATCGCTGATCAGCGCACTTTGTCTAAGATCGCAGTGGTCCACGCCACCGACACACCAGTCCGCCATCATCAGCAAGTACACACCACAAACGGTATCCTTGTCCCATACTTTTCGATGGTATACTACACACAGAACCGTGGAGTCCTGCATCTATCAGCCACAGACGATCAAGTAGGCTTGTGTCGGACATGACGGCTTGTCATGATGCTCGTCGGGTGCCTAGCGCCCACTACGTTTGTACACGAGTATGCACTCTCCATAATCTACATCAAACTAACTGAACTCGAAATAACTACTTAGTTGCAAATAAAATAGTATCGAGACCTGTTTGTAACTTCGTTTTGTTGCAGGTTTTTTCTTCTTTGGTATTTTGTATATCATTTAAATCGGGAAAAAAATTGTTTCGTATACATGTCTGTTTCACATCAGTATATCATTCAATGACGGCTAAATCTATTTTGATAGAATTTGGTTCATTGTCAATAAGACTCCATATTATTAACATTTTTCCGGTTAGCCCTGATATGGATTCAAAGCACGTGTGGCTAATGAATGGTGTAACGATCTCCATGCTCCATACGTCTCGTGGCTTCTAACCAGGAAAAGATTAAAGTATAAGGTGCTTTTTACTTGGTTTTACGATAGGATTTAATAAGATTTCTTTCAAAACCGACATAAACGCAAATGAATCCACGGGCAAAAGATCGTATTGAATATACTTTTATGTTTTAATCATCATCATCATCATAATTTGCAGATTCCTTGCTAATCCCGGAGAATACGTTCCTGAAAGATATCTCGATTTATAAATCTGTAACTGGTGTAATCCAACGTTTCCCGTTCATTCATTGGTCGGCCCACTGTTATGACAGCGTTACGAGATATAACTTAAAATATTTTCAAAATTAATTTTCCTAAGTATTCGTGAACATGACATAAAATTCACCTGAATAATTTCCGAGTTTATAGAAGTATTTTATATGTGTAAGGATTTTAATCCTCTGTTTGGTTCTAGGACTTTAAATCCTTGGAGAAAATATCCTCGACAAAAAAATCCGGAACAGTATATCCTTAAGACAAAATGTACTTGAGATAAAATATCGTGAATAAAAAACCGTCTTCGCATCGACACTACCCCGTCCCCCGTTATCGTTTTTTAGGGAACTCTCCCTTTTGACTGTGCAAAAAAAACGTCTTCGCATCGACACTACCCTGTTATCGTTTTTTAGGGATCTCTCCCTTTTTGAATGTGTAAAAAAACGTCGTTCGCATCGACACTACCCCGTTATCGTTTTTTTAGAGAACTCTCCCCCTTTTGGCTGCTCAAAAAAACGCATTATTGCTTTCGTAGAAATATAAACATCCTACATTCAGACCTAATGCCTGAACACATAGATTAATTCATGAGGTTTGAACATTTTGGCGATAATAACACCGCACAAGGTCATGGGGATATTTCGTCCGTAAATATTTCGTTCAGGGATATTTTATCTCAAGGATATTCTGTTCGAAGATATTTTGCCAAGGATATTTTGTCGGGATTATTTTGTCCGAGGATATAGACGCCGGTTACCCTCTGGGTTACTTGATAAGTTAAATACGAGTATGTATATGACCTCTCAACTAAACAGAAATGAGGTATTGTTTCTGAACATTATTTTATTTTTTATGAACAAAAGTATCTCAAAACTGTAGTATGCTATAACTCGGTTGTCACGCGCGTTACTCAAACGTTAAATAACGAGACCGTGAGTGAGTCAGCACGTTATTTCACGTTTCTTGTTCACCTTACGCACCAGTACAATGTCTCACACAAACGATCACTTTGATCTGAGATCGGATACGCCGACTTGTTCATCATCGTCATCATCTGAAGATGGTGATCTTTTCGGCTCCGATATGAGTGAATGGAGATTGGAGAGTGGATTGACACAGTGTGACGTGTATTGATGCATTACAGCTTTAGATCACACCGTCTGATAACTACATATAATATACATAAACGCACACATGTGCCATGTGTGATTTTTTACAGACACGGGACAAACATCGTGATATTAAGATTATAAATCTCAGCGGACGTACATTTCTCAGCGATTATCAGCGATAATTCGTGCAAAAAAGCCATTCTTCAATTTCCTTGAGCATGTGCTATTTGCATAAATCATAACCCTGGAAGCGTACAATGTGTTTTACATTCAAGTGTGCAATATTAATCTTACTACCTTTTTTCCACTATTTTGCTCATATGAACGTCGATTTTGCTCGTCAATTCACCAGCAATGTCGATTTTCACGGAAACCATATATTCTTAACCCGACCGTGTTCTATATTTTTTTGGATATAACAATTGACAACTGATAAATGTCTGTAATGTATAATTTTTCTGTCCCTCTAAAGACAGAGAAGATTTTGAAAATGAGTCCCCCCACTAAGCACAATAAATACAAATGTCCAGTTACAATTTTATTTATAGATATCGTATTATTGCTATTTATTTGAAATCAAAATAATTCGTTTTTATACAAATCTTCAGTTCCAACATTCAAATTTCAGAGTGGTGAAAAAATTTAATTTTCAGTCTACTGGTACTAACAATAATTAAGTAATTCAAATTATTGTTTGATTAAAAGTGATCTTAAAAAGTACAAAATTAATTGTGATTTGTGACATTCTAAATTGTCGTTAAATGTTATCGTTTATTGTTTCTAATTTCTATAATTTTACGAAATTAAACCAAAACGTTTTTACCAACACGAGCCCGAAAGCCTTCCGTTTCGAAATACGTACAGGGTAATAGTGTTGAGTGAAAAACAGAAAATTTTGAAACCCTGTTGTACGCACATACAATGTTTCGTCACAAAAAGTGTTGGTCTAACATTTTCCAATTTACCAGTAGCATGCCCATGATGAGTCACATTTACACGATTTAATATGATTCGTCTCTGATGCATATTTTTGAAGTGAAAACTTCTTTAGCAGCTTTGTACACTTTTTTTTCAGTTTTAATAATTCTTTTGAATTTCTTGATTAAATCTTAAAAAAATAAATTTTAGTTTTTTTTGCAACGCGACGGACCAAAACTAACCTAAAAATCCCTAACCGCAAAATCCATATAAACAAGAGTTTGAGTGCCACAAATTGTTTATTTTCCTTTACTCTAAATGTGGTAAAATGTCTCCGCAAAAAAATGTCTTGGAAACCATCTAACGTAGAGCTTACGTTACTCATCTATATACAAGATTAAAATATGATACGTTAAATTTCTTATAAAATGGCCCAAACATTTTTTTTTTGTTGAGCTTAATAGTTTCGGAGACATGGAAGACTGAAGGATACGTAAATTTTTTCATTCAACATTTTTGCATTTATTTTGAAGTTTTGAATGAGAGCAATGGGTAACACTCAAACCTTTGTTTATTTGGTTTTTACCCTTTGGAGCTGTACTATAATGTTATAGAAATAATAATGAAATTAATGTCTACATTATTAGAATTTTAGATGCTTACAAAACTTAAAAAAGTGAACGCAACCAAGTTAAATAATAACTTAACACTAACAGTAGGTGTATGCTTCTGAAACAGTCAATTTAGTAAAAGAATGTATTTGATACCAATAAATCAATTTGACTTTCAACGATTAAAGAGTCGATGTCAACGCTGGTGTGCAATAATTTGTTTTTGCAATCGAAGACAATTTGACATAAATGGCATTATGACGAAAGAACAAGTGTTTTCATATAAGTCTTCTGCAGCTCTCAGTGTTAAGTAAAGAAGAACTTATAAAATGTACAGGGCTTTCGTGAATCTTTTCATATTCTTTAAGCTTTACAAAAGAGAGTCTCACAGATGTAAACCAGCAACACATTTTGACGTGATAACGTCTTATAAATTGATGAAACACCGGCTGCACGCACTAAAAAGAGTAACGTTCCGCAAGCGAGAACGCGATATAAGCGATAGTCTCTCTCTTCTCGCGTGACGTCAGAGAGTAGTGTGCGTTCAACATTTTTTTCGGCTGTTCCAGCGAAAGCTACATCTGACAGATGGCCAGATAAATTATACGGTTTGTTAACAAATATATAATATATATACATTCTTTTAAATGTCTTTTATAATTGCTTAAAAATATGTATTTTGCTTTGGTTGATCAAATTATTAGTCGGTAAAAATATAGTTTGACAGCTACTAAAATGTAGGTTATGTATTATTAAATATGATATTCGAGCGGAATACGTTATCACGTAAAACTATCGTCCGTAAACCGACTTTACAGACAACTAATTTTTTTTTTCATAACTTGATCTAATGAGATATTGCGTTTTCAAAATTTGAGTTAGACTGTGACAATGCTCTTTGGAAAGTCAAGTGTTATTTTTTTGAGAACTTCATTGATACTTTTATCAGTTTTTAGATAAAATCTGAGATAATAGATGTCATGGAAATGCTAAACGATCTAAAGCAGCAATCAAAATCGTCACTCCCTTTGTGAGAGCCTTGTACAGTGTACATATAATATATTTATTATACAAGAGCAATGTTATAATATAACCAGTAGCCAGTGCGTGTACCACGGGGTGTTTTTTTGTTTTTTTTGTTATCGACTTTGTACGTCGATGGTGTCGGCGCATTTATAACAGTGACACGTCACACGTGAATATGGTCAAACATGGTGTCAAAGGACTGCTGACATTTTACCGCCACACATGTTGATGCGTCAACGATCAGTCACTTGGTTACCTACAGGCTATACACTGCCGTTGCGGAGCACGCATTTATTTACACTGGTTTTAATGTAACTGTACACTCGAGTGTCCCCCGAACTCGTCATTGCAAACTTATTCCTTACACCTATGTCTTATCCTCTTCCTGCTGAAATACAGTTTGCAGTTTGAGTTCTGATGTTCAATAATTTCTGAGACATGCGCTGTGAGATAAAATTTGTTGCAAGTACGAAGCCTTCTAATTGTCAAGCAATACCCTCTTACTCCTTTCTTGCATGCGAGGGTTCCGGAATGGCAGCTATATTATATTCTGAAGCACATATCTTATTAGAAACCACTGGTAGCATCGGTCTGGCCTCAGAGAGTATTTCTTCGGGAAGGCTTAGGTCTATAATAACTGTCCGATTCAGCTTCGCCCGGATGAAAATCGGATTTAGTCCGCCATACTGGACAATTTGAATGCGATTTTTACCACTCAGTAACTTGTTTATTGAGGAAGGTTTAGGTCTATACTAGCTCACCATCCCGGCTTCTCCCAAGTGCAAACAATAGATACTGATTCTTTGGCTTGAAATCATTATTATACCCGATAGTAATGTCGTTGGCAGTTATTTATAAATTCGTGCGAACGAGCAAAGCGAGTGAGTAACGTACTAATCAATTACTTTAAATTGCTATCCAGGTAAAGTCGAACTAGTGATTTATTAAAACAAGATATCTTTCTTACTATTAAAAATGCATTTTTTGTTTTGATTTTTAGCAATATTTTAGTTAAAAAAATAGCGAACTGGTCTTATACCGTGTATTAATTTAGTAATTGCGGATAAATAAAATTATGTATTATACACTGGATATGTAGATTGTAGGTACCTGAAGAGTAGCTAATAAGTTAAGAAGGTAGAAACGTTTTTTAAACTTAAGTATATGTTTCGCACCACTAAATTATACGTTACAAAACTAATCTCATACGAATAATACAAAGATTTGGATAACAGTCTGCCTATCAGTAAACAAGAACAACAAATACGTTTTGTGTGCTGAACATTATGATTATCGTTTTTTATTGACTTTCAAAATAAGTTTCTTACACTTTTTGACGTTTATTGTATAAGGATAGAGGTATAATGTTTTAATAATATATGATATGTTTTATCCTTTTTTTTATAAGAGTCAAACTGTTTGATATTATCCTTTATAAATTTCCAAAGTTTATTATAAGGTATTCAAATGCCATTGGGCATCGCATTTTTTATAAAACACTGTTATTTGAATTAAAGGGAAGCTTATAGCTTGAGGTTTATGGTTACTACACAAAGTGTAATCAAAGTGGTATAAATGGCTATACGCGTTTCAAACACATAGAATTTTGTAAACTATCAGTTGTTGAAATAGAAGAAGCATATAGGTACGAGCAAATATACTTGTTCAAGGATGTATTCAGGAGACAAGGAGGGCAACTGTCCCCTTTCTAGTTGCCTGCTTCCAAGTTGAAAAAAATAAAGACAGAAAAAAATAATGAACACCCAAGCAATTTTTTTTTTTTGTTGACACCGACTACAATAATATTGTGGTCGGAATCTTACTTATTTTTCATCTTTTACCCATCAAATAACTTGAAAGATTTTCACTGTAAGCATTATTCTGCGTATTAAAAGGATATTAATCACACAATTTTAAAGATTCAAATAAAATATTAACCATGAAAAATTAAATAGTATAGGTATTTATCTAAAGCATTTAATAAGTAATTCTGAATTAAAAAAAAAAACCGTACAATGAATATAAAATTATGTAGGCATACTAAACCACAAATTAATAGTGCCGACTCTAATTATTACCTACCTACAAGAACAATAAAAATATCCACATTTCTCACACATGCTAACAAATCATTAAACGATCACTCAACTCAAACCATAAACAATCAAATCGACCATTTTAAAAAACAGCATAAAATGTCGATAAAACGAGAGACTATCTGAAGCGATTATCTGATAATAATACATCAGATGCAACGCTATAATAGTGGAAACTGGAAAGGCAAAAGAGAAAAGAAAGAGGCGTATATTTTTAAAATTACTGATAATTACAATGGTCTTGCGTATAGATAGTTATTATGTACATATGCTACCACACCATTCGTCAATTTCCAGACATAAAACAGATGCTTTACGATCTGACAACCAACCAACCAGACTATTAACAATGCCGCGTCGTGACTTACTACAAACATTAAACGCGTGGAAAACATCAGCATCATATTATATAGTGGAGACTGGAGTGGCCATGGCAAACTTGATTAACCTCTGGCAGTCCTGATCCTATTGTACAGATAGGGAGTCTTGTGTTTTTTAATCAGGGCCGGTTTTAGCGAATCGGAATTAAAAATAAAGCACTTATTGCTTATACCGCGCTCTCGCTTGCACGCTCAGGCTCAGGCGGAACGTGACACTTTTTCGTGCGTGCAGCAGGTGTTTCATTAATTTATAAGACGTTATCACGTCAAAAAATTTCGAAATCGGATGAGCTGTTTCGTAGACTACCCTCCGCATATATTCAAACGCACAAAATTATCACTCTCGCTTTATAATAAAAATATACCTAAGTATATATTTTATAAATCGATATATTATTAGATTTTGACCATTCTAACTCATAAGTGAGGAATTGTACTAGTTCAAAAATCACTGATCAAAATTTTACATCTTTTCGTTTTGACGTCCCCCGAATTCAAAAAATATATTTTTGGAAAAACTCTGTGCGTCTGTTAGTCTGTGAGCACGATACAGGTGAAACGGATACGCGGATTGAAATTCCATTTTGGGAGGATGTTTGGTATGCACATATAAAAAGCCCTATTGTTTTTGGGAGAAAATCGACGCATGCGCAGAAGGCATATATGCTATAACGGTGTTTTTTATATAATAATGGTATACTTTTCATGACGGCTTATTATTCTATTTATTTTTTCAAGAAAGTTTCGTTACAAATTTTTTTTCTTATCTTTATTTTTTGGTGACTTAAAATTATTTTCTAATTTTTGGTACATCAATAATTGTGCAATAAAACCATTTAACTTAAAAATCTTTTTGCGCATACCGCTAAACTAGCGGTATGTGCTCTATTATTATCGCTTTGCACGTCAGAGCTGACTTTCGTTCATACAAGAAGTTATATTTAAGTCAATTTCACACAAACACCATTCAAATTTTAGCTTTTTGAAAAGATGAGATTCTGTTCTATAAAACAGAACCATTTTTATATCGATTTGAGTTCATAATAATTACTACTAAAAATTATTGTAATTGAAAATTGTGCCGAAATTGTTCGAGATAGATTTAGGAAGAATAAAGGTGCTGGGCCAAAACAATTGTAACGACACTAATTTTATGAAACAATTTTGCTTTAATTTAAAAATATACAAATTTATTTTTTATAAAATTATTTTAATATTTTTGAAGTGAAAACTTCTTTAGCGGCGTTATGCACTTTTTTTGTAATGGGTAAAAAAAGGTAAACTCGCGTCAAGTCACGTGACCGCGTCAGGACACGTGACCTGATCGAAAATTTTTATTTATACAACGTTACACATCTAGCGTTGACATATCGTACATAAAAATGCAATCTATGATACAAACCATTTTGATCGAAAATTCAGACATCTAGCGTTAAAATATCGTACATAAAAATGCAATCTATGATTCAAACCATTTTGATCGAAAATTCGTAAGACGTTAATATTCAAGTTTTCACTTCTGCCGGCACTCCCGGAGTGCAAAGGGTTTTTTTTTATTCTTTTAGTTATCGACGCAGAGATATTACTGATTTTTAAAATTTTATTCGTGACACAGCACAACCAACAGCATTACATAATAAAAAAAGAGCACTTAAATAACTACTTGGCAGGGCCCAATTAAAAATTTTTAATAATGTGTAAAAAGAAATAAAAATAATTTTAAAAAATAAGGAAGCCTTGGTGACGCTACACTACCCCCAGTTATAAAGACGCGTTTATCGATGAGGAGCGGCTTCTAATCTCTCGTAAAAAGGTTTCAGCGCGGAGATTGTCTCGTCGGATCTTCAACATCAACAACAATGCAGGATGCTGGAGAGGTAAAGCGCTCTATACGCCTTTTAGATATCCACCTACTAACAAATTTTTGTCCTTTTTGTCCCACCGCAGGAATGATCACATGTTGCTTCTGAACAACTAGATCTCCTACTTTGAAAGGATGGCGTCTTGGTTGTCGCAAATCATACACGGCCTTTACTCGTCTTAACCTCTCTTGCACCTCTTCCTGCGTAGCCGGCGCGGTCGGCTCTAAATATTTTTCAAGCTCCCATTGGCGGTCCAGGAGGATGTTCGCAGGAGACATATTGGTGCTCTCTGAAATGTTGGTATTATGCGAATATTTGAATAATGGAAGTAAATCTTCCCACTGTTTATGATTATCGTCGGCTTTAGATCGCAACATAATGGACAGCGCACTCTTAAGGTTCTGCATAGATCGCTCGCCAATGTTGGACGAGGGTCGATATGGAGCTGTAGTAACGTGCTTTATTCCCCACGATAAACTCATCTTCTTAAAGGTATCGCTTCGGAAAACGCTCGCATTATCTGACACCAATATCTTTAGTGGTCCATAAGCACACCAAAGATAAATGAGCTTTTTACAACTAACATTGGCAGTGGCCAGGGTCGGTCTGGGACCTAAAAAAATACCGGGAAAATTGTCAAACGCCTCTACGAGACCGTGTAACTAAAAAGAAAAAAATCCGAACCGGACTCGACCGGCCCACGGAGGACTGGCGGCCCACCGGGAAAAGTCCCGGTATTCCCTGAGGTCAGACCGACGCTGGCAGTGGCTCGACGGCAAGGGACGAGTTCTATCCACTTCGAGAAGGCATCCAGGACGACCAGAACATAATGGCTCCCATTCAAAGACATTAACAAACAAGGGTCCACAAAAGTTAATATAGACTTTGTCGAAAACGTTAATCGGCTCGATTCCCTGATCCTTTGATTATGCAGTTTAATCATTTGACAGGATTCGCATGAACGAACATAATTTCGTACTTCTGCAAACATATTATTCTACCAGAAACGCTGCTTATTTCTTTAATTTTTCAAGATAGGCACTTTTTCAATAGTTTTTTTTTTTTTAATTTTTATCATACAGTGGAATACTTGCGGGATGTGCACTTTTGGTTTTTTACCTATTTTATTACCCATGACGGAACGGAGCATGTATATGCGTTTAGTGTGAGAGATTGTTTCTTCGTTTGTATGTGTGTTTGTGCACTCGATCAATGTCGCCATTTATCTGGAAAAAGATTCTGAAAAACGGTTTGATCAATTCAGATGTGGTTTCCTGTACCTCGTTTATAATTCATCTGAGATGGTTCTTAGATAGATATTACGATGGTTACGCCCCAGGGGGCGCTGCACTGCACAAAAAATTAATCGCAAAAATGAATTGTACAGCAACGTATGCTGGGTTGCCTACACAACGGGCATATTTAATCGCCTTTCTCTGTAACAGCGTAAACTAACTACACAAAATCTCTAAAAAGTTTAAAATAAAATAAAATTTTAAAAACCCACGACGAAAGTAAATGTTATAATAGAAAAAGAATTAAATAAAATTCTAAAATCCCCCGACTTAACGCAGGTAAGAAACCAAAGAAAATTCGTCGCGGGGCGGCCATTTGCTGCCCTGAATTAAGAATAGAAGAATATAAATTGCAATATTATATTAGTTCATTTCAGGGCAGCCAAATAGCAGCCCCGCGACGGATTTTCTTTGGTTACTTACCTGCGTTAAGTCGGGGGATTTTAGAATTTTATTTAATTCTTTTTCTATTATAACATTTACTTTCGTCGTGGGTTTTTAAAATTTTTAATTTAATTTTATTTTAAACTTTTTTACATTTTAGAAGAAAAATCTTAATAATCGTTATATTTACATATTTTTATAGTATTCCTGAAAAGGGCCATCACATTAACTGAAACGTGGATTTTTTTTCAATATAATCATTGTGACACTTATATTAAATACTTATATTTCCGGACTAATAATATTTGGATTGTGCTAACCAAAAAATGATAAGCAACATTATAATAAATTATAAGTAAATTAAGAGAACTTAATGGAAGTACAATTAAATTAACAACATTAATAATAAGCTTGTTGTATTAAGTATAGAATAGTGCACCTGCACTCATATTATCATAAGTACTAGTGCTAGTGTTTAGTATATACAGAATATTATATATTATTAGTATACAGAATATTTTTAACGAGTTTTTCAATCAAATAAATAATGTTTTTTAGAATTATCGCTTGGTCATTTTTTAGTTAATGAAACCTACATCCATTCACAATTAAATTGCTTGAGCGTATTGTTTTACAACATCTCTATAAAAATCAAATATTTGGCCACTAGCTTGTCTGCAGATGTTTACTGCTTCAAAATACTGTTCTTCATTAAAAACACCTTCTGTCCTTGAAACAATTATCGCTTTCTTAATGCTGTCGAATACAAATGTAAATGTGGCACTAGCGTCCATTAGTTCCATTTGCTCAGGATCTAATATTATTTTGTTATTTTTATTTAAAATACAAGATACTGCCGCAAACAAAAATTTTAATGGTATTCCTGAGTCAATCAGTGCTAGACAACAGGCATTTAATGCGCAAGCTAAAACCTGAAACAAAGACATATTATGTATATTAGTTTTCAATTATGTAGACGTACCTACTGTTTGCTGAATTTTCGCTTTTAAAAATGCTGTATTGAATATTGGCCTGTAAAGACTAACTTGTATGAAATACATATACTATGTACAACTTCAATATTAGGGAAATTTTTATGACGCCCCCTCCCATATTTATATAATATACTAGCCGCTACCCGCGGCTACGCCCGCGATTGAGATGGAAATCGACTTTTGACATGCATATCAGGGGTTGAGGTATTGCACATATTTTGACAAACAATTTTCTTATTTTTCGTAAAAAATTTTTATTTTTTTTTAATAAAAAGTATCCTATGTTACTTCTAATACCTTCAAGAGTGTATGTGCAAAGTTTCATGATGATCGGTTAAGTAGTTTTTGCGTGAAAGCGTAACAAACAAACTTACATTCGCATTTATAATATTTCGTTTTCATAAAATTTGTAAGTCCGGTCCTGTCGGGCCGATTTTAATGAAATTTTAATAGCACATTTTAATCATTACTAAAGGGTTAAATTTCAATTTTGAAACGATTCGGAGAAATTTTTCGGTATTTTTGGGCCCAAAAAATGTTTTCAACCCTTTCTTATTTTTCGTAAAAAATTTTTATTTTTTTTTAATAAAAAGTATCCTATGTTACTTCTAATACCTTCAAGAGTGTATGTGCAAAGTTTCATGATGATCGGTTAAGTAGTTTTTGCGTGAAAGCGTAACAAACAAACTTACATTCGCATTTATAATATTAATATGATTGGTGAAAATTAAAGTCTAATCTAATAGTATTCACGATTCAACTAAATGTAAAACAATCAAAAGAATGTTTAAATTAATTATAACGCAACTTTATGATAGAAAATGGAACCAATTAAAAGTTCAGAAAGCCCGAAAAAATGACTGTCTGCATGGTGACAAATGACAACTTCACTTTTGTGTTCTCCTTTTTCTCTTTTGATTATAATATCAATTTGGACTACGAGAATTTGTGTCCTTGGAGAAAAAATTTAAAATTATTGCCTAATATGAAACATTTTGACAATTTGATTTGAATTTGCAATTTTCGCAAATCTATACTAATATTATAAAGACAAAAACTTGTTTTTTTATGAGTAATGATAAATTTCTCTAGTAAGAGTTAGAACCACGAACTCTGTAACCAGGACATCCAGCTCGAGCGTAGCGGTGGGCCGATATCTTTTGCATGAACCAATATGGCGTCAGCTACTGGGTAACGTACACATGTTCGTGGCTTACATGTGTGTAGTGTTTGTGAAGTTAAACAAGTTTGGTAACTATGGCAAAAACAGGTGGAAGGAACCGAAGTTTTCCCAGGCATTGATAACAGCGCCATCTCGCGTGCACCAGAAAACGATACTTTTTAATATGGTGTCTTGTACTTAACTCACTCGACAAACTCTAGGTAATCTCAGGAACTACTAAAGCGATTTTATCGACAAACATAGCCATTGTACCCTAAAATGAAGGAGAATGAGCTCTAAGCAAAAATGTAAACCCCGCACACGTTTCTGAATTAAACTGATGTGTGCTGGCTGAACTAAAAGAGATAGTAAAGTGGAATATGAAAAATTTATTGCTTTTGATTACGTTGTTACGCAACTGAAGTATGCCCGAGCGAAGTTGGGTCGGAGATTATTGCCACTCATTTAATCACGTTATTTCATTTATTTTAGCTTAATATACTTTGGCAAGATTGATTCAGAGGATTTCGCAGTGGTTTTTTTAAAAGTATTGTTCAATTAGATAGTTTACTCAACAAGAAAATTCAAATATTATAGTGTAATAATTAAATGTAAAAAAAAAACATACTCCTCCTGAATCTTGCATCTCCTGAACATTTATAACTATCCCTGATCGTGGATGGTTTGAGGTTAAAATTGCTGTTTCACATGTATTTCCAATAATAGATTCGATGAGTCTGTCATTTACACCTGAAAAATAAAAGTACACATATTACAATAATTAATTGTAAAGCAAATCTTTGATACAGTCTGAAAAAATTGATTGATAATTTTATTTATTTGATTAATTTATTGATAAGTTTTGGCACATTTTATAAAGATTCCATTAATATACTTAAATTTTAAAGATATTTATTCTACAACGTGGATTATATCCCACAGTAAAATTAGAAACATGCATAAATTTTATTTTTTTCAAAATGTCATTCTTTTACTAACAGTACAGGCATTTTAAATGAAAAGTAGTCAAATAGAAGAAATAATTAAAAGTACTGTTTATTTTTTTTTTTACAATAGACTTTCAGAGCGTTAGGAATAAGGTGCTAAAAAGTTCTCAGTTATATCGTTGTCAGAACATTCCTTTTTGGGCCAAAAACTACCTCTAGAATGAACCAGTTTTGAGTTTTCCTCGTTTATCTTTGCAACCATTACTTGGACTAAAAAAATATCATTCGACAAATTTTTTTTTTCTACGAAGTAGGTACATGACGTGCCACACTTTTTTGACTGCCTATAACGTATCATTTTTTTTTCAAGAACATAATAATTAATTTCACTGTTGAAAATGACACTGGTTTCCGAGGCGACTAATTAGAGCTCAAAAGGAAGATAATGATTTTAGAGGTGTGTGCATGTCTTTAAAAGTTTGTTACCCCGTGGAACCAAATCTCCTCGATCAATTTTCATGATTGAGTGTCGCATGTTAGTTTTTCTCGCCAAACGCGAATAAAAATAAATAAATAAAATAAAAATTTAAAAACCTACAGCCCGACTACGTAAAAGACTGTTAAGTGCGACATACTAAAACATTAGGTATTATCTTTTTATTCGACTACTTTTCACATTGGTACCTTGTTTTCTTTCTTTAGTTTTTTTAAATGTGGTAGCAATAAATACTGTAGGTACCTACCTGGCATTCCAGTCTTTGGTTTATAGTAGGTTTCTACTGTTGCTTTATCTATCGATATTTTGTTTTGTTTGATCTCGATAGGTCCAGAAATCGATGCAGCAATAACTGTTTCACCTGAAATATTTTATTACATACATAAATATATATAATAAAAATATGCAGTTCGGTTGATAGGAGAGAAAGTACATACTAAAAGTTTGTCTGTCTTATAAAAATGTAACATGGACTGGCAATCCTGCAGTTTACAGGTCCCGCGACCAAAATAGCGATAGGTTTGACGCACATGCAATGTACCCAACTTCACTCTAGTCCTTCTCTATGCTCTAGTCTGTATTTTTCTACGTGCCTGTTCGCAATCCAGGTAGCTATAAAGATCAGTGGATCGTAGTGAAGAACAGACTAGAGTGAAGTTGGGCTCATTGTAGGCGCGTCAAACCTATCGTTATTTTGGTCTCGGGACCTGTAAACTGTAGGATTACCCATGGACTTTTGGAACATACATTAAAATATGCAAAAGAGGCAAACAACACTAAAAATTAGTAGCACTAAAAAAATATAAATATTTCTATTATCTTACCTTGGCACAAATACGCTGATCCATCTGCTCTTGTTAGAACATTTAACTCAGTCATTTTTTCAATAGAATAATGATCCTGTTGAATTTCTGTCTCATTTTCCATTGTTACAATAATTCATGAGACATTAATGAAGGCTGATGAATGTAAACTAACCTATAATGCCTATAACACGTCCTATTAGCAAAACAACTCAAGAATAAAGACAACAACTACTTAACCCAGATCATAGACATACATCCATGCGACCAACGCTTGAGGGTGCAATCACATACACGGAAAAACGGCGCAAAATTGCCGGATTGTATTTTTTTATAATGGTGGTAGGCCCGATTCTTGTCTTTTGTCAGTCCATGGATTAACATGCGGAATTGCGCACCTTAAACTATATTATACGGATACTACCATAGATATATATATCTATATTTAATAGATTGCGGATACACTAGCGCCTCCTGTACATATATATCTTTATATATAAAAATTACGTGTCACATGTTTGTCCGCGATGAACTCCTAAACTACTGAACCGATTTTAAATTTGATTTGCACACCGTGTGCAATTCGACCCAACTTGAAAGATAGGATAGCTTACATTTCAATTTATAGTCGCAATATTATTTTATTGCAAATTATTTGTCTATTCCTTGACAGTCATAATACAACCATATAAGATGGCGAACCTGTTGACTGGATTGAGTTAATATTCAATAGATGGCGCAACGAACTTAACAACCATATAAGATGACGATACCTGTTGACTGGATTGAGTGAATATTCAATAGATGGCGCAACGAACTTAACAACCATATAAGATGGCGATACCTGTTGACTGGATTGAGTGAATATTCAATAGATGGCGCAACGAACTTAACAACCATATATCTAGATCGAGGATGTAAAAAAACTGAATATAGTTTAAAACAAATGCTTTTTTTTCGAGCACGACGGCGCAGCCGGAGTGCTCGACATACACACATATACGCCCATGTATATTTTAAAATAGCTAGCAATTAATAAAATAGATAGATAGATAGATAGATAGATAGATAGATAGATAGATAGATAGATAGATAGATAGATAGATGTTCCAATTAAATTGTTTTATTATTTCACTTTATACGTAGCGAAGCACGTACAGGGCCGCTAGTATATATATATATATATATATATATATATATATATATATATATATATATATATATATATATATATATATATATATATATATATATATATATATTAATAGATAGCGGATGCCTATCCTTGAACATTGTGTGTATATAATAACAGCAGAATGTAGAAGTTTTTCAATAAAATTATTGTCAGACAGCAAGTAGAGAAATGGCAAATGCCCACTTAACTTAAAGGTTAAATCGAAAATACGAAAAAAAAATTAAATATGTTTTATTATTAATAGATACAAACTAAATTAGGCACTGGTTATAATATTTACTATTACAGTACAAATGTCGTAGTATAACTAAGTAATTTAGATTTTTTGAATTTATATCTGTTTTTAAATATTCTTACATGATCTAATTTAATACTTAATTAAATGCAATTTATATCACTATTGATTGTCCGACATTATTGTGCATTTTATAATCATATAATTAATATATTTTGTTACTCTATCACGAATCTTCTCATACAATATATAGATATTTATTTCACTTTTAAATAAAATTCTTCCAAACAATTCTAGCAATGATAGTAAACAGTTATGATTCTGAATTATAGTGTATAAGACCCTAAATTGCAATCATTTAATAAATATTATAGTAAGAATACACTGTTTAAACGCGAAAGTTCAATAGGACATAATAATTATTTTCGCTTGTAACAATAACTTGATTTCATCTAAATCATACGTACCGAAAATAAAATTAAAGCTATTTACAGAGTGATATGCACTGATTCTCAATCAAAGTACTTAAATTTATTTCTACAGGTAATTCATTAATTAAAAAAAAATAAAATAAATCGAACTTATAATTAGGAACACAATTTTTATTAAGTATTTGATTGTCTAATAACTATGTGCAATCATATGGCTAACTTAAATTTCAGTACATTACGTCCAGGAATCATTTTTGAGTGATATTGCACATTCATTATTCGCCCATACAAAGAAAACCAAAGTTTTAGTTTCCTCAAATCAATGCGGCACAGCTTTATTAACGAAAAACGTTTACATTCTGATTCACCTCACATTCTGCTGATGAATACATGTATGTTGGTCCTTCACCACGTTGATTTGAAGGAAAAATATTCCTGATTCGCAAAATAGAGTTTGAAATTGATTGTATAAGATATTTACAAAATATTTATGTTTTATTAAGAAGTTAACCAGGAATATTATTTTTATCATATCAAAAGAAAATCAATACGAATGTCACTGAAAATAATATAACCATAGCGGCTTATTTCTAATGTTTTCTTATTAAAAATAGAAAAGTTCTCTGTTTATTGCCTTTTCGTTAATAATTATTAACGAACATAATATAATTATAAATTATTATATGTCATCATATTGTTATAGTACCTAATAATGTTTAATGTGATGAAATGTACATAACATAAATTTAAGTGCCTGTTAAGAAATGAATTGAAAAATCCCATGCATAAAAATGCAATGCTAATTAAATTATGTACACTATTGTCAATCGATTACTAAATGTATAAACATTACTGAAGATTAGTTTAAAATAATTATTTTAATATTGATTAAAATCAGATAACTTTTCTATTTTCCCCGTAAAATAAGTTAAATGAAACGGAAACAATATTTACAATATGCAGTTTACTTATTTGGAATAATTGTTCATGGCTAACGTATATATTTTACTTCTTAATTTTCGCTAATAAAAGAATAAATATAGAACACAACGTCTCACCTAGTACAGTCAATATTTTTACCATGTTTTGTACTGTACAAATGGTTTTTTTCTAGCATTGTTGGAGTGGGGTTATTTTGTATAGAATTTAATAAAATTGTACTAAAATATTGGTACACTCGCCTTTACATAATTACCACGCTTTTACAACTATGTATACAGTTTTCTGTCGCAGTACATAGTCATACAATTTAGACAAAAGTTTTGAAGTACTATCCAAATTTAAATTTTGAGTACCTAGATTATCATACTACGATTAAATCAGTGATGTAAAAACTTTACTTAATGGATCATTGTACGCAAAAACATGTGAAAAAATGAAGTACAAATAGAGACTTACTTTTAATTGATATCATTCCAACACATTGTCACTTAAGGCAATAAAGTTTGTACGACTAGGTAATAATAAATAAAGCATTAACGGCTTCATTTTTTTTTTGTCTTGTAATCACACCAGATTATTAGCAATGGCATTATTATCGTCATCTGCCGATGAGTAAGAAGGATTTAAATGTGATCCATGTGAAGGCAGCTGACCGGCTAAGGTACATGATCTACAGCAGAATTTAGCATAGTATGGATGTGAGCAGTGCTTGCCTAAGACTATTAAACTACATTTTGCAAAGAATGGGTTGTCGTTGCAACTCGGATCAACGTAAATACCTAAAAAATAATACAAAAGTTAATAACAATAATGAAAAATTAAACATGTATGCTCTAAAAAAACACAACACGACTAGCTTTCTTCCGAATTGATGTAACCGGCTGTTAATTCAGAAATTTGAAATTTGTCGACAATCTTTTGTTCAAATCTACTTTAAATTTTTGCGTATTCATTCTCTTATTTTGTGATAACATGTAGAAGTGCGAATCGGCATAATATTGATTGTGAAACATTAATTGGTAAATTTTTCAGTCATAAAGACATTAATTCACATCTTTATAATAACCGAGATGTTCTTGAAAAACCGTGTGACGAAGTTTCCAAGTATCTAGCTAACAAACATATCAAATCAAACGCTTTATTTGTAGTTTGTTGAACCTTAACGTCAAAAATAGAGCATGATCAAGAGCTAAGAAACAGTTTAAACTTTAAATTATTTACAATACTAATATTGTTATAAGAAAACCTTTGAACTTGCTAACTGTAAAACCGTTCATACCACAACACTTTCTTCTTCATTAACTACATGCATCTTGTCTGACCGTACACGAGTTTTCATTTTGTTATGATTACGCCAATATTATAAACAGCATTTTAAATTGCCAACAAAATGATCGCTTTCAATCCATTTTTATTGTGAACTATAAAAAAAAACTTTTTGATGGTAGATTGTAAAGTATCTCACTTTCTAATCTACCATTAGAAAGTTTTCCTCGTAAAAGTAACCTTATATTTGCCATTAGCAAGTTTATTATTATTATTATTAGAGTTTAGTCTAAAAAACTATAGCTCAAGTTATAGTCTTTCAACTAAATCCCTTAATTTCTAATAAATCGACAACAGTTTTTCAAACTAGAAGAACCCTTTGAAAACTGTTCAATGCGCAGTTTTCCGTTTATCGCAGTATTTACTTCGAAGAGTCCTCGGGATAAGACAACGGCACAATATGTACGTACCTTCTACTCTAATGTTAACAACACTGGAATCACGATGATACTGATTTTCTGCTGCACATCGATATTCTCCCGAATCACTTGTCATTGCATCGTAAATAGTTAATCTGTTATTTTCTGCAACGAATAGAAACATTTATTAAAATATTTCTTATTTCATTGAGAATATTGTGTATACAAAGACAAACCTGATATATTAAATCTATCCGAGTATTCAATGGGTTCTCCATTTTTGTACCATGTAACTTGTGGTTTTGGATGTCCATCCACATCACATTTTATGGAAATTTCACCGCCAACTGGATATACAGTTTGTGATAGGGAAATGTTTGTCTTTACGGGCACTGTTGAAATACAATTTTATTATAGATGCACAATCATTCTGATCAAGTAAACATATTGTAATCAGCTATAAATATTCAAGTGTAAAAAAAGCATGCACATATCAAAATGAGTACAAAAAAGCGAACAAAATACAGAAAACTAAAAGAACACCATATAAATAAGCCTTACCCACATATACTCTAGGTACTTCCGGAACAATTTCTGGATCAGGTTCATTTATTTCAGGAGCTCTAGTTCTTGGCGCTGGCTGAGGATACGTAGGTCTGTACGGTGGCGGAACAGGTCTATAAGGATATCTAGGTTTTTCAGGCTGAGGACTCGCACGTGGTTCTTCTGGTCTAACCGGCGGATTTATAAGGAATCTGGTATACTTGGCATCTTCAGGTTTAGACGAATAAACTGGACCTAGAGCTTTTAATGTTGTAGACCAGGATTGAGGTTTAATTAAGCCGTTGTAGGCTTGGCAAGTATATACTCCGAGATTTGAAAGAGCAACAGATTCAATTGAAAGCGAGAAATCTTCTCTTTGTTCGTAGCCTTCAGCCGATAAAGGAATCATATTATCACCAAACCACCAGGTTACTAAAGGTTTTGGCCACCCATAAGCGTAACAGTGTAAAACTGTTGGTGCTCCTAGTGTTGCGATTTGAACAGACTCTTCGTCTCCAATTATGGTTGCTTTGTGTGGCGTTGGTGCTGTTAAAACATCACAAGAAGTTCGTGCAAACGTGCAAATTAATGTAGTTAGTAAAATGAACACTTAAAAAACTAGAAGTGGATAATTAATAAAACCGATTATTACTGCTAATAATGAAGTGCGTATATTTCCACCCAGAGCTGGACTTATAATAAAGCACTTCATAAAACAGATGCTCGATGCTTTGAGTACTTGCATAGACTTAGTAGGTACTTATTAAGCACATAAACATTATAAAGTGCTTAATAAGCATTCAACACGCTTATTAAGCATTAATAGTGTTCAATAAGCACTCTCAAAGCTTAATAAAAACATGTCGCTATTGTTCATGTTCAAAATCTAAATAATAACTTCATGTTGGAAGTTAGAATTTAAGTGGTCGCTTTAAAGTGCTTAGTACTCGAAGCTTTTAAACAATTTTGAAAATGATTCTGCTTGAATAAATCAAGCATTGGAGGGTCTGATGCTCCTTAGAACACCATTTCCAATCGTGATTTATGAAAATGCTCGGTGCTTCGAACACTTATTAGTGCTTTGCCCAGCTCTATTTTCTTCTATACCTACTGTAATTTCCACATACCATTAATATTCATAAAGATCATAAGAGCGCAATGCTACCAAAATAATTTCAGTTATCGTAAAATTTAAAATATGGAACCAAACAAAGTAAACATGAGACGAAAGATAAAAAAGTTAGCAGATATGTTAATATTAATTGTACTTCTTGTCTTCCCCCAAATTATATGTGTTATGATCAACTATACACCATGGTTAAATAATATTTCTTGCTTTTTATACAGCAAATATTAAAGTATTTAAAAATATATTCAACATTGAAAGCATATTGCAATATAATACATATGTCAATTATTGTACCTGTTATATATAAATTGAATTCTTTCTGTAAAGGATGTCCCAATCCATTGTCAGCAATACAAATGTATATTCCGGCATCCGATGGATTCAAATTGACAATTTGTAATGATCCATCTTGTAACAACCTGTATCTTGCTCGTTGTTGTGAAATCTATATTAGAAATAATAGTGCAGTGTTTTCTAAAAACATGCTTTATGGCAAAGGATGTGATTTTCGTACTCATTTTAACATTAATTAAAAACACCTTTAGTTTGCGGCTATAATTAAAAATGGTGATTTCCCACAGGCACCTCATTGAGAGAAAATATATAATTTTTATGGTTTGTGACAAATCGTGTAAAAAAAAATTTAAAAAACCACCTCTGCCATGTAAAAGAAGAAAGCAAGCAAATCAAAACATAAATTCTTTGAAGTCAAAATTCTTTTGGCACGGTAGAGTAAAAAAAGGGTCTAGAAATCGAACCATGAAGGACCCCGGCGATCCACGAACATTGATTCTATTGTGTGCAAGTGTTTGAGAGTTGGTAAGAGTGTTTGTAGGTTTTTTGCAAGTTGGTGCGAGTTTGAGTCAGCTTGTGGGTGTGTTTGTGGTTTTACTTCCGTAGTGTGTAGTGTAAATCTCATGTTTTGATATGCTTGTTCTTTTTTTTTGCTTAGTCCAGATTTAGTTATTTTTTAAACTTATTATTCAACAGATCATTGCAAAATTTTAAGTAGAGAATCAGAAATTGAAAGTAGGGCGCAAATTACAAAATGCGGAATACCTAATAAAATTTTAATTGCAAAACTGAGTAAAACATGTTCATAATTACAATTTCATTTCCTCGTCTCCAGGTTATTACTGGGTCTGGGAAACCTCTTGCAATACAACGAATTGTCACATGACCGCCTTCTTCGGCTTTCATTTCCGGTTCAGTAGGAACAAACTGAGGTGCGTATCCTATAACAGACAAATATTGCCATACAGAAATATTTCATACAAAAACAAACTCCATCGGGGGGCTGCCATTCACTGCCCTGAATTAAGAATAGAAGAATATATATTGCAATATTTTAGTTCATTTCAGGGCAGCCAAATGGCAGCCCCCGACGGAGTTTTTTTGGTTACTTAGCTGCGTTAAGTCGGTGGATTTTAGAATTTTATTTAATTCTTTTTCTATGATAACATTTACATTCGTCGTGGGTTTTTTCAAAATTTTTAATTTTGTTTTATTTTAAACTTTTTAGAGATTTTGTATAAGTGAGTTCAGATGGTAGCTATTATAGTATTATGTACAGAAATAATTTGACACTGTTACAGAGAAAGCCGATTTAATGCCCGTTGTGTAGGCAACCCAGCATACATTGCTGTACAATTCATTTTTGCGATTAAGTTTTTGTGCAGTGCAGCGCCCCCTGGGGCGTAACCATCATAATATCTATCTAAGAACCATCTCAGATGAATTATAAACCCTTTACAGGAAACCGCATCTGAATTGATCAAACCGTTTTCCAGATAAATGGCGACATTGATCGAGTGCACAAACACACATACAAACGAACAAACAATCTCTCACCCTAAACGCATATACATGCTCCGTTCCGTCGTGGGTAAAAAATGCTAAACATTTTGTAGTAATAGACAATCTGGTCTTACTACTAGTACGCTGCGTTATCAACATGGCACAATTCAAGTTAATTAGAACTGAACTTTATTAAATTGAATTTTAGTTTAGATTAACTTTAAACAGAGATCGACCATTAACAATATTGGTTATAAGCCTTTTGACCCATTATCAGTCTCGGCCGATATAATATGTACTGCAATGTACAAGTTACTTGAAAGAATTAATTATATCGCGATTTTGTAAATTATAGACTAGTACAACTTACCTCCAGCTATTTGTGGCGGTTCTGTGTAGGCCGGTAGGTAGGTTGTTAGTTCTAATTCTTGCTGAGCAGATGGACTTATACACGACGTTCCACAACCATTTGTACAGCACTTACTATCTTCAGCGCAGTCTGCATCGGTATAGCATTCTCTTTCGCAAGTACTGTTGTTGTTTGTAAGTCTAGGACATTCTCCAGGTTTGTTTTCTGTTTAAAAAAATAGAAACAATGCGTGATCAAATAGGTACAAACAGTAGATTAAAAAAATCGAAAAAACCCGACTACGTGAAAAGCGAACTAAAAAGATCGAAACTCAAGATAAAATGGATTACCAAGATATGTGTTTGTAAATTGCTATCTAAACCAAGAATCAACAGTATATCAATCAGACGTCCGTGTTACAACTAGGCTTTGCTAAGATGTTCACTTATATCTTAGAAGCTTAAATAAAAATTTTCTATTGGAAAACAAAACTTCGTGTTAATGCTGATTAAACTAAAATAAACGTATTCACATCTGCTACTTATCGGGTTTGGTATACAGATTGTATCAAATCAAAACGGTCCATAGAACATTCTGTGTGTAAGACAGAGACGATATATAAAGCACTAAAGCAGTTAGTAAGAATGAGATAAATGATAGTTACTGTGGTTACGTAAATAAATAATTACGTACTCTGTAAATCTTTTTACCAATTTATCAATTAAAACAACTAAACTGTGATATTGAATTACCACCATAAAACCATTTAATTATTTGGATTTTTTCCTGAACAGTATAATTTATAAATAGCCATTTTATCAATAATTTCACTAGTGAATACTGACATTTGATAAAATTGTGATTTTTACTGTCTAAAAACAAAGACGATACTATCAGATCGTATAACCATAGTAACTACATAGTAACTATAAGCGATCATTTATCTCATTCTTACTTACTGCTTTAGTGCTTTATATAATATCGTCTCTGTCTTATACACATAATGTTCTATGGACCGTTTTGATTTGATACAATCTGTATGTCTGTACCTTTGTCATAACCCGCTATAACGATACGGTTACAAAATAATTGGCAGTGATGTACATATAGGTGATGTCTGCCATTGCCAATTATATTGGAAGTTATAAGTTTAGTTATAAGCGTTACAATAATGAAATTGGCATAATGTAGTAGGCCGAAACTCAGAAGCAATGTTTTATACTTAGGCGAATCCAGAAGCTTGTGAGAAATAACCGTGTGTAATTAATGCAGTTGATACTTGACCGATTTTTAAGTCTAACCTGGTCGGCATACAGCTACATATTCTGTTCTTCCATTTTGCATTTTTAAATCAATAGCACATCTTGCTCCTTCTTGACATTGCACACCGCTACATGGATTGTAGCATTCGCATTGTTCACAGCCCTGTTGATCCACTCTACGCTCCAATCCATATGGACACCGCAACCTTCTGCAATAGTCATTTGCAGAGCCGCATGGATCTACGGTGGTTATATATGGCTCTGGAGCGACTTGATTTGAAGCTAGAAATAAGTTAAATAATTATTGTTATTAGATGATGTAGCGAAATTTATTGTAGATTATGAATGGCATAGTCGTCAAACATAAACAGCAAATAAAAACCGCAAAAACGTAACAAGCATGTTTGATGATAATTATAGCAAAAAATAATTAAAACTGTTAGCTAAATGACATGTATTGACAAATTTTCCTGTAATTTTGAATATGAATAGTACTTAATTTAATTTGTTTTGAACTTCTCAAATTATATCATAAATTCTCAAATTATATCATAATGTGTCGCATATAAATCAGTAGATGCATATCGCTTTTTAAAAAGAAAATATTAATTGTATTTACCTAATGTTTAAATTTTGTAAAATCAAATTATTTAGTATTCTTACAAAGATTAAAACATGATTAAAGACGGATGTAATAAATTAATTTTGAGATAGGTAATATGGTTAAAAAGCGATTTCATTTGCAAACATGAAATACGCACCTAACAATTACAAAAATATGTTAATAATAATTGGTCGAATATAAATAATAATATATAAGTTCAATATTACACTGAAACGCTAATCAGACTTAAACTTCTTGTTATTTGTTGACTTTCGATTTGTGATTAATATGGGTCTCTCTGAATTATTGTCTTAGTAATTAAAAATGTTTGCATTATAAAAACAATAAATGAAAAAATAAATAAAAAAATAAGTATATAGCACTGCAAAAAATAAATTCAGCTGATGATGCAAACGTTGTTGTTGCTGAACTTACGCTCTGGTGGTTGATATGGAGGAGGGGGTACATCACCCACACCGGAACAAAAATCGAGGCAAGATTGGAAATCCTTGAAACTATTGAGGTTACCACCGCATCCACTATAGATGAATGGGATGCAAGTGCCTCTCTCTTCATCATAATACCAACGTTTATGGTAACCACCCTCGCAAGGGCCACTTTCAACGGGTAGATGACAAATTGCTACATAGATAATATTTAATTGTGTATTGAGTACTAAATCAATAATATTATTATCAACGATTCACACCTAACATTCTTGTTTCACTGTGAAATTATATGACATTATATATATTCACATCGCTCTCATTATGAGAGATGTTTATTTTCTACCTACCACTGTGTGAAATGTTCGTGTCATTTCCAGGCAAAGGTTTTTCGCCATGCGTAACGCAGACAGCTTCACATTCTTGAACGGTGCTGAATCGATTACCATTTCCTTCGCATCCACCGTAAATGAACACTTGACAACTTCCTGTGTTTGTATCGTAATAAATTTTTTGAAAGTACGATTGGCATGGTCCTGGATCTCTCGGATATCGACATACATCTAAAACAAACCGATTTTAGTTAGAACGAAGAATATCGGACATTAATAATAATAGTAGAAGTTGAATACCCTGTCCTCTAAATCGTCCACAGTGTCTTTCACATTGTTCTTCACTACCAAATCTGTTGGCATTTCCTCCACAACCACCATACAAAAATGTTTCACAACGTTGAGTAACTGGGTTATAAAAATATGCCGGTATTTCTTCATTACAAGGACCGTGATCGTTGGGTGCATAACATATATCTTCAGGCGCACCAGTAACATATCGGTCTGGTTCGGGAATTATAACATTTGGTATATCGGTTACAGCTGGCTGAGATTTTCGACAGCGTTGTTCGCATGACTCTCGATCATTAAATCTATTGTCGTTTCCTTGACAGCCACCATAATCGAATTGTACACAAGTGTCAGTTCTATGATCATAATACCACTGTTGGTAGCTGCCACTGCAGGGACCGACTGTGACTGGCAGGATGCAAATGTCTAAAAATAATACGTTTTATAAAAAATATATTTTCTAATAGTCAAATGATCTTATGATAAAATAAAATAACCCTGCCTTGTACATTGCCACAACGTTGGTGACATTCTTCACGTGTTTCGAAATTATTATGATTTCCTTCACAGCCTCCGAACAGGAACTGTTTGCAGACCCCGTCTCGACTGTCATAATACCACCGAGCATTAGAATCGCGACATGGTCCGGAATCGCTCGGTAAAAAGCAATAATCTGAAATTTAATATTTGATTAAGATATTATGTAGCAGAATAATTAATCGATGACTTGTTATATTTGACTTATCTTACCTGATTTGAAAGGTTCTCTCTGTACTGATGGAGGAGCTACTGTTGTAGCTGGCTGTATACATCGCTGTTCGCATTCTCGTTCATTATGGAAGTTATTCTGATTTCCTCCGCATCCTCCATAATAAAATTGTCTGCATCTTTTTTCTTCAGTATCATAATACCATCGGTCAATATAGTCGTGGCATTCACCAGCTACCGCGGGTAATGTGCAAGTGTCTTGTTCTAATTAAACACAAACAAGTTTACAATTACTACTTTGCGATTCATTACGAGATCATGTTAATTTATTAATTGCACTGTATTATGGGAAGGATTAAATTACTATCAGTCAAAATATAATTGAAAAACAGGCTAGAGTACAAGAAACTTCAGTTCGCAGTCACTTTTCATGAAGATGCTGCAAATAATATATTTTCAATGTTAAGTTTTATTTTCGAATAGTTTCATTTTAGTAAAATTTTACTGAATCAACACCTACGATTTATAAAAAATGGGGAGGTGTCGATGCGATGGGGGAAAGGGAGAGTTCCCTTAAAAAAACGGTAACAGGGTGGTGCAATAAACAGTTTCGTGCGTTTCAAAATTCGACAAAATCGTCGTGTTGATTCAGTAAAATCTTACCCTCACTTTAATAAATCACCCCTTGCTTCATTAAAAAGGAAAAAATAAAAAATTCTTAATTCTGAGAATTCATATCGCTACTTTAATACATTTTTTAGAGCACAGTAGAACCTCGATTATCCGTCAGGACTTGTACTCGAGGTTGGGGGGTGACGAAAATGAGAAATATACGGATAATAGACACTCATAAATTATGTTTTGTTTTTTATTATTTTTACCTACAATACAACACACACAATGTGCATATAATGTATTTTAAAATCGACCTCCCCTGACAGTACCTATACCCGTGATTTTGATTCCACCATCTTCCGTCGTCTCATGAAACCGTGGATAGTAGCAATTCATCAAACTATTTTAAACGAAATTTTTAATTGTGAAGATAGATGTTTTCTTCGAAAGTTCGAGAAAAATTAAGTATACGTGCCTAGTAAAATAAGTGTTTTCCGAAGCGTGAACACTAACTGAATTTTATTTTATTGTTGTTCGGCGTCTATAATCCAAAATACTCAAGCTCGAGCAATTTATTTTATGTATTTATCTAAAATAATATGTATAAAAATATTCTTGGTCAAATATCTGTGACCAGCAAGGACAGATTTTTTTGAACACTCGTCATATGAAAATGTTAATTTACTAAAACAATAAGAATGCATTCTAATTTTCTATGTAAGCCCGGAAAATGTCTGCATAGTATCTATAAAACTTGTATATATATATAATTATGTATTATATTGCCTATTGCGGGGATACGTACATTTAAAATGATGGCACTTCAAAGAAAAAAAAAAAAACGCGGTCAAAAAATTCGCGATTGTGATGTATCTTGTTGAGTGTAATCAAGTGTAGAAAATCACTAGTTTTTTTTTTTGCTATAGGAAAAAGAACACCGCAAATTCGCAATTGGGAAGGAATTTATCTACCTACTGTATAATTATTTTTATATTACTTACCAATTTTAGAAGGACAATCTTTTTCACATGTTTGTCTATCAATAAAGCTGTTATCATTGCCGCTGCAACCAGTATAATAGAAGGGCATGCATCGATTTTCCGACTGATCAAAATACCATCGTGGTTCGTGACCCGTGCAGTTACCAGCTTCTCTCGGCAGTGCACAGTAATCTACCAAGCATTATTACCAAACAACCAATACCAAACATGCTGACTATAATACAGTCAAATCAAACACTGTTAGATGTATCTTGTGTATTTTGTTATTCATGGTACTGTGTTATTATTCAAACACGCGATAGTTTATAGTTTCGGAATTATATTGACATAACCAGGGCCAGCTCCAAACTCCAATGAAACAGGCGACAAATATTTATAGATGCGCCCAAGCGATAATTAATATGAAGTACGGTAGTTATTTCGAAACTTATAAACTAATTTTCTGCACAACCCCCTTTAAAATAGTTGCTTTTCATTCATGTATGCACAGGAATATAAAGTGACCCATTACGCACTAGTGCTGTAATGAACAACAAAAATTGTTTTTAATGTTAGTAACTGTAGGTAACCTATTATATTTTCACTTAGTAGATATTTAATTAAAAGTGAAGTTTGTCATACAAATGAACCGTAAAAAAATATGTAGAAAATAAAGTGAAAATTGAAAAGCAGCTATTTCATAGAAAGTATGGCAAAAAGTAGCGCGTGTATCTCGAGCGTAATGATATTATGACTTCTGTGACTGTTAAAACTGTATCGATATATAATCTACCATTTTTAAACTTTGAAATGCATGTAGATAAAAAAGGTATGTTAGGAAAATGTTAACTGATGAAATTTATTTTATTATAGGTAGGTACACGTGGGTACATTAAAAGTATTTTAAATAATTTTTAGTAGTGCATACCTGAAAGTTCTTTATACAATTAAATTTCGAAATTTAATGTTTTATTAATTGTTATGGTTATTTTAGAAGGAAAATAGCTTTTTAAAAGATAAAAAAAATGGAAAAGGATATTTTAAATGCAATGTGCATTAATGCGAACTCGAAAATACTTTCCAGTTAGTAAATTTTATGAATATTTATAATGAATAAAAAAAAAAAAATGTTTACATAATATAGCATGCTTTGGGTGCCAATTCTATCTACTCTAAAAGTGCAAACCGCGAAACCACTACAATTTATTACAATTGCTTTGCTGAACATAAATTAAAATAACTTACCTCGTTGGCGTCCTGGTTCAAGACATTTTTGTTGACAGGCATGTTCAGTTAAGAAATTATTATTGTTTGACTGACAACCGCCATATAAGAATGGTTCACAGCGATTATTTTCTTTACTGAAGAACCAACGGGTGTAGTTTCCATGACATGGTCCCGCTTCTTTAGGCTGTTCGCATGCATCTAGTACAAAAAAATATTTGCAAATCTTAATGAAAAATTAACTTGATATTCCGGATCGTCTCAAGGAGTCGCGGTTTTTAGATATTCGGTTAATTATCTTTCTTTTCTCTAAACTTGAATTGTCTACAGGGCCGGCCTTGTCCATTATAGGCAAACTAGACAACTGGCTACGATGCTTGGCTTTGAGGGGCGGTATTTTTTTTTTTTAATTTCGTGAAGTCAAGTTGAAATAATATTAACTTTATAAAATAAATTAAATTTTAACGAAAAAAAAATAATTAAAAAATTTTCCATGTCTCTGACTACCCCTAGTCCCTTAAACAATATAAATAATTCGTTCCCCGCCCCAAAAGGTTTCTGATTTTCAATAATATAAAATAACAAGATTTAAAAAAAAATCGTCAAAATTGGAGCTGTTCATGCGGACTTCGAAGTAAAAGGCTTCATTGACTCGACTATTTAGATATTATGTTAATGTTGTGTCATTTAGAAATCAAAGGTACCTAATTGGTAAATACGTATTAGACAGTTTTAGTTTATTTTTTCATTTAAAAAATATGTAAAATCCGAAAAAAGTCTTGTGCAATGTATGCTTCTTTTTTTATGTAATTTTTAATTATTATTTAAAATATATTAGAAATCACAGAAAATGTCTAAGTGTTTAAAACACAAAAATGAAAATTAATTTAAACAGACTCTGTTTCATTTATTTTTGTTGCTTCAAAGGAGCGTCCTTAAAATCATTCGCCAAATTTGTTCGGGCCGGGCTAGCCTCTATCTATACTATCTACTAATATCCGGCTTGGTTAATAATTTCAGCATTTGTCTTCACAACATTATTATCTTTAACAGATAAGCATTGTGTTTTTAAATATTACGATTTTTTTCACGAACATATGCAAACGTATAATAATAAAAATGATATGGTAGAAAAATACGATCACAATAGTTAGCAAGTACCTACTTTAGCAAAATATATTATTATTGTAACAGTTACCATCATTATACCATACCTCCAAATTCTGGCACAACACAAAGTTCTTGACATTCTTCTCTAGTTTTGAATTTATTGTTATTTCCAAGACACCCTCCGTAAATGAACTGTGCACAAATCTTGCGATCAGAATCATAATACCATGTAGGAAAATAGCCTTCACAGGGGCCTGACACCTTTGGTAATTTGCACACATCTATAAATAAAAATACATTTTTTATTTCTAATTATATACTAGTAGTTCAACACAAAAATTAAGTAAGCACACACACCTCTTCCTGTTGGTTCAACACACACTTCTTTGCATTCTTCTTGCGTTTTAAAACGGTTATCATTGCCTTCACATCCTCCGTACCAAAATCTTGAGCAGCCACCGTATTCCATATCATAAAACCATTTGACTGTATAATTTCTACACGATCCCCGATCTTTATCTTGGGTACAAGCACCTATAAAGAAATTGATATTAGGTACTGGAAAAATACACTAGATAATACTCATAAAAAAAACAGGCAGAAAAATATCAACGAGTATACTAAAGAAGTTACTACATCGTTGGTTATAATTGAAAAAAACACGATACAAAAACAATTTCAGTTCGTAACTTGTAATAAAATGAAAGATAAATAATTTAAACAAAAATTAACATACTTTGCAAGTTAACTGGAATGTCAAGGCATCCTTCAAATTTATCTCCCTGTGCTTCTGTAACGCCATCGGGACAACAGCCATATTTAGATGATGAGCAGTCACAGCCTGCAAAGTTAGGTCCACCTGCTGGAGTACGGTCATCAGAACAACAACCAAATTCAGTATTGCGACAGCCACAGCCTTGTTGTCTTGGTCCTTTTGCAACTGAAACACCATCTGGACAACATCCAAATTGATAAGTATAGCAAGGACATCCATTGTAGTCCGGACCAGCCGCTGGCGTATATTTATTAGGACAGCAACCGTAAGGTGTATGTTCACAACCGCAACCTTCATTTCCAGGTCCGCGTGCTGCTGTTTCATTATCAGGACAGCATCCAAACCGGCTGTATTGACATCCACAACCTATATTTTGTCACATTATTTATTAAACAAAATAAGATCGTGAAGAAAACAACAAAAATATATTAATGATTGTATTTATGAATGTGAACAACATCCTACCAACCTTCGAGCTGTGGTCCTAAAGCTGGTTGAATATTATCAGGACAACATCCAAATGTAGTTGAAAGACAACAGCCCTCTTGATTAGGTCCATGGGCAGCACTACTACGGTCTGGACAACAACCAAATTGAGTGTCGTCACAAGGCAGGCGGCAGCCTTCATAATTTTCACCCAAAGCTATAAAAGATATGCCGTCATTATTTTTTATATAAGCATTCAAACAACTATATTAATATGAATTATTATATAAGCATGTGTTTCACCCAGAAAGAGACACATAATTTTAGTAGCTTTTATTGTACAATTACTCAAATGTTAACTTAAACGTGTTCCATTTCAAGTACCGTCCGCTAGCTCTATTTCGCTTCTCCCAAAAAAATTGTATTATTAACTGTTACTTACCTGGACTAACGCCATCTGGACAGCAACCATAGAAGGAAGCAGTACAATTATCTTTATTAATGACATCACATCCTTCGAAGTTTGGTCCTGTTGCAAACTTTTTACCGTCTGGACAACAGCCAAAGGTTGAATTAGAACAATTGGGAACTGGTTTTGGAGTAACCACGGCTAAAAAATATTTTAGAATTAATTTAAACGTCAATTTGGTAATTAATAATAACAATTTTTCAAATATTTTGTCAATTAATTCTACTAACCTGGACAATCTTTATTGTTTGGACCAGCAGCAATAGTTTCACCATCAGGACAACAACCAAACTCAGTTTTTTTACAGTCACAACCTTTGAATTTGCGACCTTTAGCTTCTGTTTCATTATCAGGACAGCATCCATATCTAAAAATAAATATAGGCAATAATTTTTGTATTAAGTATTAATAAAAAAAGTCGTCAACTAAAAATATTTTCACAAAAAAGAGTATTACAAAACTTACTTTGAACTTGCACATGGTGGTGGGCAACCTTCATTGTTGTTTCCTTCAGCAATCGATTTTTTATCTGGACAACATCCAAACAGTGTCTCGGCGCACATTGATGGAGGGCATCCTTTCTGTTTTTTACCTTTAGCTGGTGAAACTCCATCAGGACAACAGCCAAATTTAGTTTCATTGCAAGTCTTAGGAGTCGGGCAACCTATGAACAAAATAATCCATTATTTTAATTTACTTAAATAAATGGTGTATGTAAGTACAGTCAGGAATAAAAAAATCACCTTCATCGAAAGGCCCTTTGGCAATATGAATACCATCGGGACAACATCCAAATTTGGTTTCTTTACAATCCCTCCTTTTGCGTGGTCTACACTTTTTAGTTGTTATTTCAATAAACGTAGGTGAAGTACTGCTCCATAAATCTAAAAACAAATTAATACTCATTATAAAATTATTTTTTTACTTAAACTAAACATATTCAATGATACTCGCCAATTTCAGATGTTTCTGTACTTGATGACCAAATATCATATTCAGTTGTGCTTTCAGTTCCTCCGCTTACAGTAGTTTCAGTTTCTCCACTTACAGTACTTTCAGTTGGACCAGATTCTGTTGTGAATGTACTTTCAGTAGTTTCTGTAAGTCCGCTAACTGTAGTTTCAGTTAAACCGCTGACAGTAGTTTCAGTTATACCGCTGACCGTGGTTTCAGTTATACCGCTGAGCGTGCTTTCTGTTTCCGCAGTAGGGCTTGTTAAGTCTGATTCCGTTGTAACTGTGGACACTTGAATGGTGCTGTCCGTACTTAAATCAGAGCTTTGAACTGTACTAGCGCCAGATTCTGTAGTAACTTCGACTGTACTTTCAGGTGTTTCTGTGCTACCAGCTGATTCAGTACTTAGATCTGATGATGCAACTGTACTCTGAGTTTGCTCTGTTTCACTTGAAACTGTACTTCCGCTTTCTGTAGCTTTAAGACTTGGATCGATTTCTCCAACAATCGTGTAATCTTCATCACCGGTGGTTGTTTCTATAGTTGAAATATCTGATGTAGACAAACTATCTGTAGAGCTTGAAATAATATCCGTTGTAGTATCAGCACTTATACTGGAGTCAGTAATTGTACTAAGTTCAGAAGTGCTTGATATTTCAGTTGATTCGCTTGTAATATCAGATGAAATACTTGATGAATCAGTTCCACCACTTTCCTCTGTAACATCACTATCGGTAGTCGTCCCTCCAGTTCCGCTCTCAGTGGACATTCCACTTACAGTTGAACCAGCCATTTCACTTACATCACTTTCGCTTGTTGCGCCACTTTCACCGCTTTCAGTAGGTTCACCACTCTCAGTTATTCCACCGCTCTCAGTAGTTCCACCGCTTTCAGTTGTTCCACCGCTTTCAGTTGTTCCACCGCTTTCAGTTGTTTCACCGCTTTCAGTAGCTGCACCGCTCTCAGTTGTTCCACCGCTCTCAGTAGGTCCTTCGCTCTCAGTAGTAGCACCAGTTTCTGTGGAGCCACTTTCAGTACTTCCGAGAGAAATACTACTGCTTTCATCAGTAAAGCCACTCTCAGTGGTTCCACCACTTTCAGTAGTGATATCAGTTTCGGATGTGATTGATGGAGTACTGTCACCCGAACCTTCATAATCAGATGTAGAAAAGATATAATCAGTTGATATTATTTCTTCACCGACACTACTGTAAGTTGAGTCACTAAGCATAAGTTCTTCAGATGCTAAGCTTATTTCAGATACTGATGATGTACTTTCTAACTCAGCCGGAGACACTGATATTATTGATTCAGTTTGTTCTTCTTCATCTTCATCTTCATAATCTTCGTAATCTTCATCACATTCTTCTAGCTCTTCGTCATCTGGCTCTTCACTTGTATCAGGTATTGGTTTGGTGACATCAACCGATATAATTTCATCTGAAAAAAGTAATTCAATAAAAAAATCTATTTATACAGCTTTATTATGTATTGACATATACGTTCATTATTTTTACCTTCACCACACGAAAAATCGTTGCAAGCCTCGTTTGTCGATTGTATTTTATTACTGTCACAATTTTTATCTGGCACTACAGTGTTATTTTTAGAAAGACAAACGATTTTTCTTGTCATTACTCCACCGCCACATTTTTTGTCACACTTAAAAAGAAAAAAATATAAAATAAATCATGAAAGGTGTACTTTTGAACTAAATTTGTAAATAATAATTTGAAAAAAATATTAAGTATACCTCACTCCAGGGTCCAACAAACCATTCACCTGGACATTCTTCCAGTTTACCAGTACAATTTTTAATATCATCATACTTTTGGGATGCATCACATTTACTATCATCGACTTTTTTAATAGCATCGCCCTCAAATGTACCACAAAACACTTTACGTGTTTGTATTCCTGAACCGCATTGAACTGAACACTACAAAATAATATAAAAATATTTAATTACTCAAAACAGGTTTTTAAGTTTAAATATAAATTTGAGTATTATATGGCATTATTTCAGCAGCTTATTAATTTTCCAAATTGTGAATTTATATAAATATTTCCAAAAATGGAGGATATAAAACGTTGACAAATTTTGGTTCCGCCTGACCGACGCTAGTAATGTATGTGCCATTGTGCCTTATACACTAATAAAATGCAACTAAAATAATTATTTACTAAACAAAAGAAATTAGAGAAAAAATCTGACGACGCCTATCATAATTACAAAACACGCTTCGAGCATGAAAAGTAGATTGGTAGAATAGCTGCGGCGAAAGATGAAGCCACCGCGTCATAGTGACGTGAACGCATTGCGCCCGCCTTCTAGCCTGCTATTGGCTGTTTCGGAGATCCATATTATTTATTTTTATTCTACCGCTATAAATGGATATGTCGAATTTATTCCACACGCCACTGTCTGCGGGCAAGTAAGCGTTCACTACCATATTATTGATGACGTGCCTGGCTTCAACTCTCACCGCGGGCACTACAAAAACATTTTTTGTGTCATCTCACTACCGGTATTCTAAAACTTTGATATGTTTGCTCGGCTATTTTTCACACCGGAAACTTATTTTGTAACTGTAGCCAATTAAAAAAAAAAAAAATTGAAAAGAAGTTTGACTTTTGAAATTAAAAATTTTGAAAAAACCCACGACGAATGTAAATGTTATAATAGAAAAAGAATTAAATAAAATTCTAAAATCCCCCGACTTAACGCACATAAGTAACCAAAGAAAATCCGTTGGGGAAAATCCGCTGCCCTGAATTAAGAATAGACGAATATAATTAATTGCAATATATTAGTTCATTTCAGGGCAGCCAAATGGCAGCCCCGCGACGGATTTTCTTTGGTTACTTACCTGCGTTAAGTCGGGGGATTTTATAATTTTATTTAATTCTTTTTCTATTATAACATTTACTTTCGTCGTGGGCTTTTAAAATTTTTAATTTTATTTTATTTTAAACTTTTTAGAGATTTTGTGTAGCTATTAGTATGTATTATGTACAGAAAACACTGTTACAGAGAAAGCCGATTAAATGCCCGTTGTGTAGGCAACCCAGCATACGTTGCTGTACAATTCATTTTTGTGATTAATTTTTTGTGCAGTGCAGCGCCCCCTGGGGCGTAACCATCGTAATATCTATCTAAGAACCATCTCAGATGAATTATAAACCCTTTCCAGAAATCCGCATCTGAATTGATCAAACCGTTTTCCAGGTAAATGGCGACATATACGCATATACATGCTCCGTTCCGTCGTGGGTAATAAAATGAGCACAATCGGATCAGACGGTTACAAAAAGGTAATACACATTTAAAAAAAAGTGTACGAAGTTGTACAAAATTAGGCGAAAAGTCGAGATATTTCGAGATATCATGGTACAATCATCCACAGTAAATGTAAATAGTATATTTTGCCTATTACATAGTCAAAGTAAATACAATATTTACAGAACACGACATGATTTTATTTCCATCTCGCAAAAGGGGGTGCATATAAGAGTATCTAGTAGGTATTTAGTAAACTTACTTCGCTCCATTGTGTTGTATACCACTGGTGTTCACACGTTGAAGGTTCTTCACATTCCCTAATAAGCGACGGCTTCTGACCAAGATCACAAAGGCTCTCATTATAAACCTTTCCCTCTTGCGTTGCACAAAGAACAGTTCTTGTTTCATGCGTTAGTCCACACGTATTATTACACTAAAACATATCAGATAAAGAACCAGACAAACTTTATAAGTAATAAATATTTCGAGTATATCGTAGTAAATAGTGTAAAAGTCTACGTACACCACTCCAATCAGAGACAATCCAGTCAACGCCATCACAAGGTCTGATTTCACAAGGTTGTTCAGTTGGTGGCTTTTCTCCAGCGGGAGAAGATTCGCAAGCAGAATCACTCAGCACTTCAATTTTACCATCAGGATCTTTTCTAAAACACCGTACAATTCGCTTCTGCTTACCTTCTCCGCAAAGATGATCACACTAAAAATAAAAGATATAACATAAATATTACGGACTAGTAGGAATATTTTGATACACAGTTATAATTCTAGATTTTGGGCTTTTGTGTATGAGAATATTTCAAACGTTTTAATAAAGTGAGTACCGGTTTCCAAGGATCAGCATGCCATTGAGGACATTCGATATCTTGATTGCATGTTCTTTTTAAAGGCGGCTTTGGTCCTAGTACTTCGGCACATTGTTGCTCGTCCACAATACTCGGTAACCCATTGGCAATGATACGTTCACAGTGAACCACTCTTGTCTGAACTCCACCTTCTCCACACTGTCCAGAGCATTCATTCCATTCGCCTGATACCCAATTCGGAGCACATGGTTCCGTTCCGCATATCTGATTACTTGCAGGTCGCATGCCGGCGTCGCATAAAGAATCGTCAACAATCTCTAACCGACGTCTACTGCCACATGTTACATTTCGTATTTGGTAACCTATTAGATGATAACATATTGTTGTCACAATCTTTGTGTTAAGTACTCGGGGTTGCCAAGTTGAAAATGCATAATGTGTTCGGAATTAGAGTACGAAATTTCATTTTATTGTAATTATTTTGATAGTTTACAAACTTAATAAAAAACATGTTGAATATTTGAAAAACTGTACCTCCCCCGCAAGTTGCTGAACATGGTGAAAATTGATCGAACATCCAAGCATAAACGTCTGGATCAGCATTTTGAGATATTCCTTTTGGTACGCTGTATTCATAATCTACTCCAACATTTACATCTTGTGACAGCAACTGTTATTAAAATTTTTTGCATATTAATTAACTGATCAACATCACGTACGAACTGTTTCTTTAATATTCTGTAACTTACTACAATATAAATAGGTTCAGTAGTTGGACCTAAACAACTTATGGAATCGGGTGCAGCAAAACCCTGAGGTGAACGTTCATAATGAAATACTGTGCCGGCGAATTTCAGAGTTTTTGGAAAATCTATTCTCCAGTTTCCATTCAAATAATAATGGCCGGTAAGGTTTCTGATTGCTAGAAAAAATCTCTAATTATTTTTTTCGCATTTTTCAAATTAAAGACAAGTATTGTTTACTGATAAGTAGAAAATAAATTCTGTGTTTACCTAAATAATTATTTGATGGGCTAATTTCGCGCACGATAACATTGGTAGCACCGTTTGGAATTAGCAAAATGTCATTATATCCTAGAAAAAAAGTAGAATTGCCGTAAAACTTTTAATAAATTAACAAAATCCAGATTTTTTTGTTCTATAGATAATTTTATAGTTAATTGTCTTACCAACTTGTAAATCCTGCATATCCAGATGTCCGCTAACAGTATTACAAGTTGTTCCATCGCCTCCACATTGCCGACATCGATCTTCTCTAGCATCGGACCCCAGCATCATATCACAGCCCACTGGCTGAAATTTATTTATGAAAATACATAGTCTATTATATAAAAAATTAATAAATGGATTTATTTTGAATTATTTAACATCAAATAAAACAGTTACATTATAATATATTCTTACTTGACATTTTCCATCGACACAAACGTCCAATTTTTCAGAATCACAACGGGTTCCGTCCTTAACTTTAAGTTGATGACGATAATAAAATCGTTCTCCCCGAGGCATACAATTTAACTCACATTTATTTGGTGCTTTTGTGTAGGGTATCCAACTGAAACATAATCAAATAGATTAGAAAAATCGTATATGTGTGCACAGATAATTTCTACAAACTTAACAAGATAATTACAGGGTATATGTATTAACAAACATTCGTAATTCCATGAATTGTTACCAGTAAATGTTCAAAGAATTAGGATTTGACAACTAGCTAACTATGAGACATAGTGGCCATTGCTGAACTACAAATGGGTGATAGTGATCATTGTTGCAACTGAGAAAATACATATATATGGATATTGGATATCTAAAAAGGCCTTTTTTAAAATACATTTACAAATTGATAGATAATTAAAAACTATATATAATTTATCAAATAACATTTACTTACTCGTAATAAACTTTTTCAAACGGAATTCGGTTATATTCAGCACATTGTTGGCCTCGATAATCGACATCATCCGGACAGTCCTATAACGAAAATATATTTTGTTGTTACTATAAAAATATTTACTTTAACATCAAATATGTCGGCAGTTATTGACGTTATTAAAAATTTGTTCCATTATTTTCTTACAATTTGCACGTCGCGCAATCAAATATGCATCAATAGACACAAATATTACAAATAATGCTAAATATAATATTAATAAAAGTCTTTCTTAGTAAGTGTTTACGTTGTAGAAGAAATGTTTCTTCCAAATTGTTTCAGAGTCAGACACCAAAATGCGGTCCTCATATTTTGAATCTGAACTCTTGGCCACCCGGTCTAAATATTAATATATTCAATGGTATTAGAGGTTTCTTATTCGTAGGTACTTTTTAAATTACGAATTTCGAGTATATTTTTGAAATGTTCAACATTACGTAATTAACTGATAATGCTTTAAACTTAAAAAATATTACCAATTCTGTATGTATACCTATTTTATTGTTTTAGGGTTGTTTAGCTACAACTTTTCGAGGGGTTAACCGATTTGAAAAAAATCAACGACATTTAGTTCAGAATATTTACGGATTGATTCCATATAATTTTTTAATAGATTAAAAAAAAAACATTTTTTTATATGTTAGGTACCTAATATCTCCAGCATTTGTGAACCGATTTTGATGATTGTTTTTATTTAGATTAGGTACATACCTTCACGGTGGTCTTATATAAATTTTACTTAAATCGGTTCAGCAGTTTTTTTTTAGTTTAGTAATAAAATATTAATAAGGAAAAAGAAGGTTAATAATGTGCAAACTACGTATTGCAAAGCCGCTAAAAAGTAAACCCTTAGTAAAAATATTAAGACAGACTTTATCTCAAATACAAAGAAAACAGAATTTGTAAATAAATATCTACCTAGTTTTTTTAGAGTTAAAGGTTACTTTACAAAGTGATTAATGTTCGTTGAGAATTAGATCGTAGATAACTTAAGTAAGTTCAACAATAGGCTTAGAGTAAGCTGTAGGCGTACAAGAATTCTCAATATGTTAACAATACATACATAATTTCATTTAAGGCAGGATCGTAGTTAAGTTATTAAATAAATATAGTTTAAAAAAAACTAAAAAACGCTTTATATCGAACTAAAAAGTAAAAAATATTTTTTTTAAAATAAGCTTAAAAAGCGTGGGGCGCTCGATGTACGAAAATGTGGAACAAAGCGCCCCACGCTTTTTAAGTTTATTTTAAAACAATATTTTTTACTTTTTAGTTCGATATAAAGCGTTTTTTAGTTTTTTTTTTCAACTATATTTATTTTTCACTTTTTAGTTTGATATAAAGCGTGTTTTTTAGTTTTTTTTAAACTATATTTATTTTCCACTTTTTAGTTCGATTTATTGTCAAAAATTTGCCGAAAAAAATACAATTTTTTTTCGGCGTGGACGGGATTAGAACCACGACTCGTGATGCCGAGAGTTGACGTCAGCGAAGACCCGTGCCCTAGATCTCACGGCTGCCAGTGTACTTACTGGGTTGGCATATTATACTGCTATATAAACGACTTGCTGTAGTCCAAATGAAAGTTACAAACATACATACATACAAACTTACAAGTGAAGTTAATATAAAGCGTGTAATTATTGTACGCATGAGAATAAAACTTTATTATTTTAAAAAAACCATGATTATTTCCCAGTATATTATTTATTTTTCCTTGAAATTAGTTCAAACCAGTTTATCCTGGAGTGCACATATTCATACTAGGACAAACTAGTTCAGCCTAGGCTAAACTGGTTTGTCCTATCGAGCTTAGACCAAACCAGTTTGGCCTAGGCTATACCGGTTTATCCTATCACATATAGGCAAAACTAGTTTGTCCTAGGCAAAACTAGTTTGTCCTGAAATCGGGTTTGGCCGGTAACATATACATATAATGAGTTGCCTAAAGTCGTTCGTTCATTAAAAAAAGTTTTCAAATCTGCTTTGTCGGTATATTCGGCGGGATGTGTTTGGTTTGAAACAATGTCCGAAACTCGCAAAAAGGACCGCATCTATGTGATGTGCAGCCACTTTTCCTATTGCGAGGACGGTCTAAAATCAGGAAATCGTTATACGATCGAAAAATTTTTTTGTAACACATTATACACTTAATTATAGGTACGCATAACACAATGCTGTGAGAAGTGCATTAAGACTTAGATGAAAGTTTGACTTCACGAAATAATTATTTACTTCACTGCATTTGATACTCAATGAAAAAAAAAAATAGTATGCGTTAGAAGACAGGTTTATTACTTTTTTTTATTTCGTTTCAATGCTTAAATTCCAACTTAACATCTTCCCACTCACATTACGAGTGTGATAATTTTAAGCTATTACCTTTCTATATTATGTGTACAATAGTGCTTAACACGAAATTAGGTACATTTAATTACGTATATCAAATCACTGAAGGCATATTTTTCTCTTCTGTACAGGGTGATTTACACCAGGAGGTGATAAATAAAAAAACATGTTCGGGACTGGATTGTAAACAAAAAATGTGAAATTATTTTTATTCAACACGCGTGAGTAATATGTAATTTCGGGGCCCTGCTAAATTCGGGAGAAATAATAGATTATTTCATGTTGACGCGTAGAGTGCTAATAATGAGCCGTACAGTGTGATAATGAATTTTCTGAACCAATAGAAACGCAGTAGCAAGCCCGAGCGTGCAATAATGAAAAAAAAAAAACTGCACGCAGCTTCTGGACCAATAGGAACGTGGTAGGCGGTATTGTATACCTATATGAAAACAGCATCGCAATTCAGCGAAAGTCATGGCAATCTTGTGTTTATACACTGACGTTGGGTACGTCAATCAATGAAGTGATTTATTATTTTTCCCTCTTTTATCAGGGCCCCGATTACATATTACTCGTGCTAGTTGAATAAAATATTATGTGCGACCATTGATCGAAGGAGAATATTCCACTCGCGTGCGTTTTACGCTCATGGAATCTTCTCCTTCTCTCACTAGTCGCACAATATAGGTACTATTTTCCAACCGAACCACTAAATTATAAACTGTATTATTATGTGCTAAACCGCATTCTTGAAACAAAGTTAATATTTTTTACACTAAGAATTAAGAGCCACGCGTAAAGTATATGACAATAATATTGTTAACAATTAGTAAGAAAGTCTTTTCTTTCCAAGAAGTTTTCATGACTAACAACTTATTATAAGGACAAAAATTAAACAGGTTCAGAAAACTCCATGCATTGATGTCTTCCAAACAAAGACCGATAGCAAAACAGTTATTTTTACAATTTATACTTACAATTCCATCCTAAACACCGATTTTCATATTCCTGATGTAAATAACCCCGTATAAAGAATTGATGAGCATTTATTAGATAACTGAACGACTTATTACGGTCACGGCTATAGACTAGTCACTAGATGATATATTTCCGAAAATTCCTCGTTTATCAAGAATAAGAATATATCTTCAAAATAAAGAACAACTTTTTACTATTTATCTCATAATTATTAGAGCTTTGGAGGATCTTGTAGATTTGTAACTCAGATACTGTTTTATCTTAGTTTATCTCTTGTATCTAGGTACAATATAGATTAGGTATCTTATTTCTTACAAGTATATAAGTATCTGCATTCTGCATCAAAAAATGTAGATACTGTTCAAAAGTATCTGGTATCGATGCCAGATTTAAAGGTATCTTAGATACTTACGCAATAGCTTAGATATTTAAAACCTTTCAAGTTTGTAAGATACTAAGTATTTAAGATATTACTAAGTATTCAGGCTATTTATACTTGAAGTATTATTTTACAATCAAAGTATA